>OY728120.1:1799809424-1804809424 GCA_963277665.1 Viscum album
TGTCGGGCCATGTTCGTTTGGCCCGCACCCTCCGCTTTAGATTATAACAATGGGATAAGTTTATTCAACACCTGAATAGATAACCAAAAACAATGTTAATGAACTAAAATTGTTCTTATTATCCGGGTTCTTCACCTTGAACGGAATCATTCACAGAGTATAGAACATTCAAATAAAACCCCTACCTTGGGTATAAGCCGATCGGAAGGAGGCGTCGTCGTTCTAGGTTCGTCGCGATATGGCGTCGCGAGGAGGACGACGTCGGCGTTCGTCCGACTTGAGGGAAGGCGAAGTCGTCGTCACTTGCTACCTGATTCCGCTTCCGAGCTTGTTCGTCGAACTCCGAGGTCCAAGAACAAAAAGATTTAATTAAAAATAATTAAATCCTTGTTATTGTTATAATCCACAAAGAATTTAAAAGGGGCACAACCACCTACCTTGTTGTTGTCGATCGAAGGTTGTCGCGAGGTTGGATCGTCGTGGAAGCAGCGTCGCAGAGGGAGAATCGCGGAAGAAGCGTCGTTGACGGCGTCGCGTCGTTGATCTCCAAGGGTGTGGTGTTCTTCGTCGGAGGTCGGAGCGTTCTTCACGTTCTTCGCGTTCTTCGTCGAAGAATAACACTTTCCTCCAAAATTCTCTCCATGCCACAAGTCCAACTAAATAAAATAATTACAACCCTTATTTTATTATTGACCCAAGCTTTTGAAATTCAAAAGATAAGAAACGAACTATTAGTTCGTTGAATTAATTGTAACGATTTGACTGCCCAATTAATTGGGGCGTTTCTTAACCAGAAAAACACACTGTTGACTTTCATTAAGGAAGAGGTTTTCACAGGTGCGTTACTTAGCGGAAAAGAAACGGCGGGGCTCGTGCGGGCCCCACCTCACAAACATCCTACCAAGAAGGTTGGATATATTTGGGTAGTACCCTATCCGTTCAACTCAGGTTAAGTGGCTTTCAAGTGGCTTCAAAGTGGCTTAAGTGAAATAAAATAAAGTTTTTCGTACAATTATTTTATTTCTTAACATTAAGCCTGAAAATTATAAACCACACCCGAGCAAACGCAACTCCGGAAGAGGCGTTTCTAAGCAATTACCGGCGCTGTGATTCCATTGGTGCCCTCAAAATTCGATTCCAAGCACCTGTTCAAAAGTTAGAAAAACTGGCTCATCCGTTCACTGAACGTACCTGAGCCAAACTTCGGAAATTTATTCCGGGCACAACGGGCCTCAGAATCAGGCGCTGTCAGAAACTGCGTTCTTATAAAATTCCAACGAAAATTAAGAAGAAAAAAAATTACTTGGAATTTACGGGTCTTTACATTACTCCCACCACAGGTCTTTACGTCCCGGTAAAGATTCACCACAAACATAGGGAAACAAAGGCGGTACTGAGCACGCATCTGAGCCTTCCGCTCCCATGTGCTCACCTAGAGGTTCTCGTGCTTCCAAAGAAAGTGCACAAGAGGAATCGACCGTCCTCCTAGGATATGTTCCTGTCGATCCTCGATCCCCACGGGATCCTCCGTATAAGTCACCTCATCTCCACCGTCCACCTCATCAAGGTCGATGATATGCGGAGGGTCGAGCACGTATCTTCTCAGTTGAGATACGTGGAAAACGTCATGCACCTAGTGCAACTGAAGTGGATGGGTCAAGTGGTAAACCACCTCGCCTACCTAGATGAGGAACTAGAAAGGTCCGTTGAACCTCGGAGATAACTTGCCTCCCTGGCCACATTTCCGTAAACCTCATCGAGGTGAGACCCGTTAGAAGACGTGGTCATCATCATCGAACTCCAAAGGTCTCCATTTTCTGTTAGAACTGAAACTCAATATGACTGATTCTACAAGGGTAAGGTTGACCGACTCAATATTGATCGGTCGCACCCTCCTGTGCATGAGTTACCATGCACTACCTGGGGTTTCCTTTTTCGCCGACCAAGGAAAAACCATCCCGACTTCGTAGTTAAACTACAACCTTTTTGCCAAATACCGTCAATTTGTGTATGAACCGTGATTCCCCAGTCCATACAAAAACCAACGTCGTAAGTCCTCGACGCTGCCACCAAGAGATTCAAATCGAAACTCTCACCTCGAGGATCTGACCACACCGTCGGTGTATGTGTGATTATCGAGTCTCCTCCCAAGGTATCTCCAGACATGAGGGTCAAGTCCATGGCTTACCGGAAACTCTAGGTCTGGAACAAGATTTGTGAAATCAAGGAATGATTCATATCGACGTCCGTTACTACAGAAGCTAGTAGTGGGCATAGATTGTCCCTTTAATCATTTCTAGAGCCATCAGGTCACACTCCTTGACCGCAAGCTTCCACACTCTTCCACCGTCCTCCAGCTCCCTGGGCCTGGCAGGGATAACTAAGGCGAGTGGTTGTAGCATGTTAAGATGTACACCACCTCATACTGCTCTCCTAGCTCTGACTCCACGTCTGCTGCTTCGCAGACTCATCTATCCTTAAAGCTTCCACTTCTTGAAACATTTAACACGCCCGAGTCTCTAAGACTGGCACCGGTTTCCTGTTTCTTACTGCTCTGTGCAGTCTTCATCCGTTCTTGGATGACCTGGACCTTCTTTAGTCTCACAAGAGCTGCTATGATTTCTTCTTTTCCGATAAGAGAAATCCGGTCTCATCCCCTGGATGAACCACATTCGTTGCCTAATACAGTCAATCCTGACATGAATGATGCATTCATGCCTTGGATGACGTCGTAAGGCCTCGATGTAACTACCAAGAGATCCAACTGTCACTCTCGCCTCCAAGGGTCGAGTTACACTGTCAGCATCAGCGTTAGGTCACTGGGTATCCTCCAGTAGAAATCTCGAAAGTGAGGGTCAAGTCAACAATTTAAACAGGACGACTCAGTATCAACCAAACAAAAATGACAAGTAATCAAACAAAGATAAGTGTATTTTTATTATTGCAGCTCATAATACAAAGACACGAATACAAAAGAAACATGGAAATAGAAGTACAAAGGACGTATCAACTAGTTCCTCTCATGTCCACCTGCTCTCGGAGCTCCATGACCATAGGCCTGAGCTGCCTGAAGTTGAGCTCTCCCGTGTCCTCCTCCAGTTGCACGGCCAACTCCTCTGTCACGGCCGCCTGCTCCATGCGGTCTTCCCTGATCGAACCTCTGCCTTTGCCTCAGAAGTTATTCATTTAACTGCTGGTCATCTGCATGGCGGGTCAGAGAGTCACGTGCAATGTGACGAATTCTACCGCAGGAGTAACACTGTCCACTCTCGGAACGTCTGGCTCTGACCCCACCCCGGTTTCCCTGCACAACTGAACCTGAGTCGTGCAGTCGGCCACCGGTAGGTCTGGTCCTCTTGGACCTCTGCGTCATATGTCTACTGCCTTCTACAGAAGACTCTGCTGCAAGCCGGCTAGTGGTGGGTCCTGCTGTTGGAGACTGCTCAGCAAGGAAACTCTCCACAAAGAGGGATCTCTCTAACACCCCTGTCTGCGTCGGAAAGCTGTGAGAAACAATAGAAGCTCTAATCTCTCGCCTGAGCCCCTGCTCGAAGTTTCGGGCCCTGAAGAACGGGTCCCGTACCATATCTGTGGAGTAGCGCGAGAGGTCTATGAATCTCGCTGAGTACTGTGCCACTAACATGCTGCCCTGCCGCAGCTGAAGTAGCGCCTGTATACGCACCACTCGAAGGGTGGCAGGTACAAACTCTGCCCGGAACAGGATCTCGAAGTCTGCCCAAAGAAGTGTCGTCTCTCCATGCATCTGAAGCATCAGGCTCCACCATCTGCCTGCTGCTGCCTGAAGAAGGCTGGAAGCTAGGATCACCATGAAATCTGTTGGCCTCCCCACTAGCCTGAAGACTCTCACCACAGCCTCTAGCCAATCCTCAGCAGCCTGCGGGTCCGTCTCTCCTTGGAACCTGGGTGGCCTCTGGCGCTGGAACTCATGCAGTGCGCTCGAGCGACGTGCATCCTCTGCTGTTGGGGCTGGTGGTATCGGTAGCCCAAGGGGTAGTAGTACCGATGGTGCCTCTGCTTGTGCCTCAACTGGGACAGGGCCCTGTACTGTGGCCTCGTCGCTCGGCGGGCTGTCAGTACGTACCACTCTCGGGGCTCTAGCTGGTCGTCCACAGGGAGGCATCCTGAAAGAAACAACATGACATGGTCAAAAGACTATACCTGGTGAACTGACCTGGTTAGAGCTGACGTTTAAATAAAAACTTCTGGAAAACACACACGTTATCAGTGTTTTCGTGCACAAAGTCAGAAATCAGTTTTCAGGGTCCTGGTGTATGGATACATCGGCCGACCGCACCAACACTGGACTCCCTGAACTGAAAACCACACTCGGTACTCTTAACACTATTGCTTCATAGAAGGAAACATCAGAGTTATAAGTTCTGTGGTATAACCAAACTCCTCTGATACCAATTTGTCACGACCCATCCTCAGGGCCCATGTCGTGACTACCCCAAGCCCACCTTCCATAGGCCAGGGGCTGGCGACTAGCACCAAAGGCGTAAAATCCCGATAACTGGGAAGGCATTGCCTTTATAAAAGAAATCAAGCACCCTAGAGTACAAGCAGAAGCAAAACACTAAGTACAAAAGAAATGCCGAAAATTAAATGGGCCAGTATACAAACCCAAAAGAATGTACGTCTACAACTGAACAAGGTACAACAGAAAAAAGACAACAGCTGGAAGTTGGAAGCAGCTCCTGGGTCGTCCTCCTCGGATCCTACCTGAAGGGTAGGTACAGATAGCGCAGCTCCTGGTCGTCCACCACGGATCCTACCTGAAGGGTAGGTACAGATAGCCTCCTCCATGCTCTCGTCCGTCAACCTCCTCTGTGAGTCGTCACGTCGTGTAGTCCACCTCCGGGTACCGTCCAGTCCTCGAACACTCAGCCTCCGTCATCACTGCCCGTCGTCTGCAACCAACACAATGAGGTGCGGGAATATCCTGTGCAGGGGTGAGTATTACGATACTCAGTAGGGACCCCGAGACCCTCAAGGTCTCACTAAACCAACAAGGATAACCACAAGAAGATCTCAACAGATAACCTCTACTTAGATATATGCCCATACATATACCTAAGTTTTCAAGTAACCCATATCAATCATGAGGAAACACAATGAGTGTGAAATCAATGGATAACCACTACCCAGGTATATGCCCATACATATAGCTAAGTTATCAAGTGACCCATCTCAATCATGAGGTAAACACAAAGGTCAAAAATTCTAAGCTCAAACCAGGATTTCCATTATCGAAACCGTAACTGCTGAAGAACTCCGTCTCTGAAGTGTACAGTGGTCCTATCACGACTCCGAGGTACTGCTCACAAACCTAATACTGCTGAGGTTCTCCTCCTATCGAGTACTGCGGGTCTGCGGCCAACTACCGGGCGCTCCGTCCGCTGTGGGTCTTTCGCCAAATATCGGGCGCTCCCCCCAATAGCCTACAGAGGTACTCCTCCTGTCGAGTACCGAGGGTCTGCGGCCAACTACTGGGCGCTCCGTCTGTCATGGGTCTGTCACCAAATATCGGGCGCTCCGTCCACTGGGCTAGTCGACTCACTCCAAGTCGATTCGGTCAAGCAGTCGTCAGGTCTCAGCCGGGTACACGGTCTCCGTACTCCCCACGCTCGTCTCCGGGAGGGTCCGCTCCACAAGCTACTGGTTGATACTCCATGTATCACAAAGTCCCGCAAAGAAATATCTCAAAGGACCACCTCGTCATAGGGGTTTCAACGCAACAGACGGTGCGTCAATCGGACGCTCGGTCTGTGAGTTATTAGCTTTTTCATCCTAGGGGCCCGGGTGGTTTCATGTGCAAACCAATCCAGCTGTAACTCAACTATACCTCGAACACTCATAGGGTATACTCATACGGAACGTTTCTCAACGAGATCACCAACGCCACTGACGGTTCGTCATACAAACGTTCTATCAGAAAGGAATCAGCTTTTCCGTTCTAGTGGCCCGATTGGATTTCGGTGCGATCCAACCAGGCCACTACCCAAATGCATCCAAAACATGGGCGGAGGATGCCAAAAGTTCCGTCTCAACAAGAGGAAACAACGAGACAGACGGTGCGTCAATTGGACGCCCGGTCTGTGAGTTATTGGCTTTTTCGTCCCAGGGGCCCGGTTGGTTTCATGAGCGAACAAACCCGACCGCACTCCGACGGCATCCAAACCTCGAGAGGAGTAAGCCAAAAGATCCGTCTCACTTAGAGGAAAACAACAAAGTCGACGGCACGTCATTCGGACGTCCGGAACTCGAGTTATGAGCGTTTCCGCTCCGAGGTCCCGGTTAGTTTCGTATCCGAACAAACCCAGCCGAACACAAAGTAATCCGAAACCTTGATTGCAATATACTGAAACGACCGTCTTGATCCAAGGATCGTGTTTCCGCTGACGGCGAGTCGTTTGGAGGCCTGTAGCTCATGTTACGAACATTTGACCGAAAGAGGCACGAAAAGGGGGGGTCTGGGCCCAGGCCGACCCGGGTCCGACCCGGCTGGGCCCGGCCTGGCCCGGTCCAGCGCGGTCTGGTTCGGTCCGGCCCGACCGGCCGGCCGCTGCTCGTCCATCGTGGCCGAGCCGACACACGAGCGGGGTGCGCGGATCCCCCGCCCTTCGCCGCAGATTGAGGCCGTCGGTTCGTCGGCCGCCCCTTTTTCCGGCGGCCCGCCGCCACCGCCTTCCACGGACCACCGGACGTGCTCCGGTGGTCCGTTCTTCCTTCCGTCTTCGCCTATAGTCCCCCCGGGACCCCATCTTCACTGTGAAGGGATTCAAATGCCCAAATGGCCTGCTTCGTCATCGCCCGTCAATCCACACATCAAAAAACAATCTGCGGAGGGTTGTCGGGCCGTGTTCGTTTGGCTCGCACCCTCCGCGTTAGATTATAACAACGGGAGATGTTTATTCAACACATTAATACATAACCAAAAACAATTTTAATGAATTAAAATTGTACTTCTTATCCGGGTTCTTCACCTTGAACGGAATCATTCACGGAGTATAGAACATTCAAATAAAACCCCTACCTTGGGTATAAGACGATTGGAAGGAGGCGTCGTCGTTCGAGGTTCATCGCGGTATGGAATCGCGAGGATGAAGACGTCGAAGGGGGACGTCGGCGTTCTTCTGACTCGAGGGAAGGCGAAGCCGTCGTCGCTTGCTTCCCGATTCCGCTTTGGAGCCTGTTCATCGAACTCCGAGGTCCAAGAACAAAAAGATTTAATTAAAAATAATGAATTCCTTGTTGTTGTTATAATCCACAGAGAATTTAAAAGGGGCGCAACCCCCTACCTTGTTGTTTTCGATCGAAGGTTGTCACGGGGTTGGATCATCGTGGAAGAAGCGTCGCGGAGGGAGAATCGCAGAAGAAGCATCGTTGACGGCGTCGCGTCGTCGATCTCCAAGGTTTTGGCGTTCTTCGTCGGAGGTCGGAGCGTTCTTCGTGTTCTTCGCATTCTACGTCGAAGAAGAACACTTTCCTCCCAAATTCTCTCCACGCCACAAGTCCAACTAAATAAAATAAGTACAACCCTTATTTTATTATTGACCTAATCTTTTGAAAATCAAAAGATAAGAAACGAACAATTAATTCGTTGAATTAATTGTAACGATTTAACTACCCAATTAATTGGGGCGTTTCTTAACCAGAAAAACACACGGTTGACTTTCATTAAGGAAGAGGTTTTCACGGGTGCGTTACTTAGCGGAAAATAAATGGCGGGGATCGTGTGGGCCCCACCTCACAAATATCCTACCAAGAAGGTAGGATATTTTTGGATAGTACCCTATCTGTTCAACTCAGGTTAAGCGGATTTCAAGTGGCTTCAAAGTGGCTTAAGTGAAATAAAATAAAGTTTGTCATACAATTATTTTATTTCTTAACTTTACGCCCGAAAATTAAAAACCACACCCGAGAAAACGCAACTCCGGAAGAGGCGTTTCTAAGCAATTACCAGCGCTGTGATTCCATCGGTGCCCTCCGAATTCGATTCCGAGCACCGGTTCAAAAGATAGAAAAACCCGCTCGTCCGTTCACTGAACGTACCCGAGCCAAACTTCGGAAATTGATTCTGGGCACACCGGGCCTCGGAATCAGGCGCCGTCAGAAACTGCGATCTTTTAAAAATTCCAAAAAAAATTAAGAAAAAATAATTCCTTGTAATTTACAGGTCTTTACATTATCCCCTCCCAAATGGCCTAGATATTCGGGTCCTCAATGAAGTGGTTCTAGTTTATGCCACACCACTCGGATAGTCCTGCTTGATTACTTATCTGTGGAACCCATGGACCTCGGGTCTACCATCAGCCGTAACTCGATGCCTTGACCTTCTTCCACGGTGCATCTCCCTAGCATGCCACCCAAATCTAATGCATCCCGAAAAGGGTGACCGCCCTTTTGTCTGCCATGGTTCCTTCGAGAGTCACCACATTCTCAAGGATGGCAGTTTCCGGCCATCACCTGCACTGGTTGCAGGCACCGTCATGCTGATAATGCTTCTATGGGCCAGCGATGAAGCTCCGGTGCTTTGACTCCTTTCTGAAATGTGCCTATGAGCCTCCCGGGATGGGAATACACCACGCGGACTGTTGTTTCACCTTTCCTCTATATTTCATGGTCTCCCATGAAGAACACCAACATCCCGAGATCAGAGGAGGGTTTGATCCTTCTTGGCCTCGACACGTTCCCTCTATTGTATAGTTATATCATGGGAAGGACTATTTAATCATAAAAACACACTTAATGAACCCCCGCATTATCCTCCCGCATATATGAATGAAATGCGTATCATCCTATTGGATTGTTGATCCATCATTTTTTTTATTTTCATGAATGGGGAAAATGGTGGAATTAAAAACATAACCCCTACCTCGAATACGTTGGTAGACGATGCGTAAAAGGAAGACATGACCACATTTAAAGTGTGTTCGTTGGCATTTTACGATGTTCGGTTCAAATCTTATAATCCAACAATGATCCATTCTATATTGGAGGATGTTTTCACTGGCACATTATTAGTGGTTCCCCTCATGAGTGCCCAAAGACCATGCCACATAATTGTTTAAATATAAGTGGGTAACCAACCACACTTCCTAATATAAAATACGGTTCATTGAAGAACAACATTTAGTGTTCTATGAATTTGACCAATGTTGAGGTTACGCAACCCGAGGGTCAAGTTGTTTAATAAGATATTAACATTGTGGTCATGCCACATCACTCAATGGTTACTAAAAAAGAAATAATAAATCATGGAGTTTATTAAAAAAAATTGTAAAGACAAAAAAAAGATTTTTTCGACCATTTCTGGTCAATGTGTTCCTTCACCTAAGCGAATTTCAGTACTGTGAATTAAACATTGCCTTAAGATTTTTAATATGAGCAAAAATATAAAGGATATAAATTTTCTCCAACACGTTTACTAGACATTCCTTAAAATGTTTCAAAAATTAATAACATTCATCCATTACCTTATGTTGTAAATATAATTTTTATGCGGATTTATATTGAATAAACCTAACCAATTCATCTAATTAAACATATAATGATTATAAGGGACTTCGTTAAGATCTAATTTCACAGAGGTTTAAATAAATGTTATGAACTCAACTTATATTATTATGTGTATAAATATCCACTTGTACATATAATAATATGTATTTATTTTCTTATGTTATTTATTCATATTTATAAATTCAATTCCATCATTGGTATTATGATTCAAAAGATTAAAACTAGTATGGGGAAAATAGAATAAAATGCATCCTTCTAAATATATTATTTTATGTCTGTGGAATTTTATTAACATAAATACATGGGTAGTGGACTAGATAATGAAATACCCTCTATTCATCAGTAGTCTAAATTAATGAATTCCCTGGGAGAAAAACATTTAATTTTTTAAAATATTTTTAAATTATTCAGATGAATGATATTGATAATAGTGTCTTCTAAAAGATATTGACAAACATTTTATCGGGTTATACCCAAAATAATAATCTACAATTGGAATTTTTCTTTAATTTAGGTATCTATATGACATATCATTAATATTTGTACATATAAGATTATTCATTCTATTATTATTTTTATTTCATGGTATTCATAAATTAGTTAGAATATACATCATAAATATTCATGTTCTTGAGTTTATTTATATCGCCTTGTTTGGTTATATTTACTTCCTTCCATATTATTCCATTTTTATTGATTAATTATTATCATGTATTTATTTATTTTATATTACATTATATTAAACTAATACTGGCCATTTTAGATCAAAAAATTATTATGTATTATTTCCCCATATTGAAAAGATGTATATAATGATTGATACATAGCGTAATGCAAAGGGTGAGAATTGATTATGATATAAAGTACATTTTTTCATTTTATTTTTAAATATAATTATAAATTGAATATATTTATATTTTTTACCAATAATACATTAATATTCACACCATTGGGAAGTTATTGGTTATACATTTCACATGTAATAAAGTAAGGAACCTTTTCATAACGACTAGGGTCGGGGTTGTTGCCTGATTAAACTAGATGATTAAGAGGATTTTTATGTTTAGGTTATTACTAGTATTAAGATATAATTATCCAACTCCAGTCTATTCTATAGAATAGACAATATTGTTATCAGTTTACAGAAATTCAACAAAAACATTATGGTCGAGGGACAATTTTTATGTTGTTATCTTATAATGTTATTCTTTTTCTTACAATTATTTTTTCATTTCAACATTAGTTGGAGATTTTTTTTGTTTGATTATCATCTTACATCACAGTTTGTTCATCCCAGAACAATGAAGATGTAGTGTAAAATGTGGTTTTCATTCTTGTGGCTAGGTATGAAGCCGATCATCACTAATTTTGGGTTCCACCATTACCTCAGCTAATGGAATAATTTATAAAATTTTAAAAACACTACCTTATTGAAACCTCTTCTAGTGATAGTTTATAAATGGGATGAAATATCCATGTAAACTATTGTTTCACCAACATAGACTATATAATGGACAATTTTCTTCTAGTTAGTGATTTATTGACTAACAACATTAACTCACATCATTTCAATCAAGGAATCAACTAATGTTTATTATCTCATTAATATTTTTAATAATAAAATATTGTGTTTAAAATGGATCCATCTTCCAATATATGGGATATGGATCCAAGGATTACATCAAGGCTATGGAGGAGTCTCTATGAGTGGATAGGGAATCAATCCAGGTGGATTATAGATTATTATACGTAGAATTATGGAAATATGGATGAGGTAATTAAAATAATATGGGATATTATCCATGACAATTAATTGGATGTTGGTGGATCATTAGTTATACATTTATGAATATATGAGTGGTTTTATAATGATAGTTATTAGATTTAAATCAGAATAAACACAATGGAGTTTTAATTTGTTATTCAATACAAATTATGTATATGTAGGGGAAAGGGGACGAATTATTATTGGGAGTTACCAAGTATTATTCAACAAACATCATCATGTATTCTGGAAATACAATCATGTATGGGTAAAACACATATTCAATTGAAATTTTATGAATATTTTTATCATCATAAATCAGTGTTTTCTATTGGTGACCGGGTTTTTCTCAAAATATCTCTTGAGATGTCTCACAGTCATCATAGAAATAAAGAAAATATGTATTTGTGATATTTTAGTCCATTTCTGGTCAATACTATACTTTGTAACGTTTCTTATTGTCATGAATTTCTACTTCAGTTGATATACATTCATGATCTTTTACACATATCACAGCTCATGAAATATCTTACTAAACACATTCAAATTCAACGTTGGGATGAGAATGAGTTATAACCAGTTTATTATCATATGGATAAAATAGTAGAAGTTATTGAATCTTGATTTAATTTAAAAAATGGTAAATCTATTTCATTGAATAGATTGTTATGAAAAAAGAAATCAAATACTCATGAGAATTAGGAGAGTGAGTCATTGATGAGGGATAAGTGGAATCACATATTTTTAGACAAACTACATCCATATAGGTTATTAATTCATTTATATTATATAATTGTTTATTTAGGTTATTTGAATGAATATGATATTTCATGTGTATCCTGGTTTGAATACTATGCATAAGGATAACATTAATTTTAGTGAATTTATTTTTATGAGAAATAAGAATGGATACATTTTGTGTGTTTATATCCCATGAAAATGATAATTTATATATGATATAATATTTTCTAAATGTGTGTGAAATAATAAAATATGTTTCTGTATTATGCATATAGATTTATTAAAGGATTATACTTCCAAAAATTAATTGATAACAATATATTATGTAGGAAAAAATGGTTTATATTATAATCTCTTTGAAACATGATTATCCCAGGAAATAAAACATCTTCAATAAAAAAAAATTATTTAATCATTTTATATGAAGAGAAATAATGATGATGGTATCATTAATAAATATCACTTATTAAGCATATTTAACATCACATGTTTTTGAAATTAATTAATATAAATACAATTGAAATTCCATTTAGAATGTTTTTGAGGAAAACACACTTCTTAAATTTAAAATAACTTTTGAAAATAAAAAATAATAGTTTATTTAAAAAGTAATTTTATTAAAAAAATATTCCTATAAATGAGTAAATTAATATTCCAAATAAATACTTCCAAAATAGAGGGAAATAATTATTATGGTGTTAATAATAAAAATAATTAGTCATTTACAATTTTCTGTAATGTGATTCGAATGTGAACCATTTAGAATATTTTATGAAATTTACATTTGTTAAACTTTTATTAAGGAGATAAATTAATTTGTAAATTTTTTAAGGAAATAATTTATTTTCATAAATCATATACTATAAATAATTTTAGAAAATGTTTAAAGGGTGTTGAATGATAGGTGATATAAATGAAAATAAATGATCATTGACACCTAAAAATGGATATCAATATATTTCATCAATCATTAATGGATATAATAGAAATATAAAATCTTAAAAACATTAATATATATTGCAGAAGAAACATATATAGATTAAAAACCTTATAATACATTTTCTTCCAATGAACATTGAACATAAATAATATTGTATTAATGAATATTGTAATATAAAGGTTTTAACATTTTGGTAAACTGTAAAACATAATAAAAACTAATGCACTAATAAAAATAAAAAATAAATACCCTCATCATTAATAAATTGTTTATATTAAATATAAAATTGGATGTATAAATACCTTATAAAAGGATATATAATAATAACATAAATTTATGTCCTAATGAATTATAAATTTAGATGGGATAATATAATTGAATTGAGAAATAATAATTGGAAGGATTATATGAAATAAATGAAAATAAAAAAAATTAAATTCATAATAGAACTATTTAGAGGTCAAATCGACATAATTATATCATAATAAAATCAATGGAAAAGTGGTAAACCCAATGAAATTAAATTAAGTTAATAACCACTTTAACACGTGGTAGTATTCTTGTAAACTCCATTATATGAGATAATTAAAATTTAATAAAAAAAATTAAATTAATTTTAGAAAAGTAATGATATAACATGAAAAAAGGGAATTATATTGAATATATAAATGTATGTATGTGCATAAAAAAAATTATGAATGAATGAAGAGAAGTCGAGACAAAAAAATTTACTACTTTGGTAATACCTATATAAAATAAAAAAAATTTGAGATAATGATAGAGATTCATAAATCCAAACAATATCAATAATAATAAAAATAAAATATATTATTGGTAATTATTCACAGCACACAATAAATAGAAGTTGTGAAAATTCATTTATCATCCATGATGTATAATCTTGAAAAGAAACCATTACATTTAGTATACAAATTCAATCTATTTTTGTTATATAAATCATAATAATTAAAAATATGTTTCTTGATTTTTTAAAACAATAATTCTTATAATACCCTATTCATAAATTAAATTTTTTTACTAGCATATTCAAATACATAAAAAGTTAAGTCCACGTTCGATTTTTTAGGATGTTCTATTCATTGTTTCAAAACGACTTCACTTGGATGATCATGGTTAATGTGGTCAGTAATTAAATATATCAAGAATAATTATCCTTATATATTTATAAAATTTATAAATTAATCATTATTATAAATCTAATAATTAATTATAGTTATAAAAAGTATCTTTGTTGTGATAATTGAGATGGTAGGTTGTATGTACGCTTGTGTAACATTTGCATTTTTCAATGATCATTATAGAATGTTGGTTACTAATATTTTATCCTTAGATACTTTTCAAAATATAAAATTCACCAAATTATTAAATAAATATACTTATATATACCATCAATTTTATTTGGTGATGATAAAATAATTGCAATGTTTCAGGGGTGGTATTATACACGTACACACGAACACAGTTATAATTTCTTCAGTGAGTATAAAGGAAAAAGTAAATTGAATATATATTGCATTTTATTATATATATCTATATTAACATCCATTTAATGCATTAGTGAAAACCTAATCACATAACATTGTGAGGCATTAGTTTTCCGTACATACATGTGATGTTATTGTATCCCCCAATGAATGGAATTTAAAATGGTATATGTTATATAATATTTTTATAAGTATAAATATGTTAAAAATTACATATATAAACCTTCAATCCCCTTTTAGATTATATTGTGAGAAGAAACTATGGAAAATTAATGAGATCTTTTCACAATGTTGTAGTCCACAATACACACAGATTATTATTTCTTATACAATTTGACAGAATAAGAGATGAATTTCTGTTATTGTAATAACCTAATAACGTATAAGTATATAGTATATTTTTTTCTTATATAATCTAAATTTAATGAGATTGTGCAGACGCAGATGAATTAATAAATTAAATTCCCTTAATTAAGAGTGATACCTCTTCTTTGAAAAACCACCGTAGGAAAGCTAAAAATTATTTAATAGGATGGCATAGAAAAAATAGAAAGGGATTATAATAATTTTTAATTAATTAATGGAGATAATTTCATAGGTATTGGATGATGAAAAGTGATTTATATTTGTGAAGATTAGAGGAGGTGGGTGGTCGTTAAAAAGTGATGTCAGTTTGCTAACATTTAATTTCTAAATGAAAATATGTAACCACATATTTTATATTAAAAAAATAAAAATGAAAAATTATCAATACATATACATTATATGGATAATATATGCCCATAATATACATTTTATATTATGATTAATTAGTTTTTATCCCTTTTATTTTTTGTTTAACCCCATGGTAAAATCATTATTAACAAAAATATTGCAAATAATTATCTAATTTTCAAAATGAAATATCGTAAAAACATAATTAGGCCATATTAGATAATATATATTAATATTATTTTAGTAAATTATCCCATTTTCTAAAATAAATTTAATATATAAGTCATACATTAATTTCAAATTAATCATAAAAACATAATAAAAAATATTTTAATAAATATGTGTATTTTTAAAGATTAATATTATGTTGTATTATATAAATGAAAATTATGAATAACTATATTAATGTCAAATAATATTTATTGATATTTAATCTAAAAATATTATAGAAATAAATCCACTATTTTTTTGAAAATTTTTATTGGAAAAACATTAAGAATATTATAACAATTTTTAGAAATTTAAATTTTCTAAACCCAAAAATATACATAAAAAATAGAACTATAATTATCATATAATTAATTTGAGTAGAAAATAATAAAAAACTACTTAAATCACTTGATATAATATTTAAAAGAAAATGTGAACATAATATTTCTTATTTATTGGAATGAAATTAAATTCTCTTAGATATCTATATTTTTTAATATTGATTGATATATCAATCTTATCTAAAAAAGAATTTAATTTTTAATCATGATATTATTTTTATGCTAAATTCAAAACATAAAATCATTTTATGAAAATTATTTTTCTTAAATCATGAATAATATTTATTAAATAATTTTCCAAACATGGTGAAATATTTTTTGAAGAAAACATTCATTTGGAAAATAAAATAACATTAAAAAATGTTAATAAATTATATAATAACCATAGACAAATAATTTATTTTAATTTAATACTATATATATTTCATAATTTTTTTAATAGTATCCATACCACAAAATTTAATGGTTATGTAATAATTTTTATTCATTTTGTCAAAAATTGATGTTCTTTTTCTATGTCAAAATTATTGTAATTTTTATTATTATTTTATAATAGATATTGGTGTTACATGTAAATGATTCAAAATGGTGAGGGAGGAGTCTCAATTTATAATTTCTGAGTCGATCTACTTAAATGGATTAATATATCATCTTATAATAGGGTGACAATTTAGGATATAGGTTATATGGAATTGCTCATAATTTGAAGATGATCAATATATATTTAATTATCATTTATTTGTTAATTTTTATGTGTTCAGGAATGTGGGTACTAAATTTAGATTCCTTCCTCTATAATACAAGTAATTTTTTTTCAATTTCATTATATTTATTATTTATGTTCACAAATATGTCTATTGTAAGAAACCAGTTTTTCACTCAGGTATAGATCCTTTAATTTTAAGGAATTTTTTTTCTTTGGACCAGATATAGATGCCTAATGAGTTAGTAATGGTTCCAAGGATGTTCAGGAATTTTTTGGAGTAAGTAAACCATATATTTTTAGAATAATTCTTGGAACACATTTAAAAATATTTTTCATGAATTCTGCATGTATTAGGAAACCATGCAGATCATGCTTTTTTGGACCGATCCACCTCACATTTTTGGTGTAGGGTCGTGTGGCCTAACCATGGTAGCACCCCTTTTTTCAGGTACCTATGCATGGGTGATGCATTGTTTGACGAACTGTGTGGACCAAACTGTTCATCAAGAGTCGTCCCACATGGTTTGCGCACGGTTTGACAAACCAAGCAGACCAACTGTGTGCATGTTAACTTTTTGTGTAATTTTTTCAGTTATCCCTTAATGGTATCTTATACCACCCATTCATATGAAATCTGTTTTTATGCATTATTGACAAATATCTCTCTAAATTTGTTGTTTCTAAGGATCTAAACATCCAATCAAGAGATCTCTATCATCTGACATCTAATCATGCTTTTCTTTGTCACATTTGATGCACAACGATAAGTACTCGAGTCCTCTTAAATGGATCTTCGTCTCTTTCAATATCTACCAATATATCATTTTGGGATATTTTTTCACCATTTCATAGATATTCTCTGATCCATGGGAAACCAAGGGCTGATTCCATATGAGAGGGATAGTACCACCCTAATGTGGGTGATCTATAACTCACCCTTAATGTTTGGTGATTTTTGAATGTTCATATGGGGCCCACCGGTTTCATTGGAATATGTTTCTTAAATTTAAATTCCATTATTATACATGATAGAATTATATGGTTATGATCTTTCTAAATATGTGATGAGATGTTAGCAGTTACACCCATGACTCAATCCTCCCCATGTCAAAGGTTATGCTATATTTGGGGGTTTCTTGTTTCTACAAATTTGAGGAACCGTTTGGTTGTTCCATTTATTTAACATCCTAAAGGTGATACTTTCAATAATAAATTACATAGTATTGATTAGAATTGAATAATGTCATGTACCATGTATTCTCAACACTTGACCCTCCAATAGTAGGTTATTCAAGATGTTTTTTAAATTTGAAATGTAAAATTTAATGGATACTAAGTATATATAGTGGCCTTAAAAATTAGTTTCAATTTTGGTTACATGTTTGTAGATCCTCGTGACATAGTAAAGGTAAGTAGAGGAGTGAACCTCTATAATTGATATGTCATAATTGTTAATTAAGACATGATTAAATGTTTGCAATGCTACATGGAATATCAAATGTTATAGAAGACAATGATAGGACCAATAATTAAATGGGTGATACTATACATAACCTATCCTCACTAATGGAAGAAAATACATGAATCAAATGAATTAATACATTATTATAATATCAATAAGGAGTGAACTGACTTGAGCTCGCCTTGTATTATGAGAGGGGAATACCTTGGGTCTCCAGAAACCCATTCTAATTCAAGTATGTGGTTTTCTTACGATGATACCTACATAATCTCAGGTTCATGTCTATTCTTTTGATGCCCAGTATACTACCGTAGGGTCCTTATCATTATTTAAGATACCTCAGATACACTCCTTGAATCTCGCATTGATTACTAGGTTCCATGGTGAAAGACCATATGGACATATCTTTTCATAGCCCCGTTTTACCTTTTTCGATAACCTTGGACACAATAGGAAACATTATGTGGAATTCATGGGATTACACTCCATGGATTACACTCAAACCATATAGACTCGGACTCTACTCAGTTAGTGATTCATAAGATTTATGTTACCTTGGTTATTACCATGGAACACCCTCATGAGATATAATTTTCTGGATTCTTGTCATGTCATGGGACCTTCGCTAATTATACTATAACAATGTACTGTCAGTTCTAGCTATTCCACATGGGACCTATATAAATTAAATGGTAAATACATAATTAATAAACTGCATACATGTTCAGACACTAGCCACGGGAAAAAGTAGGTACTTGGGTATTTAGTTATATTTTACTAATTTATTTAGTTTATATACTTTCATGCATGCACATTTCTATATTCCATGAAATAAGCCAAATGTTATAGACACGGTTAGTTTTGTCCCACTAATATTCATCTCACACCCACATTGGTCATTGTTTGGTAGCCGGAGTAGATTTCCTGGTTGTAGGTGTTGACAAAGGGAAGCATACAGAATCAAACACTTGATTTCTTGTTGTTTATGGTGGAGCTTAATAGCTAATGACTGAGTTGGATCTCTTTATGCATGGAGTAGTATATAATTTCTTTTACTCGTTTTAAATGTTATTCCTATTGTCTTGTATCCATTTTTTATAATTTTATTGTGAAAATCCATGACATCATCATTGTTCCAATTGATCATATTAGTTCTATTCTCATTTATCTATTACATCAGATTGCTTCCGCTGTTTATTTATAACATTTATATTAATTATGCTTTTTAATATTCATTTATATTTCTTCAATTATGCTTAAATATAATAAGGGAGACATAGCCTTCCAACAGACACATTGTAGGCCCTCACTACTAGTCAGTAGCCTTTGGCATTTGGGAAGATACACTTGAGGCCATGTGGCCCATCGGGATCAGGGCACCCGTTAAGTGGATTCTGGGTCTGGGACGTCACAATGTGGTATGAAAGGAGGTTTATTTTATTTCATTACTATATGGAAAAAATAGACCAGGGAATTGTAATACATGGGGATGGTCATAAGTCATTCTTCGGAATTTAAAACCCATGATTGGTGTAAAAACCAAGTTGCCTAAATTTTAATTGTTATTATTCGTTTTCCTTTTACAGTTGATATTCTTTCATTATTGGGTGATGTACAAGTTGTGTGGAGTTGTTAAATTTTATACTATTTGATAACATATTCCATCCTTATCCCAATGTGATGAGGGAAATGAGCATCACTACTTTGATCATTATAGAATCCTAGAATTCATATGTTAGGCTGATTTCCCTTCCAAATTGTTGCATTAAACTACCTTGAATTTCTTAATATTAATGTTATTGTTGGGTAATTTTTTGATTGTTTATAAGTACAAGTATTAATATTGGTTACAATTGAGTGATTTCATGTCTCAATTAATGAGGTATATGTGCCCTCATGGGTTGGGTTGAGTAATTTACAGAGTCAAAACATTATACTATAAAGAAATGTATGTCATTTCAGGTGAAAGTTTTATTGGAATTTATTTTTCAAAAATGGGTATCCATAATAAAGTGAATCCTAGAATCTAAAATAAATAGGTTGGACATATTTATCCCACCATTTTGTGTTTATGAATTGTAAAGGGGTAAACTATAAATTAACTAGAAAATGACCTGAAACATATAAATGAGAACATACTAATAGCTAACTATATAAATTTTATAGTTAGGGTAGTATGCCTTATGTAGAGAGTTTTTTTACTTTCATTTTACACTACATTTTATATCTTATGATTCTAATATTATTTTGTAATGTGTGCTTGTAATTATTATACCAATGCCACCACGACATCCTTGTGTCGTTTTCCTGGAAAGAGATGAAGTTCATGCTCAAGATGTGGTGGGCCCAGAGCTACCACTCATACTTCTAGGAGTGGAACATGAGGCACCACCTTCTATAGATGATATGGGAACCAATTCCCAATATTGCGAATGTTTGTGAAATATAATGTAGTCCATGTAATGTGATCCATGTGTTTCACCAACAATGGGTGATCTAACGTGTGATTTCAAGAAAAAAATCCACATTATTTTTCTGGGGATGGAATTTATCAGGCTACCGAGTCCTAGAGAGAGTCCATGATATCTATCTTTGGTCATCAAGAAATTCCCCTAGACTAGAGAGACTTGATTGCAACATAAATGCTTCAGGACTCATCCAAATGTTGGTTGGATGTCAACACCAAGGATGGTTGTCATTATGTAATGTAATGGGTTGACTACCAGAAAACCTTCTATGATTAGTTAATTACTAAGGCACTGAGAGTAGAAAGAGCTAGTGAGTTCTTGCATCTTTAGTAGGGTTCTATGTCATTTATGTAATATTCAGCATGTTTCACTAATTTATAGTTCATTCCACCCTTTCTAGCCATTGATTAGTTTTCAAATTCTAGACTTTTTGAGGATGTTCTCCAGTATTCCATGTGAATTTAGGTTAATGCCTTTCTCATTTCTAACATTTATAAAATTATTGATCAGTCCCAAATCACTGAGTGTAACTTGATGCATGGGAAGTGTACTTTGTTTAAAGGAATAATGTCACGTTAGGCTAGCAGTTCTTTTGATGGAAGGAACCATTCCCTTGAGGGTTTTTCCAAGTAAGTGGTATATAGAGTATCCAGTTTGATAACTCTGTGGAGTGTCATCAGTCTAGAAGACTGGTGAATAAAAATCCTTAAAGCGATAGAGACCCTATAGATTTCCAAGATTGTGGCCATATGGGTCATCTTAAAGGATTTTGAGGACATTTCTACCTCCATCAAGTGAAAAAGGGTCATCTTTAGATACACCTTCAGAAGTTAGTTCATTTTCACTGTGTCAGATGGAGAGTTGGAATAGAACCGGTATGTCTAGCTAATGAGGAGGTTGTGGGTATGGTATTCTAATAATTGATGACCAAATGTTCCAGTATATTAGTCATGATCATTGAAGTCCATCTATTAGACAAGGTCGTGGATCATGTCTGTTTCATGCTTTGCAGCCAATAACTGTGGATCAGCATGCAAGACCATCTATAATACGAGGTACTATTCAAGTAGCCTCTACTATTGTCCCTATTTTTTTTCTTTTTGTGTTCAAACTATTTTGTTTTTGTATCTACCATGGTATGTCTGATAGTAGAGACATAATATCAATTTGTGGTAATGATCATCGATGCACTGTTGGGAATAAGGATAGAGGGCATACTCTAGTGTAGGAACATTCCCCTAAAGGTTGTAATTTACCCTTTCATGAGCAATCGCTATGATCATGAAATGATGGGATTCAATTTCATTCTAGGAATGGACAGGTTAGTCCACTGTTACAAATTTTTTTACTACTATACCACAATGTTTCCATCACAACACTATAAGGTATCAGTTATCTTTTTCAAGGTGAGTGGGATGTCCAGACAGGGAGTGTTGAACAAAACCATCATGGGCTTGGTGAAGTGACTACCCAGATTAAAAATATTTACATGGAGGATATATAATACATCATTCATCTATGTATATGCTTCTTGGATCTTGTATATATGATAGTGGAGTTGATGAAAGTGTCCCATGATTCATAGCCGGAAGATCATCCAGGAATAACGATGATGTATTGAGATATGTGACGCAAATATTGGTGGCCTAGAATGAAATATAAGATGCATTATTTATGAATAATTGTTCCACCAGTCAGTAGGTGAAGGAAGATCACCAGAGACATGCAGGATTGTTACAACTACATCAAGTCCTAAAATAGAAATTGGAAGATGATGCTATGGATTTTGTAGTCAGCTTTCCTAGGTCGTCGAGGGGTAGTGATGCTATCTAGGTAATTATTGGTCGACTAACAGAATCATCCAACTTCATTCTTATTTGGGTTATTTTCTTCGTAGATGAAATGGGAATACAATATTTATGTGATATCATATGAATTCATGGGGTTCCATGTACTATCATTTCAGAGAGGGGTGTTTGTTTCACTTCATGGTTCTAGAAAGCCTTATTGAAATCTATGGGGACTGAAGTGCTTCTAATCAAAACTTTTCACAAAAAGACCATTGGGAATCCAAATGGAAAATAGAGGTTATAGAGAATATTATCCTAGCATGCATCCTTGATTTTAGAAATTCTTGGGAGAAGAATATCCCTCTTGTCATGTTCGCTTATAACAATTGTTTTCATGCGATGATTCAGATGGATACTTTTGAAGCCTTATATGGTATGACATGATATCCCCCATTATGCTAGCTAGAGTTAGGTGAAGTATCGGTACTAGTTTCTCTTCACAGTCAAGAGACCTAATAACATGTACAACGTATCAAGAAGCATATGACTACGACTCAGTCTAGACAGAAATCTTTTTCCAATCTCCATTGAATACCTCTTGAGTTCGATGTTGGGGATCATGATTCCTTTGGGAACCACCAAGGATATGTAATAGACTATTAATGTTTCATGGGATGTTAATGCCTCGTTATGTTGGGTCATTTCAAATTATAGAGGAAGTTGGGATGGTAGCCTACTAGTTGTTATTACTACAAAGGTACCACGCAATAGATGACGTCTTTCACATCTCACATCTTTGTCAATATCATGTGGACCCGTATCATTCATTTGATCCCGAGGAAGATGAGTTGGATGACAATGAAACCAATGATGAATATCCAGTATGCATTGTTGACCAAATCATGAAGGTTCATAGGGGAATTTCTATCACTACGGGAAAAATGGGTATTTGTGACGGGTTATTTGCGACGGGAATAAATCCCGTCGCAAATAGCCCCGTGAAAAACTTATTTGTGACGGGGGTATTTACCCGTCGCAAATAAGTAGGCTTTTGCGACGGGATTTCTTTCCCCGTCGCAAAAGAACTGGCGCGCGTTGTGCGCCACATCGCGGGAAAACTATTTGCGACGGGGGAATATTCCCGTCGCAAATAACCGGTGGTGGTAAAAGGTATTTGCGACGGGAATATTCCCCCCTCGCAAATAGTATGTCGGCAGGTGGTTATTTGCGACGGGACCCGTTGCAAAGAACTATTTAACCGTTGACCGTAATAAATGTCGGCTAAGGTATTTGCGACGGGTACTGTCGCAAATAACACTATTTGCGACGGGATTCCCGTCGCAAATGGACCCGTCGCAAATAATCTAACCTATAAATACCCCCATCCGTTTTTTTTTCAAATCATTCTCAAACTCCATCTTCTTCTTCTCTCAAAGTTGTATTTCTAAAGTTCAGTTTTTCTCCAATTTAATTTTTTTCTCCGGAGTTGATATTAATGTTTTGAAGAACGATCAGAGCAGATCAATTTTCAAGGTATTTATGTTCATTTTAATTTAATATTTATTTTTAATTTTTTATTATTTTCAATTATTCTTAATTAGTTGTAATTTAATTATGTTTACATTATTTTGTTACTTAATAAATTTAAATTATTAGTATTGTTCATAGTTAATGGTAATTAGGAATAATTAGTAATAATTTTTAATAATTAAGAATAAATATTAAAAATTAATAATAAATACCAATAATTAGGAATAATAACATTATTACATTATTAGTATAATTTATTATTAATATTAAAATAATATAATTTTATATATATATACAATTCTCTTTTCATCTGTGTGTTTGATGTCTTCACATGTATTATTTGTATGTGAAAATAGAAAACGCACAGATGAAAGGAGAATTGTATATAAATTAGAAAATAATATTATTTTAATATTAATAATAAAATATACTAATAATGTTATTATTTGTAATTATTGGTAATTATTCCTAATTATTGGTAATTATTCATTTAATTACTAATAATTAGGAACAATTACCTATAATTATCAATAATTAGGAATAATTAGTAATAATTACCAATAATTAGTAATAATTACCAATAATTAGTAATAATTACCAATAATTAGTAATAATTACCAATAAGTAGTAATAATTATCAATAATTAGTAATACATACCAATAATTTGTAATAATTACCAATAATTAACAATAATTAGTAATAATTAGTAATAATTACTAATAATTACAACTAATTAGTAATAATTACCAATAATTACCAATAATTACCAATAATTTCCATTAATTACCAATAATTACCAATAATTACCAATAATTGCCAATAATTAGTAATAATTAGGAATAATTAGGAATAATTAGGAACAATTAGGAACAATTAGGAATAATTAGGAATAATTAGTAATAATTAGTAATAATTAGTAATAATTACCAATAATTAACAATAATTATTAACAATTAGTAATAATTAGGAATAAATATTAATAATTACCAATAATTAGTAATAATTAGTAATAATTAGTAATAATTACCAATAATTAGTAATAATTAGTAATAATTAGTAATAATTAGTAAAAATTAGGAATAATTACCAATAATTAGTAATAATTAGTAATAATTAGTAATAATTACCAATAATTAGTAATAATTACCAATAATTAGTAAAAATTAGTAATAATTACAAATAATTGGTAATAATAAGTAATAATTACCAATAATTAGTAATAATTAACAATACTTACCAATAATTACCAATAATTACCAATGATTAGTAATAATTACCATTAATTACCACTAATTGGAAATAATTAATAATAATTACCAATAATTAGTAATAATTGGTAATAATTAATAATAATTACCAATAATTAGTAATAATTATTAATAATTAGTAATATTTAATAATAATTACCAATAATTAGTAATAATTATCAATAATTAGTAATAATTACCAATAATTAGTAATAATTAACAATAATTACCAATAATTAGTAATAATTAGTAATAATTAGTAATAATTAGTAATAATTAGTATTAATTACCAATAATTAGTATTAATTACCAATAATTAGTAATAATTACCAATAATTAGTAATAATTACCAATAATTAGTAATAATTACCAATAATTAGTAATAATTAGTAATAATTAGCAATAATTACCAATAATTAGTAATAATTACCAATAATTGACAATAATTACCAATAATTACCAATAATTAGTATTAATTACCAATAATTTGTATTAATTACCAATAATTAGTAATAATTACCAATAATTAGTAATAATTACCAATAATTATTAATAATTACCAATAATTAGTAATAATTACCAATAATTAGTAATAATTACCAATAATTAGTAATAATTAACAATAATTAGTAATAATTAACAATAATTAGTAATAATTACCAATAATTAGTATTAATTACCAATAATTAGTAATAATTACCAATAATTAGGAATAATTAATAATAATTACCAATAATTAGTAATAATTAGTAATAATTACCAATAATTAGTAATAATTACCAATAATTAGTAATAATTACCAATAATTAGTAATAATTAACAATAATTAGTAATAATTAACAATAATTAGTAATAATAACCAATAATTAGTATTAATTACCAATAATTAGTGTTAATTACCAATAATTAGTAATAATTACCAATAATTAGTAATAATTAGTAATAATTACCAATAATTAGTAATAATTAGTAATAATTACCAATAATTAGTAATAATTAACAATACTTACCAATAATTACCAATAATTACCAATAATTAGTAATAATTACCAATAATTAGTAATAATTACCCATAATTAACAATAATTGGTAATAATTAATAATAATTACCAATAATTAGTAATAATTAGTAATAATTAGTAATAATTACCAATAATTAGTAATAATTATTAATAATTAGAAATAATTAATAATAATTATCAATAATTAGTAATAATTATCAATAATGAGTAATAATTATTAATAATTACCAATAATTATTAATAATTACCAATAATTACCAATAATTTGTAATAATTAGTAATAATTAGTATTAATTAGTATTAATTACCAATAATTAGTAATAATTTACAATAATTAGGAATAATTACAAATAATTAGTAATAATTACGAATAATTAGTAATAATTAGTAATAATTAGTAATAATTAGTAATAATTACCAAAAATTAGTAATAATTACCAATATTTCGTAATAATTAACATTAATTAGTAATAATTAACAATACTTAGTAATAATTACCAATAATTACCAATAATTACCAATAATTAGTAATAATTACCAATAATTAGTAATAATTACCAATAATTAGTAATAATTATCAATAATTAGTAATAATTACCAATAATTAGTAATAATTAACAATAATTAGTAATAATTTACAATAATAAGTAATAATTACCAATAATTAGTATTAATTACCAATAATTAGTATTAATTACCAATAATTAGTAATAATTACCAATAATTAGCAATAATTAGTAATAATTAGTAAGAATTACCAATAATTAGTAATAATTAGTAATAATTACCAATAATTAGTAATAATTAGTAATAATTACCAATAATTAGTAATAATTAACAATACTTACAAATAATTATCCTATCATGAGTGTTTTTTCTAACAAATTATTCAAAACCAGTAATGCTTTTATATTTTATAGAGAAATATGGAACAACGAGGTCGTCAACAATCATTATTAGGTGACCGAATATGGATAAATCAACGTAGAAATCCAAACGGTTCTGGTTTAAATCCATTATATGTTGAGGGTGTGGATACTTTTTTATCATTTGCGGCATCAAATCCTGAATTTGTTTCAGAAGGCAAAATAAAATGCCCTTGCAGAAAATGTGCATTGAGAACGTTTGACACGTTTGACAAAGTGGGAGAACATCTCTTGTGTTTTGGTTTTCAACCAGATTATGTTTTTTGGTATCAACACGATGAACGTAGTTCCAGAGCAGGTGATACTAACTTGATTCCAGATCTATCCCGGTTTCAAGATTTAGTACATGATGTTGGAGGTTCATCTGTTCAACATACAGAAACTGCGGCTGATATAGCTTCAAATCCTGAGTTGGCACCGTCTGAATTTTATGAGTTGTTGAAGTCTGTTGAGGATGCACTATATCCTGGATGAAAGATGAGAAAATTAGAAGCAGTTGAAAAATTTATGGCTATCAAATCAGATAACGGAATGTCAAACACCTATTTTGACCAGATATTTTCTTTGCTGAAAACACTGTTACCTGAAGGAAATGTTTTACCTTCAAATTACTATGAGAGTAAGAGGCTGGTTTGAAATTTGGGACTTACTTATCAAAAGATTCATGCATGTTCAAATGACTGCATTTTATATTTTGTGGAAAATGAGTCGTTGGATAGTTTTCCTACATGTGGGCAACTGAGATATAAAGAAGGACAACACATGAAGTCTGGTTTGATTCCTGTAAAACAGTTTAGATATTTTCCGCTTACATCCAGACTTCAGAGTTTATTCATGTCTAAGAATACAATGACAATGATGTCATGGAATAAAGAGAATATTTCAACCGATAAAAGCATGAATCATCCAGCCGATGGTGATTCATGGAAACATTTTGATAGAGTGCATCCATCCTTTGCTTTAGAAGCTAGAAATGTTCGACTGGGCCTTTCCACTGATGGTTTCTGTCCGTTTGGATCTTATGGTAGTCAATATTCATGTTGGGCTGTTTTTTTAACTCCGTACAATTTACCTCCATGGATGTTGATGAAGGAGCCATATATATTTTTGACTTTACTAATTCCAGGACATCCGAAAAAAAATATTGATATTTATTTGAAGCCATTGATTGATGAATTAAATTTATTGTGGAGTACTGGTGTCAGTACATATGATGTTGCAACGAAACATAATTTCATACTGAGAGCAGCATTGATGTGGAAAATAAGTGACTTCCCGGCTTATGGGATGTTATCTGGCTGGAGTACACATGGTCAGAAATAATGTCCTTACTTTATGGGAGAGAACAAAGCATTTATGCTCATTCATGGAAATAAACCTTGTTATTTTGACTGTCATTGAAGATTTCTTCCAGCTGATCATCCTTTTCGCAGAAATAGATCTCATTTCAGAAAAAGAACAGTTGAAAGGGATGGACCTCCAAAAATGCTATCAGGTTCGGAGTTAAAATCAGTTGTATTTTCATTACCTCCCATCACTTTTGGTCCCACAATAAACCAACAGAAAATTTCTGGTTTTGGGAAAGAACACAATTGGATTAAACGTAGCATATTTTGGGATTTGCCATATTGGTCTGATCTGTTGGTCCGACACATGTTAGATGTCATGCATATTGAGAAGAACTGTTTTGATAATTTGTTTCATATAGTTTTGGATACGTCAGGAAAGAGCAAAGTCAATGTAAATGCACGTTTAGATCTTGCCCAAATTTGCAGGCGTCCAAAATTGGAACTATTTGAGAATGTCAGAACAGAAAGGTTACTGAAACCAAAAGCAGCTTATACACTTTCTAAAGAAAATCGTTTATTATTTTGTCAGTGGATTGCAGATTTGAGACTTCCAGATGGTTGTGCTTCCAATTTGGGTAGATGTGTAAAGAATGGTCATATTACTGGATTAAAAAGTCATGATTGTCATGTTATAATGGAGAGACTTCTACCCATTGGATTAAGAGGGCTGTTGAATTCTGTGATTTGGGATTCCATAAAGGACATGTCTCATTTTTTTGGGAAATTTGTGCGGCTACGGTAGATTATGATGCTCTAGGAAAACTTGAAAAAGATGTTGTTGTAATTATATGTAAACTGGAAAAAATATTTCCGCCGTCTTTCTTTGACTCAATGGAACATTTGATGTTACATTTGCCATATGAAGCCAAATGTGGAGGTCCGGGATAGTTTCGATGGATGTACCCATTTGAAAGATTAATGCAAAAATTGAAAAGAAAAGTACGTAACAAAGAATCTGTTGAAGGATCTATTACAGAAGATTATTTGCAAGAGGAAATATCTTTTTTCTGCTCCCATTATTTTGAATCTGAGTATCCTTCAAAACACAACCAAATGGGACTGAACGAGAGGAATACTGATGAAATTGACAATAAATTATCTATTTTCATCCAGTTAGAGGTTGGTTTTGGTGGAGTTTATGAACGCTGGCTTTCAGATGATGAACATCAGAGAGCTCATACGTATGTTCTGCTCAACTGTGAAGAGATGACATCAGTTGTACTATTAGTGTTTATATCACTTATTCTGTCATTTATGTTACAGTAAATAACTTTGCTTTTTATAGGTTGTATGATAATAATATCATGAAACAAGTTCCACAAATTACAGCAGCTTCTCTCAAAGAACGTCGACTGAAAAATTTTTCTCAGTGGTTTCAAAAACTGGTAACATAAATTCATTATCTTTTAGCAACTCATTCAATGTATAGTTTACTATATTGATAATTATTTCATAAATTTTCAGGTGTCTCGACATGCTGATAAAATTGACAAACGGCTGTGTGTATTGAGTAAGCCACCTTCCAAACTTGTTAAAACTTATAATTCATATGTGGTGAATGGATTTCGATTCCACACACATGCATATGGGGAATCGAAAAAAACAATGAACAGTGGAGTTAGCTTGAGAGGATCTCATCATCGAGAAAATGAAGTTGAATTTTATGGCATACTTGATGAAATCATTGAACTCTGTTATCTTGGACAACATTACATAACCATGTTCAAATGTCAGTGGTTGGATACAGAGAGAGGCGTGCGTGTTCATCTGACTCATGGAATCATCGATATTAAATGTAAAAGTGTTCTCGCAGTAAATGAACCATTCTTATTGGCTCAACAGGCATATCAAGTTTATTATGCAAAGTACTGTGCAACATCAAGAGACTTGACTGATTGGTGGAGTGTAATAAAAATCAAAATTCGAGACAATCAGTTTAGTCAAAGTGAATGTGCTTTCACTGATTAGCAAAGAATTGATGTTTTTCAAGAGAGTACTAAAAATCAATCGTTTTTACAAAGAGACATGAGTATCGATGACGACACCCAACATTTAAGAGTCGGTGATGACGATGATGTTAATGATGTCACATATGAATTTGAAATGGTAAGAGATGAAGAAACTATAACTCGGATGGATATCGATGATGTTGAGGAGGAATATGAAGATGTCATTGACATATATGAAGATGATGTTGAAGATGAACACTGATAGCATTCCATGGTATTTATATACAATCATAATATGTATATATGTATATATAATAGTAATTATCAATTATTTGCTAACATTAACATTTTTTGTTTCTGATGGACGATGCCACATTTCGTGAGTTGGCGGATGCTGACCTGACTTTCAATGAGGATGCGTTGCTGACAGATGACCCTCAGCCTGCAGGCGCTCCATGGAGTACGCGGAGGGGGCACGGTCTTTCACGATTGATGATTCCTGACCCCATCCCCAGGCGACATCCACGTCTTGGGTTTGATCTACGCACACAGAGGTGTGATAACCTGTGTGATAAACTATGGATTTGACTAAGATTTCATTAAGCTATTCACATAATAAATGTTTATTATTTTTTCAGTTTTCCGCATATAGCAATCGGACAGGGCAGCGCTATTTTGCACAACTATTTCTCTCAGCCGTGGACCACATGGGAGCAGATTCCAATTGATGTGCAGCAGGCCATGTTTGGCCATTGGTTGGTACGTACGTAAATAAATAATTTTAATTTTGAAAATTATTTCATTTCTAACTTGATATTTTGATTTAATTGTAGGGTTTATGGTATCCGATCGAGGATACCATGCGTGACGCCATCCACGAGGCATGTGAGGTGGCCAGGCGTGATCGCCTTCGTCAGTTTTTGCACAATTTAAGAAAAGCAGTGATGAAGAAAGCAGGAGTGTCAGATTTTGAGGAGTCATGTAGAGCACACCGACCTGAGTATATTTCATCCCATGTATGAGACGGATTATGTGCGTAATGGTTGAGTGGTGCCTTTCAGTGGAGATCATCGGTGGGGAGGCAGAATTGGGGGAGACAGGAGGTGACTCATCAAGATGGGAATCGTTCTTTCAGTACTCATAGACAACATCTGGTACGTACATTATTTATAAATATTTTATATAATTATAAATATTAACAGTTTATTTTTTATTCTTATAGGCTGTCGAGCACCCCGATATTACAGAGTACGACGTATATCGGAGGATGTATAGTGATCCTGCTACTGGGGAGCTCAGAGGTGATCGTCAGCATCACATTGTGGTCAATATTATTTGTTTTCAAGTTTAAAAATTAACTGCATATAATATATTCACAATTTTAATTTTAAATTTCAACTATAGGAGTCATATATGGCCATAGCGTCACAGGCCCGGCCTGAGAGTCAGGCCGAGTCATCAGATCAGACCACTGCCCGTCAGTTTGATGAGGCGGCATGGATGCAGGCCACCCAGTATGCCTTCGAGAAGGGCCGAGTAGTTGGTATCAGCTCTCGACTGACTCCCGGAGATTATTATGGCAGTGCTGCGATGTCGGCGTCCAGCTCGAGAGGAGCTCGTGCATCTTCTTCTACTACACAGTATGAGGATCAGTTGCGATCTCAGACTGCACAGATAGAGATTCTCCGATAGGAGCAGGAGCAGATGCGTTAGTAGCATGAGGAGGAGTGTCGACGCCAGCAGCAGTTGTACGAGGAGCAGACGAGTCGGTGGCAGCAGCATCATCAGGAGCAGATGGAGTACATGTGCCGACTCACTCATGCTTTAGGGATGGAGTTTCCTCCACCACCATCTGCAGATCCCCCACCACCCCCCTCCTTCAGATTAGAGTTTGTATTTATGTTATAAAATTTGGGAAATCAAAATATTTTTTTTCTATTCTTAGTTTTTGTCTCATTATAAAATATAAATAATATTATATTTTTAAATAACAATATTAATATGAATAATAATATTATTTATATTTTATAATATTGAATTATATATATATATTAAAATTTTATAATATTATAATTTAATTATATTTTTTGTAATATTTGAATTATTTTAATATTTGATTGTAAAATATTTCTATTATTTTTATATTAATTATAATAACTTATTAATATTTTTTTATTTAGGAATTATAATTCTAATATTATTATATTAATTAAATCATTTATTAATATTCTATTATTTTTTATTTTTGAATTATAATTCTATTATTATTATATTAATTAAAATAATATATTATTTTTATTTGTGAATTATAATTCTATTGTTATATTAATTAAAATAATTTATTAATAATTTATTTTTTATTTTTTTTTATAGTATTTGCGACGGGATACTATGCCCGTCACAAATACTAGTATTATTATATGCATTAAAATAATTTATTAATAGTTTTTTATTTTTTTTAAAAAATAGTTTTTTCGACGGGTCCCATCGCAAATACTATTTTAAAAGTTTTTTACAAATATAAGGAGTACTATTTGCGATGGGGAAAATAACCGTCGAAAAAAAAGGCTTTAGCGACGGGCCCGTCACAAATAAGTGTTGTTGCGACGCCGTTTTCAGCGACAGGCCATTTGCGACGGGCACCCGTCGCAAAAAGCCATTTTCGACGGGATCCCGTCGCAAATACCTGTTTTTATAGTAGTGTATCCATCTCGTACGAGTGATATGGTAGCACAAATGAAAACATGAAGTGACTTGAGAGAGGGAAGTTGTCATATGTGACCAATGGCCATGTTGTTCTCAGATACTATTTCATTACTCTTGTAAAGAGAACTCAAGGGGTGATTTATTTAATGAGTGGACAACTGTAAGAACCCATTTTTTGACACCGGTATGGATAATTAATTTTTGGGCCTAAATATTTTCTTTGGAACAAATATGGATTCCAAATGAGTAAGTAATGGATCTGAGGGTTTATGGTTCTAGATTGGAACTCATAACCCATCTTTCTTCAGAAAACATTCTTGATGCACGGTTTAGATAAAACCCTGCAGTAATTACACACTATTAGGAAATCTATGTAGATCATGTTTATTCGGTAAAAGACACCTCACACTTTTGGCGGAAGGCTGTGTAGCCTAACTGTTGGAGCACCCCTCTTTTCTAGGTACATGTTTATGGTTTGAAAAATATTGTGGAAAAAACTATCCAGGAAGTGTTATCCCTCACACTTTGAACATGGTTTTAAAAATCTTATAGGAAAAACATGCACATTCTAATTTTCAGGGTAATTTTTCCACTGTGTCCTTTAATGATCAATTAATCCACCCCTTTATACCTTATCCATGTTTATGAGGGATTGAACTATATCTCATTTTGGAGGATTTTTTATGAAATAAACATGCAATCTGGAGACCTCCAACGTCTATCATCTGATCGAGATTCCATTTATTACATTGGTTGCACAAAGGTAACTACTAAAGCCCTCATTATCCTTTCTCCATATCTCTCACCCTGGACCTTGATATCAATTTTGGAGTGTTTTTTATCTTTTATTTGATCTAATCTGATCCATATAAAACCATGGGCTGATACCAGTGTTTATGGATCAAACAGTAGTAATGTGGGTGGTCTATAACTCATCCCTAAAGTTAGTTGTTTTTGGGATTGTTTGTGTGGGGCCCACCAGTTTTATTGGAATCAGTTACTTAAATTTACATGACATGTATATACGTGATAGAATCATATGGTTATAGTCATTCCATATATGTTATTAGTTTTTAGAGATTACAACCACAACTCAATACTCCTCATGTTGAAGGTTATGCATTATTTGGATTTTTAGTGTTTGTGCATGTTTGAGCCACCATTCAAGTGTCCTTTACATGACCTTCCTAATGGGGAGAATATCCTTTATTAATGTCTTGTTATTGATGAGAATTAAATTATGGAATGTACCATGCATTCTTTCTACTTGTACTTCCTAAGGTATGTTCTTCCAAATGATTATAAAATGAATAATTTTAAATGGAAAATATTATAAGTATATATCATGGGATTTATAAAAATGAGTTTGAATTATGGTTACATGTCCATTGCACCCCATTCCATATTAATAAAAGGTGGTGGATTGATCCTCAATAATTGATATGTCTTAATTATAACGACCCATACTTTACATACATTGTTAATACTTCAAAATTGAAGCACACTTATTACAAAATATGACAAAACCACAATGGACCGTATAGGTATAGTGTCTTTAGAAACTGGGAAACACAAACAACTGGTTCATAAATCTTCTACAGTGTATCCCATTTATTTCATCATATCTAGGGTCCCTCTTAGCATATTCTATTTAATATCCATCTTCCTGACCTGGGGAAAAGAAAACATAAATGGGTGAGCTCAAATGCTCAGCAAGGGCAAATAAAGGAAATAAAAATCATATCATATCTTTTTGAAAATCAAAACCTGCAAAATAGATCATAATATCTTATCATGGAATAATTCATAGAAGTGAAAATGAGATCCCCATAATCATAACATAAAACTTGAAACTTTGTGGCATGCACACATAATCATGGAAATCATTTCTTGTTAGTCATGACTCATTGCCAAGACTATCTTAGTGGTCAAAGTCCATTTCTGAACCGAGTTCACTCCTCGTTTCAGTCCTGTATCACTGAACCGAAATAACCTTCCATTCCAGCCATGTCTATCTCATGAGATATAAAATCTATACCCAATGCATTGGAGGGAGATATAGGTCCCACCCATCTTATAATGAATCCTTTCTTATGTGTGCCACATAATCATAAAACATACATCATCGCATAACACATGTAACAAAAATGGGATTCTTGAAACATCATGACATCATAAATCAATTCATATAAGATAAATGAATTAATAAAAATAATTCCATCACAACATGATCAAATCAATGTAATAATAGGGATAAAAACAGAACCCTTTATTATCTTAGATGGAAAATAATTTTGATAAAACACTTGAACTCCATTCTTGAGGAAAATATCCTTTCTTCTTCAAAAACATTTTTCCTTTCATAACATGTCATATAACTTTAAAATAAAAGAAGTTGATTAAAAATAAACTTGAGAACTTGTAAAGGAAGCTTCTTGGAAATAATGTTTTAAAAATCTATTCATGCCGTATAAGTTAAAAAAAACATTCTTCGTACTTTTGTCGGAAAAGTCAAAAAGTACCTCGTACAACAAAAGATTCCTTTCATACATATTACTAAAAACTCACCAAAGGGTAAAAATGTATTTAAACAATTGTAGGTGGATGGATATAATATTACATTTTGATGAAACATGGATGTGGATGATAAAATACACCCCAGTAAATACTTACGAATAAACAATCTCGGATAAAAATGAGATTGTGATATTTCCCTTACCTTAGGTCCGATTTGCTTTGTTCGTGTCCGAAGCTCCTGTATAATGGTTTAAATAATGTTATTGACTTATTCCAGAATCATACATATTGATATGATATCATATATGGTCATATTATTATCTTCTTGTTAGTAATATTTCATTGTTACTTGTTACTCGGGTCTTTATAACTTTTTGTTCTTATGCGTGTTTTGTTGAATAAATTCTTATTCTTATCTTTAGGTTATAGATAATTAATTTCCAGAATGGTATTAGTGTAGTATATTCCATATTCATTCATTCAATTCATTTATATAATCATTATGAAATGAAGATCATGTAGAACGAGTCGCATCACATCGTGGAGACGGTATTCCGTACGTACGCACGAGTGATGATATCGTTCCTATGATCGTGGAATTGTATTGGAGTATATATATATTATTTCAGTATCAATATTAATTCATAATAATCATATATAGTTACTCATTACACCATTATACCCATCCTTGTAAGGTGATGGTGGAAAATAGATTACACCACGGCATGGAGACGGTATTCCGTACGTACGCACGCGCGGTGATTTCATTTTTCCGTAGGATGGATAGAAGGTGAATTAGGGTTGTTTCATATTTATAATAACATATCAGTATGTAAGTAATACTTATGTTATTACTTTATCATAAAACAACTAAAGAAGAAGAAGTTGAAGAAGAAAGAAATTGAAAAGATCGGTAATGGATATTACCTCTTCTTTGGAACGCCTCTTTGAATCCTCCACTTAAGGAACTAAGATTGGTCTTTGGAGAAGACCAGGACCTCTAGGATTATTCTAGGGAAGTGGAGAGGAGAAAATGGCAGGGGTTGGCCGAGCTTGAGTGCTCAAATTGGTGTGAGGAGGAGGGGGAGGAGGTGCCCTTTTATAAGGGAGGAGAGGGGCACCTTAGGAATATCTCAAAATATTATTTTATATTAAAGTCAAAATCGGTTTATAATGGTTCCAAAGGGTCTTATTTCGAAGCTAAAGTGGGGATGGGTCGAAATCCTATCAACCAATAGGATTTAGATAAGTTTAGGGTATTATTTTAACCTTATCAATTATATTTAACTCTAAGTTAATTAATTTAACTTTTACCGTGTCTTTTTGTTTTCTTTCACTATATGGTTAATAAACTTACTATAACATGCCAAACGAACCCCAAATTGTTTATTATTAATATATATATCTTTATCTAAGTCATTTTGCCTAACCTTAGATTTTTAGGAATAAAATAACAATTAGTAATATAATATTTGATTTAAAAACTATTTTGTGTCAATTTTGACACTATTTGATATATGATTTTCGTGAAAGTCATAAAAGAATTATATGTTCGAACCAAGTTAATTAAATCAACACTAATATATCATAGTAACCTAGAAAATTAGTGGAATTCATAAAAAGTCTTAAATTAAATTTATTTTTGTATTTATATTATTAATTATGTCAATATTTCATTAATAAGATAATTACTGCATCATCTTTGTGTCATATATAAATTATATTATTTGATGTCTAAAAATTACAAATAAAATACCATCATGTAGGAAATCTTTTGAGATTTCTAATGAATATTTAAAATCTAATTTATCCTATGTATAACCCCATATTAAAAATGATTTACTTATTAAACATTGATTTTAACTATTTTAACCCTTCTTTAAATAAATTAATAATAAATGTCCTAATCTAATCCAAGTGGGCCTAAATGGTCATATTTTATTCCTAAGTTTGTTTTTGGTCGAATTACACTTGTCCAATAGAATTAGGACATGTGTTAGGGTAATATTAATATCATATTTACCCTTAGTTACCCTATTTACTATTAACCGCGGTAAAAATCGTAAAAAGTTACTATTCACCAAAAAATTATTTTTATCTCATTGAACCACATTTTACTTACTGATATCAACCGTGTCTGTCGGATTTTTGAAATTCCATTCACAGAAGCGGTAAAATTAAGTTTTATGCAAAATTCAGTTTTTAACCTACCACTTAGTGGTTTCACTATTCATCAAAAATTGAAAGTTTTCAGAATAATACCAAAATTTCACCCTAGGCTAATTTCGATATTCTGAGTCCAAAAATGAAGTCCATTTTTAAAAATAAAATTTATAAAATTTTAAAAAGTGGTTATTACTATTCATAACGGCTAGTTTTAATAGCATATTGTTGTTTAGTGAAACTCGGTATTGCGTACGACGCAAGCTATCGAGGAAGGTCGCGATTGCGTGCAAAGCAAGCCAAGCAAGTGTTGTGTAGAAAAAGATTCCTTTGATGATTTATATAACGTAAAAGTCTCGGGTGTTACATTCTACCCCCCTTAAAAAGAATTTCGCCCTCGAAATTCGTCACTTTGCAACAAACAGATGAGGATACTTCTCCCTCATCATATCCTCAAGCTCCCATGTAGCTTCTTCAAATTGGTGGTTTCTCCATAAAACTTTCACCAAGCGAGTGGTCTTGTTTCGTAGGACTTTTTCGCTACGATCCAGAATCTCTATCGGCTGTTCTTCATAAGAAAGATCTTGCTCCAGCGGTACAACTTCTAAGCTGAGTACATGTGAAGGATCTGGTATGAACTTTCTCAGGAGAGATACATGGAACACATCGTGAACTTGAGAGAGATTCGGTGGAAGCGCCAATCGGTAAGCTACCTTCCCAACACGATCTAGTATTTCAAAAGAACCGATATATCTAGGGCTCAACTTCCCCTTCTTTCCAAATCTCACAACCCTCTTCCAGGGAGATATTCGTAAGAACAATTTATCGCCCACTTCAAACTCTAGGTCTTTTCTTCGGTTGTCAGCATAACTTTTCTGTCGACTCTGAGCTGCTCTTATGTGTTGTTGAATAGATCTGACCTTTTCTGCCATTTCATCAACGAGATCAGGTCCTAATAGCTTTCTTTCCCCAACTTCATCCCAGCAAGTTGGAGTCCTGCATTTCTTTCCATAGAGAGCTTCATAAGGAGCCATCTGAATACTGGAGTGAAAGCTATTATTATAAGAAAATTCCACCAAAGGTAGGTGTTGATCCCAACCTCCTTTGAAATCCATAGAGCAAGCTCTCAACATATCTTCTAGGGTTTGAATTGTTCTCTCAGACTGACCGTCTGTCTAGGGATGATAAGTAGTGCTGAAACTCAACTTTGTATCCAGAGTATGCTGAAGACTTCGCCAGAACTTCGAGGTAAATCTCGGATCCCGATCAGATATAATAAAAAGTGGTACTCCATGAAATCTTACCACTTCCTTTACATATATCCTAGCAAGCTGATCTAGAGAGAAATCCTCTCTAATAGGAATGAAGTGTGCAGACTTTGTAAGACGATCAACTATGACCCAGATAGCATTATTGCCTTTGGATGTTTTAGGAAGTCCTGTGACAAAGTCCATAGTGATGTTTTCCCATTTCCATTCGGGTATGGGTAATGGTTGTAACATCCCCTTAGACTTCTGTCTCTCAGCTTTAACTTGTTGACAAACCAAGCATCGAGAGACATATTCAGCAACATCTCTTTTCATGCCATCCCACCAGAAGTACTCTTTCTGGTCCCTATACATCTTCGTGCTTCCAGGATGAATAGAGAATGAAGAACTATGAGCCTCATCCAGCAGCTCTTTCTTTATTTCGGGGATGGGAGGAACACAAACCCGATTCCTGAACTTTATTATCCCATCACAATCAAGGTTGAATTCAGGAACATTTCTCACCTTCTTTTGTAACTCGGCATCTTCTTTCTGTGCCTCTTTAATGTTCACATGTATAGATGGTTGAACATTCATTAGAGAAAGATAAGATTTTTCCCCTTCCATTATAATTCCAAGATCCATCCTTTGTAAATCCATAAATATTGGATCTTTTGTGATCCTCATCATGGATAAACTAGCATGGTCTTGTCGACTTAATGCATCTGCCACCTTGTTTGCTTTCCCAGGGTGGTAATGGATTGAGCAGTCATAATCCTTAATCTGCTCCAACCATCTTCTTTGACGCATATTCAACTCCTTTTGTGTGAAAATATACTTTAAACTTTTATGATCAGTATAAATATCACACCTTTCACCATAAAGGTAATGCCTCCAAATCTTTAATGCAAAGATTACCGCAGCCAACTCCAAATCATGTGTTGGGTAATTTTGCTCATGGATTTTCAACTGTCGTGAGGCATAAGCTATCACCATATCATTTTGCATAAGAACACACCCCAATCCCTTCTTGGATGCATCACTGTAGATCACAAACCTCTCTCCACTACAAGGTAGTGTGAGCACAGGTGCACTGGATAACCTTCTTTTCAACTCCTTGAAATTCTCTTCACATTCCTCTGTCCAGACAAACTTAACTCCCTTCCGAGTCAACTTGGTGATTGGATTAGATAATCGTGAGAAATCTTTTACAAAACGTCGATAATATCCAGCCAAACCAAGAAAACTTCGGATCTCAGTTACTGTTGTTGGTCTTGACCATCTCTCGATAACCTCTGTTTTTGCTGGATCCACAGATATCCCCTCTTTTGAGATTATATGACCCAAAAATGCAACTTTTTGAAGCCAAAATACACACTTGGTAAATTTGGCATAAAGCTTCTCCTTTCTCAGGGTCTTCAATATAATTCTCAAGTGATCTTCATGCTCTTCCTTGCTCTTTTAATAGACAAGAATATCGTCCATAAAGACTACCAAAAATTGATCAAGATAGTCTCTAAAGACTCTATTCATTAGATCCATGAAGATAGCAGGGGCATTAGTAAGACCAAATGGAATCACTATAAATTCATAGTGTCCATACCTTGTACGGAAAGCCGTCTTTGGTATATCCTCCCTTTTGACCCTTAATTGATGATACCCTGAACGAAGATCAATCTTGGAAAAGTATTGAGCTCCGCGTAGTTGGTCAAATAAGTCATCAATGCGTGGGAGAGGATATTTGTTCTTGATAGTGATCTTGTTAAGTTCTCAATAATCAATGCAGAGTCTCATTGATCCATCTTTCTTCTTAACAAATAGAACAGGTGCTCCCCAAGGTGACGCACTAGGGCGTATGAATCCCTTATCAAGATTCTCTTGGAGTTGCTTCTTCAATTCCTGCAACTCAATTGGGTCCATTCTATAAGGTGTCTTTGAAATAGGCAAAGCACCCAGTACGAGTTCTATTGAAAACTCAACTTCACGATTTGGTGGAAGACCCGGAAATTCCTCCGGAAAGACATCATCAAACTCCCGTACAATGGGCATATTCTTAATCGTGAGTTTCTCACCAACCATTTGAGATAAATAACCTTCATTTAGTGGAATCAATACCCATAAGATGGAAGAAATTTCCACTTGAAGGTTATGTTCATCCTTGCATTGATAGACGATCGTAGATTGATCTGGAATATGAAATGTGACTTCCCTTCTTTGGAAATTGATATGAGCTCCATGTAGAGAAAGCCAATCCATGCCAAGAATCACATCAAATTCCACTAAAGGAAGGATCACAAGATTTGCAGGAAGCACTTTCCCACAAACTTCGATCGGAGAAGAATTATAAACTTTTGATGCGATTGATGTGCCATTAGGTGTTGTCACAGCTAACTCAACATCTAATTGTTGAGGTAATACGGTGATACCCTTAGAAAAGTCTTCAGAAATAAAAGAGTGGGTGGATCCAGAATCAAATAAAACATTTGCTACTTTAGAGTGGATGGTAAGTGTACCTTTCACCACATCGTTATCGTACTCGACATCGCTGATAGAAATTGCATGTGACTTTCCTTTGTCTTTAGCCTTAAGAGTTTGTTGACGTCGACCATCATCATCAACCCTTGGATTTGGGCATTGATTGGCATAATTCCCCATCTCCTTGCACTTGAAACATTGAAGTGTAGTAGGTTCATTCTGTGTATCCCTTCCTTTGTTTGCATCATTAGACATCTTCTTCCCATTATCACGGCATTCAAATGCCCGATGACCTTCTTTTCCACATTTAAAACATTTACTTGTCCCTTTAAGACAACTCCCTCCATGTTTCATTCCACACTTTGAGCATAAGGGAAAGTTCATCTTCTTTTCCGTGTGCTCTTTAGATTTTTCTTTGAATTCCATCTTCCACTTCTTATCAAACCCATGTGACTGATGGGTTACTCCAATCTCCATCTCGACTTTGAGAGCACATCGAACGATTTCCTCGTAGCTATTGAAGTCCCTTATGGCTAACGCCCTTCGAAGACTTGGTTTTAAGCCACTAAAGAATCAATCGATCTTACTCTCAGGTTGGATAATAATACCAGAAGCGTACCTTGCAAGTCTTGTAAAATTTGCTTCATAGGTACTAACAGATTCATCATCCCTTTGCTTCAGTTCAAGGAACTCTTTCTCCATATTTGTTCGGAGAATACGAGGGAAGTACTTATTGAAAAATAAGTTCTTGAACTCGTCCCATTCCATAGACTCAATTTCATCCCTTTGCCTCGTATTCTTAACAAGATTCCACCATTGATCCGCATCTCCTTCCAAACGACACACTGCTAGGATGACTTTATCATGCTCAGAACATTGAAGAACTGAAAATATCTTTTCAGCAGTACTAATCCATTGTTCAGCAACTAATGTATCAGTAGACCCGCTGAAAGAAGGTGGACGCTGCCTCATGAAGGATTCAACAGAATGTTGCTCCCTCCTTTGTTCGTTTAGAAATCCTGGATGATTCATAGCTTGAGAAAGTTGTGTGGGCATGGCTACAAGATTTTGCATTCCAGCTCCCATATCGTTTGGTTGCTCAGGGGGACAATCATTGCATTGCCCATCGCATTCCGCATTAACACGGTTCCTTCGGGTTCTAGCCATTGACTAAAACCAAGAAGAATAGTGTGAGCAACACTAATTATAATAGGAAACCACATAATTCAAGAAAAAAAATTTCATGCTTATGGTCTTATCCTAGGTTATTCATGGCCATTTCTAAGATTGTGTTCCATGCTTAGACTTATCCTTAGGGTTCTTACTAAGGCTTTCACATCCTAGTTTCCAAAGGTTGACTATAACTTTCCTCTGATACCAACTATAACGACCCATACTTTACATACATTGTTAATACTTCAAAACTGAAGCACACTTATTACAACATATGACAAAACCACAAAGGACCGTATAGGTATAGTGCCTTTAGAAACTGGGAAACATAAACAACTGGTTCATAAATCTTCTACAGTGTCTCCCATTTATTTCATCATATCTAGGGTCCCTTTTAGCATATTATAATTAATATCCATCTTCCTGACCTGGGGAAAAGAAAACATAAAAGGGTGAGCTCAAATGCTCAGCAAGGGCAAATAAAGGAAATAAAAATCATATCATATCTTTTTGAAAATCAAAACCTGCAAAAGAGATCATAATATCTTATCATGGAATAATTCATAGAAGTGAAAATGAGATCCCCATAATCATAACATAAAACTTGAAACTTTGTGTCATGCACACATAATCATGGAAATCATTTCTTGTTAGTCATGACTCATTGGCAAGACTATCTTAGTGGTCAAAGTCCCTTTCTGAACCGAGTTCACTCCTCATTTCAGTCCTGTATCACTGAACCGAAATAACCTTCCGTTCCAGCCATGTCTATCTCATGAGATATAAAATCTTTACCCAATGAATTGGAGGGAGATATAGGTCCCACCCATCTTATAATTAATCCTTTCTTATGTGTGCCACATAATCATAATACATACATCATCGCATAACACATGTAACAAAAATGGGATTCTTGAAACATCATGACATCATAAATCAATTCATATAAGATAAAGGAATTCATAAAAATAATTCCATCACAACATGATCAAATCAATGTAATAATAGGGATAAAGACAGAACCCTTTATTATCTTAGATGGAAAATAATTTTGATAAAACACTTGAACTCCATTCTTGAGGAAAATATCCTTTCTTCTTCAAAAACATTTTTCCTTTCATAACATGTCATATAACTTTAAAATAAAAGAAGTTGATTAAAAATAAACTTGAGAACTTGTAAAGGAAGCTTCATGGAAATAATGTATTAAAAATCTATTCATGCCGTATAAGTTAAAAAAACATTCTTCGTACTTTTGTCGGAAAAGTCAAAAAGTACCTCGTACGACAAAAGATTCCTTTCATACATATTTCTAAAAACTCACCAAAGGGTAAAAATAGATTTAAACAATTTTAGGTGGATGGAAATAATATTACATTTTGATGAAACATGGATGTGGATGATAAAATACACCCCAGTAAATACTTACGAATAAACAATCTCGGATAAAAATGAGATTGTGATATTTCCCTTACCTTAGGTCCGATTTGCTTTGTTCATGTCCGAAGCTCCTGTATAATGGTTTAAATAATGTTATTGAATTATTCCAGAATCATACATATTGATATGATATCATATATGGTCATATTATTAGCTTCATGTTAGTAATATTTCATTGTTACTTGTTACTCGGGTCTTTATAACTTTTTGTTCTTATGCGTGTTTTGTTGAATAAATTCTTATTCTTATCTTTAGGTTATAGATAATTCATTTACAGAATGGTATTAGTGTATTATATACCATATTAATTCATTCAATTCATTTATATAATCATTATGAAATGAATATCATGTAGAACGAGTCGCATCACATCGTGGAGACGATATTCCGTACGTACGCACGAGTGATGATATCGTTCCTATGATCGTGGAATTGTATTGGAGTATATATATATTATTTCAGTATCAATATTACTTCATAATAATCATATATAGTTACTCATTACACCATTATACCCATCCTTTTAAGGTGATGGTGGAAAATAGATTACACCACGGCGTGGAGACAGTATTCCGTACGTACGCACGCGCGGTGATTTCATTTTTCCGTAGGATGGATAGAAGGTGAATTAGGGTTGTTTCATATTTATAATAACATATTAGTATGTAAGTAATACTGATGTTATTACTTTATCATGAAACAACTAAAGAAGAAGAAGTTGAAGAAGAAAGAAATTGAAAAGATCGGTAATGGATATTACCTCTTCTTTGGAACGCCTCTTTGAATCCTCCACTTAAGGAACTAAGATTGGTCTTTGGAGAAGACCAGGACCTCTAGGATTATTCTAGGGAAGTAGAGAGGAGAAAATGGCAGGGTTTGTCCGAGCTTGAGTGCTCAAATTGGTGTGAGGAGGAGGGGGAGGAGGTGCCCTTTTATAAGGGAGGAGAGGGGCACCTTAGGAATATCTCAAAATATTATTTTATATTAAAGTCAAAATCTGTTTATAATGGTTCCAAAGGGTCTTATTTCGAAGCTAAAGTTGGGATGGGTCGAAATCCTATCAAACAATAGGATTTAGATAAGTTTAGGGTATTATTTTAACCTTATCAATTAGATTTAACTCTAAGTTAATTAATTTAACTTTTACCGTGTCTTTTTGTTTTCTTTCACTATATGGTTAATACACTTACTATAACATGCCAAACGAACCCCAAATTGTTTATTATTAATATATATATCCTTATCTAAGTCATTTGGCCGAACCTTAGATTTTTAGGAATAAAATAACAATTAGTAATATAATATTTTATTTAAAAACTATTTTGTGTCAATTTTGACACTATTTGATATATGATTTTTGTGAAAGTCATAAAAGAATTATATGTTCGAACCAAGTTAATTAAATCAACACTAATATATCATATCAACCTATAAAATTAGTGGAATTCATAAAAAGTCTTAAATTACATTTATTTTGGTATTTATATTATCAATTATGTCAATATTTCATTAATAAGCTAATTACTGCATCATTTTTGTGTCATATATAAATTATATTATTTGATGTCTAAAAATTAAAACTAAAATACCATCATGTAGGAAATCGTTTAATATTTCTAATGAATATTTACAATCGAATTTATCTTATGTATAACCCCATATTAAAAATGATTTACTTATTAAACTTTGATTTTAACTATTTTAACCCTTCTTTAAATAAATTAATAATAAATGTCCTAATCTAATCCAAGTGGGCCTAAATGGTCATATTTTATTCCTAAGTTTGTTTTTGGTCGAATTAAACTTGTCCAATAGAATTAGGACATGTGTTAGGGTAATATTAATATCATATTTACCCTTAGTTACCCTATTTACTATTAACCGCGGTAAAAATCGTAAAAAGTTACTATTCACCAAAAAATTATTTTTATCTCATTGAACCACATTTTACTTACTGATATCAACCGTGTCTATTGGATTTTTGAAATTCCATTCACAGAAGCGGTAAAATTAAGTTTTATGCAAAATTCAGTTTTTAACCTACCACTTAGTGGTTTCACTATTCATCAAAAATTGAAAGTTTTCAGAATAATACCAAAATTTCACCCTAGGCTAATTTCGATATTCTGAGTCCAAAAATGAAGTCCAGTTTGAAAAATAAAATTTATAAAATTTTAAAAAGTGGTTATTACTATTCATAACGGCTAGTTTTAATAGCATATTGTTGTTTAGTGAAACTCGGTATTGCGTACGACACAAGCTATCGAGGAAGGTCGCGATTGCGTGCAAAGCAAGCCAAGCAAGTGTTGTGTAGAAAAAGATTCCTTTGATGATTTATATAACGTAAAAGTCTCAGGTGTTACATTAATGGTTAATTAAAAAATGAATAAATAGTTTCAATGCTACATGCCCTATCCACTATAATGAATGACAAGGCTTGGATTAATAAATAAATTGTTTCAACTATACTTGTCCTAAACAGACTAATATAAGAAAAGACATGAATAAAATAAATTACTACATGATTAAAATATCCAAAATGAATGGAATGACTTGATCTTGCCTTAGATTCTGAGAGGATAATACCATGGGTCTCAGGAGCCCCATTCTTCTTAGAGGGTTCGATTTACTCTGGGTAATACCCACCTAGACCCTGATTCTTGTAAATTCCTCAAATTACCGATATACTAATATCTGGTACTTTTCAATATTATATGATACCTCAGATAAAATCCATGGATATAGAATTGACTTGAAGGTTCTATAGTGAAATCCCATAGGGCTATGTCATTGCATTGCCCCGTTTAACCTTGGACGATCACCTTGGACTCGGTAGGCACCTTATTGTAAAATTTTGTGGATTACGATCCATGGATTAAGCACATTCCCCTTATCTAGACTTAGATGATACTAAGGTATCATTAAATGAGATATATGATACATTGGTTATTACCATCGAACTCTCTGAATAAATAATATTTTCGGGATTCCTTGTCATGTGTTAGTAGCTTCACTACTTATACTGTCATGAGGTAATGTTAGTGACAGATATGACTCAAGTGACGTATTTACATTAAATGGTAAATCAATATTTGATGAATGAGTTACAAGTTCCAACACCAACTGAGGGCTAAAGAAGGTACTTGGGTATATAGTTATGTTTTACATCTTGCTTTTAATTATATAGTTTCATGTCTGTACAATGTTTAATTTAGTTACACAGGAAGAAGGATATAAACACTCTTGGTGGTGGACCACTACAATTTTCTCACACATTATTCGCGATTATTTTGGTTCCCAGAGTAGATTACATGGTTGTAGGTGTTGACCAAGGTAATTATACGACATCAAATACTTGATTGCTTGAATTTTAGGATGGATCTTGATAGAAGATGACAATGTTGGATCTGAAGATTCATGGAGTAGTCTTTTTTTCATTCAGTTTTTGGAACTATTATTCCTATTTTCTTGTATCCATGATTTCTAGTTTTCTAGTGGCATGACATGATATTAGCATTGTTCTAGTTGATACAATTATTATTATTATCATTTATCTATTGTGTTAGTTTTATTTCAAATTTTAGGTATATCATTTATATTACATTGTTTATTTAATAGTCCTTTATATTCCATCATATGTGCTACACTCTGGTTATGTGGGAAGAGTCTTCCCATAGAAAAACCAATGGTCCTTACTTCTAGTTGGTAACATCTGGTATTTGAGAAGATGTGCTTGAGGCGTTGTGGCCCACCAGGATTGGGGCACCCATTAAGTTGATTCTGATTCTAGGGCATCACATATATGATACTCAATTATTTTTTATTATTATGTTTCAATGATATGCAATTTATTATCCAAAATAATTTTTTTGAATGAACATGTTTTATCATATGGTGTTTAATTGTTTTGTATATTGACCAAATTAGTTTCCTTGTTTTCATTAAATGTTCTTGATGGAACCAATAATATGTTTTGGTTACGAGATAAAAAATGATGCTAATTAATTCTCACATAACAACCTTAAACCACAATTTCAAGTCGATAATCTATAGTAATAGAGGATGAATTCACTTTGAAATGTAGATACACTAATCAAGTTTCAATTCACAGTGAGTTAGTGTAGGAAATTTGGAATTTTTAGTTTTTCATAATATATGTAATACTATATCTAGGAGGTATGTATATATATATGTGTGTGTGTGTGTGTTAAATCTTGTGATTTACCCCATAATTCTATTTTTTGTACACAATTAATAATAATAAATACGTGTTACTAGGTATTTGGTTGATAATATGATTTTCTACAGTTATGTTATTATGTTTTTCACCTAATGTGACACATATGGAGTTTGATATTGGTGACTTATTATGGGAATTTTTTCTCATGTAATATTAGCGATAATCCAATGGTTCGATTTTGGATATTATATCATGGTTGAAAAAGATGTATTGTGCATCATGTTAGGAATGTTTAATTCCAATTACATGTAGGCCTTTAATTATGGATTTTTCTCAGTAAATAAAAAATTGATGTTTTTTAAATGATTAAAAAAAACACATAGGAAATTTTACCACATAATTTTGTGGTGTAATTATTCTCAATGATTCCATAATTAATATTTTCCCTTCATATTGTAGGGTGTATCAGTGTTCATTGAGATGTTTTTCAATGATAATGATATCCCCTTAGTGTATTAGGCATTGTGAACCCCTAATTGGCCAACAAATCCACATGATGAATACATAATTAGCCTATTTTTTGGTTGTTATTATTTGGGATTATTTGTTAAATGTGATAGTAACAACCTATATTGAAATTTATGCAATAGATTACAATGAAAAACAAATTAACCAAGTGATTGACAATGTTTCACTACCTATGAATCATTATAGGATGATTCGTTTTTTATGTGTATGAATATGGATATGTTATTTTCTCTCGAGGAGGTAGTGTTATATGAGTATGACTGATTAGAATATCGTCTATAGATGATAAATTAAATTGAATATTGTTTTAGATAGACGTGTTTGTTTGAGAAACAAAATTTGATCGGTGGGATTGATGAATTGTATGGTAATTTTGATATAAGAGCACATAATAAGTCATGTTGATTGTGATTATTTATGAGACTTTATATATGGGCTAGGTTATATATCTAAGTGTACATGATGTATAAACTAATATATATATGAGTCAATTTTTGGAAATTATTGAGAGTTTCTCTCTAGATGGGTTAGACAATGATTATATTATTCTTAGAGGTAGGATTACCATATCAGTTTTGTAGGGCTTGGGAATAGTGAAAATGTAGTTCACCATGGCCTATGTTAAAGGTTTGGTGATTCCATGTAATCATATAAGGGCTGTGAGTATAGTGTGTGTTTTTATTTGGATGTTGAGTATGAGTTTTATAGAGAAGTATTGGTTGAGTTTCTAGTTTTTTTGTTCAATGGTTTTACTTAGTGAATTTATTTTAGTTTGGGAGGATGATTTTGGTATTTGAATGTAATTGTTTTGTATCATTGAATGTGGATAAGTGTGAATATTATGTTCATGTGAGCAAGAGAGTCTATGAGTTGTTCTTTGAGACTCACTCTACTTTGGAGAGGAGAGAAGTGATTGATCTAAATTTTTGGGATATATCATTGAGGATAACCAAGTGGTGTATTAGAAGATAATCAATTTATTTTGGAACTCAATGAACTTTGTAATGAATTCCTTATAATGGTGACTGAACCATAATATATTTGATGATGCAATAATGATACAAAGTGGTTTCTTTTAATACGGAGTACATAGATCCTTGTGATCAATAAACATGTTGTATTTATTATGTTGGAAAACTTGTTGTAGTGTTCCTTCCATTTTTAATCATTAAATTTGGTTATATATGGATTTTATTCCATAAAATCTACTGTTTGGATGTGAAAAAATTATAATAAAAGTTGTTTTTTGGGGGATTATCTTATTAGTTGGGTTTGAAAATATCCCCTTTTAGAGGAAAGGTGTTCTTTTCATCATAAAATTCTTGGATGATATATATAGAATGAATTTTATTCCTTTTAGGTGCGGGATCATGGTGGTTGGAAGGATATCAAGGCCTCTCAGTGAACCAAGCTGTTTTGGTGGATTAGTTATAAAGAATATTATTTTTTTATGAAGTGAATTTATGAAAAAATTTAATATTTTCTTTCTAATTATCCTGATGCATAAAATTTACATTAGTCCTATAAGATTATATTTTATAAATATATTGAGCACATTATTTTTCCAAGAAAATGTGTTCTACGCTATCATCTCATTTTGTTGAATTCGGAGTGCTTTGAATTCTTGAATAGTAAAAATATCTAATAAAATTAACCTAATTAAATCATTAATGTTTTAGTTACGATATATATTGAATGTATACACAAATTTATATTACATGTTCATTGTTAATTTTTAAATATGTACTCTTAATAGGTGAGGTATTGTCCCCTCACAAATAATGTGACTAGGGTTGTGGTCATATTTTTCATTTTCAATTAATTTTTTAGTTTTCTATTCATTTATATTTACATTTAATTACCAAACCATCCATATCAGATCAATCATACATGAATCCCATTTATGGATTCTATATGTCAAAAATTTGATATGATAGGAAGATGGAGATAGAGAAATAGAGAGAGAGAGAGAGTGTGTGTGTGTGTGTGTTTATGTGTGTGTGTGGGGAGATGTATTATGAAAAAAAAGATATACATATTATCCATATCATGTGGTAGTGGTTTTGTAGCACATATTTGAAGAAATAAACTACAAATTGGACCCAATGTAGCTTAAATAATAAAATTATCAAAACTACCCATTTAATTGTTTGATTTTTTATTAATTTTTTTAATAATTGGGGACCCATGGAATGTCATTATAAGTGGTTTTTGGGGGGAATCTTGGGCTCATAATATTTAGAGGAAATTATCGTCAAGAAAAATTAGTCACATGACATATATTTGAGTCATATAGTGTGTTATATTATTATTAATCATTTTGTTAAAAATAAATTGTACAATAAATCTGTGTTCAAGAAAACTACATTAATGTTCATCTCAATTTCATGTTGTTTACAAGAAATAACATCCTATGTTAGGGAACATTGTCTAGTATGATGTATAGAAACACCCACGATGTGGTTTCAATCGATTGGTCATGTATTAATGATATCCATTCCCAGTGTGGAGTACATTGACTAGAATCCTCATTTTAATACCAAGGGCGGTACAAAATATGCAATAGTTGGTAGAATTCCATGTAAATAATCATTTTAATTAAAGGTAAACTGGGAAACAATTCTAAAGAGGTTTTGTTTGGAACATGTAATGTATATTACTTTTTATACAGATTCATGTCCTATATTGGTGTTTATTTTTGTCATCTTTCTGAAGAGAATGGATTTGATTTCTGAGTAATCTATCTTGAATTTTCCCTATATATTTTCATGGATGTAGCCATTCGACATGAATTGTTTTTATTTATGTTGATTTAGTTATGGGTGAGTATAATGGGAGGTTCTCATAGAGATTTGGATTCATACATCTCATCCATGTTATGTTCTGATATTTGTAGCTCATGTGAATGTCATAATTTTTTGTTTACGCATGCTTGAAAGTTCCATGCATAATTACTTGATGTTATTATTAATTTTTACGAATGATGTAATACAATGTATAATTGATGAATATTTTTATTAATGATAGTAGTGGTTTGAGTTGTAACTATTCAAGACTACTCTGTTATAGTGTTTGATATGATTTTTGAGGTTTTATTTCAATGGATCCATTGTTGTGGGATGATAGGGTAATATTGTGGGGTACGGGTGGAAACCATTTGATAGATGTTTTTGTGTTATATAGACCCATTATGGATTTTTATTTGTGTGAGTTTAAACTCAGGATGTGTTTTATACATGGTCTTCCATTAAATGATTTCTTATGGTAGGATTTACCAAGCTGATCAATTGATAACGATGACTCGTTTTGGAATTCATCTACCCATTTACATCATATCATTTATAAAGAAGAAACATATAATATATGATGTTCTTATAATCCCATAGAATATTCATTAGAGGTGGTTATGTTTTTATATTCAGAAACCCTTGTGACTATTTTTTTGTAAAATAGAAATTTTCCTTTTAGGTGGTTTTAAAAAAACAACCATAAATTAGATGATCTTGATAATAAAGAGAACCCACACTGTGTGGAGATAAATGATTATATATTTTTTTAGTATATGGATTTTTAGTTAGGATGATATTTATTACAAATACTACATCATTTTTACCAAATTAATGTTATCATTAATTACGGGGACTCTAGGTGGTATGATCAGGTCTCCATAAAACTGAGGCTCATCATCCAATAACCATTGGATGAGTGGATTAGTAATTCCTAATAATATAATATAGGCATACAACATTCAAATTGCTTATTATTATATAATGGGATGTGTTTGTCCCTACTAGTCATTATCACTATATATCAGGGTGACTTTATTCCCATGTACATTAACATTGTATACTTTATGAATGGTAATTAGGTCAATATTTTGGTTAATGTGGACATATGAATTTTCTGAAACACACATTGACACCAGAATAAGTTCAAGTGGTCTATCATGGTAACAAAACTATGGATCTACATTGCTTATTAGTTTCTATTAATGTCTCATACATCATAGGTTCTTATTTATTTATTTATATTTTTTATGATTAAATATTTATTATACCCAGTAATATATATCCTTGCCATCAAATATTTCATTATTATGTTTTGGATAGTGTATTATAGATCCATCATTTGTGGTTCCCGAATACATATTTTATATGAACTACGTATACATGATCCTTTGTGATCAAACAAGACTTATGTATTATATTATGTTGCGTACTAGAATTTGATGATCAGGATGATCTCTTAATATTTAAAGATTGAGCATAGCTACACGTTGCGAGTCTTGGATCATGAATGATCATTTCAATAGCCATAGAGATTGGGTATAAGGAATGGTTATGATTTGTAAAAGAGATTTATGTATTTTATTTTTTAATTTTTTAATATTTATATGATATAATCCTACATTGGTACCATTTATTGATGGTTTCTTGTATTCTATAATTAATTTTATAATATCATTTTCATATATTTTTTTATTTTTTCAGCATTCAATTATTTTCATTATTCTTGTTCATTTTCTATTATGAATTTGAAATTTGATATAGTTTGTATAATATTCTCACAATAAAATGTTGTATCCCTACCTATAAAAAGAACAATTTTATATATGCATAGGAATAATATATGTTATGTGAACCAATACTCCATTTATAATTTAATGGGAACAATAATATGATATTATATTGTTGGATTTAAATTACACATAGAATGATATTTTGGAGAATATCAATAATATATTATTATATTTCATTTCATGAATTTTTATATAGATATTCTATTGGATGTATTTTTTTTGTTTGAATATATTGGACATTAATTTCTTGTTGGAGTATCATAAAATTGCGAGCAATATAATTTTCTATATTAAAATATGATTTGAACATATTTGTTGTCTTCCACAATATTTTCATATATAATTCATGATTTAATAAGTGAATATATAAATACATTGGGTTTTTCTGAAAAAAGATTATTTCCCCTAGAATAATATCTTTCCTCATACATAGGGTTATTTCATTGGGATACATAAACTAGGATACCTGAATAAGATTATGTAACCGAAGGAATATAGTTCAATTTCTCCTTATGTAAGTCAAGATGGTGAATTTTTCATTGTACTTTACAAGATTCATATATTAAATGATTTTGGTAATGTCCTACCTTAGTCATTACATATTGGTAGGAATTAAAAATAAGAATTATTTCAATGAAAATTTCATATCTTGGTTGAATAATGGTTATGATGAACATTATAATGTTTCATAATTTTAGCGACACACCTTTTAAATTGTGTTCTATTTAAATTATTATAAAAACACTACTCTCATATTTTAAAATATTATTATATATTATAATTAATTCAGCATCACTATATTATTTTGAAATTATTACATGAAGTATTGTATTGATGTTTTCTTCTTGTATGATTGGTATCATATGAAAAGTAATTAATTCCAAAAAAAAATTATTAAATAAACTGAAGTGAAAATTTATGTATTTGAAAAGTTCTTTTTTGAGTAACTATGAATTTAATGTGTATAAAAAGTGACACTAGAAGATTATGTAATTAGAGTGATTATATTAGGGTTTCAATGGAGTTAGATTAATAATGAAAAAAAATGAATGGTTGTATCTAGTGATATATTAAATGTGATTGTGAATGTCAATTATTTAATGAAATTTAGTCCCATATTCCCAATATTATCACCATTAATCCTAGTTACCATAGTAACACAATTTCCAAGACTACCCTCACATAACCTGAATGTAATTCCAAATACCAACATGTTTGAACAAGCACCTGGAATCATACAATATGAAATATGGAATGAAGTTACCACAACCAAAAAAAGATGTAATATAAAAAATAAAATATAAATATAAGAATAAATATTAAGAATGAAATGTAACATAAGTCAACTATTAAAAAAATCAAATGAAAATCCAAATTAACTAAAAACAAGAAGGTAAACAACCCATGTTGCAAAAGACAAAACAATCCATGCCCAAGAATCAACAACTACAACCATTACCATATGCATCTATACCCTTTATTGATAATCAATGGAGATCATTCAAAAACAAGTGAAGGAACAATTATGTTGTGATCTAAAATACTGGGAGGTTGTCACTAATGAATTCATAACAAGATGCCATTATTTTTTTAAATATACAAATCATTAAATTTTAAATCAAAAGAACTGTAATTTAAATATATTATTTAAAAAAAATCTTGCTTTACATTTTAGATGATGGAAATACAATAAAAAATGACTTAATATACACTTTTAAATAAAATAGATTATATAAATCTAGTAGGAATGTATAAAACAAATATACAAGCAATAAAATATATTAAAAAAATGATAAAAAACTATAATTCTCATCATTATTCAAAGATGTACGCTAGGAAAAGGATATGGGATGATAACAAAAATTTGCAATGATAATGTCAATGTGTATACATATCCCATAACATTGGTCAAAGAGGACTCACAAAAATATGACTCTCATATAAAATGTGTGGAACAATTAATGTTAGAGTTGTGATGTGCCGATCATGTTAGAAGGAATTCCCAACATAGAATTATTTTCCATAATATCTCACATAATAACTATGTTTTTATGTTCTCAAAATATATTCAATGATTGAATTTTTTTAAAACTATTAAAAATTCAATTCATTCCATTCCCCATTTTCAAATAGTAAAATATTCATTTTAAAAACCAACCCAATTTTTGTAATCTAATAATAAATTTTTCTTAGTTCAAAATAATTGGTTTATATCAATATCATTTTTATGAATTTTAAGCTAATACCAATTTTAAATCAATAACATCAAATTAATTTCACATTATAAATTAAGAATTTTAATTTTCACCATTTTCCATCATTCTCACACACACTCTCAAATTCAATTGTATAAGAGTCTTTCCCAAATATCATGAAAAATCAACACCAATTCCACAATTAAATGGAATTGGGTTTTTAAAAAAATGATTTAAATAAATATAATTGATATAAAAAATGAATTTAAAAAAAATTGAATTTATATCAACACATTTAAGGTTAAACAAATTTGGACAACATAAAGGAACTATCTATCTCAGTATTATGGGATTTTGAAATATAAAAACCTATGTTTGATACAACAATCATGAACATAGAAAACAATAATTCGAGAAACAAATAAATATTTGAGATATTTCACAAATATATATTAAATTCTTTTACAACATAGCGATCGACAATACCCAATGGAGGAAAGAGTTGAAGATTCCATGTCAAAAAGTTAAGGCCCCTACTATGTCACCTATGAATCCTTATGAAACTTATCTTATGAATAAGAACCATGTTTCCATATAACTCAATCCAATGGTATGTTCCTCCAATGATGTACATTGTTTTTATAATAATATATCTTCACAAGATTCTCATTCATGGAAAATCAGGTTCATCCTCAATATCACTCCAGCTCAGAACAAGGTTTGGATCATATATATATATATATCATCATATATAAAATATATGGAGATATTATGTTTTAATATAATCTATAATAGAACATTCATGAACACATTAATTTAAACAAAAAATAACAGTGGTCAGCGATGATGATCTGAAAAATATTTGTACCACATTAGTGCCATAAACATTCTATGAAAAATGAATAAATCATTGTTTCCATCTCTTCATACATACATGATCTACCCACATAAGTGTCCCAGTTTCCTGATATACAAAATATTTATCTACATGTCCGACCATGGATGAAATCAAAATGATACATTTAGATCTTATATCAATAGTTATTATTAATGGGAAACACAACCAGTGCTAAATTACCGTCATAAGATCCACCAATTATAAGAATGCTAGTACAACGTATATCATCATGATGTTTTATATCAATTTATATTTATTTATCTTAATATAGATGTAATTTTGATCACAAATGGAAATGAGAACCTAGTTCCTCTTTAATTCCATTCTAAAATCATGAAGGGAATGAAATATATCTATCAGAGACTATATAATATGGAACTCTGTGAAAATGTACACTATCAACTATGAATAGATTACAAAACTCTTTATCATTTGTTGTATCATTAATGGGTATGAAGTGATATGATTTCATTAATCTACCAATAACAACCTAAATTACATTATTCATTATATGGGTGTGGGGAAATCCATTCACAAAGTCCTAGAGAATCCATCCCACAAATAATTCGGGACTATAAGTGGACTAAGGTCTCTAGTGATCAACCTTAACCTTAGGAGAAAATACAAATGAGATACAAAATCAAAAATTAACCCTATAATACATATACATCTTAATCTATGTAACATTTCATTAAACATCCTTTGAATTTCTAGGGGTCAATTATCATCGGGTTTTATAGAAATATCTTATAAATCCATTAATTATAACTAAGGGACCAAAAATTGATTCTAATAGCATAATATTTTATTAGTGGAGAATGAATAGTCAGGGATGGTATCGCAATTAATAAAGTAGATAATTCTAAATAACACTTCATGAAGATATTTTTATAGAATAATCCTATCTCGAATAGGGGAGCTCAAATGAAAAGTGTCCAATGCCGCCTCTTATGTAAATTCATGAACTCTAATATGAATGTGTGAAAATATACCATTCATGTTCCACTCATATGATAATTCAATCATTTCCATGGTCAATAGTTTAATGCTCAAGACCACTACAATGAAATTCCATTTCCTCCTTTTAATAGAAATGCCAACATATAATGATTTATTGAATTCCAACCAACACCTCCATATTAGAGTAAAATATTTTTTAGATATTTTATTACTCACAATTTTGTGATCGAGTACATGGTAAAAAATTCCCTTAAAGGTAATGTTTCAAACTCGTAATAATTTGAATCATAGATATAAGTTCATGATCATGGGTGTGATAATTTTTTTGTGAGGCATAAGGAAACAATATAAATAAAAAAAAGACATGATTATTATATAGAAAAACACACTACAACATTGAACTCGATGCATGAAAAAAGACCACATGAACATATCGACCTCTTAATGTGTAAAAATCAGAGTAGCAATAATAATATGTTTTATATCAACCAATAATCCCTGAATACAGTCATCCCTAGAAATATTTTCTCCCATCAATGTCATTGTTGTCATATAATAAGATAACATTCAGAATTCACTTAAAAATCAGTTATAGTACCCATCCAACACCAAGAAGCTTCGAATAACAAAAACATTTCATCATTGATCCCATGTCATAAAAGTCATACCTCCTTAGGATCAATTTAAAAACCATGTTATGAAACCACCAACTTTGTAATTTCATGGATTTATTCACGTTATACGCTATTATGTTTTCATATCCAAATCCCTAATAGAACTCATGGATAATTCCCCCACACCTTATTGCTGGTCTTGGGAATCTATTTAAATTAATTAAATAATTTCCCATGCCTTATGTGCATTTTTATGTCTCTCCATTGCACAAAGAACAATCTAAATTAATTAAAAGTATTAAATGACATCAAAATAATATTATGTAAGATAGATAGAGTTTATAATGGGAATAACATAAAAAATACAAATGAAAACTGTTGGGGGCAAATATAAACTAATTAAAATGGGTAAAATCCATTTAATTTAAATTTTTTATTTCTCCCTACAATTTTATTTCTATTATATTATCTATTTAATTTTTATTTTATGTTTTTAATTATTCCTTTTGTTCTATTTTTTTTATTTTATTTTTCCCTTTTTTCTCTGTTTCTATCATCCTCACACTCCCATGTGTGTGGTGAACCTCCACCTGCTAGAGGGTTCCCTCCATGCTCTTATTCTATCACATGAACGCTATAGGATAATTTATACTCGAATTATGACATAAAATGGTGTGTTTTGAAGCTCTTTGTAAGGATAACATATGAACTAATAATCATTTGATCTTGTTCTAATTATGTCACACAATCTGTTGCGGAATGATTTTACCCAAAATTGGCATTTTTATAAAATCATCTAATTTAATCAGTTTGAGATCAAATATAGGACCACCATTGAGAATAGTATCATATATGATTATAAGGTATGTTTCCTTCTATCTATCCCTTTGTTTAATTCCATCATTTAAATCACACATTGTGCCTGCCATTGTTACCTACTGACAAGGTCTAATTTTTACACTTTCAAAATTAAAAAAACTGATTTGCTAAACCTTTACCACATTGTGTGAGACATTTAAACCTATTTAAATTATTGAATCATCATTGTATACCACATTTGGTGTGACATTGTTATTATCCTATTATCTGATTATCCCCAATGTAATAAAATTTATTAATTGAACATGTGGCATGATATCTTTTTTTTGAGTTTTAATGAAATAAATTATTTTTGGTAATTGTTGATAGTGATATTTTTGTGTTGGTTATTTTTTTCCAAATTATTTTTTCAATGTAGAAATATTATCCAATATTTCCTTTATAAATTAATATGTGTGTTTTTATTTCATTCACTAATAAAATGCTTTGTCTATAGCTACTTAGTTAAAATGATTATTTGTTGTGGCATAGTTACTTATACTATTTAGATGAAATTATAAATGTAAATGTGTGATACATGTTCTGTGAAATCTAATTAAATTTAGGGTGTTGATAGAATGGGGATCCATATTAAGGACTCACACATGAAATATCCTTTCTTGAGTAGTTTCCGTAATTTGTTGGTGGGGGAAATGTCTTAGGAATTGCTAGAAAAGTAAATCCCCAAGCCTTCTATATACTTTTGGTTGAAATGAGTTCCCTAAGAGATCATCGATGATGGACCATGGGCATGTATCTACACCTAACCTTTGGTGATTCCGTACCATATTATTTCACGATCAGGATGAACTCATTTTAAATCCATTCTTCGAGAAATACATGGTCTTTTGGAAGATTGAAATGGATGGGATCAGTGGTATTTGATAAATTAAAGGATTTACCAGAGAGATACTATCATGTTGCACTCAGAATCTAACTCTACAACTTCAATATAAAAATAATGATGATGTGTTGAAGGTTTGTATTTATGCAGCTTGTTTCCTTTGTAAATTTTGATTCCTTTATGGTATTTCATGCACACTTTTTTGCCACATAAACTAGACCCCATGATAATACAAAAGATATTAGTATTGTTCTTTTTTGATGACTCATAATTTATAGCCTATAATATATATATATATATATATATTTACACTTCTTATTATAGGCATATCATTCAGATTCCCAACATAGGCCGAAAATGTGATATAGGACAGGTTCCATTGAGGAACAAGGCTAAAATTAATTATTTTATTATCATTATTTGATTGCTTAATTTTATCATATGTGGCATACTGATATTTTCCATAGAATGAAATGAAACGGTTTAGAAACTATGGGTATCAGCCTACTGTTATTCTATCTCACTACCTCGTTGGGCATGATTTGGTACCCAAGTAGACATTATATTCATAGGTTGTGATAATGAAAATAATGTAACTTTTGGTTCTTGATTGTGGATTTCTTCTTTGTAATCAACAATGTGGTAGGGGACTGAGATTCTACTCATGATACAATCATTTCAATTCATTTAATATTCATTATAGCTTTGAGTTAATGCATTTATTTTCTATATTCTATTCTCTTATTTTTATATATACATCATAGTATGAAATCATTGTGTATTTGGTTAATTTATCAGTTTATGTAATCTTTATATAATTATTTACGGTTTTGTAATTGATTTTTATATATTTTTCTGTTATTTATATACCTCTACTAATTCTTATAATCTCATTTTAATTCTATAGTATATCACCTATTTCACACAAAATCATTGTCTTCTGTGAAATCGCGTTAAAAAGGACCTCACTGCTAGTCGGTATCCTCTGGTGGATAGGATGATTCACATGAGGTTAGGTGGCCATCACAACTCGGATCACCCATACAGTGGCATCTAGAATTTGGATGCTACAAGGTTGTATCATATGAATGTTTTTTGCTATTGTATAACTGTTTGGGTCTATAGAATACTTAAATATAGGGATTTTGAACATACCCAATGCTTGGATGTAACTGACCCATGTACAAGTGACCCCCAAATTACTAGGTTGGGATTACAGTGATTGATTATAATAATTACAGTTGATATGATTTCACAATGGGGTGACTGACTTTTTTTATGAATTTACTGATATTGATTTATTAAAGATAATTATTTTTACAAATGAAACCCAATGATATGGAGGAAATTCATTTACATGAATCATACCAGGCACCATAGGATTAAAATGACATGCATAATGACATGCCATATTTCATTTTACTATGCATCTTCCTATTTTCATGTGATTGTTGTAATTCTTAGTTTTAAAGTTTTGATGTTCATGTTTGTTAAATATAATTTTATGATAGTTTATTAGATTTTAAATTTACCTTAAATGGAATATTCTCTATAGACCTCATTTTAGTGATCCTGTAACATTACTCTTCCTTATATAGACCTAGCTCCTAGAGCCAACTATTTGTTGTGAAGTGAAAATAGCTAGGATATATAACTTCCCTCATTATTTCACATATCACGTCTTATTATTATGTTATGAATTCATTCTATAGGTGTGTGTTTGGATATTTAAGACCAATGTCATTGTGACGTCTTCATGTTACCCCTCTGGAGAGTGGTAATTATGTCTCTCTAAAGATGGTGTGTCACAAACCAGCATATGTTTTGCTTGTACTGCCTCATGTGGTGATACCTATAGAAACTATTATGGAACAACTACCTTATGATCTTTCAATTGGCCCTGATTCTCAGTACATTGATACTCTCCTCATTATTATGCATTCGGTCCATAATATTCCAAAACCCACCCTGTCTATGGCAGATCTCACACGAGACTTCCTATAGAATCCCTCTCCCACCATCTCTGGGAGTGTATGTCCTTGTGTTGTAGAATCCTTAATAGAAGACATAAATTCCATCTCTGAATACATGAGATGCATATAATGTGGATGGTAAAACATGCTCTCTATTTTCTTTGTGAATCCGCCATGTGTTGGTGAGATATTATATCTTAGGTAGATCACACTAGGGAAATGGTTTGGAAGACTTCCAAACATCTTTCTATTAATAATGATTTCCAAAATCTCTGAAAGATGACTAGACCATGGAATTATTACCCCTTCCTTAGGGATCTATGACGGTGTTAGAGTATTCCACTCTTTTACAGTGCCTCACTATTTTTTCCAATCTCTAACAAGTGAAACAAATAATATGATCTCTAATTCGTGAAACAAATAATATTATGGTACTCTTTGTGGATGAACTCATATATATCATCTGAACGAAGGTGAACGTATTTTTTTTACAACTATCATAGTGATTGTAAATCAAGCCCTCATTTCAGAATGAAATATCAGGGAGCTAAACCTCTGAGCCAGGCAGTTCAGTTCCATGTAATTAAAATGGTTCTTTTGGCAATAAGAAGTCTTGTTTTTAATGTACACATGGAGGGAATATATACAGAGTATCATGTTTTTAATATTAATTAACATTTCATCAGTGTGGCAGTGTTGGTCATAGGAAAGCCTAGTGCACAAGAGACCCATTGTGGTTTCAAGCATGTGACAAGATGGGCCACCACTTGCCTTTCTACTATTGCATATCATCAGTATCCAATGGAAGTGGACCTGTATCAGAGAATTTTTATGGTATGGTATCAATGACTCCACAACATTTGGGAAGTTCTTTTTCCACTGGCCAATCAGGCTGAGGTAATTGTGGATGTTGTGGCCAATGAAATATAGTTTGAAACAATTATTGGCAGTAGAACGGACATTCTCATGCCAATATGGTAGCATCTTGGATTTGAGGTTCAATTTGCATATATGCAGTGAATCCAGCACCAGGGGAGTAGATTTTATGACCATATGGGGTTAAACGTACTATTATAGTATCCTCTACTTTAGTTTTTCCCTTTTTGAAATTAGTTCATCACAACCCTTTTAATCAAATGAATTTTTTTAAAGCCTTCGTCATCCAATTGTGTATTCTTGTTGTTTCATGTCTCTTAACACTCCAATAGAAGTCAAAAAAATAGGGGATATGCATGTGTAAAAACATCCCATTGAGATTGGGGGTATCATTTCCTTTTAAATTTATGTATCCTTGATATGTATGGCAACAAATTCATTCTTGTAATGAATTGAATTTCACTTTAATGTTCTCAAGTTAATTTCTATCATTGTCGGGTTTCCTTCACATCCCCTAAGGGTGACACATATATTTAGAAAGGATATTGGGATATGCAGGCTGGTCGAGCTAGAAATTAATGTGCAGGGATGGGAAGAGTTAAATCCCAATTAGCAAGTCACTTAATGAGGGATCAGTTAATGTTGTTTTTGTACTTTTATCCAGTTGTGGATCATTTTATGGACTTCTTCCATGAATATTTATTTGTATTATGTCCCATGAGGGATTTGGTGATCCTTATCGAGCTAGTGACATGTGTGGGAATAGTGTTTATTCCTCCTTATAGTATGACACCTACAGACCTACCTGAACTCAACAAGAATATTGAATACCTCAAGGATCAAAGCTTTATTTGACCTAGAAAATCACCATGGGGATAAATAGTAATTTTTACCAAAAAGGAAGGTGATATCCTTATATTGTTCAGATATTACCATTGGCTCAACCAACACAAGTTAAAGAATCTATATCCATTTCTTTATGTAGGAAAACACTTCGACCATCTTCGAGGAGAATCTATTTCATCAAAAATTGAGCTGATGTCAGGATATCACTAGTTTCAAGTGAATAGATTTGATATAACAAAAAATGAATTCAATAGAATGTATGGATTGTATGAGTACATTGTTATTCCATTCTATCTCACGAATGCACTAGCCATCATCATGGCTTAGATGAGTAAATTTTTCACCCATACCATGATTCCTTTGTGGTAGTTTTTTGTTGAAAAAATCATGGTGTATTCGTAGTCAAGATATGAACATATATTTCTCCTTGAGATCATGATGATTATAATGATAGAATACCAGCTACAAGAAAATATCCAAAAATTTCATTTTTGGGTTGACAATGTTCACTTATTTGGCCATATAATATCTAGGTAGTAGAAAAGGTATGCACTATACATTCTTGGGAGCAGCCGAAAATTGTTTTCACCATACGCAGTTTCATGGGTCTTGATGTCTATTACTGGAGTTTTATCCCAGATTTCATCTACATAAAAACTCAATATATAGATCTGAAAAATGAGGGTGTGTAGTTTATCTATTCATATTATTGCGAATTTTTTTTTCAGGAGTTAAAGGGAAGAAAAAAATTTACTCTTATCCTGATTCTACCTGAACTAGGTAGATGATTTTATATTTACAGGGATGCTTCAGGAATCAGACTATGAGAAGTTTTGATGCATAGTGATTGAGTCATGGGTTATCGATCCCACCAACATAGATATCATGGGGGAAACTATCTTACACATGAGCTTTATTTAGAAACTGTGATTCTTTCTTTACACTGCTACAAACATTATTTGCCTGTTTGAAGTAATTTGTTTACACAAATGAAAAAATATGGAAATATATATCCACCTAAAGAACCTTTAATTTTAGACATTGAATGTCGGGTGAAAACCTTCACTAATTCGTTTTGGAGCTTTCTTTTACCCCTGTTAAATGTAATGCTATTGTTGATGCATTGAGCCGTAAGACATAGATGCAGGGCATCCATACTGCCACCAATGAGTAGAAGATGATGGATTTGTTTTCTGAGATGCCTATGGAAGTTATGGAGCAGTATGGGTAACTGGTTCTAATATCTCTTATAGTTACATTCTATCTTATGAAGTGAGACAATATGTGATAGTTACATGATCAATAAGGACATTGGTTAAGAGAAAACATCATAGTAGAGAACCCTCCACCATGTTGGGATGTTGATGGATGTGAAACTTTTCATTACTATTTTTATGTGAGGGTAAATTCTAATATATGATAAGAGATGTTGATGGAATATCACACCACAATTTGGACAGTGTATATAGGAAATACCATGATGTACACAGACTTGTGTCATCAAAACTGGTTTCCAGGTATAAAGAAGAAGATAGTGGGTTTCATCACTAAGTGTTCCACCTGTCATTTGATGTAGGAAGAGAACCAATGACTTTCCAAACACCTACATCCTATATCCCTTCCTGAGTGGAAACAGAATGATATCACTATGAATTTTATTATAGGATTTACAATATCTCATCATAGTAGTGATGTAGTGTGGATTATTGTCAATAGGTTGACCATTATCATTAACTCCTTGACTATCCAAGAGACATTTCCTATTGATCATTTGGGAAGGATTTATATCTGGGAGGTATTGCGACATCATTAAAAACCATATTCAATTCTCTCAGATAGAGATGCCTAATTTACTTCATGGTTCAAGAAAGGGTTGCATAAATTGCTTGTGTCAAAGGTACTATTGTGTAATTCATATCACCCTCAGACCGATTGGTAGTTTGAGCAGACCATATGAGTGTTAGAGTATATTATAAATTATTAAATCATCGATTATGTTGGTTACTCAGAGAAATATATTCCTCTTGTTCAGTTTACTTATAATAACAGCTTCCTGGTGACATTTCAAACGGATTTTCAAGAGGTTCACTAAGGTATAACATGCTGTTCATATTCATACATTATAAATGTTTGTGATACAACACATTTGTGTCCTAACAACATTCAGGAGACATCTTACCATGTTTATATGATTAAGAATAATATGAAAAAATCTCAGTTCATATTGAAATTGTATAACAATTGTTAGCACATACCTCTTGAGTTTGAGGTGGGACATCAACTATTTTAGCATGTTTTTTCATGTTTGTGTCACAGTTAGATCTACAGATATGGGAAGTTGTCACCGAGATACATCAGGAAATTCATGATAATGGAGTGGTATTTCTAGTATTAAAATTTTTATTTCTACCTCAGAGGCACGACTCTATGAACAATTTTATTCCATGTATCTCAACATCGACAGTGTCATTAGCACATGTCCCACTATTTTTATCCTAATGACATTGAGCACGAAGAAGATGCATCCTTTGAGGAGAAACTGATCCACATCATCAACCACACCAATAATGTTCTATTATGTAGGATAGTTCTTCTAGTCTGTGGGTTATGGGAACATGGATGCGTTCTCGATGAATCTTGGGAGTGAGAGACTGATGTGCATGTTCAATAGCTGAAGCATTTCCCAGACAACATCCACTAACCTATGAAGGGAAACTCGGGGATGAGGTGTCCTAAGGAGGGTACATTCTAATGTATCGACTCTAATCTAGGAATTGACCATTATGTTGTCATGTCCAAATACTTATGAAAACTCGTGTCACATGCAGGCACACCCTGTTGCGGGTCTTGATCAGTTATTTAAATTAATTAAATAATTTATCCGGAATTATGTAAATTTTTATGTCATTCATTGGCACACTGTTTAAGAAAAAGTAATTAAAAAAAATAAAACACAAAAAGAAATTTTAGGAAGATAAAAAGAATTTGAAAATGGGATAAATATAATTATAAAAATGAAAATGGATGTGGAGAATTATAAAATAATAAAAATGGGTTAAACAAGTTTTATTTAATTTTTTTATTTCTCCCTCCATTTTTTTGAATTATTTTATCTATTTAATTTTTATATTCCCTTTTATATTATTCTTTTTGTTCATATTTTTCCATTTCTACTACATTTACATTTTACTATTTTTCTATATTTCTCTCTTCCTCCCCCTCTATTATGTGTGGCGCACCTCCCCATATGAGGTGGTGTGCACTACTCTCTTCCTCATTCAGGTGATCACTGGAGTATCATTTCTCCACTGAATTTGACATCATCTTGTGTGATGTTATTCACTTGGTATGGCTATCTACATTCACCATGAATTGTTCAATCTTGTACTAAATATGTCACATAATCATCCATGGAACGATTTTACCCAAAATTGGGATATTTCTAAAATCCTATGATTTCATCCATTTTATGTAAAATAAAGGTTCCTATATGATCATTGGATCCTATACAAGGCTAATGTAGAGATTCAACTCTCTTTACCTTATTTTCATTGCATCATTTAAATCGTAAGTTGGGATTCTTGTTGGTGCATACTAGTGAGGACTAATTTTTATCCTTTCTAAATTTAATATACAACTTTTAATAACCTTCACAAATTTGTGTGAGAAATTTTAACCTATTAAAATTATTAAAACATAATTGTATACCACATTGTAAATGAAAAAATTCTGACCATATTTTCTTATTAACCCTGAATTAATTTAGATTGTTTATTTTAAATGATGTGTGATCTGTTTTTTTTTTGAGATTTAATTAAATAAATTATTTTGGGTCATTTTCTACAATGATATTTCATTCTGTTGGTTAATTATTTCCAAATGATTTTTTATTAGTCAATCATTATCTTGTTGTGTGATTATAAATAATTATGGGTGTTTTTTTATTATGATGATAAATTTCATTGGATATAACATCATAGTTTAAATGACCCCTTGTTGTGGAAGAGTTGCATATAATATTTAATTGAAATTATAAATGAAACTATATGATCATTTTTCTATGAAATATAATTAAATTCTGAGTGGTGACTGAATTATGATTCGTTTTAAAGGATCATGCATGAACTCACTACTCTCAATTGGTTACCTTTATGTGTTGGTGTGGGGATGTCATAGGCTTTTCTAGAAAACTACATCCATGTGCCTTCTATATACTTTTAGGTGACACAGGTTCCTGAATTGATGATCAAGGATAGATCGTTGGCATGTGGCTACAGTAAGACTAAAGAGATACTCGACCCTAATAGTGCAATATTAGGATAGACTCTTTGTAAATCCATTCCCTGAGCAATAATTTTGTTTTCAGAAGATTACCATGGATGTTCTCGGTGGTATTGGATAAATTAAAATACACACTATTGTGATACCTTCGGGATAGGATCTAACTCCTACTATAAAAATTGAACATATATATAACAATGATGAATGAATGGGGTTTATTTACATATCCTTGTTTCCATAAAAAATTCTGATACATGTATAGTGTTTTAAGCACACATTGTTAACACATAAAATAGATCCCAGGATAATGAAAAATCATTGAGTGTTGTTATATTTTTTGGAATCATTATTTCATGCATGTTTAATATATATATGAACCATACTTATTACATGTACCTTGTTTAGATTCTCATCTTGTTTTGAAGAAGGATATATGAGACGAGTGTCACTGAGGAACTGATCCAAGATACATTGTTTTATTATGTTTATTTTCTAGCAGACATTTATCATATGTGGCACACTATTTTTGTCAACAACTTGAAATAAAAGTGTTTAGAAACAGTGGGTGGTAGCATGCTAGGATTTTGTCTCACCCCCCTACAAGGGTGCCATTTGGTACCTATGTATACATTATTTTCCAATGTAGAGATAAAGGAAAGAATGTTTCTTATGGTTCATGAGTGTGGCTTGCTTCTTAGGATAGAGAATGGGGAATGAGGATCGAGCTTCTATTCATGATTCAGTTTTTTCACTTTCAGTTGTTTTCAATATCACTTTGATTTCATGCTTGTATTTCATGTTTTTCATACACTAAATTTAGCATGGACATCATATTATAACATAATCATGTATTTTTTCTATTTATCAGTTTCCACAATCATTATATTTTTAGTTGGGGATGTATAAGGACATAGGTTGTAGTTCAGATATTTTTATTCTTTTTCTAATCATAAAAAAAATCATATTTTCCATTTTAAGTTATATATTACATATGTGGGAATATTTATCACGGCTAATACTTTATAAAATGCCCTCGATGCTTGTCTTCTACCTATGGAGTTCTGGAATATGCGCTTGAGGTTCTATGGTCAACCCGGCTCAGAAAATCCTTATAGAGTATTATTGGATGGGGACGCTACTCACTATGTTGACAGAATAGACTATCCCCCTTACAGGTGGAAAACCAGAGAAGTTGAAAGGGAACATGTTGGGAAAATCAACAATGAATTGATGGAAGACAACGAATTGATATTTATATCTCTATATCAAAAGAAAACATTGATATCATTTTACCCACCACTGGATATGAATTTATGGATCTACTCGCCATGAGTTTTATTCTCATTGAATGCTAGGAAACATCCCATATGGTGTATTAAAGGAGACCCATCCAAGGTAGAAAAATATTTGGGATTTGATGGTATTGTTCAAATCCATAAAAATTATAACATCACAGAGATTCATGTGGAGAACTATAAAATACAATGAAATATCAACTTCTGATAAACAGAAAATGATCGTGGTACTATGGAGACTCTGCACTCTATTCAATTTGATGGGTTCTAGTAATATCCATCACATAAGATGAATGTGTAATATAATGATTGAGTAAATTCAAAAATATTGTTAAAATAAGTGGGATAGTTGAAATAATATAAAATAGAAAAGGAACTATTAGTGATTCAATAGTAGTGGTACATCTAAAAATCATGGGACCCATATCTTCATGCTCTAGAGACTCTTCCACATTGTGTGGTAGTTTCTTTCTCTATGCTTGGCGACAAAAACCATTTTTCCTTGAAACATGTAATTTTCTCAAGGTGTTAGATGGTGATGAAGAACACGATCCACTATATAGAGTAGTATATATATGGTAGAACATTTACAAGTGACCAGAGAATATATAGGAGCCACATACCTTGGGTACCTGTGTGAAAACCCACAGAGAATGCCTAGAAATTTGAAAATGGAAGAAAATAAAATGGTTTCTCCCAAGTACTGCATGTTGTGATGACAAACTTTGATATTGATAACCATCATGAGAATATTAAGACTACGTATTTAATTTATGTGAACACAAAGATCAAATGAGATAAGAATGAACAAACATAAATCTTGAATTGCCAAATAGGTCCATTTAAATCATGAATTCTCTATCCATCACATTACCATAACATGTATTATTAAATGTGAAATCATTAGAATGAATATTAGACTGAATTCCCTTATTGAAATGGTAATTATAAATATTTTCTATAAATATAATCTTAGTTGCAGACTACTAAAGCATAGAAATGTTATTTGAATCTTCTTTCACATTCCTGTAGCCTAATCATGTCATAAAAACGTAATATACTTGGCCATCACCAATGATAATGTATTTAAATAATTACTCATTAAATTTTCATCGGGCATCTATGTTACCAATCATCATATGGTCCCACCATATCCTGATTTGTTCAACTAGAAAAAAGGTGGAACAGCTCTCCATGATTTTAGCTGGATTCTCTATCAACCTAAGCAATACCTCAATAATAATCAACCAATCCTCAACCTCATGAGGACCATTAGATCCATTGAAATATGGTGGACTCTTGCGATGCAACTAATGAGAATTATTTTTTAAAGAAACCCACTAACATTCTACATCTTGAGCCAGAATAATACATCATAATGATTCCTGCCCCATAGCTAGGATAGTATACGACTCACCTCAACAAACGTCGTGACCACAAGAGGACTTACACACTGTTCTCTTATAGTATGTTCCTCCTAGATCTAATCCACAGATATTATATGAAGCATTATGATACACAACATCCTAATACAACATAATAGAGATCATATTAACAATAAAAAAATTAATGTAAAATTGATCACAACTTATATACAAGAAACAATATTATTTCAATCTATCAATATAAATATCTAGATGAAGTCCAGAACTAATTTTTAGAGTGACTTTGCGAACCCACCCGTATCGGCATAAGGATCATTATGGAGAGATCTAATTATAAACTAAATCATAAGTGCCTCATGTGTCAAAATATGAATTCACAACTAAACACAAGTATCTGGAAATATACTTAAGCTTTCTCTAATAGTAATTTTTCATGAAACAACCTCGGTACCCTGGTATCCAGTGTACTAATCATACCCAAACATTGCGTGAATGGAATTCCTAATCTCTCTGTGATGGTACTAGAACCTAGAATCATACAGTATGAACATGGGAATGATTATTTCATTGAAAGAAAACATAAAATATAAAAATTTCAGTATGTATACAAGAAAAACACCGCATGGAGTAGTGTATAAAAATTCAAACATGAATAAATAGCCCAAGGTACAACAAAAAATACAATAAAATATGAAGATAAAGAATCCACATCCCCATGGAGACATCTCTCTAATCCCAATGATAATTAGATAGAACCACTTCTAATGGGTAATATACCTTTTCTGAAACCTAGAAGGATATAATATACAAACACCCAGTGTAAGATTTATGGTTTTATCAAAATCCCTATTAGTTCCTTAATAATAATTCTATATTAAATTGAAAATATTTAGTTAAGTAAAAAAATTGTCAAATTTTAAATTAATATACATGGAATTTAAAATTCATATTAAGAATAAATTAAAATTATTACTTATGATCATGGAAAAACATTAAACAAGAGGCTCAATAAACACAATTATATACAACTATATATATAAATACAAAATCTATGAGGAAAAAAATTTACAAACTCTGGAATATATTTTTCAAAATTATCATAAATGGGAAGCATGGTCATCCACCAATAGGTATCATAGTTTCAGGTTATGGGATCCACATACACTTATGTAATTATAATTTAATTCAATACAGATGCCCAGTGATAAGGGTCAAAGAGAACTCATAAAAATTCGGTTGGGGAATAAAATGTTCCCAATAGTTTATTTTTGAGTTGTAAAGCATCAATATAATGCAAATGTATTCACGAGATGATTTTTTCCCTAATAACTCACTTTAAACCTAGGATTTCATATTCTCAAACAATAATCAATGAAATGAAATTTATTTTTAATTCTTTTTAAAATAGAATTCATCTTATTCAATGAATTCATATATTCTAGTCTAATTTATAGAAACCAAAAAAAATCTGTTTATTAAAATAAATAATTTTCCCAGTTTGAATCATTTATGTTTCAATGAAATCTATTTTAATCAATTTTCATCAACATAATATTTGAAATAAATATCATAAAATAAAATTCATAATTTAAAATCGTCATTTTATGTTTCAAAATTTTACATCAAAATCACAAAAAATCACAAAATCATTTGAATTATAGGTTTATTCCCGATTCATTCAATATCGAATCCAAATCAACCATTCAATGTAATTTGGGGTTTTATAAAACAATTGAAAGGAATTAAATTGAATTTAATTAAATTAAAATCAAAAAATTTAATTTAAATCAAACAATTTAATATAAATCAATAAAATTTGTGTTTATCCAAATTGGACATAATAATAGGGCCTTATACCATGGGATAACAATATCATGAAACATAGCTCCATAATTGCGATACTCAAATGAATAATGTCAGAAATGGGGATCTACGTAAAAAACTGAATTAATCTTTGAAAAAATAGGGAGTAGAGTCTCCAACAACATTAATATATATAAAATCCTAGGTTGGAATGGTTAGAGTGTCGTTAATAGAGATTCACAAGAGGAACCTTACTAAGAAGTTTTCATATATCATTTTACTATATTTTATTATCTTCAAAAACGGTGTACATTGCCTAAAATAACCTTTTCGGAGACCCAATGAAGTTGAAAATGATATGGGGAATGTCATACCATTAGGAACCTAACAAATGGTTTTGAGATTTAAAAAAATTTAGATTAATAAAAATCTACCCATAATTTCCAAAGAAAGGCCATACAGATGGATAAACTATTCACCACAGCCATGTTGCACATTTAATTGGGTTTCATTGTTTCACCATGGTGGGTGCATGCTTTGTCAAACCATGCACCAACAATGAAAACCCTCAGTGGTTGGGGTTTCACAATTTTCTCTAATCTGGAGCATTGTTTTCAATAAAATGTATTCCAACCACACATAATAAAAAATACAACCAAATTTATCAAAATATCAACCAAATATCACGAACATTATACACAAAAAACATTATATTATCTGTTTTCATAGAACGCCCAAAATTGTGAAAAAATGATAAATGTATTGTTTTATATTTTAATTGATATTTTATTTTATTAAATTTATGTGACTAAATGTTTCCTACAAAAATAACTTGTCATATAAATAAATCATACTGTTATATATATATATATTATAACATCATTATCTTTTAAAATGTTTTATAAATATAGAGAAGGCTATAATATTAAATGAATTAATACATGAGTATTAAAATTAAGTATAGAGAAGAGGAGTTGTTTCATATATAACAAGAATTCATTAATTAGGGATAAAATTCTCACATGTATGTTAATTATTTCACATATATCTCTTAATGATTGAATGTAAAATATAATTTTTTAAATAAAACGGGATGGGTGTTTTTAATTAAAAAATTATTATTTATTTATCTCTTAGTGATGAACAAAATTGGATACTAAATGTTTCTTGTTTTAGATATTAATTAATCTTATTATAATATATTGAATTGTGACTGATTATTATTGAATTCAAATAACATTAAATTTTATTTAAAAATTTTCTTTAAAAAATTTGTACAATGAAATTTTTTTTATTAGATATAATGTAATGTATAAATTGAAAAAATATAATATAATATTAGTCAACCTGAATAAATGTTGGTAGATATTATTAACAAACATTCTTCTGGAAGCCAATATTTGAAATTTAAATATATTTTTTTTGAAATATGGATTATAAATTTGGTATGATAGAATAGTTTGGGATTATAAGGGAGTTAAGGAATCACCCTGAATTTTTATATCCTGTATGATTATCCCAAATATATCTACTTCAATTTTATAATATATGTGATAATGAATTAATATGTAGGAGCCTAGAATCAGTAATATATAGCCTTGTGAAAAAAAATATTATCTTTATATATCTAGAATAATGATAATAATTTTGTCCAAATTTTTTCATTATTTATATTAGACATATAAATTATATATTGAATAACATTCATACCTAAAAACCATTTTGGGATAGAATATTAGATAATTATTAAAAAATATTACCTAAACCATATCCACTAAATCATGAGAGTGTCATTCCTATAATAATAATCATTTATTATTCCATAATATTTTTTAACAACTCCCACAAATTTAATCACATATGAATATTTTATGTAAAGTAATCATTTTACATCATTCTTGGTAACCAATGTAATAAGAAACATTAGTTGGGTGATTTCACATTCTCATTAAGTTTAAATATTTTACTATAAAACATGATTTTATTAGTAAAAAATATTTTAGGATAAGCGGATGATGAAATACGCAACTATATTTCAATTGTAAGAAATATTTTTGAGGATGTGAAAATGTAAAGAAATAATATTTCCTAATTTATGATGTAGTGTGATATAATCAATTAATCCTATGAAAGCGAATGAACAAGTGAATGTAAAAAACAAAAAAATCATAAATCAATGAGGTCTAATAATACTATCAAATTCATAAAAAATAATTGTATCATGAAGTAATTTTTTATTCATGAACAATTTCATAATGTTTAATATTTTCATTACCATATTTATTAATAAAATAAATATAATATACTTACATGAAAAATTGAATTTCACACATTAATAAATTTTCAATAAAATCTCTTAGATTTCACTAAATGTTTATTTTTCATGATGATGCGTTTTTTGTTTGATGTACTAAAATAGACTTCTTATGTACCACATAATCCATTATAAGATAATAAGGTATTCATTATGTTTTTAGAACCAATAAAAATATAAATTGGTTTCATATGATATGAAATTCTCGAAAAATGGATATACCTTCATATTACTAATATCTAAAAATATATAGTAATACCTAATTTTTAAACAAAAAAATCCATAAATAAATATTCATATTATTATACATAATATAAACACTTAACATTAAAATCAAATAATTATAAGTCTTTTATCAAATATTATTCTGTGGATAATTTTATTTTTTTCTCCAAATAACACCGATCCATTTTTATGATATCAAAATTTTACATGACGTAATAATATTTCATAAATGAGAAAATATTCATTTCCATAAATAAATCCAATCATCATGAACTCACATTATTATCATATATGATTCTACAAGATAATTAAAATTATATTCCTACCATAAAAACTTTTTAATGGAGCATTAGAAAAGAGGCTCATTATGATAAAGAAGCAATGTTGCGCAAGAGTTCTGATGTACATCTACAACCAGACTCATGATGAGATTTAAGATCTAGACCATTGAATCTGTCAGATATTCTTTGGTGCCAGATTTTAAGATCAAAAGTCTGGTGAAGTGGAGGTGCTGTATTCCCTTTAGAGTGGATGGATTGGTGGAGTCCCCATTGGACAATGCTTCACATGACTTTTCAGGATTTTCCTCAGTGTTTCATGGTTTTTAATTCTCAAAATCTTGGCTGGTGTAAATTCATTGCGCCTCATGTTTGTATTGATAATTTTTTAAATAATTTATCATATGGCATGAATTTGGTGATGAATTCATGTCACCACATTTTTAAAAAATAAAAACCATTAATTGTATAATTACACAAATATAATTTACACAACCATTGATCACATTGTCACCAAATTATTTTTCAACCCCATTGTCATCTCTACCATTTTTCCAAATTTATAATTACCTATTTTTACTTTATCTTCATAGATGTGATATACCGTAAATTTTACCAATAAAATTAAAATTTATACCCCAAAAATTAAGGTACATTTACTTATAGAATACATCAAATTGAACCTAATGGTTTCTTATATGTTGAAGGAATAAAATGTCTCCCAAAATGTCATTAATCACCATAGAAATTAATTAAATAAAACAATAAATGGGGTTTCTTTGTAATTCATCAAATTATTCAAAATAAAAATATAAAAACATGATGGAATCAAAAAGTATTTTTCTATCCCCTCATGAAAATATATTAATATAAGTATTTATATAGAACTATTTCTAAAACCAAATAAAAAATCCATTAACATGGACTCGTAGGGCTGGTCGTAAAAGAATCATCATTATATTTCTTGCACGATGCTGATTATAAGGACCCCATTTTTTCAATTAATAATATAAAATATGAAAAGAATATATTTGGAATCATATAAACAAAAGGACAATATAGGACAATTATTTGTATAATTATGATAGAATATTTCATAATTAATATACATTAAATAAATAGATTATAACATTTACTATACGATGAATTTTATATTAAATATTTACTTGTTAGTATCTCCTAAAATATTATATACATTTGAAAATGTTATAGAAACAAATCAGTTAACATCATTTTTTATTACATGTTTAATAAGAATCATATTTAGGGTGATATCATCTTTTTAGTATGGGTAACCAGAATCCACTATAAATGAATGTCATCAGTGATAAAAGGATGTTCATGATGTTGTGATTAATTTATTATTGTGTATAAACATGACACAATAGATGTCATACCCATCAGTATGATGCTCTTAAATCATTAGAAAAGTGATATTGAATTAATAATGGAAATGTCTATAAATATTAGTAATCATAATCCATTTGATGTCAATAGAGATCAAATGGAACAATTATAACCCATAGAAATTGTAAAAGATACTATTTAGTATCATGGAATATCATCTCCATAGAACTATCATAGATACCTTAAATATTTTAATGACAATATGTCCATCTTAGAATATATTTTAATAGGGAACATAATCCTTATTAATTTCATTATACAATTATAATGGTGGTAACACATCACATTATGATTTATAATAAGGATCAACCTATTTTAAATTTCACTATAATTGGGATCAACCATTCATTATATAATTCCAAGAACCAAAAAATAATATAATTGTTTAGTGCTTCCATGTAATCTTAAAATTCATTTAATCATATAATCATTCTTTGTTAACATGATTATGACATGGAAAAAATGAGTTCCATGATAATATTTTTGAACGATTTGTAACCCCTCAAGATAAAAGAATTTGTATTTTATCATTACAAAATATTTCCATTGCATTATAAGTAACATATTGTGTTTTACGTTGAAGAATAAAAACACCATTAAAAACTCATTATTAAATATAATGAGTAAAATAACTTTTTTATCATTTATATTTTATTTAAAAAAAATAAAATACAAAAAAAATATTAAAAATAAATATGTATTAAAATATATTTGAAATATAAATTATATTAGGTTCATAGGATTACATTTACATTCAAGTACAAATCGATCACACACACACATGACCCAAATGCAAGTCCAAGACCCCGACCCCCATGTAATTATCCAAAATACATGAGAATATTTTGATTAAAATTAATGAAAATCAAGGAAAGAAACTATATTATTATTGTAAACATTAATATAAAGATTATTTTATAACATTGTTAAAATGTAGTCAAAATCCACTCTATTAGAAAGTGTTATGAAATTTAATTTTTAAAACCATATAAAGGAATGTAAAAGATTATATAAAACTTCTTAAGAAAATCACATAATATATGAAAATATGGTTTTTTTAATTCATTTAAAAAGCATGTATATTGAATATAATGATTCCCTATCAAAAAAAGATACTCAATTGGTATCAATTATAAACACGTCCATGATGTAACATTAGTAAAAAATGGACTGAAAGGATATTAACAAAAAGACTAATTTCAAAAAAATATAATTACTTTTTTATGGATCAATAATATTATATCACTTTCATTCCACTATAATAAGAACTTGCATAAATTGACTTGAAAAGAATGAAGATTCAAATAAAATTCCTTTTCCACTTTGGTAACATTTTCAATTATATTGTATATAAAAAATTATGTTCAAATGAAATTTTAAAATTTCATGAAAATAGTGATATTCATGATATTACCAGAAAATATTGAAGTATATAGACCTCATAAAATATTATTAGCCTATATCCTTATTAATATGTCCAAAACATAGGGAATTTGATTCAAATAACATATTCAATTATATTTTCATTGAATTTTATATTAATTAATAGAGAAATTATGATAAACTTATGTAAATTATATCAAATAAAGATAAAATATATAATTTTATATTTTTTAGATAAATTCAAAAAAAATTATTCCATAGTAGAGTCAATGAAAAGGAGTAATTACACAATGAAATGACATTGTGTAACATTTCCCTATCTACATAGTAATATTGATTTCAAATCCCCTTGAGTAATATATTTTTTTTGAAACATAGAACACCAATAACAATTAAAGATTCATAAAATAAAATCAATGTGTTGTAGTACATGAATCAAAAACAAAAATTTGTGGTGAATAACACATATCTATCAATGAAATAAAAGTAAGATGTGAAACCCATACATTGAGTCCAGACATTTCATGTATTTCCTCGATATCCATTATAATAGTAATAAATTAGTTATTTTATTTCATTATAATATATTACATGATTAATAAAATATTAATAAATTATTTAAATTAATTTTCTGAAACAAAATATTCATATATATATAGAGTTAGGTCCTCATTTGGGGGTTTTGGGATTTTAAATCCATATTTTAAATTTGGAATCATTAAATTGATTGTGTAAAATGGGTTCATCTAACATCCCATTAACATATTTAAGAAACTTTCATTTTCAATATTCATTTACCAATTTAGTTATTATATCCATTAGACTCTCGATGATGGAGAACATTTTTGTAAAATTTCCTAGAATTCAGGTAGGTATGTTTATTTTATTTAATAGAGTAACAATATATATTGATTAGTCTATTGAATGATATTAAATAGTTTTATTAGTGTTAAGGGGGGTTAATGAATTATACAAACAATTATTATTTTCATAGTAATCATGAGAAATACACATTGTATATTCGGATTTCCGCAAATGTATATTTTATAAGGATGAATCCTTGAATCTGGTACCTAATGTTAATGGATTTCAGGTTTTGTATTTGATTAATTTTGTGTATTAGTAAAATCATGTTTTTAATAAAATAGTGCTTTTTTCCATAACAGGACCTCATTAATTATATGATGTGAAATGTGTTTTCAAATAATGTTATTCTCAAATATTATTCTTTTGGGTCCACATACAAGTGATTACATATCTCATTCGTCAAAAATATATTTTTCTGTGGATCTAGTACCTATCCTATAAAATTTTGGATACCTCCAAACTATCTGAATAATTGTTTTGTGATTTATTATCATTGATGTTAATTTTTTCTTATGCATGTGAAATTTCATTAATAATATTCTTTGGAATTGACTAATGTACACATACATTGTTATGGTTTTAAATATATGGTTCTATGGTGTTAATTGTATAGATTCATTACATAATATAATATTTAGTCTTCCTCTAGTGGAAGATACATTATTGGTGTTGGTGTGATGGTTGTGTGTTCCTCAAGGTAAGTAGTGAATTTTCTAATCCATTGATCTTATTGTATCTAAAATCAATTCTATTGTGTGAGGATTTATTCCACGAAATTTGTTTTCATTATTGGGGTCCTTCTAGTTGGTGGATCCCATTTTAGGAATCTTCAACAATAGATAGAGTTATGTTGGTTCATATTCTACCAATGTTAGATGAAAAACATTATCTAGTTTTTTAAATATTCAATAAATTAAATGTAATTATATAATGATTTAACATTCTATGTGAAAATGATTATTTGATAAATTTTGGTTACTCATTTTTTTATAAAAGAAACTGATATTCTCAATCAATTTTAATATATATTTTTGAAATGGTTTTCATCACATGATTTTTGTAGAATTGATTGAAAAATATAGCATATGGGAAGTCGTGGGTACATTGGTGGATGCTGTAGTAAGAGGGATCATCAGTTGATACAACTAGGTGTTTAACTCATGGGGTTTTCCACTGTACCCTAGGGTTATTGTTTTATGAACTAGATAGATTTTATTGGATGTTTTATTTCTAGAGTGTTCGTTCTCTATTTTGATTTCTTTAATATCAAGAGGCATAGTGCACACAATTTTATATATTGAGGTATTAAATTACTAGATATCATGACCTGTAGTTATCCTTGGAGTGATGTTATTTGTTATTAGGATTATACTATTTTGGTTGTACTACTTTAGATGTGATAATATTATTTATTCATAATTTTATTTAATTTTACTACTTTCATATTCAAAAAATCATCAATCCAATATAATTATTATATTTAGAAAATTTTAAATCTAGAAAAAATTACCCATTATATTTATATAAAAATTATTTTATTATATCCTATGATTTTTTTACTTTAATGTCTTTCATATTTTTCTTATTTTACATAGACTTGTAATGGAACACCAAGGTGGGATCCTATTGAACTTTTTAGCTCGCACAATGTGCTTCCCATAAATATAGTGTAGAAAATTACATGACATTATATTTAGATAAGGAAGGGAAATAAATTATGGTGTCTAGGTTTTAAATTAGTTATGTCTTTGTAGATAGTGGTTACATGGTGGGAGTTTCTCTAAACTATAACATGTATTGGTAATTGTATTCATTAATTTTTTTGGTGTAGGAAAAATTCAGGAAAATTCCTTATTTTTTTTATTTATTGTTATATCACCCTTAATTTATGGAATATAAGTATTTCTAATAGCATTTTAATCATTTGAATGTAATTTTATTCCATGATTTTTATTCTTGTAAGGAAAAAAGATTCCATCTAGTTGTTGTTTGATACCTGCATGTAAGTCACAATCAGAGATTATCTAGTTGATGTGTGCGACACTCCGTATTATGTTTCATGGTATATGATATTGGGATTCCTTTGTATACGAATATAGATAAGAGAAACTGTAATAAATGATTTTCAAGACTACATTACTCCATATGTTTTGTTAATGTAATTAATGAGGTGGATTTCATTTGAGTTCAAATCATTATAGTATGGAGAGAAGTAGTACTAGAATACCCAAATGATTTTGTTTGGATGGTTGCTTTCACTCTTGAGGTAGTAAATAATGAAAATTTGAATGGTTAGGACTTCCTACATAGTTTCTGTGGTATCCCATTATTTCATAGTATGTTATCGCTTCAAAATAATTCAATAACATACAATACACACACCACCGAGTTCAAGAGAACCACAAATTACCAAAAAATCCATCAAAAAGGAGGGTATTAATAGTAGTAATTGAATTTTGAATTTTATATTCTCCATATAAATTTGGAGTCTATATTATTTATTTCTCAAGCATAATATAAGAACTAATTCATTTTTTCAGATAAAATAATTATTTTACAAAAAAAAATTATCTCATTTTAATGGTGAAACATATTTTTAAAACCAATATTTCAAAATTTTATATATTCAATTTATGGAAATTAAATTCTTCTCTAGAAGCGGGACATAAAAACATTTTTTGTATAAATTTTCTGCACATTTCTGATATCATTCATATTTTGATGAATAGTGAAAATACTATATTTTAATTGAAAATAACTGTAGTAATCATAATAATTTATAGTGTTAAATTATGGATTTAAAAATTATGGATTTATAATTAGATTATATATTTTTCATTTAATAAAATATAGGTTAGTATAAGTAATTTCACATTAAAATTTGACATAAACACATGTCAATCTTTTGATAGTTTTTACTTTTAAAAGGCCACTTTTCGGTTTAAACAATTAGAATAAATTTAAAATTAATTAATGTAACTTATATGTTTTGAATTTGGTAAAATAAAATTAATTTTTTAATTCATAATAACATGTTTATCTTAGGGTAATTTTTTTGTATTTTTCTTAAAACATTCAATTTTTGTTAGTACTGAGAAACACCGAGTTATTATTAAAACTAACATTTTATTTAAATAAATATTTATTTTATTTGTATTTAATTTTTTTTAAAAAAAGAAATATAATACCTATATAGGTTCTAATGTAATTTATTGGAGTCATTTTATAATAAAAATAGATGTATAATATTTTATTAATCTTTTTAACGTCTTTCACCCACCATATAGGAACATTTGTAAATTTGCCTAAAACGTAATTTTACTGCTTCTATGAATTGAATTTAAAAAAACCAAAAGACACATTTAAAGATCCGAAAAATTCAAGGGAATTTTTTTCTTAATATTCATTTGGATTTTACAAGAACGCGGTTTCAGACGGCACTTGATTCCGAGGCCCGGTGTGCCTGGAATTTCTAACCGAAGATTAGCTCGGGTGCGTTCATTGAACGAATGAGAGGGTTTTTCTAAGATTTGAACTGTTGCTCGGAATCAAATTCCGAGGGCACCGATGAATTCACAGCGCCGGTATTTTCTCAAGAACACCTTTTCTGGAGTTGCGTTTTCACGAGAGAAGTTGTTAAAAATTGTGGAAGTTAAAATAAAAATTGAGCTTAAATTTTTATTTTTACATGGTAATTAAATCCTTTGGGGGGAAGTTGGGTAACCACCAAACATCCCATGAGAGGTTATGAGGGTGGTGGGGCCCACACGAACCCCCCCCCCTTCATATTCCCTAACTCCTTCAACTCACCATTAATGTTGATAAATTATGTTAATTAATTAGGTGAGTTAAATTTGAGAGGGTTAATTCATGTTTTGAATTTCAACTTAAGTCATGTTAATAAAATAAGGGATGTTCTTATTTTATTTTGGTTGGAAGTTGTTGCGTTGGGAGGATTTGGGAGAAAATGGAAAACCTATTGAAGTTCTTCCTCCTCGACGAAGAACACAATGAACACGAAGAATGTCGGATCCTCGGAGATCGACGACGCGATGCGGACGAATCATTTCTCCGTGACGTGACTCTCTCTCCTTCCGTGACGTCTTCTTCCATGATGGTTATTTCTGCGACGAACCCTCACTCAACGAATTTGACGAAGTAGGGGTTTTTTTTAATTGTTGTTCTTGATTGCTTCTATTGTCATTCTTCGTGAAACTTTTCTGCTTGCAATCGATTAACGGGAGGGGGCCAGACCGCACAAACACGACCGAACATCCTCCCTTATTCTTGTATTTTTGTGGTTCGAAGGAAAAGGAAGCGGTGTCGATGCACTATGTTGGATCGTGCGGGAAGGATGCATGGCGTCGTCGCGCCGCACCGATGAAGTTGAATAAGGTCGCAGCATCGTTCCGCCGCGTCGGAGGATCAAGAAATCACCGCGGCCAGAGCGTGGCCGCGGCGGAGTGGCGTGGCGCCGTCGCGCCGTGCCAGACATTCCAAGGCCGCGGCTAAGGCCACGGAGAATCAGGGGTACCAGCGGCCGGTTCCGGGCCGCCGGCGTCGGAGCAGGGGGACCAGCCCTTGCCGGTCCCGTGGCAGCAACAACAAGAGGATCGGAGCGGAAACGCTTATAACTTGAGCTCCGGACATCTGATTGACATGCCATCAACATTGATGGATTCCTATAAGTGAGACGGACCTTTTGGCTTACTCCACTCAAGGTTTGGACATAGTTGAAGTATGGTCGTGTTGGTTTTGACTTAAAAACCAACCGGGCCCTTGGGACGAAAAAGCCAATAACTCTCAAACCGGGCGTATGAATGACGCGCCGTCTGTGACGTTGAGTTCCTGTTGACCATACCGAACATTTCGATACATCAAATCTGGAATATGTGTCAGTTGATGTATCAGCCCTTCGACTCGTGGAGCGGACCCTCCTGAACGAGCTTGATGTGTGCGGGAACCCTAGAGTTGGTTGTGACTGCGATGACGATGACGACTTTACAAAAATCCTCCGTGGATTCGACTTCGGTGACTATAAAACTTAGCGATCCTATGTGGATTAGTGCTTCCGATCCTGTGTGGGTCAGATCCTATGTGGGTCAGCGCTCAGCAGTCCAGTGTGGGCCAGCCCCTGCAGATCCTATGTGGGTCTGATCTTATGTGGGTCATTGTGGGGGTTAGTTACCTATCGATGCTTTGTGGGTCATTGCAGGGGTTAGTTACCTTTCGATCCATTGTGGGTCATTTCAGGGGTTAGTTAACTATCTATCCTTTGTGGGTCATTGCGGGGGTTAGTACATATCGATCCCGTGTGGGTCCGACGGCTTAGATGAATCAGTGAAAATATCTGATCATCTCTATACCTGTGTGAGATGAATCTTGACATTCAATCCTTATCTTCAATAAGATTGAATTAATATCCTGTGTGGATTAAGTTTATATTTCCTATGTGGAATGGGTTGTGTTTTCCTGTGTGGACTGGGTTGTACTTGGGCTCGAATGTTAGAGCCGAACGAGAATTGATGACTTAGGTATATGTATGGGAATATACCTAAGAAGTGTCGGATGTTACTTCGTGTTTTTATCTTTCCTTTGTGGATCATCCTTTGTGGATTCTGGGAGACCATCGAGGGTCTCGGTGTCCCCACTGAGTAGCTTATACTCACCCCTGCATGGTCTATGCCCACACTACGTTGTGTTGGTTGCAGACGGCGGACAGTGCTGATCGTGGTTGAGGCTTGCGGAGCAGGTCGGTACCTGGAGGTGGACCACTGGGCGGGACGTACTCGGAGCAGACGACTGGACCCGAGGTGCTTTGGAGGCTATCTGTACCCACCCTTCAGGTGGGACTTTTAGTGGACGACTCAACGCTGCGGCTTTACTTTCAGTTGATGTACTCTCTTTTCAGTTGTACTTTACTTTCAATTTGGGTTTGTATTCTGGCCCACTTACTTTTCCGCACATACTGTTTTACCAAGTTTTTACTTAGTGTTTACTTCTAATTGCTTGCTATGTGGTGTTTGTTTACTTTACATAGACAATGACTTCCCTTTTAACCGGGAATTACGCCTTGGTACTAGTCCCCAGCCCCTGGCCTATGGAAGGCGGGCATGGGGTAGTCACGGCACGGGCCCATAGGATCGGTTGTGACAAATTGGTATCAGTGTTGTTTGGTTCTACCACAGAACTCAGGACTCTGATAGTTTTCTTTATGAAGAAATAATGTTAAGAGTATTGATTGTGGTTATCAGTCCAGGGAGTCCAGTGTTGGTGCAGCGGCCGACGTATTTGTACACCTGGCCCCTGACTTCTGATTTCCGACTTAATGCATGAAAACATTGATTTCATGTGTGTTTCATGTTTTCTTTGTGATTACTTTGTGTCAGCTCACCAGGTATACTGTTCTGACCGTGGCGCACCTGTCACTTTTCAGGATGGCCCCACAACGACAACCAGCTAGGGTTCCAAGCGTTGTGCGTGACGACAACCCACCGAGCGACGAGGCCTCAGTGTAGGGCCTTTTGATAGCAGAGGCACTGGTGGTACCTCTACCCGCTGAGCCACCGATGTTACCAGCCCCAGCCGCTAACGATGCACGTCTCCTTAGTGCACTGCACGAGTTTCAGCGTCAGCGACCGCCTAGTTTCTGTGGGGAGACGGACCCTCAGGCAGCCGAGTATTGGTTGGAGGCTGTTGTACGTGTTTTCAGGTTAGTGAGGACACCAGCAAACGTCATGGTGATCCTCGCAGTGAGCCTCCTGCACGCGGCAGCAGGCAGATGGTGAAGCTTGATGCTCTAGGTTCACGACGAGGCATCTCTCCTCTGGACGGACTTTGATAGACTCATACACTAAGAGTTCGTTCCAATCACCCTCAGTGCGGTGGGCATATAGGAGCTTCTACAGCTACGACATGGAAGCTTGACGGCCTCCCAGTACTCAGAGAGATTTACAGATCTCTCGCGCTATTCGACGAACATGGTACGAGACCCATTCTTCAAGGCTCGGACCTTTGAGCAGGGATTGAGGCAGGAGATCATGGAATCACTGATCTCCCTCAACATTCCGACATAGGCAGGAGTACTAAAGTGAGCCCTTCTATTCGAGAGCTTCCTTGCTGAGCCTACATCAGTAGCGAGACCTACCACAGGGCGGTACGTAGCAGAATCTTCTGCCGCAGGCAGTCGATGGATGACTCATGGGTCCAGGTAGAACAGAACCTCAGGCATACGACCTCATGACACAGGCTCAGCGGTGCGAGGCACAAAACACAGAGCCAGTCTTTCGAGAGTCAGACATTGCTACGCTTACGGCGGGCAGGGCCACATGGCTCGTGACTGCCCGACCCGTTGTGCAGAGGAGCAACAGAACGTTGAGGGACCACCCAGGCAGAGGAAGAGGGTCGACCATGGCTATCCACAGGGAGCACGCGGATGAGGAAGAGGAGTTGGCCGAGCAGCAGGAGGTGGGCGATGCTTTGGGGCTCTACCACCTCCACTGCCAGGAGGTCCACGCCGACCACAGGGAGCTGGCGGGCAGAGACATGCACAGCTTCAGGCAGCGGAGGCCTATGACCACGGCACGCCCGAGATGATTCGAGGTACTATCTTTGTCTATCCCACCTTTTCTAGAGTTCTTATAGACACATGAGCGAGTCATTCGTTCATAGCCGCTGCCCTTGTTCGGAGCTCGGAGATTTCGAAAGTGCTGTTGACTCGATCCTTACGACTAGAGACTCCTACGAGAGCAGAATCGATGATTATGCACTGGTGCTGCCAGTGTGAGCTTACTCTAGGAGGCGAGATCTTCGTCTGGGATCTTCTTGTTGCGGGGTCGAGGCATTATGACGTCATCTTGTGAATGGATTGGTTATCTATAGTCCATGCTCAGATTGACTGTATTAGGTGCAAGGTGCGGTGTGTACGCACCAACGAGAGCAGTTTCACCTTCACCGGTGAGAATGGAGCCTTCGCAGCATAGGATGGACTCTCACAGAGGAGAGGACAGACCATCACTCATCAGTTGGCTAGCCTCATCCTTGGAACATTTGAAGTGCGTAGTCCTGGTTTTCTTGTAGTGGTGGATCAATATGCAGACGTTTTCCCCAACTACGTTCCAGGACTACCTCCTCGCAGAGAGGTATACATTTATATTGAATTGTACCCCGGTACAACCCAGATATCCACTCCAGTATATCGGATGTCCCCCGTTGAGCTTCGAGAGCTATGGGTACAGTTGGAGGAATTGCTGGGCAAGGGATTCATCCGACCCAGTGTGTCACTCTGGGCTTCCCCGATATTGTTCTCCAAGAAGGCGGACGGGAGCTTGCGACTTTGTGTTGACTATCGTCGCCTGAACCAGGTGACAGTGAGGAAAATTTATCCACTACCAAGGATTTATGACCTCTTAGATCAGCTCAAAGGAGCATGGTGATTCTCGATGATAGACCTCAGGTCAGGCTATCATCAGCTCAGAGTTCGGGACAAGGACATGCAGAAGACGACCTTCAGATGTCGGTATGGCCACTATGAGTTCTTGGTTATGTCATTCAGCGTAACCAATCCTCCATTAGTGTTCATGGAACTCATGATCATGATATTTCATCCATGCCTCTATCGATTTGTCATGGTCTTCATCGACTACATGTTGATTTACTCGACGACTGAGAAGGAGCACGCCTACCACTTGCGGGTTGTACTGGACACACTCCGAGAGAACCATCTTTATGGTGAACTCTAGAAGTGTGAGTTCGGGATATGCGAGTTACACTTCTTGGGACACATCATCTCTGAGGCGGGAGTTGCGGTGGATACTATAAAGATCGAGGCAGTGCTAGCTTGGGATCCACCCAGGAGCATGACAGAGGTGCGGAGTTTCTTGGGACTAGCTGGGTACTACCTGAGATTTGTGCCAGACTTCTCCAAAGTTGTGGCACCACTCTCATCTTTGACGAAGAAGGGGAAACCCTTTGTGTGGTTAGACAGATGTCATTAGAGCTTCCATAAGCTGAGACAAAGATTGATCAGCGTGCCTATCCTGAGGTTTCCGGAGGAGGGAGTAGGGTATGTAGTTTACTGCGATGCATCAGGTACAGGACTCAGATGTGTCCAGAGGCAGGAGCGGGCCATGATCGCCTATGGATCATGTTAGTTGAGGCAGCATGAGCAGAACTATTCTACCCATGACCTGGACTTAGCAGCAGTGGTCTTCACTCTAAAGATGTTGCGACACTATCTGATGGGCGAGCGCTTTACAATCTATTCTGACCACCAGAGTCTCAGGTACATCTTCTCGCAGAAGGAACTGAACCCGAGATAGCGGCGATGGCTCGAGTTCCTACAAGACTATGACTTTGAAATATTTTATACTCCTAGAAAGGGGAACATGGTAGTTGATGCTCTTAATAGGAGGACGGGCATTCAGCTACTTGGGGAGGCGACAGAGCATCTAGCCGATTTGCAGATATCCTTCGTGGATAGAGATGGAGAAGCCTTCCTTCAGTCACTCACAGTCACTCCTCCACTACTGCAGCGGGTCAGAGAGACACAGCATGGGGACACCGACTGTGAGACGCGGCATGCAAAGATATCCTCAGGATAGGCACCTGATGGATTTTCTGTGGGAGGAGAGCACGGTGTCCTTTTTAGAGGATGTACCTTGGTACTAGTTTCTTTACGAGAGGAGGTTCTGAGAGAGTTTCACACATCCCCTTTGGCGGTACATCCTGGAGTGGTGAAGATGTACCAGGATCACAGATGACAGCACTGGTGGCCGGGCATGAAGAAGGTTGTGGCAGAGTTCGTTTCTCGATGCCTCACCTGCCAGCAGGTGACGGCAGAGCACTAGGTACCAGCAGGCTTGGTGCAACCCTTGGAGGTTCCGAAGTGGATGTGGGATGACATATCTATGAACTTCGTGACTGGACTTCCACGCACTTCCAGATGTCACGACTCCATTTGTGTGATTTTCGATTAACTCACCAAGTCGGCTCACATCATACCGATCAGAGAGCAGGGCTCGGTGGAGAGCTTGGGATGTCTCTACATTCAGGAGATTGGCATCATGGTGTTCCATCATCCATTGTTTCCGATCAAGATGCTCTATTTACTTCCCGGCTTTGGAAAGGGTTGTAGGAGGCTTTCGGGATGCAGCTAAGTATGAGCACCGACTATCACCCCCAGACAGATGGTAAGACGGAGAGGACCATTCAGACTCTTGAGGACATGCTCCGCGCATGTGTCCTCGACTTTAGTCGCAGCTGGGAGGACCACCTACCCTTGGTGGAGTTCGCGTACAACAACAGCTACCACTCCACCATCAGGATGGCACCATACGAGGCATTGTACGACCGACCTTGCAGGTCACCTCTGTGCTAGACATACCCTAGGGAGTCCGCACTTCAGGGACCAGAGATGTTCCAGGCCACGACAGAGATGGTCCAGGTCATTCAGGAGCGGATGAGGATAGCTCGGAGCTGCCATAAGTCTTATGCTGACAGGAGGCGGAGGCCACTGGAGTTCGAGGATGGCGACCACCTGTTCTTATGGGTCTCACCTCGATGTGGTATACAGAGATTTGTCCGAGGTGGCAAGTTGTCTCCATGCTTCTTCGGACCATTCCAGCTCCTCAGCAGGATTGGCGAGGTTGCTTATCACCTGGCTCTACCACCTCCATTGAACCGAGGGCACGATGTCTTCCACGTATCTCTGCTGAGGAGATATGTGAACGACCCGACGCAAATCATTGACCATGGGGAGATGGACATTGATGATGGGGAGATTTTTGCGAAGGTCCCAGTGGAGATCGAGGATTGACAGGAGTGGGTCCTACCTGGACGGTCGATTCCTCTAGTGTGCATCAGATGGCAGCAAGGGAACCTCCAGGAGAGAACTTGGGAGCAGGATGCTCAAATGCATGCACAGTACCCACATTTTTTCCCCTAGTTTTTGATGTATCTTTACGGGGACGTAAATCCCTGAGGTGGGAGTAATGTAAAGATTCGTAAAATTCAAGGGAAATTTTTTCTTAATTTTTTTGGGATTTTAAATGAACGCAGTTTCTGACGGAACTTGATTCCGAGGCCCGGTGTGCCCGGAATTTCTAACCGAAGATTAGCTCGGGTACATTCAGTGAACGAACGACTGGGTTTTTCTAACTTTTGAACCAGTGCTCGAAATCAAATTAAGAGGGCACCAATTAATTTACAACGCTGGTATTTTCTTAGGAACACATTTTCTATAGTTGCGTTTTCACGAGAGAAGTTGTTAAAAACTGTGGAAGTTAAAATAAAAATTGAGCTTCAATTTTTATTTTTACTTGTTAATTAAAACCATTGGGTGGAAGTTGTGTAACCACCCAACATCCCATGAGAGGTTATGAGGGCGGTGGGGCCCAAACTAACCCCACACATTCATATTCCCTAACTCCTTCAACTCACCATTAAAGTTGATAACTTATGTTAATTAATTATGTGGGTTTAATTTGAGAGGGTTAATTCAACTTTTGAATTTCAACTTAAGTCATGTTAATAAAATAAGGGAAGTTAATATTTTATTTTGGTTGGAACATGTTGCGTTGGGAGGATTTGGGAGAAAAAGGAAAAGCTCTTGATGTTTTTCCTCCTCGACGAAGAACGCAAAGAACGCAAAGAATGCCAGATCCTCGGAGATTGACGACGCGACGTCGACGAATCATTTCTCCTCAATGCGAATGTATCCTTCTGCGAAGTCTTCTTCCGTGATGGTTATTTCCTCGAAGAACCCTCGCTCAACGAATTCCACGAGGTAGAGGTTTATTTAAATTGTTGTTCCTGATTACTTCTATTACCGTTCTTCGTGAAACTTTTCCGCTTGCTATCGATTAACGGGAGGGGGACGGACTGCACAAACACGGCCGAACTTCCTCCCTTATTCTTGTATTGTTGCGGTTCGACGGAAAATGGTGCGGTGGAGACACACCGTGCGGGATGGTGCGACAAAGATGCGCAGCGCCATCGCGCCTCGCCGATGAAGTTGAATAAGGTCGCAGCGCCGTTCCGCCGTGCCGAAGGATCACAAAAACACCGCGGTAGGAGTGGGGCCGCAGAGGAGGGGCGTGGCGCCATCGCGCCATTCCGGATGATCCAAGGCCATGGCTGGGGCCACGGAGAAGCAAGGGAACCGGCGGCTGGTTCCGGGCTTCCGCTGTCGGAGCAGGGGGACCGGCCCTTGCCGGTCCCGTGGCAGCAATAGTCGGCCGACAGGAGCGGGCCGACCGGCCAGAGGAAGAGCCAGGGGTTTGTAACCCCCGGCTGGCTAGACATGAGAGGCCCCCCACATGGGGACCGTAGATTAGAAACGGTTGGGGGACAGTGCGCCCCCCCGAACCACTGTCCACTCGGCCGAAACAGCTGAGCCACCTTGCCGGCGCCAGCGCGCTGGGCCGGTTGCCCAGGTCGGTCCGCCAGGCCGGGCAGTTAGGCTGCACCGTGCCCAGGTCGCGCCATGCCCAAGCATGCTAGACCCGGACCCGGGATGGGTCGACGTAGTTCGGGCCGACCTAGAGGGTATCGGGCTAGGTCGGATCGGGCCCGAACCCCCTAATACCGGACCTCTCACGGTCTTTTGCCCATAACGTGGGCTGCAGTCCACCGATCGATGCACCATCAGCAGAGCTATGATCCTTGTTACGAGACAGTCGTTTCGATATATAACACTCAAGGTTTCTGAGTACTTTGAGTTTGGCCGGGTTGGTTCGTACACGAAACCAATCGGGCCCTCGGATCGGAAAGGCTTATAACATAAGCTCCGGACGTCCGATTGACTTGCCGTCGACTTTGATTTATTCCTCTAATTGATACGGACCTTCTGGCTTACTCTGATAGAGGTTTGGATGCAGTTGGAATATGGTCGGGATAGTTTTGACTTAAAACCCAACCGGGCCCTGGGACGAAAAAGCCAAGAACTCTCAGACCGGGCATCCGAATGACGCGCCGTCTATGACTTTGAGTTCCTGTTGACGATACATGACTTTTGAATACATCAACATCGGACTATGTGTCAGTTGATGTATCATCCCTTCGGCTCGTGGAGCGGACCCTCCCGAAAGAGCTTTCTGTGTGCGGGAACCCTAGAGCTGGCTGCGACTGCGACGACGATGACGACTATACAGAAATCTTTTGTGGATTCGACTGCGACGACTACAGCACTCAACGATCCTATGGGGATCAGTTCTACCGATCCTGTGTGGGTTAGATCCTGTGCGGGTCAGCGCTCAGTAGTCTTGTGTGGGCCAGCATCTACAGAACCTATGTGGGTCCGATCCTGTGTGGGTCATTGCGGGGGTTAGTTAACTATCGATCCTCTGTGGGTCAATGAAGAGGTTAGTTACCTATAGATCCTTCATGGGTCATTGCGGGGGTTAGTTACCTATCAATCCTTATGGGTAATTACGGGGGTTAGTAACTATCGATAATGTGTGGGTCCGACGGTTTAGATGAATCAGTGGCAACATCTGATCGTCTTTATCATCTTACGAAAAGTATACCTGTGTGAGCTGAATCTTGACTTTCAATCATTATCTTCGATAAGATTTACTTGATATCATCTGTGGATTACGTTTTTCTTTCCTGTGTGGAATGGGTTGTGTTTTCCTTTGTGGAATGGGTTGTACGTGGGCTTGGATGTTGGAGACGAACGAGAATTGATGACTTAGGTATATGTATGAGCATATACCTAGGATGTGCCGGATGTTACTTTGTGTTTGTATCTTTCCTTTGTGGATTATCCTTTTTGGATTCTGGGAGACCTTCAGGGGTCTTGGGGTCCCTACTGAGTAGCTTATACTCACCCCTACATGGGATATGCCCGCACTACGTTGTGTTGGTTGCAGACGACAGACAACGCTGATCGTGGTTGAGGCTTGTGGAGCAGGTCAGTACCTGAAGGTGGACCACTGGGCGGGACGTACTCGGAGCAGAGGACTGGACCCAAGGAGCTGTGGAGGCTATCTGTACCCACCCTTCAGGTGGGACTTCTAGTGGACGGCTTGACGCTGTGGCTTTACTTTCAGTTGCTGTAATCTCTTTTCAGTTGTACTTTACTTTCATTTTGGGTTTGTATTCTAGTGCACTTACTTTTCCGCACTTACTGTTGTACCCAGTTATTACTTAGTGTTTACTTCATCTTGCTTTCTCTGTGGTGTTATTTTACTTTACATAGGCAATGCCTTCCCTTTTTACCGGGAATTACGTCTTGGTGCTCGTCGCCAGCCCTGGCCTATGGAAGGTGGGCTTGGGGTAGTCACAGCACGGGCCCCGAGGACAGGTTGTGACAACACAGTTGACATCAGTATATAAAATGTGGACCAATAATATGAAAATAATTTTTTTGAATAGTAACATTTGACTTTTATTTACCATGGTTAAAAATAAATAGGGTATTTAATGGTGAAAATGATATTATAATTAATCTAACACGTATACTAATTTTATTTCGTAAGTGTATTTCGACCAAAACCAAACATAGGAATAATAAATGATCCCTTTCATCCACTTGTATTAGATTACAACATTTATTATTATTTCATTTAAATAAGAGATAAAAGCGTTAAATACAATTTTTAATAAATAAACCATTTTTAATATAGGGATATACAAAATATAAACTAGACTATAAATATTTATTAAAATGATTCATAAATTTCCTACATAAGGGTATTTTATTAATAATTTTTATACATTGAATAATTAAATATATTTATGACACAATAATGACGTAGTAATTACCTTATTGTTGAATGATTAATATAATTGAAACTATAAATATTAATATAATTGTAAATTGAGTGTTTTGATGTATTTCACATATTTTATAGGTTACTATGACATTTTTTGGTTGATTAAATAAATTATTTTCTAATGGATAATGTCTTTAGTACTTTCACAAAAACCAAATACTAAATAATGTCTAAATTGATATAAATGAGTTTTTAAAACAAATAATATATTATTAATTGATATAATATCCCTCAAAATATATAGTTCAGCGAAAGGACATTAATAAGGATGTATATATCAATAATTAACCACATTGAGTTCTCTTCAATTTTTTTTGTTTGTTTATAAACCATTTATTATAATAAAAGAAGAATACATTGTAAAAGTTAAACTATTTTACTAAGAGTTAAATCTAAATTAGAATGTCAATTTGGTGACCTAAGACTATCTAAAACCAATTGGTTGAGTGGTTTTCGACTCATACCAACCTTATCCTCTAGATAAATATTTTTTATGTCATTATAAACATGATATAATTGTATAATAAGATAAAATTTCATGCTTTACATAAAGTGAACCTCACCTCTGTTATAAAAGGCTACATCCCCTTCTCCCAAATCACACCACCAAATCCATTTGGATTGGATAAAACCTACTCAAATATCATCCAGACTGCACTCACATCAACCTAGAGTCATTAATTTCATCAGAATCCAACTTAAGATGTCATTTTGATCAAATCAAAAGGAAGCACTTGATGAAGAGGTAATAATATCATCACCTCTTTCAATTTTATTTTCTTCTTACAGTTTCTCTTTCTTTATTATTTACATACAAAAATATTAAATCCAGTACCTTATATGTAGTATGATGTGTTTATAAATATTGTATAACCATAATCATTATTATATTATCTTATAAATGATAATTTCATCATGCGTGTGTACGTACGGCTTACCGTCTCCATGCCATGGTGTAATTTGTTATTCAAAACTATGTTATTTGGATGGATATAATTATGAATATAATATACATAAATATTGAAAGCAACATGCTATTTTCACTTTTAAATTAATATACCATCCAATTACACACATTTTATTCATTAAGTAAATGATATTGCCGCTCATGTGTACGTACGACTAACCGTCTCCAAGACGCGATAAGATTCATCTCAAGGTTCACCATTCAATGATGATAATAAAAATATATAATATTAAAAATTATGTGAGATATGAAATAATAATTCTACTGGATAGAGAGATATATATATACATGAATGTACATACATATATCTTATTCACTTAATTCTATTTAATATGATATGAAAACGTAAACAACGTTTATGCATACGTATGGCCTACCATCTCCCTAAAAAGTGTTTTCCATTTAATATATTTATATATATATATCTCTCTCTATTAAACATATTTATATTTGAAATAAATATTGTATATAAATCATGTTTAATATTATTGTTGTATTTAAATCATTATAAAAAAGATACGATCAAAATAACAATTTAAAACATGTTTGATATGGAAAGCGATTATTACCCAAAATGTTAATTAAACAAGGAAATATGTTAGGATGTTATGTTTGAGTATGATATAATATATAATACCAAACCTAAGATCAAAATTTTAATGATATTCTCAGATACAAGAGGGGGGTGGTGAATTGTACCTTTTAGAAATTACATTGGAACTTTTAAATATTGTTATGTGCAACAAGGTTAAACAAGATAATTCACAAGACCTCTATAAGTTATAATCACATTCTAAATTCTAGAAAAGTGATTCTGGAAATGGATCTAAGATAAAGTTTACAAAGATGAAGATTCTACCTTAAAGTGTATATAATCTAACTATATCATAGTACAAGAGTAAGGAAGTACATGATAGATAAACTTTCCTTAAAAATACAAATGTAGTGGGAAAACAAGGAACAAAACTAGTAACATGTAATAAGTCTTTTATCCCAAAGAGATGGGTATCCAACAACCGTGTATAAAGGCCCCTTGATTTATATATTCAAGAAATTCCATCCTACCCCACCAGGGTAACCCCTAGATACGAAGATCATAGTTTTTCTTGTTATCCCTAAAAGTCCTCAACTATCAGGTAGTGGGCACCTATATCTTCCTCAGCGTGGAATCCCTCAATGTCAAGGTGTTGGAACCTCTGTCTTTCTATCCACAGAAGCCCACAATTGTACACAACAATAATCCGAGTTGCATGAAGAAAATTAGCATGAATAAATGTTTGAACAATCCGTTCATACTTTCTGCATGAAGCTTGAGAGTTTATAAGAGCCTCCCTCTTTAGAAATCACTTCAATAGCATGTAGGAACAGATGTCAAAGTTATCAGATCTTTTCAAATGATCTCCTATTTATAGTCACGACTGAAATGGTTACATCAATCCTCCAATGGTCATATTATTCCTTGAATTTTGGAGGGACCAGTATATATGTCACTCGAACAACGGTTAGTTGATAACTGAAGGCACGACATAGTTTTTTAATAGAACAAGTGAAAGCATAAATAAAACTAATATTCAGAATGTATGAAAATATGAATGTTAAGAATTTATGAAAACAAAATGTAGGAGTCTAACCAAGAATAAATTCGTAGTCTATAATACAAGGATTTTCAGATTGTGTTTAACGGAAGAATTCGGAGTCGATCTTCATAAAAGTTCGTATCAAAAATTCATAATCATAATTCACAATTAGAATTTGTAATGAGATTTCGTAATCAGAAATCATCATAAGAATTCATAATGAGAATTCATAATCAGAATTCGTCATTAGAATTTTTAATGAGAATTTGTAATCAGTATTCATCATCAGAATTCATAATGAGAATTCGAAATCAGAATTCATCATCCGAATTAGTAATGAGAATTCATAATCAGAATTTTTCATCAGAATTCGTTTTTAGAAATTTATATAAGTTTTTAATCAAAATTAAGAGTTGAAATTCATAAACGTTTGTAACGTGTAATTCCGAGTTGATCTTCTTAAAAGATTGTAACAGGAAATTCGGAGTAGAACTTCATAAAAGTTCGTAACAGGAATTCAGATCCTAAAACAAATGCTTCATATCTACGTATTAAAATATTCCAAGGTTTTAGATATGAATCTGATTTTTATAATAAAGAAAAATATTGATATGAACAATGAAAACAAGGTAGGGGTAAATTTCCATGGGTAAGGAAATTTTCCTTATAAAAGTAAAATAGGTGTAAAAATTGTTTTTCCTTAAAATAAGGTGTTTGTGATCTTCAATACAATAGGAATGGTCAAGTCAAATGGAAACCTTGATGACTTAACAATCTCAACCTTATACTAAGGAATAGAAAATTCATAATGGACAACATTATTGACTCAAATATATCCCCCTTTTTGGAAAGCACAAACATCCTTCAGAAAAATAATGTCGTAACATAGAATAAATTCTAGACATTGAAATTAAAGTTTATCTCCCTTTTTAATCGGAAATAGTGATTACGACTAACTCCCCATAGGTATTGGAACTATAAGGATCGTATTCTAGATTTTCGGAATGGGATTTTCATTATGAATATAGAATTCATCGTAATAAGAACACCCCCTTAGATAAACACCCCCTTACTTTGGGATACTTCTTCAATACTTATAAATATTTTTTCTTCTCTTCTTTTGAATTATTTTTCCTTATCCCACTTTGTGATTTTCAAAAAGTGTTTAGGGAATGAAAAACAATATGTTACCTGAAATATTTGTACAAAATAACATAAAAGACAAGCAACCAGTGTTTTCATTAAGATGGAAAGGACTTTTACAATGAAAGACCTTACAAAAAATATCGGATAGGTCTATTTTTCTTCATTTTCCTTGGGGATGTGCTTCTTCAGAAAGGTTTTTAGCTTCTTTAACTCTTTGTGGTCTTCCTAATATTTCTTTTTAAGGATTTAATCCTGTCATCTTGAGCCTTAATAGCCTCAGACTGAGCCTTAAGAACATCATCCTTTTTTACAAGCTTCTCTTCGATCTCAATCTGGAGATCTCATTCCCCTTTCCATATTTGAGCAACAGAGTAAAGATTCCCATTCAGATCCTTCACATGTTGATTCTGTGTATTTTTCTCAAGGGTCAGCTTTTTCTGAATGCTCCTTGTAAGATCCTTGATATTTGAATATTTGGTATCAAAATCCTCATTTACTTCCTCTTGAAATTCACCAAGATCTACCATATTCTGGATGATCTTATTTGACCAAGTGTTTATTTTATTGTAGGACTTCCTGTGAGCTTCGTATCCTATAAGAATTTTTTTGAAATTTGATTCTATCATTACACACTTTTCCATCACCATGGACACCAAATCTGACTTATGATTAAGAGTGTGATGGAGCATCTGGCATCTAGAATCCATGTTTGTGAAATTCGTAATGGAACCTTCTAGCTTTTTCAAGGACTGCTCCACAAAATCATGACCAAGTGAAGATGACTCCGAATATGAGACATTACTTGGTGAGAGTGGGTTTTCAAGTTCAACAAACCTCCTTTTTTATGTTCCTACAATTTCCTTCATCTTTACTACAGATTTTCCTTGATAATCACCAACCAATTTCTTACCCTTACCAATCTTAAGTATGTCTTGGTCATCGAGAGATTTCTTCTTGCTATCGTATAATTGAACAACTCTGTCATCATCAAATTTCTCTTTTTCTGGTCCTTCCTTAATATTGTGATTTTCATATCATTCTTCATCTTATGATTCATTTACTTCTTCTTCTACCTTGTCTTCAACTTTTTTTCCATTAGTCTCTTCTTCCTTTCCAAGAGTGACAAGATTTGAGGAAATGGCCTCAAATGTTGGTGGTGGTAATTTCTCTGATGGATTTTCCTTTTATTGATATTATTAAACTTGTTTAATCAGATCCTATAAATCACCACTTTATTATTATTCTTATTCATCTTCTTCTACTTCTTCTACTTCCTCCTCTTCCACTTCTTCATCAACTTCTTTCTCTTTAGATTTTTTCGGGGTGAAGAAATTATTCCCCAGGGTCTCAGGTAATGGCTTGACTAGGATAGTTTTCGGTAGATAAATATTATTGGAATCTAGTTCTGTGACTTTCAAAATATATTGTACAAATTCAAACTTAGACATTTTCTTCTACATATTATTCTCATTTTCTTCCTTCTCAAGGTATTCAACAGTATTCTCACATAAAGACATAGCTTCAGCAGGGTCCAAGACGAACTGTGGTTCCCCTTATTTCCTCTTTTCCTTATCTTCCCTCCATTTTGTAACCACATCATCAGGATACACTTTCTTTTTCTTTGGTTTAGGTGGTGCGGAAAGGACTTACTTATATTTAGGGGGTTTATCTTCTGCTTCCACTTCTTTCAACTTCCATTTCTTTCAATCCTTTTCTATGGCACATCTTTGTCAATATTTTTTGGATTGGATTATGGCTCTTCCTATGGTAGATCATAAAACTCTTATGTCTCCATAGAATATCCCATATTCATTGTTTTCATAGTTTCATCACTAACAAGAATAAAATTTCAATTCCGGGACTTGTATTTTCATGCAATATTGAATGATTCAAGACACTGAACTATTAGATTTGAATGTATGACAGGGTACATGATTATTTGGGCTCTTATATTTCCATTCTTGATGTTCAAGATTGTAACAATAACTTAACTCATCAAATTGGTTTTCCTTAGTTTTACCATGAAATCTGAGAAATATATGTCACTTTTCACGAGGGAATCTTTTTCAACTTTTCTCGGTACTAAAAAACCATGAATCCAAAACTAATGATTCCAGTTGTTGGAATATTGATGAGAAATTTTTGTTGTATTGGCATCAGAAAGTCCAATACATTTCAAGGCCTTTACCTTATCGAAACTACCTTAAACATCCTGGAGTTTGTGGGTGAAAAAATCTGCCTCCCCTTCATATGATAATCCAACCGACCTGGGTAACTTGGTATAAGAAATTTTGTAGGTTTTTCCATAAAACATGAATGAAAATATTTCTCTATCATCTTCCATAAATAAGCACACTGACTCATAAAAATCTATGAGTAAATCCAGATACACCATGTCTTGAACACCTAACTTAGATAATCAAACATCTTCCCAACTATTAAACTTGATATTCTTAGAAGTGATAGAATCGTACTTGAAAAAGTTCGTATTCATCAACCATTCCCTGTATACTTGAAATTTTGAGATTGGTTTCACAGTAGACCTTTCTTGGGAAGAAGATTCCACAGACATTCAGACTGGAAGAACATTTAGAGATTCAGAAATGGATTATGAACTGAGGCAGAGCTTCGAGATGTGAGAGCATGGAATCCGATGTGGGACACCATCAGGGGTCCCCTTTATATGGGATATGGAGGTGACCATTAATCATTTAAAACCATTATAACAGTTGGGAAAAAACTATGATCTGATCTGAAGTTTTAAAACATACACACAAGGAAATCTTGAATCCTATATTTTGAGGTTTTACGAAAAAAACATTGGTATTTAAGAGAAAATGAATACAAAATATTAAAATAAAATAACAGTAAGCAAAAATGAATATGAAAACATAAGTAAAGAAGTCATAACTTCTGGATTGGCGAGGATGATTATTCATAATAGGTGATATTCTTCTTGAAGAAAATTTGACTATGAAAAAAAACTTTCTATGAAAAAACTCACTATGAAAAACTCACTACGAGAAACTTACTACGAATAAATCTCTACGAAAAAATCACTACAAAAAACATACTACAAAAAACTCACTATGAAAAACTTAATATCAATATGTTTTATTGCAAATAAAATTTAGTACCAAAATTTGATTAAGAGAATTATCAATACAAAAATTCCCATTATGAAAATTCCCATTAAGAAAACTTCCACTGCAAAAATTTCTAGTACGAAAATTTTTAGTATGAAAATTTCCTATACAGAAATTTCCATTAAGAAAATATCCATTACAAAAATTTCTATTATGAAAATTTCCATTATGAAAATTTCCCTTACGAAAATTTTCGTAATGGGAATTTTTATTATGAAAATTTTCAAAAACAAAATACGAAAAAAATTTATCACTACAATTTTGAAAATCTAACAATGAATATTTTATTATGAAAATATGAAAACAGACTAAAAAAATTGTCATTATGATTTTTTTTAAAACAACATTAATAACAGATGTAATCCTCCTATAAAAAATATTTTTTTTTACTTTAAGGAGATTGGTTGAACAAAATTTTAATGGAGAAAGATTGCCTCACGGTTAGCATTCCTAACTTCTATTTAATGTATTCAAATCTATCAGCAGGTAATGATTATGTGAAAATATCTGCAAGTTGATCTTGATTTCCTATAAATTGAAGAATGTTATCTCCCTTTTTCATGTGATCCCTAAGAAAGTGATTCCTAATGTCTATGTGCATTGCACGAGAGTGATGTTCAGGGTTTTTACTAAGGGAAATGGAACTTGTGTTATCAAACAGAATTTAAGTCTTAGTAAAACTAATGCCATAGTCTGTGAGTGTGTGTTGCATCCACAAAACTTTAGAAAAAAAACTTCCAGCTACTACATATTTAGCTTAAGGAGTGGAGAGTGCTACAGAATGTTACTTCGTGCAATACCAAGAAACTAATGAATCTCTTAGTAAATGAAAAGTTCCAAATGTGCTCTTTCTATCCATTCTACATCCACTAATGTCAGCAACCGAAAAACTCTTAAAAAAATCATTTCCAGAAGTGTAAAATAGTCCTAAATCCATGGTTCCCTTGATGTAGCAAAAAATTATTTTCACTTACTTTAAATGAGATTCCTTTGGATTGTATTGATATCTTGCACATAAACATACAGAAAACATTATGTCTGGTCGACTAGCTATCATATAATGTAGACTTCCTATCATACCTCTAAAATTTGTTTAATCTACCGGTTTAATAGCTTCATCAAGATCAAGTGTGTTTGAGGTACCAATTGGAGTACTTATATTCTTAGTTTTGTCATATCCATAATTTTTAAGAAGATATTTAATATACTTATGTTGGGATATATATATTCCTTCTGGTTTTTGAGAAATTTGAAAACCAAGGAAAAAAATTAACTCACCCATAATACTCATTTCAAACATAGATTTATTTAGATCTGTAAAGGAATCAGTTAAAGATTGGTGAGTTGAACCAAATATAATTTCATCAACATAAATTTGAAGAGTTAAAACATTTTTCTTATCTTTCTTTATAAAAAGGGTTGAATCTATATTTCCTTTAACATAGTTATTTTGAAGGGAAAATCTTGTAAGTCTATCATACCAAGCTCGCGGGGATTTTTTAAGGCCATACAAAGCTTTGGTAAGTCTGAAAACATGATCAAGATGTCTTTTATTTTCAAATCTAGGAGGTTGTTCAACAAAAACATCCTCTAGAACATAACCGTTATGAAAACCACAATTCACATCCATTTGAAAAAGATTGAAATTGAAGAATGCTACAAAGGAATGTAAAATATGAATAGAGTCAATTCTAGCTACTGGATCACAAGTTTCTTCATAGTCTATTACTTCTTGTTGGTTATAGCCATTATCAACTAATATATCTTTATTTATTACTATGATTCCATTTTCATAAAAATTATTTCTAAAGACCCATTTTAATCCAATTACAGAAGTTTCCATATGTCTTTCATCCAAGGTCCAAACTTTATTCATTTTGAATTCATTTAGTTCATATTGCATGGATTAAATCCAGTCATTATCACCTAAAGCTTCATCATTGCACTTTGGTTCCAATTTGGATAGGAATGCAAGATGCTCTACATCATTTCTTAAAGAACTTATAGTCCTTACATGTTTATTGACATCCCCAATGATTCAATCACTAGGATGATTCTTTAGAAACGACTGATTTGGGTTTTGTAAAACCTCTTCATCAACATAAGGTAGGAAACCTTATAGGGTAAATGTTTTAGGAGTATTTTCATGAGAATTTTCCTTATGATAAATATCTTCTGTCAAATGATGATAATCAATTTTTGAAAAAACATATGAGGATGTAGGTTGGGGTTGTTAAAAAACTAAAGGATCAGTTTCATCAAATTTAACATGTAATGTCTCTTCAACAGTACAAGTGTTTTTGTTGAAAACTCCATATTCCATAGAAGTTGTGGAGTAGCCTAAGAAAATTCCATCATCATATTTTGGTGTGAATTTATGATGATTATCATTAGTATTCAGAATGAATACCTTTCAACCAAAAACCTTAAAGTAGAATAGTCTGGGTTTTCCACCATTCCATTACTTATAAATAGTTTTATTAAGAAAAGGACAAATAAAAAATCGATTTACAGTATAACAAGTAGTATTTACCTCTTCATCCAAAAAATGTTTGGAAATAGAATAATCACTCAACATCGTTCTAGTTATCTCTTGAAAAATTATATTTCTTCATTAAACAACACCATTCTGTTGAGGTGTTCTGGGTGTTGAGAAGTTGTGAGTAATACCTTTTCTACTACAAAAATTTTCAAAATCAGAATTTTGAAATTTATCTCCATGATCACTATGAATACTTTTAAATGGAAGGATTTTTTCATTTTTAACTTTGGGTCTATAACATTTGTAATAAGAAAAAGCATCAGACTTCTTTTCTAGAAAATAAAACTATATAAATATAGTGTAATCATCAACTAAGAAAAATACATAATAATTTACCCCAACGCTTCCAGTTTGTGTTGGACCAAAAATATCCATATGCACTAGCTATAATGCATCAGTATTTGAGACAACACCGAATGATTTAAAACTTGATTTATGTTTCTTTCCATACTGAAAAGGGTTAAAAACTTTTGAAGAATCGAATCTAAGATCTGGTAGATCCTTAACTAAACCTTTCATAGAACTTTTTCATAAGTTCCTAAAGTTAAAGTGACCTGACCTTCTATGCCATAACCAGTAATGATCTTCCATTTCACCAAGGCAAGGTATGTCTTTTCTCCTAAGGTCTTCTATGTTTAGTGTGTAAACATTATCTTGCCTATTGACATAAATAATAAACACTTCCTTGGAATTGTGTACTATGCACTTATCATTCCTAATTTTCGCAATGTAGCCTTCATAACATAATTGACTTATACTGATGAGGTTGTTCTTGAAACCTATAACAAATAAAACAATTGAAATCAACATTTTTTCAAGAATAACAATGTTACCTATACCAATAATTTCTCCCTGATCATTATCTCTGAAAGTTACTTTTCCTTCTTTCGTCTTGATAATATTTTAGAAATAGTTTTTGTTACCAATAATATTCCCGGAACATCCACTATCCATGTACCATGAATTTCTATTGGTACTTTCCCTATTTTCCTGAAAATAGTCAAAAGTTGGGTTTTCATAATCTAGACTTGCTTGGATCCAGAAATATTAGAAAGTATAATTTTGGGAACCCACATCTTCATTGAAATATAAGCTTTATGGAATCCTAAATACTGGGATTTTTTAGAGAAAAATTATTTCCCCACTGACCACCACATTGACAATTAGTGATGAATGGGTCCCTTTGATAAAAAAATTAATTTTTGCTAAAAATCGGTTTAGAACTTATGTAACCAAAACCAGAAGTATTATTTTGAGGTATGATTTGTGAATACAATTTATCAAAACATTCCTTACCTAGGCTAATGTTTGAAAAATTTTTCCTCAAGGATAATATTTTGGATTTGAGTTTTATAACTGTGTTCATGTCTTCAAATACATTTTACCAAGAGCTAGTCTTAAAAACATATTTCTTAGAAATTATTTTTTCTAGATATTTAGAAAAATTATTTTTCTCAGAACATAATTCCTCTATATTTTTTTTCATACATTCAAAATTAGAATTGTTCTTTTCAAGATCTTTGCAATGATCTGATATTTCTTTAATATGAATATTATTCCTAGAAATTTCCATATCATGTTTTTTCATGAATTTTTAATTCTCATTCTCATGGATTTTGGAAAACCTAGAAACTTTTTCATAGGTAGGTAAAGAATTATCTTCATCAGAAGAAGTTTCATCATCTGAAGAGTTATAATATTTACTATCATTATAATTTAAGGAATCATTGGTCACTGATTCAGCATTGTGTACCTTAGCCATCAAGCAACGATTATCAATAGGTAGCCTGGCTAAAAGATGAAGATTCTTCTGTCCAAAAGATTCATAATCCAAAGATTCATATGAAGAATCTCCACCAATGGCACTCCATGTCTCATTGGCTTTCAACACTTTCTTAGCTTTGGACCTGTAATACTTCTTTCTATTTTTCTCATAATGACATTACATTTATTCTTAAATATTGAGCATAGGGCAATCAGGTCTAATGTGTCGAGCTCTCTTGCATTCATAGCATGTAACATCATAATATTTATTGTCTTTACATTCCTTCTTCTTGTATTTGGATTGAAATATCCTCTGTCTATCTATCTTGTTCATCATTCAAACAATATTTGATAATTAATTTTCTGAGGATTCACTTCTAGTAGATTCAGAATGGATAACAACTTTCTTAGATCTGGATCTAGTAACTCTTCAGGAGCCTTGGATTTAATATGATTGGAAGTATTAGTAAACTCTACACTTCCATTTCCATTCTTCTTCATCACAATATCAACATCTCTCTTCATTCTAGTCTCATGATGAAGAAGAGTACCTCACAACTCATCAAGCGTAATCTGAGTGAACTTTCTATTCTCATCAATTACAATCCTTTTAGAATCCCATTCATTTGGCATGATTTAGATGATCTTGTCAACAAGGGCTTCATCTTCCAATCCCTTTTTACCCCTTGATTGTAATCTATTCACAATAGTCATGAATCTCTGTTTCACCATGCATATGGGTTCACCATAAGGAAAAATTAAACCATGATATTCCTCTCTAAGCATGGCTCTTTTGGTATAAATTACTTTGGAAGTTTCAAAGTGAGTAACATCTCATTTTGTCCATATATAATTTGCTGCTTCACAAGATGAAATTTGGCTATATATATTTCTAGTCATTGAACAAAATAAAGTATTGCGTACCATATAATTGAGTTGATATTCTTGCTTTTCTTGATTTATAAAGTCACTTACTACTTTATCAAGAATTTTTTATCCATCAGTAAGCATAACAAAATTTTCAACCCCAGTGTTGATAATGAAAGTATTCGTGTGATCTCTCCAATATTCTTAATCATTAACATCAACGATAGGTGGTCTGGTTGGACTACGATTGTCTATGGGACCAACATTTATTTCTTCCATTCTTAAGAAAATTCTTTCCATAAAACATGTTAGTAGAAAAAGTTTGTAATCAACGAAAATATTCTATGCAATAAAATATAGAGTAAAAGTATCTCTACAGCAAAGTGAATCTGAACTATGTGTCCGAAAAAAGATTCCAAAAAAATATGAATCCCGATGTGTGAATCTGAAATTCTATTAAGGGAACTAATTCTATTCTGAATCTAATAGTGAGATTAATTCATATTGAACCAAATCCCTTGATACCAATTGATAGGATGGTATGTCTGAGTATGATATACTCTATAATACCAAATGTAGGACTGAAATAAGAATGAGATTCTCAGACACAAGAGGGGGGATTATACCTTTAAAAATTCCTTTAGAACTTTTAAAGATGGTTATGTTTAACATGGTCATACAAGATAATTCACAAGAACTCTATCTGTTCTAATCACTTGATAAATTCTGGAAAAGTGATTCTGGAAATGGAACTTAGATAATGTTTACAAACATGAAGATTCTACCTTAAGGAATATAGAATCTAACTATATCAGAGTACAAGAGTAAGGAAGTACAAGATAGTCATACTATCATTAAATATACAAATTCCGTGGAAAAACTTGTAAAAAAAAGTAACAAGTAATAATTCTTTTAACCCAAAGAAAAGGGTATCCAAAAACCGTGGATAAAGGACCCTTGATTTATACTTAAAAAAAGTTTGTCTTATCCACACTAGGGTATTCCATCGATAAGAAGATCGAAGTCTGCATTGCTGTCCACACAAGCCCCCAACTATCAGGTAGTCGAAACCTCTGTCTTCATCAGAAAGGAAGGCCTCAACTTCAAGGTGTTGGAACCTCTATCTTCCTATCCTCGGAAGCCCTCGATTGTACAAAGAAGCAATCGGAGTCGCACGAAGTAAATCAGCACGAATACAAGTTTGAACAATCCATTCATACTTTCTGCATGACACATGAGAGTTTATAAGATCCTCACTCTCTAGAAATCACATCAACAGTATATAGGCACAGATGTCGATGTTTTGTTCCCTTTTCAGATGAGCTCCTATTTATAGGTGCGGCTTCAAAGGTCGGCTCCCTCCACCAACAATCATATTTTTCCTTGAATTTCAAAGGGACATGTACATGTGTCACTCGAACAACAGTTAGTTGATAACTGAAGGCACGACACCGTTTTATAAAATAACAAGTGAAAGCATAACTAAAACTAGTATTTGGAATGTATGCAATTATGAACATTTGGAATGTAAGCGAATAATAGTTCTGAGTCTAACCAAGAATAAATTTGGAGTCTATAATATATGGATATTCAGATTCTGTTTATCGGAAAAAATCAGAGTCGAACTTCATACAAGTTAGAATCCATAATTCGTAATCAGAACTGACAATCAGAATTCATAATGAGAATTCATAATAAGAATTATTCATCAGAATTCATAAAGAGAATTCGTAATCAGAATTCGTCTTCAGAATTCGTAATGAGAATCCGTAATCAGAATTCATCATCAGAATTCACAATGAGAATTTGTAATCAGAATTCATCATCAGAATTCATAATGACAATTCATAATCAGAATTCATCATCAGAATTTGTAGTTAGATCTTCATAAAAGTTCACAATCATAATTCAGAGTTTCACTTCAAAAAATTTCGTAACAGGGAATTTGGAGTAGAACTTCATAAAAGTTCGTAACTGAAAATTTGGAGTAGAACTTCATAAAATTTTGTAACATGAATTTGGATCCTAAAATAGAATGCTTCATATATAAGTATTATAAGATTCCAAGTTTTTTGATTAGAATCCAATGTTTATACATATGAAAAATATTGATATGAACAATGAAAACAAGGTAGGGGTAAATTTCCTTAGGTAACGAAATTTTCCTTATTGAAGTAAAATAGGCGTAATTAATGTTTTTACATGAAATAATGTGTTTTTGATTTTCAAAACAAGAGGAATGGTTAATTCATAAAGAATCCTTGATGACTTAACAATCTCCCCCTTATATGAAGGAATGGAAAAGTCATAAGGAAAAACATTATTGACTCAACAAAATGTTTATAAAATGGGTAGTGTAAATTCATAAATGAATCATATATGATATAATAAATACTAATATGGTTCAGGTATAATTTAATAATAGAATATAATCATTATACTAGAGGGTAAACTTACCCTCGACCAAAGGAATGTGCAAGGTATTGGTTAATTCATCAATCTCATTATTATCCAAGATTGTTTAGGTGTAAGTATTTTTTGGGATATATTTTTTATCCATGTCCATGTTTCATAAAATGAATTTCAAAATGACTCTTTCAATGTACTCATTATCTAAAAAATAATTTTCAAAGTTTTAAATATTTATTATTCTAAATCATTATCATTAATATCAATGTTTTAAAAATGGTTTTAAGGATTTATTTATATGAAACTAACTGTTTTAAAATGTAAATTCCATTCAAAAGACTCATTTTGGTATGGGATAAATTTATTAAAAAGTTTATTTTAAATTATTACTTTATAAATTTGTTAGTTTTAAATGATTTCACAGAATGGGATATTTCTCAGAAAAAATTTTACTGATCATTATCATGTATGTAAACATTAATTACCAGATATCACTCTTCATTATGGTTGATTTATTATAATATAATCTTCCATATTGTATGGAATGATTTATGATATGTTTGACTGTGGATGTGCTATATGTATACCCTTCATGGTTTATAGTTTATGTATTGACATTTCATGTGCTACTTTTAATATGAATGTTTATGTTATGATTCTTCATTTTCATTTAAGGAATACACTGGACTTAGTAACTGACTGGTGGAGTCTTCTATAGCCACTCAATGCATCAGTAAATCTTACGAGATAGACTAAGGTCTTGTCAGAAGACCGTGAAAAAAATTTTACATTCATTATTGGCACATGGCCTTTACTGTATGGTAATGACGTACACCATTAGGAATTCCATCATTATGAGATTACTTATTTCATATGATTAATTGACTAGTAGAATATCCATGTGAATTATTATATTGTAATGTTTTATTTATTTTATTCATATTATGTACAGGTTTTTTTAAAAGGGTATTGTTTTTATTACACATCATTCCAGAAAATTTTATAGCTTCTTCTGTATTTTTTACCTTTACTGAGCATCTGATATCCCCCCATTCATATGTTTTGTTTTCACATGATTCCAAGAAGTGTATTATGTTTTATATGAAGGGTTATGCTAGTGTAATAATGGTGTTATCAACAGAATATTTATATTGTGTTTTATGTTTGTAGGTGAATTTTCCAACCAATACATCCCTATCTGGATACAAATAGGTAGAGGTGGTAGGGGATCAGATATACCTAGGAGTGAAAACTCTAACAAGGAGTTTCTATCTTGACCCGAGGTATCATGGTACACGATAAAGGGTCGTGCTGCACTCTTGGTTATTACACTCTTTGAAGATATTCTTAAGATAATTCATATTTTTTTACAATACTTTTTCAAAGATTTATTAGTAAATATGTTAGAAATGAAATATTTTTATTATTATGATACTAGATATTCAATTAATGTTGATAATATTTCTAGTTTTTTTATTAAACATTATGATTTGATCTAACCAATTGTATTTCGTCATTTAGAAATGGCGCCCAAAAGAAGGAGTTAAATCTCAAGAAATAGAAATGAACCAAAGAGTAAAAATGATCATATCAAATATGTTATTAAGAAAACATTTAGATGGTAAATAGTCTCCCACATATTTCCATCATATGAAGAAAGAGTATCATGTGTTAATAAGATAAGTAAATAATTACTTTTTTTTGTCTGGATTTGATGGGAAACCAGAGAAGAAGAGGATGGTAGAGAATTGGTGGATAAAGGGAATAAGGGAAGGAATGAATTTCCCATATGTGATATATATGGAAGGAATCACCCTGTGAAGTGCTTGAAAGGAATGAATGTTTTTTATGAGTGATGAGAAAGAGGAAACCATGTACGTGATTTCAAGGGTAAGAAAAAAGGATTAAAATGTAAAATTCTTCATCTGTAAGGAGTTGGGACACAACGCGAGTCAATGCCCAAATCATCAAAGTGTGCCCCAAATGATGCTATTGGATAATAATCAAGTTATGATACTACCACATATGAAGAGGAATGACTACTGTTCTTATGTTTTTAGTAAATAAATATTTCATTTGATTTCTCTATCCATGATGTTCTAGTTATATGAATTATGTAAATAAATAAGGATTTTATTGCAGTACAATTTCATTGAGGATTTGAGATTTTATGATTCTACAAAAAGTGACTCAATAGAAAGTTAAATTTTTTGGAAAATACATTTCTGAAGTAAATATAAACCCTAATACAGTTCTGAGATTGTGTTAGTGATATTGAATAATATATATGATTTATTTTTATATATTATATTATATATTCTTGAATACATTGAAAATAATTAATTGTTTGTTTATTCTATTATTGCTGGATTTTACAACATTTTTTGATTTAAGAAGTATATCCAGTTTTCTATAATAAATATGGGATAATAAATATAATAAATAAGTATTTATGGTAATTCAGGGTGTTATTGAGTTTTAAAATAATTCATGATGAAGGTATTCATATGTTTTACAAGGATAAAAATATCAATACTATTTTTACATTCCAAATAAATTTTTTACTGTAAGTGTGGACAAAAGTATTTTGGATAAGTTTAAAGGATGGAATGGAGTATGTTTGACAATGGATACTTTTGTTAAGGTTAAATTATATCTTAATTGTATTTTTCAATTGTTATATGTAGGAAAACCCAAAGGTTGGGCGACAAACAGTCGGGTCCGATAAGGCCGTTAGACTTGAACTCGCAACCGAAGGGCGACAATGATGTTTCACCTACCAATGGCCTATGTGATTTCAAGTTTTGTATAATGTAGTTTTTTTAAATGGTCTCTAAAATTAATTATGAATTCATTATATTTGAAACTCTATACGACTGGGATAAATAGAATATTTTTTAATTCTTTTATTTTTTAGTGTGAAATATGAGTTTGTTGTAGGAATTAGTTGATAGATGACAATAAACTAATCAACTATATTTTTTCTTCTTATTCAATGAAAAAATTAATTATTAACTTTATGGAAGATATCTTAAACCCAAATATATGTAATCCCACGAACGTATGTTTTGTTGAACTGATGATATTTCAAATTGTCATAGATTGATGTCTTTCAGGCCCTCAATTTTACACTTCTTTATGATTGATGACCTCAATCACTCCCTATAAATATTTACATTTTTAATTCATTTATGTGTCTTTAATTTCATAAATTTTTTTTCTAAATGAGATCATAATTTGGTGATAACTTTTTCATTTCCCATCCCCACTTATTATGAATTAATTTTATTAACCTAATTTCTGATGTGGTTTATCCACAATGGTATTTATCTATTTTTAACCATTTATTTTTGAATAAAAATATCAAATTATTTGGATGAAATTTAATGATTTATGGTTGAATTTAACACCCCGATATTTCATCGTTCGTTATCTCTTCAATGTTATTCAATAACATGCACTACAGGCAACACAGATTTTGAGTGAAAAACGGCTAACCAAACAGGTCGTTCATAAAGTGGGTTTGAATAGTATTAACTGAATTTTGAATTTAATATATTCCATATAATTTTAGAATCCATAATATGCTTTTCATAGATATAATATATGATCAAATTAGTTATTTTCAGATAAATGAAGTATTTTTTAAAAAATGAAATTTTACAGCCTTTTAATGGTGAACAGATTTTTTAAAACCAAAATTTGACAATTTTTAATATTCAATTTAATGAAATAATATTATTATCAAGAAGAACATAAAAACATTTTTTGGATAAAATATTTTTACATTTCTGATAACTTTAATATTTTGATGAATAGTTAAAAATACTAAATTTAAATTTAAATAATTTTTTTATAGATATAATTTATTGTGATAAAATATACATTTGATTTGATTGGAAGTGTTATTATATTATTTTTTATCATTTAATAAAATTTAGGTCATTTTAAGTAATTTTACATTTAAAATTGACATAAACACATTTCAATAATTTGATAGTTTATACTTTTAAAAACATGCTTTCTGGTTTTAACAATTTAATTGAGTTATAAATTAATTAATTCATCATCTATGTTATGAATTTGGTAAAATAGAATTAATTTATTAATTCAGATTATGAAAATTAAAATTGGGTATGTTTTTGGTATTTTTCGAAAAGAATTCAAATTTTTATGAATCGTGAAAAACACTGCATTTTTGATTAAAATTGAATTTTAATTTATATAATTATTTATTTTATTTAAATTTATTTTAAATAAAAATTTATATATATAATACCTATATAATTTCAATGTAATTAATTGGAGCCATTTAATTATAATATTAGATGTATTAAATTTTATTGAACTTTTTAATGACATTTAAGAATATTCTAGGAACATTTGCAAATTTGCATAATTTTTTTTACCACTTCTGTCAATTTATTTTCAAAATTTTAGGGACAAAGTTGACATAACTAAGTAAAATTTGGTTTAATAAGTTGAAAATAATTTTTTTTTGAATTATATCTTTTGACTTATATTTACCACAGTTAAAAATAAACATGTTAATTAATCATAAAATGATATATAATTACCCTTACACATGTCCTAATTCAATTGGATATGTGTATGTCAATAATAACTAACCTTAGGTATAAAATATTATCTATATTTTCAATTGTATAAGATTAAAAATTTATTATTAATTTATATAAAGAAGAGTTTAAAGTGTTAAATTTAATGTTTAATAACAAACCAATTTTTAATATAGGGTTATACATAAGATTAATTCAACTATCAATATTAATCAAGAGATTAATAATATTTCCTAAATATTGGTATTTAATTTGTAATTTTTATACATTAAGAAGATAATTTTTTTAAACAATGATGATGGAGTAATTACATTATTATTGAAAGATTAAAATAATTAATATTCTTAAAATATTAATATAATTGTAATTTGAGTCTTTTGATCTTTTACAAGAGTTTTATAGGTTAATATGACATGTTATGATTTATTTAATAATTTTTTTTTGAATTTATATGGTTGTAATGACTTTCACGAAAACAAAATACTTAATTGTGTAAAAATTGACATAAATGCGTTTTTTTAAAAGGCTATATTTTTAATTTATATAATATTCATAAAATTATAATGTTCATTCAAAGGAAATATATGATGTTATATATATCAATTATGAACCACTTTGTGTTCTCTATATTTTTTATTGTTATATTATTATTCATGTTTTATAATAATACAAGAATACCTCGTAAAAGTTATACTAATTAACTATGTGTTAAATCTAAAAGATAGGGTTAATATTACGACCTAAAATGGTGTAAATCCTATTGGTTTAGAGATTTTAAACCTAGAACCACTATATCCATGAAATAAATCCTTTGGAGCCATTAAAAACTGAATATTATTGTATAATAAATTAATATTTCAAATTTATCTTAATGTGTCCCTCACATCACGTATTAAAGGTTACATCCCCTTATCTTAAAATCACACCTCCAAATTTATTTGGGTCTACAAAACCCTAATTATATATCCTCCCAAAAACATTAATTCAACCTAGAGTAATTACCTTGATCCGGGGCCAACCTAGGTATCCATTTTGAAAAAATAATAAAGAACCACTTTAAGAAGAGGTAATAATTTCATCACCGATTTCGTAGTTCTTTTCATCTTCCACTTTCTGTTTCTTTTTTATTTCCATAAAAAAATTATAACTCCAGTCCCATAAACATAATACAATGTTATTATAAATATGGTACAATTATACTCATTGTTCAATCTATCCTATGAATGATAATGTCACCATGCGTGTGTACGTACGACTGACCGTCTCCACGCTGTTGTGTAATTTCTTATTCCACACATTGATTTTTGAATGGATATAATAACAATTAATATGTATATAAATAATGAAATTAACATTCTAATTTCTTTTTACAGTCAATATATCATCCAATTCCACACCTTTTAATCATTAATGTAATGATATTGTCGCTCGAGTGTATGTACGACTTACCGTCTCCATGAAGCGATGAGATTCATTTTTAGGACCACCATTCACAAATGATTATAAAAATACAAATTAATAATATTAATGTATTATATGACGTAATAATTCTATTTGATATATATATATATATTCACTTACATTTATCTTATTCACTTACATCCATTAAATATTATATGAAAACAGAAACATCATTTTTTCGTAGGTACGTACTACAATCTCCATAAACTCTTTTTTACATTTCATATATATATCTATTATAATTATTTATATTCTAAATATATATTATATATAAATAATGTTTTTGTTCTGGATTTATTTAAATCATGATCTAAATGATACGATCAAGAATAACAAATTAAAACATGTACAATAAAGAAATGGAATATTACCTGATATATTAATTTATCATTGAAATCATTTATTAATTATTTATATAAAGTCATAAATGAATCACATTTGATATTATAATTATAAATATGGTTATGGTATAATTTTAAAACATAATATGGTCATTATACAGGAGGTTAAATGTACCCTCGACCATAGGAAAGTGCAAGATAAGGGTTATTTCTTCAATCTCATTATTATCTGAGATTGTTTATGTGTAAGTATTTTATAATACATATTTATTATCAAGGTTTGTGATCCATAAAATAAATTTAAAAATTATTCTTTTAGGGTAATTTTTCACCAAAACATCAATTTAAATGTATTAAATATTAATTCTTCTAAATACATATCATTAATGGAAATAATTTCAAATTTGTTTAAGAGATTTATTTATATAGACATGATTGTATTAAAAAGATAACACCATTAAAATGTTTTAAAGTGGTTGGGGACACATTTATTTAAAATTATATTTTAAATAAAATCATTTATAAATTTGATACTTTTAAATGATTTCTAAAAAAGTTATATTACTCTAAAAAATTATTTATTGATAAATTTCAACAATGTGAACATTAATTATTGGAAAATTTTCTTGATTAATTGTTATTTATTATAATCCATTCATCCATATTATATCGAATAGGTTTTGATATGTTGGATTGTGTGTGTTCAATTTTTATAACCTTCATGGTTTATGGTTAAAATATTTACATTACATATTCTAGTTTTAATACGAATGTTTATGTTATGTTTCAACATTTTCATAGAAGGAATGTAGTGGGCATAGTAAGTGATGGGTGGAGCCCACTATAGATCCTCTATGTATTAGTAGGTCTAATGAGACAAAATAGTTTCTTTACACATTGAATTTTCAATTTTTTTTTTGAAATCTTGGCATGAGGCATCGACTATGTGGTGATAATGTGTGGCGTTAGGCATTCCCCAATTATGAAAATAATTATCACATGTTATTATTTGACTAGTATAATATCTATGTGCATGTTTATACTGAAATGGTGGATTTATCTTCTCCATATTATGTTCATGTTTTTTAAAGGATTTTTATTTTATTAAACATCTTGCCTTAAAATTTGATATCTTCTGCTAAATTATTTACCCTTATTGAGAATATGAGCTCACCCATTTCATATATTTGGTTTTCCCCATATTTCAATAAGTGTGTTATGTTTTATACGCAGGTTTATGATAGGGGAATAATTGAATTATAAAAATATTTTTTATGTTTTTTTTATTTATGAATGTGTAATTCAGCTTTCATGTATGTAATATATTTTCCAAAATTAATAAACTGATCGGTCTTTCGGGACATGATTTTTTTAATCATGACAATGTATTAAAATAATGTACCAGCTATGGGATTCTGGGTTCGGGGAGTTATAGTTAGTGACTGGATATAATATTATAGATTCATTTATTAAATATTCTAATATATTAAAATGAAATTATATTGTGAGAAGATTTAATAGATAAATATTTTAGGAAAGGCTGGTTATTATGCCCCATATATTCCCCATACTAGAGACCTCAATAGATCGAAGGGGAAAATAGAATGTGGTAGGATCACCATATATATGGTGGAGTTGGTTCTCAATGGAAGGAATTATAAACAACATTACAAGTACATTTCAATTTTCCTTGGACTTTCTATCAGCATTGAATGGTTGGAGACACTGATTTTACATGTCATGTGACTGTGAACAATTTTAATCATTGTTTCTAATACGCTAGGCTTTAGTGTACATGTTCCATTTTGTATAGTATTGAATATTTATAGGATTCATTGGTTGCAATTACTCATAAATATAATTTATATTCATCAAAATCAATAGGGCACTAGCAATTGGCTTTAGGAGTGAGTCCCAATCACATAGTAGATGAGTTCTTGAAGGAGGCAGAAGTGGCATGGAAAATAGGGATATAATATTTTTTTCATTAGTAACAATATATGTTTTTAAAATGTTCTTCCCACTTGAGTATATGTTTTATTTTTCATATTAATACACTTTTTATAAGGACCCAACCTTAAACAGTACATAATCTGGTAAATACCTTTAGAATTCACTTCCTTACATTCCTAACGATGTTTTCAGTTTATAATTTAAAAGTGATAGGGCATAATTCCTATATATCAAATGATATGGATACCAAATGAGTAAATTTTAAAAAATATCCAATTTTCTTTATATAATATTAATTAATGGAAAACATTAAATCTATTCAATAATTGTTTTCACTACATTCATATTATCTTCCCATACTGTATTTTGAATACATAAATCATGTGGAAAAACATTTTAAAACATGGGATGAGAAATAAAAACCTTAGTAATGGATATAATAAATAAGGGTTGAAAAAAATGGCACATTATTACTCATAAAAATTTGATATCATTTTCCCAATGTCAAAATTCTCGCCTGATACGTATTATATAGTTACTTTGTGAAAACAAGGGATTTAAATAAATCATAGAAAACTTAAAGAACACCATAATAGAAATATGGGTATTTAGTTACATTAAATTTTATCCCTAGATTCTAACATTTATTTTGTGACCCTCATGACTACCTTACAATGTTACCCACATGGAGTCCTTACAATTTATCCATCAATGAAACCACATCGTGTAACCATTTCTGTTACACATAGAGTAACCAAATGATCAACCTAAATCATAGACATGACCTATGATTTAGAGAGAGATATAGGTACCACCATTCTTCACAACAAATTTCCAATAACCATAATCATAATATAATAATACATTCTTAAAAAAATCCCTTGTAATTTGGTAAAAATATAAATATAATACTGGATTTTAAATTAATTCCAATAAAATTATCATATAATTAATGTGAGAGTTGATAAAAATAATGAAATATGTGCATAAATTAATAATCTACATAATAAAAAACTATTATATAAAATTAATCTCACATATAATATTATTATATGGTAACCCAAAAAATTGAAATTTGTTTATGAATTCCCTTACCTTGGGTCAATTTTACATAAAACGTTTTCAAACCACATGTATAATGTTTTTTAATTTATTATTAATATGCTAAAAAATTATAATAATATTTATAATTAATTATATTATATTAAAATAAAATCTTTACCCAATTTATTAATAATACATTGTTATTTCCATTGTTTTCGGTGCAGTTATTGCATGGTTCCCATGGTTGGGTTTTTATGGATATTATTATCAGAGGGGAAAAACATCATAATTTTAATTAAATGATATTAAATAAATAAAAAATTATTAATTTGTATTATATATCATTTGGGTTATATGAAATGAGGATTAATCAATAGACAAAACACCAGTGATACACTATAGTTTATCATGGTGATTTTTTATCATTATAAACCACTTTTATTTTGTATATTTATATTGGCTATAATAATAGGTTTGTGAACATAATATAACATATAACATGTATAATATAATATTATTAAAAAATTTAAATTTATTTATTACCATCCTTGAAGGTATTAACGGAAATTAAAAACGTAATGTCTTTGATGTCGATAAATCGACACATCACGAATGATATTTTTATATTTGTAATATATGGGATAGGAGAAGATATAAGATTATGAATTTTCCCATAAACATGATAAGATTAATGTATATATAAAATAATTGAGTTTTAATAATATTTTATAAGGATAGGTGATGATAGTTTAATAAAAGGAAAACAATTGAAATGAAAATAAAAGAAAAATGAAAGAGGATTTTTATATCTTGAATTATCCTCCCTAAGAACCTCCATAAGGCCCCTTGTGTTGGCCCTTTTCTGAGTGCAGTTAGACCTATACATGGGAATGAGTATTGGTAAGTGATTTGGGTAGAATTCAAGGATTATACCAGGCATTTAGGTGTGATGGGAAGAGGTGTTGTGGAGATTTATTTAATGTGGAGGAGAGGGGTGGTTTCTCATTATTATAATCAACAGTTTAATAATTTTTCACAAAACAATTAATAGTTTGATAAATATCATCGAATATATTAAATTAGTTATGGAGTGTTAAATATTTTGGCCTTACATATTCTATGAATCATCTATGACACAATAAGTCATGTATTTATCTAATATTATAAATTATTGTGGTCACACCTAAAGTGTTTGTCAAACATTTTTTAGATTAAATGAAAATTTTAATTTATATCATTAAATACCCTATGTCAAAAATTACATTCACACTAAACCGACTTGTGGAATATTACGTGCAACACTAAGTTGTCATAAGATATACACAACACTAAGTATGGATTTTATTGAATATATAATAGAACAATGTTTGGATTATTTTATATGTAACACCAAAGGATGCTTCCTCTATATTTAACACAGACTTGGCTTGTGTTACACGTAAGAGACAACTTCATCGATAGCTTGTGTCGTAAGTAATACAAGATAATCACTGAATAATGATATATTTTAAAATATTATAATTTAATGGGATAAAAACTACCCATTATGCATAGTAATAACCAAATTTTTTATTTTATATAACATTATTTATAACGTTATTTATTTTATAGACATTATATAAAAAAATTATATGTCTTCAAATAAAAGAAGTATTTTTTAAAAAATAGTGTATTGCTGCCTTTTGTGGAGAAACCATTTAAAATTTAGTTTTAACAATTTTATATATTATATTTGAAAAATTAAACATCTTATTTGGAAGAGTGACGTTAAAATTTACATTTCATTAACTTTTCATATTATTCTGATAAAATTTTTCTTTTAGTGAATAGTTTAAAATATTGTATTTTAATTCAAAACAGCCTTGTCGAATAATTTATTTATATAGTTAGATTATATTTTTTATTTGATAAAATGTGTAATTGGATAAATTATTTATCATATAATACAATTTTGGTCATTTTATTTACTTTCACATTTGAATTGGATACAAACAAATGTTAATCTTTTTGTAAATTGTACTTCATAAAAACCCGATTTTTGTTTTGACAAAGAGAATTAAATTTAAATTAATATAATCTGATTATATGTTTGGAATTTATAAAACTGGATTCCATTTTTGGTATCAGAAGTTCCAAATTATTTAAATATGCCTGTTTTATTTTTTAAAATTATTAAAAATAACTTCAGTAATTTTTATACAATGGTTAAAGAGGAAATCATGTAAATAAGGGTAAAAAAATTATAATAATATAAAAATACCTTAAAAAATTCCCTAATCCAATTCGATTATTAATGGGAATCCAAAACAATTATTACCCCAATATTTTTTGGCATTCGAGAACTACATAGGTGTGAAAATGACTTGTTATAATAATAGATTTAAATTTAATAGAATATAACCTAAACATGAATCTTTTTATAAAACCAATTTAAATTCTGGTTTATATAATTAATCATTTTTCCAATAAATATTTATTATAAATCTAAAATTATTTCATAAATCATGGTATTTTATTTATAAATTTTATACAATAAATAAGTTATTTATTTATCATATAATGATGATGAAATCATTACCATAGTATTGAAATATATAAATAGATGATATTATAAATATTAAAATAAATGAAATTTCAACATTTTAATGACATCTATGAATTTTTTGGATTACATGGAAATCTGGGGATGATTTAAAACCTTTTTTTCAAAGGAATGAAGTTGTTATGTCTTTAAATATATTCAGTTACTAAATAGTTTTAAAATTAACAAAATCGAGTTTTCAAAATAAATACTATTTTATTAAATGATATAATAGTCCTAAAAATCTTATATTCCGCCAAATGACTTATGTAATGTTAAATTATTCATTAATTATCTACTTAAGGTTCTCTTGGAATTTTATCATAACTATAGTAAACATATATTATGAAAATACAAGATTACATGGTAAGAGTTAATGTTTTTACAAATGGTTAAAACTAAATGATAAGGTTATTTTTGTGACATAACATTTCTAAAATATGTTGGTTGAGAAGATTTCATCCCATTATAATATTTTCTTCAAAATAAATGATCTTCATATGATTTGAAATTGAAAACATTTTTATAATAAATTAATATTTTAATATTTTCCTAATGTACCCCTCACCTCCTCTATAAATGGGACATAACATTAGCATTAAATTACCAATATAAATCCCTTTTTATTTTCCAAAACCTAACCATTTTATCTTCCATCATCGGTATCGTCATCTTAGAGGCCACACATTTGTCTCAAATCCATCCAACGGGGACCTTTTTTGCAAATAAAATGGTGATACTCTAAAAAGCGGGAATTATTTTACCACCTCTTTCAAAATTCATTTCATCATAAACTTCATATTCTTATGTTGTTCCCATGATAATGAAATAAATATATTATATAATATAGGATTAGATTTTATTATAATTATTGTACAACCTAATACCTCCTTCATCACATCCTATGAATAACAATATCACCATGCATGTGTATGTACGACATACCGTATCCATGACTTGTTGAGATTCATTCTCCATGTTAACCATTAGAGAGTTATTATAATGTATAAATAACAAATAATAATGAAATATGTGATAGAATAATTCAACTGGATTTATGTGTATATATATATAAGACATTTACATTCCCCTATTTATTTTAATAGGGAAACAGAAACACCGTTCATGCGTTTGTACGACCTACTATCAACATGAATGGTGTATTAAATTACATTTAACTATCTACTATATATATTTCTATACTGAATATTTAAGATATATAAATCATTTTTTACATTATAGTTGATGGTAATTAATGATCTATTTAATAATATCAAGAATAACAAGTCAAAACACGTATGACTAATAAAACCATTATTACACAAAATGTACAGTATAAAAGGAATGGATAAATAAATAGTAAATATAAATTTTTAAAGTAACAATATATAAATTAATAGATATTTTTATGGATCTTGTAAATTTTAATAATATTTTTAAACCCACTATAAATGTATTTCAAACACATACTATTGAATTCATACCTATGGTATGGGATAATTTTTCATTATCATTATTATCTGAGATTATTTATTTATACATATTTACTTGAGTATATTAAAAATTAAATTCCTTGTTTCCTAAATATATAATATTATATATATTATTATACAAATGTTTAATTTCAATTTTAAACATTGGTTTATTTTTATTTCATTTCTCTATGAGGCACTTTTTTACTTTTCCGAAAAAATGATGAGGAGAATTGTCTTTAACATATATTGCATGACCATATTTTTATGTCTTCATAAAACCAAATTTACATGATGCATACATTACATGATTTAATGATTATTTTAAACTAAATCCTTTTAATTTAATTTTTTTTTGTATTTTAAGGTGTGAAACAATTAGAATAATAGATGATATTTTCTTCATTGATAAAGTTCATGTGTTTTATCAAAATTATTTTCCATATATGATGATTCTCATTAAATAGGGTTATGTTCAAATACATAAAATTACTAGGATTTTACTTTTTTAATGATGGAATTGTATTTTATATGGATTATGTTATAATATAATGAAGTTTAAGAAACCCATTTTATTTCTTCAGTTATGCTATGATTAATGAATTATGTTATTATGGAACATATATGAATGATTTTATTATGAGCTGGTTGGGACTTTTATCTATCTATAATGACTTCAGTAAACATTTATATCTCATGTGATATAAATTATTATAAGTATTTGTAAATCGGGTTCAGTAATACAAGGATGGAACATCATGTAAATCAGGTTTGGTAATAGATAGTTAGAACACCAAGAAAACCTTGTTTAGTAATGTTCTTTGTCCACTATGATGGTATTGGAAGCAATGGCTTTTCTACATTGGAAATCACATTATGTGGTTATTTTTTCTATAATTCCTTATTTTATGTAAATTATAATTTATCATTATTAATGTGTCCTTATGATTTAGGCCATACAAATGTTCACAACCTATTTAATGACACATGATTTTTATATTAAAAATTAATGTTCATGCTTTTAAATTAGTATTTTTAATGTGTCATTGATGATATTCATGATTACCCTTACTCGTTATTTGAAATCACCCTTTATTAGGATTTTCCCCATGATATAAAGAATGGTTTTAGGTAGGAAAACAAATGCGGAATAACATTATTGAATATATTGAAGATCTTTCACCAATATAGAAGAATGTGTTCCTAGTATTCCAATAAACTAAACTAATATGGTCTATGGGTAACGATTTCATTAATGTATTATGTATTCTGCAATATAAATTTAATTTCCTTCTATGTCAATATAGTTTACTGTGAGTTGGTGTTATAGAGAAGTTTTTGTTGACCATTGTAAACTATGATGCAAAAACATTAGTGATATCCCTATAGATATTTATATGGTATGTATTTTGGACTTCCTATGGATAAGTCAAGATTAGGTTACAATCCATGAGTTTTGTGAGAATCATGAATAACCTATTATTAAACATAATATATCGTATATTGAAATAATATAAGGAATACAACTTTATTATGTTTTTTTAATACCTGATATGTATTTCTCACACATTTCTCTCTTGTCTTAGACAATATCCCGAATAACATATAACATAGTTTACCATTGAATGTTTCATATGTGAAAATTATGGTAATTATGATGATTTATTTCTTAAGTGAAAATATCTTCAAGTGAATCATGACGATGGTATGGTTATTAGCCATACTATAGTGGATAAGGATATTATAAATGGCATGTTAATGGTATGTGATGTTCTTCTAGAATAGTTTACATGAATACTAATAAGATTTAGGTTGATATACCTTAAAAAATGATTCAAATTTTTTTAAATATGAATATTATGGATCCTATGCAATTTATTATGAATAAAGTTGGATGATTGAAGTTTATATGTTTCAGAATTCATTGATTATGTTATATGAATCATGAAATATATAATTGTTTTAATATATGTTTTTCAGTAAGGTTATTAATGGATACATTGAGTAGTTATGAGAAGCTGAAAAGTGATTTAAGGGTAAGGTGTCATACATATATAACTCACGATTAATGGAAATACAACCCTTAATATGTCCATTCGTTTAAAATAATTATTTTTGTAAAATGATATATTGTATTTGAATAAGTACCATAAACGATTCATACTTCTTGGGAAATAATTTTTGAGTTTTTGAAAATAAGGTTACGCTTTTTAGTTGAAATATAAAACTTTTTGGGACTTATGTAATAATCGACTATCTTTTATAACATAGAAATATGCATGTTTTCAAAAATGATATATGATAATTCTTGTTATTACTACGACTCAAGAGAATACATGATGAAGGTTTTCAAATTTTTTAATGTGACCAACTAGAGATACCTATTGACATATGGGGGGTAATTGTTAAGTTTAGTTGGTGAACCTTTTTCTATAGTTTGGTATTTTAATCTATTAGAATGATTTTTAAGTTATCAAATTTTTTGAATGTTTTTGTTATGCATCAGATGATGTTTTTTAGAATAATGTAGTAGATCACCATTTATAGACTTATGATTGTTTTAAAACATGTGATAACCTTTTTGAGGAGACATATGGATGTACCTCTCTTATATTTGTAGACTACCTAACTACTGACATATTAATAATAAAAAATTAAACATAATATATTTTAATTAGCGATGAAGTGGAAATTGTTCATCGAGCAAACAACGATTAGATTATACTAAAATCAAATAATTATTTATTCTTATGTTCATTAACTATATGTAATGAATTCTCAAAAATAAAAATATTATCTTAGTACCTTCTTATCGGATAAATTATATCATCCCTTAAATAATCATTGATTTATAGATTTTTTGGTGTTAACTTTCTCTGGAACATGTTGTCTTAAACTATCCATTAGAATTTTCTAGTTATATTTCCCTTCTGTATCCTTGTTTTCACTACCCACGCTTGTTCTCCTACATGGACACTGAGTGATGAGTTACATTGGGTAACTGTTAGTTTTTTAAAATACATTTTTTACAATGATGTTTTTTTATTCCTTTTAATGATGCCCATTTCCATGAAAGAAACATTTAATTAGAAAACCTTTTATAACCATGACCAATTTTGAGGGGGAAAATTATTTTTAGGATATGTATAATTTAACAACCTAATTTTTAATTATTTTTTTATTTAATTTAAATTTTCATTTATATCATTCAAGGCTCTATATGAACCATTCGTTTCATACTAAACCAACTTGTCGTATGTTACACGCAACACTGAGCTGAGATATGATATACGCAATGTTGAGTATTGGTTTTTTTTTAATTTATAAAAGAAAAATGTTTGAATTATGTTATAGGTAATAACAAAGGCTGATTTAAATACATTCAACACTATCTTGGCATGCGTTACAAGTAATGTCAACCTTCCTCGATAGCTTGTGTTTTATGCAATAATGAGTTTCACTAAAAAACGATATATTATTAAAATATTTTTATTTAATGGGATATAAACTATATGTTATGAATATTATTATCCACATTGTAAATTTTATATAACATTAATATTCCACTTATGTATTTTCATGACATTATATAATAACAAATTCATTTTTCGGATAAAAAATTATTTTAATAAAATGATGTTTTGTCGCCTTTTAATGGAACACCCATTACAAACCATGTTTGAAAACATTTTTATATTCTATATTAGACAATATTTTTCTTATATGGAAGGGGATAGTCAAAATTTATTTTCTTATAATTGTTTTTAGTTTTTTGATAAAAATATTATTTTTAATGAATAGTGAAATATAAGGCATTTTAATTTAAAATAACATTTTTTCCTAATTTATTAATATTATTAAGTTTTCATATTAGTTTGTTTTAATGTTTAATTGAATTTTGTTGTTATTAAATAATCCAATTTATGTCATTGAATGTAATTTCACATTTAAATTGGATATAAACACATGTCAATATTTTTAATTGTCATTACTACTTAAAAACCTACTCTCAAATTTTGACAATAGAAATTAATTTCTAATTATTTTATACGAATTCTGTGTGTTGTACTAATAAATTTGATTTTAATATTTGGAATCATAATTTAAATTTTTTGTAAATATTTCCCATTTATTTTTGTTCGTTATAAATAGTTACTTTAGTAATTATTTTAATTTATCATGGTTAAAGGGTAAATGTAGTAAATAAGTGTAATAAATAATATTATAATTACATAAAACTTCCCTAAGACGTGTCATAATCACATTTTATGATCTATGTGCTAGCTAAACAAACCTTACATAGATATTATGTCATTTTAGTACATCTTGTGTTTGAATATAAAATTTTATATTAATTAATTTAATCTAAATGAAAATATAATGTAAACTAGTATATTTTTTATAAAAAAATTTAAGTTGGGTTTATATAATTGATCTTATTAAATATAAAAATTAAATATAAATATAAAAATATTTTCTCCATCATGGGTTTTTATTTACAATTTTTATACATTTAATAAATGAATTTATTTATGACACAAGGATGATGAAGTGATTACCTTATTAAATAAATATTCAAATAACTGACATTATAAATATTAAAATAAATTTAATTTGTACATTTTGATTCCATACATAATTTTTTTGGATGGAAATAGAATTGTATGGATGAGTTAAATCCTTTTTATTTATGGAATCTTGTTTTTATGAATTTCAAATAAATCAATTACAAAATAGTGTCAAAATTGACATAAACGAGTTTAGAAAAATTAAAATTTTATTAAATGATATAATTATCCTAAAAAATGTCATTAGGAAAAATGACTTATATAATGATAAAAATGACATATAATGATCAACTTGAGGGTTGTTTTACATTTTATAGAAACTATATAAACCATATATTATGAAAATACAAAAGAGATAGTAAGATTTATTGTTTTTAAATAGGGAATAAAGATATAATATAATGTTCCTTGGTGACCTAAATATGAATAAAACCTATTATATGAGATTATATAGACCAATACTCATATTAGATTCAAAATAAATGATTTTGGGAGCATTAGTAGTCGAAAACTATTATTACAAATTAATATTTAAGGACTTTCCTAATATGCCCCTCACCTCTCCTATAGAAGGGAGATTATCCTTATATTTTAATCACATAAATAAAGCGTTTTTTATTGCCCAAACCTAGTCCATTAATTATTTCAAAATCAATAACTTCATCCACAACATTGTTCGAAATAAATTTTTTGGGGGAACTTTTATGAAAATCAAAAGTAGATACCCCCTTAAGAGGTAACTGATTTATCATCTCTTTCAAAATTATTTTTTCTTCTTCTTAGTATTCTTATGTTTTCCACTAAAAAGTAATAAATCCAGTATAATATAAATTATTATATGTTAATTTTATTATGGTACAACATTACACCACCATTAATCCATCCTATGAGTAACAATATCACCTTCCATGTGAACGTGCAGCATACTACATCCACGAAGTGATGAGATTTATTTCAACAGTTACCATTCAAGAATGATTATAAATTATATATAATAAATAATAATTAAATAAATTAAATTAAATTTATATTTTATTTATGTTTATATATATATGATTCATTTTGTTTCCTATATTCAATTCTATTTGGAAATAGAAACAACGTTCAATCCTACGTACGACCTTCCATCTCAATAAATGGTGTATTATATTTTAATTTATATATCTGTCATACATATTTATATAATGAATATTTATGATATATTAAAAATGATTTACATTCGTTAAGTAAGTAAATCATTATCTGTAAAATAAGATCAAGAATGAAATGTCAAATCACTTGAAATAAATAAACTATTTTTACCCAAAACATTGCTTTAACATTGAATGGATAAATATATGATTAATATAAATCCATAATTGAATAATTTATGATATAATAGATATTTTTATGCCTTTTTAGAGGATAATTATATTTATAATCCCACAATACTGGAATTTCAGAAAAATATGAATGAAATCATACCTGTGGCAAGGGATGATTTTGCAGTCAAATTATTATTCCAGATTGTTTATTCTTGAGTACTTAATAGGATAAATTTATCATTCATGTACATGATTCCAAAATATTTAATATTATTTATACTATAATACAATTTTTTATGACAATTTTACTAATTGATGAATCATTCTTTTTTTCCATACGAGGTATTTTTTGACTTTTCTGGAAAAAGTATTAGGAGAATGTTTTATTTAATTATACTACTGTATTATATTTTTATGTATTAATAACAACTTATTTAAATTAAGATTAAATTACATGAAATAATTTTTATTTTGAACGATATTAATTTCTCATAAAATTTCACTATAATTTGCGAAAAAAACTTTTCTGAAGAAGAACTGATATTTTCTTCATGAATTAAGTTTAAGTGTTTTATCAAAATTAATTTCCATATATGATGAAAAACATTAAAAAAAGTGTTATCTTTATATCAATATTATAAATATTATTTTATTTTGTTTATGATGGAATTATATTTTATTAGGATTATGTTATGATGGAATGATGATTAAGAAACTAATTTTTTTCTTGGGATATGCTCTGATAAATGAATTCTATTTTTGGGGTACATGTAAGAATGATTTCATTTTGAGATGGGAATGACTTATATCTACCACCAATTAATTGACTAATGATTAATATATCATGATATAAACATGAATAAATTGGTATGTAAATCTATTTCACTAATATAGGGCTGGAAAACAAATTAAATCTAGTTTTGTAATACATGGTTGGAAGGAAAATTAAAGCAGGTTCAATAGTAGACTATAAACATTTCAATTTTATCACGGTTAATGTTTCTTATATGATTTATTCCTAATGAAATTCTAAGACTAATTTTATGACTCACAATAATGATATTCAGATTTTATGTTCAATTTTTTAAATTCTTATATTTATGTTTTTTTGATTTTCTTCAAGTTTACCATTACTGATCATTTTAGATCCCCCATTTTTTATGTTTTCTTTTACACAGGATATAAATAATGTTTTTATGTTGTAAAAATGATGTGGAAGATATTTGTGGTGGATGTGGAAGATCTTTAACTATGCTTGAAGAATGTGTTCCATGTTTCCTATGAAACAAAAAATTTCATGACCCGTCCACGGGGACCATGTCGTGACTCCCCCATGCCCACCTTCCATAGGCCAGGGGATGTCGACTAGCACCAAAGGCGTAAATACCGATAAAAAGGGAAGGAATTTCCTTTATGAAACGTAAACACACACAACTAGAGTACAAGAAGAAGAAAACAATAAGTAAACTGAAAAAAAAGTAGTGTTAAAAGTAATGGGGCCTGAAATACAACCCCAACTGTAATGTACAAGGTAAAAGAAAAAACAGTTGGATGGTGACAAGTAGCTCCTGGATCATCCACCACAGATCTTACATAAAGGGTAGGTACATTTAGCGCAGCTCCTAGATTGTCCACCACGGATCCTACCTGAAGGGTAGGTACAGATAGCCTCCTCAGTGTCCTCATCCGTCAACCTCCTCCAGGTACTGATTCATCCTAAGTTCGAACTCCGAGTACCCACTCATCATGAGGTCCACCTCCAGGTACCATCCAGTCCTCGTACACTCGGCCTACGTCAGCGTTGTCCGTTATTTTCATCCAACACAATGAGGTGCGGTCATATCCCATGCAGGGGTGAGTATAAAAATACCCAGTTGGGACCTCGAGACCCTCATGGTCTCACTAAATCCAACAAGGATAATCCTCAAATAAAGATCTCAACAGATAACCTTTACTTAGTTATATACCCATACATATACCTCAGTTATCAAGTAACCCATCTCAATCATGAGGAAAACACAAAGGTCATTAACTCAGCTCAAACCATGATTTTTATTCACGATGATGAAAACACGAATGTTGGAGAACTCCTCCTCTATTGAGAGCAGTAGTCCTATCATGACATTGATGTGATACTCACTAACCTTAGACTTTTGAGGTACTCCTCCACTATCGAGTATCGCGCGTCTTCCACCCAAACACAATAGTGCTCCCCATACTAGTCTACAGAGGTACTCCTCCTGTCGAGTACCACAAGTCTGGCACCCCAACACAGTATTGCTCCCCGCCATGGGTCTCCCACCCCAACATAGTAATGCTCCCTACTGGGCTAGTCATGTCATTCTGAAATGAATCGAACAAGCAGTCATCAGGTCTCAGCCAGCTACAAGGTCACCATACTCCGTATGCTCATCTCCGGGAGGATCCTCTCCACAAGCTACTATTCAACACTCCAAGTGTAAAGACATTCCACAAATATGTATCCTAAAGAACCGCATTGTCATAGGGGTCTCATCGCAAAAGACGTCGCGTCAATCGGAAGGTCGGTCTATGAGTTATTAGCATTTCCGTTCCCAGGGCCCAGTTGGATTTCAGGTAAAATCCAACCCGGCCATACTCAAACTATGTCCAATCCTCTGGTTAGGTATCCCAAAAGACCCGTCCCATCAAGGGGAATCCCACATAGTCGAATTCAAGTCAATTGGATGTCTGGTCTTCAAGTTATAAGTGTTTCCTCTCTAAGGGCCCGGTTGGTTTTGAGTTCGAACCAAATCTTCCATACCCAAACTCCACCAAACCCTAGAATGTAATATACATAAACGAATGTATCAATCCGAGGAAACCTATGCAACTAACGGTGAATCAATCAGAGATCCTTAGCTCATTATATTACCTTTTAACTGAAAACAATCAGAAAATAGGGGGTCTGGGCCCAGTCCGACCCAGCACAAAAACCCCTGGGTTGACCCGACCTGGGTCCGGGTCCGGCCCGGTTGGGTACGGCCCGACCCAGTTGGTCATGGCTCGGCCTGGCTACTGCAGCCTAGACCGGATGGCGCGACCTGGTGCACGTGGCCCAAGAGGTTGGCCGTGTGGCTGGCCGACCAGAGGGGGGATAACGGCGCCCAACGGGGCCTGCCCTAACCGCTGATCGGGGGGGTTACACCCCCTATTTCTTTGAAATGTCCAGCCATGATGGTCATCCCTTGGGTAACTGCGGGTCACCTTCGGGTCCGCCTCTTGGTGGAGCCTGCGGTCGGCATAGCAAGTCGCCCTTTCATATCCGTCACAACGTTGTTCAACATGCATGGTGTGACGGCGCTCCTCCCCGCTGCCGCGCCCCACCACGGCCACAAACCCTATAGCTCTGGTGCGGCATGATGGAGGAACGCTCCTCTGCTGCGGCCCATCACGACTGCAGTCCTTGTAGCTCCAGCGCGACGCGTTGGCGGCGCGCCCCTCCGCCGCGGCCGACGGTGCCGCGCCTTTTCGGTGATCCGACAATCATGCGCTGACGATCCGCTCGTGGTCGACCCATTGCCGGCCAGTTCTTCACAGTCCGCCACCATCGTCCACAAGCAACAAAAGAGAGGGGAAGGGTCGGACCATGTTCATTCAGTCCGAGCCCTTTCTCATCAAGATGGTATCAAGGTGCCAATCAAAACTCAAGAATTTGAAGAACTAAGATGAATGATATTAACACTTGAACATAACAACCCCTACCTCGATAATGGACGTCACACATCATCGAGTTGCGGAAGATGAGAATCATGATAGATGGTGTCATGAATAATGGTGTCCTGGAGAACAAACGTCGTTTCAGTTGACGTCGGAGGAAGAGTCGCCGTTGTTGGCGACGTCCCCCGCGGCGAAGTCAGCTCCCTTAACGTGGAGGAAGAAGATGATTGAAGAAGTTGCTTCATGTCCTTCGGGTCATGGAGCATTCTTCATGCTGAGTTTGGACGATGTTCTTTCTTGAGATAAGAACACCAAACTCTAATTCTCTTGATTTTCCCCTGCAAATTATTTGCTATGTCAATAATAAAAATAAGCTCTCCCAATTTATAGAAGTGAAATGCCATTTCAAAATAAATCAATCTCTTTAAGTGGAGTATAATTAACTAATGAATTGGGTTGTTAGAATAATGACACAAATGGGAGGTGGAGAGATCTCATAAATATGGGAGAGTTGTTAACATTAAACATGGGAGTTTAATGGGGGTTTTATGATAGTTATGGGAAGAGTTTACACAATAAATGAAGGGGGTTAGAGAGGGTTATGGAATGTGAATGGTTGGAGATCATGTGGGCCCCACCTCAAAAATATCCACACTTGGGTAGTTAGGTGGTTGGGAGTCCCACACTTAACTTCCCTTTGTAGGTTAAAACTACCATAGATATAAATAAAAATGTTCAAAAAATTTTATTTATTTTAAACTAAATCCCCAAATAATAATTCTCACCCTGCTTAAAACGCAACTGCGTTAAAGGTTCCCTTAAGCAATTACCGGCGCTGCGAGTTCATCGGTGCCGTCATATTTCAATTCCGACCACCTGTTCAAATGATAGAAAAACATGGTCCTTCGTTTACTGAATGTACCAGAGGTAAACTTCGGAAATTGATTTCGGGCACACAAGGCCTCAGAATCGAGTGTCGTCAGAAGCTACAGACTCAAAAAAATCCAAATATATTAAGAAAAAAAATTCCAAAAAATTTCTAGGTATTTACATTACTCCCACCTCAAATCTTTACGTCCCTGTAAAGATATAACACAAAATAGGGAAACTAAAATAGGTACCGAGAATGCATCTGAGCCTCTTGCTCCCATGTTCTCTCCTAGAGGTTTCCCGCACTGCCAGTGAAAGCGCACAAGAGGAATCTATCATCCCTATAGGACCCACTCTTGTCGATCCTCAACCTCTAATGGAACCTCGTGAATGTCTCCCCATCATTGATGTTCATCTCCTTGTGGTCGATGATGACAGATAGGTCAAGCACGTATCTCCTCAGTTGAGATACGTGGAAGACGTCATGCACCCTATGCAACTAAGGTGAAAGAGTCAAGATGTATGCCACCACCCCTACACTGTTGAGGACCAGGAAAGGTCCAATGAACCTTAGAGATTACTTTCCACCTTCATGAAATAATTGTAGACCTCGTCGAGGTGAGACACGTAGGAATATGTGGTTTCCATCCTCGATCTACAGTGGTCTCTATCTCCTATCAGCATAGGACTTTTCTCTGCTCTGTGTAGTCTCCATCATCTCTTGGATGATCTGCACCTTCTCCTGTAGCCTCAAGATGGGAACACTGGTCAACCTATGACTAAGCTACTATAATGTTCTACTGTAATCTCTATGACCACATGAAGAGTTTCCCATTCTTCGTCAATGCTAAAAGCGGTGCATAAACTCTGGATAAGTCCTGCACAAATCTATGTATGGAATACTCATGAGTGATCGGCTACACCCACTTATGCGTGATTCCATCCTGTGCTGCCTAGGGTTTCCTTTTCACCAAACAAGGAAAAACACATCCCAATATAGTAGGTAAACCACAACCTTTTTTTCCTAATATAGTCAATCTATGTAAGAACGGTGGTTGCCCAATCCATCCCCAAACTAATGCCATAATGTTTTGATGCTTACACCAAGAGGTTCCAATAGAAACTCTCACCTCAAGGGTCAGATCACACTATCGGTGTAAGAATGATTATCGAGTCTCCTCCCAATGGTATCTCCAGACGCGAGGGTCAAGTCAACGGCTTATCCGAAAACTCTTGGTAAGGGACAAGATTCGTGGAAAGAAGGAATGATTAGTATCAATGTCTATTGTTATGGAAGCTAGTAGTAGACATAGACCGTACCTCGAATAATTCCTAGAGCCTTGGGATCTCACTCCTTGACCGCAAGCAGCTATTCTCTTCACCAACCCTATAGCTCCCTGAGCCTGGTAGGGACTACAAGGAAGGTGGTTGTAACAAGTCAAAATGGTCACCACCACATGCTGTTCTCCTAGCTATACTTCCACGTCTGTTTCTTTGCAGATTCATCTATCCTTAACACTTCCTCTTCTCGAATCATTCTACACGCTCATGTTTCTGAGACTAAAGCCAGTTTCATGCTTTCCCACTGCTAATATTTAGTAGTTGTATCCATTCAGCCAAAGAACATTCAACCACAATGGTTCTCTCTATCACCCTAGCATAAGTAGAAATGCCTAGTCGAAAAAGTCTTAGCTCATATTTCCTTTAAACACACATCGCTCCAATGTCCGAGCTCTAAAGCACTGATCGTATCATAGTCATCATGTACCAGGAACGATCGGTATGCCTCGATGAATACTTAGCTACCGACATGTTGTCCTGCCGAAGCTCTATAAGCTCTAGAAAACACTCAGCCACCTCCTCAAGCCAGTCATCAGCCGCCTGTGAGTCGGGATCTCCTTGGAATGTTAGGGATATCTAATGATGAAACATGCATAAGGCACTATTACTACATATTTCATCTACCGGTACCATTGGTTGTAACTGCAGACCAACAGGTAGAAATAGAGCAGGCACACTGCCCGAAGTTACTAGCTATGGCATCAGTCCACGTACCGAAGACTCATCCTTATGCGGACAAACCTCATGGTCACTCATTGGGAAACACTAGTAGCTAAGATTACCATATTCTCTACTAGTGTCTAAAATAGGTGTAGAACTCTAGCAACTGCCTCCATCCAGTCCACTGCTTCCCCGGAATCTGCCTCGCCTCGTAACCTCGGAGGCCGCTGCTGCAGGAACTCGTGCAACAGACTCAATCAACATGCACCGTCCACTAGTACGACTGGTGGAATCTGCTGCCTAATGGGTGGTGGTTCTGCTGGTACGGCACTCGAAGGTTACATCATAGAAAGGGGACCCTGCACCAGAGACTCGTCGCTCGGTGGGCCGTCATCGTGTACTCCATCAGAACTCCAACTAACTGTCTGCGTGGAGGCATCCTGAACAGATGTGACACGGTCAAATGATCAAAACATGGTGAGATAACCTAGTTTGAGATGACATAAAGAAAAATTTTGGAAACACACATGAAATTAGTTTTTTCGTGCACTGAGTTGGAAATTAGAAGTCAAGGTCCTAGTGTATGGATATGTCGGCCACCGCAAAAACAATGTACTCCCTGAACTGAAGACCACACTTGGTACCCTTAACACTACTACTTCATAGAAAAGAAAGATCACAGTCTTGAGTTCTGCGGTAGAACCAAATCCTATGATACCAATTTGTCACGATCCATCCTCGGGACCCGTGTCGTGACTACCCCAAGACCGCCTTCCATAGGCCAGGGGCTGGCAACTAGCACAAAAGTCGTAAATCCCAATAAAAAGGGAAGGCATTGCATTTATGAAACGTAAACACACACAACTAAAGTAAAAGAAAATGAAAACACTAAGTGAACTGAAAAAAATATTACTGAATTTAAAGGGGACAGAAATACAAGCCCAACTGTAAAGTACAAGGTAAAAGACAAAACTGCTGGATGGTGACAAGCAGCTCCAGGATCGTCCACCAAAGATCCTACCTAAAGGGTAGGTATATATAGTGAAGCATCTAGATCATCCACCACAGATCCTACCTGAAGGGTAGGTACTGATAGCCTCCTCAGCGTCCTCATCTCTCAACCTCCTCTAGGTAGTGACTCTTCGTGAGGTCCACCTCTGGGTACCCACTCGTCATGAGGTCCACCTCCTAGTACTGTCAAGTCCTCGTACACTCGGCCTCTGTCAGCGTTGTCCATCGTCTGCATCCAACACAATGAGGTGCGGGCATAGCCCGTGCAGGGGTGAGTATAAAAATACTCAGTTGGGACCCCGATACCCTCATGGTATCACTAAATCCAACAAGGATAATCCACAATGAAAGATCTCAACAGATAACCTTTACTTATGTATATGCCCGTAACATTGATTTAACATTGAATGGATAAATATATGAGTACTATAAAGACATAATTGAATAATTTATGATATAATAGATATTTTTAATCTTTTTTTAGAGGTTAATTATTTTTATAATCCCACTATACTAGAATATCAGAAAAATATGAACGAAATCAAACCTAAGGAAAGGGATGATCTTGTAGTCTAATTATTATTCCAGATTTGTTATTCTTGAGTATTTACTAGGATATAATTATCATTAATGTACATGATTCCAAAATATTTAATATTATATAAACTCTAATACAATTTCTTGATGATAATTTTACCCATTGGTGAATCTTTCTTTTTTTCCATACGACGTATTTTCTGACTTTTCTGGAAAAAGTATCAGGAGAATGTTTTATATAATTTTACAACTATATTTATTGTTTATGTCTTAAAAACACCTTATTTAAATGAATATTACATTACATGAAATAATTTTTATTATCAAATATATTATTTTCTATTAAAATTTAACTTTATTTTGAGAGAAAAATTTTCTGAAGAAGAAATGATATTTTCCTCAAGAATTAAGTTTAAGTGTTTTATCAAAAATAATTTCTATATAAGGTGAAACACTTTAGAAAAAGGGTGATCTTTATATCACTATTATAAATATGATTTTATTTTGTTAATGAGTGAATTATATTTTAGTTGGATTATGTTATTATGGAATGATGTTTAAGAAACTCATTTTTTTCTTTGGATATGTTCTGATAAATGAATTCTATTTTTGGGAAACATGTAAGAATGATTTCAATATGACATGGTTATGACCTATATCTGCCACCAATTAATTGTATAATGATTAATATATCATGATATAAACATAAATAAACAGGAATTTAAATCTTTTTCAATAATATAGGGTTGAAAAAACAAGTAAATATAGTTATGTAATACATGGTGGGAAGGACAATTAAAGCATGTTCAATAATGGACTTAAAACATTATCAATTTCTCGGTAGCAATTCCTTGGATATTATGGAAATAATTTTATATTATTATTTGTTTGCATTAATTCCATGTATAGGTTATTTCAATTTTATTAGGGTTAATTTTTCCTATATGATTTATTCCTAATAAACTTCTAAGACTAATTTTATGACTCAAAATTATGATATTCATATTTAATGTTCAATTTTTTACATTCTTATATTTATGTTTTCTTTGATTTTTTTCATGGTTACCATTATGGATCATTTTAGCTCAACCATTTTTTATGGTTTATTTTACTCAGGATATAAATAATGTTATTAGGTTAGAAAAATGATGGGGAAGATATTTGTCGTGGATGTTGAAGATCTTTAACCATGCTTGAAGAATTTGTTCCATGTTTCCTATGAAACAAAAAATGTCATGACCTGTCCTCGGGGCCCGTGTTGTGACTACCTGAAGCCCACCTTCCGTAGGCTAGGGGCTGGAGACTAGAACCAAAGGTGTAAATCCCGATAAAAAGGGAAGGAATTTCCTTTATGAAACGTAAACACACACAACTAGAGTACAAGAAGAAGAAAACACTAAGTAAACTAAAAACAAAAGTAGTGCTAAAAGTAATGGGGCCGGAAATACAAGCCCAACTATAATGTACAAGGTAAAAGTTAAAATAACTGGATGGTGAAAAGTATCTCCTTGATCGTCCACCACGGATCATACCAAAAGTGTAGGTACAGATAGCGAAACTCCTAGATTTTCCACCATGGATCCTACCTGAAGGGTAGGTACAGATAGCCTCCTCAGTGTCCCCATCCGTCAACCTCCTCTAGGTACCGATTCATCGTGAGGTCCACATCCGGGTACCCACTCTTCATGAGGTCCACCTCCAGGTACCGTCTAGTCCTCCCACACTCGGCCTCCTTCAGCGTTGTCCGTCATTTTCATACAAAACAGCGAGGTGTGGGCACAGCCTATACAGGGGTGAGTATAACAAATCTCAATTGGGACCCCGAGACCCTCAAGGTCACACTTAATCCAACAAGGATAATCCACAAAGAAATATCTCAACAGATAACCTTTACATAGTTATATGGACATACATATACCTATGTTATCAAGTAACTGATCTCAATCATGAGGAAAACACAAAGGACATTGACTCAGCTCATACGAGGATTTTTATTCACGATGACGAAAACACGGCTGCTGGAGAACTCCTCCACTATTGAGCGCAATAGACCTGTCATGACTCTGAGGTGATACTCACTAACCTTAGACTTTTGAGGTACTCCTCCACTCTCGAGTACCGCAGGTCTTCCACCCCAACACAGTAGTTCTCCCTCTACAAGTCTACAAAGGTACTCCTCCTATCGAATACCACAGGTATTCCACCCCAACACAGTAGTGATCCCTGCCAGGGGTCTATCACACCAACATAGTAGTGCTCCCCACTGTGCTAGTCAAGTCATTCTGAAATGAATCAGACAAACAGTCATCAGGTCTGAGCCAGGTACAAGGTCACCATACTCAGTATGCTCATCTCCAGGAGGATCCTCTCCACAAGATACTGGTAGACACTCCAAGTGTCAGGATATTCCACGAATATGAATATTAATAAACCACATTTTTATAGGGGTATAAATGCAACAGATGACGCGTCAATCGGACATCCGGTCTGTGAGTTATTAGCATTTCCGTTCTAGGGGCCCGGTAGGATTTCGGGTACAATCCAACCCGGCCATACTCCAACTGCGTCCAATCCTCTGGTGATGTATGCAAAATTAACCATCTCATCATGTTGGATCGACCATAGTCGATAGCACGTCAATCAGACGTCCGATCATCATGTTATAAGTGTTTCCGCTCTGAGGGATCGGTTGGTTTTGAGTTCGAACCAACACTTCCATACCCAAATTTTTTTAAAACCTGGAATGTAATATACCGAAACGACCGTCTCGATCTGAGGAATCCTACCCACCTGACAGTGCATCGATCAGAGCTTCGTAGCTCATGATATTACCATTTAACTGAAAATAATCAGAAAATAGGGTGTCTGGGCCCAGTCCCACCCGACCCAACACCCCCTGGGTCTGGGTCCAGCCCGGTTGGGCGTGGCCCGGCTGGCGCGGCCCGATGCACGTGGACCATGAAGCTGTCCACGTGGCTGACTGACCAGGGCAACTGGAGGCGCCCGCCCTAGCCACTGGTCGGGGGGTTACACTCCCTGGTTTCATCGAAACATCCGACCATGATAGTCGGCCCTTGTGTCATTGTGAGACCCCCTCAGGTCCCGCCTCTTAGTGGAGTCATCGGCCGAATGACCTTTTATATCCGTCGCGGCTTTGTTCAACCGGCACGGTGTGACGGCGCTGCTCCTCGCCACCACTCCCCACCGCGGCCGCGACCCCAGCAGCTCTGGTGCGGTGCGACGGCGTCGCGCTCATCCGTTGCGGCCCGCCGCGGCTGCGGTACTTGCAGCATCGATGCGGCGAGTGGGCATCGCGCCCCTCCGCTGCGGCTGATGGTGCCGCGCCTTTACGGCGACCCGACAATCATGCATTGTTGATCTGCTCGTGGTCGACCTGTCGTCGGCCGGTTCTTCGCAGTCCGCCACCATCATCCACAAACAACAAAAGAGAGGGGAATGGTCGGACCATGTTCATGTGGTCCGAGCCCTTCCTCATCAAGATGGTATCAAGCAGCCAAAAAAACTCAATAATTTGAAGAACGATGATGAAAAATATTAAAATTTAAACATAACAACCCCTACCTTGATAATCGACGCCGCACTTCGTTGAGCTACAGAAGATTATTATCACGGTATATGGCGTCACAAAGAACGGCGTCATGGAGAACGGACGTCGATTCTGTTGATGTCATTGGAAGATTCTTCATTGTTGGCGACATTCCCCGTGGCGGTGTCTCCTCCCTTAACATGGAGGAAGAAGATGATTGAAGAAGTTTCTTGACGTCCTTCGGGTCGTGGAGCCTACTTCATGCTGAGATTGGACGATGTTATTTCCTTAGAGAAGAACACCAAACTCTAATTTGTCAGAGTTTTCCCCCACAAATTATTTCCTAATCCCATTATAAAAATAAGCACTCCCAATTTATAGAAGTGGCATTCCATTTCAAAATAAATTAAACTCTTTAAGTGGAGTTTAATTAATTAATGAATGGTGTTTTCATAATAATGACACAAATGGGATGTGGGGAGATCTCATGAATATGGGAGAGTTTTCAACATTAAACAAGTGAGTTTAATGGGGTTTTATGAGAGTTATGGGAAGAGTTTACACAATAAATGAAGGAGGTTAGAGAGGGTTATGGAATGTGAATGGTTGGGGATCGTGTGGGCCCCACCTCACATGTATCCACACTTGGGTAGTTAGGTGGTGTTGAGTCCCACCCTTATCTCCCCTTTGTAGGATAAAACTACTATCGATATAAATAAAACTGTTCAAAATTTTTTATTTATTTTAAACTAAATCCCCAAATAATAATTCTCACCCTGTTTAAAACGCAACTGCGTTAAAGGTTCACTTAAGAAATTACCGGCGATGCGAGTTCATTAGTACCATCAGATTTCCATTCCGAGCACCAGTTCAAAAGATAGAAAAACTCGGTCGTTCGTTTACTGAACGTATCCCAACTAAACTTTGGAAAATGATTCCGGGTACACCAGGCCTCAGAATCGAGTGCCGTCAGAAGATACATACTCGTAGAATTCAAAAGATATTAAGAAAAAAATTTCCTTAAAATTTATAGGTATTTAAAGTACTCCCACCTCAATGCTTTACGTCCTAGTAAAGCTATAACACAAACTAGGGAAACTAAAGGAGGTACCAAGCACACATCTGAGCCTCCTACTCCCATGTGCTATCCTAGAGGTTTCCCGCACTGACAACGATAGCGCACAAGGGTAATCGATCATCCACATAGGACCCGCTCCTATCGATCCTCAACCTCTACTAGAACCCCGTGAATGTTTCTACGTCATTGATGTCCATCTCCTAGTGGTCGATGATGATAGATAGGTCATTCAAGTATCTCAGATGTTGAGATATGTGGAAGACATCATGCACCTGGTGCAACAGAGGTGAAAGAGTCAAGCTGAATGCCACCTCCCCTACACTGCTGAGGACCTGGAAAGGTCCGACGAACCTTGGATATTACTTTCTGCCTCAGCAAAATCTCTATAGACCTCAAAGAGGTGAGACCCGTAGAATGATGTGGTTTCCATCCTCGAACTTCAGTGTCTTCTTCTCCTATTAGCATAGGACTCATGTCTGCTCTTTGCAGTCTTCATCCTCACTTGGATGATCTGCACCTTCTCCTGTAGCCTCAAGATTGGTGCACTGGTCAACCTATGACTCAAATTCTTTAATGTTCTGTTGGCATCTCTCTGACCACACGAAGAGTTTCCCATTCTTTGTCAATGCTAAAAGTGGTGCAGCAACTCTGTAGAAGTCATGCACAAAACAATGTATGGACGACTCATGAGTGATCGATTGCACCCACTTATGCATGATTCCATCCTGTGCTGCATGGGGTTTCCTTTTCACCAACCATAGAAAAACCTATCCCAATATTGTAGGTAAACCAAAACCTTTTTTCCTAATATAGTCAATCTGTGTATGAACAGTGGTTTCCCAGTCCATACCTAAACTAACGTCGTAAGGCCCCGATGATGCCACCAAGAGGTTCCAATAGAAACTCTCACCTCAAGGGTAATATCACACCGTCGGTGTAAGCATGATTATCGATTCTCCTCCCAAAGGTATCTCCAAAGGTGAGGTTCAAGTCAACGGCTTAACCGGAAACTCTAGGTCTGGAACAAGATTCGTGGAAGGAAGGAATGATTCGTATCAATGTATGTTCTTAGGGAAGCTAGTAGTAGACATAGAATGAACCTTGAATCATAACTAGAGCCTTTGGATCTCACTTATTATCGCAAGTAGCTATTCTCTTGCCCTCCCCTCTAGCTCCCTGATCCTGGTAGGGACTACAAAGCAGGTGGTTGTAACATGTCAAAATGTTCACCACCACATGATTCTCTCCTAGATCTACTTCCACGTCTTCTACCATGAAGATTCATCTATACTTAACAGTTACTCTTCTAGAATTATTCCACATGCTCAAGTTTTTGAGACTAAAGCCAGTTTCAATCTTTCCCACTGCTAATATTCAATAGCTGTATCCATTCATCCAAAGAACATTCAAGAACAATGTTTACCTCTAGCACCCTAGAAAAAGTAGAAATGCATAGAGGAAAAAGTGTTAGCTCAGATTTCATTTAAACACACCTCACTCTGTGGTCTGAGCACTAAAGAACTGATCATATCGTAGTCATCAAGTACCTGGAATGATCAGTATGACTAGATGAATACTCAACTACCGACATGTCGTCCTACCGAAGCAGTATAAGCTCTAGAAAACTCTCAACCACCTCCTCAAGCCAGTCATCAGCCACGTGTGAGTCGGGCTCTCCTCGGAACGTGAGGGGAATCTGATGCTAAAACACATGTAAGGAACTATTCCTACTTGTGTCATCTACTGTTACCGCTGGATGTAACTACTGACCAAAAGGGAGTGATATAGCAGGCACACTACCCGAAGTTACTATCTATGGCATCGTTCCACGTACTGAAGCCACATCCCTATGCGGACCAACCTCGTGGTCACTCATTGGGAAACTCTAGTAGCTAAGATAACAATATTCTCTACTAGTGTCTAAACTAGGTGTATAACTCTAGAAACTGCCTCCATCCAGTCCACTACTGCCTGGGAATCTTCCTCGCCTCGTAACCTCAGAGTCCGCTGCTGCTGGAACTCGTGCAATGCGCTCCGTCAGTGTGCACCGTCCACTAGTATGACTAGTGGCATCTGTTTCCTAATGGGTGGTGTTGCTGCTTGTACACCCCCCGAAGGTGCCAACATAGAAAGAGGGCCCTACATAGGAACCTCGTCGCTCGGTGGGCCGTCCTCGTGTACTCTATCAGAACTCCTACTGACTGTATGCGTTGAGGCATCTTGAACAGATGTGACATGGTAAAATGATTAATACCTAGTGAGATGACCTCGTTTGATCTGACATAAAGAAAACATTTGGAATCACACATGCAATCCGTGTTTTCGTGCACTGAGTTGGAAATCAGAAGTCAAGGTCCTGGTGTATGGATACGTAAGCCGCCGCACCAACACTGGACTCCCTGAACTAAAGACCACACTTGGTACCCATAACACTATTGCTTCATATAAAAGAATGATCAGAGTCACGAGTTCTGCGGTAGAACCGACTCCTCTGATACCAATTTGTTACGACCCATCCTCGTGGCCCATACCGTGACTTTCCCAATCCCTCCTTCCATAGGCCATGGGTTAGCGACAATCACCAAAGGTGTAAATACCAATAAAAAGGTAAGGCATTGCCTTTATGAAAAGTAAACACACACAACAAGAGTACAAGAGGAAGAAAACGCTAAGTAAACTGAAAACAAAAGTAGTGTTGAAAGTAAACGGGTTAGAAATACAAGCCCAACTGTAAAGTACATGGAAAAAGACAAAATAGCTGGATGGTGACAAGCACCTCCGAGATCATCCACCAAAGATCCTACTTGAATGGTAGGTATAGATAGTGTAGCTTCTAGATCGTCCACCAAAAATCCTACCTGAAGGGTAGGTACAGATAGCCTCCTCAGCATCCTCATCTCTCAAACTCCTCCAGGTACTGACTCGTCATGAGGTCCAACTCCGGGTACCCACTCGTCAGGAGGTCCACCTCTAGGTACCATCCAGTCCTCATACACAAGGCCTCTGACAGCGCTGTCTGTCGTTTGCATCCAACACAACGTGGAGCGGGCGTATCCCACACATGGGTAAGTATAACAATACTCAGTAGGGACCCCGAGTCCGTCAAGGTCTCACTAACACCAATACAGTTGTGGTCCCTACCATGGTTCATCCACACCAACACAGTAGTGCTCAACACTTGGCTAGTCAAGTCATTCAGATATGAATCAGACAAGCAGTCATTAGGTCTCAGCCAGCTACAATGTCACTGTACTCCATATGCTCATCTCCGGGAGGATCCGCTCCATAGGATACTGGTCGACACTACATATGTAACGAAATTCCACAAAGATGTATCTCAATGAACCATCTCGTCATAGGGGTCTCAACATAATGGACGACGCATTAATCGGGCACCTGGTCTGTGAGTTATTAGCATTTCCGTTCAAGGGGACCGGTTGGATTTAATGTTCAATCCAACCCTTCCATTCTCCAATTGCGTCCAAACCACAATTGATGAATTCCAAATGAACCGTCTCATCAAGAGGAATCCAACATAGTCGACGACACATCAATCAGACATCTGGTTCCAAGTTATAAGCGTTTCTCCTCTAAGGGCCCAGTCAGTTTCAAGTTCGAACCAACCTTTCAATACCAAAACTTCTCTAAAACATTGAGTGTAATATACTAAAAGTACCATATCGATCTGAGGAACCCTACGAAATTAACGGTGTGTCGATCGAAGGTCTATAGCTCAAGATATGGTTGTTTAACTAAAAACAATCTGAAAATAGGGCATCCGGGCACGGTCCGAACCGGCCTGACACCCCCTGGGTTGGCCCGAACCACGTTACCCGACCTGATTCCTGGTCCAGCCTAGTTGTCCATGGCCCGACCTGGCTGGCGCGGCCCGACCCGCGGCTGGCGCAGCCTGGCCCTGGGATGGAGTGACCCGACACACGTGGCCCACACAGCTGGCCGCCTGGCTGGCCGACCAGGGGGGTGCTGGCGGTGCCCAGTGGGGCCCGCCCTAGCCGCTAGTCGGGGGGGGGGGGGGGTTACACCCCCCTGTTTCTTCAAAACGGCCGGCCATGATGGTCAGCCCTTGGGTAAACGCAGGACCCCGTCGGGTCCCACCTCTTGGTGGAGCCGGCGTCCGGCACAACTGGTCGCCCTTTCAGATCCGCCTCGGCCTTAGGATGCAGCTTTGTTCAACCGGTGTAGCACCCCACCACCACAGCCTCTGTAGGTCCGGTGCGGTGCGATGGTGTCGCTCTCCTCTGCCCCGACCGCAGTCCTTGTAGGTTCGGTGTAGCGCAACAGTGATGCGCCCCTCCACCGCGGCTGACAGTTTTGCACCATTGTGGTGACCCGAATATCATGCGCAGATGATCCGCTCATGGTCGACATATCGTCGGCTGGTTCTTCACAGTTCACCCCCATTATCCACAAAAAGAAAACGAGAGGGGAAGGGTCGGACCGTGTTCGTGCGGTCCGAGCCCTTCCTCATCAAGATCGTATCAATCGGCCAAACGAAACTCAAGAATTTGTAGAACGATGATGAACGGTGTTAAAACTTGAACATAACAACCCCTACCTCAATAATCGATGTCATATGTTGTTGATCTGTGGAAGACAAGCGTCGCGGTAGATGGCATCACTAAGAACGACTTCATGGAGAATGGACGTCAATTCTGTTGACCTCGGAGGAAGAGTCGTCGTTGTTGGTGACGTTCCCCGCAGTGGTGTCTCCACTCTTAATGTGGAGGAAGAATACGATTGAAGAAGTTGCTTCACATCCTACGTGTCGTAGAGTATTCTGCTGGACGAGAGTGGACGATGATCTTTCTGGAGAGAAGAACACCAAACTCTATTTCTCCAGAGTTTCCCCCCACAAATTATTTTCTAAGAACATAATAAAAATATGGTCTCCTAATTTATAGATGTGACATGCCATTTCAAAATAAATCCAACTCTTTAAGTGGAGATTAATTAATTAATGAATGGTGTTGTCATAATAATGACACTAATGGAAGGTGGCCAGATCTCATAAATATGGGAGAGTTGTCAACATTAAACAAGGGAGTTTAACGGGGTTTTATGAGAGTTATAGGAAGAGTTTACACAATAAATGATGGGGGTTAGAGAGGGTTATGGAATGTGAAAGGTTGGGGCTCATGTGGGCCCCACCTCACAAATATCCACACCTGGGAAGTTAGGTGGTTGTGAGTCCCACCCTTAACTCCCCTTTTAAGGATAAAACTACCGTAGATATATATAAAATTGTTCTAACAATTTTATTTTTTTAAAACTAAATCCCCAAATAATAATACTCACCCCACTTAAAATGCAACTGCGGTAAAGGTCCCCTTAAGAAATTACCAGCATTGCGAGTTCATCAGTGCCCTCAGATATCAATTCCGAGCACCAGTTCAAAAGATAGAAAAACCCGCTCCTTCGTTTACTGAACGTACCCAATCTAAACTTCGGAAACTGATTCAGGGAACACCGGGCCTGGGAATCGAGTGCTGTCAGAAGCTAAAGACTCATAAAATACCAATGAAATTAAGAAAATATTTTTCTTGAAATTTGTGGGTCTTTAAAGAAAATATTATCATTGGGTGTCAATTTATGTAATGTATTATATATTCCACAAAATAAATTTAATTTCCTTGTACGTCAATCTTGGGTTGTAAGAACCATAATTCATTATTTACCAAAAATTCAAGTATTTCATAAAAATATCTATAATTATCTGTAACTATATTTCAATAAATAATATTCAAAAATGATAATTTTTTTAAAATAATTTTTTAAATTTGATTAATTTACTTTTTATTTAAAATTATATTGTACTGGAAAATACTATTTTTAAAACCATAAATGCTTTTATCGGAGTTTGAAAAATTAATTAATGTCTCCTTAAATAATCATACAATGATATGAAAAAATAATTATAATTTATGAATCTTTTTTAAGATAATAAGTTTTATTTGAAATAATTATATTAATTATAAATTTTCAAATAAATACTTACCACATAAAAAATACCAATAATTAATTTATCATTTTTAAAAATTTATTTTCTTATTCTATGTTAGAAATATATCATGACTAAAGATATAAGTTACATAAACATTTTAAACATTTATAATAGATTTTAATATTATATAGGTAATATTATTATTCCTAAAGGAAATATTAATTTTCATATGGTCATGTTACTATTCCATATGTTTAAATTTCTTAATTTCTACCAGTACCACCCCCACATAGTAGTGCTCCCCCTACTAGCCTACAGAGGTACTCCTCCTGTCAATTACCACGGGTCTTCCACCCAAAAAAATTAGTGCTCCCCATCATGGATATACCACCCCAACATAGTAGTTCTCCCCACTAGGCTAGTCAAGTCATTCGATATGAATCGGACAAGCAGTCATCAGGTCTCACCCAGCTACAAGGTCACCGTACTCCGTATGCTCGTCTCCAGGAGGATCCTCTCCAAGAGATATTGTTCAACACTCCATGTGTCATGACATTCCACGAAGATGTATCTCAAATAACCTCCTCGTCATAGGGGTCTCAACGCAACATACGGCGTGTCAATCAGGCACCCAATCTGTGAGTTATTAGCATTTCCGTTCAAGGGGTTCTGTTGGATTTTGGGTACAATCCAACCCATCCATACTCCAACTACATCCAAAACTCAAATTAAGTATGCCAAAAAACATGCCTCATCACGAGGAATCCAACATATTTAGTGGAATGACAATCAGACGTTCGGTCCGGGAGTTTTAAGTGGTTCCGCTCTAAGGGCCTGGTTGGATTCGTGTTCGAACCTACCCGTCTGTACGCAAACTTCACCAAAACCTTGAGTGTAATATACCGAAATGACCATCTTATTCCGAGGAACAATACAAAATTGATTGTGTGTCGATCAGATGTCTATATCTCAATGTATGACCATTTAACTGAAAATGATTCGAAAATAGGGGTTCTGGGCCCAGTCCGACCCGGCCCAACACCCCATGGGTCGGACTGAATAGGGTCGACCTGACCTGGGTCTGGGTTCGGCCTAGTTTTGCGCAGCCCGGCCCAGCCGGCGTGGCCCGGTGCTTGTGGCCGACGCGGTTGGCCGCGTGGGTGGCCGACTAGGGGGGATGGCGGCGCCTAGTGGGGCCCACCCTAGCCGCTGGTCGAGGGGGTTACACCCCCCAGTTTCTTAGAAATAGAGGGCCATAATGGTTATCCCTTGGGTAACAGCGGGACCCCCTCGTTCCCACCTCTTGGTGGAGCTGGCTTCTGGCACAACCGACCGCCCTTTCAGATTCTCCGCGGCCTTAGGCCGCTGCTTTGTTCAATCGGCACGGTGCGTCGGCACCGCGCCCCGCCGAGGCTGCAGCCCCTGTAGCTCCGGCATCACGCCCCTCCACCGTGACTGACGGTGCCTCGCCTTTTTGGCGACCTGAAAATCACTCGTTGATGATCCAATTGTGGTCGGCCCAACGATGGCATGTTCTTCGTAGTCTACCACCATCTTCGACAAAAAAAATGAGAGGGGAAGGGTCAGACCGTGTTCATGCGGTCCGAGCCCTTCCTCTTCAATATGGTATCAAACGGCAAAAAAAAACTCAATAATTTGAAGAACGATGATGAACGGTATTAAAACATGAACATAACAACCCCTACCATGAAAATCGACATTGCATGTCATCGAGCTGTGGAAGACGAGCGTCGCGGTAGATGGTGGCTCGAAGAACAACGCCGCGGAAAATAGATGTCGATTTCCTTGACATCGGAGGAAGATTCATCGTTGTTGGTGATGATCCCTATGGTGGTGTCTCCTACATTAACGTAGAGGAAGAAGAAGATTTAATAAGTTTCTTCACATCCTTCGGGTCGTGGAGCTTTCTTCGTTTCAAGAGTGGACGATGTTCTTTCATCAGAGAAGAACAACAAACTCTATTTCTCCACAGTTTCCGCCCACAAATTATTTGCTAAGACCATAATAAAAATAATATCTCCCAATTTATAGAAGTGACATGCCATTTCAAAATAAATCAAACTATTTAAGTGAATTTTAATTAATTAATGAATGGTGTAGTCATAATAATGATGCAAATAGGAGGTGGGGAGATCTCAGAAATATGGGAGAGTTGTCAACATTAAACAAGGGAGTTTAATGGGGGTTTATGAGAGTTATGGGAAAAGTTTACACAATAAATGAAGGGGGTTGGAGAGGGTTATTGTATGTGAAATGTTGTGGCTCATGTGGGCCCCACCTCACAAATATTCACACTTGGTTAGTTAGGTTGTGGTGAGTCCCACCCTTAACTCCCCTTTGTAGGATGAAACTACCATAGATATAAAAAAATTGTTCTAACAATTTTATTTATTTTAAACTAAATCCCCAAATAATAACTATCACCCCGCTTAAAACGAAAGTGTGGTAAAGGTCCCGTTAAGCAATTACTGGTGCTGCGAGTTTATCAGTGCCCTCAGATTTCAATTCCGAGCACCGGTTCATAAGATAGAAAAACCCTCTCGTTCGTTTACTGAACATACACGAGCTAGACATCGGAAATTGATTCCGGTCACACCGGGCCTCGGAATCGAGGGACATCAGAAGCTACAGACTCGTAAAATTAAAATGAAATTATGAAAAAAATTTCCTTGAAATTTATCAGTCTTTACAAAAAAATATTATCATTGGGAATCAATTTGTGTAATGTATTATATATTCCTCAGAATCAATTTAATTTCCTTGAACTACAATCATGGGTTGTTAGAACCATAATTCATTATTTACCAAAAATTCAAGTTTTTCTTAAAAATATATAAAATTATATGTCACTATATTTCAATATATACAATTCAAAAAAAATATTTTTTTAAATTAATTTTTTTTAATTTTATTATTTTACTTTTTAGTTAAAATTATATTGTACAGGAAAATACTATTTTAAAACCATAAATTCGTTTATCATAATTTGAAAATTTTATTAATGCCTCATTAAATTATCATACAATCATATGAAAAAATATTTATAATTTATGAATATTTTTTTAAGATGATACGTTTTCTTTGAAATAATTATATTAATTATAAAATTGCAATAAAATATTTACCACAAAAAAATACCAATAATTAATATATAATTTATTAATAATTTATTTACTTATTCAATGTTATAAATATATCATGATTACACATATAAGTTACATAAATATTTTAAACATTCATAATAGTGTTTAATATTATATTGATAATATTACTATTTCTAATGGCCATATTAATATTCATATGGTCATGTTACTATTCCATATGTATAAATTTATTAATTTATACAAGTACCACCTATTTCATCATAATTTTTTAATGATTTTTTATTTATAATTACATAAATAAAATAATGTATTTTATATGTTCTTGGGTTTTTAAATTCTCCCAAACATCAAGAAATTTCTTCATCACAATACATCATTTCTACAATCATGAATTTGAATAGGTTACTCTTCAAAAGAATGTTTCCCTTCCCATTGAACTATATCTTTTCAAAAAACATAAGAAGAATCAATAACATATATACTCAACATAGAATGATGAAAAAAAATTATGTACTTGCGATAAAAATAGAGGGAAAAATTCTTAATTGGTGACTGGAACAACCTTATCCATGATTTTATGTTTTCAAATGAACCATGTTCATATCATTATTTTCATACAAAAAATTATTACACCTTTACATGGGGAGATTATAAGAAAAACATGATCACCAACACTGAATGAAAAGCCTTTCCTCTTATTATCTTCATATATTTTCTACCAACTCTGAGATTCCCGCATGTGTTTCTTGATTATCTCCACTATATTAGACACTTTACTAATTCTATTATAATCGAATTCCTTCCACCAAAATCATCTAAAAAATCTAGATTCAAGCAATGCATTAAATATAAATCAAAAATTTTTACATCTATCTACTAGAATGAAATTGGTCATTATTGTAAAATTCATTTAAAGAAAGTTATTTTTCCCATCTACCCTAGTAATCAATTGAAAAATATCATGGAATGTACCCCACGAACTGAATTTTTTGGTCGGTATGTCCATAAAATATGTGATGAATAGAAATTTTAAAATTTAATTAGGTTTCCAAGGACACAAGATGTCCATTCGAAAACTCATAAGTGAACATGGGTTCTCTATCCGTGTCAATGGATATAAGAACTCCATGTAACCTAAAATAATATTTGAGCAAAATTCAAGAAAGATACTCCAAAGGAATAATATTTCAAATAGAAAGAAAATTTTTATATGTTTATTAATCCAACCAAAAATAACCCAAATCAAAAATTTTATATCCTTGATTGACTAGGAATAGCGAAATATGAGCTACACACAAAAATTCATTAACAATTTAGGAATCACAAGGAACATATAATACCTTTACAATTAATAAAATACTATATATATCAATGTTAAATTGTTGAATATTATCCTTTAAAAAATTACACTATTTCAATTAATCATTGTCTTCATTCTATGTATGATACATTTTGGATGGTAGAGACAACTACACTAACAACTGAATGAAAAATGTGTAATTTTCCACATCAACACCATCCATACCAATGTTACTTAAATAATTAATCAAGGGATCACATTCCTAACATAAAATTGTTAATTTAGTTTGATATAATCCCCTCATGGTTTTTTATTTCACATGGTAATTAGTCCTGAAATCATTATACAATATCAGTAAAATCCATATTCTATGCCTCATGTTTAATTCCAACTGAGTGAATATATACTTAATAATTTTATTGTTAGTATATATTTACACAAGGATCTGTATAATTGATGCCTCTATATTTTCAAAGTGAAAACTGCAGCTAAGAATACTAAATAATGTGTGGGATAAGATATCTCCAAAAATTTCATATGTCTTAATGGAAATGTGCATACCTGGTCAATATTTATCAAAACATAGCCATGTACCATTAATAAAAGATCACTATAGATGAAAAATTCACCATTTTTTAATTCCAAGGCCAAAATTGGAGAGTTCAACAATATCCCCATCCGTTCTCAGAAACAATCATCACAATTTTAAATCAAAATAATATTTTCCCATTTTGTGTTATCTTATTCAGAGGATTCTATAACAGTGATTTTTTTAACAAAACATTCAAAATAACCATCTAATAAAAGAAAAAATAAATTGTTATTACTTTTTTTGGTCTTGCCCATTCATCAAGATCTTTTTTTGGTGTGATGAATTGTTGTTCCATCCTTATCTAAAATTTTTCCTAGAAAAGAAATAAATTATAACCAAAATTTAAATTTTCTAAATATTCCTTAATGATTATTTTTTTTGAGTGTTTTTAAAGAAATCTTTAAAAGTTTTTAAAGATCCTTATAAAGTATTGAAAATGAAGATATAACATCTAATAAAAACAAAAAAAATACATATCCAAATATTAATGTAATATTATCTTCATAATATTCAATAATAAAGTAGGGAATTTTTTCAAACCAAATGTCATAAAAAACTCATAATTCCCATATCTAGTAACCAATGCTATTTTACGAATTTCATTATCCTTCACCTCAATCTGATGGTACATGTATCTCATGTCAATATTTGAAAAATACCGAGCTCCCTATAGACGATAAAAAAATCATCCATTTGATACAATGAATACTTATTCTTAATAGTAGTGTAAATAGATGATATATATTCGATGAAAATTATAATGGATTTACCTTTCCTTTTAATGAAAAAAATAGGAGCATCCCATGTTGATGTTATAGGAAAACTGAAGACATTATAAAGAAACTCCAGCAATAGATTATTCAATTCATGAATTTCCACTTGATCCATTCAACAAGGGGGTTTTGAAACTATATTAGAATCAAAACCATGTTAATAGTAAATTCTACTTCTTGATTAGAAATCACACTGATGAACTCATCATGGATGATAACCATATTTTAATTTACAACTAGAACATAATTAATTTTACCATTTATCTTGTTTTAAATAATATTAACATGATATCATTAATATTAATCATTGAAAACTTTATTAGCTTCCTAATATGTTATCACCATATGGGTCTCTTATAGTATACAAAGTGAAAATTATTATGTATAAATAGATCCATAGCACTATAATAATGCATAGGATTATAAATAGAAAAGATATCCATAGGAAGAAAAAATGTAGACTTTACTATCGATAAAATAACAATGTTTTCATTTAATTTATTTCCAAATATATTAACATGAAGATTATTATAACTATTTTTTCCCATATTTTTTCCCCTAGATCTATAACCATATGTTTTTCTCTCATTCGATGAGGTGAATTTTTAAATTTTGAAAAATATATATTGGAAATTAAGGTATGTGTAGAAGTTGATTCAAATTCAACATTAGAAAAATCTGAGAAACATTAACATGTACATGATACCAATTCATTGTATGACCCTAAATATGCTAACATATTTTCAATGGATCTTAATAAACATTTATTTATAACAATATTTTCATGATAGTTCAGATCCTTCTTTGGGTTGTTATTTTCAAAATGAACTATCTCAGACCAATTAAAACAGATTATATTTTTCATACCATAATAAGACTTTAGGTCGTTGTCAATAAAATATATGGCCATATGTATAATCGTACCACATAAATAGCAAATCCCATTTTTGAAGACATTCCCCAGGGTGATTTTTTTCACTCATATCACAAATTGGAAAATATAATTTATTATCATCTGATTTCTTTGATTGATTATTACCAATCACTTATTATATGGGCCTCTTTTGTGGGAATTTTTAAATTCACATGGTATCATTAAAAACTCCATTTCTACCCTCTTATAAAATTATAATATTTTCTCCTAACATTTTAATTCACTGGAGGAAAATTCTCTTTTATATCATGGCTTCAATCCTAATTAAAAATTATTGATTTTTCTATCATGATCATGTATAATATTTAGAGAATACAAAGGATTATGAGTGATGTTTTCTTCATTCATGGAGATTTAATATTCGTCCTATAGATTTATTTCAAGGAATTTCATTTCCATAATTTTTCAAACATTGATAGGAAAATAATTTTCTAGGAACAAATTCATAAATTCATTTAATTCAAAAGATTAAATATCTTCCCAATCCCTAATATTATTGACCATTTACAACCATTGGTTAACTTACCCTTATAAATGAATAATGGAATGACATAACATTGTTTTATATGATCACCCCACAACATGAAACCACTTTTCATTGAATTTAGTCCATTATTATGACACCACTATGTCAGAATATTCGCTGAAAACTAGAGTGTTTTTTCTCATAAAATGTTCCATTATCATTGTATTCCATTATGGTAGATATGTTTATTCAGTTTTCCAATACCATTTATATCCTATTTCAACTAATCCAATATGGTCTCAAAATATTCAGTTACGATTCCATTCATTCAATGTTTTATATTATGAATGACATCATCCTCATAACTCATATGTACTCTAGCTTCCCTATTTCTTATATTGAAAACAATTCTAAATAGACATATTATAGAAAAAGAAACATGGTAATATTTAAATATAATATAATTTCAACTTAAACATAAGAAAACATTTATTTAATGTATTATATTAAAATATTTTTATCCCCTAATGTTATCTATACCGTGTTCTAATACTATGACTAAGGACCCATCCTAAAACAGTACATAATCCAGTAACATACATTAGAATGCAATTATTTATATTCCCAAATTTATTTTTGATATTGATTTTTTGAAACATATTAAATTATTCAAATATTTCAAACCAAAGAAGATATAAGTTGGTACTAATGAAAAAAATTCATTTTTTCATAATTATAATATTTTTAATAAAAAATATGAAATCTATTCATGAAAAGTACTCAGAACATTCAACTTGGTTTCTCATGTTATATTACACATAATTTTAACCTATGAAAAATATTTAAAACATTGGATGAAAAAAACCACTAAGGATTATAAAAATAATGTTAGAAATAGTTAATCAATAAGTACATATAAACATATGATATAATTTTCACAAATATATACTTCTAACCTAATTAGTATCATATTTTTTCTTTATGAAAAATTTTTATTTCTAAAAAAACGTAAATAATAGTATAAATATAACATGTGGAATTACATACCTAATATTTTAACCATTATGGATACCACGTGATTTTTAGACCTCATGGCTAATTTATAATGTCACCCTCACAACTACCATATAATGTAACCCTCCTGGCTACCTTATGGGTATACATCACATTTATAGATAGTGTAACAATATGACTAAACTCTAAAAAAACATAAAAAATTAATTTGAGGGAGATATATGTCACACCCTTACTCAGGAACAATTAACCAAAACCATAATCATGAAATAAGAATACTTGGAATTAAATTTCCAGTTCAAATATTGTGAAAATAGAAATTTATAATGAAGATTTTTGAAGAAAAGTACCTTGAAATATCATATAATTATAGAGAGAGTTGATTAAAATAATATAATATATGTATACAATATAAATAAACATAATAATACATTATATATTCAAAAATATTTTCACAATTAATCTTATTACACATTATTAATGAAGTTAATGGTTAACACAAATATTGAAAATTGGGTTTACAATTATCATTCCTGGTGTTCTTATTTGTTCAATTGTATTAAATCATCAGGTATAATGGTTCATGTAGCGTTATTAATATATTATAAAATCATATTTATATTTATTATTTTTTATATGATATTCTCATTAGATATTTTCACACATTTATAAATAATATTTTGTTATTTTTATTGTTTGGAGTATATTTGATTCATGGTTTCAATGGTTAGATTAAGATTTATTTTTTCATTGGAAGGGGGAAAAACTAAATAATTGAAATTAAATGATGGTAATAAAAATACAGAATAATAAATGGTACTTTATATCTTTTTTGTTATATGTTATGAGGATTAATCATTGGATAAAACATTATCCATGAACATTATATTATCTTCGTTAATTTTGATCATTACATACAAATTATTTTATTAATAAATATTAGGTATAAACCCTAGTTCCATAAAATAATATAGCATATAAAATGTGTAATAAAATATTATTTTAAAATAAAAATGGTTTTATTATTGGACTTTAATAATATAATGTAAACTTAAAACACAACATCTATTATGTCATTAAATGGACACATCATAGATGATGTTTTTATTTTTACATTAAAAGAGAGAGGAAAATAAGAATGGTGGTGATTTTTACAATATAAATAATAAAATTAAAATATACATAATATAATTATGTTTTAATTATTCTTGTATAAGGTATAGTTAATATAGAATAATAAATGAAATATAATTGAAAAAATAAATGAACAACGAATGTGGATTTATACATCATGAATTTCCCTCCTTGACACTATCCATATGGACCTTGGTTTTGGCCTTTTGGTGAGAAAATCAAGTCTTAGGAATTTGGATGAGGCATATCAAGCGAATTGGGAATTAATAATGTATTATATTAGGAATTGAGGTGTGATGGGAAGAGGTGGTTAGGGAAGTATTTATAGTGGAGGAGAGGGATGTTTCATCATTATTATATTCAATTTTTTAACATTCCTAAATAATAATAATTGTTTCATAATTATAATACAATATAATAAAATAAATAATTATAGATATATATTTTGTCCTTTAATAATCCTTTCATCATCTATGAATAAATTAATCAAGTATTTGTCTTATAATATAAATTATCGTATATCACTATTAATAAAAAATTCTAGTATTCCAGAAAAAAAATTATTATTACCATTTTTCTACATATATGATTAATAAATGAGCAACCTTATTATAAAATAAATATCAAAACTTATGAAATTTAGTTGTTAATTAAAATCATAATTTAGTCAAAAAATACTAGTTTTAAAACAATAACTGATTTTATAAAAACATGAAAAACATAAATAAGGTCACCAAGAATAATCAGATAATCACAAAAAAAACAATATAAAATTTTATGAATAAATTTAAGAAGATTATAATTTTTTATAATCATTATAATCTATAGAAAATTTTATAAAAATATTCATGACTGAACAATTACCAAAACTTAATTTATCATTTCCAAAACATTTATTTACATATTTCATGATATTAATATAAATGGGTTTCACTTATAAGATAAAATAATATTATCTATTATCTCATAGGTGAGGTTACTATTATATTGGATAGATTACTGTTCCAAATGTTCTTATTAATATTTTAAAGGTCAAGTAACTATTTCATTAGATTAATTTAATTAATTTCCACAAATACCATTATTTAATTATAAATTCATAAAGAATATGACTATTTAATTCAAGAACAATAAGACATAATTTAATTCATATATACATTTTTAAAAATATGATGGACATTAATTTCATTTTATAATTATACGATGATTTTTTGGGAAGAGGAAAAAGATGGTATTGTAGGTCCCTTATTGTTCCCTATAGATTGGAGATATAAATATATAATGGGGTTTCCTTATTCTAGAACAACATATATTTTTAATCATCATAAACATTTATTGTATTGTCCTTCATCAATTGATATTTGACTACTATCACCATTAGTTAAAATTCTCTATAGCTAATAGAATATCAAGAGAGATTCAGGAAGAGAGTGGTTAGAGTATAATAAAGAAGGACCCCCACCCAATGATTAAGAGTTTTTTTCTTTATTGTGGAGGTTTAGATGAATGACATTTTTCTATTATTGATCATCTAACAATTTTTTGATAATTTATTAATGTATTTCAAGATTTTTTCTATTGTCTTCCTCTAGGGATGGAGGTAGAGTTAATGGTCTATTTTCTACAAGGTAAACAGCTAATTAAAATACATTTATTTCATATAGAACCTAATTATCAGAAATAACGCATGTTTAAGTTGGATGAATACGTGCAGAATGGTTTCCTTATCTCTAGTTTTTCACGTTTCTATCCCATAGTAGTCAATTCCATGATGGTATATGTTTATTTAAAAATTTACAAGGACTATCGGAAGAAAAACTAGGGGATAGTTAAATATATTTCTCTCCTTTATCATTTCAATTTTTCTTTAGATCAGTTAATAGAAGAATGGTGGATTTTTATGGTTGATATTTGGTCAAGTTATGATCATCTCAGAGATTGAGTGTATGATAAACTACAAAATTATTTTATAAATAGTTTTATACATAATGGATATCTTTTGATGATATTTTTTATAAATAAATATCATTTTGTTTTTATTGATATGATTTAAAAAATATTCATGGAGTATCATGAATGTTTTTTATTAGTTTTATTAATTATATTCTAGATTAGTTATGATACAAGAAGAAGAACGATATCTATTTCGGTTTGGTACCAGAAATTTTAATGATTCATCATTTGGAAAGACTGTATTTTAAATTCAATTTCAAATTTCATGATGTGATGTTATTAGGGAACATTATTTATGGTAATCTATTATAAGATGATATTGAGATGGTAAAGGATGTATTTTTAGGTTAATATCCATGTAATGTCTATGATTTATTGAATCCTTGACATTGTTGTACATTTCAGACAGTTCATCAATTATTTCATAAAGATTGAATATCAATTGAATTCAATTTCAATGAATGTTGGTGAAATTAATGTGGATAAAATTTGTTAGTATACTTTTAAGGAGTCCGAATGTCTTCCCAAATCATTTCATATCATAAATTTATTTAATCCCAAATAGGGGAGTGTATTATTATTATTTTCTTCAAGAAACTTGTTGGGTTATTATATTAAGAAATATGATCATGTGGCATATTATTATACTAGTCTGCCATTACCACTTCGAAATGATTTCCCCACACATGATTTAGAGCTTTCTATAGTTATGCATGCAATTTTGTTTTGTGAAAAAAACCCTTATTGGGAATTTTTCATGTTTTTTTATAACATCAATAATCAAATTCATATATTTTTCTAATAAACACAGGACTCCAAGGAATTAATAATGTGAGGGATACAATATGAAATTTGAATTTGAAAAATCTAACACCTTAGTGAGGGGGATATAGTTATAGATCATCTTTATAGGAATGTAACATCACAAGTAGTTTTCTAATTATAGGAATAGTTGAAACTTATGATGATATTTTCGTAAATTAATTTCACCCCTTTATATTATGTTATGTATATATTTAAATTAGGTATCAACAATATAAAACATTAAATAGAACACTAATCTTAATCAAATAAATACATATTGTTATTAAAATATGATAGTTATCACGTAGCCAGTGGAATACTTAGATTTAATGAGAATTACAAAAATATGGAAATATTATATATAAATATTTATAAATTTATATCATTGGTTACCAATTAACTAGAAAAAAAACTGTCAACCAATTGAAAATAAATGATTTATTTTTATTAAAAATTGTTTTTATTCCCGAAAAGGAATTTTATCCTAATAAATTAATAGAATTACTATTAGTAAATGATATTAATGATATTTATATGTTAACTTTTGTATAAAATTATTTAAAATTCATCCAATATTTGTGATATTTTTATGATAATAAATAAATTCATGTTTAGTGATAAAAACAATATTTTTTCTAATGGTGGTTTTGCTCCCATTTGATGCAACACATTTTTTAAATTAGAACAATAAATCATTAATAAATTTAAATTGACCAAATATACTTAATTTTTTAAGAATTATATATTAAATATTTTACGGTTAATTAATAATATAACCCTAAAAATTATCTTTAGTTGATGAAAATTCTAAAATTAATCATTTTAATCGAAAAATGAATTTTCATATAAATAATTTGAAAAACATAATTTATTTTTTAATTTATATTAAAATTAATAGAATATAAATTATGGAATCATTTCGACATTTAAATTGGAAATAAAATCATTTAAATCATAGAAATTTCTTGCAATAAAAACTAATTTTCTTATTTGGGTTGCAGGAATAAATATAAATATAATTTTTCCATGTATATTAATTGAATTCGGAAAAATGGCTTCCATATATGGAATAATAATTTATAAATTAATTTATAAAGAAATTTAGTTTTCTTGACATAACATTCTAACTATGTCAAAAAATTATTTATATACTTAAAATAAAATAATGAAAAGCGTTATAGTTAAAAGGTAATGGCTTAATATAACAAAAAATAGAAAATTTATATTAAGGTTGATTGATTTATAAACCACGTACAACCTATAAAATATTAAATATTAAAAAAATTATGTTATGTAAATTCCACATCAATTTTGTTTTCTTTATATAGAAAAGAATCGCTATTTAATAACATATACCCATTTCTCTTCATGTTTAAAGAACACCCCTCACCTCCCCATTTCAAATTAGAAGGCATGGGGCACCATAAATGTATTCCAAAACCACTCTTAATCATTATCTCTGTGTCCATGTATAGATGTTATCTACAAAATAAAAAATCCAAAGTCTTTAAGGGGTTTTCCAAATTGGTGATATTGAATATGTAATTTTTTAAAAACAACTTTTTTTAATTTGATTTAATTTTATACATTATTTCTACTACATTCATCCAGAAAGGATTAATTTCTATAGAATATAGTAAATATTGTATTTTTATTATTATAATGGATTATCATATATCCCCCTTTTTTATTACCTCTACTTATTCAATTATGTGAATCTATTGTTTCTATTATGGAAGTTAAGTGCCTATGTTAATAATGAATTTATTTTTCATCCATTACAACACTGATGTATAGTATCTAACTATTTTTTGTTAAATAATATTTGAGTAGTTTTATTATATAAAATTTACTCTTATTGAACTAAACTATAATCAAATAGTAAGTAAAATAAGACAAGTATTTGAATTTAGGAAAAACCTACAGAATTATATAAACATTTATAATTAAAATTTAACCAAATGAATCATCATAATATATGATATAAAAATGTCTGATGAGAATATTAATTCATCTACAAGTTCATCAATACCATTTCATTTTACACACAGACACACAGATACACACATATATATATATTTAAATTTTACATGAAAATTTATATTTATACACAAATAAACGAACCATTAAACAATGAAATGAAAGAACCGATATCAATGAAAATAAGTAAATTTTATTAATTAATAGGTGGTAAAATTTTATAAAATGATAATATAATGTAGTAGAATTATTAATAATGTTATTTAATGAATTTATAACATTATTTGAAACATTGAACGTGATTTTAAATAATTCTACATAAAATGGATGTATGAGGTTAGAGTTTCTTGTCTTGATTTTTTATTATTTGAGAAATAATCATTATTCAGCACTTAATCATTTTGTGTGGTGTATGAACTACACAGTTATATATCATTTAATGAATGATATTATATTCATTGTACTATATGCCTCTTTTAATAATTAATACATGTATGTGGCGTACGATTAGACTAATTACAAAATGGTAAGTGTTTTCATAACATAATTTCAATCCATTCAGGTACACTTCTACATCATTCATTTTATCATCCTATGATTATCGATGATAAGACATATTATTACCTTATGTGTAATTTCTAGTTTTTTATTTATATTTATAGTAAATAGAAATAACTTTTCCTTTTGATTATTGCTATAATTTTTGTATTGGACATTGCGTCATTCCTCTTTTATTGGGGGATATATTGAGGGTACAAACAGACCTTATTTTATGAGTTAAATAAACATAGACATTAAAATTTCATAAATCAAGGACTCTTTTATCATGTTATTTAAAATTTCATTAAATTTTATTCCTTAATTGGGATATGATTCTACTGATTCACATAATTATGGCACACTCTAAAATAAAAACCTATATTTAAATAGATTGTTCGATATATGGGGAATTTACTAGAAATGAAAGATATTTTATGGGTATCGGTTAAAAAAATACTTTCTATACATTGATAGTCTCATTATAAAAATATAGTTCGTGAAAGCGCATTATTATTTGTTTCTATAATGATTAAATAGTCTGGAGGATAGCGTGTCACACATATTATACAGGTTTATACTCACCGACATAAACTAGAAATAATATTGATCATGAGAGTAGTTATCAAGGGGATATATCATGATAATTTTTGAATCATAAATTATTTATTCTATCATTATTGTAATTACATGTGATTATATTATTAGTTAAAACTTCTATGTTCATGATTCAAGATCATATCATTATTTATATGGACTTATTTGATCATCATCTATTCCTTCCATATTATTCTCAAGTATTTCATTAATTTTCATGTGATTATTTCATTAAACATTCTATAATGACTATAGAAAATGGAATTATGTTAGCTTACACTATATTTAAACCATATAATTTGAGATCCCCCATTATTATTTTTTATTTCCTCATGTTGGAAATATGTTTCACAGGAATGATACACTGGGTTATAGTAATGGGGATTATATTGCTCTCAATGAAAATAATTTTTTTTGTTTTATACTTTTGAAATGTAATTTTAATTTCAAGTATGTATCTAGTTTAACAATAGTACTAAAATATAATTTCCATTTGGATTTGATTAATTTTATGTATTCTAATTGTATAATATATGTCATCGTATCCTTTTTATTTGTGTAAGGGTTTCTATAGTTGGAATCATAGATAATTTAATAACAAACCATGGGAATAATATATATGAAAACATAAGTTAGGGAATATAACCATATAGTCGAATTTAGTAAAATAATAAATATAAAATGATATCCCATATATATTGTAACGTCCATGGATAACCTAGAATAATCCAAATAATTAATATATTGTTAATAAAATGTCATAATTTAAACATACATTGATGAATATTATTTCACTCAGATAAGTGTATCATAATGAATACATTTTACTTTTTATTTTAGTTAGTGCTGATAAAAAAAAACTAGCATTATATTTAATTTTATTGACAATGTCTCTATGATTGTACAAAATTTATAATGACTAGATTAATGGATATTTTGTTGATTCCAAATTAGTTATCACAATAAATGATCAATCACATTTACCCTCACCCAATATTTGACTCTGCATTGTAGAGAATGATATAGTTCACTAAATCTCAATTGTTGGGGATAATGGTGAAAATAAAGTAAAATTTTATTCTTGTTGAAAATAGGATAGGAAACACATAGTTTAATTTTCTATTACAATGAGAGGATATTCTTTTAATGTAAAAAATTATATAATGCATGCAATTTCAAAAGAAAAATGAAAATTTTAGAATAATGGCCTCCATCAAATATTATCGATGGTTAAATGTTTTAATTTTTTAAAACAAAGGAATTATGATAATCAATGTCCTAAGGAGGAAAACTCCTAATGAGAATAATAATGGTTATAAAATGTTCAGTTATACAGATATCATTAAAGATATTTCAAAATAAATATTAACGTAATGAGGAAAAGGATGATGCGGAATAGATAAATATTTATGACTAATGATCGATGATTATGCTCATATATAATTGGATTAATGAATTATGTTGCAAAACTATGAATAATAACATTGTAAAGACACGAAAATTCCATGGAATTTTATTTAAATACATTTGATTTTTACGAGTCCGTGAAAATTTATGGTGCTTGATTCCGAGGCCCTGTGTGCCCGGAATCTATTTCTAAATTTTGTTTATGTACGTCCATTAAACGTTCGTGCGGGATTTTATAACTTTTGAATCGGCACTCGGAATTGAAATCTGAGGGCACCGTTGGACACACAATGATGGTATTTGCTTATGAAGACATTCAACTCCATGGTGTTTGGTCAAGAAATGAAGATAGTTTTGGGCTTTTAAAGAATAAATTAAATAAAAATAATGTCTGTATCTTATTTTTTATTTAGTTGTTAAAACCTCCAAGTGGAGGTTGGGGGTGGGGGCCACCACACCTTAACCTCCCATGAGAGGTTATGGTGGTGAGTTCCTCCAGAACATAACCTCCCGTGGTATGATAAACCTTGGTGAAGACCACCCAAGCCTTTTAACCCTTTTAACTCCAATTAAAGTGGATAAATATCTTGACAATACCCATGAATTAATTTAGCCAAATCCACCCCATTAATTAGGTGAGTTACCTCATTTATTTAAACACCACATTTTTAATTCATGCTGACAATTAAAACAATATTCAATCTATTATTTCATTTGGTTGGCATCATTGTTTTGTTGATGGGATAATTGACGAAATCTTGGAGATAGAAAGCCACGGAAGAATGAACTCTCCGACGAGGAAAGACCACCGAAGAATGGCAGAAAACATCTTCATTCCTCAAACAGAACAAATGAGGGAGCATCATCCTTAAAGAACTCCGATGACACCATCCTCTGCTTCATCATTTTCGATGTCAACGAATCAACGTCCACCTTTCCGCGACATCATCAACAAACAACGATACGAGGTAGGGGATTTGAATTAATTTTTTTCCCCATTCTATCTTATTCAAAATGGTTTGTTATTTTCCAATTTTTACCATCATAATGCAGAGGGTGCGGGCCACACGAACTCAGCCCAACCCCCATATGTTTATATTCGCTTGATGTCGAGGGTGGCGGCGCAACGGCTCCGCCGGAGGAGTGGATCACGGCCGGTGGGCCGCGACAGTGAAACGAAGGCCGGCCTCAGGCCGACCACGAATAAAACAGGAAGCACAGGGTCGCCGGGTCGCCAGAAGGGCGCAGGGCCATTACATCGGGAAAATAAATTGGCTATGGACCCTAGCCGCGGAGGTACACATGGGAAACCGTCAGGCCATAGGAGGGGGCACGATGCCATCGTGCCGCCTGGAGGAAAGAGCTGTTGCCCCCTATCCACAGTAGTATAGAAAAAGCGGACGGCTATGCCTGTTGCTGGTGGAGAAAACCGGATGGCCGCTCGGCCAGCCGGACAAGGCAGGACACACCCGGGTCCCTCAGGATACCGAACAAGCACCCAACACCATTTCAGTTCTGGAGACAGGGGATGCAACACCCCCCCCCCCCCCGACGCTGCTAGGGTGGTCCCCACAGGGTGCCTCTAGCCGCTGGCTAACTGGGCAACGCAGGCCGCCAGCCAGGCCATGCGGGCCGCCAGCCCGGCCACGCGGGCCGCCAACCTGGCCATGCAAGCCGACGGGACAGACCCAGCGCAAGCCGAGCCGCACCCTTGGTTCGGGACACCCCTTGGGCCGGTCCTCCCCCTAAGGCCGGGTTGGACCAACGGATCGGGTCGGACCTTAGTCGGAACCCGTTTTACCCGAAATCACCTTTTCGCCTTTAACTTGGGCTACGGGTGTCCGATCGACGAACCACCTACGGTGATGGAAATCATCGAGAAAGATGATTCATTTTGGTATACCCCATATGTGGTTTGGACGTAGTTGGGGAATGGTGGGGTTTGATTGAACACAAATCCATCCGGGCCCTCGAAGCGATATTGCCAATAACTCACAGACCGAGCATCTGATTGACGCGCCGTCTGTCACTTTGAGACCCTTATGAATAGATGGAGCATCAGGATAAATCAACATGTGACTACATGGAAGTTGATGTATCGAAAATTTTCATGAATAACGGACCATCCCGGAATCAAGCGTACAATGTGGAAACCCTACAGCTGGCTGCACTCTGACAACTTTTCCTGGATCCTGTGGGGGTTCGACAGTTCTAACAACTGTTCGTGGATCCTGTGTGGGTCCTACAGTTATGACATCTATTCTAGGATCCTATGTGGGTATGATAGAATAGCTATTCCTAGATCCGGTGTGGGTCTGACAGCTTTGCTGGTCCTGGATCCTCTGTGGGTCCGACAACTCCAACTACTATTTCTAGATCCTGTGTGGGTCCGACATTTTCAACTGCTGGTCCTGGATCCTTTGTGGTTCCGACAGATTAGATGAATCAGTGACTACATTTGATCATCTCTATCACTCTAGAAATGTTTTATACCTATGTGAGAAGAGTCAAAAACTCTTTTGTTTCCCTATGAATGAGATGGATTACTTGATAACTTAGGTATATGTTTGGGCATATACCTATGTGGAGTTATCTATCGATTACATATTTTGTATTTTATCGTTGTTAGATTTTGTGATACCATGTGGGTCTCGGGGTCCCTACGGAGAATCCTTATACTCACCCCTACATGGGATATGACCGCACCTCATTATGATGGTTGTAGATAGTGGAAAACGCTGACTAAGGTAGATAGTAGCAGGACTGGGCGGTACACGGAGGTGGACCACCCAGCATGACGGTACACAGATGAGACGGACTGTCATGGAGTGGTGAGGAGGCCATCTGTACCTACCCTTTAGGTAGGAACCCTGGAAAACAATCCAGTAGATACATTAATTTTCTTCAGTTTTACTTTCTTTAAGTTTTACTTGGGTTTTTCTTTTTGGGCTTGTATTTCTAGCCCCTATTACTTTCCAGTACTTTTTTTGTATACAGTTCTACTTAGTGTTTCACTTCCAGTTGTGTACTCTGATGTGTTTGATTAAAGTTACAATGGAAATTCCTTCCCAGTTTAAGGATTTACGCCTTCAGTGCTAGTCTCCTGCCCCTGGACAATGGAAGGCGGGCTTTGGGTAATCACGATACGGGCCCGGGGGGACGGGTTGTGAAAATCACCAAATTTTCACAGATGGCACATTTATTAACACAAATTTTTCAAGTACATAATTAAAAGGCCAAAATAAGATATTGGATACTCCTCTTCATTAGAGAGGCCAGATTGTAAAAAAAAATGTAAATTCTTTATTTCCAATAGATAATATTTTAGCTGGATTGCTTCAATTTGTATCATCCTGGATATATAGAGAAGAGGATTTTCGACTTAATATTTGGGATCCCCTATATCCCCTGGAATATTTCGTACTATAGAAATAGATTATATCATCAACATAATCATTTAACATTTACTAAACTAGATAAAAAATTGTTATCTTTTGGGATAATAATTCAAATGGTGAATAGTGTGATGCTAGATACCTTGATTCACATCCTATTTTCGGTCAAATATCCAAAAGGTGTAATAAAAAAACAGATATGAAATTCTTTAAAATTTAGTTTGGGATCCCAATATGGAATTTAAAATACATTGGGATGCATGGAACAAGATGGCTCTATCATTTATCGAAGGAGGGATTAATTTTTTCTACTTTAAAGATTCCTTGAACTACTTACATTCTATGTTATCAAGGGAGGTAGTGGAGAAAAATACCACATGGCGGGGTGATTGGTGAATGGATTATCTATCGGTGATGAGGATGATTTGGATGATAATGGTTCTCCTTTTTATTCAAAAATTAGACTTATAATGGATAAACATAGGCCTTACTCCACTTGGATAATTGGGAAGGGTGAGATCATGTTCAGGTAGCATAATTGGATTGGAAGGATCATTGGAAATCCATTTTCCCTTTCTAAAAATAACACTTTCCGAAAAAGTTTGGGATTAAAATATGTTTATTAAGTTAATGTTGAATATGGGACAGATTTATTTATGTATCATCATTGAATAATCCCCTAATTCTGACACATGTATCTTTACTCCTTCACCATATGGCTATTTCACAATAAGGGATTACTATAAGTCCATGGTCATGCAGTTTCAAGGAGGGTCATGGAAATAATTTTTTTATTATAAGGATATACCTACCAAATTCAACATTCACACATAGTGGAATTGAAATATAGATATTCCTAGAGATGATAACATTATGAGATGCAGGATTTCAATGGCTTGTAGATGTTTTTGTCGCAAGGAATAAAAGGTGAAAAGACAGAATCATCTCTTCATTGAGAGTGAGTGGTAGAATGAGGTATGGGGATATTTGGGTGAGTTTACTTCATTATGTAATACAATTGTGGATAATAAATATTTCTTGTAACAATGGTTCCATGTATTGGGTAGGGAAAACACAGAGTGATATACTCATACCTTGATTTTTCATGAAGAATGATAGTGATTGTGGCTATATAAAAAAATAAATTCTATAAGGTGGTAAAATTTGATTGCAGAATGATTATAATCAAGGATAAAAACATGAATCTCAAAATTGTGAAGGTTCCTTCTAAATGGATAGATTCCCCATCCGTTCATCATTACATTATTTTTCCGATGAATTCGACTCAGGAGGCTGACCATTATAGGTGAAATTGGGTATACTAAGATCCCCATTAAGTCGGATTGAAGTTATGTAGTGATGGGTCCTGGGTGGTTAGTTATATTCAAGTTGTACAGGTAGTATGTGATTAAAATTGATCTTTTTTTGACTTCTTCAATCATACATGGTTATAAGTTAGCACTTCATTCAGAAGTGTTGGCCATGCTAGAAGGAATTATTTTTTGAGATTAGAGGATTTAAGTATTAAGTAAGATGAAACAGTTTCAATGCTCGTATACAGTGCTATTGATGTTGTGAGTAAAAATCATTGGTCTATTAATTATGTCATTAGTAAATGTTGTGAAACACTTGGGTACAACATCATGGTTTCTCATACATAGCATGGAGAAAACAAGGTGGCAGTCTAATTAATATTAGTGGATACTCTTGCTAATGAATGTTTAGTTTTTCATTACATGAATACCCTAAATCCAAAAGTGATAAATATATTTAATGGGATTCCCCCATCCAACATTTAATTATATGTATTTAAGCTTTGTTTGAATTTGATCTACCTTTACCAGTTTGTTTTTCCTTATATCCCCCTATATTTTAATTTAAATAAAAAATTAATATTAATTGTAGTATTATTTTTTAATGAATCGGTAGATATATAATGATTTTTATATAGTATTTATTAATTTAGTATTATTAAGAATTTGATGAAATGTACAAATAACTAAGAGAAGTGATTTTTCTCCATGTTGATATTTCGGAAATCACATGAATGAATGATGATTAAAATAATTATTTACCTGATTTTGAGATAAAAATGAAAAAGGGATGTTTATTTGAAATTATTGGTGACCATTATATTTTTACTGGATGTTTTATGTTTAATTTGTGGTGTTTACTACAATAGAATATTTAAGGAGTATATTTAATAATATGATAAATTTTTTGGAAGAATTCTTGTTTTAATTATCATTTTGATTTGATCTAGGTATTAATATTTTATATATTTAATAATAAGTATAAATTATGTTGATAATATATTTATTTTGGATGATTAGTGACCACCATTATGAATTTTTTTATTTGAATTAGGATAGACATAATTTTAATAAGCCATGTGATTAATTACCTATAAAATAAATTAATAAGAAATTTTGATAGTATTAAATGAGGTAACAATATTAATTATCAAATTTTTTAACATGTAAAAACTAGTTTTCTTTTGGTAAATATTTTAAATAAAAGTGTAATGCATATGGATTTTTTTATAAATGTGGTAACACCATAAAAATCCATCTTCATTATTCAATATTAAGCATAAGGGATGGTATACAAATAAATTTAATAACAACAAAATAATTACAAGATTATAATGATATGGAAATGATTTGAGTATGTTTATTTTATCACATTAATTATCTGGATAAATAATTTATTGCACATCAATATGAAAAGACAAATTTGAAGAGAAATGTTATATTTTTACTATTCATAATATGAAATCAAAATTCTTTTAAGGTATCCTAATATTTGTTGTTTTTTATAGTTAAATTACTAATGAGAATATTTTACATCCATATGAAACATAAAATGATAGTTATATTTCACTTGAATGTCATGGATTCCCCTTCTCACTATTGTTTTCCTATTTTTAAGAATAATATTACTATGACCATCGCATTTAACTTTCCCTCTAGTTAAGGGGATTTTTATCAACATTTATGATGTAGTTTTCCATCTATCAAATTTTCAAGTATTAACCTTCTATTTACATTAACAAAGTGAAAATTTAGAGTACCCGGTTTATTCATGGAGTGTAAAATGTAACAGACTAATATTTTATATTATGTTTCTTTTTAATTTTAATACTTTTTATATCTAATTTTATACAAAGAATATATATTAATCAATTGATTAAATATTAGTATTTAAAATTGATAGTTTTTATTAATCCATTAGAATTCTGAGAATTAATTAAAATAACAAAAGTATAAAAATATATTTTACACATGTTTATAAAAATAATTCATTGGATAAAAATAAATTAAAAATTAAAATGACAACCATTTTGAAAAAAAATATATATTTTTATTGAAAACCTATTTTTATGTTGACAATGGAATTTTTTCTTAATAAATTGAATTTATTAATATTAGTGAAATATCATACTCAATTATTGTTTTTATTTATTCAATAATGTGTTTCTAAAATCATACTCTTTATTTGATATGTTTATGATCAGAAATAAATCCAATTTATGAAGATAAATGTAGATTTTTTAGGTATTTTTGTACATTTTTATTGAACACCTAATAATAATATAAATTTTATCTCATTAATAATTTTTTTTTGAAAATATAATGTTATAATTTTAAAACAATTGTGTCAATATTTTCAAAGGATTAATTTTTTGTATATTCATTTAAAGATTTATTTTTTTCAAACATTCAATAGTAACGAATTTTAATCGAAAACTGAATTTTCATATAAATTGAATATAATGTAAAATTTTATTTGAAATTTTTTTTCAAGTAATATTGGTAAAATATAACATTGATAAATAAAATTTACGATATTTTAATCAATTTTACATTGAAATTAGATTTATAAATATTTTAACATTTCATAAATTTTCCATTTTAAAAATCATAACTCCATTGTGTCCATGGAATTTTTTGTAAATATAAATTTTTCCATTTTTATGATTTCAATTTCTTATAATGGATTCAATATTATTAATCATAATTTTAAATTATATTTTATGGTCAATTTCATTTTGAGGAAAAAATCTGAATCTTTTAAAAAATTATGTATGATAATATATATAAAATAAAGAAAAGGGTAATGTTAAATGGTAAAATATTAAAATAAATATCAACTAAATCATATATTCATTGGTTAATGATTATATTATTTCTTTATAGACTATAAAATATTTATTTTAAAACAATTTAAGTGATATTAATTCCACATCTATTTTTTGGATTTAAATTATGAATTAAATTAGTTTTAATCACTGAAAATCATATCTTCTCTAGTATAAATAAAAATCCTGACCACGCGATTATGATTAAATTTTTTTGAATGTCATAGAATTTATTTCCCAACCTCTCCTAGTAACATTGTCCGCATCCATGATATTATGGAAGAACTAAAACTCCAAATTAACATTCCTTAAGGGGTACACTAAGGTGGTGATATTCTAGAGAGAATTTTCATAAAAACAATCTATTAATTGAGTTTCTTTTTGTACTTTATCCCCACCCCTTCATTCATAATAGATTGATAACTATTTAATAATTTATATTTTATGGTTTTATGTTTCTAATGGAATATATAATTACATAATATTTTTTCAACTCCTCGTATTCGAAGAAACAAAATTATTGTCTATGTTATGCTTGTTAATCACCTCTGTGAAAAAAGATTTTTTTAGTTTCGATTTCCTCCTTAATGGATAGTGAGAAAAATATTATCCTACTTAAAAACTAATATAAGTATTTATATTATATGTTATATCTGAATCTTTATCAATCTTATGGAAATTATATTAAATTAACAAATATAGTCTTTTTTATTCTGAAAAAATAACCAAAATTTACCAATCAATTTTAATTAATAATTTATCTAGTGATTCATCCTCTTGTAATAAATAAAAATAATAATTTAGAAAAGTAAAATTTTTTATGTTCAATAATTAATTTTCAATTCAATTATAATGATTTTCCCCTTTTAATACCAAATGTATATTCATACATAAATGAACTTATCATGAAACAAATGCACCAGAAATAATGAAAATACTGAAAAAAAATTATAGAATGGGGGTCATAGTTTATAAAATGATTTTATAAGTAATTATATTTATGAATATTCTTCAGTAATATGTTTATAAAATTCGTTAAACAATAACATATATTGTTAAATAATTATACATTAAAGGGTAGCGTGAAATAAGGGTTTCCTATATCATTTTTTACTTCAGTGATATATATGACTTATACACATGTTAATAATTATGGGTAGTGTGTGTACTACATTTTTTTTTTAAATATCATGTATTTAATTATATTCATGGTATTAATCATTTATTTACATAATTACTACATTAATGGGTTATATGATTCGACTGATAAAAATGTTTTAAGGAATTTCTTAACTCCGCTTCCATTAATTATGTTAAATTTCTACTAAATATATTTTTTCATTATATTAATAAGGATGAAATTAATTTTGACTATAATGTGTTTTATTTACACATTTTTTATATATTTATTTTGAATAAACATAATAAATTCATTTTAGTAACAATATAATATTTGTATGTGACTTTGTTTCAATATACATTCAATGAGGTATATAATGATGTTTTACACCCACATTATATTAAAAGGTGTATATAGATACAATTTAAACTATAATATCATGAATTTATTTTTTTCACATATTATTTACTGTTTTTATTAATTCTATTCCTTCATTATGATTATCATATAATTGTTTCAATGTGGTATGTGACACTTTGTATTGAAAATGATTATATTAAAAGATTATTCTATATATTAGAATTGATTTTGAAATTAAATAAATGGGTTGTAGACTTTTTTATTGAACCCCGTCATAGAAACAATATTCAGGTGGTATAAATTTAGCTGGAGACAAACATTTCATGTTTGTTTCCATTTAATTTAATCTTTCTAAACTATAAATCCTGAAACATGTTCCTTGAGAAAGGTCATGACACAAATAACACAGGTTCATAGGAACAGACTTATAATAAAAAGAGGAATGATCTTGAATGTATCTATGTAGAGGTTTTATCATAATATCTCAAATGTATGAAATTATAAATTTTATAATTATTTTTAATTCATGAAATTAATCGATTTGTTAGAATATCCATATCAAGATTCATAGCCATGACGTTATTTATATGGAATTACATAATCATATTATTTTTACCATATTGTGCATTAATTATTGATCAATGGGTATGTATATCATTCATTCATAATTTCATGGTGATTATAAATAATTGATTCCTATTGGATTTTTCTATCATTGCCCCTTATAAATAATTTTAGATCACCCCTTTTTGATATATTATCTCTATCGGTTTCCAAGATGATTGTTATGACAGATGAACAAGGTTACACTGAGAGAGATAATGGTGTTCTCAATGAAAAAAATGTTTTATTTTATATTAAAAATTTATGATTAATTTAACATATGTATCTAGTTTACATTCAATTATGAAGGATTCAGTTATTTGGGATGTGATTCTTTAGTTATTTTTTTTCTCGGAGTATATTCTATAAAGTTATTAATAGGATCACGAGTTTAAATGGATTTTGCAATTTTTTTTTTTTGGGACAAATTTTTTTTTGGTCTCTCACTTGAGATTGTATAAATCATTTTAGTGATCATTTTATCATTCTAGAATAATTGATTGAATTATTTAGTTTTATTTCCTTATATATTAATCGTTTGGTAATTGGGGAACATTGAATATGTATTATAAAATGAGATGGTGATTCTGGTGGCTGGGTATAAATCATGAGATTGCGAATTTTGGGTCGCCCAATTATGCTAGCTGATAGATAATGGGTGACCATATTGGACCCTCTAGTTAAATTTATCTTCTTCTAGTTCCAGTTTTGAAGGTGGATGATATATCTATGGACATTTATGTTTTATTACCACAAACATACTATAGTAAAATATATATATGATTGGTGATTAATTGTTTGACAATATAATCTAACAAAATATTAATTTGGGACAATAATAGTATTTATGATATATGTATGTTTTTTGTAAGGAATCATCTTGTTTCATAAGGTACTTCCTTTAATTTGGGATAGGAATACTAGGATTACATTTATGTTTTGTAGGATTCTACATGTGTTAATGAGGACTCATGTTTGATGACTACAACTTATGATTGAAAAAACATTTTCTATATGAAGTGATATATTTAGATCAAATTGTATATGAACCATTCCTATGTAATAGATTTTCTTATATCATGATATATAAATATGCAACTCATTGATTTTTCTTGAAAAATTATATTTCATTTTTCAACTCGAATGGATCCCATTGAGGATTCATATAGTTGGATATGAAGATCAATTATTTTTCGTTTGGGGTAGATATATATTCTTTGGTGGGACTATGTATTATTGTCGAGTTTTTCCAATTATCCTATATATATTTCATCATATTAGTATAATACATATTAATTATAAACCATATTATTATTTTCTACATCATCCCTATGAGTTTTTTGGTGACTGTTTTATTCGGATTTTTTATCATCAATTATCTCACAATTTTTTAACCAAATAGGGAAGGTTTAGTCTGGGTTTTGTTGGACTATTTTAGGTCCCTATGTGGGTTGGTAGGTTTTATTATCCATTTTAATTTTTTATTCAGTTGGTATGAATTCATGATGTTTTACACATGTCACAATTCATGATATATAATCCAAATCCCATTCATGTTCTATGTTAGTAAGAGATTGAGTTTGCGCCAAATGATTTCCTTTTAGAGAAAACCGTTGAAATCATTAAAACTAAAGTTAATTTATGTTATAATAAGTATATTCTATTGAATATGGTGTTATATTGGATGATATCAAATTATATTGAGGCTTGGGATCAAGAATCGTTGAGGAGGGTGTAAATCCCAAACCTATATGCCACATAATCGGTGCCCCGAGACAGGTGGGCCGCCTAGACCCAATTGCATCTCCCCAAATTCCATAGGCTTCTGGCCAGTAGAGAGCACCAAGGGTTTGTTTATGGGGAGACTATTAACTCATTAACAATGTGTAGTAGATAAGATGAATGCAAACTTATGTAAATAATGGTGGAAATATAAGTAAACAGTAGAAACAACAGAAAAATAGAGACAACTGTAACAATATCTAAAATATCTAGAATAGGATTCAACAACTGCTGATTTGTAATTTCACTGGGAAAATAGAATACATAGATACACTATAGTAGGTATGACATGTTACTGAAATTTATAAAGGAAATCAATGACTATCATGATCATCCCAAGCTCCAACATGTCATATTCTCTCAATATTGATACTAAACAACCAATAATAAATTTTTTATGACATATGATTCCGTTTTTCAACACTTGACAACATGTAATATTCCTTAGGTACCCAACAACACTCATAAATCTTGTTATATAAATCTTATGGGGCCACCGCCAATGGTGTCTATATGATACGACCCATGTAATGGAATTGTAACATTGTGTGAGCTTGAATATATTATGTAAATAAGAACAACATAACAAAATACACAAGTATATACATCATCCCTCAATCGGTGTATGAACATATAAATAATATATTATTTGAATCCTTCCAATTTATAAATAAGATAGATTAATAATTTACAATGTTTCCATGATGTAACATCGAAACCATTAATGATATCAAGTAGTGAAGTCTCATGGTAATAACCAAGGAATAAAAGACCTCAATGGATTCCAAATAGGAAATAATTATATACTGGCATGGGTAAGAGTGTATTATGAGGATCATAGTGCAAGGAATTAAAAAATGAGTTGCCTAAATAATCCAAGTTGGTCATTCATGGTCAAACACGACTAAGCAGATACATCGGCTTACGGGATATAACCATAGAACCTACTTTTAAATTCTGAAACCAAGTGGTGTATCTGAGGAATGATATATTGATATGTATGGTATCCTATGGTGTGATACTGGGAATCCCAAAAATAGACAAGGATCGAGATCTTTGTGGGTATCAACCGGTGCAAGTTGTATCCATGAATCAGAATATGGTTCATATGTTCACATGGAATTCTCTAATCAGAATCCAAGTTGTAACTTTGTCAAGACATTCATATATTATTATAAACTCATATAATATTAAATTAGTATCGTGGATTTGATTTCATTAGGGTGATAAATTCAAGTAGCATGAAAACTTTTTTTAAATTCATTTAGTTCAATTCATTATTTTCATTTGTGTGACAAGGCCATATACGATGACCCCATTCAATTAATTCATTAAAATTATGTCCCATATTAAAGATTCATTTTTCTAACATACATTAATGTGGTATGGGGTGATAAGTATATTCAATAACCTATTAATTTATATTTAAGTCTATTCCCTATACATAATATACTTTCCAATTCCAATTTAACATTTATTTATCAATTGAAGAACTTAACTAAGGTGGGTCATGTGGTGAGAATACATGGTACTTGAGACTCTGAAATTAAAAAAACAATCCATTTAATATTGAAATGGATTCCCTTTTTAAGGCCATCACATAAAACACCATAATAGTGGCTCTAACATGTCAAAACACTAAAACAACAATTATGTAATAACATCCTCTATGGGCTGAATCATATTGCGGATATAACCAATAAAAAATATTATATTTTAAAATAGAATAACATTATGGTTATAACGTGTATAAGTATGAAATATTAATTCTATAAATTGATCTTGATAAAATCTTTGGGCCCCAAAATATTATTCTAAAATAATGAAGATGAGGGATGAGTTATAGGCCACCCATCATAGGATTTTATGAGTCTACACCTTCAGTATTGTCCCCCGATTTTTCATGGATCAGATTATATATATATAATGGATAAAATTTATTATACACTTATTAATATTTCGAGAGTAAAAGATAAGAGGAATGTCTTAAATGGACTCATGTAATTACCATTGTGCAACCTATGTTATGAGAGGAAGATCGATCATATCATTGATGAAGGAGATCCATTGATTCCTACCTTAGGTCATTAAAATGTGAAAACTTTTTGAGGAAAATGGTTAATCCTAATGGTTCTTTATATTATGGATTGATAATAAGGGTTAATATATTATTAAGAGAATATTTTTAAAATTAGTCAAAAATAGGAATCGTCAACGTTTTTTCACATTGTTTGAAAAACCGTTCATAAATAGTGCATGATTGCCTCGGCAAAACCAGAAAATTAATGGTTAGGCTTCACAAACATGAACCTATCATTTAAGGTAGAACTTTCTAGAAATACACCATCTACATGGTTAGGAAAATCATGCACCAACCATGATCCATCAATGAGACATGGCCAGTTAACCAAAAAATATTGTGTTCTAGGATCTTTAAAAGACCCAAAACAATTGGTAACAATAACAATATTAAATAAATCCACATAAGGTCCATGATAATGATATAGAGTCTTATTTAATGGATATATACCTGAGTAAAAAATCAGGTTCTTACAGTCTTCCCCAATTTAAGAGAACAACCCCCCCCCCCCCCCCGATATCACCTTCCGAAGCTGGTGAAACACTATCTAATAGAAATTATGGACACAGAGTATGTATATCTGCCACCAACATAGAAGTCTCATACTTCATGTGGACATGCGTCCATAGAACCCATACTTGAAGGATAGACCTACCCTAGAGAGCCTTCATGGTTAGGTAGATGATGCGTACTGGATACTCCTTGAAGGTTGAATCAACATCAATCTAAACATCCTTCGGATCAAAAGTCTGTTATAGTCATGCATAATAATAGTGATATGTGAAACCTAGAAGACTTATTTCATGGTATGATACCTATGTGGTAAAATAAATTATTTGGATACCTACACAACTCTATCTAGAATTTTAAAAGGCCCTAAAACCAAATGAGTCATTTTTTCTTGTTTTCCAAATAGCCAACATCCAAGAATGGGTGATACCAAAATAAAAACACTAACCCTTTCCTCAAACTCAAGAGGTTAGTGAAGGTGATTTAAATTATATTTTTTCTTGACTATGTATTATTCATACACATTCTTATCAGCTATAAATGCTATAATGTCACTTGAATGAGATAAGAATGATGTAGGGCTGCCTAACTAGCATGTTTCCAATACAGGGGAAAATGATATGACGAAATGTATAAGGAATAAATAGAAAAAATATTAATTTTCTCCTAAATTGTTTTATTATAGCATACCAGAATGAGAACTAATTTCTTCTCCCAATTACCATTGAATTAAAGTACACATGCTTAGAGCATATCCTCTAGAACATGTATTTTCTCTTCTGATTATAAATGAGTATGAGGGTGAAATGTTATGATTATAAGAACTTATGTTCCGTTATATTTATAAAAAATATTTTGGAACTGTGAATTGAAATGATAATCACATTCAGAATTGATTTTATATGTAACCCCATGTAGTCGTATGTTCTCACTGTTATACCGTCTTTACAACCCATGAATTAATAAAGTATCCGGAATATCAATGAAGTGGGATGAATTTTTTAGTCACTTAATGAGTACCCATATATAATTTCTACCACTTGAGGACTTAGACATGATTACAATAAAATCCATGGATAAATATTCCCATTTCCATTTTTGGATGGAATGTCGTTTTATCATTCCCGCTGATCTCTAGTGATTCACCTTAAACTATTGACAAGTGAAACACCTATTGATAATGCATGTTATTTTACATTTCAACAAAGGCCACCAATACTGGAATCACATATCTCGATACATCTTCAAGATTCCTAAATGAAATTACAATTGAGATTGATGGGAATCTTTCATCAACTCCTTTCACATATAAATATGGACCTAGAAACATCCACGATTAAATAAGATGTCATCTATATCTACAGACCAATATATAGGGGGTTATCTCTTGATATACATTCAGGGAGAACTAAGCCCTTAGGATCACTGAATTCTCTACTCATCAATATAAATACGATGGAAGAAGTAGCTAACATGGATGAAAGATATAATTTGCCTTAGTAACATGAAAATCCAAATACATCTTATAAAATTGGGCCATCAATTTCCATTCATCACTGGATTCCTGTAAGAAATGGGTTTGTGTTATCTGACTCAATACACCTAAAACAGTATTTCCCTTCATAGGAGTAATAGAAAACACAAAATAAAAGGATTGTAGATATTCAACCTATCTTTCCTATCTTAGTTTCAATTCATGATGAGAGAAGATATATTTTAGGATCTTTTGGTCTTTGTACACCATGGATCACTAACCCAAAAGATATTTTCTATAAAATCATAATTCATGGACCACTTCTTCTAATGAAAGGTGGAGTTATGGGTAATTATATTCATGAGTTCTCAACTAATAAAATCCATATGTAATTAATCAATCCTCATAATTCATTATTACTCTATTTATGATGCATGATGCGTTACAGAAGATGATATATCCTTGTCCTATCTCCATAAGAGTTAGAATATGTGCAAATACAATCCTCCCTTTCAACTTGTGAAAGTATTTTGACATGCTTCGGACCACGTGAACATGAATCTATTCACTGTTATATAAGTAATATATTAAGAAAGGTAGGAAAATTTATATATGAAATTCCTATAATATCTTTCAATCCCTAAGAGACATTGAATATCAAACACTTTATTGGGATTCTCACATGAAACTACAACACTAGCCTTTTCTAGGTCAACAGATACTCTTGATTCTGATATAATATTAAACAAGAAGTAAAAATTTTCATTCTTGATGTCGAACGTAGAAATCTAGGAATAATGATAATTCTCTATTAGTATACCCATAACCATGTCAATAAGTTTTGAATGGATTCTATTAGTCTGAGAATACAACAAGATGTCATCCACAAAGACTATGAATAATGATTCCAAATATATATAGAACACAAAATACCTCAGATCCATGAAATGGGGGGGGGTGTGTTTGTTTGACCAAACAACTTAATATGTTTCTCATACAAACCACACATGCAAATGAATGATTTACTAGGTATATCTGATGGACTGACTCGTACCTGATGAAAATATGATCTCAATTCGATATTGGAGACTTATTTTTGTTCTTATAGATTGTTGAAGGTATCATATATTGAAATAATTGGATACTGTTTATTGATATTAATCTTGTTCATCCACTATTAATACACAGAATTTTGTAAGGTTATAGACACTGTATTCAAAAAAATGCACGGGTGAACCCCAAGAGGATATACTGGGATGTATAAAAATTCTTTCCAATAAATCCTATAAATACTACATGAGATTCTAAAGCTATGTAAGTGCCATCTTGTATAGAGGAATAGACACTATATATGCTCCTAGGACATTTATGATTTTAAAATTCACCTCTCTCTAATGATGTAATCTAGAATATCATTCAGAATGAAATCACAGTAATGATATACTACAAGAGAGAAATAACCTCTATGTAAAATATAATTTTTCATGAATATATGTTCAATCTATGCGGTCACTCCACCGATCCGATGATGCTCTTCTCTCAGTCTACCATCATGGAATTCTCTGTCACACTTATGTAGATAATTACTGCCCTCTAATGATGAAAATGATACCCATAATTGATAACAGACTATGAATGAATGATATTTAACTAATAAATCAATCTTAATAATGACATCGAATCTTATCATCTTGAAAAAAGTGGTTTCATAAGAATTTGTAACTTCCTACATCAAGGGGTAGTAAAAAAACTAGCATATTCCCTCTTTTCAAACATCAAACCATGTATATAAGGACATTATATGATAATAATATTGTATCTATAGTCTGAGAAATTCCAAGATAGAAACATGGATAAAAGATTTCAAATAACCATTATAAATTAAAGAAAATACTATAGTAGTTTCCATAAGAAATGTACCTTGTATTTTGGATTCTCCTATAGCTGGTCCTTGGGTATTGGATGTAGTGCATGCACAGAACAAATTCATGACAATGATCAATAGATGTACTTGTATGATAATTACCACTCTATTGTTTCTTCTGGTGATTAGGGGTATAAATTCCACATCTATGACATCATCCTCAATCAGACCTTCTAGTGCTATTCCAATTCCCCACCTAACACGACATAAAATAAATTGCCCCTAATGTTGGAGCTAGTGTAGATCCTTTTCCAATAGATGAGGTTTGGAAGGTTCTACATGAACACTAAATATTCCCCATTTGGACAAAATCCCCACACTCAATTGTGTATCTATAACATTTATGATTCGTGTTCCACCATCATCCATACTGATAAAAAACTATAGAGCTATCGAAGCAGAAATTCATGTTGTCACTCCCCTAGCATGGAAACTACAGAGAATGCTTCTTGCCACTGAAAAATAACTTACATGGAATGGCACTGGTCCTTTATTCCCAATACTATTATTATAAATTATGTTATAATCATTGATTAGATCCTATTTGACTACTTTAGGAATTGTACGTAGAAAAAAGATTCACATCTATATGGATGGAATACTGGATCCCTTCCATGAAACATCTTTCTCATGAAATATAATCACTGTCTAGAAGTTGTACAAAGAGCTACAAAGCTATGAAACAAAATGAATATTCCATAACTAATATAGAACCCTAATCAGGATGAATAAACATAGTATAATTGTCATCTCGTAGTGTCTGATGAAATAAATGATCATAGAAGGTAGTCTGTAAACCAATCCATAACATTCCTTGATGAAGACCAACATGGGTAATCATGTCCCTCTAAAGCTTGGATGAGTCCCAAAGAATGTTAATATAATTTTTAATCAACCAAATTATAGGTATAACCAAAATATAAATGGCTAAAAAAGGATAAATATATCCATCATTTAGCTACATGTGGGATATCACACTCTAATAATGTTGGAGGATGCTGTTGTTGGAACTTTTTAGTCAGTCAAGCATTGTATGTGCAATCCATGGAACACCATGCATGAACATTATCAAATAGAGGAAACTATCACAAACATTGGTATAATTTCCCAAATATTGTACTGTAGGTGGGTCATGAAGTGGAACTCCTATAGGTAAGAATATATGCTCAAGGCCCACCACATTGAGAGCATGGTTGTCTTTCCCAAGTTATCATATGATGCAAGGATTTCATGGTGGAATTAGTCTTAAAATTACATTAACGTGCCTCAAGAAATGTTAGAGAAGAATGAAAACATCACCAGAAAATGATTAATGATATAAAACACACTACGCAAGGAATACTCCCCCAACTGCCTTCTTAGATAGCGAGGAATTAGTACGTTCTCAATTATATGATTCATTTCATTTTACATTTAATTTCCTGGTTCACTCCATTAAATTTTATAAATATTAAATGGGGAGATAAGAATCTAAAATGAATTTATTTTAGATGTCTTGATTCAAATTATAATGGTTATTCATTTCCAGTGAATCAGTTTCCATAAAACTATAACTAGAAATGATACCCATTTTTTTTGAAGCATAATGGTGCCACTCAGTTACACACTCAACCAAAAACAGGAAGGGCCATACACCTCATCAATTGATAAAGACAATAGCTCAATAACAACCAAAAATAATTCAAGAATAAGATAAATATCACAACATCACTCCACAATCACTAGAATATCATGAAATGTAATGATGTGAAATGCACATATATTACATGAAAATATGTATGACGAGAAAATTCAAGGTGCTTATATTGATGCATGTATCAATGATCCTTTACCTCATATCATTGAGGAAATTATGAATGAAAATCCAAAAACAATGAAATAATAAACAACACCATACAACTTGTGCATCACCCAACGTGGAAATAAAATCAACAATAATAGGAAAAAGAAAAAGAATAATTATATTTTGGGTAACGTGTCTTGAAACCCATACATGGGTTTTTGATGCTGAAGCATGGACTATGAACAAGTACCATGTGATCATATTCACCCCAATATTGTCTAAATATAATATTACAATAATGGAACCTCTTATTATATCACATCGTGATTTCACAGTCCCAGATTCAACATAATGGTTTCCATGTTCCTATTGGGCCCCACGGTCTCAAGCACATCTCCCTAAAAACTTGAGGTTGGTGACTAGTTGTAAATACCAAAGGAGGGTCAGTGGGGAGACTATTACATATTTACCAAAGTGTAGAAAAATTTGTGAATGTAAACATTTGTATATAATAGATGAAATATATGTAAACAAAAGGAACATCAACAAAAACAGACAATGGTTAAAATAATTGACACAACTTGAATAGAGTTCAACAATTGATGATATTTAATGTTGCCAAATAACTGAAAACATGGATACACGATATTAAGTATAACATTTACCAAGGAATTAAATGTAAAAAAATGACTATCCCAGTCATACCAATCTTTGAATATATCATCTTCTATCAACATCCATAGTAAAACTTATGCAAACAATTTTTTGAAGTCGTATGTTTCCCATTTTCTACACCTACAAACATGTAATTATTCTAGGGTACCAAATAGTTCATGAAGAGTATGTGAGAAAAATATTATTAGGCCCCAACCAACATTGTCATTGACATATGGTCTATTTAATTGGAAAGACACATTGAAAAATAATGCATATATAATTTAAAGTCGTACAATATTACTAAATACTAAAGTACCTACATCAGCCCTCGATTGGTGTCTGATCATGTAAACAATTTATTATTTGGTTATCACTAGTTTTTATATAGTTCACATGATTTAAATTGTAAATGTTTCATTATGTAACAATGAAACCAATACTGATATCAAAAATATAAGTCCAAAGGTAATAAACATGGTGACATATACATCATGTGTTGGCAATTTAGTAACGACTATAGTGTGGAATGTTTAAGAGTGTAATCGAAGGAGCATAGTACTGGGAATTCCATAATGGGTTTCCTTCCATATCCAAGGTGGTCATACATGATATAACATGGCAAAGTAGAGACAGGGCCCAACATGATATAACCATGGAACATATTTTCTAATGCTTGATCCATGGATTTTCCCTAAGGAATCCTTTGATGATATGTAAGGGATCATATTGTGTCATACTGGGTATCCAACTAATTGAAAAGGATCAGGATAAAAGGGTTTATCAACCTATTAACATTGTATCATTGAATTAAAGTGGGGTACCAGAGTACTTATTGCATTCTACAATTAGATTCTAAGGTGAGATTGAGTGAGGACATTCTAATTTGATTATGAAGTCATGTAAAATTTTATTCTCTTCATGACTTTCTTATCAATATTGTGACAAGTTGAAGTATCATGCAACCTTTTTATCAAGTAATTTGGTTCATGACTTCATTTCATTAGTGGGAAATGTAAATATAGAAATCAAACATTCATTTAATTCAAATAAATGATATTACATATTATTGTTTAATTCCACTAACTTCCAGTAATTTTGTAATGGACTATACATATATGCAACCCATTATTAATTTACATTTAAGTCCAATTCGTATACTTTTTATACATGGAAATTTATATTTCACATTTAATTATCTATTGAGGAAATTAACTGAGATGGGTCAAGTGGTGAGTATTCATGGTATATTCCATTATGAAATTCACAAAACAAATCAATACATTTAATATAGAAACACTTAATATTAGGAAATTCAATCCATGACACAACCAAATGGTGCCTCAAATATGTCAATATAGTAAGATGACAATTTTAGAATAACAACCTCTACTTGATGAATAGATTTATGGGAATAAACCGTAAAAAATAATTATATATTTGGAATGAACTTGTCTATATGGTTCTAACATGTATATGAATGGCATATTAATTCTATAAATAGAACCAGATAAAATCGTTGGACCCCACCATAAAATTCCAAAATAAATAAAATTTAGGGATGTGTTGCTGACCACACATCATAGGGTTTTAAACTCTATTCCTTTAGTTTTATCATTTTATTTGGTTCAGATTAGATTATATCTATGAAAGGGAGAAAAATGTTTATACACTGATTACTAGTTAAAGATAATGTGAGATGTAAAATGGCTTAAATGGAATCGAGTACTAATCTTCACACATCCATTGGGATAAAAATAAGTACAATTGGATATTGGAAGAAGGATATGCTGTGATTATTATAAGTACATGGCCTTAAAACAATACATAATCATGAATTAAATGAATAATTCACATAGAGTATCTTCTCAGGTTTAGAGTTTTAGAGAATTAGGACATAACTATTACATCTCAAAAGATTACAAAGTAGACACTTCTACTAAGTTTCCATAAAATAAAAACCCTGAAAAAGAAACATGTCTAGTTCTATGTTTTATATAGAATGTATTTACTTTATCCCATCTTTGACCCTATTAATTTTTATGTCATGTGGAAAACATTTCAAAAACTTGGGATGTGCATAAAAATCCCAGTAAAGGATACACAAAAAAGGAAAACTATTAGTTTTTTCAAAATAATAAGTAAATCATGAATACTTTATCATCAATAATACCTTTCACCATTATGAAGTAGTAAATACTCTTCACTGAATAAAAGATTAATACTTACCCTTTTATAACCAAAATATTACCATAATACACATATAAAGAACACATAACATATAAAGGTAACTTGGGACATAAACATACTTAAATGGAACAACCATACGATCAACTTCCATACATATCACTAAATGGAATAGCCATACGACCAACTTCCATACCCAATGCATTGGAGGTTATAATGTTACCACCCGTCCTGGTATTCATGGAACCACTCATCCAGGTATTCATGGAACCACCCTTCATATGGTTTATCACATAACCACCAGTCAAATGTCCAAGTACAATTAAAAAATAAATAGACATAAAACAAATATATTGGAATGAAAAAATTTCAAAATTTTAATCCCAATATATCATTTAAATATATTGAAATACGAAATCTATTATCAAAACCATTTTCAATACCAAAATTCATATAAGAGTATATGGTATTTATTTTCTTGTAAAAATTTAAATTCTTGTTATGGAAGCCAAAGGTCAAATAGTACTCGTGGTGGCGGAAAAGGTCGTTGTCACCGCGTACATTAAAAGAAACATTACTTTTTTGTAATTTAGTAAAATGCTTCATAGAAAAAGATTCCCTTTTAATGAAATGAAAATTCAACGGTTTTTATATAGAATATAAAAGAAAGTCTTGTATTAGAACAAAAATAAGCCTCAATGAAAGGAGATTGAGACAATGTCCCTTACAAAGTCGGTATCCTCAGATTAAGGATAAATCAATTACATAGTTAGGTGTGACCAATATAAATACACCCAATATTAGAGGATATTAAGTGTAAAACAATTAGAGGTCATCCAAAAATATTCATTGTATGACATAATGAAGATGTAGAGGTTTAACCCAAATAATTGAAATTGAGTTAAGAAGTTCCCTTACAGAATTTCGACAGCCTAACGGTGTCATTTTAAAATTCAGAAAATGAGACGATGAGAGATAGAAAGGGTATCTCATCAAATGGAAATATCATGTACATAAATAAGGATATATAAGAACATATCACAATATAAGAAGATGAAAATTAAAAAACTTAACAAAAGGAAGTCTTTTAAAAAGAGGAGGGTGGAATGTTCACTTACCGATTTGGGTAACATTCGAAACGTACACCCCATGAAAGAAGGGTTATACAATGAAGATGTAAATACCCATAAACTAGAGTATATTACACAAATAGATTAATAATGTGTAGTACATACACCACAAAAATTGAAATAGTGGAAAATTTAGCATGAATCTCATGGGAATAAAAATTGAGATAAAACCCCTTTACCTCGTTGTAATCAATCGAGTCGTATGACCAAAAGATAATAACCTCCAAATAAATTTTAGAAAAACATGGATATAAACAAAATCATGATAATATATATAAATTGGAATAACACAATAAAACACATTCCATAAATAAGTGGTGACCAATGGAAATCTCACGGAAATAAAAGTGAGCTAAAAAATCCATTACGAAAATTCAGCAGCCTAACGACGCCACTTAAAAATTCTTAAAATGAATTTATGAGAGTAATAGGGGGTATTTGATCATATTAAAATACAATTTAAGGTATGGTAAATATAAAATAAAATCCTAAAACATATGAACTTGGAGCATAAAAGAAATGACATAAAAGAGAGTACCTGAAAAGAAAGAGAGATGTCATATCCCTTACCTCAAGTCCAACTTGTCTTGCTCGTTTTTTATATTACAGAATAATAAACCATGGTCAATTTATAATTTGATAAGTATATTTTTTTTAATTTTATTTTACAATTCATATCACATATTATAATTTTATAATAATTAGTTAATTATGAGAGTTCATATCAGACGTTTTTGTCGATGTTCGGTACATGAGTCAAAAATGAACTTGATTAAAAAGAATTGTCCTTGTAGTTATAATTACATAATATCCAGAATCGTATTAATGATATAAATATCCTATATATCCAGTATAAATTCATTTTATACTACTCCATTACATTTTTGAGATAGAAAATTAAATGCATCGTTCATGGAGACGGTAGGTCATACGTACGACTGAACGCTACTTTCATTTTTTTGTCATATTCATGGAATTAAAACTAGATTAGAGATATAGATATTATAATTCCAGTATAATATATATGTTATATAGGTCACATATGTTCATTAATTTCATTCTTTATACAATCCATGTATTGCATGAACAAGTCACATCACTTGAGGGGGCGGTAGTCCACACTTCCTCATATGAAATTATGGAATTTTCACAACAAGAAAAGCATAATGGTTTGTTTTAAATACATAATACAGAAACATATAAAAAAAATAAATACCATATATATCATATATAAAATATAGTGACATCATAATGGCCACCATGAGCGGCGTTAGGAGATAATTGAACAATCATTGTTTCATGAGACATTAATTCTCCATCCACTGAAATAGTAAGTTCATTAACCATTAGATGGAGGTGTGTGTAAGTGTAGCTAGAATAATTCACATAAAAACATCATAGTTTATATAATATTCTGTTGTTGTTAGAAAATAATTGAATAAAAATAGTTTAGATGGTTGGATAAGCAATAGAAAACAAAATAACACAAGAGAAGGCATTACCTTTAAATCGGGTAACTCCCCTTGGTTTGATCAAAAAGGGTTTCTTGAAGAGATTTATGCCTAAGGTAAGGCTTATATGATAAAGAGAGGGATTTTGAGAGATAACGGGAGTAGGGGTTAGACGCTCCAAGGGCTTGAGAGGTGTGGGTAAGGGAGTAGAGGTGGGGGCCTTTTATAAGAGGGAGGAGGGGAACTATTGGAAGGTCATGAAATGTTACTTTATTATGAAATGATTTTCGGATTTTAAATGTCCCATACTGATGTATTTAGATGATAATGTGATAAGGGTTCTAAATCCGCACATGCAATAGGTTCTAGACAATATTACATCTTAGATTTTACCTTATATTTTCATTTTATTTAAATCGTTCATTAATGTGGTAATCAGTACATCATCATGGTGTCATAAATAAATTTATTTATATAATGTCTAAAATTTATAAAAAAATTACCATGATATAGGAAATATTTTTATCTTTCTAATGAATTTTTATAGTCAATATGATAACTTATATAACCCAATGTAAAAATTCTTTTAGTAAACCGATACATGTTTGTGACATTTTTATTTTAACTTCAAATAAAAAGTTATTAATGTCATTTTCATACCCATATGGATCCATGGGGTCCCCAAGTTGACCCATGGATTTTCATGGTCGGAAATCACTCATCCAATAAGATTAGGACATGTTTCAAGGTAATTTCATATTATTAAAACATTATTTTTATCTTAAATTACACTAATTATCTCTAATCGCGATTAATAAAACTCAAAAGTTACTACTCACCAAAAATTATTTTCATCCCATTGAACCAAATTTTAATTAATAATGACATCCATGTATGTCAGAATTTGAAAATTCAATTCATAGATGTGGTAAAATTTAATTTAAATGAAAAATCAGTTTTATAACTACCACTTAGTGGTTTCACTATTCATCAAAAATTAAAGTTTTTCATAAAAATACCAAAAATTCACCCTAAGATAAATTTGATATTACTAATTAAAAATTTATGCCTATTTTAAAAAATTAGAAACATATATGTTTGATTAGTTAATTTAATAATTAATTCCCATTTTCAAAACAAATAGCATGCTTTTAAGAAACATTATATATCAAAAGATTGACACTTGTTTATGTCCAATTTCAAAGTGAAATTAATTCCAATGTCCAAAATTGGATTAATTGGAAAAAATATATTCTAATTGATATTTAAAAACAATTAAAAAGATAATATATCCATATAAATAAATTAGATTAAAAAGGATGTTTTGAATTAAAATACAACATCATTCACTATTCATTAAAAATGAACTTTATCGGAAAAATACCAAAAACAAACAAAAAGTAAATTTGGATGTCCTAATGCTAAAGAAGTATTGTATATTGTCAAATATAACATATAAAATTGTCAAAAAGTGGATTCAAAAAGGGTTCTCCATCCAAAGGTAGTTAATCGACTTTTTAAAGAATATTAGAATATTTACGCTTAAAATTGGATTCATTCCCATTTTAAGCCTCTGACCTTTATTGGATAAAAGTAAAAAAAGTTAACAAACATATATAATCATTTTTTAGTCTATTCTATTCATTCCCACCAATAAAATGACTAGGCTTTATCTACCATTTAAAATAATATTTATTTTAATATTAGTGTGCAAAGAAATATTTCAAAGAAACTCGTTGTTGCGTATTTTGTATGCCATCGAGCATAACATTCCTTTTAAATTAATATTAAAATTTTATTCAAAAATATTGACAAATATGAGAAGAAGGGTTAAAAGATCATTATGGTAAAATATATAAAATGACCCATATAAATGGCATCTGTATGGTTTTTCTAGGAAGCTTAAAAAATCACGCGCAAAATGTCAAATTGTTTCTTAGATATTAAGGTCACATTCATGGTTAGGTCACAAAATCATCTTCCAACTATACGCGGTTTCCCTAAAATGAAAATACCAACCACAGTGTTAGTCCCACTGTGTTCCAACCATGCAACTTAGAAAATATCTCCAAAAAGATGTGTTTTAGGCACTAAACAAGCCACAAAATCCCATGGGAGCTATACCAACTAAAAAGGAATCCATAAAAGGTCAAAGATTAAAATTTAGACCGAAATTTACTGGATTCATAGATATGTTAAAAAATAGGTTTCTTACAAAAGGTTCACTATCCTCACATATTTTAAAAATATAATTTAACAACATGAATTCTTAGGGTTGAAACTTCCTAGGGTAATATTTTATAAAACTCCATCATAATATTTTAGGATTTTCCCAAATATATATTCACTTTCCTCATTAATTGGGTGCATCATGGGACTCCATACGATGGAGAACATTTTCTTGGGAAATGAACCAAATTTCAAAAAATTATATTTATTTTAATTATTTGATTTAGGTTAAAAATGATATATTTTATTAGTTGTTTCTTCCTATATTTATAGAATTTTTATTGAAAATTAAATGTATCAACTGAAAACAAGACCTCTTGTTGTATTTACTTGAAATAAACACGACGTAATTTTATTAAACCTTGTTTACTATCATATAGGTAGATGTCGTGAGTCAATTTCACTACCTAAAGGGGTTAATTTTTTATTTTTGGTTCATTTTTCTTCAATAGTAAATATCATAATTATAAAACGAAATGGGGTTTTATTTCATATATGGGATTTTTTATTACAAAAGGTGTAATGGTATTACACACCATTATATTATCATAGAAATGGATTTTAGTGATCCTTATTTTTAATTCATATTTTATTAATAGACGGACTCATATTCAATAATCCTAAGAGTAATACCATTCAATTGGGGAGATACCCATCCCTTTAAAATCATATTTTTTAGTGGTTAATCATCAATTCAATTTTTATTTATTCCTAAGGATGATGGTTCGTCAATATTTTTTTAATTGACCATGATACCCATTTAACATAATCATTATATTTACATTGTTGTTTTAATATATTTATTTATTTTAGGATACATTATGTAGAATTTTTTATGGGGTATAAACTTCATTAATTGATGTGTGATGGTTATGATTTCATTGAGAAATGTAATTAATTCTCTTATCTTTTTACCATTTAGTTTTTAGAGATGTCTAATAGTTGTGATTATTGATTCTACAGAGTCAATTTTTTTGTTCTTTATAGCTAGTGGATCTCATTATGGTCGTATTAATCCCCATTGTAAAGAAGATTATATTTTCTATATCATATATTTCATTAACACGATTTACTTAGATTTTTAAATAGTTTATAAATTAAATGGAATTATTGATTGATGTATTTTGGTGTTTATAAATTCATTTCATTAGTAAATACGAGGCTTCACTTGTTTTATGAAAGAAATAATTATTTTCTAATCATTAAGAAATGGATTTTTGAAATGCTTTTCAATTAATAACTTTGATGAAATTGATGTGAAAATAGATAACATGGGAATAAATTGGGACACACGTAGATGTCTTTGAAATAGGACACACCCATTATTACATGGGGGGTGACTAATGGGTTGTTGTTAATCTCCGAAGCTATTTAGTTCTACAAACTAGAGTGCCTTGTTTCTCGCATCAATTATTGGGGTGTTACTCTTCTATCTTTATTTGATGCATATATCTAAAGGCCCTTCGCATGAAAATTTCTGTGTATGGGCATAAGATTCTTAGTTATTCTGAACAATAGTGATATATGGTGTGATTCTACCTGTACATTTTATTTTACAATTATATTTGTATGACCAAGTATTTTATATGACATTTTATACTTTCCATTCATTTATTTTACTTTTCTCATGTAAAAAAATTAATTTAACATGTTATACAAGTTTTTTGAGAAATTTAGAGAAGGGAAGATTAATCTTTTATCCATGAATTTGATAAAAAAATTTATCTATTTACCATTATTTGTTTTTGATAATGATTATCATGTTAATATTATTATATAGATACTTGTTAAGAAGTATGTAGGTAGTATCCTACTAAGGCTGTTAGCTCATACTTGAAACCCTCTTTGGTGGTGTATCAGATGATGTATGTATTTAAATTTTGGGAATTTAGATGTGTTGTAGTGAGGTAGGTAGTTTTTTTGTTACATATATTTTTAGATGGTGGTGATATGGTTGGAGATTTCCCAAGCAATCACATGTAGTAATAAATTTTTGAATCAGTTTTCTTTTGATTTTGGACATGTTCATGGAGTTTAATGACATCTTTCAGTTGTATTTTTTCCATTTTATTAATTAAATTATCAAATATAAATAATCTTCTAATGTTTTACATTTTGATAATTTTTTATACAATTATTTTTGTTTAGGGTGGGATAAATTCGTACATAGTTTTTATGATTGATTCCTTAGTTTTTGCCTCCAACCCATTTGGATAGGGAATGCATTTGATGTAAGTAATGGGTTAGGTTGTGTAATATTATGGGAGGGTTTCCAGGAAGTTTCATGAAATGATCATTTTCCATAAATTATAAAATATAAATAATAACATAATTATCATATTAATACAGAAATTAAAATTTTAAAACCAACAATTAGTAATGATTCTGATAAAAAGAATCATCTTATAATCATGGATATGGGATGACGAACATATGCCTCAGAAACATTTTCATAATTTAAAAATGATTATAAAATTAAGGAAATTATTATACAATATTTTCATAATTAATATTATATATAAATATATTATTATTTTATTAAGTAAACATACATGTACCATCCATGTTATTCTAGAATAAACAATGTATCACATCAATTCACAAGGTGGTAGTCCACCATACATTAGACCAATGTTATCTATATTAAATATAAATTAATATATAAAAATAAATAATATATTAATTATGAAGAAATAGTAATATCCCATTAATATCATATATAATAATTAAATTAGTCATCATTAATAGTTATGATGGCGATGATTGGGAATGAATTAGATCAGTTCATGTGAGGGAACTATTCATTATATATAAATGATCATTTCATATTTCATTTGACAGATACTACATGAAATATGATCTATACAAATGGCCTTTCCAAAAAATTATATATTGATCACTAATTTTGATTTATACCAATGATAAGGCAATTCTATTGACTGATACCAATTGGTTGGACAAAATCATTGTTATTGGTCACTAAATAGGACTATACTAATAGATTGGCCAAAACCATTGGTATTGGTCCACCCTATGACAACAGTTTTACCATAACCATTTTTATATCTCATAATATCAATGAACCTACTCAAACCATTCTCTAAACTATTGGAATTGGTCTATACCAACATTTTTGAGAACCCTTCATATATGAAAACCTACTTTTTATGGAATCCTTTATAAAATAAAATTAAAAAGTCAAATGATAAAATACTTATTAATATTCATATATATATATATGATAATATTATTACAAAATTCATGATTGGTAATTGGTTTGGTCTTTGGATTATAAATTTGAGGTTCTTGAATCAAAACCAATCCAGTTTTTTTAATAACCCATACCTACGGTTTTATGAAACTGTTGGAATTGATTTTTATTATGACCTACAACAACAAGTTTTAAAAACCATTTTTATAGTTATATAACAACAATTTATCCAAAATCATTAGAATATACCTATGCTAATTCCCAAACTGTCCAATATTCCACCAAACCATTGTTATAGGCAATGCCAACAGTTTGAAGACCAATACCAATGGTTCAAAAACATTGGTATAGGGTATTTATAAATTAGTGAAAATATGAGATGTGACTAAGTTATTAAAATAATATTAAAACATCTCATAATATAGTTTATCATAATGTTTTTATATCCTTTTATTTTTTGTAATATTTTATGGGTGTTTGAAAAATAAGTAAAATAGAATTCTCACTGAATAATGATACCAATTGATACAATGACCTTTTAGGATTGCACAAAAATCCTTCAAACTTGTTTTTTCTCTTCAATAAAAATGTAATTTTACCTTTGTATATATTTTAATAAGGTATTTTGAAGAGATATGGGAATAAAATTTTGATTTGATGGTGTGAAAGGGAGAGGATATTTAGTGGTCTTTATAGTTATGGAAGAGAACAAACTTGAGAGTTGTGAGATGAATAAATTATTACAATGATTTACACATTTCAAAATTATATATAATGTACCATTACAGAGATTTAGATGATATGAGGTCGAATTATGGACATAAAAAAGAATTTAAATATGTATTTATGTATTCTTAATGATTTAAATTTTTTTAAAACCATAGGTAAAATCATTTCCTCCTTATATGCAATAAAATTTTTCAAATGGATTCAACATTCATTACGATCTAATATAAATTTTACGAAATTATACATGATGAAATATTTTTTTTTAAATCGGGAATCCATTTTATCAAATTCAATCGACATATTTTCTAAAATGTTCCTATTAATAAATCCATGAAACTTGATCAATGTGTGGGTTTCCATGAGATGAATTATTGAAGCAAAATAATATCAATTATTGACATTATTACTAGTAATAATCATTATATTAATTAAAATAGAAATTTAATGATATATATTTTAGTCATTACATTAAAATAATTTATCATTATTGGTCATTTAACTTAATTATAATTATGATACACACGGTTTTTTAAAAGTGTTCTATAAAAAATGTGTTTTAAGTAAAAAAACATATAATAAAATAAAGAATAATAATGATTACAAAAAAATTAGTTTGATTAAATATAACCAAAAAATAATTATGTTACATGTCAAAAGTTAATTAAAATTTGATATTTTAAATTACCAATTTTATAGTAATGAGTGTTTAATTTTACTCAAATCCATATTTTACACAATTCACAAAAAAATCAAAAAATTATAGAACATACAATAATATATCTCTAAATTATTTATTACGATTAGTTTATAAAATAATTTTTTTATCATATAAATTTTTTAATATTCTGAGAAATTAGTAATATTATATTCTCACAAGAAATTAATTATAAACATTTTTTATGAAAAAATAAAAGTTATGAGAAAATATTAATTACATAATATTTAATAATTATATAATATGAATATATAAATATAGATATATCTATTATGATATTTATATGGTAATTCGATAAAATATTTAATTATATTAAAACCATAAAATTAAATTCCATGGTTAAAATGTTCATATATTTTACAAATCATTTACACACAAAATTATATGTGGCATATGCTATCAATAAAATGTTATTATTTTAAAATCATGATGTGTTGTAATATATTTTATACGTGTATTAAATATATGAGAGTTAATAATGAATGGAATATTTTTTTAATCATATAGTTTAAATTCATGGAAAAAATAGAGTTCTTATATATATAATATTTCATGTATCACAGTCATTCTAGATAATATGAATCTTAATTAAAGGATGTATGTTTTCATACAATTTATCTAATATGTTATGATTAGTTATTTGAAATATTTTTATAAAATACCTATAATAATCAAATATATTTCCATTTTATATGAATCAACAATTTTTATAATGTGTTTAGAGAAGGGGATGTGTATAAAATAATGTTTCCTAGATAAGATGTAAATGCCAATTTTTTATAAAATATGAGTAATTGTGTTCATACAACAAATTTTTTGTACATATTAATAAATCTTTTTTTAAAATGAAATTATTTATATTATTAATATATAATATATGATATGGAATCAATAATATATTTGTCAAATCTTATAATCAAAATGAAATATGTGTTATTTCTAATAAAAGGGAAGGTGTATTGTTGAACAACATATTAAAAAGAATACAATGTATAAGAGGATAGTTGGAGTATTTTGAATCAAATATATGTTCAAATTGAAATTATTATTCTTATATAATATTAAATATTATTTTAATTAATATCATAAAATATTTTTGGATGTATGAAAACCAATAATGGAAGTAGAAACTTTATTTGAAGGGGAAAGAGTGATGAAATTGAGTTATAAAGAAAATTATAATAAACATTATATGTTATAAGTTGAGAATATATGTTTCCTCAAAAAAATTTATAGATTCATATAAAAAGTATTCAATTTTTTTCCTATCTAAAAATATGTAATTTGACTCAAAATTATTTTTATTATTCAACCTAGAATAATAAGTATTTGTCTTTCACCAATAATCTTAATAGGAGTGTTTTCTAATATTATCAAATCGAGATGTGACATGATTTACATATTATGTTATGATTTACTAGAATCAAGAAAATAAAATTGTCATATAGATCATTTTGTAGTTTTTCATATATGATAGCCTAATGAGTGGCTGATTTTTTCTTATTAAATATTTCTTAAATGGGTTTTAGAGTTTCAAATTTATGATATTAGAGGAAATATCCATATTATCATGATTTACAATTTGTAAAATAAATGTATATTATGATACTATTTTTGTGATTTGTATCGATAATTGATACTTAACAATGTTACAATTAGGTTATCCTTACCAGATGTTTGCAATAGAGTATTAGAAGTTATGAAGAAGTGTATTGTTTAACATGAATATGGTTCATGTATTGAGAGATAAAATTTTCACAAGAGGTAAAAAATGAATAATATTCTTTTTGTTCATCAAATATCTGATTTTGTTTTCCACATGGATTTCTATATTAATTTTTATTGTATACTAGGGGTTCATGAATTATATTTGAGTCACAATTATCTGAGGTTTTATTACTTTATATAATGACAATTTTATATAATTATAGCTTAATAATTAATGTATATGTATTGAATTAGTTAATAAATGTTTGTTATGTGTGTTGCTGATAATGGAATTAGTTAAAGAGAAAAATGATAAGATTTTTACTCTCATATGATGAGTTTTAAATCAGGGCCACTGATTGAGATAGTTCGTGGGAATGTGAATTCACAATTAGATATTTTATATCTATTTGGAAAATGTACATGTGATGTGATCGTTAATAATAATTAATGACATGTGATGTATTAATCGATTAGTTCATTCTATACATATAGATTTGAAAAAATATTATTCATTTATATGGATTTGGGGTAATATTTTCAACATGGTCTATTTATGTGATTGAAAATGGAAAATATGAGAATGATTTTATTTATATAATATTTACTATAGGACATACCTATAGAGATACATGTGTTATATAGAGATTATAAAGATCACTTTATTTCATGATTTTCAAAAACTCTATTATATAGGTCACTACATTATATCATGTATAACAAACAATATTATTAATTTTTTAACACAATAATGGACCATGGGGTCACAAATTGTGTTTTAATTAATTGGGATTATGATTTTCGTAGAGATACAGTGTAATTTCATCCCATATTTACCCAAATATATTTTGAATTGTCCTCTCCAAAGAATCATATATGTTTTTAAATAGTGTAATATTAATTATTTATTCCCAAAATTGTTTTAATATATAAAAAGGTTTCATGGAATTTCATATTAAATGTTATTACGTATGATGCAATATAATATGAAATACCACGGTGTCATATAATATTTAGTGCAAGTGGGATATTAATTGAAATATTCATAATGTATATTTATAATATATATATATATATACAATCATATATAAATGTTATATATATATATATATAATTTTATCCAATTACTAGACACCTATGAAATTTAACTACATTGTAAATCATTTATTTGATCATTTAATGGGATGAAATGTACGTGACATGTTACATTCATATAATGAATGTTTATAATGGCCGAAAATTAATTAAATAATAGATATGATTGGGTTAAATCAGTTTCTATAAATGATAATCAATGTATGATTTATATTTCCTTCTACCATAAATAATAATGGGATGAAATATGTATATTTATTCCTATAATAACATCTCTTGAACCTGATGATCATGTCATCTTTTCTCTGTTACCCTGTTGATCGAAAAGTTCAAATGGGATGATTGGACCCTAATAAAATGTTTATTGATTCATATCTTCTCATGCATACTCATTGGAGAGGGGATATGTTTTGAATTCACATTGTTTTATTTACCAATAACAACCACATAAATATACTATTAATTTTCGGATATGTACTAATTAACTCATTCAACCCCTTTAGTTATTTCTATAAAAAATACATTAAAAACATAATTATTTAATCATATACCTATAAATATCCCTTACTCTTCTCCATTAGGATTCAACTAAAATTATCAAAATAAGTCCATAAAATAACTAGTCTTTTATGATGTCCAATAATCTAATTTTTTTATCATGCTTTAAATAATACATATGTTTTTTTATTTAATCAATACATATCGTATAAAACCACAAAGCCAAATGAATAAATGTTTTATTATATTACATATTAGAAATAAATTCCTATTATTTTACAATACATTCAAACAATACTCTATAATCATACTCCTCTAAAATTTTGTGTAGACATATAAAGAGGTATAGTCATGTTTATAATTTGTGGAATGGAAACATAAGAAATAAGTTAGGATATAAGCATTTTGAGGGATACAATATCAAATTGTTTAAAATAATAAAAATTATGTATTCAAATTTGACAAGATAAATTAAATATTAATTGATAATGAGACATTATATGATAGTCATAAAATATTGTTCTTATTCATTAATTATAGATAATACTAAGTAGGTATAAAATATTCAATTGTGATCAAAATACCTAAAATAGTCCCAAAACAAGTGAGTACAAAAGGATAGCTCGAGACATTTTTGAAAATAATTAATAACATGATGAAAAGTAATATATCATAAATGAATAAAATTTGAGAAATATAGAATAACTTGACAGAATCACTAAAATTGTGTAAGAATTACAATAAAAAGAAAATAATTTTGATAATATTATTTTCACCCACTCTTATGGGGACAATCTAATTATGTCCATCCCAGGAAATATTTTCAAAATCATTTTTTCCATGTCTATGTTGAAAAATGATTAAGGCTACAAATTAAAATGCATGAACTGACATTATGGACACTCATATTTTTCAAACATAATTACATCCATGTTAAAATATATCCCAGGATATAAAATTAATCATATCCATAGGAGAGTGAAACAAGTCCCACTCTTCATCCTCCTTACATAAGTGATCAAATAAATTCAAATATCATCTAATCATAAATAACCATTTTAAATAGTTTAGGGGTTATAATTTTTTATAAAACATAACATAGCACAAACTTATGAAATCATTTGACATCAAAATTATTATTTTACAAAAGGAATCATATAATTATACCATATAGAGGGTGATAAAAAATAAAATTTTGTGAGGAAAATAAGGGAGTATAATAATAGTGGAAATTGAATTTATTTGAAAATAAATTTCAATATTTCACTGATAGATTACATAAAAAATATTTTCATAAACATTTTTAGACGAAAATTTGATGAATTGTTTTAAAAAAATATAAAGAGTTAAAAAATGGATCCTTCTAATGAAATAATGTAAATAACTAAAATATATATGTTGGGGTAATAAATGAAATGAAATGCCTTTTTTATATGGAAATTTTAATGAAAATAAAATTCCATATAAGAAAAATTAAATGAATTTCAATTTATATATTAAGGGGGGTAAAATATGAATAAGGCAGCGGAAACCAATGACTTCATTAATGAAAATAATTTATATAGGAAAAATAGAAACATGGATGGGATTACATATAAGTAATAATTATTGTATTTTTTTTACAATATTATGAAATCATTTAGGTAAAATTATATATATTAATTTGTTGTAGATGAATAGAGGTAAACTAAAATGATATAATGTTTATTTTTATGAAATTGTAATTTAATTTCAAGATTAATTAATTCATAAATATTAAATTAAATTTTGAATTTATATGACATAATGAATCATGAATTGTTTCAATTAATTTTTTTTGAAATTATAAACATTCAAATAGAACTACTAAAAGGATATGATTTATAATTATTCTTTAAATATCAATATTATTGGGGTGATTAATATAAAACATGTTAATTGTTAATTTCTGACAGTACTCTAAATAAAACTCATTTTCAAAGGAATTATTTATATTGGAATTAATTTTTTTATATGAAAACCATAAAATTATTTATTTCATTCATTATCTTATAATGTCCTCATGTATTAAAAAATAACCATATGAATAAATCATTTTATAATAAAATAATCTCAATAACCTATTGCATTCATAATTTAAAATTATTCTATAAACGAATGGTATAATGTTATTATCTATTTTCAACATCGAGAGTGATTATTTTTATTCGTCATGAACTAGTTTTAAAATAGATATTTTTAACATAAATATTTAAAATAATATCATCCTTGAAATAAAATGATGTTTCCATGAATAAATTATTTATAAGTTTTTAAATTTTCAGATTGTCTTTATTTTTAGGCTTTAATAATGGTCATTAAAGGTGAAATTTATATTAAAAAAGTTTCATTTTTTTAAAAAAAAATGTTGGTATCATTATGAAGGACTATTATTTAATTGAAAATATGATTTATGTAAAATAAAATTATTATAAAATATTTATATATGATATTAGTTTTATCAATTCATTCATAGTCTCCCAATATATTTTTTTATTTCATTTTTCTAGTATGTGGATTGGCCAAACAATACGATAACACAATATAATGAGATGGTGACTGTGATACTGAATGTACTATGTTTCTCAAAATAATCATAATCATGGATTATTAATAAAATTATTTATATAAATTTATGTTTTTGGATAGGATATTATGATATTTTAATAAATAAGTTAAAAACATGATTAAAAATGATATAATTTTCTTCGGGGAGGAGACACTTCACAAAACACACATTTAGCATTTCCATTTCATAAATAATGAGAGGTGTAATGGATTCAGATTTTTATCTTAAAAATTATATTTATAACTTATATGTTTCATTTATTTTTAAATTGAACCGTTATAATCAGTGAATTTATTTAGTGTCGATAAAAACTAGATTTGTCACTTCTTATATGTTATAGTCCCAAAACATGAATGGTTATTTATATTATTATTGATAGAAATGGGTTAATATTCATAATAATTTTAGCCATTGAGAAAAAATTTAATTTTAAATAATTATTATATAATAATTTCTTAATTAGAAATTATTTATGATTAAGTAGAAAAAAGGATAGGATGTTATGAATAAAAGGAAACAAATGTTTAATTCTTTGTGTTTCCAAAACAGGAATACAAATAATATGAGGTATTAATCCAATATCATGAGATAAAGGGATGTAAAAATGAATAAAACAATATATGGTGGAAAATTGGACGATTTAATATTGTAAAATGAATTATTTGAAAGCACATTTTATGGTGATGAGAGCCCATATATTATGTTCTGAGAATGTAATTTTTGTAATTATTTTATCTTTATATTATTGGAAAATTTATTAGAAATTTAATAAGAATCTTGAAATTTAAAAAAAAATTAACGTGATGAGATAATGTCAATCGTCGCTCATATATTAATTTTCACGTATTTTATAAACATTTATTTAATTATTTTATGAATAAAAGTTTCATACATTCAATTATTTATATTATATTGGATACTAATTATTTCCTAAGAAATTTATAATTTATGCCTTAAATTGAAATGGTGTGTAATAAATTATTCTCTAACAAAATAAAAAATATGATATCCATTTAATTAGATAAAATAATTTTTTGTATGAAATATAAATTTTCAAATTACTTCATGTAACTCTTAAAAACCCAATTATTAGGGGAAATGTATTTTGATTAATTAAATTTATGTGAATTGTAAAATTATCCATGTAATGTAATTTTTGGATTTAAAATAAATTTTTTATGAAATAATTATTATTTTTATGTGTATTAAAATTTCATAAAAGATCAACTTTTTTTGAAAATTTATTTAATTTATAGATAACATGAAAAATATTTTTTATTTGAAAATCTAACATCTCTTCTTAAAATTATAAAATTATGTTTTCTAATTTCAATATTATATTTTCAAAATAAAAAATTTTAAATAATAAATAATTATTTTTATATTTAAATGTTATTAAACAATTCTATTTAATAAATAAAATTTTTAAAAAAATTCAATTTTAGTAAAAACTGTATTGGTGACAAATTATAAAATATAATATAGTTTAAAATAACGTTCAAATATTCATCATGTTATATTCATGGTATTTTAAAAACAAGTATTATTTTGTCTTTTGAATTTTGAGATCATAATGTTTATTATTATTTTAAACTAAAATTTAATATATAATTAATAAATTTCTTTATTGAAAAATGAACTTTTAATGATTTATGTGTTCTTATTAACATTATATATTTTCGTTCTAATATATACTATATTTTTTATATCAATTTTTCATGTGAATCAATAATTTAAATACAATGTTTAATTATGGGAAAATATTAACCCTAAATATATTTCTTACAAAACTAACCAATAAAAAGATATTTTTAAATAAATATTACTCAATATATATATGTGAAGGAATACTGCATCCAATTGTGAACTATTTTGTGACTAACATTTCGCAATTCCATATATCATGTTCCAATGCCTTTTACATGTTAGGACACAAATGGTTTCAATATAGACTCAACATTACCTAACATAGTGCCATGCATGATTAGATATAGTATGACTGGATTAGTTTGTATATTAATCTCATTATCATAATCCCCAATGAAAGTCATGTTCATATTTGCGATTGAGTATAGAACATTTAAATTCATTATTCATCATGGCATTCTAGCTAGTAGAAGAACACCCTTGGGATTTCATAACCATCACATACATATACATGTATTTTCTTTACTTAAATACAATATAGAACAAAAATAAATGTATAATGGATCCAATAACCACCTCATTCATAGTTTAAAATAAAGGTAAACCATAAGGGATGAAATTTTGTGATAATCCTACTTGTAATACATATGAATGGATAGTGGGTGCTAGTGAGATGACTGCAATTTCTTCCCTCTCTATCCAAGATGTTGGAAGAAACACTCCATCACCCAAAAACTATTAGGTGGATTTTTTCAATCCTAATGTTGTAATTTATCATTTGATATCCGAAAATATTGAAACCATCCCAAATAACTGCTCTAAGGGAAATAAAAAAAATTATACACGTCATCCAATATAGACTCATAGTACACACATCTTCCACCATTAATGACTTGGATTCATTAATGTAAATAAGATTGATGTTCAAAATTACTTAATTAATTAACCATTCATTAATACTATCCCAAACTTATAAAAAATATTAACAAATATTTATTAAATATTATTTTTTCAACACATTGAATTCCTATAATAAATTTAAATTTATTAATTTCAGTTTTTGAACACTATGATCAAACCCAATTCTTCTACTAATTAATTTATTATAGTATAAATTATCATGGTTCTATTAGATTCTTCCATGGATACCATAATAAGGATTGTCTTGTCATATATAGAACTGAACTACATAGAGAGTATAGAAATTAACCATAAAATTGACCATCAACTATATTGACATTTTGAAATCATTCATTGATGTTAATATAAATCTATATAATGGAACATCTCTAAATTCATCTCCACCAACTGATTTCATTACCATACCATTTTTAATTATAGATACTATCACTCCTCCCTTAACATCAAACATCATTGTAACCCAATGAAACTAATATATTTCAAAATATATAACATTTGATCAATATATCCTTGGCCCCATGAACATTTCCAAAAAATTATTACCAATAATTCAACATAAAAATAAACCAAATCAGGGATCAAATTATATTATATCTATCACAAATACTAAATGTGTTTTCAAGAAACACAAATGGTGATAAGGAAATGGAAAAAGGTTATAAATCATTGCATGATTGTTACTAGTATCATTCGACCATGAAAATTTATATTTTCCATGAAACTGTCTAATTACATTTTGAATTAACTGGGGAATTTTTCATTAGAATTATAAAAAATGGAATCCTATTGGACTGATCTAAAAATATATATATATATAATATAAAAACAATATTTAAAAATTTATTCCATGATTAATCACTTCCTTACAGACTAGTGGTTTTAATGATCATTGTTTGTTTATCTAATTATTCAATAATACCAGTGTTTTTTTAAAATTTTATTCAATTTTCTATGTTAAAAACATTTTGTATTTTATTCCAAACATATACCATAACCCCAAACATGAAATAATAGACCATAGAAAGAAAAAATATATCAAATAAACAAATAACACAATAAATGTTAATTATATTCATTGTTTAAAATGTTATACATAAAAATAACTTATATATAATTATAAAATTAATTACTTATCCATATGCAACATGTTATCTTTATATGAGAAAATAAAATTTTAACTAATAATTTGTTTATCCTTTTTCTCGTTCTCTTTTATTACATTTACATTATAAAATATTATAAATTAAAAATGATTCAAACGGTTAAATATATTAAGATAATATATATTAAATGAAAAAAAGTCAATTTGATTTATATAAATTCATCTATTTGGGATTTAAATATTATGAAAATATTAAAAACCAATATAGATAAATTCATCCAAGTAAGAAAGAATATAAAAATGTACTCACAATAATATAAAATTCATTAAATAATAATACTTTATTGATAATATTATAGAATCTGAATTAATACATTCTTATTCTTTTTAAAATCGATTAATAATGGACAACGATATTAATATATATAAATGTTATTGGTATTGAGATGAAATATATTAATCTAATGTATTCTATTTAATTCAATATTAATTCATTAATTCCATATAATTATATAGTATTACTTGTATGTTATTATTAATCTTTATAGTAAATAAAATCTCAAGGAAAGGAATAACTTACAAAACATGAGAATTCATGAAATTTTAATTATGGATAGCTAATTTAACACTAAACACATGATTATTTCATTTCACTCACATATATAATTTATATATAATGAACTAAAAAAATAATCATAACAAATTATTTTGATATTAATATTATTATTATTAAAACTTTTTTTGTGATTATTCATTATGTAAGAACATTATATATTGAATGTGACTATCATAAAAAATAAAAATGTTCAATTAAATATATGATTCATATAAAATAAATCATTCATAATGAAACACATTATATTATTTATATTTAATCAAAAAATTATTCATTCTTAATTTAATGATATTATCAAATTCAACTTTTAATTATTTATCTGTAACAATCTAATTAATTTTTATATATTTGTTACAAAAAAATAGATTCCCCATATTAAAAAAATCACATTATGTTGCATAATTTTTTTTATTTTATTAGGATAATCATGTACATTTTGTTAAAATAATAATAGCCATTATTCATTAACATATTTAAAAAATTTTAAGGAAAAATATCATATTCAGACAACAAATAAGACTAATTAACTATGAATATATGGATTGTGAGATGGAGATTATAATTCCATGTTAAAATTTACATGATATATGAATAAATATAATTTACTGATTGTAAAATGCATCTGAATACTCTGAGATAGGATTTTGTTCATCCTTACATGAATTAAATGCAGAAATAAATTAATGAGGGAAAAATCACATAATAAAAATATCGTATAACATAATCATATTTATTTCAAAAATAAAAATCAAAACATTACTATTAATTATTTCAATATAGTATAGAACTTATTTACCATATTTGATTCCATTTATTATTCTATAATTTTGTAATAGACATCACAAGTCTAATGATCCAATTAAACTTCAATCATAGTCATTATCACCACTAATATTTTAGAAAATGTTTTCAAAATTGTATTGGGGGACAACATTTTTATGTATATGAATAGAAAAATAAAAATAAATATAATTCCATGAAAATTTTAATATTGTAATGTTATGGACCTCTCAAGTCCATTCCCCTTTGAAAATATAGTGTTTTATGTGTTTTCAGAGGTCCAGTTGACTTATCCCCAACACTATTCCAAATTTCCAATTTTGTGAAGAGTTATATCATTTATTACGATGTTAACAGTGTAGTTGATGATCAATGCTTATAGTTCCATCAGCGATACATATATGAATAGTTCCCTCTGTTAGACCGATGCGAATAGTACAATCAGTGAGATTGATTGTAACAATTCCCCCGGTGAGACCAATGCGAACAGTTCCATCATTGAGACCAATGTGAAAAGGTCTATCGGTGAGACTGATGTGAAGAGTTCCATAATTGTGACCTATATGGACAGTTCCATCGATTAGACCAATGGGATTAGTTCAATCGGTGAGACGGATCATAACACTACAATCGGTGAGACCGGTGTGAACAGTTCCATCGATGAGACCGATGCCAATAGTTTCATCAGTGAGATTGAGTGAATAGATACATCTATGGGATTGATAGGATTATTTCCATCAGTGAGACTGATGTAAGAAGTTCTGTATTTGAGGCCAATGTAAACACTACCATCAGTGAGACTGATGTGAACAGTACCATTGGTATCGGTGAGTCATTTTGCACAGAGTATCATCGTTATCGGTGAGTCATTCATTTAACATTACACTTAGAATTAGTGACTCATTTTCTGCACAATTATATTGATATTGGTGACTCATTCTATAAATAGTACCATCAGTATCTAGTAGTCCTTCTAGAAAATTACAATGTGTACTATTGAGTCATTCTATGAAATGTACCATGGGTATTAGTGAGTCATTTTGTGAACAATACCATCAGTATCAATGAGTCATTATATGTACAAGTTTTCTAGGATCAGTATTTGTACAATGTTTCCAGTATTGATCTGTGTATAGTGTTTCTACGCTCGTGTACAGTGTTTCCATCGTCATATTGCCCCACCCCATTGACATTTTCTTTTACGTAAATTTCATTCATGGAATTTTTTAAGTGATATAAGAACAAATAAAATCCCATAAATCTTAGATTAATTTTATTTTTTATACTCGAGATTATTTTAGTTGGTAAAACCAAATGGTTTAATGTGATATTATTTTAATGTAAAATACACTGTATCTTAAACCTGCTCTATAAATCATCTAAAGGGACAACATATCTTCCTCACCTTTTTACCTTCTTGTTCCTCGATGTGAGATGCTCACCCTATTAATGCAACCCATAAGAGTGGTGTTATTGAACCTTATTCTTTTCATTATTTCCCCTATATGTTTATTTATACTACATGTGCATCCCCTATTTTTGTGCAAGCAAAAAGATTGGATCCGTCATCGATTGAAGGTATGATCTACCTATATTCTATTATTTTCTACAATCATATCCCCTCGTTTCCCCATGTAATGTTATGGTATGTGATATCCATGATTCAAATGGTTTTTTCTTGGGTTTTAGTTGGTACGGTCATTCCACGACATCCTAGGGTGGATTTAGTTGTCACGGGTGGAGGTGATCGTAATATGTTGTGTAGATCCTTCTAATGAAAGAATGAAAATAACCATTTCAGGTGGGGGATTCATTTCTTCTCTCTTCTTTATTAGGAAACCATATATTGGCATGAATTTAGCCCACTGGATCAACATGTAATTGACATAATAAATATTTGAACCAATTAAATAAATTGATATCGATTGTCTGTTATTTCCTCTTGTTATTCTAGATAGTATGATATCAATGCTTGATTTTATTATCTTTTAGTTCATGATGGAAACTTGTAATGAAGGTCAACTGGGATTAATTGTAAAAAAATTGTCAAAGATAAAGAGGCATGTAAAAGATTCCAGTTTTACTTTTTATAATTAGATGTTAATCAAATTGATACAATAATCATGTCTAATGAATTTATGATAGCTTACTATTTAGTTTTCCCATAGTTGGAACGTATAAATAATAAATCAGTTAATTCCAAAGGAATTAACTGATTGTTTGTTTGATTAAATATAATTCCCCATAGGGTTTTAAGTTACACTCTAACATTTATAAGGGATTAAAGACCAGTTGATATGATTTTTATTTTCCTTCATCTTGTGTTGTGATGTGAGCATGTAAAGTTTTATTGATTTGTGGGGGCAGGTAGGCCTATTGTTTGTGGCAGCATTTAATGCCTATAGTGGTGATATGCATCAATCAATGCATATGGGTGTCGGGGAGGACACCAGGGACTATGAAATGCGGTGGATGTGATTTTTTGGTAGTTTTCTGATTTGTGTTTAATTTTTATATTATTTAAATTCCCAACATCTCAAGGAAGCTGGTATGCATACCCTCAGTCCAAAATGGGGAAAGACGTATAGGGTATGCCACTTTTGTCCATGTATAGATTCCTAAGGGAGGATGGGCATATGCTCTTGCTATAGGTGGAAGAGACTCGGCGGGTAGATCACCTACTCCCTGTGTTGATCCCATTGTGTTTAGTATCTTAGAATATATTTATATAATACCATGGAATATAGGAAATTAATTCTATTATTAAATTATTTAATAAATGATGTAAACCGATGGGGTTAGGGCTTGCGGGGAAGAAATGTAATGGATTCAATTTAATGTAATAGTGGATCGTTGGTGTGTTTCTAGTGAAATATAATGTGGTATCATTAATGGTTAATTAATGTGTATGGAATTAATTAATGTAATGTGAAATTGATAAAAATACAATCAATTATTGTTATAAATCTAATTAAATGGATTTTTCCTTATATTATACATTGTCTTACTTGTGGAATCTAGGATTTTGGGGGACATTAGTAGTATTTGAGTCTAAAAATAGGTTATTCCAATAGTGTAGTGGTGATCTAAAATTTATTCTTTATTTTTTGTGTTTCTATATGCTACTCTACCCCTTCTGTTAGGGAAGATGACACTCTAGGGATTCTGAGCCCATGGGGGTGTTTTCCTCAATAATCAAGTGGTAGGATGTATAGATGATTACCCCTTTTTTCCCCTCTCTCATCTATTTGTAGTTAAATGTACTGGTTGGAACAATGGTTAGTTTTTCCCATATATATGTCTAATTGGTTATAATGGAATGTGGTTATTCACAGACATATTTTATGGATAGAGTTTCTAATGGACTACTATAGGTGTATCGTGTATAAGGTGTGATGAATTGAGGATCCTTACTCAGTGTATGGGCAACAATGGCTTCAGGTATGATGTCTGACGTATGATATATGTTATGTGATAAGTGGTGGTTCTTGGAAACTACTTGGTTACATGGATTTCGTGGACATGGTGGGTTTTTTTCATGAGGTTCATGTTGTGGTTATTCTCCCAAGTGTTTATGGGAAATCATTTTTTTGGAGAGAGATACTTAGGACATGCATCGTTGCGGAAAAGAGACAAAAATATGAAAAAGTGGTAGTCTGGTACCCCTTATATTATTTACTATGTTATATACTCTCGTATATGATACATTTTTAGAATATCCACGGTGAGGGTGGGAACATAGTATACCTTTTTAGGTGACTAGTTAGTTTCAATTTTTGTTCATTGTGCTTTAGCATGTTTTCATTACATTTTCACAAGAGGCTATGAGGAGGATCCTACAGAGTATATTGTTATACTCACAATATGTATATATAATCTGTTCTTCATGTCACTTTGAGAAGGTTGGAGATCAGGCTTGTTAATACCAGCTTGGGTTTGGAGGAGATTTTTGGGCTTCGTGGCTGTTGTTGGTTTTACATTCTTTTGGGTACTTAGAGTTTTCCCTTTAAGTTTTTTTAGTTTTTCATGAAATTACTTATATGTAAATGGGATTTCTTTTATATTTATTTCATAATTGGAGTTTGTTGGTGTCTATGTAATCTATCTTTTATGAATGTGTTCTCTTAAACGGCAATGCCTTGAATTTGCATGTTTATTATACCTCCAATGCTAGTTTCCAACCTGTTTCCTACTGGAGGCAGGACTTGGGGGTCATTTTCTCTCTTCTCAAATTATCATCCCATGAGGTGTATACATTGTGTGGAGGGGGTCATGAGAGTGTGGTATCAGTGCTCTGGTTGTGGGATAGGATGGAGTTTTTAGTTAGGCACAGGTAATGTTGCATGGGTTTGTTAGGAAACAATGGCAGTCATGTATAGCATGTGATGTAAACACTAGAAAATGGATGATACATAGGGTTTTAAGTCCCCCTATTATCATTTTCATGGAACATTACGTTTACAGTGGCTAATAAATAGGGTGATATGAGTATCACAGAAGAGAACATGGAAAGGATCATGCATCATCCTACTTTGTGCATACGTTTGAATGGATAGGCCAGGGGATATGATAACCTGAAATGAATAAAAGAAAAAAATAATTCATTAATGTTTAATATTCCACATTACTGCATTAGGAGCTCTAAATATTTGTTATTTTGTAGGTATGGCTGTAGGTCGACTTCCACGTAAGGTTCACACAGAATCTGTCATGCAGGTTGTGCCAGTAGTTCACCGTAGGGTAGATGTTGATGACGATGTGTCAAGGTGGGGGAAACTCTGTGAGTTTTAGCACCAGATTCTATAGAATAAAAAGGGCTCTAATTCAGATAATTTCATGGAATACTAGTTGGAGGAGGTCGAGGTAGCCTTCAGTTCTATATATGCTTGGATGGAGCACATGGTGACATTTTATGTGATTATGTAGCATAGAGAAGCGAGGTAGTGGTGGTTCATATTCCTTAGGGATCATGAAGAGTTGAAGATATCATGGGAGGCATTCTGAGACATGATTTGAGTCTAGTTTCTTCCTTCGACCATGATGGAATCCAGTCACGAGGAGCATCATAACCTTCATCAAGGGATATCTAGTGTTTGATATTTTGCAATATGTTTCCAAAACCTTTTACGATATTCTTCAACACATTACCAGATGAAGAGGCTAGGACGAGGCATTATGTGGAGACTTTGCGTCTAGAGATCTAGCGCCAGGTATCCCCATTTATGCTAAAGACATATCTTGAGGTGTTGGTGAGGGGAGAGGTCATCAAGAAGTCAATCTACGTAACTAAATATTCATGAGAGGGGAGTTGGCATGATTCCTCATAAAGTAGATCTATGGTCTAGGGGTCCCAATTTTCAGGGTAGAAGAGTTTTGGTTTGGCCGGGGGTGGATCCCAACCCTCATCATCTCATTTATCTAGGGGAAGAAGCTCTCATGACTATTCAAAGTGAATAAGTGCTTGTTTTTATTGTTTTGTTCGAGTTCATCTGCTGATCGCGTTCCCAAAATTTCAATGAAGTCTTCAAGCACCACGTGTTCTACTCCAGGTTCATCTTATGTGGCAGTTCCAACAGAGGCAGCTTCTATAGGGTCAATAAATTTGGATCAAATAATGGTCTATGGGGAAGGAGAGGAAAACCATGTGACACTCCCCATCCCTAGAGATAAAATCTCATCCTTGGAGGTGGTCTTCACTGGGAATAGAGAGGTCGTGGAGGAGTTCATTGTCATCTTTGTGCTTTAGTGTTTCCAGTGCAAGGTGAGCCAGACATCGTTTGAGGAACCCTTTTCTTGTTTTCTACTTGGGTTTTAGAATTTTCTGATATACGAGAGTCACACTCCTTGATATCACCTGCCATTTTCCTTGGTTTTTGACTTGATTTAGATTTTCTTCCAGTTCCTTTGACGATGACTATGCCAGTTAGAGGTCATGATAACATGTTTTAAGTTTGTAGATAATGTGAGAGAGTGTTGGTATGGCACCACTCATGGGGAAATTTTTTATTATTACGAATAAAACCATATGACTTCATCCTAGACATGGATTTTTTGTATTCAGTGCAGGATATCATGGATTGCTTCAGGAAGAATGTGGTGGTATTCAATGTAGTTGTAGAGTTAGTGGTGTTTGTTAGTGAGCGATTAACTCGGATGGGTCAGAGGCGTGTTTCGTCTTATCATCCATGATGGATGAGCATAATTTGAGTTCATTAGAGGTTCAAAAGATGTAATTTCCTTGGGTCTTAGAGGATTACCCTAATGTATTTCCTAAAGAGGTTGTAGAATTACCCCCTCAACAAGAGATCGATTTTGGGATCGAGCTACTACTAGGATCATCTCTTATATCTATGTCTCCATATAGTAATCCCCCTTCGGAGTTACGAGAGCTATGTATACTGCATGATGATCTAATATTGTGTGGTTTTGTTTGGTTGAGTGTTTCACCATGGGTCACACAAGTTTTGTTCATGATGAATGTTGATGTTTGTTGGTGGTTGAGTATCAATTATTGTTTCTTAAACAAAGTGACATTAAATAATTGTTTTCCTCTTCTATAGATTGATTATTTATTCTATCAACTGAATGGTTCAAGTTGGTTCTCAAAGATTGACACGATGTCAGGATATCATCAGATGTATGTGAGGGATGAGGATATCCCAGAGACTGAATTATGCTGTTATCCTAGGCATTACAAGTTCATTTTAATGACATTCAGTGTGAATAATTCCCCAGATATATACATAGGATTAATTAACGATGTGTTACGTGAGTTCCTAGATAAGGTTTTGGTGGTATTCATCGATGAAATAATTGTGTACTCCACATCTGAGGAGGAGAATGTTGAGACTCTACATTCCGTTTCAAGAGTTCTTCATTAACATCAGCTATTTGGGATGTTGTCGAAGTATGATTTTTGCGCTCGGAAAGTCTGTTTCATGGGGCATCTTTTGTTCAAGAAAGGAGTAGTTTTGGGTACATCAATGATAGATGTAGTTGACTATTGGGAAGTCCCTAAGAAAGTGGAAGAGGTGTGATGTAACCTTAGTCATGAAAGCTACCATAGGAAGTTCTTTTTCGATTTCTATAATATTTTGAATCATATGATAGCTTTGACCAAGAAGGATCAGGAATTTTTGTGGATTTATCAGTGTTAGGATGTATTCATGTATATGAAGGAGACATTGGTAATTGCTCTGATTTGTTTTCATATAGTAGAGGGAGTGTAGTTTCATGTTTTCTACGACGCATCAAATGTTGTGTTAGGATATGTTCTATTTCATTAGAGATCAATTGTTTCTTATGGGTATCATCATTTGTGTCCCGATGAATATAATTATTCCACACATGATCTTGAGTTGGTATCCATAGTGTTTTCTCTAATTTTGTGGAGACATTACCTTATTGGAGAGTGCTTTTTGGTTTTCACCAATCATAATATCCTGATGCATATTTTCTCCCATCATGACTTGTACATGTTGAAAAGTCAGTGATTGGAGTTCTTACTAGAATAAAACATCGAAATATCATATAACCTATGAAGGGGAATGATTTAGCTGATGCACTAAGTAGAATGTCACATAGTCATGATGTGCATGAATTTAGTGATTCTTGGAGAATAATAGAATAACATTCTGCATTACAGATCGATATGGGAGATGTGGGAGGAAGATGTTTTCTTTTTCAGATGATGGTGCATTTTTCTCTGGTGTAGAATGAAGATGAGTCCAAGTTGGGGGATCTATAGGTGGAGGTCTGGATGGACTGATTTGTTTGTGGAGATGCCCCTGATGGTTGGTATAAAGATGAAAAAAACTGAGTGTTGTATCATTGATTTCTATTTCTCCCTTTGTATTTTAATGATATAGTTATAACAAAGTTCCATACTTCACCTTTAGCAGTGCATCATGGCATGAAAAATATGTATCGAGCCTTGAGGTGTCATTTTTGGTGGGTTGGGTATATGGTTAAAGTAACTGAGTTTGTGTTTCAATGTTTGGTCATCAAGAAGGTGATGTTCAAACACCGTGTCCCTGGTGGTTTTCTCCAGCCACTAGATATTCCTCAACAAAAGTGGGAGGACATCCCAACAAACACTTTTACTTTTTTACCTCGAGCTCAGAGAGGCCATAACTATATTTGGGTTGAATATGATGGTTTAACAAAGTCATCCCACTTTATATTAATCCATGAATCTATCTCAGTGGTAGTTTTGTTGATGCATTATCTGGAAGAGGTGGTGAGACTTCATGGAGTCCCATGGAATATCATTTCTGATCCAGATCCTCCTTTTACCTCCTGGGTGTGTAGAGGTTTCTAACATGCATTTGGTTATCAACAATTCCTTAACACGACTTTTCATCCATGGATGGACGATCCGACTGAGCGAACTATCATGAATCTGGAAGACATGTTGCGCTCTTGTGCCCTATATTATGAATTTTCGTGGATGAGGAATTAACCCATGGTGGAGTTCTGTTAGTACAAATTTTTTCACCCCACCATCAGTATGGTGCAAATTAAATCCTACTGTGGAAGACCATTCAGTATTCAGTTGTGTTGGACTGGGGTAGGAGAATAAAAAATTATCATACATGAACTAGTGAAGAATATAACAGAGATGGTTTAGGTGATTTGTGAGAGGATGAAAAAAGATAAGGATCGTTATAAATAATATGATGATCAATGGAGGACACCTTTGGAATTTTGTTTTGTGGATCATGTGTTTCTGTAGATGAATCCACTCCATGGGTAGAAATAGTTTGTTTATGGTTGTACGCTTTCTCACTGGTTTGTTTGGCCGTTCGAGTTGTTGGATCATGTTGGAGTCATGGAATATTGAGTATCACTTCCCCAAAATAATGAACCAGAAACATGTTATTTCATGGGTAACACCTCCATAATTATCTCCATGATGACTCTCATGTCGTTGATTTGGGATAGATAAATTTTGAGGATCATGCGACCTTTGAGGAGGAGCCTACGGAGATCCCTAAACACAAAGAGAAGGTGTTGTGTGACCGTTCTACCCCTTGGATCATTTCTTGTGTCTACATGGTGGCATGTAAGAGATTACCTAGGAATGGGAGTCATAGAAATGTTCTCAGTACCACTTGTTGTTTTATCTTTAACACTTTTCATGTATAAAATGATTACTTTGTGGTTGTACCACATTCGAGTTAAGGAGATTGATTTATTTGGTTGCATATTTCTGATTTATCTCTTTTGAGATGTATCTTGAGGAATGGTTTTCCAGACCCCTTTTCTATTTCGTTATTTTTCAGTTATGAATTCTTGATGAGGAGATTGTTTTGAGAGGTATTTGAAACAATGGTCCAGACATCTCTGGTCCCTTACCATTTGGAAATTTGATGTTTGGGGTGTTCTAGGAGGCCAAGGTTACTTATCCTCAACACTTCCAAATTTCAAATTCTACGAATAATTCCATCAGGGAAACCAATGTGCGTAGTTACATCGGTGAGAACGATGCAAATAGTTCTATCTGTGAGACTGATGCAGACAGTTCCATCTGTGAGCCCGATGGAAAAGTTTCATCGCTTAGTCATATGTGAACACATACATCCATGATACCGATGCGAAAAGTTACATCACTTGGACTGATGTGAACAGTTTCATCGGTGAGACCCAAGTTAAGAGTTCCATCGGTGAGACTAAAGAGACCATTTCCTTCGGTGATACCGATGCAAAAAGTTCCACCTTTGAGAACGATGAGAAAATTTCCACTAGTGAGCCCGATGGGAATAGTTCCACTGGTGAGACCGATGGCAAAAGTTCCACTAGTGAGACCGATGGGAAAAATTCCACCGGTAAGACCGTTTCGAGTAGTTTCATCAATGAGAGAGAAGAATATAGAATCATTAATGTGAACTTTGTGAATTGTTCCATCATTGAGACCAATGCGAAAACTTCCATCGGCGAGACAAATTGATAACACACGGCTGTCTTGGGGCATGGAAAAACAATAATTTATTTACCTAAGTATAGTATAGTAGTTGATCCTATGTAGTCTCTCGAAGAGGAGTGCACACAAAACAAGGTTATCACTTTTTTTTTGGTTTTCTGAAAAATAATGGTTTTAATTAAATTTAATGACTATGAGATAATAATAAAAAGCATGAATTGATTTATTTTAACAAATGATAAAGTCGGCGATCGGATTTGGTTCGTCTAGACCTAGTTTTGTGACATCATTGTTTCCAAATTTACCTCTTCTTCCTCCTTATATTGGTAAGAGATAGATTCATCTACTGAGTCCTCTCTCTCCCTTGGTCAGATAGTTGTGATGAGAATTTTCATTTCTAAAACCATATATTGGATTATCCTCCTTCCAATGTGTTTAGAGTTGTAGAAGGTCCCTTTTTTAATTAGATCAATCCCAGACCTGGAATTGTTGTTCCCTAATAAACCATGATTTCGACATAAAATCCTACAAACAGACTTGAAAATCACCAAGAAATCACCACCCAACCCTAATATTGTTCCACCGTATAAATATTAGAGTTTGGTGGTGGGAGATGTGATCATCGACCAAAAAAATTTATAATTTCAGAATCAAAACCGAACACTACCACCTTTAGAATTTAATACTAAATTATTAATTGAATACATAATAATAAAGAAGAAGAAATTTGATTCATTTCAAGAAAAATAACTAAAACACAAAACATATGTCTAGAATCCCATCTTTCAAATCACTCAAATGAATATACCCCTCCATGGATGGGGTATGCGATATGATGCTGGAGAGGAGAAATATTTTAACGTAAAGAAAAATAATGGAAAGAAACAAAATAATGATGAAAGAGAATTTCCCCAAGAGTCCCTTGGCTTACTCCTATCTCTGATTGTGGTGTCTAACTCCTCCCTCATCATGGTTTAACTCCTCTTTATATAGGCCAAGGGGGTGCCATCCTCTAGTCTTCATATTTAAGATCTTCGTAATTCCTCTTTAAGATTTCCATCAGAATTTGTCCACCGAAATATTGACCATGTTCAGCCAATTTGATGGCCGAATTTTGAATTTATTTATTCTATAAAGATATTAAAAAATATGTTTTATGTTTCATCAAAAAATTTCAGATTTAGCCTCCATGTATGGTACAAGATATGTGCAATTAATACCGAGCTTTTATTCTAGAGGAATGTTTCCTTTTTTTTACCCCAAAATATTAGCATCATTGGGATGTCGTAATGATGGTTAATATTCATGATATTCAACAGAAGAACTCCCATGTTAATTCTAGTGCCAATTCAATTGTAATCACATAAATTGGAGGTATGTAGATGTATTTATGATCAATTTATTGAGGTGGGGTCCAAAATGTCTTCTAGAATAATTTTCCAACTTGATTGAATTTTTCAGACCCATGGATTTCCGAATTAAATCATGGTTCATAATACCAATGAATTTATGAACAACATAAAAAAGAATCACATTAATTTAAATTATATTTTAAATTATATTCGTGAATTACCAAAGTGATTTAAATCTGTCAATATTTCCAAATTAATTTGTTTTCAAATTTTAGCCCAAAAAACAACATAATTCCAAAATTTATCTAAATAAATCACCTTTTTCAATTTTTAGGGATTAAATCATTCAATTAAATATAAAAAATGATGAAAATATTATCTCTATCAATTCCTCCACACTTAAACAATGCATGTACTCAAGCATAAAATCTCAACATGGAATTCAAAGGGCACCAATGTTACCAATATTTAAATTTCAATGTAATAAAATGATTCCCAATGTCCAATAAAATTTTCCAGATTCACAAAAATATCAATTTAATTTCCAATTTTTCAAATAAACAGTTAATTTATGCATTTTATTTTTCCCCTTTGAAAAATGATGGAACATATCCTTTCAATCTTTAAAGATTCTCAATGTATTATTACTGAACATCCCAAATCATGATCTACCTATATTTTGAATCATTTCTCTCATCACTCATGATACAATTAATAGTGGAGTTATGCTCATACCATGAGAACATGATCCTTATCTATAGGGTTGTAAAGGAACTAATTTATCCACTTTATGAAGACAAAATGCACATAAAATCCTGAAGACTTTCAATAAAGGTTCAAATGACTTTGTGGCTTTGGGTTGGTGGATAAATGATTGAAATAATTTAAGGACAGAATTAGGATGTTTGACTCTTAAGTACAATGCATGATTAATGAAGTGAAAACATAGTATTAACCTCACTCAAATCCCTTTTGATAATGTGAAAAAACACCACCCCTTTTAATGACATGGGTCATGAGTCAATAAATGACTACGAAGAATGATATCATCATAGTTCTCTACCTCTTATTTTTATTTTTTTGTAAATCTCGAGAAAGGGAAAACTTTTTATTTCTCTTTTTATAAAGCTCCACAAAGGGACAACTTTATTTTTTTATTTTTCTATGGAAAACTAAATGAAATGAAAGAAGCATAATGAAATGATGACTCATGCCCATTTTTATAATAATACACTACTGAAAATGATTACACACACCTCACACCACCCACAAAAAGATACTCATCCCTATGAATTCACATGAAAGGACCTTCCCCCACAATCAAACTTTAAATATGTATGCAAAAATACTTAAAGAATGGGAAGGTAAGGAAAAATCGTCTTGTAATGTGTCTTAAACCTATAAGGCAATTCATGGCTTCCCTGGGCTAACGAAGGATAAATGTAAGGGTGGGTCACAAGTAAATATGTGGCTAGACAATGTATTACCTCAATAATTTTAAATGTGTTTTTTTACAGTCATATCTTTGACAAGATTCAATACATGTTCACGTAGGTGGAATGTCCCAAGATTACTCAAGAAATATGCTCAAGATAAAATTGGAAATGTTTTGTCTCTAAATCCGCTCAGGAATGGGAATATGATGTTGGAAAATCACTCATGGAATGATTAATAATAACAAATTAATTGACATGATGTTTAGAAATTTAAATCATGAAAAATGGAAGGGAAATTTCAATTACATGAATCAATAAATTACCTCAAATCATGAGCCATTATTTCTATATCCAAGCATCACTTTATTCATCCAATTATAGATTTTAATCATTCAATCTCATTAACATTGAAATCCAAAACATGTAATCTTGGGATTTCTATGATACTAATCTCTCCTAGAAAAGTTATGTAAATCATGAATTTAATGGTGGGCATGAATTTCTTATTTAACTATTTAAAAGGCTTAAAATATAGGGAATAAAGATTGATAATATAGAATTGAAACTCTTACTCCACTTTCAAATGGATGCTTTTCTTCGTGAAGTGTAATACCACTGTTGCTTCTTCATTAATGGACCTAAAATATAAGTATGAAAAAATGGATTGTGTAGGCCTATTCAATCATGCTGGTATATGAATAAGATGAAAATTGGATAGTGGGGGAAAATGCGGGTTTCCTCCTGGTAGCGCCTTTGTTTAATGTCGTTGGCTCGACCAAAAATTTAAAATTTTGAAAAATCCTAGACTATAAGATTCCCTCTCCCACACTTAATTGATGTAGGGTCCTCAATTCATGTGAATGGATTTTTTTATGTGAGTTTAAAAAAAATGGGGTTACTGCATTTAATCAAGTGTATACAAATGATGAAACATGGTAGGTCTTCATTTGTATTCCAGGTGAAGCAGTGTAATCTCCTCCACTGGTTCATGAGGTGTGGTCCCATGGAACTTAGTTAGCCTCTTCCCATTTATAGTGAATGGGTTTCCTCCTCATTCCTTTTGAATCTTCACAGCACCAAATAGGTACACCTGAATAACAGTAAAGGGGCCTTTCCATCTGGAACAATGTTTACCTGGAACAAGCATAAGTCTAGATTTGAATATTTACACGTGATCTATAGGGTTGAAGGTTCTTGGTTGAATTATCTTGTCATGGTCTGTCCTTTTTCACTCCTTATAGATCACTGAGTTTTCAAAAGACTTTATTCTAATTTCCTCTAACTCCAACAACTGCAATCTTTATTCTATCCCAGCTTCCTAAAGGTCCAGATTCATCTCTCTGACCGCCATGTAGGCACTATGCTCCAAATCCACATGAAAGTGTAAACTCCTGACATAGATAAATATATAGAGACTCATCCCTATCGGTGTATTGTTGGTCATTATGTATTCAGATAATGTATCATCTAACTTTTTGCTCTAGTCCTTCCGGTTGGGTTTAATTGTCTTCTCTAGAATGGATTTTATTTCTCTATTGGAGACTTCTGCTTGCACATTTTTTGAAGATTGTATGGGGTAGATGTTATATGATGCACCCCATACTTATTCAGCAATTCTTCCATTTTACTGTTGTAAAAATGAGTTCTTTGATCACTGATTATTTCTCGTGGCACGCCATTGCTACAAAAAATGTTAGCCCGGAAAAAATCACAAACATATTTAGCATCATCAGTTTTGGTTGCTTTTTTATCCACCCATTTTGACAAAAAGTCTATAGCCAAAACAATATATGAGTTTCCAAATGACATTGGTAGTTTTCCAATGAAATATGTGCCTCACACTTCAAAAATTTCACAAAAGGATATTGGTTTTTGAGGCATTTCTTGCCATTCGTATATGTTACCAGAAATTTGGCATTTTTCACATCTTTTACAAAATTCATATACATCATTGAATACAATGGGCCTATAGAGTCTAGATTATAAAACATATCGGGAATTCCTATGAGGTTAAAAGTGGCCTCCACAAGATAATATATCACAAAATTCAAACACAGATTCAATTTCACTTCTTGGCAAGAATCTTCTTATGATTTGATCATTATAAATTTTCCACAGAAACAGATCATCCCAAATGTAAAATCTTGATTCATATTTAAGATTTTTTTATTTATGAGAGCTTATATGAGGGGGTACCTGAGATATAACCAAATTGTTTAAATTTTTTGAATACCATGGTACTTCACTATTGATTATGTAGAGTTGTTCTCCAGGAATCACTTCATTATGTGGGTTCTGTTTTGGGATTTCTGCTTCAGCGGTGTGGGGTAGTTGACTCAGATGATCAGCCACTTGATTTTCAGTCCCCTTATTATCATTTATTTCCAAATTGAACTCTTTTAAGAGTGGAATCCATCACACCTACCGTGGTTTAGCATTTGACTTTTTCATTAATTACCTAAGTGCTGCCTGATAAGAAAAAACAACAACTTTAGTGCCAAGAAGATATGATCAGAATTTATCTAGTGAAACAACGACTGCAATGAACTACTTCTCATTGGTTGTGTAATATATTTATTTTTCATCCAAGGTCCTTGATGCTTATGATATGACTTTAGGCTTGCTGTCAATTCTCTATGATAGAGCGTCTCCCACTGCTTGGTTGGATGCATCAGAATGTATGTCGAAACGGTAATCCCAATTGGGTGGCTGCATTATTGGTGGTGTTATCAGCCTTTCCTTTAATTAATTGAATGATTCCCCACATTAACAACAAAAATTATAGTCATCATACTTTAAATGTAATCTTGAGAGAGGGAGAGAAATCTTACTAAAATCATTGATGAATGTTCTATAAAATCCTACATTCCCTAAAATGGATATAACATGTTTGAAACAATTTGGATATGGAATGAAATTTATTACATAAAATATATATTTATAAACCTCAATCCCATTTTGTGAAATTATGTTCCACAACACTATCCATTTTTCGACCATGAAATTACATTTTTTTAAATTTAAAACAAGGTTATTTTCAAAGCATGTTTTCAAAAAGAATTCCAAATTTCCCAAGAAATGATAAAATGAATTTCTAGAGACTGTGAAATCATCAAGAAACACTTCTATGTATTCCCCAATGTGGTCCATGAAAATATTCCCCATACACCATTGAAATGTACATGGGTCATTGCATTGCCTGAAAGGCATCCTTTTGTAGGAGAACGTTCAAAAATGGCATGTGATGGTTTTCTTCTCCTGGTCTCCTGGTGCAATTGGTACTAGAAAATATCAAGAGAATCCATCTAAAAAAATGTAATGAGTTTTTCCAGGATACCTTTCAAGAATCTGATCAATGAACCGAATAAGAAAGTGATCCTTTCTGGTAACTTGATTTAGCTTCCTGTAATCTATACACACTCTCCAGCTATTTTGTACTCTCATGGAGATCAGTTAATTTCATTCATTTCTAACAGTGGTAAGGCCAGTTTAGTTGGGGAATACATGAATCGGGCTGACCCATTGAGAATCAGATATTGGGTAAATGATATAAGCTGTTAATAGTTTCTCTATCTCATTCTTAACAACCTCCATGATTGTGGGATTGAGTCTTATTTTATATTGTCTAACTAGTCGATAATAAATTACTAAAACTATCATGTTAGAGCATACCTAAGGGTTGATTCCAGGAATATCACCTAAACTTTATCCTGCATCCTTGACATTCCTTTTGAGAAGGTCAATCAATGTTTGTTCATGTGAATGGGATAGGTTGTTGGCAATCATTACTGGAAATTTATCTCATTCCATTAGATAAGAAAACATAAAATTACATGGCAACAGATTCATCTCTAAACATGGGGGTTGTTCAAGGGAGGATATGGAATTTAGGTTTCCTACATCTATGTCTGAATTCCCTGGTATAATCTCACATTTTTTTAACAAATAATCAAAAAAATCTGATTTTACCTCATCCTCCCACATGATATCATAATTTTTTGTCCATTAGAATTATAAAATAAAAATGAAAAGTGTTCCCCTATTGATAAAAATTCATGAAGCATGCATGGGTCTTAAATTGATTCCATACCATCATCATGGGAGATCGCATAAAGTGGGTGATTGCTAGACGGGTGTTTCATCGTATCAAGATTGATAAAGTGTATCATACTGTCTCTGAGCTCTATGGTGAGTTTTCCTTCTTGCATGTTGATGATCGTCTTTGCTGTTTTCATGAATGGTCTCGCTAGGATGATGGGAGATTGGGCTGGTTCTTAGTCTTCCTCCATGGTAATGATATAAAAGTCAGCTGGAAAGATTAATCCTCTCATTCCTACAAGTACATCTTCAATTACACCAGCTGAGAAAATGGTGGATCTTTTTGTTAATTGTACCACCAACCAAGATGGTTTATTTCTCCGATCCGCAAAGAAGAAAACACTAAGTGAGGCATCACATTTATCAATGATCCAGGATCACATAGTGCAAGATTGAAATTTAACGAACTGATAGTGCATAGAATAGTGAAATTCCCTGGATCATGACACTTTTTGTGGTATCAGTGGTGTGATCAATGTTGGGACAATTCTTCTTAAGTTTATTCTTTCATTTCCATCAAGCCGCTTTCATTGAGTATACAACTCCTTCAAAAAAATTCATATTTATGGATTTTTCTGATTGTATCCAATAGTGGGATGTTAATATCAACATTTCAGAATGTTTCCAGAATTTCCCTTTGAATTTTTTCTTCTTCATCCTTCTTTGACTCAACCATTAGTGATGGGAATGGTGCTGGGATATCCGTTTTCACCCTTTGTTGTTTTTTAAAAGGTTTTTCCATTATTTACTTCTGAAACCATTTTATTTCTATTTTTATGTTGAATCCATCATTTGGATGGACAAGGCGAGCTTTAGAAGATTCCCTGGAATCATTCTCCTCACATTGTTCTGGTGGTGTGATATCCTTCCCGCTTCGGGTTGGGATTGAAATTACATTATCTTTTGTATTGGGAATTGTTTGTGAGGTAATCCTACATTGGTTCTTTGTGAGAGAATTCACAATGCATGTAAATTGATAAGATATCTTGTCCATTTTATTTTCTAACCCCGCAACTCTTGTCTTCAGCTATTGACCTTCATTTGTCGGTGCACTTGTGGATGGTTTATCATAAATATTACACTAGAAAGATGGTGGTTGGAAAGCTTGATGTTGTTAGAGGGGATACTTATAAGGTTTTTGAAATTCTATCGGGTTCTGATATTGCTGCTAAAATGGTGCTCTGGATTGGTTCTGTTGAAACCCATAGCCTAGTTGGGTTTGCGGTAGGTATTTCCTGTCTTGATAGGCTACATAAAAAATTTCTATCCCCTACACATCTAGACAATGATCAGTGTAATGAGAATTAGAAGAGCATAAACCACATACCTGATTCGGTCCTTGTTGTTGCTTTACAAGGTTCACAACTATTTTTTAGTCTAACATGGTGAGTTCACCCATTTTGTTTCTAATTAAATCTACTGAATCAGATGTTATTACCTCATGGATTCCTATGGTGATCGTACCTCGAGTTCCAAACTACTGTGAATTTTGTGCAATATTTTAAATCAGAACTCGGATACCTGTAGGTGATTTGTCAATGAAGGATCTCCCCAATGATGTATCTAGTAGATTCCTATCATTTTCAAGAAATCCTTTGTAAGAAGCACACAAGGAATTGGTTCTCTTCTATTTGATGGTGTGGGAAACTTGTATAATGCTTCTTTAAACGTTCTCAGTATTCGTATAGTGTTTCTACAATTTACTTATGGATGAAATAAATATCCTTTTTATTGTAGTGCTCTTGGATATTGGGATGAATCTTTGTAAGAAGCATTTTTTTAGATATCCCCAGTCACTGATCTCCCTCGGTTGCAGATTGTACAACAATTCCATCATTGCTCCCTCTCGTGAGAAGGGGAATTCCATCCCCTTCACATGATACTTCGTGATTGCTCGAGGTTTGAAGCTGGAGCAGACATAGATGAATTCTTGAATATGTCGATACAGGTCTTCACCTGAAAGACCAGGAAATTTAGGAAGCACTGGATCCTTTTAATTGACAATTCAAAATAATTTTCTAAGGACAAAATTGCTAGTTGATAATTTTTATTTACAAATTGAGGTGCACATATGTCGTGTTGGGTTCGGTTGGGATTGCCAGCCATTATTACAGGTTCAAAGTAATCACTCAAGGTATAACTTGAATTAGTGAGATTTATTTCTTCTAAATCATTTGGAAGATTTTGATTTCTCAATTTGGTTATTGTGCACTCAATTTTTGGATCGAATTCTAATAAATTTTTATTTGAACTAAAGGTCATTAAAAATATATTTTTATAAAAAAAAACGTTGAGGCGTTGCGACCCTGGTAGTGGTGCCATGTTTGATGAATGCCTATCATGGGGCATGGGAAAACAATATTTTATTTACCTATGTATAGTATAGTAGATGATACTAGGTAGTCTCTTGAAGAGGAGTGTACCCAAAAGAAGGTTGTCAGTTTTTTTTGGATTTCTGGAAAATATTTGTTTTTATTATTTTTAATGACCATGAGAGAATAAAAAATCATGAATTGATTAATTTTAACAAATGATAAAGAAGGCGATTGGATTGGGTTCGACTAGACCTAGTGTTTCGTCATAATTGTTTTCAAATTTACCTCTTCATCTTCCTTAAACTGGTAAGAGAGAGATTCATCTACCAAGTCCTCTTTCTCCATTATTCAGATATATGTGATGAGAATTTCCCATTATAAACCTTTGATTGGTCTATCCTCCTTCCAAATTGTTTAGGGTTGTAGAATGTCTCTTGATTAATTAGAGAAATATTAGAGCTGGTATTATTGTTCCCTAATAAACCAAGATTTTGACATACAATCCTACACATGTGCTTGAAAACCACCGAGAAATCACCACCCAACCCTAATCATGTTCCACCATATACCGGTTAGTGTTGGGTTGAGCTAGATGTGAACATCGACCAACGTAATTTATAATTTCAGAATCAAAACAGAACACTACCACATTTGGAATTTAATACTGAATTTAGAATTGAATCCATAATAACAATGAAGTAAAAATTTGATTCATTTAAAGAACACGAAATAAAACACAACACATAGGTCCTGCCTCCCCTCTTTCCAATCACTCAAATGAATCTACCTCTCCATGGATGGGGTAAGCGATATGATGCGGTAGAGGAGACACATTTTAAAGTAAAGAAAAATAAAAGAAAGAAATAGAATGATGATTAAAGATAATATCCCCGAGTGTCCCTTGGATTTCTCCTGTCTCTTATTGTGCTGTATAACTCTTATATCAACATGGGTGAACTCTTCTTTATATATTCCAAGAGGGTGCCATCCCCCAGTCTTCAAATTTTATATCTTCATAATTCTTCATTAAGATTTCAATCAGAATCTGGCCATCGAAAGATTGACCATGTTCGGCTAATTTAATAGCCTATTTTTGAGATGATGTCTTCTATAAAGATTTCAAAAAATATTTTTTACCCTTCATCCCAAAATTTCAGATGTATCCTACAAATATGGTATGATATAGGGGCAATTAATACTAGGCTTTTATTCGAGAGGAATGTTTCCTTTTTTCTACCCCAAAATATTAGCATCCATGGGCCACCATAATGATGGTAAATCTTAATGAAATTAAACGAAAAAACTCTCCAATTAATTATCGTTCCTATAAAATTGGAATCAAATAAATTGGATGTATTTAGTCCTACTTATAATCAATTTATTATGTAGGGGTCCACATGGTCTTTGTGAATAATTTTCCATCTCGATTGAAATTTTCGGACACTTGGATAGTAGAATTAAATCCTGGTTCAAAAGCAACAGATGAAGAAAATGAGTTTATGAACCAAATAAAAAAATAATCACAATAATTGGAGTTATATTTTAAAATATATGTTTGAATTACCAAAGTAATTAAAATCTATCAATTTTTCCAAATTAACCAGTTTCCCAATTGTATCCCAAAATAGATCATAAATCCAAAATTGATGTAAATAACTCAAATTGTTCAATTTTTAGAGATTAAATCATTTAATTAAATTAATGAAATGATGATAATATTATCTCTATCAATTTCAAATAATTCCATTCATGTGACAAATGTGAATCATTCAATCGGTGACACTATTTTGAACAGTTCCATTGGCGAGACATATGTGATCACTACCATCGATGAGACTGATGTGAGTAGTACCACTGGTATCTGAAAATCACCCTATGAACAATACCATTAGTGTCCGAGATTCATTATTTTAACTGTACCATCAGTATCCATGAGTCATTCTGTGAGCAGTGTCATCGGTATTGGTGAGTCTTTCTGTAAATAGTACCATCTGTATTGCTGAGTCATTCTGCGAACAATATCATTGGTGTCAGTGAATAATTTTGTGAAAAGATCCAACAGTATTGGTGATTACTTATGTTAAAATTATCATCGGTATCAGTGATTCATTCTATGAATGTTGTTTCCAAGGTCATTACGTGTACAGTGTTTCCCAGATCGGTAGGTGTACAATGTTTCTAAGATTGTGCATAGTCTTTGCAGCTTCTGAAAATATTCCCCATTGACAGTTTGTTTGACATAAAATAAAATCAAGACATTTTGAATGGATTTAATGAAAAATCAAATCCCAAAACTCCTATATTAATTTTTTTCCTGTGGATCAAGTTGATTATTCTTCGTAAAATTGTGTGGTTTAATGCGATATCCTCTTAATGGAAAAGCCAATATATCTTAAATATTATTTATAAATCTTCTAACCTAATGAGAAATATTTCCCCCTATGTTTAATTTCTTGATCCCTTGTGTGAGTAATTAAAACCATTCCTTCTCCACATAAGAGTGGTGTGATAAAACCTTAATCCTTCGATCATTTCCCCTTGATGTTTGTTCCTAATGCATATGCACTCCCTGTTTTGGTACAAGAAACAAGTGTCGATCTATAATCAATAGAAGGTGTGATCTACTACAATCCATGTGTTTTCTACTATAAATTTTTTCCAATTTTATCCTTTCTATGTTATGGTATATGATATGCATTCATGTAATGGTGTTTTCTTGGGTTTTGGGTGGTGTGATCGTATCGCTGCATCCTCGGGGGGACACAGTTGTCACAGGAGGAGGAGATAGGGATCTGTTGTGTGGATCGTTTTTGTATAAAATAAATCAAGATCCATTTAAGGTAGGGGATTCGTTTCTTATCAATTCATTTACATGAATCTATAGAATTAACATGTTTTAGCACACTAGATCACAATAGATGTGATATAATAAATATTTTAAACGGATAAATAAATAGATATCAATAATATGTTACTACCTCTTATTTTTCTAGATAGTGTGGTATGTATGCTTATGTAGTTTAGATTTTCATTCATGATGTAAATTGGGATCTAACATAAATTTGAATTTAATGAAAATTAACTGTCAAAGATAATGAGGCATGCAAATGAATCTGGTTCTTCTTGTTGTTATTTGATGTTAATCCAATTGATGTGGTAATCATTTTTAATCAGATTGTGATAGATTATTGTTTAGGTTTCCCATAATCGGAATTTGTGATTAATAAATCGGTTAATTATATATGTATTAAATGACTGGTTGTTTGATAAAAGATGTTACATAGTAGGGTTCTGTGTTACCCTCTTTCCTGCATCTCAGCTAAGAGCCTATTGATATGATTCTTGTTTTCCTTCTACATGTATTTTTATTTGAGCTTCTAAGGATATTGTGGTATGTGAGGTAGGGAGGGAAATTGACTGTGCTACCAGTTGATTGTGAGATTAGAGAGATGCATCAGTTTATCCGTGAGCATGTCAGATAGGACAGCTGGGATAATTAAACTTGTGGTATGTGAATCCTTGGATGTTTGTTGACTCTTTTTGGTTTTTTTGTCTTTTTTACATTCCCCACCTCTCAAGGAATCCTATTTTCTTAACATCCTACTAAATGGGGAATATAGGCGTGGGTTCTGCATTGTGATTTTGTTTTATTTATCTTCCTAAGAGAGGATGGTTTTACGCTCTTTTTATAAGTGGAAATTACATGTTGGGTAGTTCACCTTCTCACTATGATGGGACCCTTCTGTTTAGTAGCATATAATTTTTTTCTTGAATTCGTGGGAATATGGGAATCTAATGTTGTTATTAAATTATTAAATAAATGATTTTAACCAATGGGGTTGGAGTTTTCTTGGATTCAATGATGAGGTTTTAAATTAATGGAATAGTTGACATTGGGAGTGATGCTAGTGAAATATATTATGGTTTCATTCATGGTTAATTTATATGTAAAGAATTAATTAATGTATTGTGAAAATGATTAAAAGGTAATGATGTAATGTAATAAAACCCATTAAATGGGTGTGTTCTTATAGGATTCAATGTCTTAGAAGTGGAAACTGGGAGGATGAAAGACGTTTTCTACAGTTGATTCTAAGACTAGGTTATGCCAATAGTGTGGTTGTAAGGTATCGTATATTCTTTACATTATATGTTTCCATATGTTATTCCACCCCGTCAGTTAGGGAAACTGACGCCATGAGATTCACAGCCCTTGGGGGATGTTTTTCCCAACATTCTGATAGGAGGATAGATGGATAACAACCCCCTTTGGCCTCACACTCTTCTCTTGGTAGTTTCATGTGCGTGTTGGCACAACGGTTTGTCTTCCACATATATGTGTTTAGACTCTTATAATGGATTGTGGTTATTCACACACATATATGTTTTGAATATAGTTTCCTATGGACTACTATATGGGTAATGTTTATAGACTATGATGAATTGAGGAACCTTACTCAGTGTACGACCTAAATGTATTGAGGTATAATTCCCAATGTACGATACATGCGATGTGATTTGTGGTGGCTCCCAGAAACTTCATGGTTACTTTTCTTATTTTGAAATTGTGGTTTTGTTTCACAATGTGCATGTTGTGTTACTTATCCAGGGCTTTTTTAGAAAATAATTTTTGGAGATTCATAGGACATTAGACATTGGGGAAAAGTGGAAAACCATTGGGGAAGTAGTAGAGGGGTACTATTGATATTTTTTATTATGTTACAAACTCTTGTTTTCAATACATGGTGAGAGTATCCACGTTGAGGAATGGATCTAAGTATACCTATTATGTTTATGAGTTAGTTACAAATGTTTTTCATTGTGATTTATCATGCTTTCATTACTTTTTCTAGAGAGGCTCCATGGAGGATATTACTGGTTATACTATTATAATCCACCGATGAATATATAAACTATCTTCAGGACACATGGAGTAGGTTAGAGATCGGGATGGTTACTACTAGCTGGGGGTTATAAGAGCTATCCAGGCTTCATGGTCGACGCTGTTTTGACTTTCTTTTGGGTACTTGCGGTTTTCCCCTTTCATTTGTAAGAATTTTACATGAAATTACAGATGTATAATTTGGATTTCTTTTATATTGTGGCCTGAGATATATTTGGTTGATGAAACTCTCTTTCTTTCATATGAGTTCTCTTAGAGGGTAATTACTCCCATTTATGTGTTTACACAAACCATGGTGCAGGTCACCAACCCAGGGCCTACTAGAGATGAGACTTCGAGGTCATTATCTCTCTTATCACTTTACCGACCCAGGAGGGGTACATCATTTGGGGAGGGGTTCGTGACACAAAATTAAATTAATATTACACATATTTGAATGATACACACATACATAATGATACAAATGTTGTTTAATGTTAATTTATTTTTCTAATATATATCAAGTTAATCTGGTATGATCAATCAAATAACACTCACACTACTCCAAGAAAAACAATATGTTAGTAACCAACCATCATCCCTTCACTCTTATATGATCTAGAAATTTATCCTATATGAAATTTAAATGAAATAAAATATATATATATATTAAGTATGAAAAATAATTGTATTTATTTATAATGGATTACACAAAAAAAAGAGGCTATCACAACACCAGTGTTTGTTTTTTTCTATAAAATTTATTTCACTAAAAATAGTAATGTTTAATTAATAATATATATAATTTATTTAAATTATAAAAATAAAAATTAATTCATAATTTAACTAAATTAATTTTAAAAGATTACTTTTGAACTAAATATTAGTAATATGGAAATTACAGGCATATAATATAAACTAAATTATTAAATAGTTAATTAATATAAACAATCTGATCATATACAATCATACAACCCAAACTGAATCATTTATATTCAATAAAAATTCATACAATTACACATTTATCAAAATTATGATAATATAATAAATGATGGATTGGTCATAACATAATGCATAAAAATGACTAATTTTCATAATCATGTATGGTATTTTTTAATGTATAATATTGGTAAAATAACCATCATCACAGGTCCTTATGATTTTCATATTATTATTTGTGTATGAATTTTGATTATATAATATTTTGTACATCCTGAATATTGATTAAATATTGTGTCTCAATTAATTCCAATTTTATAAACACTACAAAACTATGATAATAATTAATAATTGGTAAAATATTAATACATTATATAAATAACATTGAGATACAAGAGATAAATTTTCAAAATTGGTTGTGAAAACAATAAATGGTCATTAATAGAATATTTTTATGAATTTGAAATAGAACACATTATTTGTGGAATTATATTATTATTTGAAACAACATGTTTATGTGGATGAAAAAATTAAAAAATTAAAAAAATTATGACATTATAAGTTAGTCTATCATCTTGATAAATAATTTTTACATTTATAGAAATAAAAATAATTATTTGTTTCTAAAACAATAATATTTCTTGCTATTTTTATTATATAATTCTATAATTATAATCCTATAATTTGACAGTATGTTGGATAATATATCATTATTTATATGAAAGAATATTTTATGTATTAAATTATAAATGGAATAATATTGGGATTTTAATGATTTAATGATTATTATATAATATAACATATTTTGAAATAATTAAATTGTGTATAGAAACTTTTATGGTGGTGAAACAAATCAGTGAATGAATAAAATAATTGAAAATAAAATTAGTTTTTCAGTTTAAAATGGAAGTTGTATTTGATGAAAAATTGATTTTGGATGTACCAAATATCTGTAATTTAAATTGATTAATTTGTGAAAAATATATTATTTTCCTCTTATATGATTGATGATTATGATATAGTTATGTTGGAATTTTTAACACAATATTTAAATTAGATTTTAGAATATGAGCACAAATAATAAGGAACATTGACCATATTGAATTAATAATAAAATATTAAATTCTATTTCATTTCATGAATGTAATAAAATTTTCGATTGTGTAAACCACAATAGATATGAAAAATTACCCTAGATGAGTATTACATTATAAATTGTACATTTTATTTCTAATGATAAATTTTATATTCTATACAATGTTTTGTTTTTATATTTTAATATTATCTAATACATTAAGTTACATGATATAACATCTCATTATCATGACATATTTTTTAATAAGATTTGATAGAAATACTTATAACTAGTATAATAACATATATGATAATAATGTAACATTGAATTGATAATAATAAGAACAATATACAAATCAATATAATATCCATAATCATTTCTATTGAATCATCCCAAAAACATTTCACCAATAAGGCATCAATCATGAAAATTTTCTAGAGCTATTATATATAAAAATTGTATCAAGGCTTCTAGAAAATTGAAATAATAAAACTAGGATTTAAGATGGATATATGTATTACATTAAGGATATACTATTTTGAATATGAAACACATATGTTATAGTAGTATATAAGATTAAATGGATAACAACACGAGATTTTAGGTAGAGTATAAATGATTCAGAAGATTATTTTTTGAATGAATTGGGTTAGATAATAATGGATTATTAGTAAAGGCCATATAGTTTTACAAATATGTATATTTATATATTAATATTTAGGTGATATGATAATTTTATTCTTGATTAATATATAAGAGACACATTTATCTGTTATATTGAACATTTTATTAGGGTTTTCCCATAGAGTGAAGTCTATTTCATTTTGTATATTTATTAAATTAATTTTATAGTTTAATTTATTCTAGTTTAATCAACTAGAAAAAATAATTTTTCATTTTATTACAAATTTATTATATATGGAATATGATAAACAATTTTCATAGAAAATCTAGTACATAAATTTTGACATCCTCTATTAATATTATTTGGTGAATTCTATGTAGTGGTATAGAGATAATATATAAGAGTATTCATAATGTATAATACATAGCTAATTATTATTATTATTCATATCCATTTTAAAAAATAATTAAATATTCACCCACCATTATCTTTTCATAGTCATTATATAAGGTATTTCATTGAGTGAGTGACTGACTGACTGAACTTTGAATTTTTTATTTCAAGGAGAAGAACATTACATTACATGATCACGAAGCTCTAAAATGATGGATCCCAAAAGCATCCCCTACTAAAAAGCTAATACAATCCTGTGGCCTAGTGTACAGAATATCACCAAAGGGATTCCAAGACTACATCCATGAGAAAGAGCATCTGCGGAAAAGTCGGATTCTCTAGGAATATAACAGACCACACAATCATTAGAAATCTCTACTCCACATGCACGAACCAAGTAGGTCCAACACCAAGGGACTTCACCTCTACCTTGGAGAGCCCGTATCAGCACCTCAGAGTCCGACTCCACTTCCATGATCATCAACGAGAACCTTTTTCATAGCATTACAACAGTATGTAATGCCCGTACCTCTTCCCCAATCGAGTTCCCTAGACCGTGGAATCTGCTAAATCCCAGTAAAACTGATCCACTATTGTCCCGAACCAGACCCCCTCTGTGCATAGATCCATTCATGAATGACCCATCATCATTCATTTTTATGCTGAAGATAGGGTCCTGCCAACTAACCCAACCCCTTTAATCTTCGGACGACACACCGAAACCTGCATAGGAACAGAACCCCCAGAACAGTTTGTGCCCCTCTTCAAAAGAGACATTAACTCATGTAGCAACCCCGTCGAACACATAAGAAGAAGAGAAGCCGAGTGGCTGACCTCCCATATGGTTTTGTTATGTGCCTCCCAGAGTGTCCATCAAATTGAGGTAAAAATGAAACACCGAATATTGGACTCTATTCGATTAGGATTGGTTCCCATGAACCACCTGTCCAGAAATTCTTGTACGGAATTACAGCAAGACCTGAAATAAATGCTTCTATCTAAGTTGCTCCATAAAAGACCTTCCTATTTGCTTCTAAAAAACATGTGCAAAACTGATTCCCTATTGGGGATTCTGCAACATACACACTTGGAGGCCAAGGAAATGCCTTTTTATGGATGTTTTCATCCGTGGTAATGGCCAGATATCTAGCTCTCCATAGAAGAAAGATCATCTTAGAGTGAAGCTCTTTACACCACATCCGCTCACCCCATTCGTCTCGGGTTCCCTACTGGAGAATCAGACCATTATAATCATTGCTGTTAAAAACCCCGAAGTTCTCCTTGGTGATGAATAACCAATCTTCATCATCCGAGAGAACGATATCTTGAGATATTTTCTTCTGATCAGTGCTGGTAATGGAGTCCAATAACCTGGGATACTTCCAAGCCTCTCTCATGGACAAATATAGACCAGGGCAACCAGTGAAAAACAGCTTCTCACCGATCCAGTTATCCCTCCAGAGGTTCACCTACCTACGGCCAACCACCCAGCGGGCCAAGCCCTGAAACATATACAAATGAACCACAAATTTTCTCCCCAACATAGATAATTTCCTCCGGTTCCAATCCTCCCAATGCTTTATATATTTAATTCTCAGAGTTTTGGCCCACAGTGACCTACCGAGCAGAAAATACCAGGCTAACCGGGACTGCATCGACTGCATGGAAATATTTAAATCTCTCAGCAATACACCTCCTTCCTCCACGAGTTTCAAAACCAATCCCATGAGGACCAATGAGCCTTGCCAGAGTCATTGGCGTCCCACTGAAATATGTGCTTAATATTTTCCAGGGTATAAATTGTCCCCATAAGAGGGGTAATGATAGATAACTCATGCATCAGCACCGACAAGATCACTCTATTTATTAAAGTCACCTGGCCCCCAAAGGAGAGAAACATGTTTTTCCAGTTGAAGATCCTCCAAATCATCCTATTGATCAGATCCTCAAAGAAGGCCTTCTTTACCCTGCCAGTAGATACATGAGCCCCCAGATATAATATTGGTATTTGCTTATGTTGTACCCCCATAATTTCCTGTATACTCTGGATCCTCATCCATGGACATTTTATTGAGATAAAAACATTTCTTTTCATGCTATTAATATGTATTCCACTCAGAGTGTCGTAGTCTCCCATGATCCGCATAAAATTAGTCAAGGATGATCTCCTTACATTAAGAAAAATCAAAATATCATCAGCAAACATCAGGTGAGAAAGATATCCGTTCGAGGCATGTGAGTTATAAGGCATAATCCTCCATTCCAGAATCCCTCTGTGGAGGTGTTGAGATAATGCTTCCTAGGAAATAAGAAACATGGGAGGAGATAGGGGGTCCCCTTTCCTCACACCTCTCAAATTGTTCAAAAAAACTGAAACCTTTTCCAATGAACGAAATAGAAATCCATATAGAGGAAAAAGAACGAAAGCATAAATCCAACACTAATTCATGGAAACCGAGCTCCCTCATTACAGGAATTCTGAAACTCCATACTTGCATGCCATACGCCTTCTCCATATCAACCTGCAGAATTACATTGGAACCCACCACTTTCTTGTTTAAGTCCTCAAGAATCTCTTGGGGTACACCCGCCACTCCCTAGATGCCTCTACCTTGAACAAATCTATGTTGTTCAGGAGGGATGATACTGGGAATTAACTTATTAAGCCTCCTCTCCAATAGACTCGGCATGATTTTATTTGAGACATTGCAAAGGAAAATTGGTCATAATGGGAAATAGAAGAAGGATATTTTAATTTATGAACAAGCACCACTCTGGAAGCACATATATCCCTATTGAGGGAACCCCCCCTAAAAAATACTAAACTGCCTTAGTGACATCCTACCCCACAATGCCCCAAGCCGCCACATAAAAAGACCCAGGGAACCCATCCAAACCGGGACCACTCTCTGGGGACATACTGCGAACCACCTACCAAAACTCATCCCCAGACAGGACAGCCTTCAGAACCTCATTATTTCCTCTGCAAAACCTCTTGGAGATGTTCCGAAAGAACTCCTCTTGCTCACCATTGTAAACCCCCTCTCCGGACATCCCTTCCCGACCACCTCATAATTGATGTTTGAAGTGTTCAAGAGATATCTTCCCATCAACATCCAAATCAGAGGAGAATGTGCCATCCTCCAATATTATATTAACCTTTAAATTAATACGTTCCTTCAAACAAACATGGAAGAAGAGGTTATTCCTATCTCTTTCCTTGATCCATTTCACCCTAGTCCTCTTCCTAATTCCACTTTACACCTCCAAAAGTCTTTGCACAAGATAAAATCTATTATCACAACATCTGAGAAATACTGCATCATCCCAGTGTTGAAGCAGCAACCCTTCTAAACAGTCAACCTCCTCCTGTAGTGACTCCACTGTACTATCCAAAGTAGAATCATCTCTGGTCCTCTTGATAATATCATTTTCGAGTCTCCATAAGAGTATAGAAAGATCCACCCAGGCTCTACCCTAAATTTCATACTTCCAGAAATCTTCTATCATTTTAAAGAACCCCTCATTAATATTCCAGTTTACAGATTACAAAAAATCCTTACTATCGCCACTTTCAAACTTCAAATCCACAAGCAATGGCGAATGATCTGAAATACCCCGAGACATACAAGTGACCACAGTACTAGAGAAAGATTCAAGGCCCTGAAGGTTTGTCAAACACCTATCCAATCTACACCATATACGACTACCACCTCGTTGGTTATTACACCATGTAAATTTGGGACCTTGGAATCCCAAGTCCAAGAGCCCCTTTTTGGAAATGAAGTAATTAAAGTCCAGTATCCCAGGATTATAATTCAATGTACCTCCCTTAATTTTTGATATGTCCACTATTGAATTGAATTCACTGCCTATAAACCATGGTAAACCAACTGTATCTAATGAATCTTGAGAACCCAATAGCATACGCCTTTCCAAACAATTAGAGATAGTATAAACAAAGGCAAACATAATTTCACGAACTCTGAACCTGATCTTCACTGAAATACAATGCTCCTCCACCTTCATAGGGTCCAATTGAAAAAATCTCTTCCAGAAAATCTATATGTGATTATTAAACAGATGACCATGAAAGAAACACCCATACCCCTCTCTCTTAGCAAATAGTTTTATCTTATTAAAATCTTGTTTGGGTTCCAGTATCACCACTACCGAAGCATTGTATTTCCTTGCTTCTGCCGATAAAAAAGCACATTTCACATGCCCCCCATCCCCCGAGAATTATAAATATATCACACATTCCATTTAGATGACATCATTATCTGGAAAGGATATGGAATAATGAAAAAGGAAATTTAATTAATTGAACACGAATTCCATTTAAATTTAATAAAAAACATGAAGAGAAAATAATTAATCAATCTGTATTTGTATATAACGTAACATAAAATCCATTTAAATAAATTTTGTATCCTTAATAGATATAGAATAATCAATATAAAATAGTAAATTACTTAAAAAAATTCAAATTAATTAATAAGTTATAATGTAGATAATATATTGACAATATAATTTGAAAAATATCTTGCATAATAAATTATATATTCTTAATGAAGGGATTTCTTAATTATTAGATTTATTGATCTCAAAAATCATAATACTTCTACTATAGTGTTAATTCAAAAGAATTTTGAAAACTAAAGGTATAAATTATTTTAAATTTAAATTACTCATTCACCTTATGAAACTACTGATGAATCGGGGGGATAAAAAATTATAGGCCCCAATCATATCTATGTTTTTATAGTATTATAAAAATATTGAATAATTGAAGCAATTAAAGAATATTATTCCTTATCATAAAATGATTCAATTTTCCATTGAATAATTTTTTTTTATTTTCATAGAAATATATTTATAAAAAATATATAATATCATTTTTTTAAATGAAATATTTAATATGTAGTAAAAATATACATGTTATTTTTTTTTTATTTACGAAAAACACAGTGCCCAATGACGATAGAAAAGTGAATATTAAATTGAATTTAATTTAATGAATGAATGAATCTATAATATGAATTTCAAGACATTACCTAGACAAAATGAGATAACAACAGATATATAATAAATATATATGTTATCAACACAATATATCTCACGATGGGTATAATTATAATAATTGGGTGAGTTCGTTGACGAATATAAATACCATAAAAAATTTAATACAAATAATAATGGGAAAAAATTTATAACCCATTATTAATAAATAGTAATGGGAAAATTGTACACTTAAATGATAAAATAGTAAATAAAGAGGCGATAATAATATTAAATATTTATTTTATATAGTTCTTTTATAAATTTATACAATTTATGTTTAATTATAAAAAATCACTATAAAAATAAAACTCTGAAATAAAACCATACAATGATAACGATATTGATGTGAGAGTTAAAAAATTAATATATTATGAGTATCAAAAGTTACTAACCATAATATATGTTGTAAAAAATTAATATGTTAAATATTCATTAAATACATGATCATAGAATACCAATGGAAATGAAGAAATAATACTACCTGGTGTCATGGAATTTAGTTATGAAATCCCATTCAACTTGGTTGCATTAATGGCAAATCCCCTAGGATAAAATAATTTAAATTGAAACTGTCACAACTCATCCCCCGGGGCCCATGTTGTAACTACCCTAAACCCGCCTTCAATTGGGTAGGGGATATCGACATGCGCTGGAAAGGCGTATCCCTAAAACAAGAAGACATTTCCTTCAAACCCATACAAAAACATAGCCAAAGAACCCAACAAGATGAAACCATAAAGTAAAACTATAGTAATAAATTTTTTACTAAAAGTAATGGGGGCCATAATACAAGAAAAACATGATAGATTCAGCAACAACATAAAATAGAAAAAGGTATTGAGATTGTCCACCAAGGATATTATATGTAGGTAGATACAACTTGTCTCCACCACTCTCCTTATAAACCAATATCCTTTATGTACTGCCTAGTTCGGGCTATTATACTCTCAGCATTACTGCTCCTTATTTTCACAAGACACAACAAGGTGCGGGAGAATATTGTGCTGGGGTGAGTGTAAAAATACATAGTACAGATACCGAGACCCCAAAAGATATCTCGGAATTATAAAAATGAAAACCAAAAAATTTTTCTCCATCCCAAATCATAAATCACAATACTTAGCTCAAAATAGTAATACAACTCAAAGTTCAGGAATAATGATTATTAGTCATAAGTTATATCATATAATTCTATTATGATGTTTCCCCAAATGACCACTGAAAGTGTTGATCCATTCACAATACATACAATATCATATTTAGTTGTTCCACAATAGGCATCTCTAAGGATGGTCCTCGTTAGGTCATGTACAATTGATCCACATGGGGTTGGTAGAATAGTGATCCACAGAGGGTTGCTATGGTGATGATCCACATAGGGATGCCAGAATGTCGATTCACACAGGGTCTCTATGATGTTGATCCACATTGGGTCGCTATAATGTTTATCCACATATGGTTACTATGATGCTGATTCACAAATGGTTTCTAGAATGCTGATCCACATATGGTCACTATAATTCAGACGACCTCCAAATGAATTCTCTGCACACAGTGGGCTTGTTTTTCGTAGTATTTTTTCCTCAGGATATCGGTCCTGCATCAACATACATGAATCTCTACAAAGGAGTAACTCAATGGAATACCATGTCCTTAGGGTTCCAATGAGACAGACAATGTTTCAATTAGATGTCTGATCTGTGGTTTATAGGAATATTAGTGTTGAGGTCCTGGTTGGATTCGTGTTCGATCCATCACTTCTATACACCAACATTATCCAAACATCAGGTTCAATATCTCAAAAGGACAGTCTTGATCGAAGGATTTTAGTGTCGTAGACGGTTCATTGAACTGACATATGGTTTTAAAGATATGAACTTATAATCATAACATAGACGAAATGGGTCCGGTTCGGGTAGACCCAACCTGGTCTGGGTTAAACCTGGTCCTGCCCGATGGGTTGCGGACCAGCCTGCCCTAACTCGGTACTGATGGGTCATAGCGGTGCGGCCTTCCCATTGGTGTGACCCTTTCAAGGGCCGTGCTATCCGCCTCCAGAATGACTCAAAGATCTGTTCAACTCTATATCGGTTGTTCTAGGTGTCACCACCTTCCTATCCATGAGACCACTGAGAAATGGTCATTTCCCTACAAAATGGCTTTGAAGTTGCATCCTTCCTCCCCGCGGAGCATGATGGAACATTGTCTCCCACCTCGGCGGCCGGCCGAGATCCGGACGCCTGTCCTTCTATAGCATCATCACCCCCTTCCACGACAGACAAGTGTCGTCACCGGTCGTCGGTGCCACCGTGGCAGTGCTTCTCTGGAAGATCTTCTTTGAGCCATCGGGAGAGATCCGGTGGTCCTTTTTTACATTCCTCTCACACCTACAGGCCTCCAAAGATTCCCCCCATCTATGTGTGGCTCTCGCATTCAAGGTTCTTTTGAATTTGTAAATTTTTATGCTGAAGAATGCATCATGAATGAAGAATTGGAGGGTTTGTGACTTATTCTTTTGGCCCGAGCCATCCGCGTTAGCATCATAATGAGAGATAGAAAATTAATTTGTCAAATATAATCATAAATAATAATACCCTTAACTCGATATTTATTAGAGACATCATGGTAGTGGATTAAGAATCCTTGTCCGTGGAAGCCGCTTACATTCGTCAATCAAAGATTGATGTCTCCATTCTTCTTTGGGAGGGTTCTTCATTGGCTCTTCATCATATTTCTCATTTGGGTTTCCAAAACCCACACCCTTGATATCAATTAAATGGATGTGTTAATAGATTAGATCACCTTTCAATAAAAGGCTCATTAAATAGAGCATTTATTAAATAACATTAATTACATGAGATATGGTTACGAAGCAATGTGTAACTGGGCATTTAATGTGGATGCGATTAAAACCATACATGCGAGTTAGTGCGGACCAAACGGATTTTATCCTAGATCGAAGGAAGGGGGCCCTAGTTCATGTTTTTCTAGATTGTGACATTTAGTGATTGTGAGGTTACATGAGGGAGTAGATAGGTAGTGTTTCTACAGTTGTTCTGGAAATATATTTTAAAGGAGTGTACATGGATGTTGAGGTTTTCCCTCAGGGTTTAAAACATCACTAGGGGGTTTAATAATGAGAGTTTTCTTAAGGGACAACATTTTGGGCAGGTTTTTCTTCTATGTGAGTTTTGAATTTCTTAGGTATTATAATAGATTGGGAGGAATCTAATGTAATAACATGAATTTTACCCCCAGAACCTTCACTTTTGAAAATCATGTGGTAAGGTGTACTGGGAGATTTCAATGGCTTACATCAAGAGTTTTCTAAATTTCCTATTTTTCCATTGGTATGTCAGTCTGTCAACATGTCAGTGTGTTGGTATGTTAGTGTGTCAGCGAGCTAGGGGCATCAACATCGGTGATTCATGGGTGTCGACATTAGTAGTTCGAGTGTGTCTTCATCAGTGAGTCAAGTGTATTGACATTAGTATGTCAAGGGCACCGATGTCTATAGGTCATGGCATCGATAAGACATGGTATTGGTAGGTTTGGTCATTAGTAGGTTAGTGCATCGGTAGTCTGGTGCATTGAAAGGTTTGGTCATTGGTTGGTTATTTTATTAGTAGGTCATGTCATTAGCAGATCAACATTGGTAGCTAAGCATCGATGACTCACCCATGAGTGACTCATTTCCAGTTTTTCATAGTTTTTCTAGTTTCACCCATGTTTCATGTTTTTCTCCATTTAACGATATTATATAACTGATAGTCATCCTATGGTCTATCTCCACTGTTTCTAAAGGGAATTATTTAATCTAAATAAATTCCAACGTGTGAAAACTCCAAGCCATGTGGTCAAACAACAATATCACTTTTATGTATATCGAAATGTTCTCCCTAATTTTATGATTTGTCTTCTTACTAATCCATGATTATCTTTCCATTATTCCTTTTTCATTTCTCTTGATGTGATGAGAGAGAGAGCCCTTCCTCCTCAGCCTTGACGTTCTTCCTACATGTCGCGCCATCTGTTGTTCTTCGCCCAAGAAGGAACATAGATCCTTGATCATCCAACTTTTTAATTTATTTCGCATCTTTTTAAATGTCCATCATATGGGGTGGGTATGTTAATGGTTCAAGGAATATCTGGATACTCTTATTTAAAGATAATAATAAAATTAAATGATCAAAATATATATCGTATAAATAAAAAATAGGAAGGGCGTGGGTTGATGATAGTAAACTATTTTATTTTGTTATATATGATTCTCTTATAGATTTCTTGGTTTTATAACTTCTGAAAATCACAGATGTTGGTGGTCTTTTCATGTTCACTGGTGTTGTTTCATTGTGACGTTTTGATGTAAACAAGTAACCTGAATTCTGATTTTATCACATATACTCAGTCAAATAAAAATATTACAAAGGATAAAACCAATTCTATGATCTCCCCAGTTGTATTAATGTTTAAATTAGACAACCAGTGATAGTTAAATTTTAATATTCATAGTTTGATGGTTGTGTTGTGTGTTGTGTGTTCTATTAAGGGTTTTTTGGACCTGTTATATAGGGTTGCACAAGGGGGTGGGATGGTGTATCAGTCTGAGTGATTGATTGACTATGGAAGGGACAAACTTGTATGGAGTGGGTCTTTCATTTTTGTGTTTATGTCTCTATTTGAGAGATTTATTGATTACATAATGGACAATCAAGTAAATAGTGTGACTATCATTGGTGTGATGGTGTCTCATTCTCATATATTTAATGATTATGTAATAGATTAAAATGTATGGAAATTATTTTTATTTATGTTGTGTTGTGGTCATGAAGCGATGTTGAGTAGTTGGACTATGGTGTGGTTAGGAAATCGATGTTCAATAGGACTACAAGTCCAGTTTTGTGATGTTTTGGAGTGGTAATGTAGTTGGGTTTGGATTGTTGTTTTTTATTGTGATAGTTTTTTGTTATATGGTACTAATAGTATAATTTAAAGTGATTCCCCTAAATGAAATAAATTGAAATTGAAAAGAGAAGTGTCTGGGTTTATTTATTACATAGGTCGTTTAACGGATATCCATATAAGAGTAGTAGTAAAAGAGGTGCTGGTGGGGGCTTGATGTCTGTTCATGTGATGCCGATAGTTTTTGGATGAGTATTTGTTTACCTATATAGAGAGAGATTTATGTTATTTAATTATTTTTTATAGTCACCCCTACCTTTTTTAGAATCATGTGTCCAACACCTATATTTCATGTGGGTGGGTGTATACCCAACATGTTAGTGGGAGGATGGATGTCCTGTTACTGATTTTCATCCTTGCACCTTATTCTGGATCATTGTGCTTAGGTGTATCCTTATAGGATTTAATTTTCAAGGATTACAATTTTCCCTGATTATTCCAGAAAGGGTTTGTTTGGGACCAGGGGATTGGATATTTTTGTGTCTGGTATATTATCCCAACTATCTTCTGGATGATGCATAGGTGTCTTCGAGTATGGTGGTGGATGTTCTGGGATCGGTGTCTTCATGCATGGTTGTGTGTTGTTTGAGGCCAATGTGTGTGCGGGGAGGTTGTATCAGTGTGAATTCATGTTGGAAGGGTGGTAGTGTCAATACGACAGATTATTAGGAATGAGCAGATCAATAGTGGGAAATTAGTGCATGGTACCCAAATTATAAAGCACTTATACTATTACTTTACATGACTTGTGTAACTAGTGTCAGTTTTCCTCAGGGAGTTTGGACTGGTTAGTATTCGTTGGTAGGTGCTTGAGACTCTACTATTTTCTTATAGGGACATTATAATGTTCCCTCACATAAGAAGGATTATCTTTAGATTCACTAATGAGTATACATTTATATTCAACCTACGTTAGTAAAACTATTTTCATTTTTTTAGGAGAACTTTGAGAGTCGGGCTGGAATTTACTAGCTCGGGCATTTGTATAGTTGTTTGTGATGTTTATTTTCATTTCCTTAGAACATTATATGATATTTTTTTCTTACATTCTATCATTATTTTGACCATCATGATCATCTAAAAGATCATCATCATTTAAATATAACTTTTCATTATCCTAATCATTATCTTCACCCTTACAATAATTATCATCACATCTATCAATTTCATTAGAAATATAAGCATACTTTTTTGAATATTTATATGTATATTTTTAGAACTATGCCTCTCAATATACAACTATTTAATCATCCTCATTTTTATCTAAATTTGATTCCCTAGTTGGTTGCTAACAAGTTGGAGTACCATATCCAAAATAAACTTTTGACAGAAATTTATTGATTTTTGGATCACTTCACACTTTAATTGAGAGAACTTTTTCTTATGCAGAGGCCTCCACATATTTTTCAATATTATCAAAATCAAAGAATTCATCTATTTCACTAGTCTTATGCCTTGGATACACTATGTACTTTTTTCTATTTTTATGTTCAATGTAAATTATTTCATCAAAGTATTTAACATTATCTCTCATATACTTCTTCTACCAAGGATTCAAATTTACAATATCTCTCTTGAAAATTGTTTTTGATAAAAAATTACCACCATACATAACCTCAGCCTCTTCACCTTCATTGATTTATACCTAAGAATCAAAGATGACATATTTTATCATTAGATATAACAAATAGTTTGAATTTAATATTTTCATTCACATTTAATACAGATGGATCATTATAAATAAAAAAAATGATTAATAAGACATCAATCATCATAAAAAGGAAGTAAACATAGGGTAGAACATAGTATTGAATTGATTAATTATATGATAGAACATATGTTGTAAAAACAAGGATAACATTTTACACTCACCATTTATTTCAACAACTATAGGTATCCATATAGTACCATATCTTCTTAATTGTAGGAGAGTGTATTCATAATTAATAATTCCACTATCACTAGGAATTATAACTAGAAAATACTCATAAATCCGACTATGAGGTACTTTTACATAACATATTCGTTCCTTTGTGGAGAAATAAAAATCTTCTCTATTGTTGGTACTTTTTCATACATAATTGTTTTCTCAAAATAGAACTATAATTTTTATTTAAATTTTTATTTGATTGTGGATAATTCAAATGGTTATTCATTTAAAACCATTTTATACATTCCATATTTCCAATAACATTCAGTATGCTCACCATTTTATATGGAATCCATTATGAATAAATTTCATTTTATCCTTATACAATCAGATCCACCGGCTATGGGTTTCATGAAACAATGACTTAAGTATTCCATATCATTTAAGTTTCAAAGTTTTCCACAATTATTATGGATTTGATTATATTGATCACTTTTCATGGGCCATACTAATTAGTTTGAATGTTTTGCTGGATGGAGAGAGGGAAAAAATGATTGGCCCGAGATGAAGGTAAAGATTCAGGGGTTAAAATGTTTTAAGGTTAAAATAATCAAATATAATTATTCCTCTATAAATATCATATATGGGTTAGAAAATAAATAATATAAAGTACTAAAAATTTTAATTATAAAAAAATAGTAGTGGTAAAAATGTAAATATAAGAGAAGAACAATGACATCTTCACAACTGTGACTTGTTCCCAATGGTGAATCCATCAATGGTGACATATCAATAGAGACTCATCGATGATGACTTATTAATGATGACTCTTCAAATCTGATTGTTCAACGGTGACTCTTTAATGTTGAATTCTGAATGGTGGCTCATCAATGGAGAACTACCAATGGTGACTCGTCAATTATGACATATCAGAGGTGACTCATAAATGGTCACTTTTAAAAAAACATATCATTCAACAATAATTTTCACTGTAGTTTTATCTATCATAATTCAATGGGTCTCTGATGATATCAGTAATATGATGTTCACTTCCAATAAATAAAAGAGTTATATCTCCTTTTGAGAATTATATCTCAAATTTTGATATCTTAAATCAATGAAGATTATTTTAAAATTTGATATTGGATTCTTAGTGATGATCATTGAATTTATGTTATCAATTATTAGAGTCACATATCTAAATTTTCATCCAAATTGATGTAAAATATGTTTTACCTATATGATTTGTTCCCATGAACATCACAAAACATTGTATTCATCTTTAGAAGTAGATAGTGCAACAAAATTTTGTTTTATACTACACCTCAATACTAGGTATTTTCATAATAATTGAATTCTCCAAGTGGTTCTGTTTCCTTCAAACGTAAAACAACAATAATTTTCTTATGAATAACATACCATGTAAAATACATATAATATAGGGTTCAATAATCATAAATTATCTGTATATTTGAGGTATTTAAATTTTTTAATTACTCTTAAGTGTCACTCTTTTATATTTTCTTGAATGTGAGAAAAAAATAACCCTAAACACAATATCAGCACAACTATCATTTAAAAATGGATGACTACCAGACATACCGCTATAACTATTTTGATCTACAGACTTCCCGGTTTTATCATGATCTAATTTAAATGTGGTACTCACTAGGATATAAAAACACGCAGTGTTGTCTAACCCAAATCGTTTTAAAAATTATTTAGTGTATTTACTCTAATTTTAAAAGATTCTTTATTTGTTTTTCAAAAATAAATACCAATAATGAATTTGAGTTCACCATTTAAACTAATTTCAAATTCATTTTTTATTTGTTTTGTGAAATATTTACATAAGGCCTCTTTAGTATAAAAAAACAAAATAATCTACATATATTTGTAATATTAAAATATATTTTATATTATTCCTATATAAATAGTTGGATCAACTATAAATTTTGAAAAACGTTTTTAAATAATAATGGTGTTGTTGCTATCATACGATGATCCAACAGATTGTTTTAAAATATATTCATATTTTTTAATTTAAAAAATAATTTGGAAAAATAGAGTTTTGAAATATTGGGGTTTGATCAACAAAGACATCCTTGATTTTGAACCCATAAATTAATTAACACTCAATAATGATTTGATCTACTTTGAAATCAAAATGTTCTATATATGAAGTAAGTATCCAAAGGGATTCATATCTACCTATAAGTGAAATTTTTTCTCTATAATCAATAAATTTTTCTTCATTGTAACCTTGTTAAGCTAATTAATCCTTATTTTTTAATATTTTTTTAGGTTTATAAACCATGTTTCTAAAAACCCCCATAGTGCCAACAATTATGGTGTGTTTAGGTAAATCAAAAAGTTTTGAAACATTGATTCATTCAAATTTATTATGTTCTTCTTGCAAAAATATTACCATCAATTCACCATTGATAGCATCATTTTATGTTCATTGGTTCAATATATGGGAAGAATGCTTGGTGTTCAATCATATTCCTAATAAAATCTCTTGATTGGTTACAAAGATATAAGTATCATATTAATGAATTTAAATTATGTTTTCTATGAGTCCTAAATGATCTTCGTATGTCGGTCTAGATATCTCAAAACATTATTCATGTTTGGGTATGGGTATTTTAGTGGGGGAATATTATCCTTATTGAACAAATCGTTTGGAATGTTTATATGTATCATTTAGATTGGAAAGATCATCCTCAAGTTTATTAAGGAATTTCATAGTTTTTTATGGTTGCTTTCATGAAATTTAAAATGAATATACACTTCTCTTATTTTATTTACCATATTAAATAGTGTATAGGATTTAATGGAATTTGAGTATCTATTATAAATTTCCTCACCACTCTTGGAATAAAAATTTTCTTTCCTATACATTTTATTTATAATAAAGACTTTGCACCCAAAAAACTCTGGAGTAATTAACCTTTGTATATCTATTATTCGAAAACACATAATGTTTTATTTTTTTGGATAAAAAAATAAAGTTTTTATTTATCATATAATAGGATATATTCACATCATATTCCCAATAGTAGATAGGTATGTCATATTAATTTAGATTAGTTTGGGATGTCTCCGGAAGAGTCCCATATCTTCTTTCTAAATCACTCTTGATTTGTGGCTCATTAGGATCATAAAATATTTGATTATAACAATGATTAGAACAAAATTATTCAATATATTGATGTTCAAATTTGAAATCCTGATCACTACATAATGTATAAATCCTATGTCCACATAGATTTTATATCGATTTTTCATAATTAATAATCTAAGAAGAATGTTCACTTTCATGAGATAAAAACAATATCCAACTGTACCTAGATATAAAATCTAGCAGAACATTGGAAAAAAAATTCAATTTAGACTAGAATATCTATATGGTAACAAAATTTCATTGTTAACTAACTCAATATGTTGACAGGATGAAACATATTTCATAGATTTAAGAGACACTATATGTTATTTCAGATTTTGAAGATGATTACAAACATTATTATTTGAGAATTAATGTTTTGGTAGATCTTTAAATAACCATTTTCTAGTGTGATTTATTTCAATGACCAAGAAACCTTTTTAAAATACTTTATTCTAGGGGATGTACACATAGTGAAGAACAATTTTAATATGTAAATGAATTTCAAATAAATAGAATACATATTATCATTTCATATTATAGTAAAACATAAAGATTTTTACTATAAAAAATATGACAAGAATTGTTTTCAAATTTGACCTAAAAATCATCATCACATAACCAAATTTGATAAGTATAGTTTATTTTAAAAAATCAAATTATTAATCTTCATAATGTAATATTGAATTACAATTACCATGTTGTCTATGGATGATGATTTTCTCTTTAACCTTGTCCCAGATAGTGAAATGTCTACAATCACATTTGATCCCAATATTGAAATTTGAATACTCAATAGTAATATGTATAGAACCCCCACTATGTAGATATGATTTTTTTTCAACCATTAAAAAAAGGGTTCCAACAAAATCAATTTTATAAAAAAATTATTTTGGCACACAAATCTTCATTTGTACAATTATGTTTATAATAAGTAATTTTGGAAACTAGATTTTACAAAATGATTTATTTTTAAATCTTTTGTAATAATTTAGGAATATATAATTTATTTTTTGAAATAATGATTATATTTTTGTGTTTGAATTTTCAATAAATATTAATGAAAAAATATAGGTTTGAAAATTTTTCTGTAACCAAGTTTATAACCTATTCGTGTTATATATTTCAAAGCCATTTTATTTCAATGAATTTGAGTTAATTATTTCTGACAAATGATAATTTTTTTGAACATGCTTTTTATCTTTTAATTTTATATTTTTAGTTTATTTTTCTCTTAAAACAATTAAAAATAATAATTTTTCAATAGTAATGTTAGATTTAATATTTAAAATCAAATCATGATATTTTTAGGTGAATTATTATTATATTTCTCTTCATGAATGGTATATTTTGTCATGTTACATTATTCATACGTATATTCATTGATCATGATTTAGTCAATATCATTGATATCATCATGTTTATAGTGTATTTTAATTTTATTAATAGATGTAGGATGAAAACTATGTAACTATGTTTTACATTATAAAAAGAACATATTTTAACTTACAGAATTAACATCATGATTATTTTTTGAATCACTTTGGTTATCATAGGAGGATCTCTGGGTTTCTTTTATAGATTTCAATAATATTCTATCCCTCTCCTAATATTTATTAATATATTTAAATATTAGACGATCATCATTTACATTTCATTCCATTTTACATAAATATCATAAAATTTCATTTTTAATGTCACTCTTTATCCTACAATTTTCTCCAGTGTCCCTTATAATCTTAATTTCTTCTAAAATTTAATTTTTTAATGAATTAATTTTAATTTATAATTTTATAATTCTTCTAGCCAGGTTGTCTATATCTTCATCACAATCATCATGAGATGATTCATCACGGGTATTGTCAGTTTTTTATTTTTTATCTTGGTTGGAGGTTGTAGTTGTGACGATTACTGATTTTATTTTTTGTTCATATTAATTTATATATTTTTTAAAATTTATGACCTTTTTCATAGATCCTAATATTTCCAATATATTCCTTGCTAAGAATTTTATAGACATAACATGATTGTCTAATTAAAATTGAGGCTCCTGTCCATTTATCTTGTAGAAATAATAGTTCTATAATCAATTGATATCTTCTTATAACTTATTTGTTTAGAAAATGATTAGTTTTCACTATTTCATTGAACCTGAGAAACTTTTAAAATTAGGATAATCATCCATCATTATAAATATATCCTATTTATTTCTATATTTAATTATTTTCATTTCATTATTAATTTATATTACATCGTGAGAGATGGATAAGTCATTATATAATTCAAAATTTTTATGAAAAGTTAATATTATATTAAATTCATCAACATTAAGGAACACAAAATAATTCATTGAAATAAAATTATTATTATATTCATTTATTATATCATCACTTCATGTAATTGCACCAGTTTATGGTACTTCATACTGATCTTCTATTCCAATTGTATAGTAAAAAAAATTAAATTAATTTTTTTGTATTATATATTGATGATAATTTTTAATGTTAGAATAAAGAGTAATATTGGTAGACTATTGTTATTTTCTATTATACATAAATAAATAAAAATTATATTTGACATAAATTTAAGAAAGATAGAATATACCTAAAATCATTGTTGAAAATTTAATTCATGAAAATATATTAAAAATGTTTGTCAGGGTGAGTAATTCATGATGGGATTGAATTGAGTTCCCAAAAAATGTTATTGTTAAAAATAAATTTAAAATAAAATCCCCTTAATATGACAAGATGAAAAGTTAATCAAAATATAATATCGATATGTGAAATAAATTTTTGAAAGATTTAACAAATAATGATTATGAATCAGATAAATTAATGATGAAATAATATTATCTTTTTAAATCATTTTACATATTCAAAAACATACATAAACACTAATAGAGAATAACTATTAATATAATGGTTTGTTATTGATTCACCATAATAATGTTTTTGGAATCAAAATAAACTAAAATAATGAACATCATAAAAAGTGGTTTATTCTCTAAATGCAACATAATCACCTCCACTTGGAAATCACCTGCTTTCAATATAATTATATTAATAATAAAAATGATACAATACTATGATTAAGTAAACAAAAAAATATTACAAGAATTCATGGAAAAGAATACTCTTCTATAGTTTTTCATGGGAAGTACAATAGTACATTTAAAACTGGGACCCCTTACAAATTCACCTTTGGTAGTTATAGGTAAATGGAATGATAGAATAACTGGTATTCTACAATTTTAAGAGCATGATAAATAGTGTGATTGAGTATAGATTAACAACACAATGTTAAAAATTTAACGATGTAAACAATAATGTAAATGAAGAGAATATCGATTATTACTAACGTATGCTTTGAAAGTTTTAAATCATATGATCAACATTGGAGGCATGTTCAAGATTCCATCATGGATGTTATAACCAAAAAAATGATCGTGTGAAATTGAAAGAATGTTCCAATTCATGTCTATTGGTATCAAAATCAATATCTTTAAAGTATTTTCTTCTTATATTTCATTGATCGTTATAGTAGGTGATTGATTAATGTTGTACAGGTTCCCACTATAATCACATAATTTTCCTAAAGATTTGAATTTTAGTAATCAGTGAACATATATATACATTTATGGATGGTCCTTCCCACATATATTATAGCCTCAATCAAGAAGATTCATAATACTTGGATAGTCAATGACTATTTTTTTAATGAATCATCCAAATGATAAAATTATAATCACAAACTCTTTAATATAATTATTCATTGCTCTATTAAGATCATATTCTCCAAAACAACAATGGAAGAATAAAGCTGGTGGTGACTCAAAATCCAACGCTAGCTAAGACTGGTGGTACCATAAGATGATGGTGACTAAGGGTCTGGTGGTAGCCTGCCTTAGAGGTATCTCCAAGGAGGTTACAAGAATGGTCCATCTTAGTTGGTGGTAAATCATCTATAGTGGTGACTTTGTCTTGTTGGTGACACACCTCAAGGGATTTTCTTAACTTGTGGTGACACATCTCAATACATAGCCAAATTGTCTAAAAAATTTCCTTATAATATAAAACTATATCAAACAACACATTAATCATCAGTAAAAAAATAATCAGGGTTTCATATCATTAAAAAAGGAAGTCTTAAACACCCCCCTCTTATAGAGGTTCCAATGATTTGGGTTTTTCTGTGATATCCTTTTACCATTCATCAATATTATATCCTGAATATTTTCCTTGAGATTATTCAATCACTTACTCCCCACGTGATACTACCACAAAAAAAAAAATTTATTCCTACAATATGGATGAGATTCTACTATTAGAGTCCTAAAATTGATGAAAAAATAAATCTAATTAAATCTAATGTGCTAAACCACCAGTGATTTGTATTCCTTCATACATTCAGCATGATTGTGATAGTCTCTAATCATTTTTAGGATTTCCCTCATCCTACGTAAACTTGTTTATGTTTTAATTATAAGAGATTCCAAAAATTATTCTCCCCCATGTTTTAGCCTATATGATTCCAATTTAAATATAAATATCTACCTACTTTTTATTCTAGATGATTGTCAATTTTGTGGTTTTAACCCATGTGAAATTGTGACTCCTGGGTACTATCAAATATGTGAATTAAATAAAAGATAAGTGTAATCCATGATTGTCTTTACTAAATGGTTTTAGAAAATATGGAGGGACCAAATTAACCACCTAATTAATATATATAATTATTTAGGAGGTTTAATACAACATGTTTAATTAAAATATCAAAATAAAGCAAACTCCATGTCAAGTACACAAGGAAGTCGACAGGCATGCCTTGAATCCAAGCATGCTATCTTTTTAGTCTCCTTGTTAATCAGTTTTATATTTTGAATGATTTATATTTATTATACAAGGAAATAGTAATCCAAAAGTAAAAATAAGTCTTTGAAAATGGTACAATACAATTGTTTATTTTATTGATGATGTTTGTGATCATGAACTAGGTTCAAGTATTCCCATTATAAATTAAAATAACTCATTGTTTCTAAGACTATCTAGAACAATACATGAGGTAAATTCATAGTTTTAGAAATAAAAAACATGTAAAAATTTCAATGATTATCTGAGTGAATTCATTCTCACTACATTAATTTATGAATTTGAATTATCTAGTGAAGACATCACATGGTTCCATGCCATTATTGATTTATTGTAGAGTCGTGAATTGTATGATTTTTTATTATCTCTTAATAAATTTAGATGTAGATTATAAAGGAAGATAGGGATGTATTATTTCATAGTGAATGTCCTAAAAAATTAATGGAGAAATATTGTTCATATAAATAGGCCAATAATAAATTGTTCAATAAACAACCTCCCCCACCCCGAATCAAAGAGAAGGATAATGATAACTGTGACAGATTATATCAATATTCTCACCTAGATTACTATTACATTATTATATTTTTTAATACTTTTTAATATTAAATTCGTTCAAATCTATAATTAATCATTAATAAAGGGTTTTGAATTTTATGGTCATCATATTTGGGATTGAAAACATCATAATATTATTGAGTATCTAATATTTGCCTTATTTGTTTACACATTTTTTATAACGATATTCAATATTTAGTTGATTATATAAGGATTAATATCAGTGAGTTATAATTTAAATTATTGTTATTTATTAAATTGGTTAATGATCAATTATTATTATCATATACATACATATATATATATATATATATATATTAGATCTTATCTTTTAAAATATTTGAATCTTTATATAGGATGGTTAGAGATTACTGATTTATATGGATGTTACTATGTGTAAATATTCTTTTAGTAGTTATTATAGTAGTTTATTACATTTTTGTGTTAATTAAATCTATTTCAATTTGTATATCACACATTATAAGACAGTCAATGTCTTGTAAAGAATATTATAATTTAGTGTCATCACAAACAAACAATCAATTGTTAAGAGTGCATGTTATTGTGGAATAAAAAATTCAACAATTAAAAATGGGAAAATATATAAATAGGAATAATACGGCTGAATTGAAATTTATAATCTATATGTTACCCTATCACATGATTATATATTCTTGAAATAATTATACTACTTAATATTGAATTATTTCTTAGTCTTATAGGTTAGCACACTGTCATTATTTTCTTAATTTGTGGAATTTTTTTAAAGAACTCCAATCAAGAGAAAATAGTTGTTTCCACTTATTTTATATTATCTATGAAATTAATTAGTTTTTTAGTACCTTATGAGAGGATTGTGTCATTATGTCATGTAATTAATGATGTTATAATATTTACAGAATTATCATCAAATTAATATTTGTAATAGTGGAGTTGACATTCTTATTATTCCTTTTAGACTTTGGTTTAAAAAATTAATAAATTGATTTAAAGTATATATATTCATAATAAAATAATAAATAATTAAATTTGGGAAAATATCTAATATTTATTATGTCTCTTGAGTGATATTGACTAAAATAAAATCATAATCAAGCTCAATGAAATAGAAACCCATAGTAATTTTTATGATATTATAGATTTCATATTTACACATGTGTTGTCAATAAACATGGTTTTCACTAAGTATTTGATAAATTTTAAAGTGGTTAGGTCAAAGTAAAAAATTTGTTAACATACTCTAACCATATTCTATAAATGAATTGTAAATTGGGGAAGTGATTATAAAACCAAGAAATTATTAATTAATAAGGGAAATATATCTTACTATAATGACTACTATTGAATTAATATTGGGAATACATACTTGACCAAAACCCATGATTAGATATCCTTGAACTGATTCTTATGTCTTCTAATTGATTTATTTCATGTTCATATAAGTTAAAAACCCATCATTTCATTATTCACAGGTAGAAATATACATTATGGAACAATAATCCCAAGGAAAACCTAGTTTATAGGACTACAATATTATCTTGGATATAAATTGGATTTTTTCATACCCTATTTCATGTTTTATTGTCGATAAAATTAAAGAATGATTAAAAATTATTTATAGAGTTGACATCATATGAATATTGGCAATACATCAGCTCACATTCTTATTATCCTCGGTTGAATATTGATATAAATTTTAAGTGTTTATTATGTTTATATATTTTTAATTACCTAAAATACAATTACATTTAGCAAAATAAATGATATTGTGTATGTCCATAGAGTAAGACTGACTTAAATAAAATTAGTATCTACCATAATGATGGAAGACACCATCATAATTCAAATTTTGATGATCTATATTTCATATTAACTATTGTTTTCTCATTAACATTGGTTTTCAATATAAATATATTCATAATTAAATTAATATATATTTATTTCATTTAACATAAAACTGGTAAAAATTATTATATAGTAGTATGATTGTTAAATGTTTTTGAATTGTTTGACCATATTTATACAGACCATGTTTGTGAACATTGATCATTATTTTCATTAGTTTAGTATAAATATTTAATTTATGTCTCCCTTTAAATATGATATAAATTTATTATTATATGACACAATATATTCATTATTTAACATTAAATAGCCAACGAGAATGTACCCAAGTGGTAAAGGCCCTTGCATGGTATCCAAAAGACCCAGGATCCAATCCTAGCAGGGACTAATTTCAGGATATTGTAGTCGCACTGTAGTAGGTCACTATAGCAGCACTGTAGCTGTCATCGAACTATAGAAATGGTAGCACTGTTGTAACAGAGGCATTTTTGCCGGAACTGTAGTGGCGTCGAGACTATAGCAGCCCAGGTACTGTATCAGTACTATTCAACGAAGGGCTCTTTGGGCCAAAAAATGGGCTTTCAGGCCTTGTATTCAGACCACTTGGTCTTGGGCCTTAAGTCTATGTAATGGGTCCCCACTACTCAGTTTGAAAGAGGTTTTTACTTTAAATAATAAATAAATATTCATCCCCAACCTTTAAAAAAATTATTTAATATTAAATAGAATACTATTCTCTAATCTAAAAAACAATCAGCAACTAAAATTACAATCTTTGTGGTCATTACTGAATTTTTTTCTACAGAATCATTTCTATTTTGGAAATCCAAAAATTAAAAAAAGATAAACAATGTAAATAATTTCATTGAATCGAGAACACTATATATTTTAAAAATAAATATTCAAATATTTTATTTCACTTAAATTTAATATTAGATGGTTTTACATTTGACATGTTTATCCAACATTGTTAATTAAATGTTATCCTATATGTTACATCTTATATATTAATATGTTATAATTTTTTATTTATTGTCTTCTGGGAAATATGTATGATTGGTGTTAATTTTTATGTAGGTTCATTATAATTATACATTTTGGAATTCATAATTTACTATGTTTGAAAATGGTATTTCAGATTAAATAAATAGTTAAATAATTCTATTAGAGGAGATTCCAGGTAGAAATAATTTCAAAAATAATAAAATGAAATTGAATTTATATTATTTGTAATAGATTCATACATTTATTCAAATTAATGTATAATAAAATTTGTTGATGATGTGACTATTATAGTCATACAAATAACTAATTTTTAAAATTTACATTATATTATGAGTTATCATAAATGGATAAATGAATTTACTAATAACCGACTATACCTGCTTCTATTTACTTATCTAAATCAATCATAAATAATAAAATATATAATTTATTTGGATTAAAAAATTAATATCTTTCTTACATATATGTAATATTATATCAATGTTATTAAATAATATAACATTTCATTTTACAAAAGTAGTTAGAAAATTTTCATTAGGTCTAGTATCATAATGAATTATAAAATAAATAATTATATAGAGATTCAATGATAGGTTTGGTTAAATAAATATTTTCCCAATGTATTATAACATGTAATTAATAATGAGGTTTTTATTATTATAGTTCTTATGTGAAAAATCATAACATTTTTGGTCTTGTGATTATAATAATATGTATTAATAATGACAAAAATTGATAGAAGATGATAATTTGCAGAATATCATGGAATAATAATATATCAAAAATGAAATATATCAAAGGGAATACTATTTTTAAATCAATATTTGAAGACATTTTTTGTGGATTGTCATTTAATTTTCAAATTTTTTGGAACAAATGAACATGGTAGGCTATGTTGAATAATGTCAGCATTTGGTTTCAGATAAATTTGGTTAGTATAAATTAATTATTTTTTATTGATTTCATTTCTTTTGTATATGTAGAATAATTCAATATAATGTTATTATTTTTAACGAAAATTTTATTTTCAAATCTCGTTAACAAGTTTATGAAATGATAGAATTCAATAATTTGTGTTTGTTTGTCAGATTATATGAAATAACATTATTTTATAAGGTATATCTATTTTAGAATAAGATTCAGATATTTTGTGTTAGTAGACTTCTCCTTCAGTATCAAAAATATATAATTTCATATGTTTTTGTCAATTCTACATGGTTATATTAATTATAACTCTGTATGATGATATAATGTCATTTTATTGTTTTTTACATCGAGTATTTTGATGATAATATATCTATTTTTATATTTATACTCCCTATTTTAAAATCCTTATTATTACTCATCCTATTAATATATGTAATAACCTGCTCCATAGTTATTTTTTCATTATTAATTTAATTTTTTAAATTATAAAAAATAAATCATTACTAATAATACTCAATATAACAAAATAAATAGCAATACTACTAGACCATGTATTTCACTATGGATATCTACTTAAATGTATCAAATATTGATCCTTTGGAATAAAGATCCCATATATCCAGATATACACCAGTCTCACAGTTTATTATTTATATATTTAAAATGATTATTTGTTTTTATAGTTTAATAGTGTTTTAATCCGGGGTTAAATATGTAATTTCTTTCTATGATTCATACAATGTGTTTCATAAGACGATAACCCATATTTATTATTAGATTCCAATATTTAATAACATAAAATATTTTATTATTTTTCCAATATATGTAATTTATGTACTAAATTGCATCATGTTACAAATACTATTTCAATATAATGGAAATTAGTATGTTAAAAAATATATGGAAAATGTACATAATGGATCATTATCATTACAATTATATTTATTATATCATTATATATGTATAACCCATGAGTAAATTTTCCTATAATAAATTAAAAATAGTTGTATCACTGGTCTCTATTAAGTTAGAAATTTTAATTAGACAATGTTTTTAAAACTACAGATAATGAATTTTGAAATTCTATTTTAATTTTTTTTGAATTATTATAAAAATGCTACACCATTTATGGTAAATAACTAATTTAAATTAGCTTGTATCTTGAGTAAAAAAATTCATACTGTTGTGTTACCTAAAATAAATATTATTCTAGTAATTTAATGTTTTTAATTTCATCAATAAATAAAATAATAAATAAATAATAATGTCTATTTATAAGTGATTAAATATACATCTTCGGAAACAGGTTCATTTCCATCAACTAATGAATAATAGATAATACCTAATATGGTAGAGGCATGTTAAGTGATTATATTGAAACTAAATGTTATTTTGTTAATAAAAATTAAACATATAAAAAACATTACATAATATATTAAATATATTATACATTAGTATATATCAATGATTTCAATATCCATATGTCATTTTATCACTTCATTAAGTATTATCATTCAGTATTTATAATAGTAAATTTAATGTTAATCAATTTGCATCATAGGGATATTTCACCCAAATATATCTTTTTAACAATCCATGATAATTTTGATGAACAATTTTAACCTTATGATATTTCATCAATAATGTAATTCAAAAAATTTCCTTCACATACTTATGAACACTGATAAAATAAATCGTCTTATAGAATATAACCACAAATAATTGTGCATCCACATCGTACTAATTCACTTTTTAATTCAAATGTTGAGATATTAATAATTTGATATACTTTATGGGAAAATAAATTATTTGTTACATAATGCTATCTAGACTCTACAAAAAAATATCCATACTAGTCATTAATAAATGAATATCTTTAAATGTAGTTTATTGTAAATCTCTTCATATAAGTCTCTATGTTTCTGGACCATGTGAGTGATTATATTGATATTATTTTCTCTTTAAAAAATTTGAAAAAAATAAAATTTGTTACTAATATATAATTTTTTATTATATGATAATAAATATTATCATTGTCATAAATTATTCAAAAAAATTATTCAGGTCTATGAAACAATGGGAAATGTTTTTAAATATGTGATAAATGATAATTTTAATGAACATTTCAAATTTTATTCGCTATAAATGGTTCTAATGAAACTGATCCATTATATATTAATACAATATCTATTATTTAATCATTCACATATTCATTTAAATTTTTTTATATTTATGATATATTATTTATCATCTATAATATCCAAAAGATTTATATGTTCAATATTGTATACAACATGAGATAATGATTTAAATGAAACAAAAAATATGTTATTACTTATTGACACTTATTAAATAGCCCATTAATTGAAATGAATGAATAAAATGAACATTGTTATCAAATATTTATATAATGTTGATATTAAATTAAAATTAATCAACACATTATTTATATTTATGTTTCATATTTTTTTAATGACATTTTAATCATAAAAATACTATTTCTAATGAAAATATATATGTTTCTTTCAGTGAATCGAAATTATAATTAATTTAATTATATAATAGTTATTTACTTAGGTAAAAATTATTAATTTTCTATCTCATAATACATGAAATAAACATGTACGAATTTTTTTATTTCTCAAAATAAATTTAATTATTTGTGAAGAGTAATGAAATACAGTTTTTATAAAACATTATATCATTAAGATACCTCCAAACATAAATACGATATAAAAATTAATGAAACATATAGAAAATTACATTTTGGATATTAAATGAAAAAATTAATATAAAATTATTTCAATAAATATAATTTTAGTTTATATCATTATAATTATTATAATAATTTTTCCTTGCTGATATAGTTCATTCACATTAGTTTTATAGTAAAATATATTTTCCAAAAAATACTACTCTATAATAATGGATATTTCTCACTACCCAATTCCTCCAAATATCCCCCTACAATAATTACAAAGAATTAAGAGAGAGAATGACCCTAGATTCCTACCTCTAGTAGGCCTCAGGGTGGAGGCCAACACCAATTTTATTGAACTTCGCAAAATGGAATGAATCACCCATTTTTTAGAAGAACGTGATTGGATGATAAGATATATCACCCTTAAAATAACTTCATAAAATATACATAAAATAAAACACAAAAATATCCAACGATAATGTATAATATAAAACCGATATAAAAGAAGTGTCTATCGTGTAGTTACAAAAAGCAATGCTAAGAAGAAACATTGAAATTTTCCAAAAGTCAAGGCTAGTGATTCCCAACATGGTCCATGAGTTACCCCTAGATACCTAAAAATAGAGATATATATTTATATACAGTTACCATATTAGTAATTAGAAATTTAAAAACCACGGTCTCTCATGCATAATTTTGAGAAGCATACTAATGCCCCTGTGAGAAAACTACATAAACCAACAACACCTAACAAGGAATAATATCTATCCCAACCTCTCTAAGGGATGATCAATAAATAATTCAAGACATGTAAATTAGTATAATAATAATAGGTTTCTTTGGGAACCATGACCCACTTCCCACTGGTTAACAACTCATTCCCAAAATGAAAGTGACATAGAACTTCCACACTCTTCAACAATCCCCATGTAACAACCAATATACACACACATGGGAATTAGAGCTAGTCCCACAACCTATGAATATGATGCGCACTTCATTCGTCCCTCATACACTAGGGCCACAAACATACCACATCCCACCAGTAGTCACCTTGTCCGCAAATATATCTAATCATGAAGACATCTTGGAAATAACACCACATCACATCCCACAGTCACAAAGGAAGGAACTCCTCGCCTGCATACATCTGCGCCTTACAAAATGCACCACCACCTGCAAGAAGAGTCATGTGTTAGAAATGCCTAGAATTAGAAGCATGTCAGTTCCAATAACCACCCATCCTTCCTCCCACTAGGATGTTGGGAAAGGACACCCAACCCTATGACGATGGGGGTGTTTTTCACAATGTTCTCCACTAGGGTGGGGTGAGAATTTAAATTCCCAATTAACTACAATTATATATATATATATAAGTATAAAAAAAATACAAACATATTGGTTTTACAAATAAACAACCACCCCATCAAACCAACCTCGGTACTACATTTAAATGAATTTAAAAATATTAGCAATATTCATTTAAGATATTAATAAATTAATGAATTATGCTTCACAAGAAGCCACAACTCAAAACAAAACACCATCCAACTAATTTTACCAATTATAATTATTTATTAATATAGCTATTTTTCATTAAATATCAACCAATGAAACTACCAATAAAAATATGAAACACGCCATGGAATCAATACCATGTAGTGAAAACAGAACCAATGTAAAGAAAATCACTTAATATTTCCAATCCATTAAATACCCATACCAGCCACTACTGTCAATATTCTTCAACATCATTTTTTCCAAACCATCCTCTCAATAAACAAACCCCCAACATATTACCAAACCCCACAAAAAATATCATTACAACAAAACATGATAATCCTGCTATATAACAATAGCACACCTATCACACCCCGAAACATCTACATAACACAACCATAACCTATAAATCTATTTATTACACAGTACCATCCATTCCTTGATAATTCAATCTCTCAAAAAGTGATTCCCTTTCCCCACCCAATCAACCTCTTACAAACAACCTTTATCCCAAAACAAGTACCACAGAACAACACATGGTAGAACACATAACAAAACCACACATAGCACACAACGACACCAAACAAGTGAGGGTGTATTCCTATTTAAAAAACAATAATTCTTTAATTCCACTAAGATAAAATAGGGTTCATCATAGAGAATGTCCGATCTTTAGGCATCCATTTATTTAAATGGGAATATGTGGTTAATAATAATTTCATATTTACTTCCATTAAACCCTTGATCAACAAGGATCCATCACATTTCATCTATCGTACACACAAAAATATCACTGCTATCCATGATTTTTACATGTCATTTATCAAATTGTGATCATAATTTTAATTGATAAAAATATATTACATAACTAACATTCCAATCCATTGATATTGATCATTAATAAAATTAAATTATCATTATTCATTAATAATTTTTCAATATTCTCATGAGAACATTCATACACACACCCCACATGAAAGATAATTAAAAGTGGGACGAAGGGACCCATTCTTCTTGGGATGGAGATGAAAAAAGGGTCATTCCATTCAACCACATATAAATGTTTCCTTGTTTAATAGAAAGACTTATGATAATAAAAATTATAGGGGACTTGGAGTTTGATGTTGGATATAACATCATCATTATATTATCACCATGAAAGTGAGTCATGTTTGTTGTAATAAATGTAATGCTTATCTAAATTACATTGGTCTCTTTGAGAACCTTTATCATATTGGACTGGGGGCCTATTGTATTGATATTCCAAAAATTATATCACAAATACATGACAAGTTCCCTATATCTCTCCTAAGAATGTACATTCCTGATCAACTACATGTACTAAATGTAGAGGTGGTAGAGTTGGAAGATGACCTCTCTTATAGTGATCACCTAGCAATGATTTTGGATAATAGATATAGGGTTCTACAAAACAAGACAAACCACCTTCTCAAAGTGTTGAGGAGGAAACATAAGTATGAATAAGTGACTTGTATACTCAAGGAGGATTTGAAGGAGAGTCACCCTCACATTTATATCTAAAATGAAATTTCAAAGGATAACTTTCAAAATGCGGGAATGATGTAATGTCCCGCAATAATATCAATTTAATTTCACCCATCTTATAATTATTTCTTATATTATATACCACATAAAATCAAATTAATAACACAATAAAAAAGATACAAATGATAAATGAATTAAATAAAAAACTTTTTCAGATATTAAGGATCCTCTACTGATGCTATAGTATCTTAAATATTGAAATAATTACATGAAACATAGGAATAATAATTCATCCAATTGAATAGTAACATACCCTTTTAATGAATATAATAAATTTTGTATTATTAGAATGCAAATATAATATATTTATATCCTTAATAAAGTGAATAAATATTTTAATAATTAAAAATTATGTGTTGGTTTTTTATAAGTCAAAAATATTTATGTGTAATTATATAAAATATTTTTTATATAAAATACGCTAATTAATTACTATTTTTTCATTGATTATAATATATTTTTATGAGACCTTAGTTAATTTTAGAATTTATCATAAAATTCATTATAATTTTAAATTTACGATTTTTTTAATAAATGATGATTTTATATAAAATGTATATTTCCCTAAATAAAAAAAAATATATCTATAAAATGGGTTTCATTTTTAAATTATTCACATATAAAAATGGTTATACGGAATATTACGAATTTTTCTGAATTTGATGTAATTTATGTAAGTTGTAAAATAAGATAATTTGTGGAATATATACATTATATTTTTAATAAATTATACCATCAGTCATTGAAAACTAATGTACCCTAATATCAATATAACCTTCATTATTTTAATATTTTTATTTATAACTCTCCATCCGTTCATTTTATTGAACAAAAAATAATAAATTAATGAATAAAATAATCTGAATTGGTGCCTCTTCGCCCCTATAAATACCACTGCTGACCACCTATTATCCTCAAAAATTCAAAACATCCAGCCTTGCCAAAATTTCGGATAAACCCATTGCAATGTGACTACACTACATTCAGTAGAACTTGGACTCATGAAGAGATGAAAAAACTTTCCCATATGATGTTGTCACGGATGAGAAATAAAAGAGGTAAATTCCCATTTCTTTTAATTTAGATTTATTTAAATAGATTATTTATCACTCTATCAGGTCATCCACTATAAAAATAATCATGAAAATTATAGTATAATTTATATACTATTATTTTATAATGTCAATGAAATATACATCCTTAATCTTATTTACCTCTATATTTTATTCTATAAATGTAATCATCACCCCAAACGTGTCAATTTACCATAATAATGGAAAATTAATTTCAATTTTCTATAACACAATTATGGATGTTCATAAAACCACAATAATGATTTTTAAATATTATAAAATGATTTTAATATCCTTATTTATGTTATAGAACTAACCTATATACATAGTAACAAATAATGAAACATAATTAGTTAGTGATGCTCAAATAGCCACCAAAAAATATAAATGATTATCACTAACCTTTTATAAAATGATTTATCCTCATATGATTAAAAAATTGATATATATATATATATATATATATCCATTAAAACATATTTTTTCATAAATTAGATATAATTTCAATATTGGAGAGTTATACCAATTCTTCATAATGATACATTCTCATATTGATTAGAATAGGTCATGAATGCCAGGAAAATGAATACACCAAAATGATGGAATTGAACTCAATAATTCTTATAAAAGATGTAAATGAAGGTAATAAAACTATAATAAATTAAAGACATGTATATTATATAATTTATATATTAACTAATTGATCTAATTTATCTATACCGGATTGTTGACACCACAATACATGCTATGAGATAAGTTGGGAATGTCCATGGCCTATGGGACATAAATCCATTTTCCAAATATCCAAATATCATAAAATGGTATTTCATTGCAAATAAATTTCCCAATGTTCATTGTCTTTGTGAATGAATGATTATTTGAAGGTCATCGCTATGATTTTGATGAGCTATGTGATCGCTCCAAAGGAACATGACAGAAGGCTATGCGAGTCCAATGAGCCCCACAACACTCGCAAAAGACCTTAACAGTATGATATGGGAATTAAATGAGTCCCACTACTCTTTCTATATAATAATGTTTATCCCCAACATGATCTGAGCCTTATGATACCCCATTTTTTCTATAAATAGTTTGATCAACCACTGATAATTTGCATTGGTCCCCGACCGTTCACCTTCCGAGTTCCCTTTTCCTGAATCTCCTGAAGTACTTTGAAACTGATAAAATAATGAATTCTACAAGGTAATAAAGATTTGTGAAACCCCCTCTACAATTTTTGGATTAACCCATAACTATGGTATGGATTCTCATCAGGAAGTCATACACCCCTTCTGAATGAGGTATTCATATTAGGGTACTTTATGCATTACAATGTATCAATCCTTAGTGAAGCACTCCTTTTACTACCCATGGATCAATTCCCATGCAGGGTCACCCTGTTTTTCCAAGATCATTCTCCACAATTAACATGACCTCTACAAATCATCTATGCTTTTCAGATAAAATCATATCAAATCCCCCTACTTCATTAGACTCTTCTTTGTGCAGACAACATGGCATGTGAATAGAGGTTTATTGGCCACCATGAAGTGTTTCCTATTTTGATTCTCTAACTAATGATTCTCTACATAGGTACACTAATTACTTTTTCATCTTCTAATAACTACTACAACGTGGAACCAATCACTAACCACTCCCCCAACAATTGTTTCCTCAAAATCATGATTCTTTACATTCCATATATATGGGTAGGGATAGTTAACAATAGTTCGATAAGATGATAAGTGAAATCCCCTCATCCGAGCATTTTTATGTTATGCATCTATTAACCACCATCCTCATCACATAAAGTTAAACTATAGAATCACCCCATGTAATTCCCATAGGGTGCACTACCTTGGGAATTTTCAACTCCCAATCATATCAGTGGGAGTTAGACATCCACTAACATCATTTCATGGAATAAAATCCATCACACATGGAAGGATATTCTCTTGGAGTATCCATCATGGGGTAAGCCACAACCTCCATCTACCTCAGCTGCTAACCATGTGTAGGACCCTCAACATTTATGAAGGATTTATATCTCAAAATATTTTTGTATAGTCTACCACTTCCACTTATTTCATAAAATGAACATGAATCATGTGGGATAAATGGATATTAGTTTCCATGGCCCTTTTACATTATTATCCATCCTATAGTAAGCAAATGTTTCCACCATTCGAGTAACTAGCTTTGTGCTTTCCATGACATGCCGAACAATGTGGGTTTTGAATCTTATCTTTTACACAGGGTACATAGGATGCCTCTCTTTGGATCATTACCAACCAACAGTAATCTATGGTTCTCCCCCATAAGGATGTACCCTCACTATATGCCAACTGACTTTTTTGTAAACATTCCCCGAATCCATCTCCCTAATAAATTCTGATCCATTCACCTATGGAGCTTTGATGCATAAGCCCCAACAACACATACATGGGCCTCCCTTTTAGGTGTACCCCCAAATTCTATATTAAAAACAATAAGTAATTTGTTTCCCAGAAAACTATGGTACATAAAAAGACAACCCATGTTTTAATCCCAACACCGTCATCTTCATTTTGGTTCGTCCTCATATATTTCATTTAACTTCAATACATCCTATATTTCCATCATGATTCATACTCTGGCCACCACATCCATGTGATATCATTCCATCCACATAATTTTTTATTCTACCAGCTCCCAAGTAGTGATCAATGCCTAATCCTCCCACAATCCATATCCATACAATCATGTGTTCTTTTCATGAGAAGGGAAACTAACCATGCGTAAGCCCCAAATCACCCATTCGAATCATTTGGAATTTTATCGCAGTCTTCTACATAGTTTACTCAGGAGCCTTCCTTGATTATTAATTTCATCCAATAGTAATCCTTGGGGTCCCACCCATTAGGGCTTACCACTACGATCTTCTATCAACTGTTTCCATACCAGCATTAACATTGTAACAAATTTCATTATGTGACACATCATATAGGTTCATCATCACATGATTTACTATAGAGACACTAGAAAAAATTGTGCTTCTTTTATTGAAGTTTCCATTAATGGTGTGAAGTCTTCAATTTTTGAAATGCACCACCCTGGTTATTCTCTTAATGAGTGTTTAGATCCATCTTCCAAGAAACACATTCAATGTGTTCCCTCATAGGTAATCACCTTCCAAATATTTTTCATTGAGATGTATTGAGCACCATCTCCCCATCATTGAATGATGCTAAAAATCTATCATACAACATGTTAATCATGGGATTCCAAGGAAAACCATGGTATAAATTCCTCTAGAATAATGTATCATATGATATATGTCGGATACCTTGGGTTCATGTTCCCTTGAGATGAACTGTTATGAAGAAGTATATAGGTTCTCCAATGCTCCCACATCGAGGCATGTTAAGTGATTCCCAATGTTTCAAATTCCTTGGTTGAAGGATTCTACCTCGGTGACAGAACACATATATTCAATTATTTTATTCCAAATTTCAACGTTCTTACTCCCACTTATGTGTAATTTAAAGGGTAATTTTCAAATTATATTTTGTTTGAATTATTTTAAAATTAATTTTTATAATGGAATATTTTGGAATTAAAATGTTTTAATTTATTTCTGTGTTTAATTTATATCATATTATCTAGTTATACAAATTTAAATATTCATCATCTATAGTTTAATATGTTCAATGGGATTCATTTTATCCTTCTGGACCCAAAGCACAATACATAATTTCGATTCACTAATCCTGCTAACAATGTGTACCTCTAAAACTATGCACAGATCATGATAATGTTATTGTTATGATGGAATCCCATAAAATTAAAAACCATTAGAGATGAATTTTATCATGGATCAAGAATAAATATAGAATAATTAATAAATAATGGATTCATTTTATATACATTTTTAATTAAAATTTTCACAATTTAGTTAATATTATTCATACAATCCTTTACATTGGCTAGGTTGTAGCAATAATAATATTTGAAAAATATTATAAATATAAATTTACAGTTCGGTAAAACTCTACATTGTATGTAATAGAAGGTACCTAAGGTACATAATATTGTGTGTAATAAAAGAAAAATATATTTTCACATGTACCTTAATCAAATTTATGAGTTTCATGAGTTCAAATCTAGAATTTGTTTTCACATATCATAAAATCCGCACATACTGATTTTTCAAAACCAAAGCTATATTCATTGTTCTATGAAATGAAAAATATCAAATGATTAATTTATTTTGAAGAAAAATTTTATAAAATATCATGATATTGTAATGAATTAATTATATTAACTAAACTGTGAGTTTAAAAACCTAAAAAACATATAAAATAAAATCACTAGTAATAAATTATTTAGAAAAAAATGATAACCAATTTAATTTAAAGTATGTATTTTTAGTAAAAAATTGTTTTATGGCCACAATTGAATTGTATTATGATAATTTAAATTAACTACAATTAGTGAATGATAATAATTAAAATAAAGTTATTTTTATTCAATAATTTTTTTTAAATTCTTCCAACATGATTTTTTTTGGATTTTGATAAAAATAAATCCAATTTTAACTCAAACATTTATATTTATAAAAAAGTTAATAATTCCTTCATTTTATTTGGAATATACTTTCAATATTTATTTTGACAATTTTTTAAATTTAAATCAAAAAACATGATTTTGGAATTTCTAATAATGCATTTATTTTAGGGTGATTTTTTTTCTTTATAAGAACATTGATTATTTTTATGAATAATAAAAAATATTAATATAATTAAAAAGTTATTTCTATCTAATTTTCATGTATAAATAAATTATAAATTATATTTTAAATAAAATATAATCATGTAAAATATACATTATTAAATATTTAAAAGGCCACTGTAAGTAATATCAAATAGAAATTGGATATAACAATGGTTCAATCATTTGAATATTTCACTTAAACAAACATGATTTTCATTAATTTTACTCGATTAATTTTCAATATGAATATTCATATTTTTCAAATTGAATTTGGTAAAATTGATTCAATACAAGTATTTATACTAAAAAATTGTGTTTTTTATTTTTATATAATGAGTATAAATTAAAAATATTCCATTATAAAAAATTATTGAATTTAGTACGTATAAAAAAGTGGACACTGTTTATGATAAATGGTAAATTCATAAAAAATATTGAAATTAAAGAATTTAATTGTTTCATAGCAATTTATGGACCTTATAATTTCTTGAAAAAAATTAATTAAAAATATATTTGTCATCAATTAATTCCCCCTCAATGTGGTAGGCATTAATTATAAAATTAACATTAATTTGGCCATATAAACCCACCTCACCTCAAGTATAAGTAACACCCAATCCACTCAATTTTATCCTAGCATCCTTGAATCAATTAAAATATATAATTAAATCTTTCTTAGTCACTCTCCAAACGTCCATGAGGGTATAGAATCTACAAAACATCAAATCCAATTCTCTCACGGGATCCTCTAAAGAGGTGATACTAAAGATTTAATTTTCTCAAAATTTTATTCTTAATTTCATTTCATTTTTACTATCTGCTGACATCCTTTATACACCATGGAATAAAAATTATATATAATTTTTCATCCGATAATTTAAGGTTTATAATGTAATATTTTATGTCATCTACATTCATAAAAGCCTCATATTCAATGAAATGAAACTATTTTTCTAATTATGTTGGTTAATTGTCACTTTGAATAATAAATTTTTTAAGTTCCATCACAGCCTTAAGGGATGGTCATAAAATTGTTGTTATTTGTAAATAAATGAATAATATGTATATTACATCCTTATTCATGTTATATAACTGAGATATAAAAATAATAGTAATCAAAACAAAACTAGTTCTTTTTTATCAGATAAACATCCAAAATAGAACAAAAATTTATCACTAACATTTTATCAAATATGTCATCCTCTTGAATGATAAGAAACTAATAAATGGCGAAATTTGATAATATGGACGTTTATTAATAATTCATAACTTATATAATAATTCAAAACTTATATAATGCGAGGGGTGTATAAGTAATACAGCTTGATATATAATATCATTATTCTCAATATATTCATGGTATTAAATGTTTTATGTGGTAATTATTACTTTTATGGGCCAAACGATTATATTGATTGCAAGTTGTAACCTTTATATTAACTCAGTATTCATTCATTTGTATAAATTATTTTTTATTCTTTATGTTTTTCTATAGTTATGAGTCAAATGAAATTTCAATATATAATTTTTTAATTTCAAAATATATTATTTGTATTTATAGTGAATATATATAATCAATTCATTATTAAGGAAATTTTCTATTTTATCTTCTCATTGACAGATATTTTGATGTTGTACACAAAAATTCGATTTAAGGTGTACAAAAATACCATTTGATAAATTATGTCTTAAATCTCATTGTTCTCATGGTGTTAAAAAATATCAAATATTATAAAAATAATTAATTTATAAATCCATATTTAAATGTTTTATTTGATATTAGTAGAATGATTTTGAATGGTTATGATGGGTGGGGCCTCGTATTACGTAGCAGCACATTTCATAGAATGGTATCAATATAAAAAAAATCAGATGCCAAAGTAAATGGTATTTTACATATATATTAAACCGTATTGTGAGTGGTACTAATTTTTGTGGTTTATTGGATAGATACATGACATCCAATAATTTAAAATCTTTTTCTTTCATTATTCAATTATCTTTGTTAGGAAATTTTCATTATGAAAAAATTATGTGGATATATTTAATCCTATGTTTATTTTTTAAATGGATTTTCTATTTTCATATATTTATCATTCCATGTTTCTAATTATTATTTATTCAAATTATATTTTTTTTGTACTTATCCCTTAAAGATAAATTTATCTCTCCACATTCCAATGTTTTGATATACCTACATTATAGAAATATTAATATAATTTATATGCAAGGTATGTTACAGGGGATAACAGTGTATTGAAATAAAATAATTTCATAATTAACCATAGGAAAGAAATGTTATTTTCAAATAATTATCTATTTTACCAATAATACAAAACTATACGATCCATTTTAATTTGAATATTTATATCAATTAAGATGTAATAAATTAAGGGACCTGGTCTGGTCTACCGGGGTTGAGGATGTTATAATAAAGAAATCGTTTATTAAAATAGTACATGTTTTTTCTATTTCTTATAATAAATGGTATATAAAATATATCAATAGGGAAACAAGGATAATTTATATGATAGTAATATATGTCATTAATAACATAACTGAAGAGTTTTAATGATAATTCAAATGAATAATGTGAAGCAGATTGGAAAATATGAATTTGAACATTTTTAATGAAAAAAATTCAAACCATTGATATAATAAATGAAAAATTTATCAAAATAATTATTCAAACTTAGATATATAATATATAATGAGTTGTCATTGAAATATTGTACTGTATTATGCATAGATATTTCATATTTAACTGATGAAACCAATATATGTACATAGAAATAACTATTTAGTGAGTAACAGAAAGTGCGAAATATCAAGAATGAGTTTTATTTTAATGAATAATGTTTATCAAAAAATTATAGTAATGACTTAAATTTTTACACAGTCCATATTAAAAGGATAAATATTTGAAATTTAGTTTATTTGATATTTTGATATTTCTGGGAAATAACATGTTTATATATAAACCATGGTTATAGCATCTATGTTGAATCCATGAATGAGATACAGGCGAGAATGTGGTTATAGCCTTAAATAAGAGCAACATGTTACTATGTAATAGTCTATGAATATCGAAAATATAATTATATATCTATTATTATAATATTATTAGTCGGATTCCTATCTTAGTGTTTTATACCTCTTCTTGATGTAATTAACATAATTTTAAACGAATGTATTTTAATATAATATAGAATTTATAACGATGTAATACAAAAGGACTAGTATCCTATTAAAATGTCTCATAAAAAATTTCTTATATAAAATCCTTATAATATATTCTTTATATATTTTTAAAAATAAATTGTCATTAAATTTCATATATTTATTTTTATAAAATAATAATTAACAAATTATTTAATTGAATAATTTGATTATAAATACCTCATTCATCTTTATTAAATTTATATTTCAACAATAATGTAAAATCAATAAACTATATAATGAATATTCAAAAAAAATTTCCGAACCCAATATTTTCATAATGATATTCCCCTATTACTCGGAATGTGAATTATCAATTTGGACATTAACATGAATATAATTAACATAAAATGTTATGGATGGCTCCAAAAATGATACTCCACTATAATTGTTAAACCCTTTTTCCAATCACTTTTATGGATGATCTATAATATGTATTCCCTAATAATTCAAATATATATCAATTCTAGTTTCTGTAAATAAATAATGTTACATGATATTATGTCATTTATATTGAATCCATAAATTATGAATTTTTTTTAGCATATAATTGATCATCTCTATTATCAAAATGATATAATAATCTAACGATTAATTAAAATCATTATCTAAAGAATTTTCCCCTAAAGGAAAATAATTTTTTATGGGGCGGTAATGAGTGGATTTGGTAGATGATTTATTAGACCTCTATGATGCATATCCAATTTATTATAGGAATGGACATCATGAATATAATTTATATGGTTGTTTCAAATGACACTTTTATTAAACAACCTCCAATATTATCAGATCCCAATAAAAAATCCATCACATAACTTTATTAAATTTAATATTTATTTTCTAATGTAGATGAATGAACACTTGCACCACATCAATATCAAGATCTTTGTTCGTGAAAAAAATATTTATGACATTTTAGTTATTATGGCCATCATAATTTTCTAATGATTTAACATTTATTTAAATATATTATATCAAAAAACCCCAAATTATTTTTAATATATATTATAATAATATTTTTCCATATTTTATATAGAAAAAAAATTATCCCTGATCAATAATAATAAATAATGATTGTTGTTCTATTCATGTAAAAAATTCCAAGTAGAAAATCCATAAAAATTATGATATCTGTTAATACTCTTATCAATAAATCATCTTGCTTCAAGAGTGTTTTAATAATTTAAATATATATTTAGTTATGATTTTTAGTAAAAAACATTGATATGGTTCCCCTGATAATTCATATATTTTGATGGAAATTATATAATTCTTGTTTATCCAAATTCAATAGAATATTATCATATTATTTTAGCTTAGAAACTAAATATTTTATGTTATGATCATTCATAAATTTTATTTAGATTCACCATTTTATTATCTAATGAGAGTTATTTAATCTTTTAATTTAAGGGGTTTTTAATTTTTATAATTTTATACGTATCGATTTAAAATTAATAAGATCAAGAAAATTATAGATATCCTACATATACACTATTGTGAAATATTTCAATGTATTTTATTAATTTTTTCATCACAAAGAGGGACACTTTTTTTCTATCATTAGATTAATTTATCAGAATAATAGAGAAAGTGTCAATGTGAAAATAAATTCACATGTACTAATGAAATTATTCATTTTAATAAAACGTTTAGTCAATTATGTATAATTTGTTTAACATTTTACTCATTTAAAATATTAATTTACATAATTCTATACATTATATGATTCTATATACATTTAGTAATAGATATTGATAAATTACCTATAAATAATGTTAATTTAGATGAAAATATGTACGATAAAATTTACTCTAAATATTATATTTATATTTATAAATTGTCATGTCTATTATATAATGAAATTTTGTTTCTTTTTAATTAGATATATTTCTAGATAAGTGTTAGATTTCATCCATACACATTAGTGGAAAATTAATTAGTTCTCTATGTGAAATTTCCCACATAATATTTGGAATGAAAATATAATGGATATATAATTTCCTATAAGAAGATATAAATGGAGATATGATATTATTTTTTATAATAAAATCAACAAAACATCCATAGTATTTTTGCTTCTCAACATTAAATAAAAATAAACCATGGGATCCTTCTTTTAATCAAATAAAATATAATTTCTAGATACTATTGAAAGAACTAACATATATAATTATCTATATTAGTAATGAATTTATTATGAACTACCTTCAATAACAAATCAATGTAATAAAAAACTATGACTATGAGATACTAATATTCCCTAAGGGTTTTACACAATATTTTATGGTTACTAGGATCATTCATAAAAAAATATTATTACCATATAATGATTACTTTGAACTAGTTATATGAGATTCAACGTAAAGAATCATTTCAATAAAAATAAATAATCTATTTACACATTATCAATAATAACTAAAAATGTGAATGTGACATGAGTGTTATCAAAATTAGTTTTGATATATTCTGTCGGTATATTTTGATGAGTTTTGATTATTTATTATGTATTTATCACAACCATTATAATAAATTTTTGTTTCATTATTAATTATTAATTTATTTTATTATTATAGTTGGTCATATAATCATTATTTTTTCCACAAAAATTAATATATAAAAATGTTTCAAGATTCAATGGATCCTATTTCCCTTAAGGGAATTGTCGCACTATTAGGATAATAATCTATCTCTTGATATTAGTTATCATGTTATAGTAAAATTAATTTTCCCCTAATGGTAATGTTATGGGAGTCCAATTATATTCCTTAACATCATTTTTATTAGATCCAATGTCAGTTTTGGATAAATCTCATGAGATTATATATGTTAAACAATAATAAATATTTCAATTAAAATTAGACGCATTTTTTTATTTTCATTATTATGTAAAATGGATGGGAATAGTTACCTGTACGGTGATATATGTTTTTGATATCTATATTAATGTATTTATTCGTGATAGTATTTTTTCAGATTTACAGTGTCAATGATCTACACACATTGTAACTTTTCAAGGGTTATTAAATCTAGTTGAGTGTGTCATATTGATCTGTTGGTAATATACATCCTTAAAATTGAAATTAAATTACTCTCATAGATTTAAAAAAATAGATTAATTTAATTTCATTACATAAATAAAATTAAAATATTAATTATTGAGGTATTTAAACTAATAATTTTTTCTTATATATTTTATAAAACTAATTATGTGATACTAACATCAAACTCATATTCAAATATTATATTATATGGTTTTTTATTTTGGTTTATTAATCATATTTGAATGATAATTATTTTTATTATCCATTTGTTTACTAGATAAATTATCAACCTATTATTCATCTGTATTAGTTAGATAACAAATTTCCACCTAATTTTCTCATACTAAGGAACCCTGATTTCAAATTCCATTCTCAAGGGATAACCAGGAAGACCTGTCACGACATCATAATGTATACATAATTTGATAGGTATTTCATCATATACTTATTATTCTAATATTTTCCAATTTCATCTATATGTTCTCTCAATCAAATCAACTAATTTTTTATGAAACATAATGAACCAAAATTATGCACATTTTATTTAATGATATAAACATTTATTACACATTCATGGAAATTAAGTACATTGATTAAAAAAATATAATAGTATGTACGTTCAATAATGATAATAATGATATATATTTTAGTGAATTATATGTGAATATCATGAGATTCCAATGTTGTGATGACTTCGATACTTTTATCCTTAATATGAATGATTTATTAATCTTTCTTGTTCATATAAAAAAATCATCTATGGATTTATTATATAATGATTTAAATGATTTTGTAATGATATTTTAAAACATATAAAAATAATCATTTGAATTAAATAGATTATATTTATTATATTTAATATTCATTTCTTTAATATTATAAAACATTTAGTCATTTTTTGGATATGTTAATGAAACAGTTAGGGTTATAAACCCAAAAAATAACCATATGATAAAGCAATGTGGCAAGGTATTCATTACTAGATTCTTATCAAAATTTTCATATATTAACAAATCGATTAATTATTTTATTTATTCGATTATCCCATCCTCTGCAATGTGTACCAGTACTTAGATGATAATCAGAAGTGTATTGAGATAGCCTGTGCCCCACCTCTAGTATCCCCCATGATTGAAAGTTGCATTGAGGGTCCAATTAACATGTATATTGGAGGATTTACCCCCATTTAGAACATGTTGAAGAGAGATATAATATATATAAACCAATCTAAATGTTATTACACATGTATAAAATTAAAATAATAGGCGAAATCATGAAATTTCATAATGTACAATTACAACTAAATGGAAAACTATATGTACCAAAATGTAAATATTATAGTTACCATGAATCACAAGCAACTCATGAAAAATCCATGCTAGTAATATTGCTTGTGATGTCCATCCATTCCTGGATAACCTCAAAACTGTTTACATATACATATGATGATAATAAAGGTATAGTTAGAATAATCCACCTAGATTCCCTAATGTAAAATATTCAAAAATAATGGTCAAGAACTGTGAACAATAGTGAATCAAACTCATCACCTAAACATGTAATATATTTTCTCATATTACTCATTGAGAACTCTCACCATGTATGACCACAATGATAGAATATAATATAATAGTGAATCGTCACTGGTACCCCCTCTTACTTCCCCATAGGGTTTATTCTTTTCCCAACGTCTCATGTACTAATCCATCTCCCTCCAAAATTACAAATCCTAATGACACCTGTGAAAGGAATCACAAAAGGTACCACATGTATCACAATATCAAATAATCCAATCAATATATCTATATATAGAAAAAATGTAGTTTTTTGGATCCACCATATCATGTATGAAGTTTGTCATTCTTCAGGTAATATATATCACGCTATTATAACTATACACCATGTAGGTACCTCATTCCATCATAGCCTATATAGTTAATACATATAATAAATCATTAAATACAATATTTGGGGAAACTTTTGTATAAAATAACCGCAATCTGATACAAAAATCGTGAGAAATATATAAAAAAACTCTCATCCATACATTTGTTCACATTTATGTACCATGAGTATAGAGTGGGGAGAGAGGATATTCAGCATTCCATCATCCAACCATGATTTTGGGGAAACCACCCTCCATGTTTCAGCTAGGTGTTATTCTCCCTATTCAACATGGGTTGGGTAGTATATGAAATCATAATATTTACATTATATTATATATCTCATAACTAATATTCATTCAAAATAATTTACTGGACTCAACTACATTTAGTGTCACTAGGAATCCCAACTTCAACAACTATGACAAGATATCCAATAAAAAATAAGCATTTCAAAATACTAAGTATATTAATTCTCACATTTTGTTAATTTCAATTCATAAATTTTAATATTTTACATTAAAATAACTATAAATATTATATCATGAATCATTCATTAACCATCAAAATTTATATTATTCCCTCCTTGATTAATCTAGACCATGTCACTAGATTCCCAATATTAACGTCATTTAAGAATTTTAATTCCATAATTACAAAAATTACATGGTAATAATTATTTAATAACTACTATAATGCTTAAATAACCCAATTAAATGTGTAATATAATCCCATTCTAGAACAATGTTAATCATTTAACCAAGAACATCTAGCTTCCTCAAGCATTTGGGAAACAATGGGTATAGATAATGAAACCTGACCAACAATAATAAATTGGATTTAGATATTAGAATCCCAAAAATAATCATAACATAAATATGTAAGCCAATAATAAATCCATTCCATCGTCTATAATCCCCCAATTTACACCCACATGAATATACAAATTAATCTCAAAATGACATGCATCAACTTCTGCACAATATCTAGTCCACACACCCAAATTCCACATCCTCTATCATAGGATCAACACTCCTAGGCTCATAACCCATCCCAGAATCCCCACTGTATATCAAATTATAGAGTAACGACTACATATATTGAAAATCACAATGAACAATTTTAAAATATCCAATAGGATAATATATGACCTAAAATAAGGCATTCATCCATTAAACATAAATTACCTCTTACAGCCCTTAACCAATAGAGCTACACCATATTCTGAAAATTTCAATCTCAAGCCCTATAAATTATATTTGTCAAAAGGTCAGTTCTTATTTCATATAAAATTAATAATTTTCTTATATAGAGTCGCCAACTATTATATACAATGTCTTGATGCAATTAAATTAAATATAATGATAAACACACTCAATGTAATTATTATTGTTTTATAAAATCATGATATGTAACATTCTAATTTATCATTACCTTTATTTATTCTCAACACAGTAAACAATAATTATCATGATTCAAGTTATATATTAAATCAATTAACAAGGAAATTTATATTTAATTATGCATGACCATTGGATGAATTTGACTTTCATCAAATTATATGAATCTATGGATTCATTAGAACATGTATACTATGTAATTATTATGTTAATTAATCAATTAATTTTCGATTTATGTTAATTACGTATTTAAACATGAAACTACATACATAAGAACATAATAACAAAGAATATCATAGATATCACTCTATTTGTAAAATCTAGTGGATCACTATTATCATTGATTAAATCACAACAACATTATTTCTCTATAAAATTATATATTAATGATGTCCTGTAACTATTAGGTTAATTAAATCTTTATGTATAATTCTAAACAATGATAAAAATTAAATTTCACAGAAATATTTCGGATAAGAAACAAATTCCCCTCCTAAAAGTAATCAATATTATTCACATTTGAATAGACAAATGTCAAAGATATCGATCACCTCCCCAACAAGAAGCAGAATCCCACCAAGGTTGACATGGAATATTATAACCATCAAACTACCATGAAATAATATATTATAATCATTGAGATGGTATATAATTTTATACAAAGAATAAATGGGAGAAACAATATCAAATAACCATGAGAAAAGATATAGAAAGTACCCTAGAAAAATTTGTATAGAATAGATAATTCCCTGAATAAATATCTCACGGCCTGTCCCAGTGGGGCCCGAGCCGCAACTCCCCAAGCCCACCTCCAATATGCCATGGGCTGGTGACTAGCACTGAGTAGGAATGCTACTAACATGGGAGGCATTGCCTAAAAACCTGCACACACACACACACAGACATTTCCAAGCCCATAAAGCTGAAAAGTAAAAACTACTAATAAGGAAAAATGCATGCATACACTAAAAACCCAACCAATAGAGTACGACAAGAAGTTAAAGTACAATAATGTAAAACCCTGGCCCAAAAGTACAATCCCACCAAAAGAGAGTATGTAACAATGTCCAACCTGTGAAGAACGGTGTTGAGACTGAAATCTATAGCTGTATGAACACACCTCAGCCTGTCTGATCTCACTGAGTATTGTCCGGTCCCGGTCTGCCTAGAATCCTTTCAAAGGATCACACGTCTTCACAAGACACGAAATGTGTGGGAAAAGCCCGTGCATGGGTGAGTATAACAATACCCAGTAGGACAACCTGAAACCACAAAAGAAAACAAAACAAGGGAAATACCACAGAAGAAAGATACAGTTAGATATACAAAGCATATGTCTATAGAACATATAACAATAATATCTTGATATACTCATACACAAACGACCATTGTGAAACCACCACTATGATCCATCTCAAAGATTCCACTATGCATACAACTGGGAGAACACACTCCTGGGTCCGAAGAGATTGATATGAAGTACTTGTTCTTGTAGAACAGACTCCAAAAGTACATTGAGAACATGATGCTCAGATGAGGATCACAACCAAGTCATGGGGTGATTTCGACAACTCAGTCTGAGATAATCCGCTAAGCAAAGGATCGGTGCATGGGTAAAGTTGGTCATGTTGATACAAAGAACTCTACATAGGGTTCGAAGAATGAATAGAGGATCCGGATTTAAGTCTCATAGAGGGGATTATAACAACTCTATTGAGGAAGTCCTGCTGAAGGGATCATACTCATGTATGTAGGAATTGATACCAGAAACCTTCAGGAGAAAGACAAAGGGGACGAACCCTAAAGAAACTTGTCCAAGTCACAGAATGCAACTAGCTCAAGCCATGTAAGATTGGTTACACGGAACGAAGCATGGTTACACACCGTGTTCCTTGACCCCGGGTACTGCCCATGTAAATGGCCTCATCCATTCAAGCTGTGTAAAACTCAACTACACAACATGTAGAATAATCACACGTTGTGTTCCTTGACTTTGAGTAGTGCCCGTGTAAACGTCTCGTGTCATTTGCCTCATCCTATAAAAAGTAACTACACGACGTGTAGTAGTATTACATGTCGTGTCCGGGCACATGGGGCTCACTCCGTGTACACTGGCCATGTGCCTATACACAGTCTCTGTCCGTGTTGCCTTCCCATGTACTAGTACACGTGGTATCCCATGTATCTGGCCGGGTCAGGTCGGGGAGAGGTATACACACCGTGTCCCTGGCCGTGTAACCAGCCTGTGCCTGTGTACTCCCGAAGTTCACGCTAGGGGGTCTGCCGATAAACACACACTGTTTATCCCATTCTACACGCCGTGTATTCGGGATTTTTCCGGAAACACCATCTTCTTCATTGATCCATGGATGATCCTCTGGATCCATTGTTTCTCGTCCATTCATCCTGATACTCCAGGGGTAGGTTAGTTTCATCATACAAACACCGAAACTGGTGTTTTCATTCCATAAATCGTATCATAAAACTCGAACGATCCATCCGAAGAAAAACTCCTAAAAACTCATATCTCTCTATCAGCTCTGAATCATCCCCCGAAACTGTCTTCGCACCTCCGTGACATCACTCTGGGGTTGGATCTACAATCTCGGATCGTTGAGCCAACAAACGAATGTGCAAAGGTCAATTTCCTCCAATAAAGCGTAGAACACAATGAATAACATGAGGGAGAGAGAAAAATACAATGAATCAAACAAAAAGGAAGAACCTTGGTCATTGTTCTTGACGATCCGTGTTCATCACCGTTAGATTAAAACCACAACAATCGACAAGTTATAACTCTCGAGTGTTTAATCTCCCAATAAAACCCCAAATCACACCCGCCCACAAAATGATCGATCAACAGGCTAATCAGTTCGTAGATTAGTCCACGTTCATCGTAGGAACAAAGAACAGGGAAATGAGAATAAAGAAAACTAACATCCAACTTTAATCTGCGGCGCTCCTTCACGAAAATCCATTCATCACGTCATTGTCGCCGGCAAAAATCGTCAAGAATATCGTTTCCACATTCGGAGTTTTTCTCAAGAGCATCGAGAGCCGCCAAGGGTTTCCAAGTTATGAGGTTTGTAATCTTGGACCCCTAGGAAAGCCTTTATTAAAAAACATAATTGATATCTATTGAAACAGATTTAAAAAGATTTCGCTGTAGAATAAAATATTTTTATTAAATATTTTATTACTGTTACGTTATTAAACTAGATTTCACCACCGACTTGCGTCGGCCGATGTTGGGCCTCGCCTAACGTAAAATCAATGTTCTGAACACAATGGTCCCCTCAGATTTCTGATCCGATCACTCGTTCGGGAGTTATTCAACTTTTTCTGGAAAACTGGACGTTGTTCTAATTTAATTATTAATTTAAATTCTAACATTTGTTTCGGGCTCACTGGGCCTTGGAACTGTACGCCATCTCGAAGAGTGTTCTAGAAATGATTCCCACATAATATTAAATTAAAACATGGTTAAAATTTATGACATTAACTCACACCCACCCTAGGGATTTTACATCCTCGAAAAGCAAAAAAAAGCCTACTAAATCAGATGTGGGTACTGCACACGAATCTGAGCCTCCCTCTCCCACGTTCTCTCCTAGAGATTCCTATGCTACCACCAGACACACACCAATGGAATTGCTCACCCACGAAGTAGTTTCTCTTACCGATCCTCGATCTCCACTGGGTACTCAGCAAACATCGCTCCATCATCGATGTCCAGCTCGCCCCAGTCGATGACGTGCGATGGATCATGCACGTACCTCTGTATCTACGACACATGGAAGACATTGTGTTCTCAGTCTAACGTGAGGAGGTAGAGCCAAATGATACACCACATCACCAACTGTACTCAGAATCTGGAACGGGATGATGAACCTCAGTGATAGCTTGCTGCCTCGACCAATCCTCCGCAATCCCCTTCGATGTGAGAACTGAAGGAACACATGGTCTCCCTCATCGAACTCCAACAGTCTGCGCCTCCTATCGGCATAATACACTTTCCGACTTTGTGCAGTCTTCATCCACTCTTGGATGACATGCCCCTTCTCTATAGTATCTCTCACCATCCCTGGTCCCATGAATGCTGACTCGCATGGGTCATTCCAGTAAAGTGGTGACCTGCAATGTCGCCTGTACAAAGCCTCGAATGGTGTCATATCAATGGTGGAATGATAATAGCAGTTGTAGGAAAACTCCAATAGTTGTAAGTGATCCTCCCAACTACGACCGAAGTCATGTATGCAAGCTCGAAGCATATCTCATAGAACCTCCATGGTCCGCTCTGTCTGACCATTATTCTGGGGATGAAATGATGTTCTCAAGAGTAATTGAGTCCCAAATGCTTCATACAATCCCTTCCACAACTGGGATATGAAACGAGCATCACAGTCTGAGATTATCATGTATAGAACTCCATGAAGGTGAACTATCTCCTACATGTAGAGGTGTCCCATGCTCTCTACTGAACTCTGCTCTCATATGGCTAGGAAGTGGTCCGACTTGGTGAGTCGATCAACGATCTCCCAGATGGCATCGTGTCCACTAGACGTACATTGTAAACCCATAACAAAGTCCATGGATATCCCGTCCCAATTCCACTTTGTCACCTCAAGGGGTAGAGTCTAACCTACTGAAACTTGGTGCATAGCTATTACATGTTGAGAAATAAGGCACCGAGAAACAAACTCTGCCACACACCTTTTCATTCCTGGCCCCTAAACTGCCGTCGAAGGTCATGTTACATCTCTTCCACGCCTGGATTCACCGCCAATGGAGATTTATGGAAATCCCTCAAAACCTCTTCCTCCAATGTCACTGGTACTAATATAATCCCTCTGAAAAGAACAACGTGCTCCCTACCTTCTGAATAACCATCAGCAGCATTACATATGGATATCTGAGCACATAGAGTCTCACAACTAGCATCCTTGTGATGTGTTTTCCTGACTCGCTATAATAGTGGAGGGGTAACAACCATTGATTGATGTTAAGCTCCCTCATTTCCATCCATGAAGGATAACGGTAAAGAGTCCAACTTCCTTGTCACCTCATCCAGCAATTGTGTACTGGATTTCCTACTGAGAGCATCTACCACAACATTCCCCTTCCCAGGTGTGTAAATGATCTCAAAGTCGTATTCCTGGAGGAACTGAATCCATTTTCTTTGTCTTAAATTATGTTCCTTATTAGAAAAGATATATATGAGACTCTTGTGACCAGAGTAGATAGTAAACTGCTCACCCATCAGGTAGTGCTGCCACATCTTTAACGTAAAGACTACCACTGCTAACTTAAGATCATGGGTCATGTAGTTCTGCTCGTTGGGCCTCAACTGGCGTGAGCCATAGGCAATCACCGCTTTCTTCTACATCAGGAAACAACCATGCCTGGTTCTTGATGGGTTGCATAACACTACGTACTCGACACCCTCCTCTGGTAATCTCAATATCGGGGTGCTCGTCAGACTCTGTCTCAACTGCTTGAAAGCCTGCTGTCATCTCTGGGTCCACACGAAAGGCTTCCCCTTTCAGGTCAATGGTATCATGGGTGATGAAATCCTGGGGAAATAAAGAATGAATCACTGATAGTAGCATGCCAACCTTAGGAAACTCTAAACCTATGTCACGCTCCTGGGTGGCTCTCATGGTAGAACTGCCTCCACCTTGGCTGGGTCCACTGCTACACCATCTGCATAGATAACATGTCCCAGAAAGTGGAACTCCTATATCCAGAACTAACACATCGATATTTTACCATAAAACTGGTGCTCTCGAAGTGTGTCCATAACCATCCTTAGGAGTTTCACGTGCTCCTCCTCAGACGCAAAGTACAGAAGGATATCATCAATTAAGACCACTACAAACCGATCTAGATAGGGCTGAAAGATCCAATTAATGAGTCCCATGAACACTACTGTGGCGTTCTTCCTGACGAAGGGCATCACCAAGTACTCCTAGTGACTATAGCAACATCTTAAAGCCATCTTCGATACATCATTATCCCGTACTCACAACTGATGATAGCCTGATCGAAGATCCTCCTTCGAGAACCATGATTCCCCTCTCCACTGGTCGATGAGGTCATCGATCCTCGGTAGTGGACACCAGTTCATCAAGGTATCCTAATTCAAGCATCGGTAATCAAAACATAGCCTCAAGATCCCGCTACCTTCTTGGAAAATAGCACTAGGGCCGCCCAGTGTGAAACGCTGGGCCTTACAAAGCCCTTATTCTACATGTATTCCAGCTGAACCCTAAATCATGAAGCTCTACAGGGGCAATCTGATATGATGATGTTGATATCGGTGTCGTCCCGCCTTGCAACTCAATGCAGAAGTATATCTCCCAATGGGGAGATAGTCCGGTGACATCATTCGGAAAGATGTCATCGTACTCAGCCACTACTGCTGGAAACTGAAAACTTGTAACATATGTTGCACCAAGGGATAGGCTATCCAACTGATAGGATATCGGTTGCACCTTCCTATGCACGAGTCCATCCACCGCCGCTTGGGTCTCTCTTTCACCGACAAAAGAGAACCAAATTCCATTACTGCGGACACACCGCACCCTTCACCTAAAACAGTCAATTTGGGCACGAACTGTGGATAGCCAATCCATACCAAGAATGACATATAAGGCCTTGACGTTACCACCAAGAGGTTCTAACCGAAACTCTCACCTTCAAGGGTCAGGTAACACTATCTGCAATGGTGTTTGGTATCTGAATCTTCTCCAGTCAGTGTTTCTAAGCATATGGGTTGAGTCAACAGCTCATCTGGAATCTCAAGGTCTTGAACAAGATAAGAAGCCAGAAAGGTATGATTGGAACCTGTTTCTATCAGTACGGAAGTCAAAGTAGAAAAGACACATATTGTACATCTAATCACTCTGGGAGTACCTGGGTTATACGGCTCTGACTCCTGCAGCTGTCCCTACCGCTTTCCACCAGCTCCCTCGGCTTGGGGTGGACATCCTAGGGGTGGTGGTGGTAAAGGGTAAAAACGCCGACCACCTATAGCTGCTCTCCCAGCTCCTCTACCGCGTACACCGCCCCACGGATCTCTCTGCTCCACATGTTTCTTCTTCCTTGGTGGTCCATCCCCTACTCCTATGTCAATAGTATGGCGGGTCGAACAATCTCGACCGAGATGTCTCCTACCATCACATGAGTAGCGTCGCCTCTCTCGAGGCTGGATGGATGCACCCTACGATCCCTATATGGTAGATCCCCTATCCTGGGATCTCCTCTGAAAACGTCTCCCATGCATGGGTCCCTGGCGTCACATCCCTGCTGTCGGGGTCTCTGCTCCAGCTCGCCCACTACTGACAAATGACGGCTATCCCTACTCTGCCAAGAATCTCTCAACCACCAAAGCCAGCTCGAGAACCCCAGTATAAGTAGGAATGATTAGAGGGATGATTCTAGCTCATATATCTCTATGAACTCCCCGCTCAAATGTCTGATCTCTGAAGTACTGATTTTTGACCATATCCATCAAGTACCGTGAGAGGTCAGTAAACCTCGATGAATAGTCAGCCACCGTCATGGTTCCCTGCTGATGTTGGAGAATCTCCTATATACGTAATACTCCCAGGGGGACCGATGAAAACTCTTATATAAAGATATTCTCAAACTCAGACCATGCAAGAGTTTCCTCGTTATGAGTATGAAAAACCAAACTCCACCATCGCCCTGCCGAGCCCTGCAGGAGGCCCGCTGCCAGGATCACCATCTGGTCTGCTGGTGTCTTGAAAAAATAGAAGACTCCGGCCACTGCCTCAAGGTATTCCTCAGCTACCTGAGGGTCAGGCTTTCCTGGAAACCTGAGGGGTCTCTATCTCTGAATCTCTTGGAGTGCACTCAGCCAGCGATCCTCCTCCATAGGTAGAGCAGGCACTAAACACTGCACCACAGGTGGCGGGATAGTTGGGAAACCACCGGATGGTAAAACTAGGGGATCTGGTCTATGTATCGAGGATTCATCAATGACGGGTTCATCATCATGATCGAGCTGCCGGATCCTATGAGGTGTGTGTCACGGAGGCATCCTCTAAAGAAACAAGATGCATCTCAGTCAGTGAGTATATATAGAGAGCTGACTCAAGAAGGACAAGGAAACCACAACCCTATCCTACATGATGTATGTACCATTATTTTCCATTCAAACTGGTGTTTTCATGTTCCGAGTCGAAAAGTAGGTTATTAGAGTCCTGGTTTATGGATACATAGGCCGATCGCACCAACACTAGTGTCCCTGGCCTGAAAGCCTAACTCGAAACAGTTAACATTGTTTCCCCAAACCGACTCATAGACTCTCGGTGCTATGGTAGAACTGACCAGATCTGGTACCACTCTTTCATGACCCGTCCCCGTGGGGCCTGAGCCGAAACTCCCCTAGCCCGCCTCCAACAGGCCAGCGGATTGTGACTAGAACCGAGTAGGCATTCTACTAACATGGGAGTAATTACCTAAAAACTTGTACACACGCACAAAAATTTCCAATCCCACAAAGATGAAAAGTAAAAACTACTAAAAAAGAAAAAATACATACATACACTAAACACCCAACCAACAGAGTAAGACATGAATGTAAAGTACAGTAATGTAAAACCCTGGGCAAAAAGTACAAGCCCACCAAAAGAGAGTTTGTAACAAAGTCTAACCTATAATGAAAGGTGTTGGGACTGAAATCTATAGTTGTCGGAACAAACCTCGGCCCATATGTTCTCACTGAGTACCATCCGGTCTTGGTCCACCTAGAATCCTATCAAAGGCTCGCTCGTCTACACAAGACACAACACGTGTGGGAAAAGTCTGTGTAGGGGTTAGTATAACAATACCCAGTAGGATACCCCGAAACCAAAAAGGAAATACAACAAGGGAAATACCTCAAAAAAAGATACAGTCAGCTCTACACAATATATGTATACAGAACACATAACATGAATATCCAGATATACTCATACACAAATGACCATTACCAAACCACCACTAAGATCAAACTCAATGATTCCACTAAGCATGCAACCGGGAGAAAACACTTCAAGGTCCGAAGAGAGAGATAAAAAGTAATTGTTCTGGGAGAACACAATCCACAAGTACTCTGAGAACATGATGCTCATATGAGGATCACCACCATGTCATGGGGTGATTCTGACAACTCATTCTGATCCTATCTTCTAAGTAGAGGATTAACACCGGGGTAAAGTTGGTCACGTCGATACTAAAAACTATTCATAGGGTTCCAGGAATGAATAGAGGATCTGGATCTATGTCTCATAGAGGGGATTCCAACAACTCTATTCAGGAAGTCCTAATGAAGGGATCATAATCATGTACTTAGGAAATGATACCGGGGAACATCAGGAGAAAGACCAAGGGGACATGCCTTAGGGAAACTAGCCCAAGTCACGGAAGGCAACTGGCCCATGCCATGTACGATTGGTTACACAACGTCTAGCATGGTTACATTCCGTGTTCCTTGACCCCGGGTACTTCTTTTGTAAACGACCTGTGTCAAGCGATCAAGCTATGTAGAACTCAACTACACAGCGTGTAGAAGAATCACATGTCGTGTTCGTTGACTTCAGGTACTGCCCGTGTAAATGACCCGTGTCATTTGGCTCACTGTATAAAAAGTAACTACACGGCAAGTAGTAGTATTACACGCCGTGTCTGAGCACATGGGGCTCACTCCGTGTACGCTGACCATGTGCCCGTACATGGTCTCCATCCATGTCGCCTTCTCGTGTACCAATACATGGGGTATCCCGTGTATCTGGCCAGGTCTGGTCGGGGAAGGGGTATACACGCCGTTCCCTGGCTGTGTACCCAACCCTTGTCTGTGTACTCCCAGAGTACAAGCCAGGTGGTCCGCCGATAAACACACGCCGTGTAGCCCATACTACATGCTGTGTAGTAGGGATTTTCCCAGAAACACCGTTTTCCTCCTCGCGTTGCGGCTGATCCTCTAGATCCATGGTTTCTTGTCTTTTCATCCCGATACTCTAGGGTTTGGTTCGATTCATCATACGAACAACGAAATGGGTGTTTCCAGTCCATATATCGGATCATAAACCTCGAACGATCCATCCGAAGAAAAACACCCTAAAACTCATATCTCTCGATCCGCTCCGAATCATCCGCCGAAACCGTCGTCACCCCTCCATGACATCACTCCGGGGTTGGATATAGAATCTCAGATCGTTGCACCAACAAACGAATACACAATGATCGATTTCCTCCAAGAACGTGTAGAACACAATGAAGAACGCGAGGGAGAGAAAAAAATACAAAGAATCAAACAAGAGGGACAGACCTAGATTGTTGTTTGTGACGATTTGGGTTCGTCACCATTAGATTAAAACCACAACAATCAATAGTTTATAACTCTTGAGTGTTTGATCTCCTCATAAAACCCAAAATCCCACCTGCCCACAAAACAATCGATCTGCGGGCTAATCTGTTCGCAGATTAGTCAGTGTTCATCATAAGAACCATGAACGGGGAAAGGAGAATAAAAAAACTCACATCTTACCAAGATCCACGATGTTCATTGGAGAAAATCTGGTCGCCGCATCGTCGTCGCCGGCGAAAATCGTCAAGAATGTCGTCGCTACGTTGGGAGGTTTTCTCCAAAGCCTCCAAATCCAGGAAGCGTTTCTGGGTTATGAGGTTTGAAACCCTGTACCCCAGCGCAAGCATTTGTAAAAAAGGATAAATGATATCTATTTCAAAATATTTAAAAATATTTCATTATAGAATAAAATATTTTTTTAAATATTTTATTATTGTTGCGTCCAAAAACTAGATTTCACCACCAACCTGCACCGACCGAGGTTAGGCCTCGCCTATGGTAAAATCTATTTAATTAATGCAACGATGCCCTCATATTTCTTGATCTGAGCACCCGTTCAGGAGTTATTCCCCCTTTTTAGGGAAACCAAACACCCATATAATTTAATTATAAAATTATATTCCAACATTTTCTCTGGGCTCACTGGGCCTCGGAACATTACGTCGTCTCGAAGACTGGTCTCGAAATGATTCACACATAATATTAAATTAAAACATGGTAAAAATACAAGACATTACAAATTACTTAGTGATGGAAACCCATATGACTAGAATGGATGGATTTTCAGTCACCTATATATCAGTAGATGCATAGGTTTTGAGGAAATATTTTTGGAACTCTAACCAAAAAAAGAGCTCTCAATAGGATATTTACATGTCATGAATCAATTGTAGATATTGTAAATTGCAGGCAACAAATATTTTAAAAATTTTCTTCTAGAGAAATTTAACATTTAATATTTAGATTCCTTGTTATATATCATATACCTACCTCAAATTACACTTTAATGACTTTTATGATTTTAATGGTCTTCCACCCATTCCATGAACTAAAAAGAGAAGGTGTTAATAAAAAACACATCATGGGTTATCCTGTCTTCTAGATTTTAGCGGCATAAAACCATCATACCTACTCCATATATCTTCTCAAAACAAAGTGATTTATAAAAAATGGGATTCACTACATTGATCTTCCCCCTAATAGTAGATACATATCATTATGTTATTTTCCTTCAGAATAAAATTCTAAATCCTAACAGAAAACGATAATGGTTCATCTGAATAGCCACCTAATGTGATACCTCTCTATGTATTAATCTCATCAAAATTATGATTGAAACAACACGAATCAATGAGAGAACTAAAAAATATCATATACACTCTATAAGGGTAGATATATCTCAATTGTTTTTCAATACACTATATGAAACATGAGAAACCCATTTGAAAACATGAATGGAAAAATCCAAAAAATTAACTAAATTATAAGTGAATAGATATTCAACAAATATCATGGGTTGATATTTAATCATATATTAATCACATTACTCGGTATTCACCTACATTCTATCCTGATACCACATTACATGAACCAATGAAATAATGTGCCTACAAATCACCAACTCCTACTTGTGTTGGATCTCAGAATACAATTACTGAAAAGATGGATCAACATAAAAAATTGTTCACTCCACTATTGGGGACCCAAGAGATTTCATGAACATAAATATAGAGATTTGACACATGAATAAAAAAATAATTCAATATCATCTATGTGGGAGTTCAATACGATATTCCCTGACTCCAGTATGATCCAACACCTCATGTGGACAAGAAAAGTTGAGAAAGATTACCCTCACGCCTTAGACTTTATCTACTACAATAAGGTTTCACCTTAAATAACACATTTTCTCCAGCATCTAAACCATTAGGTATCCTCTTTTTATCAGGATATGATTTATTATGATCACTAACTAGTCTCATATTGTCATGGATTACACTAAAAATGTCTATCATATTATATATAAATTCTATATAATGTAATGATTCTTCACTTACCCATGTCCAACAAAATGTAGAATTAAAAAGTTATCTTCATAATTAATAATATTACAATAGAAAATAGGTGAAGTGGAAACAATTTTTGAATTCGAACTACACCAAGGGAAGTCGCACCATCCATGAATATCATAAATCTATGACAAAATATTGAAACATGAAATCCATAATTTAGAAGGTAAGATTAGGATAATTATCAATCGTTATATGAAAATATGTTATTATGAAATAATGATCCGTAATAATGTTGGAGACCTCTTCAGAACCACATAGTAAAACATGGATCTTGATAAGATGCAATTGTCTTATGTAGTCCAAGGGGGTGCAGTAACACCTATAGAATGTTCATAGATGAATAATCTATTAGTATTGAATCTAATATTTATATAAAATTGAATTATTTCATTAAATGATCAAATATTAATGCTACCAAACCACAAACCTCATGATATTGAGGTAAATAGGTATTTATTCCATTAATATATCCTACCCCATTCATTAGGTAATAACATGTGACTGCATCAGTCCATTGAAAGCATGGTGCTCAGAATTCAACATGAATTGATAGAACATCTCCCTGAAACTATAAGTTTCTTACCATGATACAAAAACTAACACGAAAAGGATTGGTAAAATTTTGTGAAAATAGGATGTACTAAAAACGTTTTACTATGGAAATAAAATATAACCATCAAATTCATAAAAAATTAAAGAAAACCCTTCCCTAGAAAAAACTATTTTTTGCTCATCCTTAGACATTCCACATGGGGAATCACCAAAAAACATGGAGTCTTTAGAACTCCACCATATAAGGAACCAAATGTGACTCCACTTATTTATACACCAAAATGGATGAACTGTAATTTAGAAAAGGAAACCTCTTCTTATAATCCCTCTAATACCTATATTCATTAATGAGTTTCTTCCATCACACTCTATGAATCTTCATATTCATACACAAAATCACTACCTAAATTTGTGCACATAGCATTTGCTACAAAACTTTACCATCCCAACAAACATGAAATATCAATTTCATAATCCAAAAAGTATTATATCAACCAATCAAAATGAATATTTATGATATGCTATGATATAAAATAATCATGATTTAATGGTACATAAAATCCAAAAATACTATATGATAGTATAACGGTTCCAAAAAATCAATGAAAACACAACTACAGCCATATCCAAATCATGGATGGAATATTTATATTCATTGGTATATATGTTACATGACCCATAAGAAATAATCGATGGAATCCACATTAGAATCCAACATACCCCAAGACATGAAGTGTCAAAAAACCTCAAAATGAACTCCCTCTATTGGAATAAAGGGACAAGATAATGAACCAATATTCATTTCAAGTACAAAAAAGCATCATAGATCAGGATTGCCTAAAATAAATCAAGATCCTCTCGATCAAGGATGTTATTGGATTCCTAAAATTATAGGAATCAACTATGAAACATCATTTATATCCCAATATAATAAGGAATCTCCAAAAATTTGTAACTACATTGGTGTATTCTAAAGATTAAACTACATATATCATCAATCTATTAATAGATACTCCTTATTAGGGTACCACATGAACCATGAAATATGCATCATGATCTAGAAAATAAAACTTTTAAAAATTACTAAATAGATTTTTCATGTGGAAGAACACCCAGAAATGTCATTAAAATTGACCACATACTCTTCCTTAGTCATTGATTACACATTGATGTTTTTTATGAATCCCACCAAGAAAATATATTTGACATCCGTGAACATTGTTTTCGCCAACCCCATTAACATGGATGAAGTACTCATAATATACAATGGAATCACAATTAGAATGTAATTCCCATGATAATAGAGGAAATCAGTTTCCTAAATATTTCCATCCTTCGCCCATATATAATGTTATCACTACCACAAAATGATTATTGTGAACCAAAATTATGACCATATCTGATTGAATAAAACATTAATCCATTAAAGATGATAATATTTCTTCACTCTATCATGGTTCAAGACATTATAAAATATATAATGTAAAAAACAATGATAATAATTTATCATGATCAAAATTGGTGCAAACCTTGGTGAAAAACTCTTCAAAACAAAACAGCATTATAACCGACCACCTTTCTCTAATCGAATCTCTCACAAAAATTGTGTAATCTACCTATTACATGAAATAGATATAGGGGATATATCAAGATATAGATAAAATAAAAAATAAATATCCAATCATGTGGATAATGATACAACGACCCCTTCAATGAAATCATGATACTCATCCAAAACCAAGGGAAATACCGAAGGATGATCCTTCGATGAGTTTGGAATCAATCAACATGTCGAACAATTCATGGATAAAAAACACATATTACCCTTATAAGGAACTCGATCAACAACGTTCAAGGCTTTCTATCCATTCACATAATTACATAGAATCTACCCTCTAAATAAAACCATGATATTGTGCAACAAATTCCTCCAATACATGGTATTGTTATTTTAATATGGTGGTATTGTTAAACATATGAAATATCTACAAGATTGGTGTTGCCACCAATTTGGTCACAGTCATTATAAACATCAAATTCTATTCAACCCAAATATAGAGTATTTTGTTTTAATATAACTAGATGCCTCTCTACATCAATTCTAAAATCATGTCCACGTGTAGGTGATATGAAATAACACAAAGATCTTCAAAAAATATAATTTAACCATATAGAAAAACATAAAATGGGGATCTAGAATGATGTCAATATTACCCAGTGCAAGAATCACTATTTCATGAATCTTACAATGACCAGCTCCATGAACTCTCTAACCCAACTGATGACCATCTCCATGACCATTATATTCTCTCAGATTATGAGGATATTCTAAGGGGTTTAATCGATATTCACCATATCTACAACAATTAAATCGTACTAGAACACCCTAATTCTACATCCTAACTAGATAGTGCATCAATAGAGGAACCTAAAATGAAACACCACTTCAATAATTATATCCTAAAATGGTCATACTCTCTCACCCTTAATAACATATCAGTATAGAATATGGAAAAATTTATGATCCATATTTATTTCATAGAAAAGCACCAACTTTGATGATTGTAGATGTCGAAGGTTGAGACCTACCACTCTTTACAAAAAAACTACCTTTCCATGCAACTTGAGACTTCATACCCCAAATTTTCCTAATGAGTAATTAGGATGGATCCCTCTCATGATGCCCTTGTTCAAAACATCATACTCTCCAAAACCTCTTCCATTTATATATTATGAATTATGATATTACGAATAATATGAGTGAACTTTTTCTAAATATCTGGATACAATGACTAACAAAAATTCACTGATTTTTCCTCCTCATCTTGCAATGGGATATAGGAATATCACAAAAGTGTCTAAAAATGGATCTCAAACACCCATATTCCCATACTAAATTGTAAAAGGGTAATAATATCATGGTTGATATACACTATTCTGCTCATATAAATGATCTATACATGGAAATGTCTCAGAACATATCCCATATATCATTTTACTCCCTAACATACCTTAGGAAAACGAAATACAACTTCTTTACTTCTCCAGTGGAAAAGTCAAAACAAGAAAACCCAATGCTCCATCCGACCACATATCAATATAAATGATATAACAACCTATTCTAACCTTTATTATGTGACTGAATATAAAATGGATCAATCATATATATATATATATGTTATGTCATTTAAACCCACAGACTTACCTACCCTATGTGTCACCATCATCGACCTCCACACTATGATGATCTTATCTATCATCATTAAAAACATCATCGCTGAAAAAACAATGTGTACATCTACATGGGACCATTACATTAATTTAAAAAAATATTTAGATCTTTTAATCATAGAATATAGAGTATTTCACAATAATGTTTTAATTTATTTTCATCTTGACATGGTTTTAATCTAATCCTAAGAATGCTGATTTCATGCATAGTAACATATATTATTGATGTATGGTCGGTTATTAATTATATACCCTGCAAGAAATATCATATCATTTATTAGGATCATTATAAAAATATCCTTTCATCGGATAACATAGGGACAATTATACCCATGTCTTATCCAAACACCCATTTTTACATCACTGAGTAATAACAGGTTAATAAATATCCTTAATAATCATTTATATAAAATATTCCTAAACTAAAAATATATCCAATCGAATAACCTAACTATAATACCCCCACCTGCCAATGTAAAATAATTTGTTAAATAATGTGTAGTTGGAGGTGGTGTCTTCCTGAGTGCTTCCTCATCTTGGGATCAGATTAAAAACATGTACACAATTTATATATGACATGAATATTGGAGGAATTCACTTATATTAAAACATGAGTAATTGTGATATAATATACATACACCCAAAAATACATTCTATAAATTATATATATTGAAATTACCAAGTGAAAACATGATATTCCATAAAGTAGGATGAAACCTAAATGAAAAAAAAACAATTAAAAAAATAGAAAAGTTGATAGAAACCTAGAAGATAATAAAACTCTAGTAAGACCATAGGCCAGTAATTCCCAACCCAATATAAAGCCTAGTTTTATGGACATAGAAATTTGAAAAAATATATATAATGAGTAATTATCAGAGTATACATAGTAGAATCATTTATAGATCCAATTTTGTAAATGATATTGAAATAATGTTAAATCACAGTGAACAATTCATAAAATAACTCAAAACAAAAGGTATTATACATTAATCCCATGATCCACTATGATAACTCTGACAATGTTTCACATAAAAGAAAATGTATAATATAATAATTAAACATCAATGGTACCCCACTTATACTTCCCCACTAGTTTTTCACTCTTCTTCAATGTCGCACATCATGAGATATCTCTACAAAATAATCCAATATAAAGAAACATGGTAAAAGAATCACAAGATGAACCTTTTTTATCACGTTAACCCATTCACATATCTATATATAGTATCCATGTAGTATAATGAGCCACTATAGCTTGTATGAGATGTATCACACATTATTTTTTTATTACTTTATCCATTACAGGCCATACAGAAGGTATGCACGTCCAGAAATCATTAACTATACACATTATACCTATAAAAACAATTTGGATCATATATTTGGTTGAAAATGTGGGTGATATAACCACAATAAATCACATAACACTACACACATAATTATAAATTTTACCATCAGGAGCAGTAGAATATGTTACAACCAAGTCATGAGAAAAGGGCTATAGGGGGTAGTCATCCATTAATCATCGTAATGAAATTTTTTTGGAAAAAAACACTATGGGAGCCCAAATTCTATCACTCTCTTTAATTTATTGGGGTGGTGTAGAATATGATGTTTCCTAATATATAGGATAAAATATATCTTACAACTAAAATATGGTAATAACATTTTATTATACTAAATTAGAACTAGCATAGCTCAGGATCTAGGCTCCCACATCAAAAAAAGTATTTTCATATAAGAAAAAAAATCATTTAAATGATTTATATTTATTTCATAATTAATTTTTTATTTGTTCCTATGATAAATTTAATATTTTTTCCACAGAATTTATAATTATTTATAACTCATAATACATTAATTAACCACCATAATGAAGTCTATGTCCTCCTTGCATAATCAAAACAATGTCTATTTATTCTCAAGAAGGGCATACTTTCATCATTGTAATTCCCTCAATACCAGTCTCTTGGGTAAATAATTATTTATTCAATATTATATTGATTGTACAAATCGGTTGTTCCTAGAAAACCATACCAAGATATCACTTGGGGAAACATGAAAAAAAAATCAAATATAGCTACCACAACCTGTGGATACAAGAATGATGAGACGATAAAATCCTGACACCATCCATTAAACAGAATCATTAGTTATCATGTTAGCTATCATCACCAATCCAATGGGTATTCCTAAAGCCGTCCTTATCCATAAAGTATAGTTTGATCCCTGACACCAGCATCCTTATCATGGTGCATCTCTAGAACATATGCATTATTGACATCCACATTATCTGGACCTCCATATCCTTTTATCACATCATCCATACCATACTCATCCATTCTATGCTAATAATACTCATGGTCCACCTTGAACCATATTAGATCTCATATAAGCGATTACATATTGGTAACATGTTAGGGAAATATGAAAATGTTCAATAGGAAAATATAGCAAGTGAAACAAGTAATCCTTCTTTCAAAAATAAATGATCTATAAACTAAATAATCATAATGAACTGACCATCTCAAGAAAATGGCCAAATCAAACAAAACAAATTATATTTATTATGGAAAAAGTACTATTCAATACTGAATTAACTGATTCATTATTAACATTTTTAAAATGTGGGAGTAATAATCCATCCAAATCTAAACACCTATAAAAACCAAAATATGATCTTATTAATAATAATAGTTTCATGATGTTTTTATGATGACCATTCAAATTTATTGTTACCTTTAAGTATTATTTAAACAAAAAAAAATAATTGAAATAAATAAAATTCTTTAATAATTCATTTTATGTGGATGAAAACATTGAATTAAGCATTATAATTTTACCATTTTGGGTGTTGTGATATTTTATTAAACAATTGATTTTTTTAGACATATTAATTATTTAATTATTTATAAAATTAATCTATTTATTCCATCATTACATTCATTACTTATTTCATCATTCTACACCAATAATATGATGATTCTAATATATCATATAATAGATATAACATTATCTTGATATTCAGGAGTAAGAGCATTAATATTGTATTATGAAAGACAAAATGTAATCAATAACCAATTATTATTATATAAGTTTAATATTTTCGGGATTATTATATATCCATAAATATATTTAAAACATGATAACATTTCGAATCCATATAAAGAAATATGAGAAGAAATAAATACCATACCTAAATGGAATCCATGTTCTTCACTTGAGAATATACCAACATCAAATATCTTGATCAAGTCTCATGAAATAAGTATCACCCCTCCATGATCCAAATAGATGATCTATAAAAGGATAAAAAAATAGAAATAACTACCGGATTTTAAATCACATTGAATGATAAAACAAGGGAAAACATATCAACAAACCACAAGAAAAGAGAAATAAAATTCTTTATATTGAAATAAATAAAATTCTAAAGGTTGTGAATCAAATGTTGATGGTGGAATATGAATGTTCTGTATAATATTGTTGTTTCATAAGTTGGATATAATGAGAGATGTTTACTTTTTACAAATACCTAGCCCACATTATCCTTTATTGTTATGCCGGATATGGGATTTTCATGGAATGAAAAAAATTTCATTTTGTGTAAATATTAGCATTTAGATCATGATGAAATAAATTTTATCCTAAAATAATTTAATGAAGAATAAATAGACATCTTCTATAACTTTAAGAACCAACCTCAAAAAAAAATATCAATGTATTTAAGGTCTAGAAAGAGAATTCAACAATGTCATGAACTATGAATAGATGACCAGAAACACATTCGAATGTTGTATTCTGCCTAATTCCATCATTTATCTATCAAACACCCAATGACCCACTGAAGGCCTTCTCTAAGAACCATGTTTTTTGGAAACACATAACGGGTTTAAATACAAGTATATTACCCCTTAAATAACTCTTTTATAATAAGTGGATATTTTTATTGATGGTGTGAACTAATGCTCACTTTGGTTATATGTCTAATAAGATAATTATAGATGAAAATATTTTTACATGTTTTTTAGAAATACATCACGTAATTATAGCCTACCAATAACTAGTTTCCACTTCCCTACATGAATGATATGAAAAATATTTAATTCAGTATAATATAATTTATTGTTTCCAGTAACCCTATACAATGGAATGTATGTGGCATGCATCTATTGAGGGATCCACAAATCTATAATAGATTCAAGGATTTAACATTATTATATAGAAGTATTTATACATTAATATATTTTATAATTTCATTTACAATGGGTTTTCTAGAATTAAATGGTAATTAGAAATACCAAATGTGAGATCAATGAATTGAAATTGGTTGGATGTTAAATGTATGATATGTTATTTTTTTCAATTATTATAACAATCTGTGCAATGAAATGTTTTATTTGTTGATTTATCACAATAATTGTAATATATAAATAGTTAAACATGGTTTGATTATGTTATTTTTAATTCATATTAAAAGATAACATCACAAAGATGTATGAATCAATTTTAGAAACCATATTAATTGAATTTTTTTAATATATTTATGATTGATATAGATAATAGGATTATTATTTATTAAATAATAATTAAAAATAATGAAACATTGGGGAATTTTTCTATATAATTTTTAACATATTATGGAATCATTGTATGAAATGAAATTTTGATTAATTGTTGAATGATTATCAAAAATTCATATTATGAAAATAATAGATTCAATGATCATTACAATGTCAACTAGTCTCCTCAAATGTATTATTTTTATATACTCAAATAAAACTTTAGCACCAATATATATTTAAATAGGGGTTAATCCCAAATATTATAAATATGAATATCCATAATTATCACTTAAAAAAAGATAACTGACCTAAAACCCATCAGGATAGTATAAAACCACAATTTTATTTCTTAATAGACCCACAAAATGGGAAAACTAGATTGATTGACTTCCATTACCCAAATATAGAGATTAAAATGGTTCTTAATCATTCTATGATCATTGGGTAATTTATTTGGATTAACATTAAAATAGAATCTATGATATAAAAATTATAATAAAAATGATTTAGAAAAAATATATTTCTTAGGGAAAAATATTATGGTGTTATGAATATTGATGGAATATTATTCAATAATGATATTACATTAAAAAAATATAATGGATATTCCACCTAATGTTTGACCCATTTAACATCTTGATTTAACATATTTTCTTCCATGTTGTCCCAAATATTATAGTGTAATAGATTACCTTTTAATATTAAATAAATTTTTATTAGTTTTAAATTTACTATTATATAACTCAAAATAAACAATGAAAACATTAAAAATATATAATTCTAAAAAAATATAACAAAATTTTTCCATAACATGGATTCATATGATCTATATTAATAATGAATTAAATGCATGGATGTCATAGAGAATGGCACACATGGAGTTAATAAATTTTTTTATTTTGAAAATTAGAACAAAAAATTTATATAATTTTAATTCCCAATATGGTTAGAAACCTGATTATGATAGTATGCATTAACTCTTACTTATTTCACTCGAGAAAAATTATTTTCAATTGAGGAACTATCCCACAGAATTTCATTTTCAATATTAATTTTTACCATATATTTGTTGTTAACAATGTCAAATGGATGTTTGGAGAATCATGGTCTTATTGGGATATTGAAGATCCTACTTTTGATGAAACATTATACAACTTGTTGTTTGACAATAGTGTGTATTATCATTTTTTTCCATCTAGGAGGACATGTAAGAGGTGGATCATTGTATTTTTATCCATTCATATGAGGACTCAAATAAGTGAAATTATATTTATATAAATTTAAGTGGGTAAAAACTTTTATTGTGTTTGGTATTTCATAATTTGTGCATATCCAACATAATTTGTGCTGCATTGGTTTTGGACCTGTATGGTTACCACACACTTTTTCTCAACTATTATTCCAAACTGTGATACTATTTAAATAGATAGAATTAATAATTTCCCCCTTTAGATAATTTTTTTTTTCATCTCCCATTTTCCATATCATGACACTTGAAACACCTCCCATATTTTATAGAGAGCTCCCATGGAAATTCAAAATATGAGATAATCTAGTTTATTCTTTCAAAATCACATTATTTTTTCATTCATCATGATGGAGTTATATTATTTATATCTCCAGTCCTCTTCCATCCATTTTTAGTTTATCTATCTATCATTTGGATTATTTTTGAGTGACCTAATATGACCTATTTTTATTATGTTCATATATTTCATTGATTTTCTATATTATAAACTACATTATAGGAAAACATTATCTGAGGAATATAATTATGATTAAAGGTATGCGGTCTAGATTTATTTAAAATTATATTTATTGAAACATTATTCAATTATTCTAAATGTAAGGATTTAGGTTCTTCATTTTTCAAATCAGCCTATCTAACATTAAAATGTAAGGACTTTGACACATGTTACCTATGAGGTTTTATATTTCTAATGGAGATTAAGAAATATTTATACAACCACAGGTAATTTTTTTCAATTGGATAGATGAAAAATAAATTTTATGTAATAGAATCACATTATTAAATTTTTTTCCTACCACCATTTATTTATAATGTTATAATTTAGTAAATATATAACAAGATGAATGTAATGGAAGAGATAATTTACTGACCTAGAGTCATCTTCCATATTTTTTTTTATTTTTTTATTCCTGAGAGTTCCCATATAATTGATTGGAAATTAATTAAAAAAGTGATTTTTAATTGTTATGGGGTAGTTGTTAGAATTTATCCATTTATTTTCCATAATTTATAAAATTGTTTTGAATTGGAATTCCTTGGTTTGGATCATCGGTTTAAATGAATTAATTTATGCATTTAAAGGGTATATATTCTATAAGTGTGACTTGGGATACATAAATGTAATTTCAAGAATTGAATTAGAGGTTATACTATTACATTTTCTTATGAGTGACACATTAGGACCTTACATCTAATTATAACAATACAGTCTTAGAGAACCATTGTTTAATATTCCATCATTAATACAAGTATTCCTTTTATATAATTTCTAGTATATAAAACAGAGGTATATTCCACTAATCCATGACTTAGGTTATACATATGGACCCATGAGGAATTAAGAATATATGATCATAGTGATATTAGTTCATAGTACACATCGTGTGATACCAAGGTCCCCTATGGATAATTAATGTGATGAGATCATTATGAAAATCAATTGATTGAAATATTCATCTTATATATTAAATAACATGCTTGTATTTTGTCCAAAAAAATACATATATTATGAAATTGTAATATTGCATTTTAGAACTAAAATGTAATGTCACATATGAACCCATAATGTGAATATGGTAAAATTAGAATTCATTGTCTATGAGCCATATTTATCTAAACTTTTATATTATTTAATTCATAAAAAATATACATTCATAGGAATATTTACATCAAGAAAAAGATGATATAATTGGATAAGTAGTATATTGTTGACCCATTATTTCATTGTTTTCCTATATTTATTTTTACAATTTATTATGTTTAGCTATGAAAAATTTCTTAGGGGTTTCATCGACTAGAATAAATTAGAATACATTTGTAGTAGCTAGATGGGTTTTTGTCCAAGCATGTTCAAGAAAATGATTGGTACCCAGAAAATCATCATGGATGCACGAAGGAGTTGGGTAGGTGGAATTATATGGAACAATTATTTTCATTTCTATGATAGATTTTGGGGGACCTGGAACTATCATATGATTATGAAGATGTTGTATATTTCATTAGAGACAATTTTCATTTTTTATATAATCGTGTATATGGTTTTTCTCTCTACATCATGTAAATTAAAATTTTATTATATATCATACATATATGACCTTATTTTGTATAGGATTGTGAATTTAGACCATATCAGGTCTATTTTGTTGCATATAGAATTGGTTATTAAATCATTTTTTGGAATTTTTAATATAATATTTAATTATTATAGTATTCTATAACTTGCTATATTATTACATAATTCATATGCTTGACATTGATAAATAGGTTATAGTTTCCACACCATATCATTGCATGTTCTAGATTCTATTTGGAAATATCAATCTTACTTGGAGACACACATGAGTTTGTATAGAAAAGATTGTTGGTATCATTTAAGGGAACCGACATTGGGATTTCACAAAGTTGTATTACTGAATACTCTCATTTTACATAACTTTTTGGGTTCCAATATATGAGACAAGTGGTGTGTTTTAATTTTTTATTGATCTTGTACCTATGAGTAGTTATACCAGAAATGGGAAAATCTAAATAATATGGATTGGGAATTAATGTTTTGGATGTTTTCTATTATAGTTTCATTGATTTCATATTTGGGAGATTCACATAGAATGTGGTTCTTATTGTCAAATAGATAAAAAATTCACTTTTTCATGATTTACATTGTGTTACCATAACATGCATCACTATAAGAACATTATAATTAACATTTCATGAATATCCCATTACATATAAATATTATATTTTATGTATATAATAAAATGTTAAACATTATTATATGTTTTATATATTATTGTAATTACACTTTAATGGTATGAATGAAATGAATACATTTATAATTAAATATTTAACATAAAAATTAATGGCGTATTCCCATATTTATTTTCAATAGAACCCAACTAATAAATTATGATATAATGTTCCATGACCCATTAGTCACATGTACTAAAACATTAGTGGTTGAAATTCAATTGATTGAAATTTCAATTTATTGATTTTTTGTGCCACTATAAATTTAGAATGTTTATCCATATAAATGAACAATCATAGTGGAATTGATATTACTGCATGCAGTACCAATTAAAACATATAATGAATAGGAACTTATAACATGTGAAAGGTAGACTAGTCTAATTGAACCAGGATAAATAAATAAATATATATATATATATACAATGAACTAAGTTTCAATAAATCAATTAGATAGTCATCAATAAACTCATATCCCAGTCGGAACATGAAGGATTTTTTCCTCTATAAAAATTGCATTCAAACTCATATACATGATCCTATAACATAGAAAAATGAACATAACATTTAAACAAACTAAGCAGTGGGATGTTGGGTGTATCTCTTGTTTTATATATTGATCTAATATATCACATGTAGCAGGAAATATGAGTAGGAAGAGGGGTTTTTTTGAATAGGAAGGCATGTACCAATAATATCCTTTTTCTATTGATCATTTTATTTATTGTATAATTTTTAGTTGCATGGTTGGACATTTATAAATATGCCACAATGAAGGACTCTATTTGTGAACTTATAAGGTATTAATGACCCTAATCCAATAGTGGTTGGACCCATTATATAATTAGTACCACATGTAGTTCCACCAGAAACATGTCCTATTATTCATAATGATGGTGAAAATGATCAATTTTTAGGGATTTATATGGCTCCTCTAGACCATCAAGGGAGCCCCAGACCATCCCTTACCAAGGAATAGTAAACACATGTGTTTCTATAGCAGCACCAATCTACGTATAATGGTATTGTAGTCATATATTGATATTCTGTAGATACTGGACATGTTATCTATCTCCGAGTATCTAGATACATATATTGAGAGTTGAGTTAATGTATGTATTTTTTTATTCCGAATTATTCCATTTTAGGGTGGGACATATTATCCAAAAATAATCATCATTAGGATATAGTATTGAGGGATTTTTAAACCTCATTATCTAATTACTTCTATCATGAAAATTTGAGAGTTGAAAAATGTGGAGAATATGTTGAATTTATGTAGGGTTCAAGAATAGTTATAGAGTACTTCAGTCAAGTTATAGAGAATCAGTGTTTCACATTGATACTTTGTGGTGATTATCTATCATAATCTAACAGATTTGAGGATTCAGTAAGATATATCATCTAATCATAGGTGAATTCATTTTGATTGACTTCAATTTATGGTTTAGAAAATTAAGAACACGTTATTGAGTATAATATTAGAGGGTATGATAGTTTAGTCAATATTTTTTCACTATCTATATCATTTTATTATATGAAAAGCGGTAGAAAAACCCTTCTAGTCGCATGAACTATAATAAAATAATATATTGTTCAATAATTTATCAATTTTGTATGACATTAATTCAATAATTCAAAACCCAAAACGTTCCAATGTGTTAAGGATACAATTGAGTGTTATGATAGTTTCATGATGTATCATGTTAAGAGTTATTGTAGTAATATTACTTATGTTTTTATCGATAGAGGTCCATAAACGTATCAACATTCATGTGTCAGGTATGTATCTCCTCGTCTATATCAGATCTCGAATAGTACCAGATGTTTATGCTGAGGTGGTGGTAATGGATGAGGGAAGTATAAACCTTGCATAAAAAACTATAAATGTTGTCCTTACCGAGGTCTTTAGGTAGTATGTAAGGGAAATGGTTCAAGATATATATATTCATAAGATTTTATATTTTAGGGGGAGAGTGCGTGTATCTCTAAAGTTCAGGTTATGGTTTTAGTATCCTTTAAACTGGTGTATATTTTTTTTTCACATTCACTTTCTACTCATAAATATCAATGGATATTTTTGAGAGCTCTGGGAATGAAATTAGGATTATCTAATGGTGATAACACTTGATACTCAATTACAATTCTAATCACAATGATTAAGCCCATGAAAGGAAATCCCCCCTATGTTGGGAAGCTATATTTTTTCATGTTCCTTCTATTACTTATATTGATTATAATCATCATATTTTGTCATTTTACCGCATCATAGTCTTAATAATACATTAATAATGTGGGATGGGATATCCACATGATTCAAGAAAGACCAAAGAATCATGGGCCAAGTAAAGTGATATACCATTCTAATATCATTAATTTATATGATCAAGGAACACACCAAATTGATTCCCCTGTAAAAGTGGATTGAATCAGCGTTGTATTCCATATCAACATTTCTGGCATACATCCAGAGAGAGAGGTAGATTTAATGGTTGATATAGTTCTTAGAGAAGAACCTATAACTATACCTCCATATAAGAGGGACACTACTGGGTCTCATGTTGAAATAAAAATGATATACAGAATTAAACCTATATGTTTTACATTACCTAGTACATCACAGTGGGGTTTTCCATTATTTTTGTTAAGACGGTGGATGAAACACTTTGTTCCTATGTTGGATATTAAGAAATGAACCATCATATGATGAATATAATGATTCCATTACCTCATATACAAGACCTATTAATCCTTATTTAAGGATAAATCATTTTCTCTAAAATAGTTTTGCATTTACGATATCATCAATTATAAGATACACTGTCAAATATATAATATATATAAAATTCTGTAGTAGATATGTCATATATTATTAATATTTTATGTTGTCTATTTTAATGAACACACAAAAAATTTTGATTACTCTGATGAATCAAACTTCTCATACATACCTATTTTCATTTTTTGGATGATTTCAAGGATGACATCTTATTATATTATCATAATTGACAAGACTCACCATATAAATTAAATATCAATATGAGTACATTGAAAGAGAACTAGGTGTATGCTAATATATCATAAATACCACATTTGGATCAATGTGGTTCACATATTAAGTCAAATAATATCAAACTCAAGAGTATCCATTGAATTAGAGACCATGATAGTCATAACCTCCTAGGTTAATGTTGTGGAATTCTTTGACATAGGTAGTTTCTTAAGGTTGGATGGATATTAAATTTGCAATATAGTATATTTCTTTTGATGTTTATGAACCATTATACTAATCACGAATAATTATGTAATATTTACATGTAATTGGTAATGTGATATATCAATTATATATGTATAAGGAAAATTTAATTCCCTGTCAATGAAGATTTTTAATATTGCTCTGAAAAGAAATAATTATTTACCATTTTAAATAATGAATCATGTTGGGAAATGTCATATTTTATGGGGGTTGAGTAATGGTGTATGATTAAAGTCATTTTAGACCTCACAATTGTAATTAACGGATGTATAATAAATAGTTTACATCTATTTTACAAGGCTTGAATTTATAGAGAATCATTTTTCCAGGACAGTTTTTTATGGTTCTTACAAACCATAAAAGAAAAAAGTACATATATTCATAGAATTAAATGAATAGAAGGTGTTTATGGTTTGTTAAATAGCTTAAAAAATTGATTATAACATGATTATATTCCTATTAAATGAAATTTCATGGAAAAATATCTTATTTGGAAATATCATAATCAATATATTCATAAAGGCAATATTGAAAGGTAATTGATAACAATAATTCATGAGATGCATGTAGTGGTCTTGAAGCATTATGGGTAGTCATTATTTTTAGCATTAGTTGTATCTTATTATCTTTTCGAAGGACTTAATATGAGGAAACTTTATAACACCCTCTATTTAGTCATATAAGAGATCATTATAGAGGGAACAAAAAACCTATTTGCGTCATTAATAGGGATGAGGTATTACACATTCAAGGGATTGTCTAGGTACCTGATAATATATTGAAGGAATTGACACATGAGACTCATGAATCTAATTGGGAAATAAAATTCAGACCTACCATTATTTAGGGTGACGACCTCTACATGTACTACTGGTAAGGGATGAAAATAGAAATATTTGCCTTTCTCACTCAGTATTCCACCAATATATAGTTGAAAAATAGAGAACCAATGACTATTAGTATTTTTATAGGATTTTCCCATTATACAGTGGAAATGATTTGGGGTAAATATTTATTTTTTGATGGTTATAGAAAGTTAATCATGAGGCTGAGAGGAATTATTGGTGATTATTTATAAGAAAAAATTGGTTTTCTCATGTCATACCTATAAGATATAAAATTTATTTGATGATAAATATGTGATTTATTTTACAAAGAACATACACCTCAATAATGTTCTATGTTCTCTTATATTACATAATGATTCCATGTTCACAATTCATTATGGTATGATTTTTTCGAAGAATTATGATCACATGTATTATAGAGTATAAAATATATACCATAGACAGAAATAAAATATATTTGAACAATATTGGTGTTTCAAAAAAAATCGCGTGTTTTTAATTTTTTTTCTCTTGGGAGAAACACTTACCTCTTTTCTATTTTCCTAAAAAAATAATTCATGAAATAATACTCATACTTAATTATGAAGCCCTATATGGTCGTTATAATTATTTTCAAATTTTATGATTTTATTTAGGAGATATTTTTCTACTGGAACATCATCTCATTCAAAAAATAATGGAGTGGGTTATGCTTATAATAATGGGTATGGTCTCATCCAATAATTTCTATAATCCTTATTTCGGTCTTCATTTTTTATCTATGGAGGTTTATGTGTGATATTAGGTATTCTTTGTTGTTTTTTATTGACTGAAGCATAAAGGAATTCAGAAAAGGTTTATTTTTTCAATATTTATTAGGTATTTCCATATAATATATTGTGTTCGAATGATAGCTTATAAATTTCATTAACCTAAAATGTATAGAGTTATAAATAGTTTCTTCCATTATTCCAATATTTAATATTACGATTATGATTCATCTCATTCCATTAATCCTAATGTGGTTGACTTAGTTGGTGATTTGTTATTTTTTAGGGTACCCCAATTCATTCTTTGGTTCACAGCATAAGGGATCTCTACGAGAGTTTACATCTTATGGTATAGGTTCCCACGTAGCATGACCATGTACAAGATGAGAACTGGGGGAGAGGGTAACACCCTGGGATTTTATAAGAGTAATATTTATTTTGATAACATATATTGGGTAAAATTAATCTATATAAAAATATATGATAATTGTAAACATTTTTTTAGGTATGATTTATTTTATAATTTTTTGGGTTCAAGTTCGTTTCTGCAAGAATTATGAATGTTGGAATTAAGGAATAAATAATAATATTGTTCCATGAGCATACATTACAAATCATATACAACATACATGATGAATACACCCCATTTCAAACAAGAATGTAGTTTCATAGACCATCCCATGGTTCATTTACATGACTTGAAGGAAATTCATATATTTTAAATTAATTACATGACATTTAATTAGAGTTGTGTTTTTTGTAGTTGTTTATCATTTAATAAATATTGTTTTAATCCTATTTTCTTCTTTATAAATTATTTTAGGGTTATGTGTAGCGTGTATTGTATTTCCATGATTATGATTTTCACCACAATGTGTAGATAATCCTATTAGGATTAGGTGTTGATAGTGAGGGTAGATTGAACCTAGTAAATATCAACTAATATATAGTGGGTAAGATTATGGCTATTAACCAGGTATTGAACATTAATTCATTTTATTCTCTTTAATAATCCCTTACCAAAAAATTGAAAATTTAAATACCTTGAAATAGTTATAGATGATCAGGGTAAGAAAAATAGCATGGATTTCATTTTTAGTAGAATCCAATATTCATAAACTTATGGTGTAAATTACATGTGACCAATGTTACTTTTCTATTTTAGTTTGATCCAATTAGCTAGAACAAGCTCATTTAGTGTTCTTGTCACCCCTTCAATTAGTATTCCATTGGTTTAACCTAAGATATATTTAGGAATTACCCATTTAATATACACTAAAATTAACATCCATCCTTTCATTTATTATATAATTTAAATCCACAGTACCTAGATATAGATAAAATTAATACTAAAGAGCGAAAATGGGGAATAATTACAAAGGGTTCATCTTGATTGCTTGCTGATTTTCTAGTGGTACTTTTGAGTTTAACCCCTCACATCCACATTATTTGGCCACTATAGTTTCTTTAGATTGGTAAAATAAATTTATAATATGATCACCACCCCAGAAAATTCAAAAAAATGTCAGATTGGATGAGATTCCATCACTATTTTTGTCGATTTCATATAGATCATTCATATAATTATTTTGATTGAATTCGAGATCTCATCACCCCCTCTAACTTTCATATTTTCATTCCACTTTTCCATTTACATTTTTATTCATCAAGATCACCTAAATCTTCTCCCTTTCAATGATATAATTATGTGTGAAAAATATAAATACACTTAATATGTTTGGTTATTTAGTGTAAATCAATTTGAGTACATTCCCACATATTCTCGTAAAAACAACACCAATGACTTGGATGTTTAACTCAATGAATGGAAGTTGATTGAATAATACCTTTATCAAGTTTATATTGATAACTTTATAATTTACCAATGGAGTGATTATGTGTATCCAAAGTATATCCACACAATTGGGAGTAATAATTAATATATAAATAAATAAATAGTGATTTCACAAATAATCTTAGATTAAAATAATCAATGATGTTTTCATAAAACCCAATGAGTTCAAATTGAAGTTATAAATTCCCCTACCATTTTCATAAAATAAAAAACAAAAATCCCATGAATTAAGGATCATAAAATGAAGATGTAAATACGCATAAAATTAAATATATTTCCCAATGAATACAATCATGGGATGTAAAAACAACACACAAAATGAAATAGTGGAAAATATAGCATGAATCTTACGAGAATAAAAAGTGATATGGAAACCACATACCTTGTACTTTTCCTTATTTGAGGTTATATGAAACTCATATATCATAGTTAAAATAGTGTTATTAAATAAAACAATAACTTATAACATAAATATGATATTATATATGATCTTCTAATGTTTCTTTGGTAATAAAATTTTAGTAATATCATTGTTTGGGTGTTAACTAATTTGTTTTCCTTTATATTTTTTGTTACATAAGCCATTTTTGTTATGGATTGGATGTATTTGGTTCATATAGAGAATGATATTAATTTCTAATACATTACTTTAAATCAAAAAAATATTCTTGAATTGTAATGATGATAAATGAGTCTCATCGCGTTAGTGGTGAAGATAATCATTATGTACGCAGAAGCGATAATATCCTTATATTGATGGTGAAATCTCACATAATTGAATGGTATATCATATATACAGAATAATTAAAATTTTTTATTTATTATTTATATCATTTATGCACAATTTTATACCCATCCAAATAAGGATGTTTTGAATGAAAAACCTTCAACGATATGGTGACAGTAAGTTGTACGTATGCACGTATGATGACTTTGACATTCTAAGGATGGATAAAATAATAAATATAGTGGTACAATATTTTTAATTACACCATTGTATGTATTAGGTAATTTAGTTAATATTTCGGTTTGAAAACAACAAAAAAGTGGGTGTGGGAGATGAAATGAACAATTAAAGAGGTGTTGAAAATATTACATCTTCTTCAGGTGCATCCTTTTTATTTGATCAAAAGGCCTCTATGTGTTGGATTTCTTATGAATGTATGGACTCTAGGTTGAAGAGATGGTGTTTTAGAGGATATTCGGGTAGGTTTTCGATGAACCAAATGGTTTGGGATTTGTGAATTTGTGATAAGGGGAAGTACTATTTTATAAGATAGGAGAAGGTCACTTTAAAAAAATCGTGAAATATTAAATTATTATAAAGTTATTTTCATATTATAGTGGATCCAAAAGTATTTGTTTTGAGGATAACATGGGTATGGGTTGCAATATTCCCAACCAATAGGCTTTATACACGTTTTGGTCACCATATTTACCATATCTTTTATTTAATTCTTATATAAATTTTTTATATTTTACCATGTCTTATTATATTTTTTTATTACATGGTTAATAAACAAAAAATAAAATTCCTAACGAATATCAAGTTCTTCACTTATTAAATATTTATCATTATAAATGTCATTACAAAATTCCTTATATTTTTGTAATATTATATCATTTAAAAATATAGTATTTGTTTTAAAAACCCATTTATGTCAATTTGGATACTATTTAGTATTTGGTTTTTGTGAGAGTCAGAAAAACCAGATTAGTTAAAAAAACATTAAATAAACCCTAATATGTCATGATAACCAATAAAATTAGTGCAATACATCCAAAATTTATATTTATATTTATTTTAATATTTTAACATCAATAAATTTAGTTTTTCATTAATAAGGTAATTAATGCATCACCATTGTGTCATACTTATATTAAACTTTTTAATGTCTTAAATTTATAAATAAATAATCCTTATGTAGTAAATATCATTATCCTTATATGGAATATTAATTATCGAAATTATATTATGTGCATCCCTATATTAAAAATGTTTTAGTAATTAAACATTGAATTTAACACTTTTAACTCTTCATTAAATAAAATAATATCAAATGTCCTACTCATATCCAGGTGGATCAAAAAGGATCATATATTATTCCTATGTTTTATTTTGGTCGAAATACACTTATCCAATATAATTAAAAATTGTATTGGGGTGATACAATATCATTTTTTAAATTTACATACCCCATTTACTTTTATCCATTTTAAATAAATTTCAAATGTTACCATTCACCAATATTTATTTTCATAACATTAAACCCCATTTTACATAATTATTTCATATATGAATCTTGGATTTTTGAAATTAAATTAACAGAAGGGTTAACATTATGTATTATTAAAAAATTTAATTGTGTTGTGATGGTGGGTAAAAGTCAGTAAAAAGTTCTATAATGTTTTTTATATCTAATCTTATTATAAAATGACTTCATTGAATTAAATTAGTCTAATATAGATATTATTTACCAATTCATACATTAAAATAAATTTAAATTAAAATATTATTTTAAATAAAAATTCGTCTATAATCATTAACCCTGTGTTTTTTGCAATTCATAAAAAATGGCTGTTTTTTGAAAAATACCGAAAATTCACCCAAGGATAATTTTTTTCCAAATTCAGAAATGATGTTTATTTTAAAAAAATAAAAAAAAAGTTTTATAAATTAATTTAAAAAAATATTCCTATTGTCAATACTATAAAGCATGTTTTTTAGAAGTAAAAATGATGAAAAGATTTATTTGTGTTTATGTCCAATATAAATGTAAAATTACTCTCAATGACCAACATTAGAATAAATGACAAAAAATATATTATAATTATATTTCAAAACCATTCAAATTTACAATCTATCATTATAATTAATTTTGATTAAAAATGTTGTTTTCAATTAAAAATTCATATTTTTCACTATTCATCAAAATATGAATGTTATCATAAAAGCAACGAAAATTTATCCAAACAAAATTTTTATATCCTGATTCTAATGAATCAGTTTAGTTTATCAATTTTAATAAATAAAATGATTAAATATCAGATATAAATAGGGTTCAACATTTAAAGGTGGTAAAATTTCATTTTTTTCAATATTACATAATTTATCTAAAAATTGAATTTGTTTTTATATAATGTCTAAGAAAAACATTATATGAATGTTAAAATTATATCGAGTATTTAAATTCAAAATGCAGTTAATTAAATTCAAACCCAGTTATTAAATGGCTAGTTTGGTATATCGTGGTGCGCTCGAACACGGTGTTACATGTAGTACAAGAAATTAAATTATTTTAAAGAAAGTAACATACTATGAAATATTGGGGAGTAACATTATTCCCCCATTTTAGAAATTTATTCCTCACAATTATAAAATTTGTCTTGAGAACTTTATTGATTCTGCCATATTAGAAAAATATTCAATAAGACTATCACATTAAAAAATGAAAGAGAAGAACAATGGTCACCCGTGGTAACCCATACTAGGATTACATGTAGGTAAACATGGATAAATATGATAAAATAAGTGTCATGTTATACTAGTGTGATATTTAAAATATGATAAAGAGAAGGTTAACAATAAGAAAACCACAAACTTGTGATGGGTTAAATGAACATTTGTTTACCAGTATGAAAATTAAACAGACAACGTTTTTTGTTTTTTGTTATATTTCATAAAGTTGAAGAATTTTTTAATGTGACTGACTATGAAAATAATGTGATATTATTACTTTTCAATTAGATATTCATCATTTAATAAATTTATCCAACTAAGTCAACTTTTTTCTAACCGTTGAGTATTAATGTTGACTTGGTCACACCTGAAGTGATAGAATCAACTTCGAGAGAGTCACAAAATCCACAAAGGATGAACTATATATTTCCTTATATGTTAGAGATTATACAAAAACAAAATGGTTTTTATAATATTATACGATCTCCAAAATGGATATTCCATTACATAAATAAAGACAAATCTTAATTTCCAAAATTAAATAGACAATACCCAATTTTCAATAAATAGTATTCAATAAAAATTGTCCTTAAAATACATTAATATAAAAAAACTATGATTGAAACCCATAACTCAGGAGAATTTGATCACATATTATTTCATAGAAAATATTAATATTTATCTCCAAATAACATTAACAAATCTTAATGTATAATAAAGAAGTGTTGTTAAACAAATCTTTTATTCTATATGATATATTGTTAATTTAAATTAATAAAATGAATCTCTATAAAACTCATTGATTATTCCGAAATAAAAATCAACTATTACTCATCAAATGAAATCCTACAGTATTCTAATTTCCTTAGTCTTATAGTGTTCTCAATAGATCAAACATCTTAGAAAATATCATTTATCACGTAATAACAAAATCATTTTCCTATACTAAGGATATCCATTTGATAAAACATAAGATCCTAAATCAAAATTATTTTTATCTATAAAATTATTCAACAAAAAATAACTAGTCACACTAACCAGGGACTTCAAATAGTCTAGGGGGCGGTGATAAATTCTAGTCGCACTTTGGTTGTGGGATCGATTACCAATGCATTGTCCGACATGACAGGTTTTCACATGGACTGCGTGTTGCCATGTAAAAAAAGTATATTTCATAACATTACCAATATGAGATAAATTCCTAAAAAGAACCAAAAAATAATTTAACAACAAATTTTATCTCATACGTCGCATTTTCATCCCAAAAATTAACAAAATGTAATTTCCTCAAATTCAAGGATCATATAAACCCAATTGGTTTTGTATTTCTATATTCACATTAGAAAATATAATTCTTCCTCAAATAGTTTTTTCACATAACAAACTACAAGGTTACACATATAAGATCAAATTTTTCTAATGTAATCCCTTCAAAAAAGAGAATTAATACTTTTAAACATATTTCTATCCATTTATTTCCACATAGATTCTTCCATGACCTAATGGTTACCCTATTAATCAGGTAATTGACTCAGGTAATGTCCATGTCCCTTAAATTTATGGAAAATGATTGTAAATATATTCTTATGATCATTTTTATTTTCATCCATAGTACACTTCATTTTTTCTATGAAATTATTTACTTTATATCCTTCTTTCTAACCCATAAACCATTTCATTGTTCCTTTGATCCAAATTTCTAGGTTTCACCTTCCATATTCCCATAATGATGGATGTTGATCATTCTTTTCTCCATGGTATCAACTATTGGATATCTTATAGTTCTCTCCATTTATCTTCATTTTTGAGTTTGGGAGTTTGTTAATGTATATGTTTTTTATCATATTTTTGGATACATTCTTTGACATGAACACAATATATTTTCTGTAAATCAACACTCCATTTAGTTTCTCATTTCTACCATCATTCCCACATTTTACATCATTTTAAATGTTACTATGACGTTCTTTGAATCCAACCGTTTTCTAAAACAAGAACACATAGTCTGAGTAATAAAATCATTTAGAGAATATCATGATACCTTATTTTCAATCAAAAACCCCTCAATATTATCCTTGGATATTGATTCTTATATTATATAAAAATCATTCAAATCTATTTGTAAATAAAATATGAGTTATCATAAGAATATCTCCTAGGAGTGTCGTAACCAAGAGTGCAGAAAGGCCCATTGTCGTGAACTACTTCTTGTTCGAGTCTACCTCGTAGCAGTGTTTTTTGGGAATTACACCTAGATAAATTTATACGAGAGCCGCCACTACATACTTGTATCCAGATATGTACATATTTCAGGGAAAATTTAAAAAAACACCACATTACCCAAATTATAGGATCTTATTCTATATTAATTATGAATGTATATCTTAGGGTAATGTTTTCTAATTAGATTTGTTCTAAATCTTGTTTCCAAGGTTTCTACTAAAAATTCTATATTACCAACTGTTTCACTCCAAAATCTTTTACTAAGAGATGGTGCATTATTACATAACATTAGAATGATAACAAGAGATCAAATAATGAAAGACCGATCAGTTTAGTTGCTTTTGAAGTACTATATACGTACATAAGTTTTACATTATAACATGATATAAAAAAACAAAAATTTTGTCCCTTTGAATACACTCATATCCATTAGAATATCTATAAAGGTAAAATATAATATACATCTTCACATCCTAGTAAAAACAAAAATAAGAAAGGGGTGAGCTTAGATTCTAAGTAAATATAACAATATAGAAGAAACATTCATAAATAAGAATAAACATTTAAGGCAATGTATCAGACTAAAACATAATCCTTTTAATCTTAAAATTAAGTATAATATTGCAAATATAAATATAATAAATAAATTCCCAAATTCATGAGGATATTCTACTAGTCAAATAATAACATGTAATATCAATAACGGATTTCATAATGATAGAATTCATAATTTTGGACATCATAAGCACATAATTAATCCCTCGTGTCAAGGCTATAGATAAGATTTTTTCATGGCCTCGTGCAAAGAAAGTAGTTTGTTTCACGATACCAACAGATTAATGAAGGGGATCTAGTAGGCCTCGCCCATAACATACGATGTCAAATGCATAACTCATATGTAAAGGTTGAAATATAATCTAAACATTCGTATTAAAACATGAAAACAAAATGTAAATATTTTACCCAGAGACAATGAATGCTATAAAAAAGCACATCTATATTAAATCAAATCTCAATCAATACAATATAGAAGATTGTAATTTAATAAATCAAACTCAATCAATAAAAATGAATGATATTGACATAGATGAAAATATCAGTAAAACTATTACAGAGAAATATCCCCATTTTCAAGAAATCTTTTTAATGTCCCACTATTTTTCAAGAATCCATTTCAAAGTAATTTTTGAATCAAAGTGTCCCTTGATACACAGAATCATTTAAATGTAGTTTTAATTTTATAACATTAATGTCCATAAACCTACACCCTTCCAACCATTTTAAAACATGGACATTAATGATAATGTTTTAGAAGAATAAATCGTTCAAACATTTAGATTGATATTTTAGTTAGAATTCATAACAAAATGAGACATGCTTGAATAAAATTAATTGTGATAATAAAAAATTATAATATCATGATAATAAAGGTATTAATGATATACTATGTCAAATAATAGTATATACACCAAATAAATGTTAATTGGGGTAAAAAAAGTAGTACAAATGGAATATATATTGAGGTGAAATCCCTACTAAGGATTGTATCCATAGGTAATGGATAAATAAATGATATTATAATGTTTGAAAAATATAGATACACATAATATTAATTTATATTTATTGTAAATTAATCATTGGACATTCAAACATATTCTAGTAAAAATAAAACTAATGTATAAGATGTTAAACTCAATGAAAGGAAATTGAGTTAAGATTATCGTTATCTTATTTATATCGATGACTTGATAATTTACCAATGTAGTGATTATGTTTATCATAAGTATATCCAAATAAAGGGGAGTGTAAATTTTTAGATAAATAGATAAATTTTTATTTCACACATATTCTTGGAATAAAATAGTCAGTGATGATTGTGTAAAACTCAATGAGTGGAAATTGAAATTATAAATTCCCTTTTTGATTTGGTAACTTACGAAACATACAGCTCATGAATGAAATATATTAAAATGAATATTTAAAAACCCATAAATTAACATATGTTACCTAAATAAAAAAAATAATGGGCAGTAAATGCATCTCACAAAATGAAATAGTGGAAAATATAGCATGAATCACATGGGAATAAAAAGTTATATGAAAACCCCTTACCTTGTACTTTTCCTTATTCTAGGGTATGTTAACATACTGTATAATTGTTAAATAATCGTTATTAAAATATACAAAAACCACATACATAAATATGATATCATATATTATATTCTAATGTGGATTTGTTAATAATATTACAATAGTTTTATTGTTTCAGGTGTAATATTATTTGTATTATTTTATATGATTTTTCATGTAAGTCATGTTTGTTATGGATAGGATGTTTTGATTCATATAAAAAATTACATTACGTTCTTAAAATAATTTTAATCATAAAATGGAAATTATTCTTTATTGGTTATGCTGGAAAATGAATATCATTGTGTTCGTGGAGATAGTAACTTGTACATACCCATGAGTGGTAATATAATTATATTCAGGGTGGAATCGTATATAAATAGATGTTATATCATATATGAATAATCATTAGCATGTAATATCTATTATTTACATAAATTATACCTATGAGTATACCCATCAAAATTTTGAAGTGTTGAATAACAAACTATACCACGACGTTGAGATGGTAAGTAATATATACACACATATCGTGACTTTTTCCTTCATAAGATGGATAGAATAATGGATATAGTTTTAAAAAATTTATAATAACACCACATAATGTATAAGGTACAGGAGTAATTATTTTGGTATGGGAAAAAAAGAAAGAGGAAGTGGAAGAAGAAATGATCATTGAAATAGGTGGTGAATTTATTACCTCTTCTCTGGGTTCTATCTTTTGATTTTGTCAAAATGGATTCTAAGGTTGGCATTATGATCAATGTATGTCCTCTATGTTTGTGTGAGGGTATATGGGAGGATATTTGAGTACTGTTTGGAACATACAAATGGATTTGTATATGGGAATTTGATAGATGGTTTAGCACCATTTTATAGTAAGGTGAGGGTCACATTAAGAAAATCATGAACTATTATTTTATTATAAAATAATTTTCATTTTATAATGGCTCCAAAAGGATTTATTTCTAGGATAAGGTGGGATGGGTCGAAATATTCTGATCTAATAGGTTTTAGACATGTTTAGGTCGCCATATTAACCTTATCTTTTATATTTAATTCTTAGTTAAATAGTTTAAATTTTACCTTATATTCTTGTATTTTTATAATACATAGTTAATAAACGTACAATAAAATAACAAAATAACATCAAGTAGTTAATTAATGAAATATCTATAATTTTATAACACCTTTGGAAAAGCCTTATAATTTTATGAATATTATGTCATTTAATAATTTACAATTTGTTTTAAAATAATTCATATAAGTTAATTTTGAATATATTCAGTATTTGGTATTTGTGAAAGAATTAAAACGTGATTACATTGGAAAATACATTAATTAAACCACAACATGTCATATTAAACTAAAAAATTTGTGGCATTCAAAAAAATATTCCATTTACATTTATTATAATATTTATGACATTAATTATTTTAGTCTTTCATAAATAAGGTAATTATTTCACAATCATTGTGTCATAAATAAATTTATTTATTTAATAATTAAAAAATTGTAAATAATATAAAACAATATATTAAATATTTTTATATCTTTAATGAGTATAAATATTCTAATTTATATTTTGTGGACCTATATATTAAAAAAAATTAGTTATTGAACTTTGAATTTAACACTGTTAATTTATTCTTAAACAAAATAATAATAAATGTCATAATCTAATCTATGTTGGTCCAAAAGGGTCATATTTTATTCCAAAATTTGATTTGGGTCTAAATACACTTATCAAATATAATTAGTACATGTGTTTGGGTAATTATAATATCATGTTTACAATTACATTCCTTATATAAATATAATTGTGTTAAATAAAATACAAAATTTACTATTAAACAAAAATTACTTTCATTCTATTGAACCAAATTTTATATTATTATATTAACCATTTTTATCATATTTTTTAAATTCAATTCACAAAATTGGTAAAATTATATTTTATGAAAATTTACAAATGGGCCGAGAAGTTGGGTAAAAGGGAGTAAAAAGTTCAACAATGATTTTTATATTTAATCTTATTATAAAATTACATCAATGAATTGAATTGTAATAATACAGGTTTTATTTTCCTATTTTGAGTTTGAAATAAATTAATATTATAATTATATATTTAAATAATATGTCGGCTTTGAACAATAACATGAATTTTTTCCCTATACATAAAAAATTTACAGTTTGAAGAAAAATACAAAAAAATTCACCCAAAGATAATTCTGAAATTACCAATTCATAAATGTTGTATATTTTTAAAAATTTTACACATATAAGTCATATTAATTAATTATAAGAAATATTCCCATTGTCAAAACCAAAAGTTGAGTTTTAGACAAATAAAAACTATCAAAAGATTGATATGTGTTTATGTCCAATTTAAATATAAAATTACATCAAATGATGAACATTTGATTAATTGATATGAATATAATCTAATTATACTTAAAAATATATCAAATTTATAATTTAACAATATTAATTATTTTGATTAAAATATTTTTTTCAATTAAAATTTAGTATTTTTATCTATTCATCAAAATATAAATGTTATCTGGAAAGTACCAAAAATTTATCCAACCAAAAATTTTATATACCACTTCTAAAGAAGATTATTTTTTAAAATTTAAAAAAAGTGTCAAATATTGTATTTAATAAGGGTTCATCATAAAAAGGTGTGAAAATTTTATTTTTTTAGAAAATAATTCTTTTATCTAAAAAATTAAAATTGGTATTATATAATTTCTAAGAAATAAGTATTATGAAAGTTAAAATTAAATGGATTACATAAACTTCACTATGATGTTAATACTATTCATATAATATTATTTAACGGCTAGTTTGGTATGTCATGGTGTGCTCGAACTCCGTGATGCATGTAGCACAAGATATTGAATCAATATAAAGAAAACAATATATTATGAAATCTTGGGGGTGTTGCAATTGATCAATACCAAACCTCAAAAATAAAATGAGGATTATATTTAAACAATTATATAAAAACATATCCAAATCTCATCTGATAGAAGTGGATAATGACAAAATTTTAAAAAGTAGAATGATTCTTTATTTTTAGAAACTATTCAATGATTACAAAAACTTGTTCAAATATTCTATTATAACAAGAAATTATAAAACTAAATAAGTATAAAGAAATTATTAACCATTATCAAAATATATAACATAATAAAAGAAAACTAGCATACAAACCACCTCTCTAGTATCATTAATTGATGAAAAAATGAAGAAATGATGGAAATTAAAATAATCATAATTTTTTTAAGAAATTTCATATCAATAATCCCATTGAAGAGTAATTGATCATGTTCTAAGATATTTAATCTTATTTAAAGACATGATCTCAATATAAAATAAAAATAAATACTTATGAGTATTCTATATTATGGTATAGGGCCCCATAATTATTCAATGGATGATAACATGGAAAATGTGATACTCTATAATTTTCACAATTCATTCCACTATCAAGAATTAGAACATTGATAAAACCTTGTTTGATCTATGTTCATATATAAATGTTATTTCTATTAATGTCTATTAAATTTGGTAAAAGGGTAAATTGAAACCAATATGGGTGTGAATATAACTCACGGATCGACTAGTCAATTATTTTCTTATTTTCCTTCCTTATGTTTTTTTTAAAATAATTTAAATTAGTTTTCCCCAATAATTTCATTGTTTTTTAGATGGATAACAGATGTTATGTTTCATTAATTTGAGGAACATAATTTTAAATAATAGTAATTATGTGAATAATGTACTATATAATTTTAGAAATGATTTAGAACAAAATGTTATTTATTTGGAGTTGGCCACTAAAAATATAAATGAATCATTGATTTATTGAACTACCTGTCTCATTAATAATATAGACGATCATGTGAAAAGTGATGATTAAAATAGGAAACTATGAACTATAAATAAGTTGATTAGTTATCCATTTAATTTTATATTTTTCACATTTTATAATGTATTTAATCCCACATTTCATCAAATTTAATTTCAGGATTCATTCTAGAAGGGGTTTTAACTCTACATTTTATTCATTTTCTTCATAAAATGTCAACCTCGAAAAAAATGCTAGGATTGAGATGTATCTTAGTTTTGGATTAAAATTATTGGATAGTATTGTTTATTAATTTATACTCCAATGTGTTTCTATATTCATTTTCAAGAGGACCATGCAAAAAAATGGAAACAAAAAACAAAATACTTGTTGTATAAGATATAAACTATGTCGATAATTTTATAAAGGGATTATTAAAATAATAATATTTCCATACTAGGAATGAAATAAATGGATTTTCATTATGTAGGAGAATTTTAAATGTTAGGAACCGTTTTATCTCACTGACTACACACCTCTCATCCTACCCAACTCCCCCCATATCCGGATGCCTATTATTACATTATGCCCCTCGTTCGAAGAGGATTCCCATCACTAGAATGCCTCTCATCCCTTGGCCACAACAAACCATAACCAACCATCAAAGGGATGTATCTAAGACTATATTCTCCTCCGTCAACTGGCTACACATGTCACAACCCCTATCTAAAAGATACCCCTCTTGGGATGAAAATGGAGAAAGTGAGATAATGACCCCACAAATCCCCCACCATTAGGCCCTGGTTTGGTGACTTGAACCAAAGTTATAAAAATCCCACAATATGTGGGGAATTACACATTTTAGTGAAACAATATTGATAGATAATATGTTTCAACCCCAAAAAAAACTATAATATATATATATATAATAAGTGGAAAACCCATCTGAAATGCATGTTTTAAAATAGAAATGATGTTAATTCAATAAATTATACAATGTGTCATATCAAAAATAAAGGTAAAGCATTGACTCAACAACTATTTAAATCCCAATATAGTATTTCCCATGATGATCCATGAAATCATCACAGAATCCCAAAAATAAGTTTATATACATAGGTTGAGCATAACTGAATACTTATTTGAATTTTTTTTAAAGTGAGAGAAGAATACTAATTCATTTATGGGAGAACATCCTAATGAAATAGTACCGAAAAATTACACAAAACATCCCAAACACACTAAGGCATGATCACCAAATAACACAATCCATGTAATTTAATATAATAAAGATTTATTGTAGGGTACTCATCACCATATCCAACTAATTATCCACTATAACCAAACCCAAAACATCATCACTCTACCACCTCTTCTAAATGTACCATGTCATAACTCACCAACACACAAATTGGCATGAAAACCACATGAAATCCCACCCACATACACATGGGACCCAAAGTTCATCACATCCACCATAAGAAACCCAGGCCAGAAACTGCATCACACACTACGTACTAAATCATGGGTCAAAAACCAAATCACACGCCACATGCATGCCTCATCCACAAGACACATAACTTCCCACCCAAAGATAGGTAGCCCAAAATGGAAACAAATCACATCCAAATACACAAGGTCCACCACCCACATCTCACCCCAATTAGTCCCAATGAATCATAATCCATCTCATCCCAAAGACACATATGATGAAACAACTCACCTTCATATACTTAGAAATAAAAAACCCATGTTTTCCAATAAAATATTGAGTTATGACAACCTAGAAGAAGAATATGAGGTGTGTGGGTGGCTAACCAACCATCCTCCCACAATGATAATTTGTAAATAAAACATCCCCCCTGAAGATGGTGTTTTTGAAATGTAGTTCTCAAATAGGGTGGGGTGCATATTGAAATAACACATAAAAACAAAATTATATACACATCTGATACCAAACACTCAAACCCTATTTATTATTTCAAAGATAGAAAATTTAACTCACAATAGTACCACCATTTCTACTTCCACTAAATTCATAACACCACAAAATCAGCAACAACCTCCTTTCAATATCCAACCAATTTCATTTAAACACCCAATTAATTTTATTTCATAGAATTGACCACATTTAACCACACAAATCATCATTTATTCATCCATTAACCATTTCAATTCCATTTTTTAGTCTTACCCCATTAATTCCACATTTAATTAATGAATTACTTATTTATTTCCTTTCTATATGGGAAACCAATAAGAAAAACATTCCATAGGAATCATAGAATAATTCATTTCATAATGAAAAATTACCTAATAAATGTTGGAGGATCCACAATAATGCCACATCATTCCAGTTTATCTACGTTTAATACCCACACCAGTTATATCATATATAGATCTCTAGAAATGGGGTTAATCATTCTAAATGATATTAATGGAGAATTGACCACAAAAAAACTACATTCTTTCATACAAATCATTTAGAATAGATTATATATCAACAAAACCAACTCCCAACTAGCATCCCCATCCAGTTAAACAGTACCATGAAACTGACTTGTTGCACTACTACAAAACACTAATCATCCATTCCAAAATCAATCAATTTTTCAACCTATGATTCCATTATATTTCCATGTTTATGGGTTGTCTAATCATTCTTCCATGGCAACACACTTGACAACCCACTACACACAATTGTACATACAATTATACCACATCACAAACTAGGGAAAACCCATAAATTTGAACATAGACACTACCCATTACATTCATCCCACCCACGCAACCAAAACCATTCCACTGATCACATCATATTCCCCAACATAACATATTTTCAGACATATAAAAGGAGACCCTTATACCATTCCACTTCAATATTTATGGGTGTTGTCACATAAACCAAATATCGGGGCATCAATTCCTTAGATAAATTTATGTGATTAAAATATTTTAATATCTATATTTTCAATAGGAACCAAACAACCAGAAAACCATTTAGTGCACACAGAAATTCTCCCAATCGCCACAATTTTTTTGGGGAATTAAACTCATATAATTCAAAATATCAATGTAATAATATCCAAATTGAAAAGGAATGAAAATCGAATCTCCCTACCACATTCAATTTCATTTAAGTGTATCTTAACTTTTGTTATCCTAACACTTCCCTAATGCACAAATTATAAAAATTTGATTCACCACACATAATTCACAGATGATGAGAAACTATATAAATCTGACCTCAACATGGTGTTAATGATATTCTCATGAGAACATTCCACACATTAGAAACACATGTTACATCTCTCACAAGATCGCAATCCACCTGAGGATATTGTTGATTCACAACACCAAAAAAAACATATAAAACCAACTTACAACCAATGTATATCATCTGAAATCACATTTCTAGAAAAACAAGAGTAAAAGGGTTACTAACTCTGAAGAAAAATTCAGAAATGGGGGAAGAATGTACCTTAGATCGAATGTTGATCGATATATATCGAATGAAAGACTCTATGAATTGATCATTGATAATGGAAGCTCCTATATGCTGATGTGGGTCTTTGTTCCACCATGGATTGAGGGAGAATAAATATATATATAGGGTTTTATAAACTGAGTCGTTGAAAAAAATTCCTTAAACATTTCAGTAGTGGGGGTATTACATGAAGTGTAATCCCCTTTCAGGTCATCTGATGGATCAAGCTTGGTTTCAACCAAAAAAAACTGCCATATTTATATTTATTTAAATTATCAAACAATGAATAATGACACATATTATACCACCGAGAAACGGATATTAAACCAAGAACAAATCTATGTAACCTACATATACGACATGTATAACCTACAACAAATTTTTTGTAGCCCCATATTATTTCAAAACTAATAGAACATCCTCCAAACCCCTCCAACTCACAAAACCGACAGTATAATAATATGAGAGGATATAAAACCATAAATTTGACACATTTCAAATGTTTCTCATCATTGAGAATCCAAAACAATGATTGAAAAGAATATGTGTTCCAAACAACCACTGTATAAGATAAATGTAATGAGTACATCCACTCTTCAATCACTAGCACCATCCTAACACACCGATTAAAATGCCCACAACCACGTTTCTAGGAAAAAACCATGTAAGAATCTCAAGCTATACACACCCAATCCATCAACCGCTATATTATATGAATGACACAATCCAGAACACAGGAATCAAGAAATTCTGACCTCCTTATCAAGATACTTTCCACTGTATTATGCACTGAATCACACAAAAAGGTTTAGCCGCATTGAAGTTAATGTTTCATGTTTGGGATTCTTGTACTCTAGTTTTCACATATCAAGAAATCATCACACATTGTATGACTCAAAAAATTAAAATAAGTAAAATATAACATTTCAAAAAACAATTCATGCATTACGTGAAAACGGAAAATAGAACCCTGAATAACATTTGGTAATAGTCATATATCAATGATTACCTCTCCCATGTACTATCCAATCGGTTTCCATGCCTCTACAATATTGGAACCAAGGGAATGGTACATCCACACTACACCTTATCATAACGATAATGGAAATCTACAAGCCATTCATTGATATTTGTTTCAACCTTGATATCCAACTCTCTACAGTCAAGGACTTACAAGTAATAATAAAAATATTGATGAAGCTGAGACAGATGAAGGATGTCATAGATCTTCACTAAAAATGGTGGTAATACCAACAACAATTCCACCACACCAACTCACCCTCAACCTATATAGGTCCCTACAAACCATGGAGAAATATTACATCCTATAACAATATTTTAATTACCACATTAAGGGGAATCCTTCAATAACATGTTGTCCTCATATTCAAACTCAATGGGCCTCCTTCTATGATCATAAAAATAATTCTTCTATCCTTTTTTTATTTTAAACCTCTCATAATCAAGACGAACTTTATCTGTCGTTCTCGGCACAACCTTTAACCAATGAATAGTCATATCCCAAAAATTTATCTAGAACACCAACTGAAGACATGGCCTTCCATACAACGAATCAAATAGAGCCATGTGAATTGATTAGTTATAGATATTATTATCATTGAACTAGACCAATGGAAATTTTCATAACTATGATTGTCCAATGTCATATACACATGATTGAATCTTATAGTCGAATGTTTTGATAGTTTACCTAGTCTTCCCATATATCTAAATTTGGAAAGTAGTATTGAGGCCTAACTGGGTGCCAAAATCCTGCTGTAATCCACTCCATACTCGTGAGGTAAAACGTGAATCCCTATATAAGAAAATGGACCTCGAACTCATTTGAACCGCACAACCTCAACTACATATCTATTTTCCATGGAATAAACTACGCCGAACTCCTTGATGAGATTGATGTGGGAATACTTTTTTCGATGAACCATTACTTCCATGATAACATCATATAATATATATTCTATGGGAATACAAAGGATGAAATCTATTGATATTTCATACCACATCCACTTGGGATCTTCCAATTACTATAAAGAATAACCAGGAACATGGTTCATTACCTTTACCTTTTGTAAGTCCTTGAATCTTGAAAAAAAAACTCTAATACTTCACGGTATATATTTTACCAATATAACTACATCCTCATGCCACGATACAATTTATAAATTCATTGATGTACCGAGAAAAATAATTTTTTGAACTTATAAATGAATCCAATGTGATTCTCTACTAGAACAATCCCCCCCAAACAACATCTGATTATGACCATCATTTAACTATCCAACCATTGAATCACCAAGGCCAAAATGATCATGAAACAACTCTTGCATAGAGTCACCACATAGAGACACTTGCACATGATGAATTAGTGAATATTTCACTGTTAAATAAAATACATAACATTTACCACATTCAACTACTACATTTTACCTAAATTATACCAACACCTCCATTTCTCTGCCAGAATATGCACAATTAGGAAAACCCACCTTCTGTTAATTCTAACTCAAATAATAATCCATGAAATTCCTCATTCATAAGGTATAAGAGATATAAAAATACTAGTCCTCAAGAAACTCTATACTCCTATATTATTGGAGGTTCATATCCCACATGGAAAAGGTTTATATTAAATTCTTGTGATCTAAAAAGACCATAGAGTGTTCCCAAATGAGGTAATTCCACAAAAACTTCACATAAAACAAGACTACTGCTAGTTAAAAATCACAGTTGTTATATTTACACCCATGGGGGTGTAAATTTCTAGACCCATAAGAGGTCACTACCCAGTACTTCATCAAGATGCATCCCAAGACCATATGAGAAGCATCACAGAACACCAAAAACATCAATACATCCTCAAAAACTAAATCATGGGAGAACTAACCCAATTCACCATCATATGTACAAATTCTACCATCCACTGATCAATCCACACAACTGAATGATCATTCCTAGTAAAATATGTCACTAGTGATGCAATATAAGAGAAATTAGGTACACACTTTGGATGATTTCCCTAAATACAAAGGAAATTGTGAGGATATATCAAGTTACTGTGTGATTCCAATGAAAAAACAATCTCAACATACATTGGGTATAATTATAAAACATTCTATGATCTTCTTATGGAATAAAATACATCAAGATATTATTGATGTATATGACGAAAATATAATCTAGGAACTCCAGTAAAATAGTTTTCATATGTCCCATAAATATATATGGTACGTTCATAACACCGAATGGAATACCTACAATCTCAGTGATCCCAATATGTCGTATATAGGCATTCATTGGGATATTTACTTCTTTAACCCATAAATAGTGATATATAGACCATAAATGGAACATAGAAATAAAAATTACCTTTATATTCTTGTCAAAAATATCATCTATCATCAGAAGAGGGAAGCCGTTCTTGATTGTCACATAATTCAACCTCTTGTATTCCATGCAGAACCTCAGATCACTATATGAATTCCTTTTAAACAACACTATAGAACATCATAGGGTCACGGTGGGAAATATAAAACCCTTATACATTAAATTGTATATCCGAGTCATCATCTCCGGAATCTCATATGGTGACATCTAATAAGGATCCGTCAAAATCAATGAAACATCGGGCTGCTAGTCTATCCCAAACTCAACATTAAAATGAGGGAGATACATCGTGACAACCGTAGGGAAAACATAAATTAAATCTATAATTGAATTTGGAAACCAATAAGACTTCATAATCTACTAACTCCCCTGAAAACTCAATGAATAGATAGATGATGGGATACAATGGCCTACTTATCAACAGACAACCCCGCTCACAAATATAGACCACATGTTGTTTACCCACCACTTAAAATTCAAATATCTTCCATAAGTAGTCTATAATAGAATATATAAAAAAACCCATTCAATCATAATTAAGAAATAATGTGGGTGAATCTATAGAAAGAAGAAATCTACATGGGACTGATGCAGTCACATCATCAGTCTACACCCCAATGACACATCAAACAAGATGGCCTGGCCTACAATTAGCGTATTAAACACCAAGGAACAAGATGCCTCACTATTTATAGTACTAGATAATTGGACAGAGAGTGTTAATCAAATTATTTATAAGCTCCTAAATAAAATAATTCACTAGAAGGGTTTCAAAAAAAAAACAGATCATACCTTTGAATATCATAGTACGTATGAAAAATGCTATGTCCACTTCATCCTATAGGCCACTCCCAACTCCTATGTCTCTCAACTGATGGACTCCTTCAAGGACATGCCTGATTCAAGGTATTTTAATAAGAGTTATAATATTAGGTTGTAATCTACTTGCTACAACTCCCAATAGTGGAACATGATATTTCAGTCCCCTGCTACTGATACTACATAACTGGAAACTATTATTGATGATTGAACTGAACCTGACAACCTCCACCAAATAATTATCGAACAATCACAATCCACTGATTATAAATATTTTCATAAAATCTAGAAAATAAACCCATTAGTATTATGTTCATGAGATAATAATGAGTATAGGAATGTTATAAATGAATTTATTTTGGTCTCGTCCCTACTGATGGAAACGTCACATGTCATGTTGCCTGAGACCTACCACTAACAAATCTTCCAATCGAAGAACATTACTGAATCCTCTATAAAGGTAAAACCCTTAATTATTGCATCCAAATGATCATTGACATCTTCTTTGATAATCCAGGTATGTTGGGAATATAAAATGAGTAACCACATAATTTATAGAATGATCAAGTTCGTCCACAAGGCATCTATCTGGAGACTCCTCATCTGTAAAGTGATATATGAAAAAATTAAGGAGATAAATGAACTTGATCCCCAATGACTGCTCTGAAATACCCCTCATACTAATGGATGAGTAGCTCCTTACTCTTCTCAGACTTCAATGTTTATGAAAGAAATTCTTCTCATAAAATATTATCAGTGTCAACCCAAAAAATTCCAGCCCACTTTCTCTCCCGACTTATAACTTCCACCACTGAAACATCATCCTAACATCAAAATATTTCTAATGGAACCCCGTGCTCATTTGAGGAACCAATTAGTAAAAATTTGATAACAATATCTTTACGCAAACTATTTTTCCGTGTCCAAAAAACATCTGTCATAATTACCCAAAGCCCATTGTTGGAATGTGTGTAATTTCATCCACTAATAATCATCCTCCTCAATTAGATCAACCCATTGTTGATCACAAGTATCCGAATATTGAAACTAAAATGACTCATCCATAGGATTAATATGACCATGAGACATATCTAAAAATGTTAAAAAAAATTATTTCCTATGACCATGTAGTTTGGGCGATTAGTAACATTTATTTTAACCCATTTATAACATTTTTAGTCATTCTTTCCATATTTTTTCAAATCATTCCAACTGAAACAAGAAAAAAAGTCATTAAGATTCTGGTACCATTCCTAGGGTATCTACCATGAAAATATTGTACACTCACTTTTTCATTGGTAGGCTTACATTTGATGCATCGTTTCATTGGGGGAATTAAAATCCTTTGTCCTAGTCAGTCCTTCATAGACTATATAATATTCAAATATCACCTACAACAATTCCCCCCAAATCCCATGAAATAATCATTATTAATAAATAAAACCTACATTCTGTTTCTTAACCATCATTTATGATAACATTATGTCAAGAACCACCCGTACCAAATATAAACCTCCTTGATTTGTAATAGAGAAAGCGAGATAATATCCCATGAGTTTCATGTTGAGTATTGCCTCGATTAGCGACTAGAACCAGTGTAACAAATCAATGGTTTATAAATGGAAATTTCTTCCTTATAATTATGTCATAAAATTACATGAAAACACCAAATAATGAACTAATATGTGATAAGTGTCCTTTAAACACATGTTTTTCAATTCTGTGTTTGGAATTTAAAAAATCTGACATAGACGGTTCCAATCACGTTGTTATTTGGAGTCCGATAAGAAAAACATAATTTTTGGGGAATATTAACCTTCCCTTATGTATAGAAACAAACCCATATGAATATGTTTATGCCCTAATGAATTGTAAACTTACCTATGATAGTATAAAAATTATATTCAAGTTGAAATTATAATATACCTAAATTATAGAATAATTAAATGAATGTTTTAAAACTAGTTTTTGATAATACATTATGATTTTAATTTAATGTTAAAATAATTATATAATGAAAATTATTTTGTAAAATTGGAGTTCATTTTTGGATTCTACACATTTATTAATGGTAAGGGTGAATTTTTTTGGATTTTTCAGAAATACATGAAATCATTATGAATAGTAAAATGTGATAATTTACAATAAATGCTAAATAAGGGTTTTATTGAGTCCTTGAAGATGATCTGGGGATGTAAGCCCAATTGGTTAGAATTTATATGAATTTATTACTATTATTGATCATGGAATAATTAATATTCCTTTTCTTATGATGAAATTATATACTAATGATTAAAAAATTACGAAAACCCCACTTTCTGCCACTATAAAAAACCCTCTCACTCCCACATCGCTTAGATCTTTTAAAGCCTTGTTCCTTGCCATTATTCTACCCCAATATCTCCCAAAGATCCTAAACCACGTAAAAAAGCTCCTAGAATCTTCATTATACCAAAACCTCTCCCCTTCAACGGTTCTCAAATGAAGAAGTCTCAAGAGGTAAATTCCTCTTTCCAATTCCTTCATATCATAAAAGTTCTTTTGTTTTTGTTTATTTCCTCACCTACCTTCATTCATATAATATGATAACTCCATTAAAATACTTGTATTTTAATGTTTACCATATAATTGAATAATAAGTAATCTTCACTCCTTTCCCCAACTTTTATTTGAAAGAAATGAATGCACCATTGGAGATGTGCTATTTTTGCACATTCAAGGACAACAATTTATCAATTTATGTTATTATCATTAATTCTGGTCATTAAACCTTATGTATTATGGTTGAAATAGATTATTTTATATGTTATATATCTTATTTTTGGTTCTATAATTCTTTGTACAAATGGTGTTATGTTATAATGAATATCATGTTCTTTTGTAATCAAACACAACGATTAACAAAAATAGTTTTCACTATGTTTATATATAATAATTTAACATCACTGTAAGTATCCAATTTAATATTAAAACCATGTACCTTACTGGATGTTCACTAATAGAATATAAATTTAATTATGTAAATCCAATTTCAGCTTACACGATTATCCAAACATGAATATAAGCGAACCGTTCATTAAAACAATGTAAACAAACAAGCCCGAACAATGAAATTTAACTTAATAACCAATCAAAATAGTTATAAATGAATTTAAAAAGATTATAATAAACCAATTAAATATAGAATTGGTTCGGTAATTATAAATTAAGAAACCAAATTTTTTTATGAAGGTCATTGATAACAAGCATAGAACACCATCATATTTAAGGTAATGGATCCTCTCCTTTTCACTCTTAAATCCATAATTTCCTCTATTCCGAATGTATTAAAGGCCTTAATTTTTATTGATTTTTGATAACCCCCATTAATGGGATGAGGGGTAACCCTTAAAAATCCCATCAGTTTAGATACTACATGTCCCTTTGGATTAGGAGATTACATGACCAAAGGTCTTAGGGAATTCAACCATACTATCTACAAGGAACTCCCCCCCCCCCCCCCCGCATCTGCTTCGTGATAGTAGCTCTTCAAATTCACATGGACTTATAGATAGGCTTCCAGTGAAAACATAGGCTACTTCAGATGGAATTTCCATACCCTCTCATTCTAACAAATCCATTTGGTTTTTCTCTTGGTGAGTGCACCTTCTCTAAATACTTTTCTGGGGATGCTCTTTTTTTATAGTGTGTCTATGACCACTACATGTGTCCCGAAGGAGTTTAGTTATTCTGAAGGCCTTAAAGGTGGCTGGAAAGCCCTACTGACCCAATGTCCTGGGTGTCTTGAAATCCTTAAGGACTCGAAGCCCAACCCGGTGGCCCATAGTGAATAGTTCAAACTGCTATAGTACCGAATAGTAACTGATAAAGTTACTACAACAGTGCCTCCTATAGTTCTGGCACAATGTAAATTTTGATACAATACATGCACAGTGTACTATTCTGCTATAGTACTAGCACAATGTTCAGTTTTTCTACATGTCTTCTATAGTAACTTGGAAATATGCCTCTAACTAGTTTCGAACCTGGGTCTTGTGGATGCACATAAGAATACCTCTATGATATGACTTTTTATATGTAATATGAAAAGGCTGGGGTATGATTATGTAAATCCTCCATACATCCCTAATAATTTCTATGTGATTATATATACCTTTTATTTCTCATCAGGAACACTTATGTACACCGGACACCAAGCCAATAAACCTTAACGAAAATCTACCCGAAAATCTTTTGTTATTTCGGGTTGCGTTATCATTATTTATAACAAACTATATTTGTCATATATATTTTTTCAAATCATCTAAATGATATTTAGTAGTAAAAAATTCATTTAAGATGTCCTCTCATCAATCTTTTTCAGGGATATACATGTTTTTAAAAGATTCAATCCTTAATACTTTCTGATAAGAAAACTAGTTTTAAGGGAAATTCCCAAATTTTTACCCAATTTCAAGTTCACTATATCATATATTTAAGAAACCATTGACTTTATAAAATCATTATTTTAATTATAGAAAACTTCTTGGTTCAATTCTGGTTTATATAAAATATTATATTCTTTTCTCTTTTAAAATATCTATAGTATTTTCCTTAAAACTGAACAAAAATTCTTTAATGCCAATGATTCTCAAATAAAATTCTAATATGTAGTAACTTATATTTTAATAAACCTACCAATTTATATGCCTATTTTACCCTATTAACATCCATGTATGTTTTAATCATTTTCTTTCATGGACACAATCATGATACACCCATTGCTTATGATTTATGTCATGTTTGTGGTTCCAAATTATTTCTATTGGTACCCTTATGTTTATGAATGGTTGATTATTTAGGATTATTTATTTTGAAATAATATTAATGTGGTGAGTATATTTATTTGGCATGAATATTTATGATAATTTTGAGATGGGTGTGCCCATATAGAGCTTCAATGCATTGGGAAATGATTAGTCCTATGAGATGCGATTTGAAATGAGATTGGTGGTTACCCTTGAACCATACTAAAGAAAGGGTTTTTGATTCATCCACATTTATATGATTCCTTGTTTATATGTTCATATTATTATCTGATATTATTTTATATGATTCCACATTTTTATGATTCCACTTGGTACCCTATGCATATTTAATGGCACAAAGGAAGTTAGGAGCTTTTTATGTAGATTAAATAAAGATGTGTTTTTTTTCACCCCATGTTTTTGATTTCTGTACCTAGTCATCCATGACACTAGAAATAACGATACTTGGATTTTAATCTAATTTATAATTATTCTTAAAATCATTTAAGCATATATTAATAAGGGTTGAGTCTCTATAGTTGTTTTAAAAGGATGGTCTAGTTATTTTTGGAGATTTGGAATAGAGAACCATAGTGAGAACCTTAAGGATGAGACTACATATAAGAGCCCATTCCTAAATATTTGTCATTAATGAGTATGTGATTTATGATAAAAATATATCCAAGTTTGGATATAAGGAGGTAGTGGAGGCTCTGTCACAAATCTACATAGGAGTGAAAATTCCGACAAAGAGTTTCTGGTTTGACCCGCTGTATCCTAGTAAATGACAATAGGACATGATGCACTCTTGGTACTGACACTCCAGGGAGATATGCATTGGATGATTCATGAGATCAGTACGAACAACTATTAAGTGACAATTAAAAAACCCATAAGAATATAAGTAAATAAATATATCAAAGATAACCTAGATTTAATCCTAATGAATCAAAAGTTAGGATATACTCGTTCTTTATAAGTTTATACTCTTATGTATAATGTTTCCATTCGATGTTCAATAGTTACATATTAAAAAATATTAATTATATTTCATTTTTCATAGTTAATGTTAGGAAATAGAAGAACACATTCCAACAAAAAATGTTATAGGAAATGTGATGATTTCCCTAATGATATGCCTAATATGATGGGGGAGGGTGCTCAAAATATCATGGCAGTACTTGCTCCACTGGCTTGAGTTATGAATAAAAAATTGAACCTTGAGTAACGCCCTCCTCCTATAAGGAAAGAGAATGTTGTTGTATAATCCTTCAAGCAGAAATGACATCCCATTTTATCGTATCTTCTGTTCCCCTCCCTTTGAAATAGTGGATTAACTCCATTGAAATGATATTCTCCATCCACTACTCCTCTGAAGAAGAATAACTTGTATTAGTCATAAATCATTTTAATGGGGAAGCTGATCAGTGGTGGAAAATGATCCACAATACAAAGTCCCATGTGTAAATTGATTCCATGGATTGTGAGGAATTCAAGAGGTTGTTTCTCAATAATTATTTTCCTCAGACCCAATATATCATGATGTAAAGAGTGTTCCTCGAACTCAAGAGAAAGAAAGATGATCCCATCAGGGTGTATGAAGAAAATATTAAAACGATTTCAAGGTACATATGTGGAATTTTCATGAACAAAAAAATCAATGTGGATCACTTATTTAGAAGACTTAAACCGAGTCTTCAAAAATAATTGTAAAATCATGACTTTGACAGTATTCAAGAGATTTTCTGTAGTGCCCTAAAGTTTGTTGTCGAGATTGGATACTATCAGTGGTCTAATGGTGACAGTGAAAAGAAGTGAAAAATGGAGAACAACATGTGTGGTTCATTTATCAAATTCAATGATGGCTAGAAGAATTATTTTCCCATCATTAATGATGTGGTAATAAGCATCCTTGTATAAGTCTAAAGGGAACAATGAATTACTTCAAATGTGGGATGTTTGGTCTTCTGGAAAAGAACTGCCATAGAGATATGAATAATCCCACCAATGGCGAAGAAGAAAGGAATGTTCAAGACAACACTCAACCTAAAATTTAGTGATACAAATAAAAGAAGCATGTGCATTATGAAAAAAATTTCCATAAGATGAGGGTTTTCAGTGGAAATCAATAATAGCCTCCAAGGCATCATGGAATGTCTTATTATATAACTACTACTGAGGTGGTTCCGAACAATTGTTTGGTTATAGGTACACTAGTTATTCATTCAAGAACAATGAATGTAATATTTGATTCATGTTCTACGCATTCATTCGTATCTTACTAGTTTAGTATAACTATTCAAACAACACCTCAAAATTTAGAGGAACAGTTATATCTGAGAACAGGGAATTGGGAAATTATTGCATCCATGGTTTATAACACCTCCCCAGTTAATGTTTGTGGATGGAACCACCAAGGAAATCTAATCATACTTCCTTTATGTAGTTCTATGATATCATGGGCATGGATTTCCTATCTTTATAAAAAGACAAAAAAATATATTTTCAAGAAATGGAGATCACTCATCACATTCTTAAGAATCCTCCAATTATATACAATGGTAGGGAGGAAGATATATATCCTATAGGATAATTGTCCTATTTTTGGATATTGAATCCTAATGAGAAAGAATATCTAGCGCAGATTATCGAGTCAAATGAGAGAATCATGCTTGATGAAATTCCCATTGTGAGGGTTTAAACTAAATTATTCTCTGAAAAGTTTCATGGTCTCCCTCTAACAGAGAGGTTCTGATCTCAGTTGAACATATCTTTGTATATCTTCCCATCTCAATTAAACCTTACATAATGGAAATCGTAGTGTTGGAATAACTGTAGAAGTAGTTACATGAGAATATAGAGAAGGGTTTTTTACGCCTGATGCTTCACTGTGGGGTGAGCTTGTCCTCTTTGTCAATAATATGGATGGATCATGCGCCTATGAATCAATTATTGTGGGGTCAGTAAATACCCTATAAATAACAATTATCCCCCTGCACGAATAGATGAATTGTTTAATAATCACTATAGGGAAAATTATTTCTCTAAGGTGGACCTTCTATCGGGATAACACCAATTAAAGTTGATAAAGGAATATATTCCCAAGATTTTCATTTAAATGATGTATGGACAATATGTGTTCATTTGGATTCCTTTCGGACTCACTAATTTTCCAGTAATTTTAATGGATTTAATGAATAGTGTTTTTAGAGATTATCTTGACAAATTCATTGTAGTAATTATTAATCATATTCTGATATACTCCACGAGAAAGGAGGAACATGAGAAGAATTTGAATACTGTGTTAAATACATTAATATGGGATAAGTTGTATGAAATTATTAATAAATGTGTCTTCTGGATGGAGTATGTATCATTCTTGGGGAATATTATCACCAAAAATCGATATATGTGGACCCTTCCAAGATAAATGCAATTGAAGAGTGTCCCATGCTAGCTTCTGTAACAAAGATCTGATTCATTTTGGGTCTATCTATGTATTATCAATGATTTGAGAATAAATTTTCATGATTTTAAACCCCAATGACCCTGATTACTTGGATGGTAAAAATGTATGTCTGAATACAAGAATGTGAAGATTGTTTCCAGGATTTAAATAAGAGGCTTATCACTGTGTCGGTAATCACACTCCCTACTTGTGGAGAACTCTTTGTGGTGTATAGTGATGCTTCTAAGAATGTATTATGGTATGTGTTAATGAAAATTTTTAATGTGATAGACTATGCCTCTTGATAGTAGAAAATCCATGAGAAAAACTATCCCACGCATGATATGGAGTTGAAGGTGGTGATCTTCGCATGGAAAATTTGGTGGCACTATCTCCATGGGGAAAAGTGTGAGATATTTACATAACACAAGAGACTCAAATATATAATCGCATAGAGATACCGTAATATGCACTAGTGAAGATGGATATAGCTCCCCAAGGATTATGTCTGCTCAATCTACTACCATCCCGGTAAGGTAATCAAGGTGGGAGATGATCTATGTAAAAAGGATCATGAATCTTTATCAATGATGAGAATTGAATAGGATATAATATTATTAGTTTTGAAAAGGATGGTCGTGGGATTAATTAATGTAGGAACGTCATCAATCCTTTCTGAAATGATTTCTTAACCATCCCTCTTTGATAAAAGAAAGGATGCTCAATGAAAAAATGTGGAAATTCAAATATTGTTGGAAGCTATCAGAAATGGAAAATCCTCCGATTTGAAAATTGATGAGGAAGGTGTTGAATGATTTGGGACCCAATTATGTGTACCAAAAAATCCAAATATAAATATGGAGCTACTAAATGATGATCAAAGATCGACATTCTCTATCCACCAAGGCATCACAAAGATTTATTGGGATCGTCAAGAAAACATTTTGTGGGACAATATGAAAAGGGAGATTGCTGAATATATATCAATGTTCCCGGTATGTCAGCAAGTGAATGCTGAGAGATGAAATTCTAAGGGGATGATGAAACCCCTAGCCATTCTTGAATTTTTGTGGGAGAAGATTACCATGGACATTGTCACTGGAAATCTAAGGACATCTATAGGAAACAATTCTATATGGGTCATTGTGGATCATCTTACTATGACATCTCACTTTATCATGATTAAAGAGGAATTTTCATTGAATCAAATTCTGTGGATATACATCAATGATGTGGTAAGGATCCATGATGTACCACTTTAAATTATATCCGATGACGATCCTAGTTTCACAACGAATTTATTGAAAAGTATCCATCATGCACTAATCACTAAACTAAACATCAGTACAAATGATCATACTCAAACTAATGGCTAGTCAGAGTGAACTATCCAGACACTAGAAGACATGTTGGGGGTGTGGAATATGGAATTCAAAGGAGGATGGGACAAACATTTTATGGTGGTTGAATTCTCATAAGACAACAGTTTCCACTCAAGCATGGAAATGGCAGTATATGAAGCACTTTATGGGAAAAGGTATAGAAACCCGGCATGTTGTGATGAAGTGGGTGAGTGTAAGCTTCTAGGACTAGAAATGGTCAATGAAATATTGGATAATGTGATTACCATTCAGCAGCATATCAAGGAATCCTATAATCGACAAAAAATATATGTGGATAACTATTGACGAGACCTTGAGTTCAATGTGGGGGACATCTTATTTCTATGAATATCTACAAGGAAGATGGTTATGTGGATTGGGAAAAAAGGGAAGATATATCCCAGGTACATCATCCCCTTCGAGATCCTTGATCAAGTCGTAGATGTGGCCTATCGACTGGCACATCCACCTACTATGTCAAAAGTACACGAAGTCTTTAATGTATCCCACTTATGTAAGTACATAATATACCCTTCACATGTGCTCTCTTTATGGGTGGTATAGTTGGACGGTGATCTTTCTTACGAGGAGTAGCTATGGAAGATATTGGATCATAGATAGAATGTTCTACGCAACTAGACATTAAATCTGGTCAAGGTATTATGTAGAAACCATAAGTACGAAGAGGAAAAATGGGAATTGGAGGATGAAATTAAGGAAATGTACCCCCACCTATTTATGGATTATAATGTAAAATAAAATTTTGAGGGTGAAAATTCTTAAGGGGGGAAGAATAAAACAACACAATGTTTTATAAATGGACGTTCCTTTCTTATAAATATGTCATAAAATCACATGAAAACACAAAATAACGAACTACTATGTTACAAGTGACCTTTAATCATAAGTTTGTCACTTATGTGTGTTGAATTTCGATAATCTGACATACATTGTTGCAATCTGTCAGTTATTTGGGGTCTGAAAAGGGAAACATATTTTTTGGTGAATAGTAAACAACTCTTATAAATAGAATTATACACTTTTGAATAGTTACATACAATAATTAATAGTAACATTACCTATGATATTATAAATATAATAATTAAGTTGAATGTATGATATACATGTATTTTAGAATAAGTAAATAAATGTTTTAAAATTAGTTTTTTTACAATAAATTTTGATTTTAATTAAATATTAAAATAATCATAAATAAAAAATTATTTTTGAAAAAAGGACATCATTTTTGAATTTTACATGTTGAAAAATTGTTAGGCTGAATTTTTGGGATTTTTCTTAAATAGTTAAAAATTTTATAAATAGTAAAATTCGATAATTTACGATAAATGCTAACTAATGGATTTGTTGATTCATTGATCATGATAGGATAATGTAATCCAACTTGTTTTCGATTAAAATTCTTTTATTATTATTCATGGTGATGGAATACTTACTATTCCTTGTCTTTTGAAGAAATAATAAACTAATTATTAAAAAACAATGAACCCGCCTCCTCCACTATAAAAACCCATCTCACTCCCGCTTTTCTTCACTCCTCTCAAGCCTTGTTCCTTTCCAATATTCACCCCAAATCTCTCCCCATGTTCTTCCACCACGTGAAAAATCTCATGGACTCTTCAAAATTCCAAGACCTCTCCCATTAAGAGGCTTTCTAAGGGGTAAGTCTCAAGAGGTAAATTCCTCTATAAAATTCCTTCATTTGTTTTATGTTCTTTTCCATTTGTTCCTTTCCTGACCTCCCTTCACCCAAATAGTATGATAACTCCAGTAACATTTATTTAATTTAATTTTTTCATGCTAATGGTATATTTCATTATATTTTCTCCTTTCCACAGTTTTTTTGATAGAAATTAAAGCACCATTTGAGATATGCTAATTTAGCACATTCAAGGACTATAGTTTATCAATTTATATTTTAATATTTAAATATGGTCATGAAACCATTTGTGATATGGTTGAAAAAGATTATTATATATATAATTTATCTTATATTTTGCTATGTAATACTTTGTTACAAATGGTATTAATTTATAAATCAAAACATGTACTTTATAATCAAACCCACCTATTAACAAAAATGGATGTCACTATAATATAATATAATAATTCGACATTATTCTATATAACCAAATTAAATTTAAAACCATGTAATATATGACATTTTCACAAATATAATATAAATTCAATTTAGTAAAAAAAACATTGGTATTACATGTTTATTCAAAAATGAATATAAGCGATCCGGTCATTAATACCAAGTAAAGAAATGAGCCCGAACAATGAAATTGAACATCATAAAAAATCAAAAGAGTTATAAATGAACATAAAATGATTATAATAAACAAATTAAAAATAAAAGAGGTTATAAAATTATTAATTTGTAAACATATTTTTTATTTTGGTATATAATAACAACTGGAGAACACTAACAGATTTGAGGTAAGGGATCCTCTATTTTCCACTCTTAAATCATGATTGTCCTTTATGAAATGCCTTTTTATGTGTAATACCTAAAGATGGGGTATGATTATGAACCTCCCCGAAACATCCCACATGTTATATATGTTATTAAAAACCTATTTAATCTCTCATCAATCCCTCTTACGTACACCCGGCACCATTCTAATAAACTGTAAAAAAAATCTACCTGAACCTCCTAGGTTCTTTCGGGTTGCCTTATCGTTATTTATATAAAAATTAAGGGATCCTGTCTTTTTTTTAATATTGTAAATTATGTTTAGTGGGAAAAAAATTATTTTATGATGACCCTTTAATCCCTCTATTTTCGGGATATACATTTTTTTAAAATATTCCCTCTTTATAACTTTTTGATAAGAAAAACATTTTCAAGTGAACTTATCGAATTTTTACCAAATTTCATGTGAACTCAATCCTATGTTTTAAGACACCATTGACTTTATAAAATCTGTATTTTTATTTTTAAAACCATCATGGTTCAATTATGGTTTAATAAAAAATATTTTCCTCTTTTATATTTTAAATGATCTACAGTATTTTCCTTAAAAGCACACAAAAATGCTTTTAGGATAATGTTTCTAAAATACATTTATTATATGTATTCACTTATTTTTTACACCACCTACCATGTTATATTATTATTATTTTCCTATATACATCCATGTATATTCTAATCCTTTTCTTTCATGGGGACATTCAGGATAATCTCATTGGTAATGTTTTGTGTCAGGTTTGTGGTACCCAATTATTTCCATTGGTACCATTATGTTTATCTCTGCATGATTATGTATGAATATTTTTTTTGGAATGAATATTTATAGGGTATGTATGTTATTGTTGTAAGAATATTAATGAAAATTGTGAGATGGGTGTGCCATGATAGAACTCCAATGAATTGGGTAATGTTAAGTCTTATGAGATGCGATGTCAAATGAGAATGGTGGTTATCCTTGACCCGTACTAAAATTAGAAACGAGATTGGTGGTTAGCCTTGACCCGTACTAAAATGGGAAATGGTATTTTCAGTTATTCATGAACCATAGTAATGAATTTTTTAATGATTATTCAACATTTATATGATTCTATGTTTATATTATTTCATTATTATATGATACAATTTTATATGTTCCTTTCTTTTGATATCATTATGTCATGCCTCCTAACTCGTGTTCATAAGAGGTATCCTTATGTTATTTCCTTTACTAGGCTTTTCAGCTCATCCCATTGTTTCTGTCATCCCTAGGGTACCCTATGCATATGTAAGGTCGCAAATTATGTTAGTAGATCATTATGGATGTTAAATAAAGAAGTGTTTTTAGTCCTTTTTATGTTTTATTTTCCTAGTCATCTATGAAACTAGACATAATGATCATTGGCTTGTACATTGATGTATAATTATGATTAAAATAATGTAATGTTATATGAAAAGGGCTTGGGTATCTATAACAACAGGTATACTAATCTCACTATATGGGATACATTTCTTATTTTAGTGAAATAAGATCAGGATAATAGATGTTTCATCCCCAAAACAACTCTAGGTTATATATATATATATATATATATATTCCAAAAACAATCCCACATGCATGTTTTAAAATAGAACTGATGAAAATAATAATAAAGTCTCCAATGTAAGGTTCCCAAAAAATGATAAAGTATAAACACATCAATTTTAAAATTCCCTTCTTTGTAACTCCTTTACTAAAATATATAATCCTCCTAAAAAATTAAAAATAGTTTTATATACATTAGGTGATAATTAAATTATATTTAGTTGGAATCCCAAAGATTCTCATCCACTAGTGAGATAAGAATAATAATTCCTCCATGAGAAAATTATAGAACTAAATATTGCCTAACATGAATACTATCCATCCCAACCACACCAATTCATTCTCACAAAAAATTCATGTAATGTAATGTAATATAATTCACATCAATTAAATATTACCTTGCCCCACTTCAAAGTGATCAACCAATATTTCCTAACAGTAAATTTCCTCATGATTCCACCTCTACAAAAGTACCATGTCACAACCAACCCAAACACACAAGGTCCCCATTAACCACACAACATCTGACACACATACCCCTCATCCACAAACCGCTCACATCTTTCCAGTAGACAACTAGTTTAAAAAACACATCCCAAACTACCCACAATCACCTAGGGAACAACTACATCACATCCCACCCATAGAAAACTAATCTAGAAACAAAATCACATTATCCATAGACACATATTCCACAAAAAAATCACATATCTCCTGAAAAAACCTATGCTAAAACTCACATCTCATATCGGAGAAACTTGATGAAGCATTACACATCTCATCCAAGAGAAACCTGGGAAATCATAAATCGACCAGACACACCTTGTCCTATCAAAACCACAACTTTTCCAATGAATTGTGGGATATAACCACCTGGAAGATGGAGAATGGAAGAGTGGGTTTTCATCCATTTATCGTCGCAACTGGATGTTTCGGAGACCCCATACCATATGAAGATAGGGGTATTTGAATTAGTTATAAACTAGGGAGGTTACATATAGAAATCACAATGAAAAATAAACGTACATACATATGTGATAACAAGCACTAAAACCGAACCTAATATTTTGCAGATAGAAAATCATCTCACAATATTACAACCTTTGTTGCTAACCTTAAATGCGTAAAATAACACAAATAGCCATATCCTCCAATTAATTTTCAACCAATTTCATTTTAAAACCCCATTTATTTTTTTTTATAATTAATCAAATTTGACCACACATTCCATCATTTATTTCTTCGTTAACCATTTACATTTGGTTATCCAATCTAATTAAAGTCATTACACATTTTATTAATCAATTATTTATTCATTTCATCACTTCATGGTTAACCACTATGCACAACACATCATAAGAAATGCATAAATTTTCATTTTATATGGTGATGATCCTAATATATTTATGAGGCTCCACATTAAAGACACATCATTCCATGTACGCCACATTTAATACTCAATCATATAATATCATATATTGATCTCGTGATATAGGGGTAAGATTTATGTTTGTTATTAATGTATAAGAACCCATACCAAATAGTACTATTATTATTTAAACTCACCCCAGTTGGATCACATATCAAAGGATCCGTCCCCCAATTCATAACTCTATATGGGAACACATTCCCACACAACCTGATCATAACCCTACTACAAAACACTACAAATCCATTCCACAATCAATCAACCTATCATCTTGATATTACATTATATATCCATGTTGATTTGTCATAAAAATTTTAATTTATAAAAGCACCTTGGTCAACCCACAACACACAAACATCCTCATAATAATATAACATCACAAAATTGAGTAATCCGACATATCAAAAGACAACCACTTCAAATTAAATTAGTCACACACGTGATTCCACAAATATTCAACACATCAAATCATAAAACATGATGTAACAAATTTTTAGAATCAAAAAATGAGGAAAAGTTCCAATCCCACATAATTATTTAAGGGTTTTATCTAAAAAATAACATCATAGAGAATACCAATTACTTAGATTTACAAGATTAACCAATTAAAAAATGTAACAACTCAAGAGAAACTATTGAACCTGCCAACCATTTAGTGTGCAAACAATGGACCCCAGTGGCCAAGATTTTCAATGAGGAAACATTCACTTATAATTCATTATATCAGAATTATTATATCCAAAAATGTTAATTCATGAAAACGGAATACCCCTACATCTTTAAATTTCATTAAATTGATTCTTATCTTTGATTATCATAGAAAAAACATGATCCATAGATGAACAAAAGTATACCCCCCACACGATGAAAAAATGTAGGGAAACAGTGTAAATCCTACATCAAAAGGGTTTCAATGATCATCAAAATGTAATGGTTGAAACAACATGAAATATATTACCTCTCCCTCTCAATTTTTATCCACCCAATGATGTTGCTGAACCATAGTACCAACAAAGACAGAAGAGAACCACATTATAAATAAGCTATAACATCTAAAATGACTTGGTATGAAGACCGATAGGGAAAAAGGAAACCAACCTTGAAAAATCAGCATAAATAGAGGAAGATCACATCATAGATCAAAGACGTATCAATGCAGATCAAAGGATATAATTTTGGAATTGATCCGTGAAAAAACTAATCCCAAAAACATTAATTTTCTGTTACCTGGTGGATCATGTTGACCTTTTTATCCCCACCATTATGCTTTCATATAATTTTTTTAAACTACATATAATATTAACTTTGTATATCTCCATCACAAGTCCACGAGGACAATCAACACCCTAAATCCAATTAAATAGTAGTTCAACCATTTCGAACAAGAGGTCCATGAGCTCATCATATATCCTCACCTAACCCTACCCACCTAGGTTCATGAAGATTCATTCAAGGATCTATTCCATGAGTCCCTATACACTATTGAGCAAGACATCAATTCTACCAACATTGAATTCAAATGTAAAACACGATAGATCACTCTAGGAGTTCTTGGAATTGAACTGCGAAACTATTATAGAGACTTCATGACTCATTTATTCATTCTAAAATTTATTCATACGTATAAAAAGTTTAAGGGAACACAAATTTGTGTTAGGATCACCATAGAACTATAGAGTGTTTATGATCCTCTGAGCTTGAATATCACCACACTCTAGGTGCTACCCACTAGATACTACATAGGTCCTCCTCATACTTTTGGGTGTCTCGTGGTGATTCCCATTGAAGGGTGTGAATTATTGATGTTATTATTGTGACAACATTCATCAGCATCGAATCCATTATAATTTCAAAAAAATTCAAAGACATAATAACACCGTGGAGATTATGAATCATGGTACATTGATGTGTGGATATTACATCACTCATTTATTCAAATGTCTTGGTGGCATAGAGGCTGTTTATTCCCATAAATCCATTATCTATATGGAGAAAATTAGGGTTGTTCTTCTCCTTAGACCAAAAAAAGAAACACACTCCAAGGTTCTTCCCTCCTGATAATGCATTGGGACTTTACACATGAGGGGTTATCACATGTTGATGTCTAAATATTTTTGAACAAGATTTTGACTTTATTCTCACATCCCCCATGGAAAAAAAAATCATCAAAAAGTATAGGATGTTTTATAGGGTCTAAAAGAACTTCTCAAAGATGACTCTTAGTAAATTTAAGAGTTCCTTTTTCACAACCCAAATATCTTGGGATCTTAGTACCATCAAGGATTCCCATCGCCAAACATCACTTAGACCTATGGGGATAATGTAGCAACATATGATCCACAATATGGGTATACACATGATTTATGGATTCATATTCTAATGGGAGCCTACACATATGGATGATATAAACATGGACCCTAGTTAGTATCATGTTGACCCAACCACACTAACCTCCCCTACACATGCCCCTATATCCATCACATCAACCATAGACTCCACCCATATTTATATGAACATACCCAAGCTTTTGACCACCAATATCCATTCTACAACAACTACTATGTTCCCCACTCAATTACCCACCCCATCATACATGTCATATCTATTTATTTTGAACTACAATATTCATTATAAAATGTGTCATAGATTCATCCACATAGATATGTCCTTCATTATACCACAATTCGTTAACACCCCTACTGCACCACCAAACCCTATAATATTCCATCCACTGGACTATACCATATCATCACCTACCTAGATCCCTCCAACCTTTGACACCCCAGCTTACATACACTTAGATCTATAAGACCATGCTACCTAGAGAAAGTTCTTATATTAAACGGTTTCCTGAAAAAAGGGTCCACCCACACCACCATATTTTTATTTTTCATTCATCGAATACAATTCCACACACACATCCACATTTAGAATGGAAACCTAACATGTTCGATTCAATGAGATAGGTTCTATCCCTATTGCACCCAATATGGGTGTCGATCCACAATCCCCTTCCAACATCACTATTATCAATAGTCAAGGAAAGATGTGGGACCACATAATTTGGGATGGGGTACATGATGTGGGCCATGTTGAAATATTGTTTACTCCTAGTTTTTTACCAGCCTCCTCCCCTATATAATTTTTTATTTTCATTTGGTGACATTTTTTGAACAAATTTAAATATATTTATCATTGATGAATTATTTATCTATATATACATTGGATATAAAATTTTTCAACCCTATTGGTTGTAATATATTCTTATTATTACCATTTTACATTATCCATGAATTTTCATTCTTCCACCTCTCTGGTTATTGATGCACCTCCTCCACAAACATTTTACCACATACATATTAGGATATAAAATATTTCTGACTTTGAGAAAAAAATAAGGGAGATCTAAATAGAGATCCATACATAGAATGAATCATTAATATGATTAAAATGGATGAAATTATTGCATCCGGATAATCTGGATATTTACACTCCAAATGTGATCCCTCTCCATGCGTCAAAGAAAGATCAATGACACAACCACTAATTGATTTTGGTGGAAGTGGAGTTTTAATCTAATGGATGATACATCATAATCCCTTTTTCCATTAGTATGGATAAAGATATTATTATTATATACTTTTTGGAGATAACATATATTTATTATTTTTTCAATTTAGTTGTTTGTATTTTTTTAATTCAAGAATAATTTTAATTTGAAGGATTTTCAAAATGATCACTATACTCAAAATATTTCATTTATCTAAATTGATTTAACATGGATTTAACTATGTGAACCTTCTAATTTTACTTTATTCAAAATTTTTGTACATTATTGACTATATGTTATCTAATAACTATTTTTTCATTATAAAAATTTAGGTTTGTATCCCAATTTGAAATTACCATCCAATGTGTTTCTCCATGGAATGAAAGCAATCACCTTGAGCCCTTGATTGCGAAATTTAAATTTCAAATTTCCATTTCTTTTTTTATTTCCATATATTTAAAATCTTTTCACATTATAAATTCTATGAGAGTGCAGTCACAGTTTAATTTCAATTATGGTGGAGTCTTTCAATTGAATAATTATATTTAAACATGGATTATTACATATAGTCAAATATCTAGGATAAATTATTCATTAAAAATTATTTTAACATAATAATTATTTACACACATTAAAAAAAGAAATTATGGGTATTAAATTTTTTAAATCTATGTTTTCCAATTATTTGGATTTTTATCATTATCGATGATTTTAGTGATTTAACTCAAATTAAAATTTTAATATTTAACTTTTTATTGATTTATTAATTTATATTATAATAAATGATATTTATATTTATTTTTGTATTATTACATTCCCAAGATGGTTATAGACCCATGATTTCCTATTATTTCTTGAGATTATTTATTTAGAGACACTAGAGGAATGTAATACTAACAGAATATGCATTGAGTTCATAATGAGTTAGTTATTGAAAAAAATCACTTTGGAAATGATTGAGGAATTATGTTTTGATCCAATTTTTACAGTTAACTCCCTTAATAATTCTATTAATTATACTTTATAATTCACAAATAACATTTATTGGAAGGATCCACTACAAAATAATTATATATTCCTACCTTGCTCTTGGTTTGAGGAATATTAAGACATTAAAAAAATTTTGGGGAATTTTAACTAATTATTGTAACATGATGTTATAATTGAGGAAATTCACTACAAGAACCTTCACCATAATGATATGATGTAGTTCATGATTTTCATTGGAATTTTTCTTTTTTAACCCTTTCCCTTGAATGTGAAATAATATATATTTTTATAAAATCTAAATGAAAATTATATTGGGTTTTGTATTTGGAATGTCATAAATCACCAATACCAAAAAATTTAATCCTCTGATTAATCACATGTATTTAAGGGATGGATGTGATATCTATACTGAACATGAATATTGAAGAATATAGTAGTAAAAAATGAAAGGAACAATTCTTATTTTTTATAATAACATGATATACTATTTGATCAACATTGATCGCTTGGAGTATGGAACCATTTTATATATGATGAGTTACTTCATTTAATTATTTACATTTAACATACATTATAATTTATATATTACGCTTCCTTTGAGATTTATTTGTTATATTCTATCAACCAGACCTCAGCCTCAGAGTCATTTGAACCATTTTTGATGAAGTCCTCATGATTGATGTATTATCATTCATTATGATGTAGGTATGTTTGGACCAATGAAAAACAATGGTTAGTAAAATGTGTTCAGTGTAGGAGAATAATATAGAGAATTTTTTTAATGATGGTAAAAATGTAAATTTTAGAGAAATTAAAAAATCGTTATATATGATCAGGTAAAGTGATGAAATTTTGAAAAACAATATAATGAATGTGGTTAATTCATAAATTTATGAATCATGACTTATTTTCAGTATGAGGTCAATTATCGGGGAATTTATTTTCCTACATACAAATAGTTTAATTTTCCTACTTGTGAAGATTTATTTAGATTTTAACAATTAATTAATTTTTAATCTATACAGAGATGCTTTTATCCATGATGATAAAATATATTTTATGGGATGTATAATTTAACAAATTTAATTTATATACTAATATTGGATAAATTAATTTAATGTGTATTATTGATTTATTCGATAATAAGTATGTGTCTCATTCTTCTTCATAGGAATTATAAATTCTATATGTAATGGATGAAATAATGAATTAATTCAAAAAACATATATTATATAGTGTGTACCACATATATGACATGTATACCTCATTCACAACATGAAAAAATATCAACAAATCATCATATTAAAAAATTAAATTTTGTGAATACAATACACTATGTGTAAATTCAATAAAATATTTACATTATTAAATGATCAGAATACCACTAAAAGTGTATCGCATAACAAATTTTCAAGGATATCACCACATGATAAGTTGAATGGATCACCTGATAAATGATATGAACAGATTCTTCGGTTTGATCTATTTATCTAAAATATAAAACATTTAGTATGATAACACAATGTTAAAATGATGTGAAATATGTCACTTAAGCTGGTAAATGAGATGTACAACTAACGTTTTTTGCATTATGGCCTCATTGAAATTTTCAGTTCTCTTAGTATATATAATTCCTATCATATTTCATTTTATCTCATTTTCATAATTTTTTTTTTCTCATTTTCGTTTTTTTCATTCCAAAAACATTTATATAAATTATTGTTAATATTTTATAAAATAGTTTTTAGTTGCCAATAATTCTACCCCCATTTTCCATATGTTGTATTATGATTTCCATTCTTGGTTCATTCTTCAACATAGATCCATATTCATAATCATATCTTGTTGTGGCCAATATTGATTATTCATTCATATGTAATTTGTGATTATATATTACTTTTTTATATGGAATTTAACTAAAATAATTTTATATTCATTAAAAATATATATTTTAATGGGTTTTGTGATGTTTGTAGTTTTTTAGAAATGAATATTTTTTATTTTAGTCAAGGGATTATTCATTATAAATAATTTTATGGTTATATGTACCATTATTATTATATCATTGATTTTGATCAATACATCCCTCCATGACTAATATCCTAGGTTAGGGTGCATGAGTAGTGGTGGATTGAACCTAATAAATTTTTTAATATTGAAAGTAGGTAACTATACAGATTATAACCAAATTTAAAATATTTTTCCATATTATTATTTTACAATATCCTAGAACATTAGCGATGAAAATTTAACACAAGTACCCAGATAGAGAATATTTTGTTAAGAGCAATATCATGTGTTTCTTTTTTCGTAGATGCCAAAAAATTTATAGCTAGGTTTTTTAATTATTCTAGAAGAAGTAGTATTTTGAAAAAGTATATTGATCCAATTTGATGGAGAATTCATATTTGGTGTTCATTAACCCACTTTGAAAGCCATTCCATTAGTCTATCCCTTATTAGATTTAGGATTTCCCCTTTTTCTATAAACTGATATTGAGCATGATCCCACCCTTTATTATAAAAATTGAAAACATTATACCAAGTATTAGTTAAAACCAAAATAAAGAGACAAAGTTTTTTATCCATCTAATGATGTATTTTAGATTAGATTCAGATCATTAATTAATCATCATGTGTTCGTACCCATTCAGCCACATTACTATGCACTTGTAGTAAGTGTTGTTTGGGGTAATTAATTTTTAATCTAATCATATAACATTGATCTTTCTTGCACATACATAAGACTGGAAACACTATTATTTTATCTGAAATCATCACACTACGAAAACAAGATATATTTCATTTTAGGAAAATTAAATATCATTGTTATCTTTTGATGAACACATCATAATTGTTAAAAAATATATAATATTCTATGAATATATTATTATTTAAAATATGAATATTTTAACAGAGCTGTTATGTTGGTGGGTATTGCTAATAATGACTAATTTTTTAAATGTATATTTTTTAAAAATGTCTACAATAAAATAAATTGATACATATTGATTATAAATAAATTTAATAATCATTTATAAAAAATTATTATTTTTCAAAACATTTCTGTCTTGATTTGAATACATATATTAAAATAAATTATTAAGAATTTTTTTAAAAAAACATCAAGAGTTAAACATCATATTTTAGAATAATATCTAAAATTTATACACAGGTGATTGTTTAAATTTTCTGAATAGTAAAATTTTATTACAAATGGTTAAAATAATTATTATTATTAAATAAATCATCTTCATTAAAATATTATAAACGTAAACTAATTTAATAAAATGAAATTAATGATAAATATTGTCAATTATATTAAAATTTAACTTATTTTTTATTATTTTATTCACTTTCTTATAGATTTTGGACATTAAAAAATTGGAACTTTTGAATTTCTATTAACTTTGAAAAAAAACTATTTTATTGCACAAATGAGATAATATTTAAAGCTAGTTATGCAATATATATCATTTGTTTTCTGAAAAATGGATTCAATATTTTGATTGATAATAATTTATATTTTCAAATAAATGTAAATTAATTATTTAATATTATAAATACTGAAATCATTGAAAATAAATTATAGTGGTGGATTTAAAATTGGGATTACTGATGGGTTAATCTAAGAAACTAAGTGTAAGAAAGGCATTAAAATTATCCCAAACTCGTTGGATTGAAATATATAATTCTTATAACGTATTATTTTATATAAAATATCCTCATAGTTATTTATCAATGTGAAAAACATGGTATGGGATTTTTTCCTAAAATTCCATGTGTTTCCACTCCCAACAAAAATGCCACACCCTCAATGCATTTCGTCCCAACTCACAATACCTTTAGATAAATGAACCTCTTAAAAAATATCTTCTCAAAATAATTATCATCATTATATATTTTTTTTATTCCAAACACAGAAACCCTTATACATTAAGAGAATATCCAATCGATATTTCTCTACGAGAAGGTAATATTCTTAATAAAGCTCTTTTTGTTTCATTCTTCCATTACTACAATCAATAGTGATGTACCAAATTAAATTTAATAACGAAAATGTCTCAGATATTATTATATAATATAATATTTATGTAATAATATTTTTCTATATCATCCTCTATTATATGGAAAAAAATCAATGATCTTGTGTACGACAGACATTCTCCCATTGAATGGATGTAAATCATATTCTATTAACACATATCAAGATTTAATATAATTCAGTACTTAATATATATATATATATATATTATAAAATTTGTAATATAATATCAAAAATATGTTCTTACATTAAATTGGATTTTTAATAAAACAATATCCCAAGTGTGTACGATGAACTATTCATCCGGAAGTGGTGTTATTTAATATTCCCTAATGCATTACATGGAAGGTAATAAGGATTAATATAATAGAATTAATTGATATATATATATATATACAATTATATTTATTTTTGAAACATAATATACTATGAAATTACATAACATTTTACTCTTTATGTGAATGATATTGTTTTGAATATGTATTTACCTCACACCAACTCCACAATGCAATGTAGTTCATTTTTCATTTAGAACCATTATGAGCGATTTTAAAAATTTATAAAACGAGTAAATATGATATTCATAAAATTATTATCATTATTTAGTTGTTTTAAACAAATTAAATTCAAAAAATTTATATCAATCCAGAAAATTGTGATACTATAATTAAGAAACAATTTCAAAAATATCTTAAAAAATCATAAAACCATTATATTTTATTTTAATTTACATTCAACCAAATATAATTGTAATGTAATAGGCTTCAACTCAATTTCCCTTCACTAAGGAATATATTAAATTTATTCTATAAATATGTTTTATATGTTATATACAGTACCAAATTTAAATGAAATATTATGATATCTTAAAAAATAAATTTAGTTTTTGTTAAAATATTAATTATTTCTCCCATGGGGGTTTCAATGAAATGTTACCATGAGAAACAGAATTTCAAAACACAATTTTTTGGTTGGGTTAAATAATTTATTTAATTCCATGACTGATTCATATATTTTACGAAAGGAATGAAATATTTCTATTTACATTATATTAATCAATTTTATTGTGTTTTATATAATATCTTTAGGTTGTCCTATCTTGTATTCACATAGTATAATCATTAGTAAATTCCCACCTGAAAATCATTATATTTGTAAGGGTCTGTTATTCAATATCATTTTAATAAAAATTATTTATTCCCGAATTTCCATTGAATAACAATATTTGAAAATTTTATTAAAAATATTACTATGTTTCTTTGATACATTGAATTTACAATGTTTTAAATTTAAATTTAAAATTTTCAACTCTATTGTGAATTGAATTAGTGTGAAAAAATTTTAAAAAAAATATGAATTCATTTCTCTCATCAGTTTAAAATCCATTTATTTAATGATCATGTTTTCCACCAATAATTTTAAAATAATCCAACTAATTGATTATTTAAATTTATTTTATTTACTTAAATTATAATTCAATTCATTGAATGGAATATTCATGTCATTATATAATCATTGATATTTTATTTGTTATTGATAATGTTAAAAGAAACATATTATTAATATGTATGACATGTATGGAAATTATTATGTGCATGAGAACTCGATATTTCATTGATTCCATTATAATATTCAATGGTTGTTTAAAATGAAATTAATTTTCTAAATTTTTAATGAAAATCTTGTTTTATGAAAATTATCAATTGGAAACTATAATCTCCTAAAAAATATAGTAAGGAAATTGTTTTTGTATTTAAATTCATCAATGACTGAAACCCAATATATTAATTACACACCACTGCAGATATTTTTTAATTATACCATAATTATTATTTTTATGCATTGATTCTGATCATTATAACCATAGAATGTTTGAAATTCACCTTCCAATTTTTTTGTATTGATTATATTTCCCCATAAATATTCACTTTTTAAAGATCATTGGACAATATATTTCCCACAAATATTCATTTAATTAATCTTGGATATATTTGTTTCATAAACCATATATCATTTTAACACAAGGTTTTAATGATGAATTATAATTAATTATACATGGAGAAATTGAAAAATATGTGTTCTTTAGTAAAATTTGATATTTTATAAAAAGGAATATAATTCAAATGTTAATCCCTCTATTACTAAGATGGTGATTAAATTATGAGTTTGACATTTCTTTAAGGGGATAAAATGTAAAAACCTTGTATTTTGAAATAATAAAAATGGTTTTGATGTTGTATAAGACAATGAATGAAATAATAAATGATAATATTATATATGATGCCATTATGGTATATTTAGTTAAAATTAAAATCAATCTATTTATAATATTGTCATATGCGTAACACAAGGTTTGAATAAAACATGAAAATAAATTAAAAAATTATTATATAAATGGTGATTGTTATAACATATTAATTTTGTTGGAGGGAATGAATGAATATATATAAATTGATAAAATTATATATATTACACATGTAAAAATTTAATTGAATTTAAATATCTTTATTAGAGAATAAATATCAATAATTATTTTTAAAAATATAGTACGTTCTATTAAATATTATTTTAAGGACATTTTAGTATATAATGTCAAAAAAATTTGAAATTTTAAAAAACAATAATATTTATTTTATAAATAAATTTTTTTTTATATTTAATTTCCAAAATTAACTATCACTGATTTTTTTAATATTTTTTGAATTGATTAATTGTATTATATATTGTGAAGAAAACATTTTTTTAATTCCATATCATTTAAACATATTAAATTTTAATTAATATTTTTAATTATTTTGAAATTAATAATAGTATTCATATATTATAATATAACTAATTTATTTCATTTTAATTAATTTATTTTATTTCTCTTATATAAAAACATCATGATCTATTGAATGTTATTTCATTTTAAACCATATATTTCATCTCATATGCGTGATAAATTTTAAAATGATTTCATCCAATTTTGTAAATTTAATTACCGAATTTTTTTCCATAATTGTCATATATATAGTTTTTTATACGTATTGTTTTCACATTAATTGTTTCCATTATGTATTTTAAAAGAGTAAATATTAATTAATGACGTTATGGTAAAAACGGGTCTACTGGGGGTTAATCATTTAAGATAAAAATTACTATTACTATTACAATATCCAAAAAAAGTAGATTCTGTAAAAATATCACATATATGTTTATTTACAAACCAATTTGAAGCTTCTTTTTAAGTGACAAATCTTGGTACTCCTTACTTTTTTCATAAAATTGTAGTGTGTCCTCTCCTGCACATATAAAAATATAATACCTATATTCACTTCATCACTCATATAATTAACATTGGATTGACCAAATCATGAAAAATTTCCTTAATAAAATACATTGAAATATTTAGATATATTTTAATCCTAATAGACCATCCCAAGGGTATATAAGAGGAGATCTAATAGAGGTCTCTCTAGGGAAAGGAAATTCACCTAACGAAGTAATTCATTATTTATTCATTTTGAAAATTCAATTATGTCTTGAAACATCCATTATAACAACAATAGTATCTACCATGAACTAATATGTTATTATGCACGTAGAATTTATTTTCTATATCCTCTTTCATCAAGTGGGAAATGAGGTCATTAGTCATGTGTTGGGATGAATACCAATTCGTGAAATGATGTAACTCATTTTATATCAACACCTCTCACTATTGCATATTTAGAATTATTATTTTTGTATATATATTATATTATTGATAAATTATAAATTATAAATTGTAAATTTAAATATAAATGATAAATATAGTTATTTAAAATATGATAACATCATTATTTTTTACCGTGGACTACCACCCCATGAAGCGATGTGATTCATTTTCAATACACATTATTTTTAAGTTAAAAAGGATAATATTAAGGAATATATCTAATATAAGTTAATTGGTGAAGACTACATTAATTAATATAGACAAATAGTTCATTTCCCTATAACCAGTTATGTGAATGATATTATTACACATTCATATGTACAACCACCTATATCCATGAAGTGATGCTCTAAATTTATGATATCTCACGTTCAAATTTCAATAAAAATTAGTAAAATAATTAACTATGATATTGATATACCTAAATATTTTTTATATAATGTTTACATATAATGTACACAATTATTTGACCATTCATGAAACAACCCAAAAGGGAAAATACGAAATTCAACACCCAAAACAATTAATATAATGAAATATTTTTAGTGAACCATTATATAATTGTTATAAGAGAGTCAAATATATTATGATAAATATTTATATGGTTATCATATAAAATAATAAAATTATTTAAATATTTATTCATCAGGTAAATTCATATTAACCCAAAAGTAATATTAGGATATAGGACTTCATCTAAATATATTTTAATTGAGGTATATTGTAAGGTTATGCACAAAAATTCTTATAAATATTTTATATAAAACCAAATTGACATTTAATGTCATGATTACCTTATTATTATTGATTATATTATAATCTCCATTTTTAATTATTTTATCAATGGATATTGGACATATATAGTAACAAGTTGTAATTAATTTTAGATCCCAGTTAATATTCAATTGGTTATATTACATCATAAATATATTTAATATTGTATAAAAATGTGTGTGATTAATTTTAACTATATAATGTCATATATACTATTTTATTTCGTTTATTTACATTTGATGCACACAATCTATTCATTGGTTAATTCTCACATTAATTACACTGTCTTTTTCATTGTTAAATTCAAAATATAATTTTAATAGTGATTGATTATGAATAAATTTTAATTGAAGGAATTTGTTAGATTAATTGATAATAAAACACAATAAATTTTGTATACACTAGTCGCCCCTAAGTTTATTAGGTATTATTACCATTTATACTATTTTTTTTTATTTATATGGTTAAGAATGTGTTATTTACCAAAATATGACATCATATTTCTCTTCATCCTATAATAAATATCTTCTAAAATCTGGTTTTTTAAAAAAAAATTGTAAAATATTTTTAATATTATAAAAATTATTTAATGATGATATATTATAAAATTATTTTATTTTTACAAAATAAATTATTGGATACTGCATTTCATTTTCTAACCTAGGAAAATTTTTATTTAAATTAAAATATTAAAGAAACCAATTTTTATCATTTACAACATATAGTGAATCACCCACCATTATGAACATTAAATGTTTAATAGATTTTTCAATAATTGACATATATAATATTCAATGGAAATTATATTCCAATATTTTTCATAAATCTCATTTTAATAATATTTCCATATTAAAGAGGAAGTATTCCACCATAATAATTTAAATTACATGTTCAGAGTACTTCAATTTTTCACAAACATAAACCCTTTATTTAAAATATAATCAATATGGGATATAATGTATTGATATCATCTTTATTATATATGTATAGGTTATATCGGTACAATAACCATGGAATATAGAAAATTATCTTAATCAATTCATTTTTAATATCACGAACATTTTATTTATTTTTTTATTTTCTTATGAGCATTGGTAATTAGATTTTCCACATATATCAATAATATTTATTATGGATATTTTTTATGCATTATATAATTTATAAATATAATATTTTATATAAAATGATATTTTATTATTAGGTTAATTAGAAAAAAATAAATATTACATAGTAAATATGGATTTTTAATGATAAGTCATATTATTCTGGAATTAAATCAATAAATTTTAATATAGTTAATAATTTTGATCGGTACCAGCTATTGATTTCCCCTATATGCATCGATGCTCCCATGAAAAAAATCATTTATAATGGTTTAGTGAATGTGGTATCTTGTGTATTCATACTCATTAGTTTAAAATATTCTTGTAGAAGGTCTTGATAGTCTAAGTTTCATCATTCTAGTAATAATGATGTTAAACAATAATGAATTTTCTTCAATAAAATTTAATTTTCTTTGTTATTCATGATATATCCAAATAGATATTACACATAGTTTCATGTCAGTATAATTTTATATTAAATGGGATGTTTATTCAGTTATTTAACATTCCTTATTGATTATTCCTTACATAATATTGACAGTAAGATTATATAAATGAACTATATATTTATTTAGTTTCATACTTATGTTTGCTATTTTTAATGATTATTGATATATTCCACTATATGTTACTCTTAATGATCATTATATCCCAAAATTAATTTATTTTCATTATAAGGAATCTAGGAACCATAATATGAAAGATTTGAAATATTACACAAAAGTTAATATTGATATTGTATGAAAAATTATACAATATTTTTTTTAAAATTTTAATGGAATACCCTTGTACGTATCTACATAATAAGTCTATTAAATTAATTCATACATAAATAATGTGATCACCTATATTTTATACAAAATTAATAATGTAACCATCTCCATTGAGATAATTGGATCACGATTATTATGGTTGGTATCAATTGATACTTTGTATAAATCATGAAAAATATATTTGGAAAACATATATTAGGAAACATAACCCTATAATAGTCTTTTTTATAATAAATCCGAAAATTATAATGTTATTATAGGTTTGATATAATGTTGTTTTTCTTCAAAATAAATTTTAGTTTTGCAATAATTTTGGAAATAGTTATAGAATAGATTGATATAGGGGAAATATCTACCAAAAAGGCATGTCAAGATCGGCTGGAGGGTTATCATTTACATTATATTGGGCATTAATTACATCCTTTTTTACAAACTAACTAGTAATATTATTTGAATAATTATAATTTTTATCAAAAATTATTTCAATGGATTTTAATAGGGGATGAAAATTAATGACTCAAATTAATTATATGGTTGTTCATATTGAAAATATAGATTCATTATATAGATATTTTAGAAATTATTATAAATTATTCTTAATTAGACTATTTTTTCTCAAATACTAATATTTTTAGTCAATGGACATATCCCAAAAGAATTATTATAAGTTTGTGTAAGAAGGATAATGTATAGGTAATGAGAAAAAAATTGGGATGATAATTGGAGTTAAATATGACACATTTATACATAATATGATATCAAAAAATATGATTAAAATAATTTACATTAACCAAATACAAAACCGAAAAAATAATATAATGGTTTACATTTCATGGATATCGGCTAGTGGAGACAATGGAGGATTAGAGGATATAATTATTCATGATATAAACATTGAATGAAATGAGATGTAATATTTACCAAATGATTGGAAAAAAATTATATGTGGAAATTAATGGAATAATGCAATGAATTGTCAACAAAAATAAAGAGTATGGTGGATGGAAATAATGTTCATCCTAGGGATCTATTTATAGATCATCGCTTTAAATGTGATAATCTAGGGAATTATCCAAATCATTCCCTTGTTCAAATTTTTAACACCTATATAAGGAAATAACAACGTTGAAATAATTTTTTTGATGTAATTAATTTTTTGTATTCCTTAATTTTACTATAGATATCATTTTACCTATGGTATTTTGGTAATATGAATAATGAAAAATCGATGAATTTTGTGAAATATTATAATAATATATTTATTTATTAAAATAAATTATATGAACATCAGATTGGGTTTATTATTATATGATTGGAAATATTTTTATGTCTTAACAAAATATTTTAATATTTTTTTGTTAGAAATAAAATATGATAAATGATATTTTTGGAAAACATTTTTGGGAATAAAATTCAGTGGTTTTGTATAAAAAAGTGTTATGTGATAAATAATTAGATTATGTTATTTTTTACATACAAAAAAATGTACATTCATATCTTTGGTTTTTTTATCATTGATATTTTAGTAATTATGGGTCATTAAAGTAATTTAACATTAATAAATTTATTTTATTTAATTAGAACAAGTACATATCATTTTATTTATAAAAACCAAAAGATCTCGATTAATTCCATAAGGTATGAGCCCACAACTAAAGGTTTATTTGTTTACATCCTACAACTAATGGGAATTTCTATTCAATATATAATTGTTTTTACATAAAAAATTAATGTATAATCGATAATGTTCAACCATTGTTATTAAAGATAGGTTTTAATATGAATTTATTATATTTGATTAATTGATTTTTTCAGATCTATATTGGAAAATATTTATGGATATGCGGAAGATCATGTCCCAATTTTATGGTTTTTTTAATGTGTTGGAAGTTAATTTCAGTGATTAGTGAATAAAATTCAATTATGGATATTCATTTCACAGAGTATGAGGTCAAATATAAATTTATCAAAGAAAAAAAGGTTTAAATTGATCACGTAAAATACAGTGATATTATATAAGTTATATTTACTTATATTCATAGTCATGATGGTAAAATAATTCATCATTATTTTGAAAAATAGTCATGTGACAAAACTGATTTTCCATTACCTTCAAATTTAATGAATTGTTATGTCATTTGAATAATATATATGTGTGTGTGTGTGTGTGTTAATTTTTAGGTTATTTAATTTTACATTGATCACTTGCATTATTTTGGTGAATTTTCTATATCAATATTTGTAATTATTTACACTATTATTTTAGGTCAATATCTTCACATTAAACCAATTTTATCTAATTTTGAAACTTATAATATGTTATTCCGAAAGAAATTTTTATATACCATTATATTTAATTATGTGACAGTTTTTTTTAAATTTTACTTTTATTATAAAATATTTCAATTTTCATATTTAAAACCCATTATTTTAATGATCCTGATTAAATTTTAAGGAAACAGTTAATTTAATGTGATAGAATGTAAAACTTGGAGATTTTAAATGATAAAAATTGTGTTTGATAGCATAAATTGCACTTTAACCCAATCATGTATTAGAATATAAAACTACGTGACATTATAAATGAATTTATATTGAAGTTAGTTATTTAATAATTGGATAATGAACACAAGTAATTTTATTCTATTATCGTCCTAAATTATGATTTCATGTTATAGTACAATTTTCCCACTTTATTAATTAATATTGTTTATAAATTTTTTTAAGCATTATCTAATATCATTTCACTCTTTTCTCGAAAATACATTTCATAAAAAAACTGATCACTAATATTTTATTAGAAAAATATTTTTATATTTATTAGAATATACTGTTAATCTAATTTGTATAAATTATTTCAAATTTATAAAACAAATATACAGGAATCATCAGGTCATCTTAAAATAGTGGGTTGTTTATCTTTGACAAAAAATATAAAAGAAATGATTATTTTAATATTTATAACATTCATGGAATTTTCATCATACACGAATACTAAATACATTAATGAACTGTATAAAATTATAAAAGATAATTTTCATGTAATTGTTTCAAATTATTTTGAAAAATTTTACATTTAAAATAATTTTCAAATTATAAATGATATTTTCCTCGACATTTTTCATAATGGAATTTTAATGGAATTTGAATTCCCCAATGAATAATACCCTATATATTACATATAATATTCTAGGGAAATGTTATGTTGATGTTATCCGTATTCACAATATGGATGAATTATGATAAAATTTAAAATGGAAATTTTTATAATCTAGTTTCATGATTCCTTATTAATGTCACTAATGCCCCCTTGAAATATTTACTTTCCTGTGAAGTTTGTAAATTAAATTTCCCCAAAATGAAAATATTTTTTTTCATAGATATATTTATATCATAAATTCTATATCATTTATAAATTTGGGTTTATAAATTAACATTTAATATATTATGTATGAAAATATTGATAATTTCATATTCATTAAATAAAAAATATATTGGATGACACGTAAAATTATTCCTCTATTAAGTCAATTATTTGATTCGTATAGAACGACATGGATATGAAAAAATGACTAGTTCCAAGTTATGTAGATCCTATAATTGAACTGGTAGTATCATGAGAACAATAATATTTATATCATTAGGTAAATTGGTTTCTAGTTTATAACTACTGATCATTTTTTAGAAATGTTATAGTCTTGATAGTTGGAGTATCAATATTTCTTGAGATCATCATTCGTAATAATTATGAATTACCAAGTTGTAACTATATATGATATTATATTAAGGATATTATATTTATAATAATTTATTATATGTTCATTAATTTTATGGTATTTGTATTCATTTATTTACCTTTCAATTCTGATTATGTATTATCTAATCATGATTATCATATTTATTAAATGGAATATGTTTTCTGCTATTTTCATTTCCATTTTTTGAGAATATTGATTCATGATGATTTACACATTATCTTAATCTTAAAGAAAATATGAGCTCACCTAATTTTTTTACATTGTATCCATGATGTTTTTATTAATCATATGTAATGGAATTATATGGGAAATAATGATATTATAAATGAATTAAATGAGTTTTAACTTTGGGATTTAAATTTATTGTATTAATTAAGAATATTTCTATCTTATTAAAATTGTAAAACAATTATATACATAGTGATATTGTATTTTTTAACTTATTATATTTTAGTATATTAACAAACATCTCAAGATAGTTTTTATTGGATTATTTATATTGAATGGATAATTTGCATTGTCAGTGTCACAAACTATTCCTAGATGATGCTTTACCACCTTTATAATGGAATCTAGTGGTATGATTATTTTAGGAGGTGATTTTATAAGATCCTGGATTTTTTAATATGTTATGAACCCTTTATATTTATGTTTTAATATTTAATTTTTCCATATAATAGTTTTTAACTAGGAAATGTTTTTAATGATGATATAGACCTTTTTCAGATACCAACGATCAACTTATTATGGATGTAGCCTATGAAATATTGTTGGTTAACAATTAATAGTATCTATATGGCCTAGTAAAATGATTTTAATGGTTATTTTATACATGCATAGAATGTTTTGAAATTATTTTAGGAGTTTCATACAATATATAGAGGAGATCAACACAGAATAAAAATGGTTTCTCAAATATGGGTGATGTGAAATCATAGGTTTTGACACATAGGATGTGATGCTATATATATGGTGCATGTTTTCCTAAAAACCATTTTTAAAAAACATGTAACTATTTTGATGTTCATAAATTATTGAGTTTCTCTTCATTTTTAATATATTTTCACTCTTTTTTCCCTCCCCATTTATGGGTATGACCTCCCACAGCCATTAGAAAACCTCAATGGACATAAATTTTTTGAGCTATTTCTTCTTCTGAATAATTATTCATTTATTTTAAATCACATTGTGTGGTAAAATATACACGATTTAATCCCACTTATTCAATTTTTAGTTTATTATGTCCTCATCAACATTTCTTCAATGAAATATATTATTTCTTATTTTCTGTATTTCTATATTACCTAAATTTCTACCATTATTTCTCAATATAAAATCTAATAAATAATATAGTTCTACAACCCGTGCATGGTTGGATGTTTAATTATTTTCCCTAAACATGTATTAATTTATAAATCTTGTCATTATGTCACAATCTTGGATTTCAGTGTGCTACTTCTTAAATAATTTTATCCTGAAATAAAATTTGAGTGCCTTGATAGATGTTACCCATGCAGCATGATAGAACCATTGGATTATTAGAACAGCTATTAATAATAACCTATGGTAGTGATATAGAAATATATAAATGATAAAATTCTTCATATTTAATTTTATCACCTTCTGAGTTATTTTCCCTCCACATAGTAATTGGGTTCTTAAAATTAATATGTTAAAATATAATTTTAATTGAGTGAATAGTGGAATTGGGTCACCATTCCCCATAGACCTTGGAATCAATTTTTTTACTCATCGACATGATTTTTCTTGTAATTGTAAGGATTAATCAATTGGAATTAATTTTTGAAATGTTATATGGTTAATTTGATGCTTCAACCCATTTAATTAATATTAAAATATTTATATAAGGGTTCCTAATCAAAATTCCATTAATGGGATTATTGGGATTATTAAATTAAAATTTATTCCTGAAGGGGATTTATTGCAAATTTTAATCATGGGTTTCACGCATAGAATACAAAGGTTAAACTAAATGGTATGTTCATTACATTTTTCAATCGGTGATAATTTATTTTGATAAATCGAATGAAATTGATAAATATATAAGAAACAATATCATATTTCATTATGAGTTGTAATTGGATTCCTTCCACATAAATTAGATGATTGGGATAAATTAAAATACCATTATACCATTTATTTTTTGATGCTTGTGTTTCTATGAAGAATTCCATGGATGATATAAAACGGGTATGGGTTCATAGTATACTAGGAGATATAAATAGGTTACCTATATAATATTTCATAGATGGACTTTGGATTCCAATAAGTTATATAAAATATTTTTATACAATTGAATTGAAAATATATATTTTTTAAAAATTATTTACAGTAATAAAGACAATATTTATTTATTTTTAAGATACAAAATGTCAAGGGAAAAATTCACCCCTAACGTTAGTATGATCAACATATGTTCCAACTGCTATGAGACTTGGGACCAATGCCTATTATTAAATTAAAATCAAAAATCATAATATTCAAATACATATTAGCATAGGTCGATGAATATAGCATTAGACTGGTGGACAATGAGATACCTATTACAACATGTGTTTCATATATTTTTTTAATAAATTATTTATTATACCTTCATAATATTTCATTGTCTACTCTCATTTTACATTTCATTAGACACCATTGGTGGGGCCCTATTGATTTATTCTCACACTATGTAGGATACATCGATAGGTGCTCCGATTGAATTCATTGATGTGGGTTTGTATAACAGAAATACTCCCCCAATATATGATTGATTTTATATAATTTTATGTTGAATGAGATAAGTGGGTGATGCTTATTCTCATTATTATAATAGAGATCTCTATTTTTAGTTTTTTTCTTTTTTGAAGTGAATTTTTTTTATCAAAAATCTATTTATATCTCCTGTATTATCATTTTTTGTATATAATTAACATCTTAAATAATTTTTTAATAGATTATTGATATGGGAATTTTTTTTTGTACTACCACCTATGAAATTGTATATATATTCTTCTCTAAATGTTTTCACACTATCTACTTATTATATTTATACAAAAAATGTAATCTTATACCATTGTGTTTCACTTCCATCATGAGGTTATGGTCGCTTCGACATGTAACTAATGGATATATATACAGTTTGGAAATAATATTCCTTTTGGGGTTGTTTTTGGAGGACATATGGACACCCAAGATCAGTTTATATCGATATTTCCTGGTCCATGATGTCATAGTCCACCTATAATGTTAATTATAACTCTGACATAATTCTCTCTAATAGAACTGCACATAATTAAAATACCATCAATTTTATACAATATGTTATCTTCTAATAGTTTAATAATATATATATAAATATATTAATATTGTGATGAAATCACCCATTTTTTATTGGTCTCTCTTTCTCCTAAAATAATAAAATAGTAATAGATATACAATAAAAATGAATATAACATAAATATTTTAATGTATGTTTAATAATGATGGGTGGTTATCACAATTAGAAAATATAAATAGGGATTTATTGTTATAATTATTTTTAATAAAAAAAAGTCATTATTTCAATTATATTTTCCACACCTAACTTGAGGTAATATATATTGATATGAATTGTTAAATGTAATAGAATATATTTTATTGTTTTTATCTTATTGTAATAATTTCATAATTCTTATCATCAGAAAATTATAACATTATAATGATCATATCCAAATTAAGACAATATTAAGAAGTCCCCCAATGACTAAAAGAATTCAAAAAGGAAATATTTATGAGCAATATTAACCAACAGATAATTTATTACTATACTTGATGATAAATAATGTAGTTTTATTAAATATATATTTATACATGAAATTTAAACTAAAACATGTCAAAAAAATTATTCATCACATTTTTTGTGACCCAACATTATCATGACACTAAAAAAACTATATTTATCAAATTATATTAATAAATAATTTTTCTAAAATATATTGAACCCCATTTATTATTATATTTTAATAAAAATGTAATACTACGCTACAAAAATTCACTACCTTGGTAATCTTCATGTTGAAATGGATCAAAATAAGAATATTTCTCTCATTGATTTTTTTTGATAATATGGATTAATATAAATTATTTACCAAATAAAACATATTTATCTATAAAACCCCACCCCAATGTAAAAAAACTATTCCATAGGTAATTTATTATCCATTAACCTAAATTTTTTCTTTAGTAATCCTTGAATAATAGATATAATTTTTCTCGTGATCATAATATGGCTTATATTCTGTTTTGGGGATGAAATAAATATATTGAGATGATGGAAGGAGTGTTCATAATATTCATGATTCTAAAACTACTGATCATTAAATATACGTAGATAATTTATGATTTATGTCAAATATGTTTATGGGATATTGTTAGTATAATTCTAAACTCATTATCTTACTTTATCCATAAAATAAAAAATCACGATTGATCTATATTTTTATTAGTATTTTTCACCCAATAATTATGAATAAAATTTAACAAAATATCATTACTATGAAAATTGTATTTACCCAAAACTATTTCCCAATATATGTTTTTCAGTAGTTGGATATTAGTTTTTGATATAACATTGTTTTTATCACAAAAATAGAAAAACGTATTCAATAATATCTAAATGATTCCGTACAATATTTTTATAAATTTATAGTGTTTTAGAGTAAAAAATTATATCCCAAAAAAACAATTATGAGGAATTTTTTACAAAAGAAATCTATAATAAAAAACAATAAAAAGAAAATATATATAAAAAATACAATATTTAACAATTTATTTATTTTATGTTACATTAATACCATAGTTTTAATTTGGGGAATTATTTTTTCATTACATTTATTTTGAAATTTTATATTTTATGAATATTATGTTTAGATGTTTTTTATTAAATAGATTTTTCCAATTATTTTTTAATCTCAAAGTATGTGGAAGATGAAAACTATTGTAATTGAATTAGGGAACCATGATAAACTCAACAAATGATGATTTGTTATTAGTTGCAATGAATATCAAACCTAATTTCTCATTCCATCCATCGTTTAATGATTAAATTTTTTTCATACCTTGTTTTCTATTAATTTATAGACCATTTTGATCTTAATGGTTATAATTTTCTACAAATACAATGGATTATGTCTTCCTTAATGAATGTTTTGATTAATTATTAGATATAGAAAAAATATTCATCGATCATTTCTTTCAATTAGTTATTTGGAAAATGGTATATTAGATGAAAATGTAATAATGGTTATGTTCATGACATGAAATTTATGCAACACGAGATGCAATTAAGCTACAGATGATGATCATTGACTACATTAGAAAGGGGGAAAATACTTATGTTTAACTATTGTAGAATACTATTGATAAATTTTTTTATATAACTAAATATAATATTGAAGGACCACTAAGGTTAATATCATGGAGTTAAATGGGATTACATACCATATGATTATAATATCAATTGATGTTATGGTTTTGTTTCCATTAGAAAATTGAATATGAAGATATAAAAAATTTAAGTGTCGATGTAAAGACCTAAAAAACAAGTATAATTATTTTAATTAAATGAAATTATTATGAGATTGAAAAAATTAGAAGCACCTGATTCTATGGCTCAAATATCCCAAAAAAAAAATTGATTATTTTTTAAGGTATGTTCTGTAATTGTATGAGCGGTGATTTTTATCTTTTAAACTGGTGCTCAAATTGAAACTCTACTAGCACCGATAGACTCGCAGCACCAGGATTCACATAGGAAAATCATAACATCGGCCATCAATGGTCTGAAAAACAAGTTAATTATTGGACATTTGAAAAAAATATGATAAAATGACTATAAGATATTTTATTCTTGTTTTCCACCATTGTACGACAGTTGGTCAAACCGTAGGGTAACGACTGTTAATATATGAGGGTTATTTAATGAAATGATCCTCTCACAATTTAACTACAACATTCGTGGGATTAATTGCTCATTAATTAATATTCTTGAATGAAACCCCTTTAATGAACCCAACCTTGATGATTCTGTTATTTAATAAAACCATTTTCATTAAATTTGACAAATAATGGGAGAAGCCTCTGTTGTGATGCTGAGGACATTCTTCTACACCGATGAATAGTATCGAGTGACGATCATTGGAGGAATCGAATTTGATATCGACACATAGAAAAGAATGTTGAACGACAATATACATGGATCTTCTCCTTCTTCTGCATCAATGATTCCAGTTAGGGGGAAAATTTTGATTCCTATGTGTTTTTATGATTCCCCTCATCATGTTCCTTAAAAATAAAACTAACACAGATCTACCATCTAACGGGTTGACTCATGTATTTTTTGTTTATGCATGTTGTTGTTGCAGGCTTAAAATTTGAAAATTTATCATTCAAAAAGTTGTTTGTTATCTCCCCATGTTGAAACGCTAAAGTGGTGGTTTTGGTATAATATGTACATGGCCTGGAACCTCCAATACACTTCAGTTTTGAGTGTTCTTCGTGGGTGGGTGAGCAATGTAGAGGCAATGCGATTTTCTATGTTATGTATTGAAGGCGGAAACCTCGGAAGCATGTTGGTGCAAATGGTAAATAGAACAGACCAACAGAGCATCTACGGTGGGCCAGGGATGAACCTGTATGTGAGGGACCGCTGGCATGGTGGTGCCCCCAACCAGGGGCAGCCCTGTCGGCCCAGTGGCACCCATGACTTGTAGTAGAACCACCGGCGCAGCTGCGCCACAACATGCAGAGACACCTCTAGCGCAGCACACCGGTGGCCGGTGGGGCTTGGGATCGGAGGCGGCACCGCCAGGGAAGTGACACCATTGACCAACATGTGCGGAGAGTCTATATTTTCTTTTCAGAGAAGCAGAACCTATAGGCACCGTAGTAGTGGTAGCCACAACCAACCAAACCACTATTGGAGGAACAACATGGAATTGTGGCACCATGTCATGGTAGATGAGTGGATAACATAGGATGCTTAGCTGGAGCACTACGACCAACTCCAGCAGGTCAACTTGAAAGATGGGGGCACCGCCAGTTGCGATGGATCCACACACTTAGTGTTCTGTTTGGCTCTCCCGGAATGCAAAATGCATGTTGAGTTTTCCAGGGGGCGGACCCATAAATTGGGGCAGACCTGTGTGCCGGGCCCGAACTATGAGCCTAATGTTCCGGTCGGGCTGGACCCCTACTAGACCTAGACCCGACTGACCTCATTTCACTAAAATTTATGGGTCACAAAAACAAAACATCCGATTGATGTGTTGTCTATGGCATGAGGACCATTTTGATGAGACAGTCCATTTGGGATACTCCACATAGTTTTTGGTAGATGTTGAGTACAACCTGGTTGGATCAGACTTGAATCCAAGGAATCCCTTTTTATCTTTTTTCATTTATCATACAGACTGTGCATCTGATTGACATGTGATCTATCGTGTTGGAACCCTTCTGTCAATAGGGTTCATGGGGTTACTCAAACATGGGACTTCATGGAGGTTTAGGTACACCTGATGGTGTGAGGGCCCAAATCATTGGAACTCAAGTGCACCATGTGCGGGCATCATGTTGCTGGTTGTGTAGTGATGTGAGACCCAATGTGGATCAACATAGATGTGTCCTCTAAAGATCGATGTGAAAGAGGCCCTCTGCAGATCACATTAAAAGCGACCCTTCATAGATCATCTTAAAAGATACCATTTGTGGATCCACATGAGAGAAACCCTTCATGGATCTGCAAAAGTGAGGCCCTTAATAAATCAGATGTATTTTGAATCTCTATTGATCAAAATTAGAGTGACCCTTTGTGGTGCTGCAGTTCAGAGTCCATTCATGGATCGGAAGTAGAACCCCACAATGGAATAAAATGATCAAGGTCATGTCTAATCATCATTATTCCTAATATCTATGTTGTATACCTAGTGTGATATGTCTCTTACTATATTAATTATGATTGAGATCATTATTTGTTGTTTTCCCATGTGAAATTCTTGGAAACCATCAGTGGTCTTGGGGTCCCTAGTGGGTATTGTTATACTCAACCTTGAACAGGATTTGCCAGCACCATGTTGTTTCATTATAGTCAATGGAAATCTTGACTGTGACTTGGGCATCCATGGGTTGATAGTGCTCAGAGGTGATTGATAGATGTGGGGAGCGACAATGACGATAAATGATAAGCTTTACATACCCCTCAAATAGGATCCTTGGAGACCACCTCCAGAGAATTTTTTTTCACTTTTTATTGTAATTTATTTTCAGTTCGGTTTTTATACATGCCCAGTTTAGTTTCTTTTCGAACTTTTACTATAATATGTTCTTATTTGTGGTTTACTTTGTCATGTACCATGTTTTTGGTTTTATAGGATTAAAGTAAATAACTTCCCTTTTAGTGATATTCTTTTTTGGTTCTAGTCTCCATCATTTGGCCTATGGATGGTGGGGTTGGGTTGTCAATTCATAGGACAAAGGGGATGGGTCATGAAAAAAGTGGTACAAAGGGGTGGTTGGTTCTACCAGAATAACTACAAGTCTCTTTTTTAAATGGGTAAATAATTTTAACTGTCATGATTTGGTATAAAAGTTTTGGTTGTATAGATTTTTTGTGGTGGCCAACGTATCACTACACCAGGACACTATGTTTTGATTTTAGAATCGATACACGAAAAAGCTATTTTTTGTGTTTTGAAAATGTAATTATACTGGTCCTGTTTGAGTTTCATCACCATATATAACTTATTGACAGTGGCACAACACTTTTTATAGGATTCAACCACGAAGAGTTGCAGCATGGATTCCAGTGATAGATCAAGAAGGCGGCCCATCAAACAATGAGGTGTCAATGTAGGTCCCTCTTACAACTATAACATATTCAGGTGGTGTACCAGTAGCACCCCACGAATTGGGTAATAGTTTCAACCAGTCCCACCAACAGTCCATGAACGCTAGTTGAGAGCATTACACAAGGTACAGAGATAGAGGCTTCTAAGGTTTCGAGGAGACACAAACCCACAAGAAGCTGAAGACTTTTTGGAGTTTGTGACTTGATTTTTTCAATTTATTGAGACAACATCAGACCAGATGGTGATATTGGATGATAGTCACTTCTATGGAACAATAGTGTGATGGTAAATCATGATTCTTAGGATGAACGAGGAGATGAACCTCTATTCGATGGAATTTGGGGGCATCATTTTGGCATATTTTTTACCAGTATCATTAAGCTCAGTGCATATTCATGAGCTACTTCACTTAGAGAAGATAAACTGACAATAGACCATAACTATGCGAGATACACTGAACTATCTCACTACTCCAACAAAATAGAATGGGACCCATTATTCATGGCTCAGAACATTGAATATGGGCTCTAAAGGAAGATCATATCATCAATGATATCCCTCAACATCTCAAAGTGGGTTAGAGTGCTTGAGCGATCACTTCTGGTAGAGGGATTCCTTGCTGAGCAGGCACCGATGGTGAGAGCCCCCACTCGGCATCATGATGTCCAGTAATCAACCCCATGTAGTAGGTAGATGAAACAGAGGTAAAAGTGGGATATACCTTCTAGATGGTGACCCAAGGGGATAGGGTCAGAGATGCGGGGCTTGCAGGGTAGAGGAGATCAACAGAGTTGTAGACAATGCTACTAATGTAGCGGGTAGTGTCACATGGCTTGGGATTACCCAACCCACCATACTGATGATCTGAATATTGTACATGGACCACTAATTAAGAGGAATAGCTTCATGCATGGAGGTACGCAGTGCAACGGATGTTCCAGAGAAGCTGGTCGTGCGGTAGGCGGCACGATACAGCTTGAGGTACTACCACCAACACCTCCAGGTGGTCCACCCCGGCCTCAGGGAGCAGGTGGGTAATGAAGATCTCAGCTTCCGGTGTCCGGGGCCTATGAAAATAACAGTCCATAGATTATTCAACTAGCGATCTGTTTCATCTCCGCCCTAGCGGATGTCAATATAGACAGAAGTTGTTGTCACTATTTTATTTCCATGGTTCTCGTTTGGAGATCGGTGATCCAATTGTAGTCGTTGGACTAATTATTAAGATTAAATACTCCTCTGGGAGTGGATTCGATTATTTCACACAGATTCAAGTAGTGTGAGATTACTCTAAGAGTCAAAGCTTATGTTGAGATCTCTTATTAGTCACATAGAGGCCTTATGATGTCATCTTTTGTATGGATGAATTATACACAGTCCATGTTCAGATTGACTTTTTTAGACGTAATGTGCGTTGTGTCTGTGAGGATGTGATTAGGTTTTCTTTCAATAGTTAGAAGTGAACTATTGTAGAAAAGGATAGAATTTATCAGAATATGGTCTAGCCAATCTCTCATCAGTTGGCTAGCCTTACCCTTAGTGCAGTTGACGAGGGGAGTCTGATCAATCCTATAGTGGTGGACCAGTATGTGTATTTCATTCCTACAGATGTTCTTTGATTACCTCCTCGTTGAGCGGTAGACATCTACATCGAAATGTTCCGTAAGACGAAACTAATAAATAAACTAGAATAATGGATTGCTCTTATAGAGCATCGTGAGTTGAGGGTACTATTAGAGGATTGTCGAAGGAAGTGGTTCTTAAGAAACAATGTCTCTCCTTGGGTAGATTTAATTTTTTTCTCCCAAAAGGTAGATGGAATTTTGGTGATTTTTTTGGTTTATCGGTTGCTAAAGCAGGTGACCATGAAGAAAAAGTGTCCTCTACCATGAACTGATGATTTCTTCCATCAACTGAAGGGACATCTATGGTTTTAGAAGATTTAAATTTGATTAAGCTATCATAAGCTTCAGGTTTGGGATGAGAACTTATTGATGATACTCTTCTTATGCTATTATGGACAATATGAGTTCTTGGGGATGAATTTTGGAATGTCTAACAACCCAAATGTGTTCATGGGACACATGAACAGGTTCTTCCAGCCTTACCTCAATCGCTTCATGGTGGTCTTCATTGACAACATCATATTGTATTCGGTTCTAGAAGAAGATCATGCTACACATCTTCAAATTATACTGGATACACTCCATGATCACTGGATTTATGGAAAGGTATCAAAGATCCAGTTTTGGATATTAGTGGACCACTTTCTGGGACACGTTATGTCTGAGGCTAGAGTTGCAGTGCATCTAAAAATGATTGAGTTAGTTTATTTTTGGGAGCCACCCTAGAGTGTGGCTGATGTGAGGAGTTTCTTGGGGTTTTCTAGCAACTATCAGTGACTTGAACCTTACTATTCCATAGTGGAAGCACCCTTTTCAGATTTGAAAATGAAAGGACAACCCTTTGTATGTACGAAAAGATGCCAGCAGAGTTCCAGGAGCTGATGTAGAGTTTGATGAGTGCCTCCCCATCTTGAGGATACAAGATGTGGTAGTAGGGTATGTAGTCTAGAATGATGCATTATAGACTAAAACGGGATGTGTCCTGATGTAGGAGTGATATGTGATCACCTATAGCTCAAGATAGGTGAGGAAACACAAGAAGATCTATACAACCCATGACATGGAGTTAGCAGTACTTGTATTTGTGTTGAATAAGTGGTGGAACTATATAATGGGCGAACAATTTACAATCCTCTTTGATCAAAATAGTCTCTGGTATATATTCTCATAAAAGGACCTGAACCTAAGCCCACGGCCATGGATAGTTTTCCTCCATGACTATGACATTGAGATACTCTACACTCATGGGAAGGGAAATGTTAATGAAGATGAACTCAGTAGTTTTTCAAATCTACACATACTAACTACGGTGACATAGAAGTTAGCCACATTATATAAATCCATCGTAGAGAGTGATAGAGCAGCTTACCTCCATTCTATGACTGTCACTCCCCCACTCAATCGACATGTTCAAGAGGCACAACGTGGGGGCATTGACTTCGAGACCCGACGTGCTCAGATATCCTCATGACATTTTTCTGATTGATTTTTTAGTTGGGGAGCATGTCACCATTTTTAAAGGATGCACCATGGTACTAGTGACATTTCAGAAGGATGTGTCGAGGATGTTCCATACGATCCTTTGGTCGGTACATCCAAGATCAGTGAAGATGTACCAGGACCTCTGTCGTTAGTACTGGGGGTCCAAGATGGAGAGAGAAGTCATAGATTTCATTTCACGATGCCTCAATTTTCAACAAGTGATGATTGTGCATCATGTTTAAAAAAGCTTGAATCCACCCCTAGTGGTACCAGAATGGGTGTTGGATGGTATCTCTATAGACTTCATGGATGGATTACCATGCATGCCAAGGGGCCATGACTCTATATGGGTGATAATCGATTGAATCACTAAGTCGACCCATTTTTTACCCATACAAGATTAGAGATAAGTATAGGGCATGTGATGAATCCTCATCCTGGGCATAGTACAACATTATAGAGTGGTATCAAAAATCATTTTAGACAGTGATGCCCATTTTACATCCCAGTTGTAGAAGGGATGAGATGAGGTGTTTGGGACATAGTAATGCTTGAGCACCGCCTTTCATCCTCTAATAGATGGTCTGATGGAGTGTACCATATTGAAACATGAGGATGGGAGGACCACCTTCCACTATTTAGTTCTCATACAACAATATTTTTCACTCCACCATCAGCATGGAATCATTTCATGTACTTTTAATAAAACTATCTAATAAGTGGCATTCCAAGACAATACTTTTCAATGAATTTAGGAATATTTATATTTAAAATAATGATGACATAATCATTTATATAATATACTAAAAATTATCTTTAATAAAAATTGATTAATTAACATCTTAATATGATTTTATTTATCATTTAATATTATAAATATTGATTCTAGATACTATAATAGATTAAATATATAATGTCGTGAAAAGTATAATTTCCATCAAATTTCAAAACAGGTGAACAAAGGCATGAAAAAGAAAATTTGTTATAGAAATATATTTACATTATCTTACCAAACAATTAATTTTAATATAAATTATAAATGTTAATAGAATTTAATGTTATCTAATATTCATTGTAGATATTTGATGATTCATTTGAAAATGAATAAAATCATAATTAACTTCATACTCATAAGTAGTGAATGAAAGGTATGAATTTCCAAAATAATTAATAATGAGAAATTCAGATTACATGTAGGTTTAATGATTATTTTTAATATATTTATGATTATGTAACAAAATTGGAATTTCAAGAACACTTCATAATTTCAATATTGAAATATCATAGTTATTGTACAGTGCTTTTAAAACATATTTATATATCTAAAAAACTACTTTTTATTGGATAACTAAATTATTTTACAAACTAAAAAACATTATCAAAAAAATATCTAGTTTTATATGAAAATAAATGATATTAAGAAAATTTATACGGAGTATAAAAATTTCATTCTTAGACAAATGATAATATATTGAACAATTTTACCCACTCCAACAATTTTATTTTTTGATCATAAGTCTATTTAAAAGTAATATAAATAAGATAATTTTTATATAATATGTTTAAATAAAATATAGATAATTATGATCACAGAATGTCATTATAAAACAATATAATGTCATTTGATAGGACATAAAACATGAAAAAAGTTTTGTTAAATTGGAATAAACTTAAAGACTAGATGATTTCCATTATAAAATGCGCAAAATGTATTTTTCTATTTTTTAATTTCATAAAGGATAATGAAGAGAGGATATTCAAATACATTCTAACATAAATAAACACAATCAATAGCATTTTAATGAAATTATATTTCAAAATATCGAATGTAAAATCCCATCAAAATAATAATTACATGAAATATATATTTGTTCCTAAATGCATTTACATAAAAAAATTAGAACCAACGTAGAATGCATTGAGAAAAATATATATTAGTTGAAATTTTCAAGAAAAATTTCATATAGGATCAATTAATTAAGTGTAGAAATTGGATAGTGGATGCTCAATGAATCCAACTACTAACCCATAAATAATCATAACATAAAATAAATATAATGTAGGAACTGTATATTTTAAGAATGTGAAATGAAATTGTAAAGGGATCAATTGAATACAAAAGATGATTATAACATGATCAATATTGTTATATATGTTGAGGGAGAAAACATAACCTATATGAAATATTTCTATTATTTTATGATAACATTCTGGTGATAATTCCAAATAATAATGGAATTATGATAATGGATAATTCAGTTTTATTTTATGGGGACTCCAATGATTGTTTTTATATTATAAAAATTATTTAACTAACTACTAAACCCATATAGTGAGAGTATACTGTGATTATAGATTTTATTTTATTATATACTGAGAATAAAAATATCAAAATATCTATTTATGTATTCTGAATAACACAATGTAATATAATTTAAAAAATTATAGATGACAAAAATTATTTTTTTGATCTGAATAGGAAATTTATGTATCATAAGGAATACATTATGTATATATAAAAATAAAATGCCGAAATACCACATTATATGGGTTGTAATGAATTGGTAATATCATCTTGAACTACATGTTAGGGAGGTAGTGTTTTTATCCAAGTTATTATAAATCACATAAAAATGTTTAAATGTATATTTGTTTGGACAAAAATTTATCATAAAAAATATTCCTGAATATTTTTCCATTTTTTAGGTAATCAGTGGGAGATATAAGGAATAAAATGGAATTTAATGTCATTATACATCTATTAATATATTTTTGGGGGGTAATTTTTTCTCCCATCATAAAAAGTGCACCTTCTTAATTTTGATTCCTGGTTATATAATGGTTTTAAAGAAAATTTTTTAAAATTTCTATCAAATGGAATATCTTATAAAGAAATCCATTTAGGGTATAAATAAGATTAATATTGTGTGAATTATTATGACTTATGAAGTTTTTATAACTATCACGTCCAATTGAAATCCGTATTTCATAGTACGACTCAGTATGGGACATATAATTGACATTGGTACACAAATAAGGATATATATATCTTGTATTTCTAAATAAGAATAGAAGATATACCTATATTCATTAATTAAAGAGGATATTATATTTTAATTAACTTGTTATATTATAAATATCAGTAAGGTCCATTTTTTATTTGAAAAATTATATATTTGTAAATGTTATTAATCTAAATTACATATTCGCACATTTAAATCATTGTTGTATATGATGTGTTAAAAAATTATGTTTTCAAGAGATTGGTAAAAACATTTCATATTTTACAATGGTCATCAAATATTTAATGGTATGATTAGTTATTAATTATCAATTTTTAAAAATAAATCCAGGTAAAAAATGAAGTCTATTGATCATTATATTGTACACGTTGTGTACACGGTTACCAAATTTAGTCGGGTGAGGTCGTGTCACGGCCGTGCACACTGGTGTGTGTCGTGACCTAGAGACCGCCTAATACGGGGCCGGTGAAGGCATGTACACACCGTGTACTTCAAAATTATAGTCCATGTACTTCTAAAGTACACACAGTGTACTTTTTTTCATTAAACATTCGGGGTTCGCGTCTGATGGATAGAATCGTCTCCTTGTATGTCTTATTCGACCGAGAGAGTATGAACGGTGGTAGAAAATCTCTAAGCCCCCGACTGACCATCCATTCTCTGAATTGACCACTGTCGACTGCGTTGGGATCATTTTTGTACACTCTTCCTTATTCAAGTGATTCTTTACCTAATTCCTCATCTTTCTCAGGTTATAATTAGTTGATATTTTTGAGAATTTTTTAGATCTATAATTTTAGTGGGAGATTCAAGGCTTTAGGTTCAGGTATAATGACCCTATAACAACGAGGTACGGTTTTTGTGCCTTTCTATTGAATTTCTTTGACTTATATGCGGAAAAATTCCAAATAACCTTGTTCGAGGGTATTGCGTGTTTACAATTTTAGCCTTGTTAATTTCCTTCTATTATTGAATGCTTGAGTAGAGGTTAATTGAATGTTAACAGGGTTAATTAATATACATTTGAAGTGAGTTTCCATGCATGATTGATTAATGACCCTTTGGTTTTGCATAGCCTGTTAGGTTGCCTTGTTTTTTTTCCATTCCTGATACTGTTGGACGGAGTGTTTTTTTATCTGACATGCTATTAAGATGTAGACTGGTTAACCAAGTAGTTCTTGTGATTTATATTGGCTGATTTTCATTTATTTGCTTTTCTGAAATAGACACGAATGTGAGAACCTGGTGTGGTGGACCATAGGGAGAATGGATGTAGGGACTTCTCTAGAGGTTCTTGTTTTTACTCTTACAATTCAAGACCATATGGGGAATATACATAAGTGCTTCGTTAGATAGTCTCTAGTCCCTAGACATGGGCAACAATGAGAATACGATGTAAGTTCTTCCCTAGAGCTCCTTTTTGTTACCAATATGATACTATAGGGGCAATTGACGGTGATTTCTTCCCCATAGAGTCTATACTAAAGATGAACCAGAGGGGTTAGACTCTGGGTACTTCCCAGAGGGTTGCTTGTGTATTCTAGGTAGGACCATAACATATTAGGCTATGAGTACAACCCAAAGAGATAATAATTTGGGTTTATCATGACACTTGATATGTGGTATTTTAATGATTAGAAATTGTAGAAATGTTTATTTTTGAGTACTTCCTTGTATACTAAAAATACATTCTTATTTTCTTCCACATATATTCATGGATAGTTAGGAACATATCGCTTTGTGGTTCCCTATTGGGATTTAGTCTCACATCCTGTTTGGGCCATGATTTTGGGCCAAATCAGATTATTTTTTTGCAGGTATAGTTAAGTTCAAGTGTCCTTCAACATCTGGTACATGAGTGCTTTGGAGCTAGAGAGCATAAGTCCAAGCCTAGGCTTGTGAGGCTGTGGATCTGATTACTGTTTTCTTGTACTTTGGATTTGTACAATATTTCAACATTGTGACTTGTTTGGCAGCTTTCATAGAATTATGTATCATGCATCATTATATATATGGGATACAACTGTTTATTTTCTTTAGTCTTCCACTGTTACTGTTGTACGAGATTATCAATTCTTCCACTATTTCTATTTTTTTACATCCACTGTGTTACTCTGCCAATGAGGGTATAGTTTCCCCACTATCACAACTAAGTCCCTCGTTGCTAGTCAGCATCCTCTAGCATTCAGGGAAATGTGCTTGATCCAATGTGACCAACCGGGTACGGGGGGTCTCTAGGTGGCTTCCGGAATCAGGACGTTACAATATGATATGAAAAGTGTTATTTTATTCTAGACTTACTATTTTGAGCCTATAGATAGGTATACGAAGGAATAGGTTTTTGGTAATAAGTTGTGCCTGGGCGTATCTAACTAGTGTATAGGGAAAATCCAATTTACCTTAATATTGTGATTTTTTTTATTTTCAATTATTAAAGTTGATTTGATTTCGCTGTTGGGTGATTAACATGTTTTCTGTAGTTATTGTTGATATTATTGATGATCTATTTCTATTGAAACCATATGAGATGAGGGTATGACATCTAATGCATCATATAGGAACATGATAGAAATCACATGTCATGCATTCCTGCCATGCCAATTAGGGTGAATTAGTAATTTCATTTTGTTGTGATAGATGTTGTGCTAGATATTAATGTTGTGGTGGTAGATGTTGTGCTATATATTCATGTTGTTGTAATATGATGACCATGATCGGGTTTTAATGAATATCATATTCTCACAAAAGGTTGTCAATGAGCTTCCTAAACTCATATATTTTTATAAAACAAATGAGTAGGTAGAAGTCATAGGCTAACCATGAAATTTGTTCAATAATGTTTTTTTCATAGGATGAGGCACATTTATGTGTCATGAAATCCATTAAATTATGTTATATAATGATCTATTTTGGGGATTCATAATTCAATGTTTTACAACAATGGGCTACCTATTGTTTAACCACATGTTCTACCACTATTATCAATCATGTAGTTCCACTATGAGTTTATAATGTGCCACCACATGAAAAAAATTATCACATTTTAAAAAAAAACATAAATTAGATGAATAAAGAATACATAAAGATGATCCTTTATATGTTGAAATATATTGTATCCATTATATAATGACGAATTATTTGATTTTGGTTAATTATGAATTCATATAAATGTTTATTCTTGTTTTAAAATTGGTTTATTATGAGATCAATATATTTTCAGATGATATTGTCACCAAGATGACTTAAATAATCATTGAATATAGTGATATCACTAATTAAATTAATTTATATTCATTACTATTCATTCCCAAGGATTTATAATTATTCATTATTATAGGTGTTTCAGAATCACTTGAAAATATACATAATCATGATTTCTTAAAATTGTTAAAATGAATTCATTTGAGTCATGATTGTGTTTGTGAACAAATAATGAAAAAATGATATGCATTATTGACATGAAGAATGAATAAAATAAATAAATCACTTTTCTATTTATTAAGATATTATTTTTTGTTTTAAATTGGAATATAATTCCAACGATTATGTGGATTCAATGAGATATTAATGATGAATAATGTTATTCAAAATTTCACTGTGGAATATCTTAATACAAGATATGGATTAATAATGAATATAAAGAGTCATCGTTTTTGAAATATTTAAGACCCATGTAGAGAGATATGAATACAAATTATTTTTGTTTATTTGAATATACTTTTATTGGATGAATTATTCTAGGACATTCAATATCAAGTATTATAGAAAATAATTGTGGGTATAATTGGTATTTAATTTCCAAATTAAATCAATGATATAACTTGATATCAATGAAAATATCATTTCTATATTCATTGATAATTACTATGATAGTTATTATTATCACATTATTAAAATTATTATTCTTAATATAAATTACATATTTCGATGATGAATTAACTATTGAAAATATTGAGCAATAGTGGATACAAATATTATTATAATAAAGTATGATACCTATTTATATAGATGAAACATGATATCATATATGATAAATTATAAAATTTCATGATTACATGTTCTTGTGTTTTTGAGAAACTGGATATATATCACTCATGATATGTATTGAGTTTCATGGCCAATTTGTTGGATCTTTGAAACTGTATCATTCATTGAATAATTATTCACATGTGGATCCCATCTACTGTGACTATAGAAGAATATCACTCCGATGTTCTTTATGTAATTTATGTAATTTTTTCAATAGGAATAATATAAATATCTTGACACGGGGGGTCTAATAATTACTGAAGAGGATATACGATTGGGTGTATGGTCAATCGATGAAAAAACAGTTTGGGGTTCATACTAACCAAGATTGAAGAGTTGGATTTTGAGGGGTATAACCAAGATCTATATGATGATATAGTAGTAAGGAGTATATCCAAATTATACATAAAGAATTATAATATATTATATTATTATAGTTGAAATTTTTTTGGGGTCTAAATAATTTAACCTTCAGTAGTTTATAATTATGATCCATTTAATTTACTGTGTGTTCATCACGGTATTTTAAAAAATTCACATAACTTATGTTTATAAGAGAGTATTGAGTTATTATACAACCATATAATGTTTTTATAGGACATATTATAATTAATGGTAATTCAAAAAAAAACTACATCACACCCTATCAATGTTCCTCATCTAAACTACGGAAATATATGTTTCATTTTAGTAATGATTCCCTATGAATATCTAATATTTATCCACAATTTTTTTTGAAATCTAGATTTTGAGTATTTTTGGAAAAACATAATATGTTGAATATTGATATCTCTATAGTGGATAAATATATATATATTTGTAACAAAATTCACAAAAAAATTTAAGATAATAGTGTAAATGTTCTTCAAAATGGAATCCAATAACAAATATATGAAATACCACTAACTAGAGGAAGATAGAATATAATAACACTAAATTATTATATATATTTGAATTATTTAATTATTCATGTAATTAAATGATAAACCATTTTTCAATTTGGTGATCTTAATTCAATATTCAATGATCATATGATTTAATATCCCAAAGAAGTGGCTATATGGATTATTGGTAAATTCATGGGACATAATTTTTACTAAGAAAAATAATATAGAGATTTTGAATAATATTTGGTTTTAATATTTAAAATATTTAGATGGAGAATCATGCAATAAAACATGGTAAAATCATATTATCAGTCCATTCTACAAAATGATGAAGTAATATAATATTATTCAAATGAGAAAGTAATTTTAAATTTTTTGTTAAGGAAATATTCCTTGAGTATTAATAGTTTCAAATATATAGATTAGATATAAATTAGTATAAATTAGTTGTTACAATAAAATAATTTAAATAAGAATCAAAATATGTTATATGAATCCTGAAAAATTCATTATGAACATATGTTAATGATGAATTATTGTTGGAAAGAAAATAGAATATTTTTTGAGGTTGAAGAGAACTTTATAATCATGGTGGTTTTTTAAAAGGTGGAGATATTGAATAATCAAGAGTATGAAAAATTTGATCATACAATATCTCTTGAAATGATGATATTTACACATATGTTTATATTGAGAATCAGATATGAAAAATGAATCAATTTTTTTGAATTAATATAATGATATCATCCAATTTTGGAATGGAAACATCCCAAATAAATAATGTATCCAAAAAGATAATTTTTTACTGTGGTTGTTTAATGATATATTACATGATTACTTGAAAATAATTCAAATATAAATATTTTATATAAACTAATAAATATAATAGATAAATCATTTATGAGAAAATAAATATGAATATCAATTCCCAATGACATATCACAAAGTGTTATTGATGAACATGAAACTAATAAATTTCATAACCTATGAAATATAAATATAATTAAACAAAAAATAAGTGAATAATATTCATAGGTTTTTTTATTATTCTTGAATAAATGATAATATTATTTTAATTTTTATAATAACATATAAATATATAAAAATATTGATTATAACAAGTCATACAAAGAAAATATTAACAGAAAAGTAAACCAAATGAACTAATGTAAAATGAAAAAATAAAAGAAACCTATATATTCAATGAGGAGTAATATAGATAATATTTTAATTTTAAAAACCATCATAATATAAATCAAATAAGAAAGGGGACAAATAATTGTAATCATAATGACTACTGATGAATTATGTGAAATGTGTTATAAATATGGACATTTTATATACAACTACATAGTTATTATACATAAAAAGTGGGACCACATAATTATTAATTAAAAAACCTGAAAATTTATGTTCTCAAAAAAATAATAGGGAATAGTATATTAATCCCAAAACAAATTGGTATATGAGGTAAACATTGGCCTCGGATGAAAGGATTCTCTCAACCTCAGAGGAACATATGATAAATAAAAATATCCCTCCTTATCTACTTTTATAATAAGTTCTAGGAAGTGAAATATTATTAATTAATGGAATTGATAATTCTATTAGTATAAGAAATAATTTAGGGATTTTTTATAGTCTTCTGAATAATATTAATTAGAAAAATATGAATAAGTTTCTAGAATGGGAGAAAATATGAGAAAAATATTAAATTTATTCATTTTATATGATTATGTATTTTCTCAGATACCCATGCAATAATAGAGTCTGAGGTATGATAATATCACTATCATCCATTATTTTAATGAAACTATTCATAATTCTCAAAGCGAGTTATTGACTAATGAAAAACTGAGTTAATTTGGGAGCTAAATGACTTGAACATGAACTATTTTGATGTTTTGATGAGATGTCAGTAGGATACAAGTTTCAATTATATATGGATATTTTCGTATATCCCAAATTATTAAATAACATGTTCTAATCTTGATATAAGGTGTATGTTAATTTATAGAAAACATTGAAAACAGGGTAAATATATCTCTTATATTCTAATCCAGGATAACCCACATATATAGAGAGTTTATTAAAAAATTATTATTGATAGGATAGCCATGTGATATCATACATGTATGATATGTGTTTGATAAGTAATCATATTTTGTAGAAAAAGTGATTTTGAAAAATTGATGGGATTTGAATAACCCTCTTCTAGATTAAATTTTTTTATAATTAATTGTTAGGGTATAAGTTTAAGTGCACATAATTACATTAATAATTTAGATAAAAATTTAAAAAAATATAATATATGTATTATTTGTCCCAAGTTTTTACCTGTATTAAAATCAGTCAAAACTATTTGCGATAGAATGTGGTTTTTCATGTATAATTTTTATGGATTACTTTAATTTCAGTTTATTTCTTATATTTTTAATTATCCTTTAATATTTGATGATTTTTGGGTTGATCTTGAATAAATAGTATGATAACTAATATTTTATTATGGTAAATTTTCTTATTTATGATATTTTTATGATTGAAGGCCCCATGAATTGAGCATGACATGTCTCAAATGGTCTAAAATGATTTTAAATTGAATTGGATTCATACATAATGGAATCCCTAATTTTTAATAGACATCCCTAATATAAATATTAAATAATTATATATGAAAAGTGTAGGTTAATACATATAGAATTAAAATACTGAATATGATATACATTTCTAAGAATACCTTGTTGATAATGCGATGCATAAAGGTTAGTTATTAACAATATTAGGGTAATAAGAAACTTGAGAGTAACAGTACAAGTAATCATGTATAATGGTATATTGATATTTAATCTTCATATGAGATAGAACATTGATTTTTGTGTAATGGTAATCATGGTACACTGATTTTTGTGGAATAAAACACATGGATACCATTTAATGTTAGTTGAGAGATCATAAAGGTATAATGTTTTCACTATAATTGTTTGGAATTATTGAAAACAAGAAATTATGATGATGTTATTTATTATGTTTTTATTAAATTACATTTTTAACAATAACAATGGCTACAAAATGTAATTACAATTGTAGCATAATGGTTTTATGGAGTTTTTTATGATGTATGAGGTTATTGGTGAGATTACTTGGCTTGTGTATAGGTATGTTATGAAATGGATTTTATTTATCACATGATCAGTTTGCTATCTATTTGATTGATCACATGAGTTTGAGATGATTCAACTATACATATCCTTAGAATCCATTTGAATCAGTTATCAAATGAACTATTGCAAAGCATGTTTCTCATGAGTTCTACCAATATTTCAACCTCCAACTCTATCAATAGTGTTCTCACAATCTTCTACCAAAGCAATCTAACACTAGTTATTCAAAAGTTTGCAACCTTATTATTTCAAAATATGTTAATCTTGTGTCCCTACATGTTGAAAAGTGATCATGTTTTCATTCAATGACTAATCTACAGGATTTCAAAGTACACAAATATATCTTTTTGTTTGATGATATACAATGTATATGTTATTTTATAATTAATGTGTGGGTATAAAGTTTTTATTCATTTCATATTATGATATCTGATATATAAAAATATGATTTTTTGAAGAGATGATACTATTTTGACATGATGAAACCATTGATTTTATATATGTTCTCATTTAATATATGGGGAAATATTCATAATAGAGTTATAAGAAACTAGCATCCATAAAATAGGATAAATGAAGGATGGTTTTTTTAATTTTTCAATATACAATGAATCTATATAAAAACCAATGAATGATGACTTTTTTTATGATTTATTTTTATGTAGTATTTTTTGAATGAAAATATAATGAGAAATTTCTTTTTTATTTACCAGTGAATAAAAAATAATATTACCTAAATTCAATGGTTACTTTATGAGTAATTAATGTAGGTTTCTGATTATGAAATAATTACAATTACAATGGGGTGATAATGAGATATTTGTGATAATTTTTTTACTCCATCCAATCAATAATTGATATAATGTTACTACGATATGATTTATATCTGAAATAATGATTTAAAATATATCATTTTTGTAAGTCATATAAATTGGTAGAAGAATAAATGATATTTTTTCGTATTTGAATGATTATTTATTTGAGCAACTATCTGTGTTAAATCAATATTAAAAATTTTCTCGTATAATTGAGTATAATATTTTTTATTTAATTAATAAATTTAAATCCAAAGTACCTTCTGTTAATGATCATAGTGTTCCCATATACATGGATAGTTACTATGATAATATAACGTGTTCTATATTCTAAAATATAAATTTTTTAATGAAACTGGGATATTATGTTGATGAGGATATTTGTAATGAAATAGATACATTTTTATTAATTGTTTATTGTAATGGAGTATGATTAAAATTTATATTGAAAAAATAATGAGTTAATGTTGAGAAATTCAACCATACATTGATCAAATATGCTTGAATATTTGAAATTTTTTATTAGGATCACTCATGAGATTCAAGGATTTATTTGGGAAATATTTTTTTTTGAAACACTATTGAATTCATTGAATAGTTTTAACCACACATAGACCATCCATTGTAACATATCAAGGAATTAAATAGAAATCCTCAAGTTTTTTAACCATGTATATACCATCCATTATTCACTTAGAGTGATATTTCTTTATTAGTGGGTTTCTTCTGACAATACATGAACATATTACCTTTACATAGGAACAATTTACCATAAATAAATATATGCGATTGAATATTTTTTGTTACACATATTCAACTACATACATCATAATTATCATAAATTATTTTGTTATATATATATTTAATTCATTAAATTATTCAATATTGTAATTCCTATATTCGATTATTTCCATATTTACACATCATTTTTATTAATATATAATCATTATATTATTATTATGTTTCTTGAAATACATGTATAATATTTCATTAATTACTATATATATAATGAGTATAAAATTATTTATATGTTCTCATCATTATAATAATTTAACAATTAAATTTTGATAAATACAAATTTTTATAAAAAAAATTTATACTATTAACAACATACATTCCTCAAAATAAATGTATTTTTATTTTCAAAATGTTATTTCACTATTATTTATTTCTCATATAATCCATTAATTTATTATTTTCCACATGTAGATATTTTCTATTTTATGAATTCACTTTAATCAATATCAATATATTTTATTTTCATGGTAAAACTAGATATTTTATAACTGATTATAATTTAAGGTTTTATTAATATATATTACAATTAATAATAATAATATTTTTTCAAAACAAATTCAAAATTTTTTTTCTATAAATTTTAAATTTATAACGTAATAAATGTTATGTTAAATTTAATAAAAATATAAATATATTATTTCATATGAAATAATAAAAATATTCTATAGTATAAGTGATTCCCCAAACATTATTTATCATGTAACAATAATATTATTGTTTTATTCGGTTTACATTAATGTTCTCTAATCAATACATCAAAACTGAACACTAGGAACATTATTTATTTAAACACTATAGTGTTTAAATTAAAATAGAATCAAAGGAATACAATACTTACAAAATATACATATTACCAGTCCTACTAAACATACAGGGAGACCACCTAATACAACAAAGGCCCCATTAGTATAGTAAGGGTGTTTCAGATACATCACAATAAAAATCAATATGGCCAGAGCCACTGCAACTGCACTGAGCATTAGTGTTATGCGAGCACAATTTTTCATCAAGATTTATTGAATATAGAACACCCTAAATCATGTTTATAAAAGTCCTCAATTCTACTGTTTCCCCTTAGGTGACCGTTGAGTTTCTAACTCCTATAATTATAACTATTGGTCAATCTTGTTGTTTAATTTAAAATTACGAAGTAAAATTATTTTCCAAAAATAATTAATGTATGCATTGAAATTATAACATTAAATATATAAACTCTTTTTATAAAAAATAAAAGGGATAATGACATAATATTTTAGCTAGACATACTATGATTTAATATTAGGTATGTATTTCAAATACATATCAAATATTTCAAATAAAATTCAATTATTTCAAATGTATTTATGAATGTTTTCATTCTTGATGTTTATAAAAATATCTAAACTAAGAATATGTTTTTTAGGAAATACTATTATAATATTTTCATACTAATGTATTGAAAATTGATTTATCACACTATGTTTTTAATACTTTAGAATTTATAAAATTATGGAAATTATTAAAGTTATAGTAGGGAATTCATATTCAGAACATACCAATATATATTAAACTAAAAATATATATTTACATAGATAAAATATAATTCTGTGCCCCACCTAGACAAGGGCCACCATTGTGGTAGCCCTCAATGCCTTTGTGGTATTCTCACACAAACCATGCCAATGGCCTAGGGGTTGTGCGCACACAGAATGTGTGCAATGTTTTTCTCACCTGAAGAATAGATTTCCCATAGTGCACACCGGTGCGTGTCCGAGGACCATAGTGCACCACCGTTTGGGGAAGCATGGTGGCATGGGTTTGCACAGGAGAAACTCCATAGAAGAACCTAGTATGGGTGCGGTACGAAGAGGGGGGAAGATTAATCTAACCATTTTAATGGAGCTTCAGTCTTATAATGGAGCCGTTGAAGCCCCTCTTTTGCGATGTGGGATGGTGATAATCTGTTTGGATTGGATTGGGACTGTCTGAATTGGTTCAGTCCTAGATCCTTAGTAGCTGTGGTAAATCCTCAACATTTTTGTGTGACATCCACTCAGCTCCAATCTAATTGTTTCCCTCTATGTAATTTTAAAATCATCGCATCTCTCGTAGTCATCTGATCTAATCTACAATAGATCTAGACAATCAGTCTCTTTATAAATTCCACAGACTTTCCTCTTCTGCTGGATCTTCCCCTGGTTAATCAACTTAGTTTGTTTATTTTTCAGATTTTCCCATTTGTAGTGTATTTTTCCCCCGTATTCACTAAACCCGTGGTTTATTCCACTTTCTCTTACCCATTTTTACAACCTGTGACCGGTTGGTCCCTCCGTCCACACATCTTCTACAAGCCCGAACTATCCGAAATCTATTTTTTAAGCCATGTTTTCCTTATCTTTTTCATGCTAGTGGTATATAAAAATATATACGGTGTAGTTTATAAAAATATCTAGTTTTCACCCAAACCACTTTGATCATCTTCCTCTCAAGCCTCTGGGGTGTTCTCTAGTGCCTATTTCGAGTTTTCCAACCCTCTTATCCTACTAAAAACATGTAAGGGTTCTATATTACCTTTGTTTTTTCAGTTTCGGTTGTTATATATATATATATATATATGTATATTTATAAACATGTATATCTATATATGGTTGAGCATAGGACCAATCTCTTCCTTCTAGTGTGGTGAGTACTTATTCCTATATGAAGTTCATAATCCTTAATCATGAAAAAGAATGTGTGTTGTTTTTATATTATATATAATTTAAAATATAAAAATGCATAAAAATATGTACACATATTTCATAAACAAATTCTTTAAAATTTAATAGCACATTTTGAAATTAATGAACCGTTTTTAATTAATTCTCTTAATATATTTAAAACATGTTGGTGTCATTTGATCTTTGGGAAAGAACCATATATATATATATATACTATATTCTATTATAAAAATAAATTATATATCTATATGTATCATAAATGAACCCTTTTATATCAAATGGAGAATTTTGATGTTAAGGAACCCATGTTTAATGAATGTACCTCATACACTCAAAACATGTAAGGGTTTAATAAAAAAATTCATCCTTGTAAAAAACAAATTTTTATATTTTGTATATGTGGTTATATATAAATATATTCCTTTATTTTTTTGATTTTAAAATGTTATAGTATTGATAAAAGCCTTTTTTTTATTCAAATATGATATAAAAGATTTATTAATCCATGGGTTGTAGTACATATACTTTTTATCTCACTTTTAAACAAGATAAAAAGTCTCCCTTATGTATTCCCTCATAATATAATTAGTATAATGATATAATCTAATCACATGAATCTCCCACAACAAATGTTTTCCAATCCTTGCATTCGGTATTTTTTAATATGACCATTTATCAGCATGTGTTTTAAATATGACTGGAAATTATATTAATTATAGAATTCTGCATTTAGAATATACAATTTTTACCTATATAATATGAATTTTAGGAAATTTAATTTTAAGTGATAAACTGTTGTTTAATGTGATTTAGTAATTGAAACATGTGTTGGCTATCAAACTTTTCATTCTTTTTCAAGCATTGATAGAATTTTTATAAGTATGAATTAATATACTTATGTAAATCCTAAAGAATTGGACTTTATAAATTGAGAATTTAAATTTTTTAAAGTGGTATGGGAAACTGGGAATAAAATTTAAATGAGAAATTAAATTATTTAAGGTTGTGTGGGACATATTGAATAATGTGAAATATGAAACCAAGTAATATGTGACACATGGAATGATAAGTGATAGGTATTTTAATAAATCAATGTGGTATGATAACATTGATTTATTGAAATGGGTGATGCAATGGACTTGTATAAATGTACAGTGGGGACTGCTACAACAAATTAGTGCATCAGTAGGTCTCATGAAACTAACTACGGTCTTGGCACAAGGCCATGACAAATTTATGAATTGGGGATTTTTGACCGAGGCCTGGAAGCAATCCCGCATTATGCCCTTTCCTTATCATGACTATGTTATTTAATTAACCAAAATAATATTTGACTAGTTGAATAATCTTGGTTAAAGGGCATATGTTTATGAGAATCAGAAGATGTAAAAGAATATGGATTATTAATTATTTCTTCACATTGAATTTTATCAACTAGATTATGTTTCATACTAGAAGAAGATGAATTTAATGTGGTTATTTTATGCACAACAATGAACATGTATTACTCTTAGTTATAAATTTTATACATTTATATTTACATGTCACACAAAATAATGTTTGAATGTATCTTTTAGATTATTATGTATGAGAATGCCTATAGTTCGAACTTGTTTCCATATAACACTGTTAGTCTTCGATAAAATTTCTCCTAAAATTCTTACACTAATTGTTATGTTATGACACATGTTTTAAAACATTCATTATGAAATTTTTTTATGTTAAATATAAAATGAATGTTTTTAATGTTTTTTAATTGGTATTTTATGTTATTCTAAAACCCCTTAATGGTAATTTTTCCAATCACCCTACCATATCAATCAGTTTTCATTTACAGGTTATGTAGATTTGAGCCCCTCTGTTTCGTGACTACTTAATGAAGACATCTCTGTTCTGTTTTGAAATAATTGTAATAATTGTATTTGATTCTCCACGACCTAAAATAAAACGACCCTCTCTATTGGAATATTATTCTGTAGTTTAATATCTTCATTATTTAGTAAAATTTACAAACCTTGTTTTTTTCAAACATTGCACCAGCTTCGGGGCAGCTCGGGGCCGGGGCACAGCTGTTGGTATTTGAGTATTTTTTTAGAAATCATTGGAAAATTAGTACAATACTAAAAAATATATTTTGTGTTACTAAGTGATGCTTTCTTAAAAAATTTCTGATGGGAAACGAATAATAACTTCTATCACTTATAATCTAAGTGACAGAAACAGTAGTGGGAAAATCAAGCATATATGGATACAAGATTTGGGAAAGCCGTTGGTTATCATAAGAACATCATTAACATATATTCAATTCTCCTCATGTAATATAACTCCACCTAGGAGGAGGATTCAACTATTTTTTATGATGAGCACTCAATTATCGTTCTATGTATGGAAGGGAATATATTATGATGGTTTGTTTAGGTGTTTTACCATAGTTGATAATTTTTAATCTAGAGAGGAAATGCAAGAGGCTTCCTTGGAGGGTGAACATTGTAACACCCGAGACTTTTATGAGAAATATTTTGTTTTTATGTTTTATAAATCATCAATGGAATCCTTCACTACACACAACACTTTCTTGACTTGCTTTACATACAATCACTACCTTCCTCGATAGCTTGCATCGTACGCAATACCGAGTTTCACTAAACAACGATATGCTATTAAAATATTATTAAAACTAGCCGTTATGAATAGTAATAACCACCGTTTAAAATTTTGTAAATTTTATTTTTCAAAATGGACTTTATTTTTGGATTCGTAATATCGAAATTATCTTAGGGTGAAATTTTGGTACTTTTCGGATAACTTTCATATTTTGATGAATAGTGAAAATTACTAAATTTTAATTAAAAACAACATTGTTAGTGAAAATAATTAATAGTGATAAATTATTAATTGGAGTTGTTTTAAAGAATATTTATAATATATTTTTACCATTTAATACAATTTTGGTCATTGAATGTAATTTCACATTTAAACCAAACATAAACAAGTGTCAATCTTTTGATAGTTATTATCTTTTAAAAACAAGCTATTTGTTTTGTCGACAAGAATTTATTTTTAAATACATTAATTCAACTAATATGTTTTGTATTTGGTAAAATAGACATCATTTTTTAATTCATAATATCAAATATAGCATAGGCCTATGTTTTTGTATTTTTATGGAAACTTTCATTTTTTTGATGAAAAGTGAAACTACTAAGTGGTAGTTAAAAAACTAAATTTTTCATAAAACATAATTTTACCGGTTCTGTGAGTGGAATTTCGAAAATCCGAGAGACACGGTTAATATCAAGGAATAAAATTTGGTTTAATGAGATGAAAATAATTTTTGGTGAATAGTAACTTTTTACTTTTTTTACCACGGTTAAAAGTAAATGGGGTAATTAAGTGTAAAAATGATTTTATTATTACCCTAAAACATGTAATAATTCTATTGGAAAAGTTTAATTAGACAAAAATAAACCTTAGGAATAATATATGAACATTTAGGCCCACATGGATTAGATTAGGACATTTATTATCAATTTATTTAAAGAATGGTTAAAATAGCTAAATCGATGTTTAATAACTAAATCATTTTTAATATAGGGTTATAAATAAGATAAATTAGACTATAAATATTCATTAGAAAGATATCAATCATTCCTATATAATTGTATTTTATTTTTAATTTTTAGACATTAAATAATTTAATTTATTTATGACACGATGATGATGCAGTAATTATCTTATTAATCAAATATTTACATAATTGATGTTATAAATACAAAATAAATGTACTTTGAGACGTTTTATGAATTTATCTAATTTTATAGGTTAATATGACATGTTAGTATTGATTTAATTAACTTTTTTCAAACTAATAATTCTGTTATTATTTTCACAAAAATCATTTACTAAATAGTGTCAAAATTGACATAAAATAATATTAAAACAAATATTATATTATTAATTATTAGTTTATTCCTAAAAATCTATGTTTCGCCAAAATGACTTAGATAAGGTTCTATATATTAATAATAAACAACTTGGGGTCCGTTTTTCTTGTTATAGTATGTTTATTAACCTTATAGTGTAAGAACACAAAAAGACTTGGTAAAAGTAAAATTATTTACCTTAAAGTTAAATATAAATGATAAGGTTAAAATAGGAACCTAAACTAGTCTAAATTCTATTGGATGAGATGACTTCGAACAATCCCCAACTTAGCTTCGAAATAAATCAATTTGGAGCTATTTAAAACCGTATTTGGCTTTATAATAAAATAATAGTTTTAGTTTTTCCAAAGGAGCCCCTCTCCGCCCTTATAAAAGGGAACCTCCTCCCCCTCTTCCTAACACCACATTGAGCCTTCATTCTCGGCCAACCCCTGCCACATTCTCCTCTACACTTACCTAGAGACGTCCTAGAGGTCCTGGTCTTCCTCAAAGACCTATTTTAGTGACCTAAAAGAAGGTCTCAAAGAATCCCTTCAAAGAAGAGGTAATGTCTGTTACTGATTCTTTCATCTTTATTTCTTCTTCCACTTATTCCTCTTTAGTGGTTTTATTATGAAGTAATAACATCATAATCACTCATATACTGATATGTTATTATAAGTATGAAACAACCCTATTTAACCATCTATCCATCCTACGGAAAACTTAATCACAGCACGTGCGTACGTACGGAATACAGTCTCCACACAGTGGTGTAAACTATTTTCCACAACCACCTTACTTGGATGGGTATAATGGTGTAAATAATGACTATATATGATTATTGTAAAGTGATATTGATTATGAAATAGTATACATACACTTCAATACAATTCCACGATCATGGGAACGATATCATCGCTCGTGCGTATGTACAGAATACCGTCTCCACGATGTGATGCGTCTCATTCTACATGATCTTCAATGAATAATGATTATATAAATTAATTGAATGAATTAATATGATATATATTACACTAATACCATTTTGTAAATGTGGTATCTATTACATAAATATAAAAATAAGAATTTATTCGACAAAACACTCATAAGAACCAAAAGTAATAAACACCCAAATAACAAGTAATAATGAAATATTACTAATAAGAAGTTAAGAATATGACCATATATATAGCGACCTGGCCTTTTCTTACATTACTATTACATCATTTCAATGATAAACAACATAATAGTATTACACATGGAGGATCCAGAGGTTTAGTGTCTTTGGAAAACTAGGACCATACATAACAAATACAACTTTAAGCATAAACATTCATTTAATCTCTTCTTCTATTGATTATTATTGGCACTTATCCTCTCCTTAGTACATGTAGCCACCTGAGGATATACATCAAAAGGGGTGAGCTAAAGGCCCTGTAAGAGGATAGATAAGAACAATATAGCATGAGGTGAGCATAATCACGAAGAAGATCGTGAACATGAGAGGAGCATAAACAATAAACATGAAATGTGGAAAAGTATAAAAATGAAACATCATTTCTTAGTGGTTAACTACCACACATACTTGTGAACAAAGCAATCATCATGTTCACGCATCATTTCACATTTACTCATGAGATTCATCACTTTACCCAATGCATTGGAGCACTATATAATTCTGGGCGCACCCGTCACATCATAACATTATCATTATCATGCTTTACACATAGAACACATATCAAACATTCACATAAATAACCCATGGAAAGGAATGGGTTTCATCTCATAATAACACATTCATAAGCTTTGGGTTCCCAAAAGAAAGAGGGAACAACATACTTGATATAAGAACCATCAACCTTAAATGAGAGGTAAAAGGTGAGATCTTGAAAGAAGAGTTCTTTTGGAAAACATTTTGATGAACATAAAAACCATTGAAAAACATGTATATCACGTAAAATTAAAGGAAATGATGAAAAAAATACCTTTCAGGAGTAACCATATCAAAATTGGAGTGAAAGAGGGAGAACCCGAAGGATGAAAATTGGGTTCGAGATTTCCCCTTACCTTGTACTCGAATGCCTCCTTCCCTTTAATGTCCTGTATAATGACATTATATTCATTAATTAGAAATTCCAGAACCTTTTATACATTAATAGGGTTCATTCTGGTTTCATTATTTCATATTATGTTCCTTTGGATGACTTATAGAGTTTAAAAACATTGTTCGGGGATGTTGGTTTTTATGGTTTTCTTGAGCGGTCCACTTGTATTCTTAATTTGATGTTTGTGTAGATCATGGGTAAACATCCAGAACTGATATTACATGTTTTTAATTATATTACAGAATCACTAATGATTTTATAATGAGTTATATTATATCCATGTGGACGAATCATTAGATAAAAATTTAGTGATGGTTATTTGGGTTAATTTGAGCTGTTTTTGGATCACAATGATCTTGTCTTAGTAATAAGGCCATAGGTTATTTATAGAACTTAAAATAGAACATAATACATATAAAACATTCTGTATCAACCATAAAAATGCTATCATGGCTACATTGAAGGTATAAATGGAAGAAGAGAGCATGTTGTTTTTGAAGGTGATAAATTATCACCACGTGAACAACGTTCTCTTTAATAAAATAAAAGGAAGAGGGAAAGAGTGTGGGGTGATATAATATACCATTATAATCATAATATTATAGTATATATATAATACTAGATTTACAGAACAATTTGGATGAAGATAGGTAGGGAGAGATCCGGAAAGGAACTTGAACTTGAAAGGAAATTTAAGGAGAAGAGAGAGAGAAATTACCTTTAGAATCCTCCTCTTGAGATCCTCTTTAAGGAAGCTAGGCTTGGTCTTTTGATGAGACCAGCAGCTTTTGGACGTGAGGGATGAGCTAGGGAAGGTGTTTGGGCAGAATTTAGAGAATGCTTGGAGCTTGATCTGTGTGATGAAAAGAGGCAGTGAAGGGTGGCTTTTACAGTGGAGGCGAGATGGGTTTCCTTAATATAAAATTGATTAGTTTATTAATTTCACCTAAGACAAGGAATAGCGAGTCTTGGATGACTAAGAATAGTAAATAAGACTTTTGAATTCGGGATTTGGGTGCTTACATCACTTGTAATGTTAGGAATAGTGGGTTTTAATTAAAATGTATTTATATAAAAAATTAATGTATTCTACTATTCATCAAAAATTCAAGTCTCTCAGAAAAATCCCAAAATTTTACCCCAACCATTTTTCGACGTGTGGAATCCAAAAATGAAGTAAATTTTTCAAAAATAATTTTATAAATATTATTAATTTAATATTCGACATGTAGAATCCAAAAATGAAGTCCATTTTTCAAAAATAATTTTCTTAATATAAATAATTTAATATTTAATTAAAATCATAATTTACTTAAAAAACAGCTTTTAAAATTAAAACTGAATTTTCAATTCTTTCAATAATTACTTAGGGTCTTATAAAATTATCTAAAAACTATTGATTCAATAATTTATGAATATATTTCAGGAAAATAAGTATTCATTTAAATTAATTAATTAATTATAATTAATTATTTATTACTTATAAAATACCAAAAATGTTTACTAAGGTCAAATTGTCACTTTCTAAGATGTCTAAATTTATTTTTATTATTCATAGGTAATGTTACTCTTATTTACTATTTATAACGGTCATATTACTACTCATAAGGGTAGGTTACTATTCATAAGGGTATGTTACTATTCACCAAAAATTATTTTTGTTTCATTGGACTCCAAAAACTATCTTGAACACAACCATGAATGTTGGATTTTTAAAATTCCAAACATAGGGGTGAAAAAATTATCTTTAAAGGTCACTTAGTAGTTCATTATTTTGTGTTTTTATGACATAGATATAAGAAGGGAATTTTCTATTGAAAAACTTTGGGTCGTTACATTCTTCCCCCCTTAAGAAATTTCGCCCCCGAAATTTCACTTTACAAAAACAGGTGAGGGTACTTCTCCTTCATTGCCTCTTCTGGTTCCCATGTTGCTTCCTCAAACTTTTGGTTCTCCACAACACTTTGACAAGGCAGGTTGTCTTGTTGCGTAGAACCTTTTCACTTCGTTCCAAATTTTTTACTGGCTGCTCCTCATAGGAGAGATCATCAACCAGTTGTACCACCTCTGAGTTTAGTACATGTGAGGGGTCTATTATGTACATCCTCAATAGTGATACATGAAACACATCCTGAACTTGAGCCATATTTGGTGGAAGTTCCAGACGATAGGCCACAGCTCCTACACGATCAAGGATCTCAAAGGGGACAATGTACCTTGGGCTTAGCTTCCCTTTCTTCCCAAATCTCATGACTCTCATCCATGGAGATATTCTAAGGAAGACTTTATCTCCAACGTCGAACTCCAATTCCCTTCGATGATTGTCAGCATAGCTCTTTATCTAACTTTGAGCAGCTTTGATGTGTTTCTGGATGACTTGAACCTTCTCTGTCTTCACTTGAACAAGATCAGGACCAAGTAGTTTTCATTCTCTAACTTCATCCCAACAGGTTGGAGTTCTACATCGCTTCCCATAAAGATGTTCATACGGAGCCATCGGAATACTCAAGTGGAAGCTATTGTTTTATGAGAACTCAACCAATGGAAGGTGCTGATCCCAACCACCTTTGAATTCAAGAGATCAGGATCTGAGCATATCTTCAAGTGTCTGAATAGTCCTTTCAAACTGGCTATCAGTTTGTGGGTGATAGGCCGTGCTGAAATTTATTTCAGTACTCAAAGCATGTTGAAGGATCCTCCAGAATTTAGAAGTGAACCTTGGATCACGGTCAGAGACAATCCAGACTGGAACACCGTGCAACCTCACTATTTCCTTCACATATATCCTTGCAAGTTGTTCAACTGAGAGGTCTTCCCGAATAGCGATAAAATGGGTAGTCTTGGTGAGTTGATCAACCACATCCCATATCGCATTATTTCCTCTTGACGTCTTCGGGAGACCCGTGACAAAGTCCATAGTAACATTTCCCATTTCCACATGGGTATTGGCAATGGCTGCATCATACCTTTGGAATTTTGCCTCTCAACTTTAACTTGCTGACATACCAATCACCTTGATATATATTCCGCAATCTCCTTCTTCATGTTATCCCACCAGAAGTGTTCTCGGAGATCATGATACATCTTGGTACTTCCAGGATGAATAGAGAAAGTTGAGCTATGTGCATTATCCAATAGTTCTTTCTTTATTCCGGGTGATGAAGGCACACAAAGCCGCGTTCCAAACTGAATCACACCATCATCGTTGATATGGAACTCTTGCATCTTCCCATCCTTTACTGCATTCACCCTCTTTTTTATCTCCACATCATCCCTTTGTGCTTCCTTAATCTTTTGTTGGATGGATGGTTGCGCAATCATTTGGGCAAGGTAGGATGTATCCCCTGCCCTTACGATTCCCAAATCTATCCTTTGCTTATCCAAGAATATAGGGTCTTTCTTAATCCTCAACATGGATAGAGTAGCAGGTTCTTTCCTGCTTAGAGCATCAGCTACCTTGTTAGAATTTCCAGGATGATAGTGAATAGAGAAATCGTAATCCTTGAATAGCTCTAACCATCTCCTTTGACGCATGTTAAGCTCCTTTTGTGTGAATATATAAATTAGGCTCTTTTGGTCGGTGTATATGTCACACTTCTCACCATAAAGGTAGTGCCGCCAGATTTTCAAGGCAAAAATCACGGCTGCCTGCTCTAGATCATGCATCGGGTAGTTTTGCTCATGGATCTTCAACTGTCGTGAGGCGTAGGCTATCTCATTATCATTTTTCTTGAGTACAGAACCCAAGACTTACTTTGAAGAATCACTGTATATCACAAAACCTTCTCCACTGTTCGGTAGTGTGAGTACAGGTGCAGTGATCAGCCTTCTCTTTAGCTCCTTGAAGCATCCCTCACATTCTTCCGTCCATACAATCTTTACCCCTTTCCTTGTTAACTTAGTTAGCGGTTTTGACAATCGTGAGAAGTTTCTCCCAAAATGTCGATAGTACCCAGCTAATCCAAGAAAACTACGGATTTCTGTGACACTGGAGGGACTGGGCCATTCCTCAATCGCCTTTGTCTTTGAAGGTTCCACATAAATTCCCTCATTTGTGATCACATGTCCCAAGAACGTGACTTGATTCATCCAAAAGTCACACTTGCTGAACTTGGCATACAACTTCTCCTTTCTCAATGTCGCCAACACAAGTCTTAGAAGTTCTTCATGTTCCTCCTTGCTCTTGGAGTAGATGAGAATATCATCAATAAACACTACCACAAATTTGTCGAGGTAATGTCTAAAGACTCTATTCATCAAATCCATGAAGATTGCAGGGGCATTATTAAGTCCGAAGGGCATCACCAAAAACTCATAGTACCCATACCTTGTACGGAAGGCGGTCTTCTGAATATCTTCCTTCTTCACCTTTACTTGATGATATCCAGAACGAAGATCCACCTTTGAGAAGTATTGATCTCCTCTTAATTGGTCGAACAAGTCATCAATCCTTGGGAGAGGATACTTGTTCTTTATGGTGATCTTGTTCAGTTCCCGATAATCGATACACAGCCACATGGTACCATCCTTCTTCTTCACAAAGAGCACTGGCGCACCCCAAGGTGATGCACTAGGGCATATGAACCCTTTGTCCAGATGCTCTTGCAGCTGCTTCTTTAACTCCTTCAGTTCGATAGGAGCCATCCTATAAGGGAACTTCGAGATAGGAGTAGCTCCGGGTATGAGTTCAATTGAGAACTCTACCTTACGATCCGGGGGAATTCCGGGTAACTCTTCGAGAAATACATCGTCGTATTCCCTTACGATGGGCATTTCCTCAAGGATGGAAGTTTCCTTCGACTCAAACATTTGGGCATGGTATGCTTCTTCATAGGGAATCATCACCGACACCATTGAAGGATTTCTCAAAGGAGATTCATGATCTTTCATGCATTTGTAGAGGAGCATGGGATGGTCCGGAATATGAAAATATATTTCCTTTTCCCAACAGTTGATATGTGCTCTATATAACAAGAGCCAATCCATTCCCATTATAGCGTCGAATTCCACCAAGGGAAGTATTACGATATTTTCCGGAATAATCTTCCCACATACGTCAACAGGAGAAGAGTCAAACACTTGGGTTTCAATGATTGCACCACTTGTTGTTTTTACAGATATCTATACTTCAAGGTTTCGGGGCTTCGATTCTATAGTTCTATCAAACTTGCCAGATATAAAGGAATGCGTAGAACCAGAATCAAATAAGACTTTTTCCATTCTTGAGTGAATAGGAAGTGTACCTTGTATGACTTCATTATCATGTTCCACCTCCGTAGTAGTGATGGCATAAGCCTTCCCTTGTTCCTTTGGCTTTGGTGGTTGTTGGCGCTGATTACCCTCGAGATCTCGAGGTTTAGTGCACTGGTTTGAATAGTTCCCTAGCTCCTTACAGTTGTAGCATTGAACCACAAGTGGTTCTCTCCTTTCATCGGCTACATTATTCTTCCTTTTCATGTCTCTTCGACACTCGTGAGCTAGGTGTCCTTATTTCCCACACTTGAAGCATTTCCCCGTCCCTTTGAGGCAGTTCCCATTGTGAAACTTCCCACATTTTTGGCATGTGGGTCGTTGTGTTTTCTTCCCATCTTTATCACTAGATCCACCAGCTTTAAACTTCATCTTTCTTTTCTTATCACTATAGCCATTGGGCCATTCTCCAATCTCTATCTCTACTTTGAGAGCACACCGAACAACTTCTTCATAACACCCAAAGTCTCGAATTGCAAGAGCCTTTCGAATATGTGGTTTTAATCCACTATAGAATCTACCAATTTTGTTATCATTGTTGATAAAAAAACCCGAAGCATACCTTGCGAGCCTTGTGAAATTTGCTTCATAGGTTGTGACAGATTCTCCTTCTTTTTCCTTGAGCTCTATGAATTCTCTCTCCATCTTCGTGCGAAGAGTTCGGGGGAAGTACTTATTAAGAAACACTATCTTAAAGTCTTCCCGTTCCATCTCTTCAATTTCTTCCCTTGTCTTGGTGTTCTTAATCAAAGCCTACCATTGATCAGCTTCTCCATCTAGACGATAAACGGCTAGAGTCACCTTTTCTGTCTCGGAACAGTGAAGAATAGAAAAGATCTTCTCCATGGAGTTGACCCACTGTTCCGCAACTAGTGGATCGGAAGATCCACAAAACATCGGCGGTCATTGCTGCATAAAACTTTAGATAGCTAGTTGCTCCCTCTTTGGTGAAGGAGGACGTTCCCCATTATTATGGTTATTATTCATAACCCGAGAAAATTGTTTAAGCATCACCATGATGTTTTTAACTCCACCTCCAAAATCATTGGGGATGTCGTTCGGGAAATCATTCCATTGGCCCTCGCAAGAGTTGTTGGCCCGATTTCTCATGGTTCCCACCATTTTCTAAAACAGAAAAGGTTAGAACAAAACATAAGTAAACACATCATGTATAACTTATTCTTTTAAACAATTATACCAAAAACATAACATATGGGATCCCTAGGTAAATATCCTTGTGTGCATATTTGTACTTAGTCTCATGCTAGAGGTTTTATTTAGGGTTCACTAATCCTAATTCCAAAATTAACTAAACCTTTCCTCTGATACCAACTATAGAGACCCGGCCTTTTCATACTTTACTATTACATCATTTCAAAGATAAACAACATAATAGTATTACACATGGAGGATCCAGAGGTTTAGTGTCTTGGGAAAACTAGGACCATACATAACAAATACAACTTTAAGCATAAATATTCATTTAATCTCTTCTTTTATTGCTTCTTATTGGCACTTATCCACTCCTTAGTACATGTAGCCACCTGAGGATATACATCAAAAGGGGTGAGCTAAAATCCCAGTAAGAGGATATATATGAACAATATAGCATTGTGTGAGCATAATCATGAAGAAGATCTTGAACATGAGAGGAGCATAAACAATAAATTTGAAATGTGGCAACGCATAAAAATGAAACATCATGTCATAGTTGTTAACTACCACACATACTTGTGAAAAAAGATAGCATCATGTTCACTCATCATTTACCATTTACTCATGATATTCATCACTTTACCCAAGGTATTGGAGCGCTATATAATTCCGGATGCACCTGTCACATTTAAACATTCATATTGCGCTATATAATTCCGGGCGCACCCGTCACATCATAACATTATCATTATCATGCATGCCACATATAACAAATATAAAAAATGTACATAAATAACCCATGGAATGGAATGGGTTTCATCTCATAATAACACATTCATAAGCTTTGGGTTCCCAAAAGAAAGAGGGAACAACATACTTGATATAAGAACCATCAACCTTGAATGAGAGGTAAAAGGTGAGATCTTGAAAGAAGAGTTCTTTTGGAAAACATTTTGATGAACATAAAAACCAATGACAAACATGTATATCCCAGAAAAGTAACGAAAATGATGAAAAATGACCTTTCAGGAGTAACCATATCAAAAATGGAGTGAAAGAGGGAGAACCCGAAGGAAGAAAATTGGGTTCGAGATTTCCCCTTACCTTGTACTCGAATGCCTCCTTCTCTTTAATGTCTTGTATAATGAATTATATTAATTAATTAGAAATTCCATAACCTTTTATACATTAATAGGGTTCATTCTAGTTTCATTATTTCATATTATGTTCCTTTGGATGAATTATAGAGTTTAAAAACATTGTTCAGGGATGTTCGTTTTTATGGTTTTCTTGAGCGGTCCACTTGTATTCTTAATTTGATGTTTGGGTAGATCATGGGTAAACATCAAGAACTGATATTACATGTTATTAATGATATTACAGAAGCATTAATGATTTTATAATGAGATATATTAGATCCAAGTGGAAGAATCATTAGATAAAAATTTAATGATGGTTATTTGGGTTAATTTGAGCGGTTTTTGGATCACAATGATCTTGTCTTAGTAATAAGGCCATAGGTTATTTCTAGAACATAAAATATAACATAATACATATAAAACATTCTGGTTCAACCATAAAAATGGTTTCATGACCAGATTGAAGGTATAAATGGAAGAAGAGAGCATGTTGTTTTTGAAGGTGATAAATTATCACCACGTGAACAACGTTCTCTTTAATAAAATAAAAGGAAGAGGGAAAGAGTGTGGGGTGATATAATATACCATTAGAATCATAATATTACAGTATATATATAATAATGGATTTAGAGAATAATTTGGATGAAGATAGGTAGGGAGAGATCAATAAAGGAACTTGAACTTGAAAGGAAATTAAAGGAGAAGAGAGAGAGAAATTACCTTTAGAATCCTCCTATTGAGATCATCTTTAAGGAAGCTAGGCATGGTCTTTTGATGAGACCACCAGCTTTTGGACGTGGGGTATTAGATAGGGAAGGTGTTTGGGAAGAATTTAGAGAATTCTTGGAGCTTGAGAGGTGTGAGGAAAAGAGGGAGTGAAGGGTGGCTTTTACAGTGGAGGGGAGAGGGGATTCCTTAATATAAAATTGATTAGTTTACTAATTTCACATAAGACAAGGAATAGTGAGTATTGGATGACTAATAATAGTAAATAAGACTTTTGAATTCAGGATTTGGGTGCTTACATCACCTGTGATGTCAGGAATAGTGGGTTTTAATTAAAATGTATTTATATGAAAAATTAATGTATTCTACTATTCATCAAAAATTCAAGTATCTCAGAAAAATCCCAAAATTTTACCCCAACCATTTTGCGACGTGTAGAATCCAAAAATTAAGTCAATTTTTCAAAAATAATTTTCTAAATATTATTAATTTAATATTTAATTAAAATCATAATTTACTTAAAAAACAGCTTTTAAAATTAAAACTGATTTTGCAATTCTTTAAAAAATTACTTAGGGTATTATAAAATTATCTAAAAAATATTGATTCTATAATTTATGAATATATTTCAGGAAAATAATTATTCTTTTAATTTAATTAATTATTTATAATTAATTATTTATGAATTATAAAATACCAAAAATATTTACTGAGGTCAAATTGTCACTTTCTAAGATGTCTAAATTTTATTTTATTATTCATAGTTAATGTTACTCTTATTTACTATTTATAATAGACATATTACTACTCATAAGGGTAGGTTACTATTCATAAAGGTATGTTACTATTCACCAAAAATTATTTTCGTTTCATTGGACTCCAAAAACTATCTTGAACACAACCGTGAATGTTGGATTTTTAAAATTCCAAACATAGGGGTAACAAAATTATGTTTAAAGGTCACTTAGTAGTTCATTATTTTGTGTTTTTATGACATAGATATAAGAAGGGAATTTTCTATTGAAAAACATTGGGTCGTTACATTCTTCCCCCCTTAACAAATTTCGCCCCCGAAATTTCACTTTACAAAAACAGGTGAGGGTACTTCTCCTTCATTGCCTCTTCCGGTTCCCATGTTTCTTCCTCAAACTTTTGGTTCTCCACAACACTTTGACAAGGCGGGTTGTCTTGTTGCGTAGAACCTTTTAACATCGGTCCAAAATTTTTACCAGCTGCTCCTCATAGGAGAGATCATCATCCAGCATTACCACCTCTGAGTTTAGTACATGTGAGGGGTCTGGTATGTACATCCTCAATAGTGATACATGAAACACATCATGAACTTGAGCCATATTCGGTGGAAGTTCCAGACGATAAGCCACAGATCCTACACGATCAAGGATCTCAAAGGGGCCAATGTACCGTGGGCTTAGCTTCCCTTTCTTCCCGAATCTCATGAATCTCTTACATGGAGATATTCGAAGGAAGACATTATCTCCAACGTCGAACTCCAATTCCCTTCGACGATTGTCAGCATAACTCTTTTGCCGACTTTGAGCAGCTTTGATTTGTTTCTGGATGACTTGAACCTTCTCTGTCATCTCTTGAACAAGATCGGGACCAAGTAGTTTTCATTCTCTAACTTCATCCCAACAGGTCGGAGTTCTACATCTCTTCCCATAAAGAGCTTCATACGGAGCCATCTGAATACTCGAGTGGAAGCTATTGTTGTATGAGAACTCAACCAATGGAAGGTGGTGATCCCAACCACCTTTTAATTCATCAGATCCGGATCTGAGCATATCTTCAAGTGTATGAATAGTCCTTTCAGACTGGCCATCCGATTGGGGGTGATAGGTCGTGCTGAAATTTAATTCAGTACTCAAAGCATGTTGAAGGATCCTCCAGAATTTAGAAGTGAACCTTGGATCACGGTCAGAGACAATCGAGAGTGGAACACCGTGCAATCTCACTACTTCCTTCACATATATCCTTTCAAGTTGTTCAACTGAGAGGTCTTCCTGAATAGCGATAAAATGGGCAGTCTTGGTGAGTCGATCAACCACAACCCATATCACATTATTTCCTCTTGATGTCTTCGGGAGACCCATGACAAAGCCCATAGTAACATTTTACCATTTACACATGGGTATAGGCAATGGCTTAATCATACCTTTGGACTTTTGCCGCTCAACTTTAACTTGCTGACATACCAAGCACCTTGATATATATTCCGCAATCTCCTTCGTCATGTTATCCCAAAAGAAGTGTTCTTCGAGATCATGATACATCTTGGTACTTCCAGGATGAATAGAGAAAGTTGAGCTATGTGCATTATCCAATAGTTCCTTCTTTATTCCGGGTGTTGAAGGCACACAAAGCCGCGTTCCAAACTGAATCACACCATCATCGTTGATATGGAACTCTTGCAGCTTCCCATCCTTTACTGCATTCACCCTCTTTTGTATCTCCACTTCATCCCTTTGTGCTTCCTTATTCTTATGTTGGATGGATGGTTGCACAATCATTTGTGCAAGGTAGGGTGTATCCCCTGCCCTTACGATTCCCAAATCCATCCTTTGCTTATCCAAGAAGATAGGGTCTTTCCTAATCCTCAACATGGATAGAGTAGCAGGTTCTTTCCAGCTTAGAGCATCAACTACCTTGTTCGCATTTCCAGGATGATAGTGAATAGAGCAATCGTAATCCTTGAATAGCTCTAACCATCTCCTTTGACGCATGTTGAGCTCCTTTTGTGTAAATATATACTTTAGGCTCTTTTCGTTGGTGTAAATGTCACACTTCCCACCATAAAGGTAGTGCCGCCATATTTTCAAGGAAAAAATCACGGCTGCCAGCTCCAGATCATGCGTCGGGTAGTTTTGCTCATGGATCTTCAACTGTCGTAAGGCGTAGGATATCACATTATCATTTTGCATTAGTACACAACCAAAGCCTTTCTTTGAAGCATCACTGTATATCACAAAACATTCTCCACTTTTCGGTAGTGTGAGTACAGGTGCAGTGATCAGCCTTCTCTTTAGCTCCTTGAAGCTTCCCTCACATTCTTCCGTCCATACATACTTTACCCCTTTCCTTGTTAACTTAGTTAGCGGGCTTGACAATCATGAGAAGTTTCTCACAAAATGTCGATAGTAACTAGCTAATCCAAGAAAAATACGGATTTCTATGACACTGGAGGGCCTGGGCCATTCCTCAATCGCCTTTGTCATTGAAGGGTCCACAGAAATTCCCTCGCTTGTGATCACATGTCCTAAGAATGTGACTTGATTCATCCAAAAGTCACACTTGCTGAACATGTCATACAACTTATCCTTTCTTAATGTCTCCAACACAAGTCTTAGAAGTTCTTCATGTTCCTCCTTGCTCTTGGAGTAGATGAGAATATCATCGATAAACACTACCACAAATTTGTCGAGGTAATGTCTAAAGAAACTATTCATCAAATCCATGAAGATTGTAGGGGCATTATTAACACCAAAGGGCATCACCAAAAACTCATAGTACCCATACCTTGTACGGAAGGCAGTCATCTGAATATCATCCTTCTTCACCATTACTTGATGATATCTAGAACGAAGATCCACCTTTGAGTAGTATTGAGCTCCTCTTAACTGGTCGAACAATTCATCAATCCTTTGGAGAGGATACTTTTTCTTTATGGTGATATTGTTGAGTTCCCGATAATCGATACACAGCCGCATGGTACCATCCTTCTTCTTCACAAAGAGCACTGGCGCACACCAAGGTGATGCACTAGGGCATATGAACCCTTTGTCCAGATGCTCTTGCAGCTGCTTCTTTAACTCATCCAGTTCGATAGGAGCCATCCTGTAGGGGCACTTCGATATAGGAGTAGCTCCGGGTATGAGTTCAATTGAGAACTCTACCTTAAGATCCGGGGGAATTCCGGGTAACTCTTCGGGAAATACATCGTTGTATTCCCTTACGATGGGCATTTCCTCAAGGTTGGAACATTCCTTCGACTCAAACATTTGGGCGAGGTATGCTTCTTCATAGGGAATCATCACCCACACCATTGAAGGATTTCTAAAAGGAGATTCATGATCTTCCATGCATTTGTAGAGGAGCATGGGATGGTTCGGAATATGAAAATATATTTCCTTTTCCTGAAAGTTGATATGTGCTCTATATAACGAGAGCCAATCCATTCCCATTATAGCGTCGAATTCAACCAAGGGAAGTATTACGATATTTGCTAGAAGAATCTTCCCACATACGTTAACATGAGAAGAGTCAAACCCTTGGGATTCAATGATTTCACCACTTGGTGTTTTTACAGATATCTCTACTTCAAGGTTTCAGGGCTTCGATTCTATAGTTCTAGCAAACTTGCAAGATATAAAGGAATGCGTAGAACCAGAATCAAATAAGACTTTTTCCATTCTTGAGTGAATAGGAAGTGTACCTTGTACGACATCATTATCATGTTCCACCTCCATAGTAGTGATGGAATAAGCCTTCCCCTGTTCCATTGGCTTTGGTGGTTGTTGGCACTGATTACCCTAGAGAGCTCGAGGTTTAGTGCACTGGTTTGAATAGTGCCCTAGCTCCTTACAGTTGTAGCATTGAACCACGAGTGGTTCTCTCCTTTCATCGGCTACATTATCCTTACTTTTCATGTCTGTTCGACACTCGTGAGCTAGGTGTCCTTATTTCCTACACTTGAAGCATTTCCCTATCCCTTTGAGGCAGTTCCGATTGTGAAACGTCCCACATTTTTGGCATGTGGGCCGTTGTGTTTTCTTCCCATCTTTATCACTAGATCCACCATCTTGAAACTCCATCTTTCTTTTCTTTTCACCATAGCCATGGGACCATTCTCCAAACTCCATCTCCACTTTGAGAGCACACGGAAAAACTTCTTCATAACACCCAAAGTCTTGAATTGCAAGATCCTTTCGAATATGTGGTTTTATTCCACTAAGGAATCTATCAATTTTGCTATCATTGTTGATAACAAAACCCGAAGCATACCTTGCGAGCCTTGTGAAATTTTCTTCATAGGTTGTGACATATTCTCCTTCTTTTTGCTTGATCTCTATGAATTCTCTCTCCATCTTCGTGTGAAGAGTTCGGGGGAAGTACTTATTAAGAAACATTATCTTAAAGTCTTCCCATTCCATCTCTTCAATTTCTTCCCTTGGCTAGGTGTTCTTAATCAAAGCCCACCATTGATCAGCTTCTCTATCTAGACGATAAACGGCTAGAGTCACCTTTTCTGTCTCAAAACAGTGAAGAACAGAAAAGATCTTCCCCATGGAGTTGACCCACTGTTCCGCAACTAGTGGATCAGAAGATCCACAAAACGTCGGTGGTCGTTGTCGCATAAAACTTTCGATAGTTAGTTGCTCCCTCTTTGGTGAAGGAGGACGTTCCCCATTATTATGGTTATTATTCATAACCCGAGATAATTGGGTAAGCATCACCATGAAGTTTTGAACTCCTCCTCCAAAATCATTGGGGATGTCATTTTGGAAATCGTTGCATTGGCCCTCGCAAGAGTTGTTGGCCTGATTTCTCATGGTTCCCACCATTTTCTAAAATAGAAAAGGTTAGAACAAAACATAAGTAAAAACGTCATGAATAACTTATTCTTTTAAACAATTATACCAAAAACATAACATATGGGATCCCTAGGTAAATATCCTTTTGTGCATATTTGTACTTAGTCTCATGCTAGAGGTTTTCTTTAGGGTTCACCAATCCTAATTCCCAAATTAACTAAATCTTTCCTCTGATACCAACTATAGAGACCCGGCCTTTTCATACATTACTATGACATCATTTCAAATATAAACAACATAATAGTATTACACATGGAGGATCCAGAGATTTAGTGTCTTGGGCAAACTAGGACCATACATAACAAATACTACTTTAAGCATAAACATTCATTTAATCTCTTCTTCTATTGCTTCTTATTGGCACATATCCTCTCCTTAGTACATGTAGCCACCTGATGATATACATCAAAAGGGGTGAGCTAAAAGCCCAGCACTACTGGAAATCCCATTTTTACCAACGCTTATATCCCAACGGTTTTGATAAACCGTTGGGAATGGTTATGTATACCAACGGTTTTAAGAAAACCATTGGCATAAAGGGTTTTATGAAGAGTTTTACCAACGGTTGTATAAACCGTTGGTATAGGGCTCCTTTAAGAGACTTTTACCAACGGTTATACACTAACCGTTGGGAATGTTTTCCCCTAAATCCAGTAGCCCCTTCGCTCGATTTCAGTCGCCCCTTAGCTCGATTTCAGTCCACCTCCGCTCGACTACAGCCCTAAATTGAAGGTCTCCCGACGCACTCTGGTTACCCAGTCTCCTAAACTCCATCCATCCTCTTCAATCAAACAATTTTTATGTTCTACACTTCAAATCTGTAAGTTCTAATGTTCTTCATCTATTTTTTTATTTTCTATTTTGATTTGACCTAAATGTCTCGGATCTCTCTATACAAGTACTCAGAAACTCGTTCCACTCATAGATCCATATTAAATCAAACAATTTTGTAGTTCTACACTCTAAATATGTAAGTACTACCTTAGTTTTAATGTTTTCCATCTATTATTTTTGTTTTCTGTTTTAATTTGGTATAAACTAGGTTGTGTTGTTTATGGCATGGGAAGTTTAGTGATATTGAGGATGAATTGGATGTTGTTTGGGTGATGGATTGGAATTGTGATGTTTTTTGGATTAAGTTTACTTAATTTTCAATGAATTATTTAGGGATTTCCTCCCTTTAACAGAGCCCCCACTCCTCATGGACCCTAGACACCCCCCCTCTTGGACCCTGGACAGTCCCCCCTCCTGGAACTTGGACAGCCTGGCCCCCCTCTTTCCTGAAACTTGGAAATCCCCCCTCCTGGACCCTGGACAACCCCCCTCCACCCTCCTCCCAGGACCTTGTATAGTCCCCCCTCCTTCCTGGACCCTAGGAAGCCCCCCACCCTCCACCCCGGACCCTGGATAGCCCCCCTCCTCGACGGACCCTGGACAACCCCCCCTCCTTCCTGGACCATGGACAGCCCCTTCTCCCCTTCTCCTGGACCCTGGACAGCCCCCCGCCCCCCTTCCTGGACCCTGGACAGCCCCCACCCCTCCTCTTAGACCTTGGACATCCCCCTCACCCCCTCCTCAACCACCAAATACCCCCCCACTTCAAAACATTGACCACCAAAATTGGACATGCTGGATTTTCTCTAAAAAGATAGATTTATCCTCAAACCACCTCAATAATATCCTAAACAATGCTTATAATGTAGTTTTCACCACATAACATCCAATTGTATTCCAAGTCACTAGTCTATCCTCCCTTGGCTAGATTTTACTAAAAGCGTTCAACCTTAAAGATCCAAATAAAAATAAATTGATATAAGACATTTGATAATGGATTAAAATTTCAAATTGGGATCCAATGAGGAATATTTTAGATATTATGCATCATGTCCATGAGTAAATCCATTTTTATATATCCGATAAGTTATTTTTCACAATTTTCACACATTAATTTTTTGTAAAAATGGGACAAACATTTATAAAGGTTATAATATATAAAAATAAATCTATTTGTGGATGCAGCTTAACCAACAATGTCTAGCTTGTCTGCCTCTTCCATGATCATCGATGTGCACGTCCCGTCTCCATCTGACCTCGCACGACGGGTGACTCAGCGTCTGACTGATGACGAGCGCCAGATTCTCTTACTTCCACACCAGATTCATTCCCGCTACGCTCCTGAAGTGATCAATCCCACTCAGCATCTGGCTGATGACGAGTGCCATATTTTCTTACTTCCACACCAGATTCACGCCCGCTGCGCTCCTGAAGTGATCAATCCCACTAAGCGTCCATGTGAGCTTGATGACACGGCCACTAGTTCTTGTAAGAGGCAGATGATTTATGAGTTGATGGACCAAGACGATTGACCAGTGTCCATCCATCTGGCTGAAGACGTAAAACATAGCGCTTCCTGGGAGGCAACCCATATTCTATAGTTTTATCATTTTTATTTTTTTACTCTGTTTTAGGAAATAAACATGGCATCTATGCAACAATTTTTTAGCTGCTTATGATCTGTATGTGCACTTGTCATTACTCTGCATGACTGCTTATATTTTGTCTGATCCTTGGTGTTATTTTTTATGACATGATGCGCCTATGTGATGTCTATGTGTAGATTTTACAGGTACATAAGTATGTGCACTTTTCATTATTCCATTCTTTCAGTTCTTCGACCGATGGTATGAGGGAGGCTCGTATCAGAGGTAGACGAGCATCTCCGCGTACCCAACTAGACCCTTCCCCTCCGACCAAACGCATTCTGATTCCGTTGAAACATAAGGTAAACAATCCATGGGTCAAATTTGATGTGTATAAGTTAGCCTCGCCTCAATAAAAGGCACGGTGTGGTCAGGATCACTCAAACTGTCTCTCTTTTGTTCAAAATTGACTTATTTTTAAGTGAAATCAACAACTGACATATGGGAAAATGACCAAACGCCTCAATACAAGGTTCGGTGTGGCCGACACCACTCAAAATGCCTCTATTTTGTTAAAAATGGACTTAATTTTAAGTGAAATCAACAACTGACATATGGTAAACCGAACAAACGCATTCGGATTCTAATGATACTATAGGAAAACGATCTATAGGTCATATGTGACTTGTAAGAGTCAACCCCACCTCAATCCAAGGTGCGGTGTGGACGGTACCATTCAAAATGTATCTTTTTTGTTCAAAATGACTTTAATTTTAAGTGAAAATAACAACTGACATACGGAAAACCGACCAAATGAATTCCAAATCTATTTAAACTTTAGTAAAATGATACATGGGTCATATGTGACATGTACGAGTCAACCCCGCCTCAATCCAAGGCACGGTGTGGCCGGAACCACCCAAACTGTCCCTCTTTTGTTTAAAATGGACAATATTTTACGTACATACGGCAAACAGATCAAACGGATTCTGATTGTGTTGATACTTTTTCACAACGATCCATGACTCATATGTGATGTGTATGAGTCAACCCCGCCTCAATTCGAGGCCCGGTGTGGCCGACACCACTCAAAGTGCCTCTGTTTTGTTAAAAATGGACTTAATTTTAAGTGAAATCAACAACTGACATACAAAAAACCGACCAAACGTATTTGGATTATATTTAAACTTAAGGAAAAAAATACATGAGTCAAATGTGATGTGTACGAGTTAACCCCGCCTCAATACGAGGCCCGGTGTGGCCGACACCACTCAAAGTGCCTCCTTTTTTTTAAATGTACTTAATTTTAAGTGAAAATAACAACTGTCATACGGAAAACTGACCAATCGCCTACAGATTCTATTGAAACTTTAGGAAAACGATCCATGGGTCATATGTGATGTGTACGAGTCAATCCCACCTCAATCCGAGGCACTGTGGGGCCGGGACCACCCAAATTGCCAGTCTTTTATTGAAAATGGACTAAATTGTAAGTGAAAACAACAACTGTCATACGGGAAACTGGCCAAATGCGTTCTAAATCTATTGAAACTTTAGCACAAAGATCCATGGGTCATATGTCATGTGTAAGAGTCAATCCCTCCTCAATCCGAGGCGCGGTGTGGCCGACACCACCCAAACTGTCTCTCTTATGTTTAAAATGGACAATATTTTACGTACATACGTCAAACCGATCAAACGGATTCTGATTGTGTTGATACTTTTGAACAACAATCCATGACTCATATGTGATGTGTAAGAGTCAACACCTCCTCAATCTGAGGCCCGGTGTGGCCGACACCACTCAAAGTGACTCTGTTTTGTTAAAAATGGACTTAATTTTAAGTGAAAACAACAACTGACATACGCCAAACCGACCAAACACATTCGAATTATATTGAAACTTAAGGAAAACGATCCATGAGTCAAATGTGACCTGTACGAGTCAACCCTGCCTCAATCTGAGCCGCAGTGTGGCCGGGACCACTCAAACTGTCTCTCTTTTGTTCAAAATGGACTAAATTGTAAGTGAAATCAACAACTAACATAAGCGAAACCTACCAAACGCCTTCGGATTCTGTTGAATCTTTAGGACAACGATTCATTGGTCATATGTTATGTTTATGAGTCAACCCCGACTCAATCCGAGGCTCTGTGTGGACGGGACCACCCAAAATTCCTCTCTTTTGTTCAAAATGGACAATATTTTACGTACATACGCCAAACCGATCAAACGGATTCTGATTGTGTTGAAACTTTAGGAAAATGATCCATTTTTCATATGTGACGTTTACGAGTCATCCCCGCCTCAATCTGAGGCCCGGTGTGGCCGACACCACTCAAAGTGGCTCTCTTTTGTTTAAAATGGACTTAATTTTAAGTGAAAACAACAACTGACATATGTCAAACCAACCAAACGCCTTCATATTCTGTTGAAACATTAGGAAAACGATCCATGGGTCAGATGTGACATGTTAGAGTCAACCTCGCCTCAATCCGAGCCGCGGTGTGGCCGGGACCACTAATATTGTCTCTCTTTTGTTGAAAATAGACTAAATTGTAAATGAAAACAACTGACATACGCCAAACCAACCAAATGACTTCTGATTCTATTGAAACTTTAGGAAAACGATCCATGGGTCATATGTGATGTGTACGAGTCAACCCCGCCTCAATCCGAGTTCTGGTGTGACCAGGACCACTCAAACTGTCTCTCTTTTGTTCAAAATGGACTAAATTGTAAGTGAAATCAACAAGTGACATACGGGAAACCGACCAAACGCTTCGGATTCTGTTGAAACTTTAGAAAAATAATCCATGGGTCATATGTGACGTTTACAAGTCAACCGCGCCTCAATCTGAGGCATCGTGGGGCCGGGACCACCCAAACTTCCTCTCTTTTGTTCCAAATGGACAATATTTTACGTACATAGGCCAAATCGATCAAACGGATTCGGATTGTGTTGAAACTCTAGGAAAATGATCCTTGGCTCATATGTGATGTGTTCGAGTTAACCCCGCCTCAATACGAGGCCCGGTGTGGCCGACACCACTCAAAGTGCCTCTTTTTTTTTAAATGTACTTAATTTTAAGTGAAAACAACAACTGACATACGGAAAACTGACCAAACGCCTACGGATTCTATTTAAACATTAGGAAAACGATCCATGGGTCATATGTGATTTGTACGAGTCAACTCCACCTCAATCGGAGGCCCGGTGTGGCCGACACCACTCAATGTGCCTCTGTTTTGTTTAAAATGGACTTCATTTTAAGTGAAAACAACAACTGACATACGCCAAACTAACCAAAATCCTTCGGATTCTGTTGAAACATTCGTAAAATGATCCATGGGTCATATTTGATGTGTACGAGTCATCCCCGCCTCAATCTGAGCCACGGTGTGGCCGGGACCACTCAAACTATATCTCTTTTGTTCAAAATGGACTAAATTGTAAGTGATATCAACAAATGACATACGAGAAACCTACCAAACACCTTCAGATTCTGTTGAAACTTTAGGAAAACTATTCATGGGTCATATGTGATGTGTACGAGTCAAACCCGCCTCAATCCAAGGTGCCGTGTAGCCGAGACCACCCAAACTACCTCTCTTTTGTTCAAAATGGACAATATTTTACCTACATACGCCAAACCGATCAAACGGATTCTGATTATGTTGAAACTTTAGGAAAATGATCCATGGATTATATGTGACGTGTACGAGTCAACCCCGCCTCAATCCGAAGCACGATGTGGCCGACACCACTCAAAGTGTCTCTCTTTTGTTTAAAATGAACTTAATTTTTAGTGAAAACAACAACTGACATAAGCCAAACTGACCAAAAACCTTCGGATTCTGTTGAAACTTTAGGAAAACGATCCATGGGTCATATGTGACATGTACGAGTCAACTCCGCCTCAATCTGAGCCGCGGTGTGGCTGGGACCACTCAAACAGTCTCTCTTTTGTTGAAAATGGACTAAATTGTAAATGAAATCAACAACTGTCATACGGGAAATCAACCAAACGCCTTCGGATTCTATTGACACTTTAGGAAAACTATTAATGGGTCATATGTGATGTGTACGAGTCAATCCCGCCTCAATCCGAGGCGCGGTGTGGCTGAAACCACTCAAATTATCTCTCTTTTGTTAAAAATGGACAATATTTTATGTACATACGCCAAACCGATCAAACAGATTCTGATTGTGTTGAAACTTTAGAAAAACGATCCATGGATAATATGTGACGTGTACGAGTCAACCCTGCCTCAATATGAGGCTTGGTGTGGCCTTCACCACTCAAAGTGTCTCTCTTTTGTTTAAAATGGACTTAATTTTAAGTGAAAACAACAACTGACATACGCCAAACCAACCAAACGCCTTCGGATTCTATTGAAACCTTAGAAAAAAGATCCATGGGTCATATTTGACGTGTAAGAGTCAACTCCGCCTCAATCCGAGCCGCGGTGTGGCCGGGACCACTCAAATTGTCTCTCTTTTGTTAAAATGGACTAAATTGTAAGTGATATCAACAATTGAGATACGGGAAACGGACCAAACGCCTTTGGATTCTGTTGAAACTTTAGGAAAACGGTCCATGGGTCATATGTGATGTGTACGAGTCAACCCCGCCTCAATTGGAGTCACCGTGGGGCCGGGACCACCCAAACTGCCTCTCTTTTGTTCAAAATGGACAATATTTTACGTACATACGCCAAACCGATCAAACGGATTCTGATTGTGTTGAAACTTTAGGAAAATGATTCATGGATCATATGTGACGTGTACCAGTCAACCCCGACTCAATCCGAGGCCTGGTATGGCACTTATGGAGTCACAAGTGATGAGACTCCTAAGAAAATACCTTTTCACCATATATTAGAAAAGTGGTTGTCATATGAAGATTGAAATGGGTGTAAATAATATTTGAGTTATTGAAACTCTTATTCAACTATACGGGATGATTGTTTTCATATGAAGATTCAAATGGGGAATTATTCACCATGTCTCTAATCAAAGATGTGGTCTTTTTTTGTTGTTTTAAGTTTTCAGTGTTTTAAGTGCTGTTTCGTATGCAGGTTTTTGTTGTTTTAAGTTTTCAGTGTTTTAAGTGCTCTTTGTATGCAGGTGTATGCACATGAGGGGCTGCTGTGCAACAATTCTGGAAATACACAATACCAACGGTTTACAACCGTTGGTATACTTTGAGAAGAATTATACCTACGGTTTGTAACCGTTGGTATAGTATTTGTTATTGAACATATGCCAACGGTTTCATTGAAACCGTTGGGAAAAAAACTATACCAACGGTTGTAAACCGTTGGTATAATATCAAAATCATAGAATTCCCAATGGTTTTAAACCGTTGGGTAAACCTATACCAACGGTTCAACAAGAACCGTTGGCAAATCAAGACATAGAGTGGGCTATACCAACGGTTTAGTTCAAACCGTTGGTATAGATCTTTCCCCACGCCTTACTTCCCTACGGTTTGGACAACCGTTGGTATAGAGTATACCAACGTTTTTCCAGCCTATACCAATGGTTTAGAACCGTTGGTATATCCTCCATTTCCAGTAGTGCAGTAAGAGGATAGATAAGAACAATATAGCATGGGGTGAGCATAATCATGATGGAGATCTTGAACATGAGAGGAGCATAAACAATAAATTTGAAATGTGGCAAACCATAAAAATGAAACATCATGTCTTAGTGGTTAACTACCACACATACATGTGAAAAAAGATAGCATCATGTTCACACATCATTTCACATTTACTCATGAGATTCATCACTTTACCCAAGGAATTGGAGCGCTATATAATTCCGGGTGCACCCGTCACATTTAAACATTCATATTGCGCTATATAATTCCGGGAGAACCCATCACATCATACCATTATCATAATCATGATTTCCACATAGAACACATATAAAAAATGTAAATAAATAAACCATGGAAAGGAATGGGTTTCATCTCATAATAACACATTCATAAGCTTTGGGTTCCCAAAAGAAAGGGGGAACAACATACTTGATATAAGAACCATCAACCTTGAATGAGAGGTACAAGTTGAGATCTTGAAAGAAGAGTTCTTTTGGAAAACATTTTGATGAACATAAAAACCAATGACAAACATGTATATCCTAGAAAAGTAAAGGAAATGATGAACAAAAGACCTTTCAGGGGTAACCATATCAAAAATGGAATGAAAGAGGGAGAACCCGAATGAAGAAAATTGGGTTCGAGATTTCCCTGTACCTTGTACTCGAATGCCTCCTTATCTTTAATGTCCTATATAATGACATTATATTCATTAATTAGAAATTCCAGAACCTTTTATACATTAATAGGGTTCATTCTGGTTTCATTATTTCATATTATGTTCCTTTGGATGACTTATAGAGTTTAAAAACATTGTTCGGGGATGTTCGTTTTTATGGTTTTCTTGAGCGGTCCACTTGTATTCATAATTTGATGCTTGGGTAGATCATGGGTAAACATCCAGAACTGATATTACATGTTATTAATGATATTACAGAAGCTTTAATGATTTTATAATGAGTTATATTAGATCCAAGTGGACGAATCATTAGATAAAAATTTAATGATGGTTATTTGGGTTAATTTGAGCGGTTTTTGGATCACAACGATATTGTCTTAATAATAAAGCCATAGGTTATTTCCAGAACATAAAATAGAAAATAATACATATAAAAAATTCTGGATCAACAATAAAAATGGTTTCATGACCAGATTTAAGGTATAAACTGAAGAAGAGAGCATGTTGTTTTTGAAGGTGATAAATTATCACCACGTGAACAACGTTCTCTTTAATAAAATAAAAGGAAGAGGAAAAGAGTGTGGGGTGATATAATATACCATTAGAATAATAATATTATAGTATATATATAATACTGGATTTTCAGAACAATTTGTATGAAGATAGGTAGGGAGATATCAAAAAAGAAACTCAAACTTGAAAGGAAATTAAAAGAGAAGAGAGAGAGAAATTACCTTTAGAATCCTCCCATTGAGATCCTCTTTAAGGAAGCTAGGCTTTGTCTTTTGATGAGACCAGCAGCTTTTGGATGTGGGGGATGAGATAGGGAAGGTGTTTGCGGAGAATTTAGAGAAGTCTTGGAGCTTGAGTGGTGTGAGGAAAAGAGGGAGTGAAGGGTGGCCTTTATAGTGGATGGGAGAGGGGTTTCCTTAATATAAAATTGATTAGTTTATTAATTTCACCTAAGACAAGGAATAGTGAGTCTTGGATGACTAAGAATAGTAAATAAGACTTTTGAATTCGGGATTTGGGTGCTCACATCACTTGTGATGTCATGAATAGTGGGTTTTAATTAAAATGTATTTATATGAAAAATTAATGTATTCTACTATTCATCAAAAATTCAAGTATCTCAGAAAAATCCCAAAATTTTACCCCAACCATTTTTCGACGTGTAGAATCCAAAAATGAAGTTCATTTTTCAAAAATAATTTTCTAAATATTATTTATTTAATATTTATTTAAAATCATAATTTACTTAAAAACAGTTTTTAAAAATAAAACTGATTTTGCAATTCTTTCAATAATTACTTAGGGTCTTATAAAATTATCTAAAAACTATTGATTCAAGAATTTATGAATATATTTCAGGAAAATTAGTATTCTTTTAAATTAATTAATTAATTATAATTAATTATTTATGACTTATAAAATACCAAAAATGTTTACTAAGGTCAAATTGTCACTTTCTAAGATGTCTAAATTTTATTTTATTATTCATAGGTAATGTTACTCTTATTTACTATTTATAATGGTAATATTACTACTCATAAGGTTAGGTTACTATTCATAAGGGTAGGTTACTATTCACCAAAAATTATTTTTGTTTCATTGGACTCCAAAATCTTTCTTGAACACAACCATGAATGTTGGATTTTTAAAATTCCAAACATAGGGGTGACAAAATTATGTTTAAAGGTCACTTAGTAGTTCATTATTTTTTGTTTTTATGACATAGATATAATAAGGGAATTTTCTATTGAAAAACTTTGTGTCGTTACAATATATGATATCATAAAAATACGTATGATTCTGGAATAAGTCAATAACATTATTTAAATCATTATACAGGAGGTTCAGACACTTACGAAGAAAATCAGACCTAAGGTAAGGGAAAATATCACAATCTCATTTTTATCCGAGATTGTTTATACATTGGTATTTTCAGGGGTGTATTTTACCATCCACATCCATGTTTCCTCAATAAGTAATATTTATATCCTTCTATAATAGTTTATATCCAATTTTACCCTTCGGTGAGTTTTTAGTAAAAGATATGAAAGGAATATTTTGTCGTTTTTCGTACGAAGTACTTTTTGACTTTTTCGACAAAAGTAGGAGAAGAATGTTTTTTAACTTATACGGCATGAATTTATTTTTAAAACATTATTTACAAGAATATTCCTTTACATGTTTTCAAGCATATTTTTAATCAACTTCTTTTAGTTTAAAATTGTATTACATGTTAAGAAAGGAAATTTTTTTGAAGTAGAAAGGATATTTTCCTCAAGAATGGAGTTCAAGAGTTTTATCAAAATTATATTCCATCTAAGATAATATAGGGTTTTTTTCTATCCCTATTATTACATTGATTTGATTATGTTGTGATAGAAATATTTTTATGAATTACTTTATCTTATATGAATTCTTTTATGATGTCACGATATTTATGATTCCCATTTTTATTACATGGGTTATGCTATGATGTATGGTTTATGATTTTGTGGAACACATAAGAGTGGTATCATTATGAGATGGTTGGGACCTATATCTCTATCCAATTCATTGGGTAAAGATTTTATATCTCATGAGATAGACATGGCTGGAACAGCAGGTTAAACCGGTTCAGGGAAACAGGACTGAAACGAGGAGTGAACTCGGTTCAGAAATGGACTTTTTCCACAAAGATTGTCTTGGAAATGAGTCTTGACTAATAAGAAATGTTTCTCTATGATTATGTGTGTATTCCACAATGTTTCATGTTTCATGTTCAGATTATTGGGATTACATTTCACTACTATGATTTGACCCATGTTATGAAATTATGATCTCTTTTGCAGGTTAGGATTTCCAAAAGTTATGTTATTATGTATATGATGTGATTGATAATTCTTTTGGTTACCCTTACTGAGCATTTGAGCTCACCCATTTGTATGTTTTATTTCCCCAGGTCAGGAAGAAGGTTATTAATTAGGATATGAAAAAAAGGGACTCCAGATATGATGAAATAAATGGGAGGCAAAGTAGATGCTTTATGAACCAGTTGTTTATGTTTCCCAGTTTCTAAAGACACTATACCTATACGGACCTTTCCTATTTTTGTTTTATGTTGTAATAAGTGTGCTTCAATTCTGAAGTAATAACAATGTATGTAAAGTATAGGTCGTTATAGTTGGTATCGGAGGAAAGGTATAGTCAACCATTGGGAACTAAGATGTGAAAGACTTAGTAAGAACCCTAAGGATAAGTCTAAGCATAGAACACAATCTTAGTGTTTTAAAAATAGACATGAATAACCTAGGATAAGACCTTAAGTGTGAAATTTTATTCTTGATTATGTGGTTTTATTATTATAAGTAGTGTTTCTCATACTATTCTTCATGGTTTATGTCAATGGATGGAACCCGAAGGAACTGTGTTAATATGGAATGTGACGGGAAATGCAATGATTGTCCCCCTGAGCAACCAAACGTTATGGGAGCTGGAATGCCAAATCTTGTAACCATTCTCACACAACATTCTCAAGCTATGAATCATGCAGGACTTCCAAACGAGAAAAGGAAGGAGCAACATTCTGTTGAATCCTTCATGAGGCAGCGTCCACCTTTATTCAGTGGGTCTACTGATCCATTAGTTGCTGAACAATGGATTAGTAATACTTAAAAGTTATTTTTAGTTCTTCAATGTTCTGAACATGATAAAGTCATCCTAGAAGTGTATCGTTTTGAAGGAGATGTTGATCAGTGGTGGAATCTTGTTAAGAATACGAGCCAAAGGGATGAAATTGAGTCCATGCAATGGGATGAGTTCAAGAACATATTTTTCAATAAGTACATCCCTCGTATTCTCTGAACAATGATGGAGAAAGAGTTTCTTGAACTGAAGCAAAGGGATGATGAATCTGTTGGTACCTATGAAGCAAATTTTACAAGACTTGCAAGGTACACTTTTGGTATTATTATCCAACCTGAGAGTAAGATCGATTGATTATTTAGTGGCTTAAAACCAAGTCTTTGATGGGCATTAGCCATAAGGGACTTCAATAGCTACGAGTAAATCGTTCGATGTGCTCTCAATGTTGAGATGGAGATCCGAGTAACCCATCACTCTTATGGGTTTGATAAGAAGAGGAAAATGGAATTAAAAGGAAAATTTAAAGAGCACACTAAAAATAATATGATCTTTCCCTTATGCTCATATTGTGGAAAGAAACATGGAGGGAGTTTTTTTAAAAGGGCAAGTAAATGTTTCAAATGTGGAAAGGAAGTTCATCGGGCATTTGAATGCTGCAATGATGGGAAGAAGATGTCTAATGATGAAAAATGAGGAAGGGATACACAGAATGAACATACTACACTTCAATTTTTCAAGTGCAAGGAGATGGGGCATTATGCCAATCAATGCCCAAATCCAAGGGTTGATGATGATGGTCAACGTCAACAAATAATTAAGGATAAAGACAAAGGAAACTCACAAGGAATTTCTATCAGCGATGTGGAGTACGATAACGATGTGGTGAAAGGTACACTAACCATCCACTCTAAAGTAGGAAATGTTTAATTTGATTCTAGATCCACCCACTCTTTTATTTCTGAAGAATTTTCTAACAGTACCACCTTGTTACCTCAACAATTTGATGTTGAGTTAGCTGTGACAACCACTAGTGGCACAATAGTTGCACAAAAGTTTATAATTCTTCCCCGATTGAATTTTGTGGGAAAGTGCTTCCTGAAAATCTTGTGATCCTTCCTATAGTGTAATTTGATGTGATTCTTGGCATGGATTGGATTTCATTATATGGATCTCATATCAATTTCCAAATAAGGGAAGTCACATTTCATATCCTAGATCAATCTACGATCGTCTATCGGTGCAATGATGAACATTACCTTATAGTGGACATTTCTTCCATCTTATGGGTCTTGATTCCACTAAATGAGGGTTACTTATCTAAAATGGATGGAGAGAAACTCACGATTAAGAATATGCCCATTGTATAGGAGTTTGAAGATTTCATTCCAGAGGAATTGTCGGGTCTTCCACCAAATCGTGAAGTTGAGTTTTCAATAGACCTCGTACACGGTGTTTTGCCTATTTCAAAGACACCTTATAGAATGTCCCCATTTGAGTTGCAGAAATTGAAGAAGCCACTCCAAGAGAATCTTGATAAGGGATTCATATGCCCTAGTGTGTCACCTTGGGGAGCACATGTTCTGTTTGTTAAGAAGAAAGATGGATCAATGAGACTCTGTATTGATTATCGAGAACTTAACAATATCACTATCAAGAACAAATATCCTCTCCCACGCATTGATGATTTATTTGACCAACTAAGCGGAGCTCAATACTTTTCCAAGATTGTTCTTCATTCAGGGTATCATCAATTACAGGTCAAAAGGGAGGATATACCAAAGACGGATTTCCGTACAAGGTATAGACACTATGAATTTATAGTGATGTCATTTTGTCTTACTAATTCCCCTACTATCATCATGGATCTGATGAATAGAGTCTTTAGAGACTATCTTGATCAGTTTGAGGTAGTCTTTATAGATGATATTTTTGTATATTCAAAGAGAGAGGAAGCACATGAAGATCACTTGAGAAATATATTGAAGACCCTGAGAAAGGAGAATATTTATGCCAAATTTACCAAGTGTGAATTTTGTCTTAAAAATATTCATTATTGGGTCACATAATCTCAAAAGAGGGGATATCTTTGTATCCAGCAAAAACAGAGGTTATCGAATGATGGTCGAGACCAAAAACAGTAACTGAGATCTGATGTTATCTTGGTTTGGCTGGATATTATCAACATTTTGTGAAATATTTTTCACGATTATCTAATCCACTCACCAGGTTGACTCGAAAAGGAGTTAAGTTTGTTTGGATGGAGGAATGTGAAGAGAATTTCAAGGAGTTGAAAAGAAGGTTATCCAGTGCACATGTGCTCACACTGCCTTGTAGTGGAGAAAGGTTTGTGGTCTATAGTGATGCATCCAAGAAGGGATTGGGGTGTGTTCTTACGCGAAATGATATGGTGATAGCTTATGCCTCACGACAGTTGAAAATCCATGAGCAAAATTACCCAACTCAGGATTTGGACTTAGCTGTAGTAATCATTTCATTAAATATTTGGAGGCATTATCTTTATGGAGAAAGGTGTGACATTTATATTGATCATAAAAGTTTAAAGTATATCTTCACACAAAAGGAGCTTAATATGAGCCAAAGAAGATTGTTGAAGCTGATTAAGGATTACGACTGCTCAATCCATTACCACCCTGGGAATGCAAACAAGTTGGCAGATGCATTAAGTCGACATGACCATAACAGTTTATCCATGATGAGGATCACAAAAGATCGAATATTTCTAGATTTACAAAGGATTGATCATGGATTTATAATGGAAGGGGAAAATCTTATCTTTCTCAAATGAATGTTCAACCATCTATACATGTGATGATTAAAGAGGCACAGAAAGAAGATGTAGAGTTACAAAAGAAGGTAAGAAATTTACCTGAATTCAACCTTGATTGTGATGGGATAATAAAGATCAGGAATCAGGTTTGTGTTCCTCCCATCCCAGAATTAATGAAGGAGCTGCTGGATGAGGCTCATAGTTCTTCATTTTCTATTCATACTGGAAGCACGAAGATGTATAGGGATCTGAAATAGTACTTCTGGTGGGATGGCATGAAAAGAGATGTTGCTGAATATGTCTCTCGATGCTTGGTTGTTCAGCAAGTTAATGCTGAGAGACATAAGTCTAAGGGGATGTTACAACCATTACCCATACCAGAATGGAAATGGGAAAACATCCCTATGGAATTTGTCACAGGACTTCCAAAAACATACAAAGGCAATAATGATATCTGGGTCATAGTTGATCATCTTACAGAGTATGCACACTTCATTGCTATTAGATAGGATTTCTCTCTGGATCAGCTTGCCATGATATATGTAAAGGAAGTGGTATGATTGAATGGAGTACCACTTTCAATTATATCTGATCGGGATCCGAGGTTTACCTCAATGTTCTGGTGAAGTCTTCAACATATTCTGGAATGAGAGTTGAGTTTCAGCCCTGTTTATCATCCTCAGACAGACGGTCAGTCGAAGAGAACAATTCAAATTCTAGAAGATATGTTGAGAGCTTGATCTATGGATTTCAAAGGTGATTGGGATCGACACCTACCTTTGGTGGAATTTTCTTATAGTAATAGTTTTCACTCCAGTATTCAGATGGCTCTTTATGAAGCTCTTTATGTGAAGAAACTCATGACTCCAACTTGCTGGGATGAAGTTGGGGAAAGAAAGCTATTAGAACCTGATATTGTTGATGAGATGGAAGAAAAGGTCTGATCTATTAAACAACACATAAGAGAAACTCAAAGTCGACAAAGAGGTTATGCCGAAAACTGAAGAAAAGACCTAGAGTTTGAAGTGGGTGATAAAGTGTAATTATGAATATCTCCCTAGAAGAGGGTCATGAGATTTGGAAAGAAGGGGAAGTTGAGCCCTAGATATATCGGTCCTTTCGAAATACTGGATAATGTTGGAAAGGTATCTTACTGATTAAAGTTTCCACCGAATCTCTCTCATGTTCACGATGTGTTCCATGTTTCACTTCTGAGAAAGTACATACTTGATCCTTCACATGTACTCAACTCAGAAGTTGTAACACTAGAGCAAGATCTTGCTTATGAAGAATAGCCGATAGAGATTCTGGATCATAGAGAAAAAGTCCTACGATACAAGACCACTCTCTTGGTGAATGTTTTATGGAGGAACAATAAATTAGAAGAAGCTACATGGGAGCTTGAGGATATGATGAGGGAGAGGTATCCTCATCTGTTTGTTACAAAGTGATGAATTTTGAGGACGAAATTCATTTTAAGGGGGGTAGAATGTAACACCCGAGACTTTTATGAGAAATATTTTGTTTTTATGTTATATAAATCATCAAAGGAATATTTCACTACACACAACACTTTCTTGGATTGCTTTACACGCAATCTCTACCTTCCTCGATAGCTTGCGTCGTATGAAATACCGAGTTTCACTAAACAACAATATGCTGTTAAAATATTATTAAACTAGCTATTATGAATAGTAATAACCGCCATTTAAAATTTTTTAAATTTTATTTTTCAAAATGGACTTCATTTTTGGATTAGGAATATCGAAATTAGCTTAGGGTGAAATTTTGGTACTTTCCGGATAAATTTCATATTATGATGAATAGTGAAAATTACTAAATTTTAATTAAAAACAACAATGTTAATAGAAATAATTAATAGTGATAAATTATTAATTCCAGTGGTTTTAAATTATATTTAGAATACATTTTTACCATTTAATACAATTTTGGTCATTGAATGTAATTTCACATTTAAACCGAACATAAACAAGTGTCAATATTTTGATAGTTATTATCTCTTAAAAACACGTTATTTGTTTTGACAACGAGAATTAATTTTTAAACAAATTAATGCAACGGATTTGTTTTGAATTTGGTAAAATAGACATCATTTTTGAATTCATAATTTCAAATATATCTTAGGCCTACTTTATGGTATTTTTCTGGAAACTTTCATTTTTTGATGAATAGTGAAACCACTAAGTGGTAGTTAAAAAAACTGAATTTTTCATAAAACATAATTTTACCGCTTCTGTGAGTGGAATTTCGAAAATCCAAGAGACAAGATTATTATCATGGACTAAAATTTGGTTCAATGAGATGAACGTAATTATTGGTGAATAGTAACTTTTTACTTTTTTTACCACAGTTAAAAGTAAATAGGGTAATTAAGGGTAAAAATGATATTATTATCACCCTAAAAAATGTCCTAATTTTATTGGATAAGACTAATTCGAAAAAAAAACCTTAGGAATAAAATATGACAATTTAGGCCCAAATGGATTTGATTAGGACATTTATTATCAATTTATTTAAAGAAGGGTTAAAATAGTTCAAATCAATGTTTAATAACAAAATCATTTTTAATATAGGGTTATACATAAGATAAATTCGACTATAACTTTTCATTAGAAAGCTAAAAAGAGTTCCTACATAATGGAATTTTATTTGTAATTTTTAGATATTAAATAATTTAATTTATTTATGACACAATGATGACGATGTAATTATCTTATTAATGAAATATTGACATAATTGATATTATAAATACCCAAATAAAAGTAATTTGAGACTTTTTATGAATTCCACTAATTTTCTAGGTTAATATGACATGTTAGTATTGATTTAATTAACGTTTTTTGAACTAATATATCTGTTATGAGTTTCAAAACAATCAATTACTAAATAATGTCAAAATTGACATAAAATAGGTTTTAAAACAAACATTATATTATTAATTGTTAGTTTATTCCTAAAAATCTATGGTTCGGAAAAATGACATAGATAAGGTTATATATATTAATAATAAACAACTTGGGGTTCTTTTGGCTTGTTATAGTATGTTTATTAACCATATAGTGTAAGAACACAAAAAGACACGGTAAAAGTAAAATTATCTAACTTAAAGTTAAATATAAATTATAAGGTTAAAATAGGAACCTAAACTTATCTAAATTCTATTGGATGAGAGGATTTCGATCCATTCCCACCTTATCTTCGAAATAAATCAACTTGGAGCTATTTAAAACCGAATTTGGCTTTATAATAATATAATATTTTTAGTTTTTCCAAAGGAGCCCCTCTCCTCCCTTATAAAAGGGCACCTCCTCCCCCTATTCCTCACAAAACATTGAGCCTACAAGCTCGACCAACCCCTACCACATTCTTCTCTCCAGTTCCCTAGAGACGTCCTAGAGGTCCTGGTCTTCTTCAAAGACCAATTTTAGTTCCATAAAAGGAGGTCTCAAAGAAGCGCTTCAAAGAAGAGGTAATGTTTGTTACCGATTCTTTCAACTTTATTTCTTCTTCCACATCTTCTTATTTAGTTGTTTCATTATGAAGTAATAACATAAGTATCACTCATATAATTATATGTTATTATATGTTTGAAACAACCCTATTTCACCATCTATCCTTCCTATGGAAAACGAAATCACCGCGCGTGCGTACGTACGGAATACCGTCTCCACGCCGTGGTGTAAACTATTTTCCACCACCACCTTACTTGGATGGGTATAATGGTGTAAATAATGACTATATATGATTATTGTAAAGTAATATTGATTATGAAATAGTATATATACACTCCAATACAATTCCACGATCATGGGAACAATATCATCGCTCGTGCGTACGTACGGAATACCGTCTCTACGATGTGATGCGACTCGTTCTACATGATCTTCATTGAATAATGATTATATAAATGAATTGAATGAATTAATATGATATATATTACACTAATACCATTCTGGAAATGAGGTATCTATAACCTAAAATGAAAAATATGAATTTATTCGACAAAACACGCATAAGAACAAAAAGTAATAAACACCTGAATAACAAGTAGTAATGAAATATTACTAATAAGAAGCTAATAATATGACAATATATGATATCATAAAAATACTTATGATTCTGGAATAAGTCAATAACATTATTTAAATCATTATACAGGAGGCTCAAACACTTACGAAGCAAATCGGATCTATGGTAATGGAAAATATCACAATCTCATTTTTATCCGAGATTGTTTATACTTTGGTATTTAGTGAGGTGTATTTTATCATCCACATCCATTTTTACTCAATATGTAATATTTATATCCTTCTAAAATGATTTATATCCAATTTTATCCTTCTGTTAGTTTTTAGTAAAATATATGAAAGTAATCTTTTGTCGTTTTTCATACGAGGTACTTTTTTACTTTTCCGAAAAAAGTACGAGAAGAATGTTTTTTTAACTTATACGGAATGAATGGATTTTTAAAACATTATTTTCCAGAAGCTTCCTTTAAAAGTTTTCAAGTTTATTTTTAATCAACATCTTTTAGTTTAAAATTGTATGACATGTTAAGAATGGAAAATATTTTTGAAGTAGAAAGGATATTTTCCTTAAGAATTGAGTTCAAGAGTTTTATCAAAATTATTTTCCATCTAAGATAATATAGGGTTCTATTTATATCCCTATTATTACATGGATTTGATTATGTTGTGATGGAAATATTTTTATGAATTCCTTTATCTTATATGAATTGTTTTATGATGTCAATATGTTTAAGATTCCCATTTTTATTACATGGGTTATGCTATGATGTATGGTTTATGATTTTGTGGCACACATAAGAATGGTATCATTATGAGATGGGTGGTACCTATATCTCCCTCCAATGCATTGGGTAAAGAATTTATATCTCATGATATAGACATGGCTGGAACGGCTGGTTAAACCGGTTCAGTGAAATAGGACTGAAACGAGGAGTGAACTTGGTTCAGAAATGGAATTTGCCCACTAAGATAGTCTTGGAAATGAGTCTTGAGTAATGAGAAATGATTCTCTATGATTATGTGTGTATGCCACAAAGTTTCATGTTTAATGTTATGATTATTGGGATTACAATTCACTACTATGATTTATCCCATGTTATGAAATTATGATCTCTTTTGCAGGTTAAGATTTCCAAAAGTTATGTTCTTATGTATATGATGTGATTGATATTTTTTTGTTTACCCTTACTGAGCATTTGAGCTCCCCCTTTTGTATGTTTTATTTCCCCAGGTCAGGATGAAGGTTATTAAGTAGGATATTCCAAAAAGGGACTCTAGATATGATGAAATAAATGGGAGGTAACGTATATTCTTTATGAACCAGTTTTTTATGTTTCCCAGTTTCTAAAGACTCTATACCTATACGGTCCTTTCCTGGTTTTGTTATATGTTGTAATAAGTGTGATTCAATTCTGACGTAATAACAATGTATGTAAAGTATGGGTCGTTATAAACATTGAGTTGAAAACATACTTAAATTTTTTTCCTATGGTCTCCACGGATAAATTATGGATTTTATCCATTGAAGATGAGACTACCTATTTACATTGTCAACATCAAGTTCACACTGATGTCACTCAACATAATATTCAGCTTGCTTCTCTAACACTGAACTATAGACTTCCACTTATGATTGATCCTATATTCCCTCTTTGAATATAGACCAAAGAGATTGAAGAATTTAGAACCTCTTTGGGGATCCTATTATCTAGGGATTGGGGAAATTGAAGACATCGGTAAACTAGTGAAGAGTCATCTTGGGGGACAATAGAAGATCCACGCTAGTGTTTTTTGAGAGGAAGTGAGTAATGATGTAACACCTGGGGTTTTACAAACACTGTATAATTGAATAATGTTATATGTTTTCATACATTAACATGATTTTACAAATAATATCTCTAATATAATATGTTTTTGCCATGGAAAATAAAACATCTCTTGTAATTTTTAAACAGAAGACATGAGTTCACTAAAAAAATTCCCATCACATCCTACCATACATTGGGAGATTATAATTATCAAGACATGCATAGAGGAATAGCTACCCTATGAAAAATTACGTCTGACCTGTAGAAAAGTCCATTGGCTGTCAAACTCGACAAATAACATCCATCGTTACCAAGGAATCAATTTATCATATTACCATATAGAAAATGCACAATTTGTATAATATAAGCATAAAGGAATGTATTATGAAGATATTTTTCTATGTTTATCATTGGCTGATAACTACTGAGTTGTTGGAATGTTTCTAGAGGATTCATTGGAATGTGACCATCAAGAGGAATACCTATTCCAGGTCTGGAGTTTTAGTATTTATGGGGACCTCTATGACATCAATATTTTCTAGCACAACGTGGTAAGAGGGATTTATAGGAATCAAATCCTCTTCGAAATCTCCGACCTCTACCCCGCTCGTGCCTCTAAACATAAGGATGAGTGCTTTATTAAGAAGATTTACCCTATCTATCCATAATGTATCTGGACTAAGAGAATCAATGAGTTGAACTCACCCCTAGGAATCCATCTGAGGCCATCAGCACCTTACCCATGGTGGTGGTTCTAGTGAAGGGATGTTGGGGGTGATGTGTGCTTAGTTTTTCTGGGGTTCTGATCAAGTATTTTGGAATTGATAGAATAAAATTCGTTGAAGGGGGATAATGTGATTCCCCAAACCTTATTTATTATGTAATAATAATATTATTGTTTTTTTACATTACATGTTTTCCGAACAAAACATGAAAACTAAAGAGTATCCACTTTATATATTTAATCAAAAATGTGTTTACATTATAATAAGAAAAAATGAAAACCATAATACCAATAAGTACCTATTAAATGATATATTAATATTATAGAGAGACAACACAATACAAACAAGACCTTATGCGTACAGTAATGATATTTCGTATAAGTCATAATAAACCTTATTATGGCTCGATCCAGTGCAACCACATTGAGAATCAGTGGTATGATGAGAACCATTTTTTACCAAGTTCTATTGAATATGGTTCACACTAATACATGTTTATATAGGTCCTAAATTAGACCATTTACCTTTAGGATACCATTGAGTTTATAACACCTATTATTATAATCATCGTTCACTCTTTTGGTTATATTTAAAATACACAAGTAAAATCAGTTCTCCCAAATAGTTAAAGTATACAATGAAATTATGAAATTAAATATATAAACTATTTCAATAATATTTAAAAAGGACAATGAGTTAAAATTTTATGTACACATTATAGGATTTCAAATTAGGTATCTATTTCAACAACTTTTCAAATATTTCAAATGTATTTATGAATATTTCCATTCTTGATGTATAAACCAATATCATAACTAAGATTATGTTTTTGATTTATGAAATAAGAATATAAGTTTTTCTTCATGATTTAATGAACATTGATTTATCTCCTTTTTTTAAACTATAGCATTTCTGAAACTATTGTATATATTAATGTTATAGTAGGGAATTCATATTTTGAAGATACCTATATATATTAACCAAAAAATAAATATTTACATAGATCAAATATTGGTGAGTACTCCACCAAGATGAGGTCCATCCTTGTGGTAGCCGTCAATGCCTTGATGGGAATATCACACAACCCCATGAAAATAGACCAGATGTAGTGTCCACAAATAATGCATTATATGATGCATGCACAGGGAGCATAGCATGCCCTTAGTGGACACATGTAAGTGTGTGAGTACCAAAGCGTGCAACCTTATAGGGTGGCATGGTGGTGTGGGTGGGCGTAGAAGAATGGCCATAAAAGAACCATGTACGGGGTGGTACTGGGAGGGGAAAGGAGAAATATAATCATTTTCTCAGAGATCCATTCATATAAAGGATCCATTTAAGCCCCTATGTTTTTATGTTGGATGAAAAAAATCATCCATGATTGGATCATGACCATTGGATCGCATCACGCATGATCTATTCCATCCAATTCAGTTTGGTCCTTGATCAATAGTATCAACAGTATATCCTCCACCTTTTTGTGCACCGTCCAATACATCATGATCTATTTATAGCCCTGAATGTTTTTTTTACAATCAACGTTTCTCTCATAGCTGTACGATCCAATCTACAGCAGATCTGGAACATCCGTCTCGTTTTAAAATATGTGGACTTGCCTCCACTGCTGGATCTTCCCTCAATTAATCTCTATATCCCATTTATTTTCTCTTTTTTCTCATCTGTGATTACTTCTTCTTCCCCCATGATCTGAACTAGTGGTTTATTCCACTTTCTACTTTCCATTTTTTCTAAACCATGACTGGTTAGTCCATCTGTGCTCTCATCATCCACAAGGTTGGACCCTCCCCAATCAATTTTTTAATTCATGTAGTCCTCTTATTTTCATGAATGTGGTGTTTAAAAATATATATGGAGTTCTATATATAGATATCTCATTTTCACCCTAACCTCTCGGATCCTCTTCCTGTCAAGCCTCCGGGGAGTTCTTCAGTGCCCCCTTCGAGTTTATAGAACCTCTTCTCCTCCTCAACACTTGTAAGTGTTCTATATTGATTTTTATTTTTTTGGTATGGGTGTTATATAAATATATATACATATATATGTATACACTTGTATATCTATATTTTGTTGAGCATAATTCATATCGTTTCCTTCTAATGTGGTGAGTCCTTAAACCTACATGACGTTCATAATCGATTATCATACATAGGAAAGTGTTTTTTTAGATATAATATATAATTCTAAATATAGATAATAATATATATAAATAGACATATTTAATAAATAAAACTTTTTATATTTAATTGCACGTTTGGAAATTAATGATCCCTTGTTTTTAACTAATGTCCTTAAAATATTTCAAAAATGTGGTGCCATTTGATCATGGGGAATGAACCTTATATATATTTTGTATATTTCATTATACACATGGATTATATATATATATGTATCATAACCGAACCCTTTCATATTAAATGAATCATTTTGATGTTAATGAACCAATGTTTAACTAATGTTCCTCATACACTCAGAACATGTAAGGTTTTAATAATCCATGAATTCTTTGTGAAAATTTTTTATATATTTGGTATATTATGTTTTATAAGTATATATATACCTTTATGTTTTGATATTGTAATGAAATATTTTTAATAAAAAATAGTTTTTTGATTCAAATAACATGTTAAATTATTTATTAAACCATGGGTTGTAGTATATATAATTTTTAGCCACATTTAAAACAGATAAATAATTACCCAAGTGTACGCCCTCCTAATATCATTAGAAGAAGGAAATAATATAAGCACATGAAATTTCCTGAAGAAGTGTTTTTCATTCATTATGTTTTATTCTGTTAAATATGCCCATTTATCAGCATTTGTTCTAAATATGAATGCGTATTACCTAGTTTTATTATTGTGAATTTTTAATATAAAATCGATATATCATTAATAAGTATTTTAGAGAATGTCATTTTATGTGATACACTACTATTTAATCTACATTAGTTATTGACACATGAGTTTCGTAACATACTTCTCATTAATTTTCATGAATTGATAGAATTTTTATATGCATGAATTACAATGTTTATGTAAATTCTAATGAAATGGACTTTTATGAATTAAGTATATAAATTTTTCAATGTTGTAAGGGACACTATGAATTAATATGAAATGAGAAATTTAATTATTAAAGGTGGTATAAGACACATTTATTATGTGAAATAAGAATCCAAGTAATACATGACACTTGGAATGATATGTGATAATTAATTTTTCAAATCCAATTTGTGTGATCGCATTGCTATATATAAATGAGGAATGAAATGGATATACGAATGCGTCGGGTGGGATCCTCTACAACCCCTCGGGTCATCAGTAGGACTCATTAGGAAAACTACAGTCTTGGAAAAAGGTCATGACTAATTTATGATTTATGGTTTTTGGTTGTAGCCTTAATCATTAGATGTCTTGGTCGGGTGCTTTGAGTCAGTCCTGCAATATACACTTTCCTTATTATGAAAATATAATTTAATTAACCAATAAATATTACACCAGTATAATATTCATTGTTAAAGATGATATATTTGTTAGAACCAAAGGTTGTAAAATGTTATGGATTATTACTTATTTAATAACTCGCAATTATATCATCCAGTGCATGTTTCAAAATAGTAGTGGAGGGAATTGAACTTGTTATCTTATGAGCAACTATGAACTTGTATTACTCTTAGTTCTAAATTATATACTCTAATATTTACATGTTATACATATTATTTTTTTGAATTTCACATTCTTAGTATTATGTATGACCATTATTATAGTTGGAATATGTTTTATTATAACTCTATTAGTATTCTATGAAATGTGCTATTAAAATCATTACACTAAATGCTATGTTATGATACATGTGTTACAACATTATTTATGAAAATGTTTTATAGAAAATTTTAATGTTATGTTTTCGAATGGGATTTAACTGGTATTTTATATTATTTTAAACCCCTTGATAGGAATTCATATGCTCACCATATGTTTTCAAAGAATTTTCATTTACATGTTTAGTAGATTTATGTACCTCTGTATGTTGACTGCTTACTGAAGAAATTTTTGTTCGGTTTTGAAGCAATTGTAATAATTGAATGTGAATCTCTGGGACATAAAAAATTATGATATCTAGTTTAAAATGTGTCTGTGTTTTCAGAACATATTTTATTAAAAAAATTTACGCACAATGTTTTATTCAAACTCATCACTCGCATCAGGGCAACAGGGGTCTAGGGAACGGTGGTAGAAATATTTTGAAATACTATATTTTGATTTACAATGTATCAAACATCTTTTTCTAAATATAATAATTTAAATTTTAAAATAATTCTTATAATAATTTAAATTTAATTTTTTTTGAAAGAGAAAAGTATATTTAATAAGAATATATTTAAAAGATTAAATAATACATGTATTTTTAGGTTGTTTCATTTCAAATCAAATCTGAATCGTACGACATTACATGATATAATAAGAACAGTGGTTGAATCGAAAAATTCAATCAATCAAAATTATTAATAAATAATGTAAATTGTATTATTATTTATTATTATTTTGATCACAATATGTGAATACCGTTGAAATAGTGAGAAAATTTGATGTGAAATATTGAAATATGATTTCATAAATAAATTTTATCATTATAGTAAAATGAAAAATTCCCAGTTTTAATTATAATGGTTCTATTAATAATTTTACATGAAATATAAGATAAAAATCATTTTTAAATGAAATATCAAAAACTGATCCATGAATATTTAGTAGTTATTTTCAAAAGTAAACAGTTATGCGAAGACAAAAAATATTATCGGTTATGGATAACCCAAAGGATTTTTTAAGAAAATAACTCTAAAAAATCCCACATAATAATAAGTTATATGAGATATAATATCAAATGTTTATAAAGTGAAAAACAAATTGAATAATATTATATATGTAGATCTCATATTAATTAATTTTTAAATTTTATGCCAGAATGATAATTGGTATAGTGGGTAATTAATCTTAAAATATGATGTGACTTATTATAAATCATGATATCCATATTTTATAAATATATTCATAGTAAAGAAAATTTGTTTTATACATTTTAATTTATACATGATAAATATAAAGTATCTTGTAAAAAAAATTATTAGAAGATACAAAAAATAGTTATTTTTATGTTGTAAAAAGTAAACCCAACAAGTATATTTGTGTTCAAAAAACATTTTGACCATAGAAATTATTTAATTTATTTTTTTAAAGGTAACATGAGATGGTTTAATAAATAACTTAAATATCCTGGATGGTATCATAAACATATTTCTATTCACCCCTCAAAATATAACTATTTTTGAATATGGTAAATGTACCAAGAAATAATATTGGAACGGATAAGCCATTACAGAATGTGTATAATATGTATTAAAACCTCAATAAATAGACATATTAAAATATAAATTTAAATCAAATTATAATTTTTTTTATATTTAAATATTTATATGGAATATTAATTACTCGATCTTAAATTTGAACCTAAGAAAATAAGAAAAAACCAAATCATAAAGGTATATTGAGATGAAAACCCTTATAATAACATTCAGCTTCAATGATTGTGTTTGGCTGACTATATGTTTAACATAATAAATATAATAAACTATTAAATTCTCATATTTATAACCATATATATATTAATATATTTTTAATGATTGGGGTTGAAGCCAAATTTATTATTAAATCAATGAAATGTTTTATTTGAACTGGGTATACATTCTGTATTTTCATTATTTCAGACATTGTGAACAAATATATATGTTTCTCTACATTATTTTATATGATGTTCTATATTTGATAACTATCTATGATATTGAAATATATGAATTTTATTATTTATAATGCATTATATTCATTTAATGGTAATTTGATTCACAAGTCCTATAGATGGATCCAGTTTCTTGTATGTTTTGTATGTTTTATAGAAACAATATAGTGTAAATTAGTGACTAATTTATTATTAATATAACCATCGAGAATTTAAATATTTTTATTATAATAATTTTAATTACATATATAAATTTATATAATCGTACTTGTATGGTGGCGAAGGCATATGATATATGTCATTCCATTGAGGTAGAAGTATGCACATATACTCTGACATTGATTTCATTTCCCAATGATCACTGTTAATTCTCCAGCTAATTTATATTTTACATATATTATCCTATTAAAAATATAATTTTGCTTCATTGAATACTTCTTTAAAAATTATTATATGTTAGGGATGAAAAATAATAAAATTGGTCATTGAGGTAGTAGCCTATATTTTTTAATGAATGGAATATTAATTTTTTATAGATAAGGAAAAAATACGGACAATGATTATTACATGAATATAATAACACAAAAATATACTAACTATTCAAATGTAATTAGCGTTGAATAGTTTAATAATCTCTATGAATTAAAAAATCATAAATAAATTAACATGAAAATGGCAGATCTGGGATTGTTTACCTTACTTCATTGAATAACTATTTTCCAAATTTTATGAACACATTGAGGTTATGACAACCCAATAGAGTATGATATATGTATCTTTAAATAAATTTCATTTCATCAATATCTTATAATGATTACAACAAAAATTTTATATTTATAGAGAAAATTAAATCCTTATAAACTATCCATAAAAATTATCTTATTAATAATAATATAAAAACATTTAATGAATATAAACATATACGTTTTATATAATGAATATGAATTTTTAGTAATGTCGTTATTAACAAATTTTAATTTTCAAAAATAGTTTTAATTATTTTTATAAAAAATAATATTATTAATTATAACAGACTATAAAAATTTAATTTAAAATGACAACATTTAAAAAATCTACACTTCAATATTCTTAGACTGTGAATGATAGATAATTTTTTTAAAAGAATAATGTTTTTGGAATATTTAAAAATATAGATTTAATTTTTAATTTTATTTCATATAAATAATGTAAAAAGTTAAATTATTTTTTAATATGGATTTAAAAGTACAATTTATTTATTTATATTTTTGTTAATATAATTATGGTAATTTTTTTTAATGTTTTATAAATATTGGAATAAAAACATTATAAATGTAAGAAATGGTTTTTTTTTGTGAAAACTATATTTCATTGCATTTTAAGAGTTTTTATTAATTCTTATATATGGGAAATTTACAAATTGAATTCGATATAATGTCTTCAATATTTTTAATTAAATTATCTAAATAATTTAATGAGGTTATTTTCATTTTGAATAAAATTAATTATAAATACAATAATATTTTTTCAGTATCATTAATTTTAAAATGGGTTAATCATGGTTTTAAAGATAGTGATAATGTTAAATATTCAAATTAAATATTTAAAAATATTGTTTTGTCAGCATATTTACACCGCATACTATCCCTAATTCTAATATCAATCAATTATTAGTGATTTTTCTAGATAAAAATATTATAAAATTATAATCTTTTTATAATTCCTTGTGTGTCACCACCCCTCATAAAAAGGACCACTCATACTTTGTCTTAATTACAAGAAATTATCCATCAATAATGAAAACCCTTGAAAAATTCTTCTATAGTGTTCATAATCCATAAATTAAAGGTTCATTTCTTTTTTATATATCATAAAAGGGGTTCTAAAAAAATTATCTAAATTATGTCATCTCTAAGGGAGGTAATGATCTTAACTGTCGAATTTAAATTTAGTTAATGTTTCATATCCCCTAAATATATGTTATTAATTCTAAAATAATTCCATGAATATTTTTAATATAATTATCTTTCATTGTGATTTTGAGACAACCAATTTTTAACCAATATTCCATTGAAATAAAGTGAAATTATCAACCATATGTATGTATTGATTACTATATACAAGTAAAGATACAATTATTTTTCTATTTCCATCATATATGGATGGTTATAATGATGTATTTAATATTTTCATATTATATTTATTATATAATTATATAATTTTGTTTATAATATAATATATATTTTATGAACATTAATGAAATTGATAATAAATTGTTGTTTTCATGTTAAGGTGTGGACTACCACAACCATTAAGGAACATGATTCTTTTTCAATTATGATTTTCATGCATGGAAATAATTATATTTTTAATGAATATATATGTTAAATATGGTATTATAATTAATATATGATATTGAATTATTATATTCCTTTCTTTCATTCCTGCTATCATAAAATAAATATAGTAATTTTTCATATGTATGACTAAACATCCCTAATAATGGTGTAATTAATTTTTAAATACATACCCATCATGGTTGACCACACACAAATATATATACGTATAATGAATATATATTATATTAATATCCTATTTAACATTTAGGGTATGATGTGACCATGATAAATGTTAATGGCCTAGATCTTTTGAATGGAAACCTCAATAAAAACAAAAAATCTACTTAGAAAAAAAATGAATATTTTAAACGAATTATTATAATGTTTTCATTGAAATTATAATATTGGATAAAAAATGATTTTTATGTTATTTAAATTATTTTTATTCAAATATTAAATAAATTTAATTTTAATATAATTTATTTTAATATTTTTTGATATAATTCAAACTAGTTGTAATGGATTTATATAATAATCATTTTTATTATCAGGAATTTAACAAATAATGTATATAATTATTCAATATAATGACACATATCTTGGAGATCCACTAATTTTTTTCTCCAATGTATATTTAATGATATTATATGTTTATAGTTCATTTTTCCTCATAGACAATTCAATATATTAAATGATTATTTTCATGAAAATTGATATTATTTATCATTTCTTTAAAAAATAAATTTTCATCCACATCCATGTTCTCTAGATCTGTTTTTATGAAAAAAATTATTATTCTCCAATTATATTTTAAATTCAATTAGTCACTTGTTTTAATATTAACAAATGTTTTTAAATGGAATTATAGGGTCATTTTAATATTTATTAACTTCATACTTTTTTAAAGAAAATATTAATGGACTCACTATTTAAATCAACATTATAATGATGAAATATACCACCATCATCAAAAATAAATTTTTTAAATCCCCCATTAAATTATTACAATGTATTTTTAATGAATATATTTTCATTACTATTTATGAAATATGACATATCAATAAGTGATTTAAAAATTAAAATTAAAATTTCCTTATGAAATGTAATTGAAAACTTTTGAATTAATTTTTCATCTAATGTTAATTATTTTTATATTATCTATCATTTATGGGATTATGATCCAACAATATCATAATTATTCATAATTATTATATTTTATTAATAATAAAATGTGATTTATAAAAAGTTTACTTTCAATAGGAAATGATATGATGAAATGTTCAAATGTTAATGAAAATAATTTATTTTCCATAGTAAATGATACTATGAATGAATAATTTTTAGTTCAAAAAAATAAATGAATTTTATTATGTAATTAGTGGGATTGGAATTATATATCCCTCTAATTAATTTTCAAGAGAAGTATGTGTCATGATTTGAGATGGATTCTAATGATAGTGAACCTAGTTTTGTGCATTTATCATTCAACTAGGATAGACATCAGAGTAAAAAATGACTATATATTTGATGAATTGGGATTCAACTCAATCCTATATAATAGTTTTTGAGGATATAACTGAATAAGGAAATTATTTTCAACAATTATTTGTATGCCACAGATATTTGTCTTATGGTAATTTTGTTCATTCATGGTTGATGTTATTTGATTACATCATGATAATTACATAAGAACTACCATTATTTATTGTAAAATATATATTAGGAAATATGATACATAATGTATTTTTTTCAAATTTCATTCTTATATATTCATACCCTTATGAAAAATAATATTATTATGGGATCAAATATATGTCCATTTTCTACTAGTAATGAGAGACAAACACCAGCTTTATTATCCTTCTATTAAACATGTTACAATGAATGGATTTAATTATAATATGTTTGATTATGTTGAGATTTATAATGAATAGATTTATAGATGATTTGTATTTTCTATGATCATTTTCTCTATCTAAATTCCAAATTACATAGGGAAAATATGATTCTGGAATAGATTATACCCTTATATATTGATTATACATATGATAAGATGTTTAATTTATGTATAAAAATTACATTTTATTATTATATTTATAAATGAAATGGTTACATATATTTTGAAATAGGGATGATAAAACATTAGTGGAAACCGTAATGATAATCATATTTTTTGGTGAACATGTTTTGTTAATGTAAAGACAGAATTTTGGTTTCCCAGAAAAAGAAATTCCCAATATTAATGCAATATTTGGAAATCATTTTTGTGTAGATAAATGTATGGGTAAAACCCCCCAAAATAGTAGTTGAGTATATCTCATCATTCATTGTAAATTTTACTATTTATGTCCTTATTGTGAACCTATATTGACACCACAAGGGGAATATTCTTGAATAAAACACATATTTACAACCATTAGGATTGATTTAAAAATAACTTGACATTTAATTGTGTAGGTTAATAATAAGGTGTGGTATATTGAATTTAATATTTCATGATTTAGACATCTAATAAATAATTTTTCATGATTTTGGGATTTTACATTATGATTATTTTTTATCACATTATGCATTTTAGGTGTAGTCAACAAATGTTACCCAATGAAATCATGCTGAAATGGAATGTGAAAGAAAATGAAATTTTCTACATATTTATTAATCACTATTTTTGGGATCTAGAAAAAATAAGTTTATTTCAATGCTTATGCATCTTTATAAGTCCATAAATCATGTAGAAAATCTATACAATAAAATTGAGGGACCAATATTCAGTTGAATTCTTAATGAAGAAATATCTACAATATTTTATTTTGTTTTAAAACACTATTGTTTTTATTTATAGATAAGTAAAATGAATATATCATTTATTGTCACTAGTTTTATAGTAATAAAAATATATTTTAGAAGTTTATCACTTGTAAGGCTAAGATGATACATAATATTTTCTTATCAAGTGCTTGAGGTAATTGGAACTAATTGAATCCATTGAGTGAGAATATGTAAGGTTATAATTTTTAATTAATAACAATACATGTATTATTAATATAAAACTAGCGAAGGAATTCAATATGAAAAATATAAGGATGATGAATTTGGATATACCTAATAGGGAAATTGTATAAGGCATTTGATGTATACGTACAAAATTATAATATATCAAAAAAAGTAAGGATGATTTATTCTTCAATTACATTTTACCATGTATCTAAAGGGTTTTATCCATAAGTTACACTATAAGATATTATGCAATTATTATTTGTGAAATCAATTGGAATATGATGATTTTATTTACACACGAATTTCATTATTTTGGTATGAATATAAAGATGGAATACAAGGTAAATTGTAAAAAGCATAGAGAGAAAAAGATTATATTTCTATTTATTATCAAAGTAATTAAAGATAAATATTTTAAATTACAAAAAGTGTTTGGTTATATGTTTTAATTTTGGATGGAATGGTCATAGTAAAATTTAATACTAAAGTTATGGGTGAAACAATTTAGAAAATGGTGTAGACCCCCCCCCCCACAAAGTGCACCATCCAAACTCATGTGCTTCCAATACCACCCATTTTTCATTATTATAAAAGGAATCAAATATAATGGATTATAATTATGATCGAATTATGTATCCTCTTAATCATAGATAAAATTTGAATCTCTTAATATGACTATTACTAATGAAGTGTATGTAAATAATGTGGTAAAAAATACACAAACCATTCAAGTAATGACATTTAATGCCCTTATTTATTTCAGATCAACACACTTGTTTATATTGGATGAAATTTATATGGGTCTCTCATCACAACAAAATTATTTAGATATTCAATTAGATTTATTTCGCAAAATTATATGATTATATAATCACATGTTTATAAATCATTGTCAATTATATGTTTGGAGAACGTGCTTTTTGTTGATATTTTTTTATCCCTTTGTATAAATATGATTTTATCATAGGCATATATTGGATTTTACTACACATATAACACATGAATTACTGAGGAAAATAATTCATATATTATATCCCAAAAATTCTTTTGAATATAAATTACCCTTAACATAAAAATTACCCTTGTATAGAGATAAAATCCAATAAATGAGCCATGAATAAAATGTAAATTTTTTTTCTTATCATAGATAGATAGAATTAAACTCAACATAAAATTAATTTCCATAATTTAGATACATGAATTGTTGAACCAGTACCATGAGAATGATAAAAATGGATTAATTTCCTCAGATGCATCACCTTGTGGGGAACCTATTATTTTAATATTGAAAAACCGATAGATCATTGTGACATAGAAAAATTTATCCTTAATTTTAAATGATCAAAATCAAGAAAAAATATATTATGTTTTGTATTTATAATAAAATAGATTAATTATCTGATGATCAATTCATTAATATGATTGTCTATTATTCAATATATACTCTATTTTTAATTAATAAAGCAGATAAAAACAATAATAGCATTAATGTGATGTATATATATATTGAATATATAATTCTTTCATTTTGTCTTACTAATATCACTAATATCTTCATTAATTTAATGAGAAAACAGTTTATATATTAACTTAATCAGGTTTTGGTATCCAATATAGGTTAATTTTTTATATTTCTAATGTGTGAGGATACTATTGATTGTCAATAATTGATTATATTTTGAGACCAATATACAGAGAAGATATTTTTGGAAAATTTAAATTTTTTATATTTTCAAGGTAATTTTTTAAGATTTTTAGCCATAATATCTCAATTGGGTGTAAATATATTCATTAATCACAAAATTTTATTTCTGATATTTGGACCATAAAAATAACATTTACATTTATTGGATGTTTTCACTAAATATCAAAAAAATATCAATGTTTTGTGGATTATTCCTCATGACATTACAATCCCATCATAATGTAAGATAAAAAGGGAACCATGTTCCTTTGCATGCATGAATGAGTGGGATATTTCATGGAACTATAGATAATTTTATACAATTCAAATTTATATACATTTCCTTTTACACTAAAATTATTTCAGATATATATCCATGATTAAATGATAGGACTGGAATTTTTCATCTTGAAGAATGATATAGTGATAAATTTTACATTACAAAGATTCGATGTTCATGAAAGAATGTACCAAACACATGATATTTTTTTCTATGTGGTAATTTTTAAAATAAAAATAAGGAATAATTATAATTTGTTGGATATATTTTATATATATATATTAATAAAACGTTTCTTTAGTATATTCCGAGTTAATAAAAGATGAATATGATATAGATGTGATGAATGTGGTTATGTAATTAATTATACTACTGAATACATTATAACATATGGAATGTTGTCATGTTGGCCTATTCAATGGGTCTAAAGGATCCTGCATGAATATATTTTATGAGGATCATAAAATATAATTTTTTTCAACATGAAAATGATTTTTATTGAATATTGATCGAGGGGGATATTATATTTATCAAATGAATATTGTACCATATATATATTTAATGATTAAAAAGGACACAATGAACATTTAGAATTGAAAACGGTGGTGTGAAATGTTCCTTAGTTAGACATCATATATGATGGATATGTATATTTCATTGTGTTCTGTCAATACATGGTATGATGAAGGAATATTAGATGGTTCACATGGTTCATAATTATTTGTCCATCCTGGAATTTATGTGACTTATAGAGAATTATATCATTATTTATATAGGGACATCATGAATATAGAAATATAAAACTATTTTTCCTGGTTCATTGTATTAGAGAAATTTAATTATCATAGATATAAATCTAGTGGTTTATACATCCATTATCAATATAATAATCGAAGTAAAAAAACATGGCCATGGATTTTCTCATCATACTCCAAAAAACATATTAGAGTTGTAATTCTATTTGGGATGTAATTGATTACAGTATAAATTTATCACACATAAACTCTATCAAATATGTGTACTCTATATAAATTATTAAATGAATATACATTAAGGATTTTTATAGGTTTCATGGAGTGCCACATTCTCTTATATTTGATTAGCATCTAAGATTTACCAGGATGTTCATGTGAAAGAAATAATAAGATAATGATTCAATTTTGTATTTTTATTAATTCATATCATTCATATATAGATATTCAGTGTGAGAGAATGATTCATTCCCAATATGATATATTGAGGTTATGTACATTTTAATTAAAATGACATTTGTAAAAATACATTCCCCTGATCTCATTTTCATTAAATTATATACATTAAAAGAGAATTTATATAGATACATAAGAAAACATATATTGAAAGATGAGATGAAAACCATTGAGTTGGAATAAGGTTAGTAAAAAAATCTTGTGGGACCTATGTTAAATTTCTGAATTGTAGTCAAAGAAAAAATTATTTATAAAAAAATTAAAGAAGCTAAGAGTTGACCAAAACCTTCATCATTCAATAATCAATGAAATATGGCCATTTAGGTTGATGAGAAGGAATTTAAATAAATATATATTGTATAAGGTATGAGATTCTAAATTATGGGAAAAATTATTCATAGGAATAGTTACATTTTTTTGATCATGTATTATAGGTATCAAAATTTTTTGGTTCTTTTACAGAAACAATCTTATGTTCCTTATTTGATGTTTTTATATCTCATGATGATGTAAAAATCAGATCCATCAGAAAATATGAAATCATAGGTAATACCATATGAAAATATAAATTCTTATTAACAATAACAAGTATAAATACTTGAGTGTGGTTATAATAGGTTCAGGAACAACAAGACTAGACTAGATTATATTGTCTTGATAAACTAAAATTAAATGAAGAAAAATCAGAAAAGGGAAATGTGATTAAATAAGAATATTCTTTTTTATCATAGTCATGTAAATTTTATTTTCAATTTGATTTAGTGTTGTGTACATTTTTACATCATGATATATTATGACATATTTCTATTTAAATAAACTAATTTCTTTATAGAATTCACTATTTGAATCCCAAAGTCTATATGAAATCTAATTTAGTATATTGTTATAATATATCCATTGAATTGAGTAAATTAATATCAATACCAACTTTTTATATTAATCTATAATGTTTCTAAATATTTCAAATACAGAATTTTGTAATGTCCTAATATACTCCCAATATAATTTTTCATCAAATTGGGTATTATTTTTTTGTTTGTGAAAAAAATAATCTAATTAATTATTTAATTACATTGTAAATTTACATATATAAATTAAATTCATTTTTGAAATTAACATATCAAAATTATCATATGTTTATTTTTGGTAAATTTCACAAATTTGTTATTTTTTTAGGAATATTGAAAAACATTGATTTAAATTGAAAATTATATTTTCATTTAATTTATTTTAAAATATCGAGGTTTTAAAATTTATTTAATATTAATATTAATTCATATTTATTTTTATTAATCCAAATTTGGCCACTAATATTATTTTTCACATGATTTTAGAATAAAATTATTAAATAATTTAGAGAAATTTTTTTCTCAAAAATTGTTTTTCATCATGTATTTTGAATTTTCTAAACATTGAATTATTACTATTTTAAAAAATATATATAAAAAGTAGGTTGAATATTTATAATATCAATTTCCTAATTATGAAATCAAACTGATTTAAATTTTTTATTACAAATTAACATTAGAAATTGAAAAAACAATTCGTCATTTCTAGGGATAAAACAGGTGTACCCTGGGGAATAAAAAAGATTTAATAAATATGAGATATTTGAATATGTAAGAATCATGTTTTTTGATATATATTCAAATCAAACAAACCAAAATTATAATATATAATAATTTTTAAGTGTTTTTCACATAAAATAAATAATTATATTTTAATATATGAATAAATTATAGGTGAGTCCTCTCTGTAAATTATCAAGTCACACCCCTCATTTATAATCATTACAAGACTAGGATCTTCGTAGCATGAAAGAAACAAAAAAAATATTATAAACACCCCTTTCACATAGTTGTTAAGTTATTATTTAAATACAATTCAATTGTTTATTTAGAATGTGTGAAATAGAGGTTAACTGAATTATATGTATTCATCGTACCCAACATCATTTAGTTATGTTATACATAAACGATATAACAATCCATGGTATTCATAAAAAAAATCATCTTAATCTAAAATTAAATTAAATGTTGTTATTATTATGAATCCACCAATATCCACCATCTATTTTATCAAATGAGAGGTGAGTGTACCATAAGTGAGTACATGTGTATTACCGCCTTTGTGATTTGATACAACTATTTTTTCATCACTATCACTTATGGATTGTTATTATAGATAGTTTTTGTTTTATATATGAAATTTCATATATAATTATATGAATTATAACATCTAATATAACATCTAACTATTGAACTCAATTGTAGATGATATTTTCTCTTATGCATAAATATGGACTACCCCCTCCACAAAGCGATTTGATTACTTTATCAATTACAAATTTGGAGGATAGTGATATTGAATGATTTAAATAATATTGTAATTTATCAAAAATAGATAATTTCTATATAAATTTCATTCATTTTATCAGTCCAAAAATGATAATATCAGCCTTTCTTATGTATCTCTTACGATATATATTACTGGGGTAATATATAAATATATATTTCCAATATGGAATAATATAAATATATATATATAAGATAATGGAAATCATTGAGGTATTTTATTGTTTATATTTTGTTCCAAATCCATTGATGTACGATAATTAAATTTTTTTGGGATTTTTTGGGGAGTTCTAGGGGTTTTGGATTTGAAAGAACGGGAAATTAGACCATCTTGTGCATGATGTACAATTGGTTCTTAGATAGTGTAAACAATTAATGTCAGAAAACCATAACATTTGACCATGGAAATAGAAATTCTACATGTATGAGGTACATTTTATCAAACAGGGTTGAGACCCTAGGTTACCATGTGACATCAACCATCTTGAACATATGACATTGAACTATTGGCACATGATTTGGAGAACATTATTTCCAAACTATTTTCATCAATGAAACGTGATACATTAACAGTTACCCACATGTCGATTTTATGTTCTTCGATATAATTTCTTCTACAGTATTACTCCTCTTTCCCATGTGATGACACTCAACCACCCAATATTCTCAAGGAACACTCTCATTTGTTACTAGGATGTTTGGAGTTATGTTGGTTATTGATTGAGGATTTGGGTATGTCTAACACTCTTCTTTCATCCCTTTTTTAGATAAGGGAATGTTAATTTGTTTATCGATAAAAATCTATAAAACCCTCATTTTACAATGAATCATATTTTTAGTTTTCAAAGGCTTCATGAAATTATATCTATCACTATAGATAATCGGTTTTTTTACTATAGATTTGATGTCGGTGGTATATCAGTTATAATATAAAAATTAATTGTAAATTTTTACACGTGTGGTTGTGATATTACTTCTCTCTTGAGGATAATTTGATTCCATTAGAATTATTTCCAAAAATATTATGGATATATATTATTTGGACCCTTCATAATCCTCATTGGATTCATTTGGATTTATTAGACCATTAATGGCCACCTTTGGGTATGTTAATATTCCTAAATATGGAAAATTGTAATGTTAATACAAAATTTGACATGAATTGTAATGGATCCTAGGAAAAATGTTTTTTCATATTAGTTTAGATTATATTGAATAACTAATGGTAGTTATATATAAAAAATTTAAATATAATTTGGTGTTGTTTTACAAATGATGAAAATGGAAAATAGAATAATGTGAATGTGTCAAATGACAGATGAGTTTGAAATTAATTTTTTTTATTGGGATATGGCATGTAAATTGATGAACCATGTAAAATTAGTTAACGTATGAGAATTTTTTAATATGGTAAATAGGTTATGATTGGAAAATGAAAATTTGTTAAATATGATTGTCTTGGTAAATGTTAAATGGAAAATGTGATAAGGCTTAATGATAATTCATTTGTTAAATTAAATGGGAATTGTAAAGATTGTCCATAATGTTTGAGAATGGTATATGATATAATATATCTATTTAAATGAAATATGAGAATATACACATGACTTGGTGGTGTGCGATAATGGATTGAGGTTCCTCCCACATTTTGGGTAGGACTGAGGCTCTATATCACAGCCTTAGAATGTACGGTTTAGGGATTTTAACTGATGATCTAATCCCATAACTGATGCATTTGATGAGTCTTCTAGGACTAAGTCTCCATGGTATGTGTGAACTAATGTTCTATGAACGTTTTATCCCTAGTGATATAGGAACCTTAACATATCCACTTTTTCATGATAATTGATCTTCTTAGGCTATAGTTTAAATGGTGAAAAAGCCCAACCCATAGATAAAATGGATAAAATGTATATAGTAAATATTGTTAACTAATAGAATGTATTATGTATTTTGGTTATAATTTCATTTTTATTGTGTTTTCCTATATAATATACTTAAATTGAATATTTTACAAACACCGTTAGTGGTGGATTACAAAGTTGTACTCACAACCAACATGTGTATCCATTAGGTACTTGAGAATATTTCATGGTTGTAGGTCAAGAAAAGGTAAAATGACCTATTATATGGATTTGAATTGGTTTGGTGACATGAATATATGATTATTTGGACTTTGTGATATGACCCGTATTATGGATTTGATGGTTTTTTAATTGGGGGGTTTTCCTAACATTTTGAAATGATATCATGAAATGGAATATTCATTAATGTTGGTGGTTAGTACCCTATCTTGGAAATGGTGAGAAATATAAGTTTATATTTTAATTTTTATATTTTCCATTATTTCACATGTTATCAGCTCTGGAATACTCTTTTAGAGAAGAAAATGACTCTAACCATGATCTATTAGGCCATCACAACTAATCAGAACCCTCTGGTATTCAATGAGACAGACATGAGGTCCTGTGTTATGTCACGACCCGTCCTCAGGGCCCGTGTCGTGACTACCCCAAGCCCACCTTCTATAGGCCAGGGGCTAGCGACTAGAACTAGAGGCATAATTCCCAATAACTGGAAAGGAATTGCCTTTCTGAAATTAAACAAAACACCACAGAGTAAGAGAGGAAGTAAAACCCTAAGTACAAAAGAAGTGATGAAAAGTAAATGGGCCAGAATACAAACCCAAATGAAAGTACAACCACAACAGAACAAAAGTACAACAGAAAAGACAGGCAGCTGGAAGAAGACACCCAACTCCTGGATCGTCCACCATAGATCCTACATGAAGGGTAGGTATAGATTCCCTCCTCAGCACTCCACATCCGATCGTTCGTCCGTCTGTCTCCTCTGGGTACCGACTCGTCGTGAGATCCACCTCTGGGTACCGTCTAGTCTTCGAACGCTCGGCCTCCGTCAGCACTGTCTGTCGTCTGCATCCAAAAAAATGAGGTGCGGGAATAGCCCATGCAAGGGTGAGTATAAAGATACTCATTAGGGACCCAGAGACCCTCAAGGACTTTCTAAATCCAACAAGGATAACCACAAAGCAGAATCTCTACAGATAACTCTTACTTAGGTATAAGCCCATACTTATACCTAAGTCATCAGAAACCCATCTAAATCATTATGAAACACAATGGTTATGAAATAAATGGATAAACTCTACTTAGATATAGGCCCATACATATACCTATGTTATCAAGTGACCCATCTCAATCATGAGGTAAACACATAGGTCATAGACTCTGCTTAAACCAGGATTTTATTCACGATAATGAAACCACGGCTGCTAGAGAACTCCTCCTCTGTTGATTACAGTGGGCCTGCCGCTACAACCAAGGACGTCCCAGTAACCTTGGACTGCTTAAGTACTCCACCTGTTGAGTACTGTGGGCTTGCTGCTGCAACCAGGTGCATACCACCATGGGTTTGCCGCTACAACCAAGCGCACCCCCTCACAACCTACATAGGTACTCCTTCTGTCGAGTACTGTGGGTCTGCCGCTACAACCAAGCGCACCTCCACCGTGGGTCTGCCGCTACAACCAAGCGCACCACACTGGGCTATCCGAATCACTCCGAGTATTGATTAGCAGTCATCAAGTCTCAGTCAGCTACTAGGTCTCTGCACTCTGCTAGCTCGTCTCTGGTAGGGTCCTCTCCCCGAGCTATTAGTCGACTATCCATGTATCACAAGTACCACGAAGAAATATCTCAAAGTACCGCTTCGTCATAGGGGTCTCAACGCAATAGATGGCGCGTCAATCGGGTGCTCGGTCTGCAAGTTGTTAGCATTTTTATCCCATTGGCCCAGTTGGTTTCCTGTGCTATCCAACCGGGCCGTATCTCAACTGTACAACGAAATCTCATGGGGTATACTCATAGGGACATTTTCTCAATGCGACCACCAATGCAGCTGACGTTTCGTCAAACGGATGTCCGGTCTGGATGTTATCGGCCTTTCCATTCTAGGGGCCCGGTTGGATTTCAGGTACAATCCAACCCGGCCACTATCCAACTGCGTCCAAACCTCAGGGGAAGTATGCCAAAAGTCTCGCCTCATCAAGAGGAATCCAACAAACTTGACGACATGTCAATCGGACGTCCGTAGCTCATGTTATAAGCTTTTCTGCTCCAAGGGCCCGGTTCATTTCAGGTTCAAACCAACCCAGCCGTACCCAAAGTTCTCCAAACCTGTGAGTATAATATACGGAAATGGTCATCTTGATCCAAGGATCACATCACAATGGACGGTGCGTCGATCAGAGGTCTCTAAAACATGATACGAGCAAAAGACAGAAAGTGATCCGAAAATGGGGGGTCTGGGCCCGGCCCGGCCCGGCCCAACCCCCTGGATCGACCCGACCCGTGTCCGGTTCCGGCCCACTAGGGTGCGGCCCGGCCCGGGCCGGCTTGGGCACAGCCTGGCCCGGCCTCGGAGTGGCCCAGCCCAGCCTGGGGGGCCCGGCCTGGCGCGCGCGTGCTGTCTGCGCAGCCAGCTCGGCTGGTGTCGAGCTGAGCAGATAGGCTGGGGGGGGGGTGCTACACCCCTGAGTGACAAACGCCACCCCCACGTGGTGGGGCCGTTCCGGCTTCCAACCAGGGGTTACGATCCCTCGGTCTCGCCCGGAAACGGCCAGCCCGCTCCGGCCAGCCGGTTGCTGCCGCCACGAAAACGGCGTGGTCCCGCCCTCCTGCTCTGGCGGCCGGCGGTTCCGGCCGCGGCTCCCCGCACCACCGAGGCCATAGGCCGCGTCCTTGTTTGATCGGCGTGGTGCGACGGCGCCGCGCCCCACTTCCGCAGCCCCGCTCTGGCTTCGGCATCTTTGAGGTTCTCCGGTGCAGCGCGATGGCGTCGCGGCTTTGTTCGACTTCAACGGCGTGGCGCGACGGCGCAGCGCTTCTTTGTCCATTCTTCAGAGTTTCCACACGGTGAAACGACACCGTGCTGCAATTGCTCGTGCTGCAAAAAATCCATACAACCAAGGGGGTAGGAGGGTCAGTCTTGTTCGTGTGGTCTGACCTCCTCCTGTTATTGAGATAACAGGAAGCCCAATTTGAAAAAGAAGAATGACGACGAAATTATTCACGAACACAAAAGAAATAACCCCTAACTCATGATGTGATCCCTCAATGGATCTTCGGGGAGGTAGCATTGATCTTTGACGTCGTAAGGTGTGGTCGTCGTTTTCGGTTTTCCCACAGCGGTGTCTCCTCCTTTGATGGTGATCCAGGAAGAGTTCTTCGTCAAAGGTCTTTGATGGACCGACGTCACCAAAGTGTACCCAATGATGTGACGCCTCCCCTCTTGTCGCAGAGAAGGAAGAAAGGGGTACGTCACTGCTCTTTGTGGATTTGGCATTCTTTTCGATGAAGCATCGTTCTTCGTTGAGAAGGAGACGTTCTTCAACGAAGAGGAATTTTCTTCTTCTCCTTCTTCTCACAAGAACTCTCTCCAAATTCTCGAACACAAACTGTGTCCCAAAATAAAATAAAGGCTCACCAATTATTTTATTATCACATTCCATTTGAAAATTCAGAACTCAATCAATTAATTAATTAATTGAGGAGACTCAATACATTAATTAAGGTGTGTGTTGGATAGAGTTAATGAGGGAGAGAGAGAGGAAGTGGAAGGTTACTCAATTAAAGATATGTTTACAAAATTAAAGAGGTGGTTAGGGAGTTTAAGAGGAATTTGAATGGGTGGGGTTCGTGTGGGCTCCATCTCACATTTAACCTCACTTAGGTAGTTAGTAAGTAGTGGCATTCTCCCCCAACATCCACACTTAGGTTAAAACCAACTAGGCTAGAAATAAAATTGGAATACAATTTTATTTTATTCTTCACTTAAACCTCAAATTTTAAACAACTCCTCCCGAAAAAACGCACCTTCAGAAAAGGTCTTCTTAAACAATTACTGGCGTTGTGGTTCCATCGGTTCCCTCATATTTCGATTCCGAACACCAGTTCAAAAGTTAGAAAAACCCGCTCGTTCGTTCACTGAATGTAACTAAGATAAACTCCGGAAATTGATTCCAGGAACACTGGGCCTCAGAATCAGATGTCATCACAAACTCTGTTCTTGTAAAATGCAAATGATTTTAATAAAAATAAATTTCCTTGAAATTTCCAGGTATTTACATGTCGACCCAAATCAGGTCACTAGTTACACACTTCTTGGTTGACGATGATACGATGTGGTTATAAATATTTTCTCTTCTATGATATAATATTATTGAATGGTATACAAAAGATTAATAAGTTCTAGGCCTTGTTAATGAGCTCATTTAGGGGAGTAACTAACACATATACAGGAAAAAACCCAGGTATCTATCATATAAATGTTTGATCATGAAATGTTCAATAATGATTGAATGTTATTTCAGTATAGGGTGATTCATGTATTGTGATTTTTGGTTATTTTCTAATAATATTCTCATGACATGAATGGAATGATATTTTGCATCCGTGTATCATGTGAGGAACCTAGAGACAACAGTGACATACATCATGAAAGGAACACATGGGATGGATGTGTGGGACATGAAGGGTAAAATTCTTTTCAGATTTCCTATTAATTAGAACTAAATAATGTATTATAGATATAGTGTTAATGTATTAATATAAATAATGTGTTATATGATAAACATTATTTTCTCAATGAATGTGTGTAAATGGGTTCAACACACAATAGTGGAAATTAGGGAATTATTGTGATGAAATCCATTAATATAGTGTGTGGATAGGTTTTTATTGTTCCAAGTGAAGTGATTTCCTTTTAAATTTCCACATGCTTTGTTTTATGTGTTTTGGAGGTGGGTGTTATCCATTATAAGAATATACCAACACAATGTCATGTACAGTTTTGGTGACAAGTGTATATCACCATGAATGCTAAACCAATAATGGAGAAATAGAATCACTAGGTCCTATATAACCAAAGATATGAGATGGTCCATGAAGGATTCACTTGTTATATATGGATGATTGAAGGGGTCTCCTGGCGGTTCATGAAATGTTTTTTATGACAACTAGGGATTTTAAAAGGCCAAACCTTCAATCATTTCTGTGAGAATATAGACCTGATGTAGATGATTATTGGATTGAGTCAATTTAAATGATTCTTGATAAGATAAAATATCTTTAAAAGATGATATTTCTACTAGCATCATACATTCTCTAGTGTCGAGAAAAGAATTGCTAGTTGTTTTAGTAAATAATTTTCTGGTGGATGGAATATTTCAAAATGATATACAAGATATGTTTTGGGATCATTTATAACTATATACCTTGATATTGTATATGAATACAGATTTAGTGTGGTTAACCTATGGGTCTATGTCAGTGATTGATTATGATGGCCAATTTACTAACTTGAAACTAATTTTCCCAATGTTGGTTGGGGAAGAGGCAACTACCGTTAGATGTATATAAGAAGAAATTATCCTTGAGAACAATCTATAGGTGAAAATTTTCCATTTAAATTTCGGTTATGATATAGTGGATCATGCACATACCATAAAATAGAATCTCCCAGAGGCTTCTTTTTTAGGCCATGTACTTCAAATTGGGTGTACTAGTGGTGTGTCTTCCGATGGACGAAAGTGACACTTCCAGAGATTACACTAGTGTTTTTTTGCCTACCTAACCATTGAAAACTAGAGATAATGAATTATATTATTATGTTGGAATGATTGTAAGGATTAAAATCCTGCTATAATGATCTATTTAGTAGTCATGTATTACCTTATTTTATTTCGGACTCCAATAATACATTTGGAAAATAAAATAATACATTATACCTAATTAAATGAAATAAATGAAATCATTGAATGAGTATTCAATGTTTTATTTTTCATTAAAAGGGAAAATGAATCATATGAAAATGGTGACCCCATATTTTTAGTGAGGTTACATAATATAGAAAAAACAACATTATTATGGAGAGGTGAATAATTAAAATTACACATCCCATTAAAACAATATGTTGAGTATAATATGGATGTAATAAGATATTACTTCATAATATAATTAAAAATGAAAAAATGGATATTATACTAGTATAATAATCAAATGGACGATTAATTAAAAATTTTATAATGTGGAAAATGCATAACTATGGATATATTAATAATAACATAAAGGCTTCCTGACATGAATCTATTATTGTTAATGATTTATGAAAATAATCTATTTTTATTAAGGCTTAATTACGAGGATCTATTAAATGTGTATGGCCTGAACTAACACAACACGGATTTTGTCTTGTGAGACTCACTAATGCATTTCAAGGCTATATCAGACCCCACCCATCAACAACTATGTCCAATATATTCCACGTTTGTAAAGGGTGAATCATAAAATGTTTATACATTAATATTGAGAAACTATCACACCAAATGTCAATACATTAACCATAAACCATGAATGGTATCAAATAGAAAATATATTTTACAATTAATTATAAACCATTAAAAACATAACATATATGTTATCATAAGTGATAATCCTAAATTTTGTAAAATATTTAACATAGGTTGTTGACATAGTTCAATATACATTTAAATTATACAATTGAAAAATTCTTCAGGAAATATTCTTTAAATATACCAATGTGTTTGTTACTACTTTGAAACATTCAAATAATATCCACTTAGCATATCATGAGAATAAATAAACCATTTATATTTTATTTCAATGTGAATTCAATACACCACACATAATTAATATGTGGTGAACAAGGCACATATATCACAGAAGTTGAAATGAGACGAGAAAACAATGTTTTTATATTAGAAATAATAGTAAATTTGGAACATAATTTGAATTTGTAATAAAATTGTATTGTAAATATTTATATCTGAAAAAGAAAAAGGTATGGAAGTTGATTTGAAATTTTAGGCATAACTAATGTCACACTAAATTGAAATCATATAAAATGTGTTTCTGTGGAACATTAAAAATAAAAATATTTAGAGCAATTTAATGAAAATACATATGTGATATAAAAATAAATTGTGTTTTATTTTTCATAATTCATAAAATAAATTAATATATTATATCTTGACAAATGATATAGAATATAGAAAATTATCTTTTTCTTAAACTAGAATATATTTTTCACATTAAAATGGAAATGAATTCGGGATCTTCCATATAATCAGCACTACTTAACGTTATGAATTGAGATGGGAACCATTTTAACAGATGTTTTTTTATTAAATAAAATAAATGGATTTTGATATATTATTTAGAATCATATAAATATATTATAGATGAAATATAATAAATTAAATAAGAATAACATTGGGGTAAAAATTTTGAAATAACAGACTGAAGGAAATAATAAAGGTTCAAGAAGAATCCCTTACCATATTGTAATGAATAAAATCATAAGTCCAAAAATTAATAATAGTCAAATGAATAAATTAATTAAATTAAGATGAATAAATTAATCATAATATATATTAAATGGTAGTATACATACAACACACACTATAAATATGTCTAGAATAATGGAAATTTCTCACAAATAAAAGTCATATAATAAATCCCTTACCTTATGTCCAAATGTATTCTTCATATGAATATAATGTTTTTGACAATGAAGTTATATAAGAAAATTATTTAACTATAAACAATTTAGGTATTTATTTGATTCTTTATTTTTAATTCTGTTTATTTATTTCTTTATTTATTAGATATAATATTGAAATTCTTATATTAGTTGTATTTCTTTTCTTTATTTTCGTGATTGGCTCTCTTTTTATAGGTAATGGAGTTGATGTAAAATAAGTATAATTTCATATAATTGGGATTATATGCAAATTAATTAACATAAATAAGTTAAAATGGTTTTATATATTGTTTTTTACAATATATATCAATGAATCATTAGATTACATGTTAATGATAAATGTTTAGATTAATTTATGAGGTTTTATATTACAATAAATACTTTTTGTTTTATCATTTAGTGTTATATTATTATTATAATACAATAACGTAATAATGGTTTTAATACACATATATTATAGGAAATTTCAACATCCATTTTCATCATGACCATCATTGAAGGATAAATTGATGAATGGAAATCTATAATCCACGAAGGCTGTAAATTGGAAAATCAAAGACAATGATTTCAGTTTTAATAGATATGAGAGAGAGAGAGCTAGAGTGAGATAGAGAAAGGTATTTGATTAAATATATTACTTTTAAATGATATTATATCATTTTATTGATGATATTATAGTTATAACGGTCATTTAGAACTAGAATGTGTGGAGGGGATAAAAATGAAAAATTAAAACAAATTAAAAGAAAAATAATAGATGATTTACCTCTTCGATCATCATTTTTCCGAACATCCTAAAGGCACCATGGTGTAAATTTTTTTGTGACCAAAACCTACAGGAGTTGGGGGATAGTCTTTGGTTGTATATTTTTCTATAAATTTAAAAATAATAAGTTTTAAATTGTGTGTGTACAAGTGGTGGTGAGGTGTGGTACTTATAGTAGATGAGAGGATAGATTTTTGAATATTTTATTCATATGTTTATTATTTTTTCTTATTATTATTAATATTTGATATTAGTCCTAAAATAAATTAATATAATTACGGTATTTTTGATATTATTTTTATTAATTCATTCATAACTATTGTAATTGATTATTTATCATATAATGTATATACACCATAAATGATTATATCGCTCTATTCAACAAAAATTGATTTTTTAGAAGATCCAAAAAATTCACCCATTCTATTTTACTATATGTGTAATTCAATAATGAATTTTGTTTTATGAAAATAATTCTCTAAATATATAATTTTTAATTTTTACAAAAAATCATAATTTTCTCAACAAATAAACTCTTTAAAATTAATATCTATTTTAAAAATATCTGAAAAATTAACAATGGTCTCATTAAATCCTCTTAAAATCATAAGAAAATATATAATTATTTATGAATACTCATTGTGGAGGTAAATTTTTTTCAAATAATTATGCGAATTATAGAACTTTAAATAACTATTTATGACATTATAAATACCAAAACGTAATTATTAATTTTTTAATTATTAAATTTTATCAATTTTATCATAATTTCATTTATAAGATTACAAAAAAAAAATTAGACATTCATGGGTGTTGTTACTATTCAATTTTCCTATTTAATATTCATATTGTTTCTATAAATATTCATGAAGGTAACATTACTATTCCAAAGTGTTAAGTTACTACTCAAAAAAAATGATGATCCTTTTAGGTTTCAAGTATCATAATGATCGCAATCATATTTGTTGAATATTATATTAAAATAAAAAAATTTATTCTTAAGGGATTGTTTAATATTTTTTAAAATGATTACATTTTTAATGTGTTGTTTAATTGATACAATGTGTTTTGTGAGTGAACTTCTATATTTAATTTATTTCTAAATCCTTTGGGTGTTACATTGTACCCTCATTCAATTAATTGAACCTCATCACATTATAATTCTATTAGAAAAATAGCTATTAATTTTTTATTATTACATTGTTTGAATTCCACATCGAAAATAGGGTTAATAAAATATCTTCGTAAAAAGATGTTAAGGTAAATTATGTGGTCACTAAAAAAGAATAATGCCAAAAATGAGAAAATTCATGAAGATATGGATATTGAAGATAAGTAAAACAATCATATTCTGATGTATAATGTTAGAAAACATTGTTTTATGAATATTTTTCATCCCAAAATCATAAATGCGTGATTTCATAAAAGACCAATAAATATTCAGAATGAAAATAAATGAGATGGAAATTTTGTTCTAAAGTATTTTTCACACATTTAATGGATTCTATCACATTACATATATGTTCTTAAGTTAATATAATTAAATAATTACATTAAATGTATTAATATAATCCTTTGGATGTGATTTTATTTACCTCTACAATTTTTTTATTAATCCAATGATTGATATTTAAAAAAATAGTGGATATTGAACATTTAACATTCCATATGGTCCTTAAGTCATTTATTTAACCACAAATTTTTACTAAATCAATGAAGGTTATAGATATATAATTTCAAATGTTTATATTGATATATTTTATAAGTAGTTTATAGTATAACTCATTTAAAATATCTTTTTTTCCACATTCAATGACAAAAAAATAGAAGGATGGTCACTAAATTTCAGAAAATCAACATATCATTTTGTTTTCCGAGTAATGTAGCTCTTATTGTCATATACCAAATATAATAATATCCTGATCAACATTAATCCATTATAAAAATATATTGATTCTAATTACTAAATTATGTATGAGAGTATAACATAACTTGGGAATCATAAAAAATATTTACACTAATTAATCCATTTTGACTGTAGTAGCAGTATAAGATTTTCCATGACCCTTTGCATCATTTGAGGTTTATTCGATTGGATCTTAGGGAACTCATCTTCATATTTTTCTACATCTTTATACTTTATGCACATTAAATTCTAAAATTCATTATTCCACTTGCAATCAGTATCATGGTGGCATTTTATTTGAAAATCCATAGGGTGTTATAGTAGTGGTGGTTAGAGTACTGATAAAATGGATAAGCCCCAGAGTATAGTTTCCTGATTTTATTATATCAGTGTGGAAGGATGGGGACATATAAAAAATGTATCTAATACCACAATTTGATTCTTGATCATGCAATAGGTTGAGGACTATACATAGGTTCTATAAGAAATATCAACTAACAGGTACTACTGGAGGATTGAGGCGGAGTTAGAGTGCATGGTTGGGGTCATATAGCAAATATTAGGTTGGTAGTTAGATCATGAGGGGTTGTATAGGCTGGGGTAATATATTTGGTACACTAGGATGAGAGATTTAATATCCATACGGTAGTACAACACGAAGACATATAGTTGTTCACAAGTTATAGAGGATGGTTAGTTTAATAATATCATGTCTTCACTAAGTGGCGGTGAGGAAAGACCATCAATAGATCATGTTATAATTAATATAAAATCTTTCCGTGATTATTCATTATCTAATGTAGTTTCATTGTATTATTTTATATCTTTTAATTTTGAGAGTGTGTTGGGCCAAGTGTTGGATCATAATTGTGGGGTCATATCTAATTATACAATGTTAGGGGTGTGAGGAGAAAATATTAGTCAATATAAGGGATGATTAACTCATGTTGGTGGGTACAATATTATCTGGGATTTTATTATTCTCGAGAATTCAGGTTTCTTCTAATTTTGGGTATGAAATTTCTCGTTTTCTACATAGATAATATTTTATTTTACCATCATAGGGTAATATTCAGGCCTCCTAGAGAGACACAAACGTCCATCATGGTGAATTGGATGTTAATATGGGTTATGAAATGTGTGATTCTTAGAAGATATGTGTACTCACAACACAAGTTGAATGTCTTATATTTGATACTAGGTGAAGTATAGTATCTTTTCCTTCCTCCATTTTTGGAATAGTTATATAGATTATTTCATGAGGAATTATTGGGGCTTTTTCGTAAAAAATATATTGAATTGACATTAGATTTGTTATCGGATGAAGAATCGGTTTCAATTCCTATATATAGAATGGAACTGAAATAACTCTATGAATATGAACCTCAATTGGGGGAACCTAATAATAATGGGTCCATTAGTCCTTGTTTTTAACCTTGGAGAAATCTAGTGTTGTTTTCTAAAAAGTTTGATAGATCATTATGGATATTTATTGATTGTAGGAATCTAAATCAGATGAAATTTAAGAATATATACTCTTTTCCTTGAATAAATAATCCTTTTGAATGTCTTCTCGGTTCATTAGTGGTCAAAACACTGATTTGTGGAGGGTATAACCTTAGAAAAGGGTAAGACCTTATAATTTATTAAATTATTCATCCAGTAGAAGGTATCAGTTATGCATGTTTTTTTTCTCATTGTTTAGGATAAAAAATGTGCTGAAATTATTTATGGCCCTGATGGAAAAAATATTTCACCAATACATAGATCAGTTTTTTTTCTTTATTGATTAGATCATTGTATAAGTTAATACTCATGAAGATCATTCCAATTATATTTAATTGTATATTTTAATCTAATAGGTCATATTATATAATCCCAGATATCGAAATTTAAATTTTTGAATGATATTATGCATTTCATGGGTCACGAAATATCATAGAAATGTTTTCTAGTTGACCCAAAAAAATTATAGGTAGTTGTGTCTTGGTATAAGATTAATAATGTTTCAGATTTCAAAAATATTATTGTGTTTTCATAAAGTTACTGATGGATTATCAAATAATTCTATCATCTGGCATCACCAATGTCGGGTATAACCAAGAAATGAACCATGTTTGAATGATATAAATATTGTCATAAGTAGTTCCTTGAGATAAAGATGTAGTTAACTACCAATGAAATTATTATTTTACTAGATCCTTGATTAGTGTTTTCTTGTTTTTTGGATGTGTTTGGATTTGTTCTTGGGGCAGCGTTGATGCAGGATGATTAGGTGGTTATATACAGTCCACCACATTTGGGGCCCCATGAATGAAATTACCATACACATTATCTTGATTTTTCCATATTGGAATACACATTAATGTATTGGTGGAATTACATGATGGGATATTTGTTTAATGTGTATACTGATCATTAAGTCCTTAAGTAAATTTTCTCTTAGCTGGATAGAAATATTAAATAGTGAATGTTGGTTATGTACATGGAGTATTTTTATTTTGATCAATCATTCACAATCGGAAATTGAAATGGTGTTCCATATTCTATGGCATATAAGAATAAAAAATAAATAGTTTTGGATTCTGGTTTTGAGTGGAGAATGATGGTGTAGTTCACTGGTATTTATCTGGAGTTAGATAATGGGAATATAAAGATGAATATTGTATCCTTGGTATTTGAGTCAATGATTCCGAATAGGATTATGTAGAAGTATTGAATGGATCCAAGTTTTTTTCCATTAAGATAATTTCATAAAGGTTTAGAGTAAACCTAGAGTTGTACAATTGCTGACAATGTAATTGTTTATGGTTATGGCCATGTTGGGGTTGCAACATGTATAAGAAAAAATTATATGCACATGTTTCATTGATGGATGTGGTTAGTGCATCCTAATAGGAAAAAAATGTGGGATTATCATCATAGGTAGAATTTTTCTCCATGGATGAAGAATTATGTTACAGGTTTCATGGAACAATGCATTACCGACCAATAGGAGATGGTTGAGCATCGATAATCAGGTGGTTTGTTAAAAAACATACATTTCATAATTAAAATTGGATGATATGAGGATGGATATCATTGTGGTGCTTCCTATAATTCCACATAAGAATAACTTGATATGGTTTATTTTTTACCATTTTACTATAGTGGATAATTTATTACCTATTAGGGAGATGTAGATCCTGGATTAGTTGGGTTATTATTTTGTTAGAGTGGTAGGGTAGTTTCATTGGGTTTCTCAATCCATTGATTCAAATAATGTTCAATGTTTCCCAAGGATCATCTGGTAGGGTTTATACATGGTGATTGATAGCCATGTTTTTTAGTATGGATTTCCACCCTTAGAGTAGTGGTAAATCAAATAAAACTATATTGGTATTTAACGACATGTTGAGGAAAAGATTATTTAATTTTTGTGAATTGTGGTAAAATGACATATCACTTGTTCAGTTTTCCTAATACAATAGTTACTATGAAAAATTTCACATGGAACCATATGAGTTAAACTATGGAAGAAAATGAACATAAACATTACAATGGATTGTGTCTAGGGAATTATAGTTCATAGGACAGAGTCTCATGCATGAAACCTCAGTGTAGATCCAATTAATTTTGAAATGTAAATTTATAGCACAAAGTGTCATGGAGTCATACATTGATAGGGAACATTAACCTATTCTATTTATGTCATGTTATAATGAATTTATTCTAGTGTCTCATTGAATCGGTCACCATTGGATTTGGGAACAAGTTAATTAGACACCAAGGTATTTATTGTTTTTTTTAAGATTTTGGGGATGTCTGATATGTGGTGTACTTCTCGGCTCTTCAACAACAATATAAGGTTTTTCAGGGTGGAAATCATGTGACATAGATTGAATGTGACACACTGATCCATATCATGTGAATTATTTCAAGGATTCTGATATTTAGGTTGATTCATCCTTTTAGGGGAATTCATTTAGTATTGTAGATCGTAGTGACAATACGTTGTAGGGATGGTTGGTGTATTTTGTTAGAGTTATGTGGAATCATTTAATGTGCAGTATGAATCATGGGTTGGAGAGTGGCATATGTGAGACCAGTAACCTAATCTATTTACTTTTTAATATTATGGATTCATGGGAGTGTAGCTATTGTACAATAAATTTAATTGTGGGAAGGTTTTATGTACCCATAGCTTTTGGATGAATGTTCTTGTTTAAATTTTGTGTTGTATCCTGTTAATTTGGATAAAAAAATTTCTACCAGTTATATGAGTAATCGTGGTGGTTTTATGGGGGTTTAAGACCTGAATGAATGGTGAATAAGGCCATACTATTATTTTTTCATAGTTTTTAAAACCCTGAGGTTTCCCTATGTAACTTTGTGAAATCCTCCCACAAGAACAAAGGTTGATGCACAGATTGGAAAAACATGCAACAAATTGTGAGCCTCCTTAAAAATTGAGAATTTACCATAATCCCCTGTTGGATTACATGTACCCAACCAAATTTAATATTTCATTTTTCCTCCCACACCAATAATGTGGATCATTATCTTCTAAATATTCCCATGGGATTATCATCATTGATTCTAGGCAATCTAGAGTGTTGGTGGTTGTAGATTGAAGCTCTAGGTAAGTCTAAAACTCGAATTTCATCCACATTACATATTATGAATTGTGGAATTCATCTTATTTGTCTAATGTGATAAAACACAAATTTTCTAAAGTATTATATGTTGATACTCCAAAGAGTTCTGGAATCCATATCTTTGTGAAATGTTAATTGACCGACTATCTACAGATTTGAGTTAGTTAGAAAACAAGTTTTATCACATAGATTTATTGTAGAATTGTGCATGTGTGGTTATGATAGTACATCCCACATGAAGTGAATATGAATTATTTAGTAATATAGTAAAATGGTTCAACAAATTATGATTTATAACCCTAATGATCCATGTGTAGTTCATTGATGTTGATTGGAATGTTTAGGTCCACACATGGTGTAGCATCCTATGTTTTTAAAAAGGTAATACTACTATTTATAGTACATAATATTCTACATCAAACAAATAAAGAGAAATAAATATTATTATTTTAATGTTACCTATAAACCAACTAATTGAATTGTGGGAATGCAAAGTATTAATTGATTTATGAAAATAATGATTACACTTTTATATATAGTTATTTATTTGGGGAAAAATTATATATAAAATAAAACATTTTCATAAATATAAATATTATGAATTATATTTTAATATTACCCCCAATATGGATGTATCTTCAACATTTTCCCTGAAATGAAACAATGAGTCTCCTTAAAAACATACATTTCATGAAATACTATGTTATACCAAAAAAGTAAATATAATTTTAATATTATTATTTTATATTGGAATTATCACCTAGACCATATATATGAGATAAAAAATAGAAGTAACATTATTATGTTTACACATGTTTATCAAATTTATTTACATTAATATAAAAAAATTTAAAGACTTAAAATAAGTATAAATTCATTTTTAGTCATAAAAAGTATTATAAATTAAATATAATTTATGAAAAAAACATAACAGTTATTTTGGGGTAAATTATTTGTATTTTTTTGAGAACATTTATCTTTTGATGAATAATAAATAATACAAAATATTAGTTCAAAACAATTTTTTTGTCCAATTTATTAATATAGATAAATTAAATAAAAAATTTTAATTAATGTGTAATTAAGTCAATTATAAATAAATTAATTCAATTTAGTTCATCCTATGAATTTAAAATTGAAATTATATATAATAACATTTCATTTTTTTAAACTCTCGCTTAAAAAACATGTTTTCTCGTTGTGTCTGTGGGGTTAATTTTTGATCTAAACATTTCATTTCTGATAATAAAATAATGTTAAATGGATTATATTTTTGTAATACCAAGTTAAATATTATTTTTTAATGTTATTTTGATTTTTAGTTAGTAATATTTACCAGGGTAAAAAATTATTTAGCGTAGTATAGGTAAATAATTCATCATGTTAATGATAAATGTGTAAAGGCTCAAAATACCTAAAAACTAAAATATTTAATGGTAGTTTGAGGAGTGGATCGATTTTAACCATACTAAAAAACAGTAATTAAAATTATAAATAGGATAAATTAATTACATATCAATGTTTTTATCTTTAAATATAAAATAATCAATATTTCAAAAATATGAACCCAGCTCTTCTCATGTATGAATACCATACATACCCGCCCCATTTTGAACCTCAATGCCTTGTATATCCTAACGTCTTTACCATAACCTATCTTCCTAAACATCCTCATGTCCATGTGCCTTTGGTCACCCTAAAATTTTTTATCAAATCTTCTCAAGTATTTCTCATAGAGGTGATTTTAAAGTGATAATTTTCCAAATAAACCCTCCTAATTTCTTTTATTTTACTACATCATCATCACCACATCCATCCATAAAAAAATTATAATTAAGAAATAATGAATATACAATATTTCTATATATATAATGTAATAACCCATATCCATATCATTTTTAACCACTTTCATTTGATGAAATGATATTATTGTCTATGATATGTTAATTAATTGCACCCATGAATAATTTATTTCGTTATTTCCATTGCATATATCTTGGCTAGTCTTAAAACTAAATTTCTAATCAAGTAATATTTTGATATATATATATTATAACCTAATTAATATTCTGTAAATATTATTTCAATCATACCATCATGCTTTCAAAATATTGGTTTTATAATAACTTCTTCTGTGGATGTGTGGATTACAGCCTCTTCAATGTAATGTGATTCATTCACACATCCCATTGAAATTATTAAGGATTCTTTTAGTTAAAATATATGATATAAATTACATATTAATTATAATATTATGATATTATAGATATATATAAGTTTTTTTATAACTGAAATTACCTTCATTCATTCAATACGATTGGAAATTGAAAATAGCATTCAAATGCATGTATTACCGATCATTTCTAGCAACAATGTTTATTTTTTAACATTATTAATTATTATAAATATTTATATAGTCTATATATAAGATAATTATTCCATGATTTATATTTTTTAAATAATTAAATCTTTATAATCATAAATAACAAGTCAAAACATATACAATTCACAAAATAAATATCACTCATAATGTGTCTTAAACAAGTAGATAATAATAAAAGGGCACTATAAGGTCTTTTGTAAATAATATATGGTATTATTCTTATGAATATGGTTCTATGATTATTTACTAATAAAGTTATACTAATTATATAGAAGGTTTGATCATGTTTGACGGATGTCAATCATTAGGTAAGTGACATTCCTTTAAAACCCTCTTGTATATGTCATATTTCAATTTTTTTAAAAAGAAAAAATTTATGATTTTACACATTTGTGGAAATTTTAGTTTCCCTTTCATTTTTTAATCATTATTAATTTTTATAATTATTATTCTTATTTTTTAATAAAATAGTTTCATTATTATTTTCGTGATATTTATAATTTAAAAGTAATGTATAAAAGAGATGAGTATGTTGATATTTGAAAGTGTTTTAACTATTTTTATATATATGTTATCAATGTTTTTATGAATTATTTATTCATTTTAAAACATAAATGAAGGTTTGATACCCATTATAACTCATAGGTGTTTCTGATATAGCTTATACAATGGGTTGATCCACATTATAGCACAAAAAATAATTGGTGAGAATGATATTTCTTATAAGAAGGGTGATACCCATTATAGTTCTATAATGAAATGGGTAATCAAATGGTGTATGTTGACTGAATAATTATTCCTACTGTTGTGGTGATTGTAATATTAATGTGGTAATGATATCACATAGAACTTTTATTATAAGTCCTTATTATTAATCATTACATAGTATTTACTTGTGTTAAAAAATTACATTATGTTTATTTTCTGGTTTGGTATTTTTTATAATTATACCATAACTATTAAATAAAAACTCAAATATTACAAATTATACATTTCTACTCACTATCCATTTTCCCTAATAAAGAAAAATATAACAAAAATGAAGTCTTTTTATTTATAAAAAACAATATAACATTCATCATTACATCATACATTCTCTTACCCATCTTAATAAAATATTAATTTTTTTATAAAAAATTGGTAATGGAATAAAAAATCTTATTAAGGTATATAATATAATATATGTTTCTATTAGTCCATAAATATTTTAAACCATGGTTGTTTTTTTATCAAAATCATAATTTTAACCCATTAATCATATGTTAATTAAAATACTTCCTAGAATCATGGGATTTGTGAATCAATTTTTGAATATAATTATTCATAAATGTACGATGTGGAATCTATATCATACGTACAAGGTAGATTTCATAGCTACATATGGAGTAAATTTCATTGTTACATTTTCAATACCCATAATAGTATATTCCCTATATATCATAGGAGAAACCTTATTGTATAACAATGTATTATTACCCAATTCCTAGAAGATCTATCACAGTCTTACATACAGTATGTTTATTACAGTACCACTTGTACTCAAAATTATTTCCCAGGAATAATAACATATTCATAACACATAAAACATGAAAAAAAGAAAAAAAAAATTACAACATTTGAATCAAAATATATTATTTTATTATACTGATATAATCAAACCATTTTTTAATAATTTTTCATTAAAAAACATTATAACGTAATATGATGTTAATTTTTATATTTAAAAAAATTACATCTTGTTGAATATGTAAATTATCTAATAATGTTCATGAATACAGAAAATTATTAACACTATATATGTTTCAAAAATTACATTTTCATTTAGTGATATTATTTATATAAAAATTTTCTTTTGGAAACTACATTGAATGAAATTATATGTCAAAGGAGTTGGTTATATACTATATAATCGATGGTGTTGTATAACATCAAAATATTCCTCAATGAAAGGGAAATGTGATGATAGCCTTTACCTCAAGACCAACTTGCCTTATATGTTTTTATTTTCTTTATAATGATCATAAGATAATATATAATTTTTTGAAATAATTTATAATGTTCATTATTTCATTTATATCCCTTATAATCATGTTATAAAAAATAAAAAAAATATGTTTGTTTGGGATGCTTTGTCAATATCATGTACTTGAGTTGAAAATGATCATAAAAGGACGTCAACAATCAATATTTTTTAGAAAACCATCTTTTCAAGAATAATTTTCTGACATAATAATCAGATTTAAACATAAACTATAAATTTAAATCAAACCATTTATTTCTGTTATGAAATATGAGAAACATTATAAACATCGAGACGGTAGGTCGTACGTACGCATTAGTAATGTTTCCATTTTACCTCGATCATTATAGAAAAAGGTAATTATTATTTTTTCCTTCCATAATGATCATAATATTATTATCATTATTTTAATAATTTATATATATATATATATATAAATCATACAAGTGATTTGGATATTAAAAATGATTCATATCGCTTCGTGGATAGTTCATACCTATGCGCGAATTAACTTATTATTTTTATAAGGATGTAATGTAAGGAATTAATTGATATATTATTCTCATATAATGTAAATATTATAGCTGAATCATATATAAACATTTTCTCTATCATTAATCTCAATCTTAAGAGACGGTAGTGAAAATATAACAATATCGGTTTGTGAGGCAATAAAATGTTGTACACACAAATGAAAACTTCATTTAAAATTTTATGAAAATGGATATGGATTTAGGTAATGATACTAAAATTATAACATATTAGTATATTTGGATAATTGTTTTTCATGATTTATAAATAATTGAAGGATGTGTAAGAAGAAATAAAATATTAATACTTGAAAAACATTACCATTCAATCAGCTGATCACCTTTCTTAATAACATAACATTCTTAATATCAGTGTTATTATTAAAAATGGACATAATGATGTGGGGAGGGAACCTAATAAGGGGTTTGGGATGATCTTCATCTAACCAAAAATGGTTTTTTTGTGTATGAAATAAATAAGAAGAGTCTCTTTTTATAGGAGAGGGGAGGGGCACTCTTGGAATTATTAAAATTATTAAATTAATATAAATTCGTTTTCTATTAAAATAATTTATATTACTATTTAGATATAATATTGGATTCTTATGGGTTAAAATACATTCACACAATAAAAATTATATAGTTTTTTGATATATTTTAATCCTTATATCTATGTTTAAACACTTTTAACTCCTAATATTTTATTAATTAATTTACACTTTCAGTGATAAACTAATTACAATGACATGATAAACCACCTATGAATTATTCATTAATTAAATTTATATATGTATTAATATTACTTGGCCAATAATTTTATTTTTATAAATTTAAATTCATTTTTTTAAATATTTCATATTTTAAATTGTGAAAAATTTCCATTAGGACAATATTCATTACGTGACTTTTTTTGAAAAAATTAAGGAGTTATAACATCGAAATATATAGTTTATCACGTAAATAAAATGACTATTTAATCCATAAAATTCATGTATGGTATCAAATATTTCATTTTATATTTATTTTACTATTATTAATATCATTTTTTTGACTCATCCATTAATAAATCTATTAATGCATTATCCTCGTGTCGTAATTAAATTTCAAAAAATTATATCCAATACCAATTTGAAATAGATTACAATGAACTAAATTGGATTATGTGTCTAAAAAATTAACTATATACAATTTAAATATAATAAAAATCACAACCTATGTATGTGATTACATTATAAAAAAATCTCGTTTGAATTAAAATTCAATAATTTCTTTTTACAATAAAATACTATATTTATCAGAAAAATAACAAAAATAGATGAAAGTAAATTATTGTATCATTATTCTAGATAAAAAACAAATTTTTTCTCATTTGATTTATAAAATTTATAGAAACAATATTTACAGTGGGATTTCCATAAAAATAGCTAATTTTTTTAAAATAAATACAACATTTATGAATGAAATTGTATTTATTCTTATATCATGTCTAGAAAATATATATGATGAATTTTAAAAATCAGATAGATTTTATATTTCATTACAATAATATAACAAGAGTGATTTTATTATTTTATAAACACAATTATTCTAACATAAGTAGTTTTTCATGAAAACAAATCCATTGTATTAAACAAGTTTTTACTATAATTTGTAAGTAATTTTTTACCCAATGAATCCTTATATAATCATGTGGAAATATAATTATCCTAATTTCGTTAATATCATTCATTCCCTCCATTTTAATAGTTATGATATAACTATAATATAAAATAATAATATTAATAATATATTATTATTTTTCTTAATACTTAGTATTTCGTGCAACACAAGATATATGGGAAACATATTATAGCATGTATGTTATGATATCAGACCTATCATCCATTTTAATGAAGAATTTTTATCTAACTCATAAATATTAAAAAATATGGAATTTTAATATTCAATAATTACATAAGATGTTAAACGCATGATTTTTCTAAGCACAGTACTGAGATTTTAGTGAAATAATTTTTAAAAGGATTACATGTTTTCCCTAGAATAAAATATTCAATCTTATATCCATTAAATTTTTTCCCATCAACAGTTTTTAAATTTTCGTCCCGGGATATACTAGAGACAAAAGAAAAGGTTTAGTTTGACGTAATTGTTTTTTTGATTTATCATGAAAAGAAACCATGTTCAATTTTAAAAGTTTAACAGTTTTTTGGATGAAATGGGATACTTCTTGGGAGTGTCCACTTTGTGTTGTATGATTTTGTTATTTATGAGTTATATACTAATTATATAAACCTATAGACATGAAATTATTCTAAATTTGAAATAATGTAAAATATTGCCTAAACTCATTATCAGGTAATGATTATAGCTTTTTCCATTTTGTTGGTATTAGAAATAGGGTTTAAACGACCTTAGGGGTAAAAAATTGTGGTCACATATCAGTCATTCGACTATTCTATAATTTAAATAATTACTATATAAAATTTTAATATAAATAATGTTATGTTACAAATTTATGGTCGAAGATAGCAAACAAAATTCATATCCCTTCGTGAGATCATTCTTGTAATAATTATTTCAATGTCATGTTCTAAATATATTAAAAAGTTTTTCAACATACAAATCACTTGAAAATAGTTTTATGATATATCAAACACTACCTCTATACCACTATACCAACCTGGATCAATGATATTTTTGAATAAAATTTTATTTTCTTAGTATTATAATATTTTCAAACAAGTTTAATAATACAGAGGTATTTCAAAATATCTTACCTTATCACAGAATTATAAAGAATTTATTGATTTTAAAGTGATACACATGAAGAAACCCATTAAAATTACTATTTATATTTTATAATACCATTTTGTATTCAAAAACATAATTTCTCTATTATAAAACTACCCTTGATAGAAATATTCAACTATAACTCAGTCTGGAATTTTTCTGAAAACCATGTTTTAAAATAAATTTTGAAATTATATGTCACACATGATTATTTGAAAATTTTTATCACTATAAAAACCCATAAACCAAATGTTTGAAATGGTGTATCTAGATAAAAAAAGCATGTTATTTTTATTTATCTTTAAACCATTGGTGCATTAGATGAACCTTTTAATTACATGTACAAAATAGCGAAGAAACTAGGTGGATAACACTATAAAGGTGTGTCATTAATTAATTGGGGAATATTTTTATTTAATATTATATAATTGAAATGAAAAATTCCAATATATAAATGAAATCATGGATTATTTTGTTCAGTTAATTATGGTATGATAAAAAAATTAAGGTTTTCATATAACCTTTTATGTTTATGTGATCTATTAAGGTATAAATATATACATTAAAAGTATTTTTTCCTGTGATCATAGAGTATGTTGTAATATAATAATTCAACTATATGAAAAGTAATATACTATAAAATCTTTATACATTTATTTATCTTAATAATGATCCAATTTTATTTTACCAAATATGATATTTTTTTATTGTTTAATCTCCAAATACCATGTTTTCAAAAACAATAAATCAAAACATGATTACTTTTTTTATCATTCATATTATTGATAACATTCATTTAAAACAATGTGTGTTATCTTAGGTAACAATAATATACCAAATTAATTCTATTAATGTGGATATTTCATTGAACCATTTTATGTTGTGGGATTTTGAAATGGTTAATTTGAAAATTCCAACAATTGTTTTCGTTCCTTAATTCAAGGTTGTGTGGATGGGATTTCCAATGGGGGGGATGCAAAATGTTATAAAAGAAAATAATATTTTAACACTATAAATGATAAAACACATCAAAAATAAACAAAAAAATAATTATTTATATTTCAATGTTACCATTAAACTATCTGTTAGATTTTTTGGAATGATCAATATTAAAAAATTTATGAAAATATTCTTTACACATGTATATATTGTTAATAAATTATTATAAAAATAATTAAAAAATTACCCCATTAAAACATATACATACATATGAATTTTATAGAAATTTTTCCTTATATATGTATATATAATTTATAATACACCGACACACAATGATGAGTTTTTCTAAAACCATATGTTGCATGTATGGCTATGTTAGAAAAAAATATACTATAAATTTAATATTAATTTTTAATGTTGAAGTTAACACATAGCTGTTGTATCAAAAATAATATATAAAACTATCTATATTATGTTTACCATTGTTTATTAATTTTTTAACATTAATCAAATAAATTTTATAGGGTTTAAATAGGAATATATTCAATTTTTAGGGAAAAAGCTGTAATATTGTATATAGGTATTTTTATAACCTTTTGATGGTGAACCATGTTTAAATATAATTATTTATAGATTTATAATTTTAATATGAATAATTAAACTTCATATTAGATATATAAATAATTATTTTAGGTTTTGTTTTTATTATTTTTCAGAGAACATTCATTTTTTTATGAATACTGAGAAATGAAATGTCATAGTTCAAAAACTACTTTCCAAAAATGTAAATTTATTTAGATATATTAGATTCTAAATTAATTAAATATTATTATTATTTTAATAATATATTTATCAAACCAGTTTATTCCCAATTAATAATTTAAATTTTAAATTAGATATAATAAAATTTCACATCTTTTGAAATTTTCCTTTTACAAACCTGCTTTTTCATTTTTTCAATGAGATTAATATTAAATATAATATTTACAATTATGTGAAAATAATTATGTAAAATGAAATAAATTTTTATTAATTACAAGGTCTATATTATTTATGGAGTTAAATTTCATTTTTTTTATAAAAAATTTACCATGTAAATAAACTATTCCCCGCTATATATGTAAAACATGAAACATGTAAATGTTAAATGGTAATGAATTAAAATAACCAAAAACTAAAACAGTTACATGATTTTGAGGAATTTGTAGACCCTGTAAAAAATACAATACATTAATTGAAATTATAATTCATTGAAATTAATTCCACCTCAAAATGGTTTACTTTAAATTTATAATAATAAATAATTTAATCACATGGGCTCACCTCTCCTCAATAATAAATATAAAACCTCATGTTATCATCTCACCCAATATGACTTATATCTCCACAAATATCTTCCACATAATCTCTTAATAAGTCTATATATGAAAAAGTGTTTCTTATATCTCTAAATTCTCAAATCTAGGGTCCTCAATGGTCTCTAAAATAAGTGACATTCAATAGGTAATGTTTCAAAATACCCCACTTAATTAAATTTATTATTATACATTTCCCTCAACTCCTCAATTGAACAATGAATGATAAATATAAAATCATGTATATAATATATTTTTATATTTTTAAATGGAATATCTCAAATCACATTCATTTCTCACCTATTATTATTCTTAAAAATGAAATTGTTATCCCTATTATAACTATTATTTACCTTAGTGAATGTTGTTTTGGTTATTTTTCTATTACCACCTTCATAAATGTTCATAAAACAAAATTTTATGTTTAATTAATATTTTACTATGTATATTATGAATTTTTTAATTTTTTCCAACTTTAATATTGGACATAACTTCATATTTTTCATATTGTGGTTATATGATAACCTCGTTTGTATACGTGTGGAAAAATATATCCTCAAAGTGATGTGATTATTTCACACATTATATCGAATGTGTTAAGGACTTATTTGGTAAAAATATATTTTTTAAATTACATATTTTTTATACTTTAATGATATCATAAATAAAAATTCATATTTTTATACATGTCATATATCATAATTTATTTAATATGATATGAAAATGGAAACAGCTTTCAAACGTATGTACGACCTACCGTATCAATGAATGATATTTCATAAGATTTAATAATTATTATAATTATTAATTTTATAATTAATAAAAAAGATATATATACTTGATTATTTATATTGGTGAAATAATTAAATCATAATAATCAATAATAAAAAATCAAAAAATGTATGACTACAAAAGAAAATATGTCCTAAAACGTAACTTAAACACTGAGTTAATAGTAAATGGGTAATATAATACATTATATAATTAATATATGGTTTTATAAATATGAATATTGTTAAATTATAGATGAATAACATATTTATACTAATTATAGTCTAATTTTATCTTTATTGAAGGATGTTGAATATATGTAAGGGTCTTTCTTTCCAAACCCACTTTTAATGATCAATTTTCATCTCTTTTTATAAAATCCTAATGGAATGTTTTTATCCTATACAATGTGAGATTTTTATATGTATTAAATGAATAATTATTACATTACGGTGTTATTTATATGATTTATTTATATATTGAAAGAATTTTTTTTCAATATTCTTTTCACTGTTTTTAAAATTTTAAAAGATATTTTTACAATATAAGGGAAATTTGATATCTAAAAGAGTTTTGATTAGGGGTTTAATTTTTTTTGAATTAACTTATTCATGATTTACTTTTTTTAAACTATAATTAAATGTTTTAACATATTTATATCTCATGGGAATTCCCGATATAGCTACGATTAAGGGTTTACCCCAATAAAACTCATGAAAGATAGGTGAGCCCGATATAGCTTATATGAAGGGTGATCCCCATTATATATCTCTAATGCCTTGGGTACTGTATATTTAGAATTAAAACATATTTATATTATATTTTTAAGGATTATTTTAAGGGTGATATGTTAAATATATCCCCAAGAACATTTATGATTTTTCTATTCAGGCTATTGAGTTATTATGAAAAAAAATTCAAAAGTTTTACATGTTTTCACTAGACCAGTCAATTATTTATTGTGTCCCTTAATGAAATTTGTTTCTCATCTGAGTATTTATTGTTATTTCATATTACATAAGGTATAATAGGTTAAATAATTATTTAAAATGGTAAAAATATGATAATTTATCATGAATATTTATCATGATTTAATTTAAATGTTTTATAATTTATTTTGGAAAAAAGGACGTTGATGGGAGGTGAAAACTTTGTAACTTATTTATTTTTCATTCATGATATGTGATATAATTCTCTAAAAATATAATCCTTCAAATAATATCAATTTGGAATAAATTAAAATATTTATATAACCGAACATTATGTAATGTTTAGGTCTCTGGGTATATATTTAGTATCAATGGATATGTTTAGAAAACATTAGGGATTATGACACTTGGTTAAACATATGTTATGTTTATATTAAATAAGATAAATCCTAATTATATATTTTTTTTAATGAATGTAATTTATAAATAGAATGTGGCTGATCTCAAACAACATTCCAATCCATTCCTGATGACTTTATTGAAATAATTATTGCAATGTCATTACCTCATGATTCCGAAACATTTTGTAACATAAAATGTTGTTGAAAAAATTCATATGAGATATAAAACTATTACCCTCAACCACAATATAATTTTGGATGAAGGGATCTTTTAAATATAATTATATTTCTTATATATTCACATTTTTTAAAAAATATAAATATTATTGAGTCATTTTCTAATATTTTACAGTATCAAAATACTATGACCTATATTATGATTTTTAAAAACCAAATAATGAAGTTGAACATTGAAAAAAATTAAATATTTGTTTAAATTATAGTATTTGACCAAATAATTATGGTATACTAAATGGAACCATAATTTTTGGTTTAGAATTAAACTCAGACTGAATGTTTTATAAAAGACATGTTGAATCAGATGTTTTGAAATTATATTTAAAACAAGATTAATTTTTTAAATGATTTCCCAATAAACACCCATATCACAAAAGATTTAAAAGGTGTAACTTGGTAAGGGAATGATGTTTTTTTTACTAATATCTAAATCATTGTTGGTATATGTGGACCATCTATCTACATGATGAAAATGCCGATGCCACCATGTGCACATCATGATGATGGTAAACGTTATTAATTATTGAAATAGATTTATTAAATCATAGAGAAAAGAAATGAGAAATTTAAATATATAAAAGATTTCATGTATTGTGATATTGATGTAAATTTTGTTTGGGAAAAAAATTATATTTATAAGATAACCATTACTGATATAAAAATTTTTTAATGGAAGAAAATACATTTTTCATGTATGTTTGTTTCATTTTGATCAAAGCCTATGTAGTAAAACAATTCATCTACATTATAAAAATGATTATATAAAAAAGACATTATCTATTTATTATTATTAATAATGAATAAATTACCATTCAATCAATAACAAAATTATGTTTTTTTAAAATTTTTTACATTCCATTAACCATTTTTTCTATCACTCTCCATCATATAATGATGGATAGTATTCTCTTCCATTTCAATGATTTAATACATATAAAACTAGAATATGTTATCTAATATGACCATTTTATGTCTCTTTTTTATTTTAATGTGGATTTTTTCTTAAACCATGTTCTTATATGGGAATTAGATACAAGTATTTTGAATATTAAAACCCAGATGTTTTGATCTCGAATTCATAATTTTGAGGACAAAATTTACCAATTGGGGGAATGTAACAACCCATGTAATTTAAAAAATATATATTTTATGATCAAAATATGAAATGATACACCACCTTGAACATATAATAACAAAAAATATTATTATTTAAATTTTACCATTAAACTGGCAACTAAAATTTTGGGAATGAATAATGATTAGTGATATATAAAAAATAGTTTACAAATGTATATATAGTGAATTAATTACTGAACCATTATTTATCAAATTATACTATTTCATAATAATTAAAAATTATTAATTACAATTTAATTTTATTTTAAATAGGAAGCTATCTTATATATATTACCTGAAAGGAAATAATGAGTTTCTTTGAAATCATACATTACATGCAAGACTATGTTATGGAAAAAGCTATTATAATGTTAATATTATTTTTTATGTGAATTTTATCACATTGAAATTGTATCAGTGAGAATGGTTTAAAAAAATATTTTGTGTCAAAATTTTTATTATGTGTTTTTATATTCATCCAATAAATTTTATATTCTTAAAATAGTTTTAAATCAAATTTTAAACAAAAATGATCTAATATATATAAAAAGGTGTTTCACCACCTTTTAATTTCAACCTTGTTAAATATAATTTTTGATACATTAATAATTATATATGAAAAATTAAACATTATTTTTAAAATTAAAATATTATAATTTTTAAATGGTAAATATTTTGTATTATTGTAGAAACTGTCATTTTTATGAATTGTAAATAATAAAAAATATTATTTCAAATCTAATTTTTCCTAAAATTTAATTATATTGTGATTTTTTTTAATAAAATAGTATTAATGTATAATTATTTAAATTATACATCAATAAATCCAATTTATGTCAATAGAATAAGTTTTAATATGAAATTATATATAAATTATTTTCAATCATTGCAACTTTTTACTTAAAAATAAATTTTTTGTTATGTTTTTAGGATTAATATTAAATTTAAAATTTCCAATATAGTGTATTGAATTAGGTGAAATTTATTCAACTTTTTGAATAATTGGTTCAAAATTATGTTTTATAATCAGTTTAATTTTTTGGCTTAAAAAAGATACCATCCTTAAAACATATATTTATTGTTTTATTCATTAAAATTATTTACCTGTCAATTTTGTTAGTCTAAATATAAAATAATCAATAATTTAATTGCATGAAGCCACATATCCTCATGTATAAATACCTCCCCTGACCTCCGAATTTTGACCCCAAATCCAAATATATACTAATATCAAATTCCAAAACTCTCTTACACAATATCCACATGAAAAGTTTCTTTTGTTCTAAAATTTTTTTCAAATCCAAGGTCCTCTTGGGTCTCTTAGGGAGGTGAAATTCAAGAGGTAAATTTCTAATGTACCCCTCTAAATTTCATTTCTATTTCTACAACCTCCTAGTATAGTCCATATATTGATGCATTATTCCTTAAAAATCATGTATATACTAGAATTTTATGGTTATTTTTGAATATGTGACATCTAGTTCATATCTCATCTAATATTATTCAATGAAACTATATGTTTGTACATGTTACGCTGATTATTCACAATCGTGAATAATGATTTTTATCCTTTTTCCATTATCAAAGTTATGAAATGTCTTAAAACTATTTTAATAGAAAAATAAAAGTTTAATATGTATATTACTACATATTTTGTATTCTATATGTTTTATGTTAAACATAGAATCATTATTTCTATATTGTGTTTAGTTAATTACATTGTTTGTGGATACGCGGACTGCGCCATCTCAAAGTCATGTGATACATTCACAAAACAAATTGAATATATTAATGTTTGATTTAGTAAAAATATATGATATAAATGAGATAACAACTATAATATAATGATTATATATATACATATTTACATACATTTCATTTACCATTGTGAATGAAATACATTAATAAAACGAAAACAGTGTACACACATATGTATGACCTACCATATCCATGAATGGTTTGTTTAGTCTGTATTTAGTGATTATTATAAATAATAATTTAATTAATATATAATATATTAATATAATATTTATATTCATGAAATAAGATACTATTAATAATTAAGAATAAAATGTCAAAACATGTACGATTAACAATGAATATATCACATGAATCATAACTTAAACATGGAGGTAATATTAAATTGTAAACATAATTTAATTATTAAATTGTATATGGTATTGTAAATATAAATATTTCTCCATGATATATAAATAATAAATTTATACATTAAACATAGGATGTTCTAAAATTATATAATGAAGGGGAATGTTAGCTAAGGGACATTCATTTATAACCCACGTTCAATGTTCATTTTTAATATATTTTTTAAAAAGTATGAAGGAATATATATTTAAAATATACTAAATGAGTTATTTATATATCATTCTTAATGATTTAAAACATTAATTTTTTCATTATATATTTTCTATTTTCATTTACAAGAAATTTGATTCATTAATTTGTCTTCCGTTATTATATTTTAAAATTTATTTTTATAGGATAAGGGTATTTTTATATCTAAATGCTTTTTTTATGAGTGAAAAATTGTTTTCAACAGTTATATTAATTATTTAGTACTTTTTCATTATGAATGGATGCTTTATCACCATTATTTCAAATTTATGGTCCCTATATATAATATATAAAGGGTTGGTCCCGATTAGATCTCAAGAAAGAAGCATAAACCTAATATAGCTTATAGGAATTGTGGGCCAAATTATAGGTCCACCTTGTTTTGGGTACTATAGAGGTGCATGTTGAACATATGGTAATTCAATTTGTTATGTATACTGTACTTGTAATATGTTAATGATTTCTGATGGAACATTCATTATTTTTCTATTCCAATTAATGAGTTTTTAATAAAATTAATTTTAAATGGGGAAAGTGTTTTTACTAGACTAACAAGTTATTTCTTTTGTCCCTTAATGTTATTTTTTACTCAAAAAAATTTATAAATTTTCTTCCAAAAGCCTAGGGGTGACTAGATACAATAATGATTTTAGGGGGACAATTGTGATCATTTTTTTGAAAATAAAATAATTATTTATTTTAAAATTTTCATATCTTTTTTTTGTAAAAATTAATACTGCAAAGAAGCGTCCACATTGTATTTTATGGGATGTTATGTATGAGTTATGGAAAATTTCATTAATTATTCAATCCTAAAAACATCATAAATGTTAATTTAACTAAAATAATTACATAAATAAATATTATTTAATCTTTATTGTTGGGTCTGTATACCTACGATCTCTCAATACTCCTAAATAAAGAATATTATAAAGTAACCTAAAATATTCACTTGAAATGAAATAGATCCCATAAAAAATGTATTCACAAGATTGGTAAAATTACCAATATGAACTAATTAGTTATGTGTCTATTTTTTCGTAATGTATAATCAATTTTTCTTTAAAAATTAAAAAAATGTAAAATGGAATAATGTGAATATTTCAAATGACTTTGAGTTTGAAATTAAATTGTGTTAATTGGAGAATGAAGGTAAATTTATTAACCATTTAAATTGGGTCAATCTATAGAAATTTTTTTAATCATATAAATAGGTTGTTTTATTAAAATTAAAAGGGGTAAAATGTGATAATCTTATTTAATGTAAAATTTGATAATGGGTTAAAGATTAATAATAATTCATTTGTTTAATTTAATGAAAATTGTAAAAATTATGTGTATTTTTTATCTTGGGTTGTGATATTGTAAATATAGTTAATTGTTAAATGAAATCATGATCATGGATTAGTGGTGTAGTATAATGTAATGAGGATCCTCCAATAGGTCATGTTAGATTATAACTCCAATTCCCACCCCTATAATGCATAAGGATGGGAGTCAGAATGAGGCATTAATCACATAATTGATGCATTTGATGAGACATATATGACAGAAGCTTGAAAGTAATTATGATGTATATATTTCTTAAATGTTTTCCCCTAGTGAGATAGCTAACTTAAAATATCAACTTATACATAATAATTAACATGCATATTTAGTAGTGTAAAGTATGTATTTTATAACCCATTGAACATATGAAAAAACGGATAAGGTGAATATTTTTAACTATTATCACTTGTGATTTCATTCGGAAACCATGTAATATAATTATTACATTAATAAAATATATTCTTAGACTATATATTCTTTATAAACTATTGGTGGTGTCCTACTAATTTATACTCACACCATGTTCAGACCACCGTTGCGTACCCATGTAGATTTCATGGTTTTATGTTTGGTCAAATGAAAAGGTCAAATGATAGAAAGTTTTGTTGGACTTTGACTGTTCAATGATAAGGATCTAGACATAGTGTTAGGACTCAAATTGGGGATTATGTTGATTTATTTGTTTTCAGATTTTTAATTATTATATTTTATATTATAAGGATATGAAATATTTATCCTTGGTTGTGGTTAGTACCTGACATGGGAAATGGTCAAGAAATTCATGTTTCGATTTAAAAATTTATTTTTCATTTAATTAAAATATTATATATTTTGAAATAATGTAATAAATATTGTTTTTTCTCCCCATGTGATCCATTTTTACATTTCCTCTAGTCGTAAACCTCTGGCATATAGGGATGCGTGTTTGATGTCTTCTGGAGAACCAACTCAGTGCACTAATTAGTGTCATATGGGTTGGGGATGCTAAAATATATTAATACAATGAATATATATGATATTTATATCCTGATTAAAATTCTATTAATAAAGTTACATTGATTAGTATACTAGTAACGAAACCACCGAACTGAAATTCTCATGATAACCGAAGATTCTCACAACCATCATGGTGGATTTTTATAAGGAATTATTAGCCAATGTGTGTTAAGAAGATACAATTTCATAATATATTATATTAAATTTATATAAGTCGATATTTTATAGATATTTATTAAATTTTAAATAATTATAAATTAATATTATGAGATTTTAAATCATTTCCTTGTTCATGTAATGAATTTTGGATATAATATAATTATTTATTGGAAATGTTTATGATCAGTGACCTGATGATAAAATTTTATGACTTATCTATCATGAATTCAATTAATTTTATTATCTATTTGTAAATTTAGTATATACGTTCTCTACTTACACTTTAATATCCCTACAACTCGTTTTATTGAATGAATTTTGTTATATAAAAAAACCATGATTCCTATTTTAGATCATGCATCCTTTTCCAAAAATATACTTGATTCATAAAAATGTTTTCACGAATTTTCTTATTATTTTATTTGGATCATTGAAATTCATTTGACCCTTTTTTTATTTTTAAATATTTATTAAGGGAATCATATTTTCATTTGATAAATGAGGTACATTTTTTAAGAAAAAATTGAAAAGGAGTCATTTTTAACATACATAACATAAATAAATATTTTTAACATCATGATAACTCGATTATTTGAATATTTAACTACATGTTTACATTAATATTTTATAATAATATTTATTCAATAACTTTTTTGGAAATTTACATATTTTGATATTTTAATTAAAAATTAATATGGAAATTTAACCAATAAATATTCATAGAATATTATAAATGAATCATTATTCATAGATGACATAATTCTATAAAACATAATAATTAATGGTATATGGTCAAATTAAAACATCAATGTAATATCACTGCTAGGTTAGTTATTATGGAAGAATAATGTAAACTAAACACATCTATTTTTGATGATTCATGTTTGTATTAATTATTGAAATGTTTATGAGAACCGTTTAAATTCTTCATAATAAAGTAATTTTTTATTCAAATATGGGTAAATAAAAAAATAGTCAAAAATAGGAGAAACTATACAAGTCGGCCCACTATTAATGAGCCAAAATAATGGAGACCAAGAGCATCTCCTCTAATCAAATTCACCCCTAGGGCTTCAAGATGGACCCATAATGAATCTACACATTCTATTAGATAGTGAAATCATGTGCTTATAGATGGTCCCTACATTATTCCCTTTCATCCACATGTGTGAAACACCAGAATTTTTTGTTGTTGATGCTTTTACACATCGTGATGATATATTCAATCTCCCATGGTGGGTTTCCACTTTCATGTAATGAATTTTGAACAACAATGACTTTGTTTCCACTTAGGTAATAACCAAGACCCCAAGTTGTAATAACCTCAATCTCGGTAGCATTTTCATGGATTCTACCATCAATGAATAGCCATGTCCTTTCTTCACCGTAAATTCCATGAATACGGACCCTCCATTGTCATGCAAAACCCCACCACCACCTATAGTTACCATGACAGAAGACTTGTCTGGGTTTAGCTTCATGCCATTGTAAGGGTTCTACTAGTGATCCCAATTGTCTCTTCCCTCACTGTAGGTGAAAACGCTATACACAGAATAGAACCAAATCATTGAAGTGGCTTCATTCTTACTTTGCATCACCCTGACCAGGTCAAATAATAGGTTCCTCATCCATATGATGATAACAGTAGCTGACATGATTACCCCTTCATGCCGCATTCTATTCCTCGCCTTCCACATCAACCATCAATCGGCCTATAGTTGGACAGTGTGGGTAGCCCCTCTGGTCCTAATCAACCTAATCCATTGTAACATTTCTCGAAAATTTATAGATCATAAATACATAAATAGGAAAAGTCAGTTAATTACCGAATGTAAAACCATTCCTCACATGCCCATTATCATTAAAAAAACAGATGTTTTGAGCTCTCTTCACTACGAGACTTATAACACACACACCCAGAAGCAATATTAACATCACATATCTTGATATTATCATTAGTTGGAACCACTAAATTCCTTATCCTCCAAGTGAGAATGTTTAATTTGGTTGGGATGATCTTATCCCATGTGATCTAATCCGCTCGGTTCGCATGAGTATGAACATAAAACACACGAAAATATTTTTTAGAAGAGAAATTTCTTGAGGGTGAAGGTGTGAAAACAAATCTATCGAGGTCTGGTGTGAGATCATGGGATAAAAAAACTCCTTATAATCTTTATTCATTATTTATTTGATGAAGGAGTGGAACCTACTAGACTCCCAAAAGGATATGGTGGGATAAGGACACAATTGGAAGCCGAATCTTTCACCGCACCAGTTCTGATTCAAAAAAAATAAGTTCCCTCTCCCCCTGATCCAATAGGATAGTGGTTGGAAGTCATCAACAAGGGGGCCCAAGAACCTACCATGCTATGAGTATTGGTTCTCTATTGAATCATGGTGCCCCGTGCCAATGGTGTTCTTGATTAACCCCCACAACAAGCATAGCCCCAGAATAATGCTAGCCAAATTTGCATGCATGCAGTGTAGGTTATCAACAAGACTGTGCACATTGATACCACATTATCTAACCAATTGCATCATCTTGTGCCATGAGACCTAATGCATTTTACCTTAAGAAAATGGATTCCAAAAAAACATTTTCAGAATCCTTTCAATATTCATTACAACTATTTTTTAGGCCCTAATCGCGAACAGTGTGTGCACTAGAATATCTAGTAGCACACTTTTGACCAGTATGATCCAGCCGCAAAGGGGAGATAAATTTTCAATCAAATAATCACCTAGATAGTTATCCTATTAACTAGCGGATCAATTTAATGAATGATAACTCTTCCGGGTGTAATGGTTGCACCTAAATATTCCATAGGGAAAACCTCTCCCTCGATGCCTAACTTATTTCTCACCGTATATATATGCCAAGAGGAACATCTTTAGGAGATGTAAAAATTTCTCTGGAATTTTTACTGAGTTTTCGACACCAATTGAAGTATCCCTCCAACACTCTATTCAATCCCTGAATGGATCAACTAAATGCATTCAAGAAAATTAAGGTATCATCGGTGATCATGAAGTGGGACACCACTCGAGACTTTATATTCATCATATAAGGAAGTATGTTACCCTTACTAATAAATATATAGATGTGTCTTCTCAAAACGCCCTGAACCAGTATAAAATGTCTCGTAAAGATCAGGTCCCCTTTTCTCAGGCCTCGAGTTGGATTAAAAAACATATGATTTTCCCATGAAATTTACCAAAAGCCATGTAGAAAAAATGTACAGAAAATTAAGATCAATGATCCAACGAATAAATATCATAACTTCTATAACCATACTGTTAAAGATCAATTCCATATGGTGATAATCCTTGTTCATATCTAGATTTATATCCATATTATATACCCGTGTTTGGAAATTGATGTCCCTGAGATTCTCCTGTGCTAGAGCCCATGCCACCTGAATCAAATGATCCTTGATAAAACCATGATGCTATAAAGTCACGCACCATGGAATGTGATGATATATTCTAGAGTTTCTAAAATTAAAAAAGATTTTGTAAGGGTATTACACATGATCATAGGATGATAATTTGAATTATTAGTGGGATTCACAGTTTTTGGAAGCAGCCCAAGTGTGGTGGCACATGCCACACGTGGTAGTCTACCCCCATGCAGTAGTACTAAATATGTTCAATTAATCCCTCCTTCACAATATCCCAGGATGACCTATAAATGGATCTAGGTACACCGTTTGGTCCTACCATGCTATCAGGATTCAGGTGCATTAAAGCTTCCAAGATCTCCTTCTCGTCGAGGATGGCCCCAAGATGTCATTGTCCCAACCAGACACGTGGTTGGAAACCACTTCAAAAAACCTTGTGTCCTCTAAGGGGTACTCGTTGGCCATAGATGAATAAATATTATGAGATGGGTGGGAAAAAATTTATATATATAAGCAATTAATGGAATCAATGTTGATATTTTATTTGACAATAATGAACATAATGTTGAGTTAATAGTGTATAGTATGAGAATATATCCACCCAAATAGATATAAAAGTTACCCTTGACAAATGAAATGAATGAATTTAGTGTGAAAATAATCAACTATTATATTACTAGTAGTGATCCTTAACTATGTAAAGGATTTTAAATGATCATGTGAATGCCATAAACATATGAAAAATTACAGTTTTATTCTTTCTAAGATTAGTCTATTTGATTATATTATGATTCATGTATTATGAAATTTCATTATTTATATCTTTAATCACAAATATGATCAATGTTATGTAGTGATAGTTTTCGAATATTATAGTCAGGTTATCATCACATTATTCTCATATATTTTTATTTGATCATGGATATTTTCTGATTTTAACTATATAAAGCACTAGATATCACTCTTTCAATGTATATTTTCACAATGTTATTAATAAATTATTTCTGAATTACATGTTTATATGGAATATATTAATGAAATTAATTATTAGAGATGATTTAGATACATTATGTACATGTCTTGTTTGTTATTTTAGTTTCCAATGAAAGTATACATATAAAATTATATATGATATTATAATGATATTTATTTATTAGTCAACTAAAAAAATGTGATATTTATATATATAAATATTGGGGTTATATATATCAGGTTTATTTTTATATTCCAAAACCTGAATTAATTTATTGGATTATTGGAGATATATTTTGGTTGTCTTGGACGAGAATAGTTTTTTTATTGAGTAAAATTTGGGTGGGGAAGGGATAATTATATAAGTAATAGGGTTTATATATCTCTAAATTTTGGTCCACTGTTCCTTGAATGTTCTTCCAATGATGAATATTTTGGAGTTATAACGAGTTAAGGTAAATAATTTCATCAAACACAGTTTTATTGAACAATATGTATAATTTTCAGATCTTACACCACAAATATTTATCCATTTTTAATTTCGTACATCTATAATAGGATCTCATATGTACCTATGTAATTTATTTAGAATGCCTAAATATAAGATGAGACTTAAAAAATTACTACAAATATAAGGCCCCAGCCTTAAACCTTACTTAATCATAAGTTATTACAAGATTACACATTGAGGATCTTTTCGGGTTTATATTTTTAGAGAATTAGATCATAAAACTTGCATTACATTCCACATATAAACAAAGTGGTTACATAAAGATAATATTCTTCATTCCCATCAATGGAAACCATAATGGTATGCCCAAAATGAAAAAAACAGAAGCATAAGGAAAACATAAACATATCATATATCATATATAAAAATAGTGACATCATAATGGCCACCATTGAAGGTGTTAAATGAGTATTGAACAATCATCGTTTCGGGAGGCAGAATTTCGCCATCCACGGAAACTGTATGTTCTTTAACCATTTGATGTAGTTGTGTGAGAGTGTAGCTCAAATAAATCTTATAACAAAATCCTAGTATATTGAATATACTGTTGTTGTTACAAAAGGAGTAAATAAAAAGAGTTTAGGGGGTTGGAGAAGCAAAATAAAACAAATGATCATGAGAGTATGAATTACCTTAAAAAGTGTAACTCCTTTTGATTTGAGCCTAAAGGCTTCCATTGAAAGGATTCTGCCCAAAGGGAATCCTCTAGGATGAGGAGAGGGATGTGGAGAGAGTAAATGGGTAGGGGTTGGCCGAGCCAAAGGCTTGAGTACTGTGTGAAATGAGGTAGAGGTGGGGGCCTTTTATAAGATGAGAGGAGGGGCACTTTTGTAAAGTAAAGAAATATTTCTTTATTTGAAAATGTTTTTCGGTTTTAAAAGGTCCCACGTTGATAGAATTCGTGGATAAGGTGATAAGGGTTCGAAATGCACTCATCCAATTGGTTTTGTCCAGGTGAAGTTCATAGATTTTACATTATCTTTCCATTTTATTTAAATCGTCAAATAATGATGTCATCGCTGCATCATTATTATGTCATAAATAATTTAATTTATTTAATGTCTAAAATTCAAAAAAAAACTATGATGTATGAAATCTTTTTAGCTTTCAAATGCCTATTTATAATCAAATATCTGATCTTTATAACCCCATGTAAAAATTGTTTTCGTAAAACGTATTATGTTTGTGTTATTTTTACTTTTACATTAAATAAAAAGTTATTTATGTCATTTCCCAACCAAAATGTCTCCATGGGGTCCCCAAGTTGACCCATGGCTTTTCCTGGTCGTCCATGACACAACCAATAAGGTTGGGACATGTGTCTAGGTCATTTCATATTATTAAAGCATTATTTATACCTTGAACTACACTAATTATCACTAATCGCGATTAAAAACTTAATAAGATACTATTCACCAAAAAATTATTTTAATCTCATTGAACCACATTTTACTTCTTAATGACAACCATGTATGTCGGATTTTCAAAATTCAATACACATTAGTGGTAAAATTTCATTTAACTGAAAAATCAGTTTGCTTGATTACCACTTAGTGGTTTCACTATTCATCAAAAATTGAAGTTTTTCAGAAAATTACCAAAAAATCACCCTAAGCTATATTTGATATTCCGAATTAAAAAATGAAGTCTATTTTAAAAAATTCAAATCATATAAGTCATATTAATTAATTTAATAATTTATTCCCGCTGCCAGAGCAAAAAGTGTGTTTTTACAAAACAATAAGTATCAAAAGATTGACACCAGTTTAAGTCTAATTTCAAAGTAAAATTGATTCCAATGACCACCATTGGATAAAATGCTAAAAATATAATCTAATTTCACTTCAAAACCAATTCAAAACATAATATAATCATATAAATAAATTACATTAAAAATCAGTTTTGATGTAAAATGCAGTATTTTTCACTAATCATTAAAAAATGAACATTGTCAGAAAAATACCAAAAATTCACACAAGGTAAATTTTGATGTCCCAATCATAAATAATAATTTTATTTTGACAACCATAGTTTATAAAATTGTTAAAATATAGATTCAAAATTGGTTTGCCATCAAAAGGCACTAAAACAATCTTTTAAGAATATTAGTGTATTCCATGCATAAGATTGTATTTATTTTCATTTTAAGCCTCTATAACACTATCTTAATCATTAATGGACATAGATAAAAATATCTATTATTCATTACTTACTTGGGATGTTACATTCTTCCCCCCTTTAGAAAATTGTGTCCCCACAGTTTATTTACTTATCGAATAAATGGGGGTACTTATCCCTCATTGCATATTCAGATTCCCATGTTGCCTCTTCAATCATGTGGTTTTTCCACAAAACCTTTACCAGATGAATCACATTATTCCGTAACACTTGCTCCCTGTGGTCAAGAATCTAGACCGGTTATTCCTCATAAGATAGGTTCTCTTCCAGCTGAACTACCTCTGGACTCAAAACATGAGATGGATCTGGCATATACTTTCTCAACATCGAAATGTGAAAAACATAGTGTACCTGAGATAAACTCAGAGGTAAAGCCACTTGGTATGCAACTGATCCAACTCTCTCCAGAATTTCGTATGGTCCAATGAACCATGGACTCAACTTTCCATTCTTACCAAATCTCATCACACTTTTCCAACGAGAAACCTTGAGAAAAACGTGATCACCTACCTCGAAAGATAGATCCTTCCTCCGGTTATACGCATAACTCTTCTTCCTGATCTGAGCTATTATCATGTGTTTCTGAATCAGCTGAACTTTTTCTTCCAACTCTTCTACCAATTCTGGTCCCATCAACTTCCTTTCACCCACTTCATCCCAGAAAGCTGGAGTTCGACACCGCTTCCCATATAATGCCTGAAATGGTGCCATCTGTATACTGGAATGAAAACTATTATTATATGAAAACTCAACCAAAGAAAGATGTTGGTCCCAACCTCCCTGATAATCCATAGAACAAGCTTGTAGCATATCCTCCAATGTCTGAATTGTTCGTTCTGACTGCCCATCTGATTGAGGTTGAAAAGCTGTACTAAAATTTAATTCAGTACCCAGCGACTTCTGAAGGCCTTTCCAAAATATAGAAGTAAACCTGGGATCACGATCTGATACAATGGAGAGAGGAACTCCTTGTAACCTTACAATCTCTTTAAGATAAAAACGGGAAAGTTGATCAAGAGAGATAGTATCTCGTATAGAAAGGAAATGAGCAGATTTGGTCAAGCGATCAACAATAACCCAGATTGCATTATTACCTCAAGATGTCTTCGGTAATCCAACAACAAAGTCCATGGATATATTCTCCCATTTCCACTCTGGCACTGGTAAAGGCTGAAGCATACCTTTCGATAACTGCCGCTCTGCTTTAACTTGCGGACAAGTCAAACACTTCACAGTAAAATCAGCAATATCCCTTTTCATCCCATCCCACCAGTAATACTCCCGCATATCTCTATACATCTTAGTACTTCCCAAATGAACTGAAAACGGAGAACTATGAGCATCACATAACAACTCTCTCTTCAACTGTGAATCACAAGGCACACACAATCTCTTCCAAAATCTCAAAACGCAATCATTATCAATGTTGAATTCAAGCAACTTACCTTTCTGAACCAGCTCTACCTTTTTCTGCAACTCACTATCTTGCTTCTGTGCTTGTTTGATTCTATCTGATAGAGATGATCTCACTGATACCTGAAACAAAACAGAAGGACTTCCAGCACCAACAAATTCTATGCCAAATTTCATCAAATCCTTAACCAAAGGATCACGTTCTAAACGCAACATTGTTAATGAAGCATTACTTTTTCGACTCAAAGCATCATCCACTTTATTTGCTTTTCCCGGATGGTAATTAATTGTACAATAATAATCCTTGATTAATTCTAGCCATCTCCTCTGTCTCATGTTTAACTCTTTCTAAGTGAATATATACTTTAAACTTTTGTGATCGGTATATATTTCACACTTTACCCCATACAAATGATGCCTCCAAATTTTTAAAGCAAAAACAACAGCAGCTAATTCCATATCATGTGTAGGGTAATTTACCTCATGAGTTTTCAACTGTCGTGAAGCATAAGCAATTACCTGATCATTCTACATTAGGACGCAACCATGTCCTTTCAATGAAGCATCACTATATATAACAAACTCACCATTCCTGGAAGGTAGTGCCAAAACTGGAGCATTCACCAATCTTCTTTTCAATTCCTGAAAACAATCATCACATTCTTTTTTCCAGATAAACTTAACACCCTTCCGAGTTAACTTAGTCATTGGACTAGATAACTGTGAAAAATTTCTAACAAACCTTCGGTAATAGCCCGCCAAACCAAGGAAGATACGAATCTCGGTTACATTTGTAGGTCTTGGCCATTCTTCCACAACTTTTGTTTTTGCAGGATCAACAGTTATTCCATCTTTAGAAACAATGTGACCAAGGAATGAAATTTGTTGCAACCAAAACTCACACTTGCTGAATTTCCCATACAGTTTCTTTTCTTTTAAGTTTTGCAAGATAACCCTTAAATGTTTTTCATGCTCCTCTTTACTTTTATAAAACACCAAAATATCATCAATGAAAACCACCACAAACTTATCCAATAACTAATGGAAAATTCTATTCATTATGTCCATGAATACAGTAGGTGCATTGGTTAGCCCAAAAGGCATTACTACAAATTCATAATGGCCATATCTCGTACGGAACGCGGTCTTCGGAATATCTGCCTCCTTTACCTTCAGCTGATGGTACCCCGATCTCAAGTCAATCTTTGAAAATAACTGAGCTCCCTGGAGCTGATCAAACAAATCATCGATATGAGGCAACGGATATTTGTTCTTAACAGTGATATTATTCAAGGCTCTATAATCAATGCAAAGTCTCATAGAACCATCTTTCTTTTTAACAAATAAAACAGGAGCACCCCATGGTGATGTGCTAGGTCTAATGAAACCTTTCTCTAATAAATATTGCAATTGTTCCTTCAACTCTAAAAGTTCAATTTGTGCCATTCGATAAGGGGGTTTTGAAATTGGCTTAGCATCAGGAACTAAGTCAACAGTAAACTCAACATCCCGATCTGGTATTATTCCAGGAAACTCATGAGGAAAAACATCAGGATACTCATTTACCACTGGCACATCATTAATCTGAACAGTTCCTTTATTTTCAACGACGTGTGCAAGGTAACATTCATTTCCATCTTTTACAAGTTTCTCAGCCTCTTGATATGTTATCAAAAGTAAGGGTTAATTCTTGTAAACAAACTGAAAGTCTTTCTGAAAAGAAACTTCTTTAGCTCTACAGTCAATCTTAGCATGGTAAATAGAGAGCCAATCCATACCCAGGATAACACCAAACTCTACTAGAGGTAGAACAATAATGTTTGCAAGTAGGTTCTTTCCACAGATAAGGATAGGAAGATTCTTATAAATTTTATTTGCCTCAACATTCCCCCCAGGTGTTTTTACCAAAAGTTCATGAGTCATTTCTTGAGATGGTATTCCCATTTTACTAGAAAAGGTTTCATAGATGAAAGAATGTGTAGACCCCGAATCAAACAACACACTGACATAATCTGAGAAAACAAAAAAAGTACCTGATACAACTTCATTTGATGGCCCGACATCTGCTTAAGTAGTTGCAAAGGATTTCACCACCCCTTTTTTCTTGTAGTCTAACTACTTCCCATCGCTCAAGCTCCTTGTCCGACACTCGTTTTCATATTGACCCATCTCATTGCACTTATAACATTTCACTAAGTGTAAATCAAATTTGTTCTTACCTTCACCTTGATCCTTTTCAGTGCAATCACGAGCCTTATGTCCCATATTACCACATCGGTAGCACTTCCTAGAATTCAGATGACATTCCCCAGCATGCCTTTTTCCACATTTATCACAAACTAGAAACTTAGTTCTCTTACCATCAGACTTTTTTGAATAATTCTTACCTTTCTCTTTCCACCTCGGTCTCTTCTTCTGATGGTTGTTATAGAAAACTTGGTCATCGGCAAACTCCATTTCCACCTTCTTAGCACATCGAACAAGCTTTTCATAACTTTTAAACTCACGAGAAGCTAATGCCCTTCGATATTTTGGCTTTAATCCTGAGTAAAAATAATTGATTTTACTATCAAGGTCCCAAATAAAATTTGGAGCATACCTTGCCAATCGAGTGAACCATTCTTCATAGGCAGCCACTGAGTCTTCCTCTTGCCTCAATTCCAAGAATTACTTTTCCATCCTAAGTCTAACAGCCTTAGGAAAATACTTCTCAAGAAACATACCTTTGAATTCATCCCAGTCAAGAGCATCAATCTCATCGGCGTACCTGATATTTTTAACCATAGACCACCACTGATCTGCTTCACCCTCCAAATGGTAAATATAAAGACTAACCTTTTGATTGTCTGAACACCCCATGACATCAAAAATCTTCTACAGTGCTTTAATCCACCCTTCAGCTAGCACAGGGTCAGATGATCCTCTGAATGATGGTGGATTTTACCTCATGAAATGTTCCACCACTGACATGTTCCTCTGCGGTTTATTTGGCTGATCTCGTGCTTGGATACCACCGCCATTTGTCGCTTGAGTCAACTGCGCCATTACTGCAACAAACGGTTCAGTTCCAATTCCGACCATCTCAGGATGCTGATTCGGAAGGTTATTTCCTTCTGTATGCCTTCCTAGCACTGCTTCCCTGTTTCCTCTGCGGAAAACCATTCTGAACAAACATGTCTTAGATGAAGCAACATGGTAATCTTTAAATGATATACCATTTACAAAAAATATATTTTTTGGATAATCATTTAATAGAATTCTAACTCCTAAAGTTATCTAAACCGACCTTTGATACCAACTATAAGGCCCCATCCTTAAACCTTACTTAATCTTGAGTTATTACAAGATTACACATTGAGGATATTATCGGGTTTAGATTTTTAGAGAATTTGATCATAAAACTTGCATTACATTCCACATATAAACAAAGTGGTTACATAAAGATTGTATTTTTCATTCCCATCAATGGAAACCATAAAGGTATGCCCAAAATGAAAAAAAACAGAAGATTAAGGAAAACATAAACATATCATATATCATATATAAAAATAGTGACATCATAATGGCCACCATTGAAGGTTTTAAATGAGTATTGAACAATCATCGTTTCGGGGGGCATAATTTCTCCATCCACGGAAACCGTATGTTCTTTAACCATTTGATGTAGTTGTGTGAGAGTGTAGCTCAAATAAATCTTATAAAAACATCCTAGTATATTGAATATAACTTTTTTTTACAAAAGGAGTAAATAAAAAGAGTTTAGGGGGTTGGAGAAGAAAAATAAAACAAATGAACATGAGAGAATGAATTACCTTAAAAAGTGTAACTCCTTTTGATTTGAGCCTAAAGGCTTCCTTTGAAAGGATTATTCCCAAAGGGAATCCTCTAGGATGAGGAGAGGGATGTGGTGAGAGTAAATGGGTAGGGGTTGGCCGAGCCAAAGGCTTGAGTAGTGTGTGAAATGAGGTAGAGGTGGGGGCCTTTTATAAGAGGAGAGGAGGGGCACTTTTGGAAAGTAAAGAAATATTACTTTATTTGAAAATGTTTTTCGGTTTTAAAAAATCCCACATTGATATAATTCGTGGATAAGGTGATAAGGGTTCGAAATCCACTCATCCAATTGGTTTTTTCCAGGTTTAGTTCATATATTTTAAATTATCTTTCCATTTTATTTAAATCGTCAAATAATGATGTCATCGCTGCATCATTATTATGTCATAAATAATTTAATTTATTTAATGTATAAAAATCAAAAAAAATACTATGATGTAGGAAATATTTTTATCTTTCAAATGAATATTTATAATCAAATATCTGATCTTTATAACCCCATTTAAAAATTGTTTTCGTAAAACGTATTATGTTTGTGTCATTTTTACTTTTACATTAAATAAAAAGTTATTTATGTCATTTCCCAACCAAAATGTCTCCATGGGGTCCCCAAGTTGACCCATGGATTTTCTTGGTCGGCCATGACACAACCAATAAAGTTGGGACATGTTTCTAGGTCATTTCATATTATTAAAGCATTATTTATACCTTAAACTACACTAATTACCACTAATCGCGATTAAAAACTTAATAAGTTACTATTCACCAAAAATTTATTTTAATATCATTGAACCACATTTTACTTCTTAATGACAACCATGTATGTCGGATTTTCAAAATTCAATACTCTTAGTGGTATACTTTCATTTAACTTAAAAATCAGTTTGCTTGATTACCACTTAGTGGTTTCACTATTCATCAAAATTGAAGTTTTTCAGAAAATTACCAAAAATTCATCCTAAGATATATTTGATATTCCGAATTCAAAAATGAAGTCTATTTTAGAACATTCAAATCATATAAGTCACATTAATTAATTTAATAATTAATTCCCTATGCCAGAGCAAAAAGCGTATTTTTACAAAACAATAAGTATCAAAAGATTGACACCAGTTTAAGTCTAATTTCAAAGTGAAATTGATTCCAATGACCACCATTGGATAAAATGGTAAAAATATATTCTAATTTCACTTCAAGACCAATTCAAAACATAATATAATCATCTAAATAAATTAGATTAAAAAATAGTTTTGATGTAAAATGCAGTATTTTTCACTTTTCATTAAAAAATGAACATTGTCAGAAAAATACCAAAAATTCACACAAGGTAAATTTTGATGTCTCAATCATAAATAATAAGTTTATTTTGACAAACATTGTTTATAAAATTGTCACAATATAGATTCAAAAATGGTTTGCCATCAAAAGGCACTAAAACAATCTTTTAATAATATTAGTGTATTCCATGCATAAGATTGTATTTATTTTCATTTTAAGCCTCTATAACACTATCTTAATCATTAATGGACATAGATAAAAATATCTATTATTCATTACTTACTTGGGATGTTACAACAACTGCTTAATTAAAACTAATATGTAACGCCCCGACCCTAGTTACCCAGAGTCGGTGCATTATTACATAACATTGGCATGATCACAAGAAAGATCAAATCTCGAAAGACCGATTGGTTTAGTAGCCTTGGAAACACTAGATATATTCATAAGTTTTAAATTACATCATAAAATGAAAAACTACTACAACAATATAATGTCTCCATAATCCACACTAATATCCCCACATAATATCCCTGCAGGTCATTCATAATTTACTTCATCACTTCCTGGGAAAAATAAAACATAGAAAAGGGGTGAGCTCAAATGCCCAGTAAGGATAACAATATAGCGGAAACTTTCATAAATAAGAATAAACATTTAAGGCAATGTATAACTTAAACAAAAGCCTTTCAAACATGATCTTTCAACATGGTACGACATAAATAAAATGAAATAATTCCATTTACTTATTCACATTGATATTCTACTAATCGAATAATCACATGCAAAAATCAATAACCACTTTCATAATGTTGGAATGCATAATTCCAGACTATCATAACCACATAGTCAAGGCCTCGTGCCAAGACTACAAATAAGATTTTGTCAAGGCCTTGTGCCAAGACACTAGTGTGTCTAATGAGACCTACTGATGCATCGAGGAGCTATAGCGGGCTCCACCCGTCACTTACTAAGTCCAATGCATTCCCATATGAAAAGGTTTAAACATAACATAAACATTCGTATTAAAACTAGCATACGAAATGTAAATAATTTCACCATAAACTATGAATGGTATAAAAATAGCACATCCATAGTCAAAAATATCACAAAACCTTCAATACAATATAGAAGTTTTGTATCATAATAAATCAACTTCAAATAATCTTAAAATCCATCAAAGGATGTTGACATAGATGAAATCAATATTCTTTTTAAATAAATATCTCCTTTTAATTTGAAATCATTTAGGATCCATATAAAATAAAACATTTTCTTTGAAAATATTATTATAAGCTTGTAAGGGAAGCTTTGAAGATTTTATAACGGCAGAAAATAGCTGCACCCGCCGTATAAGTTAAAAAAACATTCTTACCTTAATTCTGTTGAAAAGGTTAAAAAGGACCTTGTTTTGAAAACGACCGAAAGACTCCTTTATAAACCACTTATAAAAGTCAAAAAGGGTATAAATGACTTTAACTCATATTATAGTAAATAGTAAAAATGTTTTGAAATACATTTTTAAGAAACATGGATGTGGATGATAAAGAGATCCCATTAGATTATTACGTATAAACAACCTCGGATAATGAAGAGATTGTGAAATAACCCTTACCTTGTACTTTTCCTTGGTTGGGGTAGGTTAAACTCCTGTATAATTGTGAAATAATTGTTATTAAATTATAAAATAATCATATACATTAATTTGATATCATATATGATCTTTTAATATTGATTTCATAATAATATCTTAGTATTATCGTTGTTTCGGGTGTTAACTTACTTGTTTTATTTTATATGTTTTGTTAAGTAAGCCATGTTTGTAATGGATAGTTTGTATATTATTCATATCCAGAATTATATCAAGTCCGTAAACATCATTTTTAAATCATCAAATGATAATTATACTTGAATGGATACGATGGAGAATGAATCATATCGCGTTTGTGGAGACGGTAGTCCGTACGTACGCACAAGCGACAATATCATTCTTTTGATATTAAAATAATATATAAATGGATGTTATATCATATATACAGAATAATTAACATGTTATATTTATTATTTACATGAGTTTCACATCATTATTATACCCATCCAAATAATAATATATTGAATAACAATTACACCACGACGTGGAGACGGTAAGCCGTACATACCCACGTATGGTGACATGTTATTCAAAGGGTGGATAGAATACTGAATATGGTTGTACCATACTTATAATAACATCACAGTATATGTGAGATACTGGAGTTATTATTTTAGAATGGTAAGAACAAAGAAAGAAGAAGTTGAAGAAGAAAGGAACTTGAAAAGGGGTGGTGAAAACATTACCTCTTCTTCGGGTTCATCCTTTTGATTTGATCAAAAGGGCTCCTTAGGTTGGATTTATGATTAAACTAAGGCCTCTAGGTTGTAGTGAGGGAAGTTGGGAGAGTATTTGGGCAGAGTTTGGCCGAGCCAAGTGGCTTGAGAGGTGTGAGGAATGAGTAGAAGTGGTCTCCTTTTATAAGGGAGAGGAGGGGCTCTTTAGGAAATTGTGAAAGTATTACTTTATAATATAACTATATTAGGTTTATAATGGTCCCAAAATCATTGAGGTCTAATATAAGATGACTCTTATTCTAAATAACATCAACCAATAAGAATTGGACAGGTTTTAGATAATATTTTAATCATTATAATCTTATTTATTTAAATGATTTTTTAATGAGGTAAACATTGCATCATTATTGTGTCATTAATAATTTAAATTATTTGATGTCTAAAAATTATAAATAAAATATCATTATGTAGTAAATCTTTTTAGATTTCTAATGAATATTTATAATCGAAAATCCAACATGTATAACCCTATGTAAAAATTGTTCTTCTAAAAGATGTAAGCTTATGCCATTTTTATTTTTATTTTAACTTTATTAATATAATGTTTCCCTACCACATACAAGTGGCTCTAAGGGGTCCCCAAATCGACCCAGGGATGCCCGTGGTCGGGTATGTGTCCACCAATAAGGTTAGGACACGTTTTAGGGTAATTTTGTATTATTATAATATTATTTTTTAACCCTTATTTACCGGATTTTACCCTTTAACCATGGTAAATAAAATATTTACCGCAGTAATTATTCAAAATGTGTAAAAATAAAAGTTACCTATTTACATAATTAGGCCATCCTGATTCCAAATATGTAATCCATTTTTCCAAATTCAAAACACATAAGTGGCAGAAATTAATTTAAAATTAATTCCCGTTGTTAAAATAAAAAGCGTTTTTTTTAGAGATAATAACTATCAAAAGATTGACACTTGTTTATGTCTGGTTTATTTGTGAAATTATGTCCAATGATAAAAATTAAATTAAATGGTAAAAATATATTCTAAATATACATTAAAACCACTCAAATTAATTATTTATCAATATTAATTATTTTGATTAATAAAGTTGATTTTAATTAAAATTTAGTAATTTTCACTATTCATCAAAATATGAATGTTATCCGAAAAGTACCAAAATTTCACCTTAGGCTAAATTAGATATTCCGAATCCAAAAATGAAGTCTATTTTGAAATATAAAATATATATAATTTTAAAAAGTAGGTATTACTATTCATAACGGCTAGTTTGATTGGTTGTTAGAACTCGGTGTTGCGTACAACACACGCTATCACATTATTCAAAGAGAAGCATACCGTAGAAGCTTGGGTTGTTACATAATAAAATATAATCAAATAAAAATTATAATTTTTTTATTAACTAATTAATAAATAATAATTTAAAAGCACATGGAAAATATTATATATAATAATATCACATTATTTATAAAATATACATTATTAGTCATTAAATAAAACATAATATTTTTATGTTGATTTATACTAAAAAAGTAAATCGTGGGTAAGAGTAAAATATTTAAAAATTGTACACATCTACCACAACTAAATGTGGGCATGTTGTTGGAATTTTAATGGGCCTCCCACAGAAGTATTCAACAATGTAAATCTATGAATTTTAATATTCAATATAGTTAGAATCTTTAAAAATGTGGTACAACTACAATTTCATATAATTAAAGAATATGATGTAATCTAATTATCAGGGCAAGAGTGTCTACAAAATATTTTTTAATCTAGTATATAGTTAATAAATAGTATGTGTTGATTCATGTTTAAACCATACTTTGAATTATCTTCATTTAATGATAATGTACATAGTTTCATAAATAAACAATTTTTAGGGAATAAAAAAGAAAACATGTAGGAAAAAACATTATACTCATAAAATAACATTATTTTCATCACATTCCATGATTTAATTATTTGATTATCATAATTTAATTTTAGAGTGGATATATTTAATAAATTCTATTAAAATAATTTGTCAAATTTCATTTAATTTATTCATAAAATATTAAAATACTATTACAAAATTGGTCTTTTGAAAATAAAATATAGCATTTATATTAAATGAACTCATCAAAAAGACAATTAAAATTATATTGTTTTGTAATAATCAAGTCACATTTTAATTACATTTATATTAACTATTACATAAAATTTTATGATATCATTCTCTGATATTAATAATTTTAATATTGAAAACATTTTTAAAATAAAATATTTCAAATAAATAATACATTACTGTTTTGTTATTTTTTTTTATAAATAATATATTTATTTTTTTACAAATAGTACAAATCATCATTATACTTTTGGGATAAAACGTTATCTAATAGATATATCATCAGTTTCCATATTTCCATCAAATTTATTTCTGAGGACCATATTTTAAACAGTTATATTGTATTGTAATTACAATATATACATATGTAACTCATTTTATTCTCACATCGTATATCGCACTACTCATAATTAATTTATTTAATTCATTATCACGTCATTATTTTCATTATATTTATAGGTTTTGTGAAAATAAAGGTTATTATATTGGTCGATAATGAACTAGTGGTTACATTTTTGTAGCGATATTATCAATATCATTTAATTTAACTCTTTTAAATTATACCAATTAGGTGGATGCAATAAGAAATGGTTTATATTACAAGGTTCAGTGTTCATTTATTTAATTTTTTTATATGAATAAAATTTATCAGGGAAAATATTGTTGTTTTGTGTAATGAAATCAAATTAAACGTAGTTTTTATTTAATATTAAATTCTTATTAAATATTTGGGAGTTTAATTCTCTTGGTTATATTAAATTGTGTCCTTATAAACTTAATCAACAATTTGAAATATAGATAATGGAATCTATAATATAGATATAACATCACATATAACTTTTGATGGGTTATCCACCATTTAATCAAATGTAAGATTATTAAACTCTTCAATTCCATAATAATTATTATATATTAGCAATTTACACCATTTTATTAATAAATGAATCCTTATATTGATATAAATATTTGTTGTTTCACAATTTCCACCTCTCAGAGCATTGATTTATGGAAATATATCCAATATGATAATAATATAAAATAGGCTATTATAATAATTCGTGATTACCCCAACCCTAACTCCTCTATTTGGCTAGAGTAATTTGAGGGAGTGATCCTAGAATACCTCCTCTAAAAAACCATAGTTCGGTGAATAGATCTATGGTTATTAAAAAAATAATGGGACGGGTTACCATTATTAATAAATTTGGATTAATATAAAAAACAAAAATAATCCATTTTTTCAATGATATAAAATAAATGTCATCCAAAGAGTCATGAGAATTAATATAGTAATCATTTTAAAGAAATATTCCAATTGAAATCCTTATACATAAACATGATTATGGATCCATCCATGAAACTAACATTGTGATATACTATCATTAATAAACATCGGGGTATCTAAAATCAATTTTTAAATTATTAGAGTGATCATAACACATAAACATAATAGATGGATACCCATGGACATGCATTAAAATTTAATATCTGTATACTATTACACATACAAATCAATAGAATAAGAAAAATGTACCTAAATAGTTAATCTAATTATCATATCATCCACAAGGCTCACTGAAAAAATAATACATCCATTAATGTAGAATAATTTCAAAAAATAATATATTATAACATCCTTCACCTACTCCCCATAAGAGTTTCACCAATCACTCTCAATCATCATATGTAATAAGAACCCATCTTTATAATATATCAAAAATTTCTAAAATCAATCAATATGTGATATATTTCATGTCACAACCAAATATATTCCATCATCTCAAAGGTATTAGAATCAAGTGTTTCATAATCAATATACACATGTCATTATATGAATATAAATTAACATCTTTTCCATCTCATATAAATCATCACCCTCATAAAATCATTTATATGATATCATATACATGATGGAAGACACCCCTATTCGATTCATCCTCAAGAAATAAACCACACTACAAATCAAATAATGTTTTCACCATACTTCTTGGTCAATTATTCCATTACAGAACATTACATTCCACCAATTGTTTATCTCATCAATATATTAAATTCTTTTAAATAGGGATGTAGAGGGGGTATTTGATAATTTTATCCCTCACTGAGATAGATGTTGTGAAAAAACACCTAAATAATTTGTATTTTAGCTTATATATCATCAATATTTTGGTGTGAATATATATTAACATAAAATTACCATTATAATATTATCATATAGTCCCGAACATCATTTTTAATAAGCGTTCACATAAAGAACACTGTAATTTCCAACATAATTATCACATCAATTCATAGTATTTTATGATAACTACATCCACCAACAAATGAAAACTAATATAAAAAATCATCGCATATCCCAAAATTATCTGCCTTACTCACATATTCACCCATTTATAGATTTATTTATTCACAATAATGAGTTATTTAAGTATCCATATATACCATTTTTAGTGGAAACCCACTATTATAGTCACTACATAATTAATTTATACGACCAACCTTGTGATTAAAATTCATAATTAACATTTAATTCATCATCAAATTTTCCCCTAATTGAAAAAAATCACATACCCTCCAATATTCTTTCTCAAAATCTTCATATCATATTTTTGATGTATATGAAACAAATCAGAAAATATAACTACCCAAATACATAATAATAATAATTTCACACCATGATACATGTTTTCAAAACATCTAAAACATACCATATAGATATCATTATACCAAATACTAAAAATATCCCACAACATATCACCTATCAAAATAATCATGGTCTTTATTCCTTAATATGTTCCACCCCACGGTGGTAATTACAATCGTCATTATGACACCACATGTTTAATATGTTTGGATGTGAATTGTTTTCAACACAAGACTAAATATCATATATTAATATTTTTATGTTACTAATTTATGAGGTCATTTGTATCACATCATAATCAGTTGGATGATTATTTTCACAGAATTTAATGATTCACCCAGAACTAGTTTTTCATAAATATGTGTGTGTGTGTGTGTGTGTGTGACTGTCTGTGTTTGTTTTAATCCTACTACAAAATGGTGAGTTAAAATAAACAATAAAACCTATGTATTAAAAATGATAACATCAGAAATATTCCCATCACTATATAATTTGAGTTCATGGTCTGAATAATTTTTAGGAATGTTATGAATCTAATATATTTTGTAAAAAACTACCTTTATATTTTATTTAATTAGATTAATTTGAATTTTTATTTCATTAACTCATTAAAATCAAAATGAATGAAAACATTAAGGCTTGATAATGTCATATATTATAAAAATATTACAAGAAAATAATACAATAAAAAATTAAGGATTTGTGAACAATTGTGCTTGATCTATGCAATAAGTAGATGAATTCTTGGAAAAATTACACAATTATGTTTTATAACCACATAACACAACATCCCCCGTCAAAATAAATTCATTTTATAACCTAATACATACATCCCATCTACAAAGACCTTATATGGAAAACTAAATAAGATAAAACCATGTGTGGTATGACATACAAATGAACATAGATTTCCATGAAAAAATCTGTTATGGTGAGTTAGAAAATATAATTAATATTTCATTAGTGATCTCATAATGTAGTACCTAGTTAACCCTTGAGAAGAGAGAAACACATGAATAATCACACGTTTTTAATAGGTTGTACATTTTACACAGTGTATTTTTTTTAAATAGATCACAACACTATACCACTGACAATTCTATATTCAATATGATTTCACCTAAAATAACTATTCAATACCATTAGACACATCACAATATCCCCTATTCCAACCACTTATTTGTTCCATTATGAAGATACCAATGAGATTCAATCTACTTGTGGTAATTACATAGTTCAACCAATGCCTCCTGTTATAAGTACTTAATATATATACTAAAATGTTATAACTAAAAAATGCATGTAACCAACCCATTTTTTCACCATCAAATTATAAGAATAGGATAATCTATAATTAAATAATAACCAATAATATTAATCCTATATACCAAATCTCCACTATAACAGTACAAGAGCTTCTACTATTACCAATATTATATATCCACACAACATGAACCCCCACCCAAAATAGTGATAGCATCATAAAACCTAATAAAATAAACCAAATAACATTACCAAAGTCCATTAAGAAACAGAAATCACCATGTAATGGTCATATATGATCTAGAACATTATATTTGATACCTATCATATGATTAATATGATAATAGAAAAAATATAACTCCAAATGGAAGGTGTAAAACAGGGAATTATGAACACATATCAAATTTGATAACACCTATAAATCCTATTTCTACAAGAAAATGAAATCAATAAAATCAAAAATAACTAGATGAATAAATATGTCACATTAGTCATTAAGAGTTTAATCACAAAATAAATAATGAAAAATATAGTATAATGATTAAAAAAATATTTTCTTCATTATTATGTTCTTAAACTTACTAAGTACTATCCTCTAAGCCTCTGTAAAAATGTAGCTCACAAATATATATATTAACATTCCCCACATCATTTTCTGTAGATAATAAATGATCGCTACTGACTGCTCCATGATTGTGACATCAAACATGAAATATTATTCAAACCCATCACTAGAAATAGATTTATTGTTAAAATAACAGTAAATCTTTGAAATGTGGACTATATTATTCATATTATCAACCTATAAAATAATCACAAACTATTATACAACATCACCAATTCCCCAAAATAACATGAATGTCTTGATTTATAAGGAACATAGAGTGTTAATGTAATAAAAACTAAGATTTCCCAATAATGTAGAAACCAACAACAATACATTGTCTCTATCCTTAATAACTACGGTAATTATAATAAAATCCATATAAACATTCTAGATGTCATGAGATACCTTTTTATGCTACCAATCCTTCTGGATCATAATGAACATACTCTGAAACCCAACTAGACCACAGACTAATGATCCCATATATACTGACCATTGTTACATAGATTGACATGTATATGCATAAGATGTAGAAATATATGGTTTATAATGTAGTATATATATATGGAAAACTGAATAAGGAATCGATGACTCTCCCAAGATCCAGAAATGTCCATAACATGAGAACATAACATATAATCTATTATCTAGAGTTTCCTTTACCATTAAATATTCATAAGGCAATGGATAAAAAATTTATGTTGTGTTTAGGAGACAATAAAATTAATATTACATAGTAGCCTCATCTATTAATATGATGGTACAAGTAATAGATTATTGTCCTTTATACCCATTGTAGAGTAACAACTTTATCAATACTCAACCTCACTTGAAAATCATTCATGATGAACTCAAAAATCACTTGGAAATGAGTGGGACTTAATAATATTTCCATGTACACCCAAAAAACATCACATCCTACCATTTCATATGGTAACCCAATAATGTTTTCCTTCAAGATGTATTCACACATTCACTTTGTTGAGTCAATATGGTTTTCCTTATGACTTTTCCATTCATTCTTTCAAGGTGGATATTGTTGAGTCAATAAGGTTTCTTTATGACTTTACAATTCATTCTTGTTTTGAAAATCACAAACACCTTATCTCATGGAAAATCTTTTTTCCCTTGTTTTACATATATAATGAAAAATATCCTTCCATAAGAAAATATACCTTACCTCATTTACATAGTACATGTCATTTTTTTTTCTATGCGTAAAATTCAAATTAAGACCAAAAGATCAGAATCATATAATACTTAGATATGAATCATTCTATTTAAGACTACAAATTCTGATTACGAATTCTTGTTACGATCTTCTCTGAGTTATAAATATGAATTATGATTATGAATTCTGGTTAGGAACTTCTCTATGTTATGACTCTGAATTCTCATGATCTCTGACTCTAAACTTTTAATGTTCAGGTTTTGAATTCTTGTGAATCCAGACTGTGAATTTACATTAAATTCGGACTCAGGAATTCTATAGAATTCAGGCTCCGAATTCCTTGAAAACAGAATCTGAATATCCTTGTACTATAGACTCTGAATTCATTCTTGGATAGACTCTGAACTTTAATTTAAATTCATCTCGAAAATCTATTGTTGTTTATTCTTGCACCCGTTTAGTTATAAAATTATGTTATGCTTTTAGTTACTCACTAACCATTGTTTGAGTGACACATGTATAGGTCCCTCCAAAATTCAAGGAAAATTATGAACGTTGGAGGAATGAGTCGACCGTTGGAACCATGCCTATAAATAGGAGCTCATTTGAAAAGAGCCCAACACTGATCTTTGACAGCTATGATAACATGATGTTGAAGTGATTTTTAGAGAGGTAGTATCTTATAAACTCTCATGCTTTGTGCGGAATTTTTGAACAGCTTGTTCATCCTTTGCATCATTCAGATTTTCTTCGTCTGACTATGATTGTATTTGTGTATAATAGAGGACTTCTGGGGATAGGAAGACAGAGGTGTCGACTACCTGATAGTTGAGGGCCTGCGGGGATAGAAAGACAGACTCTGATCTTTGTATCGAGGGATTTTCCTGGTGTGGGTAATACAGACATTCTTGAAAGTATAAATCAAGGGAACTTTATCCAAGGTTGTTGGATACCCTTCTCTTTGGGTTAAACGATTTAATCTGTTACTTGTTTTGCTTCATGTTTTCCGTTGTTTTTGTATTATTGAGAAAATTATAATTTTTTTATAGTTCCTTATTCTTATATTCTGATTTAGTTAGATTCTATACGCATTAAGGTAGAATCTTATATTTTGTAATCTTTTTTTATGTTTGTTTTTTGGAATCACTTTCTGGAATCAAGCATATTATTAGAACGTAGAGGTGTTGTGAGTTATGTTTATTCAAAATTTCCTTAGGGATTTTTAATGAATAAAATTCACCCCCTCATATATTTGTATCTCATTTTACATATTAAATCGTACATTTGGTATTATAGAGTATATCACACTCATACATACAATCTCAATAATTGGTATCAAAGCAAGGTTAGTCCTGAATTAATCTCACGATTAGATTCAGAGGAGAATTCTTCTTCTTATTAATTTTAGGAATTCAATTTCCAGAATCATATTTTCTGGATTTATATTTTTTCAGAATCAGTTTTTTCCAGACTCATAAATTTCGAATTCAGTTTTTCTTAGAGATACTCTGGTTTTTATTAGAATTTATTAGGAATACATTCTTTTGTTTACAATCTTTTTTAATTAACATGTTTTGTGTGGAAAATATTTTTCTTTATGATGGAAGGAATCAATCTTGTTTCCATAGACAATCTCAAACCAACCTGACCACCTGTCATTGATGGAAATGATTACGAATATTGTATAGATAGAGTTAAAACATTCATTAACAATACTTGTGTTGATAAATTTTTTATTCTTACTAGAGGATATAAAATCATTGACAATGAAGTTAGTACCTTTAGAAACCCAGAAAAGCATGAATATTAACTGAATTATAAGGTACGTAATTTTTTTTCATCATTACTAGTAATATAAATAGAAAAATTTCATCTTGTGAAGTAGAAAATTCTATATGGAAGAAACTTGAATTTACTCACATTGGAACTTCCAAAGTTATTGAAACTAAAAGATAAATTCATAGAGATGAATATCATGGTTTCTGCTTTCCTTATGGAGAACCCATATGTAAGGTGAAACAATGATTCATGAATATTGTGAATAGATTACAATCAATGGAAAGAAAGGTTTAAATGGTGAAGCCCTTGTTGATAAGATCATAGACATCTTGCCCAATGAGTGCAATCTAAGAGAACTACTATTGATGAGAACAGAAAGGTTACTCATATTACTCTTAATGAATATTTCATAACTATTCTTCAACATGAGACTAGAATAAAGAGGGATGCTGAAAATGTAAAGAATAATAATGGAAATGGAATTTTTTATTTTACCATAACTTCTAATCATATGATATATAAGACTCATAAGAGAGCTACCAAATAAAAATATAATAAAGTTGTGATCTAATCCGAATCTAGAAGAAGTGAATCATCAGAGAATGAATTTAAAAATCTTGCTCGGAGGATGAACAAGATAGATTGATAGAGGATATTTCAATCCAGATATAAGAAGAAGGAATGAAAATATAATAAATATTCATATCTAAAATGTTATGAATGCATGAGAGATGGACACATTAGACCTGATTGTCCTATGCTTAAGAGAAAATAAAGAAAATAATGGAATTCAGAGAGAAACATAAAGATGTATTACAAGGCTAATGCTAAGAATGTATTGAATGAAAATGATACATGGAGTGACAGTGGTGTAGACTCTTCAGATGATTCCTTAGAATATGAATCTTTTGGATAGAAGAATCTTGGTCTAATAGCCAGACTACCTATTGAATATCATTGCTTTTTGGATAAGGTACAAAATGGCGAACCATTGACCAATGTTTCCGTAAATTCTAATGATAGTAAATATTATAACTCTTCAGATAAAGAATCTTCTTCTCATGAAGACAATACTTCACGTACCTATGAAGAAGTTTCTAGGCTTTCAAAACTTCAGGAGATTCAGAATTCAAAACACATGAAAAAACGTGATAAGGAAAATTCATGGATTACTATTCTTACAAAGTAAATATCTGATCTTTCTAAAGATCTTGATAAAAAATTGATGATTTTGAAATTATTTAAAAAAATCATGAGGAAGTAAATTTTGAGAACAATAAACATTCTAATGATCTTGAAAATGTAATTTCTAAGAAAAACGTTTTCGATCCTAGAACTAGTTCAAATTCTAATGTTTTTTAAGACAAGAACATGGTAATCAAAATCAAATCTGAAATCTTTTCCTTTAGGAAGTGGTTTTCAATCTTTACCTTATGTAAAAAAAATTTAAAAATGTATTCCCAAATTCGACCTCTAAGGAATAGTTCTGGTTTTGGTTATACTAGTTCCAAACCTATTTTTAGTAACAATTAATTTGTTCCAAAAAGTGCCCCTTTTTTCAATAAGTGTAAATGTGTTGGACATTGGGAAAACAATTTCTCTCTAAAAAAACCAATTATTTAAGATGTCATAATGCCAATTTTTATAAGATGATGTGGGTGCCAAAAATTTTTCTTTCTAATAATTTCGGAACCAAGCAATTTTGGATTCTGAAAACATAACATTTTATTATTTTCAGGAAAATAGAGAAAGTACCAAAAACAATATATGGTACATGGATAGGGTATTTTCCAGGCATATGACTGGTATCAAAAACAATTTTGAAAATATTATCAAGGAGAAAGGAGGGAAAGTAATATTCAGAGATAATTCTTAGGGAGACATTTTTGGTATCGGTAACATTCTTCTTCTTGTAAAAACATTGATTTCAAATGTTTTACTTTTCAAGTGCCTTAAGCATAACCTCATTAGCATAATCCAATTACGTGATTAAGGCTACCTTGTGAATTTTAGGAATGTCAAGTGCTTTGTTCACAATTCCAATGAATATTATATTATTTCTCCTCATAGGCAAGATAATGTTTACACACTAAACTTATAAGACCTTAGGAACCAAGACATACCTTGGATTGGTTCAATTGAAGATCACTCTTGATTATGGAATTGAATGTTAGGACACTTTAACCATAGAAACATATGAAAACATTCTATGAAAGGATTATTTAAGGATCTAACAAAGCATATATTTGATTATTCAAATGTGTGTGACCCCTGTAAAAATGGAAAGAATCATAAATCAAGTTTTAAATCAGTCGGTGAAGTCACAACTACTGATGCATTACAGTTAGTTCATATGGATCTTTTTGGTCCTAAACCAACTAGAAGTATTGGGGAAATTATTATGTATTTTTCATAGTTGATGATTACACTATATTTACATGGGTTTATTTTAAAGCAAATAATTCTAGAGCGTTTTCTTATTTCAATAGTTTTAGAGCTCAAGTGAAAATTGTGAAAATTCATTCATTGAAAACAATTCATAGTGATCATGGAGGAGAATTTCAAAATTCTGATTTTTAAACTTTTTGTAGTAGAAAAGGCATTACTCATAACAACTCAACACCCAGAACACCTCAACAGAATGGTGTTATTGAAAGAAGAAATATAATTTTTCAAGAGATAACAAGAACCATGTTGAATGAGTATTCTATAGCCAATCATTTTTGGGATAAAGTAGTAAGTACTGCTTGTTAGACTATAAAATTAGTTTTGATTAGACCTTTTGTTAATATAAATACATATGAGTTATGGAAGGGTATAAAACCTATACTTTCTTACTTCAACGTTTCTGGATGCAAGGTATTCATTATGAATACTAAAGATATCACACAAAAATATGCACCAAAATATGATGAATGAATTTTCTTATGCTACTCCAGATCTTCTAAGGCTTATAAAATTTTCAACAAATCCACTTGTACTATTGAGGAGATAGTGCATGTTAAATTTGACGAAACTGATCCCTTTGTTTTTAATAAACCCCAACCTACATCCTAGGATGTTTTTAAAAAAATTGATTATCAACCATTTGTAGAAGATCCTTCTGATATGGAAAATGTTCAAGAATATTCTACTGAAACATTTACCCCAGAAGATTTCCTACCCTATGTTGATGAATGGGTTTTACAAGACACAAAGCAGTTGTTTCTCAAGAATCATCACAGTGATAGTGTCATTGGTGATGTCACTCAACCTGTAAGGACTAGAAGTTCATTGAGAAATGAAATAGAACATCTGGTATTCCTTCCCCAATTATAACAAAAAAGCACTGATTAAGTTTTTGGTGATGATTATTGGATTAAATCCATGAAAGATGAACTAAATTAATTTTCAAGGAATAAAGTCTGGATCATGGTTAAAAGACCTAAAGAAACTTCTGTTATTGGAGTAAAATGGGTCTTCAAAAATAATTATGATGAAAATGGAATCATTGTTATGAAGAAATCTAGATTAGTTTCTAAAGGCTATAATAAACAAGAAGGAAAAGACTATGATGAATCCTATGCTCAACTAGCTAGACTAGAATCTATTCATATTTTACTTGCCTTTGCAGAATTCTTCAATTTTAATAATTTTCAAATGGATGTGAAAGGTTATATTCATAATGGGTACGTTTTTGTTTAACAACCTCATCTCTTTGAAGATACAGAACATCTTGATCATGTTTTTAGACATACCAAAGCTTTGTAAGTCCTTAAAAATCCCCTTGAGCTTGGTATGATAGACTTACAAGATTTTTTCTTCAAAATTACTATGTTAAGGGAAATGCAGATCCAAACCATTTTAAAAATAAAGATAAGAAAAGTGTTTTGATTGGTTAAATTTATGTTGATGACATTTTATTTGGTTCAAGTCAGCAATCTTTAACTAATTTCTTTGTGTATTTAGTGAAATTTGAGTTTGACATGAGTATAATGGGTGAGTTAGCATTTCTCCTCAGTTTTCAAATCACTCAAAAACCAGAAAGAATCTATATATCCCAACATAAGTATATTAAAGTTCATATTAAAAAGTATGGATATTTCAACACCAAGATTATATGTACTCCCATCGGTATCTCAAATACACATGATCTTGATGATGCTGAGAAACAAGTAGATCCAGCATCTTTTAGAGGTATGATTGGAATTTACATTAAATGAAATCTAGTCGTCCATACTTAATGTTTTTAGTATGCTTATGTGCATGATATCAATCCAATCCTAAATAATCTCATTTAAAGGAAGTGAAAAGAATTTATCACTACTTATAGGGAACCATGGATTTAGATATATTTTATACTTATGTAAATGATTTTATTCTAAAAAGTATTTCGGATAATGACTTTGGTGGACGTAGAGTGGATAAAAAGAGTACATAAGGAACTTTTCATTTCATATGAGATTTTTTAGTTTCTTGTTCTTACAAAAGGAAACACTTATTAGCACTTTCCACTACTATAGTTGAATATATAGCAGCTGGATGCTGTTGTACTCAAGTGTTGTGGATGCAACACACACTCAGAAAATATGGTATGGGTTTTACCAAAACACAAATTATGTGTGATAATACAAATTCCATTGACTGTAGTTAAAACCCTGCACGTCATTATCGTGCAAATCACATAGATATTAGGCATCACTTTCTTAGGTATAACACACAAAAAGGATATATCATTCTTCAATTTATCGGAATGCAAGATCAACTTGCTGATATTTTCACAAAATCATTACCCTCAGATTGAAATTAATACATTAAACAGAAGCTTGAAATGATAATTGTATGGTAATCCTCCTTGATTATAATCCTATTGAAAATAATCTCCTTACTATAATAAACTATTTTTCAGAGGGGGAGTACATTTTCAATGAATTTTTTTATATTTTTTATAATGATGTTTTTCATATTTTTAGTAATTATGTTTTTCATATTTTTTGTAATGTTATTTTTAATATTTTTCGTAACGAAGCTTTTCATATTTTTTACAATAATGTCTTTTCATATTTTTTTCTCAATTATGTTTTTCATGTTTTTTGTAATGAAGTATTTCATATTTTTCATAATGATGTCTTTCATGTTTTTTTTATTATAGGTTTCTAAAAAAAATTTCATAGAAAATTCTCGAACCTAATGTTTTCATAATGAACATTTTAAGACCTGAAATTTTCGTAATGGAAATCTTTGGACAAGAATTTTTTGTAATGAAAATATTTGGATCTGAAATTTTCCAAATGAGACTCTTCAGACCTGAAATTTTTTTAATGAAAATATACGGACATGAAATTTTCGTAATGGAAATATTCAGATTTGAAAATATTTATTTTGATGTTTTTTTTGTATTCAGGTATTTATTGGAATCTTAAGTTCTTCAAAAATAATATTCCTCAGTAGGAATAATCTTCCTAGAAATCATAAAGGTATGATTCTTTCTTAAATTTTTTTTATTACTTTTGCTTGCTATTAGTTTATTTTGTTTTAAAGAATCCTCGGATTCCAGTTTCCTTAAATCTGAATGTTTTCCTTATAAAACCTAAAAAGATCAGATACAACCAAAATTTTCCTCGCGGCTGTCATTTCAACTGTCAGATCAGATATGAAGAATTCTCATCCATTGGACGTAAATGGGATGTTCAACCGTCACTTCATCGGATATAAAAATTGGACCCCCAATAGTATTTCCACATCATTTTTCAAAGCATTTGCATGTCGAATCTACACCCCTCTACAAAATCTCTTTCCAAAATCTTCTGAAGTGTTGAAGTTTGAATGTCTGCAGATGCTCCTTCTCAAGATATGTCTTCTATCAAGAAAATTTCGGAGTGGAAAATTTACAGGGAAAGGTTGGTACATCCAATCTTCTTAAAGAAGTATGACTCTATTATTTCCAAGAATATCAAGCTCAATGGAAGGGAAAATGTGGATATTTCAAAGACAAGAGCTCAAGATATTGTCTATCCAGATCTAGTTATATAATTATAGGAATCAGTTTGCTTATTTAAGGAAGAAAAAAGATAAAAACTATCTTTCAAGAGTTATGGAATGGATTATTCCTTCTCTAACACCAAGGATTCTAACATGGTAGGGATATATTATGAGGGGTGGAAGAGTTTTTCTCCCAAAAACAACCATAGGATCAAGGAAGTTTCATTAAGGAAAAAGATATGGAATTCCTTAGGATTAAAGATGTCAAGACCAAAATGATTTCCCATCTATCTACCAACAATCAGATTCTGCAATTATGGGTTCATTGTATCATCGTACCGAGGAAGGGTGACAAGGACACTCTTAAGAAAAGTGACATGTACCTCTTGGATTTTTTGGTATATCTATGGAAGGTCAACCTCAAGAATCATATTCTCATTATGATTTAGAATATCAAGAATGAGAATCTGAGATCTCAGATTATAATGTCTCATGCCTTACATTCTAAATTGATAGTTCGGTGCCTAGAATCTTTTAAGATCCCCTGTAGTTCCTTGCTGATGAATTACAAGGTGATGTTGATCAGTGATGACACCCTCAAGAGAAAGAAGGTTGGTTTCTCAAATGAGTCATGAGAATCTGATGATCTGCCAGAGGATGAGGCAGAAGCCTTTTATAGAATTCTGAAGAAGCTAAACCCTCTAAGAAAAATGGGAAGAGAAGGAAGCTAAAGGAAGTGGAAGAAATAGAAAAAACCCCCAAGGCCAAAGAAGATCAATCCGCACATCCAATGCCCAAAAACAAAAAATAATATTCGGATGAAGTGGTTGAAAAAATGATAGAGGATAAGAAAAAACAGAAGGAAAGGGATCCACATGATGGATTGGACCCTGCAGAGGCCAATGCACTGAAGGAAAAGGCTGCTGAAAAACTTGAGAAGCAATCCAAAAAGAAGAAGCTAATGAAGAAGATTACAGAGGATGAAATTTTTTATTCCATTCTAAGGGATACTAAAGTTTCATGTGAACAAATTCCCATACCGGAAACATTCCTTGTAGAACGATTACCTGGGACTCCATGTAAGAGGTTTATGACTCCATAAAATACATAAGAAAAGATTGTGAAAGACAAGAAAGCTGCAGAAGAAGTACAAGAAGATGAGAATAATGGTGGCTCTGATGATGTGATTAATCAAGATGAAGATTATCAAGAAAATGAATGTGCTTCCGAAAGGTTTTCAATCCAGACTTCTCAAGCCAGATCCTCAAAACATTCTACTCCTGGAGCTGGTGAGAAGGGTGAATAAGAGGATGTGAATAAGTTTTCATAGGAAGAGATTCATAATCATGACTTCATTCTTCCTGAAGATGTTGAGGCTGGTGCTGAAAAATAGAAATTGGTGAAGATAAGATTGTATAATTATCCGGATGTAAGCATGAATCTCCTGATGAGGAATCAGTACTGAAAAATGAAAAGGGGAAACAAGTGGTTGTTGACACCCCAACCAATGATATGTTGATGATGAAAGAAGATGGAGGAACCACTTAGAGGAAGCCGGTAGAGTTATAGGAAGAACCATCTCCATGTAAAATGTCTAATTCAGAGTCATCAGCCTTAGGACATGATTTTATTGTTCAATCTCTGAAGAAGTTGGTCAAAACCATTATGATCATTCCAACAAATGATTCTTGATTCCATATGCTTATTAATATAATGAATCAAAATTCGTACTCCTTGTCCATGGTGATGGATAGATGTGTTATGATTGATGATGATCACCAAAATTTCCTGATCATCTATGAAGCTCATAAAAAATATTGCAAGTAAATGACCAGATGATCTAAGAAAATCGTCAAAGACGTGGTAGAGCTTGATCAATTTCAAGAAGATGTCAAGGAAGCTTTTGATACCGAAGACACAAAAATAATGAATCTTACAAACAGATTTCAGGAAAAGCTATATCTTGAACAAAATTATCAGATTCAAGATGTCAAAGATCTGAATAGAAAGATGAGTTATTTTGTTCAAAGCTGGAAAACAGAAAAGGATCTGCGTAATGTGATCCAAGAAAAGCTTGTGAAGAGAGATGAATTGATGAAGGCTTAAGAAGAGGCCATGAATGCTCAGGAAGGAATGATCACAACCTTATAAAATCATGTAGAGGAGGACCATGAAGAGCTTAAGTAACTAAGGACAATTTTGAAGAATCTAATTCCCAAGGAAAAAGAAGAAAAATAAATCCAACTTTGATCTTTTGGTGTATCTGCTTTTCCTTGTAAAAATTCTTCCATCCTTCATTAAATTTTGGATACATGATTTCATTGGATGTGATTACTAATATTTCTGGTACCATTTTTTCCATTCCCTCGAACTCTTTTTGAAAATCACAAAGGGGGAGAAGGAAAAAGAAATCTAAATGGGGGAATGAATTTTTTTTTATGTAAATAATAACTATACATATGTTAGGGGGAGTTTATTTAATTGGGACTTCCCATTATGAAGATTTCCACATTCAAATTAAAATTCTAATTCCGGAAATATAGAATACAATCCTTAGTGTTCCCAAGCCTAAGGGGGGAGTTAGTTGTATTCACCATTGTTCATATGTAATGGGATATAAGTTTTATTTTCAAAGTCTAGAATTTTATTTTCTAAGACCTTATATTATTTTTCATATGGATGTTTGTGCTTTCAAAAAGGGGGGAGATTGTTAAGTCAATAAGGTTTTCCTTATGAATTTTCCATTTCTTCTTTCAAGCCAGAGATTTTTGAGTTAATAAGGTCTCCTTATAACTTTACCATTCCATATTATTTTGAAAATCACAAACACCTTATCTCAAGGAAAATCTTGTTTATTTTCCTTTACTTCTATAAGGTAAAATTCCCTTCCCCAAGGAAATATACCTTTCCTTATTTTCATTGTTCATAACATTTTTTTACTAAGTGTAAAATTCAGATTAAGACCAAAACCACGGAATCATATAATAAACAGATATGAAGAATTCTGTTTAAGACTATGAATTCTGATTATGAATTCAAGTTACTAACATCTATATGATCTGGCTACGAATTCTAATTATGAATTCTGGTTACAAACTTCTCTATGTTCTGACTCTAAATTCTCATGATTTCTAACTCCAAACATTGTAATTTCAAGTTCCGAATTCATAGGAATCCAGACTCCAAATATCCTTGAAATTCATACTCCGGAATTCTATTGAATTAATGTTCTAAATTCCTAGAAAACAGAATCTGAATATCCTTGTTCTATAGACTCTGAATTCATTCTTGGTTAGACTCTGAACATTCATTTACATACATTCCGAATATCAGTTTTTTGTTATGCTTGCACCTATTTAGTTATAAAACGATGTTTTGATTTTAGTTACTCACTAACCATTATTTGAGTGACATGTGTACACGTCCCTCAGAAATTATAGGAAAAATATGAGTATTGAGGGAAGTAGCCGACCATTGGAACCATTCCTATAAATATGAGCTCATTTGAAATGATCTCAACACCGATCTTTTACAACTGTGCTTACATGCTATTGAATTGATTTATATAGAGAGAGACTATTATAAACTCTTAAGATTCGTGCAGAAATTATGAACGTCTTGTTCATGCTTTACTTTGTTCAAATTTTCTTCATGCGACTCTGATTGTTGTTGTGTACAATCGAGGTCATCAGGGATAGGAAGACAGAGGTGCCAACTACCTGCTAGTTCAGGGCTTTCGGGGATAGAAAAATAGACTCTGATCAGCGTATCAAGGTCTTGCCCTGGGGTGGGTAAGACCGAATTTTGTGAAATTATAAATCAAGAGAACTTTATCAAATGTTGTGGGTTACTATTACCTTTGTGTTAAAATATTTACCTTGATACTTGTTTTGCAACAAGTTTTCCACTGTTATTTGTATTATTGAAAAAATTATAATTTTATTACAGTTCCTTATACTTGTACTTTGATTTAGTTAGATTCTATACACTTTAATGTAGAATCTTATTTGTTGTAAACTTTTGTAAAGTTTCATTTCTGGAATCACTTTTCCGGAATAAAGAAAGTTATTAGAACTTAGAGGTGTTGTGAGTTTCGGTTATTCAAAATTTCCTTAGGAATTTTTAAAGAGTACAATTCACCCCTATTGTATATGTATCTCATTTTATATTTTCAATCCTACATTTGGTATTATAGAGTATAGAATACTCAGACATACCATCTCAACACAGTTATGTCTATCTAATGGAGGAAAGAACGATCTATTTAAATAGTTATTCTCTATCTTATGCTAAAAAAATCACTATGTCATGAAATCTAACTACGAACACATTATCTCTGGCTACTAGGGCAGCCTCCACATTCATTCATCCATATTATCCTCTCACGATTTTAATGCTATTGGAGTGTGGTGAAAGTATATAGAACTACCTCATGCATATAAATTGGAACATACATCCTTACCACATTATGGAATATAATTTTAACAAAACAATATCAATATAATACTTCAACATCAACTACACATAAATATGAATTTTATATATTTTATATCATATTTATTTATTCCCATAATAATTCAGTTCTTGGTTCTTAGATAATTATAATGAAATTTAAAAAAAATCATTCAAATCGACATATTTAAATTTTATCCGATTAATATAATGAATTTTTATTAAACCTCTATTTCAATTAAAAAAATAAAAAATCATCTTTATTGACTATAGTGAAAATCCTAACATTTATGAAAATTAACCACATCCTTATATTCCATGAAATTAAATGAATATTTATGATGAGAATAGATAATTTTGTAATTTATATAAGTAAAAATTAATAAATTTATTCATTATAAAAACACATATAACTATATAGAAATTATGATGTTTTATATTAAAAAATATTGGTATAAAAAATAAAACATTTCGAAGAGTGAAAATCAATATTTTCTAAAACACTACACTTACAAAACATTATAAATGACTATAAGACTAGATGTAATTTTGTTTTACGTGGTAAATATTTGTTTGATTTATTTAAAAATAGTCATTTCAATAATTATAGAATACATACTATTTTTTAATTGATGATACCAAAAGATGAAAAAACCTATTTAGTAATAATAACATCATTATCACTGACAAAAAATATCAATGAATAATCACCCATGATTATCCCATGTAAGGAAATTTACTCTTTTATATTTATATAAAAATAACCTACCTAGTTATGTCGTTCACATTTCAAATTCATATACTATTCATCAACTAATTCAATAGGGATCATTATCATTCAAACATTACATCAGAAGTAATATTCGTACCATAATGAGAAATATATAATTTTACTAATCTATTTCATTTTTCAAAAAAATATATCTTTCAATTTAACATAAAAATATATTTAAAAAATTCAGCTGAACCGATAATACAACGAAATTAAATTTTTGATTAAATATTATAATAAATATATTCCAACCTAAAAAACATTAAAACATAATTACCTAAAACAATGTGAAATTTAATTTGATTTTTAAACAATTAAATCCAATGTATTTTTATTCATAAAAAAGGAAAATAATGGTGAATAAATATTGTGATTTCATATAAATTTATAAATAATATTTTTTCACTTTTGTAAAAAAATTACAAATTTACCCTAATGAAAAACAATAAAAAAATATTCATTTTAAAAAATATTAATGTTAATAATAATTAGATTAAAATTAATTATAATATAAATATATTAATACATATGATCAATATTGAACCATTTACATGATTATGTGCGTTGTAGAGTTTTTTATGGAATACATTAATAGACAGTTTTACGGAATATCCATTAGCACATCGACATTATTTAAAACAAAAAGAACATATAGAGGAATAAATGAAATTATTTTTTAGACTATATTAATTTAATTAAATTAATTATAAATTTTTAAAATTTTTAAATTCATTAACTACATAAATTAAATTTTTTGTTGAAAATGGAACTATTCCCTAATAACGATAATTTAGATGAGACAAAACATACCATATGTCAAATATAACATTACAAAATATATAAATAATGAATAATACAATTATATTAGTTTAATAAGTTCATAATATAATTGTCCATATTCATTAAATTATTCTTTTTAGTTTTACATCATTCATTACCCTGAATAGTTTCATCAGTAAAATAGAAATATTTATGTCAAATGATTGGGGGATGTTTGATGCATTAAAAAAGAATAAAATTTTATATGTTTCCTTTGGTATATTGGTTTATTGTTATATAATAAAAATAATTATATAAATATTAATAATATAATATTTATACAATATGTATAAAATTAAAACCTACCATTTAAGAGTTAATGAAAAATTCATCCCTTAATTTCGTGGATAATATAATACACTTGTCTTCATGAAAAAAGTTATCATTTATCTTCAAGGGTGGAAAAATTAGATAATATTTTTCTTTTAAATACAATATAAAATAAATAATTTTCATAAAAATTTAGTCAGTTCATTTTTATAAATAACATTGAATAATGGATATGAAAAACAAATCATCTCAATTCTTATAGGTGGTAGTCGATACAAGTGCATTGGTGTAGTTAGATTTTTAAAATATATGGTATAGAAAAATGGTTTATAGAAACACAGAATTAATGAATTACTAAATATTTACTAATTAAAAAATACATAAAAATTATGAATAATTTTAACCTTCTATACGATATGGTTATGAAACATGATAAAAATATCTTTTTGGGGGTGGGGGTAGCATACATATACACATGATCATTTTTTAATATTCCATTGTATGAAAAATAAGAAGAATAATGGGTTTACCATAATTATAAATATATTTATCTATATGGAAGTGATATAGTATTATATCATTAGGTACAAATAATATTTCAATGATGTATTAGTAGAAATAAAATTTATATTCTTTTTTGAGAAATATAACTTTTTTTTGCCAAAACTCCCATATCTTGTGCAATAAATATAATACATATAGTATTTTAGGGATAAAAAAACCTATATAACATGTAGGTGGATGTTGGGAATGTATTTGTGTATGTTTTTTATAACATAAATCCTGCAATGTCATTATATATATGAGCGGTGGTTGTTCCCATCTATATGTGAATTGAGTCTAACACTTTTAATTCTATTTTTATTTTGGAAAATATAAATACGAATTGATATAAAATTTGGTATAAACAATCCAATGTAGAGTATAAGGTGTCTATTATAGAATTCCCAAAATCAATTAATAAATTTTGTATGTTTATTTTAATATTTTGAATTTATTTATTTCATTAATCATATTGTTTTACACATTACCATGGCAAATAATTATTACCATCTTACGTATTGAAAATAAAAAAACCTCAACCATATTAAAAATATATTCCATTTAATTAACAATATGAAATCCAATTTTCCATATTTAATTTCAATTTTCTTCAAATAAACTATAATATAAATAACAATTCCAGAGTGAAAATAGTTATAAATAATAGTCCTTATTTCGGCGTAAAAGATATTTAACTCGTAAAATATGTATAACTAGTATTATAGTTTAATTAATTGGAACATTATTTTCTAATTGGAGATATGTTTACATTATAAAAATCCATGATATATGAGACTTCTAAATTATTTTTCTAATGAAACTACATAGTAGTTTTTAAAAAATCATAAATTTTTTAAAATTCAATCATAAAATAGTTTGTAACAAAATTAAAAAATTGTTTTCCTTTCAATATTATAAAATAGTAATGTTATTAATTATTTTAAGCTTTTAAAAAAATTAAATATAATTGTAATATAATTTTTATAATATAAAAGTAAAAATTCAAATAAATGAATGTTTTGAAGAAAGTTAATTTTTGTTCATAAAATGTCATTATTATAATTCATTGTCTTCTAAAAATAAATTTATAGGTATTTATTTGAATAGTACAATATATATTCTAATAGTTCCATTTTAATAATTATCATATAGTAATAATTTTATAATATAAATATAAATTTATATTACATATTTGTGAACACATCATGAAAGGAATAACTCTTTTACAAACATCAAATTTTATCTTTATGTCCTCCCAATTGATAACCATTCCATGAGTGATTTGTAATTTTATTGATTAAACTATTTATATATATTAATTTTAATATTATTATTCATATTCGAAACATCCAAGTAAATAACAAGGTAAAAACATCATAAATAAATAATATTAATTATATCGTATATCATGTTTTGTTTATGCTTCGAGCTATGCACACAACTCTCATCAGAATAAATAATTTAATGAAAATAAATTAAAAAAATAAGGTGTTTAATTTACGAACCATTAAATACATTGTTTCCTACCAAATATTACATTTTTTTAACTAAACTGTTTTCAATGAAATTACCAACAATTCCAAGGGGTTGAAGATTAAAAATGTTATCACGAATGTAAAAACATATTTAAAACATTAAAAAGTTCATAGTTGGAAATTAAAAAACAAAATGGTATAGTAAGACTTAATTTTCAAAATGATATTTGAGAATTGTGTTTCTACCTATAAAACACATAATTGAGTTCTGAAATAAGGATTTAATTAAAAGAATGTGTGTATAATGAATATAATTTTCCACTATAGATGATGTAATGTAGTCTCAACAATGTTATACATTTATGAAAACAATATCATACAAGATATTATTTCAATTATAACATATCTTACCTATTGGTATATGAAATCATTAATTTCCCAAATATGATTGTTGATGGAAACCTCTTTTCACTATTGATTATTTTTATTGAATTTGATATATTCATTTAATACCAAGACAAAGAAAAAATGAATATATATTATATTTTATAAAATAAATAATAAAATGAATCGTTTTTGTGTTTTTAGATGTTATCCACCTTTTCATCTTCACATATTCTAAATGAAAATTGATGTATTTTCTAACATGAATCTTTAATATTTTTATTTAGTAGTTCAAATCCACATTCTAATGTTGATAAATTATTTCACATTTTTCTATAAATTAATGACAAAAATGGATTATGAAACAATAGAAAATATCTAATATGAATATAATTTAGTAAATATTAATATATAATTAATTAAAAACACAATAATAACTTTAATTTTCAACATAAATAAATCAAAAAATTACAAGACATTAATAACATTAAAATATCAATGTCAAAAATATTATCAAAAATATTAAAAAAAATGTCAAATAATGTTCCCAAAAAATTATAACAATTATCTCAATATAACACTAAAAAATATAATAGTCACATTTAAAAAAAATGTTGTACCCAATAATATAATCACTAATATATTATATTTTTCTCCCTAAATAAAATGAAATTTTATACCACCAAAATAAAATTCCATATTCTTCATATATAAAATAAAAAAATATTTTATGAATAAATTCCAATATAAGTAAACAATTTCTCTATTTAAATTAATAAAAAAATAGTAAAAATTTAGATCACATGTTAAGTTATATTCATGATCAGTTAGTAATAAAATTAATTTTCAATTCAATTGTTATCTATTTTGTTGATCATGCATTCCTAAAGATGAAATAAACATAATATTCTAAATAATCATGATTACGCCATTATCTGAGATCATGTTAGCCACAAAACATATCAATTCTTTTCGACATAAATAGAAATAATATAAAAACATGAATGCCTAAATAACCATTTTATTAAAAAATATTATATTCCATCAAGACACATGTACCAAAAATATCAATTAAACCCGAATAAATATGTAAGAACCCGGATCTTCGTGTAGATACGTTTTTCCTTTTTCTGGAATTTTTGAGAAAAATGAATTTTTATTAAATTTCAGAAGTACACGCCTTGTACTTTCTGAGTACACACTGTTTACTCTGTTCCGGCTCGAAGCCATGTACTGGCCGTGTACGGGCCACACACACGGTGTGTAAGGCTGAGGTGGAGGCCGGTTATTTTGTAGTACTGAAAAATTCAATGTACACATCGTGTACTTTAATTTTTTTTTTCATTAAATGGATCGGGGTTGCGCCAAACCCCCATATTCATCTTCTTCTTCAGTTTTCGACCTTCCGAGATCAACCGTACGTCCGTATCTTCGACGGAGTCCTACCTCGCTGTTTGTTCTCCGATTCGAGCACGATCCATTGCGTTGGAATCGCAGCGGTGAGTTCCTCCTTCTGCTTGAGACTTGTTTTTTTATTCCTCCTTGTTTTCAAGTTATCATGGGATGAACGTTTTGTGCATTTTCTCATATCTACGTCTTTCTAAGGGGAATCTGTCATTTGGTTTGACGTATATCGATCTACTAGGATTGAGGTAGGTGGTTTGTTCCTTTCCGTAGAAAGTTGATGGATATTTTGTAAAATTTCCACCAATACCCTTTAATGGGGTATTGTGTGTTTCCTGTTTTTCCCTTGTTACTTTCATTCTTTGCTTGATTTCATTATTAGAGGTTATTTCTTGTGATTAGAGTATTTTGTTTGTGCTCAGTTTGCTTGCCATGCTAGTTCTGCCTGTTTGGTGGTTTGCCAGTTGCCATGCCTAGTTGTAGGATTTTGGACTATTTCCTTGATTTACTATTGAGCCTTAGTTGAGAGAAAATTATTTCTTGAGGTTTACTTGGGTGATTTATATACATGCATAGAGAATGTTCAGTTATACTCAGGACTGTGAGAACCTAGAGTTGTAGACCAAAGTGAGAATTAACCGAAGAGCTTCTCCATAGTGTCTTTTAATCACGACGTGAGACCAAGTGGAGAATGGACGGAAGAGCTTCTCCAGAGTGTCTTTTAATTACGACGTGAGATATAGGGGGAATTGATGTTGAGTGATTTCCCAGAGAGCCTTTAGCACGATACGAGACTATGGGGGGAATTGAGGGTTGGTGCTTCCACAGAGAGTCTGCTTATTTTACGTAGCTGAACAAGAGGGGTGAGACTGTGTGTGCCTCCCAGAGGGTTGCTAGTTCTTAGAGCTTGAACCATAGGGGTTAGGATGTGAGAGCTACCCAAAGGGTTACCTGTTTTCTTCTTATTGTTGGCTGCTTACTTGTCTGCTATACTTGTAAGAACTGTGGATTGTAGCTGTTTGTGATTTTCTGTCTACTGCTTCTTGTTTTAGTACTGCCATGTATTCATTGGCTGTTAGGCACAAATCATTGTGTGATTGCCTACTGGGATTGTATCTCACACCCTGTTTGGGTCATGATTTTGGACCTAAGAAGACTATCTTGTTGCAGGTATAGACAAGGGAAAGCACCCTTCTACTTCAGGATCTTGATTGCACCAGGAGCTGGGGAGCATGGGACCGAGTCGATGATCGCGATGCTGAGGAGGTTTCGTTTTCTTCTTCTTCCATTGGATTCAGTTGTATTTCATCACATTTTTGTGTTTCATATTTTGTTAGAAACTTTTACATGCTGCATCATTTTCATTATAGTTATATGTATACATTTCTTCACCTGTTTGGTTTCTGTTGTTATGCATGTTGTTACTACTTCCACTGTTTATTGTTGTTTCCATACTTGTATACCTTACTGAATGAGGGAATAGTTTCCCCCACCGACTCACCACGACCCTCGCTACTAGTCGGCAGCCTCTGGTGTTCGGGGAAACGCGCTTGAGATCATGTGGCGAACCAGGTATGGGGCACCAGTGGAGGGGCTCCGGGCTTGGGACGTTACAAAGTGGTATCAGAGGAGTTCTATTCTCTTGCTTTACTGTTTGGAGACCTCAGCCATGGATATTATGAATTCAGTACTTGACATTAATTTGTTCTCTAGAGTAGCTAACTCGAGTACAGGGAAAATCTATACTACCTCGTTAATTGCAGTTTTCTGGTTTTTAGATTTTATGGTTGGTATGTTTTCACCTAAAGTGATTCATATGATTTGTGTGGTTATTATTTTGATATTTTGGTTCTATTTCTATCACAACCCGATGAGATTAGGTTATTCCATCTCATGCATCATATATAATATTTTTGAAATCACATGTCATGAATTCTTCCCATTCCATATAGGGTGAATTAGCGATTGCATGCTGTTGTGATAGGCTCTGTGTAGATTATTCATTCTATTATGATAGATTCTTGATAGAATCTCTTCTGTTGTGTTAGAAATTTTTTTGTTTTGTTATTTTCTTAAAGTGAATACCGATGTTTGGTTCTTGAGGTGTTATGGGCCCTCACGGATCAGAATTTGACACCTTTTCCCCTTGTTTTTAGTGTTTCTGGAATTCTGTGCAGTTTCTGAGCTACTGCCCAGAAAAACCCAGAATACATGGCCTATACATTTCAATCACACGCCGTGTAGTTTTCAGGCTGTGTCACTGACTATGTGAGAAGAACACGCTTTCATAGGAGTATCTTTGGGAACACGCCGTGTACCAGTGGTACACGCCGTGTGAGTACGGAGCCATGTACCAGGTTGTGTCACTAACAACACGGGTCGGGGAAGAATGCGTAGAACACATCGTGTCCGTAAGGAACACTCCGTGTAGTCTTGTCCAGGTACCCGGCCGTGTCACAAACAACGCTGGCTGGTGTGACCTTCCTTTCCACACACCATGTTTTCTAGGAACATGCCGTGTATTCTTATCCAGGTACACGTCCGTGTCACGAACAACACGGGCCGACGTTAACTTCCTTTCCACACGCAGTGTTTGTTCGGAACACACCGTGTTGCCTTTCCCGGGTACTCGGCCATGTCACGAACAACACGGGATGATGTCGCCTTCGTCTATGCACACCGTTCTTGATCGGGGCATGCCGTGTAAGGTCCAGCTATGTAGACGGCCATGTACTCAACAACATGGACCTCCAGAGCCTTGTCTAGTGCACGCCGTGTTTGTTTCGAACACACCGTGTAGTCTCAGGTTGAGTCGGACCGTGTGGGTTAGCCGTGTAAGGAGACTCGGGAAGGGGAATAGTCTTCAAGTACACAACATGTGTGGGGGTCAACACGCCATGTAGTTTGTAGTGTACACTAATAGAGGGGTAGGAGTACACGCCCATGTCAATGGTTTAAGAAGACACGCCGTGTAGTTTTATACACGTCGTGTAGTCGTGTTTTTGCAATATTTTGTGTTTTTCTTCCCATGTTCCCGTTTTTTACTCTTGTGTTCTCTGTCCTTGTTTTCCTGATCTAAGGTGTGCTTTTTATCTTTAGAGCTATGCCTCTGAGACGTCCTCTAGTCGTACATCTGTCATCAAGCAGTGACCAGACGCCAGACATGGCTAATCAGGGACTTCCTGTTGAACCCCCCAGCCGAGCCAGCCTTTGCACCGGTTGTTGTACCAGTTGCTGGTGCTGAGGCGCAATTCAGGGGAGTTTCATGAGGATGATGCAGGCCTTCCAGGGAGCACCACCTCATGCCTCGTCTATGGTATACTTGACGTGGGACTTTCTGCAGCAGCATCCTCCATCATTCTTGGGGGAGGGAGGACTTAAGGCTACAGAGTCATGGCTAGAAGCCATGACGACTGTATTAGAGCATCTGGAGACACCTCCAGAGAGGCGGGTCATGCTCACCACCTACATGCTCCGAGACTCCGCCAAGAGGTGGTGGGACATGATCTCACAGGTGGGTCAGCAGTAGGCTATGGCTTGGGCATAGTTCCAGCGCGTGTTCTATGACTACTTCTACCCAGAGACCCTGAGGGCCAATCGAGCCCAGGAGTTCATGAGCTTAGATAAGGGTACTCTATCTGTCATGGAGTATTCCTCTCGTTTCACTGAGCTGCAGCATTTTACACCCCTTCGGGATGGCAGTGGGGTGTTCTTGGCCAGGAAGTTTGAGGATGGACTCAGACAGGAGATCCTCTAGCAGGTGAACATCTTCCAGCTGACTTCCATTACTTCCATCGTCAACCAGGCATTGATTGCAGAGCGCAATCTGAGAGACACTGGAGCTGCGAGTCAGGGCGGTTCTGCTTCCAGAGCTAGCTTCCCTTCAGAAGACAGCAAGAAGCACCGTAGGGAGCCTATGCGTGGTGATGTAAGGAAGCGAGATGCATCATCAGGCAGCCAGGTGACATGCTACCAGTGTGTCCAGACTGGGAACGCGAGGCCACAGTGCTAGAGAGACCCCATAGAGTGCCTATCTTGCGGCAAGATAGGTCACCTTCAGCGTTTCTGCCAGGCTTTCTCACCAACAGCAGGTGACCGTGGTTCTTCCATGACTCCTCGTTTAGGAGCAGCCCCGCCAGCTTCTCACCAGTCGGGGAACTGGAGTTCTTTCAGCCGTTCAGGCCAAGTTGGAGGTTGAGGCCCTAGTGGTCAGCCACCAGTCCCTCAGCACTAGCAGGGAGGTTCATCTCAGAGTGGTCAGACAAGGGTGCAGGGCTGCGACACGGGCCAGTCTTTCACCGTGGAGCAGACTTATCATGAGCAGGATCCCAACCCTTCTACTGTTCGAAGTACGATTTTAGTAGCCCCAGTTTTATCTTTAGCCCCTGTCTATACTGGTGCTACACATATCTTTAACTCTATTGCTGTTGTGGAGAGCCTTGGACTCTACATATTTTCTTCAGCTGACTCGTTGACACTAGAAACACCTTTGGTAATGAGGACAACTAGTGTATGCCAGTGTAGAGAGTTCCCTATTGAGGTTGCAGGGTATCACTTCTTATGGGATCTCTATGTCCTAGATATGACAGGATATGATGTCATCCTCGGCATGGACTGGATGATTCCCTTCCAGGCATTCATTGACTGTTATCGCCGCAGAGTCTGTTTCATTTCACCAGAAGGTGAATGATTCCTTTATAGAGGCGAATGTGACGTTTATGCGAGTCGGGCAGGACTCGAGCATCTTGGGCTAGGAGGGGTGACATCCCAGATTTCTACTCTTTATCTGGATGATTAGGGGACTCCACAGTTGGACTTTCCTCAAGTGGTGGATCGCTTCAGGGATGTCTTTCCAGAGGACTTTTCAGGTTTGCCTCCGGAGCGTGAGGTATAATTCTCTATTGAGCTCGTTCCATGAGCGGCACTGGTGTCCATTCCTCCATATAGGATGGCTACACCTGAGTTGCAGGAGCTCAAGAGGCAGTTGGGGGAGCTACAGTCTATGGGTTTCATCCGACCCAGTACTTCTACTTGGGGTTCGCCTGTCCTGTTTGCAAAGAAGGAAGACGATACCCTTCGGCTTTGTGTGGATTATCGGATGTTGAACCAGTTGACGGTCAAGAACCGATATCCTTTACCGAGGATTGATGACCTTTTCGTTTATATTCGAGGAGCCCGGGTGTTCTCGAAGATCAACTTAAGGTCTGGTTATCATCAGTTGCGTGTTAGACCATCAGATATACCTCTGACAGCCTTCAGGAGCATGTATAGTCTATATGAGTATATAGTCATGCTGTTCAATCTCACGAATTCACCTGTAGTTTTTATATCACTAATGAACCGAGTGATCCATCCTTACTTGGATTCTTTCGTTGTGGACTTCGTGGACGATATCTTGTTGTACTCTAACACTCGACACGACCATGCCACACATCTTGAGATCGTTCTGAGTACACTGAGAGAGCATCGGCTTTATGCTAAACTCACAAAGTGGAACTTCTGGATGGATGAGATTCACTTATTGGGTCACGTCATCTCAGAGACAGGAGTATATGTGGACCTAGATAAAGTTAGAGTTATAGTTTCCTGGGAGCAGCCGAAGAACGTTTTTGAGGTACGGGGCTTCCTAGGGCTAGCTGGACACTACAAACACTTCATTCGAGACTTTTCCCATTTAGAAGCACCTTTGACAGGTCTGACCAAGAAGGGAAAGAAGTTATTATGGTTAGATTATTTTGAGTCAGCCTTTCAGGAGCTGAAAGGGAGGTTGACGTCAGCACCGACACTAGTCTTGCCAGAGCCAGGAAAGAGCTAAACTGTTTACTGTGATGCTTCAGGTGTCGGGATAGGATTTTTGCTTATGTAGGGAGATGGAGTCATTGTGTATGGGTCTCGGCAGTTGAGGCCACATGAGAAGAACTAACCAATGCATGATCTGGAGTTGGTAGCTGTTGTCCATGCATTGCGCTGATGGAGACACTATCTTCTGGGAGATCACTTTGTGGTCTTCACTGACCACAATAGTCTAATGTATATCTTCACTCAGTATAATCTGAATATGAGGCAGCGTAGGTGGGTTGAGTATCTTCAGTATTTTGACTTCGTGCTTGCCTATACGCCGGGAAAGGGAAATATTGTGGCTGAGGTGTTGAGCAGGGGAACACAGATTCAGGCAGTTCAGGAGGGCAGTAGTGAGTGGCAGCTGATAGCTCTGTTATCTGAGAAGCATTTGGAGGTGCACAATAGACGAGGACAGACTTTTCAATCTTCTGTAGCAGTTACTTCCATGATACTTGATCGGGTACGGATGAGGTAGCTATCAGTGTCAGAAGGCTTAGTCCTGCACGAGAGTGTGTTAGGAGGGGACCCTCTTCCTGGATAGACAGTGGGCAGGGATGAGATCTTGCGTTTCCAAGGATGCTTATGGGTTCCATCAGACATACGTGAGGAGATGATGTGGGATTTCCATTCCTATGTTTGGGAAGTTCATCCTAGTGTCACAAAGATGTATCGGTATCTTCATCGCTAGTACTGGTGGCCAGGTATGAAGAAAGATGTTGCTGGTTTGGTCCTGAGATTTTCTACTTGTTAGCTGGTGAATGCTGAGAATCAGCGACCAGCAGACCTCAAACAGTCTAACATTCCTCAGAGCTATATTTTCCTTCTTTCTATGAGGAGAGTGACCCAACTAGGGAGAAACATTCATAAAAGACTCATCCAATTACAGAATAATAAAAATGTTGACTCCACACATCAAATTATATTTCTGTTGACTCTGAGTTTTAAGACCACTATAGCTTCTTTCATGAATCCTCAATGTAATAACCTAAAAAAGCCATGGATTCACTAATGATGTTTCTTCCACCAATGCCCATAAAATATGTGACATTTATGGGAGACCATAAAAAGATCAAAGAGATATATTTTTTTCGATAACTATAACTTTATATTATAAGTGAACTCAACCATACCTAGATGGAAAGCCTAAGATCCACCAAAAACAATACATAGGGATTCTGTATATCATAAACGATTTTAAATGAATTCTCAATCTAACCATTTGTCTGTGGATGAAATATTTCAGTCAACATTACCGAAGACCGCATCAACTCTTTGAGAATACTACATAACTTCAATGTAATCCTAGGATTCCCATCTAAAACATTAAATGGAGGAACCACATTAAACCATGTAATATACATTAAATATATATTTCATATATCCTAAACTTATGTGGTGAGCCTAATCTGAATAATGTCACCTAAATTTTTAAAACAAAAAAATCAACTCCTAGATATAATTCATCCCTATATGTGTCCATGTGAATCATAATATAAAATCCATGGATACCTAATGACATTTTTATACATGGGCCAAAATTATAAAAAGAAAAACAATTGTTTTCAAATTATATGCATTTATCTACTCCATGGTGTACCTACATGAAAAATATTCATTAAATTGGAGATTCATACATATCCATTATAATCTCTATATGATGTCATAAAAAATATTAGATGATTCGTAATGAAAACACACTTATAAATAATTATAATAAATTATAAATGAGCTCCTCTTATATAAGAGGTTGAATAACTATTATCCCCAATGTATTATAGAAGCACAAGATAAACCTGAACATGAAATAGCTCACAATAATATTTAGTTACAGGAATTACTCAACACAGGTAATTTTATGTTAGGATCTATATAATATAATCTTATAGAAATGTTTTTATTTAAAAAATTTCCATAACCACACTCGTAACATTCACATGAGCATCTAGGCAGAATTGAAGAATGTTTCTAAAAGTTTCCACTTATCCATTTATTAAATAATTTATTTTGACTGTACAGTAACACTTATTGAATATGTAATTCCATTTCCCTTCCCTAGGGATTAAACAATATAAAATTTAATTATCAAATGGTATTAAACATGAATCTTTTATCAGATATTAAATTTACTTGGATTAATTTTTTATATTAGACACATATACTCCTAAAAGACTATGAACCTCTCAAAACAATAATTCATCCAAAACATTAGTCCATGCATAACAATGATAAGTTATAAATAATAAATGTTTATTTTTACTAATATGGTTGGACATTAAGAGAGTATTTAGAAACCACATGATAATGATTCATAACTATAAAACAAAAAAACACTTCTCAAAATCATTATAGAAAATTTTATAACCCTTATTGGGACATGCAATATCATAAAAAGAGATAATGACAGAAGTTATATAATCTCATTAAATATACACTGGTAATTTTATACCAATATAAATATAATCCATTTAATTGTATAACCTGACAATGGTGAACAAAACTTTTAAAATTCCCTGATAATGCTTCGATGATATCCAATAGTGCCAAGGAACTTATATTACTCATATACATTACATGGTTCTTATAATAATGAGTCATCCATCACCTTCTCAGTGTCAACTGAAAATCCAGGATTAGAATTAAATTTTAAAAATTATAGTCTTTCTTTATAATTTAAATGTCAAATCAAAATAATTCATTACAAAGTGTAATCTTTTTTATTTTTATAAATTATCTCTAATGGGTAATGTTCTTGTGATCATATAAAAAAAACCAAAATATAATACCAAAAATTTACTATAGATGTTTTCATATAATCATGGAATATATGATTATGAAATAATTAAACACTAAAGGATAATTACTCAAACTAAACGAAATTAAAATATATTCAATCCTTCCATAACTTCTCTTGAAATAATTCTATGATATATGTGGGCCCCTGATCTAATATGATGTTATCATAACCAAATATCTATATTTCTAAAAATAATTAATCCCATTATACTCAAAAATAACTTACATGTGTAAATTTAGACTTATTCATAATCTTTACTCAAATAAATATAAAATATTCCACACACAATAAAAATTTTACATAATTTATATTTTCATATATCACATTGAGTGAAAATATGAAAATATAGGGAGAAAAACCCAATTATTCATTAATTAGTCCAATTGAATCCATGGAAATTTCTATTATATTTGTTCTATATTATATAAAGGCATCAAAATCATTTGTGAACATAGAACTGGGTAAATCGTATACTTTACCACTATGTCTGGAGGATATCTAGTGAAATCATATGGGAAAATGTTGTGGATATTTTGATAAATACCCTAATGATCAATAATAGAATGAATATAATTGGACCAAACTCAATATTAGAAAAAACAACTAGATATCTAAGAGGGTTGTTCATGCATCATGAGACAACAAATCCTATACACCAAATAAACTATTGAGCTTCCACCATCAAGAATAAATAAGACATGAAAATGATAAAAATAAACCACGTCATAATGAAAATCAATCTAGTACATCATGATCATGATATCAATTAAATCTATATCAATAATGAGAAAACCCCAGACAAACTAGACACCAACAATCAATAGCAACCAAAAAGGAATCTAGAAATACTAATATTTATTCTTCCCAATAGGATTAATAAATGAAATAAAAATGGGATTTAGTTATATTATAATATTATGTATTTCATAAAAATAGATATATAAATATGAATGACATTCACTATTATCAAATAATGAAATATCTTTTAAAAATGATATTGTGATGTTTCTTCTCACTATTTCTAAACTCATGTCTACCCCCACTAGAAACACATATCTTGGGTGAATGTGCTTCAGTCAAGAGTAATGTGTATATAACTAAGTATTTATTTAGGTATCCAACTTTTCCATTGTAGAATTTACTAAAGAGGAAAACTTCCCACATTGGGGGATAGATATATCCCAAAATAAATACAACAAATTACAATAAAATCTACAAATATTACCCATATTTTTAGGTGGATTATATAAATTTCATGTTTGTATGACATTTCCATTTTATTATCAAGTAATTGGAACACTTATAGCTATATATGATGTTGTAGAGGATGATTATTACTGAGAACCACCTCCACCAACCTTGCAATGATCCAACAAATTCCACCTTTTCAATTTAACACCACTAAAGATTCTATTATGAGTAATTAATTAAGTATAATATCAAACTATGTTTATATGTTCATCTCTACCATCATCACCAGATATATCATCTCTACATTTGCCTAAGAATCATCAAAAATTCCAATAATTTGATATGTGGTCATAAACCAGGAAATTATATTTTAGTATCCTTTTTTTCATTATTCGCTTCATTTTGAAGAATATGAACATGCTCAATAAATTATCTGGGTACACTAACATAAAATTATCACCCAACTATAAAGGATGAAAATACAAAAAATTGAAAAATATTAGGAACTCTAAATAAAATTACTAGATAAAAGATGCATAAAACCATTATAGTATAATATCAAGTGACATTAACCATATGTCATGTAATTACACCATTTCATGTTTGGTGCCATTGGTCTAAATGTCTCATAGATGAAATTGATACTCTTAGGATAACCTAGGATATCAAGGATCTTATTAATAATTTCTAGTCATTCATCCACCACACGTGGTTTATTTTTGACCATAATTTACTATGTATTCTCATCAATTAATTACGATTATTTAGGCCTCCTCATACTTTAATTGGATGTACATTAGAAACTAGGATTTATCAATCTTTAAAATATTCATTGATTGTATAAACAACCCACATGATATCCCCTGTATGTTTCTAATATACAAGGCAATTCCATTGAGGAGAATCCATTAATCAGTATTATGTATCATGTAGAGAATTTCTTGGGGTAATATTTTGATCAAAAATAAATAATAATCATTCATAAAATTAAAAAATATCCATTTAAAAAAACTATAAGAAAAAGTTGAAATTTTGATCAATAAATCAAAATAGGAATCACACACCCCCAAATCACATGTTAAATTTTAATCATCACAAAAATATATGGATTTAAACTCAATGAATTATTTCTATAATGTATAGAAGAAATTTTCTCCATTCTGTCAGATTTACCATGATTTTAACTTTTGAGCATTGTCAACCATTTATTCAAAACAATGGACAAGCCGAATATGATACCATCTCATACTGGTATGTTACATTAATTTCTTCATATATTAATTGCATTACCAATTGAAAATAGAGATAGTATAGGACCCATGAATCCAAAGACAATAATAAGGAATTATTTATGACATACAAAACCACAACAATGAAAAAAGTATAAAAAATTAATAAAATTGAAATCGATACATATATTTTATAACTGATATTAGGGAAAAAAATTATTAAACTCAAATAATTATGTGAATAAAATTTTACATGTATAATTGAAAATGAAATTTATATTAAAAAATAAAAGAACAATGTGCTAATGTGTTGAAACTAAAACAATCTAACCACAATATTCCTAGACATAACGGTCAAAAAAACTCATTGATGCACTTTTTCTTCATTACATTAACTGCATTAAAATATATAAAAATATCAAAAAATCATTGATGGGGTGTGCTTGTAGTGGCATATTATTATTTTTAGTATCTCATTGTTGTGTTCCACAAAAATTCTCTATAAAATTTTGTAGAAATTCCCATATTTAAATAAATCATGGATTGATAAACTGTGTTAAAAAAAATTCTATCAGGGTAATGTTGTGGTGTTTTTAGGTTGATTTCTTTTGTTTTAAAAGATTGTTTCTAAGGATATTTGTGGATTTTGAGAGATTTTTTTTTAAATATTTTTAAAATATCTATATTAATATATTGTAGAATCATAAAATATATCTGTGTGTGATGGGATAATGGTGATCTAAACAAATACGAGAAGCATCATGAATGGGAAAAATTCCATCAAACATCATGATAATAGTGTAATCTATGAAAAATAATATTATTCTTTATGGAAATTTGGTGTTATGGTTGAAATCATCATTAATAAGAGGTTTTATCTATATATATGTACCTTCAACTCATCTGAATTGGATAAATCCATAATTAAAATAAAAAAGATTTGAATTTTTTAAAGGTATTTGCAATCATTTTTTTATTATTTTTTGAAAATAACATCACTTTCATGGTAAATGGGGATTCTCAATAGATATTTATGATTCATGAATGTTGTGTGATATGTTAATTTGGTGAGATTTGTGATGGATATGTGTGCTTCATGAAATTAGTGTTCAGCACAAAGGCTATGAGGTCTTTGAGAAATTACTCAGCCTCAGACTATTGGGAGAATCATAAATTGATAATATTCTTATTAATAATATTCCTGTACCACAAATAATGGAATTTGGGTTGTCAAAAAACTGAATCTCATCTGAAATATAATGTATTATCCATTAAATAAGTGGTAAAATGATATTCCTTATTTTTCATAAGGTGTAACTTAATTATGCACCAAACAAGTTGTATAATATATTGATTCAAGAAATAAAAAGTTGATTCTTTTGATGGAGATGTGAGAACATTTTTATTGAGAGGAATATTTAGTATGAATTTATTTTGGAACATATAAATACCAATCTCTATATTTCAAACATATTCATGATTTGTTTCGTAATATTTTAATTAATAAAAACTATATGATCTATAGGTCTTGTATCCTTCGTAAATAGTTACATTATATAAAAATAGAAAACTGAAAATGAATCAACATTATTGAAATTATCTTTAACATTATCATATTTTTCAATCATAAATAACACTATATGGGATAAACTAAGGACATTCATTAGAATGGGGTGATATAAAATTCCCAATAATCGAATGAACATGAAACAACATTAATAATGTAATACATGTTATAAAATAGTAATATCTTTAAGGAATATTAAGATTGAGAATCCTAAAAATGAACAATAAGGATTTATATAACATGATAAATGAAATGGAACATAGGAAATGTGAGATCAACATAAAAACATCATTATAAACAAAGGCCAGGGATATTATCCATGAAAGAATAATCATAAATTCCCATAAATAAATAATGGTTTCACCATTTCCCAACTTGATATCTCATGAGAATAAATATTTTCCAATGAATTTGATCACTGTATAATTTTTGGTTCTCCTATAACATTCATTTCATTCTAATTCTTAGGTGTACTATATAGATCACACAACATTGTCTCATTCATCGAATCATTTTAATCCATGATCAGGATGTTTTGAAAGCCTAAATGTAATTACTATGGAAAATATATATCTGCTTATAAATCTGAAGACCCTTGGTATAAAATGGTAATGGTATTCACTATAAATTTTTTTTGGCATTGAAAATTGTTCATATATGTTAGTATAATAACTACATCACAATAATATTCATAAAATTGGTGGAGGAGAGAGAATTGTTCTCTAATCATCTGTACATAAAATTAAAAGTAATATTTACATTGAAATACAAATAACAACATTAACAATTTCATATAGAAGGCATAAGAAAATAAAGAAACATGAATAATGAAGAGAAGTTGAGGATCCCTTATTAAATTTCATCATGGTAACAGGTGTACATAATGGTTTGTGGGAGGGATTAATGAATTTGAAAGTTGAATCTCATCATATATAAATAAAATTGATTGAAAGGGTGATATATATGAATATAGATAAGCATGAACCAATGTATATTAATAATAAAAATATAAATGAGGTTCTTTAATAAAAAATGAGAGTGGATGATCCATTATGAAATTTGTACATAATAGTGTCTTAGGTAAAGGACAAAATGAGATAACATAAATGATAAATCTCTAAAATATCATATATATTAATGTATAGTTATTCCTATAATTTAATTATATTTTAACCAGTTGAAATTAAAATGAATATTTTCAATGAAGTTGAATAATTTGAATGTATTATATTTTATCCTCCGAAACCAGGTGCCACACGACGGTGCCTCGAGTCCATTTGATGCATGATCTCAAGTGTGGAACCCCATATAGTAAAAGCCAATGAAAAGAAGTGAGGGTCTGGTAAGTCAATGGTGTAGATATTATAACCTCATTTATTTTATTCAAACACCAATGGAAATAAATTAATAAACATTGTAGCATATATAACTAGAATACCAATCAAATCAAAAGATAACTATAATTGAAATATGAAACAAAACTGAAAGTTAAAACATGTTATTTTTATATAGGAATCAAATTTCTAATATGAAAGTGATATTAAAGACACTATGACTCCCCATGAAGGTACCAAACCCTGTTTAGTACCCTTCTCTAAGATGCACCCCAAATCAACCAAATATTACTGGGTATTTTCCCTTATCTAGCCCTTCAACAATGTAATATATCATAGTTCCTATCAGGTTTCACAAACTAGAGTGAATATACAACTCAGTAGACACAAACCAATTGTTTCTAATTCAAGTCCCATCAAAATATAGTTCATATAGTTCTATAAAGAAATAAGTTCAGCGCAATAATAAATAGTTTATCAATTTTACATATATTCATAAGTAACTACATTAAATATAGTGTTTCCAAGGATAACAATCAATCAATGAAAAATTTATCTTCTTCTTCGAGAGAAAAAAATTCCCTAGGATATAAAATACCATAATACAATCTTCTAGTGACAGACTCATGTATTCTAGGTTCTATGATATCTCGGTACCTGATTTGGCTCTTTATGGTGTCAGAATATTCTCATCCGAGTCAATAATTTTGAGAACAATTATTTCAATTATTTAATTTTACATTTAGATTCCACATTTACAGTGTTACAAATATCACAAATTTAATTAGGATGTCTATGATTCTAGGATTACTCCTTGATTTTATGACCATGTTCCCATTCTATTTAATAATATGTATAGTGAATATGATACCATTTAGACATCAAATTAGAATGAACATGTTCCCATTATCATACTAATAAGAATGTTGAACATGATTCAATTTTTACCTATCAATTTAGAATGACCATATTCCCATAAAAATGAATTAATTTATCAATTAATAATCAACATAAATTCCGTCAATAATTTAACAATTTGTTAAATAAATCAAATCACTTATTTAACTCATGAAATACCAAAATTCCTCAATACTATTAATTAATTAATTAACAAACTAACTAATATAACAAGTCATAACATATGGATTATTTTCAATTTGAATGTTTCTAAATCTAAATCTTACCTCTTCATAATTAACCTTACAATTAATAATCTAGATCATAACCAGAGATGACACAATTTAATCACAATTAATGTAATCAAATTGGAAAATTAGATATATCATAATTAATTTATAATTTAATTACCCATAAAATACATAAATCTTATAAAAATATTAAAAAAATTAATTATCTTATATGGATGTCCCTTAGTTTCTTGGTCAATTCCCAAATTTATCATTTATTTCAAAAAGCTTCGACAAATCAATTATTCAATCTAAATATCCCAATTTATGAAAAGAGTTTTCTAAAAGATAGTAATAATTGTAACTTATTTTCATTTATGAATCAAATCCAGAACTATTGGAATTATATTAAGAAGACCTGCCTCATTTTATTGATGTACATTTTACTAATGGAAATCCCTAAAATCCGAGTAGCAAAATGACGTTGATATGACTTCCTGATTTAAATACCGCAATAGAAATCAATATCAAAGACATTAATATCTCGTATATCAAGATCTATATTCACAATCTTATATCCAAAAATCAAATATTGTTTATTATCCAAAGAATCAGATGATATATTCAATTAAAGGGTCGTGGAATGAAGGTATCACGAATAAGATAAGCATTAAGAATAATTGCACTTAATGGGAGAAGAGTGGATAATAAATTTTGGCTTTCGATCAAGCGGAACAGTATAAATAGTGATTTGGAATCCATTCTGGTCAATGGTAGGACTTACATATACCATTTGGGATGTAAAATCCCATGTTAGCGATGTATAGGAGGTAAAATAGGTCATTAATGGTTGAGAATGAGTGAGATCCACAATTTTAGGATATCGCAGTTGGAATGTGAATGGTTTAGTCGCACGGTATGAAAAACCATTTGAAAACCATTTTTATACATTAATTAAAGGGGGACATAATATGGCTACCAATCATAGCTTCTAAAACTGTACATTGAAAAATCCAAAGCTACTACTTCAAATGATAAGATAATTCATGAATTATCTTGGCCATCCATACAGTTAGTTCAAATCATACACCAACATTGAAACCCACTTTTCTCAATAATTTTCATAGACATCACATAGAAACACCACTATTTATAACTCCGACCAAACATACTTAAATACAAATATACATAAAAATGAAATTGTGGTAACTCCAGAAACAGTGAGGATACTACAATCTAATATCCTTATAACAGCTCGTCCTCGAGCCAGAACTCCAATCCTTTCTAAGAGTTTGAGAAAAAAATATAATGCCATCGAGCCCTCGTATCTTCATATCATTATCATGTTTCCTATGTTACTCATCTATGATGAAATACCATATGATCTGTCATCATGATCTATCATTGAAACACATTCACACTAAAATCCAACACATATATCAGATGGTCCAAAAAGGATGCATCTATATCTGGGTGAAGCTCATTCTCATTGATCGAACATGAAGGGTCCGGGTGAACCCGTAGTCCAATAATTTGAAACAATGAAAATAGGATGAATAAAATTGTAATTATTTTGAAGAGCCTATAAGTACTCCACTGGCCAGATTCTGCCAACTATCTCAAAGTATTCAATAAAGCTGGTTGATGTTTTTCCCAACCCATCTATCCTATTGTGAAACAACCTAGGACACACCCCAAGGAACACACAATCACCCATTTTTAAATATTGGGGTCTTTTACATCTCTCATCATATGACTTCTTTATACTCTTATCCATAACCATATGTTTCTGAAATAACCATACCTATTCTGATGTCTCATGCATGAGACTCAGGTCCAACAACTCTAATTCACTAGCCCTCAAATAGCATAGAATAGATCTACATGGCCTACTACAAATTGTCGTGTATGGTTCCATCTATATAGCTACTGAATAACTGATGTTGTTGGTGAACTCCACTAATTCTATGATCATTTATGAATTTCCACCAATGTCAAGCACGCATATTCAAATAATATCCTCAATTACCTATATAGTTCATTTTTATATCCCATATTTTTGTGGATGGAATGTTTTAGTCAATAAGACACGTGTGCAAAGCACATTATTCAAGACCAACAGGTAGCATGAAGTATGTAATGAATCATAATATGAAACAATAGTGTATGTACTACATGAATATAGTCCATCTCCTGAATATATTGTTCTCCAAAATTTTATACTATAAAGGTTTCGCCAATAAGAAATAATTATGCTACCTCATTTAGAGGATCTATAAGGACCCAAATATCTTCATTATTCCTAAGCCACTCTGGGCGATGCATGGAAATGTCTCTATTCTCACAGACCCAATTCCATTATAGAAAATGAAATAATCATAGTAAACCTTTAGGTCATTGATCACCTGCATTCACCAAAGGACATTTGATCAATCGTGTCACAATCCCTTCAATTTCCTTTTATATGCATAGCCATAAAAACTATCAATGTAGGTCATGGTACAATTTGGTTTCACTAAATTCACTAGGCATATTGGGGCATAAAATTCCCAAATGATCTCATCTCCCATGCTCATAGGAACCACAACTAAATTAATAACATAGACGATATCATCTTCATATATCAACTATTATGATGATGTCTCCCTGCCATAAAAGCATCACGTCATGTCTGAGAACACTGGATCCTCATATTGTCTATCTTGATCTATCATAAATGTGTAAATATTCTACAAATGACACCAGATTCATCTACTCATGAATCTTTTTAACCACTAAATGTTATTAGCTCAAAAATTCATCATCGTCCACTCTTTATTCAACTTCTGAACCATCTGAGACTGATTTCTCTTACTCAAGATATCAACCACACTATTTCCCTTCCATAATGTATATGCTAATTTAATATTGAAATATTTCATTTATTGAACCCATATCCACTACAGAAGAATTAAATCACTGTATGAAAATATATACTTCATGTTGTTCTGATTTGTATAAATAGTACAATTTTCTAACAGAAGATAATGTCTCCAACACATAAGATAATAAAAAATTTTAGAAAGCTCTAGGTCATTTGTTGGGTTATTCCATTCATGAGGCCTCAACTGGAGAGATCCATATGAAAAACGCGTTCTCCCAGCATCAGTACAGTTCCATGTACAATCCTTGATGCATCAAAATAAAATTTATTATCCGCACCTTAATTTGGTAGGATCATAATTTGTTCTGATGTTAAGAACTACTTAAATACTCATAACCACTCTCACAATAATTTGATAATAACTCATTAATCCATTTTTGGTCATTAATGAATGTGGTAATACCAAATGGGAAATGTCACAAATGATTATCCAATAATATCATTCAAATTACAGAATGCTTCAGATAGCAAAATAAATATTATGATTCTCTGGGAAAACCACAGCATGACCCTTTTCTATGTCCACAAACACACCTTACTCCAAGATGATGTTTCCCAATAGGTGTACTTGGTCAATAGAAAAATTATAGTTATATGGAATGGGGAATAACAGATGCTCTCTTGGTGTAATCATTATGAATTCATGAAATTGGACATGGTCATCATGAGTCATGGAGTACACCATCATTCCATCCAAAAACACCACCCTTAACTTATCCAGATACAGATGAATGTTCATGTTCATCAAAGCCGTAATCACTAGTGGTAATTTTTCAACCCAAAAGGAATTACGAAGATCAAGTAAATTCCTTAATAGCATATGAAAGTATTACTCAGTATATCCTAATTCTATACACTCAATTGATAATACCCTAATATCATTTTGATATTTGAGATCACAAAATATACCTTCAATTTGTAAAATATATCATCGATGTGCGGAAGAGGATATCGATTCCTCATAGAGAAATTGTAAATCACTAGGTTATTAACACAAAAGATAAATCTCCCATCATTCTTCATTATGAACAAAATATGTGATCCCCAAGGCAATGTACCTGGATAGATAAATCCCTTATCATACAACTGCTCTAACTATGTCTTATGCTCTTCATTCATAGTAGGTTACATTCCATACTGTTGAATAGATCATTTCCTATCCCCCCTAGCATGGGCTCACTAGTGAATTCCACATCCCTCTTAAGTGGTTTCCCAGAAATGTAATTAAGGAAGGAATCACAGAATAGTTCCACTACTGCTGGAAGGACATCCTTCTAAACACCACCATCATCCACAAATGTCTTTCAACAAGGGCTACGAGAACTTCCAGTGGCTGTGTAATTGGCCCTATTTACAAACCTGGATGTCTCACACTTTAAATAGAATATTATGTTCACCCTTAAGAGATAAAAAATTCACTATCCTATAGTAAAAATGTATCAATTGTCATTAAACCATTAAAAAATACCATTATTAGGTTCAATACCTCATAAAATATTGAAAATATATTATGATGAGATTCCATGAATGCTGGTTGTACAGAATGTCAGTACGTTTCCCCCACTTTCTTGTTATTTTCTCTGACTCCCCTAAGTAGAACCATTATATTGATGTTGGTTTTCATTCCTTTAAGCACTAAATCCACTACCTCTACCACCTCATATAGTAGAACACCAACATCCAACCTAATTTGGTATCAATGTTTTTCTTTCAATAAATTAATTATGCTCAGGTGCAACATCAGTACTAGTCATTTGATACGACCTGCATAATTGTTGTAGATGAACAACCTAGACTAAAGATCAATACCCCATGGGCGGTCAGGAATATTGTCATCGATAGTGTCTCAATAATACACACTGATGATAGACCACCCTACTAAGGACCTATCAAACCGACCCCCATGCATGCATACTCTTATTTTCCCTACTTTGGATAAATTTTTCATAATGTCACATCATGATCTATGATGTTTCACCTCTTACATATCTAGTAATTACAAACTATCCAGCACTAGAATCAATCATTAGGTTCCCTATAACTACTAGAGCCTAATCCACCACTTCTGAAAACATCATTTGAATGAAGATATTCACCTAGGATTTAATCTCACACTTAATCACATCTTAAATACGTTTTTCTATAGATTCAACATATCTTACTTAATAAGTGGAAAATTATTGTAGATATATGTAGTTTCCATGATATTTCATCACAAATATACCCCCTTTGTTATATTATAGAACTAAGAATCTTTCTCATGGAAATGAATCTCTAGATAAATGTTCTCTATGAACCTCTATAAGATGTCCTTCCATAACATACTATTAGCCTATGTATTTCATGCCTGATTATCCCCCCAGTACATATCATGTCTGCATAGAATACAGAAATCTAATTTTACTATCCTCTTAAAAGGAGTCTCCAAAATATCATGTATTATTTCAATGGAATCAAGATAGAATTTAGCTCCCTTAAGTCCACCAAATCCAATAAAAAAAGGGTGATTCAAATGAAAATCACATTTCCACATAGAAAAGTATTTAGCAACCCTCCATAAGTTTCATTCAATTAATTTCATAATGTAATAATGTTTTCTCAAAATTTATTCCCTTCATCATCAGTTGAAATGTTTATTTCCATATGTTCCCAGACAAGATAAACCGTCATTAGAACACCCCTCATTTGTCCCCTCAACAAACGTAATGGTGTCATACTCTATACAAATAAACAATTACAATGATTAGGTCACATATAACGACCATTAATACATGTACCTAAGATGAAATATAATCTAAAAATCCCTTTTCTCCCACCTCACCACATGGTCAAAACTGAGGTGTTGTCACAAACCTTAACTGTCCAACTCGTAGGCATTGGATAACAAGGTAAACATTGTGTCATAATCAAATGTCTCATTTATACCCCAAGTTATTCTCATTTTCCATTATTTTTTAATAATTTTCAATTTATTATTTTCACCATTTTTCATTTAAAATATCATAGTAAGGAAAAAAAGTTATGTTTAACAACTTACACATATCCATCCTTCATATGGGATCCAGAACATATATATGTCACAATAACCCGTAGTTCCTTGAATGATTCTTTTTTACTCAACTCCCATGTCATTATGGACATTATTCAACATTGAAAAATTATTAGAAACAATAATAACTCCCCCACACAAGTTAGACACCCATGGTGATATTGTTTTCATCTGTAACAACAAACTGTATTAACAATAATCCCACACCATGTACATAGGTTTACCCTAATACATGGGTTTACAGCTCCCACGCACGAGCTCATTATCAAGACATAAATCTTATCAGCCTCCGATCTACAGTTCCAAAAACCATAATAAGAAATAATATTAATTAATACAAGAGCACTCATACCACTTGGTTGTGTATAATACTAAGTGCCATGTGACGGATCCCTAATCGGGTTTGCTGGATGATATCATGCATGACTCCCCAATAGAAGAGGCTTCTGACTATTAGTGAGGGTTGAGTATGTCAGTAATGTGTGGTATGTACCCTCATTTGTTATATTGAAACACTAGAAAAAATAAATATACAAATTCTGAATCCTATAAAACCAGAACAAGATACATATCACAAGACATCCAAATAAGAAATACATTGCTAATTTTAACGGAAAAAAATTATGAAAATATATATGTCTATTGCCGAATATGAAATAGAAAATAATGATACTACGACTCACCAATAGGGTCTTAATACTACTATAGTTACCTCCTCCAATATCATTCCCCAATTATCCACATACCCAAGGGCCTTTTATTTGTATCCGATCATGAAACAATATAATCAATTTGGGTTAGAATCAGGAATTTCTAATAGGGTGTGTGTACAACTCAGTATGAAACCACCAAAGGTGTCAAAAAAAAAATCTAGTAAAAATATAGTGCATGAAGTTCTATAATAAAATAAGTACAATGAAATAATAAATAGTTAATCACATACATATTTATTCTTATCAAACTACATTTATTTTATTGTTATCTAGTATAACTGTAACTCAAAACTAACATTATCATGTACCAAATATCAATGAATTTCCGAAGTAATACCAAACCTAATACCATATTTTATAATGTTACCAATATCATAAATTTAACTATGATGACCATGTTTCCAGGATTACACCTCGATAGAGTGAACATGTTTCCATTCTATTTTCTCAAATGTATAATGACCATGTTACCATGTACACCTCAAAATTGAATGACCATATTCCCATTATCAAACACATATGTATGACGACCATATTTCCATTTTTAATTATCATTTTAGAATGAACATGTTCACATTCATAAATACATATTTATTTTATCAATTAATTATTCATATCAATTCCCTTAATAATTTATAAATTATTTAAAAAAATCCATTAGTTAACAAACTAATTAACTACATACCTCAATACCATTAAATAATTCAATAATTAAATAACCAACATCACAAATCATATACCAGAATGCTTTTTCCTCAAATAATTATATAATTATATATCTAAACATTAATAATTAATCACATAATTATTTATGTAGACAATAATCTCAATGCACATAATTTATTCCCAAATATTGACATCAACTTATCCAATTTGATATCTCATAACTAATTTCAGAAATAATTATATAACATTCCATATTTATTATAACCAAATCACTAAAATTAATTATTTAATAGTTCAACCCCATAGTTTCATAATTAATTACACAAATAATCATATATTTTGAGAAATCATCGATAAATCAATTGGACAATATAATTAAAACAAATAATGAAAAGAAATTTTAGAATGATGGTAGAAACACTATAATTTTACATTTATGTATAAATTTAATAAGGAAGGGAAATATATTTATAACACATACCATGTTTCATAAATAGATGTAAACCTAATAGAAATCAACAAAATCAGTGCAGCACAAAAACGTTTTTATGATTTTCGTATCTGAATCCCAAAACCAAAAACAATATCAATGATATAATTATATCATAAATCTAGATCTATTTCCAAAATAATAGACCTACATTTCACCACATATGTATATATCTGTGGGAAAAAAGAATATATTAAATGAAAACCTCAAGGAATGATATAATAAATAATGGGAGAAGTATCGAGATGAAATCCACATGCTGGTATAAGATATGATCATCAATTTTGGATTTCAATGTTTATGGATGGTGTTCCTTATGATTTGGAATCTCATTGGGTCGATAAGAGAACGATTATTTACAATATGGAATGTAAAATCCCATATTTGGGCCACATATGTTGTGAATCATTACTTCAATGGTTGAGAATGAGTGAGATCCATGGTTTTAGGATCTTAGAGTTGTCCTGTGCACGGTGCAGTAACAAATTTATTCAAATGGTGCCCAAACCATTTGTCTTCCACTAATCCAAGGGGGTAATTTACATGGATTCTTCACGGGGCCTCTCAAACCATAAATTTACCACGCCAATGATACATCCTTAAAATATTAGATAATGTATGTGTTATAGTAGGAAACTACATGGTTTGTTCAAACCATGTCCCAACCATGCACAACCAATTTCCCCCAATTTTTCCTAGAATTAATCCACAAACAACCTAAGACAATACTAAAATTGAATATTCATATTAAAAATAATATGAATCCATGCTCGAGATAACTAAAAAAAATATTGGGATCTTTCAAAGAGGATGTTACCTTGCCTTCATATTTTAATTTCATAATTTTGGGAGTAGTTTCTTGAGAGCTTGGTGGATCATTAGGAGGTCAGTAGAGATGTGATGGAAGGTAAACGAGTTTCTCCATGGATTTTTAGTTTATATGAATTGTTTCATATGTGGGTTTATAATATAAATATCAAGGGAATTATTTCTTATTCCTGAAACATAAGTTTCAGAATCTATATAATAACCAAAAAATTAAATAAATTCCCATGGGTTTATCCTATTTTTTTAGTAAAAAGGGTTGTTATTTTACTTATTTTGTGATTAAAAGTTCTAAAAAAAATAATATAATATCCTTGATGGCGTGTATGTTATTCATAATATTATTGAAATGAATTTGAAACAATAAAATATATCAGTGGTTTAATGGATTAATAATGGAATTAAAAAATTCATGAACTAATATTAAGAAATAAAGGAAAAATATTAAATCGGTCATTTAAACTCTTTATAGTAATTATTACATCATCTACAGGACATTATAACGTCTTAATACACATCGTATAATTATACAGTATTCAATTTTTACCTGAAAATTTGACCCTCTCATAAAATAATGAAAAATTCACCAATAGATAATTTAGATGATTTAATTCCAAAAATAATATTCATTTTACTAAAATAATTTTCTATATACTTGAATCATCTAATTTTATATAAATATAATTTTATTGAGAAATGCCTTTCTTTTTTGGAACATAATAGTTTTTGAACCCTTATAATAATTAATTTTGACTTCATAATTGTTACATGATCATTTATATTTAATAAAAAGTATTTAATAATGATATTTTATTAAAATTATATTTCTCTCAAAAATCCAATAATTTATAAAAATGAACATCTAAATTGAAATTTATATCCATTAAAAATAAAATTGGGTTTGTTACATCAATGTATAATTTTTATCAAAATGACTTCATTATCATTTATAAAAATAAAAATTTAACAATAAATGAAATATAAATTTAAATATTATTAGTGTTACTTTTTTATTCGTTATTAAATTATATTTTACCTAAATTTATCTACATTCATATAACCATGGTAATTAATATTTTCTACAATCATTATTGACATTTTTCATAAAAAAAAGTTGAACATATTACAAAATACAAAATATAATAATTAAAAATAAGTACTCAATTTTATAAAAATATATTATAGAGGTTGAATAATTTAATTAAATAAATAACCTTTACGAATAATGGAAATAGGTTTTCCAAAAAAATATATTTTTAATGAAAAAAGTATTTTACTTTAACTCTATGACAAATAATAGTCATTATGTGAATTTATATTAATATGTTTACATATATATATATATTATAAAAATTTAATATATATCATTTTCAATTATGAATATTATTTATTAATTTAAATGGCTGAAAATTATTCATGTTATAATAGTTATTCAAAAAATCGGTTTTTAAACCTAAAACTATAATTCTAATAAAGAATATTTTAAAAATGAATTAAAAGTAATTATTTCAAATAAATATAACTAAATAATAATTTTTTACATTTAAATAAAATTATAAAATATATTGGGGCTTTTATATTAATTATTTATTCAATGAAAATGACAATTTTAATTAAAATATTGTTTTCACTATTCTCTGAAAAATATTAATTTTCAAAAAATCCAAAATATTAAAACTATTTGTATGTTAATATAATGATATATAAAATATATCTATTTATCAAATAAAATTTAAAAAAAATTAGAAAAAGATTCTACATTATTTTCATAAATTGAATTTCAAATACTCATTTTGTGTAAATATTTTTTTATAGTATATAATGAGATTACAAAAAAAATTTGATTATTTAATAAGTATTTATAAAAATAATTAATTCAAACACACACACACATATATATATCATAAATTAAATAATTCAAATCAAATCATCAGATTTAAGGCAAAGGATAAAAGTTATATTTTTTAAATATTCATTATGAGTTTGGTATTGTTGTTGCATATCGTATATGCCATCAAACATAGTTTTATATTTTAAATACATGGAGAGTTTAATTTATACCCAATTTATTATATTTATAACATTCAATTTGAAGATTAATATTTTTTGAATCTTTCAAACATATTTATCAATTACACATATTGTAGACAAATGTTGAACAAAAAACTGTCATTATAAAATGGAAAGGGATATATAATGATTGTCTCATAACAATGTTTCCAAATATGAGAAAATTATTTTAATGTTAAAACATATACATTAATTATATAATTAACCCCATATAAAAAATTGAGTGTGATAGAAAACACATATAGGATAAATTCAATGTCTACAATAACATAAATACTTGAATGATACAATCCCATCAACACATTAGAAATAAAAATAATATGAAAGCATTTTTTATTCTAGATTATTTTCTATAAAATGGAATTCCTTCTTATTATATACTACTAGGATAACAAAATAAACATTAATGAGATGTATAATTTGTCACGACCCATCCTCGGGGCCCGTTCCGTGACTAAGCCAAGCCCGCCTTCCATAGGCCAGGGGTTGGCGACAAACACCAAAGGCGTAAATCCCGATAACTGGGAAGGAATTGTCTTTATAAAACATAAACACATCCAACCAGAGTACACATGGAAGTAATACACTAAGTACAAAATAAAGAGCTAAAAAGTAAATGGTCCAAAATACAAACCCAACTGAAAAGTACAGCTACAACTGAACGGAAGTACAATAGAAAATACAAATAGCTGGAAAATAGAAACAGCTCCTAGGTCGTCCACCTCGGATCCTACATGATGAGTAGGTATAGTTAGTGCATCTCCTGGATCGTCCACCACAGATCATACTAGAAGGGTAGGTATAGATATCCTCATCAACTCTATTGCCCGTCAACCTCCTCTGAGTACCGTCTCGTCGTGATGTACACCTCCGGATACTGACTCGTCGTGAGGTCCGCCTCCGTGTACCGTCCAGTCCTCGAACACTCAACCTCCATTAGCACTGTCCGTCGTCTGCATCCAACATGAGGTGCATGCATAGATCATGTATGGGTGAGTATAACTATACTCAGTAGGGACCCCGAGACTCTCAAGGTATAACTAAATCCAACAAGGATAACCACAAATAAAGAACCGAACAGATAACACTTACATACGTATAATACCATACGTATACCTAAGTTATCATGTAACCCATATCAATCATGAGGTATCACACAGATATGAAAACAATGGATATCCACTACCTAGGTACATTCCCATACATATACCTAAGTTATCAAGTTCCAATATCAATTTTAAATCCCTACCTCAAATCAAGAAGGTTGATTTCTTGACAAAGAAAGGAAAAGATTCATTGTTCAAATGATGTTGCTATCGAATGAGGATGTCGCTTCGTCAACGTCGAGAAAAATAAAGTCGAGGTTGGCGTCAGTGTTCTTCATGTTCTTCAACTAAGGAGATGATGTTTTTTCTCCTCCAATCCCCAACACAACAAAACAACACAAAATAATATTAGTATACCCTTATTTTATTAAAGCATGAAATGCATATAAAATTACAAAATTCAAATCAACACACTTCATTAATTAAACATAAGTTGTCAAATTAATTAAGTGTTTAGTAGGCAAGAATTAATGTGGGGGAGAGTCACATAACATATGAGGGGGGTTTTAGGGGAGTTAGGGAATGTGAAAATGTGGGGGCTCGTGTGGGCCCCACCTCTCTCATAACCACAAATGGGAAGTTGGGTGGTTGTGGGACCCACCAAAAGCATCCCATGGGAGAGTTAAACCTCCATGGATAATAAAATAAAATTGTTCAGAATTTCATTTTCTTCACACTTAATCCCAAAAATAAACTTCTTCCCCCAAGAAAACGCAACACCAGTAAAGGTCTTAAGAAATTACCGGCGATGTAGTTTAATCAGTACCCTCGGATTTCGATTTCGAGCACCGGTTCAAAAGTTATAAAAACCCTTTCGTTCATTCATTGAACGTACACGATCTAAACTTTGGAAAATGATTCCAAGCACACCGGGCCTTAGAATCAGGTTCTGTCAGAAACTTCGAACTCATAAAATTCGAAGAAAAATTAAATAAAAATCCTTGAAATTTCCGGTTCTTTACATTACTCCAACATTAGGGATTTATGTGCCTGTAAAGCTTCAACACACACTAGGGAAAAAAAAGTGGTACTGAGAACGCATATGAGCCTTCCACTCCCATGTGCTCTCCTGGAAGTTCCCGTGCTACCCATGAAAGTGCATCTATGGAATTGACCGTCCACTCCCTGTGGTGGATGATGTGAGAAGGATCATGCACATATCTCCTCAGCTGATATACATGGATGAAATCATGCACCTGGTGCAACTGAGGTGGAATGGTCAAGCGGTAAACCACCCCACCTACCATGCTGAGGACCTAAAAAAGGTCCATTGAACCTCAGAGATAACATGCCTTCTTGGACATATTTCTATAAACCACGTCGAGGTGAGACCTGTAAAAGGATGTGGTCTCCATCCTCGAACTCTAGAGGCCTTCGTTTTCTTGATTAGAACGGAAACTCAAAACTCTGCTGCCATGAGGGTAAGGATGGCCAACACAAGAGTGATCGACTGCACCCTCCTATTTATGAGTTTATCCAGGGCGTCCTGGGTTTTCCATTTCACTGACCAAGGAAAACCCCTTCCCAAAATTGTAGATAAACAACAACCCTTTTGCCTAATACCATCAATCTATGTATGAACTGTGGTTTCCCAATCCATACTCAAACTAACGTCGTAAGGACTCGATGCTGCCACCAAGAGGTTCCAACAAAAACTCTCACATCAAGGGTAATATCACACCGTCAGTGTAAGTGTGATTATCAAGTCTACTCTCAAAGGTATCTCTAGACGCGAGGGTCAAGTCAATGGCTTAACCAGAAACTCTACGTCTGGGACATGATTCGTGGAAGGTAGGAATGACTGGTACCTATGTCTATTAATACGACGGCTAGTAGTAGAAATAGACCAGACCTCAAATAATTCTTATAGCCCATGGGTCACACTCCTTGACTTTATGAATTTATTCTCTTCCCCTGCCCTCCAGCTCCCTGAGCCTGTTGGGCACTACAAGAGTGGGTGGTTGTAACATGTTGAAATGTATGCCACCTCATGTTGCACTCCTAACTCTGTTTCCACATCTTCTGATCTGCAGATTCAGTTGTCCTTAACAATTCCTCTTCTTGAAACATTTTACACACCCAACTCTCTGAGACTGGTTCCATTTCGCATCTTCCCACTGCTAACATTCACTGGCTATAACCGATCAACCAAAGAATATTCAACCACAAAAGTTCTCTCTAGCACCCTAACATTTGTTTGAATTCATAGAGCAACGATTGATGGCTCAGATATCTTTAACACACCATGATCAAAGGTCCAAGCTCTATAGAACTAATAATAACGTAGTCATCAAGTACTAGGAACGATTGGTATGCATCGTTGAATACTCAGCTACCGACATGTCATCCTGCCGAAGCTGTATAAGCTCTAGAAAACTCTCGGCCACCTCCTCAATCTAGTCCTCAGCCACCTGTGAGTCGGGCTCGCCGTCGAACATGTGGGTATCTGATGCTGAAACACGTGTAAGGTACTAAGCCTACATGTGTCACCTACCGGTACTGCTAGTTGTAATTGCTGGCCAACAAATAGTGATATAGAGGGTACACTATTCGAAGGTACTATCACAGGCATCAGTTCATGTACCGAAGCCTCATCACTATACAGATCAACCTCATGGTCACTCACTAGAAAATAGTTGTAGCTAAGTCCATCATCCACTCTACATGTGTCCCATATAGGCGAAAAAATCTAGCAATCGCCTCCAGCCAGTCCTTTGCTGTCTAGAAATCTGTCTTGCCTCGTAACCTCAGAGGCCTCTGTGGCTGGAACTAGTGTAACGTGCTCTGTCAGCGTGCACCGTTTGGTAGTATGGCTGGTGGAATCTTCCCCCCAACATGTAGTGGTGCTATTGGTACACCACCTGAGGGTGCCAACATAGTAAAAAAGGCCCTTCACCGGAGCATCGTCGCTCAGTGGGCCGTCATAGTGTACTATCTTAGAACTCCAGCTGACTCTCTGCGTGGAGACATCCTAAATAGATGTGGCATGATCAACGATTTATACCTGGGGAGCTGACCTAGTTTGAGTTGACTTTAAAACTTTTGGTAACACACATGCAATTAGTGTTTTCGTGCACTAAGTCAGAAATTAGTAGTTAGGGTCCTGGTGTATGGATACGTCAGTCGCCGCACCAACACTGGACTCCTTGAACTGAAGACCACACTCGGTACCCTCAAAAATATTTCTTCAAAGAAACAAAATATCTATGTCCTAAGTTCTGCGGTAGAACCGACTCCTCTGATACCAATTTTTCATGACCTGTCCTCGGGGCCTGTGTTGTGACTTCCCCAAGACTACCTTCCATAGGCCGGGGCTGGAGACTAGCACCAAAAGCGTAAATCCTAATAACTGGAAAGGCATTGCCTTTATAAAACATAAACAAATCCAATCAGAGTACAAGTGTAAGTAATACACTACATACAAATGAAAGAGCTGAAAAGTAAATGGGCCAGAATAAAAACCCAACTGAAAATTACCGCTACAACTGAATGGAAGTAAAATAGAAAAGACAAACAGCTGGAAGATAAAAATAGCTCCTAGGTCACCCACCTTGGATCCTACCTTAAGGGTAGGTACAGTTTGCGCAAATCCTGGAGCGTCCACTATAGATCCTACCTGAAGGGCAGGTATAGATAGCCTACTCAACTCCCTTTCCCATCAACCTCCTCCAAGTACTATCGCATCATGACATACACCTCTGGATACTGACTCGTCATGAGGTCCACCTCCGAGTACCATCCATTCCTCGAACCCTCGGCCTTCGTCTGTGCTCTATGTCGTCTGCATCCAACACAACGGGGTGCGGGCATAGCCTGTGCAGGGGTGTGTATAACAATAATCAGTATGGACATCGAGACCCTCAAGGTCTAACTAAATCCAACAAAGATAACCAAAAATAAGGATATAAATTGATAACACTTAATTATGTATAATCACATACTTATACCTAAGTTATCAAGTAACCCGTCTCAATCATGAGGTATCACATAGATATGAAAACAATAGATATCCACTACTTAGGTAAATGCCCATACATATACCTAATTTATCACATTACCATCTCAATTTTAAACCCCTTCCTCGAATCATAAAGGTTGATTACTTGACGAAGAAAGGAAAAGCTTCGTTGTTCCGTTGGTGTTGTTGCGGAATGATGGTGTCGCTTCGTCAACATCGAGAAAAATAAAGTCGAGGTTGGCGTCAGCGTTCTTCGTGTTCTTCAATGAAGAAGATGAAGTTGTTTATCCTCCAATCCACAACACAACAAGCAAACACCAAATAAAACAAGTATACCCTTGTTTTATTAAAGCATGGCATGCATTTAAAATTACAAAATTCAAATCAACACACTTCATTAATTAAACATAAGTTGTCAAATTAATTAAGTGTTTAGTTTGAAAGAATTAATGTGAGGGAGAGTCACATAACTTATGAAGGGGGTTTTAGGGGCGTTCGAGAATGTGAAAAGGTGGCAGATCGTGTGAGACCCACCTCCCTCATAACCACACATGGGAAGTTGGGCTCTTGTGGGACCCACCAACTACTTCCCATGGGAGAGTTAAACCTCCATGGATAATAAAATAAAACTGTTCTCAATTTTATTTTCTTCGCACATAAACACAAAAATATACTTCTTCTCCATAGCAAATGCAACTCTAGTAAAGGTATTATTATGAAATTATCGGAACTGCGGTTTCATCGGTGCCCTCAGATTTCGATTCCGAGCACCGATTCAAAAGTTATAAAAACCCATTTCTTTGTTCACTAAACAGACCCAAGGTAAACTTCGGAAATTGATTTCGGGCACACTGGTCCTCAGAATTAGGTGCCGTAATAAACTACAGACATGTAAATTTCCAAATAAATTATGAAAAATAATAATATTTTCATTGAAATTTCTAGTTGTTTACATAATTAATTTCCACTAAAATATCATCTTTTTCACCAAATTATGGGAGATCAAGATGAATTATTTTTTATTCTGGATGAAACGATATAAAATAATAATGAATGGAATAATACACCAAATGAAATAATATATTATTCCATTATATTACAAAATCCTAAATGGTTATCATAATTATTGAATCCTATGTTTTTGGGACGTAACTCACAATTTATTATTTTTTTGTATATAAAGTATAAATTTAATGGTTGGGAATGTTTGGAGATATTTTTAGGAGATTTAGGGGATTTTATAAATGTGCATGGGTGCTTCATGATTTATGGAATCCAATGAACAATTTCAGTAATCCATTCACTATATGATAGTGGAAATGGGGATAGTGCATGGGTAGCAAAAAAAATTTTTAAATAGTGCATATGGTAAAGAGACACACTATGATTTTAAAAATCGATTTGGTCATTTTATGGTAGATATTTCCGCATGGTTTGAAGACTAATCAAGATGAAAATGATTCGGTCATCATTAAGGAAGTGGATAGAAAATGGTTATCATACTTTTTTCATAACCATACAACCAAACTATGCACAAATTAATGTTATGTCCTTAAATTGTGGATCATACTCATTTTTTACCTCTACGTTCCTCCTTTGTTTTGAAAATGAATTTCACTCAGGATTTTAGTGTCTCTAATGTTTTGGAACCTATCCTAAGAAAGGTGTAACCGTTCTGTATTTTTTCCTTGGTAAATTGACTTATGATTCTCATGATATGTCATAATTCTTCATCCTTCTTGTTAGTTTCAATAGATATTATTCACTCTACCTCTATGTTTTATATATCAACAAACTCTATGGGTGTATCTAAGGTTGTGGATTGCAAATATGATTATACATTCTCTTTTTAATGATAGTGGAGGATATCTAATGCGTTTTCATAGAGATTTATTCTTATTTTGTGATGTTTTTTTGTTGTTTAATGTATTATCCAAATTTCACGATGTAGGTGGAATCACTCTCAATTACTCAATTTTATAAAATTATGTAATCGTTTCAAATTTTTATCCATGACTGTAATAGATCATTTATTAACTATGACATAATTATTAAAACACTCTTTTGTGACATTTTTTGGAAATTTAGAGCTTCTTTGTGTTATTGGATAGTGTATCTGATAACATGATTTCATACTGATTTTTTATAATAATTTTTTCTTTTACATCATTTATTTTTTTCAATTTAATGAATTATTTTTATTGAAATGTTTTCAATGAACATCATTTTTATGAGTTTTCCATGGTTCTGTGGTGTGTGTTCATAAGCATTGTGATAAATAAGTGTCTAGTGTACCCCCATCAAATGGATTGAACAGATAAGCGAGTAATTTACCCCATCAAAGTTGTCTAATATGTGATTTCTTATTGGAAGGATGTCTCACCACTCGTGAGTATAGGGAGTTCTATGGATTTCATTAATGGTTGTATGTAAAATTTTAGGGAAATTAATGGGTTATGAAAAAGTGGAATGTGAGATGGTTTAAATATTTGTTTAATAGATTTTAATGAAAAAGGTTTTACAAAGTTGTTAGTATATATTTTGACATAATATACTTTGGAAATTGTTTTATATATATGGTTTTTTATAAATTTCTCTAATATCTTCAATACTAGTGAAAGTAGTAGGGATGACGTTGGGGAAAACCTATAGAGTTTAAGTACTATGACCTTCCCAGGAACATTGGTTCTTTTGGATATGTCATATTTCAGGACAAGGGAAAAGTTAATGAGTCACATATCTATATAACTACAACGTGAAATATGGGTTGTTTATTGATATTGGATTATAGAGCATATGAATCATAGAGTATTATGGTTATATTATAGTTTTATTAATTTTTAATATTCATTATACTTTGATATTGTAGTCTTATATTGTGTAGTTGATTTTAGTAAGATATTTTTATGTGAAATTGTGAGTGCCCCTTCATGGTTATAATGAATCATATTAGTTATGGATTTTTTGATTAGTGGTTTTATTCTTAAAGGTAAAATCATTACCCAAATGTATTAAATCCCTTCAATATTTATTATTAGCCTTTGGAATCTTGTGGATGTCTTATAAGGCCATGTATCACCCTTTATCCCTCCCAATAAAATGTGAAGCAGAGGGACACTACCTGTTTTATCATTTTTATTAAATCCAAAACATGTATCGAATATGTGGTAATCAGTAATGTCCGTATTAGAGTTTAGGCCATTCAATTATATACTTTGTATAGTGTTTTTAGAAAGGAATATTTATATTGCGACAATAAAATTATACCAAAAATAGATATATCTATCCTTGTTATATGGATATTCAATTTACTAGAATGTTGGGTACATAATTGTTTTGGATACACTTAATGGATTTTATAAATATCATTATCATGGGTTTAGCCAATGATACAATCATTCCAGGCTTTGGAGAATTGAATTCCCACTAAAAGATCATTCATTAATATTAGTAATGATTTATGTTTTGTGAAAATTTGGTGATTTATTAAAAAAATCATGAAAATGTGTTGAAATTTTATGATTCCTAAAAAGCGCTCAATTAATGTATTTGGAAAATAGTTTTATATTCAAAATTAAAGATAATGATTTCATAAAATATTGAACTTTTAAATCATTGATTTTTTAATGATATTGTTTGATAATTGATGTTGTAAAATTTGAAATTCTTATTCCATCATTTAATAGAGAGATATCCATCTTATGTTTTGTTTATTTAGAATATGGTACCTAATAGGTGTTGTACAATCCAACCGGATGAAGCTGCAGAGAAAGTTGTTTCACCAGAGCCGTAGGTGAACCAGGAGTTAGTTTATTGATTCCTCCAAGAATTACAAGATGTGGACATAGGGAAATTGATGGACGAGCCATGTAAACTTGATCATTAATTATAATTATGGAACAATAATCCAACCATATTCTAGGGTGATTCTGAACTAGAAATGGAAAAGGTATGGCCAATCTAGATGAATCATAACTTTTATTTCATCACCACACTAGCAGAGATGAAATTCATCCCAGCGACATATATTCTAGAGGATCCAACATGAATGTGGTGGGATCTAGCTATACATGGAAATGTAGATCAAGGAATTATTTTGTAATATTTGGAGGAATTGATCAAACAAATTCTAAAATAACATGTTCAAAATTTAGAGCAAGATTTAATTTTTCATACTGATATAGGGAACTCTATATCTCAATGTATATAGAAAAATTCATTAATTTATTACGCTTTTCACCTGATAAAATTGTTAGTGCATCCTTGAAAGAAAAATCATTAAACCGATGATAAGGTAGGTTATTATCTCATGGATAGTTTCATCTATATTAGGGAAAAAATATGGGGAATAGAGATACAATGTTTGAAATAAAAAATATAGGAGCAATGGGAGAAGGTTGTTTTTTGATATCCATCATAAATGGTTGGAACTCTAATGTTGGGAGGATGTGGAAGTGGTACATTTACATCCATGTGGGAGTGTGAATCAAAATCAGACTGTAAGATCTGTGAACCTTCCACCATACACTGGAGAAAAGCATAGCATTTCAAAGGTTGTTTTCATGAACTAATATGGAGAGTGTTTATGGTACAACCTACATTATTCCATAACTAATACCAGATGTTGAATATTTATATATATAATCATACATCTTGATATTCATGTTCTCTTTACAAAAATCATGTGTCGCATACATCATATGATTCATTGGTAGGAGGAAAACGAAACCAAACTTGTCACCAGAATAAAGATAGCCATGGTGATTATAGGAATACCATGACTCCTTATGAAGGTAATTTTCCATTGATAAAAACAATCAATGTGAGATAATGAAGAAATTATATATATTTGATAAGGTGATTTTGGATGATCATGTGAGACCATATATGTGATAGTTACAATTATTTTTAATTATACACTTATACAAGTATTGTTTGATAATGGTGCATCACAGTCTCTAATTGACTTTAATAAAATTTATTTCTTTGAGTTTAAAACTCATGATGATGGCCTCTATAATAAAAAATAGAACTCATCCTGGTCAAAAATAATGTATATCCTTCTTATGTAGAACATGTTCTGTAACAGTAGAAGGAGTAAAGTAGAAATGTGGTCTCTTGGTGTTGGAGATATAATTCAATTATGTAATCCTGGGTATGTATTGGTTTACATCATTCATGGTACACATCGACTATTATAAAACAATATACATTTTTGTGATCGAGTATAGATTTGACCATCAATTTACATTACAATGCTCTAAAAATATAGGTGAAACATGGTTTTTGGAACCAACATTGGGGACAATATCTTACCAGTTGGTAAATTGTTTGGTGTTATTAGTGAAATATATGTGTAGAAGTATTTTTATGTTATTTTATTAGTTTATAGAAGTATTTCCTGTGTAATTCTGAGGGATACCCTCTTACGAGATGTGTATTTTACGATTCATCAATTTTTGAGGAATAATCATATATCACTTCTATATTCTATAATGGTACCAAAATATTAAAGGGGTATGACAGGGTTGTTTGATGTCCTATAAAATAAGGGTTTCATTCAGACATGAACGTCTCCTTGGGAAATCCTGCTTTTTATTAAAATGATTATAGGAGGAACATTTTGGATTTTTGTGTGAATACCCTATGATGAACCATTATTACGAAATAAAAACTATCCACATCCACACATTGATGATCTATTTAATTAATTAAGGATCTTATAGTTGTTATCAATGATTAATATTCAATCAGGATACCACAAATTGTGAGATAGGATGGTAAATATTACAATGTCATCTTTTAGAAGATGATATGTCCATTATGAATATGTGTAATAGTCTTTTGATAATATGAATTCACCAGTGGAGTTTATGGGATTCATGAATTTAATAATTCAAATATATCTATATTCAATTTTTGTGGTGTTTGTGGAAAACATATTTCTTATTACAATGAAATGTTTTCAACATGTGAAACACATGGAAAAATGTTGGAATTCTTGAGAGAACATTTTTGGGATGCCCAATTATCAATGTGTTGTTTTAGGATAAACTATTATGCCGTATTTTTAATGATATTTTTGAAACAAGAGTTTCTGTTGATCCATAATTGAAATAAGTTTTTTAAAAAATGTAGGAATTGTTGAGAGAAAATTGTTATGATACACATTTATCAATGTGTTATTTTTTGATAAAGCTGTATGAAGTGTTTTCCATGAAATTTCCAGAAGATATGTTTCAATTGTTCCATAATAGATAGTTTTTTCATCTCATGTCAATTGCTAAAGAACATCTTTGAGATATATATTTTTCTTGGCATGTATAGTTATTACAATTTATTTGGAATAACATTCCACTGAAATGTGTATCAATGAAATATTTCAAAAATATGAATTTTATTTTCCAATGGTATGAGTAATGGTAGAAATCATTTTTGGTGGTATTTTTTTACATATTCAGCAATCTATATTTTTATTGAATCTTGAAAATGGTACTTGTGTATTGTGATGATCTAGAATCATGGTTGGGTTACGTCTTCATGAAATGAAATGATATTGTTTCGTAGGGATCAAGGATGTAATATGTGTTGATCATGGACTTCCCAACTCAATATTTTGAGTTTTCTGATGTTATCCATGCATTAAAAACAATGAATAATCATCTCTTTTGTGAGATATTTATTATGTTCATAGAGTTTATGATTTTGATATATATTTACCCGCAAATTGATTTAATATGAGTAAAATAATATTGATTGTTTATCTACAAATGTTCAATATTGACTTGTTGTATACACTAGGTAAAATAAATTCAATGGTCCATGCATTATAAAGAATTTTGTATGCTGACATGGAAAAAGAAGCATCAGATGTGTGGTATCTAATGTTGTCTATGGACATCATGAATGTAGAATATGAATACTGAGGTGATGTTGTGGATTTCTTTTCAGTTTTTGTGTATCCTGATTTGGTAAAGCTAGAAATTGTGGTACATAACTTTATATACAATGTCTTGCTATGAGGTAAAAACTCAATTCGTGGGAGACGAGTAAGATATTTATGATATATGAGTTTTCAGTTTCATTATTTCATGATCATATGGTTTTACCTATAAATTATTGCGAGAAACATCCTCATTCTTTCCACGATTCAAGGTGGGTTATCCATCTTGGAATACAGAAGTTGTATATGGTTTTAAAGGCGATGTTTTGGTGGAAAATCATGATTATTATTATGGATGAGTCTGTTTCAAGATTATTAACTTTTTATAACAATATGGCATAAATTCTCTAACATTTAAGTATGTTACTTTAATTGTCTATTCCTATGATCAATTGGTAGAAAATAACTATGTATTTTGATACAGGTCCTCCAAAATGGTCTAAAATAATGATTCCATTTGGGTGATTTTGGATCACCTCATAATGTCGGCCCACATCATCCCTATTCATGAAATTAATACAATAGAGGATCTACCCAAAATCTATATCAAAGATGGTGTAATGAGGCATAGAATATGTTTTTTTATTGTTTGTGAAATAAATCCTATGTTTACATCCTATTATTGTAAATACATAGAGAAATACAATGTGTCAATGTTGGCCATGATTACATCATATCATCTATAGATGAACTAGAAATATGAAATAACGATACTATAAATATACAACTTGTTGAAGGTATATTTAAAAAAATTTGGTGGGTCTTGGGAAGAAAAGTTGTTGTTGGTGGATTTATCATATAACAATAACTACAATTCCTTGATACATATGGCTTAGTTTGAGGCATTGTATATGTTTCCAGGTCGTTCACTACTTTCTTGTGTTGAAACATGTGAGGTATCACTAGATTTGAAGAGAAATTTCCATGAATAAATATATATATTTATATGATCAAAAATTAATATAGAAAGCTAAAATGTTTGTGAAATCATAAGCGGATCATCCTCAATGGACATTTTCATTATAGTGAGTGATCATATTTTCATACATATTTGTCGAAGGAATGTACATCATCATTTTGGGAAGAAGGGAATGTTTTCTCCTAGATATATATGACCTTTTGAGATACTAGAATGGGTGGGATAGGTCGAATATGAGTTGGCATTACCACTACATTTCAGTGTACAGAAAAGTGTGTACCACATATCACAGTTGAAAACATATCAGCCTAATCCTGAACATGTTATCATATGGGAACAAATTGACCATGAATTATATTCTTAATTTGTATATATCAAGATGTGATTTGTGGATAGGTAATAGAAATCCATGGGGTGGAAAAGAGCTAGTCTTAAGTGGGTTTTGTGGCAATATGGTCAAATTCTAGATGACAATTTGGAATGGGAGAAGGAAATTAATGATCAATGGATGTAACTCATTAACAACACTGAGGGTTTAATAAATTCTATGGATAGAAATACCAATGGTGGAGAAAATTAATACCCCAATTTTATGTAATATACACTTATTGTATGGTTTTTTGTATTTAATGTATATGGGTGAAGGTTGGAAATGTTTGGAGAAATTTTTAAGACCTTTTTTATATTTTTTATATGTGCACGATTTGTGAAAGTGTTGTGGAATCCATGAAAATAATGTAAGAAATCATGAATAGTGAGACATCGTTAATTGGATGGTGTATGAATGGTGCCCGATTTTCCTAGGTTTCTTGTCCAGTAAATAGAAACTCTGCTCATTGAAAATGGATTTGGTCATTTTTAATATGTGCCTTTAGCACAGTTGAATAATGGTTTAAATATCAAGTGATGTGACCATGCTAGGGTCATCCTTAAGGAATTAGATAATTCACTATTATCACTCAGTATGCCAAACTATGCTACCAAACCCTGCAGAGGTCATAGATAGATCCTTAAATTGCTGATCAAACACATTTTTACCTCTATGTTCTTCCATTTCCCCAAAATGTATCTTAATCAGGATTTTTTCTTTCAAAGGATAGAGAACATATCTCAAATGATTTGGAATCAATCCACTGCCTTTTTATGGTTCAGTGATGCTTGATTATCATTGTAATTCATCATTCTTCATCGTTCATATATGTTTTGTTACATCATCATCCCCCTTTCTCTTGCTGTCATAGATCTACGCCAATTGGGTATATCTAAGGGTGTTTATTCAAAATATATTTATATTATTATTTCTAATAATAATAGAGGAGGTATAAAATGGTTTTTGATGACTCATCGAAATTTTTGTGATCTTTTCATTTTGTTTATAATTTTCACAAATACTCCTCAGGTGGGTGACCTCACTCTCAACACCACTATTTTTGAAAATGAAGGAATAGTTTCAAATTGAATTCCATGATTGAAATTTACCATTTATTTATTGTGAAAATATTTTTAAATGCATCTTGAGTTATAGTTTGTAGAAATTGGAAAACGTCATGACTTATTTGATATTATCCACAAATACAAGATTTTAAATTTATGATTTAAAAAAATCAAAGATTTTTCTACTGGAAAATGGTTCTAAATTTTCATAAATATTCATTACTTAATTGGGTTTGACACATTTTATTGTAATTAGTTTAGCATAGTTTTGTGGAATGTTTTAATATGAATTGGGATGTAAATGGGAATGATATACCCCATCAGAAGGATGGGATAGATAAGTGTATGATGTACGCATTTCAATGTGATCCACTAAGTGGTGACTTATTGGAATGATGAATCACTACCCATGATAATAGAAAGGTTCATGGATTACATGCATGGTAGTATGTATGACTGTTTTAAAAGTAAGGTGTTATGACAATGTATAATATGAGATGATTTAAATAATTGTTTTTGTGAATTACCTAGAAATTTTTTTAAAATTGTTTTAGTTTATATTTTTTTATAAGTTATGATAGAATTTTTTTATACAACTTTTTTATTTAAATGATAAAAAAATTATATCCAAGTGGTATGAGTTGGGAATTTATTTGGGAAAATCAACTGAGTTTTATTACTCACCCATGCTTTGGTATTTTTGTGATTTGGAATATGTCTTCTACCATGACATGGGAAAATGAACTATATCACATATATATAGGAGTACATCGTGAAACAAGGTATGTTTGGTGAAGGTGGGCATTGGATCTTATCGACCATGGTTCCTTGTGGTTATCTTGAAGTGTTATTAGTTTGTCCTCAATTGTATTCTTTGATATTGTTGTCTTCTATTGTGTAACTTCATTTTATAATTATTTGGATTAGTGAAATGCTGATTTATCATTCACAACTATCATGAATAATATAGTTGTTATTTTTCTATAAATAATTTCTTTAGTGGTTTTATTCTTAATGGTAATATCATCCAACAAATGTATTGAAGCACTTCATCTTTTTTCCTACAATTGGCATCATGGAGATGTTTCTTAACACAAATTAATACCATTAAACTAGCTCAAAACAATGATAAGTGGTGTGTGTTATAGTAATGTATGATAATATTATAATTTTTTAATATAAAAAATCTCAAAAATATTCCCAATGGTTTGTTATAGATCATTCCAAAAAGAAATGCCTATAGGGAAAACTAATATATTAAAAACAAAAGAGTGTATTTACATTAATGTTTATCTCATACCCTTAATCATAGACCTTACAAAACAAAATATAATTCATTCTATATAATTATAATTAATGTATAAACATTGAGAAATATAAAATCTCTGGTTTTATCATTAATCACAAAAAAACTAAAAATATTTTATCATCTGATATATTTATAATAATATTATTATAAAATCCCAACATATAAATCACCAAAAGTTATATCAATTCATTCACATATATCATTATCCTTAGACATATAATCTCCTGAATCTTTAACGTTTTCAAAAAATAAACAACTTATTATGGGTTATCAATCCAATTTTTTTTATTAAGTATCCCCTTATTACTATATCATATTTAAATGTTATCAGATCCATTTATTGAAAATTTAAAGTCCTTAAAGAAAAATTATATTGAAGAATCCATAGATTATTAAGGATTGTTTTACCCAAAATTTCTATGATATTTTAATTTTACAACATCACACTAATATATTCATAAATAAACACTTTAATCATAAAAGTTCTACAATTTCCAAAGCATAGGACTGTCCCATGTTTCTAATATGATTTATAAATTCACAGTCTTATAGTAAAATATCAATTATAGTAAAGAATATTCCTTTCCTTTATTATAATATTAATTAAACGAATGTTGATTAATGTTATGGAGGGTAATTTTCTTATCCTGGAGATTTTTATTTCATTTATAAAAGTACAACCACTACATTACTTTGATAACATCAAATTAAACCAATGATTGACTGATATTATTTTGAAGAATATAATTACTATAAACATCAAAATGTCATAAATAATCCTTGATTATTTTTAATGAAGATCATTAATATTTTTTACTATAAGTTGTTATAGTACATATATGAAATCTCATTATCCATGAATTTAATTATAACATGACAAACACTACATCTTCCTTAGTCATCTCGATCCATCACACCATATGACATTTCTAATTTTGGAAATCCTATATATAGTTTTCACTAATCATGATTCTCCAAAAAATGAATAGATAATTTTCTTCAACAATAACCGTCTTCTCCACAATGTAGATATAGAACTATATAGGGTTTCTGAGATTAATCATTTTCCATCTAATAGAATATCAAATTTTCCTGGAAAGTAGATAATTTATGCACTATCTTTTAACAATTTATACATATCCTATATCCTTTGAATAATTATCTTTGTTTCTATTTACACATTTAGTTCAAAAAATACAATGTTTATTATATTCTGGATCACATTTATCAGTTGAACATCCTAGAGACTACATATCCCTCTTCATTGAAATATTTGATAATTAAAAAATAAACAGGTTATAAATTTTTATGTTTGGAATATGGATTGTAATTATCACAAGATGTACAACTTGATAACCCATCATTTTAGGACTCTCATTTTGGAATTCAACATATATCCCTTCACATTGGTTTTAACACAGTTCCACATATGTTCAGCCATTTTCTAGAATAAATGGAAAATTTTGGATTATTAATTTTATAATATTACAAACATTAAATGTGTACGATACCAACCCTTTGTGTAATGGTGTAGAACATATTTCCATTTACTCATCTTTTTAATTTTTATTTCTAGTAGTCTGTATTGAACTTTTCTATTTGTTTGGGTGAAAAATTAAAAAAGTGGAAGTAAAGGATGTTGTGCATGACTGTCAAATGATTAGAGAAAACAATGTTACCCATCCTAAGAAACAATGAACCCTTAGACATTGGGGGTTTGAAAGGTTGGTGAATGGTTTTTCAAACTGTGAACCCTAATATGAGAAACCATTAACACTTAAGAGAACAGTCAGTGCATGGTTAGGGTAAATTATGTGCCCCTGTGAAGGAAAACTTGTGTGATTTTTAATGCGATGTGAAAATTTGTTTGAAATTTCTATGATGCCCCAAAAAACATATATTTCGACTAAACCTCAACAAAGTATGATTTTAGATGATTTTAGAAAATTAAAAGGGGATTCCAAGGTTTTATGAAGTCATTTCAACATGATCTGAATCCTATATAAAAGATCTTTTCCTCTCTCATGTTTTAAAATTCAGATCATGATTTGTGTCATTGAGAGGCTGAATTTTGGGGTTTTTCATTGGGTGATCATTTTTAAATAAATAAATGTAGGTCATGAAATATTAAATTCAATAAGGTATGATATTAATTTCATGTGTGAAAAATGTAGAATCTCTATATTATGTTTAAAATTTATTTTCCAAATAAACTATATTGTTTAGTATACTAATAAATTATTTAATTGTGAAATTATGATAATTGGAGATAATTAATTATGGAAATTAATTATGTGAAATTTATCATATGAATTGGATTATTATATTTTTAATATATTATGATATATTGAAATTTTACATTTGAAAAGATAGTTATTGAATTGATTATTCGATGTTGATATTGTGAAATGATTAATAAATTATTCAATTAATTAATTTTTGATCGACTTATATTAAATATAATGTAATTATGATATATTATATTATTAAATAATATGTGGTAACATGTTCATTAATTCGTGTGAAATACACAATGGTGAAAGGGTCATTCCATTGTGAGAATTAATCACTAGTTACATTGCCATTCATTTTTGTGAAATAAATGATTGTAACATGGTTATTATATTTTGATAATTAATAAATGGTAACTTTTTCATTAGTTTTTGTGAAATAAAAATGGTAGCAAGGTATTTCATTAGTGATAATTAAATAATGGTAACATGTTCATTCATTTGTAAAATAAAAAATGGAATCAAGGACATTCAATTATTTGAATTAATGAATTGTAACATGATCATAAATTTTTTAAAATAACAATTGTGACATGTAAGTTCATGCATGTTAAACCCCTTAGGTATTATTTATATACTAATATGGGAAGAACATTGTAATGAGTTACGAGGGTCAATGGGAACCCGATGTTTCTGTGGTTCATTAATGATTATTTTATTATGTGATAACTATTAAAGTATGCATTTTAGTTATTTATTTACAAAAGAGAAAAGAGAATTTTTTTCTGAATATTATTTCAAAATCCATTGGTGGTGGCCTAATGATTCAAACTAACACCCAACATCGACTGATTGATTGGTAATTGAATAGACATTCTTGTTGTAGATACATTATGTGAAAAGTCCCGGGGTTAGTTTTCTGATATTGAGATGGAGCATTGATGAGGGAACTAGACATGGATCAGGACCCGATTGGGTGTTATCAATGTATTTATTTATAGTTTTCATGTTAGACACATGACACATACATTATAATGAAATTTTCTCAACCATCAATGGGATATATTGTTTACATCATTTTCTCACATGATATATTTTTACTGTTATGGTTATATATTTATTGTTCTGTAATTTATTTTATTTTAGATGATTCCTTTCTCTAATAAAATATGTTATATTCATCCCATGATTGAATTATCATATCCTCACTACTAGTTTGTTGGCTCGAGCATATATGGAGGTATTCGTGAGGTTATATGAGTAACCATCTTGGAGAAAATGAGTGTGTAACATTGGCTAGATTGTGAAAAAGGGTTATCATAGGTGTATTATTTTCATTTTATGTTGTCTTATTTTTTTGGAAATGTAATAAAGAGACAATGATCACTTAGTCCTTAATAATTATCTCATGTATCAGTGTTTAAAACCTATATATGGGGGAATCTCCATGTACCCATGGGGTTATTATTAATATTGTTTTCTATTACTGCTGAATGTTATTTCACAATAGGAGATTCACTTTTTAAGTGATGTTAAAAAAATAATATTTTTAAGAATTTATTTGTTTATATATATGGATTGAGGGTTAGTTTTACGCATCATTTAAGTAGGTCACTATTATTTTTTTGGCATGCATCATTTTAGGCAAGCGTGACAAAAAAATTTTCTTTATGTTGTTGATCGTCGTCTTTTTTATCTATTCATTTGAATAAATATTGAAAATGGTTAATAATATGAAATTGAATGGGGTAAAATGATGAGATATAAGAATAAAATGGTTCCAAATGGGAAAATATCAATCATGAGAAAGGTAATATTATATGATAACAATAATCTCAGTGTAATATGTATAAGTGAAGTGATAATGTCTAATTTTTAAACAATTTTCAATATTAGGGTGAAGATATGCTTTAAGATGTAAGGATTTTTCGTATTATGTAAATGATATAATGTAGATATATGCTTCCACCATGATTCTAGTTTATGGGATGCTAGGATGAGGTGTCTTGAGATGCTCCACCAGTGGTGTAACCTGGGCCATGATTGTTTAATATAAGTACATATGGTAGGAGGTTTGAGAGCAATTATGTCACTTAATGAGGGATCCATGTTCTGGGATGATTAAATCCAGAATATACATGATAATTTGGAGACACTTATTAAGAAGATGGAAAATTTAAAAACATCTATGTTATCAGTATCAACGAATCATGTGCAGGAAATTCGAGCCCATATTGGATAGGAATATGGAATTATATAGACATATGATTTGTATACGTTCATAGAGAACTCATACTGATAGATGCTGATATTGGAGAGGGAAACATAGTTCATGAGAAAGATTAAGGGGAGAATTTATATGATGGAAAATGTTGGAATCTATTAGATCTGAAAAGCATTTCCCCATTAATAAAAGAAGTTGAGACTGATTTGGTGAGACACATTTAGGATGAAATTATTATTGACATTAATTTCAAATTTAACATAATTTAATATAACAAGTTTGATGAGAAGGTAGATAAGACATTCATAGATGTGAGGCATTTGAAATAGGATTTTAGTATAGTAATGAATTTTTCAATATAATATAAGGATGTGCATCTTCTGAGAGAAGTAAAAATCGTTATGACAACGTTACTCAGAGAAATGAAAAATATAGTATATATACAGGAGGATCAGTTTAATATGACTTTAATAGAGAGATTTTTTGAAAGTGTGGTATTTCAGACAATTTTAATAGAGACATCCCCCGAAAACTAGTTGATTGGTAGTCTTTAAGAAAGATAGAACAACTAAAGATGTTTTGTTGGATGCAACAATAGATGACTAGTGAGGTTTATGTTAGAAAGGGTCATTGTGAAAGGAGGAAAATGTTTACATATTATCAGATAGGAAGTTTGAGTTCTACTGGCCTAGTTGTTAGAGGTATAGGATGTGGTTATTTTCGGAATGATCACCCATATAAGTATAGTTGTTCCAATCATCGGTGTCGGACTACATCACATGGAATATGGGTTAGAAATCTACATGTTTTAAAACCTACATGTTTTGATATTGACGATATCCATTCAACAGTGATAGGTACTATCACTGTAGCTTCAAAATTATATTGTGACTTATTTGATATAGGTTCTTATATATCATTTATATCTCCAATATTTTTAATAATTTTATCAGGGCTATGGAATTTGTGAGTAGGGTAATGAATATAAATAAACATTGGTAGTATAGTCTAGAGACATCTATATTTACAAGGTATGTCATCTCATGATTAGGGAGTATAATTTTCTATGGAATATAATCATTATAGATATGTCATTCCTCATCCTAATTAGGGGTATGCACTGGCTAGTCATATATAGATACCACATTGATTGCTATCGTATAATTGTGACCATTATATCTCCTAAGTGTGGATATTAAATTAAATGTGGATAATAGGACATCTGGTATGGTCTAGAAGGGCCAATTACTATGCAATTGAGAGAGATTATAGCTTTTAATTTTATTTTAATACTAGACGATGGATTCGAAAATCATGATATCTTCCCTCCAATGGTGGAATATTTTCCTGATGTGTTTAATATATAATTATCATGGAAGCCACCTAAGATAGATTTGGAATTCTATATTTATCTCATGTCGGGGGTATGAGATAGTATCAATTTCACCATATATAATGTAATGATTTAAGCATCATGATAGGAATAGTAAATTAGAGGAGTTAGTGTATAAATGGATTATTTGTTTGAGTACGTCTCCATTGGGAAGAATTTTATTGTTTTTCAAGATGTATAATGGGTGTTTGTGATTTTGTGTTGAATTTTTAAAAGATTAATATGGTGACTGTAATTTACGGGTATCCTTTTCCACATATCAATGATATATTTGTCTTGTTTATAAGAGATTACATTTTCTCAAAGATCCTCTTGAGATCAAGGTTTTATCATATGAGAGTTCATAATTCTGATATAATAAAGATTGCTTTTAGAAGTATGTATAGATTATATGATTATGTCATAATGCTATTTGGATTAATTAATCCACCTAATGTATTTATAGACATGATAAAAATGATCTTCCATATATACCTAGATCAGTTTGTGGTGGTGATGTTAATGAAATCGTGGTGTACTACAAAAATCATGATGATCATGTCCATGATCATTACATCATCCTAAGTGAACTTAGAGAGAATTTGATATATTCAATGATATATAAGTGTAATTTTTGGATTGATCAAGTAAAGTTCATGTGATAAATCATCTCATAGTTTAGTGTTTTAGAACATTAAGAGAATGTGAATGTAGTAGTTACCTAGGAACAAAAAAAGAATATTTTTGATATTTGTTTAGTTATGGGGGTATTTGGATATTTTCATGAATCATAAATGAATTTTACCTTTTGAAATATTCACATCCATTCATAAATGAGAAGTGGGGAAAAGGTTATAATTCAGTAGAATATGAGAAGGCCTTCAAGTAGTTGAATATGTTTTTGACTATGACATTAATCATAATCCTACTAGATCCAGGTGATGAGTAAATGGTTTATTGTTATCCTACTTAGCATGAAATATGTTCAATATTAATGCAAGGAGATCTAGTTGTGGTATATGCATCTCAGGAGTGATGAAAACATTAATGGAATTATCCATTTCATAACATTGATATGGAATCTTTATTTAATCCTTCTATGTTTTGGTTGCATTAATAATTGGGAGTGTATTTTACCATGTTTATAGATCACAAGAACATAATGTAGGTATTTCCACCAGAAGATTTGAATCTTCAATAATGTAAATGGGTTTATTATATATGGTATTTTGATTTTGATTTAGAATATAATTCTAGTATGGGATACACTTTAACTGATGCTTGGATTAGGAAAATTCATACTTAGTATGTACAAGAGTCATTTAATAAATTTTAAATGATGTCCATATTAGTGGAAATTCAGGTTTTTGTGTAGGATATTATTAAGAATATAACTTTGCTAATATTTTCAGTGGATTATACACATTTGAGATAGATCGGGGATAGTATGTTTGAGGATTTGTAGTGTTTGAATTAATGTGAAAAACATGATGGTTCAGAGTCACCTTCAAATTAGAGCATAGTAATGGATGAAATAATCTATGTCATAAATCGTGTTCTTGTGCTTAAGAGAAAGTGGGAAAACTGATATGATAATGTCATGATTCCAACTAGGTTGTGCATCCTGTTGTTACAAAAATAAAATAAGAACAATGATGAATGTTTTGGAGTTTGGGAAAGAAAAATGTGAAACTAGGGTTCTTGACATGATCCCATACCATTTAGTACGTGAAATAAAATCATTAATGGCATGGATGTTTTCCATAGATATTTCCCATTCTATAATGCATGGGGTATGATAGTCAATGAATATTGAGGTGGGTATTCCCAATAAGACATCGATGAATGATTCTATCATGGAAAATTTGGTTAAACATATTAATTTTTAACATTTCCTTTATATAAAGGAGACATTATCATTAGTGAAAATAGTATATTTATATGTTTGGGACATAGTCTATCTCAATGGGGTCCCACAGACTACAATTTCGAATTATGAATCATACTCTTACTTAACACTTCTTACAAGGCTTGTAGAAAACACTTGGTATACATGTTTTGTTGGGTATGTATTTCCACCCACTGGTATATGGTTAGTAATATTATACAATAAATATTATTTAGGATATGTTGTGGGAATGTGTTCTTTTCTTTTGTGTGTCTTGGGAAAAGTAGTTGGGTTTGGTGTAAATATCCTATAATTATTTTGGGAGAAAATATAAATGGATCCATAGAAGACACTATATGGTAGGAAACCATGAAACCCTAGAAAAAGTAGTTTTCATGGGTGGTCCATGGTTTATCAAATCGTGATCCCTAAAAAAAGAAACCATGCACCCCAAAAATAATTGTAGCATAGTGGGATAACGGTAAGAGAAAATTGTGTGCCGATATGTAAAAAAAAATTATTATTTTTAAAGATGAATAAAAAGTAGTTTTAAATTTCACAAAACACTAAAAATGACATATTTCCACCAAAACTAAGACCGTTATGATTTTGGAAGCTTTTAGTGAATTCAAGATAGATTTTAAATTTTTTTGACCTCCATTCATTGTTATCAATTTCCAAGATCGATGTTCATATCCTCCCTCAGGTTTCTATGATTCATAACTATATCTATGTTGTTTCTTCTCAATATTACGTTTTTTTATTTTGTTATTTCTTATCAACGAATCGATTTAGGTGGTCTAATATTCAAATATCCTAGTATTAATTTTTATACCAAGGAATTTTTTTATTATTTATTTATTTATTTAGTAATGAAATTTATTAATTGAAATAAATAAGGTAGATAACTAATTAATAATTGAATTGTAAAATTTTTGGTTTTTAGGATAATTATTTTTGGAAATTAATTGTTTAATACTAATGTTATGAATTTGATATTTAATTGGTGAATTAATTATTAGACATTTTATTTTAATATTTGATGTATCAATTGGTGAAATAATTAGTGTATATTGATAATTTAAAAGAATTAATTAATTAATTAATTAATTGGTTTTTGAGATATATGTAATATCATGTTATATATATATATTCATATTAAATAATGAATGGTGACATGGTTATTCGATTTTATGAAATAATTATTGGTTTAATGGTCATTCAGTTGTAGCAATTAATGAATCATAACATGATCATTCATTTGTGTGAAACAAGGAATAGTAACATGGTCATTCAATTGTGAGAATTAATGAATGGTAACATGGTCATTATTTTTTGTAATATGAAGAAGTGTAACATTATCATTCAAAAATGAGAATTAATAAATGGAAAGATGGTAATATACATGTGAATAATATAGTTCTAACATGGAAATTATTTTGTGTAAATAAGAATGGTAACATTGTCAATCAGAAAGATGATAACCGTTTGGGACAGATCAGATTTCAGCACTAGCAGACACTTGTATTATGGTACATGAATCAATGTGAACTGGATGATTAGATAGTGAAATAATGATTAATATATAATTTGATAAATACTTAATTATTAATTATAATTATTTATTTATACAACTATATAACCTATTTTTAATTAAATAATTTGTTGTCACCATTGGTGGCGGTGTACTGAGTCATACTTACACCATAAAAAAGATACATGATCTGTACTCTAATAGTGTTTTATACTGATGGATAAGTTATGTTCAAATTACCTATGAAAAATTGTTAATTTAGGGATGGATTTATGACAAGGGAACCAAGTGTGGTTCGAGACCCACTTGGGTGACATTAGTGTCTTTATTTTCAGTTTTTTAGGAACACAACACATCCATTAAGATGACATGATTATTTTTCAGTTTGGATTTTATTTTATGCATTTTTTCCCTAATATATTTGTATTGTTATGGTTATATATTTGATTCTTATATTGTTTTTTATATTTTTTGGTGTTTTTCTCTAATAAAATGGGGTATAGTCTCCTTATGATTTACTTATCAGCACTTATCTTCTAGATGGTTGCCTCAGGTGTATAGGGAGGCACGTTTTGTGTTCGAGCGACTAACCTTCTTGGGGAACTAGTGAGTGTTACCAATAAAAATACATTACAAAGGGGTATCCTAGAACATTAAATGGATAAATTATAACTGAAATATACTCCATAACTAATGAATTTATAAGATTCAATCCATGTTATCATTGATATATTGTATAATATATGGACACATATGATTTTGTTTCGTTATAAATGGTTCATAATGATTTTTCTAATTTACCAACAAATACACACTAAGACTATAAACTGTGATATGTATCAATTCATGTTGACGTTCACCAATTCCCAGTTGTGTCTAACCCAACGTGGTGTTTCTGGGATTAACCCCTAGGTATATCTATTCTAGAGCAACCACCACATATATTGTCAAGATATTTATGTATTTACTTAAAAACCCACATACACAATACATACCAAAATTTATGGTTTTTTATTATAAATAGACTTAACCCTATGTTTTTTACATTAATTTCATATCCATAATCCCAAAATATCTAGACATTACTTTGATACCAACTATAAACCACCTTCTAATTACTTCACATTAATTCATGTGTTATTGTATTAGAATAGAAATAATATAAAAAATATGATTCATATTCCTCATGTCCTTTTATATTATGAACAATAAAAAACAAAATAAAACAAAGAATAAATCGTCTTTAAAAAAATTATTAACATTATAATATAATCTTCATTTATAATATTCCTATCATTATCATATTATTTTTTCATACATAATAATGTATTGAATAGCTTCTGGAAATATATAATAATTGAGTTAAGAAATAAACCATATTAAGGAAAATAACATATCATAACATGATGAAGGTAGTAAATTTTAGAAAATGGAGATATTATTGGGTTATAAAATGAGTTATAATAAAAAAACATGAAAAATAAGTCTTGATATAACTTGATTGCATAAAGGAAAAATTTTAAATGTGGAAACAAAATATACACTACATCATAATCATTGGTCAAATTTAACATCAAATACATCATGATGAAATGTGTCCCATTATGAAACCGATTTAACTCTCTATCCATACATTACATATCTTGAGTCAAACATTATACAATGCATTGGAGTTCAATATTATTCCTAGTTCACAAGTCACATTGATTTCATTATTATTATTAAGTGTGCCCCGCTGATTATATAACATTGATTCATTCATCATCACATTTTATTACATGATCTAGGAGTTTCAAACACATAATTTTAAATCCAATTTCAAATATAAATATGTTTAAAAATGTGAAAACCCATGGTATGAAATGGGTAGTTTATTTACAAAACATTTTTTTGGAATAAAATATCATTTTGAAAATTATTTATCAAAATAACATCGCATAAAAATTCATAAAATGTTTAATGGGAGAGAAAGATATCTCTCGTCATTTGGGTAAAAAATTGGAAGTAGTAGGGACATGTAAATAAAAATCCAAATATTATGAATTTATAATATAATGGGTAATATTGTAAATAATTTTGAATAAAGAATATATTTTAAGGATTCCTTACTAAATTATGGCATAGTAGTAGGCCTACATAATGTTTTTTAGGAGGGATTAATGGGAGTTAATATAGAATCTATTAAATTTGAAATTAAAAAAGGGTGTGATGGATATGGAAGAACGTATATGAATATGATAAAATTTAAATTAAGAATCATATGATAAAATATGTTCTTTAGTAAAAACATTCAGTCAAAGACCCCTTACGAAATTATAGCACAGTAATAAATTATGAAAATGTCAGAATGATTGAGGATAAATGATATATAAAATAACTAACATAAATTAAACATTGAGGTGATCTCTATAAATGAATTCAATTATATGAAATTGAAATTAATATGACTAATTTTAAATAATGTTCTTGAATTTAAAATAGGTTAAGAAGGTCCCTTACCTTGACCATGAGTCTTCAAAGGATTGGAAGGATCTTCTTAAGAACATGGAGGGAACATTGGAGGACTATAGAGAGGTGATATATGATTAAGGAACTTATAATGTTTTTTTATTGAAGATAAATGGAATCATGGGTGTGTTTATATAGTAATGGAGTGGGTAATTCATAATTATATCTCAAACATAGGTTTTGGACTATATATAAGTACATAAACAATCCACAATCTATACCATGGTTTTTACTATGGATTCTCTTAAAGAGGATTTATTTTAATTATTTCATAACATCAAGGGCCTAACTATAATTAATAATACAAATTCTTGTGTGGGAGTGAGTCATACTCAAAATGATTTTTTTAAAACATTATAATATATTAATTATTTTGAAGGATCATAACATATTTTCAAAATAAGTCAACTAAACTAATAATCAGAATAGTTCAATGGGAAAACATATAATTGGTCGTGGATAACATTAATATTATTTATTATATCAATTTTGGAGAATTGTGATTCCATAATACACAATGTACATTTTTGTGGGAATTAATTTTTAAATGAAAAATCCTCTATCTTAAAAAATTAAAAAAAATTAACTGTTGCATAATTTTGATTTTCTTATTCCAAAAATAATGATACATTTGTTAAAATAGTTTTGAAAATATGTGAATTTTCAGTTTTGAAGTAAATTTGACATTTATTGAGAAATGATGGCTTTTTTAACAAGAACACATTATGAACCAATTTACAAATTTCATTTGAATTCATTAAAATTAAATCATCTATTGTAATTAATAATATTTTATAATATTTATTTTTAATAAAACTTTTCAAAAAAGTTTATGTATTTAAAAAATACTTGAATTAATCATTTTAAATGGCTAAATTTAAATTCATATCAAATGAAAATGCAGTATGTGTTGGTTATATCAAAATATAATTTTTATCAAAAAGAATACATATTAACTAATAAAAATGTAAATTTAAATAAAAATAATATGTATATATTCTGACTATTATGGATACATTTTTTAGTTTTGTTAAATTATTTTGTCCTTTAATTTCACTATTATCATTTAACCATTGTATTTACTATTTATAATTTTTATTATTCATATTATAAAAAAATGAAGATGATCGTATTAAATAATATTAAATATAATTAAGGTTTCAATTGTATCAAAATATATTTATAGTTTATGTAGAAATAAATTTAATATAAAACTGTCAAGCATGAGGATAATATGTTTTACAAAAAAATAATTTTTTTCAGGAATGAATGATTTTTCGTAAAATATATTACTATTAATCATAATCATATGAATTTAAATTACAATATATATATATATAATATTAACATTTCATTAATATAATTTCTAATTATGAGTAATTTTATTTAATTAAATGGAGAAACTTTATGCATATTAAAATGGTTTTTAAATAGTGTGTTTTTAATCCAACAAATAATCATTATCTAAAATCTATTATAATGATTTCATAAATGTAATTAAATTAATTAAATAAAAATAATAATTCTTATGTTACATTAATATAAAATTAAAATATTAATGGGTGTTTTATATTATTTAATTTATCATAAAAATTATAATTTTAATTAAAAAAATAATTATCACTATTCTAAAAAAATTTAATATTTTTGAAAAATTCCAAAAATTAACCATTTTATAAGAATGGTATGATGACATAATAATGGTTCTCGTTTTATTAAATAAAATTTATAAATTTTGAAGAAAAAATTTATAATATTTTTTTCATAAAAAAATTATAATTTGTTTTGGAGATGCCATTTTTTAAAGAACAGAAAGGCATTACCAAAATATTGATTGATTATTTACTATTAATTATTCTATATAAGTAAGAATATATATATTTATATATAAATTTTTCTATATAATCTTCTTATATTTTATAATTATTTAAAATTAGTGAAAATAATGGAATGATAAAAATAGAAATTTTTAATATAATTATAGTCTTGTTAGGATCAATATTGTGTATCACAAACACTGTAAATCATAGTTTTTTATATTAAAAAGATACAGAATTATATAAGTGAACCAGGATAGAATGAGAGACTTCTCATAACCTTTCATATATAGTAATCATTTGTAGGAGTGTCCTATACTTGACCAACAAATAGTGAGAATAGTCTTTTTGTAGACTATAACATAATGGTTACATACTCATTTGACTAGATAATTGTGGTCAACAAACTAAAAAAGAAATGTATCAATATTCATTGATTCTTGAATAAAATTATATGCATCATTATGAGAAAATATATTAATGGAAAAGATTAACATAATCATTATTTATAAAATAATGTGACCCTTATAATAATGTTGTCAATATATTGTGGGTTAGGAATAATTTTGAAAATAACAACCATAGACTGATTCAACTTATCCCCCTATTAGAGCACAAAATCCATTTTATCCTAGTAAATATATTAATGATTTTATATCAAAATCATGGGAAAATATTTAATTTTTACATATTCTAGTTATCTAATATAATATAGGTAGAAATAGTTTCATATCAGTTCACATATAATATCATATTAAATAATTTATCACGTATCATATCTAATGCATTTTAGTACATGAAAAAATATTAAAATTAAATCATCAATAAAATCATGTAATTGACCTCTATATAACAATATATCCGGGTAATAAAACCTAAATCAATTAAAATCAGACAATCAAGAACGTTGTAAAAGGAAAATGGAGGATAAAAACTCACTATAAGTGAATCTTTAGACAATATCAATTTAAATTCACAAGAATAATATGCCTAGGGAATAAAGGAACTCTCCAAGACTGACCCTCTACCCCAATTACACATTAAAGAAGTCTGTTTACTAAAAACTCAACAAATGTACATATGTATTACCATGTTATCAATTTTTCAAATAATTTCATCAACACAATTACTTGAATAACATTAAAAATATGTTTCAAAATTAATTGAAAACACCTTATTATTTTTTCCAAAAATAAGGGGAAAAATTTTTAATATAAAATCATGTTGATACAAAAAAATAAATATATATATAAACCCACATTCATTAATAAAAATATTTATAGAATCAATAAAATGAAGATCATCTAATATTGACAATATATGAATCCACTAAAATTATGCACGAGTCTGACAAACCCAAAAATGAAATAATCAAAAATGAATAATATAAGGATAAGAACAATATACATATAATAATTCCCCACATCTATTAATAATTCAAATTTAGTAGTATGGTTGGAAGACAGAATATGTCATTAAATAGCTCGATGTAACCCATTTATGCACCAAAACCAACCCAAGGGTTAGCAACTGGAGGAAGAATTCATGAAATATATATAAGGAGACAATAATAATCAATATTATCATTCAAATGATCCCTAAACACAATACAATTTCACCACTATGTTTTAAGGAAAAAAATATATAAAATAGATTACTCATCAGGTGAAATTCACTAGAGCTATAAAAATGATTAATCGATGAATGAAATGATTCATAAGTATTGGATGTCTCTAAAATAACCTCATTTGAATCTTATATGAGAGGATGGATTCTTCTGGGAAAAAGAAAAAAAATCTTGTATGAATACCTAAATCCACAACTCATGAAATTTATAAGTCCTGAATCCCAAATTGAAATCATGTAATCCATGAACCTCAAGTACGAAAAAAAACCAAATTTAATTTTTATTTGATAATTATTTCAAAACTCCATAGTCCAATATCCACTTACCAGGTGTGAAAACATCATTCCCTATAATTCATTGAATCTTCCTAAATACTATTACATGATTTTAAATCACTATTATGATTTGGAACATGATTTTTGTTCCTTGAGATTGAAAATCACATAAGAATTCTCTATTTATTTTTAGAACCCTACAATGAATTTAACACATTTATACTTGTACTATATTAATTCAAAAAATCATTTGTCTCTAATAAATAGGGAATTTTCAACAAAATGTTGTCTCTATCCTATATAATCTTAATAAACAACAAAATAAAAAGGAAAATGATAAAAGATAAGTTAAAGTACTAAAATTGGGTAACAAGTTGTTATAGTTTAAAACTTGTGGATTTGGTTCAGGAACATAGTTTCTTATTGGTAATAACATAGAATAATTCATTTATATCCAGAATCAAGAATTAAATTCTTAAAAATATTAGCCTTACTATGCACCTAATTTGGAACTACTAGGGGTAGAAATATTAAATTAACAAACTATTTAGGAATAATAATAACGGACTCAAAAGATGATAAATATTAATAACCAATGTTACATCCAAAAGTCTACCATAATGAATTGAATATTTCATTATTTTAAAATATTACAATTTTTTTAATGTTTATGTGGCATCCGACTATGATTATTATTATTCATATTACATTTTCTGTTCTTCATTAATTCCTCGAAATTAGACAAACATGTTAAAACAAAATATGATAGAATAAAATATATTGGGAATCCAAAATTCATAATTAAGGAATATAAATAATTTTTTTCATAACACCTTATAATATATAATGATATATTATTAAAAATTTCAACTTCAATGAGGTTATTAAATATTTAAATAAAAGTAGTAAATATTTTTATGAATTTTCATTTTGTAAGGGATTAGATGAAGGTTGTTTCCACATCCAAGATGCCAAGAATGTTTTTAGAATAACCTATAAAAATATCTCAAAGATAGGTGGTTGTTTTTTGTCGGTGGAAACAATGGTCATTTATAAATGAATCTCCATTGGATTTTTTGCCTTATATTCAGGGAACTGATACATTATCTGATTTCATTCCCTAAACATTGGGTCAGACCATATAATGAGTAAATTAATATGTTTCCACAAAAAGTTGAATTAAAATAGTCGATGTATATATATATATTGAATTCCAAATTTTTCTATATTTTTATTTTTACCAACTATAATTTTTTATGATTAATTAATCATCATTGGATTATGTTATATATGGAATCCTATTTTTCCTTCATATTGATTCACATAACACTTATAGATACCGTTATGGGTGTATGTGTTTATGGTTAATCATAATATAAAAATATTAGAGACCATAATTTTTGTATTTTTGTAAATTGATTTATAGGTGAATACTGACATATCAAGAGTTGTTTTATTGGGATTTAGCATATATAAAAATTTTATTTAACATAATATATTATTTTTGGAAGTATTATATTATTTATTTATATATATAAGATGAAGGGTATTTAGGAATGAATCTTTTGGAATGGATTATTTTTATTAATGGGTGTATCTATTGAGTTATTAGAGATAAATATATTATATGTGAGTATGTTTTTTTACAATTTTATTTATTATAAATACAAGATGAAAATCAAGTTGTTCTTTTTTGGGATCATGTTATCCACTAAAATTTCATTTTACTATTTCTTTTATAAAAATTAATAATATTGATATTCATTTCATTGTGTAATTTGTGAATTATGATTTTACTAATCAAAAAATGATGAAACTGTGATTATAAAGTAGAAATATGTCATGTTATTACATTTCCTATGATTCATGGATGGTAAAATAACTCCTCAACATTTTTGAAATGATCATGAAACATAAATTTTATCATATTACATTAAAAATTTATGAATCAATTTTTATATTAAATCATATATATATATATATACTATTTTGAGTTTCATAACATTCTATTGATCATTCACATTGATTTTACCAATGATCTATATCACAATCTATAAATATTTACATTTTTTTATCATCTATATACCTTCACATTCAACCATTTTTTTTATTACAATGAAACCAAGTTACATCATGGATTTCTCTATTCCCATTAACATTAAAATACAATTTCTTCTTAACACTATATTTTATGTAGGGGTTTCCAATATAGAATTTTCAAAAACATGATTTATTATGTAAATATTAAATTTCTTGGACAAAATTTAAATAAAAGTTTGAATATAACAACCTGATATTTTAATAATAGAATGTTGTTTAAATGATATATATTAAAAAAAATTAATCTTATAAGAGGTAGTAACACCACAAGACATTACATTAGAGTTCTTCTAAATTAAATTCAATATCTTAAATAGCTTGTGGGTCATGAAACACCATGTTTAAATGAATTATGCCACTATAATAAAATATTAGTATTTAAACCATGTCATTACAACCTACTTTCAACCTTTTTGAAGATGAATATGAAAATATAAATTATTAAAATTGTATTTTTTACACATGTATAAAATAAATATAATATATTTCATTTTTTGAAAATAATATAACAATCCTTTAAAATAATATGATATGTTTTTATAAATACATTATTTTACAGAAAGGTTTCTTAATATCTCTCTGAAAGCATAATTAAAAAAAATCAATTATTTTCAAAATATTATGTTAAAAAATTAGAATAATTTTGGAAGAAATGATATCAAAATTTTCATAGAGTGTATCCTCTGAATTTTCATTATGGATTAATTTCTCAACGAATAGTTTGAAAATTTATTTTATTAAAAACAATATTTCTATTTAAATCATTTGTATCCCCCATTTTATATTAATGTGGTATTAAATGTACGATTAGTTAAAATATATATTTAATAATATATATCAGGTCATTAAAATAAATATCATATGTTGTTTCTTTTATAATCATTTTAAAATTTTGAATGTTTTTCTTTTGGAATCTAATATTATTATCCCTTATTAGTGTTTAGTTTAAAAAACATTATTCATTATATGTTGGTATATAAAAAATTAAAAAATATTCTAAATTAAAATAATCTATACAATATAATAAGATTATTTTAATTTATTACAATTTTTTAAAAACAAAATACTAAAAATTATTTACCGTGACTATGATAAAAATGGGGTCAACACATGTTTGAAGGAAATATATATGGGTTTAAATCAACCTTAAATTTTTCAATTTTAAATTTTTTTCTAAGAGGTCGACATTATATATTATAATATTCAAAATATTTCTATTTTAGAGGGTTGTGGAATGAAAAAATTGATGGTGTAATTATTTCATTTCAAATATTTAATGAGTGTCCTCTTACCCACTAATAAAGGAATAATAATTATTCTCTCAATTCCATAGTTCCAATTCCCATGGGATAATCCAATACATAACAATACAATTTATGTAATTCCATACCATAATTCTATATGAATTTCATGGTTATAAGGTGAACCAATAATGTTTTATGATTCAAATAAAATGAATTTATTCGGAGAATATATAACAACTTACCTGTTTATTTTCCTCATTAAACTGTGGTAAAATAATATTATAACATGGTTTTATAATAAAAAAAATATAATAAATATAATATATTTTTATGTAAATTTAATTTCATATTACCCTTTCATATTCTCTTAAATTAGATAAAAAAAATTATTGATCATGTGAATAAGGTACTTCCACATCACTAACTGATGTAATTAGTTTTCCATAACCGGTTATCATTGATCAACATAGGAGTGTTTCAAAATGATATATATGTTATTATCATAACCCAGGCCATGAGGCCCTTGCCATGACTACCACTAAGCTCACCATTCATAGTCTAGGGGCTACTGACGAGCACCGAATGGAATACACTGTAAAATAGAATGGATTTTTTTAAATATTGTACAAGCACATGGTAAATGAAAACAAACAGAAGAAACTATGAAGCAAAGTGCTGTAGTAAGAGTGATAAATGTAAAAAGAGCCAGAATATAAGCCGACCTGAAAAGGTACAAGTACAAATGAAAATGAAATATAGCTAAAAAAGGGAATGAACTACTGGGTCATCCTCCGAGGTTTCTACCTGATGGGTAGTTACATATCACCTCCTCATCACTCCATTTCCATCAGCCTCCTCTGCATTACGTCATGCCAAATGGTCCACTTCTAGGCACCGTCCTATCCAAGCTCCCTCAGCCTCGATCAATGCTCTACATTTTCTGCACTAGACACAAAATGGTGCGAGTGACTCCTATGTAGGGGTGAGTATACCAATACTCATTAGGGACCCCAAGACCCACATAGGTCTCCTAGAGTTCCTCAATAGAAAAACCACAAATCTAGACATCAATCTACATAGGTATATGCCAAAAAAATATAACTACATTTTCAAGATATAGTAATGTCATACATGAGGGAACAACACCACATAGGTAACACCGTGAAGGTAGATATACCACATATGTAACACCACAAAGATTGTTCCGAAAAGGAAAGATTTCCACACTGATATCATCACACTGATAGTACGATGAAGATAAAAGTACCAAACATGTATCACCACGATGATAGTACCAGAAAGGTAAAAATTACCACACTAGTATTCACAAAAAGATAGTACCACTAAGGAAAAGTATCCCACATATATCCCCATGAAGATTGTACCTTGAAGGTAAATATAACCACACATGTATCACCATGATTATAGTACCACGAAGTTAAAAGTACCACATTGTTATCACCACAAAAATAGGACTACCAAGAAGTAATCCAAAGTTCAGCCATGTCATAAGGGACCTAACACAACAGATGGTGTGTCAATCAGACACCCGGTCTGTATGTTATTAGTGTTTCCGCTTCTAGGGTCTGATTATATTCGGAGTTCAATCCAAACCAGTTGTGATCCAACATTTTTCAAAACTCATGTGGTTTATTCCAAAAGGACCATCTTGATACAAGTATTCTTGTGTCATAGACGGTTCATCAAACAGAAACCTGGTTCGCAATATATGGCCACAAAAGCATATCAGGGTCCAGATGGGCCCGGGTCCGGTCGGGCCGCCCGTCCTAGGATGACCCTACCCAATTTGGGTCAACCCAACACGGTCAGAGTCTGACCCGAGTGTACTGGACTGTGGCGGGCCTTGACCATTGGGCCATGGTCCAGCCCGTGCCGCAATGGGGGCAGCCCAGCCCGGCCCGCTGGCACGACCCACAGTGCGGTCTGCGGTCGAGTAGACCACCATGGCGGGGACCTCCCATGCCAACTCTCTATAGTGGAGGAACTTACTAGGTCACCCGAACGATCCAATATACCATTCAATATTTGAAAGTAGGGCCCACTGGGGCGGGTCTTGCTCTGTGTGTCACGGATAGTCAGTTTTCCGACCGGTCCTCCTCCTGCCAACGACAGAACAACACTGATCTCTTCCACGGATAGCTGAGGGCCAACTTCCCTTCGACATCCGCTATGACCTAGAAGTCGTGGTCTCCTGCTCCACCAATAGCGCAGATGTGTACCACCTCTCTGCCATGCGGTCGGGCGGAGGCCGGCCGCCACCCTGCTCTGCTGCGGCCGACGGGTTGCTGCCTCCTGCTCAACCGGAGGCGCGAATGTGAGTCGCCCCCCTTCCTTGCGGATGGCCAGGAGCCACCCACTTCCTTCTTCTATGATCCATGGGGGATTCGTTGTAAGCCCGAAATATGAGATGACCGCATATTTGTGATCCTCAGTTCGAGGGCTCCGCGTTGATTTGTCGCGCTCAATCAAACATTCTATTTCTAGTGCCATTAATTATTTGGCGTTGATGAACGCACGATGAATGTAAGATGAACAAAAGATAAAGGGGAAAGGTATAAGTATGGGACAATGGCTATGTTTCCTTGTCCATAGCCATTTTGAATAATTAATATGAAGAATCATCAAAATGTATTTAATCATAATTCAATTTAAATCCCCTACCTCAATCGTCCGATGGAGATGTCATGAGAAGGAAGATGAGGTTCTTGAAGGGGACGCTGACGTTCATCTCTCCCGCAACATGTTTCCGATTTGGTCACAAGCATCGTCCTCATTCTTCATTGGGGTGTGTTTCTTCAATAGAAGATTCTCCAGCCCATGGATCCTCTCCCATTCTCCAATGGAAATAAAACCCACAAGAAGAGTTAATAAAAGAACTATTCAATAACATTTTGTGTTCTTAATTAGAGATTAATGTACCCTATTAATTAAGGAGAAAAGTGGATAAACATTTTTTTTGTAATCGAACATTTAATTCCCAACATTAAATTCCCGAACACCCTCATGTGGTTACCACATATATGATTAAAATGTGTGGTTTTAAAAATAAAACACAAGTTATTGATTTTATTTTATAATTTGTCCAACTATCCCCTGAAAATCCAAAAAACAAACTCCAACCCTCGACCTACTGCAGTTGAGGTGAAGGTCTCCTGAAGCGAATAACAGCCCTACGAGTTCAATGGTATCCTCGGATATCAATTCTGATCACCGATCAAAAGTTACAAAATTCCGCTCATGCGTTTTCTAAATGAACCAAAAAAAATCAGAAAATTATTACCAATCACCCTCAACCCGTGCTGGTCGAGATTAGGCTCTGCCTAAGTGAAACACACTTCTAGCAAGGCTTGTAGAAAACACTTGGTATACATGTTTTGTTGAGTATGTATTTCCACCTACTGGTATATGGTTAGTAATATTGTACAATAAATATTATTTAGGATATGTTGTGGGAATGTGTTCTTTTCTTTTGTGAGTCTTGGGAGAAGTAATTGGGTTTGGTGGAAATACACGATTATTTTTTTGGGAGAAAATATAAATGGATCCATAGAAGACACTCTACAGTAGGAAAACCATGAACCCCGAGAAAACGTGGTTTTCATGGGTGGTCCACGGTTTATCAAATCGTGATCCCTAAAAAGAGAAACCATGCACCTCACAAATAATTGTAGCATAGTGGGATAACGGTAAGAGAAAATTGTGTGCCAATATGTAAATTTTTTTTTTATTTTTAAAGATGAATGAAAAGTAGTTGTAAATTTCCCAAAACAATAAAAATGACATATTTCCAACAAAACTAAGAATGTTATGATTTTGGTAGCTTTTAGTGAATTCAAGATAGATTTTATTGTTTTTTGACCTTCATTCGTTTTTATCAATTTCCATGATCGATTTTCTTATCCTCCCTCAGGTTTCTATGATTCATAACTATATCTATGTTGTTTTTTCTCAATATTACATTTTTTTATTTTGTTATTTCTCATCAACGAATCGATTTAGGTGGTCTAATATTCAAATTTCATAGTAGTGATTTTTATACCAATGATGTTTTTTTATTATTTCTTTATTTATTTAGTAAATAAATTTATTAATTGAAATAAATAAGGTACATAATTAATTAATAATTGAATTGTAAAATTTTTGTTTTTTAAGATAATTATTTTTGGAAATTAATTGTTTAATACTAATGTTATGAATTGAATATTTAATTGGTGAATTAATTATTAGATATTTTATTTTAATATTTGATGTATTAATTGGTGAAATAATTAGTGGATATTTATAATTTAAAAGAATTAATTAATTAATTAATTAATTGGTTTTTGAGATATATGTAATATCATGTTATATATATATTCATATTAAATAATGACTGGTGACATGGTTATTCGATTTTATGAAATAATTATTGGTATAATGGACATTCTGTTATAGCAATTAATGAATCATAACATGATCATTCTTTTGTGTGAAATAAGGAATAGTAACATGGTCATTCAATTGTTAGAATTAATGAATGGTAAAATTGTCATTATTTTTTGTAATATGAAGAAGTGTAACATTATCATTCAAATATGAGAAGTAATAAATTGTAACAAGGTAATATACATGTGAATAATATAGTTCTAACATGGACATTATTTTGTGTAAATAAGAATTGTAACATAGACAATCAGAAACATGATAACCGTTTGGGACAGATCAAATTTCCGCACTGGCAGACACATGTATTATGGTACATGAATCAATGTGAACTGGAGGATTAGATAGTGAAATAATGATAAATATATAATTTGATAACTATTTAATTATTAATTATAATTATTTATTTATACAACTATATAACCTATTTTTAATTAAATAATTTTTTGTCACCATTGGTGGCGGCGCACTGAATCATACTTACACCATAAAAATGCTACATGATCAGTACTCTAATAGTGTTTTATGCTGATGGATAGGTTATGTTCAAATTCCCTAAGAAAAATTTTTAATTTAGGGATGGAGTTATGAAAAGGGAACCAGGTGTGGTTCGAGACCCACTTGGGTGACATTAGTGTCTTTATTTTCAGTTTTCTTAGGAACACAACACATCCATTAAGATGACATGATTATTTTTCAGTTTGATTTTTTATTTTCTGAATTTTGTTCCTAAGATATTGGAATTTTTATGGTTATATATTTAATTCTTGTATTGTTTTTTATATTTTTTTGGTGTTTTTCTCTCATAAAATTGCTTATAGTCTCCTTATGATTTACTTATCAGAACTTATCTTCTAGATGGTAGCCTCAGGTATACATGGAGGCATGTTTTGTGTTAAAGCGACTAACCTTCTTGGGGCACTAGTGAGTGTTACCAATGAAAATACATTACAATGGGGTATCCTAGAACATTAAATGGATAAATTATAACTGAAATATACTCCAAAATGAATGAATTTATAAGATTCAATCCAAGTTATCAATGATATATTGTATAATATATGGACAAATATGATTTTGTTTCATTATAAATGGTTCATAATGATTTTTCTAATTTACCAATGAATACACACTAAGACTATAAACTATGATATGTAACAATTCATGATGTCGTTCACCATTTCCCAGTCATGTCTAACCCAACGTGGTGTTTCTGGGATTAACCCCTTTGTATATCTATTCTAGATCCACCACCACATATATTTTCAAGATATTTATGTATTTACTTAATAAACCACATACACAATACATACCAAAATTTAGGGTTTTATTATTATAAATAAATTTAACCCTATGTTGTCTACATTAATTTCCTATCCATAATCCCAAAATATCTAGACATTACTTTGATACCAACTATAAACCACCTTCTAATTACTTCACATTAATTCATGTGTTATTGAATTAGAATAAAAATAATAAAAAAAATATGATTCATATGCCTCATGTCATTTTATATTATGAACAATAAAAAACAAAATAAAACAATGAATAAATCATCTTTTAAAAACAATTATTAACATTGTCATATAATCTTCATTTATAATATTCCTATCATTATCATATTATTATTTCATACATAATAATGGATTGAATAGTGTCTGGAATTATATAATAATGCAGTTAAGAAATAAACCATATTAAGGCAAATAACATATCATAACATGATTAAGGTAGTAAATTTTCGAAAATGGAGATATTATTGGGTTATAAAATGAGTTATAATAAAAAACATGAACAATAAGGATTGATATAACTTGATTTCATAAATTAAACATTTTAAATGTGGAAACAAAATATATGCTACATCATAATCATTGGTCTAATTTAACTTCAAATACATCATGATGAAATGTGTCCAATTATGAAACCAATTTAACTCCCTATACATACTTTACATATCTTGAGTCAAACATTATACAATTCATTGGAGTGAAATATTTTTCTTAGTTCACAAGTCACTTTGATATCATTCTTATTCTTATGTGTTCCTCGTTGATTATATAACATTGATTCATTCATCATGAAATTTTATTCCATGATTTAGGAGTTTCAAACACATAAATTTAAATCCAATTTCAAATATAAATATGTTTAAAAATGTGAAAACCCATGGTATGAAATGGGTAGTTTATTTACAACACATTTATTTGGAATAAAATATCATTGTGAAAATTATTTATCAAAATAACATCGCATAAAAATTCATAAAATGTTTAATGGGAGAGAAAGGTATCTCTCGTCATTTGGGTATAAAATTGGAAGTAGTAGGGACATATAAATAAAAATCCAAATATTATTAATTTATAATATAATGGGTAAGATTGTAAATAAAATGGAATAAATAATATATTTTAAGGATTCTTTACTACATTATGGCATAGTAATAGGCCTACATAATGTTTTTTAGGAGGGATTAATGAGATTTAATATGGAATCTATTAAATTTGAAATTAAAAAAGGGTGTGATGGATATAGAAGAACGTATACGAAAATGATCAAATTTAAATTAAGAATCATATGATAAAATATGTTCTTTAATAAAAACATACAGTCAAAGACCCCTTACGAAATTCTAGCATAGTAATAAATTATGAAAATGTCAGAATGATAGATGATAAATGATATACAAAATAAATAACAAAAATTAAACATTGAGGTGATCTCTATAAATGAATTAAATTATATTGAAATTGAAATTAATATGACTAATTTTAAATAATGTTCTTAAATTTTAAATTGGTTAAGAAGGTCCCTTACCTTGACAGTGGGACTTCAAAGGATTGGAAGGATCTTCTTAAGAACATGGAGGGAACATTGGAGGACTATAGAGAGATGATATATGATTAAGGAACTTATAATGTTTTTTTATTGAAGATAAATGGAATCATGGGTGGGTTTATATAGTAATGGAGTGGGTAATTCATAATTATATCTCAAACATAGGTTTTGGACTATATATAAGTACATAAACAGTCCACAATCTATACCATGGTTTTTACCCTGGATTCTCTTAAAGAGGATTTATTTTAATTATTTCATAACATCAAGGTCATAAATATAAATAATAATACACATTCTTGTGTGGGAGTGAGTTATACTCAAAATTATTTTTTTAAAACATTATAATATATTAGTTATTTTGAAGGATCATAACATATTTTCAAAAAATTTCAACTAAACCAATAATCAGAATAGTTTAATGGGAAAACATATAATTGGTCTTGGATAACATTAATATTATTTATTATATCTCTTTTGAAGAATTGTGATTCCATAATACACAATGTACATTTTAGTGGGAATTAATTTTTACATGAAAATTCCTCTATCTTAAAAAATTAAAAAAAAATTAACTGTTGCATACTTTTTATTTTATTATTCCAAAAATAATTTTACATTTATTAAAATAGTTTTCAAAATATGTGAATTTTCAGTTTTGAAGTAAATTTGACATTTATTGAGAAATGATGGGTTTTTTGACAAGAACACATTATGAACTAATATAAAAATTTCATTTGAATTCATTAAAATTAAATCATCTATTATAATTAATAATATTATATAATATTTATTTTTAATAAAAAATTTCAAAAAAATTATGTATTTAAAAAATACTTGAATTAATCATTTTCAATGGCAAAATTTAAATTCATATCAAATGAAAATGCAGTATGTGTTGGTCATATCAAAATATAATTTTTATCAAAAATAATACTTATTAACTAATAAAAATGAAAATTTAAATAAATATAATATGTACATATTCTAACTATTATGGATACAATTTTTTAGTTTTGTTAAATTTTTTTGTCCTTTAATTTCACTATTATCCTTTAACCATTGTATTTAATATTTATAATTTTTGTTATTCATATTATAAAAAAATCAAGATGATCATATTAAATAATATTAAATATAATTAAGGTTTCAATTTTATCAAAATATATTTATAGTTTATGTAGAAAAAATTTAATATAAAACCCTCAAGCATGAGGATAATAAGTTTTACAAATTTTTTTTTTTCAGTAATGTATGATTTTACTTAAACTATATTACTATTAATAATAATTATATGAATTTTATTTCCTATATATATATATAAATAATTTTAATATTTCATTAATATAATTTCTAATTATGAGTTATTTTATTTAATTAAATGGAGAAACATTATGCATATTAAAATTGTTTTTAAATAGTGTGTTTTTAATCCAAAAAATAATTATTATCAAAAATCTATTATAATGATGTCTTAAATGTAATGAAATGAATTAAATAAAAATAATCATTCTTATGTAACATTAATATAAAATTAAAATATTAATGGGAGTTTTATATTACTTAATTTCTCAAAAAAATTATAGTTTTAATTAAAACAATAATTATCACTATTCTAAAAAAAATAATATTTTTGAAAAATTCCAAAAATTAACCATTTTGTAAGAATGATATGATGACATAATAATGGTTTTTTTTTATTAAATAAAATTTATAAATTATGAAGAAAAAATTTATTATATTTTTTCATAAAAAATTTATTATATTTTTTCATAAAAAATTTATAATTTGTTTTGGAGATGCCATTTTTTAAAGAACAAAAAGGCATTACCAAAATATTGATTGATTATTTAATATTAATTAGTCTATATATGTAATAATATATATATTTATATATAAATTTTTCTATATAAGCTTCTTATATTTTATAATCCATTTAAAATTGGAGAAAATAATGGAATGATAAAAATAGAGATTTTTAATATAATTATATTCTAGTTGGGATCAATATTGTGTATCACAAACATAGGAAATCATAGTTTTCTATCTTAAAAACATACGGAATTATATAAGTGAACCAGGATAGAATTAGAGACTTCTCAGAACCTTTTATGTATAGTAATCATTTGTAGGAGTGACCTATACATGACCAACAAGTAGTGAGAATACTCTTTTTGTTAGACTAAAACCTAATGGTTACATGCTCATTTCACTAGCTAATTGTGGTCAACCAACTACAAAAGAAATGTATCAATATTCATTAATTCTTGAATAACATTATATGCATCATTATGAGAAAATATATTAATGTATAAGATTAACATAATCATTATTTATAAAATAATGTGACCCTTATAATAATGTTGTCAATATATTGTGGGTTAGGAATAATTTTGAAAATAACAACCATAGACTGATTCAACTTATCCCCCTATAAGAGTACATAATCCATTTTATCCTAATAAATATATTAATGATTTTATATCAAAATCATGGGAAAATATTTAATTTTTACATATTCTAGTTATCCAATATAATATAGGTATAAATAGTTTCATATCTGTTCACATATAATCTCATATTAAATAATGTATCACATATCACATCTAATGCATCTTAGTACATGAAAAAATATTAAAACTAAATCATCAATAAAATCATGTAATTGACCTCTATATAATAATATATCCAGGTAATAAAACCTAAATCAATTAAAATCAAACAATAAAGAACGTTGTAAAAGGAAAATGGAGCATAAAAACTCACTATAAGTGAATCTTTAGACAATATCAATTTAAATTCACTAGAATAATATTCCTAGGGAATAAAGGAACTCTCCATGACTGACCCCCTACCCCAATTACACATTAAAGAAGTCCATATACAACAAATTCGACAAATGTACATATGGATTACCATGTTATCAATTTTTCAAATAATTTCATCAACACAATTACTTGAATAACATTAAAAATATGTTTGAAAATTAATTGAAAACACCTTATAATTTTTTCCAAAAATAAGGGGGAAAATTTTAATATAAAATCATGTCGATACAAAAAAATAAATAAATATATAAACCCACATTCATTAATAAAAATATTTATAGAATCAATAAAATTAAGATCATCCAGTATTGAAAAGATATGAATCCACTAAAATTATGAACGAGTCTGACACAGCAAAAAATGAATGAATCAAAAATGAATAATATAAGGATAAGAACAATATACACATAATCATTCCCCACATATATTAATAATTTAAATTTAGTAGTATGGTTGGAAGACAGAATATGTCATTAAATAGCTCGATGTAACCCATTTATGCACCAAAACCAACCCAAGGGTTAGCAACTAGAGGAAGAACTAATGAAATATATATAAAGAGACAATAATAATCAATATTATCATTCAATTGATCCAAAAACACAATAAAATTTCAAAACTATGTTTTAAGGAAAAAAATAAATAAAATAGATTACTCATCAGGTGAAATTCACTAGAGATATAAAAATGAATAATCGATGAATGAAAGGATTCATAAGTATTGGATGTCTCCAAAAAAACCTCATTTCAATCTTATATGAGAGGATGGATTCTTGTGAAAAAACGAAAAAAAATCTTGTATGAATAACTAAAACCACAACTCATGAAATTTATAAGTCATGAATCCCTAATTGACATCATTTAATCCATGAACCTCAAGTACGAAAAAAACCAAATTTACTTTTTATTTGATAATTATTTCAAAACTCCACAGTCTGATATCCAATTACCAGGTGTGAAAACCTCATTCCCTATAATTCATTGAATCTTTCTAATTACTATTGCATGATGTTTAATAACTATTATGATTTTGAACTTGATTTTTGTTCATTGAGATTGAAAATCACATAAGAATTCTCTAATTATTTTGAGAACCCTACAATGAATTTAGCACATTTATACTTGTACTATATTAATTCAAAAAATCATTTGTCTCTAATCAATAGGAAATTTTCAACAAAATGTTGTCTCTATCCTATAGAATCCTAATAAACAACAAAATAAAAAGGAAAATGATAAAAGAGAAGCTAAAGTACTGATATCGGGTAACAAGTTGTTATAGTATAAAACATGTGGATTTGGTTCAGGAACATAGTTTCTTATTGGTAACAACATAGAATAATTCATTTATATCCAGACTCAATTAAATTCTTAAAAAACTTAGCCTTACTTTGCACCTAATTTGGAACTACTAGGGGTAGATATTTGAAATTAACAAACTATTTAGGAAGAATAATAACTGACTCAAAAGATGATAAATATTAATAACCAATGTAATATCCAAAAGTCTACCACAATGAAATGAATATTTCATTATTTTAAAATATTACAATTTTTTAATGTTTATGTGGAATCCGACTATGTTTATTATTATTCATAGTACATTTTGAGTTCTACATTAATGGATGGAAATTAGAGAAACATTTTAAAACAAAATATGACAGAATAACATATAATGGGAATCCAAAATTCATAATTAAGGAATATAAATATTTTTTATAACACCTTATAATATATAATGATATAATATTTACAATTTGAACTTCAATTAGGTTCTTATATATTGAAATAAAAGTAGTAAATATTTTTACAAATTTTCATTTTATAAGGGATTAGATTAAGGTTGTTTCAGCATCCAAGATGCCAATAATGTTTTTAGAATAACCTATAAAAATATCTCAAAGATAGGGGAATGTTTTTTGTCTGTGGAAACAATGGCCATTTAGAAATTAATCTCTATGGGATTTGTTGCCTTATATTCAGGGAACTGATACATTATCTGATTTCATTCCCTAAACATTGGGTAAGACCATATAACGAGGAAATAAATATGTTTCCACAAAAAGTTGAATTAAAATAGTCGATGTATTTATATATATTGAATTCAAAATTTTTCTATATAGTTATTTTTACAAACTATATATTTTTATGATTAATTAATCATCATTGGATTTTGTTATATATGAAATCATATTTTTCATTCATTTTGATTCACATAACACTTATAGATACCGTTATGGGTGTATGTGTTTTTGGTTAATCATAATATAAAAATATTAGAGACCACAATTTTAGTATTTTTGTAAATTAATTTATAGGTGAATACTGATATATCAAGAGTTGTTTTATTGGGGTGAAGCATATATAAAAATTTTATTTAACATAATATATTATTTTGGGAAGAATTATATTATTTATTTAGATATATAAAATGAAGGATATTTAGGAATGAATCTTTTGGAATGGATTATTTTTATTAATGGGTGTATCTATTGAGTTATTAGAGATAAATATATTATATGTGAGTATGTTTGTTTACAATTTTATTTATTATAAATACAAGATAAAAATTAAGTTCTTCTGTTTTGGGATCATGTTATCCATTAAAATTTCATTTCACTATTTCTTTTAAAAAAATTAATTATATTGATATTCCTTTCATTGTGTAATTTGTGAATTAAGATTTTACTAATCAAAAAATGATGAAACTGTGATTATTAAGTAGAAATATATCATGTTTATACATTTCCTATGATTCATGGATGGTAAAATAACTCCTCAACATTTGTGAAATGATCATGAAACATAAATTTTATCATATTACATTATAAATATATGAATCAATTTCTATATTAAATCATATATATATATATATATATACTATTTCGAGTTTCATAACATTATATTGAGCATTCACATTGATTTTACCAATGATCTATATCACAATCGATAATTATTTACATTTTTTATCATCTATATACCTTCACATTCAACCATTTTTTTATTATAATGAATCCAAGTTACATCATGGATTTCTCGATTCCCATTAATATTAAAATACAATTTCTTCTTAACACTATATTTTATGTAGGGCTTTCCAATATAGAATTTTCAAAAACATGTTTTGTTAAGTAAATATTAAATTTCTTAGACAAAATTTAATCAAAAATTAGAATATAACAACCTGATATTTTAATAACATAATGTTTTTTAAATGATATATATTAATAAAAAATTAATCTTATAAGAGGTAGTAACACCACAAGACATTACAATATAGTTCTTCTAAAATAAATTCAATCTCTTAAATAGCTTGTGGGTCATGAAACACCATGTTTAAATGAATTATGCCACTGTAATAAAATATTACTATTTAAACCATGTAATTACAACCTACTTGCAACATTTTTGAAGATGAATATGAAAATATAAATTATTAAAATTGTATTTGTTTTACACATGTATAAAATAAATATAATATATTTCATTTTTTTGAAAATAAAATAACAATAATTTAAAATAACATGATATGTTTTTATAAATACATTATTTCAGAGAAAGGTGTCTTAATTTCTCTATGAAAGCATAATTTAAAAAAATTAATTATTTTCATAAAATTATGTTAAAAATTTAGAATAAATTTGGAATAAATGATATCAATATTTTCATAGAGTGTATCCATTTAATTTTCATTATGGATTAATTTCTCAACGAATAGTTTGAAAATTTATTTAATTAAAAACAATATTTCTATTTAAATCATTTACATCCCCCATTTTATATTAATGTGGTATTAAATGTACGATTAGTTAAAATATATATTTAATAATATATATCATGTTATTAAAATAAATATCATCTGTTGTTTCTTTTATAATCATTTTAAAATTTTGAATGTTTTTCTTTTGGAATATAATATTATTATCCCTTATTGGTGTTTAATTTACAAATAAATATTCACTATATGTTAGTATAAATAAAAAAATTATAAAATATTCTAAATTAAAATAATCTATACAATATAAGAAGATTATTTTAATTTATTACAATTATTTAAAAACAAAATACTAAAAATTATTTATCGTGACTATGATAAAAATGGGTTTACCACATGTTTGAAGGAAATATATTAGGGTTTAAATCAACCTTAAATTTTTGAATTTTAAATTTTTTTCTAAGAGGTCGACATTATATATTATAATATTCAAAATATTTCTATTTTAGAGGGTTGTGTAATGAAAAAATTGATGGTGTAATTATTTCATTTCAAATATTTAATGAGTGTCCTCTTACCCACCAATAAAGGAATAATAATTATTCTCTCAATTCCATAGTTCCAATTCCCATGGGATAATCCAATACATAACAATACAATTTCTGTAATTCCATACCATAATTATATATGTATTTCATTGTTATAAGGTAAACCAATAATGTTTTATGATTCAAATGAAATGAATTTATTGGGAGAAGATATAACATCTTAACTATTTATTTTCCTCATTAAACCATGGTAAAATCATATTATAACATGGTTTTATAATAAAATAATATAATATATATAATATATTTTTATGTAAATTTAATATCATAATACCCTTTCATATTCTCTTAAATTAGATAAAAAATTATTGATCAGGTGAATAAGGTACTTCCACATCACTAACTGATGTAATTATTTTTCCATAACCGGTTATCATTGATCGATATAGGAGTGTTTCAAAATGTTATATATGTTATTGTCACAACCCGTGCCATGAGGCCCTTTCCGTGACTACCACTAAGATCGCCATTCATAGTCTAGGGGCTACTGACGAGCACCGAAAGGCATACTCTATAAAATAGAATTGATTTTTTTAAATATTGTACAAGCACATGGTAAATGAAAACAACCAGAAGAAACTGTGAAGAAAAGTGATGTAGTAAGAGTTATAAATGTAAAATGGGCCAGAATATAAGCCCACCTGAAAAGGTACAAGTACAACTGAAAATGAAATATAGCTAAAAAAGAGAAGGAACTACTGGGTCATCCTCCGAGGTTCCTACCTGAAGGGTAGTTACATATCACCTCCTCATCACTCCATTTCCATCATCCTCCTCTAAATTACGTCATGCCAAATGGTCCACTTCTGGGCACCGTCCTGTTCAAGCTCCTTCAGCCTCGATAAATGCTCTACATTTTCTACACTAGACACAACATGGTGCGAGCGACTCCTGTGTAGGGGTGAGTATACCAATACTCATTAGGGACCCCACGACCCCCATAGGTCTCCTAGAGTTCCTCAATAGAAAAACCATAAATCAAGACATCAACTCTACATAGGTATATTCTAAAAAAATATAACTAAATTATCAAGATATAGTTATCTCATGCATGAGGGAACAACACCACATAGGTAACACCGTGAATGTAGATATACCACATATGTAACACCATAACGATTGTACCGAAATGGAAAGATTTCCACACCGATATCATCGCATTGATAGTACGACGAAGGTAAAAGTACCAAACAGGTATCACCATGATGATAGAACCAGAAAGGTGAAAATTACCACACTAGTATTATCAAGAAGATAGTACCACTAAGGTAAAAGTCCCACACATATATCCCCATGAAGATAGTACCTTGAAGGTAAAAATTACCACACATGTATCACCATGATGATATTACCACGAAGATAAAAGTACCACATTGTTATCACCACAAAAATAGGACTACCAAGAAGTAATCCAAAGTTCATTCATGTCATAAGGGACCTAACACAATAGACGGTGTGTCAATCGGACACCCGGTCTGTATGTTATTAGTGTTTCCGCTCCCAGGGTCTGATTCTATTCGGAGATTGATCCAAACTGATTGTGATCAAACATTTTTCAAAACTCATTTGGTGTATTCCAAAAGGACCATCTTGATACAAGTATTCTTGTGTTATAGACGGTTCATCAAACCGAAACCTGGTTCGCAAGATATGGCCACAAAAGCATATCAGGGTCCAGATGGGCCCCTGGCCGGTCGGGCCGCCTGTCCTAGGATGACCCTTCCAAATTTGGGTCAACCCGACATGGTCAGAGTCCGACCTGGGTGTACTGGACTATGGCGGGCCTTGACCGCTGGGCCATGGTCCAGCCTGAGCCGCAAAGGGGGAAGCCCAGCCCGGCCCACTGGCACGACCCACAGTGCGGTCTGCGGTCGAGTAGACCACCATGGCGTGGTCAACCCAGGCCAACTCTCTGGAGTGGAGGCACTTACCAGGTCACCCGAACGATCCAGTATACCACTCAATATTTGAAAGTAGGGCCCACTGGGGCGGGTCTTGCTCTGTGTGTCACGGCCAGTCAGTTTTCCGACCTGTCCTCCTCCTCCCAACGACACAACAACACTACTCTCCTCCACGGATAGTCTAGTGCCAGCTGCCCTTCGACATCTGCCAAGACCCAGAAGCCGTGGTCTACTGCTCCACCGATAGCGCGGATGTGTGCCCCCTCTCTGCCATACGGCCGGGCGGAGGCCGGCCGCCACCCTGCTCTGCTGCGGCCGATGGGTTGCTGCCTCCTTCTCAACCGGAGGTGCAAATGCGAGTCGCCCCCCTTCCTTACTGATGGACAGGTGCCGCCCACTGCCTTCTTCATTGATCTATGGGGGCTTTGTTCTACGCCCGAAATATGAGATGATCGCATATTCATGATCCTCAGTTCGAGGGCTCGACATTTATTTTTCGCGCTCAATAAAAGTATCAGTTTCTAGTGCCATTAATTATTTGGCGTTGATGAATGCACGATGAATGTAAGAAGAACAAAAGATATAGGGGAAAGGTATATGTACGGGACAATGGCTATGTTTCCTTAGCCATTGCCATTTTGAATAATTAATATGAAGAATAATCAAAATATATTTATTCATAATTCAATTTAAAACCCCTACCTCAATTGTCTGATGGAGATGTCATGAGAAGGAAGATGAGGTTTATGAAGGGGACGTTGACGTTCATCTCTCCCACAACATGTTTTCGATTTGGGCACAAGCGTCGTCCTCATTCTTCATTGGGGTGTGGTTCTTCAATGGAAGATTCTCCAGCCCATGGCTCCTCTCCCATTCTCCAATGGAAATAAAACCCACAAGAAGAGTTAATAAAAGAACTATTCAATACAATGTTGTGTTCTTAATTCGAGATTAATATAACCTATTAATTAAGAAGAAAAGTGGATACACATTTTTTGAAATCAGACATTTAATGCCCAACATTAAATGCCCGAACACCCTCATGTGGTCCCCACATATATGATTAAAATGTGTGGTTTTAAAAATAAAATTCAAGTTATTTATTTTATTTTATAATTTGTCCAACTCTCCCCTGAAAATCCAAAAAACAAACTCCTACCCTCGACCTACTGCAGTTGAGGTGATGGTCTCCTTAAACGAATAAAATCCCTACGAGTTCAATGGTATCCTCAGATATCAATTCGGATCACCAATCAAAATTTACAAAATGCCGCTCATGCATTTTCTAAATGAACCGAAAAAAATCATAAAATTATTAACAGTCACCCTCAACCCGTGCTGGTCGTGGTTAGGCTCTGCCTAAGTGAAACACACCCTAAAAACCAAACATATCTCTTGGATTTTCAATCTGAGTAACCGTTTTAATGTTATGGATTTTATAATAAAATAATTATAACTAAATTATTTTATTTACGACCAAAAAATATTTTTTACTGGTGGCCCGCGTAGGCCAATGTTAGTATCATCTTAAAGATAGCGTACACTCAAGATATCAGTGATGGTCAAGTATTTTAATTTTGATTTATTTCTCGTGAGTTATAATCATTTGAAAAATAATTTAATTTTTTTTATTTTTTTTATTTATGGTAACACAATTTTTATGTTTTCTCACAGGATGCCAACGCCAACTAAACTTAAGTCACGCCTTGGGTAAACCATCCATCCTATTCCTAACTGAACCCTTGTATTTTTTATCCAATTATCCATTTAAACATTATTCGTCTTTTTAGGAATATTTTTTACGCTCGCTAATTAATCCATAACAAAAATTTGACGGATCATTTAGGGCACTCTGACTGTCAGAATCGTTCTCATAAGATTTCAGGGTCTCGAAATAATTCTATATAATTGAAACAAATAATATGAAATTTTTGGGACATTACATTCTCCCTACCATAGGGAATTACATCCCCGATATCCACAACACAAATTAGGGAAACAAAAAAGGGGTATTATGCATGAATATAAGCCTCAAATTCCCATGTGCTCTCATGGATGTTCCCGTGCTACCAACGAATGTGCACCTGAGGTATCGACCTCCCAAGAAGGACTCTCTCCAATCAATTCTCAATATCGATTGGAACCTCTGAAAATGTCAGCCCATCGTCGATGTCCACCTCGCCGTGGTCGATGATGTGAGATGGGTTGTGAACTTATCACCTAATTCGGGATACGTGGAAGATTTCATGCACCTTCTCCATCTACAGTGAAAGGTCTAGTTGGTATTCCACCACGCCAACTATACTAAAAACATGAATGGATCCAATGAACCTCCGAGATAACTTGAAGCCTCGACCAAAACTCGGTAGTCCCTGTTGAGGTGAGACTAATAGGTATACATGGTCCCCTTCATCATCTCCACCTATAGAATCACTGGTAACATGGTGCGACCTTTGTAGAGGATTAAGTGCAACCCACCTTCAGAAAATCCTTTTGGAGACCATCCTGATGATATCTGATAACGTCGGGCCTCACAGTAAACATCCCAAACTATGCCTCCCGAATTCACTAAGGAATTGGGGAAGTGACAGTCATAAACTGGAGGTATGTTTCCCAATCTCTATCCATGAAGGATATCTACAATCTGGTTGTTGTTTTTTCTCCTCGCATAGCAACATTAGACAAGACCTCATTCTGAGTGCATCTGCTACCATGTTCATTTTCCCAAAATTATAGACTATCTCATAGTTGAGGTTCTATAAGAACAGTAGCCATTTTTTCTATCTCTGGTTTATGTAATTCTATGAGAAGATATACATGAGACTCTTGTGATCAGAGGAGGTTGTCAAACACTCACCCATTAAGTTGTGCCACCACATCATATGCGCAAATACCACCACTAATATCTCTAGTTCATCTGTAGAATAGTTCTACTCGCGAGACACTATCTCAGCTCCTCAAATATCTACTAACACTAATCCATTCATAGAAATGGGTCCCCATTTTTCTTCAAAAATGATAAGGGCGCCCCTATCCTAGAGAAATCAGGTACAAATCTCTGGTAGTACCCAGCCAAAGCTGATGTCCCAATACGGGAAAAATGGGTATTTGCGACGGGTTATTTGCGACGGGAATAAATACCGTCACAAATAAGTAGGCTTTTGCGACGGGATTGCTTTCCCCGTCGCAAAAGAACTGGCGCGCGTTGCGCGCCAAATCGCGGGAAAAATATTTGCGACGGGGGAATATTCCCGTCGCAAATAACCGGCGGCGGTAAAAGGTATTTGCGGCGGGAATATTTCCCCTTCGTAAATAGTATGTCGGCAGGTGGTTATTTGTGACGGGACCCGTCGCAAATAACTATTTAACTGTTGACCGTAATAAATGCTGGCTAAGGTATTTGCGACGGGTACCGTCGCAAATAACACTATTTGTGACAGGATTCCCGTCGCAAATGGACCTGTCGCAAATAATCTAACCTATAAATACCCCCATCCGTTTTTTTCAAATCATTCTCAAACTCCATCTTCTTCTTCTCTCAACGTTTTATTTCTAAAGTTCAGTTTTTATCAAGTTTAATTTTTTTCTCCGGAGATGATATTAAAGTTTTAAAGAACGATCAGAGCATATCAATTTTCAAGGTATTTATGTTCATTTTAATTTAATATTTATTTTTAATTTTTTATTAGTTTCAATTATTCTTAATTAGTTGTAATTTAATTATGTTTACATTGTTTTGTTACTTAATAAATTTAAATTATTAGTATTGTTCATAGTTAATGTTAATTAGGAATAAATAGTAATAATTTTTAATAATTAAGAATAAATATTAATAATTAGTAACAAATACCAATAATTAGGAATAATAACCTTATTACATTATTAGTATATTTTATTATTAATATTAAAATAATATAATTTTTTATATATATACAATTCTCTTTTCATCTGTGTGTTTGCTGTCTTCACATGTATTATTTGTATGTGGAGATAGAATACGCACAGATGAAAGGAGAATTGTATATAAATTAGTAAATTATATTATTTTAATATTAATAATAAAATATACTAACAATGTTATTATTTGTAATTATTTGTAATTATTCTTAATTATTGGTAATTATTCATTTAATTACCAATAATTATGAACAATTACCAATAATTATCAATAATTAGTAATAATTAGTAATAATTACAAATAATTAGTAATAATTACCAATAATTAGTAATAATTACCAATAATTAGTAATAATTACCAATAATTAGTAATAATTACCAATAATTAGTAATAATTACCAATAATTAGTAATAATTACCAATAATTAGTAATACTTACCAATAATTAGTAATACTTACCAATAATTATCAATAATTAGTAATAATTAGTAATAATTACTAATAATTACCACTAATTAGTAATAATTATGAATAATTACCAATAATTACCAATAATTACCAATAATTACCAATAATTACCAATAATTAGTAATAATTAGTAATAATTAGTAATAATTAGGAATAATTAGTAATAATTAGGAATAATTAGAAATAATTTGGAATAATTAGGAATAATTAGGAATAATTAGTAGTAATTACCAATAATTACCAATAATTTGTAATAATTAGTAATAATTAGGAAAAAATACCAATAATTACCAATAATTAGTAATAATTAGTAATAATTAGTAATAATTAGTAATAATTACCAATAATTAGTAATAATTAGTAATAATTAGTAATAATTTGTAATAATTAGTAATAATTAGTATTAATTATCAATAATTAGTATTAATTACCAATAATTAGTAATAATTACCAATAATTGGTAATAATTACCAATAATTACCAATAATTAGTATTAATTACCAATAATTAGTATTAATTACCAATAATTAGTATTAATTGACAATAATTATTATTAATTACCAATAATTAGTAATAATTAGTAATAATTACCAATAATTAGTATTAATTACCAATAATTAGTATTAATTACCAATAATTAGTATTAATTACCAATAATTAGTAATAATTAGTAATAATTAGTAACAATTAGTAATAAATACCAATAATTAGTAATAATTACCAATAATTAGTAATAATTACCAATAATTAGTAATAATTACCAATAATTAGTAATAATTACCAATAATTAATAATAATTAACAATAATTAGTAATAATTAACAATAATTAGTAATCATTACCAATAATTAGTATTAATTACCAATAATTAGTATTAATTACCAATTATTAGTATTAATTACCAACAATTAGTATTAATTACCAATAATTAGTAAAAATTATTAATAATTAGTAATAATTACCAATAATTAGTAATAATTAACAATAATTGCCAATAATTAGTAATAATTAGTAATAATTAGTAATAATTAGTAATAATTAGTATTAATTACCAATGATTAGTAATAATTACCAATAATTAGTAATAATTATCAATAATTAGTAATAATTACCAATAATTAATAATAATTAGTAATAATTAGTAATAATTAACAATAATTAGTAATAATTAATAATAATTACCAATAATTAGTAATAATTATTAATAATTACCAATAATTAGTAATAATTATCAATAATTAGTAATAATTAGTAATAATTACCAATAATTAGTAATAATGAACAATAATTAACAATAATTAGTAATAATTAGTAATAATTAATAATAATTAGGAATAATTAGTAATAATTAGGAATAATTAGAAATAATTAGGAATAATTAGGAATAATTACTTGTAATTACCAATAATTACCAATAATTAGTAATAATTAGTAATAATTAGGAATAAATACAAATAAATACCAATAATTAGTAATAATTAGTAATAATTAGTAATAATTAGTAATAATTACCAATAATTATTAATAATTAGAAATAATTAGTAATAATTAGTAATAATTAGTAATAATTAGTAATAATTAGTAATAATTAGTTTTAATTACCAATAATTAGTATTAATTACCAATAATTAGTAATAATTACCAATAATTAGTAATAATTACCAATAATTAGTAATAATTAGTAATAATTACCAATAATTAGTATTAATTAACAATAATTAGTATTAATTACCAATAATTAGTAATAGTTAGTAATAATTACCAATAATTAGTATTAATTACCAATAATTAGTATTAATTACCAATAATTAGTATTAATTACCAATAATTAGTAATAATTAGTAATAATTTGTAATAATTAGTAATAATTACCAATAATTAGTAATAATTACCAATAATTAGTAATAATTACCAATAATTAGAAATAATTACCAATAATTAGTAATAATTACCAATAATTACTAATAATTAATAATAATTAGTAATAATTAACAATAATTAGTAATAATTACCAATAATTAGTATTAATTACCAATAATTAGTATTAATTAACAATAATTAGTATTAATTACCAGTAATTAGTATTAATTACCAATAATTAGTAATAATTAGTAATAATTAGTAATAATTACCAATAATTAGTAATAATTAAAAATAATTACCAATAATTAGTAATAATTAGTAATAATTAGTAATAATTAGTAATAATTTGTATTAATTACCAATGATTAGTAATAATTACCAATAATTAGTAATAATTATCAATAATTAGTAGTAATTACCGATAATTAATAATTATTAGTAATATTAGTAATAATTAACAATAAATAGTAATAATTAATAATAATTACCAATAATTAGTAATAATTAATAATAAATACCAATAATAATTAATAATTATCAATAATTAGTAATAATTAGTAATAATTACCAATAACTAGTAAAAATTAACAATAATTACCAATAATTAGTGATAATTAGTAATAATTAGTAATAATTAGTATTAATTACCAATAATTAGTAATAATTACCAATAATTAGTAATAATTAGTAATAATTAGTAATAATTAGCAATAATTAGTATTAATTACCAATAATTAGTATTAATTTACAATAATTACCAATTATTAGTAATAATGAGTAATAATTAGTAATAATTACCAATAATTAGTAATAATTACCAATAATTAGTAATAATTACCAATATTTAGTAATAATTACCAATAATTAGTAATAATTACCAATAATTAGTAATAATTACCAATAATTAGTAATACTTACCAATAATTAGTAATAATTACCAATAATTACCAATAGTTACCAATAATTACCAATAATTTGTAATAATTATCAATAATATTAGTACTATGAAAATAATAAAAAATTTATATAATATTAAAATTATCAATATTTGTAACATGTTTTTCATTATTCTCAACATATTTAATTCCTAAAGGGTCAATTTTTAGGTCTATCTCAATAAAAAGTTTGCCTCAGTCGTGTATGATCTAAACTCTATAATTATCCTAGTTTGAGTGTTTTTTCTAACAAATTATTCAAAACCAGTAATGCTTTTATATTTTATAGAGAAATATGGAACAACGAGGTCGTCAACAATCATTATTAGGTGACCGCATATGGATAAATCAACGTAGAAATCCAAACGGTTTTGGTTTAAATCCAGTATATGTAGAGGGTGTGGAGACTTTTTTATCATTTGCAGCATCAAATCCAGAATTTGTTTCAGAAGGCAAAATAATATGCCCTTGCAGAAAATGTGTATTTAGAACGTTTGACACGTTTGACAAAGTGGGAGAATATCTCTTGCGTTTTGGTTTTCAACCAGATTATGTTTTTTGGTATCAACATGGTGAACGCAGTTCTAGAGCAGGTGATACCAACATGATTCCGGATCCATCCCGGTTTCAAGATTTAGTACATGATGTTGCAGGTTCATCTGTACAACATATAGAAACTCCGGCTGATATAGCTTCAAATCCTGAGTTGGCACCATCTGAATTTTATGAGTTGTTGAAGTTTGCTGAGGATGCATTATATCCTGGCTGCAAGATGAGCAAATTAGAAGCAGTTGCAAAATTTATGGCTATCAAATCAGATAACGGAATGTGCTTTCACTAATGTGCAAAGAATTGATGTTTTTCAAGAGAGTACTCAAAATCAATCTTTTTTACAAAGAGACATGAGTATCGATGACGACACCCCACATTTAAGAGTCGGTGATGACGATGATGTTAATGATGTCACATATGAATTTGAAATGGTAAGAGATGAAGCAACTGTAACTCGAATGGATATCGATGATGTTGAGGAGGAATATGAAGTTGACATTGACATATATGAAGATGATGATGAAGATGAACACTGATAGCATTCCATGGTTTTTATATACAATCATAATATGTATATATGTATATATAATAGTAATTATCAATTATTTGCTAACATTAACATTTTCTGTTTCAGATGGACGACGCCATATTTCGTGAGTTGGCGGATGCTGACCTGACTTTCGATGTGGATGAGTTGCTGATAGATGACCCTCAGCCTACAGGCACTCCAGGGAGTACACGGAGGGGGCACTGTCTTTCACGATTGATGATTTCTGACCCCGTCCCCGTTCGACTTCCACGTCTTGGGATCGATCCACGCACACGGAGGTGTGATAACCTCTGTGATAACCTGTGGATTTGACTAAGATTTCATTAATCTATTCACATAAAAAATTATTAAAATAAATAAATGCATTAGGTCTTTTTAGTCAGAAATTTATATTATATCATATATGATCTACTTATAAATTTTAATGACCTTCTCATAAAAAATCATTTACTATTACCATTATATTCGATTAAATTGATATTGTTAATCATGTATAATATGATTTAGTGTTTCTGTTACTTGTGATTTGATTATCGATACATCGTCCTTAGATTATTTTTCATCAAATGATAATAATATTAAAGAATATATATATATATAGTCATCAATTATATATTCAAAATTAAAATTTTATTACAGTACTAATGGAGAAGACATTTCATATGATCACATTAATGTTGCCACTACCACATCTCACTAAAAATTCCCCTCCTGATCTAGAAATATAGAAAGACATATAATGATCCCTTAGTCCAAGCTCATGTTGCCCTGAGGAGGGAGAAAAAAATTAAAGGTATACAAATATCATAAAATGTTAGGCATTAGCCTTGTAATAGTAAATAAGATTTTGAGATAAGAAGTATTGACCTCAAAAAATTTCTAAGACATATATATAATAGAATTTAAAATCCATCCCTAATTAATGTTTATTGTATATCCGTTATAATTATAATAAACCTCCAATGTAAGTGCCAAATGAACAATGCTAAGCATTGACACATCAACTGTCCCAATGTATGCGCTATTAATTCTTAGTAGAGTCCCCATAGTCTTCCTGGAATCCCAAATGATTTATTTTGACATACTTTGAGCATCCATGTATACTACGTTGTAAAATCTAAAAACACTCATTCATAAGTGTAGAAGCTTATTAATTCCCATTTGATAAAATAATTGAAACCATAAGCACAAAAAAAACATACTAGCCAGACCAGCCTCACTGAAGTCATGCTCCCCAAATAATTCATGTCATGTAATGTATTATAGTTCACATCGATGGCAGGGTACCCGAAACCACTTTCCCATTCATTATCCACTCTCACAACCTATCTTCAAATGTCCTCGTGCTCCCATATCCTATGAAATTACCATTTTCCCACCCTTACACACACATCTAGGCCTCACACATTTTCCAACAACATGGGAAAATAAATCTCATCACATCTATCACACACACACCTATGGCCTCATGATCCAGTCCCACCCACAAGAACATGGGCCACATACCAAAAAACATACCTAAATCACCTGAGCTAGAGTAATGCGTCTCAACCTAATGAAACCTAGGAAAAAATAACTTGACTTCACATACTTGGTACTCACAACATAATAAGTGCTCAGAGAATATTCATCTATAATTACATCTATGAGGGGGAATGGGAAATTTGGTGGACATCCATCCATCATTCTATAAGGATGTTTGTGAAAGAAAACCCTCCCCCATCAAAATCGGTGTTTTCGGCACATAGAACTCAATGGGGGAGGAGTGAGTTCTAAAAAGATAAGAAAAAACAAATAATGTATATATAGTATTAAAAACTAAACCCCAACTAATGGGTCCTCAATCAAATATCCAAACACATTATAATACCACCAAATATACTAATACTTATAAATTCATTATTTATCATGAGAATTAGTCACTTTAGATGTTGATAAAAAGAAGCCATCCATAATAAATACATAACTCAATGTTTCCCCCAGACAACTCATTTAACAAATTATAATTATTTATTATGGAAGAATTTTTTAATTCCATTCTTACCAAGGAAACTAACAAGAAAATGAGAAATAGTTATCAGAAGGAATAGAGTAATCGATTCACACCACATAAAAAAACACACATCTAAACAATTGACAGCACATTTCCATTTTCTTAACACCCATTCCGACCAGTGACATCATCAATTTTTATTTTCATTTTACAATATCATTCCTATGAAAAAACCGCAACTTATATCCAAAACCACTAACACACCACATCCCAACCAAACATGATAACCCTATTGTAAAACAACACCAAAACCATGAAACCCTGAATATAAACATAGAAGAACCTGAACATGTATCCACACTTCTCAAACACTACCCATCCATTCAACAATCTATTAGTATATCAACCAATGATTAAACTACAACACCCTTAACATCACAAATTACATGTATTCTCTCATCCCTAGAACCACATAACCACACAAAACACAAGGCAAAACAAAACCACACAAATCGCACAACCACACAAAACAAAGTATTATGTATTCATATTTATAAAAATTCATTCTTTAATTCCACTGTGATTATTCATGTATTATGGTATAGAAATTTATATCATGAGGAATCCATTTATTTTTTCAAATATACTTCATTACCAAATTTCTTATTTATATGGCCACTCACGGAAGATAAATAATAAATATACAGAAGAAAAAAATGTGCTAAAAAAATATCTCTAATAGAAAATATTTTCAGTAAGAATATAGCCTATACATATCACAGTATCTGTAACCAATAAAACAATATCATGTGTTAGTTTTCCCCAGCCCCTATATAATAATTTTAAATAGAATTTATTATGTTTATTTATTCGGAATTCTTATATATTAATATAAGAAAATTCATACACCAACCCAGTATGATATAAAAATTAAAAGATATTTTGGGATCCCTAATTGAAATAACAAATGAACAATAACTCCACCTAGTCCCAAAAATGGGGTCACTAGTGCAAAAAAACATTATTTACATCGGTTATTTTTCATTTTTTACGTCATTTTTTAGCCGTCGTTTTTATAGACGACATTATGAATATTATTTTTACGTTAGTTCTTTAAAAAACGATGAAAAAAACATAACATCACATTTTTTATCACGTAGCTTATTAATTAAATGACGTGCAAAACCCAGTGGGTGAGGGTTTGGCCCATCAGTTATTATATAATCGCTGTCTAAAACCAGTGCAAGGGTGTTTATCATGTCGGTTATATAATAACTGTCATGATAAACAATTTCCCAGGCCTTCATCACATCGGTTATTACATAACCGATGTGATAAACCAGGGGGTGGTTTATCACGCCGGTTATTATATAACCGACATTATAAAATAGCCATGGGTATGTTTATCACGTCCGTTATTTAATAATCGGCATGATAAACCCCTGGGAAATTGTTTATCACCTCGGTTATATAATAATCGACGTGATAAATCAGTCCGAGTTTGGTTTTATCACATCGGTTATTAAATAACCGACATGATAAACTATTCCACATGTGTTTATCACGTCGGTTATTCAAATAACAGACATTATAAATCCTTCCCCATTCATGGGCTGTAACTCGGATTAAAACCATGAAAAATAAGATGATCTTTTATCTCTATACTTTTCAACTTCTTCATATTCAGACATCTCAGGCATGGACAGAATAAAATGTCAATACTTGGAACATTTCATTTATCCAATTACAAAAAGGTATCAACACCTTCCTCATTTTCATTTATCATTCGATGTGCCTTATAAAACTATAACTCATTATTACCTATAACAAATATCAAAATTATACATCTTTTTATGATAAGAAAAATATAATTTTTTATAAGAAAATAATCATAATTTGAATGTAAAACAATTTTGAAAAAAAACCTATGTGTATTTAAAAAAATATTCTTGAATATGATTTTAAAAAGAAAATGTAGTTAGATATAATAGTTTAAAATTCCATTGAATCAAAGAAAACCATGGGGCCTCCAATGGTTAATAGAAAATTGGAGAAAATAGAGTAAACCTTAGAATCAAATCAAATTTTAAATAAAAACTCAGATAGGGAAAATCACAATGTAAAGCCAATCATCACGACACTATGGGGTCAGGATAACTACACATATTTGAAAACCACGACATGGTCTCCCCCATAACCCATAATTTTCTCATAGTCGATGACTGGTCAAAATATATATAACCATATATAATCATATTGAAACACTAATATCAATGAAACAATACAATCATCATGTCGTAATCTCAAAAACCATGATGCAGTAGTAAATCCCAACTAACACTTATCCCACACCCCCTTCGAAACCCCCTGCACACCACCACCCCCTTGGATAGCCCCCCACCCCTGGAAACCACTCGCACCCCCTTGGACACCCATGTACACCACCACCCCCTTAGACAGCCCCCCCCCCCCCCCACACCCTGGACACCACCCCACCCCCTTGGACACCCATGGACTCCACCACCCACTTAGACAGCCCCGCCACCCCCTGGAAACCACCCCCACCCCCTTGGACACCCCTTGGACACCACTACACCCATGGACAACCCCCACCCCTCCTAGACTCCCCCACCCCTCTTGGACAACCGCCTGGACACCACCCAACCCTCTGGACAACCCCCCCCCCCCCCCCTAAAAAACCCACAAACCCTCTGGACAGGCCCCACCCCCCTTAGATAGCCCCCACCCCCTTAGACACACCACCCCTTGGACCCCCCCCCCCCCACACACACACACACACACAGACACACCTGGACTGCCTCCCCCCCACCTTCATGGACACCCGGGACACCCCCAACCCTCTAGACAGGCCCCTGAACCCTCTGAACACCACCCCACCACCTTGGAGACCCCCAGGACACCACCACCCTTCTAGACAACCCCCACCCCCTAGACAGCCCCCCAACCCTATTGACAGCACCCCACCCCTCTAGACAGCACACCCCACCCCTCCTGAAGACCCCTCCCCACCCCCTACCCCCTTGGACACCCCCCTAGACACCTCCAACCATCTAGACAGCCCCTCAACCCTCTGGATAACCCCCACCCATGGACATCCCCCAACCCTATAAAGAGCACCCCCACCCCTCATGGACACCATCCCCACCCCTACCCCATGGATACCGAAACCCTCTGTATAGACCCCACCCCCAGACAACCCCAAAAATCCTCTGGACATGACCCCACCCCCTTGGACAGCCCCCCCCCCCCCCCCACACCCATGGGCTACCCCCTCCCCACACCCACCTCCAAAGACACCCTGGACACCTCAACCCTCTTGACAGCCCCCCAAACCCTATGAACATCACCCCAACCCCTTGGACACCCCCTGGACACCAACACCCCTTTGACAACCCCCACCCCTATAGACATCCCCCACCCCTCTAGACAGCACCCCCACCCCTCCTGGACACCACACCCCACCCCCTACCCCCTTGGACACCCCTTGGAAACCCCAACCTTCTAGACATCCCCCACCCCCGGAAAACCCCAAACCCTATAGATAGGACCCCACCCCCTTGGACAGCCCCCCCCCCCCACCCACCCCCATGGACAAGCCCCCACCCCCTTGGACACCCCACCCCCATGGACCCCCCCCCCCCCACACACACACCCCCTGGACTGTCCCCCCCCACCTCCATGGACACCCTGGTCAGCCCCCAACCCTATGGACAACCCCCAATCCCCTAGACAACCACCAACCCTCTTGACATCCCCCAGAACCATGGGATTTTAGCCTCAAGCTACTAGTTTTTCCATATCTAGGGATTCTAACCTCATGATAATAGTTTTAGTATCATTCCATTATTAAAAATTAGAACCATGAACTGTATCTCCTAAAAGTCTAAAATTATCTATTGTGCAATGAATCGGGTTTTGATAGCATATGAAGACATATAGTAGTCCACGAAAATAAGCGACATAAATAGATTATGGAACAACAAACAGTGATACCCAATATAGAAACAACCAAGGATAAAAAAAGAATTCCACAATGAAAAACCATATGTACATATAAAATAAATCACACCGGTATATGGAATGGGTGTATCACAATGGCTTACATATAAATTGTAGTAATATATGTGAATGAGGCCATTAGTTTTCAATGAAAATAAAAATTACCATCAATGTCGGGCTTTCGCGAGACAAAAACAAATGAAATAGAAGTAGGTGAGGCTTAAATGAATATTGTGAGTCGATGTAATAGATCTGGTGATAATAAATAAGATGATGTTGGAAAAACGAAGTAATAGGGTTCGAAATCAAAGAATCTTACATAGTATAAACCAAAAAATCACAAAACGTAATTACAAACTATCCAGGAAAAAAAGAACAAAATAGTGTCATGGGAGGATTACCAGAGTGTAGCGAGTTGAGATGATAGAAACAATTAGAGTAAAGAGGATATACGATGATGGAAAAACGAGTTTAATGAAACGAGATCGAAGTGTCGATTAGGGTTTTCCACGCGAGAGAGGCGAGTCGCCAGTCTGTCGATCAAAAAATCATAAATGAAAATCCATGGGGCATGTTAATTTTTTAAATGTTTTATAACGTCGGTTATTTAATAACCGATTTCATAAATAATTTATATTACATTTATAATTTCTTCTATAATAATAACAGACATTATAAATATATCACATACCACATTTTTTTCCTCATTTATTTTTTAACCGACATAAAAAAAGCTGCATGTTGGTTTTTTATCTCGGTTATTTTATAACAGGTGTAAAAAATACCAGGTGTTGGTTTTTAACGTCGGTTATAATATAACCGACCTCAAAAATTCTGTGGGTTAGGTTGTTACGTCGGTTATCAAATAGCTGATGTCAAAAAGGCCTTAGATGCCGACTTTTTAATGTCGGTTATTTTATAACTGATGTAAAAAACCACATATCATATATTTTCATGTCAGTTATATATAACCGAAGTCAAAAATGGTGACGTTAAAAACGTTTTATGCACTGGTGGGTGAACAAGTAGTTGGAGGGACCTCAATAGAGACCCAATACTAGGGGATAACTATAATTGAATGATGAATTGTGAAGGAGGTGTTTTGGGACTCCCGAGCACCAAGGTAATAGAGAAGGATATAATGAAATAATGGATTATGGATTTGACGAACCATATTCGAGTCCCAAGGGATATGAAATTGTATTGAACTCTACATTAAAAGTCGATGTGTATTGTGAATTTTGACTAATATAAAGAGTCACAAGAGTTGAGAATTAAAATTATCTATTCCATGCATTGAAATGGATTAAAAAACACTTAATCACAGAAATAAACTCATAGTTCCCCAAATACAACATTAAATGGGAAAATCTAGAAAAACTAGAGAAAATGGATTTTTTGAAAAACTATTTTAAATGACCCACTGTAACATCCAAGGTAAATAAAGACTATAACATTTTCATATTTATTAAAAATTGTGAAATAAAATTTTAATTTTAATATAAAGTTGATTCTATATTCGATGGAATACCTGATATGCAACAATGGTTTTCTATGAAAACTAATTTTGCATACAACATTGAGTTATATTGAAAAATATTAATATAATGTTATTATTTTAAATGGTAGTTAACACATTGTTGTTGTATTATCCAGAATGAACAGAAATAACTATATTGTTATTAATTATGTTTTCTAAATGTTTTTAAATTTACCCAATAAATTTTAGAGGATTAAAATGGGAATGATTCCAATATTAATCATTAAATTATCTAATATTCATTAAAAGGTCGTTTTACTTCCTTTTAATGGAAAACCATTTTTTAAATCTTCTTTTTTTCTTTTATATGTTTTATTTGAAAAAATAAAATTCTTATTTGAAATTGGGACATCAAAATTTACTTTTGATGGATTTTTTTGTATTTTTCAAATAATTTTCATTCATTTAATGAATAGTTAAAAATTCTATATTTTAATTCAAATTTTTTAAATACAATTTATTTATATGGATAAATTAACTTTTGAATTGTTTTTAAAGATTAATTAGAATATATTTTCATTAATTAATCCAATGTTGGTCATTGGATGCAATTTCACATTGAAATTGGTCAAATAAACATTTCAATCTTTTGATAGTTATTATTACTTAAAAACACACCTTTTGTTTTGACAATGGGAATTGATTTTAAATTAATTTCGGGCATTTATCTGATTCATATTTTGAACAATTGATTCCATATTTGAAATAAAGAGGCCCAAATTCTGTAAATGGATATCTTTTATTTTTATACATAATGAATATTTATTTCAGTAAATATAATATTTACCATGTTTAAAGTGTAAATATGATAAATAAGGGTAAAAAATATTATTATAATAATATTAAATTACACTAAAATGTGTCCTAATATTATTAGTTGGTACATTTTTGATCATAGACATTTATGTGTCGATTTTGGCACCCCATTGAGCCACTTGGGGGTGATAATGACACTTTATATTAATTGATTTAATGTAATGACAAAAATTACATAAACATGTATCTTTTAAAAAAATAAATTTTTACATGGGGTTATATATGTTATATATTCGACTATAAATTTTTATTCGAATGATAAAATTATTCCTACAAAATGAAATTTTACTTATAATTTTATATAATGAAACAAATAAAATTATTATTAACACAATGGTGATGTCGTGATTACCTTATTAATGAATGATTTAAATAAATTATATTATAAAATTTAAAAAACTATCCAAGACCTATAAAATTCTTTTTGAATGACATTATTTTGAACAATAGTCATTATATCCTATAATTTTATTAGTTTTTGACCTTTTCAAACAGAATATATGTTTCTAATGAAAATATATTTTCAAGCATTCCTAAAGAGCCCATCCTCCCCCTTCTAAAAACCCAGTACCTCAAAACCATTACTCACACCCCTAAATACCATTGCATCCTCCAAAATCTCCTAATTATTCTCCATACATAACTATCTTCCATCAATATTCCTTACCTTAGGCAGAAGGGACATCAATAAAGCTTTTTGTTTCAAACCAAAGGGAGTTAGCCGATTTAATGGTAACATGTTTTCTTATGTTTTTTTCTGTTATTTTTCTTCTCTACTCCCTATTATATTTTTATTATTGGTTTACATAACGAAAACAATATCCATAGTATAAAATTATGTATTTATGATATGTATTAGAACTAAACATTCACACACATCTATCTAATGGATACTATGATAATGTTCCCATGGACGACGTACTACTGCCTCCAGAAATGATGATTGTTCAAATATCTCCAACCACCTTTTATAGTGGCCATTATAAAAGAATTGTATTTATATAAAATATACATTGTTTATGTTTTCTATATGATTTGGTAATTTTTATTTTCAAGCATATCATTATGCTATCAAATATATGTAAACATCATAATTTCATTTGAGTAAATGTGGACTACTGCCCCCTCAAGGTGATATGATTTGTTCTTAACATTCATGGAACGTATAAATGATGGAGTTAATTAAATTATGTGACATATATATCATATTATATTATATTATATTTACAATATACCTATGTATCACTGTGTTTCCATTCATTTTAATAATAGAAAAAGGAATGTATTGTTCATGCATACATACGACTTATCATCTCCATGAACGCTGCATTTAATTCAATATCCACAATTGTCATGTAATATTATAGATACATATATATACTAAATATATATGATATATATAATATCTAATAAAAAATATTATTTTGTACATAAAAAACATTTGACCACATCGATAACATGTAATTATAAAAAGTTCATTTTTTATTGAAGTACCAAATATCGACAAAACGACCGTTATTAACTCAAATTATTATGTAATATTTATAAAAAATTAATAAGAGATATAAATGGAATGTAAAATTTTAAAATGGTAATTAATCATGTATAAATAAAATATAGTATATTATTTAGGATATTAAATAATGAATAAGTAATGTCGGACACGAGGTAAGGGGTTTTCATCTCACTATTTATTCTCATGAGATTCAAGAAATATTTTCTACTATTTCGTTTTCTGTGTATTTACTACCATGATTGTATTATTTGATTAATATAATTTAATTTATGGGTATTTACATATTCATTGTATGATTCTTCTTTCATAGGGGTGTGTTTTGTATGTTTCCAAATCCGTAAGGGAACCATTCACCGTACTCTTTTAATGAACGACATGTTTTATGTTATGTATTTTAATTTCCATTTTATTATGTTATGATATGTTCTTATATGTCGATATTTATGTACATTTTATTTCCATGTGATGGGAGACCCTTTTCACTCTCATCAACTCATTTTCTGAATTTTTATGTGACATCATTCAACTGTAAATTTTTTTTAAAAGAATTCATTGAGACAATTTCAATTATTTGGGTTAAACATCTTCTTCTTTTTTATGTCATGATATAAATATATTTGAATGACCTATTATTTTTTACACCTAATTTCCACATACATTGTTTGTATTTATAATTGTCACACATAATTATTTCTTTGATTTATCCTTAATCAAATGGTACGATCTTTGTAAGGGAACTCATCTCAATTTACATTCCATTGAGACTTTTTTGTTGTTATGCACAAAATCAATTTTATATTGTGTATATAATTCCCATTGAAATATTATATCATGGATATCCTTATTCTCATGTTATTATGAGCTTTTATTAACGTTATTCCAAAATTATTTGTATTCATGCATCCCACATTTTGTTACAAACTCTTTATCTAAAATATCATTTAAAAGTATTGAATGAATAATTATTATAAAATTTCCCATTATTTTCCATGATTATAATTTTTTATGGATTTATTTATATGGACATGAATTTAATGATATTAAAATTCCGTACAAAGTCAATAATTGGCTAAGGGACACAATGATTCAAAAATATCATTATTAAATGTTTTAAAAGGTTTTGAAAATGGTTTTGATAAAGAATGGTTTATTTTAATATCTTGATATGAAGTATTGTGATTGCACTGTGGAAATGATATCTTTTCATTATGCTTGTTTTATGTGTTTTGGTAATTGTGAATTGTTTAAATATATTGGTGGTTCTATGATAAATCTTTGGCGGGTATGACTGAGATAGATCTGCTATTCATTGGGAAATTTAGTGGAGGTAAACATTAATGTATCACCTATGATATTTAAATAATTTTCATTGATGTTTATTCCACCGTACCTCTCTATATATATGTGATATATACATTGTAATTATGTTATGTATTCCATAAAATAAATTTATGATTTATTATTTCTAGGTGTTATTCATAAATATTATGATTTCTTGTGGTATGTTAAAATCCTTATGTTTTGATGGACTAATGGTTTCTTTATTTATTTTATCACCCATAATTATATTTTTAGACCATCCATAGTGTTGAACTATTTTTCAGTGGATTTAAAGAAGAATAGGGTCATGGATGGGATCAAGGAAAAGTCATAAAGTCTAAAACATGGAACTAGAAATGATTTTTTGTTCAAGAGTTTTAATCTTATGAAAAAATGGAAACTGAGGAGAAGTGTCTACAGTATAATTTTTTAGATTTAATTTTATAGTTATGGCATAATTATCTAACACTCAAAACCTTAAAAGTTCCTCAACGTGAATTATATTTTAATTCAATATTATGTAATATTTTAAGGTTGTGTTCATATAGATGGTATCAATGGTTGGTTTAGATAATTTTCAACGTTAGTTTCTTATTTAAGAAATAATGACATAACCCAAATGGTTAGAATATTAGATTGAGTCATTTTTTATTTTAGATAAATTTAATGATTTTAAGAGAACATGAATAAGTCTTTCTTAGTATTTTCATACTCATAATATATTATATGATGATTTTACTAATATACTCACTTTTACCTTTTGGGTTTTAGTAAATTGATGGATCTAGCAAGAACGAATGTAACAATGGATATAATAAAAACTATTACATTTATCTGATTGACATACTGAATGAAATGGGAGCTATAATGTTAACTATTTTGGTTATTCTCAACCAATAATCTGGAGTCAGTATTGATAACCTGTACATTGATGATTTTAATAAATCATTGTATATGTGAGAAACAAATCCCAATGGATGTTCAGGATATAATAATAATGGTAAGTATATTAAATAATATATGTTTCAATGATGTTTAAAGTAACACATAAGATAATGTTTCGGAGGGACAATAAGATTTTATAGATGTGGAAATGAATTCCATAATTCCGGAAACATCAATCGAAAAATAATGCATCCAGTTGACTCTATGAAATGGAATGAAGTTATTTTTGTTGGATCAATTAAATGTTTTAAATGTGGTGTCCATGGAATTTGTACAAAGAGATTTCCAACAATGATATTTCGAGAATGGGATCATCATGATCATATAAATATGTGTTTATAATTACCTAATTCTATTCCAATTGATGATAATAAGTGAAAATGAAAAATGAACATTATGGATTATTTGATAATTTATGTTTTGACATTATTTAAACATCATATATGATTCCTGATTTTGTTTGTAGGAAACATGTAATTCTGACTAATTTAGAAAATAAAGGTTAATGGATCATATAGAACATTGAATGGGTAAGAAGTCAACATATAATTTAATCAAGAGTTATGGTATATTTTAGGATAATGAAATTCTTAACAGTATTAAGTATATTTTTAAGATGGGATTACATTGGAAGATATTTTATAATATGTGTAACCCTGAATATTGATATATGAAAATGTTATTCAAGAAATAATTACATTTTCACTTATGGATATATTTTAAATAACAATTTGGGATTATATGATCCTTGAATTTTACGCAATTACAGGTTATGTCATTTGGGAATAAAATTCATGGTATGAGATAATATTTTTGGTTAAAAAATTTTATGGTCATTGTTTATATATTTATCTCATTTTGTAGAATGATATAAAATTATATAAATTTGGAAAAATGGGACAACATGTAGACCCTATGAAAATACGTTGTGTGAAATAATGATGTGGGAATCGGACCCACAACCATAGTGTGATTGGAATTTATTACCTTCCCTTGGCCTACATGATTTCCCTTTTTAGTAGGACTAATTATTTTTAGTTAAATTATTTTTTTGATCAGGAATAAGTTGATTTTTGGAACTTATGTTTTATAAAATGGATATCTTAAATATAGGAAACTGATTTGGGTTTCAATCATAGTTTGGATTATTTAAATGAATTTTAAGCAAAATTGTGTATTTATTTGTCACTAATGATCATTGGGTATTATTTGTGGAATTATTAAAATTAATAGTAGTTTTTTATAAAGGATTATCTTTTTTTGGGGATTATCTGATCTCGTACTAACCATTTGGGTATTGGTTGATGTCTAAAGAGGTGGGAATTATATATTTCAACATCTGTGGATTATGTGATACTATAGAATGTTATTATAGCACCTTTAATGTGACCAAGACATTTTGAATAATCTTCAATTGGAGAAAATATTAGATTGTGCTAGAAATTTAGTAAAGGATGAAAGTCTACCTGACAAGTATGTATTTTCCCATATGATTTTAGTTAAGATAATAAATAATTTCCTCAACTTTAATAATATTAAATTAAATCAAAATCATTTCCCATTATATTTTCCTACTGGGGAATCAAACACCATTTAACCCATCACATGTTCATGATTTTCTGGTGGTTATCTTTTTCCTAATAATGATTTCTATAACTATCCGTCAAACCGTGAGGTTTTTTTTCTCTTCAATATCCATTTTTTCCTATATAGAATCCTAGTATGTTCTATCTTGGGAGACCTTTGTACTTTTATTTATTTTTTTAATGTGAGTTTTTTTGAATTTTTTTCCAAATGTGGGAAATTCAATGAATTTTTCCTGCCCAATTATTAAATTGGGAGGACGCAATTCACAAAACAGGGGAATGGTGTAATAACCCATAAAAATAGAGAATATAACTTTTCATATTTATTACAATTTTCTAATAAATTATTAATTTTAATATAAATGAGATGCTATGTTTGATGTTGTACCTAAAACTCAAAAATGGTTTTCTTTGAAACATATGTTGCACACAACATTGAGTTATACAGAAAAATATAAATATAATATTATTATTTCAAATGATATTTAACAGATAGATATTTTGTTATCTAGAATTTACAGAACTGAAATTATTGTTAGTAAATATGTTTCCTAAAGGTTTTTACATCTATCTAATAAATTTTAGAGGCTTAAAATGAGAATGAATCCAATATTAAGAATGAATTACTCTAATATTATTTAAAAGGACATTTTACTACTTTTTGAGTGAGAACCAATTTTGAAATATAATTTTGGCCACTTTTATATGTTCTATGGGAAAAAATAAAATTCTTTTTTAGAATAGGGTCATCAAAATTTACTTTGGATGATGTTTTGGTAACTTTCAGAAAATGTTCAATTTTTAATGAATTGTTAAAAATAGTATATTTTATTTCAAAATGGAATTTCAATATAATTTATGTATATGTTTAGATTATTTTTTAAATTGTATTCAATGTGTAATTAGATTATAATTTTACCATTTAATCAATTGTTAGTCATTAGAAGTACTTTCAATTTGAAATTGGACGTAAAGAAGTGTCGATATTTTGATATTTATTATTATTTAAAAACACTGTTTTTATTTTTCCAACGATAATTAATTTTATATAAATTTATGCCACTTATGTGATTTTAATTTAGAAATATGAATTACATATTTGGAATCAGGATACCCAAATAGTTTAAATAGTGAACTTTTATTTTTAGTCATTCTGAATATTTACTTATGTAAATATATTATATACCAGGGTAAAAGGGTAAATCAGGTAAATAATGGCTAAAAAATATTATAATAATAATATTAAATTACCCTATCATGTTTCCTAATACTATTGGTTGATACATGTACAACCTTGTTCATCCTTGGGTAGATTTTGTGGCCCCATTGATCCACCTAGGAGTTATTGTGACACATTATATTAATTGATTTAATGTAAAGACAAAAATGAAATAAACATATATCTTTAGTAACTCAATATTTTTATAAGGTAATATAAGATAACACTTCAAATATAATTATTAATTTGAATGATAAAAATATTTCCTACATAGTGATATTTTATTTCTAATTTTTTTTTAAATTAAATAAATAAAATTATTTATGACATAATGATGTTGAAGTGATAACCTTATTAGTGAATGATTTAAATAAATGAGATTATAAAAATTAAAAAACAATACATAACAATTCCAATTATTATTGAGTGATTTTATATTGTACAAGAGTAATATATTCTTCAAATTTAATGAGTTTGGACCATTTCAAACTAATGATATGTTTATATTAAAATAAAATTTTCATACAATCCAAAATAGCCCAACCTATCCCTTATAAATTACCACCACCTCTTACCTATTAATAACACATCTCAAGATCATTTCATAATCCATACTCTCCCAAATTACGCTCCTTACATCACTATATTTCTTCTCGAATCCTTACATTTCACTTAAAGATCATTAAGAAAGCCTTTTGGTTCAAACCAAAGTGAGTTACCCAATTTAAAGGTAATGTCTTCATTGAAGTTCTTTTCATTTTTATTCCTTCTCAATTCCTTATACCCTTATTATTTTATGTTTACATAACCACTCCAATATCCTAAATATACTAGAATTATTTTGAGATGTATTTGATCTACAGTTCCACACACCTCCTTCTAATGGATACGAACATACTGCTTCTGCGGACGGTGAACTACTGCCTCACGAAATGATGATTGTTAAAATATCTCCTACCACCTCTCATGGTGGGAATTATGTTCAAACTATATTTATATATGATATATATTATTTTTATGTTTTCTCAATTCTTATTTAATTTTTATTTAAAATCATTCCTTTATGATTTCAAATATTTGTAATTGTGATAATTTAATTTGAGGAAGTGCAGTCTACCGCCCCTCAATGTGATATGAATCATTCAGGAAATACATGTAACATATAAAGGATCACCTTAGTCATATATATCATATGATATAATAATGTAATTAAAAAAACTATGTATCATTCAGATTCCATGACTTTTAAAAATGGAAAAATGAATGTAGCGTATATGCATACGTACGACTTAATGTCTCCATGAACGGTGCATTTTGTTCCTTATCTGCAAATGTTATGTAACATTATAAATACATATATATAATGGATATATATGATATATATGATATTTATATCATTAATATAATTCTGGATATTATATAATTATGACCATATGGATAACTTGTAATTATAAAAAGTTTATTTTTATATAAGTACAAAATATCGACAAATCAACCGTTATTAAAAAAAATTATTATATATTGAATATAACATTGTAATAAGTCATATACATGTAATAATAAACATTAATAGGGTAATTAATAATGTATAAATTAACTTTATTTTATGATTCAGCAGATTAATGGATGAACGAGTCAAGTCGGACAAGATGTAAGGGGTTTTCATGTCACTTTTTATTCTCGTGAGATTCATGTTATATTTGCCACTATTTCCTTTTATGCAGTGTATTTACTACCCATGAATATATTAATTTTGTAAAATACATTAATTAATTGGTATTTACATATTCATTTTATGATTCTATTTTTATGGGGTGTATGTTTTGTATGTTACTAAATCGGTAAGGGAACCTTTCACCATACTATATTAGTCATAGACTTATTTAATCTTATGTCTTTTAATTTCCATTTTAATATGTTGGGATATGTTATTATATATATGTATATCTATAAAATTTATTTCTATGTAATGAGTGACCCTTTTCTCTCCCATGAACTCATTTTTTGAATTTTAATGTGACATTGTCAGGCAGTCAAATTTCTGTAAGGGAACTTATTTTCCAAATTTCAATTGTTTGGGTAAAACTTCTTCATCTTTATTATGATGTGATATATATATGTGTGTGAAAGTCCTATGATTGTTTTAAAAATAATATCAACTTATATTGGGTGTATTAATCATTTTAATACATAATTATTTCATTGATTTGTCCTTAATCAAATGGTACGATCTTTGTAAGGTATTTTGTCTAAATTTACATTCCATTGAGACTTATTTGTTGTTATGAACAAATTCAATTTTATACTGTGTATATACCTACCTTTGAAATATTATATCAAGAATATCCTTATTCTCAAGATATTATAATATTCGATTAATGTTATTCCTCAATTATTTGTATTCAATCATCAATCATTTGGTTATAAACACTTGAACAAAAATATCAATTTAAAATATTTAATTATTTATTCATTTAAATCATTGTAAATAATGTCCCTGATATAATAATGGTTTTAAGTATTTATTTATATGGACCTGAATGTTTTGAAATTAAAATTTCTTTCATAATCTTAAAAGTGGTATGGTTCACTTTTATTCAAAAAAACTTTTTATTAAATGTTTTAAATGGTATTAAAAATGGTTTTGACAAAGAATTAATTTTTAACATATATTGATATGAAATATTGTTACTATGATGTGTAAATTTTATCATTACTTTATTATTAATATATGTGTTATGGTTAAAGGGAGTTGTTTAAGTATATGTGTGGTTCCTTGATAAACCTAGGGCACGTGAGCCTGAGATTGATCTTCAATGCATTGGGTAACATGACAGAGGTAAACGTTAATGTTTCTCCTATGAGATTTAGGTATTATATTGTGATGGTTATTTCAATATAACTCCCTATATAGATATTATTGCTAAAATGTAAATATTTTATAGATCCCAGAAGTTACAAATTATAATTTATGATATCTATTTGTTTTTCATAAAAATTATTATTTCATGAGGTATGTTAAAAATAATATGTATTGTTGGAATAATGTTTTATTTCTTTATTTTATATCCCTCACTGACCTTTTTTCTCATCCCCATTTTTGAAATTTTTTTCATAGGATGTAATAATGAATAGGATCAGTGATGGTATCATGGAAAATTTTTGCTGTCTAAAATATAGTACTAGACATGATGTTTTTTCAAGTGTTTATATTTTATTAATAAAATGGAAACATATCAGAAAGGTCTAATTTTTAATGTTTGATATGTAATGTAATATTTAGGGCCTATTTATCTAAATATATAAACCTAAAATGATCATCAATGTGAATCATACATTTAATTTAAAATTATGTAATTTTTTAGGGTTGGGTCCTAATACCCACCATCAGACAAGTCACCGGTCTGGGCTACAGGTTTTGGGATACTGATACCTAGTCATGATTGGCGAGTCGCAGTTGGGTGACTAAACATTGGATGAGTCACCAAAACAACCTACCATTATTAATTCACTGATGTGACTCACAGATGACATTCAACGACACATCCTACTAATGCGACCTATCGACACCACCTACTAATTATACTTACAAATTATACCTACCGATTCCACCTACTAATGCTAACTATAGATGTCACCTACTGATGCCACCTACTGACACTGGCTACCATTATAATGACACTGTTGTGAGTCACTAACATGACTCTTCATTCTTATTTACTAGTCAGTGACCCCAACCCATTAAACCAGCTACCATTGGAAAAATTGGATTTATGGAAAAAGCTTGAAATGAGTTGTCATTGCATCCATGAAAAAATCAAACACCATATTTTCACAAAGTAATGGACCTAAGAGGATCAAAAAATTACATCATATAAGTCTCTAACTATTCTCACTCTCAAGAATTCAAAATCATGCTATAAAGAAAGAGGGGTATAAAGAACCACCTTGTGAAATACCTCTCAAGGATCATATTATACATGAAACACTACTACAAAATCAATGTTAAACGATAAACTACCATGTGTTGTTTGAATGTTTTAGTGGACCGTAAACCTAAAATACCACAACCTATGACATATAATATACCAATAGTGCACAAGAAGAGCCTCAAAAACACAAAAAATATGCCATCTCAAACACATGAATCAAGGAATTCCTTCCGCCATGTCATGATAATATCACCTCGGGGTAGCACTGACTCACCCAAATAAGATTAATCAATTTTCAATTAATACATCTCTATTTTGAATATGGTCCTCCCTGTTTCATGTATGGGATATTTTTCACCCATTAAGGATTAAGGAAACAATTCATATCACATAAAAAAGGATCAATAACAACATTACAAAGTAACAAAGGACTCAAAAAAACACAAAAAAACTCTGGGTTCTGAGCACGCATTTTCATCTCACATTCACATGTACCTTCCAGGATGCCTCCATGCCTCCACAACAGACAAACTAAGAGAATGATCTATCAGTGACACACCTTCTCATAAAGATCGTAGATCTCTAAAACCTTATCTCTGAACACCATGTCGTCTATGATAGAATACTATCTACATTAAATGACTTGAGAGTCACTGTTAAGATACATATGAAGATGAGAGACATGAAAGACATCATTGATCCTCTCCAACTGCAGTGGAAATGACAAATAGTATGTTGCCTCGCCAACTCACCCCAACACATTAAGGGGTCAAATGATCCTCATAGAAAGCATGATCCCTCTGCCACACCTCTATAAAGCACATCTATGGGAAACCACCAATAACACATGATCTCCAACCATGAAATATAAGAGCCAGATCACGAATAAATCATACGACTTCCTCCAGTCATGTGTTACATTTATCACCTCACAAACAAGATACACCTTCTTGATCATTAAATGCACCACGTCCAAACTAAGAATAGTTTCCACCATAAAATTTATCTATCATAAGAGTGAATGAAATATTCTTCCATACTAAGCTCCCAATATATCAATTTCAGTGGATATTTTTAGCCATTGTTGTAAGAAAACTCCACTATGTTAACCTGATGCTCACATGATCATCCGATGTCAAAGATGCACATCCAAAAAATTTACTCCAATGTCTGGATGATCTGCTCTATATATCAATCTAGTTGTGGGTGGAAATAATTACTGAGTTGAATGTGAGTTCCAAAATAATTATGCAATCCCCTCTAGACTCATGAGGAAAACTGTGTCCCTTTATTTGATATGATGGATCTGAAAACACCATAAAAATTACCACCAAACCACATATCTCTTGGACAAGAAATCCACTACAACCAAATCCTTAATCGCTATGATGTGATATGATTTATTCAACTAAATGACCACTAACAAAATATAAGTGCATCCTCCCTATTCACTATATATCCCTATGATGAATTCCATCAACATTTCATCCCACTTCCACATGGGGACATCTAGGGGATCTAAAAAACACTTGTAATATGGTTTCCATCCATCACCTAAAATCACATTGAGAAATTTTAAACAAACACTTTCATCGCCCATTTCAACCCAAGAGACCAAAACTGCCCTATGAATCCATAGTACATCATGAAAACATCTTGGTTCACTCCTAAAGGTGTTATATGATATTCATTGAGAACATCCTCATTAATATTCAATAGAAGAAACATTATTCCTAGCATCACAATCTCATTCTAACCATCCTACCACCATCCATATAGAGCACCCCCCTAGTCAACATGATCCAACCATACCCATGCCTCTACGTTTCCCCTATGAGACACCACTATACACTATATTAGAGAATATTGCACCATCATCTGAAACAATATTCATCTCCATCCATCCATTCATGTTTCTTGTACAAGACAGTGAAGTCATCTATTTCCTTCCAAGTGTCGGAAGACTTCTTAACAACCTCCTTATATGACTTCTTTCTCAAATCATCAGCCTTTAAATTTCACATTCCTTAGATATATGTTATTTCAATTTGTAAGTCCTAGAGAAACTCTTTCAAACACTTCTATCAAAATTTCATATCTCACAAGGAAAAGGTATAACCCAAGCTCTTCTGATCCGTGAAGACCACAAAAATATCCAGTGGTAGGTGTTATCTAAACAACATTATCTCATATAAGACCACTGATTCGTCTAGATCATTAGATACATAATTATGTTTGTGAGGAATTTACTTTATAGACACATAAGAGATGACACCATAGTGTTTCACTAGAATACTTCCCAAACCCAGATGGTATGAATCAAAAAACACCAAAAAAATCACCCATTCCTCTAGAAAGCAGAGCAATAGATTCCTGAACAACTTCCCTTTCAGGTAGGTACATGTTTCCTGGAAGTACCCACTACACAAAAACTCAATGTGTTTCTTGTCCAGAGAGGTAAATAGAGATTAAAAATGAATTTTTTTTGGTGAAAATCCATAGTAATATCCATTTGTCCTTGGAAAATTCCACCCTCATCCATGTTCTTAGATTCATCCCATGAAACAACTAATTCAACTTATGATGGGTCAACTAACACACCATATTGTGACAGGAAATATCCAAGAAAATGTACATCCATTTTCCATAACATAAATTGGATATTTTCACATAGAGATGGTATCATCGAAGATCATAGAAGATAGTCCTGTTATGCTTGGTATGATCCTCATATGTCATTGAGTAGATATAAATGTCATCGATGAATACAATGACCAACATGTTCTGAAATTCAATGAAGATAGTATTCAAGATCCATCTTAACAGGGATAGTATGTTTGTACCAGCAAATGACATAACCATGATCTCGATGAGCCCATACATGAACCATAATGCAGTCATCGATATATCACATTCCTTAGCACACAAACTGTGATACCCAGAATATAGATCAATATTATAGAACCAACAAGCTCCCCTCAACTGGTAAATAAGATCATCTATCCCTAAGAGAGGGTATGGTTCTTGACAGTTACCTAGTTTTATAAAACGTTGTGTGTGAACAACCTTATACCACCATCTTAAATTTTTGAAAATAATATTGGAGAAACCCATGGATAAAGACCTCGATGTATAAATCCCATTCTCACCAGATCATCTATCATAATATTCAACTCTGGACGCTCTGATGGATCCATATGATAATTTTTCATTGAGATGAGATAAGAATCAAGCTGCATGTCTATCCCGAACTCAACATAATGTTTATGGGATAATCTCACATCATCATCATAGAAGACATCCTAGAACTCCCCAAACAACTCTCGGAACCTACTTAATATAATAATCCATTGATTTCACTAACATCTCATCCTACAAGGAAATATGGGGCTCTATAAATTAATGGACCATCAGAGAACCCCTCACCACAACTAAAGCCCCACACTGTCCATCCAAAACTAAAAACAAGGATCTCCATTAGAAGAGGCCAATGAAACCATGAATATAATAAAACTAGTTGATACTTAAGATGATTTAATATGGATTATTATCAAGTATGAGAAGATCCACAAGAGACTAATGTTGTCCCATAATCAGTCCACATCCCTAAAATAAATATAAAAAAACTAGTCTAACATCTGGCTGGAATACTAACCACTTGGGTTATTGGAAACCTCTATATATCTAGAGCTAGATCATTGGTATGAATGTATGCAACGAAAGAGTGAAAATATTATAAATCAAACAATTCACAATAAAGAGTACTGAACAAAATTATTTTACCTCAAATGATCTTTAGTTGTAACAGAACTATTACCTTTACGACCTGCGACGGAACATGATTAGATCCTCCTCCCCTCTATTGATGACTTCAAACTTAACCAAATATGTGTTGAGGTCTTTGAAGAACACCATAAGGTTCTCCAATAACTGGAATTTCTCTTCCTGGAGGAGTTTGAAGATGTTACCCCTATTCTTGTAACTACCCTGCTAGAAACTGCTGCAATGGTTGGTGTTGATCCTACCCACCTCTACCACACAGTTCTCTAACTGCTACTAGGAACTGACACCATTGATTCCCATAGACTCCATAGATAATACACACCATCCTCAGGCCCATAGGATAGACACAATGACTAAAAGTCTAAAATAGAAAATACTAAGGTCCTCTCTCCATTGATTAGAACCACAAAGGCCCTAACGCCTCAGACATAATGTTGATAACATTTCCATTTATAGAATTAGGTTATCTAACCCCCCACTGTATAACTACTCATGAGTTCATTCTCTCAACTACCTCCTCTTTACTCATGAAATTTATGTATGTATACAATATAATGTGAGTAACCACATACTAGAGAGAATGAACATGTTAGTCCATTAAGAATCTTCATGAGACTCCTCAACTAGAAAGAGCTCTAGAGAAAAAATTAGGTTATTAAATATGAACATCATATCCCATACCAACATACTCACCTACCGATGGGAGATTAAATATTCACTCTTTTTATCCTTCAATGTCAATGAATGAATTCATGTAGGAAAACCTTTCGAAAATCCACCCACAAAACATCATCCTCCTTCCTATCCACATGATTAATAGTCCACCACTAACATGAAACTCCCCACATATGGATCACCACCAATGAATCCCAGTACTCAATCAGTTCTCGGATCGACATGAAGTTGATCACAAGATACTAAATCAACCTTTCAGTATCCATGTTCGAAACACTACACATATAAATCAATAGAATCATTCCATAGAATTAAAATAATGTTTTCTACCATTGGACATCCTTATCCACTATGTTAACCCCACATTGATCAACCGGGTCATCCTACCGAGCCTCATGTTCTGGATCCAATCATGGTAGATGACCAGGTTCCATAAAAGATAGGTAAACATGTAACTCGTCACACCAAGTCGTATGGAATTTATTATTAGATTCAAATTAAATCATTATTTATTCGAATTCATTGAAACACCCAGTTAAAACAAAATAACGAGCCACTATGATGAATTTACATATCCAAGGGTCTCCACCATTCAAATGGTTTAAGATCCCTTGATAGTTCAGTAGACATGGTGTCCTTTCATATGATTATGGGTGGGGATCTAAAATCTTATGTCCTAGCCAGTCTTCCCTGGACTATGTCACGAAGAGAGATCACACGTCACTATTGTCCTATACAAAGGTGAAATACATAATGTTCCAAACAACCAAATCCATTATATTCCTCATCCATCACCATTAATAACATTGTACCACAACCCCCTACCACCAATGATTCCACTCCTTTAATGGAAACTGATGAATAGAGATAATGTCCCTGAGTCATTGTTCTCATAGGCCCCAGTGTCTTGACAAGCACCAAGGTCATACAAATATAGAAAAATTACAGGAATTTCCCTTTTTATAGTATCAATTAGCATGTGATAATATGTATCAACATCAAGAAATCCCACGACATATATAAATATATTAATCCAAATCCACCGCTCATGAAAGTTTAAATTAAAATTGAATGAAATGCAATAAAACACCAATATACGTAACAAGTGAAGAAATATAAGCAGAAACTCGAAAAATCTCCTAATGTATAAGCTAGCAATTCCCAAATCTGTCCACATTTTCCACCTTTAAACCAAAAAGCAGTTTTATAATGTTGGGTGAGAATTCATGTATTCTCATTATGAAAAACCAATGTCCCTCATCCTCAAGTGGATAAATATACTAATTCCCATTTGAGAAAACATCCAAAACCAAAAATAGGTGACAAGGTAAACAATAATCCCCAATATCACCAATCTAACACTCACCAAATAATGCAAGTAATCTATAGTAAAATAGTGAAAATAATCGATATGGTTACCCACACCACATTTCCACTGATTGGACACTCATAATCTCTAATAGAAAATGCTCTGGCACTCCCACAACTTATGAATGTACCACTTCACAACCCTCCCACAAACATGTGGGCCTCAAAACCAGTTCAAGTGACTAGTAAAATGATTCTCATCACATATATCCTGAACAAACATAGTCCTCATGACCACAACTCTCCAATGGACACCTTGGTCACATACCATGTTGCATCAAGAAAAAACTTTGGAAATAAAAACCCATCACATCCCGAAGACACATGGGAGACATAACATTCCCACACACACCTAGGCTGCATAAACCACTACCTACCTAATGAATATTTGGCTTTCACTGCCTAAAATACTAATCATGGGAGATATGGTTCTATCCATCCATCCTCTCTCTAATGTGCTTGGGAAAGAAACAATCCTCTATGAAAATCGGTGTGTTTGACACATATTTCTCAACAAGTGTTGGTATATTATAGAATGTAAAAGGAAGATATCGGTATGTATATATAGTATTAAAAACACAATAAAAAATATGGAATCTAAATCAAACAACCGACCACCATATGACAATTCCATCACACCATCTAACACTAAATTCGTAATTTAACAATAGCAATAGTAACTTAATAAATTTATAAATGAAATACATCCAAAATAATATAAAACTCAATCATACACCCTCAGTAAACTTGTTTAACTAATTATCATTCGATGTAATGAACCAATTATTCATTTGATAGATATCTCGGAAACTAATAGGAATGAAACAAGAATTAGTTCTTAGAAGTCAAAGTGTCATATATCCTATCATCAACATTCTTTAAAGGCATACCTCCTTGTCCATAATATAATAATGAAAAACAAAATTATAAATCCAAAACCCAAAAAAACTCATCACAACCACACTTGATATCACCTCTATATAAGAACACTAAACCCATAACAACAACATCATTAACATTGCACAAATCAAACCTGTATACGTACAACTAAACCAATGACCATCCATTCTACAATAAATCAATATATGAAGCTGAAATTCCATTAGACCAGTTGTATTATAGAGAAATATAGGCATGATCTCCACAATGGAAGAACACCACAACTAAGGGTACAATATTAAAAACATACAAAACTCCCATCAACACCAAACATGGTTTGGTGTATTCAGATTTACAAATCATTTGTTCTTTAACTCAACTTTGATAATTCAAGGGTTATCATAGAGAAAGTTACATCATGAGGCATCCATTTATTATGCCAAGTACACATAGTTAATAAATTTAGTATACGATTGGTAAATAATAGAAGATAAAAAATAAATATCCACATGCCATCACATGTGCGATATCATATACCACCAACAACCATGATTCTCAGTATGCATATAACCTATAACGATCACAATATTAGTAACAAATAAATCATCAGAATGTGTCACATTTCTTCATCCCAGGTATATGGATATTAAATAGATTGATACACCCACCCAAAATGATATAATATTCAAATGTGTGGATGGGATCCCTAAATTAAAGAATATATGATTAGAATTTCCTCTTAGTTCCCAAATAGAGGGTGAAAAAGGAGTAGGAGGAACCAACATTGTGATAAAATATGAGGGCCTCACCAGAAACACACGGTCACTTGGGGAAGAAGGTTCCCTGCTTTCTCAGGCACCAATTGAAAAGAGAGGGATGGAATGAAGGAAATGTGTTCAACAATGATGGACTGGGTCCAAGACTCACACTATATCAAACTTTTTTGAACTACCCATTATGTGATGACATTGACTATGTGTTTTGACTCATTGAATGTATCATTTGATTGTGGAAATTAGGGATATATTTTAAATCTTTTGGAAATGATTAAAAACCAATAAACATGGATTTAAACTCATTTTACATCAAATATAACATCAATGGGGAGAATCTAGAAAAAATAGAGAAACTAGAATTTTAAAAACATATTTGAAATGATTTACTATTAGGTCAGTCACCATCGCGAGACTCTGGTGGGTATGTCACTGGTGGATGAATCAGTACTGGAAAATTCATCGGTGTGAGCTATCAGGGACGAGCTACTGATGGTGTGTGACCATTCATTGATTCACCATGGGAGATTATCCATTGTGTGTGTCTATATTGGATGAATATCCAACATTAAATACCATCATTGTTTCATCGACACAACACATCGATGACCAGCACAAACACCACCTACTTATATAACCTAATGACGCCACCTAAAAAATTCAATTACTGATGAAACCTACTAACCCCACCTACTAACTCCATCTACCGATGCCACATACTGTTAGTGAGTCACCAGTGCAAGTCACCAGTGCGACTAACTATTTGGACCTTCCAGTGGAGGACCCATCATCAGATGTGCTACCATTTGGAAAACTATATTTTTTAGAAACTCTAGAAATGAGTGATTTATACCACTAATAATAACACAAACACCATATTTTTTTTCCAAGTGACGAACTAAGGAGTTCTGGGCCATTATAAATGATATTTTGAATTTTTTTAATAATGGAATGTATGAAAGGAAAATAATAAATAGTAATTAAAAAATAATTATTATAAAATAAATAATAGATATTACAATTTAATATATCCTTATTTTCATCCATGTAAATTATTAATGTAAAATTGACCACATCGCTATAGGGGGGTGGTAGTTCACTCGTACACATGAGAAAAATTATAGTTCTTTAATAAATTGGGTGACAAGAATCATTAATTTATACTAAAATTATTGAATAATATTTATTTAATAATTAACATATATATACACTACTTCAATCATAATTACCATCCATTTATAAATATAATTTAAATTTAATTCTTCTGCTAATTACAGGTACCTTATTGTACGTCCAAATGAGCTATATTTTCTCTTTTCCAAAGATGGTAAAGAGATGTATTATGACGTTCCCATAATCATATAGAAAATTAATAATTTTTTATATTCTATAATAATTATCATAATATTTTCAAAACAATTTAATAAGATGTAGAAGAAGAAAAATACCAGTATGATTAGTTGATTGTGATTAATTTTTATTCATTTATAGCCTTTATATCTATTCATTATGACATGAGGTTATGTCTATTATAATGACCATAACCTCTAGAACATAAATTAAAATATTTATTAGTGTTGTGGGATTTTTTTGGAGATAGATAACTCAATATAAGGTAAATAATTAGGACAAGGTGTTCTTTTATAAAATAGGTGAGGGTTAATCCTCAAAATTATATAAGTATTAAAAAATTAGAAAATATATTTTATTTAAAAATTTATTCATATTTATATAATTAGAATATACGAGGATTATTAAACCATATAATGTCATAAAATAATATTAGTATTCATTTTTTATTATTTATTCACCCTTAACACTTAAATCTAACCACTCTATAATCATTTTCCACAATTACCCCAATACTAGATGATTATACCTTCAAATTTTATTTATATTACCTTCAAATTTTAAATTACACATAAATTAACCCTGATTTCTTATTGAAAACAAATCCCATAAATGTTTGGTAATCTAATATTTTAAAATATTCAATCATTAAATGATTTCATATTTATTATAAAAATTAATTAATATGAATTCTTCACTATATTCATTTAATTTTTTATTTTAAAAATAAATGATATTAAGTGTAATTATATTTAATTTAATTAGAGAATAATATTATGTAACATATATATAAATACACCTTTAACACCAATATAAACTATAATAATATTTTTTTTATAGTTTTCAACATCTTTTTTTAACAATTTCCTTACAGACAGTGCGAGTAATTAATATTCCTAAATGAGAAATATTCCTTCTCTAAAATTTGGAAATAAATTATCATAATAAAAAATTAATTAACAAATAAATTTAATATTAATAGGTGTGCATTTCCACTATTTAACATTACTCCAAAAATTAAATGTTAATAAAATGAGAATGTAATTTTTATCTTTATAGAGGGAAATGAGAATAATTATGGAAGGAAAATCATCAATTATTTCTTAAATGATTTATTATACATCACTTATGGATAATATAATTAATTTTTAGAGAAATCATTATGACAATAAAAAATTTGGAAGATATTTCAAAAAGTAAAATCCTGAATGTTCAAAAAATTATGAGGTAGGAGTCAAAATATTTGGCTGACCACTTTTTTCACCATACATTAGAGATATAAAGAAAGAGCATATGAATTATGAAAATATTATAAAATTCTAAATTTACCTAGGGATAACAAAGATGTATCGATATCTCTAATAGAACAATTTGTTAAAAAATATGGATAAGGAGATCACTATATTTATATCAATGTGCATGAAATTTCAGAAAGTGATGGATGAAATGAAAAAGTCTAAGGGGATGATGCATCTATTACACATAAAAACATTGACGTTGGAAAACAAAACCATGGTCTCTGTCAACAGACATCCTAAGATATCTAGAAGAAATAATACTGTATATTTTATTGTTGATCATTTTACAAAGACACATGAGTTTATAACATTTTTAGTGGACATCTCACTAGAAAAAATTTCATCGATGTACATTAATGAAGTTGTAATGTTTCATTGAGTTCCACTATCTATTGAATTTTATGGAGATATTAGATTCACCACTATATTCTAGAATAGTCTCCAACAGGATCTGAAAACTGATCTAATCTTCAGTACATCATATAATTTCTATATTGCGGGATAATCTGGATAGACTACTTATACATTATAATATATATTGAGATCAAGTTGTATGTACTTTTTAAGGGAGATGTGACTAATAGATTCTTATATACATGTTATCATACAACAACAGTTCTAATCGAGCATAAAAATGGATCTATATGAGGACCTTAATGAAAAAAAGTATACCAACATGAGTTGATTGTGTATGTCAATGTAATGTAATAGGACATGATATCGTCGATGAGATGATGGAAAAGGTGAAAACCTTTACAAATCATATTATGTTGTCCTAAAAACAATAGATGATATATATATAAAATCATAAAAATGACCCAGATTATGTGGCTAGAGTCATGGTATTCTTCTACATATCTCTATGGAAGAGGATCATGATATTTGGGAGTAATTTAAAGTAGAGTCCTAGGTACATTTTCACCTTTGAGATTATTGATTATTTTGGATATTTTTCATATAAATGGATCATCCACACAACATTTATAAAGTACACGTTGTATTCTAATTACCCCTCTTGAGGATGTATATATCAGACCCCCACATTTTCTGAATCATTTCATTGTAAAATTAGTAAATAATATCTCTTACAAGGAGAATATAGTAAAGATTGTGGACTGTTGAGATAATATCCTGCACAGAAACAATATAAACATAGTCAAAATAATATTGTGCAACCATAAGCATGAAAATAAAACATGGTAATAAGTGGAAGAATTGAATGTGAAGTACCCTCAGTTTTTTTCACCCTAATATGTCAACAAAAATTTTTTCTTGTAAATTTAACAATAGGGATTTATATAACTATCCATAACAATATCAATAAAAATTTACCTTATTATATTATTTTCATCTTGATTAATCACATAAAATCAAGTAGATAAAAAATCAAAACACAAAATCCGAATACATAATGACATAATATTTATTTCTAGAAATTATGGAACCTATTCTGATTGAATAGAATACTATCCATTGAATATGAAATATAATTCATAGGAATAGAAATCTAGAAAATGTAATATCATCCTCATCAATGAATGTATAAATAAAATTTATTATCTTATATATTATAATATTGTATAATTCTATCTTGGAATAAGTTGATAAATATTTCAAAATTTTTAAATTAAGTGCTGGTATTATAATAAATAATAAAATTTTAAAACATCCAAATAAAAATAATTTCTTGAAAAAAAATTCATTTTAATAATAAAATGATTTTAAATTAACATTTTTAATTTATATGTGATAGTATTATGAGACCATTAGTAAAATTTTAGGTATTATAAAATCAATAATATTTTTGTAATCAGTACTTCACATGTTAAAGATGATTTTAATTAAATTTTTTTTTCTAATATTTAAAAAATTATTTTCAAAATATGGAGTTTATTTTAATTACATATATTTAAAAATCATTACAGTGATATTTTGGTATTTTTCTAAAATCAATAAATTTTTGGTCAACAACGGTATACATTAATTTATGATAAAAGCTAAATTCATGATTTTTTTAGTCATTGATGATGTAAGGGTTATGTATGCTCAATATAAGATTTGTCACGACCTGTCCTCGGGGCCCGTGCCGTGACTACCCCAAGGACGCCTTCCATAGGCCATGGGCTGGCGACTAGCACTAAGGAGTAAATCCCGGTAAAAAGGGATGGCATTGCCTTTGTAAATTAAACAAGCACCACAGATTAAGCAAGCGGAAAAGTAAACACTAAGTAAAAACCGAGTACAACTGAAAGTGCGGAAAAGTAAATGGGCCAGTATACAAACCCAAAACTGAAAGTAAAGTACAACTCAAAAGGGAAAACAGTAACTGTAAATTAAAAGCTGCTACACCGAGCTGTCCACTGGGAATCCCACCTGAAGGGTGGGTATAGATAGCTCCACTGCTCCTCGGGTCCTGCCGTCCGCTCCGAGCACGTCCCGCCCAGTGGTCCACCTCCAGGTACCGTCCTACTCTGCAAGCCTCAACCACAATCAACGATGTCCGTCGTCTGCAACCAACACAACGTAGTGCGGGCATAGCCCGTGCAGGGGTGAGTATAAGCTACTATGTAGGTACCCCAAGACCACCAAAGGTCTCCCAAAATCAACAAAGGATAAACCACAATGGAAAGATACAAACACGACGTAACAACCGACACTGCTTAGGTATATTCCCATACATATACCTAAGTCATCGTTTCAATACGTTCCAACCTCCGAGCCCAAGTACAACTCAGTCCACACAGGAAAGTATACATATTCTACATAGGAATGAAAAATGTAATCCACACAGGATAGCACATCACAATCCACACAGGAATGTAAACAGTATTCAGCTCATATAGGTATACTTTTTCGAGGACGATAGAGATGATCCCTGATCCATCTATGTCGTCAGACCCACAAAGTATCGATAGTTACTAACCCCCGCAAAGACCCACACAGGATCGGACCCACACAGGATCGGTAGGCGCTGGTTCACACAGGACCACTGAGCGCTGACGCACACAGGATCGGACTCACACAGGATCGGTAGCACTGACCCACACTGGATCGCTGAGTGTTGTAGTCGTTGTCGTCGAATCCACTAAGGATCTCTGCACAGTCGTCATCGCAGTCACTGTAGCAGTTGCAGCCAGCTCTAGGGTTCCCACCCACAACAAGCTCGTTCGGGAGGGTCCGCTCCACGAGCCGAGAGGCTGATACATCAACTGTCACAAAGTCCAGAGTTGATGTATCCAAAATTTTTGTATCGTCAACAGGAACTCAACGCAAAAGACGGCGCGTCAATCGGCCGCCCGGTCTGAGAGTTATTGGCTTTTTCGTTCTAGGGGCCCGGTTGGGTTTTAAGGCAAAACCAGCCCGACCGTACTGCACCTGCGTCCAAACCTCGGGTGGAGTATGCCAAAAGATCCGTCTCACTAAGAGGAACTCAACAAAGCTGACGACACGTCAATCGGACGTCCGTAGCTCCAGATATGAGCGTTTCCGCTCCGAGGGCCCAGTTGGTTTCTTGTACGAACCAACCCGGCCGAACACAAGGTAATCCAAAACCTTGAGTGCAATAAACCAAAACGACCGTCTCGATCCAAGGATCGGATCGCCACTGACGGCGCGTCGTTTGGAGGCCCGTATCCCGAGTTATGGGCATTTGAACCTAAATAGTTCGGAATCAGGGGTTTCAGGCCCGGGCAGACCCGGCCCAAGACCCCCCGGCTGGCCTGAACCGGGTTGACCCACCCCGGACAGGGTCGGCCCAGCCCGGCGGGGCGCGGCGCGGCCCGGCTCAGCCAGGCGCCGGTCCGGCTCAAGGCAGCGCGCTGGGCGTGCTGCCAGCTCGGCCTTCGGCCGAGCTGATTGAGAAAACGGGGGGCGCTTGCAACCCTTTGTGAAACCACGACCCCCCTCATTATGGGGGGCCATTTTGTTCTGGACGGGAGAATTTAATTCCCCCTTATTCCCCATTTCCGGCCGGCCCGAACTGGCTGGCCGGCTCCTCCTCAACGGGACCAGCAAGAGCCGGTCCCCTTCCGGCTTCCGACACCGGCGGCCCGGCTGGCCGTCGGTCACCTTGTTCCGCCGCAGCCAAGAACCGGCCGAGGCCTATGCCGTTCGGCGCGGTGCGACGACACCGCTCCCCTCCACCACGGCCCCGCTCCGGCCGCGGCGCCTTCGACTTCCTTCGACGCGACACGACAGCGTCGCGTTCTTGGATTTCTTTCCACGGCGCGGCGCGACGGCGCCACGCAATACTTTCCATTGGATACCCACGTGGTTCGACGGCACCACTCCATCTCGTTCCATCCACAAGAAACAATCATGAACAAAGGAGGAGGGGGGGGGGGGGGGTTCGGCCATGATTGTGCGGTCCGGCCCCCTCTCGTTAAATGGTAGCATTTATTCGATTACCCTCAAAGTTTGACATGCTAGAATCAAGAACGGAATAATTAAATAAATAAAAAAATTCCCGACCTCGGTTTCAAGAGCGGAGCATGCCAACAAGCCACAGAAGACAAGCATCAAGGAGGTCGGGCGTCGCGGTAATCGAACGTCGATTCCATTGTCGTCAAGGTGCGTCCGAAGAGGTATCGTCGCTGGAGAAGCTTCGTAAGCTGACGGAGAAAGTCCGAGGAGGAAGCGGCATATCCTTTCCTTGACAGGGGGAGAAGATTGAAAGAAGCGACGTCGTCGATCTTCGGAAACACACCGGCTGTGAAGAAGAGAAGTGAAGGCACGTCGTTCTCTTCTTATGGTGACGACATTCTTCGTCGGAGCCTAAGTGTTCTTCGTGTTCTTCGTCATGGTTGAAGAAGATGAAGAATGATTCCCAAATTCTCTCAAGGTGGAAAGAGAAAACTAACCAAAATAAAATAAGCTTATGCCTTATTTTATTTACACAACTTCACCTCTTTGAATATCAAAAGTTTGAAAAACAATAACTCATCTCAATTAAAACTCAAGTTGTCAAACTTAAATTGAGTGGAGTTATTGGGAGTTTAAAGGGGAGTTGAGGAGTTAGGGTTCGTGTGGGCCCCACCACACTTAATCCTCTCAAGGGAGGTTAAGTGGATGTGGGTCCCACCTCTAACTCCCCTTGGGAGGATATAACCAACATGGTTTAAAATAAATTGTGTTTCCACAATTAATTTAACTTCATTTAAATTCCCCCAAAACTAACTCTCAACCCGCATAAAATGCAACCTCGGAAAAGGTCTCCTTAAGCGAATATTGGCGTTGCGAGTTCATCGGTGTCCTCAGAATTTGATTACGGGAACCAGTTCAAAAGTTAGAAATTCCCGCTCGTTCGTTCACTGAACGTACCCGAGCCAAACTTCGGAAATTAATTTCGGGCACACCGGGCCTCGGAATCAGTTGCCGTCAGAAACCGCACTCTTGTAAAATTCTAAAGAAAATTAAGAAAAAATTTCCCTTGAATTTTACGGGTCTTTACATTACTCCAACCTCAGGGCTTTATGTCCCTGTAAAGATACATCAAAACTAGGGAAACAAATGAGGGTACTGATCACGCATCTGAGCCTCCCGCTCCCAAGTGCTCTCCTAGAGATTCACGTGCTGCCATATGAAGCACACTAGAGGAATTGAATGTCCACGTAGGACCCGCTCCTGTAGATCCTCGATCACCACCGGGACCTCCGTAAAAGTCTCCCCATCATCAATGTCAAGCTCCCCATGGTCAATGATGTGCATCAGGTCGTGCACGTATCTCCTCAGCTGAGACACATGGAAGACGTCGTGCACCCGGTGCAACTGAGGTGGTAGAGCCAGGCGATAAGCCACCTCGCCAATACTGATGAGGACCTGGAAGGGTCCGATGAAGCGCAGAGATAACTTGCCGCCTCGGCCAAATATCTGTATACCATGTCGAGGTGAGACCCGCAAGAAGACGTGGTCGCCATCCTCGAACTCTAGTGGCCTCCGCCTCCCGTAATCATATGACTTCTGCCGGCTCTGAGCTGTCCTCATCCGCTCTTGGATGACCTGGACCTTCTCTGTCGTGGCCTCGACCATCTCCGGTCCCACAAGTGCTGACTCCCCTGGGTCTGTCCAGCACAAAGGAGATCTACAAGGTCTGTCGTACAACGCCTCGTACGGTGCCATCCCGATGGTGGAGTGGTAGCTGTTGTTGTACGCAAACTCCACCAAGGGTAGTTGGTCCTCCCAGCTACGACCAAAGTCGAGGACACATGCGCGGAGCATGTCCTTGAGAGTATGAATGGTCCTCTCCGTCTGACCATCCGTCGGAGGGTGAAAGGCTGTGCTCAGACTTAGTTGCGTCCCGAATGCCTCCTGCAACCCCTTCAAAAGCCAGGAAGTAAAGAGAGCATCTCGATCGGAGACAATATAAGATGGAACACCGTGAAGCTGTACAATCTCCTGAATGTAAAGTCATCCCAAGCTCTCCACTGAGCCCTACTCTCTGATGGGTAAGAAGTGATCCGACTTGGTGAGTCGGTCGAAAATCACCCAGATGGAGCTGTGACCTCTGGAAGTGCGTGGAAGTCCAGTCACGAAGTCCATAGATATGCCATCCCACTTCCACTCCGGATCCTCCAAGGGCTGTACTAAGCCTGCTGGTACCTGGTGCTCAGCCTTCACCTGCTGGCAGGTAAGGCATCGAGAAACGAACTCTGCCACAACCTTCTTTATGCCTAGCCACCAGTGCTATCGCCTATGGTTCTGGTACATCATTGCCACTCCAGGATGTACCGCCAAAGGAGAAGTGTGAAAATCTCTCAGAACCACCTCACGTAAAGTGAATGGTACCAAGGTACGTCCTCTGAAAAGGATGTCGTGCTCTTCTCAAAGGAGAAACCATCAGGTGCCTGTCCTGAGGATATCTGTGCACACCGCATCTCACAGTCAGCGTCCCCATGATGTGCCTCTCTGACTCGCTGCAGTAGTGGAGGAGTGACTGTGAGATACTGAAGGAAGGCTGCTCCATCTCTATCCACAAAGGATATCTGCAAAGAGGCCAGCTGCTTTGTCGCCTCCTCGAGTAGCTGAATGGTCGTCCTCCTGCTGAGGGCATCGGCTACTACGTTCCCCTTCCCATGAGTATAGACTATCTCAAAGTCATAGTCCTGGAGGAACTCGAGCCATTGCCGCTATCTCAGGTTCAGGTCCTTCTGTGAGAAGATATACTTGAGACTCTGATGATCAGAAAAGACTGTAAAGCGCTCGCCCATCAGATAGTGTCACCATGTCTTCAGAGTGAAGACCACTACTACTAAATCCAGGTCATGGGTAGCATAGTTCTGCTCATGCGGCCTCAACTAACGTGATCCATAGGCAATCACTGCCCGCTCCTAAATCAAGAAACATCCATGTCCGGTCCCTGATGCATCGTAGTAGACTACGTACCCTACTCCCTCCTCAGGCAACCTCAAGATAGGGGCGCTGGTCAATCTATGTCTCAGCTCTTGGAAGCTCTGCTGACATCTGTCTGACCACACTAAGGGTTTTCCCTTCTTTTTAAAAGCTGAGAGTGGTGACACAACTCTAGAGAAGTCTGGCACGAATCTCCGATAGTATCCGGCTAGTCCCAAGAAACTCCAAACCTTTGTCACGCTCCTGGGTGGCTCCCAAGCTAACACTGCCTCGATCATCGCAGGATCCACTGCAACTCCCGCCTCAGAGATGAAGTGTCCCAAGAAGTGGACCTCACGTATCCAGAACTGGCACTTCGAGAGCTTACATAAAGCTGGTGCTCTCGGAGTGTGTCTAGTACAACTCGTAAGTGGTAGGCGTGCTCCTCCTCAGTCTTCGAGTATATCAAAATGTCGTCGATGAAGACCATGACAAATAGATCGAGTTATGGCTGAAAGATCTTGTTCATGAGGGACATGAACACTTCTGGAGCATTGGTTATGCCAAAGGGCATAACCAAGAACTCATAGTGTCCATACCGACATCTGAAGGCCGTCTTCTGCACGTCCTCGTCTCTAACTCTGAGCTGATGATAGCCTGACTTGAGGTCTATCTTCGAGAACCAGCGTGCTCCCTTGAGCTGATCAAAGAGGTCATCAATCCTTGGTAGCAGATACTTGTTCCTCACTGTCACCTGGTTCAGGCGACGATAGTCAACACAAAGTCGCAAGCTCCCGTCCGCCTTCTTGGTGAACAATATCGGGGAAGCCCATCGTGAAACACTGGGCCGGATGAACCCCTTTCCCTGCAAGTCCTCCAACTGTACCTGTAGCTCTCGAAGCTCGGCGGGGGCCATCCAATATGCTGTAGTCGATATCGGGGCTGTCCCGGGGTACAGGTCAATATAAAAGTCTACCTCCCTGCAAGGAGGTAACCCTGGGACGTCGTCAGGAAAAACTTCCACAAACTGATCCACCACTGCAGGAAAACCAGGACTCCGTACGTCAACTTCTCATAGGATGAGGCTCGCCAACTGATGAGTGATGGGCTGTCCTCTCCTCTTCAAGAGTCCATCCTATGCTGCAAAGGCTCACTTCTCACCGATGAAGGTGAACCTGCTCCCGTCAGTGCTTACACATCGCACCTTGCGCCTAAAACAGTCAACCTGTGCATGGACCATAGATAACCAATCCATGACCAAGATGACGTCGTAAGGCGTCGACGCTGCTACAAGAAGATCCCAGTCGAAGCTCTCGCCTCCTAGAGTAAGATCACACTTCTGGCACCAGTGCGTAATCGTCGAGTCTGCTCCCGTAGGAGTCTCTAGCCGTAAGGATCGAGCCAATGGCTCTGTTGGAATCTCCGAGCTCCGAAAAAGGGCAGCGGCTATGAAAGAGTGACTCACTCTTGGGTCTATAAGAACTACAGCAAGGGTGGAATAGACACATATAGTACCTCGAATCATCTCGAGCACGCCGTGGTCGTAGGCCTCTACTGTCTGGAGCTGTGCTTGTCTCTTCCCACCAGCTCCTTGTGGTCGGGGTGGACCTCCTGGTGGTGGTGGTGGTAGAGCCTCAAAGCGTCGCCCACCACCTGCTGCTTGGCTAGCTCCTCTTTCTCATCCGCTTCCTCCATGTGGACCGCCATGGTCGACCCTCTGCCTCTGCCTCGGTGGTCCCTCAACCGTCTGCTGCTCCTCGACACGGCGGGTCGGGCAGTCACGAGCCATGTTGCCCTGCCCGCCGCACGAGTAGCACTGTCTGCCTCTCGAAAGACTGGCTCCATGCTGTGTGCCCCGCACTACTGAGCCAGTGTCCTAAGGTCGTCTGCCTGAAGGTCTGGTCTGCCTGGACCCCTGAGTCATCCGTCGACTGCCAGCTGCAGAAGACTCTACCATGTTCCGCCCTGCGGTGGGTCTCGGCGCGGGTGTAGACTCAGCAAGAAAGATCTCGATCAAAAGGGCCCGCTCCAGTACTCTCATATGAGTCGGTATGGTGAGGGAGATCAGCGATTCCCTAATCTCGTGTCTCAAACCCTGCTCGAAGGTCCGGGCCCGGAAGAATGGGTCACGTACCATGTCGGTCAAGTAGCGCGAGAGATCGGTAAATCTCGCCGAGTATTGTGCGACCATCATGCTGCCCTGCCGCAGCTGAAGAAGCTCCTGAATTTGCACCGCACGGAGGGTGGCTGGGATGAAATCTGAGCGGAAGAGGCTCTCAATGTCCGTCCAAAGTAGATATGCCTCATCGTGCACCTGGAGCATCATGCTCCACCATCGTCCTGCTGCTGCGTGCAGTAGGCTCGCCGCGAGGATCACAATGAGGTCTGCTGGTGTCCTCACTAGCCTGAAAACTCGTACGACTGCCTCCAGCCAGTCCTAGGCTGCATGGGGGTCCGTATCTCCATAAAACCTGGGTGGTCACTGGCGCTGAAACACATGCAGTGCGCTGAGGCGACGTGCATCGTCAGCGGCTGGTGCTGGAAGTATCAGTGTCTCGGCGGGTAGTGCTACCGCCGGTGCCACTACTGATAAAGGGCCCTGCACCGAGGCCTTGTCGCTCGGTAGGCTGTCATCACGCTCGACTCTCGGAACCCTAGCTGGCTGTCATCGTGGGGCCATCCTGAAAAGGAAATAGGTGCACCACGGCCAGAACAGTATACCTGGTGAGCTGATACAATGTAATCACAAAGAAAACTTGAAACACACACGCAATCTATGTTTTCGTGCATTAAGTCGGAAATCAGAAGTCAGGGTCCTGGTGTACGGATACGTCGTCTGCTGCACCAACACTGGACTCCCTGGACTGATAACCACACTCAATATGCTAAACATTTTTGCTTCACATAGAAATGATCAATGTTTGCGGTAGAAACAAACTCCTCTGATACAAATTTGTCACGACCCATCCTCGGGGCACGTGCCGTGACTACCCCAAGCCCGCCTTCCATAGGCCAGGGGCTGGCGACTAGCACCAAGGCGTAAATCCCGGTAAAAATGGAAAGAATTTCCTTTGTAATGTAAACAAGCACCACAGAGTAAGCAAGTGGAAAAGTAAACACTAAGTAAAAACAGAGTACAACTGAAAGTGTGGAAAAGTAAATGGGACAGTATACAAACCCAAAACTGAATGTAAAGTACAACTCGAAAGGGAAAACAGTAACTGTAAAGTAAAAGCCTCTACACCAAGCTATCCACTAGAAATCCCACCTAAAGGGTGGGTACAGATAGCTCCACTGCTCCTCGGGTCTCGCTGTCCGCTCCGAGCACATCCCACCTAGTGGTCCACCTCCAGGTACCGTTCTGCTCTGAAAGCCTCAACCACGATCAACTCTGTCCGTCGTCTGCAATCAACACAACATAGTGCGGGCATAGCCCGTGCAGGGGTGAGTATAAGCTACTCAGTAGGGACCCCGAGACCCCAGAAGGTCTCCCAAAATCCACAAAGGATAAACCACAAAGGAAGGATACAAACACGAAGTAACAACCGAAACTGCTTAGGTATATGCCCATACATATACCTAAGTCATCATTTCAATACGCTCCAACCTCCGAGCCCAAGTATAACTCAGTCCACACAGGAATGTATACGTATTCCACACAGGAAAGCAAAACGTAATCCACACAGGATAGCACAACAAAATCCACATAGGAAGGTAAACAGGATTCAACTCACACAGGTATACTTCTTCGAGGACGATAGAGATGATCACTGATCCATCTAAGTCTTCGGACCCACAAAGGATCGATAGATACTAACCCCGCAAAGACCCACACAGGATCAGACCCACACAGGATCTGTAGGCGCTGGTTCACACAGGACCACTGAGCGCTGACCCAGACAGGATCAGACCCACACAGGATAGGTAGCACTGATGCACACTGGATCGCTGAGTGTTGTACTCGTTGTCGTCGAATCCACTAAGGATCTCTGCACAGTCGTCATCGCAGTCATAGTAGCAGTCGCAGCCAGCTCTAGGGTTCCCACCCACAGCAAGCTCGTTCGGGAGAGTCCGCTCTACCTGCCGAGAGGCTGATACATCAACTGTCACAAATTCTAGAGTTGATATATCCAAAAGTTCCGTATCGTCAACAGGAACTCAATGCAACAGACGGTGCGTCAATCGGACGCCCGGTCTGAGAGTTATTGGCTTTTTCGTTCCAGGGGCCCAGTTGGTTTTTAAGGAAAAAATAGCCCGACCGTACTCCACCTGCGTCCAAACCTCGGGAGGAGTATGCCAAAAGATCCGTCTCACTACGAGGAACTCAACAATGCTGACGGCACGTCAATCGGACGTCCGTAGCTCAAGATATGAGCGTTTCCGCTCCGAGGGCCCGGTTGGTTTCGTGTACGAACCAACCCGGCTGAACTAAAAGTAATCTGAAACCTTGAGTGCAATATACCTAAATGACTGCCTCGATCCAAGTATTGCATCTTCACTGACGGCGCGTCGTTTGGAGGTCCGTAGCCCGAGTTATGGGCATTTGAACCTGAACAGTCCGGTATCAGGGGTTTCGGGCCCGGGCCCACCCGGCCCGAGACCCCCTGGCTGGCCCGAACTGGGTCGAACCACCCCGGACAGGGTTGTCCCGGCCCGGAACGGCCCGGCACAGCTAGGTGCAGCCCGGAGAGGCGCGGCGCGGCCCGGCCCGGCCTGGCGGACCGGCCAGGCGCCGGTACGGCTCAAGGCAGCGCGCTGGGCGTGCTGCCAGCTCGGCCTTCGGCCAAGCTGATTGAGAAAACGGTGGGCGCCTGAGGTTGGAGCGTATTGAATTGATGACTTAGGTATATGTATGTGCATATACCTAAGCTGTGTCAGTTGTTACTTCGTGTTTGTATCTTTCCTTTGTGGTTTATCCTTTGTGGATTTTGGGAGACCTTCGGGGGTCTCGGGGTCCCTACTGAGTAGCTTATACTCACCCCTGCACGGGATATGCCCACACTACGTTGTGTTTGTTGCAGATGAAGGAAAGCGTTGATCGTGGTTGAGTCTTGCTGAGCAGGACGATACCTGGAGGTGGACCACTGGGCGGGACGTACATGGAGCGGACGGCGGGACCCGAGGAGCAGTGGAGCTATCTGTACCCACCCTTCAGGTGGGATTTCTAGTGGACTGCTCGGTGTAGCGGCTTTTACATTACAGTTGTTGTTTTCCCTTTCGAGTTGTACTTTACTTTCAGTTTGGGTTTGTATACTGGCCCATTTACTTTTCCGCACTTTCAGTTGTACTCTGTTTTTACTTAGTGTTTACTTTTCTGCTTGCTTACTCAGTGGTGCTTGTTTACTTTACAAAGGCAATGTCTTCCCTTTTTACCGGTATTTACGCCTTGGTGCTAGTCGTCAGCCCCTGGCCTATGGAAGGCGGGCTTGGGGTAGTCATGACACGGGCACCGAGGATGGGGTCAAGACAAATTAGCATCATAGGGGTTCGGTTCTACCGCGAACTCTGATACCAATTTGTCACGACCCGTCCTCGGGGTCCATGCCGTGACTACCCCAAGCCCGCCTTCCATAGGCCAGGGGCTGACAACTAGCACCAAGGCGTAAATCCCTGTAAAAATGGAAGGCATTGCCTTTGTAAAGTAAACAAGCACCACAGAGTAAACAAGCGTAAAAGTAAACACTAAGTAAAAACAGAGTACAACTGAAAGTGCAGAAATGTAAATGGGCAGTATACAAACCCAAACAGAAAGTAAAGTACAACTCGAAAGGGAAAACAACAACTGTAAAGTAAAAGCCGCTACACCGAGCTGTCCACTGGAAATCCCACCTGAAGGGTGGGTACAGATAGCTCCACTGCTTCTCGGGTCCCGCCGTCCGCTCCGAGCACGTCCCGCCCAGTGGTCCACCTCCAGGTACCGTCCTGCTCTACAAGCCTCAACCACAATCAACGCTGTCCATCGTCTGTGACCAACACAACGTAGTGCGGGCATAGCCCGTGCAGGGGTGAGTATAAGCTACTCAATAGGGACCCCGAGACCCCCGAAGGTCTCCCAAAATCCACAAAGGATAAACCACAAAGGATTGATACAAACACGAAGTAACAACTGACACTTCTTAGGTATATGCCCATACATATATCTAAGTCATCAATTCAATACGCTCCAACCTCCGAGCCCAAGTACAACTCAGTCCACACAGGAAAGTATATGTATTCCATACAGGAAAGAAAAACGTAATCCACACAGGATAGCACAACACAATCCACACAAGAAGGTAAACAAGATTCAGCTCACACAGTTATACTTCTTCGAAAGACAATAGAGATGATCACTAATCCATCTAAGTCGTCGGAACCACTAAGGATTGATAGGTTCTAACCCCCGCAAAGACCCACACAGGATCGGACCCACACAGGATCTGTAGGTGTTGGTTCACACAGGACCGCTGAGCGCTAACCCACACAGGATCGGACCCACACAGGATCGGTAGCACTGATCCACACTGGATCGCTGAGTGCTGTAGTCGTCATCGTCGAATCCACTGAGGATCTCTGCACTGTCGTTGTCGCAGTCACAGTAGCTGTCACAACTAGCTCTTGGGTTCCCGCACACAAAAAGCTCATTCGGGAGGGTCCGCTCCACGAGCCGAGAAGCCGATACATCAACTGTCACAAAGTATAGAGTTGATGTATCCAAAAGTTCCGTATCTTCAACAGGAACTCAACGCAACAGATGACGCGTCGATCGGACGCCCGGTCTGAGAGTAATTGGCTATTTTGTTCCAGGGGCCCGGTTGGTTTTTAAGGAAAAACTAGCCCAACCGTACTCCAATTGCATCTAAACCACGGTCAGAGTATGCCAAAAGATCTGTCTCACTAAGAGGAACTCAAAAAAGCTGACGACACGTCAATCAGACGTCCGTAGCTCATGATATGAGCGTTTCCGCTCTGAGGGCCCGGTTGGTTTCATGTACGAACCAAACCGGCTGAACTCAAGGTAATCAGAAACCTTGAGTGTGATATACCGAAACGACTGTCTCGATCCAAGGATCGGATCACCACTGACGGCGCGTCGTTTGGAGGCCTGTAGCCTGAGTTATGGGCATTTGAACATAAACAGTTCGGTATCGGGGGTTTCGGGCCCGGGCCAACCCGGCCCGAGACCCCCCGGCTGGCCCGAACTGGGTCGACCCGCCCCGAACAGGTTCGGCTCGGCCCGACATGGATGGGCGTGGCCCGGCCCGGCGCGGTGCGGCCCGGCACGGCGCGGCCCGGCCCGGCGCGGCCCGGCCCGGCCCGCGCGGGGCGCGCTGCCAGCTCCGCCTTCTGCCGAGCTAATTGAGAATATGGGGGGCACCTGCTCCCCTTTCTGAAACCGCGCCCCCCCTCATTATGGGGGGCCGTTTTGTGCTGGCCGGGGGAATTTAATTCCCCCGGCTTCCCCATTTCCGGCCGGCCCGACCTGGCCGGCCAGCTCCTCCTCAACGGGTACAGAAAGGGTCGGTCCCCTTCTGGCTTCCGACACCGGTAGCCCGGCTAGCCAGTGGTTACCTTGTTCCGCCGTGGCCCGGAACCGGCCACGGCCTATGCCATCCGGCGCAGTGCGACAACACCGCTCCCCTCCGCCACGGCCCCGCTCTGGCCGCGGAACCTTCGACTTCCTTCGACGCGATGCGACGACGTCATGTTCTTGGATTTCTTTCCAGGGCACGGCGCGACAGCGCCGCACAATACTTGCCGTAGGATACCCGCATGGTGCGACGGAACGACGCCATCTCGTTGCATCTGCAAGAAACAATCATGAACAAAGGAGGGGGGGGGTTCGACCGTGTTTTTGCGGTCCGGACCCCTCTCGTTAAATGATAGCATTTATTCGATTATCCAGAAAGTTCGACATGTTAGAATCTAGAACGGAATAATTAAATAAAATAACAACAATCCCCTACATCGGCTTCAAGAGCGGTGTTCGTCAACGACCCGCGGAAGATGAGCGTCGCAGAGGTCGGGAGTCGCTGGAGAAACTTCGTAAGCTGACGGAGAAAGCCTGAGGAGGAAGCGGCATCTCCTTTCATTGACACGGGAAGAATATCGAAATAAGCGGCAGCATCGATCCTCGGAAACACACCGGCTGTGAAGAAGAGAAGAGACGGAACATCTTTCTCTTCTTATGGTGACGTCGTTCTTCGTCAGAGCCTAAGTGTTCTTCGTGTTCTTCATCGTGGTTGAAGAAGAAGAAAGCTTCCCCAAATCCTCTCAAGGTGACAAGAGAAAACTAACCAAAATAAAATAATCCTAAGGCTTATTTTATTTACACAACTAAACAACTTTGAATTTCGAATGTTTGAAATTCAATATTCATCTCAATTAAAACTCAAGTTGTCAAAATTAAATTGAGTGGAGTTATTGGGAGTTTAAAGGGGAGTGGAGGAGTTAGGGTTCGTGTGTGCCCCCCTATAAATTACAACCATCACCACCTCTTCTTTTCCCATAACATAAGCCTTTAATACTGAAATATTTATAATCAGTCATCATCTGATGTCTCTTCCCCATAGCAATGAAGTTATTATATAAAAAATATACCATCACCAATTTCCTTATAGTAGTTCCCATGATGAATAATTCTATAATTAAAAAAATCATTCTCTTTCATTAGTTTTTTTCACTTTCTTTATTTTGTTTTCACTTTCTTTAATTTTCATATACTATTCTCACATCCTCTATAAAAAAATAAATAATAACTCTTGTATCTTATTTATAATTATATTTTGTCATGATATTATAAAATAATTCATCATTTATCTACTAATCTACCTTTTTTCAAATTATGAAAATATTATCCGTGAGGTGTTTTATTTATCACCTCCAAGGATTAGAGGTTTTCATTTTAGATTACCTATTTCATGTCTAGACATAAAAACACTATATGGTTATTACATATTTTCAAATATTTTTTATAATATTTTTTTCTTATAAAACTATCTTTTACACAAAATAATGAATAAATAACAAAAACTAGTTTTTGAACGATCAAAAAACTGCAAAATTTACCTCAATGATAATCACTGATGACTTTTCCAGTGATTCATCCTCATACAAAGTATGGGAATAAATTATAAAAACCCTTAAAATAATATATTTTAATTTGTAATTTATAACTTCAGTTATGGATATCATTTAAAATTTTATTTGATGTTCCATTCATTTATTTATGGGAACTAATCTGGAAAACCAAGGAAAAAAAACTCCATTATATATTATAACTGATCAAGGAAAACATAAATAATAATATAAAAATTATGATAAATTAAATAGAAGTTAAAAATGTCATTATTTAATTAATTAATGGTTTTATTTTTATTAACCAGTACATTAAGATTAAGCGCAATTCACTTTCAAAAATAAGGTAAGGGATTCATTCCGAATAATCATTTATCCTATAAATTGTTCTTTATCGATCATTCCCCCAATATAATTATTATTCATTTGTATACATTTATTAAAATTTATTGTTTTCTTATCCAAATAATATATATAGCTCAATTTATCAATCATTTATGGAGAAATGTGTGTCTCAATATGGGTTTTTCTCAAATTGCATTGATAAGAAAACAAAATTAAAGGGAACATCATGAGTTATCACCAATTTTTAATCTGAAAATTTATCTTTTTAATCCATAATTATTTTTATGAAATAAAATAAATTAACTAAAAAAATTATCAGGGTTAATTTATGAATTAATTGAGAAAAATAGTCGTTCTATACTTCTATTAATGTATAATATTTTCCTTAAATTTCACTAAAATGTTTCATTTCTATCGTTTAATAAAAACTGTTGTTGCATGTTTCCAAATAAATTTATCATTATTTTTCAGGATATATTAATATAGGACCTTAATAATTTACATTGTTTAATTAAATAAACTCTTCCAATGATTGTTTTACAATAAAAACATATTTCATTGTCCAAAAAATGATTATAATACCCATTTCATTAAATTTGTAACAGTTTTGTTATATTTGACTCTTCAAGTGCAAGACATATGATTGAAAATGATATAATGTTTAATCCCAGAAAGAGTTCCAATTTATTTGGTAATTTTTATTCACATAAAATATTATGTTGTGATATAGAATGAAATTTATTTCCTTGTTACACATTGTCTTCTATGCGAACTGGTTTTGGAAAATATCCTGGACACATTATTACATCATATTGTTTCTTGTATCCACAATCATATGATTCCATGATTACATAACCCCATTCCCTATATTTTTTTATTACTTATGTTTATTCAGGTACTATTCATTTTTATTCCATAATTTTATGCCTCATAACCCATTTTTTCTCATTATTCATTTTTATATACCCTTACAAGGATTTTTAGCTCATCCATATAATTAATTTGCCCCGATGTTATCCTACGGAGATATAGGACATCAATTTATGTCAGTAGATATTTATGGATAATAAATAATTAGTGGTTTTTTATTTCAATTTTTTGGTTTATATGTCTAATCATAATGGTACACTAGAATTTTAAAACCTTAACATGTAATTTAATGTTTAATTATGTATTAATTCATGTAATATAATGTGTATAATGCCACGTTTTGTGTATAAAATGGTTCAATTTGATCACTGATCGAATAAGAATATATGACCACACTCCATATATATAATCAAGTGGAGATTATTCCATAAATTGAAATTTTTTCATGGAGATTGGTTCCTTAATCATTGAAGAATGTGCCCTCCATCGAATGAGAAAATTTGTTTCATTCAAGGCCCCTCAATCTACCATGATTTAGAGTATTTTCATTATCTTTTTCTGAAATTCCAATGAAATGTGGAATAAGATGCTCTCAAAGATTCTATGGTTATTTATTTATCCATGGTGATCCACCATAAAAGAATATATAAATGAAATCATGATACGTTATGTAAAATAAAATAGATAAAATAATTAATTTATTTATTTTCAAATCTACTCCAAAATTTTTTTTATCATAACTCTAAACATCGACACATTGTGGTCACTCTAATTATAAAACTCAAGCTCTAAATTCAATTGTTGGCGAATACTTTTAATCAATTACTCTTTTTAATAGTTATTTTATTATCATTATTATATCATGAGTGTGTTATATTAAATAGATTTATTATTTTTATTAAATTATTTCTAGTTACATCGTGCCATGGAAATGAAATCTATCAAATAACTTGGATCCAAAAATATGTGATGATTTTTTCAATGTAAAAAATGGGAATATAGGGAATAAACTATTCCCAAATAGGTTGTATTGTTTTTCTATATAAGAAAGTCTCATCATTGTCTACGGGTATTAATTCCCATACTTTTAAAAATTATGCTTACTAAATTAATTCAAAAAGTGATATATCTCATATCCATCATGAATATTGATGCGTAAAATTAATTCTATACAATATTACATGTTCTAAAATAATAAAATTGATTATCATGGTTATGTTGTTCTCTTTATTAAATTGATTTCATTTTCCCATGGTTTTTACTAATCAAACTCTGATATAGACTATATTAACCCCAACTATTATACCATAGATTCTTTATATTATACATTACATTGGATGTAGATAAATGTAATAAAAACCAAAAGCACTGAAGAGATTAGTATTCACAAATAACAAGATACTAACATGATTCTAATATTAAATGGATGTGTAAAGTAAATATTATGAAAAAATTCTTCAAATATCAATATTATTCATAATACCGTATTTCATGACCTTAGGAAAATCAAAGAAATTGGATAATCTCATCTTCTATATTTGTGTATGTTAAAACCAAAAGAATAGTGAGTAAATAAGGAAAAAAATATTGAACGGAAAGTAACTGAAAACTATAACCATTTATTATATAATAGAAGAAAAAATAATAATTCATAGGTAATACAAATGTAGATAAATATTAAATGATAATAATTATTAAATTATATATGATGGAAATGATTACTATTAGAGGAATTTAGCTTATAATAATCGTATCTATATCATTAATTCATTATTCTAATATATATCCAAATATTTGTCCAATTCATTCAATTTTATTTATAAATTTCTCTCATGATACATGTCGATGAACCAAGGGGTTATATAATTCAGATACCATGGCATCATTTCATGTAAAATTCATTCCACTTATATCTAATGATGATTTTATTTTATAAAAAATATGTCATATCAAAAAATATCACTCTTGAGTAAGTTTTATTGTCTTATAAATAATTCCTCAAATAATAAAATACATACTCTATATGAAACTATATTAATAAATGGTAATAGATAATATAATAATCATATCCATGATGAAATGGATTTGGATATTTCATATAAATTTAACATCCATTTATAAAAATTTAGTATATTTCAAAAAGTGTAACATTTAGATATCTTTATGGGAGTGAATATTTTAAATAACGATTTATTTATTTTTTGATGAAATAAGTATCATAAAAGAAAATTTAATACATTTTTGAAGAAAATTTCTTTTCGCATTGAAAATAACATTAAAAAATATAATCTCAAAAATATGATGGAAACAATTTTAAATGAAAATAACAATTTGATCAAGAAAATCAATATTCGAGGAATTTAATGCAACTGAAATCATGAAACTCCATTCATTCTATATATCCAAAAAAAATTATCCCTTTCAATATTTCTTAAAAAAAATACATTGTACAGAAAAGGGAATGGGGATTCATTTTTAACAATTTTTATAAAAAGTAAAACATGATTAAAAATGTCACTAAATAAATCATTTATATACAGTAACATCAGTTATTATATATTTTTATATAAAAAATGTATGTGGGAGAAAATATGTCATAAAAAAATATGATAGTTTTATCAATTATTAATATATTTAATTGATTAATTTTTTAAAGAGAGTAAAAGTTGGATGATACTATAATTAATCCATTAATCAGTAAAAATGAAATGAACATCAATACTGATAGATAAATAAAAATTCATATAAGGATCCTCAAATACGAATTTTTTACATAATATAATATTAGTAGATTCATAATACCAAATATGACTCAATGGAGTGGAAATTGAGGTGAAATATCTTACCTCACATTTCATATTAGTTAAAAATTATTTATCCTCTAATATTATAAATTCAGATAAATTATTATTGAATAAATTATAAATTAATATTTATATAATATCATATATGTGGAATTTATAATATTTTTACTATTGGTTTTGACAATTTAATTTTATTCTCATTTATGTGTGTTAAATACAACATATTTCAGGTTTATTTTTATTATATAGATGTGGAAATAATACATTAATTATTTTTACTTGATCTAAATATTATTATTCCTATTAAAAATTTTATATATTATATATATATGAATATAGGGTCATCCAAAAAAACAGAGATAAAAAAAATAATTATACTGATATTTGAGATGGTTGGACATATGTTGGTAGAAACACTATTTTAATCATTCCATGGATGTAATGAAGTAATATTAAATTAAAATAAATTCTTATAGAATCATTATAATATTATATATATATATCATATATTATAAAAATATGTATCCTTATTTCCATGATTGTAAATGATAAATGAAAAATGGATCACATCATTTAGTTGAGGTGGTTGTGCATATTTATGGATGAGAAACATTATCATTTCCCAAAGAAGTAATATATAATTTGGAATATTTTATTTTATAATTATAGAATATTTATTTCAATGTATGTTATATATTTATTATTTAACTTTTTGAATCTATCCATGTTAAATATTAATTAAAAATGGACTACACTACTTTTTACCGTATATAAACAATACAAACATATGAATTTACTTTTTCTAATTATGTAGGATGGAATTGATATGGAATAACTTTTTCACGAATAAAAATTACATATAATAATAATAATTATACTTTGATTATCATAATTTAATGGGTAAAACACATTATGATAATTACAAGAATACATATACTTGAGGGACTTGTTAAATTCTATTTCATTTTCTTTATTATAATTCCATTAGATGAAATAATAATCGATCAAGGCCCTCTTTATTATTGAAAAAACCATTATAAAATATAAAATTTTATTTATTAGAAGTGTGTTGGGTTTGGTTGATTTATATGGATCTATTCTTAGTGATGAAATGCAAGATGGTGTATCCTTTTACAAAGTAGAGGAAGGTTATTTATTGAATATTCAAAATTATTAAATTAATATAATTTACATTTAATGTCCAAATGGACCAAAATTGATATAATTATAATATATGTGGAGTATTAGTCTAAATAAACACATATATGAAATAATTGAAAATTTTCATTTTTATTTTCGACCATATCATTTAGTTTAAACCATTGTTAAACCTTCTGACATTTACAATACTACTAATGTTTTCTACACTCTTACCATTAATAATTATACAGTAACATGATATAAATCCAATATATAGACCGTGGAAGATTCTATAAAATGATTTCCTATAAATTTTGGAGAATCGATCAAATTTATGATTTTTAAATAGTTAAATTAATTTTTATTTATAAAAAATATATCATTACTGCCAATTTTGGAACTATTATTTTAATTTTTTATTAATTCTACTAGAAAAAAATTAAATTAAGAATAAAATAAATGATCACAAAAATATTATGTAACACGTATCTAAATAATTATAGAACACAAAAAACACTCATACAATAATAATGATATAGTTTTAAAAATAATTTTCATTATTGTTTTACTACATTCATAAGAACGATGTCAATTTTGAAAAATAATTTCTGAATTTTTTTATTAAAATAAAAATTTAAAATAAATTATAAATATGAAAAAAACTAAATAATATTTAATATTAAAATGTAAGGAATGTGTTTTCGAATTTTTCATGCACCAAAACCCAAAAATGGATAATCGTGGTTTACATAAACCCTACTGTAATGTGGGAAGATACAAATAGGGTAAACATTAATTGAGTTTCATCTATTGAATTTGTTTCATGCACAAATCAATGTAATCCCATTGACGATTCAATTATAGGTACTCAATTTACCTGGAGCAGATACACTCTGAATGGAAGGAAAGAAAGCTGGATAGATTCATTGTTCAAATTGATGATTTGTATATTGACACTGGAATTTCCTATCACACACTGAATAAACATCACTCTAATAACAATAATTTTATTGTATGTTCATATAAACTCATAAATATCAGTTCATTTTCCAATACATTTCAATAATTGATGATTGAGTAATTCTGGATGTTGAGAAATAGTTCTACAGGCCTGGATGATGAATTTCATTGGTAGTCCACTCCACACCATTACTAGATAATTAAGAATGTTGAAAATTTATATATGGTATTTTGAATAGGAACTATTTTTCTAATCTTAATAATGAGATTAAAATTTCCAAACTAAACAAGGATTATTTTTAAATTTAAAATTAGAATTATTGTAATACATATGTAGAAGAAAAATAATGCTTTTCAAGGACTGATTATCTTCTTAATATTAAGTTGAGGATCGACTAAAAGTATTTTAATTATAGATGGATGGTATAAGGTGATATGAATTATAAACTCTTTCAGATATTTGCATGGAAAAGAAAACAAGAACTGGAATTAATGAAATAAATATTAATTGGTGTCTCTACACATATGATGGTGAAATATCAAATGTAGTTCTAATATATATCCATGATTTATATTCTAATTATGTTATATAAATAACATTTATTTTGGAAGATAATATTGTCCCCAATGTTGATGATATAAAAATACATCTCTCATTAGGGCCCCTATTAGAGAAAAAAAAATCAAGAATTCACTTTTTTATCTCAACATGTAAAGTGCTACCGGTACTGATGGAATCACAAAAAATGTTTTTTTATTATTTTTTGGGATCTTATACAATATAAAACTTCTAATGTAACAATTTATTTCTTCAGTCATGTCTCATTTCATATTGGATTAACCCTAATTCTATTTTTTATAAGAATGTAAGGGAATGAAATTTATATAATTTATTTTTGGTCAGTTTCCCATCAGATCACTTTAAGAAAAGTTATTAATAAAATTATTTTCACTAAAATGGGAGTAAATATTAAATATCACCTTACCCCTCATCAGTTTGGGTTTCTACAAAAAATAATCATTCAAATTGTTATATTTTAGACATCCAAATGTATTAATTTGATGAAGAAGACTTTGATGAATGGATATTTATCTCCAAAATTTATATCTCTAAGGATTTAGAGAGTATCAAATAGAGCTTACTATTTGATTTCTTTAAATGTTATAGATTTTATAGTCATTTCATTAGTTTAATATGTACTATCCTTAATTTTGTAAGGCCATCAAATATTGTTAATGGATACCCTAGGGGATATTTCCAATGCACTTGGGATGTTCGTCATGGTGATCTACTATTGGGGATCTTATTTTTTATTTCAAAAGATTACATGACTAGGTGCCTTTATGGTCTCACTCTATTTGGTATTTATAAAACAATTAATTCTAGGTGGGATATATTAGTCCATATCACTAGATTTATGCTATTGGCATACTACTTTTTGGAAAACCCTCTAGAAAAACCATATTTGTCACAAAGTCACTCATTAAATAGTATGAAGAGGTGGATAATAAGGTTATATGTTTGAAAAAATCTATTATTATCTATGGATTTGGAATTCATAGTTGTAGGGAAAGAGAAATACCATATATCTTAGAGTGTGAAAGGGATCAATTCTCATCGATTGTTGTGAGGTAATTTTTTTCTAAGAACGGTCTAATGTCATCACCTTTCAAGAATGTATTTTCATATCGTTTATTAGTTAATTAGAAAGAAATGGGAGGATATTCCACTTATTGGAAGGGTCTTCCTAATAATTTTTTTGAATAATTCTAAATTCATGAATTCATTCTCCCCTTATTGATTTTCAAGATGAATCATGAATGACCTTAAACACATGATAAGGAATATCTTGTGGACTAGTTTCGTGAATGAAAGAAATATCATGGTTGTTTCATGAAATTATTTTATTAAACACATTTACACTGGTGGAAATTTGATAAATGATCCATTGACTACCAATGAAGGCCTCTTCAACAAAATCAGATTGAATATGTTAACATAAAATGAATATTTTATTGAATATTGGTCATGTAGGATTAAAATAAATCTATTGGATAGATTATCAAGCTACCTCACCTCATCTATGTCACCCTATAACATTCATTCTAATAATAACGTAACAAAAAATTAAAAATTGATTGTTAACAAGAACTCTATCCCGAATTTCAGTAACACTCCCTAGATAGACTACCACCGTAACAACACCAATTTTCCTCCTAGTATACTTAACACAACTATAACCGATCTAATGTCTCATGAAAAGGGTGAAGTTGATATTATCTCACATAAAGATTACTGGAAATTCAATATTGCGCCTTCATGGATGATGAAATCAAGATCATGAAGCCTAATTAGAATGTTCACATCACAGCTAAGGAATATTACATCACATAATTTGATGACTCTTCCAAGCCATAAAATGGGAAAACCCCATATGGGGTATTTTTGGTTACCCATCATGATTTATGATCATTTTTAGTGTTAAGATGGAATTTATCCCTACACATGATCTTTTGAATAAGGTTGGTCTGTATATTGTTTCATCTTAATACTTCTATGTGTGAGATGAAAAAAATATTCTAACACATATTTCATCACATCAATAATTCTCGAGCTCTATGGGATTGCATTGGAAGAATTTATTGAATTTAATTATGCCAATTTTGGAATGTGTTTGACCTCTTATTCCCTATTAGACAATGTTGGAAGTGTGTGGAAATAAATAATCATTTTATTGTGATATATTCATTGATTTTATATCATATTTGTATAGAATTAAACAACATTTGGTTTGATAATTAGGCCACTTTAATGTAGGTAGAGATCACAATTATACACAACGATATCAATGATTCTGGTGACCTTCATCCATGTACAATGTGGAATTTTTTTTTGGGATTTAAAAAATCGTAGACTGTTGGGGGTTTCATTAAAATTTGGTGAAACCCCTATATTTAAATTTATTCAATGGTTCTATATTATTCCACCTATAATGACATAGAATAAACATATCGTAATATTAAATCATATAAATTAGTTAAAAGTTATATCTCAATATCCCAATGAAATAATTTTTGTGGTCTTTGTGCATAAGATAATAAAAAAATTATTTTATATTTCTTGTTAACATGTTAACATTATTTTGGATAATTTTACTCCCTTATATACTTCTAAAATATTATTCCCTTATTAATAAACTAGGTATCATAATCATGAGAATTGATTTAATTCAAATAGTTAAAAATTTAAATCATATCATTTTGGGTTACAAAAAAGTAAAATGATAAAACATGTTTAGCGGAGAAATTTCATATAAAAAATATAATGTAAAAATATATTGTTCCATTATTATTATTGAGAAAAATGATTTATAAGTTTATAAAACACGTACAATAGAAGATTATTGTGACATAAAAATGTAATAATTTTATAATATAATGATATATTATTTTCATAGAATCATTAATATATGGATAAAATCTTACATTTGATATCATAAATATTTTTAAAAAAGGAAATTCAATATTATCACACAGGTAAGAATCTAGGATTATAAATTTTTCCCTCACATTTCATTTAAAAATTTTTATAGTGTCCCAAAGGAGAATTGGTTAAATCTCCATTTCTATTAACATACTCTGAATAGTTACATAATTGTTTCGGTTTACTCCACATTCAATTTTACATTACAAAATGATATGTAAATATAAATTCATTTCACTGTAGGGATATATAATTCAATTTAAAATATTAATATAATGATTAATATATGAATAAATTCATATTTTTATAACATGATTAAAATAAACTATCATGACACTTCCCACTGATGAATGACCATGACATCCCCATGACCACCTCTGATAGGCCAGGGGCTGATGGCCTACCCCAAGTCTGAATATCCCACAATGGGAGGCCTTATCCTAAATTACAGAAACACATGAAAACATATACATACCCACTCAATGGGGAAATGTAAAACAACTAAAACAATGCATGTATTCAAATAAGATGAAATTTTAGAGTACACAAACAAATTTAATAATATAGGAAAATGGGAAAAGTACCAACAAAAATTACTAAAATCCTAACAACTTCCTAGGGTGAGGACTATGTCAACTGAATTTTACTAGAAGGTCATATCTTCTTAGAATTATCCTGCTATAATAAACTCACACCCATTCCTCCAAACACATAGTCAAAAGAGCTCTTGTCTACATAATACACAAAAAGTTAGGGAAAACAACATTCGAGGGTGAATATAAAAAATCTAAATATGAAACCCTAAGAATGTAAACATGAAGCACCAAGTATAGTTATATCAATAAAAGTTAAAATAAATAATTCATAACTGAAAAACAAGATGAAAACGAAAAGAAGACATGTCCTCACATGGTCATATCTCAATATCAGCCACATGATTCTTCTCAATGCAACATTCATTTAATGATAATATACTCCATGGGCCAGAATGTCAATTTAGATACTCAAGTAAGATTTCAAGATCATTGGAAAAACCTAATAACCTGTAAAAAACACTCTAATGCAATGATAGGGGGCCATCCCTAAAATAGTGGGGAACACCATGATACCAATCTGGATCATCCTGCTACATAGGTGATCTTGTTAAAATGATTCCATAATCCTTAATAATTTGTCTTAATATATGGAGGTTAAATTACTTTTTAAATGAATTCAAAATAATTCAATGAACTCCATCAAAGGAGAAATAGTGACAAATGATCACCCACCATTACAACAAAAACTTCTTCCGAGACTCATCATTTAGAGGGGATTGAAATCTCACGATAGGGATGTAATTAGGAACTATTCTCTTGCTGGAATTGACTTAGGAAATATAGTAAACCAATACATGTTTAATATATGAAAATAAAGCACCTTGAGAACTCTTTATGTGGATACAAGTTATATGCATGTGTTATATGGAATGTCTATCTATACCCATGACTTGAAGTGTGTAAATTCACCACAAAATATGTTGTCTATAAATAGTTAGTATTTAATACATGAAATTACATTTTCCTGTTTACAATTACCTATGAATTTTTACTATATGAAGTACATGTTGAGTCACACCGAAGGGGTCATATGTGAAGTCATAGGGGTCACACACTTCGTGATTTTTATTATCATCTTAAAAACATCTCTACTACTAATTGGTACTGACAATAAATGTTTTCACAGTGTACATGTTGTGCTGGTATTGATATTCTAGATATGTATAGATGGGTCCCGCATCATCCAACACATCACCAAATCCATCACATTCCATAGAACATGTATATTGGTGGTTTCCTAGTCCTTTATAATGATGATATATACAAAAAATATGAAAAAATACTCTAATGTTCTATCTATATGTTTATCATTTTTGTTAACAAAAGGTTTCTCATGAATGCCAAACTGTGTATCCAAAACTGTCCAATTTTCCTCTAATTCCATAATTTCTTGACCCTATTTTCATGAAAATCACATATCTGGGTTATTGGATCATTTTAATATGAATCATGTGATCAATGATCAATTAAAGAAGATTTTTTTTGGTTCCCATGATTAATAAAATAATTCTTACAGTCAATGAAGTACCACTGGAGAAAGGAACAATTGGACAGGAGAGAAATATACCACGATTGATGTTCTTGTCTGTATAAATTAATTTCAAGGATAATTACAAAGTTAAAATCATTAATACAATTTAATTCTCTCAAAATGACCTCCTAATAATCCAACCTAGCAAATAAAGATAGTTCTGGGTTAAATATAATGGTTGGTTAATCTGTGATAATCATAGGAAGAAGGAATGGGAAATACCTACAAAAACAAACAACCTACATTGTGTTTGGATTTATTTTTGATGATTAATGGTTATGTTTCGATCACTAACAAGATATCCCAGACCCTATTGGTGCAATGATCCATGATTTAATCAAAATTATTCATCATTTTCCAAGAACACACTCATCTAGGAGTTCCTAGGAATCCAAGGATTAGTGGCCAACCTTGAGGAAATTTGAATATACAATTATTTAAAGAGGAGTTTGTTCATTGTGATGAAATAAATAAAATACCAATTTATGCTAATTTATTTTCTTAATTCTGCACATGTGAAAACATATTCACAAACCTCATGTTTTAACTAATGATATGTTGTTCCAAGTGTAAAACATGGATTCTGAACACAACTGATGACATATATTTTTTATTTGGATCCCTGTTAATGTGTTATTGATTTTTTTTGGAAAAATATTTGCAACTAATAGTTCATATATTTAATATATTTCACACATTGTCTCCATACCCACTGGGACTCGGAATCTCATGTTTTTATAGCGTCTGGTCTTCAAAATAATCCATATAATATCTAAAAGTAATTCCCTGAAAATATTAAATGATACATTCTCACCATCATATGGATTTAATACTTGAAAATCCAAAACATGGGATATGAAAAATGATGTGTGTACTGACCATGAATTAGATCCTCCCACTCCTATGATCCCTTCTATAATTTTCAATTAGACAATTAGAAATAAAAAATTGGAATTGATCTCCAATAAAAGAAGAATTATTTATTATCATATATATACACTAGGTACTCTAAAAGGTATCTCCATACATTATTTCTATATCATCCTATATGATCATGTTTTATCGGTCTTTCATATGCCTCCCCAATTGTGACATGTGGAAGATGTCATGTTCCTAGTCCAACTGCAACGGTATTTCTATGTTGACTGAAATATCCCCAAATATAAACAATATATAAAAGGGACCAATTAATAGTGGATATAACTGGACTCTATGTAAAATATCCTAAATTAACATTTTGTGATACTCTTAGGAACACATGGTATCCATCCTCAATTTATATAGGTTTATTTTTTCAGACAGCATAAGTATTCTAATAGTTGTATGCAGTCTTCATAGGCTCTTTAATGATATTATCCTTCCCTACATTAGCCCACACAATCTATGGTCCCAAGAGTAATAACTACATGTATTAATACAACATAGTGATGAACTGTAGGTTTTCTAGAACAATGCAACGAATGGGGCCATACTAATGGTGGATCTTTATCAATTGTGAATGAATACTCTAATAAAGTAAAGTTATCCTCCCAACTGTGGACAATGCCTACAATACACACACCTATAATTTCATCTATGACGTGGATGGTTAGTTTTATTTTGAAATTAGTTTGGGGATAGAACATTTTTCTCATGCACCATTGAGTCCCATTGCCTCCATGTATTCCTCAATATAACTTAGATGTGAACCAAGCATCACCGTCAGAAAATATCATCGAGGAAACTCCATGGAGTCGAACTATATTCTTCACATAGAGGATTACCATGATCTATAATGAAATATTATCTTCAATAAGTAGAATATAGTTTGGGATTTTTTAATTTAGTCCATTTTCACCTAGATAATATCATTTCCTTATGATATACATGGTAGGAATGTCGTGATGTCCTTGGATTTTACATCCCAAGTCCACTGCAGTACCTCAGTTGTTTGAACTAAATTCGGTAGAACATAGTGCATAGACATTAATTGTTGAATAGTACAACTTCAATAGACATACAGAAGAACTCCCTTTATTCAGGCATGGCCACCAAAACTAGAATTTTATGTTTTGGTTCATCTTTAAAAATCATTGATGTACATTTAAAGGGGATGTATGAATCCCCCACAACACTTCCTACCACAAAATAAATCGAATAATTATTAATCATATCCAAAAAATGAAATCATGTTGATCTTATAAATATCCATCATGATCATATATAGTGGATATTGGAGTATTTAAGGTATCATTGATGGTATCTAAACATGTAGAATCCTTGAAAAACTATAAAACATGCGTGATCACAATCATCAACTAAATATATGAATCAATATCCCCTTCTACCATGGTAATGAATAATAGTGATAACTACTCCAACACCCAATCAATAAATTTAGAACAATACCTCCTAATAATATTGGTTTTCAAAAATGTAAAAAATATATATAATTCATGGTCTTAGAGGATCCATAGCCATCAACTCAATCACTTGATTAGATCCATTTCAGAGAATATATTCATGAGATGTTGGTGAAAAAATTTACTGATAAACTACGAACATATCTGGTATATTCATCACATCGTCAATGAGAATACTACCGATACTGACTTGGGATCATGGGTTGAAAAGTAATTATCATGTAGTCTAAAATACCATTAATAGTCGGAAACAATCAGATACTTTTATAACATTACACAACCATGTATGGTCCTTGATGCCTAACAGAGCACTAAAGACTCAACAACCTCAGTTGGGAACCTCAATATGGGAGTTCTGACTAGCCACTATATAAACTCACTAAAAATCTCTTGATATTGTTCAATCCAAATAATCGGTTACCCCTTCATTGTTCATGCTATCAGGGGGGATTAATCATTAGATAATTTTGGTAAAACCCATTAATAGTACGCTTACAATCAATGTAAACTCTTCACCATGGGAACATAGTTGGGTGGATCCCAAACATGAACTTCCTCATTCATTTCAATAAAATATTATAATATATCATCTGATAAGACATGTTCAATAAAATAGGCCTCCCAAACATTAATATGACACTTTGAGGGCCTCCCGTAATGTTGATGATCTCGGATTATATCTGGGTCCATACTCATGTTTCTCACATTCTCATATTCGTACCTCTTATAAATTAGGATGTCATCAATGATGATCACCATGAACTGACCTTTGTACGGAAGAATAGTCCTTTTCCTGAGTTCAAATAACACTAATGGGGTATTCATCACACTAAACAACACAACCAAGTAAGCATTCTGACCCAAGAGATATATGAATTTTTTCTTTTGTATGGTATCATCTCATAGTTTCAGTTGGTGATACCCTGACACGAGGGCAATATTCAATAACCATTATTCCCCTCCAAATAGGCCCAGGAGGTCATCAATTTTCAATTGTGGATACATATCCCTCACATTTACCTAGTTTAAATTTTTTTAATATAAATATTAACTGAAGCATATATCTATATTCATGGGAAAAATGCAACTTCCCTGGGTATGTAATGTGTCTCACAAATACTTTCAACTGTATATACTCCAACTAACCCATTAAACATAGAAACACTATGGGAATAATATCTTATTATATTTAAAATATCAGTTTTTTCTTTTTATTCATGTAAATAATAAATTTATCTCTTTTAATGGAGGAAATCTGAGAACATTCATTGTAAATACAAACTCATTCTCCACCACAACTGCCATAGGAAACTAATATCACAATTAATCCACTTATCAAAGATTCTTGGTATCCAAAAGGTGAGTAATCGACTGAACTATCAAATTCCTAGGCTCTCCCTCCTCCGCCACCTTTTCCTTTTCACCAAAAATGAAAAATATCATCCCATAACTATAGACACACATCGTCTTCCACCTAAAACAATAAATATTGGTATAAAAAATGTGAATCTACTCCATAAATTATATGACTTCTTAAGTACTCATTGTTACAAAAAATAGATCCCAAAAAAAAATGAACTACATGAATCAAATAGATCTATCATTACATGTACACAAATGTTGTTTCACCGCTAGTCAGAGTCTCCAACAACAATGGTCAACCAAATGGATCAATTATAATCTCCATGTATAAATCCAAAGAAGTATCGACGAATGAATTTTTAGAACCTATGTCTATTAATATTGTTTCTAAATAATAAAATACCCAAATCATACCTCATATCATTCATAGATCATTAGGTTTGTAAGACTCCATTGCTACCATCTAGACACTCTCCCTAGGTCTGATTTGGAAAAATGGGGGTTAGTGGTTTTCATAGGTAAAACCTCTGGCCACCACATGCTTTAATATTAGAATCTCTTCCACATCTATCACCATACGGTCCAACCTTCTTTTTTGTTTACATCTGTAATGGGGATCCCTCGACTATCTCATAATTAGGTGTACGACATGTCAAAAAATTGTTGAACTATATGTACCAGTCATTGTATGAGAAATAATTCATGTATCTCAGGTGATTTGTTACATTAATATACCCATTATCCTCAATCCTTGAGGAATATGATCGCCTCCTAAATAATATGAAACACATGGATACATGTGACAACGATCAGATACATCCTTCCAAGGTATCAGCAATGGGGTTCCCACTACTATCTCCCACTACTGGTTTCTTCTCAATTAGAAGGATTTCCATAAAAAATTATGGCTTATATACTTTAGTATATGTGTATATGAATTGACATAGTACTCATTATATAATTTCCCCCCAAAACCCTTAATAAATGGTTCATGCTATGAATAATAGGTCTGACACCATATCTATGGAGTAATGTGATATATTAGAAAATCCCTTTGAGTAATCTTCCTCAATCAGGACACCATGTTATAGTTGAAAAATATCTTGTATGTTCACTGATCATAATGTGGATAGATAGATATATACTCAGAAGAGATAGTAATTGTTTTACCCTGAGATATTTGTCTTTTTATGTGACTAAGTCACCAAGCTCCACCATCACAGAGAAAAACCCAGAAGAATACTTATCGTGTGGATAACCATCTATGCTTCCATCATCCTAAAATGGTTTAAAACAAAATTGAATGGCCTTAAAATGTACTCATCCATATAGATATTTATCTCAACCCCGTACATTATATGTCGATGCCTGCAAAACTATTGAAACATACTAGACATGTGTGCATCATCATCTAGAACTAGCTACTCTTGCCACTACTCAGCAGGTGGTGTTATAAATGGAAACCTCCCATAGGTAGTATCTATTATACATGACCTCATATAAATACCTCATACTCAGGTAGATCATCCTCATTATCATGTAGTTGAAACAGTTATGGTAGCCTTCATGGATTCCACATAAAAATAAAACAATATGTACAACTTTCAAAAGAGAATATCTAGGGACTTGAATCAATATGTACATAGTTAATTGAATTTTTTGAATATGACACTTGTACCAAAAATATTCCATTCATCCTTTGTGTGAATGTAATGAGTTTAAATTCACTGAATCAGATCCCTATTGTATGGACATGTTGGTCACTGCACCAACACTAGATTCATTGCCCTAAAACCAAATCATGAAACACTAATTATTATTTTCCAAAACCATACTCACCATTTCAAGTCTTATGGCTGAACTGCACTATGATACCAATATTTCATTACCCAACCAGTCGTGTTATTACACTTGACATCCAAATGTCTGCCATCAATGGGATATGGGATGATGACTAGCACCGAGTAGAAATATCCCATAATTGGAGGAATTATTGTAATTTATAGGTTCAAATGAACTCATATTCCATCCCACACAGAGTGGAAATATAAAAAAACATAAAAAATGAGAGAACAAATCTATGATCTAATAATAAAAGATGATAATAATATTTCTGAATTTAGAAAAGTGTTCCAAATACAAGAAAAACAAAAATATATAATATTATAATAATGCCTTTTGGTGAGATCTATTTAAATAAAAGTATCCTACTATAAAACCTCTATATGATAATCTTTTTCAATGATCTACTTACACAATATCCTCCTAGGACACAATCAAAATGTTCTTCTTCAACAAAACATGAAAAATTTGTGGTAAATGCCCATGAAGGGGTGAGAATAATAATACTCAGTAGGGCACCTTGACAAAAATAAACACAAGATCATAGTATATTTATCATGATATAAATTTAGAAAATTAATATATGATACAATAAATAAGATATAATTAGGAAATAAACTACCCCCTAGGCAGTCCTAACAAACTGAAAACTATAGGATTCTCCTCGAAATAACATTCATTTTGGTAGATTCCACTCCATGAGAAATGATATTATCAGAGAATCTCAACGAAGATAAATAGATCATTAGGAACCAACCAAGAATTCGAATAATAGGACTATTAGTCAAAGATATAAAGTAATGATAAGAACTGCTGGGGGACACCATAAACCCAATCAAAGCCATCGTGGTACATATGGGATCGTATGGAAATAATTCCATAAAGCATACTGATATGGAAATCTAGATGGAGGATGAATTCTATTGACATGGAGGTCACACTGATTTCACATTGCCTATATAGGGTTCAATAGTGATATATTTTCACACCCTAATATCAAATATGGTCACAAACCACTGTTTTGGAGTCAGCCACTATAATCGAACAAACATATTGATATGGATGAAATCATTCACAGTATAGTTGATTTAATTGACCAAGGGAACACTCTAACCCAATAGTTGTCCAAAAAATGAATATAAAGAGCCTTAATAACTCTTTAAAGAGATAAATGGATTGTTCCAATGGGAAACACTCTGTGTACAACTATTCCCATTGTTAACTATAATGAAATGGCTCACATGATATGTTGTCTCAAAATATAGGTAATGATGATGTAGTTGATGAAGTTTAAAGACAAATGGTATCTTAACCATATCCTCTATATATATCATTGTACATTAGCCATGTTTGTGTTTTGACCCATGTACACAAATACCTATCCGTCTATTAGTACACAACATGGAATCTAGACATGATATTTTACTCATGTCTATGTAATCTCTAAAGTACACTCCAAGTCATATAGAATAGTTTATGTTTTAGGTGATATGGGTCACAATTTGTGTGATATGAGTCAGACTCTATGTGATATTTATATTCTAGTCCTGTAAAATGTGGATCTATGAAAACCAAAACCCTAAAATTCCTAGAATAGAGATATATGATTTGTTTTTTTTTGTATTCCAATGTATTCCAAAGAACATGAAATTTGGTATTGAAAATTGTCTAATTTTCATGTATCCCATCGATGTAGAACTGTAATTTCTTGTCTATTGTAGAAATATGTTATTCGGTTGTTTCACTATGGAATGGGTGTGAAAATATCAAGTGATCTAGATATTTCCAAATCCCAGTCCAAATGATTAATTCATGTGGTGAATGATGAACTTGGGGATTAAATCTCATGAACATAAAAGTGGATCAAAACTCGGTGAATGTTTTCATCAAGCAATCATTAACCATAAATATTTTCATCAAATAACCACTAAACATAATATGAAATGTTTTTATTATTATTCAAAATTAAACATTATAAGGGATCAAAAACTATATTAATCAATATTATTTTTTAATACCTTATATGATAAATATAAATCTGAATTAATAAATGAAACATGAATACTATATAGGAAAATAAATTTTAAAATGAAATAGAAAAATAAAATAAAATCATAAAAGATTTTTTGGGAAAAAAATTTACATTGTATTAAAATAATATATTTTAAATTATATTCATAAATGAATTATATAATCTTGAATTGGAAAAATGTAATTTTATAATAATATCAAATAAATATCATTCAAAAATAAATAATGGAGACAAACATAAATGTCATTATAGAGAAAATATATTTGATCGTGGATGGAAATACCATTATATGTATATTTTTTAAAATAAATATGATGAAAACTGATTAGAAAAAATAGGAAATAAATAATCCATTTAAACAATTTAGAATAGATATATGATATTAATATGAGTTAATATATATTTATGTCTCAAAATATGATAGTCGAACTCTTGATGGAAGAGGAGAATATGGAAATAGTTTATAAATATTCATTTAAGGAAATTAGTATTTTTCTTAACAAAATATAATTTTATTGAAAAAATTAATTCGACAATACATTTTTTTATATCAATATTAAAAGCACATGATATAAATATGGTATAACATGTAGAATAATGGAAAAAGCTTAAGAAGAAATATTATAACTAAAGATAGTAGAATGAGTTATGAAAACCCATTATATGTTATTCTAGATATCCATCATAGTTAAATGTGAGTAAGAGCGTGAAAGAAGGTTATATTTTTGTTACTAATAATTATTTATGATATTATATGTAATGTTGATCTAGTAAAGTATATAAATGTTGACTGTGGTATAATATCGAAACATTCCATAATGAAAAGAAATATATAAAAAAATAACTTTTATCTTGATCTAATTTAATGCAAACAAACCTCTTATCAAGTAAAAATAAATAACATAATTACATATCTATGAAACTTATTCAAAAATATTTAAACTTATACTTCTCATTAATAATTTATTTTTGTAATACTAATTATTCATAATATATATTCAATATTTGATGTCATTAATCAGGATAATTTTGATATAGATTCATAATAGTAATCTTTTTCCTCATTATTCTCCAAAATAACATAATTAGATTATAAAAAACTATAATTTAATGTATATATTATAGTTATTTATTTCATTATAATTTAATTGAAAATATATTTTATTTGTTATCCATGATAAGTAAACTAGGGAAAATATTGCTTTTGTAAATCATAACAAATGAATGTTGTTTAAATAGTTGTTGAGGTAAATTTTAATGTTATCACTAAAAAATATTTATTTTTTGATTTCAATTATTTATTTTCCAAATACTTCCATGATAAAAATTTATAGCACTATTAATTTAGGTTCATAAACTGCCCTAACCTGAATATTTTATATTCTATGTTTAACTATGATTATTGAAGATATTCCTTCATTAAATTATAATTTAAGACTGATAATATTTTTTATATGTGGATATGAAGATTAATTATAAATTGTTGGAGTTATGAATAATTTAATTGAAAAATATGATCTCGCTTATAGATAAATTGGGTTTCATCTTGGTATAATTTTTTAAGTAATTTTTATTTACACTGTTATTTTATTGATAATGTTATTTACAGATTGAATTAATTCTATTAGAATAAAAAAAATTAAAAAAATTTATAACATATATAAAAAAACAATTTTTATAACCATCCATAAATTTATATTATGAAAAACAATGTTTGTTAATCATTTTGGTAGTAGTACCAACATATTCATTTGAAACATTTCAATTACTATCCATATAATGGAAGTGAAATATTTTTTTTTAATAAAAAATATAACAAAATATCATTATTTTATATATATTTATTTGTTTATATACTTTTGGATATATTATATCTGTATATAATGGATGAAAATGAAATTGATAGTATGTTAAAGGGTAAATAAAATTTATGTTAAGAATTCATATACTCATTTTACATATCTACTGTAAATGAATGTATTGTGGCACATTATTGATTCTAGAGGCTTCAAAAATTGTATCAGGTATGTAATATATTAATATTTCAAATAATAATTATCGGAATTTCTAAATAGGGATGTGACATTAAATTAGTGATGGTGCACTCCATTTATAGGTGAAAAGATGGAAGTGTATTTAAAAACAATTTTGGGTATGGTGTAAGAATGATACTTAAAATGAATTAGTAGAGTTATTTGGGGGAAATATAGTGACATGTGTATGTATAAAATTAAAAAATAATTAACTATTTAGTCATTTTCTTTGTATGTAATAATTTTTTAAAAAATTGATCTATATTATATTACACATTATAACAGTAATTAATAATGATTAATATTTATCCATCCTAGTAGTTATATTAATACAAATATTATATGAAAAATATTACCTTAGGTTTAAATTCAAATTTTAATGTTTGGATAAATTTCATATAAAGAAATTTATAAAGATAATAAAATGAATTTCTAATTTAAAACATATAATTTTATTAAAAATGTTTTCGTAGAAAAATATCTATTTAATTATTTTGTGTAATTATTATATTTTAAAATTTTAATTTATAAATTTATGTAAATTTCTTTCCTTATGTAAAAATATAATATTATTTTTCTTATTTTTAAATATATAAATTCCTTTTAATGGAAAATTATATAAAAAAATTATTATTCCATGAAAAAAAATTGTTCTACTATGGAACTAATATTTATCGTGCTAGATTATTTATATTCTCAAATACAAATTTGAGGCTATTTCATAATTTTAAAAAATTATTAAAAATTTCAATTCAATTTTATAAGAAAGAATTTATACTTATTTAGAAAATAATTTTTAATGATTCATCATAAAATGTGAAAAAGAAAATTTTTCAGAAAATTTATTTTTTTATGTATAATATTAATATGTAGGATAAAATAAACCATGTATTATATTTTCTACATGTAAATTTTATTATTTGTAAAAAAATTCATTATATATTGTTCTATAATAAAATTTTACTAGAATAAATTTTAATTAAATGAAATATCCAAAATATTTTTTACTCATAAATGTTAGAAAAATTCTTAATACATTAGTAAAATGATAACTAATCTAATCATGTATGATTTAAAATGTGTATTTTCAACTCTAAAAAACTATAAAACCAATATAGGAGTTTTATTTATATTTATTTCCACATCACAATGTAATAATAAATATATTTCAGTTATACGCTATAATTTTTACTATTATCTTAAAAATTAAATTATCGGTAAAAATAATTAAACAATATATATAAAAGTGAATTATTTTTATATTCCTTTAAAAAATAATAATAAATTCTCAAATTCAAAAAAACCCATTTTAATATGAAATATGAAGGTTATTAATTTTTTGTAGAAAATGTATCATTTTTTGTCATTAAATTTTAATTGAAAAAATATGTAAAATTCATTTGATAAAGGGATTATTAAATTAATAATTGCATGTTAATATCATCCCATTTTTTAATTACTTCTACCAGTGATAATATTGTGTAATAATTATTGAAATGTTTGATCTAGTGTTAATTCAGAGTGGTTATTCTGCTTTCATAGATCACGTGGAAATTTGCAGGAGGATGATATTTTTAAAAGTACAATGAAAATAATACCAAAAAATTTCAATTTTGGTTTGTGAAATATTCTAGTAAAAACAATATATAAGATACCTCTTTCTAAATCTCAAAAACAAAATATTTATAAGTGACACATTTATAACTCGATGGGATTTCAACCCTTGATTAATTTATTAATATTTTTACATTTCATTATTAAATGTAAATTAAAAAATATAATTTAATAGGAAATTTATATTTTTAATATATCAATGAGTCTATTTAGTTCATTATTTCATGTATAAAATATATTATCATATGTATTAATTATGGACAATAAAAAAATTTATTTTGAAAAATTAAATTCTCTTCCTAAAAATGAATTACAAACTCATAATATTGATTTCAAATCCATTAAAAACATTATAATTGTATAGAAAATTTTGAGATATATTAATGTTGTACTTTTTGTGAGGTTTTATCCATACGATCTTATATTAATCTAATAAACACATTTTTCTCATATAATTGAAAATTAATTTTTTTTATAACCCATTATTCCAAATTCACTAATATAATGGGATTTATATTTATTGAATTATATTATCATTTTATTGTTTTTGGATGATATATAAATTCATTTTAAAACCTTATGCTAATATTGTGTGGAATTCAAAGGCCTGGTTTTTCCAGAGTAATTGATTAAAATATGAATATTATTTTAAACAAAACATAGTTTAAATTTTCAATAATAAGGGGAATAACTCCTAAATGGCATCCCATATCTGTTATATGAGGGAACAGTTATGTATGAAACACTGTTTCTTCACTAAGTGTTTAAATTCGTTGTTAGTGAAGGTATTTTTGTAATAATTTTGTTTCATGCATAATTGAATAATATTAATTAATTAATTTCATTGTTTAATTTATTTTTAATGTATAAGAAAATTTCTCCTTTAAGTTTACCATTTTGAGTATTTTCTAAGGTTATTCCTCTCAAACCATAGTGATCTAAATTAATGTTGGGGATCATTATAATAGAAAAATATTGGATGAAGATCAGATTGTGGATCGTTACATTGATATTGTTATTTGATGTTATCTTTTTTTAACCACACCACCATTCATCATCAAAAATCTATCCCAACTCCCGGAATAATATTGATTTTTTCAATCCAATTTATTAATCATATAGGAACCCATATCAATTCCATGAACATAATTTGTAAATGAATCATTATAAGATCAATATTTATTAATTATATATGTTCATTGTGATTACTCATATTAGTTCATTAAATCGTATATAAATGAATTTAGGAAGGATGAAAATTTGACGATGATATATATAACATCTTATTTATTATTGGTTTATTCCTAGTTCTTTATACATTCATAGAATACATTTATTTGGCTCATTGTTTGAAAACTATCTTGTATATAGTCAATTTAATACCATTAATAATCATGGTGGACCAATACTCTGGTTTTGGTTAATCATAAAGGATTTGATAGATGTGTCAAAAATAGATTTTGATGATAAAAGGCCGCTTATAATTTATTATCATGTGTCGTATTTCATGTTATTTAAGTCAAAACAACTTGGTGCTTGGTGTCGCGATATTCGAGAGAATTCAAGACCAGATTCTATCAATAAATGATTAAAAGGGTTTAATAATCCATGGCCAACAGGTATGAAGGAGGTTAATATCACTATCAATATGAAGTATAGTGTTGATGATTTTCTATGTAATCAATCAATTTTGATATACAAATTTTGTATTTTTTTTTAAATTCCATGTTCGTCCCTCTAAGTGTTGGCTTGGGTTTCATGATGAAGTAAAGTATCACAAGCCATGTAAACCCACTGGGATGGCATGGTGTGTACATTGGAAAGTACATGGACACAACCAAGAGTACATTAATAATTTTACATAACATATGTGGACATATACATGTCAATGTGTATAATGGAAGGTACATGGGGACAACCAGGGATACACTAATAAGGCCATAGGGCACGATCTTGTGCCATGAAACCAGTATATGTCATTTTCATCCCTAAATCATTATGATAATAGAGGATTACAATCCTTCTGAGTCTTTGCCACTTTTACATACCTTGGGGAATCTAGATACACAGTGTACCCCTAGTACAAACTATATAACCACTTTAATATTAGTTATAAGTCTTTGTCTCATTATTCGAGATAATTCATGGTTATTTGAGATCCATTTTCTCCATTAACATAACATTAAATGGAAACATTACATCAAAATAAAAATAATGTGATACCATTTAGAGGATGAATCCTAGAATGATATTTTGGAATCCCACCATGAGACTAGATTGTGATCCTCTATCATATTTTTACAAATGGTGGGGTTTGTGGAGTCTGTATGACCTCCTTAAGTATGGTTCATGGAATCATTTCAATATGATCGTATATATAGAGAGTTTATCCATATTAGTTATGTGGTGTCCCCTACTGATTCTAGGTATATCCCCCTATCTAAGTATTAGGGTTTCTAAGACAAGTGAGATTTTTTCGGTGGGACCAATGCTCTAAACCTCATATTAGATACTTTAATGATAAAATGGATTGTGGAGTATATTATCCATTAATGGGCATTACATCATGCAGAATCAGGTGTCTTATTGATAGTTTTGATAACATGGTTTAACTATGTCGTTCTGGTGTATTTTTGGATGATTTCTATTATAAATTTCCAGCTTATATGTTTTATTCAGAAGAATGAAATTTTTATTATTGTTTTCTTTTTTTGGGGTGTCCCATTGGTTACTGCTATACACACAGACTATTAGATTCTACCAGTACATGTCATATCTTATGCATGTGAATAAAATTGTTTGGAATTATTTTGAGAAAACAAATCTATTGAATCAAATCATGATCATACATGGATGTGGTGATTTATGAGTTCTTTTATTTGATTGAAATCAGTTCCATTAGATTTGATTCAACTTTTTATAATTTTTTATTGGTATTATATTTGGTCCCATTTTCATTATCTGCATTGTACTAGTGAAATATACTATAATATCATATATATATATATATTTGAATCAATTGGAATTATTGTTTTAAATATAATAATTTTATGGTATTTTGGATTTTTGTGTGTATGTACGTTTGGATAATTCGTCCCATTAATTGGATATTCCAACTCGACACAATTCAACATCCCATGTACAATTAGATGGGGGATTAGGATAGTTAGAGGATGGACCATTGTGGGTCGGGTCATGATGGAGTGATATTAATAGAGTCAATTATATCGTAGTACTAAATATGGTTAGTTTGGTTTTGGGAAATAGTTTTTAGTGTTTCAAGGAAATCATTCAGGAAAGTGACTGTAGTGTCAGTGTGCTAGCTAAAAAATATATACACTGGGACACTAGTCACCTAACATTCAACTTGGAATACGTAAAAATTGTTTGTAGGGTATTTTTGTAAGATGAATCATAAAATAATGGGCAATGTATTCAATTTCATTCATGAGACATCTCCAAAGATATATTATTTTTATATGGTTCTAGAAGATTTTTCTGGATTCCTCCACTAAGACAATCAGAAAAGAATACGATCTGTGATCATTGAGATGATATTCATACAAACAAAGCTTTTGTATAGTGTTATTAACATAAGATAGAGAATTTGGGTGGCTTACCATTTATATCACCACCAACATAGTTGCAGCTAGCATTGGTAAATCTTGTTGATGATTCATGTAGGATGAGAGTATTTAAAATGTTTCAGAGGCCATGAAATCCCATATTTTGGGTAATCCAGACCCCTAGGTGTCTTGGGAATGGGTAGAGGAAGTAACTCATGTTTTTCACCATGTGAACACACAAATATACTATATGGCGGTCATCAAGATGATTCTTCTTCAATGGTATCACGCGTGATGTTGGGGCATAGTCACCTATTCACCTGTTGATTTTGATCTCTCTTAGTCATTCATTTATTATCTCTTCCATGAGGATTTATATTGAGAAATGTTGTGTTCAATGTGAATAAAAGAGATTATCAAAATCCAATAGGGATGTTTAACCATGGACGATCCCATAATGCAGATGACTAATATGACTGGATACTTAACAGATATGGTTCAAGATCTACTATTTAGATAAAAGTGTTTGGGGAAGTGATTATGATGGGACATCAGGGTTTCAATGGATTCTCATTTCATTCCCACATATGTTCTCTTTCTTTAGCATTCCATGGTTGTGGGTATATTCTTTGAAGATAATGAAATATTAGTGGGTGTTGGTAGCCTTTACCAGTGAGATGAAACCTCAAAGGAATTCATTGGATACTAGTTGTAGGGATTAAATCCTCTCATATGGATACGGATGTGATCTTAGGACACATGGTCAATGATGTTGATATCTTAGGGTGGCTTGAATCAGCCAATGGAGATATGGTTTTTCTCATGTGATGGATGAGGGAATCATGATTGGGATTTTATAACATTTCTTATATCTAATTGGAATCCATTTATGGGACCACCAATCAATATACATAGATAAGAGAATGGATATCCACATACATCTCTTCATTGACAGAGTACTAGTAGAGAAATTGGATGGTTAAATATACCTGACATATTACCATCGAAACCTCTAGGTGTTCCACAATAGGATCAGGTAGTTGGTAGTGTGGGACGATTATAGCAATAGGTTGTGGAGGCCTATCACCCTATCAATACATGGTTACATTGAGGTATGATCTTTGTTATTTATAATTAATATATAATATTTATTTACATAACATGGATCAATTCATTCATTTCCACTTACTTGGATTAGGACATGAAGTTTTCATCCATGCCATTGGCTCAACCATTATAGATGGAGTCAATGATAGTTTATAACTCAACAATCACACTCATATGATATTAAAGAAACATGATTCACAGTGGTGAAATTATTGAGTGATATATCTTTTTACCTTATATAGGGATTTAGGATGCTATTTTTGGAATGAATTGGATATCAACAATTAAATACCCTAATGAGTGTTTTAGGATGAGGAAGCAGTGGGTCCCAATTTATTGGAGATGGTGTTGTTTAGTGCGTTATTGGGAAACCTTGGATGAGTATTATGATCATAGTGATAGGATATTACAACTATTTAATAAAAAACCAGCAAGCCTGCATTTTAGGGAAGTATATAATTTGGGAAACCAGTTTCCTATAGTGATGGTAGAGTTTGGGGACATCTTTCATGATGATGTACCAGGTTTAATTACCCACCAATTGAGGGAATGATGAATTGAATTACACACCTAGAAGGGATTGATATATTCACTAGTATTTCATATGATTATTGTATAGAATCATGATTTGAGGGTGTAGTTGGAGTATTTAAATTATAATTTCATTGTGAGACCTAATGTTTCCTACAAGGTGTTGACAACATTGTTCTCCAAAAAATCATATTTGGGTGTCAGGTTCTGTGTGTAATATTGTAACATGAAGCTATTGACCATGATGATAATTTATCCATTATTGAGGATTGATGGCAACATTGATCACTTTAGATGGGCATTAGGGTTTTCAATTATTGACCTCAAATAATTTTATAATTATTTTCATGTATTTGATGATGATATATAGTTGATGCAATTCAAATGTTGTTATGGTCACGATAAGAACATGTTTATTTCATTTGGTGTGAAGAACACCCCATAAGTGTTCATGGGATTCATTATCCCAATATTTCATCCCATATTAGACAAGTGAGTGGTGGTATTTACCAATGAAATCATATTTTTCTATAATAATAAAGAGGATAATGAAAGACACATGAAAATGGTTCTTATTCACACTCAATGTGAATCAGAATTCTAAGAAGTTCTAAAAATGAATATGATGGATTGTAAAGGTCCAATTTATATGAAAAATCATCTTATAGGAAATTTTGGAAGTGTAAATTGATATGTATTTTGCAATGACTTCTTGGGAGAGCTCAAATAGTGGTACATCAGTGTGGAGATGTCATGGGATATGATGATAATATCGCAGGGTTTTACTCCGTTTATATATATTGGTAAAACAATTGAATTATTTGACCATATGTGGTAACTCTTCATGTAGACATAAAGGATCTAAAATTAATTTCATGGGTTGAGGTTGTGGTTGATGAGAACTACCTTCTTGATAATTCATGAGGAGGGTTTCAAGTACATGGTGTCATACGATCCATTATGAACTCGACATGGTTTTGATATGATATAGTGCTGGGATTTTATTACCTATGGATCATTTTATATGATACAAAAAGGGAAGAACTAGAAAAACCATGATATTGTGCGATTGGTTTTACTCTTCATAGTGAATATTTGGTGAAAGTACATGATGAACTAGAGTTGTATTTTCTACTCATAAAATATGTTCACATGTATGTATTATCAATGAAATATCCTAACTCAAGACATGGAATATTTATAGAGTTTCTCCAGGACTATGACTCCAATAGTTTCTATAATAAATGGAAGGATAACATGGTGGTAAAATCTTTCAAATAGAGATATTTTCCCTTGTTGTTGGATGATGCACCATAGTAGATATACATATGGTGGATTTTATTAGTGGACAATGAAAGTGAATCATATCATTAGTCAATGGTTATTTTCCCACAAATATTTCAATGTCTCATTTTGAGGATAATTATAGTGAGACATCATTCAACAAGAAATAAAATGGACATGATCTTGAGGTATGTTCACATGTTGTGGATAACTCCATTCATATCATATAACGATCGATTGTACATTTAACATTGTTAGAGGTGGTGATCAAGGAGTCTGAGGAATCCTCTTTTATGGGATATCCATTTGTTGAATAGATTTATCATAGCCTAAAATTTAAATTTTGGTGGATAAGAATAAAATCGGAGTTTAAGAGTCTTCCTCTCAATTCCTCAGGTGTTATATGTAAATGGTTGATCAACATCTTCTTGTGTATTTTTCTCAACACCTTGAGGTTCTCGAGATGAAGTGATATTGGATTCCCATTAACAGGGTGATAGTTATATAGTGTATGACAACGAGAAATGATTACATTTGGGTGATCATAAACTAACTGATCAGGTAATTCCACATCTCAACTATTGGAATATACTATCCCACACAATGCATGGGACACCTATATGTGAAAATGTTAATCTAAATCCACTGAGTCCCACCAACGATTATTTCAAATCCTGATTCTCACTTCACCACACAATTATATAAGGGATTTCAGTAGGCCACTGGAACTTAGTTATTATTTTAATCATTCATATGGTGAATAATAGACAAAATGTACCATTCATGTTTTTGCGGTGATGTTGCAGTCATTCATATTGGGCATTGGCAGTAATAGGGAGGATCATCTTACCTTGGTGGAGTTTGAAAACAAAATTATCTACCAGTGCACAATTTTTATGTAAATATTTAGGTACTTTATGGGATACCATGAACATCACCACTATCAGTGACTAATCTATGAAAAACATTTCAAAAAACTTGGGATGAGCACAAAAAGCTCAGTAAGGGATAGAAAAATATGGAAAGGAAACATGGGTACACATATACATAAGAATGAGTTCATACTTTACCCATAAAACATAGGCATATCAAATCATGAATAAATCATAGAAAACATAAGACATAAAGGTAACTTGAGGCATTCATAACATTCTTACGTAGGGAGTAACCCTCTTGGTTACGTTTGGAATACCCATCACAGTATATTCCCAAAATCTCTTCGGAGAAACCTTAACGTTTCACTCCTTCGCGTTACCCAATGCATTGGAGAGCTATATCGGGCTCACCCGCCCTTAGTTTATCACGGAACCACCCGTTTTCATAACAATGCCCAAGAACCATAACATAAACGTATCACATAAAACATGCATAAAGGAAACAAAACATTTCCACATTTCAATCACAATATAACATTTTAGTATTTTGAAATAATGAATCCAAAAAGAAACCATTTCCAAAACCATTTAAAACATTTAACAAAAAGATTTTTGAATCAAAGTGTCCCATACCACCTTGAAGCTTAAAATTTTAAACCATTAATATCCATATAAATAAATCCTTAAAACCATTTTGAAAACATGGATATTAATAAGAACAAATAATTAAAACATTTAAAACGATATTTTGGTTAAAGGGGTTTTACCAAAATTATAGACATTTGAATACAATAATTGAGGAATAACATTTAGTCAGAACTTTATAATATCATGAGAATAAATGGATTCATGATATAATACTCCAAAGGACAGTATATACACCATATAATAGTGAATTGGTGCATAACAACAATGAACCCTCAATAGAAATGTCAAATGTGACGAAATCCCTTATAAAGAAGGTATCCTTAAATTAAGGACAAAACAATCTCAAAAATATGTGTGAAAAATATAAATACACTCAATATAAGTGGATATTAAGTGTAAAACAATATAAGGACATTCACATATATTCAATGGATGACATATTCAATGACTACATGTTGAACCCAAAGAAATCGAAATTGGGTTAAAAAGTTCCCTTGACAGCCTAACGGCATCACATCAAAATGAGTTGATGAGAGATAAAAAGTGTATCTCATCACTTGGACATAAAATTTACATCAATAAGGATATAACATATCCCAACATAACAATATGTAAATTAAAAGACCCAACAAAAGAAGTCTTTTAAAAAAAAGAGGAGGGTGAAAGGTTCCCTTACCGACTTGGGTATCTTTCAAAACATACACCCCATGAAAGAAAGACAATAGGTCATTGATGTAAATACTCATAAACGAAAATATATTACACAAAGAGTAGAATAAAGGGCAGTACATACACCACTCAATGGAATTTGTGGAAAATGTAGTATAAATCTCATGGGAATGAAAGTGAGATGAAAAATCCCTTACAAAAGTTCGGCAGCCTAACGGCGCCACTCAAAACATCCAAAATGGATTGATGAGAGGAAATTGGGTCTCTAATCATATGAACATAACAAGTACAGTAGGAGTAATATAAAAGAACATCCCAATCATAAGAAATATGAGCTTAAAAGGAATGACATAAAAGAGTGTACTTATAAAGAAAGAGAGTTGTAGGATCCCTTACCTCGGGTCTGACTTGACTCGATCGTTCTTTAATCTCCTGAATAATAAACTTGAGTTAATTTCTAATTCCTTAAGAACCCTTTTTCAAGTTAATTATTACTTTTATACCACTTTTTACCATGTCACAAACATTATGTAATCATTTAAGTTAATAATATTTGTTTTGCCGATATTTGGTTCTTAAGTCGAAAGTGGTCTTCTTACAATTACATGTTGTTCGTGTGGCCAAACGTTTATTATATCCAGAATTGTATTCATTATGTAGATATCATATATTTCATATATATCCAGTACATGCATGCATTTATAACATTACATAGTCATTTAGAGGTAAGAAATGAAATGCACCGTTCATGGAGACGGTAAGCCGTACGTACGCATGAACGCTACTTTCATTTCTATTTCGTATTTTATAGAATGGAATAATAATGATATAAAGTTATATTATAATTCCAGTATAATATCATATATAATATCATATTTCCATCCTTTATACATCCCAAATATGGTATTTAACGAATCAAATCACTTTGAGGGGGCGGTAGTCTGCACTTCCTTAAATGAAGATATCGCGTGTACCCATAATGGAAGCCATAAAGGTAAGACAAAAATGAAAAATACAGAAGCATAAATATAACATAAACATATTATATATCATATATAAAAATAGTGACATCATAATGGCCACCTTTGAAGGTGTTAAATGAGTATTGAACAATCATCGTTTCGGGAGGCAGAATTTCGCCATCCACGGAAACCGTATGTTCTTTAACCATTTGATGCAGTTGTGTGAGAGTGTAGCTCAAATAAATATTATAACAACATCCTAGTATATTGAAGATACTGATGTTGTTACAAAAGAAGTAAATAAAAAGAGTTTAGGGGGTTGGAGAAGCAAAATAAAACAAATGAACATGAGAGAAAGAATTACCTTTAAAAGTGTAACTCCTTTTGATTTAAGCCTAAAGGCTTCCTTTGAAAGGTTTCTGCCCAAAGGGAGTCCTCTAGGATGAGGAGAGGGATGTGGAGAGAGCTAATGGGCAGGGGTTGGCCGAGCCAAAGGCTTGAGAAGTGTATGGAATGAGGTAGAGGTGGGGGCCTTTTATAAGAGGAGAGGAGGGGCACTTTTGGAAAGTAAAGAAATATTACATTATTTGAAAATTTGTTTCGGTTTCAAAAGGTCCCACATTGATATAATTCGTGGATAAGGTGATAAGGCTTCTAAATCCACTCATCCAATTGGTTTTGGACATGTGTAGGTTGTAGATTTTCCATTATCTTTCCATTTTAATTAAATCGTCAAATAATGATGTCATCGCTGCATCATTATTATGTCATAAATAATTAAATTTCTTTAATGTCTAAAAATTATTAAAAAAATACTATGATATAGGAAATCGTTTTATCTTTCCAATGAATATTTATAATAAAAATTTGGACTTGTATAACCCCACTTAAAAATTGTTTTCGTAAAACATATTATGTTTGTGTCATTTTCACTTTAACATTAAATAAAAATATATTAAAGTCATTTTCCAACTAAAGTGGCTCCATGGGGTCCCCAAGTTGGCCCATGGCTTGTCATGGTCGGCCATGACACAACCAATACGGTTGGGACATGTGTCTAGGTCATTTCATATTATTAAAGCATTATTTATACCTTAAACTATACTAATTACCACTAATCGCGATTAAAAACTTAATAAGTTACTATTCACCAAAAAAATTATTTTTATCCCATTGAACCACATTTTACTTCTTAATGACAACCATGTATGTCGGATTTTCAAAATTCAATACACATTAGTGGTAAAATTTCATTTAACTGAAAAATCAGTTTGCTTGATTACCACTTAGTGGTTTCACTATTCATCAAAAATTGAAGTTTTTCAGAAAAATCCCAAAAATTCACCCTAAGCTATAATTGATATTCCGAATTCAAAAATGAAGCCCATTTTACAAAATTCAAAACATATTAGTCACATTAATTAATTTAATAATTAATTCCCGCTGTCAGCGCAAATAGCGTGTTTTCATAAAACAATAAGTATCAAAAGATTGACACTAGTTTAAGTCCGATTTCAAAGTGAAATTGATTCCAACGACCACTATTGGTTTTAATGGTAAAAATATTTTCTAATTTCACTTTAAAACCAATTAAAAAGATAATCTAATCATATAAATAAATTATATTAAAAAGCGGTTTTGAATTAAAATACAACATTTTACACTATTCATTAAAAAATGAACTTTATCAGAAAAATACCAAAAATTTACACAAAGTAAAATTTGATGTCCCGATTCTTAATAAGAGTTTTATTTGGTCCAAAAGAATGTTTAAGAGTGATCAAAACTATATTTAATGACAGTTCTCCATCAAAAGGCGATAAGTGAACCTTTAGTGAAAACTAGGGCATATATGCCTAAAATTGAATTCTTTCCGTATGTTAAGCCTCTATCCTTTATTGGATAATTGTAAAAACATTTAAAAACATATATAATCATATTTCAGTTATTTCTATCCATTCCCGCCATTACAACGGCTACATGTTAACTACCATTTAAAATATTATTATTTTATTATTAGAGTGCAACGTAAGATTCCCAAGAAACTCGTTGTTGCGTGTTGGGTACGCCATCGAGCATAGCGTCCCCTTTAAAGTCATTTAAATATTTTATTCACAAATATGGATAAATATGAAATTTCATATTCTGTATTTACCTGGGATGTTACATCCTTCCCCCCTTTTGGGAATTGCGTCCTCGCAATTTTAAAATTGCGCTTGGAAACATCCTTGAAAGTCCCACATCGGAACAAAAGTCGGTAAAACAAACACTTTAAAATAAAGAAAGATAAGTACAAAGGTCACCCGAGTTAACCCATACTAGGATTCCAAGTGTGAAAATATGGACATGGAGGAGAAAACATAGGGTCATGTTCTTATGGAGAGTGATAGAAAACATGTTTAGGAGAAAGTTAACAATGAGAAAATCACAAACTTGTGATGGGTTAAACGGTATTCGATTCCCCAGTAGGAAAAGTTAATATACAACATTTTTGTTTTAAGTTACTTTTTATTGAGGAATTTATTCATAAGGAAACATAATCACTTATCATATTGACTTTCAACCTTTATTATATTCCTTACACAAACTCATATTTTCTCCAAAAGTCGAGTATTTAGGAAGACTTGTTAACATTAAGAGTACTATAATCAACTTCTAGAGGATCACCTAATCCACAAAAGATAACTATGTACTTCCCATGTCTTTAGACTTTAACCAAATCCAAAACCAAAAAGGCTAGTACAATATCAGATAATTTAGAAAAGGATAACCCCTTATAAAAAGAAAATCTATTCTTAATCTCCCAAATTTGTCCAACAAAACCCAAAGTTCAAAGAGGACCATCCGATAAACAATTTGTCCATAAAATTATTCAAAGTAAACCAATATAAGATTGAAAACCAAATCTTTGAAGGATTTAGTCACATAGTCTTCCAAGTTAAATCGTAACATTTATCTCCAAACAACATCAGTTGCTCCTAAAGTCTCACATTGAAAAGTAATTATCCTAATCACATATCCTCCATGATAGGTTAATCATTTTCATAAATAACCCAAAATAAACTTACTCTTAATTCATAATATCATATAACTGAAAAGAATCAGTCAAACTAACCAGGGACTTCACGTAGTCCAGTGGTAGGCGATAAATAACAGTCGCACTTTGGTTGTGGGTTCGATTCCCGCAGCTTTGTCCGATGCGACGGGTAGTCACACAGTCTGCGTGTTGTCCTTTTTTCAAAACTATATAATTCTCAAAACATTCCCCAAAACTAGATAAAATCTTCAGAAATATTCACCTCATATATTAACCTCAATTTTATCTCATGCCTTCCACTTCAATCATAACATTTAGTAACCCATAATTTCCTCAAAAGTAAGGATCATATAAACCCAAATGGTTCTTTATAACTATGTCCACAAAAGAAAAGATAACTATTCCTTGGATAAAATTTGCCTATATTAAACATCAGGGTTACACATAATATAAAAAGTCTTCTAATGTAACCCCTTCATCAAAAGAGACTTGATAATCTTAAGAATTTCACCATAACTCTTGAAGCCCCTATATGTTGACATCTTACTCATTCAACATTCTTCATGATCCATTATCCATTCCTTTCCAACCTATTCCGAAATACCTCTTTCCTACAAACAAAATCATGAATCATATCCCAAGATTCCAAAATAAGAAAACAATAGTCATGAAATAGTACATACCTTTGATTGGTCATTGTCTGTTTCTTCATCCTCAATCGGAATGGCATTAGGTATTGGTAAACGAATATTGGTACGCTCTTGGTGACCCCATTCACGAAACTTCTTCATAGGACATGTGTTTGCATAATGACCATGCACACCACATTTAAAACATTCAATTGATCCCTCAGAAAGAACTTCTTTCCCTTTCCTCGAGTCAACTGGATGCTTCCTTTTTCCATGACAGGTTCTTGATTTATGACCTTCATTTCCACATCTATAGCATATTTCTATCCCTTTGAAACATTTTCCTAGGTGTTTCTTTCCACATCTTTGACACATAGGTTTTTGAACACACATACCTTTATGATTATTTCATGTACTTCCGTAGGGATTTGTTTCTTGCATATATGATTCCTTAGAGAAAACTCCAAGGTTTAGGTGGTCAATCATGACTCCAGATAGTTGGTTGAGGATAATCAGAAGAGTTCTCATTACAGCTCCCATATCATTCAGTTTTTTGCTCAAAAAACTGTCACAGTTTCCTTCACATCCACTGTTACTTTGGTGCCTGCTAGATCCAGCCATTTACTAAAACCAAAAAAAGGTCAGTGTGAGTATATCAACAAAACCATCATGTACTAATGAGGAAGATAAACACTATGATACACTTACTCATTAACTTTATCTAAAACTAGGACTCTTTCTGAAATCCTAACCATTATGGTAATGTCACTTATGCTTAAAGAGTACCCTAACCTCTAAAGTTATCTAAACCGACCTTTGATACCAACTATAAGGCCCCATCCATAAACCTTACTTAATCTTGAGTTATTACAAGATTACACATTGAGGATCTTTTCAGGTTTAGAGTTTTAGAGAATTAGATCATGAAACTTGCATTACATTCCACATTTAAACAAAGTGGTTACATAAAAGACAGTATTCATTCTTCCCATCAACGGAAACATATTTGAAATATAACACGGATTCTTTCTTGACACATCCTTGACACTATCATCACATCATGTACCTTTCCCTTGACCTGTGAAAAACATTTCAAAAACTTGGGATGAGCACAAAAAGCTCAGTAAGGGATAGAAAAATATGGAAAGGAAACATGGGTACACATATACATAAGAATGAGTTCATACTTTACCCATAAAACATAGGCATATCAAATCATGAATAAATCATAGAAAACATAAGACATAAAGGTAACTTGAGGCATTCATAACATTCTTACGTAGGGAGTAACCCTCTTGGGTACGTTTGGAATACCCATCACAGTATATTCCCTAAATCTCTTCGGAGAAACCTTAACGTTTCACTCCTTCGGGTTACCCAATGCATTGGAGAGCTATATCGGGCTCACCCGCCCTTAGTTTATCACGGAACCACCCGTTTTCATAACAATGCCCAAGAACCATAACATAAACGTATCACATAAAACATGCATAAAGGAAACAAAACATTTCCACATTTCAATCACAATATAACATTTTAGTATTTTGAAATAATGAATCCAAAAAGAAACCATTTCCATAACCATTTAAAACATTTAATAAAAAGACTTTTGAATCAAAGTGTCCCATACCACCTTGAAGCTTAAAATGTTAAACCATTAATATCCATATAAATAAATCCTTAAAACCATTTTGAAAACATGGATATTAATAAGAACAAATAATTAAAACATTTAAAACGATATTTTGGTTAAAGGGGTTTTACCAAAATTATAGACATTTGAATACAATAATTGAGGAATAACATTTAGTCAGAACTTTATAATATCATGAGAATAAATTGATTCATGATATAATACTCCAAAGGACAGTATATACACCATATAATAGTGAATTGGTGCATAACAACAATGAACCCTCAATAGAAATGTCAAATGTGACGAAATCCCTTATAAAGAAGGTATCCTTAAATTAAGGACAAATCAATCTCAAAAATATGTGTGAAAAATATAAATACAGTCAATATAAGTGGATATTAAGTGTAAAACAATAAAAGGACATTCACATATATTCAATGGATGACATATTCAATGACTACATGTTGAACCCAAAGAAATCGAAATTGGGTTTAAAAGTTCCCTTGACAGCCTAACGGCATCACATCAAAATGAGTTGATGAGAGATAAAAAGTGTATCTCATCACTTGGACATAAAATTTACATCAATAAGGATATAACATATCCCAACATAACAATATGTAAATTAAAAGACCCAACAAAATAAGTCTTTTAAAAAAAAGAGGAGGGTGAAAGGTTCCCTTACCGACTTGGGTATCTTTCAAAACATACACCCCATGAAAGAAAGACAATAGGTCATTGATGTAAATACTCATAAACGAAAGTATATTACACAAAGAGTAGAATAAAGGGCAGTACATACACCACTCAATGGAATTTGTGGCAAATGTAGTATAAATCTCATGGGAATGAAAGTGAGATGAAAAATCCCTTACAAAAGTTCGGCAGCCTAACGACGCCACTCAAAACATCCAAAATGGATTGATGAGAGGAAATAGGGTCTCTCATCATATGAACATAAAAAGTAAAGTAGGAGTAATATAAAAGAACATCCCAATCATTAGAAATATGAGCTTAAAAGGAATGACATAAAAGAGTGTACTTATAAAGAAAGAGAGTTGTAGGATCCCTTACCTCGGGTCCGGCTTGACTCGATCGTTCTTTAATCTCCTGAATAATAAACTTGAGTTAATTTATAATTCCTTAAGAACCCTTTTTCAAGTTAATTATTACTTTTATACCACTTGTTACCATGTCACAAACATTATTTAATCATTTAAGTTAATAATATTTGTTTTGCCGATATTTGGTTCTTAAGTCGAAAGTGGTCTTCTTACAATTACATGTTGTTCGTGTGGCCAAACGTTTATTATATCCAGAATTGTATTCATTATGTAGATATCATATATTTCATATATATCCAGTACATGCATGAATTTATAACATTACATAATCATTTAGAGGTAAGAAATGAAATGCACTGTTCATGGAGACGGTAAGCCGTACGTACGCATGAACGCTACTTTCATTTCTATTTCATATTTTATAGAATGGAATAATTATGATATAAAGGTATATTATAATTCCAGTATAATATCATATATAATATCATATTTCCATCCTTTATACATCCCACATATGGTATTTAACGAATCAAATCACTTTGAGGGGGCGGTAGTCCGCACTTCCTTAAATGAAGATATCGCGTATACCCATAATGGATGCCATAAAGGTAATACAAAAATGAAAAATACAGAAGCATAAATATAACATAAACATATTATATATCATATATAAAAATAGTGACATCATAATGGACACCTTTGAAGGTGTTAAATGAGTAATGAACAATCATCGTTTCAGGAGGCAGAATTTCGCCATCCACGGAAACCGTATGTTCTTTAACCATTTGATGAAGTTGTGTGAGAGTGTAGCTCAAATAAATATTATAACAACATCCTAGTATATTGAAGATACTGATGTTGTTACAAAAGAAGTAAATAAAAAGAGTTTAGGGGGTTGGAGAAGCAAAATAAAACAAATGAACATGAGAGAAAGAATTACCTTTAAAAGTGTAACTCCTTTTGATTTAAGCCTAAAGGCTTCCTTTGAAAGGATTCTGCCCAAAGGGAGTCCTCTAGGATGAGGAGAGGGATGTGGAGAGAGAAAATGGGCAGGGGTTGGCCGAGGCAAAGGCTTGAGAAGTGTATGGAATGAGGTAGAGGTGGGGGCCTTTTATAAGAGGAGAGGAGGGGCACTTTTGGAAAGTAAAGAAATATTACATTATTTGAAATTGTGTTTCGGTTTCAAAAGGTCCCACATTGATAGAATTCGTGTATAAGGTGATAAGGCTTAGAAATACACTCATCCAATTGGTTTTTGACATGTGTAGGTTGTAGATTTTCCATTATCTTTCCATTTTAATTAAATCGTCAAATAATGATGTCATCGCTGCATCATTATTATGTCATAAATAATTAAATTTCTTTAATGTCTAAAAATTATTAAAAAAATACTATGATATAGGAAATCTTTTTATCTTTCCAATGAATACTTATAATCAAAATTTGGACTTGTATAACCCCACTTAAAAATTGTTTTCGTAAAACATATTATGTTTGTGTCATTTTCACTTTAACAATAAATAAAAATATATTAAAGTCATTTTCCAACTAAAGTGGCTCCATGGGGTCCCCAAGTTGGCCCATGGCTTGTCATGGTCGACCATGACACAACAAATAAGGTTGGGACATGTGTCTAGGTCATTTCATATTATTAAAGCATTATTTATACCTTAAACTATACTAATTACCACTAATCGCGATTAAAAACTTAATAAGTTACTATTCACCAAAAAAATTATTTTTATCCCATTGAACCACATTTTACTTCTTAATGACAACCATGTATGTCGGATTTTCAAAATTCAATACACATTAGTGGTAAAATTTCATTTAACTGAAAAATCAGTTTGCTTGATTACCACTTAGTGGTTTCACTATTCATCAAAAATTGAAGTTTTTCAGAAAAATCCCAAAAATTCACCCTAAGCTATAATTGATATTCCGAATTCAAAAATGAAGTCCATTTTACAAAATTCAAAACATATTAGTCACATTAATTAATTTAATAATTAATTCCCGCTGTCAGTGCAAATAGCGTGTTTTCATAAAACAATAAGTATCAAAAGATTGACACTAGTTTAAGTCCGATTTCAAAGTGAAATTGATTCCAACGACCACTATTGGTTTTAATGGTAAAAATATTTTCTAATTTCACTTTAAAACCAATTAAAAAGATAATCTAATAATATAAATAAATTATATTAAAAATAGGTTTTGAATTAAAATACAACATTTTACACTATTCATTAAAAAATGAACTTTATCAGAAAAATACCAAAAATTTACACAAAGTAAAATTTGATGTCCCGATTCTTAATAAGAGTTTTATTTGGTCCAAAAGAATGTATAAGAGTGATCAAAACTATATTTAATGACAGTTCGCCATCAAAAGGCGATAAGTGAACCTTTAGTGAAAACTAGGGCATATATGCCTAAAATTGAATTCTTTCCGTATTTTAAGCCTCTATCCTTTATTGGATAATTGTAAAAACATTTAAAAACATATATAATCATATTTCAGTTATTTCTATCCATTCCCGCCATTACAACGGCTACATATTAACTACCATTTAAAATAATATTATTTTATTATTAGAGTGCAACATAAGATTCCCAAGAAACTCGTTGTTGCGTGTTGGGTACGCCATCGAGCATAGCGTCCCCTTTAAAGTCATTTAAATATTTTATTCACAAATATGGATAAATATGAAATGTCATATTCTTTATTTACCTGGGATATTACACCTATGATGTTAAATGAGGGTGACCATGTATTCCTATGTATATCTCTATGATTTTGATTACATTGGGTTTTCTAGGGATCATGTTATATTTAAGATTCTATTTATCATTCCCAATAATTCGTTGATTTGGTGTGCTAGCATACCCCTTTCCTCTACCAATATAGTTGGTTCATGTACATGATGTTTTCCATGTGATGAAGCTAATGATGTATGTGTATAAATTGTCACATGTTATCGACTAGGGTGAGTTAGAAATTGAGTACAGTTCTATATATGATGAGTACCCAATTAATGGTTAGGATCGTATGGAGAGGATCCAATATGGGAAATTGATTCCCATTGTGAGTCTCTACTGCTAGAAAGAAAATCATATAGTGTGAAATTGGGATATGGAGTCACATATTCAAGCCTAGTAACCTCTTAATTTTTATTTTATATTTCTATTTTTGTGATGAAAATACCTATGTTGGGGAGAATGTAATGACTTGGATTATTTATGTATTGAATTTTTGATATTATCTTGATTAGTTTTGTGACCATTATCTAAAACGATGTGCATTTATAAGGCACTATGATCCCAGAAAAAATTTTAATCGATATTAAATATATTAAATTAAATGTCCATATTTTTTTACAAATAATAATGAATTACACTATAATGGTTTCCCATATATGATATTTAGTGGAACCATTGTATTCAGAATGCGGGTTTTACAAAAGGTGTGACATGAAAATTGATATTTCAGTGTGTTTTTAAAAATGACATCATGGGTGTAAAGGAAAATCATAATAAAATATTTAATTTTTTTTATATATCATTGATGAAGATACTGATTTCTATAATATTTATATGGTTATGATGATTTTCATAGTATTGGGATGTCTAACCCTTTATATCTATATGATTGTTGGAGAGATTCCCATGGGAATGATTAAAAATTAGGACAAGATCGTGGTTCATTATTCTAGGATAGTTCTTGGATATCATTAGTAATAAATAAAACCATTGTTCATTATCCATGATCCATGTGATCAACAGGCAGCATATTGATTTGTTTTTTCCAACCCATTTATAATTGTTTGGATGAAAGTTGATCACTTCAACAAACTAGATAGATATGTGAATGATAGGTACATTTTTGTCGAGGGAATTATATTTTTTCATTTTTATTCATTCCCCATGATTCATCCTCATAAATGAAAATGAATAGTTTCTTAATGAATAATGGTTGAGTATAGTTCCTCCATTCATAGGGATTTTGGTATTATTCTCCCATTCATCGTATTTTTTATCATTGTCTTACCTATTGGATAGTAGAACATCAAATATAAGTAACAAATATGTGGAATTACCATTAATTAGTGCATCAAATCAATTTTATAGGACATGTTCATTACATAGGATATTATCAATGTGAAATGGTAGGGGTGGACAATTGAAAGTGGATAATAATAAAAATGATGTTCTTTTATTATAGATTTTCAAGACAATATGTCATGTTTATTTACAAGGATATTTTTATGAGACATTTTATTTAAAATGACATTTATCAATGATGGAAAGTGTTAGACGATTCAAATTATTTAGGGTCATGTTGTAGAGTCGGATCTGGCGACATGTTGGATGATGCTGAAGAGATACTAAATGATATAGAAATCCTCATTACACAAGATGTGTAGTTTAGTTTTATAGGCCTTGATGGGACCTATCAAAGTGGACATGGTTTTATGATATTATTATGTAGCATATTCCATGCAACTCCTATGTCAAAACATGGATTTTACTTTGGACCATACACTGACATGACTAGAAGTACACAGACTATGTAACACAGTGTACATGGTATCAATCATGGTCAAGTGTAAACATGATTGTATATCACCACATCCATATATACATGGACACATCTAGATTGCATGAGAATGTGTCAGGTTCCCTATGTACTCCATGTTCTTCACACGAGTTCCATTTATAATGAGAATGATATGTTTGGTGTGTATTTAACACATAGAAAGTCTTGGGGATAGATTGACATGTCATGTACCCCCAAAAATGATTTATAACCCCTTAAAATGTGTTCGTTTCACTTCATTGATTTTCTTTGTATTAGTCCTGGTTCATTGTGTTCCTACGGCCTATTACCAGAAGTGTTATATGAGTAATAGAATCCACATCCCAAGACTGTGGTCCCCTTTAGAGGATGAGTCTCTCAAAGAGGTTTTGGAATCCCATTGGGAGACTAGTGAGTGATCCAATATCATCTTTATAATCTATGTTTATTATATTAATTTTAATGAAATAATTTATGTATTATTGGATCATCTAAATGTAGAAAAAGATAATAGTTCTTGTCAAATCATTGTATCCAGATCCCATAAATAATCGGTTGATCCATGTTGGGATCATGGCATCCCCCATTAGTTCTAGCTAGAACCCCTAATTGAGTATTATGTTAGTATAAGAGAAGTGAGATTTATTGGGTGAGGTGAATGATAAGTACCACTTCAACAATATTATATGTGCATATCTTTCCTGAGAAGGGGGATTATCCCATAACGATCATTACAATATGTATAATCATGAGGTTGGATGTAGGTTGTCACCAGATGGTTCTGCAGTGTCTTTGTTCAGTCTATTAGGGTGTTATCGATTATTAATTAATAGTTATATCATTTATTGAGCTTACTGTAATTTTTCCAATTTGATTGTATTTTTTGAGGTATCCTACAAGGTATTTATATGATCACCCATTCCAAGTATCATCCCACATGTGTCATGTCATTAAAGAAGTGGCCCCATTTGTTGTGTTCTTGGAGGATATAGAGTTCCATGATCACACCATGAGATTGGCAGGAATAATTTTTACCAATTGTTTTATTTTGACCATTTTCCATGCCCCTGAAGTAGGTTAGACTCAGTTCAATAATTTTGTATGCTTGATTTTGGAATATTATTCACTTTTAAATCTTTAAATTTCTATTTTCTTATGGAATTATATATGTATTATGACATTAGATTCCGTTTTATTACATTTCATCACTATATGGGTTTGGAAATTTCTGCATCTGTATAGTTGATTTAGGACAATGCCTATAATTTTTGGGATATTATTACATAACACTGCTCGATATCCTGTGACCAATTAGAGGTGGTCATTGTGATGTCATGGGTATCACCAAATTGTTTTGGGTCATGAATAATTTTCTATTTTGGTTTTATAATCAACCATATACTTATAGTTTATCAGTGGTTCATTTGAATTATTAATTTTTTTCCTGTTATATAAATTATCATGGCCATTATATAGATATCATCAATCCAAATATCATATCTCATCTAATTTAAATAAGGAAGGATAAAATTATTTTATTAGAAGACCATTTCAATTATAATTTCTATGAATGGAGCTATACATAGGTTGTAAAATAGTGATTCCAATAGAAATTTATATTAATAAATCACTATCCAATAATTATGATTTCTATTTGAAGTCCTTATCAATCATTAAAGGTATAATTAATTCTTTTGGAAAATATAAAAATGGATTCGGGAGATTCCATCAGTGGATGAATATTTCTTTTAACTCTATAATATTTTCATTACATTACTTTAGTTGTTGTTTATTTATTAAAATTCCACTAATCTAATTCCATTTATTTTTATGATTACTAATATTATTTTAATCCCCTGTATTTGGGAATCGTCTTAGATAATTCAAAAAATACCATCTTTTAAAAATTATATGTTTTTTCGTACTTTGAGGAAAACACTTTATAATTCCATAGTTTCTTCTATGAAAATAAATATTCCATGGTATGTTTTTAAATTTTCCCAATATTACTATAGATAAATCATGTTTTCTATTATTTACATTTACCTCATTTCCTCTTCATACATTTAATTCAAGATTTAAATTAACCTGTAATTACATTATCTTAACTATTACATGAACATCCACAAGACTACATCCTTCTATTTATTTGTTTATTTTGGATTCCAACTTTTTTTATAATTATATTAAAACTCAATGATATCTATATTTACATATTTATAAATCCTTGTAAACTATATTCAATCTAATTAGAATTCCCATTGGAGTAATATGTTTATTTTTATTGAAATACATTTTAACTTGGTTTAATGTGGACTCAACCATTATGTAAACCCCATTTTGATAATTTGATCGAAGAATAATTATTATTTTAATTGAATTATCATAAATTACCTCATGAAAATTACACCAAGAAATAGTACTCTGTAAAATCATTTATTTATAATTAAGTTGAACTTATGCCACTCTTGGTTTATTCATTAATTCATTAGTTTCAGTTCTATCAAACTTATTTTTCTAATTCATTAAATTAAAAAATCCTTTATCGTATCTCATATTGAATATTTTTTAATAATTTACAATAAACATAGATTCTTTATACATGAAGTTAGTTAGGTATATTTTTCATGAACTATGTATTGAGTGAGTTATTACACAATATTATTATATCAGGATTATAAAAAATTTCGATTAATTTATTATTATTACACAATGTTACATCTTTTCCAATGCCTATTTCTGTATGTAATATCTATAAAATGATGTTCATTACTGGATAAAACTAATATATTATCATTACAAAAATATAGTATGTGAACACGTAAATTTACACATTCATATAGTTTTATTTAATGTTCCCCATCAAAATCACTAAAAAATTGATAGACCTTTACTCTGAGGAATAATATTGTGATCCAATCCATAAAATTTATAAAATATAATTATTATATATATAATTATATTTTAGTAAATTAGACCAAGGTTATAGATTAATAATCTATTATAAGGACTTTTCGAAAATTATTAATTTTTAAAATATCTTCTTAATAAAATGGAAATATTATTATTGTACAATGAATTTATTACACCATATTTAGTATTAAGTATATCCCAAAAACTATCTACACATGATAGTTATCCTGATATAATAAATTTTTTGGATTTCGTTCATTGCCTGGCTAAATAGAATAATAAGAATTTGTAATCTGAAGCTTAAAATTATTATATTCCGCAGAAGTAAAATTCAAGCATCATAAGTAATCAAAATAAGGATATCTGGTTATGAAAATATTCACTATAATAATGTAGAATATATATAAAATTGTTTACTAGAAAATCCAGGATAAAATTATTTTATTTATAGCATTATGAATTGTCACAAAGCTATTAATTTCAAATGTTCTTCGAAAAATTATAATTTTACCACTATATATTACAATATATCATTATAATAAGCCATGTTTTACTCACAAAACCATCATCACGTCATGTAAAATATTCCATGGTATAGTATGTTCATTCCATAAAACATATATAATATATTATATGTTATTCTTCTATATCAAAATCATTAGATATATATAATTAATCTCCCACACATCATGAAATAATATATGCATACACATATAATTTTTTCACTACATAATCTCAAAATGTCTTATGATATATAATGATTTACCCAATTCATTGTATGACTATATATTTATGTGTACACCCATAAAATTATATTTTGTACATTGATATTTTTTCCATGTTTAAAAACATGAAAATTTTCATTCGTGAATTATAGACCACAAATAGATTTGTGTTACATGATTATTTCCATAAAACATGACCAAAATTGATTAAGTGAAATAAGGTGGATAATTACAAAAGGCCATATTCAAATATAAAAATAAAAATATATATTTACTTTTATATAGATATAATTATACACTATAATATAGAATGGATCATACAATAATAAGGTATCAGGAATTTGATTTTCTGATTACATGTGATTTATCCACAAATGGACAAATATAATTTTTTTGGAAAAACATAATCATTATTCAAAAGTTGTAAATCTATTATAATAGTAAAAATAAAATGTAAATGAAATCATACTTATTATATATATATATATTAACATTTTTTGTAAAAGATAATATTATAGGTGACATTTAAAATGTTGTAAATATTTGAACTGAAAACATTTAAAAACATTAATATTATAATAATAAATAATAGTGGATTATTTAATTTCAAATTTGGATTCTTAAAGAAATTTTTCTCCATAAGATAACATATTTTATCAAATAAGGAAACTCTTTATAATAGTTTTTGAAAGAAACCATTTTTAAAACCTAGTGTATTAATATTTGTAAATAATTTTTTTAATGGAATTTAAATGAATTTTATTGTCAGAAGATTAAATACATAATATTGTTTCAAGATATAACATGAAAATATTGGAGGGGAATATAAAATAAATACATTCATGAAAAAGTATCATTTATTGGGATTTATATGATTTTTATTGTCATTGTATTTATATAGTGGAACTTCATTCTTGAATAATGTGGATTCAAATAAAATTCATTTTCCAATTATTTAAATTGGGTATTTAATATAAAGTTATAGTTTAACCCCATAGATAAAAATTTTAAATCAATATTTTATAATGTGTTATATATAAAACTATAATTTTTGGGAATTTTTCAACCATAGTCAAAATAATAAAATATCATGAAAATAAGTGAATATTACAATATAAATAATTTTTTAAGAAATTTAATGATAATTGGTGGTAGTTATACCATAAAAAAGTATTCCATTTAATAGAATCAAAACATTCCTTAGTGATGATTGATTGAGACGAACACCCTTCCCTTTTATATTGTTTTCCTTGAACAAAGTCCTGTAGCTAGTATAAAAGAAAAAAATATAATTCATTATATAAAATTATGAATAAAAAACATTTCAATTGATAATCCTCAATAAAAGTCATTGTGTGTGTGTATGATAGATAGTTATATTATATTTTCCATATTTTGCATGACTAATCATTATCAATTTAGTAGTATTTTATACTAGTGATATCTTCAACAATTTCTCTACAACATACAATTATTAAAATATGATACATAGTAATTTTATTTATATTTAATAATTTTTATGTATTAAATAATTTCTTTTTATAATTATTTTATTTATTACACTTGTGGTTGAAATCAATTATGAGAGTATTTTTCAAGATTAAAATGAGTGAATGATTTTCTAATAAATAATTTTATGAATTATATTATTACAATTATATATAAAAAAAATAAATATTTTCATAATAATACTAAATATAATGTATTCAAATCCATCTAGAATGATACATTTTTTATTTTTCATGTATGATATTAAAATTTCCCCATAAGGACACAATATAATCAATTTGACAGCATAAATATTAAATAGGTTGACTAATTTTATTTTAATTATAAAAAATATTATAATCAAAATATATTGATGTTAACATTATGATGAATCCTCATTGGAAATATTTATATTAATATGTTAAATTATTTTGATATTTTTCTTATAAACGAATCATTTTTCCTCATAGAAATTTGGTACAGTGAAATATCTTTTAGAATGATTTCTTACATAAAATAGTACATAATAAATCCCTAATTTATAATATAATAATAAATTTCATTAAATATTTAAAATATATATTCAATAAAAATACCTATAAAAATACTTGAACAATGGTGATGAAAAATGGAACATGTCATTCATGGAGGCTATAGTCTACACATGCACTTAAGGAAAAACTTTAGTTTTCATTCATTATTTAATGTAAAGAGAATTAAAAACCTTTATACAACATATATATAATCAAAAAATTAATTATTTATAACTATATATATATATATATATAATTGAATCTCTATATTTTGGATGATATAGAAAATGTACAAATGTTAAATGCATTATAATGGTTACATTGAGAATTCTGAGGTAATCATGAAGTATACGTTTGATATTTGGGACATTAATAAATTTGATGAGGATAGAGGATTTTGATCATGTATAAAGTATATATGAGAACATAATTAGGATTACATTCATGGTAATTTCAATGTATATATTTTTGCTTCAAATTTTTGGATGTGTACTCCAATTATAATAGAAAATTGGTGACTAATACATAGAAATGGATGTTGGGTAAGGTAGAAGAATGAGATTCATGATAGAATAGTGATATTGGTTGAAATTTTATTTAGATGCCTATTTTTCAAGTCTTAAAAACTATCTATTTTTTATAAAGGCTATAATAACTACATTTATTTACTAAAATTTTATCTATATTAAATTACACATTTCTCCAATTATTTATTTTGTTTAAAATATAATTGTGGTTATAATTATATTTGTATAAAATTAATAAGAATATATTCAAAACAATTCAACATTATCTTTATTAATTTGACTTCATTAACTATAATAAATTTTATATTTGTTATGTATTTACGTTTAAAATTAAACCACATAATCTATTGAATTTTTTTTTAAAATAATTTATTTTTATCATTTAGTGGACTGCATATTATATAATAAAAATAACATATTGAATGATTATAAATTTATTAACATATAATTATAATCATTATATTGGGGTCTTATTTTATAATTTACCAATTTTTTTAATATCAAAATATTTATAAAAGTTTCATTCATTTAAAAATAAATTTGTTACTGTGTTATCTAATATTTATCCTAGTAAAATAAGTTTCTTCCTCAAATTTAAATTACAGTTATTAAATAAATTTTATTAAATAATATTTATAAATTTTATATTAATTAATATTTATGTATATTATATTACCTATTTTATTATTAGTTCATGTGACAATTAATACCCAATTTTTTAGAAATAATTAATTTTTAAGTATATAATGTTTGTGAAAAGTAAATTTAACCATGAATTTTATTTTTTAGATATAAATTGGTTTATTATAAATGAAATAATATTTATGTGTATTTTATAGTTATCCAAAACCAAATTTTCGAAAAATATAATCTAATTAATGATAATGACAGAAAACATTTTTTAATAAAAAGTGTTACTTATGTTTTGAAAAAGATAACAATTGGGTTTATATATTCAATATATAATTTTTAAAATATACATTTTTTAATTCATATATTTTAATCTGACCAGTAAATTTTTTTCTAATCAATAGTTATTTATTATTATGATAAAAAAAATTCTTTAGATAAAAACATTCACTATTCATCTAAAGATAAATTATTTACAAAAGTCACAAAGAAAAATAATTGTATATAGAAATGAATAATATTAAATTGATATTCCCTTCAGAAGTTTAATTTTTTAGATTTCATAATGTTATTTTTTAATTTGAAATATACTAAAAAATAGTTATATTGAGAAAAAAATATCATTTTTCATCAAAAGTAATGAATTGACATGTTTAAACTAGTTTTAATAAATAAAATGTTGAATTAATATTTACATATTTATATAATCTTATTATAATGTTAAATAGACCATAAATATCTCTTCGCATGATCTATGAATACACTATGCTTATGTGGGAATTTTGGGCTTTGATTCTGATAAAATACATATCATGTAAATTTCCATGAGATTGAATATCTATATATAATAATTGGTCCTTTCTCATCACATAAAAAACCCACACTAAACCTTTCCACATTGTCCTGGCTAGCCATGTACCACCAATTTCCCCACAGACATCTGCTCCGCTTCCTGAGGCCCACACATGTTCCTGAACTGGTCAATGAATGAAATGATTATCCCAACAAGACGATAAATTTCCTTTCTAGTTCATTTTATCCACAATCTCACACACCCTGGAAAAAATTAATGAATATCACCCATCATGATCACTACATAATTCCATGAACTCTCATATCTATTGTTCTAATATTGAAATATCCTAAAAAGAAATGTGTTCCATGTTGAAATGAGTGCTTTCATATTTTCATATTGAACCGTAAAAATTCTAGGCAATTACATTATCCCCTCTTATGAGCATAACAAACACATTTTAGATCCTAAATAATAACCAAATTAGTGAACATCACATATGTATGGGTTTATACCCTGATACCAAATGTAACAACAATTTCCCACGGATAGCATAAACACCCCACCATTAACATGGCCAACAATTCATTACCCACCTGGTACTACCATTTTCTTGAAAGGTACATGATACCATCCCGAGGGCCCACCCTTATCACTAGAAATATCATTATTCAAATTATTTTCTACATATTCCAACTATTGTTCCTTCCATTTTTTTCCCTCACACAAATTCACATAGGAAAATTTCCTAGAAGTTCACACATGGGGGAACTACTCCTGGACAAGAATTCTAAAATGTTGAAATCAATTAACGTATGATCCCATAATAAAAGGTTAAAATTATTTAAATGACTCATATAATTTATTATTAAATCAATTTTACATTATGGTGGTTCATATATAACATATTATTTAACTCGTACCAATAAAATTCTTGTTCTGAAGATTCTTATTTTAATGAAAAATATAGATTATCTACCTCAATTGTAATATCAGTTAACTTTTATTCATAATAGAGATTATTATTACTTGAATTATTATCTTTAATAAATCTATTTAAAAACATGTTTACATCATTTTCTTCCCTCTTATTTAACAACAATATTAAAAATTCTCCAATTTTTTTATCTTATCAAAGATTCATTCTATTTTAGTGTCTAATATAGATCAATATATTAAAACAATATTTATTTAAGGATTTCGATTACCTAAATTTCATGTCATTATACATTGAATTTGACAATAATATACTCTATTATTGGTATGTACCAATTATATTAAGATGTTATCAAATAATAATTATAGAGTAACTATGTATATGTTGTGTAAAAAACAAAACAGGGTCAACTAGAAAAGAATCCAAATATGTCCCTTCATGTAAAATTGGAAAACTAGGATAACGTAAACTTGTATTCAATAGAACAAAAACTACACCCTAGACTAGTGAACTAGGTTAAAGCAGAAGAGTTACAATAAAAGTATACAATCCAAGAAAAACTGGATAAATTAATATTTTTAATAAATATGCATGTGACCAAAAAGAACCTCTATACCAAACCTATCAAAAATAAGAAACAATAACTGTATACTTAATTATAAAAGGTTCCATTCCCTTTACCTAAATCACAAAATGAAAAATAAAAAAAAATCCTAGAAGATCAAATTTTGTGTGAACCGAATCCTAATCAGTAACTACCATAGATTATATAAAAGGTCTCCCATTAATAATGTAACAATTATTAATTATGAATAAAAATTTACGAATTCAATTTATGATATTTTTACAATTTTTATAAAATATTAACTTCAATTTTTATAATAGCCATTCATATTCTCATCTTTGAAAATATGATCAGTATAATTCAAAAAAACAATAATGGATATATATATATAGTAATAAAATAAAAAACTTATCAATAGAACACCATCACATTAAGCTAAATGAAGCAACATCATATAAAATCATGTGATCAATAATGTTTTATATAAAAATCATGGAGAAAAGAACCATTTATTATATGGATCATGTCATATTGTTTCCTGGAAAATGGAAAAAAATGGATATTATAAACTAAAAATCCTAAAAAAACATTACATTGAATCCAGTAAACATCGAGTACCTGTAGCTGAAATCACAAAATGACACGTCCTAGTAGTTCCATACATAAATTAAGGATACTTTTTGGTATTTATTAATGAAATACTTGTTCTTAAATTGAAATAGTATAAATTTATTTTAAATACATTATCAAATATTTATAAAATGTTTTGAAATCCTTGTTGATCTAATTGAGAGAATAAACTCCCATTTCTACACCATGAAATTAAATGTTAAATTAAAAACATTCTTTTAAAATATTCCATTATAATAAATTATTTAAAACCATATGTCACATCAAATAAATGATAAAATTTATCTAATTATTCAATAACAACATGAAAATAATAAAATTAATCCAATGTATGAAAACACATTCCTAAACATGGTATAATACTAACATTTTTTTGACAATGATGACTAGAAACCAAGAGAATAACCTTAAAAAAACATTGCATGTTGTCAAATAAAAAATCATAGATAAGAAATCCTATATGATTAAAAACGTGAACCCAACCATAGAGAAAACAATACCCATAACCAAAAAATAACAATATCATGGATTAGGTCTTTATATAGAAAAAATATAACCAAAATGGTGATCAATATGTAAATTGATTGACCAATAAGGAAGGTAATCCTCAAAAATCACCTAGGGAGGGCTGTTCATCTAGGAGACTAAAATCCAACAATTAATTAAAAAAGGAACTACTCGTACATCACCCTAAATACCCATTTTTTACTATTATATTGTAATTAATATCCTTACATGTCATGTAATCTTTGAATGTCATATAAACTAAAATACATAATTCCATTGTACAAATATCATATTATTTTCCATTACCTTATGTTATCCATTTACACGGTGTGCAAACCTATCACATAGGGTATCTAGATTATGAGTTCACCCTATATGACAATAAATGATGTGTACATCCATTAAATTAAATGTATTGACCAATTTAATAATAAAAACCATAGGATTGAGATGAAAATTTCAAAAAAAAAACCCTAACATCATCATTATATGTATCATCCCAATTTCATTTTTTGTTTAATTATTCAAATGAAAATGTAATCAAATAGATTTGAGTAATTCATAAATGACATAAATTTAATGGGTAGTAATAATCCCTTAATAATAACCTCTTTGTTCCCTATGAAATCTATTAAGATCCTAGATCCATAAAATGAGAAGGCCATTATTTCTCCATCAATTAATCCAAATCCAATATCTCGTGGCTCTTCATTATGCAATACCATAGTTCCTGAACATGGGGAATCATTTTACAATGATTTATGTTATCCTGTAGATATATAATTATATCTAGTTACTAAACTAATATTGTATCAATATAAAGATGTACATCCTCTCATATGATCACAATTGAGGGATCAGATGCATGCCACTTTAACTAGGAATCATGAAAAATGTCATGTATAAATGGCAATCATGATGGCATTTCCCACTTACAGTGTACCCTCCATTTCAATCCAATGAACTGAATGGTTCCCATAAAACATAGTACATAACATTCAATTATTACTAATCCGATTATTTCTTATTAAATGTAAAGCATTGAGAAAGAACGTACCACTAACCAAAAAATACTATTTCCATTGATGACTATATACATAAGAATTTTGATAACTCCATTACATGAAGAATATCATCTTGTTCAACAACACCATATATTTGCCATTATAAAACACTTTTCCAAACCATGTACTCTCCCCAAAACTATTTATAACAATGTACTTATAGATGGATTTCCATAAAAAATAACGAAGTGAGCCATCTTATCAATGACAGATATCAATTTTTGTAGAAAAAATCTACCAATGTAATTTTTTTTTCCAATGGTCTGTTGAACAAAAGAAGATAATTCCATATCATATCCTCTAGATCCTGAAACATCCTCTATGTATCATTATACTTTTATGGAATATAAGCCATTCATAATTTATTTTTTAAACCCATATCTCACTACTAAACATTCTCAAAACTATATGTGAATTCATATTCCATGTCAAAAAACTATCCATAGATGCGATGTCTCATAATCACTCGGACATAAATTTCCCCAATATACTATAATTTTATCATCTCCCAAATTGGTTATAAATGTGATGATTTAGTTATTCTATCAATGATAAGACATATATAATTCATTCCAATTGGAATTCATGGAATCCCATTGATGAAGTACCATAAAATCTCATTACACCTACATACTTGAATGTGAATTCACTAAAATAACCCCAGTGGTCTACCTCGTTCCACCATAACTCTATGTCATGTAATGGGAGATAATAAAAAATCATTATTCTTCCATCTCATTCCCTTCCACTATAATCGTCATTTGTAATCATGATACATGTTTGTAGTACAAGGGTTTTTAGTTGAAAAAAACAATTTCTACTATCCACCTGCTTCAAAATTAAGGACAACAGAACAACCAAACTACAATAGAAACACAAGGATCTACTAGGAATTTAAGACCAGTATTCATAGTACTCCCTACATAAATTACTTTTCCATTAGAATTATAAGTATGTTTTCAATGTATTTTATAACTGATCCTAGTCATCAAATTATGAATCATTGCTCATCGAATCTAATCATAAATAGACACATTCCTCATAAATTCATAATTTCACCTCTGCCATCAAAACAATCATTGACGACTCCTCTAGTGATTCGACAATGGCTTTTGTGAGTATTTTAATTCTCATTATATGTTCTATAAAGTTTCAATTCCCATATCAATAATCAATATCAAAATAAAATAATGAATTTAGTATATCAAGAATCATTGTAACAAATTAAAATCCCTTGGATTACATAAACATTTCTGGATCTTAAGTTCAATATATTCCAGATTCCTCTCCCAAAAGGGATAATAATGACATATTTTGAGTGAATTAATAACCTCTACCAAATAATTACAATGGTTAGGTTAGTAATAATAATTAAATAATAAAATAGTCAAAAACTATAAGCCACTGCATGTTTCCCCAACATTAAGCCACATCCCAAAACCACTACATAAGCATCATTGAAAAAACAGACTAATCCCCATTCCAAAAAACCTAAATCCTACCCCAAATTATATACCTAAATATATATAAGAATAATTTAATTTCATTCACTCAATATATTAATACAAGTTAATGCATTTATTTAATTTCCATAGTTGGAGAAGTCTTGAAAAAACAATCTATAGAAATCATCCAAACCTAAGAATATACATATCATAAAACATTTCATGGTTTCTCCTAGGAAATTTCATTCCACACCATTATATGATTCACTTATATTCCTCTCAAATATATCATGTTAACTAGAATACTTATTTCTAATATCCAAAACTATCATTTATAAATCATCCCAAACAAAAAATGTTTTTTAAAATTTTTCAACGAACGAGATCAATTTTTCCCTTGTTCCCCTACTCTCTAATGTAATACAACAAAATATATTCTTTAAAAAAACACAAATATATGTATAATGAACTAGTTTATTAAATCCTTAAAAATCATATAACTATTCTAGAGACTAAATGGAAAAACTGAAAAAATGTAAATTCAATTATCTACTCCTAAATGATGTTATAGGTATATCGTCTTATAAAACACTAAACTCATAAAACCCTATCAGTATTTCAACATGAGAAAACCAAAAATTCCCTCCATGATGATTAGAGATATCATCAATCCTTTATAATGAATATTTTTTATTCACAGTCAACTGAATCTACTATCTGTAATAAACATGATTTCTCAGGTACATATCCACCTTTATAGAAAATGAGGGTAGGTGATGCCCATTGTGACATTTAAGGATGACTAAATCCATTATAATATTCTTCCACATGGTGGAACGTAATTTACAACAACTCATAAGGTCACATATGGTGAGAGAACATAGGAATTGGAATAATAGTACAGAGTAGTTCAATAAAAAACCAAACCTCTATTTGGAGGTGGTAAAGTTGGAAAATCATCCAGATGGTCCTCAGGGTATAAACACACCACTAACAGAATTCAACCACCAAAAGAAGGTTCAAGAAAATATATAATCATAAATAGAAAATATAAGGAAATTAACCCCATCATAATGAGTATTAGGCCTTTCCCAGGGCAATATAGAGTCTCACCCTCCCTAAAAAATAGTGACGTCGTCATTAAATAAGAAAACAATCTAACTATGATTTTATTATATATTGTTCCTAACATAGATCATGTAGTCTATGACTATAGATGGCATAATATATCATGAATTAGTAATATTTCTTCCAAATATAGAACAATGTTTTCAATCATCACTAGACATGAGGGACCTCAAAAACCATATTTTTACCTCATTCCAAACGGTTTGAAAAGATCGTTCCACAATAGAAAATCTTTGTAATGAAAAAAATATTTTTAAATGTCATTAATGATATAAATTAATTATTAACACCTTTATAAATCAAATATATCATGATAGAAGAAGACATAAACATAATACCTCAAATTGTAGATGGAATATCTTAATATTCCATGGGAGCATACACCACTACATAAGGACAAGTATAGTTATCAACATAATAATATCTTTTAATTAATTTATTATACCTTCCCCCCTAAAATAATCTTCATGATCATGTTATCCCTTGATAAAAGTGGATAATTCCCAATTACCATGAGTTATAATCTAAAATAAATGAAATATATGTCTAGATCATTGGTAAGATAAAATGATTGGGTGCATTTGTATAATTAGAATTAGTATGAACTCAAATTACATTATGTTTTTTAAAACCCTGCTACTACCCTATAAAACCCCATATAACTAGTCTTAATGGAAATTACCCATTCTTATGCTTCGTATTATAGATTGGTGATACACCTTGGATAACCACTGAACCAAGAAAACCTCCATTGAAACCTATCTTCCCGGTAATGTCTGCCGCATCCAATTATTCTATATCACCTACCTACACAATGATTAGAAGTATCATTAGAATCAAAATAAACCAAATATCATGTATCAGTACAAAATAAATCCTCAAAGCCTTCACGTTTGAATTAGTGACACACTCCGGTCAAGATTTGATAACTCATCAATGTGAGAAGAATATTTTTGAATGATATGCACCCCTTTCTCTATGATCAGAAACACCTCGGTCATCAATGAATTTATTTTATCAGGGTAAAAAATATAAAATTGTTTCATAGAGTGTACATAATTATAATACTCATTCAAATATACATTCATTGTAGAGTCCTACCATATTATTCAAGGTACCTTTAGTATATATGTGGGAAAACACTAATCATAGCCTTTAAGAGTATTCCTGAAATTGAAGATCCAATATAAACTATCAAGACACTCATCATTTCATAGGGTGCCTTTGTAACCATAAAATATTTATTGGTACTTATTAGTAATTTTCAAGCCATGATGCATCACACATAATAGGTTCCTGATACTCCCATAAACAAATTAATGAATATTATTTTAAAAAAACATCATCCAAATTTGGTTGCAATCACGGTTTGACCCATAGAACCTATATTTTACAAACCTCTCTACTGATTTGAAAGTCTTTATTTTAAAAATTATCTAAAAAACATTAAAAACCTCTTACTCCTGAGAAATATCATAAATTAGAGGACAATATGATGTTTCTCATAAAAATTAATTAGAAAATTAATACATTAAAACAACTAAAAGATTCCATATATTAAAAATAATACGTCAGTTTAAATAAACATCACATATATTTTATTAACATTTCCTCAAGATTCTTGTCACACATGTGGAAAAAGTTCATAACCACCCATGGTAAAAATGGTTAATTATTATATGTGATATGGTCAGGCTCATTTACGCACACAATTTCAGAAATATGATGATCCAAACTATTTTATAACAAATAGACATACCAAAACTAAGGAATTGATAACACAAAAAATTCTAGGAATCCCTTAGACAAATCATTATCAAAAACTATGTAGGTAAAACTAGACAATCCACATGAACTGTCACATATCATAAAATAGAAAATAAATGACTATATAACCTTTTCTGTAATATAAATAAAACAAGATATATAGACACTGTACAGAGAATAAATAAATTATTACCATAAATACATAAAATCTAAAAATAATAACACAAATATAGAAATTATATAAATTCACCTTGTGGAAAAAAGTTTCTTCAATACCAACCCAAAAAAAAATTCAGCAAAACCTAATCCCTATTTTTTATATGATCATCATTCATTTTACTGAATTTGGAAAAATCATAAAAATATGACCAGAGGCTAGAGTACGTTATGATCAATATCCATATCATATACCAACATAGTTTCAATAAAATATTTACTATATAGAATTAATCAAAAATATATATTAAAACAAAATAATTTTACAATTTTTTTTTACATATTAAATACAATTTTAAATTGTTTCTTATTTTTTTATCATATACTACTTTCAAACTATCAAAGAAAAAAGATAAAGCGATAAAACATGAAATAATATCCATATTTTATGATGTAAAATGTAAATATATATATATGATATAAAATCCTGAAATTATATAAGAAAATTTCTATAATGTCTCAAATTTCATTACTCAACTACATTGGGAAAATGTCATTGTTGTAGTGTTCTTGTATGTTAGGGTGACTTATTTGAAAACGTTGAAAAAAATTTCTAGTTTTTTAGGTTCTCTAAATGTAGGTCTATGTTGGTAGGTCATTCATGGAGAGTCGTGATAGAGAGTCATGATTTGGACTCGCAATGGTGACTCTCGATGGTGGCTCAGAATAGTGTGTTAGGACAGGTGAATCAAAGCGGTGAGTAACGATAGTGAATCATGATGGTGACTCGGAACATTGAGTCTGGTCCGGTGAGTCACATCGGTGTGTCACAAAGCTATATAATTATGGTGAGTTTCCACAATGAGTGTTGACGGTTAGTGGTGATAGTGAGTAGCAATGGGGACTTGTCAAACAGTGACGTGTCCAATAGTTGTTCAATCCAATAGTGAGTCATGAATAATTTCACTGGATTCCTACTGTTTTCCCATTTCATGTTTTCAATTTGGTTAAATGATTTTAATAACACAAATAATGAGTTTTTAATCCATATCAATTCATATATATATTTATGAACATGAATCAACATTTTACATCAAAACAGGGTGGTATTGGTCATGATCAACCATTAATTTCTCTTAAAAATTATTCACCTAGTGATTTCTGAATATTAATTTGTAATGTCTATATCAATATTTCATTCCCTCTTCCCTTTACCTTTGTTTGAGACACCTAATAACGTTCTTTTCTTCCCCATGAAGGGCAACAAAATATTTTGTCGCTTTTAGAAAAAATTTTCCATATATTCTGTACAAACAACATGTTCTCACAACTAATTTAGTTCAACCAAGAATTTTAGATCATCTATTTTTTCATGTAGGGATCCCATTATCTCTCATAATCGTGTATCAGGTAGGGTGTGTCAAATAATTTCGCTTTAATAGTGTATTTGAATATCAATTCAATAAAAGAAATTGAATCAGTTTAAAATTATATATCATGGTATGGGGAAGATGAGGTTCGATAATTTTTGTATTATTTATATTTTTATCAATGTTTTTAATTGTATGGGCTATATGCCCTTTAAAAATCATGGTCGTTTGTGGTCCTTGGTTTCACATAGATTATTTATAAAACCATATTTTACTATATCTAGTTAAAAAAATACATGAAATCTCTTAGACACTAATATATAGTCACAAAAAATTTATACCGAAGGATTAAATTTTTTTTGAGACAAACCAAGAATTGAAAAGTGGAAATTGACCGAGTAATGAATTATTTAATTTTAATATTCATTAACATGGTACATGAGGTGGTAGGGTGTGTGTGTGATTGTATTGATTTCTATTGTAGTAGGGTTGGGGGGAATTGTTGTGTGATAGGGGTGGTTTGGATAGTGCAATGGTATCTCTGTTTGAGATATTTGTTGACTATGGACTGGATGGGATGTGTTGTACAACAGGGCTATGATTGGGTTGTGTAGTAATGTGTTTCTAGGTGTGGCTATGATTTGGGGGTTTTCCCTTTTTAGACGATGGATTGGGCATTATAAATTTGAATAATTATAATGATAGTGGCTATAATGGGCTCTTTTCCATTAATGACATATAGAAATCTTTCATGTATCTCAAGATCAAAATTTTATTTCAGGAAAGGGTGTTAGATGGAGAGGAATGTGATACTGGTTAACATACCTAGGTTCATCCCTTTCTCTGTGACATTTTTCTATGTGATTTTGTGTGTGTGGTTTCTAGTATATCCTGGGGTAGTGATGGAATAAATTAATTAACTATTAATAATGAATTATAATTAAGGAATTTCATTAGATGCGGTTATGATTTGAGTTTTTGGAATGTGACGTGGTTGATCATTTAGAGGTAGTAGTATAGGAGATATTGTGATTTTTTTTGGTTTAAAAAAATAGGTTGAGATTTAGTATTCAGTATCATATATGTATTAATTATATTTTCATTGTGATTTATATATGCTCCCCACCATAGTTGAGGACTATGCTCTGAACACCAGTATTATCGTTGTGGAGGGTGAATTTCTATACAATCAAGGTGGGAGACGGGATGGAAGGTCATCGACTCTTCCCTTCATCTTCTTTATGGAAGTGGTATCCCAGAATTGTTTAGGTAGATTTTTTTTTGTGAGGCACATGTGTGTGTGGGTGTGTAATTATTTCCCAGGTTTCTTCATGATGAGAATACCTAGGATTTCAAAAAAAAAATCAGGATATGATTGGTTATGAGGCCCATGTGTTGGAGTGTGTGATGTGGTGTTGTTTGTGAGTGCCTAGGTGTATGTGGGTAGTATGTGATTCTATTGAGTCCCACGTGTCGATGTTAAGGATGTGATGTGGCTTGGGGTGTAGGTGATGGGACAAGATGCTTTTTGTAAGGCCCATGTTTGGGTGGTCAGGTTGTGATGTTGTTATTTCAAAATAGGTGGCAGTGTGATGAAGTTATGCCGTATATAAATATTGGATAAACTAGTGGGATGTGGCTTGAGGTAACAAAATCATCTATGTGGATACTATATTACATTAGATCACTATAATTACCCGGATAGTGTGCCTTGGTGATGAAGTGATGGCTATTATAACTTGTTATGTGCAATTGGGTTCTATAATTTTTTCATGGAATAATTAATATGATTTTATCTATTATGAATGAAAGGCATTGTTTTTCTTAATGATTGTACTCAAGTTCCAACCCAATGAATAATTTTTTTTAGTTTTCACTAAGTATTATGTGGCTTGTGCTAGACCTTACAAGCTTGGACACTTGGACAATTGTCAATTCCCTCCATATCCTTGATTATGGAAATTACTTTTGCGATTTATTGTGTTTCAAATATTTGAACATTAAATATTAATGTGGTGTGGATTTTGGATTGATTTTATATGTATTGTACAACGATTTTTTATTGGATGTACAATATTATCTCATGATATTCTTTTCATTTAATATTGAAATGTATGTCACATTGTGAAAATTTATACCCATGTTGTTGGTCCCCTGCCCGAGGCCTTCTAGAGGAGGGACTCTGAGGTCATTATATCCCTCCCTACATTTTTATCCTTGGAGGGGAATCAATGGATAGATGGGTCTTGAAAATGAATTTATAAAAAGGGTGATTTATTCAATGAATTTTGGAGTTATTCCCATTATGTTTTATATGGGTTCGTAGGGAAATCGTTTCTAATAACCTCAGTGATGGACATATGTCATAGAAGACAAGCTACAACACAATATTTTAGGCCCCATGTGATCTGATATAAGGACTATAAGCCTACAAAAAACCATGTGACGCTATAAAATTATATTTTTTAGAGACATAGGAATTTTAAATGCAACATATTGAATTGTGTTCTTGTTATGTTGGGTGTTTTAGGAAATTGGGACTGAGTGGAAAAGAAATAATTTAACTGAGTTAAAATGAATATCAAATATATATGCATAAATCTAGGGATTTGGAATTACAAATTTACTATTTATATATGGAACTCGACCGTTTTCCATGTATGGATCCGTTAGTGGAGACTCAATAGGCTGATATAGTTGATCGATGGAGGAGGATGACCAACAAAATAGAATGTTACATGCTTTCCATTGGTAGGCCTTGGGATTATAAGAGGGTTGCATTTAGAACATGGAGACAGAGAGACAGGTCGAGGATATTGAGATAACCATCATTTTGATCTTTAATCTGATAGAGTACAAGGTTTCAATAGTTTTAATTTTGATACGGGGAGATGTGAAGCGGTGGTGGATGTTGTACCTTGGGGATAGTCAAGAGGCTGACAATATATAGGTCAATTTCGAGAAGGATTTCAGATAAAAATTCATTTCTTCGACCATACAGGCTATGAATCGAAAAACATTATCTCCCAATTGAAGGAGAGTTAATCAGCATAAGAGTTTAGGATTATGTTAAATTGTCTCCTTCATTTATCCTTAGATGCATTTCTAAATGAGTGGTCTGTTGTGAGATTTATAATAGATGACCTTCATCATTCTATCTAGTACGTTTTTACTCCATTTATGTTGATGAAGTAAATAGAGGTTCATAAGAAGGAAAATTTTATTGATATACTGAACTCATTGGGAGGTTTACTACAAAGGGAGATACATTAGGGTTCTTTTAGAGGCAGGTTTACCAGCAACATGTCTCAGGTGCCAGGGCCTTTTAATATTTCAGTGGCTAGTAGTCGACACAATCAGTTTCCATTTCAAAATTCTTGAACTCATGCATTTCACATGAACATAGTGCAACGATGTCTCAAATATATATATATATATATATATATTCTATATCCATATTTATAACTATTTCCCAATGGCCCTTCATGCTCAACATAATCGATGTGGGTAAATTGAACTCTAGCATCATAAGCAATTCCATGTAAAGTCTTTCCATCATTAGAGATAGAAGGATCAGGATCCACGGAGGGTGATATCGGGAAGGTAGAGTCTCACCTCAGGGGTTTCCTCAGGTCCTTTACACTTGTGTGGTCAATTTGGTGGATTTTAGAAGAGGCTTAGAGGATCTAGGCATGGTCATCTTCTCCCAAAAAAATCACAAGCTCTATAAGGGCCATAGATCATCATAGGTACGATTTGTTCTGTAGTAAAGTTTCCGTTGTATTATCCGATTCAGATGATTTTAAATTCATTTTTACACCACTCTAGTCAATTCTATCAGATTATATGTATTTGGATTCCCATTCCCCTATCTTTGAATACAAAAATCGAAGGCCCAACCACCTTGGTTGATTCTTTTCTGGAGATGTATACTGATGATGGGGATGCATCAGTCCTATGTGGACCTATTCCTGAAACAAAGAAAAAAACATGATCTCATTATCATGATTGACTATATATATTTCATCTATTCAATTATCAAACTCTTCACATGATGAATCATGTTTTAAGATGTGGATGGAATTGTGTGAATTTTGGTAGTGAGTAGAGTTGTTAAGTGGATAGTCGTTGTATAGAGCATCAACCCTCTTTTTTAGATGATATAATATTTGAATAAATGGTCACTAAGATGGTTAAGGCTCCCATGGTATATTATATATTCATGCATTTTTTCATGAGGAGGTTTTGACACTACCCCCTCCACATGACATTGATTTTCGGATTGAATTAAAACCCATTTCCCATCAAATTACGATGGCTCCTTATCAGATGAAAACATTTGAGTTAAAGATGATGAGGATTTAGATTTATTACCTAATAATGTATGGATTCATTCGGCCCATTTTCTCAACATGGGGTGCTCTATGGTACCTCACAAAGAAGGGGGTTGTTTTATTTGATTTTCCATAGAAAATAGGAGGTTGAATTAGGTGACATTCATGAACTGTTACCCTCATCCAAGGATAGAAGATCTATTATAATTTCTTAGACAGACTTGATAGTTTTATATGAATGAACTGGGTTCTATATTTCACCAGTTAAGAGTTAAAAAGGGTTATATCCTAAAGAATACATTTAGATGTAGGTATTGGAACAATATTTTTTTGTTCACTTCATTTGGTGTTAACAATTCAACATTCTTGTTCATGGGGATTCTGAAATCGATCATTTGTGAGTTCCTTGACCGGTTCTTCTTCTTATTCATCGATGATATCATCATATACATGATTAAATGGTAGGAGAGTGATGAGAAGCTCTGAACAATGCTATAGGTTCCTTGACTCCACTAGCTCTATGGATAGTTATCCATGTGAGTGTTTTGGATATGAGTGGTGAATTTCCTGAGGCATGTGGTTCCTCAACATGGTGTTGATGTAGACCCAACAATGGTTGAAGTTTTATTAACTTGGGAATCAAGAAATAATGTTGTATATATTATAGTATTATCATGGTCTTGTGCTGTTTTACTATAGGGTTATACATAATTTCCTTTGAGTTTCATCTCCATTAAATTCTCTATCAAAAAATAATCGTTTTTTTGTAGTGAGACTTTCCATGATGTGATTGGATATATAATGGGGATGTTGGACAGTTCTCCAGTGTTCTAGTTTTCAAATGAAGGGGCTATGTTCAAGGTGTTTTTTAATTCATCTGATTAGGTCTTAGGATTCGTTGTGATGCCATAGTATGTACTAATATCTTATGGGTCTATGATGTTACACCCCCATGAGTGTCACTATGACACCCATGATATATAGTTATTAGCACTCATGTTTATATTTAATTTTTTGTTGAAATATCTCATTTGAGAGCACATGGTGGTCTTATCATACCAATAGAGTTTTAGGAATATCATTCCCCAATGTGATATGAATATGTGGCAGTTGAGGTGGATGTATTTTTTTTAGGAAATTGATTTTAATACATACTAAACTTCAGTAAAGGGATCTGTTGTGAACGTTTCAGGGAATATAATGCCATATAATGTTTTTGTCCTTGAATTTGTAGATTCTTAGAATGTGATGGAGGAGTTGAAATCCTTTCAAATTGATGTTGAAATGGATGGTGGTAGAGGGTTTTTGTTCTAGATGACATTTTCCTCTTCCCGAATTAATATAGTGGAAGGGTCTCAGTGGGGAGACCTATTGGAATATGACTTTCATGATAATGTTGTCCATGGAGATGGTCCATATGGATGGCCAAAGGATGTTCAAAAATAGATGGTGATTGGTGAGAGGTTGAATATTCTGTTAGCACTTTGTGAGGGATTAATTAGTGTGTTTCATAAATAATATTTAGTGCTACTGCAAATAATTTCAATGATGTACCATGGATTAAAGATGAAGATTTGTTGTCCCAAGAAAAAACATGAAGAGGAAAGGTTTGTAACATTTTCATGGTCAACCAGAAGGTAAAGGACGACCAGTGAGTTCGTAGTGGGTTTTTTAGCCCTTAGATATCCCCATGTGGATGAGATAAAACATATACCTTAATTCCTTATAGGATTAACCATAGATAAAGGATGATATAATTCTATAAAGGTGATTGTGTATCAGTTGAAAAAATAATTACACATCTTATCTATCAAGGAGTCAAACCTAGGGTATTCATTGTCTACGGGGAATGTGTATTAGGTGGTGTAATGGAATGTATTTACAAGATTCATTATCTCAACATGATATTAATGTTTTACCTCATTAGTCTCTAAGGGATTGGAAAATGAATTTGGCCACCAGTTAAACCTATGCACTTCATTCCACCCTTAGATGAATGGGTAGATAGAAAAAAATATAGAGACTGAATAAAATTTTACATGTATGAATCTATTACCTTAGATGATCTTGGGTATGACACTATCTTATATAGGAAGTCTCTTATAACAATATTTATCACTCTCTTATTAACAAGGATCCATTGGAGGTGCTCTATGAGAGTCTGTGTTGTTCTTTGTTATTCTAGACAGATGTAGGGTTGATAACTATTCTTGGTCCCATGGTAGTATAGATCATTAAAGAGAAGGTTCATCAAGCTCATGAGAGAATGAAAACAACCAAAGACCATCTTAATTCATATGATTCACACAGGGGGAGACCCTTACAGTTCAAGCTTCAGGAGCACATGTTCTTTATGTTTTCACCATAGCGTGGGTAGTGGAAGTTTTAAAAAACGAGAAAGGTTTAATCCATGTTTGTTGGACCCTTTGAGTAGTTTGGGAATGTTGGCATGTGGGAATACTATTTGGTATTTCTAGCTCTATTGGAATGGATCCCTGATATCCTCAATGTCTATAAAATTATTAATTAACAACATGAAGAATCTCATTTCAATGAATTGGGAGTGTTGGATATCAAGGATGAAATAATGTATCTGGACTAGGTGGTACTAATCCTGAATCGTAAGGATAAGGTTTTGTGTGGATGGTAAATTAAATTAGATTGTGTGTTGTGCATCCATGGGCACCAATAGGAGATGATTATGGAGTGGGAAACATATATTCATGCCCAATACACATAAGTTTTTTGAGTTTCATATTATTATTTTTTGTTTTCATTTTTCATAATTGAACCTTGTTTTATAAAATCTATTATGATACCCTGAGTTTTGATTCATGTTGTGTAATGTGTGATATTATCCTGATATGTATAAAGTGGATTCCAAGATTCTGTATCGAGTCACATTAACTGTGATGTGTGTAATCCCATTTAGGTGAGTTAGTGCTGCCTAAAGTTGATATTATCTTGACATTGATGTTTGAATTCCATGATTCGAATGTTGGAACATGATATTTATTTTTAATATGTTGTTTTCATTATTTTCATTGGGTAGTATCTATTATAGGTGGTGTTCATGGATTTCAAGGTTTCACACTATCATTTAACCAAAATAGGGTGGTTTATTATTGATCTTTGATGTCTCTAGTTATTTTTCAGGGATAGTTAGATCACTGAGAGGTTTCTTTTGTGATTGTCGTTTAGAACCTAGTTCACCATCTAGGGTTGGTATTGAATTATTCAGGGTGATAACTATTTTCGAGGTATCTTATGTAATGGATTGGACCTATCTGGTCTATTAAATTGTTAAAATATGGTGCATAAGGTATTCTAGGAGTTCATGGTGACTTTTTTCATCACATTTAAAAAAATACCGCATTTTACGTTCTCCAATAGAAGGTCTCTAACTGTATGATCCTCTTGGTGATTACAAATGATGAGTTATAAAGGATACTCATGATGGAAACCCAGAATGCTGAGTCTGGGCTTGTGACTCATTGTGGTGATTCACGATGGTGACTCTTAATGGATGGTCAAGGTGGTGACACGTTATAGAAAGTTATGACCATTGAGTCACAGTGTTGAGTCGTGATAGTGACTAATGCTGGTGAGTACAGATGTTGACTCATGATAGTGAGTGACGATGGTGACTTGAGTCAATGAGTTGAGATAGGGAGTCATGATGCTTCGTCATAACGGTGACTCATCTAGTGGTGACTCATCTATTAATAAGTCATTCCAATTGTTAGTCATGAACAGTGTTTACAGTTTCCTTTAGTTTCTCCCCTTTATTTTTTTCCATTATGTAAAATGATTTTAATACCATATTTACTTGTTTTTTTATCTTTTTCAGATAATTTTTATCTTCAGAAAACAAGAATTTTTCATTAACATCAAAATAATGTGGTTTCAGTGAAGATATAATTTTAATGTATTTTAAAAACCATTCCCGCTTTGATTTATGATCTGGAAATTTAAATCCTATATCTTCTCTTCATTGTGTGTATTTTTTTCTCTTGGTGTGAGATTCCCCAAACCATTCCAACATGGAATAATTAAATTGTGAAATATTTATTTTATAGTTTTTTCATAGAGGCACATCCTACGGAATACACACCCCCATGGTTTAGTGAAACCAATATTTGTCGATTGTCTCTTATTCCAAGTAGATATAACTGCGTCTCTCTTATTTTTGAATAATGTCTGGTGGGTGTATAAATGTATCCATATGAATGAAGTTGAATCCAAATTAAATAAATATAATTGAGTTAGTTTCCAATCAATAAATAGTTGATGGGGAAGGCGGCGAATGATCGTACTATTTAGTTCATATTTTGATCAATGATGTGAATTGTATAGGAGATATGCGTAGTGAAGATCATTGTTGTTAGTGGTCCATGGTTTCACACAGAATGATTATTAATACATGTTTTTTTGAATATCGTTATAAAATACATGGACTCTGTTAACCATGTATATTTTGTTAAATAAATTGATTCCCTAGGATCATAATGTTTTTGTGACAACCCCTGAGTTAACATTTCATAATTATGTTAGAAATTATTTTTTAATATATATATATATATATTCATTTCATTGGTTTGTGTGGTGGTGTGATGTGTGTGGAATTCTTCTTATTTGTGTTTCCATTTTTTATATTATAAAAAATTAAGTAATTTTCATGATTTTGAAAGCAAAATAGATATAAAATAAATTACCTATTTATATATTATTTGGATTTTAAAATAGGAGGTTCAATTTTTTATATTTTGAAGTGGATTATATAAAAATACCATATGATACTATTCCACTACATGTTTTTTATAAAAAATATTTTTTTATGATATCTACTATTATGTGGAAAATATATAGTATTAATAACCCTATATAAAATCTAACAAGATTAATAAGAATGTATGCTTCAATATATATTATAATCTTATCAATGTTGCGTGAAACCATTGGTGTATACATATGATTTTTTAATTATTTATGGTTCTAAATTCATGAAATGGGAGGTGTGTGTAGTGTTTCTAATAAGGATAATAAGAAAATAATGATAAATGGATTTGAATAAATAATGATGTGTTGTAATCTAATTTATAAAAAAGTATTAAAAATTGTTGAAGGAGTGCTTATTATTTTCTATACAAGATGTGGTAATGTAAACACAACATATAATTAATGAATAATCTATAGTTTTTAGAAATATGTTATGATTTGATGAATTATATAATATCTAGAATTTTGTTGATGATTTTTTTTTGTATAAGATAATTTATATTATAAAATTTCACTATATATATATACTGATTATTAAAGACAATGTGGTTATGATTTTCTCTATATATTTCCTTGGATGTATCCAATTATTTAAAATCCATAACCATTTACACCATTTTTGTATTTTTTATTTTCTGTATTTGTGGCATCTATTATAGAATTATGATTATTAAATTAATTTAAATTTTGTTTTTAATAATGACAAATAATAAAAAATACATATTTTAATCATAATATCTGGGGATAAATATTAGTTTATTTAAATATAGATATAACTTCAATAAATGACTTCCAACCACTCCCTTAGTAAATCTATGGGAATTATATTTAATTTTTTTAAGAAATCTAAAATTTGAATATGAATAATGAAAAATGTTTATATTATTGACAATGATAATGTTAATGGTTTTTTTGGCCAATTCTACAACTTAATTTCAATGTGAATAATTTTTTATAATTCATTTTCAAAAATAAAGGTTGGTTTGAACATTTATTATAATATATTGAAAAATGAAATGAATTTATAATGTATGATAAATCATCAATGCATATAATATTTATTTTAAATTCATTGTGTTTTTATTCCTCATATATAATTTTAATGGTTTATTCATATTTATGGGAATGGTTTTGGAAATGATTGATATTTTTGGAAGATAATTCATAAATCACATTTAGTATCAAAACATACCACTATTGGGAGCCCCTCCTTGGTAGCTAGTGAAAACATGTGTGTCCCCTAAATCCCACCAGTAATATTATATGATTTTTTCCACATTCTATGATTTTATAAAAAACACAAATAAAAATGGTAAAATCATAAATACTAGTAACAACATATAAACAACCCATTAAATAAAAAAAATATAAATAAAATTATAAGACTATGAGGAAATAATATAAATTACCAATATAATGTACTAAATTTTATGGATAGACTATATACATGAGACCCATGATCATGTAAAGTAAATATTATAAAACCTCGGCCTTAAACATTACTTAATATTGAATTAAATGAATAATTCACATTGAGGATCTTTTCAGGTTTAGAGTTTTAGAGAATTAGGACATAACTATTACATCTCAAAAGATTAAAAAGTACAAACTTTTACTAAGTTTCCATAAAATAAAAACTCTTAAAAAGAACATGTCCAATTCCATGTTTTAGGATTCATGACTTTCCCTTGATCTCATCCTTGACCCTATTCCATGTTAAGTCCTGTGAAAAACATTTCAAAAACTTGGGATGAGCATAAAAGGCTCAGTAAGGGTTACACAAAGAATGAATACTGTTAGTTTTTCAAAACAACAAGTAAACCATGTATATTTTATCAAAGTAATACTTTTCGCCTTTTCGAAGTAGTAAAAAACTCTTCACTGAATAAAAGTTCATTACTTACCCTTCTGTAACGAAAAGATTACCATAAAACCCATATAAAGATCACATAACATATAAAGGTAACTTGGGACATAATCATACTTAAGTGGAATAACCATAAGGTCGACTACCACACATATCACTTAATGGAATAGCCATTCGGCCAACTTCCATACATACTTAATGGAATAGCCATACAACCGACTTCCATACCCAATGCAATGGAGGTTATAACGTAACCACCCGTCATGGTATTCACGGCACCACCCGTCATATGGTTTATCACGTAACCACCTGTAAAATTTCCAAGTACCATCATTACACATAAAATATTGAAAATATAAACATTTAAATAACAACATTTCATTTTCAATCACAATAAGTAATTCCAAGATATCAATCCATTTTCAAAAACCATTTAAAAGTGATTTTTGAATCAAAGTGTCCAATACCACATTGAAGCTTTTATTGGAATTATAATTTTAAAACATTAGTGTACATATAAATAAATACTGAAAACCATTTTGAAAACATGGACATTACAGATAATGATTTAGAATAATAAATCTTTAAAACATTTAGAATGATATTTTTGTTAAAGAGTTTTTAACAAAATGAGAGACTCTTGAATACAAAGAATGGCGGAATAACATTTAATCCGAAATTTATAATATCATGAGAATAAAGGGATTCATGATATAATATGTCAAAGAAAAGTATACACACAATATAAGAGTGAATTGGTGTATAACAACAATGAAGTCTCAAAAGAAATGTAAAATGAGATGAAATCCATTATAAAGAAGCTATCCTTAAATTAAGGATAAATCAATCTCATAATTTTGTGTGACAAATATAAACACACCCAATATAAGTGGATATTATGTTTTAAACAATCAAATGTTATTCACACATATTCATAGGATGACATATTCAATAACTACATGTTGAACCCAATGAAATCGAAATTGGGTTAAGAAGTTCACTTGGTAAAATTCGACAGCCTAACGACATCACATAAAATTTTACAAAAAGGGTTGATGAGAGAGATAAAGGTGATCTCATCACTTGGAAATAAAATTTACATAAATATGGATATAGATGAACATATCCCAACATAATAGTATGTGAATTAAAAGACATAACAAAAGAAGTCTTTTAAAAAGAGGAGGGTGAAAGGTTCCCTTACCGACATGGGTATCTTTCGAAACACACACCCCGTGAAAAAAGGACAATACAACATTGATTTAAATAATAATAAATGAAATTATATTACACAATGAGTAAAATAACGTGCAGTACATACAACACTCAAAGGAAATTGTGGCAAATGTAGCATAAATCTCACGGGAATAAAAGTGAGATGAAAAATCCCTTACGAAAACTCGGCAGCCTAACGGCGCCACATAAAACTTACAAAAATGGATTGATGAGATCGAATAGGGAATCTCATCATATTAACATAATGTTTTTAGAAAGATGAATAAAGAATAACATCCCCCAACATAACAAAGAGGAGCTTAAAATAAGTGAAATAAAGGAGAGAACTTAAAAAGAAAGAGAGAGGTTAGATCTCTTACAAAAATTCGGCAGCCTAACGGTGCCACTCAAAACGTCCAAAATGGATTGATGAGAGAGAATAGGTTCTCTCATCATATGAACATAAAAATTACAGTAAGATTAATATAAAATAACATCCCAATAACAAGAAAGATGATCTTTAAAAGGAATGACATAAAAGAGCGTACTTAAAAAGAAAGAGAGGAGTAGGATCCCTTACCTCGGGTCCGACATGAGTCGATTGTTCTTTAACATCTTGAATAATAAACATGAGTTAATTTATACTTTCTTAAGAACCTTTTTCAAGTTCATTATTCCTTTTATATCAATTATTGACATGTTATAAACATTATGTAATAATTTATGTTAATAACTGTTGTTTTGTCGTTATTTGGTACATAAGTCAAAAGTGGACTTCTTACAATTACATGTTGTTTGTGTGGTCAATGGTTCTTTTTATCCAGAATGACATTCCTGATTTGGATATCATATATATCATATATATACATAATATACATGTATTTATAATATTACATAATCATTTAGAGGTAAGAAATGAAATGCACCGTTCATGGAGACGGTAAGCCATACGTACGCATGAACGCTACTTTCATTTCTTTGTCATATTAATGGAATTAAAACTAAATGAGAGGTATGTATATTTTAATTACAGAATTATATTCATCATTTAGATTTATCATTCATCATATATATCCATTATATAATGTACTTATAATAGTACATTACATTTGGGGATAAGAAATGAAATGCACCGTTCATGGAGACGGTAAGCCGTACGTACGCATGAACACTACTTTCACTTCTATCTCATACTTAAATAGAAAGATATAATAATTATATAGAGGAATATTATAATTCCAGTATAACATCATATATAATAACTTTTAATCCATCCTTTATGCGTCCCACATATGGCATTAACGAATCAAATCACTTTGAGGGGGCGGTAGTCCGCACTTCCTAAAATGAAATTATCGTGTTTACCCACAATGGAATCCATAAAGGTATATCACAAATGAAAAATACAGAAGCATAAAGAAAACATAAACATAATATATATAATATATAAATATAGTGACATCTTAATGGCCACCTTTGAAAGTGTTATATGAGTGTTGAACAATCATCGTTTCATGTGGCAGAAATTCGCCATCCACATAAACTGTATTTTCTTTAACCATTAGATGAAGGTGTGTGTAAGTGTATCTAGAATACTTATTATAAAATCATCCTAGTATATTGAACATACTTGAGTTGTTACAAAAGAAATGAATAAAAATATTTTAGTGGGTTGGAGAAGCAAAATAAAACAAAAGAGCACAAGTGAAGTCGTTACCTTAAAATTGGGTAACTCCCTTTGGTTTGAACCAAAAGGGTTTCATTAAGAGCTTTCTGCCTAAGTTAATGCTTCTAGGATGAGGAGAGGGATGTGTAGAGACAAAATTATCAGATCTTGGACGAACCAAAGGTTTTAGAGGTGTGGGTAAGTTGGTAGAGGTTGGGGCCTTTTATAAGAGGAGAGGAGGGGCATTCTTGGAAAAGTATAAAATGTTACATTATTTTCAAATGGTTTTCGGATTTTAATGGTCCCACATTGATTTGTTTCGATGATAAGGTGATAAGGGTTCTATATAAACTCATACAATAGGTTTTTGACATGTGTAGGTCCTAGATTATGCATTATCTTTCCATTTTATTTAAATCGTTAAATAATGAGGTAATCGCTGCATCATCATGATGTCATAAAGAATTTAATTTATTTAATGTCTAAAAATTATAAAAAAATAATATGATGTAGGAAATATTTTTATATTTCCAATGGATATTTATAGTCAAACTTCTGACTTATATAACCACCTGTAAAAATTGTTTTAGTAAAACAAATCATGTTTGTGACATTTTTATTTTAACTTTAAATAAAAGGGATAAATGTCATTATCAAACCCAAGTGGCTCCATGGGGTACCAAAAATCGTCACATGGGTTGTCTTGGTCGGCCATAACTCATAAAATATGGTTAGGACAAGTGTCAACATATTTTCATTTTATTATAATATCATTTTTACCTTAAATCACTCTAATTACCTTTAATCGCGATTAATAAAACTTAAAAGTTACTTTTCATCAAAAATTATTTTCATCCCATTGAACCACATTATAATTAAAAATTAAAATAATTTAAATTGTATTTTTGAAATTCAAATCACAGAAGTGGTAGAGTCTCATTTAAACGACAAATCAAATTTTGTAACCACCACTTTGTGGTTCACTATTCATCGAAAATTGATGTTTTCAGAAAAATACCAAAAATTTACCCTAAGCTATATATGATATTCTGAATTAAAAAATGATTTATATTTTACCAAATTCATAACATTGAATTTTCATTAATTAATTTTATAATTAAATCCCGCTGTTAAAACAAATAGCGTGTTTTTATGAAACAATATCTTTCAAAAGATTGACACTCGTTTATGTCCAATCTTATAGTGATATTAATTACAATGACCACCATTGGATTAAATGGTAAAAATATATCCTATTTAAACTTTAAAACCAATTAAAATGATAATCTAATAATATAAATAAATTATATTAAAAAGAGGTTTTGAATTAAAATACAACATTTTTCACTATTCATTAAAAATTGAACTTTTTCGGAAAAATACCAAAAATTTACACAAAGTAAATTTTGATGTCCCGATTATAAATAAGAATTTTATTTTGTCAAATATAACACATAAATTGTCAAAAAGTGGATTTAAAAGAGGTTCTCCATCAAAAGGCGGTTAATCAACCTTTTAACAAATATTAGACTGTCGAATCTTAAAATTGGATTCATTCGCATTTTTAATCCTCTATCATTTATTGTAAAGAGTAAAAATATTTGACAAACATATATAATCATTTTGTAGTTAGTTCTCTTCATTCCCGCCATTACAACGGCTAGGAATTAACTACCATTTAAAATAATATTATTTTATTATTAGAGTGCAATATAAGATTTCAAAGAAACTCGTTGTTGCATTTTGTGTACGCCATCGAGCATAGCATCCCCTTTAAAGTAATATTAATATTTTATTCAAAAATATGGATAAATATAAAAATGTCATATTCATTATTTACCTGGGGTGTTACAAATATTTATATAAAAATCTATTCAAAAAACATTTAATATATATATGGGTTATAAATAAATTATTCATAGAAATATCCACTTCATGAAATCAATAAGGATATCTATAATGTTTAACAATTATATATAGTATAAATAGAATCACCCTTAGTATAATGTATATAAAAATATCATTATTTAAATTATGTAATTAAAGTGATTGGTGATGTTTGGGGGGGGGGGGGTTTGGACGACCTTTCGTCTTATTTTTGGACATTTTAAAATGGTTCTTGTCATTAGTGTGGTTAGTGGAAACTGTGAAACTCCCATGGTAAATCGTGAAGAGTTATACAAGGACTAATTGGACGAAGACTAGTTAGGTGTATAGATTGATCCGACAGTGAAACAATTTAGGATAAATCATTAAAATTTGGATAATGGTATTTTTTATGGTTGCATCCTATTTTATCTAACAATTATCACCCACCTAGTGAGGGGAACCTTGAGGATGGGTAAAGCACACAATTAGTGAAAAATTTAACTGAACATGCGAATAATTGTGCGTAGTTAAATAGATAAATCATAAAAAGTTGATATATTATGGGATCTAAATTTATTCCCAAATATTTACAACATTTCATCCTTAACACAAGAATTCATCATCTCAAAGGATTTTGAAGCATTTAACAAAAAATCAGATTCAATATGAATGTATTTCCTACTATGTTGTGTCTTGATTCCTATATCTAGTCTCCTTTTATGTTTGTTTTACATAATTTTTCATAGATAAACATTCTTACATCTCTTGTATTCTTAGATATAGTTATATTCAAAGATATCATAGGTGTTTGATGTTAATAATTGTTTTATATGACAATTTTTATGATAGGGAAAGAAATATAAGGTGGGGTTTTGATATTCAAACAAATTTTATTGGTGTTTCTTTGATGTTTTTCATTTCCTCCATTAGTCATAAGGTAGGGTGGCATCAGTCTCAACTTCACTTATTAAAAAAGACGGTATTATTTTTAAATTTCACTAATTTCATGTAATTTTTTATCCTATTTGTGTGAAAATCATTGTATAATAATTATAATGTGACAAAATTTGGTTTTTTGGATTTTTGGAAATTTGTTGTTCAAATGGATTTGTTTGGTGGATTTTAAATTCATTTTTAAAAATTTTATTTATTGTATTTATGCATATCTTATGTGTGAAATGATGTATATTAAGGTATTTTTTATTCAAATTCCTAAAAATAGATTTTTTTGAAATGGTTTTGGCTTACATGTGATGGGTGAGTTCATGGTTTCGATTTGACCCTAAACAAGGGGTGTGTACCATTAGGGTAAAAAGAAATGTGACATTGGATAATGGTTATGAGTCATTACGGAATAACGAGACTAGAAAATTTGTGATGAATAATAGGATAGATAAGAACAAGTCATGTGTATATAACTGTTAGAGAAGAATGTATGTACGGGTGTGTGTGTGTGTGTGTGTGAATCATGGATTGGGTATATCGAAAATGAATGTGAAATAATTTAACGTATTGTTTCGCTTCTTTAGGATGGAAAATACATTTTTGTGGAAAACTATTTTGTTGATAATCTTCTTGGATTTTATATAAACTATTTTCAATTTTTTATACAAAATATTACATGTAAATTTGATAATTCGTTCTATTTTAGTGGCATTATTAGGGAAGTCATTTGGAAAAAGTGTACTGTGTTTCATTTATCACACCTTCCATGGATATTTGGCGATTTTTTAGATATAGTTTATCGAGATAATGGAAAATTTAAATATAACACATCATTTATAGTGCATCACGATACATGTGTTTTGTTGTGGATTTGGAGCGTGGATCATGGGTGGATATATGGATTTATGTATTTATCCCCTGTGGGATTTGTTGGTTTTTCCTTCCTATTTATAAATTAATGTTACACTTCTTCCTATGTGGGACATTTTTATAGAATCACTTTGATATCAATGGGTTCACTTTTAGTTGTCATACATTGATTTCATGGATCATAAAATTGATTTTGGTAACGTTATGTTTGGTTGTCACTATTTTATTTGGAAATATCAAATCGTTCCTAACAGTTTTGATGAACTCCAAATTCATTTCCATCCAATAGTGACATTGGGGTTCATTTTAAGGGAATTTCATGTCCCCCTCCTTCTCAATCCAATGGGGGATGTTCAGTATGTTCCAAGTAGTATAAAAAATGGGTGGTCCTTAATTTATTTTGAAAAGTGTTATTAGCTTCTTTGGTCTATGATCAATATGTGGAATCAGTCTTGGTTGGTTATTATATATTTTATAAAATGTGGCATGATTTATCATGTCTGGGAGTTAACAATCCTTCTGGTTATTCTTGGAGCTATAATGATATAAAGGAGTAGGTGTTTGGGGGTATATAATTTATAACATAAAAATATATAACAATCCGTTTTATGATGAACATCATGTTACCAGGTATTTGTGTACATTATTTTTTTGAGACACTTACATGAATTTGAATTTTATTTACATGGGATTAGATAATGAGTTGAGGATGAGGTTAATAATATAATTTAATTCCCATAGAGATTATATATTTAATTTTGAGTAATAATTAAACGTTGTGTTCATTAATGATTATTATTAATACTCTAGAATGATATATTCAAATGTGAGTTTATGGAAAATGTATGATATGGTTATTTTTAAAATGAACTAATTTTAAAAATCGGGGTGATTTTTAAAAAAATGGTTGAACTAGGAATATGTGGAAACATGGGAATATATTGTTCTAAATTGTGTGATGTTGTAGAATTGGAAATTGTGAAGAAAAAAATTGGTATATTTTGATATTTATGTGTTTTTTATTAAAATTGAACCCAAAAAGAATTTTAGAAATATACTAGAGGAAAATACTAAGAATGTGGTTGTACATTAGCCATAAGTGATGTGACTGCTGGTTCAACGTATAGATCATGCTTTTCAAGCCATTTATAGAGAGAATATGTAGAAACCCCAGTTTCTAGAATATAACCCTGTATTTATCGTTTTTATGTTTATAATGATTACTATTGATTTCTCAGAGATTTTCTATTACCTTTTCTATTTTTTGGATTGTATATGTTACACCTCAATACTTCGCAATAAGTTTCTTTATCTATAAAACAATATCTTGTGTTGTACGCAACAACGAGTTCTAACACACCATGACCAACAATATAGTTATGATGAGTAATAATACACACATTTTGATATTTTAAAATTTTTATTTTTCAAAATGAAATTAATTTTTGGACTGAGAATATCAAAAATAGATTAGGTTTGATTTTTGGTATTTATCATAAAACATTCTGTTTTTGATGAATATTGAAAAAAACCGTGTTATTGTTGAAAACAAAAATTTTATTTAAATAAATATTTACATTATTTAATTTTTTTAAGTAAAAAATAGATACTAAATACCTATATTATTTCAATTTAATTCATTGGAGTCATTTTATAATAACATTAGTTCTATAAAAGTTTATTGATCTTTTTAAAATCATTTACCCACCTTCGAGGCACATTATCAAATTTGGATAAAACGTAATTTTACTACTTCAATGAATTGAATATCAATAATATGAGAGAAACAATTTACATCTATAATAAAAATGATGTTTAATAGGATGAATTTTTTTTGTTCAATAATAACTTTTTGATTTTATTTACCACGGTTAAACGTAAATAATGTAATTATAGTTTAAAATTATATTATAATTATTGTAACACATATCCTAATTCTATTGGATCAGTGTATTTCTACCATAATCAACCATAGGAATTATATATGATCATATTTTATCGAATTAATTATATTTGGACATTTATTATTTTTTAAAGAAGAGTTAAAAGTGTCAAATTCAAATTTTAATAACTAAACAACTTTTAATATAGGGTTGTAACTAAGATAAATTCGATTATAATATTCAATAGAAAGATAAAAATATTTCCTACTTCATGGTATTTTTTTTATAATTATTACACATTAAATAAGTAAATATATTTATGACGTAATGATGATGCATTAATAACTTTAATAATGAATGATTTGGATAATTGATATTATATATATCCAACTAAATGTAAATTGAGACTTTTTAGGAAATAAACTGATTTTATAGGTTAATATGATATGCATGGAATTTTTTAATCAATTTTTATATACGTAAAATATTTTTGATGAATTTTACAAAAAAACATATATTAAATAGTGTAAAAATTGACAAAAATGAGTTTTTGCAACAAATACTATATTATTAAATGATATAATATTTTAAAAAATCTATGGATAAAAAAAAGACATATATAGAGATTTTTATGTAATTATTTAACCACTTTTGGTACTTTTGACATTTTATTGTATATTTATATACCTTGTAATATAAAAAATCAAGAAGTCATTGTAAAAGATAAAATATTTGACTAAGAGTTAAATGTAAAAGATAACATTAATATGGTGACCTAAACATGTCTAAAACCTATTGGATAATAGTTTTTAGAACCATAACCACCTTATCCTAGTAATAAATACATTTGGAGAAATTTTAAACCCAAAATGATTTTATAATAAACTAATATTTCATGCTTTTCCTATAGTGACCCTCACATCTCTTATAAAAGGGTACATTTAATTCACTTAAAATAACAACATAAAACCCATTTTCCTCAGCCAAAACCTGATAAAATTTCTTCAATCCTAACCAAAATGCATGCTAGAGGAAATACATTGTTCCAAATGATAACATATGGAGGCATTTTGCTCGAATCAAAATGAAGGACCCGAAAAAGAGGTAATAATTTCACTACATATTTCAATGTTATTTTCTTCTTCCATGTACTCTTTCATTGTTATTTCGATACCAAAATAATAAATTCAATACCTTATTCATATTGTGATGTTATTATAAATATGGTACAACCAAAATCATATTATATCCATCCTATTAATTACAATGTCACCATAAAAGTGTATGTACGAAGTACCGTCTCCACGTCATGGTGTAGTCGGTTATTCAACACTTCATTATTTGGATGGGTATAATAATGAGTATAATTGATATTAATAATAAATATAACATTTTAATTATTATTAATATATGATATAACATCCAATTACATACAATATTACCATTAATAAAATGATATTATGTCTCCTTCGTACGTACGAATTACCATCTCCACAAATGAGATAATATTTATTTCCCCATCGTAACCATTCCAGAATAATTACCATTTTATGATTTAAAAATAATTTTTATGAAAATAAAATCATTTTGGATATGAATCAACCATATTGTATCCATAAACAACTTGAATTACATAATAAACATGTAAAGGAAGATGAATTAGTTAACACACAAAACTATGATAATACTGAAATATTATTAAAAATGAAATATTTGAAGATTATATATGATATAATATTTATGTATGTGGTTCTTCGATAATTCAATAAAAATCATTTAATTTTTATACTGGTGGTTCATGTACCATTAAACTAGGAAAAGTACAATGTAAGGGTTATTTCCTCAGTCTCGTTGTCATCCAATATTTTTTTTATATAAGTATATACAAGGAAATATTTATCATCCATTTCCGTGATTCATAAAATCAATTTGAAAATAAATATTTTACGGTTTTATGGAATGTACCCTTTATCAAAGATCTTCATTTTAAAAAATTTAATGATTTATTTTTCTAAATTTTTTTTATTACTCTCCATTTTGTCAAAATTATATTATGTATTTATTAATATAGACATTATAATTTTATAATGATAATTCCATTATTAAGATTAAATGTGGTATGGGACACTTTGATCAAAAATATATATTAAATTAATTACATTATAAATTAGGAATGTTTTAAATGATTTTATCAAAACGTGATATTTCCTTAAAAGGGGTTTTTTTCTGACCATTTTCATTTATGTCAGCATCCTTTGACAGATTTTACACTTGTTCTATGTTCATTTATTATGATACAATCTTATATATTTTATTGATGGTTTTGTGATATTTTTGACTATGGATGTGTAATATTTATACCATTAATAGGTTTTGGTTAAAGTATTAACATTTCTTATGCTAATTTTAATAGGAATAATTATGTTATGTTTCTACTTTTTTATTATGAGTAATTCATTGGACATATTATGTGACGTGTGGAGCCTGATATAGCTCCTTGATGAATTTCTTGGTCTCATGAGGGAAAAAAGTGTTTCATCACAAGGCCATGACAAAATATCATTTTTATTCTTTGAATGATGCCTTTAATATGTAGTTATTATATACGGAATTATGAATTCTATCATTATGAAAATAGATATTTATATCACATGTGATTATTTTACAAGTATAATATACATGTAAATAAGTAACATGAATTATTTGATTTATCTTTTCCATAGTAGGTATATTTTTATGTTTAAAAGGCTTGTTTTTTAGTTTTATATACTTCCATAAATGTTTGTGCTTATTTATGATTGTTTCTACTATATTGTTATCTTTAATGAGCCTATGAGCTCTCCACATTCTTATGTTTTATTCTTAGCAGGATACGAAGAAGTATATTATGATTGACCTGTAGGGATACGTTATAGGATATGAGTGTGTTCAAAGGGGACAAAATTTTTTTTTTCAATTTCATATATAATATAAAATTCTGTATGTATCTAGTACATTCAAAGATACAAAAGGGTTGGGGGTGTTACAGTTGGTATCAAAGAATTTTAGTACAATACATGGATACAAGATTTAAACAAATCTATTAATAGAGAGCATTACCCTAAGATATACTTTGAGGATTAGAATAGAATAACGTTCTATAATTTTGGTAATGTATAATTTTTTTTAATTTTCAAATCAATACATCCATTTCTATATACGAGCATGTAGAGGTGGCTCCAGCATTGGTGTATATAGAGGTAACCCTGAAAACACTACATGGAGCTAGACTCGAATGAAAATTGGTGCACCCCAACGGGCCTTGATGCACTCTTGGTTACGACCCTCCTGGGGGATATTATAAGGATAATTCAATTTTTATTTAAAAACTATAATGAATGATTAATGGGTAGATACGACCCCAATGAAATAATTTCATTATTACGGATTATATGCATAACAAATTCAATTTATGTTACGTATTATACTAGTTTGGAATTATGTAGTGTGATTTATTAAATAATCTATATAATTCCATTGTTCCATAATGGCACCTTGTGGAAGGAATGGAAACCTATCAACACAGATAATCCATGTATGGATTTTCCTCATACAGAAGATAATTATAGTGGATCTGGTGATGAAACTAGTTTTGAACAGCTCATTACCATACCGGGACAACTAACACAATTTATGAATAATAACATCACCCTTATGAATCACCCTTATCCACAACGTGGAGGATCAACGTTAGACCACTTCATGAGCAAACAACCACCAATATTAAATAGAAATAAACCTCCATTTTTAGATGAGTAATGGATATGTTCTTTAGAGAAAATATTTCATGATTTGGGGAATAGAGAAATGGAAAAGGTTTTCATAGATTTTTACCACCACACAAAAGATGCAGATCAATGTTGTTCAGTAATTCAAGACACAAAAAATGATTAAGATGTATCAAATATATAATGGAGGGAGTTTAAAGATATTTTCCTAGAAATATACTTTCGTCATGACCATCAAAAAGATATATAAATACAATTTATGATTCTACAGAAAAAGGAGGATGATAATATTCCAATTTATGAGTCTATATTATTAAGGTTAGCATGGCATGCTGCAGAATATATATTCAACCTAATAAATAATATTGATAGATTCATTAATGGGTTAGAACGATGTGTTTGTCGATCATTAGTCTCACAATCCTTCTATTCGTATGATGATATAGTCTCATGTGCTATCAATAAATAAAAATAACTCACTATGTCATACTACCTTAGAGAAAAGAATGATACGAAGAGATATGTTGAACATGATAAAAATGGAAATAAGTGGAAGAATGTAAAAGTTGAATTTTTATCCTACAGTAAACGTGGGAGGAAACACCTTAGTACATTCATGAATGGAATAGGAGTTTGTTATAAGTGCAGTGAAAAAGAATACCCTGGTAGTGACTATAAGGAAATGAAATAGGAATTCAATTTTGAATGCTACAATTATAGAGAAATGTTTCATTATGAAAATTAATGTCCTAAGCTTGAAGGATACATACTAAAAAATTCCAATGGAGTAGGGCCAACCTTTTTTGATCACTATTATAGAGGTTGAAGCTCCTAATGGCTTGGTGGTAGGTACTATAATGGATTCCTCAAATTTAGCTAATGCATTATTGAAATCTGAATCATCACATTGATTCTTATCTACCTAGTTTTCTATGTAAATTATTTATTTCCAATTGAATTTAGCATGGTAGTTGTTAGAAAAAACTCTTAAGGGAAGTATCATTTCAATAACATATTTTCAATTTGTGACAACTATGAAATATAAACATGCTTTATCTATTTATCTTATTATCAAAACCATGATAAAATTTTAAATAATCATTGGTATGGATTGGATTTCAAACCATGATGGAAATTTTTTTTTGTAATAAGAAGGTTAAAATTTCTGATTATGATAAGTAATATTGTATCATTAGGGAAGAAACATCACCATATGAATATGTTGATCTGCTTCAAGATAATTAACGCAAACATTCTCTAAAAGATAAATTTAATTATCCATTGACTTAATTCATTGTTAATGTCCCATATTGAAGACAACATATAAAATGGACACTGTGGATTTAGTGGATCTAAAGAAGAAACTAAAGGAATGTAGTAATAAATTATATATATTCCATAGTTTTTCTATATATGGATACCCTATTCATTTTTTTAAGAAAAAGAAATGATCTATGAGGTTGTGCATTTAGTACAGGGAGACCAATTCTATAAAAATAAAGAACCAGTATCCACTACCTCGCATTGATGATTTATTTTACCAAATTAATGGAGATCAATATTTATTAATGATTAACATTCGAGCTGGATATCAGTAGTTTAATGTGAATAAGGAAGGAATTAGGAAGACAACATTTTGTACCAGTTTAGGGCATTAACAATTTAAAGTAATGCCTTTTGGAATGACTAATGACCCTCTCTCTTCATAGATCTAATGTGTAGTGTGTTCAAGTAATATATTGATGAAATTTTAGTTGTATTTATATATTATATATAGGAATACTCTAAATGATATTAAAATAATGAAAAACACCTTTGAACTATTCTAATGACTCTTAGAAGAAATGAATTATATTGGAAATTTAGAAAATGGGAATTCTGGCATCCATAGATTTCTTATCTTGTCTATATTGTCTCTAATGATGGAATCTATATTGATCCTTCAATGGAAAAGGTCATTCAACGAATGGACATCAATGACATGTATAACTGAGTTATGTAGTTTTATTGGTTTAGTAGGTAATTATCAGAATTTTGTCCTGAATTTTTCCCGATTTCTTAACCCATTAACAAATATAACACGTAAAGGGGATAAATTTATTTAGACAGAAGGATGTGTTGAATATTTTAATCATCTGAAGAGATTATTAGTCAATTATCATATCATGACTCTACCATTGGAGAATTATGGGTATGTTATTTTTAGTAATGCATCAAATAATGTACTTGGTTGTGTCCTTATGGTGAATGATAGAGTATTTTCACATGCATCAATAATTTAAGAAAATCCTGAACAAAACTATCATACTCATGATCATGAGTTTACATCTGTAATATTTTCTTTGAAGATATCGAGACACTATATCTATGGGTAAAATGAGAGCTATATATTTATCACTATAGTTTGAAATATATTTACTTATAAAAGAACTCAACATGAGGAAACGATAATATCTTAAACTACTCAAGGAATATGATTTCACTATACACATCCACCTAGGGTAGGGAAATAAGATGGAAGATTCTTTGAGTAGAAAAGATCATGGTGTTTTTAAGAAGATGGGTGTTGAATGGTATCATGCGTTAATAGATCTAGTAAATATGGATATAGGAATAATCATGGATGGTGATATATAAATACTTTTCAAATGGCTGCCAAACCATCTTTACTATAAAGGATGAAAAGTTCTCATATTGATGATGTGGTGTTTCAATAAAAATTAAAGATATGAATGATGTGATATTTATTGGCTTCATATATGAATATGGTATTTTGAAATTTGGGAAGAGACACTATTTTTTGGATAGACTTTATCTTAGAATTTAATTATTAGATGATGCTCATATCGCCATTCTCTCTATACACCCTAGTATTACGATGATATATAGAGATTGGAAGGAAAATTTTTTGTGGGACAACATGAAAATGGATATTGCTGATTATGTGTATGTATGTATGGTTATTCAACAGGTTAAGGCTGGAAGACAACATCCTGGTGGAGTCATGGAACCTCTTCTCGTACCTGAGTAGAAATGGGATGATATTATACTGGACTTTATCATGGGGCTACCAAATAATCCGAAAAGGAATAATGCAATACGGTTCGTTGTTGATAATAATACCATGTAAGGACATTTTATTACTATAAGAGATAATTTTCCACTTGAACGTTTAGAAAGACTATATATTAATGATTTTTTAAACCTCATGGATTTCCCCTAACGATTTTTTCTGATCTTGATTCCCATTTTACGTCAATATTATTGAATGTTTTCCGAGATCCCTGGATACAGAACATCATTTGAGCACTTCCATCCACACTCAAACTGATGTACAATCAGAAAGGAGTATTAAAACCATTGAATCCATGTTGAGATCTTCCACACATGACTTTCAAGGTATGTGGGATAAATATTTACCTTTGGAAGAATTTTACTATAACACTAGCTTACATTAATTTATTCGGATGGTACCATATGATGATTAATTTGGAAAGATATGTCACACACAAACATTTGGGGATGATGTACGGAAAAGAAAACATATAGGCCCAGAACTTGTCGAAGAAACAATGGAAAATGTGAGGATTATCCAAACCCACACCAAAGCATATCTGTGTAGGCAATAGAGATATTTCTATAACCAAAGGAAGGATTTGGAAATTAGAATAGGAGATTGTATTTTATTGAAGGTAAATCCATGTATGGGTGTTGTACGATTCAATAAGAAGTGAAAATTATGTCACAAGTACATCAGACATTTTTTAATTATATAATGGATTGGGGTTATAGATCATTGTTTGGAAATACCGCTAAGTCTATAAAATGTTAATGACGTGTTCCACATATCACTGTTGAGAAATTACATGCCTGACCCAACACATGTACTAACCTATGATGAAATTGAGCTGGAACCCAATATGTTTTATTGTGAAGATCTTATCAGGATTCCTGATACAAGAGAGAAAGTGTTGGGAAACGGTACGACTCGTCTGGTAAAAGTTCTATATAGAAACTATAAGATTGAAGAGACAATGTTGGAACCCAAGTAACTTATAATGAACAACCAACCAAATCATTTAATTTAGTAATATTATAGTAATTTTGAGAAAAATTTTATTTGAAGGAGAAGAGAAAGTAACACCCCAAGATTCAATGGTATGTTTCTCTTTGAACAATACAACAGCTTGTGTTGTATGAAACATCGATTTCTAGCACACCACGACTAATAGGATATTCATCAAGAATAGTACTAACCAGTTTTTAAATTTTCATACTTATTATTTATCAAAAATTTTTGGATTTTTGGATTTCTAAAATAAAAATTATCTAAAGTTGATATTTTGGTATTTTTCTAAAACCATCAATTTTTTTTATAAATAGTAAAAACACTTTTTATTGTTTAAAACTATATTTATAATTTAAATAATTGTTTTTTAAAATTAAAATTATCATATGTGAAAATAGATTCATAATAACTATATTAGTTAAATGTAATACCTTGGAGTAATTTTATAATATGATTAGATGCCTAAATTTTTATGGAACCTTATAACGTCTTTTACCCACCTTCTAGGCAGGTTATAAATTTTTCATAAAACATAATTTTACCTCTTCTGTGAATTAAATTTCAAAAATATGAGAGACATGGTGGAAATCATTAAATAAAAAGTGGTTTAATATAATAAAAATAATTTTTGGGGAATAGTAACTGTTGGATTTTATTTACTACGGTTAAAAGTAAATAGTGTAATTAAAGGTAAAAAATATATTATAATTACCATAAGACATTGTATAATTCTATTGTATATGTTTATTTTGACGGAAATAAATCATAAGAATAAAATATGATCCTTATTATCAATATGTATTATATGGGGAAATTTATTATATATTTTTTAAAGAAGATTTAAAAGTGTTAAATTCAAATTTTAAAAACTAAACAATTTTTAATATAAAGTTTCACATAAGATAAATTCGATTATAAATATTCATTATAAAGGAAAAAAGGCTACTTACATAATGGTATTTTATTTATAATTTTTAGAAATTAAATAATTAATTTTATTGATGACACAATGATGATGGGGAGGTTCGCTTATTAATAAATGATTAAAATAATTGATATTATAAATATACAAATAAATTTAAGTAGGGAATTTTCAGGAAATCAACTAATTTTATAGGTTAATATTAAATTCTATTATTTATTTAATTTTTATCTTGAAGTTATCATATATTGTAGGCTTTTAGAAAACCAAATACTAAATTGTTTCAAAATTGACATAAATTAGTTTTAAAACAAATACTATATTATTAAATGATATAATTTTCCAAAATATATAATGATTATCCAATGAAGTTATATAATGAGAAATATGTCATTAGTTAACTACATTCAGTCCTTTTTTCATTTTATAGTATGTTTATTAACCATGTTATATAAAAATACAAGAAGAAATTGTAAAGGATAATCTATTATATTAAGAGTTAAATATAAAAGATAAGGTAAATACAGTGACATAAATATGTATAAAACCTATTGGTTGAAATTATTTTGAACCATATCTACTTTATTATATAATTTAATTCATTTTTATCCATTATTAAAGAAAAATTATTTTATACTAAAATAATATTTCAAGTGTTTCCTAAAGTGACCCTCACCTCTCATATAAATGGGTACTTCACCTTCTCTCACAATCAGACCTCCAAATTCCATTTGGTAAGGCCATCCCCTAATCAAATATAATCCCAACTACACAAACATCTACTGAAAGGTTTTATTTTTATCATAAATCCAACATAATGAGCCCATTTGATCAAATAAAAACAAAGCACCCAAAAAAGAGGTAATAATTTCATCACCTATTTCAAAGTCGTTTTCTTCTTTGACTTCATCATTTATTGTTTTTTCCATAGAAAAATAATAACACCAGTAACATATAAATACAGTGATTTTATTATAAATATGGTACAACTATAATCATTATTCTATAAATCCTATGAATGAAAAAGTACCCATACGTGCATACGTATGACTTACTGTCTCCGCATCGTGGTGTACTTTATTATTAAACACATCATTATTTGGATGAGTATTATAATGAGTATAATTGATGTTAATAAAAAACATAACATGTTAATGATTCTTTATATACTATATACCATCCAATTACATATTATTTTAGCAATAATAAAATTATATTTTCATTCCATCGTACGTAAGGATTACCGTCTCCACGAACACGATAAGATTTATAACCCTTCGCAACAATTCATGAAAAAAATGTCATTTGATTATTTAAAAATAATGTTTAAGAACATAATATAATTATTTATTTGAATCAAATAAATTATATCCATAACAAACATTACTTATGAAATAAAACATATAAAGGAGACCGAATCAGTTGACTCCTAAAACGAGGGTAAAACTGAAATATTATTAACAATAAAATATTAGAAGATCTTATATGATCTCATATTTATGTTTGTGGTTCTTGTGTAAATTAATCAAAATTATTTAACTATTTTAAAATAGTTTAACATAAACTTGACCAAGGAATAATACATGGTAACAGTTATTTCCTTAATCTCATTATTATCAAATATTTTCTATCTATATGTATCAACATGGACATATTTACCATTCCTGTCCATGTTTCAATAAAAAATTTCAAATGGAATATTTAAAGGCTTAATAGAAGGTACCCTTGAACTATATCTTCATTTTTGTTGTTTTATTGACGTATTTTTTTATAATCTATTTAATTAATTTCCATGTATTCATATGATTTTAGAAATTTATTTATATGGACCTGATTGTTTTAAAATGTTAATTCCATTCAAAAGATTACAATTGGAATGTTACACTTTGATTAAAAACTCTCTATTATATATATTACTTTATATATTATATAACTTTTAAATGATTTTTTGAAAAATGGACATTTCACTCAAATGGGTTTTTTATCACTTTCCTCTCTGTCAACATTTATTGATTGATTTTTCACCGGTTTGAAGTTGATATATTATGGTGAAATAATCCTTTTTGTATTGAATTATTTGTTATATGTTTGACTGTGGATGTCTTATTTTTATATAATTCATTGTTTATGGTTAAATTAAAAACATTATATTTTTGATTTTTAATACAAATTTTATGTTAGGATTCTACCTTTTCATATTAGGAATTAATTAGACAAAGTAAGTTACTAGTAGAGCCCACTAAAGATCCATGATGCATCAGTAGGTCTTATAAGTCAAACTAGCGTCTTGGATCAAGGCCTTGACAAAATATTATTTTGATTCTTGGAATGAGGCATTGACTATGTGGTTATGATTTCAGGTATCGTGAATTCTATAATTTTGAAATTATATATTGATATTACATGTGATCTCAGATGTCTTGAATTCTATAAGTCTTGGAAATCGGCGATGCCACACTGGCGCTGCGTTCACGGGTCTACCAACAAACCTGGTCAGTGGGTTACATGGAATCATGTGTCTGCTCAGACATGTCAGAGGACACATTTAGTTCTTCACACGTAGACCAAAGTTGCTCGACTAATATGGTAGCGAGGCCATACGATGACCCTTGGGGATGTAGGCGTCTATTTATGGCATCTGGCAGTGTCATGGACTATACTAGCCATACCGGGATAGACCAGACCTATGCCCAATGGTCTAGCTAAGCCATATCTATGCAGATCTGAATCCTGGTCGGGTCTGTAGACACTGGGCCCGGTTATACCAGAACCTTTCAAAGAAGAGGTCCTTCTCTGATACTCAACGAGAGTTTTGGAAGATTTTGGTTTATGTCCAGGTTAGATCAGACTCGAATCCAACTGATCCCTTTTTACAATAAAATTCATATTTCATAAATATCGGGGGGGGGGCATTCGACAAAACGTCAATTATGTTGGGTCCCTTATGACGAGATGTTCCTTTGTGTTACACTATGTCTGATTGAGTGGCATTTGAATTATAACCTATGGGTGAGGGAGAAGATTATACTATAATCAATAATTCTATGTGCAAGAATGTAGTGGATGGATGTGATGTGGAGAATAAATAGAGACCCTTCATTGATCAGAAAAATATCTACCTTCTGTGGTTCAGAATAATAGAAACCCCTCATGGATCAACATGATAGAGAACATTTGTGGATCTGTATAATAGATTCCATTCATTGATCAAAATAATAGAGATCCATCATGGATCATTATAATAATGACCCTTCATGGATCATACTAATAGTGACCCTTCATGGATTAACAAGATATTTACCCTTCGTTTACCAGTAGTAGTGCGACAATAGGCGGATCAGCTGCAGAGTGACCCGTTGTGGATCAGTAGTGGAGAAACCCTTCATGGATCAGCAGTAGAACCTATAAAAAAAATTAAAATGATCTAGATTTACAAATAATCGTCTTTAATTTTTTTATAATGTTATACCTAGTGTGAGTTTTGTATTTTTCTTTATTCTTCATGTTAAGATCTTTCATTGTGGTATTTTCCTTTTTGGATTTATATGATACCCGTGTTGGACACAGGGTCTATAATGAGTATTGTTATACTCACCCCTGTACAGGATTCACCCTGAATTATTGTCTCTTGTGCAGACAACAAACAACATTGATTGTGACATTGGGGATCTATTATTGGATGGCGCTTAGAGGTGGATCGATAGGTGTGTAGTGCATTAGTGACATGTGACAGTGATTTTTACCATCCCTTCAGGTTCGATACTTGGAAAATGTCTTCCAAATCATTTATTTTCTTTAATATATGTATATTTTATTTGGGAAAGTATTTCCCCCCCATTAATTTTCGATTACACCATTTCCTATCATGGTGGTACTTTGTTGTGGTTAAACTATTTTCCTCCCCATTATTGTTTTATCTGTGCAGTATTCCCTATTTGTTTATCTACAAGTATAAAAGAAATGCGTTCCATTTTTGGGATATGCCTTCCTTGTTCTAGTCACCTTCCTTTGGACTATGGAAGGTTGGCTTGGTGTAGTCGCAACATAGGCATGAGGGACAGGTCCTAAAAAGTGGTATTAGAGGGCTGTCAGTTCTACCGTAAGAACTAAATGTATTTATTTTCAATGTATGAATTTTTTTTTATGATTCTAGAGTTTGGATTTCAGTCTAGGGTGTCCAGTGTTGGTGTGGAGACTGACGAATACATACACCATGACCTTGAATGTTGTTTTCTAACATGGTACATAATAAATTGTAGTTACATGTGATTTGGAAATGATTTCTATTTATCTATTTTGAGCCAAATAACTATGTATAACTTATTTACCATGAACATCTATTTTCTTATAGGATTCCTACACAAATACTATCATCCATGATTCCAATGTGGGATCATGACTATGACCCCCCGACTGATGATGTGTTGGTGTAGGGACCACTATAGTGGTTGCATCATTGGGTGGTGTCCCAGCAATATGAGAACCCATAGATCCATAGTTTCTTTTATCCCCACCATTTGACAGTGCATGCTGACTCGACGTGCTTCATGAGTTCCAGATATTGAGGCCTCCATGATTCTAAAGCAAGATAGATCCTCAGGCTACTGAGGATTGGCTGGATGCAGTGACATGATTTTTTTCATAGTATATACACCTATAGAAATGATTGTTCTCTTAGACACTAGCCTTTTTCACAAAACATATGAGATATGGTGGATATTTACGATGAAGACACATGAGGAGGCATACCATTCCAGGTTGGACATTGAGATCCTCTTTAGGGAATATTTCATTCTAGAGACTCTAAGATGAGTGTGTATTAAAGAGCTACTGCCCCTATAGCATGGTAGACTGTCTGTGGCCTAGTGCTCGGTGAGGTTTACCAACCTATCCCCCTACTCCACCAACTTGGTACTGGACCATTTCATTAAGGCCCAAACCATTAATAAGGGACTTTAAGGGGATATCATGGTGTCTACAATTTCTCTCAGCATATCAGCACATGATGGAGTGCTAGAGCGAGCTCTACTAGGAGAGATCTTCTTAGCCAATCAGGCACTGATGGTGAGAGCCCCTACCAGAAAATATGTGGCAGAGTACTCTATAGAAGGTAGTAGGCAGATGACCCGTAGGCCCAAACAGTCTAGTCCTTCGAGAGAAGGACCCCATGACATAGGGTCATAGGTGCAGAGCTTGCGAGCCATAGGAGTTTAGTTGAGGGCCATATATTGTTACTCCGTTAGTGGACAGAGACACATCGATAATAACAATCTCACTCCCTTATCGGGTGACCAGTATATTGTCAAGGGGCCTCAATGTAAAAGGAAGAGGTTTGAGTGAGGATATCCATTAGTCGTCAGACATGACAAGGGATAAGGTCGATCGACAATCAGTGGATGATGGATTGAGGTGTTACCACCACCACCATGAGTTTGTCCACCACAGGCTCGAGGAGCTAGAAGACCAAGGAGAGACCATCTTCAATAAATGGATGCCTAAAAACACTAAAATATATAGATTATTAGAGGTTTTAATTATTTCTCCTCCACATTATTTGTAGTTATCATAGACAAAGGTTCTAGTTACCCTTTCCATGCCACAAAGCTCATTCGATTCTTGGAGATTTAGTGGAGTCGTTGGCTCGATCCATACATTGAGAGACTCATATGGGTGGGGATTCGGGAATAACACACTGGTGGTTGTAGAGTGAGAATGCTCTTGGAGGTGAGTGTTTTGGATGGCATATCATTATAGAGTCAGGGCCTTACGACATCATCATGGGAATAGAATAGTTATCAATAGTCCATGCCCAGATCAACTATTTTAGGTGCAATGTGCGACGTGTCCATGGGGATGAGAATAGGTTTTCCTACCCTGAAAAGATTGGATACATTACTGCATATGATGTACTTTCCCAAAGGAAGGTAGAACCGATCACTCATGAGTACGCTAGCCTCACCCTAGGTGCAGTGGATAAAAGGAGTCCATGCTTTCCATTATGGTGGACAAGAATGTTGATCTATTTCTTGAGGATGTTTTTTGAAAACCTCCTTGAATGCAGGTAGAATTCACCATCGATCAGTATCCATGGATTGAATCGATATCCACACCAACATATTACATGGCTCTTGTGGAGCTTTATTAGTCGAGGGTACAACTGGAGGAATTTTAGATGAAGGGGTTCGTAAGACCCAATGTTTCTCAATTGGAATCCCAAATTCTATTTTCCAAAAAAGTTAACCGATAGAATTATACTTTGAATGTTCATCTAGTTCCTAAATTGGTTAACTGTGAAGAAAAAGTATCTGCTACCGAGGATAGATAACCACCTCGATCAAATGAAGGAATCGAGGTGGTTATCAAAGACTTACCATAGATCTGGCTACCATCAGCTTCAAGTATGAGACGAGGATGTACCGAAGATAGAATTTCGATGCGTTTATGACCACAATGATTCTTTAGTGATGCTTTTTGGAATTACCAATTCCACATCGGTGTTCATGGAGATCATCAATAAGAACATACATCCTTATCTCAATCGTTTTGTGGTCGTCATCATTGATGAAATATTGGGGATCTCGGTTTTGGGGAAGGACCATGTTATACACATGTAGAGAATTCCAGATATACTCTGACAGCCCTAGAATATGGTAATCTATTGAAGTGAGAGTTATGTATTTATTTGGTCCAAATTCATTGAAATATCATATTTGAGGTTGGATATGCAGTGGATTCGTCGAATATAGAGGCAGTTGTTTCATTGGAGCCACATAGGATTGTGACTGATGTGTGGAGTTTATTGGGGTTGGATGGGTACTACCAAAGGTTCATAAACAACTTTTATAGAGTATAACCACCCTTCATAGAATTGAAAAAGAAGTTACTACCATTCATATAGATGAATAGATGTCAAAATAGTTTCCTGGTGCTGAGGTGGATACTGATGAGTGCCCCCATTTAGAGACTTCTTGAAGGGGGCATTGGGTTTGTAGTCATTTGTGATGCATGAGGGACCATAATATGTCTTGTACTAATGAAATATGGATCATTGGTCACCTATAGATCATGCATATTGAGGAATAATGACAAAAAATATGAGACCCTTGACCTAGAGTTAGTATCATTTGTCTTTTTCTTGAAGATGTGGAAAAATAACTTGATGGGTGAATGATTTATGATCTACTCTGACCAAAGGAGTATCAGGTATATCATCACATTGAAGGACATGAACATGATACATCTGTAATGGATGGTGTTCCTATTTTAATGTGACGTTGATATTGTCTAAAATCCTAGGAATGGGAATGTGGTTACCAATGCACTCTACAGAAGGTCTGGTTTGTGGCTGCTGAGTGAGGCGATAGAGCATCTAACTGAGATGAAGATATCTTTCATGGATGATGATGGAGCATCTTACATACAATATATGACTATCACACCCCGAATCCTTCATCATGTTAGGGAGGTACAGATTGTTGATGTCTGCTGAGAGGCTCGATGTGCTCAAATATCTTTAGGATAGGCTCCTGATTGATTTTTGATAGTTGGGGACAACGTAATCATTTTCTTAGGATGAAAAACATAAAAATTGATGTTGAGAGATGGCGTGTGGATGGATTTCCATACAGACACATAGGTGGTAAAACCTAGTGCAACAATGAACTACCAGGACCTCCGACATTAGTACTAGTGGCTAGGGATGATCAAAGTTATGGTAGGGTTTATTTCATGATGCCACACTTGTTAGTATGTGATGTTCGAGCATCAGGTCCCAGAAGGCATGACACAACCACATGAGGTAACAAAATCAAATTCGGATAGTATATACATAGACTTCGTGATAGGGTTACCACAAACATATAGAAGCAACAACTATAAGTAGGTGATTGTTGACCGACTCACCATGTTATCTCTCTTCCTACCAATCTGAGAGCACATATTATTAGAGGGATTGGGATACCTTCTTGGTATAGGAGATATTATGGATTCACATGGTGACTTCAAATATTATCATATATCATGACACACATTTTACATCCCAATTATGGAAGGGGATGTAGTAGGAATTTAGGACTCAACTGCACTTGAGCATAGATTTTCAACCATATAAAGATAGTTAGAAGGAATAGACCATCAGGCCAAGCTCAAGGGGGAGCCCAGAGAGCCTTCGGGGCTAGGAAACAAATGTAAAGGGGAAAATGCCCCTCCTCCACCCCATGATACAACATCCATATTCATGTTCGGTGGTTCCTCTCAGCCCCACCTCGTCCCACCATGCCTCATCCTTGAACCATGCATCCTCCCATAAATAACATTTTTTTAATACATCTTTGATAAACGATGTGTGGGAGACAAAACCGATAGTTGGAGACTGGTATGTGAACTTTTCAAGTTCGGGGAATGAGATGATGAGAGGTGATCATCAGGGGGAGGGAGTGAAATTTTTGGGTTTTGGGAGAGACAGAACAAGCATGCAATGATATATTAGAGCAATCTTCCTTTTGGTTTTGCAAAAGCCAATAATGGCGACCACTCCACCAAAGCATGTTTTCCTACTAGGGGTAGGATCTATTTTTACATCTCGCCATTTTCTCTATTTTGTTACCACTAAAGTTAAATTATGGTGATTTGGGTGCCATTAATAATGAGTCTATCTAGGTAAACCTCAAGGCCAACCCTGCTCTGTTGTATCTCCCATGGAACGTGTCAAACCCGGTAATGTAAACTAACTCCCTTGTTAATCATGATGAAATTTTATTTCCAAAATTCAAAATCATTTTCATTTTTATGATAATACAACCAATTTATCTTTTCAATTAATGTTCTATGTTTTTTTAAATGTTGTTGTTTTTTGATGATCCTGCTTTTGATTCTTTGAATTACTGATTTTTACTATCTTTTTCGTTCTCTGGATTTCTTATATTCATTACTAAACAAAAAGGAAAAATTTTTAACATCATTTTGGGAAATCATTTTTCCCAGGCCAGCCCTACAGACTAGATAATAAATGGAGGACATGCGTCATGATTATGTCTTGGATTTTGTTTTCTATTGGAAAAAAACAACTACCACTGGGGGAGTGTGCGTACAACAATAGCTACAACTCCACCATTGGAATGACACAATTTGTGGCTTGGTATAGGCATCCATGAAGATCACCTCTATGCTAGACAGACTCTGGAGAGTCAACACTCATGGGTAAATCATTGGTATGAGAAACCACTATGAAGTTGCATATCATCCTAGAACAGATGAGGACTGCATGGAGAAAACCATAGTCTTATGCTGATAGGATATAGAGACCCTCGGAATTTTAGGAGGGAGAGCATGTTTTCCTTTTGGTATCACCCTTATGGTGATTGCAGATATTTGGATGTGATGGATTGTTATCTCCGAGGTTCATCATACCATTCTAGATTATCAACAATTATGGAAAGGTTTCGTACCACCTAGCTCTTCCTCAAGTGATGCACTAGATGCACGATGTTTTTCACATGTCACAACTGAGTAGATACATGCATGATCCATCATAGGTAATCACCTAGGTTGATCTATATATCGAAGATTATGTGACATTTTTTGCGTTTCTAGTGAAGATAGTGGATCGATAGGAGTGGGTCCTTCGTGGATGGTTTATTCCTCTATTGTGTGTTCGGTGGTAGCACGCAAACCTCCAAGAGAGCATATGGGAGTTGGAGGATCAGAAATTTTCTTATTACCCCCATTTTTTTATTAGACTTTATTTTAGCTTTTGGGGATGTAAATCCATAATATGGGACAATCATATAAAATTGTAAACTAATATATGGGTTTATTAACTATTTAAAATTAATATAGTGCATATATCATGATAGTCCAAAAAATACTGTGTATTTAGTTTAATCTAGTAGTTATATAATTTTTTTAATTATTTAGTTTTGAAGAAATAATTTTGAAAAATTATAGACGATTGGGGGGTTTTGAAATAGTATTGTGAAAATTAGATAAGAAAATGAAATTAATTGGAAAAATTTTTAATAAAATTTGGAATCCATACAATAATTATATATTATTAGTAATCAGATGAAATTGAATTTCAAAGAATAAATCAATTAATCCATGTTTTCCATTGTACACTATAAAAGATGTATCCAATGTCTATTGTTTCCCCTCCTCAACAGGACATTATACTATTTTCCTTGTCCCCAAAATTATGGAAATTTACAAATCAAGTGGGTCTCAATTAAATATTTTAATCTCATTTCCAGAACAATACAATGGTAATGAATGAATTTATGGGAACCACTTGTGTAGATATTAACTTTTTTACATAAATTATAGCAATGATCATGTGAAAAATAAATATAAAGGGGTTTGTGTACGTATAATGAAATATTTACAAGAGAAGTAAACAAATAAAGAAATATATCAAATATAACCTTCCACCTTTTGACAAATAACCATATAAAGGGATGGATTTACTCCCTCATCCATGTGAAAATTGATTATGAGTGATTGATGAAAATTAAATAATCCTAATGAATGTATCATATAATTCAAACTGGTGAGGATCCTACTAAATTATGTTTCTCACAAAAGTTGTGTCTTCTAAACCCCTATTGGGTGTGGAAATTTATACCCTTTTTATAGATTTATTAGGGGATCATCTAGAATTTTATGGTGTGGAAATAAATAAAAAAAGTTCACATGGAAGGTCTATGAGCCGTAAATCATGTATCAACCACATGAAACATTGAAGCATTTTATTTCTGGGTCACCTCATCTTTTTTATATCATGCATATAATTCATGACATGTATTGTTTGAGCATTGAAATATTCACTACATGATGTAACATTGACTTTTACTAAAGGAGTTTCACATAATTTATTATAATAATTTTTTAATGTTTACATTTCATGAAATTATTAAGTTATCCATTTATTTTATTTTATCATTCATTAATTAACATCACTTTATGAACTATAATTTTTTCATGTCCTCTAACGATTACATTAAATGAAACCACTATTTCCATCTTCAAAAGACTCATTTCAACCTATTTCTACAATTTTATCCCCCAATAGAATTTCATTTTATCCTTTATAGTGAAATTCATTTATTATTTTTTGTCTCTCTATGATGTGAATCATCACAGAGTGAAGTCAAATTATCTAATACATTTTATTCCTCTAGGATCCTTTTTAAAATGAAAATTGATTTCATTCATAAATCAAATCGTATATTAAAAAGTCAAATTATTGTTATAAATATAAATATTATATTACATATTAATTTATTAAAATAATGTACGATTGATCCATGAAATAAATGTATTAAATCCCCCCACAAAAACATTTATATATGTTCTCAATGATTTCATATCAACAAAAATTAAGTGAAATTTTCTATACTATGCTAAAAATTTTATGTTAATAAATGAAACTGATCAAATAGGAAATAATATAATAAAACATCACAATGAGAAAATTCATTAATACCAAACATTATAATGATAAAGATCTATTAGGTATTTAATTATTTCTCTTTTTAAATTTCTAATATATTTCATTCATCCATTTTCATTTTCCAATTTATTTTTTATATTCATGAAACATGAAATCTAAATATTCTATTTTTATTTTACAGATAATTAGACAAAATATGTAGATAGAGTTAATTACATACCTAAAGAATATGTCAGTTACTATAGGATTTCAAGGATTCTACATTCTCTACCATGTAGAGATAAAATCATCAATAACCACAAGGGATTAACCATTTATGTTTACTTGACTATAAGTCTATGGGTGGGTATCTAAATAATAATAATAACGTAAATATAAATAATTATTTCATATTTAAGGTATTTTAATGATAATAAAGAGAAACCAGATGAATTTAACCTCTCTTCCCAATTTTTGAGAGAATCCTCATAAAGAGGTAAACTGTATTAAATAAGTAACCCACTTTTATTGTTAATTTTTTCATTCTGTTTCATTTTCTAATTCTATGTTTTGAAAAAATATCCCTTCCACAAACCAAAAATGATCAATCAAATAAAAAAAATATTTTTACTAGTTAGAAAACGTTAAAATTTCCAGAAATAGAAATTATTGAATTTCCCAATAGGAAAAACATTTTTACAATTTTTTTAAATTTTTACTCAAGGGGGTGGAAATAAATTCAATGAATGAATCTTCAGAAATTATCATAACCCACCCATCCCATAATTTATCATTACAAAATTTGTTTCCCATAATCCATATATAATATCATCTACAATAAATTATTATAATCATGAAATACAATTTGAGTATTTTTTAAATCATTAACATGTGATTGAAACACTAATAATCCCTATCAATGTTATTTACATTTTAAATGATCATAGAAATAATTTGAGAAAGTATATTACCTAAAAATTTGACAATAATTTGTCCATAATCAAGTTAAATTCTTATTTTTGACATTCATTACGTCACCAATTTGAGACTAAATTTATAGAACATTACATTCTTGAGAATCTCATTAAATATTTATTAAAAAGTATGTGAAACAATAGGCCTATTTTATATATCGTGATTGAAAATGAGGGAATGGAATAATTAATCCTAAAAATTGAAAGAAATAAATAATCAAGTTATGTAATATAACAGAAACTTGTGGATTTTCTAATTTATAGAAAAAATTAATTTTAAATGATAATGAAATATTATTAAATGAGGAAAATTCAAATCTTAATACACACACACATGTATATAAATTAATTTCAAAATTTTTATCATTAAAATTCATTGAAAAAGAAATTAAAAATTAATTCATGATATTCATCCAATGAATATTATCTCTCTAATTTCATTTTATTAAAAAACTAATGATGTTTGGAATGAAATATTATGTTATTTTCTTAAATAAATTAAATTTTTGAGTTTTTGTAGAAAAAATTAGAATTGAAATTCTTACCCCAATTTTCTTTTTTCATTACATTCATCTAAAAAAATGCATCATACACATATTCCTAGTGTAAAGGGGTATCATGATGCATCCGTAACATAGAGCATCAATTGATTTTTACCAATGTTGTGATTTGGGAAAAAATAACAACAAATTTGTTAAATCACTATCCATGACCAGTTTATTTTGAGATATATTTATTGATTTAATGCACATCTAAATGAACATTGAAAAAAAATAATTCATGGTTTGCATACAATATGGTCTTTTATTTATTCTTGGTGTGTCAACCTTATCTCTTTAAAAATTATTCGAGCTAAAAGATGATTGAAGTTTTCCTACCATGTTAGTGTCTATAAATGTTCTCAATTATTTACTTCCCATGATTTTTTGTTGTTGTTCTCATTCTTGAAATAATATAAATCTTCCTAACAGTTACAATTTCCTGAAATCCATCATAACGGTCAATTATTTCATCCATAGTCCCAATGATCTAAATATATGGAAAAATATTTCCCATAACTATTTTATATTTTCATACATGTAAAATTGGTCACTCATGTAGATTAATTTTATGTATTTTTTATTACTTATTTTATTCAAATTTTTATTAAATTCGTTATCATCTTGAACAGAACTACCTACTTAATTCTTAGAAATATCTTCAAAATCAACTATTTTCTCTTCAAGAATTCATTTAAGTGTATCATATCATAATTATTCATTATAATATGGGTAGTAGAACATAATTAATCACATTTAACACACATAAATAGTTCTACACTATTATAATAATTACCAAATGTCCAATGTCAAAATATTTAATCCCTTAGATTAGTGGATTTAGATGGTCTCACTATTTATTAATGAGAAGTTTATTAGGATTAAGATTTTTTCAAAATTAAATAGAATTAATTTGATGAGGGAATGGGGGTATATCAATATTGAATCTTCCAATGGTAGTGAATATATTTTGGGATTTATGGAATCTATAATTGATATTTTGTAAATGTTGTGTGACATGATATTGAGACTCACTCATAAAGCACATAAATCATTTCCAAATATATATTTCTTGAAAAAATATTTCTATGTATAATATAATTTTATATTTTTTCTTCGTGAAAAGGTCTATAAATTCTAATTTCAATGAAATCCAAGTCGGTGAGATAGTTCCAATTATATCTTTATCCTATTACCCACTATATCTTTCACGAAATTTTCACAGGTCTGAATTTTTATAGGATCCTGATAAAAGGAATAATCACATGAAGATTAATCAATATTACCTAGAAATTTCCTTTTTTAAATTTCATTCTTATATTCCGATTCTTTTTTTGAAATGATAGTCTTGGTTTTTATACAAATTGATCTTCATTACCATCACTATTAATCTCCTATACTTTTTTCCACTTCACAAAATAATTTTTACAACATCCAACTAGTTATTACTAATTTGGTCCTATAAATTTTATAGAATATTAATTTTTTGGTCTTTATTAATTATATTGAGTACAATTTAAAAATATTATCATGTGCTTACATTATGGTATCTTAATAGTTCTTATAGCGATCTTTCTCTGATCTGTTAATTGATCTTTCAAACATGAAAAAATACCCATTAATGAATCATTCTTTCATTATGTTTCTTCCATTATTTCTTTGATTATATCCTTAAAATATTTCTCAAATATAGATATTTTCTATTCCAATTTATTTAATTGTATCACTAATATAGGTCAAAGGGGTTCTTATTACTGGTCTCCTTGTGTAGTTTTCTGGTACCCTTTGCAATGATATTTTTTCAACCTATAACCATGTTATTTAATACCACAATTGAAATCAAAGTTATTTATTTCTATTATATTTATACAATGGGTGTTCTTCTATTTTCCCATAATCATGTACATCTTCATGGCTTGTGATTTCATTTGGATGGTCATCCAATACTTTCATTGATCACATGAAGAACTATTACTCGCATCGATTCTATATTCTAATGGAATCATTTTCACCCCATCCCATACATTAAGATACAACTCACTATAGGAGACTAATACTACATTTATCTTCCAACTATAATGTTAATAATTTACATTACCCCTATGAATGAACCATATATAATTTATGGAGTTTAATTAATAGTTTAATCACATTATGGGGCATTTTCTGAGAAATATCATTATAACAATACAAGGATGAGATGATGAGTTGTTTTTCAAATTTTAATAATATTTTCAAATATTTCCATTGATATATAAGTCGGGATTAAGTGATTGATAATGTTTTTTTCCATCTCATTTAATCAGGTGATGGAAGGAGAATGCTATTATTTGATCAATTATTAGGCTTGATCTCATTATTGAAATATGAAAAATTTAAGATAAACAATGTAATTTGAGAAAATGTTTAATTGGAATGCATTCCAGAGATCAAGAATGATACTAATATGAGAATATATATCTTATTGAGTTAATATGCTAAATATTATATTGACTAAGATCATCTGGATAATAGAATAATTGATCTAAATATTATTTTCAATTAATGGAGTTCCATAGATTCCTTGTTGTAATCATATTATTGATGGACTTCCATAATTTCAGAGAACATGAATCCTTAGATCTCATTGAAAACTCCCCCATTATAGACATGATTATTTTCAAAAAAAAAATTCTTGATTGCAACTTCCTTTTTTCCTTTACAGATTTCCAAATAACTATGATTTAAGTTGAAAAGCACTATTCAATTTATATGAATTTTTTTTATGGATTTTAAATAATTGTTTTTGAAATCAAAATCATGAACTATCCATTTTAAATATGAGAAAATATATTTTATACAATTTACTATGTGGTGACCATCTGCAAAAATGGAACCATTTTATATAGTCCTAATGCGACCCATTATTTCCCTCTTGTAAAATAAAAATAAAAATTTTAAATCCCAAATCATAGACTCCAAAATATTTAAAATTAATTGTTTGGAAATATAGATAATGTACCCATAATGATTGTTAAATAAATTTAATGGGGGGTTTGCAAGAAAATTTTTATATATAATTTAATTTTATGAAAGAAGTTATGATAAGATATGATAATATTGGTTGTTTGAAATTTATCTTGGGAAATCAAAATAGAAATCTGAGAAATAGATAATGTGTTTTGAAATATTATTTTAAATAAATTACTAGTAATTAGAATTTCATTGTTCAGTTTATGATGTATTTCATAAAATTAATTGATTAATCCATTTTTGTAATTATAGTTTATACGTGGTGGATAAAATTTTCATGATATACCCCTCTTAATGCTAAAGTAACATATTTCCCTTAGTATATTTATTTAGGTTTTTTCAAAACATGTTTTTCTATAAAAAATATTTAAAATTACTTTCACTCACTATAATAATGGTCAAGCATCAATTTAATGTGACAAGTTACACAGTTAAAATGTTTATATTCTATAAATTCCCACAAATATCATGACAGAAATAAAAATTATGGTTTTTGGAATTGCATAATTATTTTTAAGAGAACTATATAAATTTTATTGAATAATAAAAATATCGAATGGAAACATCCCCACTTAGACTATTTTACACTAGTTTAGGTGGTGTTTTCCCATCATCTAAGTGAAGAAGGGTGATGGGATATTGAAGAAAAAGAATAAATAACATAATGAAAATGGATGATATGTTGAAATGGAGACATCCCATTTTGTTTTTTCTCCTATATCTATGCATTGATCTCCAGATATATCTAAGGTGCAGTGGATCAAACCTATATTGTTAACCATTCATGGGGATTTGGTATTATCTACTTCCATCATAATGAGTAAATGAGTGACTATTGGTGGTCCAATTGATATAAAATAGGTCTCCATCCCATGAAACTTAAATTATGATAGTTCATGGGTCATCCCTTATTTTTATGGTGTGTAAATAATTAAAGACCTGCTTATTTTGGTACTTTAAATTTTCCTGACATGATTTCATTTAATTTAAATCATGTGGGGTTTTATTTCACACACTAGCTTCCCATAATGTACTATTTACACATTTTGAAAATGTAGGGAAATCCTTTAATAGATTTACCATTACTTCATTCTATTTGTCAACAGCATAGAATTCAATTTGTTCATGTCTTGTAATGATTACATGACATATATATTTTCCCATCTAGAAAATATTATTCTCATACTGGTTATTTATTTTCATCCAAAAGAGTGTTCCATTGTAATCTTTGAATTGGGAATCCTTCTTTTTTCCCTTGTGTCACATGGGGTCATTATTTATTGTGGCACGGAATGTCCTTTACCCCATTACATTGTTCCTTTTTATCCCATTTCTAATGTCCATAAAATTCACGTATAAATAAATATAAAATTTTAATTGGTTAAATTAATAGTAGGTATATAAATTATATTAATATTATTAATATAAAAAAACACCCAAAATGATATTATTGAATTTAACATATTAAATGGCTATAGTTAAATTAAATTCATTACCAATATATTCTGATGTTGTTTCTAAAAATTAATAGTTAATATGAACTCATGATAGATAATATTTATTAAGGAAATACATTTAATAAATTTTTTTATTTAACATATATTCTAGAACATTGATACAATTCTATATTATATCAAATTAGAATAAATGTTTTTTAAATAATTAATCATTAAATAATTAACTATATAATTATTTTACTTCAAGATGTATTTGGTAGTCATACCATGAAATACCTGGATATATTCTCCTATATCCAATATGGATGTAAAAAAATTGAATTATACCTCTAGTTAATTACATTCATCATTAACTTGCACACAATTCTTTAATTTCATAGTATAATCATACATATAATTCTTCATTCCCTTATACAGGAATGTCTTTGGATGTTTAGTATACATTTTATTGTTTTCAAGATCAATAGAAAATGGGGTTAATTGATCATCAATCATGATGTATTTTTTAAAAAATTGGTCACATTAAACAAACAATTGTTCTTTGACTCTCAAAACTCCTTCTATTATAATATGAAATTCATGTGTATTATCATTATCAACTAGTAAATCCTTTTTCTATTACATACAATCCTCCAACTGAGTTTTCATAATAATTTATATCAATGAAGACTATAGTAAACTCTAAATCAAATTAAAGGAATTTTCACCATGATGAATGTCGTGGAAAATATTCATAAAATAATTAAGAGAATATTATATTAAAAAAATAAGGATAATATAGAAATATATTTCCTAGTAAAATAATCCACAACATTTTTTACATTACCATGATCATATTGAATTATGTAACAATAATATATTGCAATTATTCCAATCTCATCATGGCCATAATAATATTTATTTGACTGAACACTTACATTAAAATATTATTGTCCTTATATATTAGACACTTCTAACTAAAAATATAATTTATACCTATATATAGTGGGAAAAAATTGTATCGATTTCTGGTTCATGGGAATGATTATTTTTATTATGGGGAATTAATATAAATTTTTTAGAATATATTCCCAGATTTTGTTTCTTTATATCACAATGAAGTTTCTTTAATACATAAAAATTATATATGATAAAAATCACAATTTCATTTTTTAGGATTATTCTTGACAATTTTACATTCTTACCTTTAGTTTCATGAAGAATTCATCATATTGCCTTTTCAATAAGAAAATAACTATATTTAGTGTTCCACTGGTTGCTGTGATAGATACCAATAACATCTTTAAAAGAATTATTTAATATTGTAACAACGCATTTAAATTTAAAATAATTGGATTTCATTATCTTATTATGTATATAATGTCATTAAAAATAAATTATGATATATGTTCTATTTATAGAAATTATGCAATATGTACATACAAAATCATGTCTTTGCATATGAATTTATGAATAAAATCTATTAATCTTACATGTGTAATCATTATATATTTATATCATGGAATAAATAAATATAAGTTATAAAAATGATAATTTGGGTGTTGGTATTTTTATAAGGCATAAAAATTTAATTAAAATTTTATAATTAATATAATAAATTAGAAGAAAATATATTTTCATAAAAATCATTCAAAATTAATATTTGGGTTTCTTATGAATATAATATAATTTTATGACATCAAAATTAATTTTTTTAATATGTCATAAAATTATTAATAATTTTAAAATAAATAATTTTAAAATAAAATAAGATTTTAATTAAAAATATATTTATCATTTTTATAAAATTATTTTAATTAAATTTAGTTTCCTTTTTAATTATACATGTCAAAATTAGTTTGGGTGAATTTTCATGATATTTTATAATACATTAAATTATTGTGTATAGAAAAACAACATAAACTTATAAATAAAATGATGAAGTAACGTTACTCTTCTCCCCTATAAGTCTCACCCATCCCCATCTAATATCATCAATCCTCCGAATTCAATTTGATGGTTTAATTTTTCCCAGTAATCATCCCAAGAACCTTCCCCACACCCAATACCAACTTGTCTCACCAAAATCACAGATATAAGTCCCTTAAGGGGATTCTCAATGGGGGGAATTTTATAGGTAAACTACACATTAATTTTTTTTTTGTTTTGAATTTCATTTATATTCTTATACTATCACCAAATACACCAATCCATGTGACATGATAACTCTAGAATCATACATATACTCTAGTTTTATTCATTTAATTTAATATTCATCTGCAAACATCTCTACATATATCTTTATTCTAGAAAATGAAATCATCGTAACGAACGTGTCGATTCACCATCTTTTTGGGTGAAGAATTTTTATTTTTCTTTTACCTTAGTAATGAATGGTATTAAACCCATTATTATGGTTAGATAAAAGTTTTTTCATCATTTTATTATTTATATTTTGTTCTATAACCAATATAATGTCATGAAATTAAATGAAATGATATTTTTCCGCGATAGTCGTAAAAATAACAAAAATAATGTAAATAATTTTCATTAATTTTTTTATAAATTGAGTCATCCTCATATAAAAAAAATAAATATATATGGTATAATTTTAATATTTAGAAGACTATTAATTTCTTTTCATTCCACTTTTCTAGTTTCTCATCCATTCAAAATGAAAATCTATAGTGAACCAACCATTGAAACCATGAAAAAATCACTACTTAATGAATGAAAATAATTAAATATTTTCCTTATATATGTGGAATTTTTTTAAAATATAACATAAAGTATTATAGATATTATTAAAGTTATATAAAACCTCAATATCACCCATTAACACATTATACAAGAGGATTTATGAATTTTTAAGCAAGATGAACCCTAGGTAAGGGAAATTTATTTAAAAATATTATTTTCAATTTATATTTTCCAAAAATTATATTGGATTGTTTTATGATTAAATTATTCATGTTGTATTATTTTCTTATGGTTATTGGGAATTTATTATGATAAATTGTAGGACCTATATATCCTTCTAATGCATTGAGTATGTTTATATTGGAGGTTAATCATATGCTTACATCTTGTGATATTGAGATAGTTACACCTTAAGGTATCCAAATGGGTTACATTATAAGGTAGACACTAGGATTACATTCATATGGTTCCCCTGAGGGTTAAAATTTTAATCAATTAATTCCCCTAATTTCCTTTATGGTTTTATTTATGTCCTCTATGTTTTATGGAAATATCATGTTTTCAAAAAGTATGTTTTACATTAAGGTTTATTAGTACCTATTTATGAAAAGAATTTTAATATATTTATACCTTTTCAGGTACTAATTGTTAATTTATTTTTAATTCCATTAATGAGATTTTTGTGATCATCAGACGTTTTAAAAAAATCATTGTGTTTACAGTTGAATAAGTGAAAAATAGAGCGAAAATGAATATTGTGATGATTTGTATTGACATGACATTGTTTTTTACTACAAAAGTTTGTTTTATAAAATAAATGGATATTGATATAATTGTACCCACGATTATTTATTGGGAATTATATGGATTAATTGGGTAATAGTTATCAAAATCCCTATACTAAAATGATTTTTCAGAATATAAGACGGTGAATTCTAGATAAATTAACTAGATTATGTAATGTCAGAGATGACATCCTTATAGTTGGTATAATATAATGTTTTAGATAACAATATGGTTTATGATGATTTCAATAGAACACTATAAATTATATTTACCATATAACTTATTTAAATGATAAAGAATTATAAGATTACCATGTTCTTTCATCTATGATATGACTATTTTGAAATGATTTAGATTGAATAAATATGTAAGTTGATCTTGTAAGGAAAATATAGTATGATAACTAAAAAAATATGAATCAAGTAATAATGGGAATTTTAACTGAGTAGTTTCTGGCTGTAATGTCTTGTTTGATGAATAATATAAATATAAGTGTCATAAATGCAACAGAAAAACCAGATCAACCACAAAATATCATAATAATAGTAAAAATTTTTTTAAGGAAACACCATCTTGAATTAATTTTAACTTCTCAACTAGTGATGGATATATGGTGGATTACATAACTTAAAATTATATTTTACCCCTTCAGTGTTTACATAATTAAAATTATAGTCTTTCTATTAGTCATTTTGAAGATGTTTTTTATCATTGTTAGAAAATGGCCATGATTAAAAATTGTAGAATGGAGACTAGAACTCTATAATGTGATGAATTTAGGAATATTTTTCTAGAAAAATAGTTTCATGTGGTAGTTTTATTTCGAATGGAAAATAAATTCCTTGAATTCAAACAACAAGACTAATTTTAATTATATATTCATGGGTCTATAATCAATTGTATGGAAATGTAGGTGCCAAATTTTATTTGGGATAAGGATAGTAAAATCAATCAATTATACTCCTCATTAAATCAAATTTTCAAAAGGGAATTTTAAATATCAATAATTTATATATCATGTGAAATTTTTCTCCATTTTGAGAGAGTAGAAATGTAGTTTTTTCATGATCATTTTTACATTGACAACATGTAGATGAAACAGTTCATATTGAATGTCATTTGTATGAATCGAAATAACAAATATGGTGAAAATGAAATCCAGCGAATGTGTGGAAAAAATAACCATGGATACTGCATTAAGAAAATTGGGAAGTGGTTTAGATGTGGTATGATTATATATATGGTATATGATTATAATGAAAATAATCAAAAGATTAACTCTGATATGAAAATTATAACGTGTTTAAAATGTTGTGAGATGTGGCATTATTCAAATACCTACCCAAAAAAGATATGAATGACAGGATGTACATAGATTATATGAAATTTTTTTTAGTGAAATCCTCAACAACTATATCCATATATGATGATTGATCTAAGGATATTGAGTTAGGTACATTGTTTTTTCCTCATATTTCCCTAATTTATTTTTTTATTGGGCCTATAAATTCTTATATTTTTTAATAATAGCCACATAAATTATAAATTTTACATCATGATATGACCTTAGAAATTTTTGTAAAAACACAAGTGGAAATATTATGGCAAAAAGGCCTTAAATTCATTTACTTATTGGTAAATATTGAATGAAGATACATTGTAACCATGTTTTTTTCCATAGTAAAATTTGTTATTATTACAGTTTTAAATCGGAATTATTTTTATATTTATATCAATTATTTTATAGATAACACATTTTTTCCAATAATATTTTTATATTGTATATATTAATGATACCATACCATTGATAACAATCCATGGTGAGGTGAAATGGTTGAAATAGGAAAATTAATGCTATCCTGCACGTATTTCAATATATAATGGAAAAATTCAGTTGTATAATGTGTCACTAATAATGGAATACTTTGATGTTATTCATGATTAGTTACATAGCTTTATACATGATCTAATATTTAAATTTACAATTTACTTATCTCCTAATGCTAATCCATTCTCAAAACCCCTAACAGAATGGATCATGTGGAACATCTAAACAACAAAAATAGTTTCCTGAGTTGATTGACATTGGATTAATTAATTATATGTATTCACCATGGGGTGCCCATGATTATTTGTTAAAAATAATTTTGATTTCATGAGGATTTGAATTGATTATATATATCTGAATAACATTATTATTAATAATAATTATCCACTATATCATATTGATTACTTGTTTCATCAGCTCCTGGGAGCTTAGTATTATTTGAAGTTGTCTTGAGACCTACATACAATCACCTGAAGGTTGTGGAGGATGACATTCAAAAAATAGAGTTCCATGAATTATATGGACATTTTGAGTTTTTTGTTATGATTTTTTTCATTATAAATACCCCTATTATTTTTATGGAAGTTATGAATAGAATGTTAATTCAATTTTTGGATAACATTCCTTCCTTATTTTATTGATTATATATTGTTTACTAACAAATACACTTGGCTCACAAACAATTCAGGGTATTGTTATTTAATGATATAATGAAAATATATTATACATTTAATTTAAAATATGTTATTTTTTGTTTGAAAAATATTCATTTATATGGTACATTGTAATTAATGTTTTCATAATAGTTGATCCCACCAAAACATCAATTTTTTATGAATGTAAAAGGCCATAAAATGATAAAATTATTTTGTTTTTTCATTGATTAACAGGTTATTAATAATTATATATTAAAAAAATTCTTTAGTAACATAAATCACAAAAAATAATAAAATAAATGGTGTTAAATTTTTGTTGACATAGGGATTTTATGTTTTTATTCAATATTTGAAGATAATAATTCTGAAGCCTCCGATTTTAGATCTTTATCCATGAAATGGTTATTTTTTCCATTTTATTTATGCTTTATTGAATGGATATAGTGAAATTATGATGCTTAATGATCAGGTAATTCCAAATGCTTCCATAAAAATAATAACACATTTGTTAATCATTTTGAAACATTATTTGGAAATATAAGATAATTTTTTTATTAAAAATTTGGAGACATCATTTATATGGATCCAAATTTGAAATATATACTAACTATAATTGATTTTAGTATATATTTACTCAAATTGAATTGAACATGAGGCATAAAAGATGGATGGAACTAATAATGTATTATTTTTCACGATCACTTATATTCATGGTGAAGAATAAAATGGCATAGTTTCATTGATTTCAATATATCATGTGTCATTTTCCATGTTTCATTTAGAACATGCCAATTGTTTATGATTTTAGATGTTTTTCTATAGATACTGGGGGTGTAGGAAATTCCTCTACATTGTCTCTTGGGTCAATGGATTGGTATCTCCTAGATATAATTAATAAAGTGTAGAATTAATATAATAATTTAATATAAATAGTTTAATTGGTTAATAAATGTACATATCTTGAATTTAATTTCTATAAAGACCGTGTCTTGATATTTGGAATGCAATTTTGTGTGCCATTTGATACACTACTAAAGAAATAATTGTTATGTAATGTTAATTTCTTTCCATTTTCTATTTATCCAAGAATCAATGTTATATAACCAGACTATAAAGGTTATTACTATTTATAGGGAATACGAATTGATATTACCAATATTACAATGAGATGCTCGAATTGTAAACATGATAAAGTAGAGATAAAAATATCAATGGGAATGATTAAATATTTTCCTATGCCATAATGGAAATGTTAAAATATATCCCTAGAATATGTGGAGGCACTTCCAATGAATCCTTGAGGTAATAATTAATATTATTTTGATCGACTAAATAAATATGCACATCCCCATTCAATTTGATGCAATATTTCTCCAGATCAACATTATTGATTCTACCTCAAATAGATTGTAAGGTTTCATGGAATTCTCCAATATATTATTTCTTATCAAGATCCCTTGATATGTTATAACTTATGGAAAGTCAAAAAAACTTCATTAGTAAATATATTGAATTTCATCACTATTTTTCATCAACAATAAGATGGTAGGCCATTCAAACAGTTGAGACATTGGATGACATGTTTTTTCTTTTTCAATGGATAAACCTGGAGGATGGTTTTAACATATTTAATTAGAATATATTTTCAATAATAATAATTTTCATTCGAATAAAATGATGGAACATTTTTAATTATTTTATGGATATTAGTTTCAAAATCTGTCATTTTTTGATGATGTTGGGGAAACAATGTTTATGGGACAAAAATTAGTAGAGAATTTGGATGAGAAACTCAAGATGGTCTAGTAACAGATGTGTATTTCTATTAGAAGGATGAATATTTATGTAGATAGTAGGTCTAAATAATTTTTTAGATGGAGGATATCTTTTTTCACTTAGAATATCATCTTAAAAAATTGTTACATTTTTTTCGCAATAATGCAAGGCGGATTCAATAGTTAATTGGGCCTTATGAAAAAATTTGAGAATGATTCACCAATTGCCAAATAATTTGATTTTTTATTTGAGTCTTTCTTTGGTTCACATTTATTTTATGTTTTATTTTTAAGGATGTATATTCTATATTCATATCATGTTTTGAGCCCTAAATTAGTTAAATTGCAATATAACAATTAATATGAATAGAAATATATTTATATTTAGGATTTTAGAGATCATATATTGAAGAATATGATAATTTACCAGTATAAGGTTTTGTGTCAAAACCTCATGAGTGAAGAAGAAACATGTGAATTTGATAATTGGATGAGGGAATGAAATCCCCAATATGTTAATAAGTAAATATAAATTGTGAGGATTCATTTTTTTGAAGGTGTGGAGAATGTAATAACCCTAGTAATTATAAAATAAATTGATTACATTATAGAATTATTTAGTTAAATTAATTATATAAGAATAATGAAATAATTTGTATTTATAAAAATTAATGAATCTATACTAATAAATTAGAATTATCAAATATAATTATATAAATACCATTAATTTTTCATATAACTGTCATTAGTATATATTTATATCATGGAATAAGTATATAAATGATTTGGAAAATGATAAATTATGTGTTGGTATTTTTATAAGTCAAAAAAATTATTTTCAAATTTATTGTTTATATAATGATTCTAAAGAAAATTTATTTTTATAAAATTTATTCATAAAATAATATTTTATTATGTTATTATTTTATGATAATTTTATGATTCATTAATTAATTTTTCATTATGTAGTAACATCAGTTACTATTTTATAATCTGTATTTTTAAAAAAAATTGATGATTTAATAAAATTATTATATTTATAAAATTATTTTCCTAAAATTTATTTAATTTTTTTATAAACATTAAAATATTGTCAAATTGGTTTTTTCAGACTTTTTAAAATTACATGAACTTTTTTTGAATAGTAAATCATGATAATTAAAGATATATATACATTATAAGTTGAATACACTGTTCTATGAGTGATTGAGATCATAATAACAATAATCTCAAGAAAACATTAATTATTATAATATATTTAATAATAATGATTAATCTATTCATATCCTTGAGAAAAATAATGCAAACTACAAAATAAAATTACGTGAAAACACCCCTATCCTCTCAAATAAATGACACCCCTCACCAACACATTTCCTCAAACCTGCAAATCTGTGTATCAATTTTAATTTATACACATTTCCCTTACCATGTTCCTTACCCATGTAAAATACCCATTGGTCTCAAAATATCCAAAACCAAGGGCTTAAAATAGGCTCTCATGTAGGAGAATTAAAGAGGATAATTACCATTTCATTTTATTTTATTCTCTTTTAAATTTCTATTCATTTATTATTTTATCTTCACCACTCCAAATAAAATAGATATGATAAATATAATATGTTATTTATACTTTTATTAGATTTTATTAATGTAATATACTTTATCAAAACACTCTTATATTCTTCTTATTCTAGATAATGAAATCATAGTTCGTGACTTGTTGATTCTCCACCTTCGTGGATGAAGAATTGTCATTTTCCATCAAAACCTTCGAGGATTGTAATAAAACAATTTTTATGGTTAAATACATATTATAATAAATATTCTATGTTATATAATATTTTTTCAATCAATATATAATCAAGATATTAAATAAAATGATATAAGTTTGTAATCGTTATAATAACCTCTAAAATAAATTACATTATTTTAATAAAATTTTCATCTAATGAATCATAAATATACACAAAAAATCATATATGGTATCATATAAAATTATGAAATTATATTAATTCTAAATTTTTCCACTTCATGATTTTTTTTTCAACTATAGATGAAAATCCATACTGAAACCATCATATGAACAATAATTGAACACACCTGAAAGAATGGAAATAACATAAAATATAATCATTAAATAGGTGGAAATTAGTTATAAAAACATATAAGGTATTATAGTTATTTTTATATTTCTATAATATATCATTATAATTCTTTAAAACATAATAAAATATGTTTTATCCCTTATTATATAATATAAAGCAATGTTAAGGGAGTTTTCATTAAAAATGATCATCTAAATTTCGATTTCCTGAAAAGTTGATAGGAATGTTTTTATGTTGAAAGCGTTTGTTTCTTATGAATATTTTATATTTATTTAGAATTTTAATAATTTTTATGGGACCTATATCTACCCATAATTAATTTGGTATGTTTACGTAATAGGTTGACCATAAGGTTACTCCAAGTGTAGCTGTGATGGTTACACCATAATGTAATCATGAGGTATAAATTGTATAGTATCTATAATGGTTACAAATAGTATTATAGCCAAGTGGTTTGTAATAATAATTAATTAATTCCCCTATTTTTCTTTATGGTTTCATTTATGTTTTATATTTTTTGTGTAAATTTCATGTTCTCACTATGTAAGTATATGATACTCTATGGGTGAGAGTATGTCTTTGTGAAAATAATTTCACACATTTATAAGTATTTAAGAACAAATGGTTCTTTTCTTTTTTTTCCTAATTTATATTTTCATCTGTATCCCATGTTTTGTAATGTAATTCATAGGGTTTACATTTGGGTGATAGATAAGTAGAAGCTAAGATGAATATTATGATGTATTTTCCTGAAAATATTTCATGTTTTAATAGAATACATTTTTTTAAGAAATTTATATTTTTTTAATAGTAACCACTCTGGATTGTTTTGTGATTATGTTCATGAATAATTTTATAATTCATTAAAATTATAAACTAAATAGATATATGGGAATGTATAAAGGATAATTCTAGTTGGGTTTCACGATTATGTAATGTTTAAGGTTATGTACTTATAAATAACATGCTAATCTAGTTAAATACAAACCATAATTAAATATCTATGATTTTGACCATCATAAACTATATTAGTTTTAGTCGGAATAAATGATATTAATGGTTATTTATAATATTCATAGACAATGAAATTAGCTATAAAGATCACATTTTCTAATTTTTATATATAACATCAATTCATACAAGGTTTAAATAACTATCATATATATGTTTTCCATGATCCTATAATCATTATAAAATAATTTATCCTCAATAAAAAAGTATAAAAATATCCAAATATTCATGAAAAAACAATGAAATACATATGGATCATTTTTAACCTAATGGGGATTACTAAAAACACAGAATATATATACCTTATAAGAAAGACAATCTCGTCGATGTCATACTAATTCATATTTGGAATATAATTAAATTTTCATACATAAAGCATCAACAAATAAAAATACACATCGAATAGATAAATTAATTTACAATTATGATGAAATATATACTTATTATTAAAAATAATTTTATTCAATCATTAGTAGTCATGGAAATGATTCATGGAACATTCATCATTTTAATAAATTCTTTTGTTCAACCCCATAATGAAGTAATAGGACGAATAAAACCATTTTTGTGAAATTCATGTAACTGGGTTTCAAGTTTAATATGTTCTATTTGAGTTATATATTATTTAGTGTTGTAAATTTTCCTCAAAATAAAAACTAATAAAGAGTAAATAAAACATAGAAAACATACATAGTACTATGAATGTCAATTTGAAAAAAAAGACATAATATTTATTTACAACATGACATCAAACTGAATAGTTAACTAATTTTCACAATAACAAACAAGGTAACTTTAATTCATATGGTTTTAATATTTTTTATCTTCTTGATATGTAATTAGTTGTATGAATTAATTATTATATACAAAATAAATAATATTTGGTAAACATTTTTCATTTTACCTAGAATATATCATATAATGATAACCACAAATACAATCTATAACCTTCATCATATAAAATTAAAAAATAGGAAATATAATATGAATTTTATGGAAAATCATCTATTGGATAATAATTTAATTTTTCTATTAATGATTAACTCATAATACCCTGTGTGTCTTTAAAAATAGTATAGAATTCATTTTTAAGGTGTAATTTATATTTTATTATTGATGTTTTCAGAAAAACAAAAATTTGTAGACCCTAAATTTGGAAAGATATTAAAATATTCCGATTAAAAAATTTATATTTATTTAAGCACATCATTAGATAACCCCACATCTTCTAATTTATTTTTAACATATTTCAAAACAATATTGTCCATATAGTATTGTTGATTCCCATAATTCATTCTCTTGATCATTATAGCTTCTTCATGAAGACCCCTATCATAATATTTAATACACCATATACACTAGTTTCTAAAATTGGGGTTACTACTAACAATATTCAATTCTATGTAGTCACATTATATATTTACAAACAAAAAACATCACATTCACTTCCCATATTTTATAAGAAATTCCCTAGTGTAATTTTTATAACACAATTAAACAACTCAAAACATGATTTCTATATATTCATATTTAATTTCTAGATCCATTCTCATTTCCTAGTACATGGAAGAAATTTATCATTTAATTCCCAGATTACATGGCTATCAGAAAACACCATTTATAAACTCCCAATAATAATAAAAATCTCATAAAAATTTAAATTCTGTGATAAAAATAATCATTAATATTTATTAGTAAAACAATTTATTTTTATTATCATGATCCTACATATATTATGGTTCATAAAATTTAAATATGGTGATGGTTTAGTCATTTTATGATGATAAATACTCTTATTTTTCCTTTACTCTTTCAATATTGATTCCATCTTATTATAAAAGTACTAATAACAATACTTTTTATAAAAAAAATCAACAATATATCCCATTGATTCATGTAAATATATTTCATATCTATATTATTCTTATACATTTATCTCCATTTATTGTTCAAACAAATAAAATGTTAGATATAATGATTTATCATTTAATTAAATGAATAAACCATGACATTAAATAAGTTTTATAAACCATTAAACCATACCTCAACTACCTTTGGATAAGAAGATCCACTGAATATGAGATAATACTATCTCTTAAAATTATCCACTATCTAAATGATCTTATATGATAGATCATGATACACATAATAATTACTTCCAACACAATTTATAATCTCTACAAATCAATCCATTTTTGTAAAAAACAATTTTCCAATTCCAACCATTCTAGATTACACATTTGGATAGATTTTATCATCTAATTTTCATACACCAACACCCCCATATTTCCTCTCTATTAAAATTTAAAAATAGATATTTATTAGATGATGAAAAATGCATTTCATAAAAATATTTCAAATTTATTTGAAACACTAATATACAATCCATTTTAAGTGTTCATTGAACATTATCCCAACCTCTAATGTTATCAAACCCATTCTATGATACCAATTTCTAAAACGAATATATAAAAAATACATAAAATTATTATTTATAAAAAATATTAATTTTCATGCATTGATGATGATATTTTATATTTAATGTATCTTAAAAATTGGGCCACACACATAGATAATGTAATATTAGATCACAATTTGGACACATCCCCTTAGTGTTTATATTTTATCAATAAACAATATTTAAGATATAACAATGGTTATTTCCATAAATTTAATCATAATTTTACACCTAATGACATATATTTCCCTAATCACACTTAATAATAAAAGAAAAAATAATTTGAAACGTTATATGAAAAAAAACCATTATAAGGGAATTAGAAAAAAAATAAAAAATAAATTTGTCTCTGAAGACACGTTATGTTTATTTCGATTTTTCTTGATTAGAAATGTTATCAAAATTAATATTCTCATAATATAGAAATAATAATCACTATAAAAATATATTAACAGAATTTATATTAAATATTTATGGAAATATAAAATTCATAAATATTTTAGAACAATCATAAATAAAATTAAGAACTTGTTTTCACCAAGTTATAAGTTACACTAATAATATTTATCCTAATATTTACTTCAAATAAAATATTATTATATTTCATTATGAAATAATATTATTTCCCTAAAAAATTAAAATATGGATAGATACATAATTTTGGGAATGTTGATAATAATTTACATATCACTCTTATAACCAATATTACATATGGAATGAAATTCTAGTTAATTCCAACTATAACATAGGATTAAAATATATCTGATTAACTTCATCACTCTATAAAATTTAATGGGAGATATATATTGGGATCACCCAACATCCTAAGATATATCTATGTCAACCGTAATCAAGAAATATTCCCTAGAAATTTAAAATTTGTATACTCGTTGATTGTTTGTATATTCACCATTATGCTCAAAAAAATATTTACTTTCATGCATTTGAAAAATTATTTAAATATATATAAATATCAATTCCATTTTAAAACATAATTGAACATTCTTAGTGCAATATAAAGAATGGTTTTTCACTGAGGAGGTCATTAATTTTTTATAAGGATTCCAAAAAATATATAATTTCTATGATGATGGAGAGATAAAATAATGTAATATATGTTAATAAACCAATATTTATTTACAGTAAAAAACATTCCATATAAAATAATAAATATTATTCATGTTAATGATTATTATTAAGTTTTGAAATTAATGGTAAATTTTTTATATATAACTAATTTTATTATTTTAGCATCCATTTCAATATTTGGGAAATATTTTTTAGAACTATTGAAAACATTTAATGTATGGTTTTTTATGAAAAATATTACATATATTAATTCTAACTTATATGATTTTCTTTTTGTCTCATATATTATAAAAATGAATATACTATTTATAATTCATATGAATATTTTTTTAGTTTATCATCCAATTTATTTCACTTATTTTAATGTCACATTTAATCACCTAGATTAAAAAGTATAGACCAAGAAAATACAAAAAATTGTTCATATAATTCATAAAAGGAATCATAGTGATGAATCTAGTCCAATTATTCTTATTTCAATTATATTTAGAATTATATTGATGAAAAAATAATATATTTTATAAAATAGTAAAAAAATTAACAATCCATACATTGTGGAAATGGAAAATAGATTTAATTGTATCAGGAAGGCGGTAGTCCACATGTACGCATCATTAACATTCTTATTTTTTAAACTACATTTGGGAAAGAAGGTAATATTTATTTTTTATTTCCATAAGGTTTATCATGTAACATATATCATATTATTTTCTTGAACAATGTTAAACAATAAGACGCATCCTCTCTACGCATTCAGGTACCACTCTATTCTAGTTTATTTTTTCCATCCTATTTGTCTTTTTCCAGATTTTCACTATTTTGTTAAGGATTAGTTTAGGATATTTGGGGTTGGGGGATTTGTAATGATAGTTTTTATTATTTCTCTAAAAGAAACTATATATTTAATCATTATGGTTTGTCTACTAGAGAGTCGGTGAGGTCCACTGGTTAGCAGGTGGAAGGATATCAGAAGTGGTTTCCTTTAAGATTCCAAATGAAAATATGGCTGAAGACCACCCATAAGGTTATAATGATTTTAGAGTTGTAATAATCCTTCATGAATCCCTATATGATTAGTAAAATTCCAAATTATTTTATGTAGTCAATACAATATCATATATATTTCAAATAATCAACCAGCTCGTTGGGGGTAAAATTATGTGATGATGAAGTATGTTTTAGTTTTTTAGTTGCACAACATAATGAACCTATTTTAATTTTCAATATATTAAATTCGACTCTAATTAAATTAATTTGAAATGTATACACTCATTGGGTTTTATTATCTCTCTCACGTAAAAAAATATAGTAGATAAAAGAACCAATTGAAGACATAGTCCTCTCTTTGTATGATTATCATCATATTAACCATTGATCTAATTCATTCATTCAACTAAACTTGTTTTTATGTGTTTTTTTTCTTTTTTAATTATGGTATTTTATGGCCTCAGTAATATTATATATATATATATATATATGTTGTCTAATTTTGGAGTCTTGGTTAAAGCTTCAATCCTCTTGCAGTTTCAATTGGTAATTTTGTTTTCATGTGATTCTTTTCTACTATTATCATTATATATCATGTCACGACCCATACTCGAGGCCCATTCTGTGACAACCTCAAGCTTTCCTTCTATAGGCCAGTGGCTGGTGACTAGCACCAAAGTTGAATCCTTGATAAAAAAAGGGAAGGCATTGCCTTTAAACCTATAACTCACACATTCTGAACACAAGCAGTAGAAGCATCAAGTACTAAAATAGAAAAGAATGTTGTGATTTATGTGTGTGGGAAATTATAAAACCAAAATAAACAAAAAGAATAAGTACAAGTAAAAAAATAAAACCGCTCCTAGATTGTCCACCGGGGAATCCTACATGAATGCTAGGTACAGATCTCGAACAACTCGTCCATGAGGTACATCATGTCTAGTCCAACTCTGAGCACCCTCCCATCCATCACCCTCAGCATCGATCACTACTAACCTTCGTCTGCACAAAACAAAATATGGTATGGGTGAAGCCCGTGCATGAGTGATTATAAAAATACTCATTAGGGGGCCCCGAGGCCCCTGAATGTCTTGTATAGTCCACTATGGATAAACCAAATAAGAATGATACAGTCACAAAGTATAAACTAACCCTACTTAGGTACATTCCCATTCATATACCTAAGTTACCAGTCACATTCTAGCTCCAACTCTCTAGCACAATAATAACCCATTCTACAATGAGATTAAATTTATTCACCTCAATGATAATTATTGAATGTAATGACTCTAATCACAGAGGTCTACAAAACATTAAGTGGGGTATAGATGATTAGATTTAGCCTCTGAATCATCTCCTATGTCGAACCCATGTAGGATCTTGGATCAATATCACTGTTGTCAAACCCATGTAGGATCCTGGTACAAAAACCATCACTGTCGAACCCACAGAGGATCCCGGAACAAAAGTCATCGTTGTCGAACCCACAGAGGATCCTAGTATAGAAGTCATTGTTGTCGAACCCACGAAGGATCCTAGTGTAGAAGTTATTGATGTCAAAACCCTGGAGGATACTAGTATAGTGTTTTCATTGTTGAACCCATAGAGGATCATATCATCTAAGTCACAGCCAGCCATAGGGTTCTCGCACACAGCATGCTCGATTCCGGGAGGGTCTTCTCCTCGAGCCCGGTTTGTTTTTATGTTCAATCCAACCCGATCGTACCCTAAATGTTTTCAAACCTCAAGCAGGGTATTACAAAAGATTTTTCCTACTCTAAGCCTTTTTTCACCGCAGACAGTTCGTCGTTCAGACATCTAAAGCCCAAGATAGAGGTGAAAAGGTGATAACTGACCATAGTGGGTACGAGGTCCGGTCTGACCCTGTTGGAGCAACCCTATCCGATCCAGTATGAGGGTCTGACTCGGTCCGAGTAAACTGCCTGGCCTGAGATGGCGGCCCAGCCCGAGGGCGGCCCGGCCTTAGGGCGGCCCAGCTACCTGCCCTAGCCGCACCCAAGGGAGAGGTGTGCGACCCCTAGCTCCCAAACGGCTCTACCATTCGGGTATGAGCTGAACCAATGCATGGTGGCACTGTTCCGGCACACGCAGGACCCGACGGTGTCCCACTCATCCCGGCTGGCCCGAGCGGCCAGCCGCCCCGGATCCATAGCAGTCATCCCGGCCGGTCGCCCCTACTCCTCCACCGTGGCACATCGGCGTCGCGGTCCTGCTGCCTCCTTGTGAAATGATGACACCACGCCATATCCACCGTGGCATGGCATGGTCGCGACCCCCTACAGCCTCCGCGCGGTGCGACGACACCACACACCTCTGCCATGGCCCCTCGTTACCTCGGCTCCCCTTCTATATGGAACGATGTTTCCACGCCATCATGGAAACCCATCGTCCTTGTGTTGTCGGTCTTCTTTGTGGTCCTCTCTTTCAGTGACGCCGCTGCTCCACTGCCATCGTCAAATAACAAAAAACCAATAGAGGGACTTCGGGCCGTGTTTGGTCGGCCCGCACCATCAGTATGAGGTGATAATATTTGGCCATCATCTAACCACAATAAACAATGAGGAACAAGGATTTAATTTAATGAAAAAAAACCGCTACATTTCATGACGGTTTCATTTGACGTAGAAGCAGGTAGGTGAAGTCATTCCGTCAACATTGGAATAGGAAGAGTTGTACTCATCATTGGAGGATGCCATTCAATGGTGAAAAATTCAAAGACGAATTCGGCATTCCTCAGGGGTGTCACTTCCCTTTATTTTCCTCTGTTGAAGAAATAAGAATACATCATTGATTTTCGGTGGTAGGAGAGTTCTTCGTCTCGAAAGGATGATGTTCTTCCAAGAGTTCTCCAAAGATCTACCAAAGCGAATCACCAACCAAAATAAAATAATAACTTCACTATTATTTTATTATTTCCATGCATTCCAAAAATAATAAAAAAGTTTGCAAAAAGATAATTAATTGAGGCATTAATTAACTTTTAGTTGTGTTTAACCATTAAGGCGAAGATGAAGAGTTTCTTTCATTTATGGGGAGATCAAGGGGTTTAAAGGGGGGTTAGAAGAGTTTTAGGGATTGGGTGGGCCCCACCTAAAAATATCCTCCGAAGAGAGGTTAGAGTGTGGTGGGCCCCACCACAAACATCTACTTGGTGGTTTTAACTAACCGTCAAATAAAAATATTCTACACATATTTTTATTAAATATTATTTAGAAACCCCAAATATTAATATCCATTCCCCACATAACATAACTGTAGTAAATGTATCCTAAAGCGAATACTAGTGCTGCAAGTTCACCTGTGTCCTTGGATTTCAATTTCGAGCACTGGTTCAAAAGATACAAAATCCCACTCATACGTTTACTGAGCATAGCGGACCAAAACTTCAAAAATTTATTTCTGGAAGACCTGGCCTTAGAATCAGTTGCTATCAGAAACTGCTGAATCATAAAAATCACATATATTAGAGAAAAAAACATGGCATTTCCAGGACAATACTTTTTCCCCACCTCAGGGCTTTGCACCCCCATAAGATACAAATCCCACTAAGGAATCAAATAAGGGTACTTATAACACATCTGAGCCTCCTCCTCCCATGTGCTCTCTTGTAGGTTCCCATGATTTCTGAGAATGCGCACTAGTGAAATCGACCATCCATGTAGGACTCACTATTGTAAATCCTTAGTCACCACTGGAACCCCAGTGAATGTTTCCTCTTCATCGATGTCCATCTCCACATGGTTTATGATATGAGAAGGGTAATGCACGTACCTCCTCAGATAAGATACGTGGAAGACTCCATGAACCCCGTGCAACTGCGGTGGAAGAGCCAACGGGTAATCAACCTAACCTACTCTGCTATGGACTAGAAAAGGTCCGATGAATCGCGGAGATAACTTGCAGCTATGGAAAAATCTTCATAGACCTCGTTGAGGTGAGACCCGTAGAAAGACGTAGTCACTTTCTTCGAACTCCAGTAGTCTTCTTCTCCTATCACCAATGGACTTCTTCCTGCTCTGTGCAGTCTACATCCACTCCTGGATGATTTCACCCTCTCCATTGTTTCCTACACCATCTCTAGTAATACATGTGCTAACTCCCCTATGCTAGTCCAGCACAGAGGTGATCTACATGGTCGGTTGAATAGTTCCTCGAAACATACCATCTCGATGGTGGAGTGGTAGTTTTTGTTATATGCAAGCTCTACCAAGGGTAAGTGAACCCCCCAACTGTGACCAAATTCGAGGACGCATGAACGGAGCATGTCCTCGAGATTATGAATTGTCCTCTTTGTCTGACCATCGTTCTGAGGATGAAAGGCGTTGCTCAAGTGAAGATGAATCCTAAATGCCTCATACTACCCCTTCCATAGCCATGAAGTGAAACGAGAATCTTGATCGGAGACGATCATCGATGTCACACCATGAAGTCGTACGATATCCCATACATACAGGCATCCCAGGCTCTCTACTGAACCCCGCTCTCTGATTGGTAGGAAGTGGGCCGACTTAGTTATTAGTTCTAAGATCACCCAGATGGAGTCTTTCCCTCTGGATTTATGTGGAAGTACCTTCATGAAATCCATGGATATCCCACCCCACATCCACTCTAGGGCCTCTAAGGGCTGATCTAATCCAACTGGAACCTGGTGGTCCACCTTCACTTGCTGACAAGTGAGGCATAGTGAGACAAACTATACTATGGCCTTCTTCATACCTGACCACCAGTACTATCTTCGGAGTTCCAGATACATCATCTACACTCTTGGATGTACCTCTAAAGGAGATGTGTGCGACTCCATCAACACTTCCTCCAAAAGTTCAATTGGTACCTTGGTACGTCCTCTGCAGAGAATGACATGCTCCCCACCTTCAGAAAATACATCTAGTGCATGGCATATGGATAATTGAGCACGTCGCGTCTCACAGTCAACGTCCCCATGCTGTGCCTCCCTGAATCTCTGAAGAAGTGGAGGATTGACTGTGAGAGACTATATTAATGTTGCACTATCTCTATCGACAGAGGATATCTACAACTCGGCTAGTTGTTATGTCACATCTCCTAGCAGTTGAATGCCTGATCTCATGCTGAGAGAATCTGCTACAATGTTCCCCTTCCTAGGAGTATAGATTATCTAGAATTGATAGTCCTGGAGGAACTAAAGACATCGTCATTGTCTCAGGTTCAGGTCAGTCTGCATGAAAATGTACCTGAGACTCTGGTGGTCAATGTAGAGAGTAAAGAATTCCCCCATAAGATAGTTCCTCCACATATTCATGGTGACGACCACCACTGCTAACTATAGGTCATGGGTATCATAATTTTTCTCATTTTGACTCAACTGCCAAGAACCATACGTGATCGCTACTGGCTCCTCCATCAGGACACACCCTAGTCAGGTCCCTGATGTGTCTCAGTAAACAACGTAACCAACGCCCTCCTATTATAAACATAAGATGGGCGCACTAGTCAACCTATGCCTTAGCTCCTAAAAACTATACTGACAACTCTCTGACAACATGAAGGGTTAATCATTCTTCATCAAGGCTGAATGCGGTGCGACAAATCTAGATATTTCTGGCACAAATCTCCGATAGTACCCAGCCATCCCCAAAAAACACTGATCCTCCGTCAAACTCTTGGGTGAATCCCAAGAAATAACTAACTCAATATTCACTCGATCCACATAAACTCCAGCCTCTGAGTAGACGTGTCCCAGAAAGTGTACCTCTCGGATCCAGAACTGTCACTTCAAGATCTTACCATAAAGCTGGTGCTCTTGGAGTGTGTTCAGTACTACCCCCAAATGGTAGTCATGCTCCTCCTCAGTAGTCGAGTAGATCAGTATGTCATCGATGAAGTCTAGGACAAAGTGATTGAGGTAAGGCTGGAAGATCATGTTCATGAGACTCATGAACACTTCTAGAGTGTTGGTTACGCCGAAGGGAATAACCAAGAACTCGTAGTGGCCAAACCGACACCTGAAGTTCTTCTTCTTCACATCCTTGTCTCGAACTCTGAGCTGGTGATAGCCTGTCCTATGTTATATCTTCAAGAACTATCATTCTATATTGAGTTGACCAATGATGTCGTCAATCCTAGAGAGTCGATACATGTTCTTCACAGTCACCTCGTTCAAGCACCGATAATCAACACAAATATGCAAGTTCACATTCGACTTCTTGGAGAAAAATATCAGGGATTCCTACGGGTGAAACACTGGTTCAGATATGTCCCTTCCCCTGAAAGGCGTCCAGCTGTACCGGCAGCTCACGAAGCACGGTGGGAGCCATATGATATCCTAGAGTAGATAATGATATCGTCCCGGGGTATAGGTCAATGTAGAAGTCTACCACTCTGTGAGGAGGTAGTACTAGAACATTGTCATGGAAAACATCTGTGTACTGATCCACCACAATATGGAAACTCGGACATCGCACAACAACCACTTCGAGGATGAGACTAGCCAACTGATGTGTGATCGGCTGCCCCCTCCTATGGGTATGTTCATCCTACGCTGTTAAGGATACCTTCTCACTGGTGAAGGTAAACCTAATCCCATCCTCACGGACACACCACACTTTCCTCTTAATGTAGTCATTCTGAGCATGAACTGTGGAAAACTAGTCCATACCCATGATGATGTCGTAAGGCCTCGACGCAGCTACGAGGAGATCGCAATCGATGCTCTCAACTCCTAGAGTATTCTCACACTACCGACACTAGTGCGTAATCATCGTGTCTGCTCTCGTAAGAGTCTCTAGTCATAAGGATAGAGCCACCATCTCGGTCGGAATCTCTGACTCCGAACAGGGGAAGCAACAATAAAAGAATGACTCGCACATGAGCCTATAAGTACTTCAACAAGGGTGGAATACACATATATAGTAACTTGAATCATCTCAAGTTCATAGTGGTCATAGGCCTAGACACCCTATAGCTGAGAATGCCTCTATTTTCTAGCTCCCTCTGGTCGGGGTGGACCTCCTCGTGGTGGTGGTGGTAGGGCCTTGAAACTTCGTCCACCACTTGCTGCTCGGCCAACTCCACTACCACGTCTGCCTTCTCCCGTCGGACCACCATGGTTGAATCTCCACCTCTGCCTAGGAGGTCCCTCTAATGTATGTTTCTTATCTGCATGGCAGGTCGGGCAGTCACGAGCCATGTGACCTAACCCCCAGCATGCATAGCAATTCTTGATCCTCATATGGATATCCCTGTCTCGTGTTCCCCGCACAATCGAACATGTATCTTGGTATCTTCCACCTAACGGCCAGGTCCTCTTGGAACTCTACGACATTTGTCTACTAATAGCTGTAGAAGACTCCACTACATGTCACCCAGTTTTGGGTCTCGCCCTTGGTGACTGCTCATCTAGAAACCTCTCCACAAGAAGGGATCTCTTTGGCACCCCCACCTATGTCGAGATGTTAAGGCAGATCATCGAAGCCCTGATCTCATTTCTGAGTCCTGAGTCAAAGGTCCAGGCATTGTTGAATGGGTATCGTACCATATCCATGGAGTAGCACAAGTCGTCATTGAACCTCCGTACTTACTGTGCTACTGTCATGCTGCCCTGCTGCATATGATTTAAATCATGAATCCGCACCACACATTGTGTGGCTGGAAAAATCTCTGACCATAAGAGATTCTCAAATTATACTCAAAGTAATGTCACATCATCATGATCCCGGAGCATCATGATCCACCATCTGCATGCTACATCATGCAGGAGACTCGCGACACGGATCACCATGAAGTCGGCTGGTGTCCCTACCAATCTGAAAACTCTCATGAAAGCCTACAGCCATTCCTCAGCTGCATGTGGGTTCTTCTCTCCCCATTACCTGGGGGACCTCTAGCGCTGGATGTCGGGAAACACACTAAGATGGCGTGCACTCTCTGCTACTAAAGCTGGTGGTATCAGTGGCCTGGTGGCTAGTAGTACCGCTGGTACCTCAACTATGATGGGGCCCTCCACTAAGGCCTAACCTCTCGGTGGGATACCATCTCGAACAAAACTCAGAACCCCAACTGTCTACCTTTATGGGCCATCCTGAAAAGAATCAGGTGTGCCACTGTCAAAACAATATATCGAGTGATCTGACCTAAATTAATCATGATTGAAACTTTTCAATGAAAACAAACACACAATCGGGGTTTTCATGCACAAATCCTGAGATCAGAAATCAGAGTTCTGGTGTATGGATATGTCGGCCACCTCACTAACACTAGTTCCCCTAATATGATTACCACACCCAAAACACATAACTCTATTTCCATTATAAGAATCAGATTCCATGTTTAACGGTAGAACTAAATCCTCTGATACCAATTTTTCAAGACATGTCCTAGGTGCCCATGTCGTGACTACACCAAGCATGCCTTCAAATGTCCACGTGATGACGACTAACACCAAAGTTTAATCCATGATAAAAAAGGGAAGTCTTTGCCTTTAAACATGTAAGTCACACAGTCTGAACACAATAAGTAGAAGAAAAATGTACTAAAATAGAAAAGAAAGGTGTGCCGAAAGTAAGTGGGCTATTATAAAAACCGAACTAAACTACAAGTACAAGTACATGTAAAAAAAGAAAACAACTCATTGAACGTCCACCGGGGAATCCTATCTAAAGGGTAGGTACAAATCCCAAACAACTCTTCCCTATGGTATGTCTCGTCTAGTCCACTGTTCAGCAGCCTCCCATCCATCACGCTCATCCACGATCACTACTAACCATCGTCTACACAAAACACAAAAAGGTACGGGCAAAGCCCATGCATGGTTGAGTATAAAAATACATAATAGGGGACCCCGAGACCCCTGATGGTCTCCCATAATCCACTAAGTATAAAACTAAGAAGAATGATACAGTCATGATGTATCAACTATCCAAAAATAGGTATATGAACATACATATATCGAATTTACAAGTCACAGTCCGGCTCCAACTCCCGAGCCCAAGCACAACACAGTACACAAAGGGCGTAAAGTCATTCACCTCCATGATAATGATTGAAAATCAAGACTCAACTGACACAGGTATACAACACATGAAGAGGGGTAGAGATGATTATATTAATCCTCTGAATAATCTTCTCTGTCGAACCCACGTAGATTCCTGGAACAATATCAGCACTGTTGAACCCACGTAGGATCCTGGTACAGAAGTCATCACTGTCGAACCCACGGAGGATCCCGTAACAAAAGTCACCGCTGTCGAACCACAGGGGATCCTGGTAAAAAAGTCATCGTTTTCAGACCCATGGATGATCCTAGTATAGAAGTCGTTGCTATCGATCACATGGAGGATCCTGGTACAGTATTGTCGCTATCGAACCCACGGAGGATCATTTCATCTCAGTCGCAACCAGCCATAGGGTTCTCACACACAACATGCTCGATTCCAGGAGGGTCCGCTCCTCGATCCAAATGTCGATACATCAAATTCCAAGAATTCCATAGTTGATGTATCCTGTAGTTCCATATTATCATAAGTAACCCAACGCGATAGATGTCACGTCATTCGAATTCTTGATCTGTATGTTATTGTCATTTCCGTTCCAGCGGACCAATTGGTTTTTAAGTCCAAGCCAACCCGACCATACCCAAGCTGCCTCGAAACCTCAAGAGGGGTATCCAAAGAGATCTATCCTGCTCTATGACTTCCTTTTCCATAGACGATTCTTCATTCGGATAGCTGAAGCCCATGATATAGGTGAAAAGTTTATAACTAACCATAACGGTTCTGGGTCTGGTCCGACCTAGTCGGAGTGACCTGGTTCGACTCGGTCTGAGGGTCCGAGTCGTTCCACGGAAACGACCCAGAATGAGGGGGAGTCCTAGCCAAAAGGTGGCCCGACTCGAAGTTGGCCCTGCACATAGGGGGGCCGACGGCTTTCCCTAGCAGCACCTGGGGGGTGGAACGTGCCCCTAGCACTCGAACAGATCTGCTGTTTGGGTGTGAGACGCACCAGCACCTGATGGTTCTGGTCCGGCACATGCGGGACATGATGGTGTCTTGCTCATCCTAGATGGTCCGACCGGTTGGCCGCTCCGGCAGCACGGTGGCCACCTCGACCGGCCGCCACTGCTCCTCCACCACAGCACATCAGTGTCATGGTCCTCCTGCCCTCCACGTGGTGCAACGGCGTCGCGCCATTACCGTCGCGGCCTAGAATGGACGCGGACCCATGCTGCCTCCTTGAGGCACGAAAACGCAACATGCCTGCACCTCAACCCTTCACAGTCGCAGCTCCCCTTCCGTGCAGACCGATGGTTCCACACCCTCTTGGCAACCTGGTGGCCTTGTGTCGCCGATATTCTTCGCGGTCCTCTCTTCCTGTGGCGCCACTGTGCCACCGCCATTGTCAACCAAACAATAACTAATAGAGGGGCGTCAGGCCATGTTGTTCAGCCCGAGCCCTCTACATTAGGAGATAACAATTGGCCAACATCGAACCATAAATACGACAAGGAATGAGGATTTTATTTAATCTCAAAAAACCCCTACTTTCCTTGACGGTGTCATTTGAAGGAGTCGCAGGAAGGTGACGTCATTCCTTCAACATTGGAAGAGGATAAGAGGTACTCATTTTTGGGGGATTGCGTTCAAAGGTGACGTAGTCGAAGACGATGTCGGCTTCTCTCGCGGGTGTCTCTTCCCTTTCATTTCCTCGGTTGAAGAAGGATGAAGACAACATTGATTTTCTCTGGTAGGAGCGCTCTTTTCCTAGAGAGGATGAAGATCTTCCAAGAGATCTCCAAAGCTTCACCAATGATAATCACAAGCCAAAATAAAAAAATAGCTTCAGTATTATTTTATTGTTTCCATGAATTCCAATAATAATTCAAAATTTTTCAAAAAGATAATTTATTAAGGCATTAATTAACAATTAGGTGTGTTGGCACCATTAAGGTGAAGTTCATGAGTTTCCCGCATTTATGGGGAGCTCATGGGGTTTAATTGGGGGTAGAAGAGTTTAAGGGGTCGGGTGGGCCCCACCAAAAAACATCCTCCCAGGGGAGGGTAGGGTGGGGTGGGCCCCACCACTAACCTCCACTTGGTTTTTTAACCACCAATCAAATAAAAATATGCAACACAAAATTTTATTTAATTTTATTTAGAAACCCAAAAAATTAACTTCCATTCCCCACAAAACGCAACTACGGTTAGGGTCTCCTTAAGAAAATATCAGCGCATCGAGTTCAATGGTGTCCTCAGATTTCAATTCCAAGCACTAGTTCAAATGATATAAAACCCCTCTCATACGTTAACTGAACATACCCAAAAAAACATCATAAATTTACTTAGGGCACACCAGGCCTCGAAATCAGGCGCCGTCAGAAACTGAAGACTCATAAAAATACCATGTATTAAAAAAAGATTTTCACAGAATTTCTGGGTCTTTACATATCATTTCAATTTGGAGATTTTTATTGTGAATTAATGATATTGTATATGTTCTCTTTTAAGGCCCTTTTATTTTCCTGGATCATTGATTACCCGATTACATTAATTTCATATTTTTCAAAGTAGTCGGTTCATGATTTATCCTTTTTAAAAGAAAATTGTTTTTTATATTTTTATAAATTGATTTTTTACATTTATTATTGTCATTAATGTGGTTTTGATAAGAAATATTTCTTTGATATTTATGTTGAAAATGGAATCTATACACTGCACATTTTATTTAAAATGGGTTGAAGAATTATTTTTGTTCTTTCGCTATTGAAAGCAAGCTGAATGGTATTATTTTCATAAACCCATTTGTTATATATGAGGAGGATGGAATCTATCATTGGTGATTAATTTTCTTCCCCCTCAGACTATTTTTATTAGGTACTGCATTCAATATTTTTCATAAGTAGTGTCTTGTTCCCACTCACATTAACACATTATTTCCAAGGATCTATTATGATAGGGTAGTTTTAACACTATGAACACAAATGATCATGAAAATAGAAAGGGGATCATCATTATCATGAAAATATTTGCTCATGTCAGACAAAATTCAGTATTTTTATATTTCAAATTATCATATTATTTATATAAAAAAAATTAATACGAAGTATAATTACTTTAAGGAATTTATAAATTGGGATATGGGTGTTTCATCAATACATTATGTTAAATTTAATATTACAGCCCGTTTTATATTATATATGAATATTTAGTGTATTTTATAAATCCATCTAATGAAAAATATTTATGGATAATAAGGAAATATTTTTCTGACACCTTGGTTGCAATTTTGGGAGTATGTAGATTATGTTATTTATGCTCTATGTAACGGAATGTAATCGTTCCATGATAGAAGGGTTTTTTAGGATGGTGTGAGAATCTAAAGGTGAAATCATATCACATGAATTTTTTATTTAAGCATGATGAGTTATATCATTTGATTTATATATTAGAACACACTATTCATTAGGATTATAAATATATTTTGTTTTATTTTTTGAAATACCAATGTTTTTTATTTATTTAATTCCATTCCATTGGTTTGTTATGAGAATTCCTTACCAATGGTAGTTATTGATCATATGGAACAAGTATCCATATTGAAGGTATCATGGATTCCCTACAAACTTATAAGGAACCACTATGGTAACAAATAGATTAGGTAACCTTGGATGGATTGTAACAAAACCATCGATGTGAAACTGTGATGGAAAATAATATTTATCATCTCACAAGGCAATAAAATGTCGTATGAAAAAGAAATGGTTTGATTTTTCATTTCATTTTTAATCAATTAATTATGATTATTATTTTACAATAAAAAATATTAATATATATATTTTAAAAATATTAAATATTTCACATAGGTCATTTTTAAAAAATGTAAAAAGTGGTCATCAAAAACAAATTATATCATTTTTGGACATTATAGTTAATCGTATAGAGGTTTTTTTAGTTTTTTCATTTAATAAAAAAAGGATATAGATTACTGTTATGAATTTCAAACAATATAAAATTTATATATGGGACTTATTGATGATATTATATCACAATGGATTAAAATTATTTGTACTTCGCAGGTAAATAAAAAACTTAAACATCTTGTTGCAAGTTATACATCATCCTTGGACAAGTGTATTTTATTTACACCATAATCCATCTAAGGATAGTATAACACTAACAATTAGTCATCTAGGATAATTATAAGTATCTTTGTATATAATATGGTAATTTATTTTAATAAACAATTAAATCATGATGTGTGGAGATGAGATGAGAGGCTTTGTACTTCTATAGTTGAGGGAATGAGTAGATTTTTTATTATAAAAAAACAATCAAATATAATAAACTCATATTCAAGGACATGATCCATAGAAAAAATATATATATATTAAATTGATAACGTTTTAAATAAATTCTACTTATATGATTAAAAAATGTAAGTATTTTATTTTTACACATATCAAATTTCTTTAACACCATGTACACATGTTCTAAAATTACAATGGTAATTTTTTTGAATACATATACAATTGAATATGAAGAAAAAAATAAATATAACTATTAACTAATATATATTATTGAGGTTAATAATATATAATCAATTTTATGAATTTCCGTTCATATATGTGGAAGAATTTATTGTTATAAAAACAAAAAAATATCAATCATGTTTTATTTTATAGAAAAAAATTAATTCTTATATATAAAATTTTTTTATACATAAAAAAATAATAAAATAAATTCATATGAGAATAATTTAAATAAAAATAATCTATGTGAACTTATCATATATTTTATCTACATTATTAAAAAATTTAACACTATAAATTTTTGAAATGGAATTATAATTTTAATTAAAGATAGGTATCTTTGACAATTCATTATAATAAACAAATTATAACAAAAATAACAAACATATTCGACCTAATATAATTCTATCTTATTGAATTACAAATTATTTTCCCCAATTCTTAATTAAATTAAAATATTTAATCAATTTTATATTTAAAAAATAATATGATTCATAAAAACATGTTTCTAATAAAAATACTACCTTTTCATTTTCAAGTAAAAATTACATAATAAACTTATAATGAATATAAATCATTAAAATATACATAATATTTATTTTTGTGAAATTAAATGGTATTATTTTAGCATTACCTGATATTTTAGAGACATACAATTGATAATTATTTTAATATTTTTCACACACATGCATATCACATTTTGGTTATAGATATCATATTAAAATAGTATTCTTTATATAATATATAGTGGTTCATTCCAGATTGATGTTGTTTATACAACATTATATAAAATTTTATATCACTTAAAATAAAATATTATATAAAATCAGGGGGTTTTAAGATGTCAAACATAACAAACTATAAACATTTTATTTGAATTATAAAAAATAATTGAATTCATCATGATGAATCTATTAATGAATTTTTTTTAAAAGAATATTATATGGTGATCATAATTCACGAACCTAAAGATTCCTAGGGGTTCTTTATTAGAAAATATAATACCTCATATCATTCCATATATATTTAATTATATTTTTTAAAAAATTTAATATCGTGATATCGAAAAAATTGCATTAGACTATCTGAATATTGTTAAAATAGATTATAAACATACTAAGGGAATAACTCTATTGAAATATGGTATATATTGAGATAAAAATCATTTTCAACTATAATTCATGAAATTTGGTAAAATTAATATATTCTAGAAGATTATATATATATTATAATGATATATATGATGACATTAATCATGAAAATGTTATGTCATTTTTTTCAAGGCCTCTTTTGAAGGAATGATTAATTTATTGAAGGTAATAATAAAATAAATAATACTCAAACATTTCTACTAATTTTTTTAATTATTATATAATTTCTAAATTAGTGTTGTTTAAAATTGAATAGGAGGAAGAAATAATATTTCTAATGAATAAATATTCTAAATTCAATAAGAAGAATTTTCCATCATGGTGAATAATAAGAATCACTAAAAAATTAAATGGATAAATCAATTACCTCAAATTGATGATTAATAAATTGATGGATATGATATTAAAGTAGAGACATTATATGTAAAGGATAAAAACATTTTATTACATGACCAAACTCCCAAGGATCCCACCTGGTCTAGTAGTGTGTGGAGTGTGCAACCCCAACCCATCTCCAATAAAATATGGTCTAGAAATTATAACCAAGAAGTTATAACATATAAGGATAGAGTTTTTCATATAATAAGATAAAATTTAAATTAATCATAAATGTATATAAAAAATCAATAATAATTATATATATATATATATATGAACTTTATTATATATAAAAAGGTAATAAGGTAAAAATTCCATGGATGACCCAAAAATTGAATATATAAGAATATAAAAATAAAATTTTTAAATTCTAAATTAATTATTTTAATGAAATTATAAAATTAGAAGAGTCTTGTGGTGTGTTATTAATTTAATAAATTGAAAATAATAAAGTTATGATACAAGTATATTTTAAAATAAAATTCATGATAATAAGGTAAAATTCACATTTTATATACTATTATGTATATGTAGGGTTTGAATAAGGTGAAGGAACTATATTATATTTTTAGAATATATAATGATAATAATAATTCAAAATTTATAATATATATAGATGATAGTATTATAAAATAATCATAGATTTCAATTTGAATGATTTTTTTTAAATTGAACATAATAAAAACATTGGATAATAAAATGGAACATTTAATCAATGTTATTGACAAGTCATATTTATGTGAAATTTCTATAGATATTATATGTAAATATTATTCATCAATAATAATGGGAAAATAATTTTAAATATAGATAAATTATTGTGTCATGAAATATAGATAGAACAACTGATATGCTGAAAAATTTAATACTAATAGTTTATTAGTGATAGAAAAAATGATGATGGTAGAAGAAGATATTACATCATCATGGGAATAAAATAGAAAATGAATAGTAAAATACATTAGATCATATATGTTATGAAAACCGAAATAGCATAGTGAAGACATGACTAAATTGAAAAATGAAAGAATACATATCTGATATTTGGAAACATTTTTTTCATTTATATTATGTGATTTGGTGATACATTGTTATTAGATATAGTTTAATATTGTTTTTTGTAAAGACCTTCTTGTTGTATTATTTTTTTTCCAATGTACTATTTTTTCTCTCCTAATTCTAGATCACACCAATGATTACCTCTTTATACTTATATATAATCCATTTTAAAAAATTATCCTCTAGTAAATGTTGGAATTTTTTTATTTAGAATTAATTTTATTTTACTCTAATAGATGTATGATATCCATCAGAAAGGAATATTATAACATAATGATAAATCACAAATATAAAACTCTTAGGGATTTCACTAATTCATTGGTACTATTTTTATTTGGCATCAATTTCATGATCCCATTGTAAAATCCCTTATATTGGAGGCAATTATAGTGTTTCCTATTTCATATTAATGATAATTTAAAAAGCCCTTAATATCATAGGAATTTTACAATTACAGATTTATGAAAAATATAAATATATAAATTTTTAGTGGTTTGAATTATGAAAAACTAAAGGGTTGATTGTTTCCTAATATTTTATGGATATTGTTATATATTTTTAATTTTCAAACTATTCGATATAATAATTTTATAAAAGGTTATTTATCCCCATTTATTGAATTATTTTGGAATATTTTAGACTTTATAATAATATTGTTTAATCAAACAAATAATACATCGAGTTTATTTATATATTGGATTATTTATATTAATGGGAATGTGTAAAAATTGTTAATAATTTTTATAGTAATGAGAAGAGAAATTCTGAAATATTTCATATTTATAAGTTAAATTATGAACTTCTGTATTTGAATGATGATGACTCTATATATATATTCAAATAAATACATAATAAAATAATGATCATTAGTAGAATATTTATTAAAATTTTATTTGATAAACCATTAGTTGGGATTATAATATGAATATAATCTGGATGATTTTTAAAAAAAATCAACACTCTAATATGATATTGAAATTTTTCTGAATTCATGAAATAAAATAAAATGTATTATTTTAATATAATAGATGAGGTGTAAAAATTTAACCAAAAATATGGGCAATGTTTAAAAAAATATTTTATTCAAATCCAAAATGAATAATAAAAACAGGGCAGAAGTAGATGATCCGGAAAATTATTTCTCTTACATTGGGGTAAATTTAAATGAGTTGTTTACTGGAAAAATTAATTTATACCATGAAATAATAGAATAAGAACTATTAAGAAAAAGGAGAATAATCCACTGAAATTTGTGAAGGGATGAGTTATAAGACACTTTGCAGCAAACTCTTAAATTATAAAATAAGAAAAAATCTATTGGTAATAAATGTAATTAAGATAACTGATTCATAATATCATCGGTGAGGAATTATTAATTTTAAAAATCTATTTATAATTATATATATAGTAAATTCGATGAATATAAAAAATAACCTTATTTTACCACTATTATTGTTTTTACACTAATGTCGGTGTAATAGAATCCAATACATCCAATATAGAAGATAATGAGAAACAACAGACATATATGGTGAATTATGAAAATTTAAATATTGATGAAATGGGTGAAATATATAAAAATAAGAAGAAATATTATATTATTAATATTCAGTGAAGAGTTTAATGAATTAAACTAAAATTCAAAACAATTAAACTAAAATAGAATGTATTATAAAGATAATGAGTCCTCAAATAATAATGTTGCCTATTTAAATGATAAAATTACACGATTTTTAAATATTTTGATAACCTATAAAAAATTCCTTATTATTATAAGAATTTTTAAATCAAGATGAAATAATGGATTAATGAGGGTGACATTGACCAAGACTATTTTAATTAAAATTAATCAAAAATGAAAAACATCAAAATGATAGCAGGTAAAATATCACAGAAATTAAAGAAGTTAAATTTTGTAAAAAATATTAAGTCATTTAGGTATATTAATGATTTAACCTCAATGGAAAATGAAATTTATGAACAAGTTAAAAAATATTATATGAACCGTGTTAAAGTTATGATTATTTTTGATAAAACATGTGAATCTCAATTATATTGAAATTATAGGATGTAAAACATAAAATAAAAAACAATGAAAGCAGTTATCCCAAAAAATTGAAAAAATTAAATAGTTTTATAATATTTAATGAATAGAATAAATTTTTTTGCTTCATATAATGTCTTAGTGATGTGTTAGTTATAAAATAATGAAGGGTGGGTTTCACAATCTCGATAGTAAATTGTATAAAGTGTAATGTATTCCTTAGTTGATATTTAGAAAATCTATTGGGACACATATAATATAGATATGATGTGATGGTTTGAGAATCAAAATTTTTATTATTCTATAACGTTGGGAAGGTATATATTGAGTTTAAGTTAAGATATTAAAATATATTTTATTTAGAGATAAATATATAAATATAATAACCGGACATCGATTATATTTTAACATTAATATGATGTTTTTGTATGGTTTATCTATCCATGTGATCATTAGGATAATTTCCCAATATTGATACCAATGTAATGGGAAATTAATTACAATATTTACAACTATTAATATTCTATGATGACTGATAACAAAAATGATATTATTTAGAAGTTGAACATAAATTATCACAATGGGATTGACTAAAAAAATGGGATTAGGTAATTTCTAAATATATAATAAGAGAAAATAAATCTATTGATAAATATCAGTGAATAAATATATCGTTCAATGAAATTTGGGTATAATGAGTCACTTATAAAATTTTTATTTGTGATATATTTATAATAATGTTGTAGAAGAAGGATAACTGTAAAATTTATGGTGATGGGTTGAATTAAAACCTATTGTGTTATTATTTTCTCTATACTGATGATAATGATTTTATTTATAGGAAATGTGTGTTGTATAAAAAACATTTGAATATGAATAGAATATGAATTCATGAAAGGAAACTAATGTTAAATTATTTATAGTAAGATATTAATTTAATTAATACTATATGGCTGTGAAAAATGTGTATGAGTTGAAGAATATAGGTTCGACACATTTTGTTGAAAAGAAGTTATAAATCATAAAAAAAATATACATTCAAATAATACAATAATTATGAGTGTTTTTAATTATATATTTTCTATATCAAACATTTGGAATATATTTTATTCTTAAAATACGATAATTTTCATCCATACATCACATCACTTGTTGATTATTTAATATTACATCGATAGGCCCTTGAGAAAGATACTAACTAAAAAATATAATTATTATTTTTATAACAAATTATTTTACTAAAATTAATTACATTATATCCTAGAAATATAAATTATAGGATCATGATTTATTTAATAGGTTCAAGAGAATTACATAAATGTATTGTGGTTACTACTATTAGAATATTATTATAGTTAATAGTCCCAAATACAATCTTGGAATGTTTGATGAGTACATTTAGACTAATGGTATTTACATTGAAACCAGTACCCCCAACAAACTAATATTAAATTATTTATCTAAATGTAATTATAAAATTAGTGTCATTATGGCTTCATCCACGATTATTGAAAATGTTACGTCATTTATTTTTTCAATAAAGTGTCATAATACAACATTTCACATATAAAATCACAGATTATGGGGAAAAAATTATGAATTTTCATTATTTGAGATTTTTTACAAGAATACACATTTTTAAAGAAAATGATGTTGTTGGGTGGACCTACAAATATAAATTTCAGTGGAATAAATCCCAAGATGTTGGATATATAATGTGTTCCAGGTATCATTCTGGATAATCCATGAAATGGAAGATAATGCCATTATTTCAAAAGATATACAAGGAATAATAATTACTCATCTATATTAATGATGATATAATATTCCAACAAGGAATAATCCCATATTATACTATTTCCGAAAATGATGAATATGTATATGGTATTGTTTACAACTATGATGATTTTGTATAAAAAGATAAAAATTAAACATAATATCATAACATATATAATCATTAATAAATTTTTTGTTATTATGTTAAATAAAACATATAACATTCAATTATTTGGATATAGGTGGATTTCAAAATTGTCATTTTGGTTCTAATACAATATGTTTGAACTTGAATAAAATAATTCATAGTACATATAGCTTTGTTGTTTTCATTAGATTAATGAAGATATGTTGAAGATGCATTGTAGAATTAATTGTGGTGAGATTATATAAATGAATATGTAGTCTACATAGAGATGAATGATATATTGGAATTTGTACCGAACCATAAAAACCCTAAATATATTTGATTAAAATGAGAATTTTGAAATTAAATTATTAAATGACGGGAATATATGATAAAATAAAGGGTACTGTAAAAAGGGAAATCATAAGAAAACATCACTAACATTGACTTATATATATATATATCATTTTTGTTTTTTATAGAAAGAATTAATAATTATCTTGATATTTTAGGCAAATATAAATAGAATATATTCCAAATGGATAAAAAATAGAATGTCTTCAATAGTTACATATTTGAAGAGATTATTTTGAAAAACAGATTATATTCTTTATTAGTGAAGAAAAGGGAAATGCTATCATAATAAATAAGGATTTATATGGGATGAATAAATCCCTAAGAAAATTTTATAATATGACATATACATTCTTGAAGTAGTTAAAATTCATGAATGTCATAATCAATAGAAATATCTACCTAAAGTAAGAGTAAACATGTCAGACATTATCAGTTTTAATAAATATGATATAATTTATAAAATAAAGGAAGAAATTTTTTTTGAGTAATTTCATATGTAGGTGTAGAAGTTTTCTTCAATTTTTTGGATTGGTTAAATGACATTATTTCATGATTAAAAAATTTACATAGATAAAGGATACAATTTTTCTACCTTGTGTCAAATATTAACTTTTAATTTTAATGATGTTCAGTATTGGGAACTAAAATTAACAAACCACCCAAATCATTGTTTGAACCATGTAATCAAATGATAAATTATTATATAATATTTACCATGAATATTTATTTAATCTTATTGGTTGTTTTTTGAATTCGATAATTTCATGATAAAATAATATCTTTGATATGAAACATTTGGTAGGGTTACAAAGTGAACTAAAAACCACTAATTTGAGGGAAGGGAATATAATTATAATATACATTATGTAAAAATATTTATAATTATTATCTAGTATTTTATGATAAATATTGTAAAAAATTTTAACATACATTATGATTAGGTAGATAATTTTGATGATCTGTGTACCACATATATTGAGTTTAATTCTATGTGAATTGGGATTAATTTGATACACAATGGAGAAATTTTTTAATAATCCTCTTCACTGGTATGGAATAATATTTTGTAGACACTTAGGACATAACTCTATTTTTAGGTGAATAATATATTAAAATATCACAAGAAGAATATAAAATCACAACCATGTTATGTATATAAAAATTAAATTTATATTAATTTGTAAAGTTATAATGTTTAGTATTAATGGTACAATAAAATTTATATTTAATATTAATTAATTTGATTGAATATGGATAATGATGAATTTAATATGTAATTAATTACATTAAATGAATATTTTATCATATTTATACACCAACCATTTTATTGGAAATTTTATAATAGTTGAGATAAAATATGGAGTTTCACCTTCATTTTCACTAGAATATGGTATAGTGATATTCTTTGATTTCTTCTATTCCTAAATTTATATGTAATAAAAAAGTGGAGATAAATATATCAAAATATACTTCATTATTTAGTAATTATTTTATTCCCAGTGGGGTATGACAACTATAAATTTTGTCTTGTCAAATGCATGTGTTCTTATTATGTAGGGGGGTACATTTCTAGATTGATTTTTTGAAAGGGATATTTTTTGAAAGAAATATGTGTTTTGTTCTTTGTGTCCACTTTGAATATATATTCATATAATTGTTGATTTACAAATATTCTATTAGTAAATTCAATAATAATGAAAATTTATAAACAATTGATGAATAATTTTTATTCAACTATGTTAGATAATAATATCATTATGTTTTTATTAGATCATGATATTGAATTTATAATTGTGAATAACTATTTTTAGGAATAGTATTGTATTATCGTTCAATTACATTCTGTCCTACATGGAATTTAGTCAAATAGTTTACAAATATAAAATTATGATTCTTTTATATCAATATATTATGAATGTTTTTATATTTTCCATGGTTTCCAAATAAAATTCCCAAAGGGAAGATATTAATCCCATAGTATTTTGGGGTAGTTCTTGTGGTTATGAGGATTAATGTGAGAAGTGAGGATGAGTTGTTGTGAAATTTTTTAATTTTTTAGTTTTTTTTAATTCAAAATAATAATCATATTCATGTTTTATATTTTTATGTCAAATGTTTCTTTTTTGGATTAAATTAAACACATAAAAATAATTTTATGAATAAATTGTATAAATTATAAATGCCAGAATTATTTCTAGAAAACTGAAAAAGTAAGGGTGGATGTATATATTTCATCCACTAATTATTGATTAAGAAATTTCTAACTATTGATAAATATCTCCAAAATAAATAGACAACAAATTTTTTATTCATCACTACGTATGACTTATTTAATGACCAAACTATTATTTTATTGAAAAAAATTAATTCCATAAAAACAATGTAAATGAAGGTGGGATTCATAATTGATTCATTGTAAATTATATGTAACATTTTTATGTTTTATATGAGTAATTACGATTACCGTATGAGTGATATTTAGATGATTCAATTTCCAATGAAAATATCAAAAATTAGAGAAATGTTTTGAATAATATAGATTTAAAAAATGAGTCTATTTAATACATATTCCAAATAAAAAAATATTTAAACAATCCATTGAAATGTTTTCTTCAATCCATATTTTCAGAATAATATAATATTTATCCAAGATAACGTTAAATTATTCCACATAATAAAGGAGAGAACATGTATTATAATATATTAGTCGATCTATATATTGAGGAAAAATCGATGAAAATAATTGTCTATATTCTATTAAATTTATATAGTATATGGTGTATCAAAATATGTGGAAGAAGTGGAGTTGTCGACTGTGGATAAATATTGGGTTGAATATCTATTTTTTTTCAAATTTCCTAATTATAATAAAATTGGGGAATAATTTTTAAATGATAACCAAAATCATTTAGCATAATATATTATAATAAATATTAATTAATTACTATTTTGGACATAATATCCACCAATATTTTTGTCATATATAGAGTTAATATTAGGAAGAAGAAATGTTTGGATAAATATATAATGAAAAATGGATACTATATAGTGTCGAGAAATTGCTTAATCAATGACATTTAAATGAAATATATAGGATAATAGATATTCATTTACGATGGTGTTCTTGTAATGTAAGGGAAATTAGAAAATAATTGTGATTGTGTATGAGAGTAAGGGACAAGTATAGTTTTAAAAACATGACTGATGTCAGATCTATTCAATGTCTACCTTCCTATAGAAAAAATGATAAACATAATTGTTACTATTGATGGTTCACATTCATTTTTGGAACACTATTGTGTAATAAAATTTTATGGATAATAATTTCATATATTAAATCATATATTAATATAATAAAACAGTCTTAATATATTTAATTTTATTCATTACTGAATCATTTAAATTAGCCACTACATTTTATTTCATTTTTTCCATTAAATGTAAAATCACATCACATCAACTAATGGTGTTTTTTATGAAATGTAATTATTTAAATGAATTATAAATAAAAAATTCAACCACCCCTACCACATTGAATATTTATTAATTTTTTACTGTTTTATATGTCTCCATATAATATTACCAGAAAATTGAGTCAAGTTAAACAATCCCGTTAAAATACTAAATAAAAATTAATGTTGCAATGTAAGACAGATCACAGGGTTTTACAAACTGGGAATGATACACTCCTCCCATATCGGCCTCAACCAAAGATGCGAAAAAATCAGGAGCCTAGAAGACCACATGGTAGTCATTTCCGTAACCTCCCTCTTAGACAAGGCATCGAAAACTTGATTGGCTTCCCGATATGCATGAGTGACTACCATGTTGATATGTTTTACCAGATTAAGACATCCGATCTAGTGAGGTAGAAGTCTCTATGGAACATCTCAGTTTATCACTTTGAGGGAATCCACTACAATTTTGGAATCTGATTCAATCCATATGATATTCCAGTTATGAAAAACAGCATGCTTCCTAGCATAAATAATGACCCATATTCTGCTTCATAAGTGATTTCAATCCCAATAATATGATTAAAACAACCCTTGAAGAAGCCATGATGCATGCAGAAGACACCCCCAAAATCCAATCTACCCGATGCTTCAGAAGAGGCTCTATCAACATTAACCGTAACATATGGAAGGATTGATGGGATCTAGTGAATAAAATTTTCCACCAAAGGATTATTCATTTTACCAGAAATCCCATGCATTCGCAATGTAGTTAAATTTTTACAAGTAATATCCATTAAACCATTTGGAATTGCATTGGAAGTGTGTATGTCATGATGAAACAATTTTTCACTTACATGAAATGATAGAGCCTTGTTGTCAAATAGAAGGATATTCTGGGATATCTTGATGGTGTGAAAAAATATCTATTGCAGCATCCAACAACATATTCTGAACCTGCACACTCCTACCAGACATGGAGATGAACATAATCAAGTCTCCCAGCAACCTATATGAGCAGATATCCACGTTTATGAGGTCTCTAATGTATTTCAAAATTTTCAGAGCAAAGGGAGAGTAGAAGAAAAAGTGTTATACAGTTTCAGTTTCATACATGCATAGATAATAGGAAGACACAATATATTGGCCATCCATCCTTAATTGATTATGTGTTCTAAGCCAATTACTCCACATTATCCAAAGAAGAATAAGAAGAGATAGTTGAAAAAAAGGCACAATAAATCTGAGTAACCAAGAGGGCTCTTGGGTGGAGATAACAAGATGCATTTTGTAGAATTATTTGATATTAAAGTGTCCATTCTTATTGGGCCTCTATAACAGAGTATCAATGTCCACGAGATTGATGTTTTGGATTTCCTATTTAACCTGAGAAGTAATCGTGATTTCAATACCGGATAATGATCTAGAAAATCTTCTATCGATATGTCCATCAGGTGGGGGGATATCGCCACTATACAAGGGGATGTCCAACGATGGATTACTATAAAAATTATGACTAGATTTCTTTCATACAAACCATTTAGTGTTCTGGATAATTTCATTAAAGGATTGCCGAAGGGAAGTCCATACAGATGATGTCCTATAATGGGGGTATCCATTAAAAAGCTTCATTGTGATCCTGAATGAAAGAAAACCCAGGGATTATTCATTGGAGGTTAAAATATCTCATGTGAACTTATTAATAAGTCCCTCCTTGAAAATATGTTGTTCGTTGACTCCAAGAGCACCCAACACAATGGGTTTAAGGAAATCCTTCCAATCAACGGTGGTCAAATTCCTTTTATTAATAGATCTCATCTATATGAAATTCTTCATCATTCGTTGTTGTTCCATGAGCAGATTTTTTGGCCATTTATAAATTGAAAAGGTGTATATAAACATTGATATGATCACCGAGTTAATGAGGAAAACCCTTCGAGCTTGATATAGAGCATTTCCCTTCCATTTAGCCATCTGATGAATGATACAATAGTAAATTCATCTCCGTATAATATTATATTAAATATAAAACAACAAATACATATGATTTCACATTTCATGATATTTTGTATGTTATTTTGTGAATATAAGATGTTATTTAAATTTTTTAACAACGGGTAAAAATTTATATTATATCACAAATTCAAATAAATTATAAAACAACATAATTCTTATGGGTCCATATCTTCAAACCTATTAATAATATATGATATCTCTCTATAACCATTGTGGGGGAGATGAATCATATTAGAATGTGTGTATCATATAAGGAAGTACCTGACCCATTTAGATGAAAATAATAATAAATTATGGGGATTATAGACTATATAAATGTCGATCCTTATCAAAAAACAAGGTGAGGTACTAAATCCATTAGTACAACACCCTACCCTAATATAAATTGGTCTATATAAACTATACCATTATATGTGATAATACTCCTTATCATGTATGTGTATCCATGGACATTATTGGTCCCTATAAATATTTTATAACCAATGGTGGATTACCTATTGTGTATCTTCACCAAATATCACAAAATACACATGTCTTCACATCAACAAAGAAATTCCTTTAAATGTATAAAAAATGTAACATAAATAACTTCCAATGATATAATGTAATGTATTATTATCATATATGTATGAGGAAACAAAAAATATACTTATGAATATAAGAGGTTTAATTTGTGGAATTAATATTGAAGGATACCCTAACTATTTTAGTACAAAAAATGACTATTGTGTTATATGTTTTGAATGGATCTCAATACTGGTAAGATACTAACTACAATAACATAACTCATTTTAAATAAATATTTACAATAGTTATGATAGTAAATTTAAGAAAATGATTTTCATAACATGATTTAATTCGTAATACAATAATTTAATTCAAAATATTGCATGTGAAGTCTAAATTATGACTACAGAATGACAAAATTGATACAACCAAACAAGAGGAAGATGATAATTATTGATATACATGGGGTCACTATGACTATTGTATTATATCTTGGGTGTTATACATGTCATGAATGTATTATGTGGCTACAGATCATTATTATCTTATATATAGTAAGCCAAAATAGCCTCAATACGTTGAATTTCTGATTAAATTTCCAGTAATCTACTTAAATTCTATTTTCATGGAATATTAAAAAATAGAAACTAAAGAAAAATATTAATACATACAAGATTATTGATTTAAATTCTCTAGGAATATGGTATTCAAAATTATGAATAACCCTGATGATTATATAAATGATAAAAATTGTGAATTTTCTAGGAGGATAAAAATTTTACCAAATTAATGTTAAAAAATAGAATGTATGACTAAAATATTTGAAGCCTATAATGAAACATCATGTGCTTGAAAAAATTCATGGCATTATAAATAATAGACCTAATTTTTACATTTTGATCACCTTTTTTGGCCTCAACTTACAACCTCAATTAATCTATTTGGATTTAACATATACTTAGTTATCTGACAAGCACTACACCAAACCAACAATTAGTTTTACATCATTTTATAGTAAATAAATATTAATCCATTTATTGAATTCTTCTAGAAAAATTTCACTTAGTCATCATCATTCCTCTAGGGATTTTATAAAACGATATTTTTTCAATATTTCACTATGTAATAAATTTAGTTCTCAACCATCATGAATGGATGAATTATTATAGTGGAGGTGTTTCGAGGGACACAAAAAAAACTCATGGATGAGATCACAATCAGGTTATATCATTTACCAAAATAATAAAAAATTAATATAATTTTCAATTATTGGGTTAAAAAATTTTCAGTGGGTTTTGATTTTCCAAATGGAAACTTATATGATAGAGAAATTGTTTATAATTATATATTTTATCATGAATATCTATAATTTTAGGTTATCATCCCCATGAAAACAAAATTTCAATGAAATAAAACACAGAAAAAATGGGGAAACATTTCATGGAAAATAAGTAGGGTTCATACTCAAAATCATCCCATACTAGATGCAAAATATTTTAAAAAATTTATATAATTTAAATATGAGTATTTTAACTAAGATACCAATATTAATTTCACAATAATATAATAAAATAACATAATTCAGTCATATAATATATTTTATTATAGAAACAATTATTCCATGAAATGAGAATTATTTAATAATCAAATTCATATTTGATAGTAGTAATATTTTTTTTCCATTTCACCACTATAATTCTTTTACCAAATCAATCATTAAAAAAAGTTGATCGAATATCAAAACATAAATCAGAGTAAGAAAAAATATTAAATGTCTTATCCCATTAGTGCATCATTGATGTTTGAGGATCATACCACGATTCCTAGTTATCATTTGCACTACCCCCACACTGAACTCAATGAACATGATCACTCTCTATGACTATCCAAAGAGAGTGAATTATTGAATTTAATTTTCCATGCTCATACACCCTTGAAAATACAAAAATATTTATTATACATACAATATAATTGGAAATATATTTTTATAATGTGGGTAATAATTTCAATAAATTTCAACAACAAATCACATTAGTAAAAATTAAAATTACCAACTCATATATTTCTGGTTTTTTCCATTCCTTTTTAATGAAATTCCATATATTGAGGTCCTTTTATTGTCATAGACACATAGTCACCACATTTAAAATCATCAACCATGCCATGTTATATATAACATCATCATCATTATACACATTATATAAAATTGTTATTTGTTCTGTTTAGTTAATGTGGGAAGATTATTTAATATATTGTTTCAATAAATTCATTAAAATATAAAATCATTAATGAATATAACCCATTTTAGAACAAAAATATGATTCCAAAATAAAAATTCCAACCTCAATATTTGTGATATAATAAATTCACTATTATTTGAAATATATATGTTATTAAATAAATATTTACTAATAATTTGATTTTAACTACCTTAGAATTACTTAATAATTTGGATCGATGGTAGACATCACATTTTTAGTTCGTCATGAGTATAATATATTTTTTTTCTAAAATAAATTATATATAAAATAACAATTTAATAATTACAGAAATTTCATACCCATAAAATACAAATTATTTTAATCATTTCATAGAAAAAACAAAGGTTTCTAGAAGAGCTCGATATTTAATCCATTTAACCATAAAAAATTTAAAATTGTAACAAATAATAACATGTTTTTTCATCAAACTAATATGAATAAAACAACCATTATGATTTTATATTCATTATTAGTGTTCCATGACCTAAAGAGATAATAAAATTACTTACTCAAGAATACATTTTTCAAACAGTCATAGGAATATTCTAACTCAATTCTATAATAGTGTGAACATAGAAAAGAATATAATCTCACATCCATCATATTTTTCATCGATTCTTCATTGATGACAAGTCTAACTATTTTTTTATCAATACATAGATCATGAAGAAAAAATAACATATATATGATATAAAATATGGTCATTATTTAGGGAACTATTTGGGAGAGAATAAATCTCTCCACTGTAATGAGAATTGAAAAAAAATCCATTCATATATCTATAATTAAATTTATAATATTTTTATATAATACATCCAAGAACATTTTAATATTTTAGAAACCAAGAACTGAATCCACATATGGAATCCACCATGAAAAAAGATTGAATATCTTATATGACCCAATCCATCATTATCTAAATCAACTAATATTTATTATTATTAAAAACCTACACTTTATAATTTATTTTAAAAAATGAACCAATTAATGATTGAAAAATTCTAAATAAAATCTATTTTACAACATAACTCGGTGTGATTATAAAATAACCACGTAAAGAAAAATAGGTCTCCACTACCCCCATGAATTGATTCATATAGAAAAACAATACATCTTATCTACTAATCATAACCTAATATTAATATTTATCTAGTATAAGAAACGTATTTTTACTCAATGATGGCATAAAACCACTTATTAAGTGATACACTAGGAGAAATATTAATGTATTCTAGATTCCATATGACCCCAAACTCAAATCCACCTCACTTGGCATATCACATTCATTGATATCTGAGGGAAATTCCTAAATCAAAATCATATAACCACACATCCAGTAAAGTAAATCATAAAGGGTTTATTCTTATATATCACAATCATTAATTGAGAAATGTTTTTATTTCTTATGGTATTAGAATCTAATAAAAATTTGATACTGTTGTTACTAAATCTACGATGGCATTAAAATGTACAAAATTGAATAAATATTTCACAATATTGAATATAATGGTTGGATGGATGGACACTTTACCCAAAAAAATGCAGTAAAATCTATTACAACATCATTTTTATCTTGAAATAATCCGTAAACCGACATCTAAATGATCAAAATTAAACCTTCCACTTTATAATAGGCATTAAAACATCAAATAAATACTACTAATGAAAAAAATTGGACTCGCAATCTAAAAAATGTGATAGTTAAATTCCCAAAAAAACTATAAATTTAAATTTTCCCAGAGATAATTTGATTACTACTCAAATGTACCATTCATCCAATATAGCATATGTCACCAATCAAAATCATGGTAAATACTTGAACTAAATAATATAAAAATCTCTGATTCACTACCAATAATATCGTTATATAATACAACCTGTCACCACACATTTAATTATTACAACTGAAAATCATTTTCATCCCAACCATATACATTCTCGTTCTCTATGGAATCTCAAACCATAATCATATAAAAATCATTATTCCTATAAATTTTATGCAATTCTCTATGATTTAATTCTATAAACGATTGTAAATGATAATAATAGAGCATTTATAAAAATTTCATTCCCCGTCAGCATTGTATCTATGATACTGGCCTCCAAGAAATTTCATGACTTAGGGTATCATTGGAAAGAATTACTATCCAACTGAAACTCATAGTCAGCGTCGATGTATCAAAGGGTGCCAATATACATCCTTTAGGGAATCATATATAATGAATAATCTCTATTCGTTACCTATGAGTATTAAAATAAAATGTGGAATACATCATAGGAAACTTAATTATGGAGAATTATCAGAAGTCAACACTCATATATTAAGGCTTCCACATACCACAAAACAATGTCCAACATATCAAATTCCCACAAGCTAAAAATTGAAAACCTCATATGTGATGTTTTATAATGTAACTCCAATATTCATACCATTTTCTTTATTGAAAACCCATAATATCATCATCCTTGTGTCAAAACCCAGTACCACTAACCATGTACAATCTCGTGATAACAATAATTGAGGACCCTAGTAAACTCATTAGATATCCCAGAAACATTGAAATTTACTTCCACATGGTCTCATACCATTTCTCAAGAAATTAATTCTTAATTAATTAACCAAGAATGAACATAAAAATTATAACTCACTATACCAATAACCTTTTATAAAATTCCTCAAAATTATAAATGAGATAAATAATGATTTTCCACATAGAATATTACTATAATTTTTGTAAAAAAACTATAATTCAAGTTTTTTTAAAAAAAATATCATAATCCCCTATAATGGGTAATGGGGGAGAAGTCGATGGTGTGTAACAACAGATGATGGTTTATAATCTAAATTTTCTTCTCGTTCAATATACTTCTACATAAGCTATGTATAATTTGGGACTGGTCATTTACAAAAACATGGCTTGGAAACACATGTTTTATGGTCATGTACTAATATACGACATTGTCCCCCTATGTCACGACCCATCGCCTGGGACCATTCCATGACTACACCAATCTAGCGTTGCATAGGCGAGGGGTATGAAACTAAAAACAGAAAGGAATATAAATAAAACTAGGAAGGAATTGCCTTTAAACCTGTAAACTCATACAAACCAAGAACATTCTAGGACTGAAGAACACAGTTAACTATATAGGAAACTTGATGGGTATAGTATTTAAAGTTCTAGAATACAAGGACAACTAGAAAGTAAAAGTACAAGTAAATATAGCTCCAATAAACACCTACCAAGGATCCTACCAGAATGGTAGGTACAACTCTCAAATGGTCATCTATACGGATTTACTCACCGAATATTAACCTCCATGCAGTCTCCTAACCTGGAACCCTCAACCTCGATCAACGATGTCTATCACCCGCATAAGACACATCATGGTAAAGGATTAGCCCGTGTAGGGGCGAGTATATCAATACTCAATTGAGAACCCGTGACCCCTGAAGGTCTCATAGAATCCCCAAAGAATAATCCATAGAGCATATCCACAATCTAAACGTACAAATAAATATTCATTAACAATACATAGGTATATGCCCCTACACACACCTAAGTTATCAATATATACTCATCTCAGGCATGAGGGAAGAATACCACAAAGGTAACAACACAAAGGTAGACGTACCACATAGGTAACTCCATGAAGATAAAATTACCTCACCAATAACACCACAAAGGTAAGTACCACCAAGGTAACAACAAACAGATGAATACCAGGAATTGTAATTACCACAAATGTAACGGTGCACAGATGAATACCACGATGGTATGTAACCCAAAGGTAATGACTCAAATCACACCTGGTATAACATAAGTATGGAAGTATAGATGATTATCTATAATTCTAGATCATATTACATCGTTGATAATCTCTTCTATTGACACACACATGATCGAAGATAACCTACACAGGATCTGAAGATAACCCATAAAGAATCTAGAGATAACCCAAACTGGATTTAAAGATGACCAACACTAGATCCAATGATGAACCCCGTAGTATCTGAAGATGACCGAAAAAGTATCTGATGATAATCCACACATGATCTATAGATTCATTATGTAAATCCAGCCATAGGGTTCCCACACTAACTATGCATGATTCCAGAAGGATCCGCCTCTCAAGACATCTATTGATACTTCAACAACCACTATGTCCCATGAGGATGTATCTCAATGGACATCCAAGTCATAAGGGTCCCAACACAACATATAGCGCATTAATCAGTCACTCAGTCTGTATGTTATTAGCCTTTTAGTCTCGAGGACAAGATATGATTCTGGTTTGATCCAACCCTGTTGTACCACAACATTATCCAGAAATCATGTGGTTTGTACTAAAATGATAGTCTCGTTCCACATATTTTGGCACCACAAATGGTTCGTCAATTATACGACTAGATCACATGTTATGACCAAAAAGGCATATATGGGTCCAGATGGGCCCTTGTTTGGTCCTACCCCATCAGACCTATCCTCCATGGGATGACCTGACTGGCCGGGCCATGCTCTGACCCATCCCACTGGTTGCAGCTTCAGTGTGGCCCATGGTCAGGGTGGCCCCTTGGTTGAGTCTCGTAGGCGCGGCCCGCTAGGTGGCCCATGGTGCGGCTCTTGGAAAGGTTGGCCCCTTATGGTGGGTACCACCATAGCTGTCACCCGGGAGGGGAGACCCCCACACACTAGGCCACATTAATGGCTCATATGGTATTCGGTTTTGGCCAACCAAGAGACGCCACATGGAGCCTCCGGCAGCCACGAGGGACCCACCGGAGGGGTCCCGTTCGACGTGACATGGCCGACCGGAATGTAGAACCCTCCATCCAATGGAACAGACATGGCCTACTCCCCCACCATGGCTGGATGAGTGTTGAAATCCCTCTGAACTCATTCGTGGACAAGCGATCACGGTCTCCAGCTCTGGCGGTGCAGACACATGCCCCCGCTTCGCCAAATAGTCGGCCAGCATGTCGGATGCCTCTTTTCTCTATTGTAGACGACAAGCCGCGACCTCCTCTTTTGGCATCACATATGCACCACTTCCCACCTTGCATCTGGCCAATGGGTCAGCCGCCAACTGTTCCTTACCAGCACCGGTCGACGAAACCATTCTCCAGTGATCTTCCTCAAGTCACCGGGAGAGCACCAGTGGTCCGTTCTTCCAACAGAAAGAACCATTGCATGTCTCGGGATGTTCCTAACATTCCTTGAGCAACGTGGTTAGATTCTGTTCAACATGATGTGTCGCCAACGAAGATTGTTCCATTAAAATAATTATTTGAGGGATCATGTCGTGTTGTCTTGGTCTGCACCCTCTATGTTAGATCACTAACATGATACTTATGATGATTGAATCACAATGGGAAATCACGATTAACCAACAAGAACAACCAACTTCCAAAACCCCTACCTTGTTCATTCATTGGATAATGCATGGTAAGGAGATGATGTGTCACTACGTCACGAACATTGGTTCCCCATTTCTCATTTTGAGGATGCTCTTCATTGGAGGATCTTCTACATTGGAGGATATTCATTCAAGAGTTCATGACCAAAACTATCCCAAGACAAACCATTTGTCAATGATCCCTAACCAAGAGAGGAAGAGACACTTAATTAAGTTATGTAAATAAAATCAATTAATGTTGTCCAAAAAAATGGGGGAATTCCAAGGGTTTCCTCGCATTAATGGAGAGTTTGGGTGGTCCGCACCATCAGGATTCAAAATAGAGTTTTTCAAAAAATAAAATTAATTTTTTTGATTTTATTTTTCCTATCCCATGAAAATATGAAAATATAACTACCACCCTCAACCTACGACTATTGAGGTGAATGTCTCCTTAAGAGAATATCAGCACTATGAGTTCATCAGTGTCCTCAGATTTTATTTCTGAGCATCAGTTCAAATGGTACAATACAACAATCATTGGTTTACTGAACGTACCTAATAAATGTTCATAAATTCATTGTAGGAACTCCAGACCTCAGAGTCATGTTCCATCAATTTTATATGAAACTTAATATTTTAAAATATTTTAAAAAAATTACCTGGAAAACCCTAGTTCTTTAAATTTTCCCCATCTCATGGCTTTGCATCCCCGAAATCTACAACACAAACAAGGGAAACATGTGGGAGTACTGAGCACGAATCTGAGCCTCCTACTCCCATGTGTTATTTTGGTTGTTGTCGTACTGACAGTAGATGCACACTAGAGTTATCGATCTCCCATGAAGGACTATCTCTGGTCGATCCTCAATTTCTAATAAGACCTCCAAAAACGTCGCCCCAACGTCGATGTGTAGCTCGCCCCAGTCAATGATGTATGAAAAATCATGTCAGTATATCCAATGTTTGGATACGTGGAAAACATCGTTCACCTGGTGCAACTGAGAGGGAATATCTTAGCGGAATGCCACCTCACCAACTGTGATGAGGACCTGAATGGTCTGATTATCTTTAGAGATAAGAATCATCATCGGCCAAATCCATGCAAACCTCGTCAATGTGGGACTCTTAGAAAGACATTTTCATCATCTTTGAAATCTATAGTCTCCCTCTCATATTATAATAGGACTTATACCTACTCTATAAAGTTTTAATTTGGTCTTGGATGATTTTATCCTTATCCGTGGTAGCCTGAACCATCTATGCTCCCATGAGTGCTGAATCCACAGGGTCTGTCCAGAACAGAGGTGATTTGCCAGGTCTGCTGTACAATTACTCAAATGGTGCCATACCAATAGTGGAGTAATAACTGTTGTTGAATGTGAAATCCATCACTGGAAATTGATCCTCCCACCTGTGGCCGAAATCAATGATACATGAATGCAACATGTTCTTAGGGGTCTGAATGGCCCTCTCTATCGAACCATCCATCTGATGATGGAAGGCTGTTCTCAACTGATGTTGTGTCTCGAACGCCTCCTGCAACCCCTTCCATAATTGGTAAGTAAAATGTGCATTATGATTGGATAAAATCATAGATGGAACCCCAGAAGCTGCACAATGTCTTGCACTTAGCGGCATCCGCTGCCCTCTACTAGTCCCTGCTCTCTGATCGGTAAGAAGTCAGCCGACATGGTGAGTCTTTCAACGATCACCCAGTTAGATTCATGACCCATGTACATGCGTGGAATAATTATCAGTAATTCCATTGAAAATCTATCCCACTTTTAATCAGGAACCTCTAGCGGCTAAACTATGTGTATTGGAAACTGATGCTCTACCTTTACTTGCTGACTAGTGAGGCACTGTGAGATAAACCCTTCAACTCCTTTCTTCATTCATGGAGACCAGTGCGGATGCCGAAGGTCCCGGTACATCTTCGACACTCTTAGATGTACCACTATAGGGGACATATGTAACACCCTCGACACATCCTCCCAATGTGACACTGGTACTATAGTACATCCTATGATGAGGATAACTTTCTCCCCACCTTCATAAAATCAATCAGGTAAATATCCTATTGATATATGAGTACGTCGAGCCTCCCAGTTAGCGTCCCCAAGCTGTGCCTCCTAGGATCACTGATGGAGTGAGGGAGTGACTGTCAGAGACTTAAGATAAGCTTCTCCATATCGTTCCATTTTGGATATCCATAAAGCGGATAGCTTCACCATTTCCTCACTCCACAACTATATATCATATATCTTTCTGAGTGAATCTGGTATTATGTTCCCCTTCCCAGGAGTATATACAATCTAGATGTCATAGTGATGGACGAACTCAACCCAATGCAGCTATCTCAGGTGAATGTTCTTCTAGGAGAATACATTCTTGAGACTGTTGTTATCAGAGTAGACTGTAAAAGGATCTCCCATCAAATAATGTCGACACAACATCATGGAGAAGACCATTGCGGCTAACTCCAGGTCATGGGTAGAGTAGATCATCTATTTTTTATCAGTTGTCGAGAACCATACACAATCACTTCTCACTCCTACATCATGACACATCCAATATTTTTCCATGAGGAATCTTAGTAAACTACTTTCCCAATTCCCTCCTCTGGTATCCTCCTGATGGGGCCAGTCGTAAGTCTCTTCCTCAGCTCCTAAAATCTCCATTGTTATCTCTCAGACCACACTAATTGTTTCCCCTTCTTTATCAATGATTATAAGGGTTATGATACTATATAAATGTCAGGAACAACCCTCCAGTAGTAACTGGTGAAACACAGGAATATCCGATCGTCTGTCACACTCCTGGGTGGCTCCCAAGAGAGAACAACCTCAATCATCTTTGAATACACCACAACTCCATCCTCCTAGATGATGTGTACTAGAATGTGTATTTTTCGGCTCTAGAAACTGATCTTTGTGATCTCAACATAAATTTGGTTCCCTCGGAGTGTGTCTAAAATTATCTGAAGATTATAGGCATGCTCCATCTCTGTCACTGAGTATACCAAGATGTCTTTTATGAAGACTACTACAATGCGATCGATGTGTGGATGGATGACCATGTTCATGAGTCCCATGACCAGTATTGGTGCATTGGTCATAGAGAAATGTCATAACAAATAACTCATAATGGCCATATAGGTATCTCAAATCCATCTTTTGCACATCCTCATATCGTACATTGAGGTGGTGATAGCCTGATTTGAGGTCAGTTTTTGAAAACCACTGTCGCCCCTTCAGATAATCAAAGAGAACATCAATCCTCAGTAGTGGGTAAATTTTATACATGATCACTTGGTTAGGGCACCTATTATACACACATAGTCTCAAACTACCATCCACCTTCTTAGAAAACTAAATCGTGGTTTCCCAAGAAGAATCCTTGTGCCTAATGAACCCCCTGCTCTAAAAGTCCTCTAGCTATACTCGCAACTCTCGACGCTCTGTGAGAGCCATCTGATAAAATGGTGTATATATCAATGCATCTCGAGGTTCAATTTGATATAAAAGTCCACCTCTCTATGAGGAGGTAGCCCGGAACATCATCAGGGAAATATCAGCGTACTGTTCCACCACTAATATACCTCAGACGGTCAAAATCAACTTCTCTAAGGGTAAGGATAGCCAACTGATGTGTGATTGGATGCACCATCTTACGGGTAAGTCCATCTATTATAGTAAATGTTATCTTCTTTCCGAGGAAGGAGAACCTAGTCTCTTTCGAGCATACTCACCACATTTTGGGATTAATACAATCAGTTACAGCATGGACTGTTGGGGGATATATCACAATAGGAAACATGAGGTTCTTATTTATCAGGTTGTTGTAATGAAGAGGTCAATTTCCCTGTCCCCCACTCATACCTCTGATTCCCTTGTGGTGATGGCGGCTCTGGCAGCCCCTCCCTTTCTGAGGGAGGGGCCTCAACTGGATCTCGGTGCTCATTTTCATGGTTCTCAGGGTGGGGGTAGGGTCTCCTACCATATTTCATCAGTAAAATCACTCCCAGTCTTCCCTAAGATCAATGTCTCACTGATGGTTATTGGGATCCTTCCGGGTCAACCATTAGTTCCGATTTCTCCGAAATAATTCAACGAAGCCTCCTCTCTGATTTCTACATCTCTGGTGGTGATGTTTTTTCTGCGTCGGCCTCATGTGGATATGTTTGACCAGTATGTGAATGAGGAATGGAATTTATGTCACTATGTATTGGTCAGTCTCCTTGGGATGTGACATATTCTTATTTGTTTCACCAATGAGGTTGATTTGATGCATGCTTGGTCTAGTTCATGAAAATTGGTTCATAGATTTCATTTTCATCTTCTTTGTTGTTTGTTCGACCTGCACATGAATCAGGACCCATCTACATCAGATATCTAGCTCCAGCTTCCTAGTCTTCTATTTCCCTTCTAAATTCCGGCTCTTCTGCGGTCAATATGCAACTCAATTGGCCATTTCTTGGGCACCGATCAGAGGACCTCTACCCTGAAGCACCCAATTGTGGTGTGCATTTTTTTTTTGAAAAGGCACTCTCACATCCTCCTCCTAACGTTGTGTGGATCGTGATTGAGGAATAATAAAGGTATGCTCAACCCATTGTTTATGAATCATGGTCAAATATTTGCTCGATCTGTTTCCAGTAGGGCCAATATCATCTAGAGTGCCACAAAAGGGCTTCAGGTGTTTTTTTGGTCGATCCTCCTACTTTCGTAGGGCCTAATGATCCAGTTGTTAACAGTGAGGAATGATCTATCAATTCTTCTTCTTCAGTCAGGAATAATATTGTGTGTGGTGATGCCTCAAGAATAATAAGTTTCCCCCTCTCATCTCCCTTAAATGCTGAGGGGACCATGTGTGTCCAGGGGCATGTGGCCCCTAAATCATTAGGTGAGGAACACCTTAGGAAGATCCTACACCATGCGGAGTTTCTTTATGGATTGGGGTTAGGAGGTTCTTCAGGCACAGTGGAGAATTATTTTCCTCTAGGATCAAGGCCTCGCATCTTGGACATTATTTCTTTTCCCAAATTTTATTTGGGTGTTTTTCCTTACTCTAGGGGTTCGGGGGTGGTCGTGCAGGTGAATGAGGATAGGCCTGAGGATAGAAGCCCCCTGGTTGTTGTCTCATCAAGTATTCTGGAACCCTACAGCCTGAACAATGAACCTGTTGTGCACATGGTCTCTTTTCCAGGTGCTAGAGATCTTCTTCAATGTTTGGGTTGGAAAGAAAAAAATAAACAAACATAGTATATGGGTCATGGTTTTGAGTATATTAGTGGTTCAGAGTTGTCCATGCAGGTCTTTCAGACAACATTAACCTATGCGAACAAGGTGCAGTTTGGTGGAATGGCTAACCATTCTCTGAATCTTTTAGTAGTGTTGCAAGGTTAAGAGGGACATGTGGTTGAGGAATGGGATGGAGAGGAGTCTAGCCATGTAAATATCATTCCTTCTCTCATGGATGGTCCTCAGGAGGATTGAGATTCTGATTTGGATTCCCCTATTGAGCCAACAGAAGTATAACTTGATGAGTAATACATCATATTCTCTTCAATGATGGGTAAGAACACCATCATCAACCTAGAAGGTTTAATAATGAACTCTCGGAGGCCACAGCAGAAAAAATATCATTCCTTATTACCTAGACCTCATGTCACCAGATCCACAATCAAAGGGCAGCCCCTTGAGAAGGGTTCTAAGCAGGTGGGGAAAATTTCATCAAAGGAGCTGGAATCAACTTTAGTGAATTCATCTTCCACCGAACAATTAAATTCAGTAAAGGATATGATCATTCCATATATCCACCGGTGTGGGAATGAATTTATGGAATGTGATGAGTGGAAAACCATTCTCGAATGCAATGAAGTATTCTTGTACAAGGGCTCATAGGTCATCACTACAGAATTGGAGTTTGAAAAACTTGTTGGGAGGCGGTTCCAGGCCATCCTGTCTAAGGATAAAAGCACATGGGCCAAAAAACAACATGGAATTTTGGAAGGTGGATTCAATGGGTTGAAGATTACTTTGGATGAGTTCATACAGACTTGGGACATGATGGTTTACTATTTTGACAACATCCTCAAAAATGTTCTAGATGGGAAGGATTCTGGTATCCACTGGAGCCTCCTCAGAAATAAGGTATCTAATAGGCTTAAACTATAACTCATAGATTCAGATATTTCATATCATGTTGTTTAATCGCATATCAGTGATCTAGATTGGTTTCTCACTTTTCCAGAATAGTGTTTTTCATAATCAAAAACAAATATTTGAATGAGGTTCTGAGCATGGACTGTGGATAACTAGTCCATACATAAGATGAAATCATAAGGCCTCGATGCTGATACTAGAATATTTCCAATGATGCTCTTGCCTCCTAGAGTAACCTCAAACTTCCAACACCGGTGTGTAACTATTGAATCCTCTCTCGTATGAGTCTGTAGTGATAAGGATCGATCCAATGGATCCAACATAATCTTCAAGCTCCAAACGAGGGAAGAATAAATTAAAGTGTGACTTAAACATGTGTATATATGAAATGGAGTTAAGGTGGATTATACACATATTATACATTGAATCATATCTAGAGAACCATAGTAATAGTCCTTATTTTTCTAGACCTGAGCTCATCTCTTCCCACCTGCTCTCTGTGGTCAGGGAGGACCACCTGGTGGTGGTGGAGGTAGAACCTCAAATCACCACCCAATTCCTACTACAAGACCAACTCATAATCCATGTTTACCTCCATCCTGAAGAGCAACTTGATCAAATCATTGAATCTACCCAGGAATTCCTTCGAACATTTGTTGGTCATATGTATGGCAGCTCGGGCAAACACGAGCCATGTGACCCTGTCCGCTGCACGAGTAACACTACATGATCCTTTCCATACCTACTCTTTCTCGAGAGACCTTCACAACCGATATTGTATCCTATGGTGGTCCACCAATAGGTTGGGTCATCTTGGACCTCTATATCTTCTATCTTCTACAAGCAATAGATGATTCTTCTATGTGATATCTGGTGGTGGGTCACGCTACTGGTGACAGCTCACCAAAGAAGCTCACCACTACGATTGTAAACTCTAACACCTTAGTCTATGTATGGATGATGAGAGAAATCATTGAAGCTCTAGTCTATCAACTAAGCCCCTTATCAAGGGCCTATGCCCTAAAGAAAGGGTCCTGAACCATGTCAGTGGAGTAGCGTGAGAGGTCGGGGAACCTCGTTGAATACGGAGCTATGGTTATGCTACCATGTTGTGAGTGCAGAAACTCTTATATACGCACAGAGAGTAATGTCACTAGGATGAAAACTTCTCTAAAAAGGATCTCAATGTATGCCCAAATGAGAGTGACCTTGTCATGAACATGAAGAATCATTCTCCACCATCTTCCTGCAACTTCTTGATGAAGACTGGTGGCACAGATCATCATGAGATCTGCTGGTGTCCCTACCAGTCGAAAAACTCTAACCATAGCCTCCAACTAGTCCCCATCCACCTGGGGATCCGTATCGCCCTAGAACCTCAATGGCCTCTGGCATTTGAACTCATACAACACACTCAAGCGGTATTCACCCTCATCTACTAGGGCTAGTGGCATCAGCTTTTATATGGGTAGTGGTGGTATTGGTACAACATCTAATGGTACAACTTCCATATGGGTTCCCTGCACCAAATCCTCGTTGCATGGTGGACTGTCATTGTGTAATCTACTTGAAACCTTGGATGGATTTCATCATTGAGGAACCATGAAAGAAATAGGTGTTCCATATTAAATATGTTATACTTGGTGTGCTAACTCAAAGAGATCACAACGATAACATTTCAAAAACACACATCCAAACAGTGTTTTCGTGCACTGAGTCAGAAATCAAATTGTAGGGTCCTAGTGTGTGGATACATCGGCCGCTGCACCAACAATGGATTCCCCAAACTGAAAACCACACTCATAACACTTAACACTGTTACAAGAAAGTAAATACCAGAGTCCTAGTTCTTTAGTAAAACCAACTCCTCTGATAGAAATTTCTCATGACTTGTCCCCCGAGACTTGTGTCAAGACTACACCATACCCGCCTTCCATAGGCCTGGGGCTGGCGACTGGACCTGGAAAGGCATATTCCAAAAATAGGGAAGGAATTTTCTTCTAAAACAAAAAACTCATACAAACCAAACACACAACAGGTTACAAAATCAAAGTAAACTATATAAAAAATACGGTGTGTAGAATATGTAAACGTCCAGAAGACAAGACCTTATGGAATGTACAAGTAAAACTAAAAACAGCTCCTATAAACTCCCGCCAATGATCCTACCATAAGAGTAGGTAAATCTCCTGAATGTTCATCTATGAAGATGGACTAATCTAATGTTCACCTCCAACTAGTCTAATGTCTTGGTACCCTCAACCTCTATCAACACGGTTTGTCATTTGCACTAGATACAGCTAGGTGCGGGCATAGCCCATGCAAGGGTGAGTATAACGATACATAGTAGGAACACCAAGACCTACGAAGGTCTCTCAGAATCCACAAAGCATGAACCAAAAATCAATCCCTAAATTTCAATGTACAAAGCAATAGTCATAAACAATACCTAGTTATGTTCCTATACATATACCTAGGTTTTAAATATATATTCATCTCACACTTCAGAAAAGAATACCACAATGATTACACCACAATGGTAGAGGTACCACATATGTAACACCATGATGATAAATTAACCACATTGGTAACACCATAAAGGTAGGTACCACATAGGTGACCCCACACAGATCAACACCATGAAGGTATGTACCAAAAGGGTAATGACACATAGATGAATACTACGAAGGTATGTTCCACAAAGGTAATGACTCGCCTCACACCAGGTATAATGTAATTAATGAAGTATAGATGTTAGATTTTTTGATAGGTGAACATACTTCATTGAGAATCTCTGTTTTTGACCTACACAGGATCGAAGATGACCCATACATGATCAGAAGATGACCCACACATGATCTAGAGATGACCCACACAGGATCCGAAGATGACCCACACAAGATCCAAAGATGACCCAAAGATGATCTGAAGATGACCCATATAGGAACCGAAAATGACCCATGGATGATCTGATGATGACCCACACATGATCTGTAGATGACCCACACATGATCTGTTGATTCGTGATTTATAATTTTCCACAGTGTTCTCGCATTATGTGTGCTTTGTTCCGAGGGGATTTTCTCCTCAATCCACATGTCGATACATCAACATTCACGAAGTCCCATGGATGATTATCTCATAGGACAACCATGTCATAAGGGTCCCCACAAAATAGATGGTGTGACAATCAAACGCCTGGTCTATAAGTTATTTGCCTTTAAGATTCAAGGGCCCGGTGGGATTCGGGTTCGATCCAAACCAGACATAGCCCAACATTATCAAAAACTCAAATAGAGTATACCAAAAGGACCATCTTGTTCCAAGGATTATGGAGGAATAATCAATTCGTCAATAGGATGCCTGAATCACATGTTCTGGTCAAAGAGACTTATATGTGTCCAGATGGGCCCGAGTTCGGACCGACCCGGTCTGATGGACCCGACACGGGCTGACCCGACCTATTCCGTTTCTGACCCGGACCAGCTCGGCCATAGTGGGATCATCACGTGGGGCTGAGGATTGGATCGGCCCACTGGGCGGCCCATGGTACAACCCACCGCCGGGGTCGCTCCTTGGGCGCGTCCTTCAAAGCGGCCCGCGGTGTAGCCCACTTCTGGGGTGGCCCCTTGTGGTGGGGTCTGCCCTAGCTACCAATCAGTAGGAAAGACGCCCCCCCCCACAACCATGTCACCCAAATGTCCCATAGGCTATTAGGTTTTCGCCATCCGGACGGCGCCATGTGTCTCTACTGACAGGCCCCTGGGAGTTGCTGGAGGGGTCCCCCTCAGCATTACGTGGCTGGCCAGATTGTTTTCCCTTCTTCTAGTGGCACAGACGAGCTCCCATCCTCCACTATTGCGGGTCAAGTGTCGGCCACCCTCTGATATATGCTGCAGCCATGCGACTATGGTCTCCTTCTCTGGCGGTGAGAATCTGCACCACTGCTTCGCCACTTTCCCGGCCAGCGTGTCGGCCGCCCCACTACTCCACCGCGACTGATGGGTTGCCGCCTCCGCTTCTGGAAGCACAGATACACCACCTATTTCTTCATGGTTAGATGATGTTCTGACCTCCAATTCTATCTACCAACACTGGTAGCTGGCACTGTTCACTGGCGATCTTCCTCGGGTCATCGGGAGAGCACTGATGGCCCATTCTTCAAACCGAAAGAACTGTTGCGGGTCTCGGGATGTTGCTGTCATTGCAAGATAGATGGGGTCAGATTCCATTCTACTTGAATTCTCACATAGTGATGATCACATCATTCAACGAATGGGAAAAGGGATCGATTCATGTTATCTTTTCCTGCACCATCCTTGTTAGATAACTAACATGTGACTTATGATGATTGAATCACAATATTGAATCCTGATGAACAATCTAGAACAACAAAATTCTAAAACCCCTGCCACATTAATTCATTACAGAAGACGTGATGAAGGAGATGATGCGCTGGCACTTCCCGAATGTAGTTTCCACATTCCTTTTTTGGAGGACACTCTTCATTGAAGGATCTTCCTCATTGGAGGATCTTCCTTCAAGAGTTCTCCACCAAATCTTTCCCAAAACCTCCCCAATTCCAAATAAACCCAACCAAGAGGCGAGGAGCCACTTAATTAAGTTAATTAAATAAAATAAGTTAATGTTGGCTCATTAATTGGGGGAATTCAAATGGTTTTCATCACATTAATGCGAGTTTGGGTGTTTACCTCCATCAAGATTCTATATAGAGGTTTTCAATGAAGAAAAATATAAAGATATATATTTTATTTTTCCTATCCAATGAAAATCTGATAAACTAACTCCTATATTCAACTTACTATGGTTGAGGTGAATGAATACTGAAGTGAATATCAGCACTACGAGTTAAACAACATCATCAAATTTTAATTATAAGGACAAGTTCAAAAGTTTCAAAACGTCGCTTACTCGTTTACTGAACATACCTAAAAAAAGTTCAAAAACTCATTCTGGGCATTCCGAGAATCAAAATCACACGCTATCAATTTTCATAGACTCGTTATACTTCCATATATTAAAAAAATGGAAAATCCATGGCATTTACAGCCTAACATTGGCGTATTTTCCAAAGATCATGACAACATGGCCATGTCCCACATAATTCCATGTTCATTGAGTACCTTTTGTATAGTACCAAAAAGATACATCTTCCATGAACATGATGAATTAATAGAATTCATTCATTAATCCACATGCTCAATTATCATGTTGTCCAATCACAAAACCCTTTTTGGCAACCTAAACCAGATGGTTTCAATTATTATACATAATCTATCCAAATTTTTATTTATTATAATTAACATGATATTAAAAATTTTAAATGTAATTGAAATGGACTTCCAGGTCTAATTCTCAAAAAAACATTACTTTAGGTGGAATATGCATATGATTCATTGGTATCGATACTCTCCAATTGACACATGAAATTTTTATTACTAGTAATTATCAAGGTGAAATATTCCTCTCACATCACTATATCGATCTCTTTCTTACTCTATATAAGAATCACATTCCTATTTGAGAGTAACCATGGGCATGAATTTAAATAGACATTGATGAAGAAAGATGTAAGCTCAAAAATATAAGAAATAAGAAAATATAAAATATTTTTTGGCTCTTCTCTATCCCATATGGTAATCATGACTGCACGACTCTACCAATAAAAAACAATTCATATAAATTCTACAATGATGTTAGAGTATAACTAAAATTCTTTATGTAATTAAAATCACCATAAGAACAAGGGTGTATAATTTAAAATTAAATTTAATAAAAAATAAATATTAAAACATCATCTGTAGAAATATAATTCCAAAAAAAAATTAGTAGGTAAAACAACCTATTATAATACCAAATATATTATTAGAAAATAATATTTCAGACTGTTTTCTTTTAGAAAAATGAAAACATTACCACACACGAGAATTAAATATTAAATTTGATATTTCCAAAGAAAATCATATCCTAGAAAAATATGGGTCTATTTAACTTCCTCTCCATATCCATTCACATCTCTAAGGAACCATTATAATTATATTGTCTCCATAATTCCTCCCAGATAAAAAAAAATTCTATATTGTCTATCAATATCTCGTATCATATCACACATAACCCTCTTCCAACATGAGAGGAATTAAATAAATAATAATCCAATTCTCCCCAATGTAGGCGTACCATTTTCATTTCCCATATATAGAACACCGAAATCTATATCTCATACTCTATCCACTAACACAAATAATTATTTCTATATAAAAAGCTTTCCATAATGATTCCTCAAACAAAAAATCAACGGCCACTAATCCATGACTCACATAGAATATAACCCTCGTGATTTTAAAATATAATGTAAAAGTATGATCGTAAAATAATAATACATATAGTGTAGTAACCACTATTTTCAATTCCACAATCCATTCCTTATTATAATATGTTAACAAGGCCACTAAAAAATTGCCACTAATATATACTAATTATTTAAAGAAACATAACAGACCCAAACATGGTTTAAATAAAATAGTACATAACAAGTATATCATTATATACATTCTATAGGTAATTATCTCTAAATCTATTCCAACCATATCTCTCATCATCAAGGTATTATAAGTCTTAGAATAAATTTTACATGGTCACATGCACAATAACGAAAAAAAATAACGTAGTCTAAATTACATATTCCACTAACCATTCTCCTCAAAATAGTTTCTTTGAATAAGATGAATCAAACTTATCATGCTACATCAAAACTATTCCTAAAACTTATACCAAACATAATCGGGAAGATTTCTTCTATCTGGAGTTGTTCCAAGTATTGAGGATCCTTCATTACACTATCTGACATACTAATATTAATCACAAATGTAGTTCTAGCCACATTACATGTTCGCCACTCAATATCTTATATTTATACCTAGGAATTATTTAAAAAAATTATATTGCTTTAAGACTACAAAATTCTCAAGACAAGCATAGAAAAGGAATCATGAATCCCTTAAAACATGTTTTACCATAATATTAATTGGCCATGAAATATATCTTGAACCACCACATCCTATGTCATGAAATAGAAAAATCATTGGTAGCCACTATATAAAGGATTAATTGATCATTTCAAATGATCCACCTCACAATACACTGAGTCACCTCTAAGGGCCTCTAGATGACACATATAGAAAAAATGTATGTTCTCAAATAAAATCCATATATCACATGAAAAATATCATTTATTCTTATAATATCATTTTAAAACATCTTTCAAACCACCAACAAATGATTATAATTTACTTATAAATAGAATAAAATCCAAATTCATTATCCCGGTTGGAATGAAATATCATATATCACCTACCAACATGACTTCCTAATTTAAAATTATAGGATCATTAATCATGGTGTATATACATATATATATTTCATATCCATGATGATCAATTTCCATGAAAAAATAAAATAATGTGGATTTTATCTATTATTAAATTCACAACATTATATAAATGCCTTATATTGGTTGTTATTTTCATATTAAATAATTGATTCTAAATTAAAACAACCACTAGGGGATTCATACTATTATCCCTCATTTATGTACTGAATCCCAAGGTTATCTGAACCTACTATTCACACAACCCCACAAAATATTCATTATCATTGACAATATAAACATATATCCACATGACAATGTAGATGTAGGAAATATATATAGTGGATGGACCAAATATGTTGGATGTCACCAAGTAGTTATATAAGAAAATTCAATATGTAAATTTGTTGATATATTTCCCAACTTATCTTCAGTCATCATTGAATTCACATATTGTTTATCATTTATGTCATGTCAATCAATAATTCGTGATATGATGAATTAAATCTCACATAAATGTATTGAATATGAAAAAACTCAATCACTAGCCTCCTACCAAAAAACAGAAACAACCCCAAAATATACCATAAAATAAAAAATCAAACATGATTCGATCCAAGTGAGAATAATATCCAACCATTACATTATAAATTAAAAGAGAAATAAAATTTACATCTACCCAATACTTCTATTATAATATGTATTCCTTGAATTATAGTGTGAACTCCCTTATAACATAAAAAATATTCACAACAATCCAGATTTAATAATCCAAAAAAATAATTAAGACAAATGAAACAGATTTATGAAACACAAATTTGCAGTCTCCCATTTAAAGATACTATGTTAATAGTAACTACACATGTTGTCCACATGACCTCAACCACGACACATGATTCTATAGAATATTCCAACTAAAAATGAGGGTCTAATATAGTATAGTCAGATATTGTACACCATAAAAGTGTGAAAATAAAAAAATTAACAAAACATTATATGTAAACAAATATGACCCATAAAAATACCTATAAATTCTTTAAAAAATATTAATAAAATTAATATCAAATGAAAACAAATATTATCAAAATATACATATCAATAGACTTCACATCGTGTTAGCCACATATTAATGTTAATTAAAACAAAAATATAATTACATGTATCCTTCACCAACTATAATACATACCTTATGACTAAAATCTAAAACGATGATAAGAAGCATAATTATAGTCATAAGACTCCACATGAGAATACAAACTCTATCATGAAATATTTTGCATCTTCCCCATCTATCGTTAATTTATTCCTAACATTAAAATATGAATAAGAATTTTAAATTCACTTACATTCAGGTATAAGAGGTGAGAAATGAATATTAGTTGTTCATATATAATTGTGAATATATACCTAAATTTTAGATGTGTGATATTATAAAATATAAACAACCATGATGTGAAATAAGTATATTAAATGAAATAATATAGGAAAAGTAATTCCCACACTCAATGACCATGTTCTCTTCTAACTAATTCTACTTGTGTCGGTATGCCATTAAGAAATTAATTTAATCATGAAAGCTCTAACATTTGAAACACATATATGTAGAGGCGTTTTATAAGTGGATAGTAGACCAAAAATATGGAGTTTATCTCATCTAGGAATAAGCCTCATAAGATTCGTAACTAAGGAATAATGATTTTGGTTTCAGAGACACCCCATATAATCACTCTCCTCTTAGGTGTGTGCTCTATATGAATTTAATAAATGTAATAAGAAATTATGTATCAAAAATATCAAAAAGTATATTTTTCCTATACAAGAAATAATCATTTTATTTATTTTTTAATTTCGTAAACCTATAAGGATCAATGGACTAGATATTTACTCACCCAAGTATAACAGACCGTCCATCTATTTATATGTTGATGGATCGTGATATTTCACATGTTCTGAGTCCTCACCATAAAAGCAACAATAATAATTAATGTGACTAAAAAATAATATATTTCATAGCAATGAGTCAATGTTATCCCAAAAAATATCTAATATTCTACTCAATTTTAAATATAAATATTAACAACAACAAATAATAATGGACGCCCAAGATTTTTACATCATCATTAAGGGGGAATTACCACTCCATTCATTGAAAAAGAATGCATAAGTATCCATTTAATAATCATGAAATTCATCAACATATATAGCCTTTTTGAACTCCATAATAGTTATATTTCTATGGTGACTCACACATCAATCACTACCCAACACACATACAAACATGATTTATCTAGTTCAACATATACGTTTAGGAATCCCTATATAGAACCTCTATGTCAAAACATAAATTTTGGAATATTTATGGGGGTAGTTATTCAAGGAATAGTCTCACTATAAAACATATATCTATTGGGGTTCACAAACACTAAAATATACTCATTAACGTATCAGAACCCCATATGTATAAAATTGAAATCCCCACAAGGGATATAGCCTCATCCACATCCCATTTTTTTTGTTACTATAGGACAATAAAAACACCAAAAATATATGATACCTCAAGTGATAACCCATTATCATTATCCAGAATCTATTATATTACAACATAAATAAATTTCCTTGGAAATAAAATTCCATATCCCCAAACAATTATATTTATCATCATCTAGGTAATGTTCCATTACCCTCCCATGAATCCTCTTGTTTTTTTAATGGATGAAGAACCTCTTGACCATGTGTTACTAACTGGGAAACATATATATAAATTTCATAAATCACCCCAAGGCCCTCACATTAATGTTATACAATAAGTCATATTTAATGGTAAACACTTAAGTCCATTACATGTTCTTGGTCACAATATCATCAAAATACTTTAAATAAGTAACAATACAATATTATATGGTGTGTAATTCAAGAAAAATATGAACTGTATATAATCAAAATTATTTCCATGGGGTTATTAATTCCATGGGGACTCTTGTGTTATGTCTATTTCTAACTTCTTATTTATGGAAAATAAGGTTTTTTATCATGTACTACAACATGACTATGCTAAAATCAAATGGTGTGTTTGTCAAATATCTCGATAATATGATCATGTCCCACTACTGAACTTGTAATCATATTACATATTCTATACTGTTATAAAATTAATCATTAATGAATAGGTATTCCAAATTGAACATTTCATTGAAACCACTTTTGGGTGAAATTTTAGTATAATCCACAACCTCTATCAACTTATAAAACAATCATATTTTCATGGGAAAGAATACATTTACCACTACATGATATTCATAAAATATTTTCCCATATCCATAAACTATAATAGAAGAATGTTAATTCAGCTCTTCCTAAGCTCTATGGTATCATGTAATTATTCCTAATCTCTCTAACAACCTCTACCAATATATTTAAAAAAACAAATTTGGGGGACTTTAGAAAAATATAATACATAGAATAAAATAGAACGGTAAAATTAGAAATAATAATATTTTATTTTTATTTTAAAATGTCCCCAAACCAATCCCAACATATAAATTCATGTTTATGCATCGCCTATGAAAAACCCCTTCTAGAAAGAGGGACATCATAATAATCTAATAAAATAAATCTTGTAAAAATATTTCACTATTTATATCCCATGTGAATAAAAAAATATTTAAATAACTAATTATTAAATATTCATTGTATTTTTGAATTGTTGGAAATTACAACAAATTTTATATCATACGTTAAACACACAATTCTGTGATAGAAATTGTTCTTAAATTATTTATCTATGATAATTTTATAGTAGAATTTTTTTTTCTTAAGAAGGTACTCTACTCCAAAAAGTAATATTTTCCATGAATTTCACATCCCATAATAACATGGGTCTTTATAATCCCACTACTTTACAATCCGAAATTATATGAACTAATATAACATGTTTCTAAGAACAATAAATCCATCTTAAATTTTACACTTACTAATTAGTAATATTTTATTAATATTATCAATATTCACACACATTGTTAATATATTTCGTATATGAATTAAATTTGTATTTGGAACTAAATAATCCTAAGAAAAATCAATGAGACATTATGTTATAATATTGAAGAAAACATAATATAAATGATTTAATTTATTTACAATTTCGTAAGGATATAATAGTGAAGGTGAAACAAAATCACCCAAAAAATTCATTAGTTATTAGTCCAATCCTACTACTTGTTTATCATGAAGTGTTTTGTTACTCATCATGAAAAACAAAAATATTCAGTGTGAACCATGCATGTTGAATAATCAAACTATCAAATTCTTAATTTATAAAATTATATGAATCACACAAATATTGTCTAATTAGAAAATTTTGATTCATATCATATATGCATACCCTTAATGAAAAATATAAAATACCATATAATATGAAATATATATCCCTTTATGTACAAATATTATGTATAATTCTATATCACATCATATCACATTATAAGGATTATAAATGTTTTCCTTATGTTTCATTAATACAACACAACTTAGTTAATGAAAAAAAAATGAAATATGTAAATCACAATATATCAAGTAATATTATTCTTATAAAAACCCAATTTTTTAAAAATGATTGATTTTTTTATAATTCATTTTTACTATTTTTTACTAGTTTTAAAAAGCAAATGCAATCCGCATATATTTGCCTGAATAATTCAAATTTATATTTTTTTGGAAAATGTGAAAGGATTATATATTTTAATATGTATGGTATTAAAAATCATCCCAACTCCATTACAATTAATTTCATTAAATATTACAATTTAAATATTCATGGTTTTTGGGAAAAAATATATTCAATATTTACTACATTTTTATTATTTTTAATGCAAAATAGACATTATTCTCATGAAATGTTATAAAATTTTACCCAAATAAATAAATATCTAATATTAAATCTATTAAGGTTACTTATTCATTTTTATTTATACGATTCAAGTTTATAATTATAATTCATTATCAAAATGGTATATGAATTTTATGGTATGATGTTAACGAAACCCGAATTTTATCATATGGTTATACCTTGATAATATTCTTAAGAAAACAACTTATTTTTTCCATTTTTTATTTTATGATAAAATGATAAAATTCTTATAAAATCTATCTTTATTCCACATTTTAGGATATATAAAATGGTTATGGATACCATTCAATTTCATGGGTCATGAAATGAACAATTTTTAAGGATCTTGAGGAAAATAATTTTATGATAATCATCTAGTGATGGGTGGGGTCAATATAAACCTCCAACGCATTGGATAAATATTATTATTTCATGAGATAGAAATAACTACAATGTGGAGTTGAATCATTTCATTAAGGGCCATTTTATTCTATGATGGTTTGGGGTGTAAACCCATTCAATTTCAAATGTCTAGGTAATAAAACATGAATAATATGTAAATTATTTCATATACTTATTTTCACTTCCCTATTTATTAGCCTCAATTAATTATTTTTCTCTCATGTATCGGGATTACTGATTCACATATGATTAATTTCTTATGAAACAAAAATATTTTTTCTTTGATTCAAGTTTATTACAATTGATTTGTTCGGTAAGGTTTTAAGATTCTGTTTATACGTTCATATACCTTTATATTCAGGTTATTCTTAAATATCTCCATATTTACCATTATTTAATATCTGAGCCCACTCATTCCTTTCTTTCTAATCTCCATGTTATGAAGAAATGAATTATATATTATATTTCTAAGAATTGGTCCAATTATGAATATCATAATGGGAGATGATGTGTTATACAACATGAAAATTATTTTTGAGTTCCCATGATTCCAAATACACTAGAATATTACAGTTCTCTTTCATATGTTTTTGTAATATATTGAATAATCATAAAAATGAAATCATATATAATAATGATAATCAATAGCTTCTATTAAAATAATTTTCTCAAATTTTTCTTTCATGCATTGATTTTTCATATTTAATTATAAACCATCTTAATAGATGCCATGTTACATCATAATTTTTCAGTGGAACTCTAAGTTTCATCCATATAATCGTTCATCATAGTCAAACAAGTATAAACTTCCACCTAAAAAACATTGAAGTTCCTCATCACTAAAGCTTATAAATCCATAGGAAAATTAATCAAAAGATATAATAACATAAAATAATCACCGTCATCAACACATATATGCATCTAATCCCCATTATTTATCTTTTATTTTTAATTTTAACACATATAATCAGAAAAATGTCTATCCTTATTTCGTATAGTGAAGGATTAGGAATTATAAAAATTCTTAATAATATTATTTACATAATTTAAAACCTTTTTTGGTTTAATATTTCATATGATTGGAATGATATAATAATCTATTTTTCATTCCAAAATTATAAATATACGATATATTATTCTCAATAAATTAGGAGTATAATTCCCATTCCCAATGTGTATATATTAGGTCAATGTGAAAGGACTATAGATACACGACCAATATAATATCCTAAATACTAAAATCAATTTGAAAATATATATAAATTAATCACTTAATGTCTTATAATACTAAATAGTGTTCCATAAAAACATATTGTTTTCAATTATTACGTTATTGTAAAACAAAAATTGAATTTGGATCACGATTGGGGAATTTATTGTCCTTAGGTATTAGGTTTGTATAAAAATACCAAAAAACCTGATATTTTTACATCATGAACTAATTAATGACCCTATTGAATAATTTAAAAACCCATTTTATCATTACATAATATTTGGCATTGTGATTATAAGAGTTCATTTGAATCACTTATTTATCTCCTTGATTATACAGTTCTATTTTTCAATCTTTTATAACAATAATTAAGTACAATTCATCATGTAAATTAATAAAATATAGGAATTAATATTAAAAAATAAGAAATATATAATATTAAATAACTTCAATGAATATATGAATATCAAAACTATATAGGAATCCTCTAAAGACATTATATAATACATCATCAACGAATACACTAAATACCTAATTTAGGAACAATATTATTATTAAAAATTCTATACGAAATAAAAAAACACTTGTTTGTATATCTAATCATGTGATGATATCAAAAGTATCCAGAATTTTTTTTAACATCTCACTATCCTACTAACATGCCTCAGAATCGAACAAAATATCATTACTAATTGGGGCCCAAAAGGAATCAAAACACTGGTGACAATAAACATTCCTGAATTCCATGAACAATAATGGTGCATTAAGAATCAATGAATATGAACAGACACTCCTTAATTGATAAAAAAATTATGGGTTTGTGTAAAATAATATTAGTTTGTAAGTTTTATATAGCTAAACCATTGGAAATCAACTCCAACCCATATACTAACATCATCCTTATTAGAAAAAAAACTATAAATGTATACAATTTATCAGATGAATATATTTGAATTAATATAACCTAATGAACTACATATCTCTCATAACACAATTTTCTATATATTATATTGAGTTTTGGAGATAATCTCAATGTCTTTTATAAATTTTAGGGCATTCCCCACATACAACTGAAAAAATAACCCTAAAAATTACTATGATTTAAATCATGATAAAAATATATCATTGAAAACAAATTAGAACTAGAGACACAAATTGGTGGCCGACTGTATATCATATCCACATAAGATATTCTCATAATTATAATATTGAAATAATGTCCTACCGACCTATAATGGAAATATTCCTCAACCTGAATGAAATTTTACTCATGAAGAAAATGTTATAATATCACATATTTCTAGAAATTGTAAATATATTTCCAAAAATGTGATAACCCATCAATATAAATATTTAAATCTTATCCCTTTATTTCCATAAATATTTAACCAAATATATGAGTAAAAACATTGGCATTGAAAACCTATGATATGAACCAAAAAATAAACATCTCTTTACCAATAGTGTATCCATTTGATAAAACTACATAATGGGGCATTATAACCAAGACTTGGTTTGAAACCAATGAAAAAAATTGAGACATACTATGATTCACTCTAATAAAGTAACAAAAATTTGGTGAATTGGTATCTTGTAAATTCCCAGTCAACGAATCATTATGAAGATTTCCAAAAAAAGTCAGTTTCATCAAAAACTTCCACAAAAATGGTGGTGCCAGTCACGGTCACACACTGAAACAGTGGCACCGTGATGGTGGCCCCATGATGGTGGCTCCATGACAGTGTCAACATAATGGTTTATCTATCACAGTCTCACACCGAAATGGTGGCACTACTCATGGTGGCACCATGATGGTGGAACCATATCGGTCGCACTATCGCGGATGCACACAAAATGGTGGAACCTCTTATGGTGGCACCATGACAGTGACACTGCTTATGATGTCACACCAAATGGTGACCCACCATTGTTTCTTTTTCTAGTTCCACTCCCACATCGTATATTTTGACGTAAGAGTGTTTTAAATACATATTTCAATTCATTTTAAATCTAATAATGTTATCAAAAAATCCACCAATAATTGAGCGACTCTTGACTTACCCAAACATGTGTCATTCCATCGGGGTCACACCTTCTCCCATTCTATATAGTTCCACCTCTATTGCATGTTATAATCTAATTGGAGAAATATATTTAACACACAACTTTTATGATATCCTCTGTGATGAGAATTATTAAATGACAATTAATTCCATCATTTGATACTACCCAACCACGTGGTGAAACCACAATATGACTTTAAATATGTTAATTTTTTTGATATCCATTAACTCCAGGATCTCACATTTTTATCACATAGGAATTATTTCTTCTTTTAGGATGGTCTGTTTTCCATCATCTCATTGGAGAATTTGGTGTCCCCCTTCCCGAAGCTATTGGTGGCCTTTGCATGATCCATTCCAGATCAGTCTAGTAATAACAGAAGTACCACCCCAACACGTCATACATCACCATTTCTTTTCACATGTTAAACAAATTTGATCTTAGATCATCCAGGTTGGGTTCTTCATTTGACTCTCTTTACTCTGTATCATGTGGGGTGGGTATGCTAATGTTTCTATGGGAAAGGATGAAACCAAACCATAATGAAGATAATAAGTGGAAATTTAAATAATGAAGGCATAAGTGTGATGATGATGATTTACTCTTTTACCCTTTCTTGTTTGTTGTGATGTGTATGACCATGTGTCCACAAAAAATCATAGCGGTTGGGGGGGCTTTCCTTGCAAACTATTGTACCCCTGTCTTTTGGGACAATTGAATGTATGTAACATGGAAATGGGTTAATCATGTAATATCGTTGGATTAAATGAATGTCCAGTGAACTAGAATCCCTATGTGAACACCCTAGTTAACCAAATGAATAGAAGAAACTTGATGAATGTTATGATAGAACCGGGAAACTCCCTTAGTCGTTCTTGGAAAGATGTGTGGTTCTTCATCTTGATTCTTGTGGGGTGACATGGATGGTGATGGGATCCCCTATTGTGGTGCATTGTTGGTTTGAGTATGTAAGATAGTGTGGTGTTATAGGGTGGGAATGGTTTGGTTCTAGTACATTGAGGGATCTCACAGATCCTTTTTTTTGTTTTGACTTACGAGAGAACTGGGAGTGAATGCATAAATTGCTACATGGTTTTTTTTCTTCCTTGGAGTGTGTCTATGCATATTTTTTTTCCATTAGTGAAAAATTATTTAAAATATACCCACTTGAATGTAATAACAAAAATGGGTTTAAGGTGGATTTTTTTCATTGAATGAGTTGTAACTTGAATGTTGGTGGTGTGATTCTTTTGAATGAATAGTAATGATGATGTTTATGTATAGACTGGTATTGGAAACCCTAGGATGGGATGAGTGATTTTTTACATATATTTATAAATATTTTCTTTTTTATTCATAATCTCTCCCCACCCAAGTACAACACTATGAGACGAACACCCCCATTTCAATGGGGGATGGTGTTTTTTCCCACACGCATATGACTGGATGATTATTAGCTCTTTTTCTGCTCCCATTGGCTAGTAGACCAATATTTTTTGGGAAGGTAGTGACAGACTAAGGTATATTATATCCCATGATTCTTCATCCAGAAATTGTGAGGGTGGTTATCCTATGTGTGTGTGGGAAGGTTGTTTCAAAAGGGTATTCAAGATGAGATCCATGAGTCTTCGAGAACAGAAATAGATGTCCGAGCCAAGGTGTCTTCGGGCATGGCGGTAGTTGTTCTTGCCTAGGTATATGCGGGTGTTGTATTGTGTGGTTTTGGACCAAGTCTTTCTGGTATGGGTGAGTGGTTGTGGTAGCCAAGCTATTTGCGGGCAGGGAATGGCAGTGAGACTGTAGTGAAAATGGTAGAGATGTTCTCTTCTGTATGATGCATTCAATAATCTGTGCAAAAGTGGTTCACGGTGCCCAAAAATAAATATGATATTATTATAACATTACATTACTTGCATTATTTTGTGAGTGTTCCTTTGGGAGGTTTGGGTGGATAGTATCTTTATTTTCTTCTTGGTAATCTCATTTTCTCACCGGGCATTAGAATTCCTCAACACTTGTGAAGGTGAGCATTTGATTTCCCTATTTAGTATACATATATACTCACCCTACATATATAAAAATGATTTCAAATTTATAGGAGGACTTAGAGGATAGTGCAGGACCGTACAAATTCAATGGTTGGGATATTTTTTATTGTTGTTTTTCATTTCTTTGGTATTTACCTTTAGAGTTTACTTGTATTGTAGCACTTATTATTTGAAACATGCATATGGGAAAGGGACTTTTTGGGATTTAATTTTACTCCATGTTTTGGTGTTTATTGGGACATACTATCTTATCTTCTGATCCTACTAAACAATAAGTGTAATGCCTTCCACTTTGTGTGTGATTATATACCATTGGTGCTAGTCACCACTCTGGGACCAATTGAAGGATGGTCTCGGGGGTCATTATCTCTCTTTCAAAATGAAGAAGGATGTGTATGGGGATCATATGTCCCTTACCTCACCTTGGTGAAGGCAAGTCATGAGAGAATTGTATCCCAGGGGAGGTATAGAGATAGGATGGAGTTCGGGGTTAGGCATATTGAGGATTGCTTGGTATGGTAGGGAAACAATTTTAGGCTATATTTTTACGTGGAATAGGACATAGAATACCATCTAGGACACATGATTTCAAGGTCACCCATTATATGATGCTAGGTCCCTGGGCCAACCGAATGACCAAGTGAGACTACACTGATGGCAGGGTAAAGACCCTAGGAATGGTACATGTATTATAATGAATTGTGTTCATGTATGAATTTGTAGTCATGGGAATTTAAAATGAATCAAAAATATATAAAAACATTAAAGAAGTATTCTACACTACTCGGGACTAGGATTTCCTTGTTTACCTAGCATCTATGTCAGATAGATGATGTCCTCGAATAATGCAGGCGATCGAGGCCCATGAGGGTGATTTGGATGATCAGCAAACATCTAATAGAGAGGACATGGAAAATCATTGGTAGAGGATGCTTCATACCATTCAGTGATAGACCCTAATGAAATACGAGGGAAACATCTCCGACAAGGAGACAGAGAGCAGGATTAAGGAGCTGGTGATAGCTCTCATCTTGATTCGGGATCCGATATAGTTCTGGTTTCTTATGGATGTAAGCCAAATGCACAAAGTATCTTGTAATTAGTGGAAGCTCTATCTTGATGAGAAGTAGGAGGCTGAGGTTACAAGGAATGGCTTCAAGAGGGAGATCTTGGTGGAATCCTATCTTCCACGATGAAGGCTGATAAGTGGCAGGAGCTACTCATCCATCAGCATGGGGTATTTTAGTTGGAGATTTGGGGATAATGGTCAAGAATCAACTTCACATTTCGCTATACCTATTTATATATGAGGAGCCTCATGTGAAACATTTAGTGTAGGCGCCATGAAAATTTATCTAGTATGTTGTTACTCCCATCACTCAACAGACATTCTAGGAGGTCCATAAGAAGGATTAAGTTGTAGATATGATGCACACCCTGGGATGTGTGTCGCAATAGGGTATCAAGTTAGGATTGTCCACGGGGAAGGCCATCAGTAGCAGGCCCCCAGTGTCAGGGCCTTCTAGGTTTCGGAAAGTGGAGATCATGGACCCACACTTCTAGATTCAATCTACTTGACCTATCCTTTTCCTTTTGGTCTGACGACCGAGATACTTCATCTGTGGATGTTGTGGGCACATTCGGAATAACTTCCCAGAGTAATATTAGTACCTTGGGGTTGGTCCGGTTCAGTGCCTAACTTTGCAAAGGTAGTTCCAACTATACCCTTTCAAAAGCAGCATCAAGGAAATCGATCTCCCACTGCTCTGTTACCCTTCATTGCAGGAGGAGGATAACATCATAGAGCTTTCCAGGAACCTCGGCAAGGGAGTGGTTGGGGAGGAATCTGACATCCGAGGGGAAGAGGATACGTGTGTGAGAAATTACATGCCACAGAGGCCACAGTTCCAACAAGGCCAAAAGTTGTTCGAGGAACAATCAGTTTGTTTTGTACTCTTGCATATGACTTGTTTGATTGAGGAGCTTCACACTCCACTGTTTCACATAGTTTAGCCCATGCTTTGGGCCCTATTGTAGAGAGACTTCACATTCCCCTATTTTTGAGTACACCAGTCGGAGGTCACATTACCTTGTTTACTATTTTCCAAAGATGTATATAGATGCTGGGACCTCATTAGTTGAGTTGGGAACTTAATTTGTTATAGATGAAGCTGTTTGATGTCATTTTAGGCATCAAATGGATATCCTATGTACGTGTTGTTATTGAATTCTCCTGAAGATGGATCATGTTTTCAAATATGGGTGGCTAGCATGTAGTTTTTTTTCAGCGAGCATGGATTATAGGAGGACAACCTGTGAGTGGAGCCTCTTCATTCCTTGTTAGACAAGCTGTCAGTAGAGTCAAAAGATACATAGATGTTGGATGTCTCATGGATTTTTTGTGAGTTCATGGACATCCTCCCATGAGGAGGTGGTGACTCTAACCCCTCAACTATAGTTAGGTTTCTCATAAACATTCAACTTGACCCTGTCCAATTTTGATGGATCCCCATCTGATGTTGCCTTCTGAGTTGTGGGAGATAATGATTCAGATTGATGATCTGATGATGAAGTGTGTTTTTCGACCAAGCGCATCACCATGGGGCAGTCCGGTATTGTTTGAGAAGAAGACATATAGTGGTCTCAGGATGTGAATATACTACCAAAGACTGAATCATGATACAATCAAGAGTTGTTACCCTCTCTTAAGGATAGATGACCTATTTGACCAATTGAAGTGGTAAGGATGGTTCTCCTAGAAAGGACTATAGTCAGGATATCCCTAGTTAAGGGTGGCATCTCGAAGACTTCTTTCAGGGGAATATATGGGAACTTTGAGTTTTTGGTCACATCGTTCGACATTGAAAATATGCCAGCAGTGTTCATGGGGCTCACGAACATCGTCTTCCAGGAATATATGGACCGGTTCATAGTTATGTTTATTGAAGACATCATGATATACTTAAGATCAATGGAGTATTACGCTGAAAATATGAGGATGGTTTTATATGTCCTTCAGCAGCACCTGTTCTAAAGGATATTTTCAAAGTGGAATTTCTGGACAAAAGATGTGCACTTCTATGGACACATGGTGTATGAGCTAGAGATTACTGTGGACCCATTGAATGTTGAAGCAGTTTTTTCATGGGAAAAAACCAATAATGTGGATGAAGTTTGTATTTTCATAGGTCTAACAGGTTACTACTAGAGGATAGTGCCCATATTCTCCCGAGTTACAACACCTTTGATAGTCTTGACCAAGAAAAAATGGGATTATATATAAAATGAGTAGTTCCAGGAAGTCTCAGTTATCTAATGGGGAGATTGGTTAGTGCCCTAGTACTATCGTTTCATGAATAATGAGAGACATTTGAGGAGTTTTGTGATGCTTCAGGTGAAGGATAGGGGTGTTTATTTATTCGGTAGTAGGGGTCATATCTTACAGGTCTAGGTAGTTACATCTACATGAATGTAACTATGCCACCCACAATATGGAGTAGAAAATATTTTCTTCACACTAATGTTGTGGTGACATTACCTCATTCGTTAGTGCATAATGGTTTTGATGGATCACATGACCATGAGGTATATCATCTACCAGCAATACTTGAACTTGTGACAGTGGAGGTGGATGGTGTTTCTTCAGGAATACAACTTCAAAATCTTATAATCTGATGGTAAGGGGAATGTGGTTTTCGATTCATTGATTATGAAGTCACGAAATGGTGTAGTTCGATAGTCGGCAGCTGCTATGAAGGTTATAGAGGATTTGGATGCCCTACACCTGGAAGCAATGGTGGAGGGTGGCAGAGGTTATCTATTCTAGATGACAGTGCATTCCTCTCTACTGCAGTAGGTGGAGGAGTTTCAGTGGGGGACTTAGTGGATGAAGTGATTCACAATCATTATAGATGGGGTGATGCTCCAGTAGGATTTTCAGAAGATGGGCAGAATCAGATGATATTTTATGGGAAGTTGTTCGTTTTTCTAGAAATGTGTAAGAGAGTTCTACGTGAGTTCCACAACTCACCACTAGAGGTACACCCATCAATTTTCAAGATGTAATGGGGTTTGAGGGGTATGTTTTAGTAGATCGGGGTGATGTTGGAAGTGGTAGAGTTTGTGCTGATATTCCGCGAATTTCAGTAAGAGAAGGCTGAACACCGCATTCGAGGGATCGGTTAAATCCTTTTGATGTCCCCAATTGGAAGTGGGAAGACAGATCAATTGATTTTGTCACAAGACAACCCATAGTTCATGGGGTGTGCGATGCCATCTGGGTAGTGGTGGACTGGCTGACGAATGTAGCTCTCTTCATGGCGATCAAGGAGTCGAGTGTGGTGGATTCCATAGCAAAATGGTATGTGGATGAATTTGATCGGTTTTATGGAGTTTAGAGGTCTGTAATCTTTGATCAGGATACCTAGTATACGTCATGGATCTAGAATTATTTTCAATATTCTTTTGGCACCCAGATTTTCCTCAATACTACCTTGAACGACCTCACAGATGTGAAAATAGAGCGCACTGTCTTTCCATTGGAGTATATGCTACGGTCATGTGTTTTGAACATTTGGGTATCGTGGGTGTGACAATTTCTTCTAAAAGAGTTTTCCTAAACAAATTGCTATCTATATACAATTGGGATATATCCATTTGAATCTTTGTATGGGAGGCCGTGTCACTCAACCTTGTGTTGGAAATAGGTCGAGGAAGCCTGTGTTCATGGCATGAATGTGGTACAGAGCCCAATAGAGAAGTTTCAGCTTGTCCATGAGAGGATGAATCCAGAATAGGACTGGTAGATTTCATATACTGATAATAGGAGGAGACCCTTGGTTTTTGAGGTCAGGAACCACATGTTATTGATGTGATCCCATAGAAGTAGACCACAGAGGTTTGGTAGGGGGATTATGCTTTCTCAGAGGTTTATCAGACCCTTAGAGGTGTTTTGGTGGGTTAGTGAAGTGTCTTATTAGCTGGCTCTTCCTCTGCCACTTCTGAGAATCCATGACGTCTTCCTTGTGTCTCAGCTTCGTCTGTATCTACATGATGATTCACATGCCCACAACTGGGGAAGGCTAGATATCGAAGATGACATGACATTTGAAGAGATACCAATTATTATCGAGGATCATGAAGAGAAGCTGATTTGTGGATAAACCATTCCCTTGGTTTGTGTGTTTTGGATTCATGGTGACCTCAAGGAGAGTATATGGGAATTGGAGGAACTGATGCATGATCCGTACCCCGAGTTGTTTTTAATTTCGATATGTTTTGTTTTTTATATTTCTGTGATGTAGTGTTTGGCCTTGTTAACTATTAATATTGTTGTGTTCCATGTTCTCTGAATATGTGTGAAGAGTCATGACTATGAGTAAGGGATGACCCAATCCCTCATCAAGAGGAATTAAGGTGTATGAGATTAACCCCATGCGGGAGATTCTGTGCTACCAAAAGAGGATAGTATCATGACATTGGGGAAAAGAATCCCTAATCCATATGTCTGGATAGTGAAACATTTATATGTTGTGCTGTTACTTGAGGGAGAGGTGTTCCTAGATGACGATGAGGTTTTCTCCTGAGAGTTATATTTCAAGATGGTAGTTCGGACCCCTCTTTTTTCATTGGGTACAGTTTAAATACTCGAGGACGAGAATAGTTCGAGATATATCTAATGTAATGGACTATAAAATGACTCATTATTATGATTTCCAAAAAAAACTCAGTTCAATCAAACAGTTCCACTAAAAATGTTGTGTTGTTTACTGTTGCACTTTGAAATGGTGGTTCCACTGACGGTTGCACCGTGGCCATGGTGCCGCTTATGGTGTCTCCCCAAATGGTGTTCCACCATTGTTTCTTTTTCCAGTTCCGCTCCTACAGTGTATCATTTGACGTAATATTGTTTAAAATTACCCTTTAAATGATATTTAAAGAACATAATGGATATCAAAACCCCCATGAGCCAAGAAACCCTTTACATAACAAAATACATGGCTTTCACTCGGTGTCACACCTTCTCCCATAATTTCCAGTTCATCACATGTTGTGTTTTTCCCCTGATTGAAGGAAACTGTTTAACAAAAAGCTGTAATGATAGCCACTTTGATGAGAATTATTAAATGAAAATTAATTCAATCGTGTGTAACCAACCAAACTCGTTGTGAAACCACGATCCACCATTAAAGTTGTTCATTATTTATGATATGTCATAACTCCAAAATCTCACCTTTTATCGTGTGAGAATTATTTCTTCTTCATGGATGGTCTCTTTTCCTTCTTCTACATGGTATATTTAGAGTCCCCCTTCCTGAAGCTAGTGGGAAGCCTCTGATGGGGAATTTCCTACTCAGTCATCGAATCCCTGATGTTCCTTCCCTGCAAATCACAAATCCCGAGTACATGGCGCATGGGGAAATACTTTGATTTTTGATCATCTAGGTAGGGTTCTTCTTTCATATATCTTTACTGTGTCTCATGTGGGGTGGGTATGCTAATGTTTCTACATGAATGTATGAAACCAAACCTTAATGAAGATAATAAGTGGACTTTTGATGAATTAAGGTGTGTTTTTGATGACGTTGATGTACTATTTTACCCTTTCTTGAATGTTTTGAACTGTATGGGCTGGTATCTAATGAAAATTGTGGACTTTGGTGGACATTCATTGTGAAATAATGGACTATTTTCTTCTATGATGATTTAAGGGTCGTAACATGGAAATGGGTTAATTATGTAAACTCGGTTGATTATATGAATGTGTCGAGAACATAAATCCAATTATGAACACCCCAATTAACCATTCAAATAAAAGAAACTCAATGAATGGAGAGATAACATCTGGAAAATACCTTACTCTGTCTTGGAAATATGTTTTGTTCTTGTGCTTGATTCTTGTGAGGTGACAGGGATGGGTATAGGATCCCCGAATGTGGTGCGTTGTTTTTTTTGAACTATGGTCGTGTGTGGCTGTATGATGGGTCTTGTTTCGGTTCCAGTACATTAAGGGATCCCACGTCTCCAATTTTTGTTGTGAATCACAAGAGAAACAATTGTGAATGCTTAAATTTATACTTGGTTTTTTTCATTCCTTGGAATTTGTAAAAGCATAATAGTTTTCCAATATTGAATAATTATTTAACACATAACCACTTGAATGAGATAACAAGAATATGTTCAATGGGAATGGTTTTTTGGGAATGAGTAGTGACTTGGCTGTGGGTGTTGTGATTCTTATGTATGAATAATAATGTTGGTATTTGTGTATAGGATGGTTTTTGAACACATGGGATGTGATAGAGATTGTTTACCTATAAGTCCAAATTCATTCTTATGTATCTTATTCGCACCCCAACCATGTTTAGCACTTCTACCGATCACCCCCATTTCTATGGGGGAGGGTGTTTTTCCCAACACTCCTTTTACTGGATGGTTATTTTCACCTTTTCTATACACATTCCTGATTATCCCAAGACTATTAGGGTTGTTTGGGATGGCCTAAGGTCCATGATAGCCTAATATTATTTTAGATGAGAATGTTTTGTTGGTTATCCAGGGTCTATGTATGCAGGTTATTTCCCAAGGGTCATCGGGATGGTGACCTAGTGTTTTTGGGCATGACAGTAGTTGTTCAGTCCCAGGTTTCTTCAAGTTTGGTGGAAGTTGTTCTAGACCATGTGTCTGTGGACGTGGTTACGTATGGTTGTGGCCCCGATGTTTGCAGGTGGGGAGAGTGGTTTGGTTTCTCAGGTGTGTGCGGGCAAGTTACAGTAGTGGGACTACGGTGAAATTGGTGGGGAATGTCTGATGCATGTAATGTCTTCAATAACTAGTGTGAAAGTGGTGCGGGGTTCCCAAACATCGATGTGTTATTAATATTACATTACATGACATGCGTTATATGGGGAGTTTTTCACAGTGAGTTTTAGGGGGATAGTTTCCTTATTAGGTTCTTTGTTATCTCCTTTTCCCACGGAACATTAGAAATCCCCCCCACCCACTTGTGCACCAGAGATTTGGTTTCCCTACTGAGTATACATGTATACTCACCCTCCGTATATAAAACTGCTTTCTGGTTTCTAGGTGGACTTAGAGGACAGTGCAGGACCATACTAGTTTGGAAGCGAGGACCGTTTTTGTTTCTTTTTTTCCTTTATTTGTAATTTACATCTGTAGTTTTCATGTAGTGTAGCACTTATTATTTTAAACATACATATGGGAAAGTGATTGTTTAGGTTTTACATTTACTTCTAGTTATGGTGTTGTGTGGGACTTACTGCCATTTCTCTAGATCTTACTAAACAAAAAGGGGAATGCCTTCCATTTCTCAGGAGATTCTATACCATTGGTCATAGTTGCCACTTCGGGGCCTATTTAAGGCAGGTCTGAGGTTCCATTATCTCACCTTCATCTTGAATAATGTATGTTCTGGAAATCTGGTTTTCATTCCCTTTCTTTGGTGAAGAGGTTCGTGACATATCCAAAATTATACCTCTTAGAATTTAATAACCATAACTAAAATTCATTAATTATTCTTAAATAAAAATTGACATACCTAATAATGAACTATGACCTCATAAATTCTATATAGACCCATACACTGGACCTCCCCATTGATCCTTCCCCTTTGTGCTGCCACCAACTCCAAGATCTAATATTTATGTGGAAATAAATATTCAATATAATTGTATACTAATTTCTATAACTATATTCTAATGTAGATCCCAAATGGTAACCATACTCCCTTCAAAAACCGACTTCATGAATTTTAGTATATAATTATTTTTTCCAAATTAATGGGACTCCAATAGATCTGATGGATAAAAAATGGATTGTGGAATTTATTTAAATAAGAAATGAAAATAAATATCATTCAATCCTTCAAATATGGATACGTGAATGAAATTTAATAACACCTTGAGAGCAATCCATCTTAAGAAACATAAATACATTCCTACTTAATATAAATTCATGATCTACCAGATTTGATTGATGTTTTCTTCTATTCATATCATTTGTTCTCGTACACAAAAACCATGTTCACTAAAACCATAATGGTTTTGAAAAAAAATATTTAAACCATATAGTGTATATTTATCCGCAAAACAAAGCAAAAATAATGGGGCATAAAAAGATTATGCCCTCTTAGGAATTAAATAAACTAAAAAATCGATGAACCTGGAATAATATTCATTATATGACATAATTATAATCATAATATAAAATAAATATGGAATTATTTTAATACCCAATAAAAATGAACATAGAAAATCCATAATTAGAGATAAATGATTGTAGTTTTGAAAAACTCAATCCTCATCTCAATGGTCAATATTTCACAGCTCCATTATGAATTCCCCAAAAACATAACCAATAACATCGTTAATTTTTTTTGTATCTGGTCCATTAATAAAAAATTATATAATAATAATATTTATCTAATAAAATTAATTATATAGACAAGAATAATATATAAAGTGTATGAGGTTGTATTGATTTGAATTCATAAGAAACATCCAAAATAACCACAAATATCTATGATGATCACCTCTCTACTCTATGACTGACCTTCGCACATGCTGTTAATATTTATATTTTAAATGATGTTTATAGATCAAAAATAGTTGTATGATAATATACATACCCTATATTATATCATTTTTTATAAAACATCCACTTATCCCCTATATTCTATAGGTTTATTTTGATAGACAATTGTTTTTCACAATTATTTTAAAAAATATGAACAAATATATGTTATGTAAATAATGTAAAAGAAAAATAAGGATATGAAACAAACCATAATTTATATTATTAATAAATAGTAATTCATATAAACTAATTAAAGAAAATCATTGAAAAACATGCCATCTATTGATATATTAATCAATGTTAAGAAATATGTTCTAAAATATATTGAACATAGTTGAAAAAAGGTAAAAACTATTTAAGAAAACTGCACTACTTGTGACAATATAATAAAATTAATTACTTATCAATTTCTCTATAGAAAAAATATCGTATATATGGTTACCCCATTTATGTTACAAGAGAAATATTTCAATAAATTTATTCACACATATGGTGTCTACCTTTAGAATTGTAGAATAATATCCTTTGTAAGAACCTCTAAAAACAATACAATCACCTGAATTTTGTATATGATAATATATGTAATATTTTATTACTAATGTAAATATATTTACAAAATCCATAGTTTTCCATAAATGAATATTAAATCTCTATTATGATATACAACATAGTAGGGTAAAAATCTTGGATATAAAAGAATTATTGTCTTGAATAAATTTGTCTCACAAATTAAATATATAAAACACTACCTAAAAATTATTGAAATAATTATTTTTCCAACATAAAATTAAAACCATTATCTTTATTACATTTATTATCCTGAAGATATACATTATATAAAGGGGTGACCTAAATGTCCTATAAGTGAGAGTAATTATGTTCATGAATGAATACTACAATTATACTGGAATCTTTTTCTTATTCAATATAATATTTATCTTTCATAATAATGAACCATCATAAAATTGTGGTCAAATATCAAACAGAGTTGTAAATAATGATTGAATAATGTTCAAAAAAAATTATAATCAAAACATCATACATTTGACGAAATTTCGCATAATATTTATGCATGGTACTAATTTTTTAATTTGATAAATCACATTAACAAATTTATTTTTGGGATATATGAAATTGGTTCCACCAGTCACATCATACAATTCTCATAACATTCCTTGCAATATCAATGGGTTAAAATTATATACATAAAATAAACCCCCAAAATTAATGAATTACATACAATAAAATACATATAATTGTTCAAAAAATGATCATTATGTTTCTTAAACAATTATGTTAACTAATATATTGTAATAAGATATTTTATTATTTTTTATATGTTGAAATGACACAAGAGGGTTCAATATATGTTTTCAAAATTGTTTACTTTTTTAAAATTAAATTTTAAATGATTGAAAAATATTTAGGCTAGGTGGAAAAATGTATATCAGCCAAAGGAAATATAAGAAATTTTAGATAGACATAATTTTTTTATTTGAGTAAAATTAATACTAAAATTTATTTGAAAAAACAGAAAAATAATATAATGTATTGAGTTTTACATTCCCATTACCATAAGTATTGTTTTATTTTATCACATTTGATTATCATGAATTGTTAACATATGTTTATTAATACATGAAAAAGAATTAAAATATGATACTTTTTAACATTATTTATAAAATATATTCAATTTTTATTTTTAACCATTCCCTCAGTTTATAGATACATTTTTAATATAATGTTTCCTTGAAAATTTTTATTTATTCATCATTTTTTATTTTTGTTAAATTTAATTTATAAATTAGAAAGGTGATTTCTAGAAGGAAAAAATCCATAAAATAAAATATTTAGTTGAGATAAATAATATATTAAAACAATATGTATAGTTGGTTATTATGATATAATTTTGAAAATCCCAATTATTGGTTAATTGACCTTTAATGGAACATTGTCTAAGGATGGGGTATGAGAATAATGATATATAATTTAATAATATATATGATTATTTATGTAGGATAAAATAATTTATAAAATATTATCATTAAAACTAATTAACAGTATTTTTATGGGATGAATAAAAATAGGATGCGAAGTGGAAAATTAAAAAAATGTTTGATGAAAGCATATAATCTTTTCGGGGTATCATTTATGTTACAGAACTGGTGTCCCATTGTAACTGGAATTGGAAACTCTTGAACATTTATTAAGATTCAAATGTTATAGAGGGAGAGTATTTTGTATGTGTATCTATTTTCATATTCCAGATAGGAATTTTTTTCCAAGGGGATTTTTTGGGGTTATTTATACATTAAAATAGAAGAATTCTAGAAATAATAATATTAATTAAAAAATATACACAATATGATCCATAAAATAATGAAATTAATGAAAAAATTGAAAATATATCAATAAATTTTTTTATGACAATAAACCGATTATAATTAGAAATATATATTTCACTATACATGAATGTCTTAAAAATGAAAAATATTATTGTAATGAAAAATTATTAATTTTTGTACTTTTTGAATATTATTTCTATGTATGGAAAATTAGATTATTTATTATACTAGCTTCTATAAAATATTTAATATGCTATTTTATAGGGAATGATTTTATAGTATTAATTATGTCATTATTACATCATGAATAATGTAACAAACAATGATTTTCAGGAAAAAAATTATTAAATGTAATTTCTTTTATAACATCTCATATATAATAAACTATGTTTTAACAAAATATTATATACATTTAAATTATTATTATTTATTATTTTTTTCATGAAAAATAAATTAGAATTGTGGGTATGGATAAAATTTACTAAATTATAAAAATATGTGGTTTATAAATGTATGTAAAATGCCTTATTTGATGGAATATTTAATTATAAATGAAAATAAAAATCCATTTTATGTAAAGAAAATACTATTTTAAAAAAAAATATTCAAAGAAATTTTGTTGATAAAATTAAATAATTAAAATCCCGTATTAATTATTTTTAATGAAAATTATATATTATATATACATTTATACTTCTAACAATATTCTTTTGTGTCTTCTATGTATGTGATTAGAATAAATCCAATTTGACACTTCAAATATCCATATTTCTAAAAATTACTTTTATCATGTTTTATACAATTAATATACATCAAATTTTTATATGTTATATAAAATTAATACGATAAATTAAATTCAATTTTGAACGGATAGTGAATAATTAATATTGTATTAAATTTTTTATTTTTTGTAAATGTAAATGTTTTTTGAATAGTCGAAATACTGGTTTTTATTAATGGTTGAATTTTTATTGAAATAAATTAGATAAAAAATATCATATGGATTTAAAATAAAATTTATTTATATTAAAATTTCACTAACAATTTTATTTTTTTTCAATAAATTACATATTCACTACTGATATAGAATCTATTTAAACAGTTTCATAATTTCTCATTGGAAAAATAGATTGTCATCATTTTAATGGGTCTTATTTTAAATTATATAATTACTCTTCCATTAATTTAATTTATAAAAAAATATAATATTTTTAATATTAACATTTTATATTACATAATAATTTAAACATATTTCTTTGTAAATATGTTTATTAAAATTTGTAAATATTTATTAACACAATTAATTTTTAAATTGGATCATTGGGGGTAAACCAAAATGCAATGTGTTAAATTGTCTAATAAAATTGTAACATGATAAATTTTTCATTTTAATATATTATTAAAAATAAATTTTAACGATGGACTATATTGAATGTTTTTTATATGAAAGTTACGGGTATATTTTATTCTTTCAAAAAATTAAAGTTGTGTCATGTCCCCCACTTATAACAGGTCACCCCAAGTCATATCCCCATAAATCATCCTATAACATTGGGATTGGAATCTCCCTAAAAAATATATAATCTTTAATTACCTGCAAACTTATTATATTCATTTCATAGATAATATATTTTTTATAATATTTAATTTTGTTAAATTAAAATAATTTTTCTGAATAATATGTAATGATTCAATCTACGAAATTTTTTATTTACTTATTCTTATAAATAATTTAAATATGATTAAATTATGTTGATAGAATAAAAAAATTATCCATCCAATACATATATTATATTATCATAACATCATTTATTATCTCATTCTACCATTCCATCAAATATGAATTTAAATCATCAATTGTGGGTACTATAGACTAATTCCACACAAGATGATGTAATTGGTTTTTCATCACCAAGTCACACATATAGATATAATTATGGATTTAATGTTTATAATTTATAATTATGGTAATATTAATCCTTTTTATTAGTTATAAAACACATATCTTCTTAACATACAACATGTTGTAAAACAATAACATTTCACTTGGGTATGGTGGACTAACGTTTCAGGAATATATGTGTTGTGATTTTAATAGATCTTTTATATTGATGGTTATAAGGATAGATTAAATAAATATTATATTATATTCATAATTTTAATATAATTAAATAATTATTATAACTATTATCACTTAATATTTTCTATTTTGTGGGATTCGATATTGTCGTTCGTCGGAATGGTAGAATATCATTTCAGGAAGCGATGCAATTCTATATTCACTATTTTATTAAGTGGAAGTTAATTAAGGTGGTTATAATAAATATATATGTTATAAATGGAATAAAAATTAAATTATTTAGGTAAATTTATTAAATACCATTTTTAGTTATTTTTCCATAAAATTGAAATAGTGTTCATCTATACGTACGACCTAATATCTCAACGACCAGTTTATTTAATTTTCAATCTATAACAAATATATAAAAAAATTAGTACAGTATTTTGAAATTTGTAATATATTTATTTAATGGATAAAATTTTAGAGATTATATGACCATGATCAATGTATGTTGGCGAAAAAACAAAACATACATTAAAAACTCTAATGATATTATAAAACATGATTTTAAGATGTAATAGTTGATTAAAAATTAACAAAAGTTATAATGTAAATCACATATGATATAATATATATAGGCATGCTTCTGAAATATAATTATTGTAATAACATTGTGATTTTTAATATCTTTAATCTATATCTTTTAAGGATATTTATTTTTTCTTTTGATGTTGTTTTTATGGGGCTTACGATTCAAAAGATTAATGAAGGGGTAAAAAAAATTTTTATCCAATTTTGTTACAGTGTACATAAATTATATTAAAAATAAATATTATTTTATGTTGAATATATACAACACATATAAAATTAATAGACATAAAAATATTTATAATCATGCTTTTTTATGTTTAAATTAAAATTTTTTCTTCCTCAGACTTATATTCAAAATTTTCCATATTGTTATGTTTTTTTGATTTAATGAAATCATTTAACTATATTTTTTATATTTATTATCATGATATAGAATATATTATGATCAATCCTTCATGAAACTAATAACTATTTTAATTTTCAATTTATTTTAATACATGGATTACCTTTATTTTCCTCCATATAATTAATAATGATTTCAATAGAATGTTTAAAAAAACAATACTATTTATCTCATTGGTTAGAAACCATTACTTCATCTATATCGAAGTTTTTTATAAATGTTTTAATTTTTTAATGTTTCTCTATGATATTTATATTTTTTACTCATTATTATTATTTTTACAAAACTTTTATTTAGATTATTCATTATAATTACAAAAAATTTCATGTTTTATTTTTAATAAAAAAATGTGAAAGGAATCATTGTTTTAATGTGTATAGTAATTCCATCCATCATGAATATTATTTTTTCTTATGATTCCATTATAGTTTTAATATAAAAAAATAAATTAAAATAATTTAAATTTATTTTTGAATATTTAGATTTAATAAGGATTATGAAATTTTTTTCCATTAAAATATTATTTTATTCCCTTTTCAAAATTATTTCCCATGAAAGATGAAATAGATTTATATTATTTATTTATTAATAATAAAATATCATTTGATAAAAATAATATTCCCTCTTTATATATTTTGTGTTCATAATGGAATAATTTTTACGAACCCTATTTCTTAACTACTTGTTATGATATAATGAAATTTTTTCAAATCCAATTTCATTTCTTTTTATCTGATATAATTATTTTTTATGATAATGTGGCATGTAGGTGTATGGATTAGGTTATGTGTGGGACAAATATCTCTATTTAATTAATTGTGTATTTATATTAATTCATTTGAAGTCCAACGTAACATTAGAGGTTATCTGAACCCCAAAAAGAGGGGACACAAGAGGTTATCCCAAGCCCAAAATAGGTACATAGAAGGTTGGTTCCACTACATACATGTAATGAATAACATATTATAATGACATAACATCAAGATATATATTATTATTTGTTTTAAAAAATTCCTTTTCCTATGAGAAATTTTTGATCTTGTGTATCATATTCTACGTTATCCTTATAATTCATGTTTTCAAGAACCAATATTTATTCCATGAATCAATATTATGATATATGATATACATGGTATGGATTTCAAATGATATACTTGGAATTGTTTACATAATGTGCACATAAGGTTGTCATAAATAATCAATTATCCACAAGTTTTAAAATGTTTTCGACGGTTTTAAAGATACGTACATTAAAAGAAGAATCTAAGGGGAATATTGTGATAATTTTTCATGAATATATTTCATTTTTTGTTATAATCAATTTCATTATAAAAGATATTTGAATTTTTTTAATAATACCAACTTTATATACTAGGGGATGATATTTATTATTTTTGTCTTAATTCAATAAAATTATAAACTTAAATGATCTTTGAGGATTTAAGAATGTGATTTATAGTTAAATTTTCTAGATTATGTAAAGTAAAAGGTCTGTAAATTATTAATATCATACTAATCGAGCTAAATCACTATTACCAATAACATATTTTTTTCCCTTTAAATACATTAACAACATTAGTTTTAGTGGGATAAATAGTTATGAGATCATTACTTATAATATTCTCAAATAATGAAATTAGTTATAAAAATTTGCACATTTGAAAAATTTTATACGTAGCTTATTATCCTAAAAGGATTGCAATGAAATCCAAATATTTTTTCCATTAATCACAAAAAAAATTATAATAATATAAAATATCATCAATATGCAATACTAATTTTTAAACATTTAAATTGAAAAACTCATGTATTAATATGGATTATTTAGAATCCTAAATGGGATAACCACAATTTATTAAAACATATACACTATATGAAATAAAATATTATGGATTTCATACTTCATTATAAATGGATGATAATAAAATTTTCTTATATCAACATCCAAAAAACACTTATCCATATAGAATAGATCAAACAAGTTATAAATATGAGTAAATATAAAATTATTGTTAATATTTATTTAAGTTACTTAATTGTAATAAATGAAATGACTCAAGGATGTTTATTTAAATATAATAAATAGATATGGGGAACCCTATAGTGACCTGATAACATGATTAAACTTTATCTTTAAATTCATGTCACTGGGATTTCAATTAATGATTTCTATTTGATCTATTTAATAATGTGGTTTCAAAATTCCCCAAAAATATAGAACTAATAATTATTAAAATCAACTTCTCAATCAATCATAGTACAAGGAAGTTCATTTGGGATAAATGAGATATTATATTTTTCTAACAAAATGACATAAATTTGAAGCATTTTTTAATTTAAAAAAATGTGAGAGAAGTAACACTCATTAAAAAAAAATATTTTTTATCATATTGATATGTTTTTAATGGTAGGAATTAATTATTATACACTAACTAAATAATATTAGGTAAAATAAATTCACTTTTCTTCAATATTTATTATAATGATAAATAGAAATTCCATTAATACCAAAGATTACATAAATAAATAATATTGGAAATAAGAATTTAATTATTGTGATAACCATTCATATATTATTATTTTAGTTTTTATTAAATTAATTGTTACCTCACACTACCCAATATGATTTAACCAAAAACAAGACTTCATTTTACGAGATAAAACTCATATTTTATTTGAGAGGTTTTTAGAATTAATACATTGTATAGATCATGAATTTGAAATGAAAATAATATAATCATAATAAAAAATGAATACTCATGTTACCAAAGAATTTTATAACACAATATCATTTAATTATTTTGTAATAGATATCAACACAAACTAATACATATATTATTTGTCATTCCTTTAATTTGTTCTCTTCATCATGATAGAATCTACACAATGAACATCTAATTACAATTAAAACACTAAATAAGATAGTTAAATAAATGGGGATACCACTACTATTATCCATTTAATTATTGTCAAAATCCTAATGTACAAAAATAGAACATCATAAACACTTCCCATATTTCATAATATATTCTGTAGTGTTATTTTTAAATTAACATTCACAAACATAAAACCAAATTTTACATAAAATCACATTTTATTAATTAAACCCTTCCAATTTCTTACTTCCCTTGACTCATTTTATCTTTTCTTCCTAGAATACATTCTGAATGGAAACCCCCATTTTAAAGTACCCTAAAGATGAAAAAAATATAATTAAATTTATACTTCTTAGAGAAACCTGATCATCATTATTCATTAGTAAAACTGTTTTATTTTTTTCAATATCATACCTTTATATTGGATCATACCATTCATATTGGGTGATTTTTTATTCATTTGATGATAATGAATCACCAAATTTTTGAATTTAATTCCATTAATTTTAGTCACATCCAATTTTAACCATAATAATAAAACTACATAATAGAGAAATTGTTTGTAAATGTTTCCCATTAATTCATGTTATTATATTATCATACACTATAATTTTTATACATTGACCACAAATTAATGGTCTCAAAATTGTCATATAATATATAAATATTTACATATTAATTCTATAATTAATATATGAGTTAGAATATATCTTAGAAACCATTAAAAATTACCATAAATTCCATTTATTTTGACGTTCCACTGAATTTGGGATAATTATATCTCATAAAATTATAAAATAATAACATGATCTTATATGTTATATCTTGTAATAATAATTTATTCCACCACATTTTATAGTCTAAATAAGAAGATCCATTAAAGTAAAACTCCACTTATGTTATTTCAACCATTCGAGGTTATATATGTGGATATACGTTTTCCACTTAGTGTCTTCTAACATCTTCTCCAATATTTAATATTTTTAAAAACAATGTAATATATTAATTTAATAGATAAACAAACAAGGACTTCCTAGAAATATTTCTAATTTTAATATATCAATAATTTTAATCCTTTTTTTGGTGTTCCATAAACATAATACTAACATATAATTTTATGTAAAACAATTCATTAAGACAAATTATAAGGACACAGTAATAAACCAAACATATAATTATTTTATATAAAATTAATATTTTTAATTCTTTATTTAATATATTTTTATATTAATTTTTTTGAAAAATAGTGCCCCACCATTAAATAATGAAATATGATATCACAATTTAGACACATCCACATAGTGTGAATTTTTAAATAATAACACACATCTAATACATAAATTTATTTTTTTATTAAATCACATCATTATTTTAAACATGAGGACACATTCTTCCATACTCATTCTTAATACAATGTAAATAATAATTAATAACATGAGACATGAAAAAATCTACAGTTGGGACATACATAAAATAAAATAGTTTTGAATTTTTGTCTATGATTTCACATTATAAATATTTTAGTATAAAAAAATCTCAAAATAACTTTTCTCATATCCTAGAAAAAAACTACGGAATCAAAAATTTTCACAATAAAATTTATATTATATATTAATGTAAATATTAAATTCATAAATTTTTTAGCATATTAATAAAAATGTAGAATTTATTTTCACCATGTTATGAATTTAACCCCTAATAAGTATAACTAAATTTACCTCAATAAAATACCTTTCTCTTATATTATGAAATCATAATATTTCCCTAAAAGTCATAGTATGAATAGATACAAAATTTTTGTAACATTGAAAATAATTTTTTTATAATTGTAATATCCAATCATAAAATTGACAAAAAGTAGGGTCAATTCTAACAATCTCATAGAATTAACCAATACATGGTCAACATATAATATCTTTACAATTCATTGGATAAATATATTTGGAAAAAACAACATAATTAGAAATATATGTATCACCCATCAACAAAAAAAATAAAAAGAATCCTAAAAATTTTAAAACAGATGAAACTTTTTATTTTCAACATTAAACTAATGAAAATATTATTTCTATGAATTTAAAAAAACCATTTAATGATATTAAAATATTAATTCCATTTTATAATGAAATTAAAAATTTCTAAAACCAAGGGAACACCAGCCTTTCACTTATGAAAACATAAATAATTTGGATTGATTCAAAATAAAGTAATTTTTTTATGATGGAAATGTAAAATGATGTTATATATGTTTAGAAAACACTAATTATGTACATTTAAAAACATTCCATATTTACATATGAAAAAAATATTCATGTTAATTATTTTTTAAAATTTTCAATGAATAAGAAAAATATCATTTATTAATATATTATTTATATATTTAAAAATTCATTTTAAATTATGGAAAAATATTTTATACAATCATTTAAAACATTTAATACATGGTTAGTAATTAAAATTATTACGTAACATGAGATCTTCTTATCATTTATGGTCATTATTTGGTATCCTATAATAATTTATCAATTATTTTTTATTTATATGAATTATTTTTATTTTTATTATATGATTTATTTAAATTACTATAATAACATATTTAATTACATAATTGATTATTCTTATATCAAAATATTTGTGAAAATTCATCTTATAAGTCAAAAATGGAATGAGAATGATGACTGTAGTCCAAATTTTCTTAATTAAATTATCATAATAGTTATATTAATGTCAAAATAAATTTTTTTCACACAATAGTATCTATTTTATAACTATCCATAAATTTTGAAAGTGGAAAATTGAATATGTTGTAACAAGGGGGTGGTAGTCAACATATAATCATCATTATCATTATCATTTTTTAATAATATTGAGGGAAAAATTTTGTATATATATTATATTTCTAGTTGAATGATTATATAATATATATCATATTTTCATTAAATTAATTTAAATGTCTATAAGAATAATCCATATGTTTTTAGGTAATAATAAGTTATTTTTGGTTTTTTTCTTCTCTAATAGTTTTTTCCAATTTTTACATTGTGTTTAATTTTTGGATTAAGTGAAATGTGTTTTTAGAGTGTGTAACCATATATTAGATTGTGTACCTCTATGAAACTATATATGGTGTAATTATAGTTGGTCAACTGAAAATCTAGTGTGGTTCATTAGCATTCTAGTTGAATGATATCATAATGGGTTTCATTTTGAAATCCAACAAGAAATATGGTAGAAGGCCCCTAGTAAGATTATTTGCTGTCTAGATTTGTAATAAACTTTCATGATCCATATATTTTGACTTAAAATACGAAATTCTGTTAGGTATACATGAAAATATATTATATATTTCTATGAATCCACCTTGATATCAGTGGTGGCATTCTGGGATGATGAATATGATGTAGATTTGTATTCTCACAACTCGATTCATCTTTATTAATTATAAATCTATAAACATTGATGAAAACAAAATTAATTTGAAATGGATATACTCATGTTGTGTTATTTTATTCTCATCTTTATTCAATAGTGTATAAAAACACTAATTGATGCATGAAACCTATATTTGTTTGTTTATGTTCATATTTATAAAGGATCTCCTTCTATCACCAATTAAAATTTGATTTTAAATACGGATTGTTCATTTCAATGGTGGTATTTTATGGCTTCATTAATTTTATATTATTATTTATTGATATATTATATAATGTTTGAGTCATTATTATCTCATCAATCATTGGGGTGTTTTGATTGAGAGTGGTGGTTGTATGTGATACTTTTGGATTTTTATCATTTTATATCATGTTTATTTTAAGATTATGATTTGTAATTAATGATATATTATAACTATTTTCTTCTTATTGAAATTAGATTTTCATGTATCATTTTTTATCCATGTACATTAGTATCATTGTTTTAAAGTAGGTTTCAAGATACACAATTATTTTTTGATCCTTCTTTTCATACTCTTAAAAATCAATTTTATGGTTCGTAAAAGTATATTATCTACGATTTATTTTTATAGGGTATTTCTCACACTACGTACATTACAGATCACAAAAGAGTAATGATGATCATCAATATAATGAAATTATTTTCACATGTGGTGTTAAATTATGTAATGTTTATATTTTAAATTATTATTTTATTTATATCTTAAAATGATATTGAAATATATTTAGTGTATTGATTTTTTAAATATTTATACATTTTATTAATCCATACATTAAGTTAAATTGAGTATTATGCCTAGTTGTTAATTATATGAAAATAATTAGATAATTTTATAAAGACATATATTATTAATATATTTGGATACTACTTTTATCACACCATAAAAGCACCTTTGAGTGTATGTGTATTATTTTATTTGGGATGAAGGAAGTGAAAAAAATCATTGGGGGTGGAAGGTTCATTTGTTATCATCGTTAGAGATTCTGGAGGTGACATCATGTCCCATTGAGCATTGGCATTACAATAATGACTGATTTATCTAGATTTATGTATTAGAACATATTATTAATTATTATTATACCTATATCCTGGGTTATTGGTTTGGAACAATAATATATTCTTTTTATTTAATGTGTTTTGGTTTGTTCGTTATGACCAAATCATTCCAAATGGTTGTTATTAATGATCATGAACATGAATCTATGTATAAGGTAATACTTATTCCAAATAGGTAATGTTAGGATCCATTAATGTTATATATATTTTAGGATACATGGGATAGATTATAACATAACAATCATTGTTAGGCAGGGATATAAACAAATATCAATAATCTCTAATGATGGTAGACCTCCATATGCACATGAAATGGTTAGATTTTTCATTTATATTTTAATTGAATAATATTGTTTATTATTATACGTTAATAGAATTAAATTCATAATATATATATATTAATCACCTTATATCTTTTTGATATATCAATTTTTCCAAATATAATAGGTGTTCTGCGAAAACAAATTATATAATTTTTTTATGTTGTAGTTCATCCTATAGGGGGAAAATGATTTCATTTCCCTTTTGATGAATTATAATATGGTTTAAGAACTATTCAAACAATGTTATTTATTAACTATAAACTATCTACTTAAACAATATTCAGGTGATATAATCCTATGTAATGGTGTATGTACTTATACAAAGTAAGATTCCCTCTAATCCAAAAAATGGAAAATTAATAAGTTAAATAAAATATTATTTCAAAGAATAAATGATGGTACCCCAGATAAAATAAATATTCTATCTTGATAAGTAATATTGGAACATACATGATACATTCTGAAGTGTTGTTTTTATTTTGTTAATAGATAAATAAATACATCTAATGATTTTTGTGAATTAATTGAAAAAATTATAAAAGTTGGAAATATTCTTAAAATAGATATGTAATGGTGGATGTGTATGAGTCATTCTATTACATAAATTCTATATAGTTCAGATGATATTTATAAATTTGCAAAAGGATGTGGAAACATAATATCCATTTATCATTTTGTATATGAAATTTTCATTTAAATATATATGTCTTTTGAATCTCAGTATGTTATAGTAGTCACTCTGTATGATCAATTAATATTTGAGTAAATGTTATGAAACTACATATAAATCATATGTTATGGCCTATATGAAATGAATATAACTATAAGATTAATCTTACTATATTTTATTTACACATAATAATACTGAATGTAATATATATTATTTAGATTAAAAGAAGTAAAAATGTGGGTTTCTATAATACATATTCTAATGTAATAAAATGGGTGTTGGAAATTAATTTGAAAATTCCTTCATTCATATTTAGTGTTTAAATCAATTTAAATAACTATAATATATTTTATTAAAATAATGATACATAATGTTTTGTATAAATGTAGAACAATCTTTTGTATGAATCATGTAGTGAAATTTCAAAGAAAATATCTTCAATTCAACACAATAATAATATTTTATAAACAATAGAACAATTATTCAATGTTACTAAGAAGCCTGATGTATGTAATATTTATATACTTCTTTTTTGTCAATATTAGTCATCAATACTCATAGGATAAAAATTTTAATATACAGAACAATAAAGGTTTCATAAAATATAAATTGGAATAATTACATTTTAAAAAATTTAACACTAATAAAATATTATTTATATAAAAAATGAATATGGATGAAGATAAATTATTACATGATCATGGGAATAAAACGGAAAAATAAGAAGAAAATACATTAGATCATATACATTATGATGATGAAAATATGATAGTGGCCCCAAGAGTAATGTTAAAATTGAATGAATACAACTAAAATTTGGGGAAACAATTTTATGCCCTTGATATTATGTGATATGGTAATACATGTTTGTTAAAAAATAGTATATAATATTATTTAAAAAAACCACTCATGTTGTATTACATTGAATAATTCTAACGTACTATTATTTCATTAGTGATTCTACATCATATAATGACTAACTATTCATATCAAGTTCTAAACATTTCCAAAATATTGTCCCCTATTATTTGTGTGAAATTATGTGAATAAAATTATTTTCATCATACTCTAACCAATGTAAATTTTTATTCATAATGGAATAACATAACATAATGATAAATCACTAACAAATCTATCTTAGTGATATCATTATTGCATTGATATGATCATTATTTGATATCAATGTGGAGATCTCTTTGATGACTCACTACTATTTGGAGGATAGTGAAATTGATATTCTCTCATATTGATTACTGAGTAACTAAATTTCAAATCTTAGGGGATGTATAATTACAATTTAGGGAAAAGCATGAGGAAATAAATTTTTTATGTTATTAATTATCGTAAATGAAAGGGTTGAATGTTGCATTATAGTTTCTATATAATATTATATATTTTTTAGTGTCCAACGTTTGTATATTCTCATTTTAATAATGGAGATATATTTTGACCAAAATATTAGAATAATTTGGAAAATTTTAGACTTTATCTGAACATTATTTCATCCAGCCAATAAATGAAGGAGTTTTTATATCAAATATGATTAATGGTACGAAATCGTATTTTAAAAAATGATAATATTTTTTATGGAATAAATATGCTAAAAAATAAAATATTTATCATTTATAGTTTTAATTGCATATATATATAAACAAATAAGGACGAGTCTTTATATATATTCAAAATAATGGTGAATAAAATAGTGATCTAACTACAATATTTGGTGTAATGTTTTAGGATATTGTATTAGTAAGGAATAAATTATTATTCTTCCTTGATTTATTTTATAATAAATAAACAATAAATAAAGATAGATAAATGGGATTAATTTCACTAAATAAATTACAATGGATTATTTTAACATAATAGACGAGGAGTGAAAATTTGATCAAAATTAAGTTTAATGTTGAGAAAAATGATTGTTTAATATCCATAATGATTGGGAAAACAAAACTGAAGTAGATTATTATCAAACATATTTCATTGTTATTAGGGTAAAATTCAATGAAATGTTTAGTGAAAACATTTATTTTTCCCCTACAATATGAGAATAAGAATTGTTATGTTAAAGGGGGAAATCCAGTAATATTATTTATTGAAGGATTTATTGGACTCATTGAAGCATACTTTCCAATATGAATATAATAATAAGAAATTGATAATAAAGATAAAAAATATAATTTATTGATAATATCCTTGATGAAATTTAGTGCTTGTCAAAATATATTTATAATTATAATGGTAGAAAATTTATTGAAAATTAAAAATAACATTATTAAATCACAATTAAGGTTTTTTTCAAATGAATATGTAATGGATGAAAAGACATAAAGTAAAGATGCTGAGGAGAAATAATCACTAATATGGTGAATTATTAAAATTTATATATTTATAAAAGTGGTGATTCTTATATTAAATAAAAATTTAAAATTTATTTTTAATATAAAGGAAATATTTTTCAAATTAAAATAAATTTTTTTTAAATCACGATTATGAGATACAAATATGAATAAGATAATAAGTCCTCCAAAAATATAATTCCAATTTTAGAGGTTAAATTTAAAATATTATAATAGATATTGATGACATATTCAAATATCATAGTAATTATAATAATATTTACATCAATATGAAAGAATTAAATAATGAGGATGATAATGATCCTAAATATGAAATTATAAACCACTCTAACATTTAGAACATCGATATGATTTTGGGTAAAATAACCATGAATCTATTAAAAATCAAATAAATTTCAAATAATGAATAAAAAATTTTAGGATTTAAAAAATTCAACCACAATTGATTCAAATAAAGGATCTATTATGTGTGATTCAGATAACAAATAAGGAAAGGATTCATCATATATATAATAAATTATATTAATATTAATATATTCCATTTTTGTCTTTTATTGGAACTATGGGCTCTTAGGTTATATAGATTGGATTTGTTGGCTTGATCGTCAACATTTATATAAGTGTATATGTTTGTAAGGTGATATTTATAGAGGAAATTGCAATATTATAATAAAATTGGTGTAGATATCATATATAAAAATAAAATATTTACTTTGAATATATTTCAACTTTCAAAGGATGTTATTTTATGATTTAACTATGTTGGTCATAATGAGGACATTTTACCCACCATTAAACCAATTGAAGGGTGAATGAATTAAAATAATTATAAATATTAAGAGAATATGATGAAATATATATAATATGAATGTATTTTAAATTTGAATATAAATTATCAAAACAATATTATCTATCGAAATAGAATGATTTATTTTATTATCATATAAAAAAAGAAATTGATGAATTCTATCGATTTTTGGATGGTTCAGTTACATTTGATTATACTCGGACACCTATAAGATGTGTTTTGATGATATTTTTTATAAAAATTAGTATATAAAGGATATGTTAACATTTATATTGAAGGGATGAAACAAAATCTTTTGATTTTTTCTTTTATCATTACTCATGACAATGATGTGATTTTTAGGAAAGGTGTGTTGTAGAAAAAACAATTGAAGAGGACTGAAATGTGAATGAATGATAGTAATGTAATGTAAAATTATTTAATGCAGTATATTAATATAATAAAATTTATATGAGTGTGAAATTTGAATCATATTTTTTGCATAAATTGTTTGTCCATCATTTCTTAAATAATTTCTGAACCATACCCAAAAAAATATATACATTCAAATAAAAATAATATTATAAGTTATATTAAATTTACATTATCAATATCATAGGTTGGTAATATTAGTTATTTTTAAAATAAGAAAAATGAGATTCATACATAACATAACTTGTGGATTATTATTTTTACATTGATAGGCCCTTGAGAATGATATTTATAATTATTTATAATTATTTTATTCCCATAGTTCATTTAGATAATAAAACTAATTACATTATATCCATGAAATATAAATTATAGGATCTTGATTTATTGATGTGGTTCAAGAGATTTACGTGAAAGGATTGTGGTTACTCCTTCTATAATATAATTATAGATAGTTGTCTAAAATAAAATAGTGGAACATTTTATGAATACCTTTACAAGAATGGTATTATGTATGAAATCACTATACCTAAAACACTAAAATTATATAATGTATCTAAACATAGTAATAAAATCATACTAATTATGGAATGATCCATATTAATTGTTAATGATACATCTTCTAATTTTTGAACAAAGGATCAAGAAGTAGCAGTTAATATTTTAAATCAATAATTATTGAGAAAAAATTATGTCTTGTCATCATATGAGAGGTATTACAAGAAAAATTTCATTGGAAGAATATAATTTTGTTTGGGGGAACCATTAATATATATTTCAATGAAATAAATCCTCATATGTTTGACATATAATATGTTCATTATATCATTCTATATTAAACTTGATCTTGAAGAGGATATCATTTTTAAAAAATATCTACAAGGAATATTACTTTTTCAACTAGTTTAATGGTGATATAATTGTCCAACTATGAATAATATCATATGAAAGAAACTCCATATATTTTAAGATATATCTTGTTTTTTTAAATAGGATGATGTTTTAGAAATTGATGAAAATTAGGCATAACATCATGTATTATATAATGATTAATCCAAATGTAGTTTTTATGAAAAATAAAAAAAATAAAATTCAGGTCATAGAAGATTTTTGGAGGTCCAAAAAATCATTTCAGATCTAATTCAACATGTACAAACATGAAGTAAATAATTCATCATACTTATACATCATAGTTTAATATGATTCATAGTGAGATGAAGAATATTCATTAAAGAATTATGAGTTTGTTGATTCAATGAATGGTGATTTGGAATATATATATATATATATATATATGTTTGTGTGTGTGTGTGAATTATACATGGATTTTGGTACAATAACATAAAAACAATAATTTTATTGGAATAAAAGTAGAGTTTTGAAATAAAAGTATTAAATGAGGAGAAGATGAGAGAAATAACGAAAGGGTTTTGTAAACAGGGAACTCGTGGGATATTTTTATTAACATTTAATTTCATTTATCACTTATTATATGGAACAAAATAAATAAATAAAAATATTTGAATATCTTATCCCAACAAAAACCAATAAATTAAAAATTGATGAAAAAGAGACCATCATCAATTGGTAAATAGAAGATGTGATCTATTTTGAAAAAAAAATTGGATTAATTATTAGTGAAGAAGATAAATATATTATAATAATAAATAAGGAATTATATGGGATACAAAAATCCCCATGAACAAATTAGAAAAATTCAAATAGTATCTCAAAGTGGTTTATATTCATGAATGTGATAATTGAATGAAAACACAACGTACAATAAGAAAAAAATTATCAGTTGTAATTAGTTGTTATTTTTAAAGATGAAATTTCTAATAAAAAGAATTATATATTTTGAGGAATTTTGTGTAGAGGGGAAGATTATTTTTAAAATTTACTTGGTTAGTTAAATGATAATATTTCATTCTTTACAAATTCAAAAGTGGATGATTACATTTTTTATTTCTGAAGATAAATTTTTTTCCTAATGAAGCTCGGAATTTTAAACTAAAAGGTAAATTCTAGTCCTATTATTATTTGAATTATGTAATTGAAGGATATATAATAACATACTATCAACCATAAATATATATTTAATCTTATTAGGTTCTTTTAGTAATAGATAATATCATGGAATAAAATTTTCGATGGCGTAACACTTTCTATTGAGTTACAAAGTGAACATAAAATCACCCATAAGAGGGTAGACGATTGAATTATTATATTCCTAATAGAAACTATATATATATGATTATATATAAATATAATGGAATCATATAATAATTTACGCACGTAAATGAGGACTATGTAGATAAGTTTTATCACCAGGGATGCAAAAATATTTGAGATTAATTCTGTAAGAACCCAGTTCATATTTTTGAGGTATGGGATTCTTCATTTTCCTTTTCCTTAAGAGTTTTTTAGAAAATATTGAAAATGTGGCAAAAACCTTAATTTTGGAACTACACGCCATGTACTTTTCCACACATCGTGTACTCTTGGCCGTGTGGGATGGGTACACGGGGCATGTAGTCATGTCGGAGACCAAGGGTGTATGAACCGACTACACGTCGTGTAGTGGTACCTTACACGTCGTGTAGTTAGTTGGAATGCTTAAATAGTATGGCGGTGGAGTCGCTGCCAGCTGGGCGACAGTACACGCCGTGTACTCAATAGTACATGCCATGTACTCAGGTCGACAAATGAACAGTGTGGCGATGCCGCCAAATTAATAGTTAAATGAAAGAAAACACACATAGTGTACTCAGAAGTACACGCCGTGTACTCAGAAGTACACGCCGTGTACATTGTTTTTTCGGCATAAAACAGGTAGTGGCCTCCTCATTTGGCAGAGGAGGGGTTTGAGCCATTTTGGAGCCAAGGAGGACGACCAGACCTTTGATGATCTGTCTGGTGTTCATCTGGAATCTGATTCGGCTTCGGACGATCTCGTTGGAATCACATGGTTGAGCCCTCTCCTCTACTGATACCATTATGACCAATTCTTTCCCGAGGTGATGTTATTTACATTTTAATTGGTTTTGTTCTTCGTCGGATCTACGCCATTCTTGGGAGTTTCTGGAGTCGGCATTCGGTTGTAACGTTTTTTGTCGCATAATGCAGGTGGATTTGTGTTTATTTTCCAAATATCATGCGTTTTGTGCATTTTTGTGCCACGAACCCATGTTGGGGTGTGGTATGGCTGAGGATTTTTCTATATTAAATGCCTAGAATTTCATAGGTGATTAAATTGTGATAATAAAATTCTGGTTGGGATGGTTGCTTTGATCTGGAACCACCCCAGGGGTGTGTTTCACTATTTAGTCGTTTGGCCAGGATTCCTGAGGGTATGCCTTTAATGTAGTAATTGTAGAATTTCCTTGAGAGGAATTTCTTATTTACTGCATTTTGATATGTTGGGCATGGCCCGGTTACCTGTTTACCCTAAGGGTATTGTTGTGATTAGCCTGAGGGCGTGACTATTTTAGCCTGTGGGTGACGTTCTATTTCACCTGAGGGAAACCTTTCGTGCCCGAGGGCTTGAATTATGTTCCTAAGGGTGACACTTCATAGGCATGAGGGCGAGAATTTCTATTATTCCTAAGGGAAATACCTGTGGGTTTAATTCTGTATAGCCTGAGGGAAAACCTGAGGGCGTGGTTTACTATTTTAGCATGATGGCACGGTTCTGGTTGGCCTGATGGCTTGGTGCTGTTGAGAACAAAAATGTTACTAAATTAAATGAATAAAAAAATAATAAAATGGAATTTTAATTGTTAAGTTAGTTACTTTTCATTACTGCTTACATTATTGCATTTTACTATTGCACATTGTTGTTTCATGCTTACACACAGTTGGGCACAAGCCTTTGGTGGGTGCCTACTGAGATATATTTCTCACACCCAGTTTTGCCCACGCTTTTCGGCCCAAACAGATTACATTTATGCAGGTGTAGATAGGGGATAGAGTCCCTATATAGGTACATGACTGTTGCTAAGGAGTAGGAGGGCATGGGACTGAGCCTAGGCTCGTGATTTCGCTGCCAGATGTTTTTCTTATTTTGTTGTACTCCGTATATTTTTTGTACTGTATTGATGTATAACTGTTCTGGATATTTTCATAGAACATGATCTTAGAACTTGAAATATGTAGCATCATCATTTATATATTGTTGGATATATCCACTGCTGTAGTTTATTTCAGTTGTGTATGGTTTACTGCTTCTTCTATCATTGTATGTTTTATTTAAATTCTGATGCGCTACACTTTGACAAATGAGGGCATTGTTTCCCCACTATCAGACCTGGGCCCTCGCTGCTAGTCGGCAGCCTCTGGCATTTTGGGAAATGTTCATGAGGTCATGTGGAAAACCAGGCTCGGGGAACCCATTGCGTGGCACCCCGGTTCGGGACATTACAAAGTGGTATCAGAGGGAATGTTTCTTTTCTTTGACATACTATTTGGAGCCGCAGTCAGGGATAGGACGAATAGTAGTTGGTAATATGTTGTTCCCGGGAATAGCTTTCCCGCATATAGGGAAAAGCCAATTTACCTTGTGATTGCAATTTTGTTGATTTTTTAATTTACACATTTTTTGTTTTCAATATTGGGTGACACACTTGAGATTGTGCTTTTTATAATTTATCTATGGGTTCACATTAGTTGCAAACCGATGAGATAAGGGTATGCCATCTCATGCATCATATAGGCAGATGCTAGATATCACATGCCAGGCATAGATTCCGGGCCATGTAGGTGCATTATAAATTGAAATTTGTTGTGGTAGTTGTGGTGCTACCAAAGCATGCCGTTGTGATAGCTGCTCAGATAAAATACCTGCTATTTGGTAGGGAAATTTTATGTGATCCTGTTTATCGAATGGATGCCAAACTTTTGTTTTTGGGGAGTATGGACCCCCATTGACCAGAATTTTGTGGAGCATTGGTTTTTTATTGGTTATAACACATATAATATGTCAAAATTTGATTCGTGGGGAGTCTGGGCCCCCACAGGTTGGAATTTGACACTTTGGTGTTGTTTTTCGGTATTTATTGGGTACTAGAGAAGTTTATGAGGCATACTGTCTGGAAACCCAGAATACACGCCATGTTTTATTTTCATACACGCCGTGTATGTTCATCTGTTCGGGAAGAAAAATGAACTTTTTGAGTACACACCGTGTACCCTGAGTACACGCCGTGTAGTCTCTTCCCATGTCACGAACCATGTGGGCAGTGACACGGGGTAGGGAAAGGCTTGGGTAAAACACACAGTGTACTGAATGGACACATCGTGTAGTGTGACCCAGATTCCGGCCGTGTAACTAACAACACAAAAAGGTGAACTCCTTGAAAGAACATGCCATGTCAATTATGGACACGCCGTGTAGTGTGACATGGGGACTTGGTCGTCTAACTAACAACAAGTGCTGGTGTCAGCTCTCCCTGAACACGATGTGTAACTATGGGACACACCATGTAGTCTTGTGCGAGGACAGACCGTGTGGAGTTAGCCATGTGGCTGGGAAACTGGGTAGTGTACACGCCGTGTGCGGGTGTAACATGCTGTGTAGTTTCAAGACGAGTAGTCGGTCGTGTCAAAGACGACATGGGATTTTAGAAAATAATATCGTACACACCGTGTAGATATTATACACGCTGTGTAGTTCTGTTCGACGGAAGCCATGTGGCTTAGCCATGTGTGAGGACCTGGGCAGGGGAGGAGAAGTCAAGTACACGCCGTGTAGTCAGTGCACACGCCGTGTAGTCTTGTTTTTCAAATATTGAAATGCCTTCTTCCTCTTTTTTTCCTTTGTGGTTACTTCGTTTCAGTCTTAATAATCATGAATCTGAGGTGTACTTTTGACCTTGTAGTATCATGCCGCGTAGACGACCGCGGGTTGTTCTCCAGGAGAGAGGCGAGGATTATACTCGAAAGATGGTGGGCCATGGGCTACCATTTGATCCTCCACCAGAGCTAGATGCGGCCCCAGCTGCTATACCAGACATAGAAACAGAGGCGCAATTCCATGAAGGGTTTATGCGGTTCATGTAGACCTCTGAGAGAGCATCGTAGGCTATAGAATTTATTGATGAGCGGACACGTATCTTCCAGCAGCAGCATCCACCCACTTTTTCAGGAGATGGCGAACCACAGGCTGTAGAGTTTTGGCTTGGATCGATGCAAACTATTTTCAAGCACTTGGAGATGCCTCCATGGAAGAGGGTCAAGCCCGCGACATACATGCTGCGTGATTACGCCATGAGGTGGTGGGATGTCACCACCTAATCACAGCATCCCATAGAAAAGGCGTGGGACGATTTTCAGGCAGTCTTCTATGACTTCTTCTTTCCTGAGATGCTGAGGGGAGATAGAGCTCGAGAGTTCATGAATCTTCAGTAAGACGCTATTTCGGTGATGGACTATTCTGCTCTTTTTACTGATCTTAAACGTTTTGCACCCGTGCCGATGGGTGATGAGATGTTAAGAGCCAGCAGTTTTGAGGATGGTCTTCGGTATGACATCTGAGCATTGGTGAATGTTTTCAGGTGGCCTTCAGTACATGCTATTGTAAACCAGACGCTGATTTCTAAGAGGACCCTACGGGAATCTAGTGGTGTGGGTAAGGGCGGTTCAGCACCATTTACTGGTACTATTTCTATTGGAAAGTGGAAGAGACAGATAGATTTCTCTCAGGGTGGAAGTACAAGCCAAACAGCTTTTTCAGGTGGTCCGATCAGGTCCTACCAGTGTGGCAGAGAGGGGTAGAAGAGACTGCAATGTCCCCAAGAACCCGTGGAGTGCCGAGCTTGCGGCAAGATGGTTCATCTTCAGTGCTTTTGCTGGGAATTTCTACCAGTGGCCAGTGAGAGGGGTTCTGTGCAGACTTTGCATGTGGGAGCAGGAGCAGTGCCTTCTTACTAATCAGGGAACTGAAATAAATCAGGGCGTACATGCAGAGATGGTGGTTGTGGCTGTGGCAGCCAAACACCAGGGTCGTAGAGGCAGCAAGGTGGGATAGCTCAGGTTAGTCAGGTTGTGTCATAGGGCTGCGGCACTGGGCAGGCATATGCAGTGTAACAGACCCAGCTATAGCAGGATCCCGAACCTTCTACAGTCAGAGGTACTATTCTAGTAGTTTCGGTCTTGTCTTCAGTACTTTTTGATACGGGTGCTATGCATAGTTTCATATCTGTACCCACTGTGGGGAGACTTGGGCTCAGTGTTTCTTCTTCTTCTGATATCATGATGCTAGACACTCCATTGGGGACTAGAAAAACTGGTGTGTGTCAGTGCAAGGAGTGCCCCCTTGAGGTTGGTGGGTGTCACTTCCTTTGGGATCTATATGTCTTAGAGATGACAAGCTATGACTTCATTCAGGGGATGGACTGGTTGGTTCCCATTATAGTCTTTATAGACTGTTATCGTCGCAGGGTGCATTTCACGTGACCAGAGGGCGGAGAGTTTCTATACAAGGGAGAATGGGATGTTCAGGCTAGTTGAGCTGGACCAGAGCATCGTTGGTGAGGTGGAGTCACAACCCAGATAGCGAGCATATATCTAGATGATTAGGGGAATTTTCAGACATATTTCCCTTTGGTTATTGATTGTTTCAGGGATGTCTTCCCGGATGACTTTTCAGGAAAACCTCTGATGCGTGAGGGGGATTTCTCTATCGAGCTAGTTCCAGGAGCAGCACCAGTGTTCATTCCTCCTTATAGGATGGCGACACCTGAGTTTCAGGAGCTCAATGTGTAGTTTGAAGAGTTACAATCAAAGGGCTTTATCTGACCTAGTCCTTCTCCATTGGGTTCTCCTGTCCTTTTTGCAAAAAAGGCGGACTGTACCCTCATACTTTGCGTGGATTATCAGAAGCTGAACCAGCTGACTGTTAAGTACTGATATCTCTTCCCGAGGATTAATGATCTATTTGATCAGCTTTGTGGAGCGCGAGTGTTCTCAAAGATTGACTTGAGATCCGAATATCATCAGCTACGCGTGAGACCATCGGATATACCGCTTACAGCTTTTCGGAGCTAATATGGTCTATACGTGTACTTGGTTATGCCATTCGGACTCACGAACGTGCCAACAGTTTTCATGGCTATGATGAATCGTGTGTTCCATCCGTTTCATGATTCTTTTGTGGTAGTATTCATACACTACATCTTGGTGTACTATCACACTCGACCCGACCATGCTACCCATCTTTATATCGTATTGAGTACATTGAAGGAGCATCATTTATATGCTAATATCTCAAGGTGCCACTTTTGGATGGACCAGATTCAATTCCTGGGTCACATTATCTCAGAGGCAGGAGTTGCAGTAGACCCAGAGAAGGTGAGAGAAGTAGTTTCTTGGGAGCAGCCTAAGAACGTGTTTGAGATAAGGAGATTCTTAGGGATGGATGCTTACTACAGACGTTTCATACATGACTTCACCTACTTAGAATCACCATTGACTGGTCTAACTAAGAAGGGTGTGAAGTTAGTTTGGTTAGAAGCTTGCGAGAAATCTTTTCAGGACCTGAAGGGAAGGCTGACATCAGCATCGATCCGGATACTCCCAGAGCAGGGGAAGAACTATACAATTTACTGTGATGCATCAGGGATTGGGTTGGGAGTAGTGTTGATGCAGGGTGACCGTGTTGTTGCATACGGTTATCGGTAGTTGAGGACACATTAGAGAAATTATCCAACGCATGATCTCAAGTTGGCCGCAGTTGTGCATGCATTGCACTGTTGGAGACATTATCTGTTGGGAGAGAATTTTGTGGTTTCACCAACCACAAAATCCTCAAGTATATCTTTACTCAGTGTGACCTGAATATGAGGAAGATAAGGTATATTGAGTACCTACAGTCCTTCGATTTTGATCTTGCCTACACACCTTGTAAAGGTAATGTAGTAGCTGATCCACTGAGTAGGAAGACTCAGATACAGGCAGTGCAAGAGGCCAGCAGTGAGTGGGAGTTTATGGCTTTGTTCTCTGAGATGCATCTGGAGGTGCATCAAAGACAGGGGCGGAATTATATTTCCTCGTTAGCTGTGGCATCTACCCTCCTGGATGGAGTGAGGATGAGGCAGCTATCTGATTCAGAAGGCCTAGTTCTGCGGGAGTCGGTGGCATGTGGGGACCCTCCTCCCAGTTGGACGATAAGCGATGATGAGGTTTTTCATTTCCATGGATGAGTTTGGGTTCCTGGGGATATACATGAGGAGCTGATGCATGAGTTTCATGCTTCATCTTGGGCAGTTCATCCCAGGGTTACCAAGATGTACCGTGACTTGAGGCATCAGTACTGGGGGCCGGGTATGAAGAGAGAGATAGCTGGGTTCGTTACGAGATGTTCCACCAGTCAGCAGGTGAAGGTAGAGCATCAGAGACCAGCTGGGCTGTTACAGCAGTTACCCATTCTAGAGTGGAAATGGGATTATATCGCGATGGATTTTGTGACTGGGTTACTGAGGTCACCTAGAGGCAATGACGCCATCTGGGTTGTTGTGGATAGACTCACGAAGATAGCTCACTTTTTTGCCGATCAAGGAGACCTTAAGTGTTGACTATATAGAGAGGCTATATATCCAGGAGATCGTACGTATTTATGGGGTCCCTCGTTCTATCGTTTCTGATAGGGACTCCCTCATTATGTCTCGTTTCTGGAAGAGTTTTTAGAGGGAATTGGGTACTCAGGAGCTTCTAAGCACAGCATACCACCCTCAAACAGATGGTCAGTCAGAGTGAACGATACATGTGTTAGAGAACCTGCTGTACGCATGCGTCCTAGACTTTGGGGGCTCTTGGGAGAAGCATATACCCTTAGTCGAGTTTTCCTATAACAATAGTTTTCAGGAAACAGTTGAGATGGAACCATATGAGGAATTATATGGTATGCCATTCCGATCACCTTTGTGTTGGTTAGAGGCAGGTGAGGCAGCTCTACTGGGGCCATAAATCGTGCAGGAGACATCTGATCAGGTCTAGTTGATTCGGAAGCGGATGACTACTGCACAGTCTCGTCAGAAGTCTTTTGCTGATCGCCACAGACGAACTTTGGAGTTCATGGTCGGGGATCAGGTTTTTCTACGTGTTTCACCGAGGCTGGGACACAAACAGATCAGGAGACATGGTAAGCATTCACCGAGGTATGTGGGGTCATTCAAGATTCTGGAGATAGTCGGGCTGGTTTCCTATCGGTTGCAGGTACCGCAGGGGTACCGAGCCATGCACGATGTCTTCCACCTGCCTCAGTTGCATCGCTACCATTCAGACCTGTCTCACACCTTTCGTCTAGACGAGGTTGAGATTCAGCACGATGGTTCTCCGAGGTCGGTCAGTTCCTCTCGTACGGGTGCTATGGCAGCATGGCCAAGTATAAGACGAGACCTTGGAGCGGGAGGCTGACGTACGTGCTTAGTAGCCAGAGCTGTTCTGAGCTTTATCTTCGCTACCCTATTAAGGGCAATTTGGGGATTAATTGTTATAAGGGGGGAAGTTTGTAAGAACCTGGTTCTTATTTTTGAGGTACAGGCTTCTTCTTTTTCCATTTTCTTAAGTTTATTAGTGAAAATATGGAAAATGGGGGAAAATCCTACATTTTGGAACTACACGCCGTGTACTTTTCCCCACGCCGGGTACTCTTGGACGTGTTGGATGGGTACACGAGGCGTGTAGTCATGTCAGTGACAAAGGGTGTAGGAACCGACTACACACCGTGTAGTCGTACCTTACACGACATGTAGTCAGTCAAAAGGCTTAAATAGTAAGGCAGTGGAGTCGTCGCCAGCTGGGCGACAGTACACGCCGTGTACTCAGGAGTACATGTCGTGTACTCAGGTCGACGGATGAACAGTGTGGCGGTGCCGCAAAATGAACAGTTAAATGAAATAAGTACACACCATGTACTTTTTTTCAGCATAAAACAGGAATTAGCATCCTCATTTGGTAGAGGAGGCATTTGATCCATTTTGGAGCCATGGAGGATGACCAGACATTTGATGATCTTCCGGGTGTTCGTCTGAAATCTGATTCGGCTTCGGACGATCTCGTTGGAACTGCACGGGTAAGCCCTCTCCTCTCCTGGTACCTTTCATACCAATTCTATCCCAAGGGGAAGTTATTTTTGTTTGAATGGGTTTTGTTCTTCGTCAGATCTACGCCGTTCTTGGGCGTTTCTGGAGTCGGCGTTCGGGTATAATGTTAGTTGGCGCATAAGGTAGGTGTCTTTGTGTTTATTTGTCAACTGTCATGCCTTTTGTGTGTTTTTGTTCCACAAACCCATGTTGGGGTGTCGTGTGGATGAGGCCATTGCTATATTTAATTCCTAGAATTGAATAGGTGATTATATTGTGATAATAAAATGCTGGTTGGGATCATTTCTTGGATCTGGAACCACCCTAGGGGTGTGTTTCACTGTTTATCCATTTGGCCAGGATACCCGAGGGTATGCCTTTAATGTAGTAATTTTAGAATTTCCTTGAGAGAAAATTCTTATTTACTTCATATTGATATATTGGGAATTACTTGGTTACATGTTTATCCTGAGGGCGTTGTTGTGATTAGCCTGAGGGCATGACAGTTTTAGCCTTCGGGCGACATTCTATTTCACCTGAGAGAAACCGTTCGTGCCCGAGGGCTTGAATTCTGTGCATGAGGGAAATACCTGCGGGTTGAATTCTGTATAGCCCGAGGGAAATCCTGAGGGTGTGGTTTACTATTTTAGCCTAAGGGCACGATTCTAGTTGGCCTAAGGGCTTGGTGCTGTTTACCACATAAAAGTTACTAAATTAAATGAATAAAACGAATAATAAAATGGAAATTTAATTGTTAAGTTAGTTACTTTTCAGTATTGCTTAAATTATTGCATTTTACTATTGAACACTATTGTTTCATGCTTACACACAGTTGGGCACGGGCCTTTGGTGGGTGCCTACTGAGATATATTTCTCACACCCTGTTTGGGCCACACTTTTTGGCCAAAACAAATTACGTTTCTGCAGCTGTAGATCGTGGCAAGAGTCCCTATACAGGTATATGACTGTTGCTGAGGAGTAGGAGGGCATGGGACCGAGCCTAGGCTCGCGATGCTGCAGCCAGCTATTTTTCTTGTTTTGTTGTACTTTGTATTTTGTTGTAATGTATTGATGTATAACACGTTCTGGCTGTTTTCTTAGAACTTGATCTTAGAACATGAAATATGTAGTATCATCATTTATATACTGTTGGTTATATCCACTACTGTAGTTTGTTTCCGTTGTGTATGGTTGACTACATCCGCTTTCGTTGTATGTTTTATTTAAATTCTGATGTGCTACACTTTGAAAAATGAGGGCATAGTTTCCCACTATCAGACATGGGCCCTCACTGCTAGTCGGCAACCTCTGGCATTTGGGGAAATGTGCATGAGGTCACGTGGCGAACCAGGCTCGGGGCACCCGTTGCGTGGCACCCGGGTCCGGGACGTTACAATTTCAATGTGAATTGGAGTTAATATGGAATAAAATAAAGAATGTTTAAATATTCCTCTCCACCATTAATGAATAATATTTTTTAGAAACTAATTCTATGAATCTAATTTTGTTATTGAATTCTCCATTAAAATATTACTAGGTGGAATAAAACCACAGTATCTTTCGTCCTTAAAAATGAATATGACATAAATTTGTAAATTAATCATGTTCATTATTCCTTTCCCAATAACGTCGATATTAATTATCAAATAAAGAGATATAATATGGATAAATATGATTTTAATTTTAAATTTATTACATAAATGGAGATTATATCAAATTTTAACACACTCCATTTAAATTGGAAATATTTTAATGGTTGAGATTGAATATTATTTTCACCCTCATTTTTAACAAGGATATTGTATTCTGGGATAATTCAGTTTCACCTCTTACTAATTAGATATGTATTCTAAAATTGGAGATAAATATAACATAATTAGAATTATTATTTTTTAATTATTTTATTCATAATGGGGTACGAATACAATATAATGTTTCCTTCCAAATGATTGTGTTTCAAATATATAGTGGGTCCTATTCTTAGATAGATTTTTTGAAATGGTAATTATATAAAATAAATATTTTTAGTTCATTTTTATACTATGTGGATTTTTTACTTGTTTTTTATAATTATTCATGTAAATGTTTTATTTTTCTATAATAAAAAAATTATTTTTTTATTTTTAAATAATTGATGATTAATTGTTAATCAATGATGTTAGAGAGGAATATAATTTAATTTTTTATTTGACTAGGACATTGAATATATAAATTTAAATAAATATTTCATTGAATATTATTTAAATGTTATTTGATTCCCTTATGTCCTACGATGATTTTAGAAACATAAATTAAAAACTATTAAAATTTCTGTCATTTATATCATTATATTTTTATTTTTTTATTTTTTTGTGGTTCCAAAAAAAATCCTAAAGTGGGACTATATATCCCATTATATTTTTAAACTCTTATTGTCAGATAAGGATTAATGTCATATGTGATGAGGAGTTGATGTGTACATGTTAATTTTTTGAGTAGTATTTAATTAAAAAAAATTAAAATTCATATAATATATTTTGAAGTTATAATTATGGTTTTTTATTAAATTAAACCTATCAAAATACGTCTTTGAATTAATTCAATGAATTGTATATGTTGGAGTTATTTCTATAAATTAGAAATGTAATGGGGGATGAATATTTTTCATTCACTAATCCAAGTATGTGATAATTCATTAAATAGCTATAGATCATAGAATGAAATAGATGACAGGAAATTCATTGAACACTACATTTGATTTTTTAAATTACAATAATGTTATTTTATTGATAAAATTTATAATTAATTAATCACTATTTATATTTTTGTAAGATTCACATAGTATTCATTTTATATTTTATTAATACATTTTTTAGTGTGACTATAATTATAATTACCGTATGTGTCATATTTTATTGATTTAATTTCAAATACAAATGTCAACATATAGAGAAGTATTATTGAATATTAGATATTAAAAAATATGAGTCTATTGGTTACATATTCTAATGAAAATAAATTATTAAACAGTTTATGGTAATGTTTTCTTAATTTGATCTAATATCAATATTTGAATACTGAACCAAGATAAGGTTAAAGTATTGCACACAATAAATTAATGTTAATTGTTATATTATAATTTATTCAGTAAATATATTGAAGTGGAATAAAACAATATAACATCATATATTTTATTGGATTTTACAGTAACTGTTGTATCAAAATACATGGAAGAAGTGTATTAGTTTATTGTCATTGGATATTTGGGGGAATAAAAATCCAAAATAAAAAATAATAATAAAATTGGGGAATAATAGTTAAATAAAAACCGTTATTATTAAGAAGGGAAGATTGTGTTCAATTTTCACGAATTAACGTTTTTGGACATAATAGTTACCAATATTTTATGAATTAAAATGGTGATAATTATGACCTAGAAATGTTTCGATAAATATATTATAAAAAATGTGTACTCTAAATTTTTTAGGAAATGAAAGGTCTAGAAGATAGAAATTATATATAGTGGAAAACCATATTTCAATTTTCAATAATCATCTTATAAAGGAAGGGAATGAAGAAAATAATTTTGAACATGACTGTTGGTAAGGGAGAAGTATAATAGTAAAAAAATTATTGATGTCAAAACTATTCCAAGACACCCATGCTATATAATGTACCATTTACATAATTGTTACTATTGATTTTTAACATATGTTTTTGGTTCCCTATAGTGTAATATAATTTCATGAATATGAAATTCATAGAATAAATAATATATTAATAAATTCTAATGACTAGAACCTAGTTGATTATACATTAAAAAAGATATTGGAAACTTGTATTTATTATAAATCCATGTACAATAGTCACCCCTTGTTTTATGTGTTATTATGTGCCTTTAAATGTAAAATTATATTACATCAACCGGTGGAGTTCATTTTATAAAATATAACTAATTAAATGAATTATAAATAACATATTGAACCACATATACCACTTAACTATTTCTTTATTTTTTCATGTATATTTAGTATCCATAGTGGATGGTATTAAATATGATAATATTAATACTTAGGATTTCACAAATCATTAAATTCATAATGTCATTTTTTGTTTTTAATATGTAATTTAAACATAACATTGTTGGGTGAAAATTACTATTGTAAGAAAAATTCAATACATTATAAAAAATACCGATTTCATTCGCTCCATATCATTATGAATATTAATTATACAAGATATATCTCTAGAAAAATATTTTGGTAAATACATCATTCTGTTATATGTTTATCTCTATAGATGTACCTTACCGAAATAAATTACAAAAATAAAAAATGACTAGGATTACAAACAATATTATTGTAGGTTTGTAGCCAAACACCCCGCGTTGTTTTGAATCAATCTACACCAGACAATGACCTAATAATAATGTTATTATATAAACACTATCATCATATCATATATTACTTTCGACCATGTATGTGTATCACTAGGAATTATTAGTCCCTATAAATATACCATAATCCATGTTATATTGCCTATTATATATCTTCCCTAATGGTCACACATTCCACATATCATCACATCAACAATGAAAAGATTTTCAATATATCTAAATAGTTACATAAATAAATTAAATTGATTTAATTTAATTTATTATTATCATATACTTAGGATGAAAATTAAAATATACATATCAATATTAAAATTATCATTTAGGAAATAAATATTTAATGATACAATAATTATATTAGTACATAAAATTTCTACTGTGTTATGTGGTGTTTAAGTATCAAGATTCTGGTAGGTTATTCACTACCAAAACTCAGCTCATTTGAAAAAAAAATAAATTGTAGTTATGATAGTTTAAATACAAATATTGAATTTTATAACATTATGTAGTTGGTTATATACTAAATTAATTCAAATATCTCATGTTTAGACTACATGATGACTCTATATTGACCCAACAAATATAACCATTCCGGCTGAAGATGTGTACTATTGATTTAAATGGGGTCACCATAATTTTTTTCAATATTCCCTATGTGTTATACATGTCATGAATTTCATATATATCTATGGGTCATATGTATCCCATATGCATTGAGATAAAACTAAATTTATACCTTGAAGTTGTAATGGAAGAAACTAGCATATTTATAAATTGTCATGAAAATGAATATATTACAAAACATACCAAAGAAAATGATATTAAATGTATGATACGTAATAAAAAATTTCATATAATGTGATATTAAAAATTATAAATATCTCATTTTATGACATGACCATGTACTATATTGAATTTTCCTAAGGGATGCCAATATTATAACATTAGTCGTAAAAAAATTAGAAATTCAAGATTTGTGTCCTATAAAGAAAAATAATTTAATTGAAAACAAGTACTGAAATTCTTAAAAAAATGACAAAATTTAACACTATCATCGCATTTTTTCCAAAATTCAAGCCCTAACTACACTATGGGGATTTTACATTACCGTTGGAACATCAATATCACTACTTCAGATCAAGTTTTTATATTACATCATTTTATTGTCTATCTGCATTGATCCATTTGGGAATTTTTTTTCCAAATCATGTCACATCCTCATGATCATTTCTATAGGCCATTTATTATATGATATTATATCATTTTTTCATTGTGAAATAAATATCGGTCTTAACAATCAAGAACTAGAAAAAAAATTAGTGTTGGACATTGGAGTGACATAGAAATACCAAAGGACATAATGAAATTTTGGTATTATCAACTAACACGAGCCTTATAAATTCATATAAATTTATATTATTGAGGTATAATTGTATCAATTTTTTCTGATTATTCTAGTACATCCATATTATATAGAAATCTAGTTTTTCATATAAAAATATATCTAACATATGTACAATTCATTATTGTCCTCACAAATAAAAATTGTATTCAGAAAAATAATCCTTTGAAATATCAAGGAAAAAATGTATAAAATATAACTTAAACTCAACCTAACACTCTTCCCATGCTAGAAATAAAATATTTAAATAATAATAATATCAATTCAATTATAATTTTTTAATGAAGATACAAAAATAATTTTCCCCATTTTCTTATAAAATTAAATAATTTAGTAATTTAATCTATATTATTATAATAATATTATATATTCATTTAAATAAGAATAATTAAATTTTCAAAATAATTAAAATTAATATATTTTGGATCATGTTAATTAATACATTTTGAATAATTTATAGGAAAAGTATAAATTATTTAATTACAATCTCATTTATCAATTTTTATTTAAAATTTCTTATTAAATATTAATAAAAAATTAAAGGGGAATATTCATTAGAAAATAAAATATTTTTATAAAATAAATTGTTCCATAGATCACCACAAAAAATATTGTGTTAAAGAATGAAATAATTTAACATTTTCCTTGAAAATAATATTTTAATAAATTATATTATAATATTTGTTAACAATATTTGATACCATTACACATTTTTATTAATTTCACCATTTTATATGTTTTAATTAAATTAATCATTTAATGAAGATGGTCATATATCAAAACATAAATGATTTGAATGACGAATTTGAAGTCCTACCCCATTTTCTTCCAAGAAGTTTTTTGATCATACCATGATTATTACTATTCATATTCAGTACCACCACATTGTACTCAAAGAATATGAGTAATATATTTCATTATCAAATGTGAATGTATTAGTGAAATTTATTTTCCAAGTTCATCCTCCCATGAAAAATATTATAAATTTTATTATCATTCAAATATAATAGAAAATATAATTACATAATGTGGGTACTGATTTCTATAAATATTAAAAAAAATACAGACATTAAAATACAAAATCACCACTCATTTATTTTATTATTTTTAATTCTAATTAATAATGTAATTACATAATTTATGGTTCAATAATTCTTTAGGACAGATCATCTCCACATTGAAAATCATTAACCATTTCATGTTACAAGTAACAACATCATCACTTCAGACATCAAATAAAATTGTTTATTTATATTTATTTAGTATAAAGTTTGAATATTATAGGATTTAAGGTTTAACTACATTCCATAAAAATATAAACACAATCATGACAATAAAAACATTTATTAGAAAACTAGGATGTGAAAATAAAAATTCCCAAAAGTATTTAATATATATTATAATGTAAAAAATAATGATAAATAAATTTTTTTTATTAACTAAATATTAAACATCCATAATATTATATATAGATCATAATTTCATAAATATTATACTTGATGGAATATATCCATTTTTGATTTAATCATGAGTATAATATTAAATTAATGCACAGTTTGAAAAAAAACATTTTTTTATAAAAAATCAACATTTTAGCATTTCGACCAATAAAAAGGGGAACCTTTATGCACTAATACGTTATTATTTCATCAACCAAACATTAATTACAAAAAACTATTTTGATTTTATAGTCCTTTATATTATTTACATGATCTACAAGAAAAAAATTAACTACCAAGAAAAACAATGTTCAATTGCACATAGGAATATTCCAACTTAATTATATCCCAATATTAACATTGAAAATGGTATAATTGTACTGCATGAATATTTCTATTTGAATAAAAATTTAATATGAGTATATCTATTAAATATAAATACATATATCTTAGATAAAAAAATACCAAATATATCATATAAAAATGATACTTATTAAGGGCACCATTATGGAGATAATTATGCTCTCCACTATAATGAGAAATTAAAAACACAAATAATACACCAAATAATAAATTTAGTTTTGTTATATCATAATTTATCTGTTAAAATATGAATATTCTCAAAACCAATCATAGAATTAACTTATGAAAAACACAATGGAATTAACATGAAGATATTATATGACCCAATCCCCTATTAACTAGAACAATTTTTTTCAATTATTAGAATACTACTCTATAAGATTTTTTTAATTATAAATCCATTAAGGAATTTTAAATTATGATAAATTTTCATTTTCCAATACCCATTACCATGTATATGTAATATCCACATAAATAAAAATAGTTATCCATTTCTTTCATGACTTGATTCACATAAGAGAACCACAAATATCAACTACACATCATAAACATATATGAATCATCCTAAGAAATAAAAATCTTATTCCCCTTGAATGATACCATATTACCCACATATAATGGAACACAATAGGATAAAAAATCCATGGATACTATATTCCTTATGACCTAAAAATAAATGTGGCATCATAGGGCCTCTCCAATTAGTTGATATATGCAGATAATTAATACTGTAAAATAGATTAATCCCACATCCATTTACAAAAATAATCTAGGATTTATACTCATATCTCACCATCATTAAAAAAGTAATAAGTTTGTTTCTTGTTGTATTAAAAACCTCTAAAAGAAATTTATTCAATTTTCATCTAATTTATGATGACATCAAAACTGACATAGATGAATCAATATATCACCATATTGAATATAATGGTAGAATTTATGAACACATAATCCTAAAAAAATAATAAAATCATTTTAAAACGTCATTGGTATATCGAATAAAGGATAAAACCAATATGTATATGATCAAGACACACCATTCAACATTATAACAAGAATTCACAAATTAATGAATATAACTAATCATAAATTGATGTTCTCACAATAGCATAATTATGTTCATTACATTATAAATATAAATGATATTTTTAAAATATCCATGATAGAATTTAATTCAACTGAAATGAATCAATCTTCCAATATAAATCAGGCCACCAATTATAACCATGGTAAATAGTAGAAATGAAAAAAGATTAAATTATCTAATCACCTTCCTTTAGGACCCTTCAGTGATATAAAATTTCAAAACACATTGAAATGTTCTTAATACAAATCGTTGCATCCAAAAAATATCAATTAATTGTCAATATAAAATCTCTAACCATAGTCTAATCTAAAACATTTTTTCCCAAACCTGTCCAATATCTCCACAAGTTAAATTTATAACCTAAGATTAAAATGTAATAATTGTAGTTAAAGAAAATTTATATACCCTTAAAATTTTTATTTATTCTGTTAGGCCTCTTCATAGTTTCAAGTATTTGGGTATCATCTGAAAACATCACAATCCAAAAGACACAGTCCCTCTGGATCATTGAATCAATGGTGCCCACATAGTTCTGTATATCAATGGTGCCCACATGGGTCCCCTAGGATATCATTAATATTTTGTAATACCTATTTGTAACATATTATTATGAAAATAAATAGATGAATACATCCCAGAATCCTCAATTATGGTATTTTATCTTGAGTCAACAGTCATCAATGAGTGATTACAAATCCCAAAACCAAATCTCCAATATATCGAAGCAATATAGGCCTAAAATTTTAAACCTCACAAGATTGGTTTTATAATTTGTCACCCATTTTGATGCAAACAATTTTTTCTTAAAAAAATACATCATATCATCATCATCGAGTAAAAACCTATTCTGAATAATCATGTACTATATCAAGAAAACAAAAATAAAAGACCATTGTAATCTCATTTTACATAATGAAAATATTATCATGAAATTACATAGGTTCTAATACCATGTTTTTGTCAATAGACATATGGATTCGTTTTCCCAGGGATAATCCTCAAAATCCTAACCCAATCAACCAAAAACCTCATATACAATTCATCACACTAATCTATGGGATCAATATTATTGTTCTAGATGAAAAAATTTATTAATTAAAAAAAATCTAATTATATTATTTTTATTTAAAATCACATAAACTCCTCAAATGTTTAATATGGGATACATTTATGGTGTTTACCCATAGATTATGGTGTATTATCAAAAATTTTCAGTCATATGATATACTTCTTTACAAACAATCTGTTATTTTTAACTGGATTCATATAACAACATGGCTACGAAACACTTGTGTTATGTTCTTGTACTACTACCCAATGATGTCCCCATAAAATGGGTGTTTTTTTGTAATCACATGGCCAGATGGTCATATACCAATTTATGGTGTATAATTATAGTAGCAAATTTTTTGTCCCAAAAAACACTATATTCCTAGGAAATTAAGAATAAATGGCATGTGTTCATGAAACCATGCGATCTATGCTCATTGTCCAATCATAGAACCCCCTTGTAAACCCAAATTTATTTTTTTAATTATTATAAAATTTCTAATCACATTATTATTTACTAGTAATTAAATGGTATTTAAAATTGTAAATATAATCGATATGTTGTTCATGGTCTAAATCAAAAAAATAGTATACCAAGATGTGGAATTTGTATAACATTTTAGAGTATATATACTCCACAATTGTTGGTTGAATATTTCATTTCTCCCAGAAAACATGGTGGAATCTATAACTGAACCTCTATCTTTCTCCCTCTACACCTATCTCAAAAAAATTCCAATTTATGACGATACATGGAAGTAAATATATATTTTCATGGATGAGTAATGATTTGAGGTTAAAAAGAAAATAAATAAAAATATAAATTAAACATAAAATTCGGCCTACTCTAGCCCTATGCTTAACATGATGACATTCCTCTCATAGTTAAAAATGCTTTTACTAGATTCATCCATTGATTTTGGGACTCGATATAATGCTCTATTAAAATTAAATATCTATCTGAAAAAGTGTGAATAAATTATAATATAAATAAATTAATAAAAATATTCAACCACTTATTGATGATATGGAAAACCAAAAAACTTTTACACTGTATTAAAAACACTATTTCGACAACAAAAGTGTTGTTAGAAAAATTATCATATTTTTTTATATTTTAAAAATGACATCTTTTCCACTAATGATCATCGAAATATATAAATTTATATTTTCCTATAAAATCACATCCTTGAAACACAGGGTTCTGTAAAACATCCCATATATATCAATTCACATTTCTGAGTGGCCTCTATAATCAACCAGTCTTCAGGGTTTCACCTAGAGAATCCACATAACATGGCTATCATGAATATAGATTAATGGCCTCAAAGATCAAATAACTATTTCTTAACATGAGCATCATTCAATATATACTAATATAATTAACCCCAAAATAGTTGTACCATTATCATTTTCCATCAACCAAGCATAAAATTCAACATGTCATACTCAATCCACCACCACAAACAATGACTTGTCTTCTAGAAAATTCCCACAATGATACTCCAAAATGAAATAACTAGACACTCATCTATTAATTACCATGAATGGAACCTTCAAACATTAATAATGAATGTAAAATTATGATCATATACTAAAAATATCATCTATGAATAGACGTTAATTTTTCATTCCATAAACTATTATTTAGGTCAAGACACTAATAGGACCACCAAAAATATGCCAATACGAGTTATTAATTATTGGAACCTAAATAATAGACTCAAACATGGTATAAATGAAGAAAACATTATCTAGTATATCCTTAATTTCAATCAACTATGACTTATCTCAAAATACTATCCAATCATGAATCTTTTCATTATGGTATATTAATTCTCCAAGTAACATTCACAGGATCCCATTCCCACTCGAATAACGAACCAAGAACCTATTATAAATGACCTAATACACTGACCACAGACCTCATAACATTTAGTTCAAACATGATGAATCAACATTATCAATCCACAACAAAACTAGGCATATAACATATAAAAAGACTAATCAGGAGGAATTATTCCATCTGGAGTCATTCCAAGTCATGAGAATCAATCAAAACACTCTCCAACATTGTAAAATTAATAAAAAAAACTCATCTAGACACTCTACAAGTTCATCACACTACATCTTTGATTGATTTTATTGAACTCCCGATTCCAAATATGTCATAGTGAAATAATACATCATGATTCTCATAAAAACATAGAAAATGAATCATGATACCCTTACAAAAAAAATCATTTAACGTACCATTAATCGATATCAAAATATATGTTGTAACACCACCACATCCAACATCATGTTTAAAAAAATATGTTATAAAATACCAATATTTGGTTTTCATTAATCATTGAAAAAGATCCAAATAAAAAAATACATAGTTATGTATCATTTTCTTTAGCTTTCAAACCTAGAAAAAATGTTTATTCCCAAACCGTGATATATATAACATATAGAATACTTTTAAATAATATAGTATCTTTCATAAAAATGTTCAAAAATGCTATATTATTGTTTTCATATAAAAATAACTATAATCACATTCAATTTCATTAGTGTAATAAGATTATATTCTCACAGATCGTACTTCTAGGATACTAGTCCATTGAGAATCATAAACTCGCCAATCATGGTCTATATATATATTTATTTTTTCTAAGATGATTAATTTATAGAAAAAACACAATATAAAATGTATGATAAGTTTAATTCAATTATAAAAAGTATTGTGAAATACCATATTGTTTATTATTTCTTTATTATATAATGGAATATCAAATAATACCCCCTTCATGAGATTCATATTATTGTTCCACAATCAAGTACTGACCCAAAATGTTCTCTAAACCACTTTTTCACAGAACTCAACACTATAATAATCAATAATGACTTTCCAGACACAAATCCACATTAAATTCTCTAAGTAGGAAATCTATATAAATGTTCTTCCAACAATGTTTAATATTTCCATGTACATATACCTGAAAAATCATAATGTAAAACTGTTGATAAATTAAGACACAAATCCTCAACCGTAGTTAAATCCACATATTATTTAGAGTTCATGTCAAGTTAATCCATGGTTCTTGATATAATGAATTTAATATCTCTTTCATGTCATGTACTAGAGAGAAATACAATCACTAGACTCCATCTAAAATAAAAAAATCCATAATATATAATTAAATAAAAACCACAAATGTATCAGTCAATGTGAGATTCAAATGTAACCATAACATTAGAATACAAAAGATAAATCATGTATCCATAGTTTCCTAGACTTAAATTATAAAAGGTGTTCTTAGCCTACTAGTATGACATCTGTCATAGGTTCCAACAAAATGATAAATCCCTAGATTTAAAATTCATTAAAAATTAATGGAAAAAGAAAAGGAAAGCTCTAATAAAAATTTTAAGTATCCCGTCACAGTACACACTATGAATAGTTACTATACATGTTCTCTAAATTAACTCAAGCATGAATCACCATAATTAATAGTTTTCCGACAAGAAGAAGTTGTCTAATATAGTAATTTGGGGGAATATACCCCCATACTAGGGTGAAATATATTAATAAATTAATAAAACATCAAATGTAAATGAAAATGAACCATTAGATTAAATATAAAAATAAATAAACCATATTATAATTTACTAATTTAAATAAAACATAAAACTAAAATGTTAATTATATGTATATCTGTCGGTATCCCATAAATTCAACCACATACACAAGTTATTTAAACTGAAAATGAAATTATATGGATCTTTCCAAAATTAAAAAACGTGCCACATACCTATCCTCTAAAACCCTATCAATAATATTTTATCTAATAATAAGTCTCTACAAGAAAAGATATACTCAATCATGAAATCTTAGGCCTCTTCCCCGCCAATAATGCATTTATTTTTATCATTAAAACAAGCATATGGATTCCACATACACTGTGGTTCATGTATAAGGTTTGAGAAGTGAATATCAATAGTTCACCAATATTGGTGAATCTATATATGAATTCTAAAAGTGTTATCACATTCAATATACAAATATAAGTTATGAACTAGTTGAAATAAACTAAATAAAAAACTAATTATTTCCAATGCACCATGAACTTGATCTACTCTATCTATTTTAGATAGTGTCGATGTGTATTTGAGAACCTAAAGTAATCATGAAAATAATAACCATAGAACCACCCATTCGTGGAGGGGTTCTATAAGTGTATCCAAACCAACTATATGGGGTTATCTCAGGTAGGAATAGGTCTTATTAGAACTATATCTTATGAATAATAAATTTTTACCAGCTATAGACATTAATACCTCTCTCTTATGGGGATTATGTTATAAAATAATATTTGAAAATTAATAAGTGTTTGTATTTCCCAACCCATCCCATTTTAGTGTTTAAGCATCCAATAAATAATGCTTTTAATCATTTTATTGATGTCTTAAACCATCAATTATCAGTGGCAATGATACTGGAACATCCTAACATACAAGACCACCCATATATCGGTATATAACGGGTAATTGACATATCACAGTTTCAAAGTCCCTACCATAAGGGCACCACTAGGCTTTCATGTGATGAAAACCATTTAAATTCCATAGATATAATTCAATTTCATGAAAACCATGTCACGACCCATCCTCGGGGCCCGTGCCGTGAATACCCCAAGCCCGCCTTCCATAGGCCAGGGGCTGGCGACAAGCACCAAGGCGTAAATCCCAACAAAAAGGGAAGGCATTGCCTTTGAAAAGTAAACAAGCACCACAGAGTAAGCAAGCAGAAAAGTAAACACTATGTAAAAACTGTACAAGCTGTGCTGAAAGTAAAAGGGGCCGGAAATACAAGCCCAACTGTAAAGTACAACTGAAAGGAAAAACAGCGACTGAAAGGAAAAACTGCAGCGTCGAGCCATCCTCTGGAAGTCCCACCTGAAGGGTGGGTACATATAGCCTCCACTGCTCCTCGGGTCCACCTAACCGCTCCGAGTACATCTTGCCCAGTGGTCCACCTCCAGGTACTGTCCTGCTCCGCACGCCTCCTCCACGATCAGCGCTGTCCGTCGTCTGCAACCAACACCACGAAGTGCGGGCATAGCCTGTTCAGGGGTGAGTATAAGCTACTCAGTAGGGACCCCGAGACCCCCGAAGGTCTCCCGAAATCCACAAAGGATAAGCCACGAAGGAGAGATACAATCACGAAGTAACATCTGACACAGCTTAGGTATATGCCCATACATATACCTAAGTCATCAATTCCCCGATCGGCTCCAACGTCCGAGCCCTAGCACAACCCAGTCCACACAGGAAAGCAAAACGCATACCCACACAGGATAGAACAAGACAATCCACAAAGGAGAGTAAACAGTAAATCCGCACAGGATAGCTCAACACAATCCACAAAGGAGAGGAAAACGTAATCCACACAGGAAAACTCAACAGATAACTCTCATAGGTATATGCCCATACATATATCGAAATTATCAGATAACCCATCTCAATCAAGAGGAAACACAAGGATCATTGACTCAGCTCAAACCAGGATTTTCATTATCAAAAACGTAGCTGTTGAAGAGCCCCATCCCTAAAGTGTATAGTGGTCCTATCACGACTCTGAGGTACTTCTCACTAACCTAAAACTACTGAGGTACTCCTCCTGTCGAGTACCGCGGGTCTGCTGCTATCTACCGGGCGCTCCGTCCGCCGAGGGTCTGCTGCCAAATACCGGGCGCTCACCCAAATAGCCTACAGAGATACTCCTCCAGTCGAGTACCGTGGGTCTGCTGCCAACTACCAGGCGCTCCGTCCGCCGTGGGTCTGCCGCCAAATACCGGGCGCTCCTTCCACTGGGCTAGTCGACTCACTCCAAGTCGAGTCGGTCGAGCAGTATTCAGGTCTCAGCCGGCTACACGGTCTCCGTACTCCGTATTCTCGTCTCCAGTATCGCGGGTATGCCGCTACAACCAAGCGCACCACCTCTATCGAGTAAAACAGAAGATTTAGCTCACACAGGTATACTTCTTCGGATGACGATAAAGATGATCACTGAACCATCTAAGACGTCGGACCCACGAAGGATCGATAGGTACTAACCTCGCAGTGACCCACACAGGATCGGACCCACACAGGATCGGGCCCACGCCGGACCTGTAGGAGTTGGCTCACATAGAACCGCTGAGTGATGACCCACACAGGATCGGACCCACACAGGATCGGGCCCACAGAGGGCCGGGCCCACGCAGGACCTGTAGCACTGATCCACGTAGGATCGCTGAGTGCAGTAGTCATCGCAGTCCGCTGAGGATCTCTGCACAGTCGTCGCCGCAGTCCACTGAGGATCTCTGCACGGTCGTCGTCGGAGTCCACAGAGGATCTCTGCACAGTCGTCGCCGCAGTCCACTGAGGATCTCTGCACGGTCGTCGCTGTCGAAGTAGCAGTCGCAACCAGCCTAGGGTTCCCGCACACAGCAAGCTCGTTCGGGAGGGTCCGCTCCACGAGCCGAGAGGCTGATACATCAACTGACATAATGTCCGAAGTTGATGTATCCAAAAGTTCCGTATCGACAACAGGAACTCAACGTCGCAGACGACGCGTCAATCGGACGACCGGTCTGAGAGATATTGGCATTTTCGTCCCAGGGGCCCGGTTGGGTTTTAAGGCAAAACCAACCCGACCACACTCCACCTGCGTCCGAACCTCGGGAGGAGTATTCCAAAAGATCCGTCTCACTTAGAGGAATTCAACAAAGCTGACGGCACGTCAATCGGACGTCCGTAGCTCAAGATATGAGCGTTTCCGCTCCGAGGGCCCGGTTGGTCTCGTGTACGAACCAACATGTCCGAACTCAAAGTATTCCGAAACCTTGAGTGCGATATACCTAAACGACCGTCTCGATCCAAGGATCGTGTTGCCGCTGACGGCAAGTCGTTTGGAGGCACGTAGCTCAGGTTACAGGCGTTTGAACGAAAACGTCCGAAGAAGGGGGGTACGGGCCCGGGCCGACCCGGCCCGACCCCCCCTGGGTCGGCCCGAACCGGGACGACCCAACCCGATTCTGACCCTGTTGGCCCGGCCCGGCCCGACCGGGGCCGGTCCAGCTCGGCCGGCTCGGCTTGGCCGAGCGGCAGACGCCGCGGGCGTTGACCCGCGGCCTGAGGAAAACCGCGGCCCGCGTGGGCCGCGCGGGTGAACCGCGGACGCGGCTCTGCCGCGTCCCGCCTAGGCGAACCGGACCCGCGCGGCCGCGGGTCCGTTGGCCACCGCCGCCGCGGCTTCATCCGCCGGCGTCGCTACGGTGGCCCGTTTTCCTTCCCGTCTGCGTCGTTGCTCCCCGCGGGATCCGTTCTTTACTGCTGAATCGTCAAACGTCCGCTGCAGCACGTCCCATCATCGCCCGTCAATTCCGCACAAAAAGAAGAACGACGTTGGGTCGTCGTGCCGTGTTCGTTGGCCCGCACCCTCCGCATTAGAGATAAACAACGAGAGAAATTGTTCAACACATGAACCGATAATTTTAATAAAATAAAATTGATTATTTGAAACCGGATCTTTAATTTTTAAAGAATCTTCACAGGAATATAAAGAGGGGTATTCCAAAATTATAAAATCCCTACCTCGTCGATCGTCGCGCGCGGGCATTCTTCGCGGAAAAGCTCGTCGCGGAATAGGGGGATCGTCGCGTCGTCGCGGGGAGGCGTCGCGTCGTCGCGGAATCCGGTGTTGAGTCGGCGAACACAACGCACCATGAAACAGAAGATTTAATTTAATTATTTAAATCTGTGTTTTTTGTTAAGAACCAAAAAGGAGATAAAAAAGAAGGTCCGATATTCTTACCTCAAGAAGCCGATCGAAGATCCGTCGTGGAGGAAGAGACGTCGTAGAAGAACGTTGTCGGCGATGCGGATCATGGCGTCACGTCTTCGATTTCCGGGTTCGGCGTTCTTCGCGTTCTTCGCGAGGGAGAAGAAGAAACAAGGATCCTCTCAAATCTTCTCAAAATATTTTGGGTTGGTCTTATTTTATTAATATTCCAACACACGAAAACAGGTTAAGAAACGATTGAATTAATTCGACGAAAGAAACATGCCATTTAATTCACGAAAGAAACATCCCATTTAATTCCCGAAATAAACCTCCCAATTAAATGGTCAGTTAAGAATTTAGAAAACGTGTCAGTTGACTTTCATTAAGACGGGTTTTCACGGGTGCGTTTCTTAGCGGAAAGAAACGGCGGGGCTCGTGCGGGCCCCACCTCAAAAATATCCTACCAAGGGGGTAGGATATTTCTGGATAGCATCCTATCCAGTTCAACTCAGATCAATCCGCCTTTAAGTGGCTTCAAGTGGCTTCCAAGTGGCTTAAGTGAAATAAAATAAAGTTGTCTCAAAATTATTTTATTTCTTAACATTAAGCCCGAAAATTAAAAACCACACCCGAGAAAACGCAACTCTGGAAGAGGCGTTTCAAAGCGAATATCGGCGCTGCGATTTCATCGGTGCCCTCAGAATTTGATTCCGGGCATCGGCTCAAAAGTTAGAAAAACCCGCTCGTCCGTTCACTGAACGTACCCGAGCCAAACTTCGGAAAATGATTCCGGGCACACCGGGCCTCGGAATCAGGTGCCGTCAGAAATTGCGCTCTTGTAAAATTCTAAAGAAAAAATAAGGAAAAAAAATTTCCTTGAAATTTACGGGTCATTACATTACTCCCACCTCAGGACTTTACGGCCCCATAAAGATACATCATAAACTAGGGAAACAAATGTGGGTACTGAGCACGCATCTGAGCCTCCCGCTCCCATGTTCTCTCCTAGAGGTTCCCGTGCCGCCATCTGATGCACACAAGAGGGATCGATCGCCCACGTAGGACCCGCTCCTGTCGATCCTCTATCTCCACTGGGACCTCCGTAAAAGTCGCCCCATATCCACGTCTAGCTCCCCATAGTCAAAGATGTGTGTTGGGTCGTGCACGTATCTCCTCAGCTGGGATACGTGGAAGACGTCGTGCACCAGGTGCAACTGAGGTGGCAGAGCCAGGCGATAAGCCACCTCTCCAATCCTGCTGAGGACCTGGAAAGGCCCGATGAAGCGGGGAGACAACTTGCCGCCTCGGCCAAATCTCCGCAAACCACGTCGAGGTGAGACACGCAAGAAGACGTGGTCACCATCCTCGAACTCTAGTGGCCTCCGCCTCCTGTCAGCATATGACTTCTGACGGCTCTGTGCTGTCCTCATCCGCTCCTGGATGACCTGGACCTCCTCGGACGTGGCCCGGACCATCTTTGGTCCCACAAGAGCTGCATGATTTCTTCTTTTCCGATAAGAGAAACCTGGTCTCATCCCCTGGATGGACCACATTCTTTGCCTAAAACAGTCAATCCTAACATGGATGATACTAATCCATACCAAGGATGACGTCGTAAGGCCTCGACACTACTACTAAGAGATCCAACCGTTACTCTCGCCTCCAAGGGTTGAGTCACACTGTCGGCATCAGTGTGTGGTAACTGGTCTCCTCCAGTAGATGTCTCACAAGTGAGGGTCAAGTCAACAGCCAAATGTGGAACCTCTTAGTAACATCACGAAAGAGGAAAGGAACGAAAATATCACAAAGGTATGCATCTTTTATTATTGCAGCTCATAATACAAGACGCTACACAAAAGCAACAAGGAACCAGAAGTACAAAGGACGTATCCACTAGTTCTGCTCCTGTCCATCTGCTCCCAGAGCTCCATGATCGAAGGCCTCGGCTGCCTGAAGCTAAGCTCTCGCATGTTCACCTAATCCCTGTGGTCGGGGCGGACCTCCTGGTAGTGGTGGTGGTAGAGCCTCAAAGCGTCGCCCACCTCCTGCTGCGCGGCCAGCTCCTCTGCCTTGTCCGCCTCCTCCCTGCGGACCGCCACGGTCGAACCTCTGCCTCTGCCTGGGAGGTTCTTCACTTAACTGCTGATCATCAGCATGGCGGGTCGGACAGTCACGAGCCATGTGACCAATCCCGCCATAGGAGTAACACTGCCCACTCTCGGCACGCCTGGCTCTGACTCCACCCCGGCTCCCCCGCACAACTGAGCCTGAGTCGTGCAGTCGGCCACCGGTAGGTCTGGTCTTCCTGGAGCCCTGAGTCATCCGTCGGCTACCTACTTCCGATGACTCCGTTATCTGCCGCCCTGCGGCAGGTCTCGCTGTGGACTCAGCCAGGAAGCTCTCGATCAGAAGGGCTCGCTCTAGCACTCCTGCCTGGGTCGGGATGTTAAGAGAGATCTGTGATGCCCTGATCTCATGTCTCAATCCCTACTTGAAGGTTCGGGCCCGAAAGAAGGGGTCTCGTACCATGTATGTCGAGTACCGAGAAAGGTCGGTGAACCTCACCGCGTACTGAGCGACCGTCAAGCTGCCCTGCCACAGCTGAAGAAGCTCCTGGATGCGCACCGCACTGAGGGTGGCCATGAAGAACTCTGAGCCGAAGAGGCTATCGAAGTCCGTCCAGATGAGGGTGGCCTCATCGTGTACCTGGAGCATCAGGCTCCACCATCGTCCGGCTACTGCGTGCAGTAGGCTCGCCGTGAGGATCACCATGTGGTCTGCTGGTGTCCTCACTAGCCTGAAAACTCGGACGACCGCCTCCAGCCAGTCCTCGGCTGCCTGGGGGTCCGACTCCCCACGGAACCTGGGTGGTCGCTGGCGCTGGAACTCGTGCAGAGCTCCGAGGCGTCGTGCGTCGTCAGCTGCCAGTGCTGGAAGAATCGGGGGCTCGACGGGTAAAGTTACCACCGATGCCTCTGCTGTCAACGGGCCCTGTACCGAGGCCTCGTCGCTCGGCGGGCTGTCGTCGCGCTCTACTCTAGGAACCCTAGCTGGCTGCTGTCGTCGTGGCATCCTGAAAAGGAAACAAGTATGCCATAGTCAGAACAGTATACCTGGTGAGCTGACACAAGTAATCACAGAGAAAACTTGAAACACACATGCAATCAATGTTTTCGTGCATTAAGTCGGAAATCAGACGTCAGGGTCCTGGTGTATGGATACGTCGGCCGCCGCACCAACACTGGACTCCCTGGACTGATAACCACACTCAATACGCTAAACACTATTACTTCACATAGAAGAAAGATCAGAGTCTACGGTAGAACCGACCACCTCTGATACCAATTTGTCACGACCCGTCCTCGGGGCCCGTGCCGTAACTACCCCAAGCCCGCCTTCCATAGGCCAGGGGCTGGCGACTACCACCAAGGCGTAAATACCAACAAAAAGGGAAGGCATTGCCTTTGAAAAGTAAACAAGCACCACAGAGTAAGCAAGCGGAAAAGTAAACACTAAGTAAAATCTGTACAAGCTGTGCTGAAAGTAAAAGGGACCGGAAATACAAGCCCAACTGTAAAGTACAACTGAAAGGAAAAACAGTGACTGAATGGAAAAACTGCATCATCGAGCCGTCCTATGGAAGTCCCACCTGAAGGGTGGGTACATATAGCCTCCACTGCTCCTTGGGTCCACCTAACCGCTCCGAGTACGTCCCGCCCAGTGGTCCACCTCCAGGTACTGTCCTGCTCCGCACGCCTCTTCCACGATCAGCGCTGTCCGTCGTCTGCAACCAACACCACGAAGTGCGGGCATAGCCCGTGCAGGGGTGAGTATAAGCTACTCAGTAGGGACCCCGAGACCCCCGAAGGTCTCCCGAAATCTACAAAGGATAAGCCACGAAGGAGAGATACATTCATGAAGTAACATCTGACACGACTTAGGTATATTCCCATACATATACCTATGTCATCAATTCCCCGATCGGCTCTAACGTCCGAGCCCTAGCACAAACCAGTCCACACAGGAAAGCAAAACGCATACCCACACAGGATAGAACAACACAATCCACAAAGGAGAGTAAATAGTAAATCCGCACAGGATAGCTCAACACAATCCACAAAGGAGAGGAAAACGTAATCCACACAGGAAAACTCAACAGATAACTCTCATAGGTATATGCCCATACATATATCGAAATTATCAGATAACCCATCTCAATCAAAAGGAAACACAAGGATCATTGACTCAGCTCAAACCATGATTTTCATTATCAAAAACGTAGCTGCTGAAGAGCCCCATCCCGGAAGTGTACAGTGGTCCTGTCCCGACTCCGAGGTACTTCTCACTAACCTAAGACTACTGAGGTACTCCTCCTGTCGAGTACCGCGGGTCTGCTGCCAACTACCGGGCGCTCCGTCCGTTGAGGGTCTGCTGCCAAATACCAGGCGCTCACCCAAATAGCCTACAGAGGTAATCCTCTATTCGAGTACCGTGGGTCTGCTGCCAACTACCAGGCGCTCCGTCCGCCGTGGGTCTGCCGCCAAATACCGGGCGCTCCGTCCACTGGGCTAGTCGACTCACTCCAAGTCGAGTCGGTCGAGCAGTCTTCAGGTCTCAGCCGGCTACACGGTCTCCGTACTCCGTACGCTCGTCTCCAGTATTGCGGGTCTGCCGCTACAACCAAGCGCACCACCTCTATCGAGTAAAACAGAAGATTCAGCTCACACAGGTATACTTCTTTGGATGACGATAAAGATGATCACTGAACCATCTAAGACGTCAGACCCACGAAGGATCGATAGGTACTAACCTCGCAGAGACCCACACAGGATCAGACCCACACAGGATCGGGCCCACGCAGGACCTGTAGGAGTTGGATCACACAGAACCGCTGAGTGATGACCCACACAGGATCGGACCCACACAGGATCGGGCCCACACAGGACCGGGCCCACGCAAGACCTGTAGCACTGATCCACGTAGGATCGCTGAGTGCAGTAGTCGTCGCAGTCCGCTGAGGATCTATGCACAGTCATTGCCGCAGTCCACTGAGGATCTCTGCACGGTCTTCGTCGGAGTCCACGGAGGATCTCTGAACAGTCGTCGCCGCAGTCCACTGAGAATATCTGCACAGTCGTCGCTGTCGAAGTAGCAGTCGCAGCCAGCCTAGGGTTCCCGCACACAGCAAGCTCATTCGGGAGGGTCCGCTCAACGAGCCGAGAGGCTGATACATCAACTGACACAAAGTCTGAATTTGATGTATCCAAAAGTTCCGTATCGACAACAGGAACTCAACGTCGCAGACGGCGCGTCAATCAGACGCCCGGTCTGAGAGATATTGGCATTTTCGTCCACAGGGCCCGGTTGGTTTTTAAGGCAAAACCAACCCGACCGCACTCCACCTGTGTCCGAACCTCGGGCGGAGTATGCCAAAAGATCCGTCTCACTTAGAGGAATTCAACAAAGCTGACGGCACGTCAATCGGACGTCCGTAGCTCAAGATATGAGCGTTTCCGCTCTGAGGGCCCGGTTGGTCTTGTGTACGAACCAACCTGGCCGAACTCAAAGTATTCTGAAACCTTGATTGCGATATACCGAAACGACCGACTCGATCCAAGGATCGTGTTTCCGCTGACGTCTAGTCGTTTGGAGGCACGTAGCTCAAGTTATGGGCGTTTGAACGAAAACCTCCGAAGAAGGGGGGTACGGGCCCGGGCCTACCCGGCCCGACCCCCCTGGGTCGGCCCGAACCGGGTCGACCCGAAACGGGTGGACCCGACCCGGGTCCGACCCTATTGGCCCGGCCCGGCCCGGCCGGGGCCGGTCCGGCTCGGCCGGCTCAGCTCGGCCGGCTCGGCTCGGCCGGCTCGGCCCGGCCGGCTCTGCTCGGCTGGCTCGGCTTGGCCGAGCGGCAGGCGCCGCGGGCGTTGACCCGCGACCTGAGGAAAACCACGGCCCGCGTGGGCTGCACCGGTGAACCGCGGACGCGGCTCTGCCGCGTCCCGCCTGGGCGAACCGGACCCGCATGGTCGCGGGTCCGTTGGCCGCCGCCGCCGCGGCTGAAGCCGCGGCGGGCTCGTCCGGCGACGCGCCGGGGCGCCGCCGCCTCCGGCCGCCGGCGTCGCTCTGGTGGCCCGTTTTCCTTCCCGTCTGTGTCGTTGCTCCCCCCGGGATCCGTTCTTTACTGCGGAATCGTCAAACGTCCGCTGCGGCACGTCCCGTCGTCGCCCGTCAATTCCGCAAAAAAAAGAAGAACAGCGGAGGGTCGTCGGGCCGTGTTCGTTGGCCCGCACCCTCCACGTTAGAGATAAACAACGGGAGAAATTTTTCAACACTTGAACAGAAAATTTTAATAAAATAAAATTGATTATTTGAAACCGGCTCTTTAATTTTTAAAGAACGTTCACGGGAATATAAAGAGGGGTATTCCAAAATTATAAAATCCCTTCCTCGTCGATCGTCGCGCGCGGGCGTTCTTCGCGGAAAAGCTCGTCGCGGAAGAGAGGGATCGTCGCGTCGTCGCGGGGAGGCGTCGCGTCGTCGCGGAATCCGGTGTTGAGACGGCAAAATCAACGCACCATGAAACAGAAGATTTAATTTAATTATTTAAATCCGTGTTTTTGGTTAAGAACCACGAAGGAGATAAAAAAGAAGGTCCGAGATTCTTACCTCAAGAAGCCGATCGAAGATCCGTCGCGGAGGAAGAGACGTCGCAGAAGAACGTTGTCAGCGATGCGGATCAAGGCGTCGCGTCGTCGATTTCCGGGTTCGGCGTTCTTCGTGTTCTTCGCATTCTTCGCGTTCTTCGCAAGGGAGAAGAAGAAACAAGGATCCTCTCAAATCTTTTCAAAAGATTTTGGGTTGGTCTTATTTTATTAATATGCCAACAAACGAATACAGGTTAAGAAACGATTGAATTAATTCGACGAAAGAAATAGGCCATTTAATTCACGAAAGAAACAGCCCATTTAAATCACGAAATAAACCGCCCAATTAAATGGTCTGTTAAGAATTTATAAAACACGTCAGTTGACTTTCATTAAGACGGGTTTTCACGGGTGCGTTTCTTAGCGGAAAGAAACGGCGGGGCTCGTGCGGGCCCCACCTCAAAAATATCTAACCAAGGGGGTAGGATATTTCTGGATAGCATCCTATCCAGTTCAACTCAGATCAATCCACCTTTAAGTGGCTTCAAGTGGCTTCCAAGTGGCTTAAGTGAAATAAAATAAATTTGTCGCAAAATTATTTTATTTCTTAACTTTAAGCCCGAAAATTAAAAACCACACCCGAGCAAACGCAACTCCGGAAGAGGCGTTTCTAAGCGAATACCGGCGCTGCGATTTCATCGGTGCCCTCAGAATTCGATTCCGGGCATCGGCTCAAATGTTAGAAAAACCCGCTCGTCTGTTCACTGAACGTACCCGAGCCAAACTTCGTAAAATAATTCCGGGCACACCGGGCCTCGGAATCAGGTGCCGTCAGAAATTGCGCTCTTGTAAAATTCCAAAGAAAAATAAGGAAAAAAAATTCCTTGAAATTTACAGGTCTTTACAAACCATATATGATATACCACATCATTTTATCTATAAATATAAACAAATAATAAAATGGAATCCCAAGATTTCCACATAATCCCTAAGTGTTTATTTCAAAACCATTCTTAGAATAAGTAAACACCATACCTGTTTTTATTCTCATAGAAATCATAATTTTCTCTATCACATTTCGATTCCACAATAGTTTCAGTTAGATGGTCTCTCATACATCCACCCCTACCAAACAAATGCACCCACATCGGTTATCTAGGATGACATATTTTTGGAGGAATCACTATTTGGAAACTCCGTGTAACAATAGAAATTGGGGAATCACTCTTGTGATCCTTAATCATCTACTTGTATCTTAGAACAAAACATGTGTTTTCGGGAAAACACAAAAAAATATAGTCTTCAATATATCAAATACCCAAACAGAGAAAATGTAAAACCTCGTAATGGAGGCATCATATGGACCATCTAATTTCATTTAAATCTAGGATTGAAGAAACACCCAACCCATTTTCTATCTTAATTGAAAACCCAATACCACATCCCACGAACATTCCTACACTAATAATGATCAATTTCCATTTAAATCAACTTCTAGATCCCCAATCTATACTAATTATATTAATATAGTTATTATTAAATTTATCTCCCATGACTACTATGGTTTTTTGAAATGGAGGATGAACCTCTACAATATATGTTACTAACCCCAAATCATAACTCATAATTCTGGAAACAAGCCCAACGACCTCACAATGATGTTTTAAAAAAATATATAAATGGAAGACTATGAAGAAAAATTATATTTATAGGTCATAATATAAACAAAATCCATTAATTTTGGAATAATAAAGATATACATGGTGTGAAATCAATAAAAATATGTGTATTATATAATTAAAACATTGTAAATGGGTTTCTTCATACCATGGGAATACATGTGTTTTGTCCCATTACCACTACCTGGTCTAGAAAAACATGGGATTTGGTAATGTACTACTACATGACCCTGTAAATCATAAATGGCATGTCATGTGAATTTCTAGACTTCACAGCCATGTCGAAATAAACAACATGTAATCATTGTAAATAGAATGTAGTCATAAAAAAATATTCCTTTACTAGGAAATCCATATTATGAATTTACTTGAAACTATATTTTTTATGATCATTTTTTATAATTCAGGACCCATATTGACCAACCGAACACTTATTTTTCCCTCATAATGAATACATTTATTCTCTATTGTTCCTAAATTTTAATATTAGGTAATTAAAATTTTCAAAATTGGTATATATATATATAGCGATTAGTGTTTAAATAAAAAATCATTCCACTATGTTATAATAATATAATATTTTACCATATCCATGCCCTGAAATAGCTACATGATGATTCATCTCATTTTATTCCCTATATCATCATGTCATTCTCACATCTCTCCCAAACCCTCTCTAAATATATTGATTGAATATACCAAATGATGGGGATATGGGAATAATGTAGTAGGGAACAATAAATAAAAATTGAAAAATGAATTAATAAAAATAAAAAAGGAATGAAAATGATCACATCCCTAGACCCACCTTTCGATGAGAGTTCATGCATTTTCTATAATACATTACTTGTTATAGAAACAAGCACATCAAAATAATCAAAAAATTACACTTCTCTAAATATTTCACTATCTATATCCAATGTGAATAAAATTATACTTTACTAATTAAATATTATATATTCATTGAAATGTTAAATTGATGGAAATTAAACCAATTTCATATCATTGATTAAACACACAAATATTTGTTAATAAGAGTTGTTAAATTATTTATTTAAGATAATTTTTTTGGGAAACCAAACTATTTAATAATTCATGACGATCTGAACTCTAGAAAATAATATTTTCTATAAATTTAAAAACAAATTAAATCATGGGACCTTAATATCCTATTCATATTCACTCCAAAAGCATTGGATCAATGATAAAATGATTTTAATAACATTAAATACAATATATAATGTTCCACTACTAATTAATGATATTTAATTAATATAATCAATATTCACAAGTGTTCTGTATGTACATTATTTGAGAATAATTTTATTTATTAGTATTACTAAATCCTTTGAAAATAAAAAGGATAATATTAGATTATATAGAGGAAAACTGAATTTAATGAAATCAATTGATTATCTATTTCGATTGGTTATAATAGTTTGGTTGAAACATCTTCCCCCAAAAAAAATGATAAGTTTTTCTTTATATAATCGTACAATTATATCATGATGTGTTCTTGTTACTCATCATGAAGTACCAAAACCTCTCATTGAGAATAATTCATATGGATCAATCACACTAGGATACTCATAGTAAGCATAATCATATGAATCACACAAATTAGGTACAACTAAAACATGTAGTGTCATAACATAAATACATACGCCTATGAGAAATATGTAATATAATATAATTTCTAATATCAATCCCATTATGAAAAAATATTCCTTATCTTTCCGTATAGAATCATATCACATTATATAGACCATTTAAGTGGTCATATTATATCAAAAATATATCACAACTTGGTTAATGATAATAAAGTAATTAAATTGTTAAATGAAACTATATCATATAATTATATCCAAATAATTACACAATTATTCATTCAATATCCCATGTATACAGTGAAAATTAATCATACATAAAAAAATCCAAACACCACATTATTTATTTAATTTTTCTCTATAAAATTAATTCTATAAACATCTATAAATTTATCAAAATATGAAATTTCATGAAAGTGTTATTACGAAACATTTCCATATTTAATTAATCACTGTAATACTTTATTTTCTCAATTACATATTACCATTACAATTATTATTCTTTCCAAGAACCCAGATTAATCACTAAAAAATTGGGTTAATTACTTAGGAAACAACATTACATTATTAAAAATTAATTAAATATTTTCATTACTTAAATACATTATTATTGTATCCACGCATATCAACAAAAAGAAAAGTTATTACCAAATTGTCTAAAACACATGATTATAACTCCTGAATTTTTTATATTAATTAACATTATAAATTAATTAATTTAGGATGAAAATTATCCAATACATTCAAAGTTTGATCGATATATATCTATATAATAACATTATTTTATAATCCCTTAAATTCAAATAGTTCATAATATTTAATATAATAATTATAAAATACTAAAATATTAGTTAATAAAAAATACACCTCATGTCCAATACATATGGGAAAGGGCTATGATTCTATAAATTATTGTACACATTTTCAAGATAACTATACTATATAATCAAATAACATACTTAATAAGGAAATTAATTGATGAAATCAACCCATAATTCACATATAAATTCTTTCCAAATAATCATAGAATGAAATAAGTCACCTACTATAACATAAAGATGAATTCCCCTAATGAAATATTTCTTTTGAAACATGAAAAAAAAATATGTAATGATAATTATGAACAAGAAGTAATAAAATGAGAATTATAATTTCATAGATATATAAACATTGTCACATTTGTGAAAAATTGTGTGATTCGAAAAATAAATTGTGTATATGGAGATAATACACCAAACATGTAAAAATTTCATGATAAAATGAATCATGAGTGAATGAATATAGGTTTATAATTAGGTGAAGAACTTGGGATTAAAAATTAAAAAATAAATTCCTCTAAATGATCCATAAATCAAAGGAATTCTATGTTAAAGACTGAATATCATACACATAATGAATAAAAAATACCATATTAAAAATAAAATATCAACAATCCATTTAGTCCTTGATCAAAATTACTAGGGTCCCCAATATTACCAATATCCATAGCTAGCAAAAAAACATTTTAATGTGTACTTCATAACACACACTAGTAAGCTGGTGGGATTTCACGTCATCAATTAAACATGATCCCCCATCCAACACCCAATAATACTAGTTCACCACCACATTGTATCCATTCCATGAAAATAAAAATTATAGTTATGAAAATTTTAAAAATATTAATAAGAAACTAACATTAACATTTATGGAATATATAGACTCACTAAAAAATTATTCCTCTCCCACATCTCCAATGAAAAAATCCATCAATTAGATCATTATATATTTGTATCACTCTAGGGTCAATTACTATATATGTCCTTATTTCAATTTGTGTTTTATAAGAGGTTGAATCATGACAAATTAATTATTATTATTCTAATCATATATCATGACCAATTTCATTAATAAGGGATAATTCATATTTATATAAAAATTACCACTATGAAGTACCAGTAAATGATATGTTTTATACATCAACAACTTAAATACATGAATGAAACCATGAATAATGTTATACATTAGATTAAGATCAAACTAGTAGTATAATTGTATGGTCATATAGAAAACCTAAAATTACACATCATATAATAGGTCCAAAAAGTATTTATTACTAATTAATTTATTATTCCAATGTGATTTAACTGATAGAAAACATGAACCCCAGTTAAAAACTCATGACATAAATGAAAATAGTTTACATAAGACATTAATATACTCTTAGTGGTTATAAAAATCATTATCATCAACTATTTATTATAAAAATCCAAATAAACAATGATACGTCACACAAATATAATATATGTGGATTCCATATATTATAAAAGAGATAGATAATGGGAAAATTTTTCAAATATAACCTTATAGTATTGTTATTAATAGCTATTGTACATAAAATATTTCTTCAAATTGAACATTATAGTTCTATATATAAATATTTATATGGAAACATGACAAGAACATAACCTCAATGGTATGGCATGTATACACATACTCATTTCCAATCTAGGTATGATAAGTTGTTCTCAATATCACATGGGTGCTTAAATATTTATTAAAAACATGCATCATTAAATATGTGAATCTTACACCACAATCTGATATAATTATTAGATTTTGACCAACCTTTCATAATTACTCATTAAAAAGGTATTTCCGATGAATATAAGTATTATAAGAATCATTTATTAATGATAAATGGGAATAAAATATCAATTTATCAATAAACATTAATAAAACTTCATTCCCCTTTTATGAACTAAGAAATAATATAATAAAATTTAGAGTAATATTTCCAAAATAACATTTTGAATTTGGAAAACACATATACCTCCATAAATTTTATTGAATTTTATTTGGAATAATTTTTAATAAAATTTATAGCTTTCATTCCATACAACACAATCTTAATTTTGTGCTACTCACATCATTGGGTAAGATTTAATTATACACACCGATATATTTTAACAAAAAAGTGATATATTATTAATAGTGATGTTCAAAAATGTCCATTATAACCTATCTATTAATATTAGTTATATGAATAGAAATTACTACGTTTTAACATTTTTTATGCATGTTTTATATAAAAAAATAATTATAAAAATGTAGTTGATGTTTGGTAATGTATTTATATGATTCAAAACATTATAAATCCAATATTCCTTTTAGTTCCTTGTAATAAATTATATAAATATTTTTATTAATAAAACATTGTAATCTTTTCAACATTTTACTTTTAAAATCATCATTCCAATAAAAAAATATAAGATTAATTCTATATTATATTATAATAGTCAATGCATGGAATTTGGAAAAATTGATTACATATTTGTTATTTGAAAATTATATATTATCCAATAACATCATATTAAATTTAAACCCAAATAAAAATTAAAAACTGTAAAAAATTTGTATTGTGATTATGGAAAAATAGGTTTACTAGGGGAGGGCATTAAACAAGGAAGAGAAAGGATTAAAATAATCCAAAAATTTCCCAAATTTATTGGAATGATTTATTTGGTACATTAATTCTCTCGGCTCGATAATTTTTCATTATTGGATCGTTGTTCCATGAAAAAAATTTCAGCGAAATCCATTCATTAAACAAATTACAATTATGCCACTAAACGCACTTATTAAAGGCAACCCAGTTTCCACTCATTTTCATACCATTAAAACATTTCTATTTGATCAATCCTTATCCAAAAAAATTACCTACCCAATCCTCTATTCCATGAATCGTTTTTTTATATAATTCATTCATTTTATGGCTTTGTATTCAAGCTCAGGATGATAACCACATAATAGGATTGGTTAATTAATGAACATTTTTTGGTTCATTTCACCCAACAAGAATCGAAATTATTGTAATAAAATGATTATGTAAATACCTATTTATCATCCTTATACTTTGATGTCTGTGTGATGAGGGTATTATATACAACACTATTCCCTTTCATCGAATCACTTACCAAATAATCATTTCTCATGTTTTGAGGACTACAACCTCGCCAACCGACGAAATTTTTTATCCATTAACAATTTTCACGGCTAGAAATAATAATGGTTTTATTATTTATTAATGATATTTATGATATTATTATTATTCTAGATTTATTATATCACATATACCATCATACATTTCTATGTATGGGATCTTGATATAATTACATGTTTGTACAATGTAGTACTGTCTAACGAAGCATTATGATTCATTTGAAATTTTCATGAAAGGTATTGAGAATGTGTTTAACAAAAATATTTTAAATAATTGAAAAATAAAATTTCATGTAAGGATAATATATATCATTTACTTTCATCTATTTTAATCTGATAAGACCATGGTGGCAACATTCATGCCTATATACGACCTACCATCTATATGAATAGTTATTTTTATTTCCTATAATTAAATTATATCCTTTAAAATAAATAAATAAATATATAATATATATTATATTTACGTCATGATTAAAATTCTTAATATGATGAAATTCAGATCAATCTATGTAGATACAAAATCTCATGTCAAAACAAACAAGAAAAATTTAGAGATGTTGTCCAAAATATTAATTTAAATTGTAAATTATCAATAATGGTTAATAAAAAGACATAATAAAATAATATATTTCTTCATATATAAGAATATCATACTAAAATATTTGAATATAAATCTTTTATTTTTATACAGTAATTTTGAACAAGTATGATGGAATTATGGACATATGTAAGGTATGTTCAAGTCACCATGTTATTTCATAGAGACATATTCTAATTCACCACTTATTTAATTTCTATTCGGTATAAAACACCCCTTTTCCATTATTTATTTAATTTATATCCTTATTATTATAATATATGATTTATTTTATTATTTTATTGATTATTTTTTTAATATTAAAAATAATACTAAAGTGAAAATGGATTTTTGACTAAATTTTCCATGATTCGTACATATGCTATATTGTGCACAAATATTAATTCACTATTTATATGTAATTATTATTATACATGTAAAAGAAATAATTTCATCATTATCATGATATTTTAAATTCATTTTTTGTTTTTCTATCATGGGGCATATGATTTAAGGTAATAATAATGGTATCAGTTTTTTGTTTCATACTGATTTTTATCTAGAATCTTTAATACTATTTTTCTAATGAAAAAATAATATGACATAGCTCTCAATAAACATTTTAATTTTAATATCCTTTAATTATTCATGATATCTTTTAACAGTTCCATTTTTCACTTTTTTATTAATGAATTATAAATATTTTTTCTTAGAAGTACGATATTATTTATATATTTTATGGGAATGTAGTTCCTAAAAATATAATTATTATTTATTTGGATGAATATTATTTTTTCATTACAATGGAATAAATTTATCTCTAAAAATTACACATTAATTATCAATGAATGTTAATAACATTTGATTTTCCAAAAAAATTAATGTCTATCAATTTGACAATATGTATGAACTTTTCAGAGAGATTACATCCCATGAATGGGTTTTAATTCTCGTTTAAAAGTGTTGTTTACCATGAATGGTTTAGGAGAGGAAAAAAATCAATGATATCTAAATTTTATTTATAATTCATGAAGGGTAATTGATACATTTTCTTTGTCTTCCTCCCAAATTTGACTATTAGTTCTCAATTGTTATCATACCTACAATATTTGTTTTCTTCCAGAAAAACATGAATACGAGTTCTCAATTTTTATCATACATAGCACCAACACAATTTCAAAGACTCCCAATATAAATTCCCTAATTGAATATTAGTAATTTAAAAAGCAAGTCCAAAAAAATATTTTGTAGCTATCCGTTTAGCTAAGTGTTTAACCATTGGGAACACATGTTTCTTTGGATAAAAATAATAATTTATCAATGAGAATCTTTATTTATTATCAGGTTTTTAAAAAGATCAAAATTATTATCATGTACCCTATATGCCTTATTGAATACCTGATTCACTATCTGTATCGAGCTCCAAAAAAATTATATGATTGAAAATTGTTATAGAATAAATCAATTCATGGTATTGAATATGTATATAACTTATACAACACTCTTTAAATGTTATGTAAAATAATAATATATTGTGATCTTATTACATATTTTTATCACCCCTATTATCTTCAGGAATGTAGTGAATAAATTCAGTAGATATTACCTTCAAAATTTGTTTTAGTATTTACAAATAATATTGATATATATTAAACAAAAATTATAGGTCTTGAAAATTTCATGTGAATTGTACTAAAAACCCTAATAGAGGATAAAATATTTTAAAATATTACAAATTGTGAATTTAGGATTCAAAATGATTCATTTTTTGAACATATAATCAATTGATTGGTTATATTGTTAGATATATCAATGAATTATTATATTTAATGTTATCCCAAACCAACCATAATGACAATGATTAATAATATTCTTCGTCTAGCAGGATTTTATCGATCTGTTGCGTGAAACTTGACAACAATCTCTAATACACTATCGATCATAAATTTAATGGGATCATCATTTCTCTAAACTAACTGGTGTGAGTAATTTTTTAGTGAATTGAAGTGAATATTATTCATTGTTTCTATGAAAAAATTACCATGTAGTTTAGAATGATTTTAAAAAAACTGTGATTCATTCAAGAAGGTATTGATAAGTGGTATTTTTTTTATTTTATAGTTTACAAATTATAAATCATGAAAATGGAGGATTCAAGTGAAAAATTACCCAACCTATGATTTATAGTTAGATGTGAAATTTTTTTATTTAATGATATAGATGAAATATCATTTTCGAAAAATATTGACATGTTTACGTATCATAAAATTTTTATGTATATATTCATATTTTATGAAAATGAACATGCACCAATGAAGATGGTTAAATCTAGTTATAGATTATTATTTCACATAAAATTAACACCACAAGAAATTGAAATACAAGTTCAATATTTTGAGTCTAAATGATCATGATAACTTCACCATGATAAGGTTAGAAAGGATCCATTAATTATGGATTTTCAATGGATGGATATCATAATCAAAATGTATGGGGGATAATCATGGCGTCCTAAATTGAATGATCAACTATAAATACAATTGAATATTCTTATATAACAGAAAGAAGTTGTATTACTGACAAAGTTTTTTAGAAATGTAACTGAGTATGAAATCGATTGTGATGGAATTAAATGGTTCTTAACCCATGTATGAGTTTCATTCATGGAATATTTTAATTATGATTTATTATTATATTCTCATAGTTAATCATTCTCTACTCACTTAGGACGTATAAATATCAATCAGTAATTGTTAGAGTACATATAGTGGTATGGAATGACCAATGATATAATTGAATTTTAGTTTTGCTTGTGGTATGTCTCCATGTAATTGGATAATGAAAAAAGGGAATATTAAATCCATTACTCATTATAGAATCTAAATGTGAACACTTCAACTTATATTTTTTCATTTTCCTCTCCAAAAAACTAAAGGATGCAATTTTAAAGGGGATCAAGTTGATATCTTTACTAAGTCTGCAGTGTTAATTAGAATCAAATAATAAGATGTTCTGGGTACAATTTATCATAAATAAATTAAGGAATTGGTAAATATTCATGGAGTATGTCATTCCATTATTTCTAATCAAGATACATGGGATTTCTCAATGTTTTGGTGATTTAATCATCAATCTCTTGATACATAGTTAATTTTCAACATAAAAAATCACACCCTAAATATTTTCATTATGAGACAAAAATTGAAACCATAGAGTATATGTTGGGATATTATTCATTGAATTTAAAAAGTATTTCGGATAAATTCCATCCATTAAAAGAGTTTTGATTCAATAAAAGCATTAAAAAGGAATTTAGATATATCCTTATGAAATCCAATATGGAATGAAATGCATAGATCATAAATTTCAGAATGAATTTGGAAGAATAAATATATTGGGACTAGGGCTAGATGAATAATTAGAAGATAAGGTTAATAAAATTCAGAAACACATCAAGGTACCACAATGTTTGAAGAAAAGTTAAGTTGTAATCCATTGAATGAACTAGTATATGAAGTTTTTGATATGGTTTTTTAATTATTATTACATTGAATATTTTTATTAGGATCTAGACAAAAAGGAATCTATTCCCAATGTATAATAGACCATTGGAAATTATTATTAATATTAGGATCGTTGGTTATTGGTTGGTGCTTCCACCAAAACTCTCTGAATTCCATGATGTGTTCTATATATCTATCATGTCGAAATACATACCTGAACCTTGATAAGTACTAAACATAGATGTCATACCACTATAGGATGATCATTATTATGATTACCAACTACTAGGTATTGTATATCATATAGAGAAACTTCTATGAGAGAAGGCCACTAACATGAAAAAATTCAAATACATAAAACACCTACTATGTGAAGTCATGTAAGAAACCAAGGATATATTTATATAGAAGCATACTTATTTTTTGTATTAGTGTTAATAATTGCATGGTTGAAATTTATTTTAAGGGGGAATAATGTAATAAACCATATGTTTTGACTTTTTTTTCAAAAATTGAAACTTATTGATATTTCTCATTCACATGACTACAAAATAAGCTAGTAATATACAAAACATCATGTTAGCTTATGTCACACACATAAATGTGTTTTATCAAAACCACTATATATTAATAATATAATTATTCAAATGATACTTTTATAATGTTGAACCTTAAGATACCGATATAATTATTAATAAATAATTTTAAAATCTTATTTATAATGTGGTTATGTAATGAAATCATATAGATAAATAAGTGCATAATTTTCTCTAATGAATTTATATATTTCGAAATTAAAATTTTTCAAAATAAATTACATATTAATAAAATTAATATTAATATTTTTATAAAAGAAATTTTATAAAATAATCTTCACTTATGAAATATTAATGTCAAAATTTTCTTCTGGTTTATGTTTTGGAATTTATGAAAGACATCATTTTTTGATAAATCCTGAAAAACAATAAATTTTAATAAAAAAATAAAATTTTCTGATTTTTAAAAAAGGCATATTATATTTTAAATTTTTTAATGTTTATTTTTTCAATTATACCTACATTAATCCAATTTATTTGATTTAAATAAATTTAAAATTTAAAATTGATATAAAAATATTGTAAACTTTTGATAATATTGTCTTTAAAAACTCACATTATCATCGTATCTATGGGATTTAATTTAAATATTGATTTTCAAAATATATAAATAAATTATAAATATATATTCCATATATAAAATATAAAAAATTTATTTTATCTAATAAAGTCAAAATAGTAATTATACTAAAATAAATTGTTAAAAAAATTAATAAATATTTTTTGTAGTTATGAAAAAAATTGAATAAATTACACTTAACAATAATGAAAAACATGTCCAAAACCGAATATAAATAAATATTTATAGAATATCACATATATTATTATTCATGGTCTATTATTAGTGAATTTATACATTAGATAAATTCGATAGGAAATAATTACATCAAAAAAAAAAGACTAGTTTGTCATTCACCCATCTTAAAAAAGGACCACAATTATCCTCCCTTTTTAACATTATAAAACCATTTTGGTTCAAGAAATTCATTGATCCAATATTCATAGAACAACCCTCCACTTATTTATAATAAATTATATTTTTATATAAACTCAACCATTGATGAATTTTTATTAAAAAATATGGATGATATATGATGAAGTTGTAACATTCATTAATGATCATTTTTTTATTTCTTACCCCACATAGATAAATTGATATTAATGATTTTTTATATTATAAAATTTGTAACTTCCATAATTTAGGATTTTTTTTATATTAGGGTCATTATTTTAATATTTTTACTCCTCCATTGAATTTTTTGTGAAATTTTTATTCATGTGTATGGAAGACAACCACCTTAATAACATATGTTATTTGTTTCTCTATTACAACCTATTAAGTATGAAAATAAAATATGATTAATTTTTTATATATAAAATTTATGATATTTTTTTCTTGTTGTATTATTATATTCCACACACATTCATGACTTTCATTTAATGTGAATATGATGATGTTTGTCATGTGTTTTATGGACTACCAGCTGGTGAACTGATATGAATGCTTCACATATTAAAATAAAATATTTAATAAATGTTTTATTGAATATATTTTGTACATTTTACATAAAAATATTTTTTATGATGAAATATATCATTTATTTTTAAGTCAATTATTCTTATAATAAATTATAATCATTTCCCTTGTATATATATGGCCTACCATATCCTTGAATAACATTTCTCATTTCTAAAAACTAAATTTTATAGAATATAGTAAATAAATATAAACTATGTAGAAACAATAAATTTAAATAATTTTTTACATTATATAGACAATTAAATAATGAATTATGTAATATGGAAAAAATAAAATGTCAAAACATACATGAAAAATAATAAAATTATTTCCCAAATCATCAGGGTATCACTAAATTGTTAATAAATGTATATTAAGAGGTCATTAGAAAAATATAAATTGAATTATATTTCTATATATAAATATTTATTATATTTAAAATAAAAATATATTTATTATACATGAATTTTTATCTAGTAATACTATAGTCAATACTTAATGTAATTGATTATGTTCTCTCTCTTTTCATTCTTGAAAAAAAAATCAAATTCACTGCTAGTTTCAATTGTTTGGGTATATACTTCTGTTTTTAATTGTAATTTCGTTAGTATCATTTTTTAATAATATTTAATGATTAATTTTATTTTATTTTCTTGTTTTTACAATTCTAATTATTTTCTAAATAAATAATGTATTTGTTTCACAATTATCATTCTTTGATAGATATGTAATTCTTTTCACCTGTATTATATCATGAGGTTTACATGAATCCCCATTGAAATTTAATTTCCTGATTTTATTAATTCTAAATTTGTCTATGGTTTAATTTCACATTATTCTTTCATTGAACTTATAATTTTTTGTTACATATGTTTTAATGATTTTATGTTATGATCTCATTGTATATTGGGATCGATTATCATTATGTTTCTGATGACAGTATCTTCTAAACCATATATGAGGAAACATGTGAATTTTATTCTACTCTAGTTAATCAAGATATTTTCTTATAATATTAAAATTTTCCACAATCATTTATATAAAATGTATTTGAAAATATTCTAATAAAAATGCGGTATTATTTCTCTATTTGGTTATAAATTTTTTTTTCTTCCAAAACCATTAGTTGAAAAAAAAAATTTGAAAACTATATTTTTTAAAAAAAAATTACACATTTTTTAATGTTAGAAATAAAATAAAGGGAATAATATTTTCATTTTTAAAAAATTTCCCATTTAAATTTTACGTAAATTTTGAAACGATTCTCTATTTTAATATATTTGGTATGAACAAAAAGTCTCATCGTCATGACTGTTATTTTCATGGAATTTCCCACAATGAATTTTTAAGGATATTTTCAGAAAACATATTTTCAATATTCATTACATATTATAAAAAATCAATGTGAAATGGATATTTTTATTATGAAATTTTTTAAATTTTTGACCAAAATCATTTTTCATCTTTGATTAAATTTGTTGAAGTCACTTCTACCTTTTGAGGATAAGATTCAGTGTTACCATTCTAATTCGTTCTAGGAATTGTTTATGTTTACAATGGGATTATATTTATGAAACTCGCTTCATTTAAATGGTTTATATCATTAGAATGTTTTTATTGAACCCAATTATTTTTATATTGGTTATTATATGATTAAATGATCAACTGATTACAATACCTATCTTCGTTCCACATGTTTTGATATAGAGAAATGTTTATGGAACCCATTTCATTTCATGGGTTATGAAATGATAATTGGTTAATGATCTTGTGGTACACTAATTCAAGATAACCATTATGTGATGTGTGGGATTATATATCCCTACAATGAAATGTGTAAATATGTATATCTCAAGGGATATAAATGGATGGAATGGGAAGTTGAATCTCATAAATAAGTGTCTCTGCCTTCTGTGATGTTTTGGGGAGTAACCCAGGTCATTTTCTATAGTCTATGAAATAAACATTCACTAACATGCAAAAAACAATTTTATACATATGTGTACAACAAAAAATATTTATCTTATATAATTATTATGATCTCAAGGCTCATGGTATGTCATTCTCATATGAATAATTTCTAATAAACTATGATTATTTATTCCATGAGCCTCTTTTATAATAAATGAAATTTTGGGTAAGGATTTAAAAAGGAATAAAAACATTATTACACATTTTTAATATTGTCATAATTTGTATCTCCCATTTTAACCTTATTGAGAATATTAAATCACCCTTTATTTTAGTTTATTTCCCCATGTTACGAAGAAATGAATTATGTATAATATTTCCAAAAGGGGCCATGTTATGAATATCATAATGGGATATTATGTAGTTTAAAAATGGAAAATTATTTCGTGTTCCCATGATACTGAATATAATAAAATATTACATTTATTATGATTATTTTTTTGTAACTTATTGAATACTCAAATAAATCGTGTCAAATATATGTATGATAATCCTGAGACACTATTAAAATATACATATCACATTTTCGTTTGATTCACATATTTAACCAATCTATTTTTACACAATTATATGATATACCAAATCATATCCTTAAGTATTTAGTGATAATATATGTTTTATCCAACATTATTGTTTTGTATAATCTATCAAGTATGAACTTACCACTAAATAATATATAACTACCTCATCAATGAAACTCAATAATCCATAGTAAAATAAATACTATAGAAGAATAAAATAGAACAATCACCTCTATTAACACATGCGAGCATCATCTCCCAACCATTTTTCATTTATTTATAAACCTATCACTCAGAATCAAAATAATGTCTCTCCGTCTCTAGCTCTACTAAGAATGATAAATAACAAAAATGATTAAAAACATCATTTCTATAATGGAAAATTATATCTTGTTTAACATTACATATTATTAGAATATTTTTATAATATAATTTTCATTCCTAATGTATGAAGACATGATATATCATTCAGAATGAATTGAAATTATAATTCACATAGTCAATGTGAATATAATATCTCAATGTCAGAGAACTATAGATATATTACCCACACACTATTCTTATGACTCAAATACCTATAATAAAATATATATACATTTTTCACTTATTGTTAGTTAATAATAAAAATTATTTATAATTTATAGTATTATAAATCATTTAGATATTGTAATATAACAATTGATTCTGGTTTCGGAAAGGTTAATTTGTTCTTATATTTTTTAGGTTTGTTGAAAAATATAAATCCATATGACAATTGTACATCAATGAACCTATTAATGTCACAATATAATAAGTAATATATATATATTAACATTTATTTTTATATTATAATGTGTTTATAAGAGTTAATTTAAGTCACTCCATTTTTTCTTTGAATATATCTTTCAATTTATCAGTCCATTATTACATTAATCCTTTGAAAGTGTTTTATTTCATTAAAAAAATTTATGAAATATTATTTTAAAATAAAACATATAAAATATTAAATAATATCCAATAATATATGAATCCCACAAACAATCATGGGAACCTCCAATGTAATTATATTAACCACCTTCATTGAATATTGTATGATGAGTAATTAAGAAAGGTATTTTTATGTAGCATTTTCTAAAAAATCAAAAACAAACACATAACCAAATATAAATACATTTTATGAGTTCAAAAGTATCTTGAAAGTATTTTAATTCCTCACCATTATATATATATGCCCTATAAATTACAAAATTTCATTAACAATCAAAACCATAGAGTAATAGAAATACGAGTGACTATCATCATTCACCAATTCCCTAAACACCAATGATGCATTCATTATCAATGAATTTACACAAAAACTCCATAATTAATGAGATAGGAGGATGACCATAATTATATTTTACATGTTCATTTTGGTTTCTGGGTTGGACCTATAGAAAGCAGTACAATACCACATTCTCCCATCATACTTATTTATAAAAAGAACTAGAAGGGTATATAATTTATCAGCTGAATATATATATATATAATTATGAATAAATATTTGATAATGAACTATATATCTCCCATAACAATTATTTCTATATTTTATATCTGGAATAGAGATAATCTTCGTACCCAATCTAAATATGAATAATCGTTCTAACTCTAACTGCAAAATATCCCCACAGAATTATTAAGAATCAAATCACGATAAAATTGTTATAACATCTAATATTTATGGTTATAGTAAATATTTTCACTAAAATGTGATAACCCATTAGTATAAATTTCCAAAAACAAACCCATTATATATATAAATGTATAATCAAATAGATGATTTAAACAACATAAATTAACCACATAAGTCAATAACTACTTAATATACTTCTCCATATTAATAGTTTATACATGTATAAAACTACCCAATGAAGAACCAGAAAAATGATGAGGTTGTAAACAAATGAAAAAATAATAAAAGAATATGATTCACTATAATCATGAAACAAACATAGAGGTAAAAAGTTATTTAACATTATACCTGTCAAAATTGAATAACCCTCACTATGATCCATAAATTATTGTAAAAAACAAATATCTTCCACAGTAAAGAAAAATGACGCAATAGATTCTATAAGGTCTACTATATAAGACTGCCCCATTGATCATTCCCTTAGTGACACCCCACTAGTGATATCCAGTATATGGGTTGTATCAAATAGTAAAATCTATTATATATTGATATCACAAACTTATATTCGATGATTAGAATCTAAATTGTTACATTAACTTCCTTCATAATCCCACTATGTTAATATTAATATATATTTATTATTTCCAAACAAATGATAATTATTATGCTCCAATGGATTAAAACATTTATTGGGATAATTCATTAAATTATAAAAGCATATAAATATCTCCGCCAAATTAGAAGATAGATATGTGAATCAAATCTAGTAACACCATGAGAATAATCATCATTTACCAAAATAATTACATTCCTACTCTCTACTAGTACAAATCCTCATGTTTTGATTGATGTTTTATTTTCATCATAAATTTCATTCTCATCCACAATAAACTTGTTCGCCAACACCTAAATTGTTTTGAAACAAAATATATGAATTATATAGTAGATCTCGAGCAGAATCCCTATAAGGCCCCAGCCTTAAATATTAGATAATCTCGAGTTATTACAAGAATAAACATTGACGATATTTTCAGGTTTAGAGTTTTAGAGAATTAGATCATAAATCATTCATTACATTCCATATTTAAACAAGGTGGTTACATTAAATACAATATTCACTTTTCCCAGCAAAGGAAACATATTTAAAATTAATCATGGATTCTTTCTTGACACTTCCTCGACACTATCATCACATCATGTACATTTCCCATGACCTGTGAAAAACATTTCAAAAACATTGGATGAGCATAAAAAGCTTAGTAGGGGATATAAAAGTATGGAATGAAAACATTAGTCCATGTATACATACTAATTAATCAAATCATACTTTACTCACAAAACATAATCCTTTTATCATACCTCATGAAATTATATTATTTTTGAATAACTCGTAGATAACATAAGACATAAAGGTAACTTAAGGCATTAATAACATTCTTACGTAGGGAGTAACCCTCATGGTTACGTTTGGAATAACCATCAAAGTATATTCCCTAAATATCTTCGAAAAAACCTTAGCATTTAGCTCATTCACATTACCCAATGCATTGGTGAGATATCACGGGTTCACCCACCTTTAGTTTATCACAAAACCACCCATCTTCATTAACAATGACCAATAATGATAACACAATCTTATCACATAAAACATGCACAATGGAAACATAACATTTCCACATTTCAATCACAAGATATAAATACATCACATTGATATAATAAAAACATTATCAAAACCATTTTCAATACCAAAATAAAAGAAAAGTAAAACATGGTATTTATTTTTCATTTTAAAAAAGTTATGGCATGTAGAGGAAGCTGTAACTCAAATAATGGTCATGGCGGTGGAGAATTCATTGTCACTGAATACGTAGGACAAAAAAATTACCTTTTGACGATTAGTAAATGATTCATATAAAAAATATTCATTTTGAATAAATGTAATAGTGAATGGGGTTTATACACCGTATAAAAGAATGTCATGTATAAAACAAAATATGCCTCGATGAAAGGAGATTGAAACGAAGTCCCATACCTTGTGTCCTACTTGACATGATTTTTCTATAATCACATAAATAATATACTAGAGTTAATTTCTATTTGCATAAGAACCTTTTTCAAGTTCATTATTACTTTTATAACACTTATTACCATGTTGTGAAAATTATGTTTTTATTTAAGATAAAATGGTCGTTTTGTCGATCTTTGGTACTTGAGTAAAAAATAATCATCTTATAAATACAATTAGTTAATGTGGTAAAATATAACTTATATCTAGAATTATATTCATGAGGTAGATATCATATATATCCAGTATATAGATGCATTTATAATATTACATAACATTTAGAGGTAATAAATGAAATGCATCGTTCATGGATACGGTAAGTAGTACCTATGCATGAACGCTCCTTTCATTTATATTTTGTATTTAATGGAGTAAAATCATAATTATATAAAGGTATATTATAATTCTAGTATAATTTCATATATAATATCATTAAATCCATCCTTTATACATCCCACATATGGCATTAACTAATCAAATCACTTTGAGGGGCCGGTAGTCCGCACTTCCTAAAATGAAGATATCGCGTTTACCAATAATGGAAACCATAAGTTATGCCATATATGAAAAATAAAGAATAATAAGGAAACCATAGACATAATATATATCATAATAAATATAGTGACATCTTAATGGCCACCATGAAAGGTGTTAATAGAAGATTGAACAATCGTCGTTTCGTGAGGCAGAAATTCTCCATCCACAGAAATAGTATGTTCATTAACCATTAGACAGGAATGTGTGTAAATGTATATCAAATACATCTTATAACAACATCCTAGTATATTGGAGATACTAGTTTTTTAAAAAATTAATTTAATAAAAAGAGTTTAGGGGGTTGTAGAGGCAAAATAAAACAAAAGAACACAAGTGAATACATTACCTTTAAATCGGGTAACTGCTCTTGGTTTGATCCAAAATGGAAACTTGCAAGGATTTCTGCCTATGATATGGATTCCAAGATTTAGAGAGGGATGTGAAGAGATAAAATGAGAAGAGCGTGGACAAGCCAATGGCTTGAGAGATGTGGGTAAGGTGGTAGAGGTGGGGGCCTTTTATAAGAGGGAGGAGGGGCACTCTTGGAAAATCAACAAATGTTACATTATTATATAATGAGTATCTGATTTTAAAGGTCCCAAAATGATATATTTAGAGTATAAGGTGATAAGAGTTCGAAATCCACCAATACAATAGGTTTTTGACATGTTTAATTATTAGATTTTACATTTTCTTTTCAATTTATTTAAATCATTCATTAATGAGATAATCGCTGCATCATCATGATGTCATAAATATATTAATAAATTTAATGTCTAAAATTTATAGAAAAAATAAAATGATGTAGGAAATTATTTTAGATTTCCAATTACAATTTATATTCTAAGAGATAATTTACACATACAAAACTAATATTGTTTTACTTGGGTGATACATACTTTTGTTATACATTCCTTTAAAAAAATAATATAATAAAATGTCACTGTCACCCAAAAGTGATTTCATGGGGTCCCAATGATTGTCACAAGAAATTCCATGGTCTTCCATGACAAAACCAATATAATTAGGATACATTTTGGGGTAATTTGTTGTCATTATGATACTATTTTATTACCCTTAACTACCTGATTACGAATTAATCACGATAATTACAGATAATTATCGTCGTTACTATTCTTAATGTCCAAAAACAACAGATTCATAATTAAATAATTTGGACCTTCTAATTCCAAATATGGAATCCATTTTTCCAAATTCCAAACACAGAATTGAAGTAATTAATTTAAAAATAATTCTCGTTGTAAAAACAAATAGCGGGTTTTTTGGAAACAATATATATCAACAGTTTGACAATTGTTTATGTGCAATTTAAAATTGAAATTAATCCCAATGAACACCATTGGATTAAATGGTAAAAATATATTCTATTTAATCTTTAAAACCAATTAGAATGACAATCTATCAATATAATTAAATTATATTAAAAGGCAATATTGAAGTAAAATGCAGTATTTTTCAATATACATTAAAAAATGATCATTGTCAGAATAATATCCAAAACTTATCCAAAGTAAATTTCAATATCAAAATCCTAAAAAATAAGTTTATTTTGAAATATAGATATTATAAAATTTTCAATAGGGAGATTTAAAATTGGTTCGCCATCAAAAGGCAGTAAAACAATCTTTTAAAAATATTAGAGAATCCAATGCTAAAGATTGGATTTATTATAATTTTAATTCTCTAAAACACAATCTAATTCATAAATAGAAATAGATATGAAAACACATAATTCATCACATACTTGGTGTGTTACATCCTTCCCCCCTTTAGAAAATTGTTTCCTCACAATTTATGTACTTATCGAATAAGTGGAGTTATTTATCCCTCATTGCATTTTCAGTTTCCTATGTTGCCTCTTCAATTATGTGTTTTTTCCACAAAACCATTACATGATAAATCACCTTATTCTAAAATACATGCTCACTATGGTCAATAATAGGGAATGGTTGTTCCTCACAAGATAGATTCTCTTCTATCTGAACTACCTCTAGACTCAAAACATGATATGGATATGACATTTACTTCATTAACATTGAAACATGAAAAACATTGTGTTCCTGAGATAAACTCTGAGGTAAAGCCACTCAGTATGCAATTGATCCAACTCACTCCAGAATTTCATATGGTCCAATAATCCTTGGAATTATCATTCCTTTCTTACCAAATCGCATCACACATTTCCATGGAGATACTTTTAGAAAAACCTGATCATCTACCTCAAAAGAAAGATTCTTCCTCCTGTTGTTTGCATAAATTTTCTGCCCTCTTTGAACTATTCTCATGTTTTTCTGTATCAGCTGAACTTTTTCTACCAACTATTTTAATAATTATGGTCACATCAACTTCCATTCTCCCACTTCATCCCCAAAAGCTACATCTTGACACTACTTCCCATATAATGCCTCAAATGGTGCCATCTGTATACTGGAATGAAAACTGTTATTATAAGAAAACTCAACCGAAGAAATATTATGGTCCTAACATCCATGATAATCCATAGAAAAAACACATATCATATCCTCCAAAGTCTAAATTGTTCGTTCTGACTGCCCATCTAACTGAGGATGAACAGATGTACTAAAATCTCATTCAGTACCCAACGACTTCTGAAGGCCTTTCCAAATGTTAGAAGTAAACCTGGGATCACGATCAGAAATAATGGAGAGGGGAACTCCATGTAACCTGACTATATCATTAAGATACAAACGAGAATGTTGATATATGGATAAAATTTCTCATATAGTAAGTAAATGAGAAGATTTAGTCAAGAGATCAACAATAACCTAGATTTCATTATTACCTCGAGGTGTCTTCGGTAATCCCATAATGAAGAAGATGGATATATTCTGCCATTTCCACTCCAGTAATGGTAATGGTTGAATCATCCCTTTCATTAACTACTGATCTACATTAACCTGTTGACAATTCAATCATTTCATAGTAAAATCAGCAATATCTCTTTTCATTCCATCCCACCAGTAATAATCACGAAGATCTGTTTAAATCTTAGTACTTCCAGGATGAACTGAAAATGGAGAACTATGAGCTTCAAATAACAACTCTATCTTAAAATATGAATCACAATGCACACACAATATCTTCTCAACTCTCAAAACACAATCATTATAAATGATTAATTTAGTAAGCATGCCATGAACTAGCTCTACCTTTTTCTGCAACTCACTATCTTGCTTCTGTGGTTGCATAATTCTCTCAAATATAGAAGATTTCACTGATACCTAAAACAAAACAGAAGAACATCTTGCACCAACAACTTCTATGCCAAAGTTCATCAAATTCTTAACCAAAGTATCATGTTCCAACTGTAACATGGTTAATAAAGCATTACTATTTTTATTCAAAGCATCAGCCACTTTATTTTCATTTCCCGGATGGTAATGAATTGTACAATCATATTTCTTTATTAATTCTGTCCATATCATATATCTAATGTTCAATTCTTTCTAAGTGAATATATACTTTAAACTTTTGTAACAGGTATATATTTCACACTTTACTCCATACAAATGATGCCTCCAAATTTTTAAATCGAAAAAAACATCTGCTAATTCCAAATCATGTGTAGGGTAATTTATTTCATGAGTATTCAACTGACGTGAAGCATAAGAAATTACCTGATCATTATGCATTAGGACGCAACCAAGTCCTTTTAATGAAGAATCATTGTAGATAACAATCTCACAATTCCTAGAAGGTAGTTCCCAAAATGGAGAATTAACCAATTTTCTTTTCAATTCCTGATAACAATCATCACATTATTTTGTCCAGATAAACGTAAAACCCTTCCGAGTTAGCTTAGTCGTTGGGCTAGATAACATTAAAAAATTTATAACAAACCTTCAGTAATATCATGCCAAACTAAGAAAAATATGATTCACAGTAACATTTGTGGGTCTTGTCCATTCTTCAAAAGCCTTTGTTTTTGCAGGACAAATAGTTATTCCATCTTTAGAAACAATGTGACAAAGGAATGAATTTTTTTGCAACCAAAACTCACACATTATTAATTTCCCATACAATTTATTTTCATTTATGCTCTACAAAATAACCCTTAAATTACTTTTATGCTCCTATTTACTTTTAGAGAAAACCAAAATATCGTCAATGAAAACAACCACGAACTTATCCAAGAACTCATGGAAATTTATATTCATTTGGTCCATGAATACAATAGGTGCATTGGTTAACTAAAAAGACATTACTAAAAATTCATAATGGCCATATCTTGTACGAAATGCAGTCTTCGGGACTTCTGCTTCCATTACATTCAACTGATGGTACACTGATCTTAGGTCAATCTTTGAAAAATACTGAGCTCCTTGGAGATGATCATATAAATTATCGATATGAGTAAAAGGATATTTTTTCATAATAGTGATGTTATTCAAGGCTCTATAATCAATGCAAAGTCTCATAGAACCATCATTATTTTTTACATATAAGACATGAGAACCCCATTGTGATGTGATAGGTCAAATGAAACCTTTCTCTAATAAATCATGCAATTTCTCCTTCAACACTAAAAGTTCAATTTGAGCCATTAGATAAGGGGGTTTTGAAATTGGCATAGTATCATGAACTAAGCCAACCGTAAATTCAACTTCCCGATCTAGTATTATTCCAAGAAACTCGTCAGGAAAAACATTAGGATAATCATTTACCACTGGCACATCATTAATCTGAACAGTTCCTTTTTTTTCAACAATATGTGCAAGGTAACATTCATTTCCATCTTTTACAAGTTTATCATCCCCTTGATATGCTATCAATAGTAAGGGTTCATTATTTTACACAAACTAAAATTATTTCTAAAATGAAACTTCTTTAACTCTCAATCAATCAAATCATGGTAAATAGAGATTAAATCCATACCCAGGATAACATCAAACTCTACTAGAGGTAAAACAATAACTATTTCAAGTAGGATATTTCCAAAAATATTGATATAAAGATTTTTATAAATAAATTTTTCCTCAACATTTCCCCAAGGTGTTTTTACCACATGTTTAGGAGTCATTTCTTGAGATGGAATTCCCAATTAACTAGAAACTTTTACAGAGATGAAATAATGTGTAGACCCCGAATCAAACAACACAATGACATAATATTAGAAAACAAACAAAGTACCTGATACCACTTCATTTTATGGCCCAACATCTGATAAAGTAGTTGAAAAGGATTTCACCAAACCTTTTTGCTTGTAGTCTGACTGCTTCCCATCATTTGAGCACATTGTCGAGCACTTGTTTGCATAATGACCCATCTCATGACACATGAAAAATTTCACTAACTGTAAATCAAATTTGGTCTTACTGTCACCATGATCTTTTTCAGTGCAATCACGAGTCTTATGTCCCATATTACCACATTTATAGAAATTTCCAGAATTCAAAAGATATTCCCCAGCATGCCTTTTACCACATTTATCACAATATGAAAACTTAGTTTTATTACCATCAGACCTCTTTGAAGGATTTTTCCTTTTCTCCTACAACCTCGGTCTCTTCTTCTGTTGGTTGTTATAGAAAACATGATCATCAGAAAACTCCATTTCCACCTTATCAGCACATCGAACAATATTTTCCTAACTTTTGAACTCATGAGAAGCTAAAGCCCTTTGATATTTTGGCTTTAATCCTAAGTAAAAATGATTGATTTTACAATCAAGGTCACGAGTAAAATTTGGAGCATACCTTGCCAGAAGAGTGAACCTTTCTTCATAAGCAGCCACTGGGTCGTCATCTTGCCTCAATTCCAAGAATTGTTTTTCCATCCTAAGTCAAAAAACCATAAGAAAATATTTTTCTAGAAACATACCTTTGAAATAATCCCAATCAAGAGTTTAAATCTCATTAGTGTCCCTGATATGTTTAACCATTGACCACCACTGATCTGCTTCACCCTCAAAATGGTAAATATCAAGACCAACCTTTTAACTGTCTGAACACCCCATGATATCGAATATATTCTCCAGGGCTTTAATCCAACCTTCAGCTAGAACAGGGTCAGATGATCCTCTGAATGATGGGGATGTTTCCTCCTGAAATGTTTCACCACTGACATGTTACTCTGCCGTTGATCTGGCTGATCTAATGCATGGATACCACCACCATTTATCGCTTTAGTCAACTGTTCCATTACTACAAATTATTATTCAGTTCCAATTTCTACCATCACAGGATGCTGATTCAGAAGGTCATTTCCATCTTTATGCCTTCTTAGCACTGCTTCCCTATTTTCTCTGTGGAAAACCATTCTGAAAAAAATGTCTTAGATGAAGCAACATGGAAATCCTCAAATGCTATATCATTTCAATTTGACCAAAAAAAAATTATTTTTGGATAATAATTTAATATAATTCGAACACCTAAAGATATATAAACCTCCCGATGATACCAACTATAAGGACCTAGCCATAAATATTACTTAATCATTAGTTATTACTAGAATACACATTGAGGATGTTTTCAGGATAAGATTTTTAGAGATTTAGATCATAAATCATGCATTACATTCCACATTTAAACAAGATGGTTACATAAAACACAATATTCACTTTTCCCATCAATGGAAGCATTTTTAAAATAATACATGGATTATTTCTTGACACTTCCGCGACACTATCATCACATCATGTACTTTTTTCTTGACGTGTGAAAAACATTTCAAAAACATGGGATGAGCATAAAACGACCAGTAGGGGATATAAAAGTACGGAATGAAAACCTTTGTCCATGAATACATAAGAATTAATGAAATCAAACATTACTCATAAAACATATGCACTTTATCATACCTCATGAAATCATAATATTTATGAATAAAACATAGAAAACATAAGACATAAAGGTAACTTGAGGCATTCATAACATTTTTACGTAAGGAGTAACCATCATGGTTACGTTTGGAATACCCATCACAGTATATTCCCTAAATCTCTTTGGAGAGACCTTAGAATTTAACTCCTTCACGTTACCCAATGCATTGGTGAGCTATCACAGGCTCACCCATCTTTAGTTTATCACAGAACCACCCATCTTCATAAGAAAATGACCAAGAACCATAACATAATCGTATCACATAATACATGCATAAAGGAAACATAACATTTCCACATTTCAATCAAAAGATATCAATACAACACATTGATATAATAAATACATTATCAAAACCATTTTCAATACCAAAATAAAAGAAAATTAAAAAATGGTATTTATTTTTCATTTCAAAAAAGTTATGGATTCTAAAGGAAGCCGAAACTCAAATAATGGCCACGACGGTGGAGAAGTCGTTGTCACCACATACGTATGACAAAAACATTCCCTTTTGTCCTTTAGTAAAACACTTCCTATAAAAAAGATTCCATTTGAATAAAAGTAAAACTCAATGGGTTTTGTACACTTTATAAAATAATGTTGTGTATAAAATAAAATAAGCCTCAATGAATGGTGATTGAGACAATGTACCATACCTCGTGTCTGACTTGACATGATCATTCTTTAATCTCCTGAATAATAAACTAGAATTAATTTCTACTTTCTTAAGAACATTTTTAAAGTTCATTATTCCTTTTATATCACTTATTACCATGATATGAACATTATGTAATTATTTTAGTTAAAACGATCATTTTGTCGATCTTTGGTACTTGAGTCAAAGATAAACATATTATATTATAAGTTGTTCATATGGTAAAATATCCCTTATATCCATAATTATATTCATGAGGTAGATATCATATATATAATATATATCTAGTACATACATGCATTTATAATATTATATAACATTTATAGGTACGAAATGAAATGCACCGTTCAGGGAGACGGTAAGCCGTATGTACGCATGAATGCTACTTTCATTTCTTTTTTGTATTTAATGGAGTGAAATCATAATGATATAATGGTATAATATAATTCCAGAATAATATCATATATAATATCATTAAATATATCCTTTATATGTCCCACATATGTCATTAATGAATCAAATCACTTTGAGGGGGCAGTAGTCCGCACTTCCTAAAATGAAGATATCACGTTTACCGATAATGGAAAACATATGGTATGCCATAAATAAAAAATTCAGAATCATAAGGAAAACATATACATAATATACATAATATATAAATAGAGTGACATATTAATGGGACCATGAAAGGTGTAAAAAGATGATTGAACAATCATAGTTTCGTGAAGCAGAAATTCACAATCCACAGAAACAGTATGTTCTTTAACCATTAGACGGAAGTGTGTGTAATTGTAAATATAATTTCATAAAAATAGCCTAGTATATTATAGATACTGTTTTTGTTAAAAAATATGATAATAATAAGCGTTTAATGTGTTGGAGATGCAAAATAAAACAAAAGAACACAAGTGAATACAATACCTTTAAATCTGGTAACTCCTCTTGGTTTGAACAAAAATGGTTTCTTGAAGAGCATTATGCATAAGGTAACGCTTATAGGATAAATAGAAGGATGTGGAGAGATAAAATGAGCAGATATTGGCTGATCCAAAGGCTTGATTGGTGTGGGTAAGGTGGTAGAGGTTGGGGCCTTTTATAAGAGGGAGGAGGGGCACTCTTGTAAAATCAAGAAATGTTACTTTATTATATAATGAGTTTCAGATTTTAAAGGTCCCAAAATGATATATTTCTAGGATAAGGTCATAAGGGTTCTAAATCCACTCATCCAATAGGTTTTTGATAATTGTATTTCTTACACATTACATTATCTTTTCATATTATTTAAACCATTCATTAATGAGGTAATCGCTGCATATTCATGATATCATAAATAAATTAATTTATTTAATGTATAAAAATTATAAAAAAACCCATGATGTAGGAATTTGTATCAGTTAGGAAATGACTATTTATAGACTAAGAAATCATTTACACAGAAAAAATTAAAATTGTTTTACACGGGTGATTCATACTTTGGTTAAACATTCCTTTTAAAAAAATTAATATAATAAAATTTCACTATCACCCAAAAATGATTCCATGGGCTCCCAAGGTTTGGCACAAGGAATCCCATGGTCGGCCATGACACAACCAGTAGAATTAGGAAACATTTCGGGGACATTTGTTATTATTATGATATTATTTTATTACCCTTAACTACGCGATTACTAATTAATCACGATAATTAATGATAATTACCGTCGTTAATATTCATAATGTCCAAAAACAAAAGAATATTTATTACATAATTTGGACCTTATTATTATAAATATGGAATCCATTTTACCAAATTCCAGACACATAAATTTTATTAATTAATTTGTAACTAATTTCCATTGTCAAAATAAATGGCGGGTTTTTTAGAAACAAAATCTATCAAAAGTTTGACAATTGTTTATGTCCAATTTCAAAGTGAAATTAATACCAATGGCCACCATTGGATTAAATGGTAAAAACATATTCTATTTATACTTTAAAAAAATAAGAAGAAAATATATCCATATAATTAAATTAGATGAAAAAGCAGTTTTGAAGTAAAATGTAGTATTTTTCACTCTTCATTAAAAAATGAACATTGTTAGAAAAATACCAAAAATTTATCCAAATTAAATTTCAATGTACCAATCCTAAATAATAAGTTTATTTTTAAAAATAGAGCTTTGAAAATTTTCAATAGATAGATTTAAAAATGGTTCTCCATCAAAAGGTGGTATACAATATTTTAAAAATATTAGATAATCAAATGCATAAGATTGAATTTATTCTCATTTTAAGACCCTAAAACACTATCTAATTCATAAATATATATAGATATGAAAAACCAAAATTTTTTACTTAATTGGGATGTTACAATCCCATTTCCAAAATAATGGGCCTAAAAAATATCTGCGCCTCCCAAGGAATAATGAAATTGAATGAAAGCAATGAATTTGGAAGAATATTTATGATATAAAATACATCCCTTCATATGATTGAAGAAATATGGAATTATATTCATCTTAAATATATAAGAACAAAAATAATCAATAAATTGAGAAAATTGATATCATTTTTTAGCTATTTAATCCTCATCACATGTCTAAATATTTCCCAAAAATGTTTAGAATATCTCATAAACAAATAATTTTTCATCATTATTTATTTTATACCTTATTAATTATTTGAATAAATGAAATAAAACTAACATTTTTAAACTCATACAATTCAATGACCAATAAGAAATTATAAAAACAAATATTTATCTTTATTAAAAGTCTTAATCCACATCCAGGATAACCACCAATTCCTATTATGTGTTTCTTTATACTGCATGGTTAACCTTCATCAGTCTCTAACTATGTTCTTTTAAACTTGTATTTATAGATAATCATCAAGAGTATGATTATCTACTTCCCACATATGTTATAATTATTAGAGAACTAAAACTCATCCCATTTATTATATATGTTCATTTGACTTTCCAAATGTTTAGAAAATTATTTATAAAAATAAACACAAATTTATATAATAAAAAAATCAAATAATAAAATGATATTAAACAATAATTCATATATATGATTAAAAATTAGCGACTCATACTAATTAATTTCACAATATTGTTGAAATATCTGTCATCTAGTGATATACAAATCAATGTTAAGATATTCTTGATAAAATATAATTCACAGAATTCAGAAAATAGCCAAATTATTTGATGAAACAACACTACGTGTAACTGTATAATTTGAATTAGTAATATCTATTTTCTCATAATATATAAACTCCATAAATAGTTACCCCATTACATTACATGTTTATTATTTCATATATTATATTCATAATCATTTTGTGTACCTATAAAATGATAGAATAAAATAGTAGTAAGAACCTATGAAACATATACCTACTCAAGTATTTGGTATATGATTATATATGTAATATTTTAATACAAATTTGACTCTTCTTATAACATATTAAAGTTTCATTACATGACTATTAAATCACTATTAGGATATACAATATAATAGTGTCACAATCCAGTATCTAAAGGTTATTTTTGTGAATAATGTAGGATCATAGATTAATTATACAATTTAATATATAAAAATATCTAAAATCCATCGTTTTCCCCAAAAATTCATACATATTCTCCTTAGACAATATAGTATACAATATATATACATCATAACATTTAGGAAAAAAACCACATAGTTGTGAACAAATATAACATCTTGTTCACTTATAATAAATTTCCATAATAATTCGTTCATATAATTGAAAAAATATTGTGTCATATTAATTCAAGGTACACATTTTATCATGGGATAAATAACATTAACAATTAAATTTGAGGGATAAATAATTTCAGTACCACTCATCGCATCATAAAATACTAATAATAATCCTTTCCATATGATGGATGAATTTTTATTGTTCAAATAATCATGATAAAGAATGTATTTCATAAAATAATTCACATAATATTTATAAAAAATGGACAATAAATTTCATAAATCATTAAGGTATATCATTAATTTAAAAAAGATTATATATATGTATAAATGTATAAATTACACAAGAGGGATCAAGATATGTTTTTAAAATAGGATAAGTTATTAAAAATTGTTGTTGATTGATTATAAATTATTTTTGATGGGTGGAAACACATATGTCCCAAAATATAAATAAAATTTTAATTTAGAAGAATTTTTTTACTACTGTAAAATCCATATTTAAATAAATGTGAAATAACATGCAACCCAAAAGGAAATGTATGGGTTTGATAATCCCAATACATTTAATATTAGTTTATTTAATTAGCTTTTAGCGATTTGAATAGTACACAAACGTTTATTTATTCATGAATTGAACTGAATTATTATAATTATTTATACTATATATAAAATATATTTATTTGAATACTTTACGATGATATAACATAATAATGATACATTTATACTTTAAAATTTTCTGAAAAAATTCAATTTTTAAATTTTCAATTATTGTTCAATGTTATTTCTTTAATAGTATATTAAATTTCAAAAGCATAAAAACATTTATTTATATATTTATATGTAATAATAATATATTATAATAATTCATTAGTTTGATGATTAGAAAGTAATTTGGGATATCCCCATTAGTGGTTAACCGACTGTTAATGGATCATTATCCAAGGACGAGGAATGAAAATAATTAAATATAAATACATAATATATATGATTATTTAGTTAGGATAACACAATTAATAAAATTTATCCGTAATAACTAAATAATTAAATATTATTTTTGTTTCAATGGATGGATAAAAGAGGATGATAAGTGGAAAACAGAAAAATGGGATTATGAAATTATATCATCTTTTTGGTATTTCTTATATTTTATTCCACATGACTCCCATTATAATTGGACTTGGTTACTCTTAAACATCTATAACTATTATTAAAGGACAAAGGGATAAAATTTCCAATGTGTATCTATTTTGGTATTTGAAGGTGTAATGGTGTTACAATGGAAAGGGGTGGGGTTTTTTATACTTTAGAGGAGATTAACTTTTAATGAAAATTATTTAATAACATAATATATCAAAGGAAAACCATATAATAATGATATTAATGACATAATAGATAATATTTAAATATAATATAATTATATTATGAATATAAAGATGGTTTAAATTATAAATAAATAGTATACTATACATGAATATGGAGAAAATAAAAAAATTTATTAATGAAATAATATATATTTTGGACTTTTAGATGATTATTTTTTTGGATGGAAAATAATATAATTTTTTTGATTAACATGTTTATCAAATTTATTGTTTCCCAATATATGAATTATTTTCTAGAGTTTATTAAATATTTTTTAGATGGTTATATATTTAACAACATTAATGTTTCATAAAATAATTCAAATAAATAAAATTTATTTAGTATAATTTCTTATATGCAACACCGAGTTTCAACGTAATGTGACATCCTATTAAAATATTATAGATAATATTATTTTTATCACAATGAGAGTAGAACGGTATTTATGGTTATAATTTACTAAATTATGAATATATATTATTTATAAATGTATAAAAAATAATTATTTTATGAAACAGTTAATTATAAATGATAATAAAAAACCATATGGCGTTAAATGATAAATATTTTTGAAAAACTATTTATATTAAAAAAATCATATATTATATAATTAAATAAAATAATTCAATTTAACTAAATTAGTTTAAGGTAATTTATATATTATATATTCATTAACTTTTCTAAATTTAATTTTATGTGTATCATATGTATGTGATGACAATAAATCCAATTTGACAATTAAAATATTTCTTTTTCTAAAAATTATATTTATCATATTATGTGAAAATTATTAATAAATAATTTATTAAAATTTCAAAAAATGTATGTGAAATATAATATTCTTTTATGATATCAAAGTGTATAATTAATATTCAAGTGAATATATGAGAATTTTTTGGAAAATTAATGATTTCAGTGAATATTGAAAAATACTTCTTTTCATTAATGGGTGAATTTTGATTCAAATTATTTACATTAAATTGTATTTTATTTAATATAAAATTTATTTCAATTACCTATTTATTAATAATATTTTTTTCATTTGAATACATTTCAAATTTATGTATAATATATTTACATTTTAAATCTTTTGAATAATTTCTCTTTCGAAAATTAATTTCACATCATTACTATGGGTGTAATATTAAATTATATTATTCATATTATATGAATGAAATATATAAAATTTGATGAATTATTTTGAATATGAAAAATATATATTAAATAATTATTTATTTTTATTTCATTGTTAAATTGATTACTAAAAATTTAAAATATTTACTAATATAGTTATGATCTAAAAGGGTTTACTTGGGGAATAAATATAAAATATGATGTTTCAAATGATAAAAATAAATATAACAATGAAATAATTTATATATTAAAATTTCATAATTGATAATGTTCTATTAAAGATTAATTTTTAGGTTTTTATTTTAATAATTGTGAGTGCAAATTATTTGTTCCCAAATTTCAGGTTTAACGTAAAACCCACATATAAAATGTCTCCCAAAATCATATCCACATCAAAATTCCAAAAAATTTTGTGTTGGTGGATCCTTAAAAAATGAATTCCTTAATTTTGTCCCTAGTTACTAGATTCCATGCGGAGATTATAAATCTATAAGTAGAATACATTATGTTAAGCCAATTTAGGTTTTATAATGAATAAGTTATGTTTTAAACTATATATTTTTTAATATATATTCTTATAAATAATTAATATATTATTAAATAATGTATATGTAATAAAAATATCATAAAAATATAATTATACTATTATTTTTACTCTATTCCTTATACCATTCTCCTCTTCCATCAAAATGGAAGTGAAGCATCAATTTTCTATACGTCAGACGACTGCCACACAACATAATGTTATCTTTTTCTTTCACTGCATCTCATGGACGGATACAATGATGTATTTAATGTTTATAATATATATTTATTATAAATTTAATCATATTTATGAATAATATCACACATATCTACTTATATTTCATCATTTTGTAAAACTATATCATCGCTCGCATGTCCGGTGGACTACCGCCTCATAAATATATGTGATGATTTATTAATTTATATTTCACATTATTAATAACAAGGATATATTAAATTAATATTATAATATATTCATAATAAAATTATTATTGTTGATTTTTTATATCTCATATATCATATCAGTGTCCATTATTTGGGATAGGTCAGTGTTATTCATTTGAATGGAAGACATTTGTCTCACGAAGTTGTGCGATTCATTATTCAAGATTTATTCTCAAGGATGTAAAATATGGTATGTTTAATAAATATATATTTGGTAAAAATGAAATAAAATATAATAATTTAAGGAAATATGTTTAATATGATTATTTAATTTATAATTTCTTGAATATGGAAATATTATTCATGGATACATACATCCTACAATCTTCAGGAACAATATATTTAATTATCAATATATAATATATATTACATAAAAATACAAAAAAAATCAGAATATATATGATTTTAATATCATTATTAAAATTTTAGGGATTAGTTGCTAATTATAAATTTATGTGGACATAAAAATAATACATACATAAACAACAAAGCATTTACTAACCAAAATTTGATTTTATCAAGGAATTGATAAAACACTTAGAAAAAAAGAAAATTTTAAATCAGATATGATAACATATATATTCATGGTTTAAAATTTGATTTATAATAATTATCTTGTTATTTTTAATATCATTAATCTATTTTTTTCATGATATTTAATTTTTATTTTTATGTTTTTTTAATGGTGGTGTTATTCAAAAAACTACTAAGGTAGTAAGAGTATTCTTTCTAGATTATTAATAATTATTTTATAAAATATATTAATAGATTATATTCTTTAATGGGTAATGTATAAAAACCATTTCACATCTATAATCATAACAAAATTTATTGTAATGAATTTAATGTTTATCATAACTGTATTCCAACTAAGGGTTTACTTTTCAATATCGCTGAAGATGTAATGATTTTATGATTAAATATCATCGTTAAATGGGATTATTTATATTACTGATTCTGATTGTGAAATATTATGGTTTATCTCTCAATAAACACATTACTTTTTTAGTTATATAGTATTTTTAAAACAACTTTTCCCTTTAATTTCCTCCATTTAGGAATTAATAATATCTTAAAAAAATTTAAACCAAACCCAAATGATTTATATATTTCTAAAAAAATAATTATTTGTTCAATATCAATAAATTAAATAAATAGTTTTAATAATATATAATGTTCTTCTATAATTTTTATGGTTATTTGTATTTTTTCTTGATTTTCTACTAATTTTATTATATATTAGTCTTTTTATTTTCAACACATGGCATGTGTTTGTTGTCTAAAAAATGTGACTGGAATAATTATTTTAACACGTACATTATTTACATCCATCGTGGACAAATTTTTTTAATGAATCCGTTATAATTTCCAATTTTTATTTTCAAATAAAATTATTTCCATAATTTTTTATGAATGGTTATATATAAAAATATTTTTTTGAATATTTATTTATATCCTCTAAAATGATTCATAATGTTTTTTAAAAATTTTATTCGGTGTAAGATGAATTTTTTTTTATATAAATTATTTTTTAATGGAAGAAATATTGAATTATAACATTCATAATATTTCACGGGATAGTTTGTTTTCACGATTGAATAAATTTTATGAACCCATTTTCATTACCATGAGTAATGATATGATAAAATTTTTAGGAAACCCATTTCATTTATTCAGTTCTGATATAATGATTATTTATGATCATAATTAATGTAAATTTATGGATTATGTTATCAGTGGGAACAATATATCCATTTAATGAAATGAGTATTTATTAAATTTCTTATGAGGTCTAATGTTAAAAGGGAGGTTATCTACACCCATAAAATAATGTACGTAGGTGGTTATCCCATGCCCAAATCAAGTACATGGGAGGCTAGTCTATGCCTAAAATGTAATTAATATTATAGAGGGTGTATTTAACATATGGATACCTATGATTTTTCGTATTCCAAAATTTTTGTCTTATGGAATTATTATGAAATCAGGGATCATGTTTGTTGATTTATGTACAATACATGTATTATGAACAAACCATATTTATTCCATTACTAAATTTTATGATCTTTGATATGAAAGGGTATTATTTTCATATGATATGATCATATTATCATAACCATAATAAAAAATTATGATTCTATATTTAAATAGTTTGACATTAATTATCATATATTGTTACTCATTGTTAAATTTATTTTTCCAATGATAATATAATAACTATTATATTTGATATTTCTATAAAGGGTGATAGTATTTATTACCAAGGTTGGAGATGGAATAGATATCTAATTGACCAGTTGGTTAGGATTCCAGTTTTTCGAAGTAATTTTTCATTTATGATCCATGGGTGTGCATTTTTTAAATGGAATTTATATTCATCTAAACTACAAAATATCTATATATGAATATATTGTCTCTCTATAGTTTGTATTAGAAGATATGTATTGCTATAATTTGGAAACTAGGCTAAGAAAACCATAATGAGATCAACAGAGATATGTCAAAGGATATGTCTGTAGAAAATTCTATACATATGAAAATATTATAGAATATTGGTCAAGGATAAGGATATTTGATTCCTAGAAAAACACTTTTATTGCGTATAATAACTAGACATGGTTCCGGAACAGATGAATATAATGGTAAGAAATCTAAATATGGTGTGTTGTGAATAACCTAATAAATAAATGGTACATAACAATGGAACATAAGACACATATATTTTAACACTCTTTGGTGAAATTCAATGGAAATTTAAAAAATCATTATGAAAAATCTGGAGGGCATAACATTGGTAAATTTAATTAATTAAATGAATCCTACACTTCCATAGATTATGAATAATATATCAGGATTTTGACATCTTATGAGTGATTTATCATTATAATGTGGCTTCATGGTATTAATATTTTTACAAATTCTATAATTATTTTTTTTAATCTACTAATCCCCAATATACCATGTTAATGATGAATTAAATGGAAACTAAAACGATATAACTCCTTATAATTTTAATTTTATTTGAGTTGGAATGAAAATTATCATATGGATGATCAGATATCATCCTCATTATTTTAATAATGATTAGTATCCATATTAGAAATGGAGGTAATAATTATTTTTCTAGTCCTTAATGGGGTTACTTCCACCATATTTTACCAGTTCTAGTGATCAACTATTTTCGAATTAATGGATAAGAACCAATGAAAGGATATTTTTGTTCCTCTATTGATATAAGATGATAATTTAATTATGGTTGTTTATCGTTTGGATGAAAAAAGTATTAATGGTGTAATTTCATAATAAATACATGGAAACATTATGAAATTGAATCTATATATTAGGCTGTTTTTATGACATTATTTTTAAATATTTACTTTTATTGCATTCAGTGAACAGAAATTGAGGCCGAATTCCTTCAGGTAAACCAAATAGAAAAATAATCGATTAGTTCCTATGAGGTAACATTTTCATGATATAAGAGGTGTTATTATGGTTTTATCATTTATGATAAGATTTTGTATCAGTGATTATTTGGTATATTAAACAATGTATCAAAATATACTTGATTTTTCAATTAATCATGTTTGTTTGGTATGAAAAAAATAATGAGGATTAATGGAATAACACAAAGATATGTCGAGATGAAGATGACATATCATTCATGGTCTTATCTTAGTAGGAAAATAAGATGCAATTTTCTTAACAGTATTATAAAATATTTTATCTATGGGAATACTTTTTATCAAGAAGTTGAATGGAAAAATAATTTTAATAACTATATTATTAATTAAAATATATTTGAATTTACAATATATATACCACTCGTACATTGGTTCTTCGTGTGAAATGAGTTTTTGAAATATGAATATGATTTATAAAATCTAATTCATAAAGAGATATATATGAAACAATAAACTATAATGAAATAGGGAAATAAGAAAACATGTGAAATCCTAAAAATTGATGTTAATCATGACAATTAATTGGAAAAAATATTTTAATTTTTAGTTTTATATTTCATGATTTATTCCAAAATAATTATCCCAATAAAAATATTATAATTTTTCAATTAGTGATTTTTTGTGTTTTTATAATCATTGATTTTCACCTTATAAATGGATTGTAGTATAAAAAAATTTCATTTTATATTGTATTGGTGAAAGGCTTTTCCATTGAATATAATGAAAATTCATCTTTATAAAAAAATGGATTATTTTATAGAATAAATGGTTAGATTATATATATATATAGATTCAAGAATTATTTTGTATATGTATTTTACCAATGATATTTCAGGTTTATCCTAAAACCCACATATAAAATGTCACCCAAAATCATCTCCACATCACAATTCAAAAACATTTTGGGTCGGTGGATCCTTAAAAAATGCATTCCTTAATTTTTTCCCTAGTTACTAGAGTCCTTGCTGAGATTATAAATCTATTAGTAGAATACATTATGTTTATCCAAATGAGTTTTTATAAAGAATGTGTTATGTTTTAAACTATATATTTTTTATTTATATACTCTTATAAATAATTAATATATTATTAAATAATGTATATATAATAAAAATATCTTAATAATATAATTATTCTATTATTTTTACTATATTCCTTATACAATTCTCCTCTTCCATCAAAATGGAAGTGACGCATAAATTTTCTATACGTCAGACTACTACCACTCAACATAATGTTATCTTTTTCATTCACTATATCTCATGGACGGATACAATAATGTATTTAATGTTTATAATACATATTTATAATAAATATAATCATATTTATTAATAATATCACACAAATCTTCTTACATTTCAACATTTTGTAAAACTATATCATCGCTCGCATGTACGATGGACTATCACCTCATAAATATATGTAGTGTTTTATTAATTTCTATTTCACATTATTAATAAGAAGGATATATTAAATTAATTTTATAATATATTAATAATAAAATTATTATTGTTGGTTTATTATATCTCATATATCATATTAGTATCCATTTTTTGGGATAGGATAGTGTTATTCATTTGAATGGAAGAAATTCATCTCACGAAGTTGTGTGATTCATTATTGAAGATTTATTTTCAAGGATATAAAATATGGTATGTTTAATAAATATATATTTGATAAAAATGAAATAAAATTTAATAATTTAAGGAAACATGTTAAATACGATTATTTAATTTCTAATATATAGAAAATGGAAATAGTATTCATGGATACATACATCCTACAATCTTCAGGAACAATATATTTAATTATCAATCTATAATATATATTAAATAAAAATATAAAAAATTCAGAATATATATGATTTTAATATCATTATTAAAATTTTCGGGATTGTTTTCTAATGATAAATTTATGTGGACATAACAAATAATAAATACATAAAAAAACAAATCATTTACTAACCAAAATTTTATTTTATGAAGGAATTGATAAACCAGTTAGAAAAAAGAAAAATTTAAATCAGATATGATAACATATATATTCATTGTTCAAATTTTTTTTTATAATAATTATGTTGTTATTTTTAATATCATGAATCTATTTTTTTCATGATATTTAATTTTTATTTTGATTTTTTTTAATATTGGTGCTATTCAAAAAACTACTAAGGTAGTAAGAGTATTTTTCTAGATTATTATTAATTATTTTATAAACTATATTATTAGACTATATTATTTAATGGGAAATATATAAAAACCATTTCACGTCTATAATCATAAAATTTTTTATTGTAATGAATTTAATGTTTATCTTAACTGTATTCCACCTAAGGACATACTTTTCAATATCACTGAATATGTAATGATTTTATGAATAAATATCATCGTTAAATGGGATTGTTTATATTATTGATTCTGATGGTGAAATATTTAGGTTTATCTCTCAATAAACACATTACTTTTTTAGTTATATTGTATTTTTAATGAAACTTTTCCCTTTAATTTCCACAATTTAGGAATTAATGATATCTAATTTTTTTTTTAAACCAAACCCAAATGATTTATATATTTCTTAAAAAAATAATTATTTGTTCAATATCGATAAATTAAATAAATGTTTTTATTAATATATAATGTTCTTCTAGAATTTTTAAGGTTATTTTTAATCTTTCATGATTTTTTACTATTTTTTTATATATTAGTCCTTTTATTTTCAACACATGGCATGTGTTAATTGTTTAAAAAATGTGAATGGAATAATCATTTTAACACGTACATTATTTCTTTCCATCATGAACAAAAAATGTTTTAATGAATCCATTATAATATTCAATGTTTATTTTCAAATAAATTATTTCCATATTTTTTTTATGAATGGTTATATCTAAATTTTTTTCTTGAAAATTTATTTATATCCTCTAAAATTATTCATAATGTTATTTAAAAATTTAATTCCTTGTAAGATGAAATTATTTTGATATAAATTATTTTTTAATGGAAGCAATATTGAATTATAACATTCATAATATTTTATGGGATAGTATGTGTTCACGATTGAATAGATATTATGAACCCCTTTTCTTTACCATCAGTAATGATATGATGAAATTTTTAGGAAACCAATTTCATTTATTCAGTTTTGATATAATTATTATTTATTATCTTAATGAATGTAAATTTATGGATTATATTATGGGTGGGAACAATATATCCATTTAATGAATTGAGTATTTATTAAATTTCTTATGAGGTATAATGTTACAAGGGAGGTTATCTACACCCATAAAATAATGTACGTAGGTGGTTATCTGATGCCCAAATCAGGTACATGGGAGGCTAGTCCATGCCTAAAATGTAATGAATTTCATGGAGGGTGTCTTTGACATATGGATATCTATGATTTTGTGTATTCCAAAATTATTGTCTAATGAAATTTTTATGACATTAGAGATCATGATTGTTGATTTCTGTACAATACATGTATTATGAACAACCAATATTTATTCCATGACTCAATATTATGATCATTTATATGAAAGGGTATTATTTTCATGGGATATGATCATATTATCATAACCAAATGCAAAAATCATGATTCTATATTTACATAGTTTTACTTTAATTATCATCTATTGTTACTCATTGTTAAATTTATTTTTCCAATGATAATATAATAACTATTATATTTGATATTTCTATAAAGGGTGATAGTTTTGATTACTAATTTTTGAGATGGAATAGATCTCTAATTAAAAAGTTGTATATGATTCCAGGTTATCGAAGTCATTTTTCCTTTATGATCCATGGGTGTGCATTTTTTAAATGGAATATATATAAATCTAAACTACAAAATATGTACACATGAATATCTTGTCTCTCTATAGTTGGTATTAGAATATATGTATTTCTATAATTTGGAAACTAGGCTAAGAAAACCATAATGAGATTAACCGAGATATGTCAAAGGATATGTCAGTGGAAAATTATTTACATAGGAAAATATTATAGAATATTGGTCAAGGATAGAGATATTTTATTCCTAGAAAAACACTTTTATTGGATATAATAACTGGACATGGTTCTAGAACAGATGAATATAAGGGTAAGAAATCTAAATATGGAGTGTTGGGAATGACCTAATAATTACATGGTACGTAACAATCGGACATAAGACACATATATTTTTACACTATTAGTTGAAATTCAATGGAAATTTAAAAAATCATTATGAAAAATATGGAGGGCATAATATTTGTAAATATAATGAATTAAATGAATCCTACACTACCATAGATTATGAATAATGTATCATTATTTTCACATCTTATAAGTGATTTATCATTGTAATGTGGCTTCATTGTATAAATATTTTTACTATTTATATGATTATTGTTTTATTTAATTTACTAATACCTGATATACCATTTTAATGATGAATTAAATGGAAACTAAAATGATATAAATCCTTATAAATTTAATATTATTTGAGATGGAATGAAAATTCTCATATAGATTATCACATATCATTCTCATGATTTGAATAATTATTGGTATCAATATTATAAAAAGAGGTAACAATTACTTTTCTAGTCCTTAATGGGGTTACTTCCACCATATTTTAACAGTTCTAGTGATATTCTATTTTCAAATTAATGTATAAGAACCAATGAAAGGATATTTTTGTTTCTCCAGTGATATAAGATGAAAATTTAATTATGGTTGTTTATCCTTTGGATGAAAAAATGTATTAATGGTGTAATATCATAATAAATACATGGAATCATTATGAAATTGAATCTATATATTGGTCTATTTTTATGACATTATTTTTAATTATTATCTTCTATTGCATTCAGAGAACAAAAATTGAGGCTGAATTACTTCAGGTAAACCAAATTGAAAAATAATCTATTAGTGCCTATGAGGAAACATTTTCATGATATATGAGGTGTTATTTTGGTTTTATCATTTATGATAAAATTATGTATGAGTGATTATTTTGTGTATTAAACAATGTATCAAAATAGACTTGATTTTTCCATTAATCTGGTGGGTTTGGTATGAAAAAAATGATGGGGATTAATGGAATAACACAAAGATATGTCGAGATGAAGATGACATATCATTCATGATATTATCTTAGTAGGAAAATAGGATGAAATTTTCTTAATGGTACTATAAAATATTTTGTCTATGGGAATGATTTTTATCAATAATTTCAATAGAAAAATAATTTTAATAACTACATTAATAATGAAAATATTTTTGAATTTACAATACATATACCACCCAGACATTTGTTCTTCATGTGAAATGAGTTTTTGAAATATGAATATGAATTATAAAATCTAATTCATAAAGAGATATATATGAAACAATAAACTATAATGAAATAGGGAAATAGGAAAACATGTGAAATCTTAAAAATTGATGTTAATAATGACAATTAATTGGAAAAAATAATTTATTTTTTAGTTCTTTATTTAATGATTGATTCCGAAATAATTATCCCATTAAAAATATTATAATTTTTCTATTAGTGATTTTTGTGTGTGTTTATAATCATTTATTTTCCCCTTATAAATGGATTGCAGTATAACACAATTTCATTTTATATTGTATTGGTGAATGTATTTTCCCTTGAATATAATGAAATTTCATCATTATAAAAAAGAGATTATTTTATAGAATAAATGGTAGATTATATATATATATGGATTCAGGAATTATTTTTTATATGTATTTTACCAATGATATTTTTATAATAATAATGATGAAAAATCCATAGAATGAGTTGATTTTGGAATTATATTTGTCTCATTGATAGATTAATCAACTATTTAAGGACATAAAATTTTGTATAAGAGTTTATCGAAAATAATATGTTAGTATTAAAAAAACCAGTTTTTTCATTTATATGATTATTTAATATCTAGGTTAATGATATTTTCGGAGATATTTATGGTAATAAATTTTTTTACTATACTATATCTTTTAGTGAAAAACATTTATGATGATGAATTTTATTAAATTTTTTTGGATAGTAATAAAGGTATTAATAATTTTGTGGTTTATATAAGACATGATGTTGATGTAAATATTGGTTATTGTAACTTTGGGTGTGTATTAATATAGTTTATAAAAATTATAACATGCATACTAGCTGTTAACCTTTCACATCCATCATAGAAATGAGGATTGAAGCCACAACTGAAGTATGACAACTGTATATTATCTATAAGAATAATATGTTAATGAATAGTTCTCATGGAATGACATAAAGATAGATATTTTTGGTTTTTAATCTCTATGTTTGGAATTTCATAATTTTACAACTTAGATCATTATGTTTTAGGGGATTTTAATATAATTATTCATTTATTAATGGGAAATGGGAACACATGAATTAGGATTTTATCAACGGACGCCCAAAAATAGTGAAAGGGAATAATTATATATGGGTTATTTTTGGTCTCTATACAAAGTAATTATACATCAATTAAATTATAGATATCATCTTCTGGATCATATTTACATTGATTAAAAAATTATGTGGTAAGGATTCATAAAGTACGGTATTCTATTATGACTACTCAGGATTGTTGGATTATACCATTGATCTAGAAAAATAATCAAAATACACATGATACAGAGTTTAGTCTCATCACTAAGTATTATAATTTCAATGGTAGTTGTCCTAAAAGATTATCTTAAACCATAGAGGACATATTGTGGTATGTTTTTATATATTTCTATGTGTTTTTCAATAATCATTTCACTCTATTTGAATTTTTATAGAACATTATATTTCAGATGATATTTATGCCACCCAAATATGAGGCCAATAGAATAAAGAATAGTAAAAACCCATTATTTTGGGATAAAATAATATTAATAATATATCTGGACCATAACTGGAGGTAAAAATGTTAAAGAATGTTAGATCCATTCAAAAACTCATTATTATGGAACATAATGGGCATAAAATTTAGGAATATAATTATCAACAATATACAAAATTTAATTTAAATGAGGTTTAGTTTCTATTAATTTATCTACAGAATAAATATAACAAAAATATCAATATATATATTGATACATTTGAAATTATTTAGTATAGAAGGATAATATCATATATATTTTTCATCCAACCAATCATCTATCCAGGCCATGATGTCTTCGAATTATAGATCATTTGGAAGTAAATACCTAATACATTACATGTTATCAACATAAATTTCAAACTTTTGGATAATGATCCATCATTCAATGAAAAATAATTGATGATTCTAGATCATAAATATAATTTAATATGAAAAAAACCACTCAATTGTTCAATGACTTATAATGACAACACATTATTGATGAAGCCAAGGGAGAACATGAAGATATAAGAAATAAATATTTTGAATATATGGCTAATGATATATTGGGATTTTATATGGAAATTTTTTTAAGGGTGATAATATGTAACACACTCTAATTTTTTGATGCAAAATATTATAAAATTTATTTATTTTCCCGTATAGGATTTTCTATATGAAAATTTAGGATTTATTGATATGTGAAAAGACATTAAAATGTTATTAATTTTTATGATATATATTTCTCATATTTTTTAATGTTATTAATGCATGTGATTAACCAATAATGAATATAATTTTGTTTACATGTTATATTAAAAAAATCGGTGATCATTTTAATTAGAAATGAAAATTAGAGAAAACATTGGATATAAAAGGAAATTATTTATTAAAATAAATTATATACATAAACATGTTTTATCTAAATATATTAAATAAATCACATTTGGGGAATTAATCTAGTTAAATTTAAATATTATATATCGAATAAAATTTGTAACATTCATATTATGTTTTTATTATACATGTATAATGAATAAATAAAATTTTACATATAAAAATATATTTCCCATAAAAAAATTTCTATCTCCTTAAACTAAATTATATTAAGTATTAGTTTTATTTTATTAATGATTATTTTAAATTATAAAATTTGTTTTTTGAAATTATTAAATAAATTTATACTACAGTGATTTTATGGTATTTTTCTCAAAATATAGATTTTTTTTTAAAATGGGAAATTGATTGTTTTTATTTATAAATTGTATTTCAATGAATGAATTTTCTACATAAATGTTATATTGATAAATTTTTAAATTTAAAATTATTTCAATAATATATCAGCTACTTTTATTTATTTCATTGTAACGAATTTGAGATGTTATTTTTATATACATTTTTTATAAATGATTTAAAAGTTTAATCATTGTAATAGAAAATTTTAGTTACATCTATTGGTAAAATATTAAATTATGTTTTTAACATTTTTTGAATTAAATTTAAATAAATATGAAAAATATTTTTAATGAAAATTATGTATATCAAATAATTTATATATATAATTTTTTTTGTCAAATTTATAGTGAAAAAATAATAATTTATTACTATGATAAATTTTGTAACCGTTTTACCATGAGTTTAAACTACAAATATAGTGCGAAATAACCATAAAAATAATAAAATAAATTTTATATCCATTTATCACCCTCATAACCTATTTGGTAAAATAATTTCCCATATTGGGTATTTTTTATGTTGAAATATTAGTAAAAATTTCTATTTTTATGAATTTCACACGTTTCATATAACCAAATAATAAAAGGACATATCTAGAATCCTCTTTTTTAAAATTAAAAACCCATTTAGATTAAGAAATACATTACAAAATCGATTCATTTCATACCTACCGACATTATAGAGGCTTTTTAAATCATTAATAAAAAATGGGATGGATTTTTTTTATGCTTAAATTGGTTTTCTAAAGAAGATGTAATGTTTTAAACTATGTGTTTCTATTTTATTTCATCATATATCTAGTTAAAATATTATTCTATAAGGATTATATATAAAAAATTACTCTATACTTATATATAATTTTATTAATGAAATATCTTATATCCATATACTATTTCGACTAATTGGAATCAAACCCCTCGATTGTGTATATAGAAGTTAAACAACATGAAAACCAATGTATTCATTTCCAATTACCACCTATCATGTATATATATAATGATAGATTTTTTGTTTATATATTATATTTATAACATTATTATATATATTTAACTATAATAACAAGCATATATTCTTTCCTTCTTACCCATTGGATGGAAATTACATTGCCTGTGTGTAACGAAGAATACTACTTTTGAATCAAATGTCATGAATTTTTATTTTCAATTATACATGGATGGAAATAAGGATATATAATATTAATATATATGATATTTATATCATATATATTGTTACTGAATTATAACATAACACATATATTTTTTCCATATATTCTATGGGGGATATAATAATTTCGTTCGTAGGTATGGTAGACTCTCACCTTCAGAAGAGAATGAACTTATTTTTGACTAATACATTACTAGGATAGTTATTATTATTAATTATATTAAAAAAATTTATATAAGATACATTAAAATGATTTTTTAGTGTTATTATATTGTGAACATATATTTCCAATTATCTTTTCATAGAATTGAAATTATATTCATGCTTACACATGACCTACTATTTATAATAACTATGTATTTCATGTTAGATGATAAAATATTATTGATTTATAAAAATAATAATTCAATGAATATTTATTAAATTTAAATAATTTTTTCAAAAATTATATATATGATTTAAATAATAAAAATATTAAAGGACTTAATATGAAAAATCAAGACACACATTAAAAATAAAGCAATTATTAACAAAAATATGATTTTTTATGTAATTTGAGTTTTTATAAGGTAAAATTTTTGAAACATTAAATCATTTAGTATATGATATATATATATATATAATTATAGTTATTTAATATATTTTTAATAAACTTATATTTTTTATAAAAGATTATTGAATGGGTAGGTTTAATTTTGAAACTTTTGGTAAGGTATTTATAGTCTATCATATATTTCTGGGGGATATATACAATATTAAACAATAATGTATTCTATGTGGTTTATATACATCCATTTTGACTTTCTTTATATTAAAAAAATTATGGTAATATATTATGTTTCATTTAATTTTATTCTTTAATCGGCATTAATATTCTAATTCTTATTAAAGCGATAAAGGTTTATGTCTTTATTTGTCTTCATTAGGCTTAAATTTTATTGAGAACCTATAATATTTTATGAGGTCTATATGAAACACCATTACATTAAATATCAAACTTATATATTTTTTATAGACTACATTGGGTTTCATTTAATTTCATTTCATAATGGTATTGTGATTTAATCTTTCCAATTTTGTCTGGGTATTATGAATCAATATCATTATTTATTAGGATTGGTTCGGTTTATAATTATTATGGTAAAATATTAGGAAAAATATCTCCTAAAACTCGTTAAATTAACTTCCCTACTATATATCATGATAATTAAATTTTCAATCATTTTCATGTCCTTATGTATAAATTATTTAAAAATATTTTTTTAGAGTAAAACTCAAATTATTTCTCTACGCGATTACAATACATGTTTTCATCAACATCCATTTAAAAAAATGATGAAAAATATTTTAATTTTCCCATGGTGTTTAGTAAAATTAATATTTTTTTATGATTTTCTTAAAAAATGGAATCTTAATTTTTCCAAAATAAGGATTGTTTGAATTTTACCGATAATGCAAAGAAAATATTTTCATTAATTTTTATGAAATTTACCATAATTATTGAAAATCAGTTTTTTAACATTAAGTTTTATGTTCCAATGTTTATTTTGATGTAAAATAATTACATAAATTTTTTTTGTGTTTTAAATATAAAAAGAGATTTAAATCAATAAATTTTATCGAAATATTGTTCATAATGACTTCTCAAAATTTTATTCCACATGAGATCATTTAGAAAAATGATAATAATACATTACTAGGTTTTTGATACAATAATACCTTTATTAAACATTATCATTATATTTTATTTTTATGAAAACTTTACGATTACATAGGTTATGATATGAAGAATATTATATGATAAATTTGAACTAAAATTTATGGATTATATTACCAGTTAGATATATATATATATATATTTCGAATGCATTTGGAAAGGATTAATGTAATATATTCCGAGAGGGTACACATGAGTTTATCAATAGAATAAAAATAGAGTACAAGTGAGGATATCCCCTACCCAATGTAGTTTCACAAGTTGTTATTTGAATCCTATGATGTTATGAATGTCAATATGGGTATCCATTATATAAAGTTATTCTATGATTATGGGTATAAATCAGTTCTATGTATTATATTATTTTATTCACAAAAGTCTCATTTTATTTGATTTTCAAATGATTTATATCATTTGGACTTTCAATATTTATGGCATGACATATGATTTAGATCTTTTATTTGAAAGGTATTTTTTCATATGTTATGTAAGTTTCCCCAAACACATATCCCAATAAATATTGTAATTATTTACATTGTCTTCAATTAATAATAATATATGATAACCTTCATTTTCGTTTATTTTCCATAGTTTATAATTATATGAATTATCTGTGATATTCTTAATAAAGGTAATAGTTAACAGATTCTTTATGGGAGATGATGGTTAACGCTTATAAACTTGTTGATTATTTTTTCATGTATGCCATGTAATAATACGTTCACGTTAATCCATTGTGTTATTTTGAAATGAAATAAATATTCATATAAAAATATTTAATATTTGAGTCTCAAAATCCTAGGTTACCATAAATGATATAATTTGAAATATTGTCTTTATGAAAAAGATATATTTTCAATAATAATGTTAAAAATGATGAATTTCATTAAATAAAAACAAGACCCCCTGGAAAATAATGAAGTTACAAAAACTGATATTTATTTTTTAAATATATTATCAAATCATAGGCTTTTTATTTATTAATAAAAATATGATTTATCTAAAATTCTATAAATTATTGTGTATGAATAATTTTCATAAATATTAGTTATACTTTTCATTAAGATATTTATTTCATGGATGTATAATATTTATATTTAATTATATTATTAATGATAAATATTTATTATATTTCATTTTATTACTTTTAGTTCAAATTACTCTTCAAACGGTTAGGTCACTATTCATAATGACCAGGTTTCAATTACAAAAGGTTTGGTTTTTATTACTACAACCTAATTAATATTAAAATGATCATATAAACTCATAGGGATACTAATAAATTCTTATATGTAACATTAAATAATGTTATCAAATGATTAAATAATCTCATATTTTAATATATTGATGGAATTATTAATTTTCCGTTTTTTATTCAATTGTGGGGCTAATGGGGGTGATGATTATAGAATATTTGGTTGTTCTATATTTTCCTATAATATGTTTGATAATTTTTATTTATTATTCCCACAATATTTTTTTCCATTATATATGTAATTATTTTTAATTACAGTATCATTTTTTATTTATGAAATAATTTTTAGTTAAATTCTTTAATTTTTGTTTGTGAATAATTTAATATAATATTATTAAAAATTATTTTATTTAAATATAAATTACGATATATGAGTTTTTATATTATTTACACTTTAAAATTTAATAAAAAAAATCAAATCCTATTTCCTAATGGGAATTTTTTTGGTTACTTCAACTCCATTGTTTCCGTTGGTTCTAATATTTCCTCTCATATTTACGGTCCATCACAAACCTTTTACAATTTGAGTTCTCTTGTTCTTTAGAACATTGTATAGTGGTCTAAGATCTCCACTAGCTACTTCTTATACAATACTTATTTAACTTGTTGTAACACCTCTTGATTTTGAACACGTGATAGTTTGGGTATGGTCATCATTATGAGATTTTTGTGGAATCCATGGTTAACATGATCCCTATTTTAATTATGTAGTTGTTGATTTTCTAATTTTCCGAAACATTTAAGGATTTAAAAGGTGAAAATTCACCTAGGGAAAATCATAAATATCTTGTCAAAATATATGAATCTCTTTCATAGTGATATTATAAGTAATACATTATATAAAAAATTAAACTTCTATCACTTCTATGTTTTTTTACAATTGAGATTTTTCTGAATCTGAGTATCTTTTGTATGTTGTAAGATTAATTTAAAATTCACTATGATATCATTCACAAGGTCTGTTCTATATATATTTCATTCACTTTGATCATCCAAATGAGTAGTAGTTCTATATAAATTCCTAGATATATATTCTTATGTATCCATTTCAGTACATTAATAGAATCAACTAATTTAAGTGAAATGAATAACGTGGGAAGTTTATCCTATCCTCTATTAAATCCTTTTGAGTATGATATATATATTTAATCTATTCATTGTATATTTCTTTAAGGTTTTATGTGATTTTTTCTTCAATATGTTGTGTTTATATTCAATTCAATATTATGAAATTATTGAAGACCTATTCAGAATTATAAATCCAATCATGGGTCGTGATCACAAATGTACAAAACATGTTCCCAATGTATCCTTACCACTTCTCTTTCACATTTCATTAATTTTTTTTTCTAGTGGAAAATAATCCTAAATAATAATTAGCTGGGTTTTCATAGTTATTCAATTAAACATATCTCATGCCTCAATTTTTTTCCTTTGGATTCCACTGGGGGGACAGTAAAAACACCCAATTGAGATGTCCACCAATTTCCACATGTTTATAGTAAAGGGTTTCATCAAACATTTTGACCTCTATTCCTATTCCATAACATGATATCATTCTAATATCATTTAGGTTTTCTCAATAATTTTTTACTTCATGTTTTCATAATAAAATTTCTTCTATAGATTATTTAACATCATGGTTCTATTATGATGGATGGAGAGTGATGATTAGTCTAAATTATCCAATAACTCTATCCATACGTCATTTGATTATTGGAAAAAAAATCTAGTTCCAAAATTATTAATTATATCAACATGAATATATAATTCACATATCTTACCTTCATTATCAACTAGCATCCCTGCTGTAATTTCATATCATTATGTTGTGCATCCTTAGTCATCTATTTAGTATATGGGTAAATATCCACTTATAAGTCCCTTATAAATAAAATACCTAATAAACATGAATTCTGAGAAACTCTCTATGGAATACATCAACATATTATCATAAAAGGGAATTACTTCTTGGATAATAATTTATATGTTAAAAATTACCATTGTGATTCATTTTTTTCATTAGATAAATTAATATTCATATATGATAATTAATTTCCATGGGAATTTCAAAACGATCTATGGACTATAATAATTTATTCCCTCTTTCAACTGGGGATATTTTTCTATGTTCATCCCAGATAACAACAAGGATAACATTTCCGTTATAGTTAATTGATATATATTCAACTGTAAAATAGTAATTTAACTCAAAAAATAACCTTAGAAATATTTTATAATAGTTCTTTTTTTATGATTGGATTCTTACCATTGTACCTGAACTGAAGGGGAAAGATACAGAACCATCCCAAGCTCCCATCCAATAGTCTAGGGACTGGCGACTAACACCAATAAGGAATATTACACACATGAAAGGAATTTAATTTATGTTCTAGTATGAATGCACACATATCCATGTCCATACAATAATATAATGTTAGAAAAATAAAAACTATTCGTGAATAAATATATAATCCCACAAACAAAGTCGGAAAAAAGTACCTAAATGATTAAAATATGATAAATAAAATCCCATCCAAAGAGTCAATTTATAGTCTATCCTATTTATTATGAGGGGATTGTTGTCAATTGAAACACTGATATACACCTATGTTTGTATAACCTGTCATATATTCACATTCTTCTAGCCTATCAAGGATTAAATAAACAGGGTTATCATATACATAAGACATGTCTTGTATAGTTAAATCTCAATGAGGGGTGAGTATAATAATAAAAAATAAGGAACCCAGAAATATCCAAGAACAAAATATGATGAAAAAAAATCTTCCTTACACAGTTATTTTTCTACAAAACATATATGAAGAATTCCGATATATACCCTTAAAATATACACATTCTAAATTTAATGATAAAAAACTAGTACAATATTTGGTTTTCCTATTACTAGTTCTTTACTAATGTTAGATAATAACAATAATAAAACAATGACTTATCAGTAATATAAAAATCTCTTTTATAGGGTCTCTTAACAATTCTTTTATGAACTATTTATGTACGTCCAAAATTATTCAACATAAAGCAATGATAAAGGTAAACGTTTATCAGATATTTTAATAAATTAATGATAAATTCTAACTTTAACAGTACTAGTAAAAAAGAAATGATAAAATGGGGGACTTATAAATTATTTCAAATAATAACTAATAAAGGCACCACATTTCATAAAATGATTACAAACACTGATAAATGTTATATTTCAATAAATAATAATTTTTAATTAAAAAATATTTATTAATATATAAATAAATTTTTAGTGATAAAAATATAATAAATATGTTTTAATTATATTTTATATATGAAAAAATAAGTATATAATCATTATATATAATATATTTGGTGAAAATTTAAAATAATATTAATTAAAATATATTTTAAATTTATAATTTCAAAATTATTATTCTATTGCAGTCATTTAATTAAAATATTATGATAAAAAAATAAAAAAAGGGTCTTAAATAATTTAAAATGTTTCCGAACATCACACTACCATGAATTTGAATATGATTTTTTATTTGGGATCTAGTAGAAGTTAAATTGAAGCTCACGATCAGCTCTACTCATAGGTAATTTGGAGGATCCCAATCCCAATTTTTTAGGCCAAAAAGGACCATGAGACCTCCAAAACTGATTTTGTTGGGGTACCCTAATTTGAGAACAGCTGATGACATTTAATCTCATTTTAGGGGGGTATATTTGATCCTTTTCAATGGGTAATGAATTTTTTAAGAATTAAATTAATATATATATTTAAAATACTATTTGTTGATTTTAAAAAATAATATATTTAATAGTATTTTAAATAAAACATATGAAAATAGATACAACATCTTTTCTATATTTACAAAGAAAAATTTAATTTTATAAGAAAAAATTTAAATTTATATACCTTTAAAAAAAAAATATATTGTCACGACCCGTCCTCGGGGCCCGTGCCGTGACTACCCCAAGCCCGCCTTCCATAGGCCAGGGGCTGGCGACTAGTACCAAGGCGTAAATCTCATAAAAAAAGGGAAGGCATTGCCTTTTTAAAGTAAACAAGAACCACAGAGTAAGCAAGCGGAAAAGTAAACACTAAGTAAAAACAGAGTACAAATGAAGTGTGGAAAATTAAATGGGCAAGAATACAAACCCAAACAGAAAGTAAAGTACAAATCGAAAGGAAAAATCAATTGTAAAGTAAAAGCCGCTACACCGAGCTGTCCACTGGAAATCCAACCTGAAGGGTGGGTACAGATAGCTCCAATGCTCCTCGGGTCTCGCTGTCCACTCCGAGCATGTTTCGCCCAGTGGTCTACCTCCAGGTACCGTCCAGCTCAGTAAGCCTCAACCACGATCAACACTGTCCGTCGTCTGCAACCAACACAACGTTGTGTGGGCATAGCCCGTGCAGGGGTGAGTATAACGATACTCAGTAGGGACCCTGAGACCCTCAAGGTCTCACTAAAACTAACAAGGATAACCATAAGAAGTTCTCAACAGATAACCTCTACTTAGATATATGCCCATACATATAACTAATTTATCAAGTAACCCATCTCAATCATGAGGAAACACAAGGATTTTGAAATCAACGGATAACCACTACCCAGGTATATGCCCATACATATACCTAAGTTATCAAGCGACCCATGTCAATCATGAGGTATACACAAAGGTCAAAAGTCTCAGCTCAAACCTGGATTTTTATTATTGAAAACGTAACTGCTGAAGAGCTTCGTCTCTGGAGTGTACCGTGGTCCTTTCACGACTCCGAAGTACTTCTCACTAACCTAAGACTGTTGAGGTACTCCTCCTGTCGAGTACCGCGGGCCTGACACCTCACACAGTAGTGCTTCCCGCCGGGGTCTGCCACCCAACACAATAGTGCTCCCCCCCTCATAGCCTATAGAGGTACTCCTCCTGTCGACTACCGCGGGTCTGCCACCTCACATAGTTGTGCTCCTCCGCTGTGGGTCTGCCACCTCACAAACTAGTGCTCCCCACTAGGCTATGTAAGTCACTCCGAATAAAATCGGACAAGCAGTATTCAGGTCTCTACCGGCTATATGGTCTCCGTACACCGTATGCTCGTCTCTAGGAGGGTCCGCTCCACGAGCTACAAATCAATACTCCAAGTATCTCAAAGTCCCACGAAGAAGTATCTCAAATGACCGCCTCGTCATAGGGGTCTCCATGCAACAGACGGTGCGTCAATCGGACGCCCGGTTTGTGTGTTATTAGCCTTTTCGTCCCAGGGGCCCAGTTGGATTTGTGAGTGAACCAACCCGGCCGTATCTCAACTGTAACTTGAACTCCCATAGGGTATACTCATAGGGACCGTTACTCAACGTGATCACCAACACCGCTGATGGTTCGTCAAACGGACGTCTGGTCTCAAAGATATCAGCTTTTCCGTTCCAGGGGCCCGGTTAGTTTTTAAGGCAAAACGAACCCGACCATACTCCAACTGCATCCAACCCTCGGGCGGAGTATGCCAAAAGATCCGTCTCATCAAGAGGAATTCAACAAAATAGACGGCACGTCAATCGGGCGCCCGGTCTGTTAGTTATTGGCCTTTCCGTCTCACACCCACCCTGGAAAACTTGCGAGGAGGTCACCCATACTGATCACTACTCTTGGCCAAGCACGCATAACTATGGTGTTTTAACCACGTAGGCTTCCGAAAAGGAAGGTGCACCTTGAGTATAGTATACCGAAACGACCGTCTCGATCCAAGGATCGTGTTGCCGCTGACGGCAAGTCGTTTGGAGGCTCGTAGCCCAAGATACGAGCATTTGACCGAAAGTGGTCTGAAACTGGGGGTCTGGGCCCGGGCCGACCCCCCCTGGGTCGGCCAAACCAGGTCGAGCCGGCCCAGGCGGCGACCCGACCGGCGGAGCAACCCGGCCGATGGCGCGAGCCGGCGTGGCGGCGCGGGCCGGGGCGGCGGCGCGGTCCGGCGCGACGGCGCGTTCCGGCGCGGCGGCGCGGTCCGGCGCGGCGGCGCGGTCCGGCACGGCGGCGCGGTCCGGCACAGCGGCGGGGACCGGCACGGCGGCGCGGCCTGGGCGTCGTTCGGGTGCCGCGCGTGGGGGGCAAAGCCCCCCCCCCCCCTTGAGAACCGCGACCCCTTAATTGGGGCCGCTTTTGAGACCCGGCCGAGGGAAATTAATTCCCTCGGTCTCCACTGTCCGGCCGGCCCGCACTGGCCGACCAGTTTCGCCAGCAAGGACCAGCGACGGCCGATCCTTCCTTCGCCGTCACCGGCGGCCCGGTGCCGGCCGCCGGTCATCTTGCTCCGCCGCGGCCCGGAACCGGCCGCGGCCTCTGCCGTCCGGCGCGATGCGACGACATCGCTTCCCTCCGCTGCGACCCCGCTCCGGCCGCAGCGCCTTTGCCATTCTTCGACGCGACGCGACGGCGTCGCGTTCTTGGATTTCTTTCCACGGCGTGGCGCGACGGTGCCGCGCAATAATTGCCGTGCGATTCCCGCGTGGTGCGACGACACCACGCCATCCCGTTCCATCCGCAATGAAACAATTATGAACATAGGAGGGGGGTTCGGCCGTGTTGGTGCGGTCCAGGACCCCCTCTCGTTAGACAATAACATTTAATCTTTTATCCTCGAAGTTCGACATTCTAGAATCAAGAATGGACAATAAATAAATAAAATATCAACAATCCCCTACCTCGGATTCAAGTGTGGAACACGCCAATCAAGCAGCGGAAGACTAGCGTCGCGGAGGTCGGGCGTCGCGGAAATCGAACGTCGTTTCTATTGACGTCGAGGTGCGTCCGAAGAGGTACGTCGCTGGAGAAGCTTTGTAAGTTGACAGAGATATTCTGAGGAGGAAACGACGTCTCCTTTCGTTGACACAGGAAGAAGATCGAAGAATCGGCGTCGTCGATCTTCGGAAACACACCGGCTACGAAGAAGAGAAGCGGCGTTCTTCGTCGGAGCTTAAGTGTTCTTCGTGTTCTTCGTCAAGGTTGAAGAAGGTGGAGAGAGCTTCTCAAAATCTCTCAAGGTGGCAAAGGAGACCAACCCAAAATAAAATAAGCTTGAGCCTTATTTTATTTACACAATTAAACATTTGAATTTCAAAAGATAAGAAATGAACCATTAATTCGTAGAATTAATTCAATGAAAGAAACAACTCATTTAATTTGTGAAATAAACCGCCCAATTAAATGGTCTTTTAAGAATTTAAGAAAACACGTCAGTTGACTTTCATAAAGACGGGTTTTCGCAGGTGCGTTACTTAGTGGAAAGAAACGGCGGGGCTCGTGCGGGCCCCACCTCACAAATATCCTACCAAGAGGGTGGGATATTTCTGGATAGTACCCTATCCGATTCAACTCAGATTAAGCCGCTTTTAAGTGGCTTCAAGTGGATTCAAGTGGCTTAAGTGAAATAAAATAATGTTGCCACAAAATTATTTTATTTCTTAACTTTAAGCCCGAAAATTAAAAACCACACCCGATCAAACACAACTCTGGAAGAGGTGTTTCTAATCAATTACCGGCGCTACAATTCCATCAGTGCCCTCAGAATTCGATTCCGAGCACCGGTTCAAATGTTAGAAAAAACCCGCTCGTCCGTTCACTGAACGTACCCGAGCCAAACATCGGAAATTGATTCCGGGCACACCGGGCCTCGGAATCAGGCGCCGTCAGAAACTGCATTCTTGTAAAATTCCAAAAAAAAATGAGAAAAAAATTTCCTTTGAATTTACAGTTCTTTACATATATATAACAATATATAAACCTTTTCATAAGAAATATCAAAAAATTTATTTAACATAAATTTTTTTAAATATTCATGTTCCTACACAATTAATATATATATAATGTTTATATATATATATATTGGAGCCTATATTGAAAAATAGATAAATATTTATCTATATATTCTAATATATGTATATAAATTTGATATATAAAATATATAAATAAATATAATCATTCATCATTATATTTACAGATTAACACATATATATACTTATATATATATATATATATATTATTGTTTGTATTTATAAACACATGAGAGAAAACATCATTTATATATGTACTTATAATTATATAAACATATTGGTAAAAGTGCACAGAAATATATATAAATATATAGATATATCTTAACATTTAAAAAAATATAGGGGAGTTGAACTAGTGCTGCTGTATGAGCAAGAGGTCTCGGGTTCGTATCTCACTAGATGCAGGGGCCCATGGGGGGTGGAATTTTTTAATGTGTTGATAATTGGGGTTTGGGAATAAAAATTAAAATGGGGGGACCTGAAAAAAATCTACTATATTAGTAGGGAACCATAGAGCACTAAAAATGGAACTGATAACATTGTCCTCTAAAACTCATACTTGTGACCACTGTAAAATACATCTCTTTAACATCAATCACATTATAATAACTTCTATAGAACTGATAAAACAATTTTACTAGAATATTAAATGTTTTAAATTTATGTTTTGAAAATTGAAAATGAAGCTTATTATTCCTTCTCAATGTATCCACACAATGCTTATTCTGGATAGCACACACCATTTTCAATACTATCATTGGATACACTAATCCAAGAGGTAACATTTTTTGGAATTAGAATAATGGAAACTAAGATGGTTTATATGAGAAACACACTATATTAGACTACACCACATAAAAATATAGGATCTCGATATATAGATAGGGATAAATTCCTTGGGCTCATTGGGGGGATTCCATAATCTACAGAATACAACCCCATAGACAGGGGATTGAGGAACATGTAATTTTAGGTCACACCAATACAAAAAGAACACACAATGGAAATACACTAAGGATATATGGATCACATTGTGACTCTTATAGGGATATATTTACCCTGATAGCGAGGTGTAAAGCTGATGAATACAAAGGAAACTAAAAACAGGACATGTGAAGCCATCAATACATTAATGATCATCCAGATGATTTCAAGGGATCACACACTATGATGGTAATGTGATTCCACACCAAAAACTCGTATTAATAGGCCATGGGAACACACAAAACAAATACTAGTCTGATGTAATTCACATGAGATTATGTTGAAGATGAGATGAGATGAAATTAGAAACCAAATAGTCTTCATTGGTGTACATTACATGTCCTTGGTATATATAGTGTGTCTCATTAAATAAGGACATCCTATTAATGGATTAGAAAATTCCTAATGAAAAAATATGAATATATGTCAGTATGATGGAATAAAGAATAAAAACAATTATATTTCATAACATTATTCCATAAATGACCAAAATTATTACTATGCTACAATTCTTGTGTATAAATTCTTAGAATAGAATATTCACATACCCTAAATAGAAACCATCTAAACAAGTCACATTTCACCATACAACATTTGAATTATGCTTTATGGTCCCCACCCATGATTTAAAATTGAATACTCTGTATTTTTCTCAAAATATTCTGCTCAGTATTAGATCCGCAATACCACATATGGATCATCAATAAGACATAATATAATGATGATATTTGAAACACAATATTTAATAAAGAAAATGTACTATTAATATTATTATTATTTTTGGGTTCTTTTTCTTCTCATGCCATTATCCCTAATAAGGTGCCCAATATTGGTCTTGAATTTACTATATCAATTTCACAGTCATGATTCCACTAACGGATCCCCAATCCAACAACATATTAATAAGTTAAATTTGATTTAATTCTTAATTAATTATAATAATTATTATATTTTCTTTATTATTATATTATTTTTATTACTATTATTATTAATATTAATAACATTGAGAGGTGGAAAAACATAAAAAATCCCCATTTTCAGTTTGGGACCACATTGATTTCTATAATTTTTTAATTCATTTTCAATTATATTATTCAATGTATGAAAATAATAGAAAAATATAATGTTCGAAAGCCCTCTGTCAAACCCAAAGACACAATTTGAATCCCTTGAATCGACATTATTATTATTATTAAATTTTTTTGAATTTTTTATCTCTTATATTATTTTAATTTTTGATAATAATAATAAAAATAATACATAAGTAGTCACCCAACCTTTTTTACCTCATTAGGATATGCCACCTACATTCATGGTTCCTCTCCATGATTTCCTCATCTGTTTTTTGGTTTTAATTTATTTACCAATTATTATTAATTTTATCATTGCTATGGATAATAACTATCAACAATTAATAATATGGGATGAATGACACACAACCTACCTCCCCTAAATTACTCAACCTCTTTATGGATGTTTATTGAAAATTTATTTTATTTAATATAATATTACTACTTATTGATAACATTTCTCATGTGAATTAGATTATCCATTAACCAATTGCATGGTTTCCATCCCACAACCATTTTCATACCTCAATCAAATCTCAAAATCCCAATCACAAGGTCATGATCCTCGTGATTTGATCCTCTAAATGAAAACACAAAAAATTTTACTCCAAGACATCCTTGAGTCAACTATCAACTAATTATCGACAATGAATGGTGTTAAACAAGGGAGGTATAAACATAAAACAAATTCTACATTGATAAATGTACATGTCCATTTTTCAATCAAGGATGAAATCTAGTGAACATGGTTTATCAAATTAGTAATAATAAACTATAATTATAAAATATCATTTTTGTAAATCAATCAATGGAATTATGACATTGGACACCACAATTAAGATCAATCCATGATTTAATTTCCAAAATGGTTATTTCATGTTCTCACAAGATTAAGATGGTTATAAGACTACAAATAAAATCTCATATACTTATTTGGGTAAATAAATAAAGAATAATTAATTTATGGTATTATTATTTTTTATAAATTTTTTTCCATTGACATACGAAGTAAATTCTCGATCTATCAATGTTCATCTGTTGAAGCTCCTCCACCAGCACTACGATAAAACATCAATTTTTTTTGTACAATCCTAATATTTTGTTATAAATGGGTTTATATATATGTTCATTAAGAATTTGTATCATCAAATGAAAATAATTTGATTTGTTGATTATATTAATATTATACACATGTCTTAAGTATTTCATAAACACGTCCCAAAAACAATGGTTATATAACATCTATGAAAAAACCAGTATTCTGGACAATATATTGCCCACTAATTTCTGATATATTTCTCCATTTTTTAGTTATTAGACTTTTTCAGAAAAAATGAATTCCCGTGATACTAAATATATTTAAAATATTTAAAAAATTAATTCTAGGAACACTGGGACTTAGATTCTCAAAGGATATTTTCTCCTAGATCATAATATATATGTTAACATGATCAAAATTATAACCTGGAACAAACAGGGACATTGCATTTTTCAACCCTTCAATAATTATAATCCCCAGAAAAAATAACAATGAAAAATTGGATGATACAAAATCCACACTTGGTTCCCCTCTCATGAGCTCCACCATTGATTTACAATAGTAACCAAAATGAAAAATCAAAGGAAAACACTCACCAATAAATGGAATCTCTCCTTTATGTTTATAATGTTACAAAATCCTTGAAACAGAAAATAGATTCCACCTATGATCTCACCTAGGTCAGTACCACAAAAATATTCATGCACAAACATCTATAGTTGTGACATTTAAAGAACACTAAACAACCAAAACTACAGTGGCCACCAAGTTATTTGGTACATAACCATGATATAATGACTCAATAACTTGAGCATAGTTGTCCTATGTTTCTGAGAGTTATCCTACCATATAGGATAATAAACTATAAATCTCTAACTCAAAATTCATCGAGTATCAGTACACTGAGGAATAGTAACATTTAATTGGAAGTCATGATACTCATGTTGATGAAATGTACCATTTACAACTATAAATTTGACCCATCTAGGATCAAATAATTTTTCCCACAATCATTGGAAAAAAATTGTGCCCCGGGAGGTCTCTAATACATGGCCTATGAATGGTATATCCCTGGTGGTGTAGTGGTAATCATCCAGATATGAAAAACTCCCCCATGTGTAGATTCCCATATAAATTGTGTCTCAGAACTAATAAGAAAAAACAAATATAGTTTACCTAAACATAAAATTTTACATTTTCCTATATAGAACACTATGTTATAACACTAATACTAACCACAAATGAATCCACATAGGCTTCCCTCATCCTATACCTAATAGTTTCATTTTGTAATCAAAACATTATTATTGGAATATTAAAATAATTTTTCAAATTTGGACTAGCTCCAACATCCACATTTTTCCCAAACTCACCAAAAATTTCTTTTTATCATATCCCTCGGATAGAAGAGATAAAAAATAAGTAGTTGAAAATTCACTGCCACTCCCTAGGTTGCATAACTTATTCCAATAGATTCATGTATATCCTAATATATAGCAGATGCACTTATATGGGAAAACAACCACCTTATCACTTATTTTCACATTAAAACATGAATCAACGTCCATCCTAATGAAAAGGACGGCATGATTCCAAACACCAAAGAATTTTCATTTAGGATGTATCAAGTGGATATATAGTCACACACAACCTCAAAATCAATACATTTTATATATTTTTTCATGTCTCTCCAGAGATGTCGAGGGGTAACAAGAATTGATTTTAGGTTAACATCATCACCCTCAAGGATCTAGTGTTCTCCAACTTGGATGTTCAGGAAATAGGGATTCCATCAAATAAGACTACCATGAATTGATACTATCTACATTATCCTCTAACACAATGGTTGGGGAATAAATATCCATTTTTATCATTAGGTCTCATGCATTAGTAATTATTAGATAAAATACCCTCAAATATCTATGTGAAAATTGTAACTAGGATAGTGAAGAAACCCATCATACCTCCATGTCCCCCGAAACCACTAAATAAAACATGCATTTTTATAACTCATTATTTTCCTATATCACATTTTTAACACAACCATGGATTTATCTAATATCTAACTACATAAAATAATCCCAAACATTAATTTTTGATAAAAATTCCATCACATCTTGATACTATCCACATCAGGTGGCCCTGACTGCCACACATTGTTTTCAATCATATCTCAATAACACTATTCAGTGTGTTAATTGTTCCTCTAACATACATGTCACCATTCATGAAACAAATCACCATAATTTGGATCTAATGACTCTATGTGCCATCATGTAGTGGTATTTTCTCCATACCACCATCAATATGGGTTCAATGGATGTGGGACTTTCTCGACATAGGCTCACAGCAATAGTTAACCACACTTTAAGGGGATTATTGTCTTACCAATACAGATGGTTGATCTCTATAATTGATTTTTGTGATAAAAACTCAACATATGTGAGAAATAATTGGTTACTACTTCATCTAAATACTAATCCAATAATAAAATATTCTCAAACAAAACCATCAGAACAATTTTGGGTTTTCAAAAGCTATAAATCAATGTCCATTAACATTAGATCTATGTGATGATAAAAATAGGGGTAGCACTACTTCATTCCCACTTGAAGAAACATTCAACACTATTTGGTACCTCAATCGAAAACACATCAGTCATTTGGTCTTCATCATGTTTCTCTCTTGGTATCCAGTATTCCAGTCATCATAGAGGCATCTTGAAAATTATAATCACGTTTGAAATACAATGAGTGTATATTGGGAGTTGACAAAGGAAAAAGAATAAAAACCACAACCCATTACAATATTAGTAATATACCATTATTTTCCGTAAACATAGTTTATATATATAAATAGTTAAAAACTATGTTATCAAGCCCCTTTTTAATGGATATATTGGTTACCACACCAACATTGGACACCATTATCATAGATTAAAACATGAATTAAAAAAACATTATATCCTTATTTACCAAATTGAAACTCAATTATCAAAAATTGAAATTCTAAATTCTAAAAATATACAAAATAATTTTTATAACACATTAGGCTTGGTACACCTTTAAATCTATTCTATCCCAAACTGAACTGATGGAGATCAAGACGCAACTACCCCAAGCCTCCAACCAATTGGCTAGTAGAGGAAAACTAGTGCAAAGAAGTCATATCACAGACATATGAGGAATTTTTCATATGTACCTACACACAAAAACACACATATCCAAGCCCGTACAATGATAAAATGTAAAAAACCAAATAAATGAATGAATTCATCTATAATCCCAAAACCGGAATTTGAAAAAATGTACATGAATGACTAAAATAGTTTGAAATGCATTCCTAAAAAATACATGAAAGCAATGTATTTCCTACTCATAATGAGGGACTACTACCAAAGGAATCACCAGAATAATACTTGGTATTTATTTCTTAATATAGCTCCACATTCTCCCAATATAGCAAGGAATCAGAAAAAATGGTCTTTATCTACAAAAGACTTGAAATTTGTGGGAAATTACCATGTAGGCATTAGTATAATAATACCTAGTAGTATACCCTAAAATAAAAAAAGAAAAAAGAAGAAATATTAATGGTAAACTCAACATAGGTATATTTTTCAACAAAATAAATAGCAATATATACTCAACAATGACATGTAGTCTCACTCTAAGGATAACTAAATCTAATACATTGTATTAATCATACTTTAAGGTTATACACAATTCTCATTCTGGATAACACAATCAAAAAACATAACAACCACTAATGACCCTCATTATAGAGTTCTCGTTCATAACATCACCACCTAAAGGAAACAAAGATGTTTTATCCAAGATACAAATTCAATTATTCTACAAGTCACCATAAATATGAGATCTCAATACATGGATAGGGGTTCAATGCACAATTCTCCGTAGGGGGGAACCAGAAACAACTTGAAATATCCTTCTAGATAGGGTATCAACTCCCATGTAGATATAGTTCAATACCATACCAATCATACATCACCATGGTAATAAATGATTGGTATGTGGAATAACTTGGGCTATGAAGTGATACATGCTCCAAGATTATCAGTTATTGTTGATGAAGACTATAGAAAATCACACCAGAAGAGGAGAATAAAACTGAATGTATATATTGAAAAGAAGATATCAAGGTATATTCTAGTATGATAGGAATTTGATTTCACAATGTACCCTCAAATTAATAGGAAAAGGGAAAACACCAAACTGATACTTATCATAGGTAAATCAAAATAGATAATGGCGAAGATGACTAATGAAGAAAGATAAAACCAACATATATTCAAATGATTAAATGAAATGTATCTAATGTACATAATATGTCTCATAAAATAGATTACATCACGTGTTTGGGTCTTTCAAAATCCTGATAAACACGTAGGGATCATCGTTGGTCTAATTGAATAGAAACATATTTCTATCGATATTCCATAAAAACATCAATTAATAACCAAATGGATCATGTAATTATTATCCTTATGAAAATATTAATAGGATATTCTATTTTTATTCCTAAAATATAAATATAGTAAAAAAGTCTCTTCACAAAATTTAATGAATTAATGGTAAATCATAGACCCCATACATGAGTCAAAATTAACAACTCGATATTTGTATCAAAACGTCTGCCTCAATATCATGGTCATGATATCACTGACGGTTAGTAAATTCAATAAATTTTGAGGATGACACTTCATATACAAGATTCATAAAATATGACATTATTATAAATATTATTAATACTATTGTGAACTTCATCGAAACAAGCCACGTGCCTAAAAAAGGTACCCAATATTAGTCATTAATTGACCATCACAAATTCATGGTCAGGATACTGCTAATGTATCCCATGTCTGATTCGTTATGAATAATTTTCAACCAAATTAATCTTTTAATAATAATGATACTATTATTATTATATAAATGTTATTAAAAATATTATTAATCTATAGTGAGGTAAAATGAAAAAAAATCCCTTATACAAACATAGAACCTATTGATCATTTTTTTCTTTTTTTTATTTACTTTTAAATTATTTTATTATTATATTTGAAAATAATATATATATATATATACATGGAAATACCTCATTCACGGGAACACCCAAACCTTATTCCCCCTTGTTCTGGCAATAGTACTATTTTTCCTCTTTAAATTGTTTTCATATTATTTTATAATTTTGATTTTATATAATTTTTATAATTGTAAAACATATGGTGTTAACATCCCATTTCTAACTTATTAGGACACTTCACCATCAAGCATGGATCCTTTCACATGGTTTCCATATTTAATTTTTTATTTTATGTCAAAAAAATATAATTATTATAAATATTATTAATGAAAAAATATTTTCAAGATTTGGAACACCCAACATCAGAATAAAATTCTATCTCAGCACCTAGCTCCAAAAATACTCGTATAAATATATCAATGTCCTTCATGAAAAAAAACTAGGACATTACATAATATGGAATGATTTAATTAAGGATGATTTTTTCAAGAAATTAATAAATTATTAATTAAATTTTACATAGTAAAGGTCATGAAAATTTGAATATATCCAAAATGGATTTATCAATTGAAATATTGAATCTAAGGTTTAGACAATAATTTTTTCATTTACATAATTTTGGAATTTTATTCAATCGAGTTCCATTACCCTGAATGTATATATCTTTGGGGATTTAATAAGTCATTACTTTTCCCCCCCTAATCCTCTATAATATTAGTCATTGGGGGAATGCATGAATCTGTTATACCAAAGAGATCATGTTATTTGTGAATCCACGTTAAACATTATATGAGGATGTATATTAAGTCTAAATTATTATGTAGTTTAAAAAATCCATGGATTATATATGTCATGACCATAAGTAATTCAGTAATCACCATTAAGTATGAAATATTTTTTTGATTTGTTTTATCAATTTTTTTATATTATTTTCACTAAAAGTTTTTATAAATTCATTTAATCTTAGTGATTTATGGCTTAGAAAGATAAAATTTTAGTGGAATTACTATACTAGAATATGTTTAATAATTAATATGCACATTATTCTTGATTACATGGTTTTCATTTATAGAATGCATATTGTGTAGTTTTTTTATGGTTACGTAAGATGATTATTTTCACAGGACATATATTTTTTATAAATAATATATTTTTATTATATGAGATTAATGGGGTAATACATTTGTGTAACTAATTATATCTCAGATTTTGTGATATTAAATTAACTACGTTTTATTTGACTCAAAATCTATGTGGTGCAACTGATACACAATTTAATTATAGACCCCTATATTTGTGGTGTTCCTGTAAATTCATTTACATCCCATTTTATTTAAATGGTTTGTCATTTGTATAAATCATGTGCTTCTTGTAAGGCATTTCCTATGGAAAATTCCATCGAGCAAGGGAAAACATGACTACTATCCTCATCCTTACAAACATATTAATTCTTGAGATTTTACATAGCATTTTACCATAGAAAAATTTTATTTACATTTGAGATACATTAATAGATTCCATCATTTCACATTTAGTTTTAGGATTATGGTGTATAGATTGTACACCATATTATTCACATAATATAACATTCCCTTTTTAGTGGTTTTCAATATTTTTTCACCAATATGAGGTATTTGGAAATATAAATAATCCTGTCTGACTATCATTCTAAATATATTTTTATTTTTTGGTTATCATCACTATTAATAAAAAATGGAAATTTTTTTGGATGTTGTTTTAAATTAATAGTTATACCATTATGATTTTGAACATGAATAAGGATGGTGAACCCCACTCATGTATTAATAAATATAGTAACATAACATAATTTTTATTTTTTCATTCATTAAGGAATCAGTCGTAGTTTGGAATAAATAATATTGTGAAGGAATATAATTCAATTATAGAGTAGTTGGTTGAAATTATTCCACATCATTGATGACTCCTATGTGTTTTTTTATCATTAGATGACGAGGAGTGTTGAAATGTACATGTCATTAATAATAACTATATATTTGTGGGTTTAGTTATAATAGTACGAAATAATAATATTTTACATTAATGATTGATTATTTTATCACCCAATTTGAAGGTATAAATCATGAATCCCCAAAGTGATGTTCCTTTTCCACAAAAAGTTACATGTTTTTATTAATTATAAAAAATTTATCATTGTGAATAATTTTTTTTGAATCATACATTAAAAGGAATAATGTTTCATATGAAAATACAAGGGTAATTATTTGATTTATAGTTTTTCAAATCAATATCTTCCTCATAGATTGATTTAGAATGACTATAATTTATTATTTAATTAGAATATAATTTAAAAAATCTATTATCCATATAATGGAATGGGGATCAGTTCATCTGTGGGATTCACTCTTTGTACCTATAAATTTTCATCAAAACAAATATTATATATTATCATGTATGATTAAGTCATTACCTTTCATGTAGTGTGTCAATGGGGTTACTTGTTAGTTTTTCAATTTCTTATAATTTCAGGGATAAATCAATTTTGAGGTTCGAGGATATATAAATATGGGTTATAAAATGTGGATGAACTTTTTATTGATTCCGATGTATTATCGAATATAAAGTCTATATTTAAAAATAAATAAAGAAAAAAATTGAAAAAATATCAGTTCTCAATATAATTTAATTATATTCTTAACCATATGTATCGATTTAATGTGATTTCAAGGCCATTTATTTTTCATGTATGTTAACTGTTTATAATATAAGATCAATTTTTTCTAAAAAATTGTAACAATGATAACTCATAAACAATGTTAAAAATAGAAGATCACACATTATGGTTTGGTACGGAATTTAAGATTCTAAATAGGTGTCTTATAAACATCAACATATACTAGGTCATGTGTTGGGTCTCTTTTGAGGTATTTCTCATTTTTCATCTGATTTTATTTATTTTTTTCAATACTAATTATATACTGTGTCGCACATCTTGGAGGATGTCTCCAATATTGAAATCACAATGAACAAGGGAGAAGTTGAGAATATGTAATCCATGAATGTATTGATATGTTATAGTTGAATCAAAACAAGGAATCTGAATATTTTGAATCCCTGGTGTGAAAAACACAGAAATTTAGAAATGTCGTTTATTTTTTAATTTAATTTAAATTTTATTTAAAATATAATTTTATCATCCCAATGATGGGATATTCTATAATATGTGTGGATTGTGTTGCCATCAAATATTCCCTTCATTGAATTATCAATTACAATGACTAACATTTTATAAAAAAATTCATATTATTTTTCATCATATTTAGTATTTAATTAAATTACCACATGATAATTTATTTTATGTATCATGTATCCAATATGATCATAATAAATTATTTAAATTATTTAAATTTTTTTGTCTATGTGGTTATTGTTATATAAAAAACTATTAATTTAGCATTACACATCATATGGTTTGTCGTACATGACATTAAAATAGGGCATTGTTATTTTAGAGTGAAATTTCAATTTCATCAAAACTCCATCTGAATTACATGTTACATAGATTGTATAGATAATGTAGGTCGAAGTAAATTGTACTATTTTATATGTCATATAAGTTAGGATTACATGTCTTGGGAAGTAGTCTATACATGATATTTACCTCTTAAGGTATGCATTCAATGTATCCCAAGAGGCATGCTTTATTATTTTCTAATATAAAATATAATTTTGTTATTACATGAACTAGTTATTTAAATGAGGTCACACAATTTGTATCCCATTTTTACATCATGTAATAGTCTCTTTATAGTGATTATTTTTGAATATTATCACAAAGTTGGTAGATTAGAAATTATAACATTCCTTTCAATTTATCGTTGTATATATATCAATATGGTGAATTATAATTTTTTATTTGTGTCTATTAGTTAGGTTCTACTGACATTTTGTGACGAATAACACCATATAGATGACTTATTGAAATCTGGAGGATGGTGGAACCCCTAGTGTCATTCAGATACCATATAATGAGACCGTTATATTTAATTTCTAGTGTATTATATTAAATAGTGTTTATTTATTTAGGGATCCCTTGATAGAGGATATAAGATTATTAATTTCAAGATTTTGATAATGTCTTCAATGGTTCCCCCTTTTCGGTGAGTAGTTGAATGTAACATATAAAATATAATTTAACTCTATGTGATTCTGTTATTCACATGAATCTCTATTTTTAGTGATTCTATATGTTATATTGATTGGAGATTGAATATATTTATTTTTCACCCATTATTCAATGGCCTTCATGTTGAATTAATGTTGTGATTAATTGAGATAATCTCTTCCATGTACATTCCTAGAAGTTGTAAAAAATAATTATATAAATTATTTCATATATTTCACTATATCCATGTAATTATATTTATTCGTATGATGATTACGACTTTAGACCATTATTGATATTTTATTTTTGTAACATAATGGGATTAATGTAATTATCATGGAATATGGCATACTTCACATTGATGAATTCATTGCACCATGAGATATATCTGGTGAGTGTTCTCTTCTATTAAAATAGTTTCATATAACTAACTTTCATTCTTTAAGATAACACATACACTGAAAGATATTTTACCCTCAATGATCTATTTCATTTCCAGATTAGAATCGAGGCACCCTTTAGGTGTTATATATTCCCAAATGTTGTTCAATAATTCTATTATAATTCACATCATCTTTAATAAATTTTTAATAATGTAAAAATGATTTTTTTAATTTTTAATTGTTGGTAATATAGAATTATGGGGACTTACAGTACAATGATTCTACTAGGGTGAATTTATACATGATAACCTATTGGATATGAGATGTCTATGTGATGAAACACATTACAAAGGATGTATATTCCTCTATATATTGTATTTAAGAACTCATGATTTCCATTAGGACCCAAACAATATTTTAGTGAAATTTTATCTCTATTATAAAATAATTCATTTAAATATCTAATGGTATATAGAATATGATATTAATCATTGGTTTTGGTAACAACTATTAATTTCTATATTACCTCTAGAGAAATTTTAGTCCCATACGGTGATTTGAGTCTTTATGCATTATATGGAGTGTGATATTGTCATTTTGTAATTGGCCAACACATATCATTTTTTGGATGTATAGTGTGATTATATATCTATCTCATCACTTAACATGTAGATAGAGTCTTGATATGGGAATGCATAGTATAACTAATATTTTGAGATCCAAAAATATCATGGTATCTCTATGATCCAATTTCAAATGGTGTGACAAATTGATTTTGGGTGGTAACACCTCTATAAAATGACTAATGTATGGTATTTATTATCACTAATAACCATGGTGGTGTTGGATTCATTTATATTAGAGAATGTATTTTTCATTCCAAATTCCATATGAATATTATAATATAGGTATTCTCATTATGATGTATTGATGATTGGTTTTGGTCTTATTATGAATTAGACCTATCGATTATTCATTTTCATATTATTTTTCCATGATGGCATGTATTGAGTGGACATATTATTCATCACATTGTTATGACTATATATATAATCTATTTATAATTTATTATGATATACTAAGAGGTATTTTTATATTTTCCACATCATAGGACATATTCATAGAGATGTTGTGTATGCATCTATGGAATACATGTTTTTTCAATTTTTGTTGATGTGTTGATAGAGATTTGAGAACTCAATGGATATATGATACATATGATGTTATTAGAAAACATATTTTCATTGTTCATACATTAATATGAATATATATAATATATTTTATTGTCAATATTTACTATTTTGGCCACGTATTTTTAAACTTTTTATCATTTTTATTATATGTGAGAATATATGTTTTTCTGGAATTACAATTCTTTTTATTATTGTATAGTTATGTATATCTTATGAGTATTTTCTTTTTTGTTTGATGGTGATATAGCTTTGAAATAGTTTATATATTATAACAAATAATATATTTGTTTTTTGTATTCCTTATACCTATAACAATAAATTGGACTATATTAAGTGGGCATAAGGAGGAAAACTCAACAAACAAGTATCCATTTAGTGGTATTGAATTGTAAAATCAAGCCACATTTTGGTCAATCTAGGTAGACCATATTGATAGAGTTTGATTTATGTGTCCCCTGGGCAATATTGGATTATTTGGTAAAAATTATTAATGCTATTATATCACATCGTCATGACATGTGACCTTGTTAGGTTGTGGTGACTAATACATTCCAATAGATAAAAATTTATAATATTTTATCTATCATATGTACATTTTTAATCACTTAAATATTATATTTAGTATCATGCATTCATAAAAAAATTAATAACTATTTTATTTCATGGAATTAAATTATACATTTGGAATTTTCATAATATTATGAGTATGTTATTTACATCACCATGATGATTATTCAGGGGGTATATAACATAGATTTATATATAACGGGAGAAATATTAGCACAAAAAATGTACTATTTCTAAGAATGATTCCATCCTGATATTCTTGTTATATAATTTGAAATATATATATATATATATATTAATGGTCATACTTTTAGGGGATGTATACAAATAACCATGGGCGAATAGATGAGATAAGGTAGGAAACACAACGCAATTATATAGATATTTAGGAAAAGATTCATATGTAATATATATAATAAATGGAAGTTATGTGATCCAAAAAAATCAGGGACTAAAGCCTCTATAAATTAGTTTGACAACTCATTGAGTATAATATGATCAGCATATTATATGTCTTATTTGACTTATTATGATGTTTGTTTATATCCCATGGATATAGAGGCATATAAAACTATCTATTGGATCATGAGTAATGTGTTTTATAATGAGGGGGATACTCCCGTAATTTAATGATATGTGGGTCCTATATATAATGGATGATTTTTTACATGCCTACTAGATAGGGTGATGGTACCCCATATGTCATCATCATAGGTCCTTATGAGGTAGGGTGTTGTGGATTTAACCATGTGGGCTGGTACATCCAAAATATATTTTTTGTGAATACACATGTGGAGGAGTAGGAACTACCTACGAAAAAATTATATTTATCAATACCTTAAGTGACACCCATAATTACTATCAATTTGGTTCACCCCTATATGTATTATACTGTGAGATAATGTTTATTGGTGAATTAGTTCTCCCTTTGGGTGTGGAGAATGTACACCCCCCAATTCCAATGAGTTAGTGGGACCCACTACTATAGAGGATTTGGTACTCGAAAATGATATAAGACACAATTAGTCTATTTATTGATAAAGTAGTTTGAAATGATATTGGTTATATTAATTATAATATTGAAGTTCTTACTCTTCACCCCAAAATATAGTGTTCATTGTACCTTACCAGTGAGGCCGGCTAACCCATTGAATAACACATAGTACGTTATCTAGATGTGGGTCTCTCCCAAATATTTGGTGATCTATAATAGTTTTGATAGTTCTTTAGGTTTCTTATGATATTTTAGTAGTGTGATGAACACTTAGAAGATTTGTGGATTAGGGAAGGCATAATATATCAGGATATTACATCTTAAAGATGATAAAAATTAATTATTCATATTATAGAATTAGGTGCCTCTTATAAATGGTGGTGTTTTGATTTCTTCCACTTATACATGTTGGATACAAATTAAAATATATCCATTATCACAGTCGTTTATTATGTAGTTGATATTGACAGAATATCATATAATATATTGCATAGAGTACCATTACACATCTTCCCCTACAACCACTCAGTTTCCCATAATCAAATTATAATGTTTTAATGTTGTACCAGAAATGTGACTGAGATATTGAAGTCATTTTTTGATATGTCTCATGTTTTGATCGGTATATTTCTTTAGTATGTTAATATATCAATAAGAAGTAATATTTGTTTCATATATCAACTTAAGGTGTGTTTGATTGTTATAGATCTATTTTGGGTCTTCAAACCAGTTCATTAAAAATAGTGACTCATAATGGATTAAAAAATATCAAATATCTATCATTTATTTTAGTATTAATTTAATGGTCAATTTTTTACTGTGTTCCTTGGAATTGTGGTGTATATTTATATTATCATTTCTGAGTATTATTCATTTATGGTTTGAGATTAGTTTGATATCTAGCTCTGTGTAGTTTTCAATAGTTAATTATATTTTATTTTAATACATTAATCATGTTGTATAACCCTTATGATGATTAGGATCGACCATAACAAATCATCAATAAGTTCTCGAATATTATAAAAAATATTAATTGTTTCGTCATGTATGATTCTATGGATTAGTAATTTAGTATTTTAAAAAATTATGAACATTTCCATTTTTTTTAAAATGGTATAACATAATTTTGGGTCTGAATAATGTATTAATTTGTTTTTTTGATTGTGTTTATTCATTATATTGTCAACTAGATCAACTGATTTAACTCAAAAAGATAGTTACTAATCATATATGTATTTTTAATATATCTCACAATGAATACTTTTAGAATATATTAAAATACATGATTGTTTCTATTATTCTAAAATCTATTGTATGTGGAACCATGTTCATGATAATAAATAATGTTCATATAGTGTGATTTAGTTTTGTGTTACAGATGATGTTGGCTTCTCACCTCCTGATCAAAAATTATGAGCGTAAAATTAACAGGTCTATTATAAGAATTAGTTTATTAGGATCATTGGAGTAATAATGTGAGATTATTGGAAGATTTCATTTTTTATCTCTATATATGTGATAATTATAATAAATCAACTTTAATTTGGTTGTGAATTTATAATTTATTATGTAGATTTATACATGGGGTGTCAAATTTATGGGTCCTGTCATCTACAGTGGGTTAGTGAAATTATAAGTTTACAGATATAGATATTTTTTCTGAATGGCGGGGGTGAAATGTTTAATTTTATCACAGAGATATATGATAAATAGAGTTTATTTGTGTGTCATATTAGGTGATAATGAATAGTAGTGGTTATATCATTTGATTCATTATGTAACTCTTGTTAAGGAACTCATTTGTGGATTCTAAAATCATTAGGAATTCTCCATTTGAATTTTTTTAGGTATCTGTGATATATTATAGGGATTTTGGATTACTCACAAATGACAATTGGTTAATAAGAAATATTTTATTGAAAATTATTATTTTAAAATATACATCTAAAAGTGTTTATAAAAATTATGAGACTTATGAAAATATTTTCATGTGAAAATCCATGATGAATTCTTACAAATATTTTTTTAATGTAATTTGGTGATTCATATATGATTAAAGAGATATATTTTTGTTTATAGAGGAATGAAAATTGATGTATTGAAGTAAATTAACTATGTGATAGAGAGGGGATCCAATCCTCTATTATTTTACACTAGTTCATTATATATTTTTTTTAGTAAAAATACAATGGTTCTTAGGTGAAGTTTTACAAACTCCCAATAATACAATAGTTTGGGTTCATCCAAGAAATATACTACAAGGATAAAAAATACAATGTGATAAGTATTTATAGGAACATGTTTACCATATTGATGAAGTGTATAATTCTCATTTTTAGATAAGTGAGTCCCCATGGAAGGTAAAACCATAATCCCCCCCCCAATGAAACAATAATGGAAATGTATTCAGATGGTTTTATTATTAATGGGATGGGATGTTTACCCCTTGTATGTAATTTTGAGGTATTCAATGATCATTGATGTTTTTGGGATATTTAATCACTATTATGTATTATTTATTTTTTCATTGACATTAAAAAAAATATATAAACTAAATATAGTTTATAAAGGAAATTAATACTTCAGGTGCATGTATAGAATAGGTTATTTTACCTAAGATAACAATGCAATCTAATCTAGTTTATGGTCACATGATGATTTAATTATTTTGGTTTCAATTAAATTTGGATTTTTCTATTTTTCAATTACAATCAGAGTCTCCACCTTTACACATTGATAAGGATAAACCTATTAAATACCCATTACTAATGTGAGAGGAAGATATACCATAATAATTATTGGAGGATAGATATCATTTTCAAATAAATAAAATATAACATTGTGATTGTATTTCCAATATCTACAAAATGAAGCTACAATGATTCACCTTGTGGATATATTCCTTATTTTTTATTCCAAGATCAATGATTTTAATCATTTTTTCCATCACTTAAGTGGAATTAAATTGTTGTTTATTACTCTTGGTCCATATGAGAAATTATCTCCAATGAATTTTATTATTCAGTTAGTTTACAAAATTTACTGACATGTAATTCTAAACTACATACCGTATTGTGATACAATATCCACCGTTATTTTTTTTAATGTTATAATATAATGATTATAGAGCTTGATTGATTTATTTAAACCTTAGGTAAAATAGGGTATATTAACTAGAGATTTATTTTACATTGAATGGTTTTTGTCCATATGGGTAGGGAAAAATAATAAGATATATACCTAGCCCCAAATATCATGTTTTTCATCCCACACAACATAAATCTAGGGTTTTATTAATGTTGTTTCTAGAGGAACTGAACAAATATCTTTGTGTAGTGAATATAACGGATTGTTTTCACACATAATGTTAGTCTACATGGTAGGATTTTTTTCCTATGAACTAAATTCTTTGTACTTTTTGAAGAATATTAATCATATTTTTTAATAATTACAAATTAACTTATCACCAAAAAATTATTCATCATCGTAGCATAGTATGTGATAATGTCTTAACAATAGTTTTCACGCAAGAAGGATCGTAGTAGTTACCTAATTAGATGATAAACTGGAAGGGAAATGAAAATATTCTTATATATATATATTATAGAGTTGGATTATATCATTTTAGGGACATTATTACCACAAGATATCTATGGGGGAGAATCATAGAAAATTTAGGAATTCTATCACGGTCTACAATGATTGTGATATCATGAGTTGGATATTATAATAACAAGACCCACCATTATAAAAAACAACTTCATACCTGTCATTGGATATTCATATATGAGGTTTTTTGTATTTACCCCTAAAAATTATGATTATAATTAATGAGTATTATGAGTCAAGGAAATTAATTTATTGAAGAATACCAAGACAATATATTTTCTTAGGGAGTTAATTTACATTGGTTGCTTCATCAGAAATAGTTAATTTTTGAATAATGCATGATAAGATTTTCCCTTAAATTATATAACATAATTTTTTATGTCAGGCCCTTTGATGGAAATGATATATACTATATAAATCCATTCCCATTTTGTTTTATAGGCAAATTCATTTTCTTGGAATTCAATGAAAGAGACATTAAGAAAAACAATTGATGGAACCAACATGCAACAAACCTGATTAGAGAACTCTTGATGATTAGATTATATTAAATAATAAGATTCTATATGTAGAATTATGTCATTATGGAATTAAAATATTTATCTATGTGTTCTCTAGAGTGTTTATATTCACTATCCATTGATTGTAGGATGATTCACCCGATACCACTGTGAAAGAGTCCGAAAGATATAGACACTAAGTGTGTCTCGAATCTCAGTTAAATAAATATATTATTATAATTTATTTAAAAAGTTGAATAAAAATTATTACTAAATGTGGATTAATATTTCTTCATGTTTAGCAGATCACATATATTCCATTAATAGTTATTCAAGAGGTTATAATGCGTGCATAATATTTTAAAAAAATTTATTTCATTCATAGTGAAAAAATAATTAATTAAATATTATCTAACAATATCGTGATATTTATTTAATAAATAAATAATAATTAATAAATTTTTAAAAAATATTTTCAAAGAATGACAGAAGGATTTCAATGTTCTGGTGAGATATAACTAATACTAAATAGATTACTTCAATTCATATATAATTTATTATCAATAATACATTAATGTAGATAAATAATAATAATAAAATTATTATTATTATATTTTTGGATTTATATAGATTAAATATATAATAATAATTATTTTTTAAATTATTTATTTCTAACCATAGAGATACACAATACATATTATCTAATATTTCTTATGAAAAAATTCATTTATTTTGTAGTGAAAACAATATTTGGAGAATCCTATCAATAATTAGAGTGATCCCTTTCCAATAATTCACTGAATAATGGGGAATTATATTCCTCCACCAGCCACATTCAAGTTAAGAGAGATATATGAGAAAGATTTTGAAGAAATTCTCAAGGCAATCAATGGGAAATGACTTTAAAAATTGGTTGTATGGTTCGCAACACCTAACGATTCCAATGTAAATTTCCAGATACTTTTTAATAACATGTGGATAACTTCTACAGGGAATATAATGTTTATTCCTATGATTTAAAAATTGTACAACATAGATCAGTTGACATATCCATAAAAAATGATATAATTCCAACAATGTAATTCGTTTATAAAATAAATTACATATAAACAATTTCGTACTATCCTCTCTCTAGATTTGATGTTCTATCCCTTTTATGTTATAAATAATTTAATTCTATATATCATGATATTTGTTTATGTAAATATCATATATATCATTGATCATGAAAAAAATGATTGGTATGACCCATCAAATAATTTCATTATATATATAACCTATAAATGGTATAAATTTAATCACTTAATTATAAATAAATATTTTCATATCATGTATTTATGAAATTGATATTTATTATTCAATTATTCATAAATTATTATCTAATTTTAAATTGGAGATATAATTCTACAACCTTCCCTTCTAATAGATATAATTAATAAAATAAATTTCATTCATGAAAAAAAACTAAATAATTTATTTGGAGGTATCATGAATTATGTTCTAATACCAAAATAGTACCCAATGTTTAAACCAAGTTACATGTCATGTACCTTTGAACAATGCATCAAGAATAAATTTATAATTTAATTAAAACTATGTTCATTAATGACACGTAGTGCTCCTATTTCTTACACCAAATGTTTACTACTCTAGGGTGGAGCACAATTGACATGATCACACACTATGTATCCCATTTACATGGTGGTTATACCTTTTGAGTCATGTAAGAGTAGAGTATTAACATAAATAGCCTCATAACTGGTGACCATGTAACTACATGACCATATGACGCGTAGTCAGCTATAAATTTAATTTACTCTATTTTTATTGTCGTGTTATACATGACGTGTCCGATTGTGTGTGCCTTAGATACACTATGCGAAATCTACATAGTGTGTTGAAGACTTGTACTAACCATGTTCATATTCCAATTTATGTATATTTAATATTTATTTATAATATATTGTATAATATATAGTAAACCTTAACAATATATTCTTGTGGGGTTTCATTAAGATTATAGGACACCTCATGTCATTGGTATTAATAAATATATATATATATATATATTTAATATTGGAATAGTTTAAAAATCATAATATCATGAATGAGTCATGTTATAGTTTCTACTCAAAGTGAATTAATTCTTGATGATTTATATAAAAATCCTGAAATTATAATTATCATTAATTTGGTAATAGACATCTTTAATGTGCATGATATGTTGTGCATGGTATATGTCACAATGAATAAAATCTATACAAGTTTAATAAATGTTTGGTAAATTTATATGGGTATTAAAAGTGGTTACTTCAAGGTACAGTTATGTGAATAATTAATTCTACATCAATTTATTTAACTTTTTTAATATTATGATGGAACATAATCTTATTTAAATTGGATGATATTTAAGATAAGTGAATTGATTAATTAATTATGATAATTAATTAATTCAACAAAAATTTATCTTCATTTAAAACGATTAGTAATTGGACAATAGTGTATTTAAATTCATAATTCATCCCATGAAAGGGGGTGATCATGATCATTTAATATACCTCTTTATGTGATTTATTTCATTTATTTATTATTAAATTAAATATTTGGCATGTATTTATTCTCTCCACTTATTATGAGAAGTCATGTGTACCCATGGTTTTGGTTATGTGTACCATCTTATGATCACCTACACTTGAGAAAAATAATATATAAGGGATCTGTATTTTATGCTAGTGAAGGTTATTCATGTATAGAGCCCTACCCAATCCAATCCAAGAGAAATTCCCTGGTGGACCCCAAGAGTGTTGTAATTGGAATGATAATTGGTTCGAGGTGTTTTCCACAATTTCAATGGTTTGTTTATCAATATATAGATAAAATAAAAATTATTGTATGATCATTATAATTCCACATTATAATATAATTTTAGTCATGTTTCATCATTATTTCGTAATTGATGATTTCCATGATCACATGAATTAGTGAAATAAACGAGCATGTAATATAGAACTAATATAAGTTGGATTATTAATAAATATTAAATATGACATGGTAAATCACATTCTTAAATCATTATAATATTAAAAATCATAAAATAAATCCAATAATTGAAAATTTACATATAACAGATAAAATCCTTCAATTACATTTATTGTGACAATATGGCCTTCCAAAACATTAGTTTAAATTAGACCATAGTTCAAATTACTTGATATCAAAAGTTGGTGGTGCATTATATTATCGAGGATTTATAACTTCATGTTTTGGGATTAATTAACATATTTCATATCAAGGTTTGACTTAAAATTCATGACTTGGGGTAACTAAGAGGAAAGGGTTGATGAAATCCTATCAATGGATTTCTGGATTGGCCAGTCCACTCAACATATCATGGAACAATGAGTTAAATATGTTGTCATTTTGAATGAATACCTACAATTAGTCATGTTTATAGACCAAAAAATATATTGATATGGATAAGATGAATATGGATCCTTACAACATGAATTTACTAGAAATATGATATTATGATAATACTAGTGAGTGATATTTGGTTTTGATAAAATAGCATATGAATAATATATATATATATATTGACTAAATTTCATATGATAATGTAATAAAATTTTTAAATATTATTTGTAGAAAAATATTTATAATGTCTTCAAACATATTATTTTTAACGATTCATGAAAAGGATAAATTTCTGACTGGAACAGAATTCCTTAAGTGGAAAAGGTGATTAAATTTATCCTTCTCCATGAAGGGAAATTTTATCAGCTGGAGAAACATATTCACATTGAGCCTAGTAAGGAAGAATTTGATGTAGAGTTATCTATCTATGATAATCATCCAAATGATTCCTCTGATGTTCTTTGTTTCATGTTATCATATATGACCAATGTGATTTTGAAGTATCATGAGAACATGGATGCGTATAACAAGATGTACGACCTTCAGGAACTCTATAATGAGATGGTGATAAAAGAGAGGCACATGATCTACAATGATTTTTTTATAACTACTATTTGAGATTCAATACCTAACAGAGTTTATAAAGACAGAATTATAAGATAAATGTAATTATTAGATATCATAAGGATTAAATTCATGAATGGGTTTTATAAATATCTCAAACATTCATCAATACATGAGAATATCAGTTGTTTTATTTTTAAATATAACATTATAAATAATGATAAGATTCTTTTAGAACAGATTCCATTGATTTTATAGTTGTACAAGTACATGGCGTGTGATAAACTCATGGAATAAATATTGAATAATAAAAGGTGGAGAATGTAAAAGGGGACCAAGTCTTATAAAAATAATAATTCTCTGGAGCACCATCCTTCCAGGAAGAAGATATTCCAATTGAAGGGAATGTAAAAGGAGGAATTATGTATTTCATGTGTACATCTAGGGTAATATAATCCAAAATGAAACTAGATGAACAGGGATGTTAAATGATTATTATTTTTCTAGGGTAATCATTAAATATCTACATATCAGTTATTAAATTCACCTTGAGGTTCACACATATATATAAAAATGTTGAAACCATTTATTTTCTAAAATATTTATAGAGGAGAGGAGGATCAAAGAGCTACCACTGGTGTGAGGTGGGATGCTTTAGAAGTTATTGAATACCACCATTCATTTCCTATAAGAATGAATTTGATTTTACATTATTTTAATTAATTACTTATGTTTACTAAGAACCTAATTTATGTATCATTCTATGATACATATAGGATAGTTTTTGAATTGTGTTTAAAATATAAAATTCTATTACAAATAAAACCTATTTTATTGTATGAAACATTTAATTAATGGCCATTGTGTATTAATAAATGGAAACTGTGTTTTATCAGTATATAAAAAATCATGCTCCAAAAACTCATTTAATGCCCACATATGGTATCACCATCTTGTTTTTGTAAATAATAAAATTTGAAAAATATAATTCATGATAGATCATATATCCTAATTATCACATCAAATATGTTAGAATCGTTTATACGAAAAAATGACCAAACCATCATTTATGGGATTGGGTGAAACAACCACAGTGATACTAGAATTTTTATCACACTAATGTGTGTGGATAATTTCTAGTAGAAGAAATACGCATATATTCATACATTTTACATTTTACGAATGACTTCAATAGATATGGATATTTTAATTAATGAGGTATATGTCCACTTCCATTGAGAAATTTATAGAATTCATGAATTAAATAATCAAACCCCATGGTATGATGATAAAAAATATTCACATAGATCTATGTGGTGAATAAATTAACCAATATTATATCAATAATCTCTTAGAATTTGGAATTCTATATCAACTTATTCCACCATATACACCATAGATGAATGGTGCTAGTTAATGGAGTAATTATATAAATTCGCATTCTTAAAAATTATATTTTCTATTTATATTAACTATATTTTAAATCATTATATTCCCAAAGTTATTTAGGGTTTATAGTTTTAGAAATTTATGACAAAGCTCATACATATGAACCCAAAATTATATAAAATGTGTAACATTAAAATAGTAACTGGTTCTTCCAAAACATAATATTTTTAACACAAAACTACTGAAATATTTCATTAAAAAATATCTATATCATTTAACATGACTTCATTATTTATTTTACAAATCCTTATAAACTATGAAAATAATTTAAAAACTTTTTATGAGAAAAAATATTTTAGTATGGTATTTAAAAGTAAGAAAATAAATCATTTGTCTATAAAAACATTTAAATGTATGAAATCATTTTCAAAAATACCTACTTGACTTCTATATATAGTTATTTTCTGAAACATGAGTTGTCCTTGACATTTCTACAAAAAAATAATGAACATTAATTGAACCATAATGGTATCATTGGGCATTACATAAATTTTTTTATCCCTATTTTATACCTGATTATTTATAACCCTATGGACTACCTTACTGTGTAACCCCCACAACTAACTAATGGTGTAACCATCGTATTTACATTTGGAGTAACCATACGTCCAACATCCCAAATACAAATACCCAATGCATTGGATAGAAATATTTTTCTCTCACTTCATAAAAGCAATTCTTAATGTCTATATCATAATCATTCAACATGAATAATTTCTTTATAACATTGCATTTTAATTTTTTTAATACCTAATTCTAGTGGGGGATTTTAAAATAAAATCCCCATAAATTATCATATAATTTAATTGAGACCTAATAGAGTGGTTGGAATCTGTATAAACATTTTAAAAACGCATAATTAAACACAATATAAACTAAATTCGTCACAAAAACAATTTTAATACAACATAATTCATGATGTAGAAGGATATCCCAATGAATAGTAATTCAGTTAATAATTCCCCTACCTCAAGTTTATCTACCATTAAAAATGTTTAATCCAATATTATAATGATTAAAAGATTGTTATTCAAATACTAATGATATATATTGATGTTTATAACACATTATATGATCATTTAATAACAAAATATTACCATTTAATAATTACATTTTTTTACATCCATTTTTTCGGGTGCGTTCATCAAATGATTTTCATGGCTAGTTTTGTATTTTATATCCTTGCCTTATGAAAATGAAATAATAAATGTTGAATGAAATTTTATTCAAATGTTTCTTGTATATTAAATTATCCCTTAATTAATTTTAGTAATATGGTATTAGGTTGAATCATTAGATATTTATTTAGTGATATATGGTTAGATCATTTTGGGGATTCTTTTATAATCAGGAATTAAATTCATTCAATTACTTAATATTATTAATATATGTTTACTCCAATACATTAAATAGGATATGTAATAAAGTTTATATTCATTATCTAACATTAAAATTATTTTATAACTTGTTTCTAATGAATTAATGGAAATTTAAAACACATCTTCCATGATTTTTGTAAATCAGCACATCACAGACTATGTTTTAATTTATAGACTAGGTTGAAGAGGATATAAAGAATGAATATGAATTTTTTCCACAAACATGATTACCTCCAAAATATATATGATTCTAGAGCTTTCAAGCCTATTGGATAAGGGTATGGGATATGAATATATTACAATACATGGAATTGAAAAGACAAAACAAGAAAATAAATGAGGATTATTACCTCTTCATCTTTTCTCATTATGATACCCCTGGCAGCATTTGGTTTTGGGATTTTGGTGAGACCAGTATGTCATGGACGTCGGGAAGAGATTTAGGAAGTGGAATGTGAAGGAACCAGACAATTCCTAAACCTCGTATGGTGTAAGAGGATGAAGGGATTGAGGGTGGTATTTATTATAGAGAAAGGGATGGGTTTTAAAATATTATAATCATTAGATTAATATTTTTTATCAAGAATATGAATATTATCGATTCATGTGAACAAAAATAGAAATAATTTTATTTGAGTTCAAACTAATATCTATTAAAATCATCCTTGAATCGAGCATAATGCTAAAATTCATTTATAAATTATATTTCATAATTATCAAATTTCATTGTTCACAAAAAATTAATATATTCTAGTGGTATAAATGAAATAATATCCAACAATTTTTTAATTTTTAGAAATAATAATTGAAACCTATTTTTTAAATATAATTTTCAATATATTAATAAATTTCTTTAAAATATATATATATATATATATATATATATATATTATTCATAAAATATTAATTTTAAGAATATAACTGACTTTATATCACCTTGAACATTTAATCATGATCCCATTATCTCATAACCTTATGAATGTAATGTTATAAAATTATTTACTATTTATAAGTTTCATATTACTAATATTATTACAATTCAGTTTGGTATATTTCTATTCACCAAAAATTTGTGTTTGTTCTATAAAAATCCGAATAACATATGGATCATCGCCATAGATATCCATTATTTTAAATTCAAATAATATAAAAATATGAATTTAGTTTAATAGATAGATTACAAAATTCCACATAAAACAAAGTGAAAATATCTAGAAAATAAATTTTTCATTCATTTCGATTTATTTTAAAAGCTTTGGGGTGTTATATTCTCCCCACCATCTGAAAATTGTGTCCTCGGAATTGAATTTACATAATAAAAAAATGAGTGTACCTTTCCCTCATAATTTTTTTAAATTGCCTTATTTCATCATCAACCATGTTGTTTACCCAAAAAACCAATAGCTGGTGAATTACATTATTCCACATCATTTTTTCTATTTTATCAAGAATCTACATATGATTACTTTCTTAATAAATGATCTATTCTAGATGAACATATTCAAGGCAGAAAACATTCGATGAATCTGTCACATACATTTTCAACATCAAAAAACGAAAATTATTGTGTACCTTAGAAAAAATCATTGGAAATGATACTTGATATGAAACTGGTACAAAATTATCAAATTTTTCATAAGGTATAATGAACCGTTAACTCAGATTCCATTTATTACTAAAACACATAACACTTTCTGATGGATAGTTTCTAAGAAAAACATGATCCCCTACCTCGAAATAATAGTCTTTCCCCTAGTTATCAACCTTGACATTCTACATACTCTGAGTTGTCATCATGTGTTGCTAGATCATCATCACTTTCTCAACCATTTAATCTTCTAATTCTAGACCCATCAACATCCTTTATCTGACTCCATACAATAAAATACTAGAGTTGATCACCACATTCACATAATGCCTCAAATTTTATATCTATATAATGGAATAAAATATGTTATTATAAGAAATATCAACTAAAGATATATAATTATACCAATTTCCCTATTATTCCATTGATCAAGCTCGAAGCATAACTGAAAAATTTGAATCACATTCTGATTGCCCATCTGATTGATGAAGAAAATATATACTGATATTTAATTCAATTCCCAATTATTTTTTAAGGACATTCCAAAAAATAGTAGACCACCTCATATCCTCTTCAGATATAATGGAAAGAGGAACTCCGTGTAACATGACAAACTCATTGTGGTACAATAGAGAAATCTAGTCCAACGACATATACTATTCAATAGGAAGGAAATGAGAATATTTATTTAGTCAATCAACAATTAACTATAATTCATTATTACCTTGATATGTCTTTGGTAGTCTCCAAATGAAGCCCACAAATATATTTCTTCATTTCCACTATAGCACTGAGTATTTCCATAGAATCCCCATCGGTAACTACCTGTCTTATTTAACCTATGTTCATTCCATGCATTTTGGGTATAATTTGTATTATCTATTTTAATTACATCCTACCAATAATACTCCCAAAGGGATCTATACAACGTTCTTTTGATATGATGAATTGGACATAAAGATCTGTGAACTTCACACAACAACTCATTTTTAGCAGAGAATCACCAACCACACCTAAAAACCTATAATTTAAAAAAAAAAGTTGGTATCAATGTAAAATTACGGAAACATACACGTTTAAACTAATTCTACATTTTTTTCTCCTTTTCTACAATCTATTCTTTCTTAATTCTATGTGACAAAGATGACTACAAGAAAATCTGAAAAAAATAGAGGAATGTGCAACATTAATGACATCAAAGCCAAAAATCATCAATTCATTAATCAAGGGGCTAGGATCCCCATGTAACATGGTTAATGTTTCATGATCATTTCAACTCATGGAACCCACCACATAGATTACTTTTACTAGATGGTAATTTACATTTCAATCATAATTCTTTGTCAATTTGTGTTATCTTTTATACCTCATGTTTATGTAATTCTAATTGAATATATAATGAAGACATTTATGGTCAGTATATATTTTATAATTTCCTCTGTATAAATTATTCCTCCAAATTTTCCATCAAAAATCCAATGATTAAAATTCCATATCATTTTTGGGATAGCATTACTAATGTCATTTTAATTGTCATTGTGTATATGTAATTACCTAATCATTCTACAGCAGAACGCAACCATGTACATTCGAATAAGAATTATTGAAGAATAAAAACATACTCTTTTGAGAATACAATTCCAAAACATGAGAATTCAGCAATCTCATCATCAATTCCGGAAAACAAATACCACATTCTTCTATCCTAATACATTTATACTATGAAAACCCTGCTTTTATTACAAACATAAACATGATTTATTACATAAACAATTCACTTGATATAACATGGATGTTCGAGAGGCCTAGTGTATTTGGGGATTAGGATCATTACATAATGACTTAAAACATGAAGTATAATATCTTTATTGAAAACATCCTTTAATTTACCACTACATTTCCTCGTACTTAGAATTGCATGGGATAACCTGAGGACATGCATAAGAAAAGGGAGGAGCTATGAAGCCCAGTAAGGGAATAAACATGGAATACGTGAAGAGTAAAAAACCTGTTAGACAATAGGAATATCAATAGATCACAAGAGAAACATGAACATAATGGCATGATAAATCAGGATAATCATAACATGGAAATGTGATAAAAACACTTAACATGGAATTAGCATGAGCCAAGGCTCATTTCACATAGAGCGTGAGTAAATCCTCATTACAATTGAAGCACGAGTAAACCCTCTTTTCACTTGAATTAGCATAATTCAACACTCCTTGAAAAATACATATCATGATACTATTCATTACCCAATGCATTGGAGCACTATAAGGGTGCACCCTTCTTAAACATTTCATTTCATGCATAAGTGTGCCACATTGATCATAAAACATGGATTCATAAAACATAATCATTTATTCCATGATAAAGGAATGTGGAATTTCTATATGAAAATTTATAATCAATATGTAAATGTACATAATGTTTAATACCATTGATGTAGAAATGGGCATGTTATTCACTACACAATGGCATTGTCTTAGAAAATCGGTCTGATTCTGGAAGTGTAACGGCGTGACATAAGATTTCATAAAAAATGGTTGATGAGAGATAAAGGGGTTCCTCATCATATATACATGTAATGGACAGTTTATAGGTCATATAGATACATTTCCCAACAATTTTAATGGAATTTAGATTCATGATACAAATTTATTGCTTGAATGTAAATGAGGAGAGAGAAGTTCCTTTCAGAATTTTGACATATTAACGGGTGTACATGGGAGGAATTTAATGAGAGAGAAAGGTGTCTTCCATTATTCAAACTTAAATAGGGAAGTATGAGGGAAGTGTGAAACCATACCCCAATATTCATAATTGAAATTGGAAAAGAAAAACAACTTAATGAGAATTGGAAAAAAATGATAAAGGAAGAAAAAACCCTTACATGGAAGTGTGCTTCCAAAGGCTAGAGTGAGGCTTGAGAGAGGATTCTTGGGATCTTGGGGCACATTAGGAGTATTCTAGAGATAGTAGGGAAGAGGTTGGATTAACACCAAAGGATTTGAGTGAGTATTAAGTGGGAGCTTGGGTTGGTTTATATAGGAAAGGTGAAAGAATTTATTATTATTTAGGTTTAGGACCCCTTATCTTAAATTAATCCAAACCACAAACCATCCAATGATTTTTGCCCATGGATTTTGGAAAATGGAATAGGAAAACAATATCTTATAAGGACAATGTCCAAACTTATTAAAATAATAGGTTTTCTTGTATGGAGGTGAGTCACACTCCCATGGAAAACAATTTAAAAAGATAAGGTGTTTAATAAGTCATGAAGGGTCCAGTAATTCTTTGAAAAGTAAGTCAAACAACCCAAAATCACATTATTTTAATGTTAAAACATATATTGGCCGAACATAAAGTTTATAGTATTTTATTACATCCCTATTGGGTCATTACGATGTCATAAAACACATTTTATATTTAAACAGTATTTAATTTTTATCCAAAAAAATTGACTCTCTGAAAAAAATATGTAAAATTCACTGTTGGATAATTTTGACGACATTATTAATGACATAAAATTTATTTTATCTAAATAATTTTCAAAATATGTAAATTTACACTTTCAAAATAAAAACCGAAATTTATCGAAAATTTACGGGTTTTGACAAAAATTGCTATTAAACATTAATATAAATTACAATTGCATTCATAAAATTATATGATATTTTAAATACAATAAAATTAATTTGATAATAATAATAATAATAATATTTTATTTAAATATATTTGAATTCAAAATTCCCTTAATTTAATGAAATTAAATTCTTAATTAAATAATAACTAAAAAAACTATTTTCACTTTAAAAACTATTTAAAATATATCAATAATGACAATAAAGTATATTAATTATTATATAAAAAATTAATGTACATGAAAATAGTACTAGAGATTTGTTACATAACCCCTTAAAACAGCTGCATAAGACCTAAGGGTAACGTGTGCGATGGTGACAGGCTCTTAGGGTGGCTCGGATAACATCGCTCGAGTGGTAATTTCTACCAACTTCCACTTTTCCCGTAGACAGTCACGTTTGAGCTTGACATGATAAAGATCAGCTTGGGCTTGGTCAAGATCAAAACCCAAAGACGCCACCTATTTTTCGAGCTCTGAAAAATGGGCTTCGTATGGAGCAATTATACTGGATGAGGTTGTCTCTTCCTTTTTCTGAGTAAATTCGATTTGTTAAAGCCCTATATTTATACTAATCATATGATCATCATTCAATGTCTATAGAAGCAATGGTCACAATTCATAACATAAAATCAAAAAATTCGACACTTTATATCATCATTTTACATAAAGAGACATTTACTTAGATCAAGAGGTATTTCCATTAATGAAACATTGGTTCGTTACAATATTCCCCCCTTACGATATTTTTCCCTCAAAATTTCCTTCTCCCACACTAAAACATATGTGGGTAACTCAACATCATCATTTCCTCAGATTCCCATGTCGCTTCTTCAAACTTCTGGTCTCACCACAACACCTTGATGAGGGGCATTTTCATATAATGTAGAAATTTTTTTCCAACAGTCTAAGATCTTCACTGCTTTCTCCTCATAAGAAAGATCATCCTCTAACTGTACCACCTCATAAGAGAGTACATGTGAAGGGTCCGGTATGTACTTCAATAAGATGGATACATGAAAGACATCATGTAATTTGGCCATGGTAGGTGGAAGTTCAAGTCTATAGGCCACAACCCCGACCCGATCAAGAATATTGAAGGGGTCGATGTACCATAGACATAACATCCCTTTCTTTCCAAACCACATGACCTTCTTCCACAGAGATATGCGTAGAAAAACCATGTCTCCAACATTAAACTCAAGGTCTCATCAATTATTATCTACATAACTATTCTGTCAACTCTGGGCTTCCTTGATATGTTGCTAAATGGTTTTCACCTTCTCTACCATTTCCACAACCATTTCCGGTCCAAGCAGCTTACGTTAACCGACCTCATCCCATCACGCCGTTGTTCTGCACCTTTTCCCATAAAGGGATTCATATGGTTCCATTTGGATGCTCGAGTGGAAAATGTTATTATAAAAGAACTCAACCAGAGGAAGATGATGATCACATCCTCCATTAAAGTCCATTGAGCACGCTCTCAACATGTCCTCAAGTGTTTGGATTTTCTACTCGGATTGGCCATTAGTTTGAGGATGTTAGGCCGTACTAAAGTTTAGTTCAGTATCCAGAGCATGTTTAAGACTCTTCCAAAACATAGAGGTGAATCTTGGATCTCGGTCTGACACAACAGATAGTGGTACTCCATGCCACCTTACCACTTCCCTGATATATATTCATGCCAGTAGATCCAATGAGAAATCCCCCCGAATAGAAACGAAATGTGTAGTTTGTATGACGATCCCCAACAACCTAGATTGCATTTTTACCATTGGATGTCCTTGGACGTGTGGTGACAAATTCCATGGTGATGTTCTCCGATTTCCATTCTGGTATGGGCAATGGTTGCATCATCCCCTTATAATTCTTCCTCTCTGACTTCACTTGATGACACACCGGGCACTTTGATGTATATTCAGTGATCTCCTTCTTTATATTATCCCACAAAATGTTTTTTCAGAGATCTTGATACATCTTTGTGCTCCCTATGTGAATAGAGAAATTTGAACTATGTGCATCATCCAAAAGTTTCTTCATCAGCTCTGAACTTGATGGAACACATAGTATTTCCCCAAGCCACATAAATTCCTTCTTCATTATAATTAATCTTCGAGGATTTCCATTTCTCGATAGCTTCCACTTTTTCTTGAATTCCCCCATCATCCTTTTTAGAATCCTTTACCCTTTACAAAAAACAGGGTTAAGCAATCATTTGTGAAAGGATTGATGATGTTCCCTTCTCTATGATTCCAATTTCCATCTTCATAAAGTCTAGAAAGACTGTATCCTTCTCAATTCTCATCAGTGATAGAATCGTTGGGTCCTTTCTACATAAGGCATCTGCCACCTTGTTTTCTTTCCTTTAGTGGTAATGTATTGAATATTCATAATCCTCGATGAGCTCTATCCGTCTTCTCTGGCGCTTATTATGCTTTTTCTGTGTGAATATATATTTAAGACTCTTATGGTCAGTATATATCTCACATTTCTCCCCATAGAGATAATGCCACCAGATTTTCAAGGCAAAGATCACTCCCGCCAACTCAAGATAATGCGTTGGATAGTTTCACTCATTGAATTTCAACTTCCTTGAGGCATTGGATATCACTTTATCATTCTGCATCAGCACACAGCCTAAGCCCTTCTTCGAAGCATCACTGAATACCACAACAATTTCCCCACTTGTGGGTAATGTGAGCACGAGCACAGTGATAACCCTCTTTTTCAACTCCATGAATATTTCATCACATTCATCATTCCAAGAAAACTTTACTCCCTTTCGAGTTAGTTTGGTAGAGGGTTGGACAATCGTGAGAAATTTCTCCGAAATCGTCGATAATATCCAGCTAACCCCAAAAAGCTACGAATATCGGTTACCGATGATGGCCTCAGCCATTCCACAATTTCATCTATTTTGGTGATATCCATAGTTATCCCATTGCTTATGATGATATGGCCCAAGAATGATACCTCCTTCAACAAGAACTCACACTTGTTGTATTTTGCATAGAGCCTCTCCTTGCATAAAGTCTATAGTATAGTTCTTTAATGCTCTTCATGATCCTACTTGGTTTTGGAGTATATTATAATATCATATATAAATACTACCAAAAATTTGTCTAGGTAATATCTAAATAATCTATTCAAAATGTCCATGAATATTTCGAGAGAATTGGTGAGCCCGAAAGGAATAACTATGAAATCTTAGTTCCCGTATCTTGTACAAAAAGCCGTCTTGGGGACATCTTCCTTATTCACCCTTACATGATAATATCCCGACCGCAAATCTACCCTTGAAAATTATAGTGCTCCATGCAGCTGATCGAACAAGTAATCGATCCGTTGAAGAGGATATTTTTTCTTTATCGGGAATTTTTTATGTTCATTATAATCGATGAAAAACCGCATTTCCCAATCCTTCTTCTTGACGAAGAGGATCGGTGCACCACATGGTGAAGCACTTAGGCGTATAGACCATTTATCCAGATTCTCCTATATTTCATTCTTCAGCTCTTCAAGTTCCATGAAAGCCATTCTACATAGAGTCTTGGATATTGGTAGCGCCCCTGGTATATGTTCAATTGAGAATTCAACATCTCCTCTAGTAGGAATACAAGGAAGTTCCTTGGGAAACACTTTAGCAAATTCCCTCACCATAGGAATTTCTTCATGGATGGTTTCTTATTTGGACGCACTCATCTCAGCCAGATAAGTGTGCTCATAGGGAAGTAATATCCATGCTTGAGATGATGGATCTAAAGGAGATTCATCTTCCTAATTAAACATGTAACACATTTGGGTTCGATTCTCCATATGGAGTCTCATTTCCCTCTCCCGACAAATTATGTTGGCTCTATATAAGGAAATCAAATTCATGACATGAATTGAATCAAATTACACCAGAGGGAGTATGACGAGGTTCATTGGGTAATTCAATCCACAGATTATAACAGGGGAGTACTTATTTTCATGGAATGTAATGATTGCCCATTTTCCGTACTCACTGACATCTTCACTCCCATGATTTTTGGTGGTAATGGGATTAATATACTAACTTTTTGGGATATAAAAGAATGCGTAGAACCTGAATCAAAAATTATTTTCTCTAATATTGAATGAATAACTAGTGTAACTATCACCACATCATTTTTGGGGTTCGCCTCGGTAGATGTGATGGAAAAATCTCTTCCTTGCTGCCTTGGAGGTTGTTGGTTGCCGCCGAAAACCCTTGGATTAGGGCACTAATTTGAAAAATGACATGTTTCATTGCAGTTGTAGAAATGAACAATTTATTGAGGTTCGAACGGAGTGTTTTCCTCCTCAGTCATAGCCATGGGTCATTCATACTGACAGTCAATAGCTAGGTGCCCTTCTCTACCACACCTAATGAATTTCCTCGTCCCCTTGAGGCAATTTCTTGGGTGCTTCTTTCCGCACTTTTGGAATGTGGGGTGCTAGATCTTCTTAGCAGCATTGTATTTATCCATCGGCCCATCATCATTGAAGTCCACCTTACGATTCCTGTCCCCATGATACCACTATGATTCCATGATCTCCATTTCAACCATGAGGGCACATCCGACAATTTCCTCATAGCTGTCGAAGTCACAGATCGCAAATGCTTTCTGCAGGCTAGGATTCATCCCACCAAAGAAACATTCAACCTTGCATTCAGTGGTAACAAAAAATTTGGATGTGTATTGTGGAATCCTTGTGAACTTTTCCTCGTACACTCCAACATATTCTTCATATTTTTCCATTAGGGAAAGGAAGCCCCTTTCCATCTTAAGTCGGAGGGTGCGCGGAAAATATTTTTCGAAAAACATTTTCTAGAAATCATTCCATTCCAACACCTTGATATCCTCCTCGGGCATCATATTTTTTATCAACGTATACCATTGATGAACTTCACCCTCCATATGATAAGCTTCCAGGAGAACCTTCTCTTGTTCATAAAATTCAAGGATGAAAAAGATCTTTTCAATTGAGTTGATCCATTGTTCAACGATCGATGGATCAGATGATCCGCTAAATGTAGGAGGCATTTGTCTCATGAATATCTCGATAATGATTTGTTCTTTCTTGGGTGGGGGGGGGGGTTGAACGTTCCTCTTGACCCATGTTTCTATTCAAAGCATGAATTAGCTGAGAGAGAAGCGTGACAAATTTCACGATTCCCGCTCCCATTGGATTGGGCATCTCTTTAGTACATTTATCACAATGATCTTCACACCTGTTATTAGCCCGAGTCCTCCTATTACCTTCCATTGGCTGGAATAAAAGGAATGTAAGGGGGTAACACAGAAAGGGTAATCCAAACAAAAAATTTAATGACTTATAAATAAACTTTTATTTCTTTAACTCATGAGTCTATATGCTTCAATCTGGTCTTTTCATGATCTACTTTCTAACATATATTCTTAGGGGCATTTTTTTAATTCCCTTATTAAGGGTTCATACTAATCTTGTGAATTTATCAAAACATATCCCCCGGGAGTGTTGTAACCAAGAGTGCAGTAAGGCCCATTGTCGTGCACTTGTTCCTGTTTGAGTATAGCTCAAAGTGGTGTTTTCGGGTTTTACCCCTAGGATACATCTGTGCCAGAGCTGCCTCTACCTGCTCGTATCCAGACAGTGATGTATTTTCTTGAGAAACAACTTACTCAGTACTTAAAAAAACTAAGGGATGTTTTTATTAAACTTAATCTTGTCTCTAAGCCTTTACTAGGGTTTTCAAAACCTAATTTGAAAAATAACTAAACCTATCCTCTGATAGTAACTATGATAACCATACTTTTATTACAAACTTAAACATGATTTATTACATAAACCATTCACTTGATACAACATAGATGATCGATATTTCTACTGTAATTGGGGCTTATGATGATTACATAACAACATAAAACATGAAGTAAAATATCATTATTGAAAACTTCATTTACATGACCACTACATTCTCTCATACTTAGCATTGCATGGGATAACTTGAGGACATGAATAAGAAAAGGGGTGAGCAATAAAGCCCAGTATGGGAATAAACATGAAATAATGAGGAGTAAAATACATGTTATACAGTAGTCATACGAATATAGAAAAAGAGAAACATGAACATAAAGGCATTATAAAGCATGATAATAATAACATGGAAATGTGACAACAACACTTAACATGGAATTAGCATGAGCCAAGGCTCATTGCACATAGAGAATGAGTAAATCCTCAATGAACATGAAGCACAAGTAAACCCTTGGTGCACATGAATTAGCATGAGTCAACACTCATTTCACATGAAGTATCATTATACCATACTTTACCCAATGAATTGGAGTGCTATAAGGGCTCACCCTTGTTAAACATTTTATGTCATGCATAAGTGTGCCACATGGATCATACAACATGGATTCATAAAACATAATCATTTATTCCACGATATAGGAATGTGGAATTCATTCATGAAACCTTATAATCAATAAGTAAATGTGCATAAATCTGAATACCCTTGATGGAGAAATGGTCATGGTATTCACTGCACAATGGAATTGGCTTAGAAATTCGGTGCGATTTCGGCAATGTAATGGCGTGACATAAGAATTCATAAAAAATGGTTGATGAGAGTGAAAGGGGTTACTCATCATATTTAAATGTAATGGGCATTAATTAGGTCATATAGATATGTGTACCAACAATTTTAATGGAATTTTGATTCATGATACAAAAGTATTTCTAGAATGTAAATGAGGAGAGATAAGATTCTTTCAGAATTTGGGCATAGTAACATGTGTACATGGGAGGAATTTAATGAGAGAGAAAGGGGTATCCCATCATTAAAACATAAAGTGGGAAGTATTAGGGAGGTTTTAAACTATTCCCCAATATTCGTAATTGAAATTAAAAGGACAAAACAACTTAAAGGAAATTGGTCAAAAATGAGAAAGGAAGAAAAAACCTTAACATGGAAGTGTGCTTCAAAAGACTATAGAGAGGATTGAGAGAGGCTTTGTTGGAGCTTGAGGAACCTTGGGAGGATTCTAGAGATAGTAGGGAAGAGGTTGGAAGAACTCAAAAGGTTTTTAGTTAGGAGGAAGTGGGATGATGGGTGGATTTATATAGGAAAGGTGAGGGAATTCTTTATTATTTAGGTTTGGGACCCCTTATATTAAATTAATCCCAAACACAAACCATCCCATGGTTTTTCCCATGGATTTTGGAAAAGGGAAGAGTAAAACAATATTTTATGTGGACAAAGTCCGAACATCTTAAAATAATAGGGTTTCTTATGTAGAGGTGAGTCACACTCCCATGGAAAACAATTTAAAAAGACAACGTGTTTAATAAGTCTTGAAGGGTCCATTAATGCTTTGAAAAGTAATTCAAGATAACCCAAAATCAAATTATTTTAATGTTATAACATATATTGGATGAAATTAAAACTTATAATATTTTATTACATCACTATTGGGTCATTATGATGTCATAACACAAATTTTATATTTATACAGTATTTAATTTTTACCCAAAAAAATTGACTGTCTCAAAAAATTATGAAAAATTCACCATTGGATAATTTCGACATCCTGATTTTAGAAATAAAAATTATTTTCTATAAATTATTTTCTAAATATGTTAATTTTCACTTTTAAAATAGAAATCTACATTTATCGAAAAATCACGGGTTTTGACAAAAATTGATTTCAAACCTTAATAAAAATTACAATTGCATTCATAAAATTATATGAACCTTTAAAATAATAAAATTAATTTAATATTAAAAATAATAATAATTTAATAAAATAATATTTAATTAAAAAATCCCTTAATTTAATAAAATATAATTCTTAATTTAATAATAAATAAAAAAACACTATTTTCACTTTAAAAACTATTTACAATGTATCAATAATGACATTAAAGTATATTCATTATTATATACAAAAAAAATGTGCATGAACATAGTACTAGCGATTTGTTACATAACCCCTTAAAACAGCCGCATAAAACCTAAGGGTAAGGTATGCGATGGTGATAGACTCTTGGAGTGGCTCGGATAACATCGCTCGAGTGGTAATTTCTATCAACTTCCACTTTTCCCGTAGACAGTCACGTTCGAGCTTGACATGATGAAGCTCAGCATGGGATTTTCCAGGAGCAAAGTCCAAAGACGACACATCATTTCTGAGCTCTGAAAAATGGGATTCCTATGGGGAAATTCTATCGAATGAGGCCATCGCTTCCTTTGTCTGAGTAAGTTGGATTTGTTAAAGCCCTATATTTTTACTAATCATCTGATCACTGTTAAATGGCTATAAAAGAAAAGGTCACAATTATTAACATAAAATCAATGAAGTTGTCATTTTATATAAACATTTTACATAAAGTACATTTAATTAGATCATGTGGGATTTCCATTAATAAAACTATGGGTCTTTACATATCCCATATTCATGTTAATATAGTTAGAGGGCAAGAAAACTGTGAAATTCTTTTTTAACTAACTATCCATAATAATGTGCTAGTCCAATAAAAATATGAATCCACATAACATATTTATGTATTTTCCTTTCATTAAATTTTTTTTGGCTGAATAAACAGTTCTCTGACCATTATTTAAATTATACCTATTAAAATAAATCTGTTTGAACCAAAATTATCCCTTTATGAATTTTTCATATAATTTATTTTTCATTATGTTTTCAAATCAAACAATATATGTTTTTAATGATCCTCACTACATTAGTAAAATTACAATATTTTCATCACTAAAAAAACTACAAACATGTCCATGAACTCCTGAAATATTCTACTTATAATATTCATGAATACAACATTTTCATTAGTTGACACAAATGGCTTGGGAAAAATCATAATTCCCATATCTAGTACCAAACAAAATCATTTTGATGTGTGGAACCTTTAAATTCAACTAATGGTATACTTACATCAGGTCATCTATCGAAAAATATTGTTCTCCATGTAGGTAATAAAAAATGTCCTTGATATGAGGAGAAGGATACTTGTTTAAATAGTGATGTTTTTCATGGATATGTAATCAATGAAAAGTCTCATGGAACTACATTTCTTTTTAATGAATAACATAGGATCACCCAATTTTGAAGTACTAGTATTAATGAACAATTTATCAAAAAACTCTAACAACATATTTTTCAATTAAATAATTTCTATTAGAGTCATTTGATAAGTGGTTTTTGAAATTGGATTAGGATCAGAAAATATTTAAAATCAGAATTCAACATCCTGATTAGGTATAACACATGGTAACTCATCAGAAAAAAACATTAGGGTATTCCTTTAACACATGTCTATCATTAATTGGAACAATTCTCTTCTTTTAAACAATGTTATAAAAACAACATTCATTACCAACATTCAAAATTTTCTGAAATTCCTGATATGTTATCAATTTCATTGTTTAATTTTTTATAAAAACTGAAACAGATTCTCAAAAACAATATTTTATATCTGTAATAAATAATAACATGATAAACAAAAATCAAATCCATACATATAATGACATAAAACTCTAAAAAGGTCAAAAAATAGATTTTTTGGTGACGTATTTCCACCTATATAAATTGGATGATTAATAAAATGAATTTTTGACGTATCATTTCCCCAATGTGTTTTAAAAATAAGTTCAGCCCTAATAAATTTAGTGAATATTTCCAATTTTCCAAAGAAATCACAGAAATATTGGAATTTATATACCCCATATCAAACATGAATTTAAGAAAAATTGGGTAAAGAATTAAAGTACCTGATAAATCTTTATTGGAAGGAATGACATCATATTATGTACTGTATATGGATCTTACTACATTTTTAATTTTATAGTATAGTTTCTTCCCATTATTTAGTTATTTCTTTTAGCAGACATTTTCATAACGACCCATCTCAACACATTTGAAACAATTGATAGTTTTCTTATTAGGATTTATCATATTATCAATTTCATTACAATCTCAGTCCATATTTACAAACATACAACATATAAAATTCTTCCTAGTTTTCATAAGGAATTTATTTTGGGTACTTTTTTCAAAAAAAAATCACAAACTAGAAATTGGACTTTAATTCCATTAGATTTCTTTGATTGATTTGACCCATTTCTTTCCATATGGTCATCTTATTATCTATGTTCCCAATGTACATGCGGTCATTACGAAACTCCATTTCTAAATTATCATCATATAATAAAAGGGTCTAAGAACATTTTATCTCTCAAGATCCCAATTCCCTTCAATATCAGGGTTTTAATACAGAGTAAAGATGATTAGTTTTGAAATCATGATCTTGAATAACATTTGGTGCATACCATTCTAGTCAGGTAATTTTTTCATCATACACAACCCCCAAATCATCCTCCATGTGTTGTAATTGAAGTAATTTCTTCTCTATATTTTGTAGAAAAATCAATGTAAAATATTTTTCAAGGAAATGTATTTTAAATTCATCCCACTCTAAGGAATCAATCTCCTCTCTATCCCTGATTTTCTTGACCATTGACCATCCCTGATTAGATTCACCTTAAAAATATTAATTGAATGACATACCATTGTATTATCAAAACATTACACAACATCGAATTTAATTTCAAGGGATTTAATCCATCCTCAAACCAATATTGGTTCAGATGTTCCACTAGATACAGGAGTGTGTTGCCTCATAAAATGTTCCACAATCGTCATACACCTTTGTGGAAGCTCTGGTTATTCTCTTTCATGGATTTTACATCCTCTTATTTCCTGAAATATCTAAGCCTTTTCCACAAAATATTCTTGGTTCCTATTCCCACCATTCCTGGTTGTGGATTCAAAATGATATCTGCCTCTCGGTTCAGTCCTACATTACCTTATTAATTTCTTATAAGGAAAACCATTCTAAAGATACATATCATAAATAAAGAAACATGGAATTCTTTAAATGGTATACCATTTCAACCTAAAACCATGGTAAAATAATTTATTGTATTCATTTAACATCATATTAATTATTAATGTCATATAAACCATGTGGTGATAACAACTATAAGGTACCATTCATAAACATTACATATTCTCATGATATCAACTACAAATTAATTCTTTTCATTCTCAAAGATATATTTGTTTTATATTTTTTTATTTTTAGGACATAAATAATACATATCAACCCAAATGAAAAAAAGGTGGGTACCATTATAATGGAATCCATTTATATCGAAAAATGAAATTTTAAACCCAAAACAAAGTCATAATTTCAATGAGAAATCATCATAATTTTTAAAATGATATTCTTTTTTAATATACATATCCTAATAAGTTATGAAAATCATTTAAAAATTTGGTCTATGAATAAAAATCTCATTACAGTATATATAAATATGGAATGAAAACATTAGTCCTTGAAAACTTGAAATCATATGATATCATTTCCAAGAAGACATACATGATACCAATATATACTTACTTTATAAAGATTATATATCCATGATATTTCTAGGAAAGAAAAAAAACATAAATATAAACATAAATTTATTTAGGGCATTACATACATAATATTATATCTCTCTTTTCTACCTAATGATGTGTAACTATCAAGGCTACCTAACACTGTAACCCCCATAGCTACCATATTGTGTAACCATTGTAGTTACACTTGGTGTACACATAAGTCTAACCACCAACATACACATCCACAGTGCATTTTATGGAGATATAGGTCCCACCCTCATAAAAAATTCCAATTAACAAGAACATAATCATACTAAAAAAATAATTGAATAAAAACATTTATTTTGAATTTTGTAAAATAGAGTTTTAAAGAATATTCTAAATGAAATGCCTATAATAAATATCATATAATTCAAGTGAGACCTAATAGAGTTAATATAATAAGTATGTAAACATTAAATATACATAACTAAATATAATAAAAAAAATTTATCACACAAAAAATTTAAATACATCATAATTAATGTAGTACATTGGTATACCAAAGAATGTAAATTGGGTTAATAATTATCCTACCTTGAGTTTTTCTTACTTCAAACAAGTTTAAATATGTTTTATAATGTCTTAAAGTGTTTTATTAATATATTAAGGAAACATATAAATTTTTATAACACCTTATATGATCATTTGATATCATAATTTCACCATTTAATTATTATTATTGGGCTCCATCCATTGATTCAGGTTCATTAATTAAAATATTTCCATGTAAGGTTTTGTATTTTATTTCCTTGTCATAAGAAAATAATGTTTTAAAAGTTGAATGAGATCATATTCATAATATTATAGAATATTAAATGATGTTATAAATAATTTTCTTAATATTCTATGATGATTATTCATTTGTTAAATGTCTAAGGATGTATGTTTAGATCATTTTGGGGGATCTTTTATAATCACAAACTTGTTTCATTATATAACATTATTTTATGTATTTATCTTAACTACAGAACATGAAAGAGGATATATCATACACATTAAATTTTTTTTCATGATTTAAAATGATTTTAGAAACCAGTTTTGATTGTCATAATTTACTTTGAACACACTTCATCCATGATTTTTGTAAATTAGAATATCACTGACGAGTTATTATTTTTCGAATTAGAAAATGTGGATAGGAAAAATGATGATGAATATTTTCAATAAACATGATAACATTCATAATATATGTGGTTCTCTAACATTCATAACTCTTGGACAAGGGTAGTGTAAGGGAGTATATAAAATGAAAACGAATTGAAAAGAAAATATAGTAAAATGAAAGAGCATTATTACTTCTTGATATTTTCTCCTAGAGATCCACCATAAGGACTTTGGTTTTGGCCTTTTCCTTAAACTAGTAGGTCTTGGATTTGGAAAATATCATTTTGAACTAGATTGGTTGGAACATTGACAATTCACAAAGAATGATAGGTTTGAGAGTAAGGGTGTGAGGGTGTTATTTGTAGTGGGGGAGAGGATGGATTCACATTATTTTAACCACAAGTTTAATATTGTTTCCCAAGAATATGAATATTATTGATTCATATGACTTAAAATGAAATATTTTCATGTCTGGTTTAACTAATGGCCATTTATATAATCCATGACACATGCATATTACATAAGTCATTTATTTATCATATTTCGTAATTATCAGATTTCATTATTCATCAAAAATTCATGTCTTTCAAAAAATTAAAAAATGTCACAACAAACATTTTTTGAGGTTTACAATTAAAAAAATTAACTATTTATTTTTTCTATAATTTTCTAAATATTATTAATTTTATAATTATCTAAATTATTTTTTTTAAATAAAAATTTTAAAAAATTAACTGAAATTGTTTCACATTGAAAATTTATTCAAGATCTCATTATCTTATTACCTTACAGAAATAAGATAATAATATGATTTTCTATTCCTATGGGTCTTATTACTATTTATTAGGGTATGTTACTCTTCATCAAAAATCATGTTGGTTCTATTAAACTCCCAATAACATATTTACCAAAACTATAGATTACGATTTTGGAAATAAAAATAATAGAATTAGAAAAATTATGTTCATCTACTAATTTACAACTATCTATTTAAAACATACTGCCAATATGTAGAGAATCAGTCATTCAATCATTTTAATTTCTTTTTAAAACCATGGGGTGTTACAAATAGTACCTTATTAGGCATAGTTTTGTAAATAATATGTCATGTATATCATCCATTTTCCTTCTAGGGATATGAATTACCAAAAAACATATAGATTAAACGGAATTCCATCTAATTTGGAAAATATAATTCTCTTAGATGAATATATTGGAATGATGTCCTTTTTTTTGCAAACATGTGTATGGTGTTGCGATGTGTCTATTAAGGACTTCTCAAAAATCACAATAGTTTCTTGGGGAACAAATTATACATGTATAGGGTAGCCTGATGAATCATAAGGACGCTACATATAAAACCCCTCATAAATGAGTGTTATTGTCATTAGAAAAGATATATTTTCTAAGAGATATAACATCCTCAAAATGAATTGTGTGAGAATGATTGTCCTTGAAGATGTCAATGATCATGATACATAAGAGTGTGTTTAATAATAGATTCCATATGTCCCTATGATTGAATATTTTCCAAAAATTTGTACATTGTAGGAATGAAAATGTGGATAGATAAAAAAAGTGCTTTTCTAGTCCCTGAAGATGGTGGATTGATATTGTTTTAAAATAATGAAGCCTTCTCCTACAAATAGGTAGTATATCTCCTAAAAGCTACAAGACAGCAATAATCCATGAATTTTCAAATGGATTCCATGTAACCTGATAACTTTTTGGTTTTGGTTTATGCACTAGTTGGTGTAATTCTCATTGGGTGAAAATGGGTATTGAAGGGAAAACTAGACACAGAATGTAATGTAAATACCATTAATGGAAGGATAGTGGATAAATGGAATAAACTATATGAAAGAATTGTCTTTGATGAACTCTTTTCACTAGTTTCCACATAAAATCCATCAAAATTATGCTTTCTGTTGTATCATACCTTGAATATGATATTTGTTAGATGGATGTCAAAAATTCATTACATAGTAGGAAACATTAGGATAATTTCTCTATGAGACAACCAGAAGTGTTTTTGAATCCAGGTGATGCACAATGGATTTGAATGTTGCAGTGATCCAATAATTCATTGAAGAAACCATACTTGTCTTGGTACATTTGATTTATTTAATCCATAATAGATACTGATTAATTATGAACGAATGAGATGCGTGTGTTTATAATACATTTAGTGGAAATTTTTTTATTATCCTAGAAGTATATTTTTATAACATATTGCTTTTGGAGAATGACATAGTAGTCTTACTGATTCTTGGTGACTGTCATATCCAATTTTTATACGTGAGGGAAAAATATGTAGTAGGAAATAAAATGGTTATCATGATCATTCATGATAGATCCATGTGGATTATTGGACTATTAAAATGTACTTTTATTAATCAGATATTAAAGGTAATAATTATTGAACAATCTAAGAGAATATTTTTTCTACAATCATATTGTTTAAATATTTCTATGAAAATATCTCCTTAGACACACCCTGGGAATGAGATAATGAGTCAGATCCCATAGCCTCTAGCGATAGAATCAATCCATTATGAAGTGTAATGTACTAGACTAGATGTTTCCAATTCTTTGATAATGATAAGATGATACAAGAATAACTATGGAAACAACATTGGTCTAATTTTGAGGATATATGTAATGTCTCGGACCCGGGGGCCACTCAACAGGTGCCCCGAACCCGATTGGTCAAATGACCTCAAGTGCTTTTCCTCAAATGCCAGAGGTGGCTGACTAGCAGTGAGGGCCCAGGTCATGTAGTGGGGAAATGATGCCCTCATTTATCAAAGTGTAGATCAGCGAAAAAGACTTATATAACATACAATAATGGAAGAAGTAAACAATATATAATGTAAATGGATAACTGATGTAAAAGAGAATAATTAGCCATATATATGAGATACAACATGTCACTATTCTATAAAAACAGCCAGAACATGATATACTACAATACAATACAATACATGTCAAGTACAAGGTACAACCAAATATAACGAAATCAGAGTACACAAAACGCAGCAGCATCACAAGCCAAGGCTCGATCCCAAGCTCTCCGACTCATCTTCCACAATAATGTACCTATATGGGTACCCATGCCCCTATCTACACCTGTAACAATATAGTCTGTTTGGGCCGAAGACATAAACCAAACAGGGTTTGAAAAATAAATCCCAACAGGCACCCACCAAAGGCCTGTGCACAAGTGCCCATGAAATTGTGCAATAGCAGTGTACACTGGTAAATGCAATAAACTAAGCAGTACTCGGAAGTAGCTAACTAACAGTTATACTTCCATTATAATATTAACTTAATCAGTCAATATAAGAAAATAACCACAGTGAATATTCTAAGTAAATAGTCAGTGTCCTCATCTATGCTAAACTATACCCTCAGGTAAAGAGAATCCAAACCCACCGGATTCTGCCCACAGTCATATCAAATAATGCCCACAGACGCATGAGGTGTCACCCCGAGACACAAAATACACTGCCCACAAGCACGGGAGGAGTTTCTCTCAGGATAAACAGAACACTGCCCACACGCTAATCACAACATTTCCCATAGGATAAACAAGTAATCGGTCCATGCCCAACATATATGAAACCAATTTAAATACAATTCCCCTCAAGGAAATTTGAAACATGCTAATCGTTACGTTATACCCTCGGGTAACCCGGCCAAACGGATAAATAGAGGAACACACCCTAGGGGTGGTCCTGGATCCAAGAAGAGATCCCAAATAGCAATTTATAATTACATTCAATTACCTATACAATCCTAGGTTTTTAAAATAGCCAAGGCCTCAACCATACGACACCCCAACATGGGTTCATAGCACAACGGTGAACATATTTACCACTGTAGAAGGAAATAAACACCAAATCACCTACCTTGATCATCTCTGATCAGTATACATGAATTACGCTTCCAGAAACATACACGAATGTAATTAATCTAGGAAAAACAAAACATTCAAAACAAAATAACATTCCCTCATTAATGAATTTCTATGAACTACTCATGGAGTAGGAAGATCTTACCCGTGCAGTTCCAAGGAGATCGACGACCAAGGAATCAGGTTCCCAGTGTACGGTAGGGAGATCCTCCAAACTCCGACCATCTCTCCCGCTCTCTTCCGGAATTGTAAGATTCCTCTATGAATAGAGGAGGCTACTTCCAATTTTACGTGATGAAAAATACATGGTGTGTACTCTCAAGTACATGTCGTTTACTTTCCATTTTTTAAATTGTTCCTTTGGCCGCTTCTTTCCACCGCGGCACTTTTCATCCGTCAACATGGGTACACGTAATGTATTTTAAGACTACATGGCTTGTATTGTCACTCCACTGGCCACCACTTCCACAAACATACTATTCACATACCAACTGATTACACGATGTGTAAATACCAAGTATAGGGCGTGTAGTCAGTTTTTACACCTTTCATCGTTGACAGTCCTACACGCCCTGTGTACTCATCTCACACGGCTAAAGTACATGGTGTGTGGAAAAGTACATAGTGTGTAAATCTAAAATATGGGAGTTTTCCCCATTTTCTAAATTTACTAAATACACTAAATGAAATAGGAATAGAAGAAACTCGTACCTCAAAAATAAGAACAGGTTTCTTACAAACTTCTCCCCTTAAATCAATTTTTCCCCGAATTTCCCTTCCAAAGTAGTTGAAGATAGAGCTTTGAACAATTCTGGACACTTATCCCATACATCGGTCTCCCACTCTCAGGTTTCGTCCTGCATTCGTCCATGCTACCATAACACCCATACGAGAGGAATTGACCTAAAGTAGACCTGAAATGTCATCCGAGAAGACATCCCTAAAACGATCAACTATTGGAGGGAAATACACCTGACATGTATCCTGGTCATCTAGATACAAACACTCAATCTATGCTGTCACACCACCTCAACCACAATGCTTGGGTCTAGATCAACTCACCAGAACATCCCATTCACCCTTGTATAGAAACTCTCCACCCTCTTGTGATGTGAAAATCACCCTACGAAGATAGAAATCTACAAAGGCTCGAATGGGTACCAACCAGTCCATCCCAAAAATGAAATCATAGCTGGCCATCCCTAGGAAATAGATGTCCCATAGAAAGTAACACCCACCAACCACAAGGGGGAACTCTATGCACTGATGCACACCAGTTATTCTAGTCCCTAACAGAGTTTCTAGTGTAATAACATTAGAAGAAGTATAAACACAGAGGCCAAGGTTCTCCACAATTGGCACAGATATAAAGCTATGTGTAACACTCGTATCGAAAAGCAAAGATGATAAAACAGAAGCAATAATAATAGTTACTCTGATAGTGGAAGTTTCGGGATCCTTCCCCTACTTGGTCTGTTGCACTGCATATGCATGCCTAGTGCCACAGCCCTGCGACACAGCCTGGTTACCCTTATCTGACCCGCCCTGCTGCCCCTGAGATACTATTGTTTGGATACCATGACCACGACCATTATTTTTTCCTGCACTCCCTGACATATTTCAGTTTCTTGACTGGTAAGAAATTGTTGGTCCTGATCCCGAACATGGAGTCAACACAAAACCCCTCTCACTAGACACTGGTGGAAACGCCTTGTAAAAGCGCTACAGATGACCCATCATGCAGCAAACTTGGCATTCCACTAGGACAGATACACATTGTGGTTTCATGTTCCCCTCTTTACCACACCAGTTGCACATGACCTAGCCACCTAAAGTATTCTTCTGTCTGGTACTAACATTGTGATAGAAATCCATCTGTCTCTTCCTCTTACTAGTAGAAATAGCACCAAAAACATTTGTCGAACTACCCTATCCCACACCACTATCTTCCCGTAGGTTCCGATCGACAATCAGTGCCTGATTCACAATATCATGTACAATAGGCAACCTAAAAACATTCACCAGTTCGTGGATGTCACAGCGAAGACCATCCTCAAAGAGTCTAGCTCTCAATGTCTCATCACCCACCAGAAAGGGTGAAAATGCAGAATCTCGGTGAAGAGAGCATAATAATCCATCACTAAAATAGCGCCCTGCTACAGATTCAAGAACTCTCGAGCTCAATCTGACCTCAGCGTCTTTGGGAAATAGAAGTTATAGAAGTCTATCTGAAAATATTCCCACGCCATGTCTCTGTGATGCTCATATCGGGTGGTAACATCCCACAACCTCTTGGAGAAATCACACACCATGTATGTAGCAATCCTAACCATTCTCTCTAGAGGACTCTCCAAATGCTAGAAAATAGTATTCATAGACCCCATCCAATACTCCCTAGCATGTGGTCTGCCGTCCCTTGAAAACACAGGTTAATGTTGTTGCTGGAATATATGAGTCAGTTTTGCCATAGATTTGGTAGTCGGCGGTATTCCATGAAAGGTCTGCATGAATCACATAAATCCTTCACGGAACTGCGCATCTGAACCTGTGTCCGGTATAATGGTTGGCACCACATCTGGCTTTGCTGGAGGATCCATCGGTAGCCCATGGACTACCGTTTCTGGTGTATAATTGTTGCCACTCTCTTGGTGAACAACTGATGGTCATCTCGGCAACATGACTCTACATGGCCAAAACCAAACCTTAGATTTATGTTTATCAGAGACTATAAACTAGGGGAAGATAAATGTAATATGAGGAACACGGCATTAAATATTTTCAAAACAAGACAACACGGTGTTAATATTAACTACACGGTGTGTACCAGACATTTTATCCCCTACCCTAGTCTTTCTACATGGCTTAACCACATGGATCTCTTTTGAACAAGACTACACGGCGTGTATAACATCTACGCGCTGTGTATGGTTTAATTTTAAACTACCCATGTCGTTCGTGAAATGAGTGACTACTCGGGTGGCACTACACATCGTGTTACACCCGCACATGGCGTGTACACCACCCGGTTTTCCCCAACCACATGACTATGTCCAGACAGTCTTTCTGCGGTCAAGACTATACGGCATATCCCACATGCACACAATGTGTACTATATATGGTAACACCAACCCATGTTGTTAGTGACACGGCCGTGTACCTGTGTCAGACTACACGACATGTTCAAGGTGGACATGACGTGTATGTATTAAGGTTTCACCATCCATATTGCTAATTACACGGGCGGTCTTTGGGTCAATACTACAATACGTGTACAACCAGTACATGGCGTGTTTTCCCAATCCATTACCTACCACATGTCCCCGCCCACATGGCCTATGACACAAGAAGAGACTACATCGTGTGTACGTAGGGTACACGAGGTGAACTTAAATTTTTTCTCTTCTATCCCGAATAGAATATTAAAGGGTGTGTAATAAAAACTACGCGGCATGTATTCTGGGTTTTTTCAGACAGTAATCCTTATAAAAGACTCGGAAGCCCAGAAAACACTAAAACGAACACCTACGTTCCAAATTTTGATCCATTAGGGCCCATAGTCCCTGAGAATCAAATAATGGCATCTTATATGTGTTATAAATAAGGTAACAATCAATGACCAACCAAATTATGGTTAATGAGGGACCATAATCATCAAGAACCAAAGATAGGAGTTCATTCTATAAACCTTATATAACATTAACTTATCAAATAGAAGGCATGTTACGAAGGCATCTATCATAACATCATGATTTCACTAGCGCAAAATCTATCACAACATCATGAAATTTCTAATGCAACTATATGGCAAGGAAATAATGCATGGAATTTGATTATAACATGTTCCTAAATGATTCATGAGACGAAATACCCTAATCTCATCGAGATGCAACTAAAAAGAACCTAGTATAAAAATATAATAACACAACACAAGTGTGCCACCCAACGGTGAAAATCAAATCAACTATAAATTGAAAAATCAGTAAAATTACAACCCTAGGTAAATTGGATTTTCCCTGTACATGGGTTAGCTACTCTCAAGCACAACCTATTACCAAATAGCATTTCCATATTATCCCTGACTATAGTCTCCAAATAGTATTCCAAAGAAAATAAACTGCCTCTGATAACACTTTGTAATGTCCTGGACCAGGGAGCCACTCAACGGGTTCCCAGAACCCGGTTGGTCACATGGCCTCAAGAACATTTCCCCAAATTCCAGAGGCTGCTGACTTGCAGCAAGGGCCCAAGTCTGCTAGTGGGGAAATTATTCCATAATTTTTAAAAATGTATCACAGTGGATAAGAATTATATAACATAAAACATAGGAAGTAGTAAACAATACATAACTGGAATGGATCACTAATGTAAAAGAGATCCAGCAGTCATATATATGAGATACATCATGTCACTATTCTATAATAAAATCCAAAATATGATATACTTCAATACAATACAATATATGTCAAGTACAAGGTACATCAAAATAAAAACCAAATAAGATTACCCAAAACACACCAGCATCACAACCCTAGGGTCGGTCACATGCTCTCTGACTCCTCTTCCATAATCATGTAACTGTATGGGTACCCATGCCCCTATCTAAACCAACAATACAGTTTGTTTGGGCTGAAGAAATGTTCCAAAAAGGGTGTGAGAAACAAATCCTAGTAGGCACCCACCAAAGTCCCCTACCCAACTATCTGTGAAAATGTGCAACAGTAGTGTGCAAAGGGAAATGGAATAAATAAATAATTACTTAGAAGTAAGTAACTACTAGTTATAATTCCATTTTAATATTTATTTAATCATTCAATTTAAGAAAATCACCATAGTGAATATTATAATTAAATAGACAGTGTCCTAAGCCATGATAACCCTTACACTTAGGTAGAGAGAATCCAACCCCACATGAGTTTACCCACAAGCAGATTGAATAATTCCCACAAGCACACGAGGTGTCTCCCACATGCACAGAATCTACTGCCCATAGGAATAGAAGGATTTTCCTACAGGATAAACAAAACACTTCCCACAGTCTAATCACAACACATCCCAAATACTAAACAAGTAACTGGGTCATGCCCAACATATAAGAAAGAAATTTTTATACAATTCCACTCAATGAAATTTTGAAAATGCTAAACTTTATGGTATACCCTCAGGTAACCTGGCCAAATGGCTAAATAGGGGATCACACCCTAGGGGTTGTTCTGGATCCAAGCAGCGATCCCAAATAGAAATTTATAATTACATTAAATTATGTATACAGTACTAGGTTTTAAAAATTTCCAAGGCCTCACTCATACGACACCCCGACATGGGTTCGTTGCAAAACGGTACACAAATTCACCATAGTAGTTGGAAATAAAAACTAGACCACAAACCTTGATCGTCTCTGATCAGTATACATGAATGATGCTTCCAGAAACGCCCATGAATAATGTAGCTCTAGGAAAATCAACAACACATTCAAACCTAAATATCATTCTCTTGGGAAAAAATTGGTAAGAACTACTCAAGGATAAGGATGATATTACCCATTCTGTTCCATGGAGATCGATGACATATGAATTAGGTTCCCGATGGGTGGTCGGGAGGTCCTCCAAGCTCCGACCATCGATCCCACTCTCCTCCGGCGTTCTAAGATTACTCTGTGAACAAAGGAGGCTACATCCTGTTTTAAGAAAAAAAACCCAAATACACGGTGTTTACTCTCATGTACACAGCTAGTAATTTCCATTTTTTTAAACTGTTCCTCTAGAGGCTTCTTTCCACTACAGAACTGTTCATCCGTTGACAAGGGTACACAACATGTTTTTATGACTACACAGCATATAATATAGCTCCATTGATGATTACATGGCATGTAAATACCATGTACACAGTGTGAAGTTAGTTTTTGCACCTTTCATCGCCGGCAGGCCTACACGCCCTGTGTACTCATCCCACATGACCAATGTACACAACATGTGGAAAAGTACATGGAGTATACTTCCAAATTTCTTGGGGTTTTTCACATTTTACTTATTTACTAAAAACACTAAAGGAAAGAGGAATAGAAGAATCCCATACCTAAAAAATAAAAACGGGGTTCTTATAATATACTAATGTATCTACAAAAAACTAATGTTGTGTTTTAAGTGAATGGGGGATACGGGGTGCCGGGCAATAGGGGTTGTAGTTAATCTAGTTTTCATATAGAGAATGGAGATCTTAATTTACATCCATTATATGTATTGTGTCTCAATGGGAAAGCTATGAGATCGATGAGTTTAAAATATCCAGTTTTCCTGGATTTAGTAGTGGAGTCTGAGTATACAATGGATTTTAATAAATCCATTTAATCCATTTGATTACTTATTTTTTTCGAATCAATATTTGGAATCTTGTATTAATGAACCCCTCACATTTTATTCTGATTAAACTTCTTCGGTTACTCTTGAAAAATAAACTGTGTCACACCATCATAAAAAAAATATATTACAGATGTATCACCTCTTGAGGTTTTTTTCACAAGGATGACATAGTAGTAAGAAGAAAACCCATTTTGGAGAACATTGAAGCCATATTGAAAAAATTATTATCTCATCAAGAGGATTGAACATCATGTGAGATCTAGAAAACTGATAGTTTTCATTAGTTGGATCTATAAGAAGTGGGAGTATATTATAGGTGGTTCCCTATAAAAAATTTGTGTGTTCTATATGAAAAACTATATGAATTGTTTTGAATATTAACAAAATATATATGAGATCTTGATTATTCTCTAATTAAATTTATTATGTAATAATATCATAATAGTAGTTTTCATGATAAAATAGTCATATCAATTCCCTGCAATGATGAGGACCTAGAAGTGCTACAGAATTATTATTAAATATATGTTCTATATATAGAAGTTATTAATTAGGGAAAAAGTGATACATGATATCAGTGGGGGAGAGTCATATATAGATAAAGCTCACACTAATTGTGTAATCCCTTAGTAATATAATTTATAGGATATTTTAGGGGATAGATCTACTAGTAAGATTTCCACATTTCTATATGTCATTGAATGTTTATATCAATGGATTTGTTTATTGATCCTTAGACATTATAATTGTGACGAACCGAATCTAGTAGTCAATAATACCGAGACAAAATCCAGACTATAAAAATTCTCAATTGGTATTCCCTTTCCCCACTGAATGGAACAAGTGCCCATGTATCAATAAATTAGGATTGGAAACAATTTACCCTAGTATGAAAGCACAAAACTAGAAGGACAATCAATAATATGAAACTGAAATTATCATTACAAACAAGGCATATGAAAATTCCAGATCTTAATACATTGTTTTAAATAAATTAAAAGAGGTCTAAACATAAATTAAAATAGTATCATAACAGGCACAAATACTCCACATGATAAGGGTTCATCACCCATGAGCCATTTCCAGAACATCGCACCATAAGAGGGAACTAACCACCCAACCCCCATCACCCCATAATTTACGTTTACCTATGTCAAACAAATTCATGTATAATTACAGTAAACCTTTGAATCTAGGGTGTGATCTTAATACCAATATGATACCACCTATTGATTTCAAATACTATTTAATATAAGGTGAAATAGTAGGATGTTTTATCATGTAAGGAAAAAAGGCAATAAATTCAAGAATAAAACATTCCATTGAAAATAGTTTTCAAACTAAAACATTAAAAATGATATTATATTTAAATAATGAATGTTATCTAGTTTAATTTATATCCAAGAAAAATCTAGGAAAATGGTAAATAAAAATAATCCAATGATCCCCAAAATTAAGAACACGTGTAGGCACTAGACAGTCTCAGTCCCTATGTACCTCGTACCTCACTGTAATGTATCCGGGTCAAAATCCTTTTCCATGCACGATACTCTAGTAAGGGACATACCAATAATATAGTTTTCCAAAACATCATCCAAATAGTTTAGTTAGAGTGGTATTTATCCATTTTCTCACTAAAACAAGGACAAAACCCATCCAGATAACTAGTCGTACTGGTACATATATGCCAACCAAGGTTCCTAGGCTTCCCCCTTCTTCTCAAACAACATAAGAATTCCACCTAAATCGTATTTAATTTAAAACACCTATATTACTAACATAATAATAATACAGTATCTATACACACTTTATACAACTTAAAACACACAATAAAATATTTATATTTTCAATAAAATAGCATCCCAAAGTCCCATATTGGTTTGCACCCAAAACTCCTTCAAATATCAACTTGGAACACCATGTTCACACTCAAAAGTCACCAAAACATAAATTTAATACCTATTACTCTCTATTAAATCAGGAAAACAATTTTTAAGAAACATTATATGAACTATGTAGTGATATCTTTATAAACCCTCAATTATCACATTAACACTGCAATTAAAAATTCATGTGTTTCTTAAACACAATTAAAATAGAATTTCAAAGCAATAAAAAATGATATAAATAAAAAAAATATAATTTTTATCACTATTACACTTTAATAAAATCAACTATTAAATTATAGTTTATCCTCAAATGATCCAACATGATATTTTTATGAAAAAACTACAATTTCACATAAAAATGGCTCTGAAAATTTAATTGAATTAAAAAAACACTAAAACAATTTTTTTCTATAATAATAATATTATATAAACATGAAAATACTATAAAAAAAGAATGATAAGTCATAAGGATTGTATACACAGGGGATTCGCCTACCATAATGGTTAAAACCTTGAATTCCTTCTGTGAAAACTCAATAACACCATTGTCACACATGAAGGAGGGTAGATCAAGACTAAAAATAGATGATTTGAACATGAATAACAACAGATAAAACCAATGTTAGAAACCCTACCCTATTTAAATTTTGGACAACAATGATAAGGGAATAATCCCTATGCACATTGAATGATATCCCATGAAAAATGAAAAAGAAGGAAGGATACCCTCTTACTTAAGAGATCTTGAAGAAGTCACCTCAAATACAATGGTATCTAAATTTTAAAATAGCCAAAAATGTAATAATGGGTGGAAAATGATGAAAAGGATAATTGAGAACTCAAATAGGGAAATAGAGTGAAAAATGAAGTATTTAGGAAGGAACCAAATTACATTTTTAAATCTAGATAAAATGTGAGGGCTTCATATGATTTGACCTAAACTGCGACGCAAATGAGATCTAAAGAGCATGGGATGTGAATGTGGGGTGCCTAGGTTCAGTGGACTTGGGCGAGAGGTAGAATCATTGAATAAACATTATAATTCAATATTATGGTAAATAAGCAGTATTTTTCGAAACATGAAATGGGTTATCGAGCTGGACCAACACCATAAATAAAAACCCATATAATCCATGATTATAGATTTATAAAGGCCCATAATTGACATGGTGGTGCTAATAGGATAGGGAAGGCCAAGAAGGAATTAAAATGGATGAAAAATATTGAGAAATTAAATGAGTAATAAAAGAAAAACTATTTTTTTATATCGGGAATTGGGCTCATGGTTTTGACCAAATTTTGATAACCAACCATTTCCACCAAATTCATGGGAAACACCCTAAAAAAGAATAAATGGAAATTAAATGAAAAATACCATTAAAATAAGTCATATATGTCAAATTTCACCCCACAATGAAAAAATTCCAACCCTAAATGTCAACATGATGATTGATAGGAAAAGAGTAATTAATACACTTCCTCAACCCATGACCATTGTCCCAATGTCCCATGTGTGTCATTTTTGTGCTTCCAAAGAATCCAGACTAGTGGATTAGACATCCATTTTTCCCAATCATAATATGGTCATCACTAATACCAGCACCCAGTCGTATCCATGACCGTTCCAAAATGGTTTTTTCTATCCCCATGGGCTGGAACATGTTCCTGGGTATCAATAAATTAGGTTTGGGAACAATTTACCAGAGTATGAAAGCATAACACATTAATAACAATCAATCTATTGAATATGAAATTTTCATGCCAAACAAGACATATAAAAGATACATATCTTAATAAATGCTTTTATATATGGTAAAAAAGGTCCAAACATAAATTAAAATATTATCAATACACCCATAAAGGAGCCAAACAACAATGGTCGATCACCCCTGAGCCGTTTCTACAACCCTACACTATAGGTGGAAACTAACAACCTAAGCAACATTTACTCGCGGATTTACCATTACCTATGTCAAAAATATTCCAGTCTACTTAATCCCAAGGGGTTTAAAGAGGGTGTGATCGAAATACCAATAAGATATCACACAATGATTCTAAATAGTATGAAATTCAAGGTAAAAAATCAGGATGTTTTAATATGTAAGGCAAAGTGGCAATAAATTCCAGAAATTCAACTTCAATTTGAAAATAGTTTTCAAATTATAACATTCATAATGTTTAAAAATTTAAATAATAAATGTTATCTAATTTAATGTACAGACAATCACACCCTAAGACAATGGTAAATACCACTAATCCAATGAGCAGAAAAACTAGTAAATACCATATGCACTAGATAGTCTCAGTCCTTATGTACATCATACCTCAGTGTAATGTATCCAAGTTACAATAATTTCCCATAGATGATACACTAGAAGGGAACATAACTATAACCTATTGGTCCCCAAAATAATCCTCGTTATTTTGTTAGAGTTAATTTCATTGATTTTCTCAATGAAACAGGGACAAAACCCATCTGAATCATTGGCCATACGAGTTCATATCTTCCCACAATGGTATACAGGATCCCCCATTAGTGATAAAACAATTTCTTCAAGTCATATATTTCAATTGGAATATAAATCACCAATAAGAGTCACATTCAATAAATATAGTTGGAATAAAAACTTTATACGACATTAAACACATAATAAATGATTTTGATTTTCAATAGAACAACTTCTCAAATTCTTGCATTAATTTTCACTGAAAACTCATTGAAATATCATCTTTTTCCACCACACACTCAAAAGACACCAAAACAGACATGGAATCCCATTAAATTTCAATTAAACAATTTAATATATTTTTGGGAAGCCCAAAATTAACCATGAAGTGATATCATTATAAACCCTCAATTTTCACACAAAAAACGACACTTAAAAAATCATGTGTCTCACAAGCACAATTAAAAAATATTTTTGCAGTAATAGACAAATGATATAAACATTCATAAATTTATATTATTCCCCAATACACATTAATAAAATCAACTATGTTATTAGAAAGCATCCCCAAATGAACCAACAAGAAAAATATATGAAAACCCCCCATTTTTAATTAAAAATGGCACGAAAAATAATTTGCATTACAAACACCCCTAAAAACTATTCTCGTAGAAAAAATCAAATGAGATAAACATGAAAATACAATAAACCAAGAAAGATAAGTCACAAGGATTTCATAAGTAGTGGAATCACGTACCAAAATGGTTCAAACCTTGAATCCATTATGCGAAAACTCAATCGCAGCACCCCCGCAACATAAAGAATGGAGATCAGGGCTAAAACATATGATTGGAAGAAGAAAACCAATGGGTAAACCCTTGGTTCAAAACCCTACTCACTGGTCATTTGGGACTTCAAAAATAATTGAATAAACCCAAACCTAATTCAATGAAATCCTATGAAAAATGAAAGAAGAATGAAGGAGACCAACTTACGATAGAGATCTTGAAGAAATCCTTTCAAATACACTAGTAGAAGAATTTTAAAACAGAAAAAAAATCAATTTATGTGGGGAAAATGAAGATAATGTTAATATTTATCTGAAATATACGGAAAAGAGTTAAATATGACGTAGTTATGATGGAAACAAATTACCTTTTAAAATAATAATGAATGGTGAATTTTTCAGATGTTTTGACCTAAACAGCCATGAAAATGAACTCCAAAGAGGGGAGAAGTGAATTGGGGCGTGTCTGGGTTCAGTGGGCTCAGGTGAGATGTGAAATCCTTGATAACTCATTAAAATTGAATATGATATTACATTAATATTTTCTTTAAACATGAAATGGGCATCTGGGCTTTCCCAACTCCTTAAATAAAAACCCAAGTACACTATGTCTATAGATTTATGTAAGCTCCAAATAGACATGGTATCTTTAATAGGCCAGGTAATGCCATGTAGGAACTGAAATGGCTGAAAAATGATGAAAAATTAGGGAGTTAAAAAAGAATTTTTTTTTAAATCATGAATTAGGATCACAGTTTGGCCAAAATTTTAAAAACCCTACCACTTCAACCAAAATGGCTGAGAAACAACCAAAACAATGAATGAATGGAAATTAAATGATAGATAACATTAAAATAAGTTATCTATGGGAAAATTCTCACCACTATGAAAACATTACATCCCAAAATGTCAACCTGATGCATGATTGGAAAACAAGAATGAATAATATTCCTCAACCCATGACTTATACTCCCATAACTTATTTGTATCATTTCCATTCTACCAAACAACCTGGAGTAATGGAATATACTTTTTGACCATTACATGTGTTAAACAAAATCATGTAGAACTACAACACTGCACCATATGAGGGAACTAACAACTCGAACCACCTTCACCGGAGGCTTTACCAATACATGTGTCAAACAAAATCAAGTCAAATTAAACCTAAGGTGTTTAAATAGGGTGTGATTATAAGACCATAAGTATACCACCAAATGATTCCAAATAATATAAAATACATGTTGAAAAATCATTCAGTTTTAATATGTAAGGAAAAGCGGCCATAAATTCAAGAAATTCAACTTTCAATTGAATACAATTTTCAAACTAAACCATTCAAAATGTTAGCACATTTAATAAGAAAAGTTATCTACTATAAATTACATCCAATCAAAACCAATGGAAATTTTAAATAACCCAAATACAATGTGCACCAAACCTAGGAATAGACCTGGGAACTAGAAGGTATCTGGCCATATGTATCTCATATCTTAGTGTAAAGTACCGAAGTCACAATCATTTCTTGTGCATTATACTCTAGTAGTAAACATAAATATAACCTAGTGGTACCCAAAATCATCTAGATAGATTATTTAGTGTTTTGGTTATCCATTTTCTCTGTGAAACATAATCAAAACCCAACCGGATAATTATCCATACTATTACACATCCACCCACTTTTGTACCCATGCATATCACATTGTGCACAAACAATTTCAGCATTATCCATAAATCCCATTTCATTTAAAACTCCACTATTTATCACATACGAAAATACAGTTTCTATAAAATTTTATACCTATTAAAACACAGAACAGTATATTTTTATTTTTAATAAAAAAACATCCCAATATACCGCATTATTTTTCACACAAAACTGATTGAAATATCCACATTTCACACCATGTGCTCTCTCACAAGTCACTAAAACTGACATGGATGACCAATATCTCTCAATGAACCAACCAATTTAGTTTTTGGGCAGACTTATATGAACCAAGATGGGATATCATTATAAACACTCCATTTTCACACAAAAACAACACTTAAAAATTCATGTATTTTACAAACAACATTAATACATATTTTCACCACAACAAAGAAATGATATAAACATTCAAAATAGTATTTTCAGCCTTAATAATTTTCAATAAAATCAACTATGTAATTATATGGTATCCCTAAAGGATCAAACATGTGATTTCTTTGAAAAATCCCACAATTTCACATAAAAATTCAGTTTAATTACATACACCACAAAAACCAATTTTCATAGAAATAGTCAAATGATATAAACATGGAAATACAATAAAACATCCAAATATGTCTCAAGGATTGCATAAATAATGGGATCACCTACCAAAATTGATAAAACCTTTATTCCTTTGTGCGAAAACTAAATCTCACCACCGCCACACCTCATGGAGGGTTGATCAATCCTAAAAATAGAATATAGGACCCAGAAACACCAAGGTTAAACCCTAGGATAAAAACCCTACCCTCGTGTAATTTGGAACATTAAGTATAAGAGATGAAACCCTAATCACATTGAATAAAACACTAAGAAAAAATAAAGGAGAATGATGGATAGCCACTTAATTGAGGGATCAGGAAGAAATCACCCCAAATAGACTAGTAGATGAATTTGAAAATAGCCAAAAAATGAAATTGAGGTAGGAACATGTAATAAAAATTTTAATTGATAATTAAAATGGGGGGGAATACAGTGAAAATTTATGTAGTTATGTAGGATTCAAATTACCTTTCTAAATCTGGAAAAATAGCAGATGCTTTATATTTTTCGACTTAAACATCGAGTAAAATGTGCTCCATATAGGGGGATAAGTGATTGGTGGAATGCCTAGGTTTAATTGGCTCAATGATTGGTGGAATCACCAAAATATAATTAACATTAAATGAAATATTAAATGAATGTTTTTTAAACAAAATGGAAATGTGCTTCTGGGATGGCAGAACTCCTCAAATAAATACCCAATTACACCATGATTATTGATTTCGAAAGGCACTTAATTGACATGGTGGTGTTAATATGTCAAGGGAGACCATGTAGGAATTAAAATTTCTGAAGAATTATTCAAATGCAGGAGTTTTAAATGAACTGAAATTTAAAATTATATATGGAATTGGGCTCACGGTTTGGCACAATTTTTGACAACCCACCATTTCCACCAAAATACATAAGAAACACCTGAAATAAAGAAATAATGGAAATTAAATGAAAAATATAAAAAATTAAGTCATATATGAACAAATTATTATTACTAGTGAGTAATATGAGTGAAATATTTTTATGTATTCCTGAAAACCATTGATAGATATTTTTGTGATGAGTTAGGATAAGTTGGGTGAATCCTGAGTTTTTTTGCATTAATGTATAATGACATAAATAAATTGACATACTATGTTTATTGGAATTAGATATCATAGTACCTTTGATAGAAATGATAATTCCTATATAAATACCCTTAAATTAATTATGAAATAATTTTCATTTTCCAGGAAGTCAACAAATGAGACACCAATCACATAGGTTGATGGCATTGTCCTACGACCATAATGGTTAATGATATCATGATAGAGGAACTCTTTTGCATACTAAGAATATATATGAGGTGTTATATCATTGGGACATTAACATCTTTTTCTATGTGTGGATTGGTGTGTTTCTATATGATAACCTTACACTTTTGGCAATGTCACCTAATTCCATCCAAAAAAGGGAACAGAGAATCACAAAATATGTGTATACAGAATATCAGTATTACAATAATTTTAATATTTATTATTTAAATAGTTTAATAAATACTATTCCCATATGTTGTTTAAAAATTATTTATTTTTAATGGATGACATATATTGAATCACCAATTAGTCAATAGATTATAATGTGTGAAGAATATTAAATAATTTTTTGTGAATATAATATCTATATATTTATTTGTAAATAATGTAGTGATATTGTTTTAAAAAATTGATATTAATTACACATGAACCAATTAATATAGTGTATGAATTATGGACCATGTTTAATGGTCTTGTGAGGATTAATAAATAATGAATATTATTTAATTCAATTATAATTTATTTAATTTTCTAGTTAAGGTCATTTCCTGAAACAATAATAATAATATTATTAATTTATATGTATATTAGTATGGATTAAATTAACTAAAAAGGAACTTGTTTTGTTATTTATTTCTAACTATAATGATAAATTAACATAATTATATTAATTTATTTTTGAGGAAATTCCTTTCTTTGGCATTGCACATTGAATTTTATGAATCTTCTCAAGAAATAGAGACCTCCCTTTTCCAATAACACACCCTTGAACAGATAGTGATCATCCTACTCCTCCGGTTATAAATCCAATATATATCAGATAGAATGATTTTGATGTAGTTTTGGAGGCAATCATAGTCGTAAAATACTATCGGTAGAATCTATTGTGCTAGCACACGAAGATTCCTAGAAAAACATTCAATGATTTATTGATCATGTATTAATGCTAGAGGGAATCTTCTCATGATTCATAAAATGACATGACAATATGGAAACGATCTATTTTCATATCCATTAGTGAATAAATAAATCAAAACATGTAACACTTTAATTAATTAAATTGATTACAAATTATATGTGATGATCTTATCTCTTGTTCAAGTGTTCTATACCTTCTCTATATTAGATGTTTCAATTAAATAGATCATGATATTTATTATTTTTTAATTCATTTATTGATAAATTATTATTTCAAAAATTAAATATGGTAATTAACCATCAAATGATTTTACTAAACTCAGATCTTACATGCACATCATGTCCTATAGTTCTTATAACGGAGTATTGGAATTTGAGAAATAATGCATCAACTATAAACTTATAACTATAAATGATCTTACTTGTAATATAACTAAATGGAAACATTATATACATTGGAAAAATAGATTATATAGTGCTTTGGAATACTCAAATTGGGGCTTTGGTTGTAAAGAATATTACCCCTTTACACATACAATATATGCATCCCTTTATAGGGGTATTGTGTATTATTTATCCCATGTAATTTTCATGGATATATAAATGGACAATTATTAGAATACTTCCTTATAGAACACGATTTATGGGTGTCTCAAAGACTAAATTTATTTAATATATAATGAATAGGGATATTTTAGAATAATTTTTCATCTAATATGATTCCAAATAAGAATGTGGATAATGAACAACCATAAAAAATAGTAATCATTATTTGGGATGCTATATGAAATTAAGAAATATATATGATTCATGGAGTCATATTTAATTGTTGATCCATTTCTATATTATGTAATTATCATAAATTTCTATGTTATATAGTGACTTTGGTGATACACATGTTTCATTAGGTATATATGATGAAACATTTAGATCAGCAGAAAGACATCATGATTTTCTTATACCATACACAACCAATTTATAAATCATCTTCATTATGTTTGGATAGGTGGTGGATATATGTTTATTCAAAACCATTAAAATATATGTTTTTTGGATTGTTCAGTTTAGTCAACAAAACTGAACTCTGTAGTGTAACTCTCCATGGATAGTTATGGGGGAATAAAGTATTGGTTTCAAATAATGTTTAGTGGTCTTTTATTTGGATAATCTGATCGGATGAATATAAAGTAAGAATGTTATTGAGAAAAGAGGTTTATAATCCATCATTAATAAAATAATTTTATAGGTTTGGGTAATATAATATTTTAATATATCCAATTATCCCCCATATAAATGGGGTTCATTTCATCCATGATAGAAATAGATTCTCCATGCCCCTATTTCAGGTTTTGTCTAACCCTTACCTTCATTTAAAATATAATCACCATTATTAAAATATTCATGTGATGAAGTTTGTTGTCCTCTATTGGGGATAAATACCACCTCTAATAGTCTACATATTTTATTGCGTAATGATTCCCTCTTCAATATTGTGGAATGGTTACGTTATAGTTTTTTTATTTATTTATAATGTATAATAAAAATTCTTTATAATTTATAGTGAATAGTTTTCACCATCTACAATTTCAATATATTTATATTGAGAAAATGAGATGAATGTTCATGGTTACAAAATAATATTTTTTTAATTTAAAGACTTCAATTTGATCAAGGTCTGAAGACTCCCCACACAATAATAGCACATTTTAAGTGTAATATATTCTATCTTGTAACATGTTGTAAGAAGCTTTTACATAGGATAGGGTATGGGTAACCATAATTATAGTCGGTAACTCCTATGGCTAGTATTAAACCCTTCCATGGAATTATAGGTATCCTGCTATGATGATACTTTTAGATTTAGATTCTGAGGTCCATATTATTAAATTGTATTTGTATTACATGTAGAAATTTTTTGGGATCATCATCACATCAGTATGTCTAGATCATCAACATATATGTTCGGTATAAGGTAATATTTGATATTTTGGTTAAACTAGTTGTTTTATAATCTCCTTATGTACATGATATCTCTGACTATGTCCCAACGGGTGTGATAGGGTTATTCTTCTTATTATAATATTTTTGGATAGATTATGGTTTGATCATTATTTTCAAAAATGTACTAAGATGTTTAAATTTACTCTATGGTGTTGGATGTATATACGACTTACGGTTCCATATAGTGGGTTAAATATTAGGATAAACTTTTTAATACATAGAGGTTTAGTTTTTATCGTATTATTATTTAAAGTTACCACATCATTCCCCACTTTTTTTCTATTAATGAATTCAATTGTGTGATAAAAATAATAATCTATTTATTGTGACTTGGCCTGATGATTATTTATTATTCATTTTAATGGAAAAATAAAAAATAATTAATTTATCAACACTATACATGAATTATTATCATAAAAATTATGTATTTGGAGACTTCATAGTTATAGGTGTAAATTTATGTGGATTCATTGATAAGGGTTCTAGAGCGTTGTGGGTCCATATGATGTCTGATACATGTAGTTCTTTTTTTAGTATTTATGTGTGGTGGGAATTACCAATCCTAAATAATTATGTTTATCATGTAATATTTTATTCATTTCTTAACAGTTTTCTAATATGGATTTTCATTTCTTATAAAATAAAAAATGTGGTTTTAGTGTATATTATGTACATTTTTCATTCAATCCAGTTATTTTATCCAATATTTTATTGTATTATTTATATTACATGGTATATTTGAAGTAGTTTGTGTTGTATATAGATTCACAATCTCAATTTATACCATCTTATTGTTTTTTAACATCCCATAGTATATAGAATGATGATTTAGATTTTCATAGATTACATACAAACATCCATGGTGGAGTACTAGGGGTAAGATCCTAGAGATATTATCTATTTATAAAGAAAAATATTCCTATTCCAAAAATAGAATCCCATTCTACCACAGGAAACAAAACTAAATGTAATGTATTATTATTCCAATAACTGTAATTTGGAAAATATTAATATACATGACAAGCAGTGATTTAACCAATTTATTTTTTCACCAATAGATCATCATCTATATCATATGAATATTAATGAATCAATATAGGGATCAATTTTTATATGAATTAGAACATCATTATAATAAAAATAATTCAATTGATATTCATTAATAAATAATATGTGAATCATTATCCATTTAACTTAGGTTTTAATCATTAATTAAAACATAAATTGTTGATTGAGTATTAAACCATAAAAAATTAATAAAATTATTCAAAAATATAACAAATATCTTGAATATAATATCAATGATATCATAAAAAATAAAATACATTTTTGAACTTATGAAACATATTATTAATCATAGAGATCGTCCTTTTTAACCAAAATGATTTATGTAAACAGCTAATGTAATTCTTATCATATTCCTATGAAATTAATATAACATGATCCCATAAAATTTGTAATTACTCACATCACATAAGAAATTATAATTTTTTTAAATGAAGTATGTACTAACCAGCATATAAATTTATAGGAAAAATGTATTTTGGATATTATTAAATTATAAATGACATTTTGTATTGAATTAGATAGTCATTAATTTCAAAATTTAATACATTTTCCAAACAAGTTTTATACTCCTATCACATCATGTAATATCTTAGGCAGTCATATAAGATATTTGTTGTGTTATAAATCTCATATGTTAAAATATCAAGATAATAGTTGGATGAGGTATCATAAATGTCAAAAATTATAACATTGAACCATAAATGAAAGTAGCATAAAATATCACATGATATCACGAAATATGAGTAAATATATATTTTAAAATACATAATTAGGAATAATCAAAATCCATGTCATTATAAGTATAACTCAAGGATCACCTCCCAAGTATCATGAAATAATATAATATTCTAACAATATATTTCATATATATATAATTGTAGAATATATAAATCACATATATATTGTTCTCATTAGATAAAAATAATTACCCAAAGGATTATGCTGATTTATTTTAAAAAAACCATTTCATAATAATACTTTTTTAATAATAGTTCTTAATTACAAAATAATACACATTTATCATAAACAAAAATTAAAACCATCTGATGTAAATGGCCTTATAGTGATTTCATGAGGATATAACAATTCTATTGTTTGTGTGAAAAAAAATTATTATTATTCATTTGATATGATGAATAGACCTAAAAACATATTATATATGTCTTAGTTTATGATGAAAACAGTAAAGGAGGGTGAACAGTTTTAGAGGAACTAAGTATAATGAGAATTAGACTCGAAAATATTCCCTTATAATTTATAAATGGTTGATATTAAAGAACCAATAAAATGAGAAATATAATGTAATTAATACCCCTATTCATAAAATGAGGTATAGTATATTTATTTAAATCACACAAGAAATATATATTTGTTAAAAAAATAGAGCTAATTTTTGATAAGTGAAATAACCTATACAATGGAAAAATGAGGAATTAAATCAAACACAATGTAAATTTAGAAAATCCTATATTCTAATGAATATAGAATATATGTTTATTAATAAAATTTTCAAAAATATGATAGAATTTTTTCAAACTTATTTAATTACTTCATTATCGTGATTTTCTAATTTATAAAATTAATAATTTTCTTATTAATTATTTTTGAATTATTCAGTTCCTGATTCCATATCCACTTCATTATCATTGAAATGGTTTTTGGTCACACTCCAATGGTTCCACAATATTAATAATATTAATGGAACAATATTAATATCTTTATATTAGTATTTAAATTTGATTTTCATGTAATTAATTATAATTTATGTAATCTTCTATGGCATGTTTTTCAGTGGCATGTGAATGACTATTATTGTAGAATTTTAATTTAATTATTTAGATTAATTTTTTCATTTAAAATTATAAAAATAAAATTATTTTGTTAACAGCTTGTCAATATATTATGAATTAAATTTCAGACTATTTGTAAGAAAAAAATTTACATAAGATTAATAATTATCTTTCACATAGGGACCTTATAAATACCTATTATCAAATATTGTTTAATAAATATGTTAAAAAAACAGAGAAAATAATAAATATTTGGTTCTTTTAAACACATTTTTTTAATTTTAAAAAATTAATTTTGATGAAATATTAATAACTGACTAGTTTATTTAATGGATGAAGAGTAGAATTGAAATAAATATACATGTATTTTGTATCATATATCAAAAAAAATTAAAATTTATGTGAGGATTGGGGATAGGAACTATAAAATTTAGAAAGGGTTTATTGGAATATTTTACCATGATAAAATAATCATTTTTTTAATGTAATATGAATTTTAAAGTATTTTTATGATAATGTAATGGAAAATATGAAAAGAAATAGATACATTATAACCATTATATTATAACATCCCATATTTATCAAAACGTACAAACTACTATGTATTTTATTTAATTCAATTATATAGCCATTAGTTTTATTAATATGTGGTTAGATAGGTCTCACGGGAATCTGGCACAGGTGGGGCTCATCTGATGCCTCAGTCACCAGAAATGTGGGAATGATACTCAGGTGTAGAGTTTGTCAAATCCTGAAACATATGGCACATTTTCATTTGGACAGTTTTAGGTATCATCTTGTGGAAAAATTAAAGGACATCACATGGTGAATAATACATTGTTCCCAATGATGAAAGGATATCCAATAAAGAAAAACATGCAACACAATTGGTGTATGGTATGGCCAACCATGTGGCCATACTATGGGATACCGATTGTGAGGTTAAAAATTAAAATATTTTTTTAATGAGTTGTTTTTAACCCATTTATTTCTCCCAAACCTATCTATTCATGATTTAACCATCAACTAGTTTTAGAATGGTCCTCATATTCATCTATGGGGGTTATAACCTATCATCGCCTTTAGTGATGCATTTCCTTTTCCATCAGAAGATACAGAATCCTATCAATATTCCATTCTCTCTACACTCCAGGATTTCTCATTTCCTCCTATTTTTGTTTCTCTATTTCCATGTGGTATATATTAGTAATATATTGTGTGTTTTCCTATATATCTTTATTATTTTTGTTTTATTAAATTTCATTGGTTGATACCATATTGGTGTAGTTGCATGGCCATGAGGTAGGGAGAATAATTCTTCCCCACAATTTTTAGTTCTTTTTTTAGAATTGAACTATTGATACACAAGCTGAAAACTACCTGTTAAAATAGTTTATCTCCTATTAAATTATCTTGGATGGTCTACCATGTCTATTGTCACTATCTCTCATAGAGAAACCCATATTTGTGTTTCCACTATTCTATATGAAACCCCATTGGGGGTTCCCAAAAAATGAATATGTTTCTTAATTCCATGAAAGGGTTATTCACATGGGTTTCATGTTTTAAATTCCTTAAATTTTTTTGTTAATAAAATCACCATGAACTGAACCCCTTGTAAATAGATATACTCATTATAATTGATTGGCCTATGAGTAGTGCCTTATTACTTATTCTAAAAGCTTAAACCGCATGCTATATACCTTCCTTAGTGGGGATGTCATTGAATGCCCATGACTATTTTATGTTCATGATGTTAATGACATATTTTAATTTCTTAATCATAATATCAATTTAAATTACTCAAAATATGTCATGAAAAATGATTCTTCATTTTTTCGTACACCTTTTATAAACTATATAAATGGTTTAAATGGAATGAGATTATTTTTCCATCATAATTACCAGTGGTTATGAAATAAAATAAATTATATAATTGTAAAAGGGTTTTTGATTCCATATTGTTTTCTTATATTTCATGAAGATTCTGGTTGTATTATGCATATCGCCTTGTTAGTTACATGAACAATATTTACGGATTGTAAATCATGTTATCTTTTATTGTATATATGCATGTATTATTCTGAAATTGAAAAAGATTATTCCATGTAACTTCTGACTTATACCATTATTACTATTATTTTATGAGTATTTCATTCATATATGAAATATACCTTTGTTAATGGTCTTGATGTGAATAATAGAGTAAATAGTAATGCATGTTGTGTTGAGATAATTATTTTTTTCTAATAGTCATAAATACATTTCTTGAAATATATATATATATATATATATATTTTCATTGTCTGGTATGGAAATAGTCATAGTCTAGGGTATAACATGAGTTCCATTTTAAGAACCCATGGATGGAATCATCATTATCGATGGTTTATAAGCAGACACATCGGGGATATAATTTGGCTTTCCATACAATGGATTCTAGGTCAGCTTCTTATATTCCCATTTTATAATTGATACCTACCTAAGAAACCATGGATGGTCCATTTTCATAGATTTCTACATCATTCCTTGGGTAATAAACATTCCCCTTGTGATATTCTTAGCATAGACTCAGATGCTTAACAAACCTCATATCAATACTCAAGATACTATAATTTTCTCCATGGATAGGATTGGTGGTATTAAATTAGACCATATGGTCTTGTTGTTATACATTGGTCTCTTTTAGATAACCATTAATTGCAATAATACTCCACCTCATGAATTTATGGTTTTCTTTTGTTGGAATAGTTTAATGTTTAGTCTAAATATTCTGATGATATGAATCCGTTACCTTTACCATTATCCTATTATTATTTACTTTTGTTATAAATTTTTTTGATTATGAAATTTAATAGATACATTACCCCAATAAAAATTAAAATATTGTCGATATGTTGGGTAAGATTCTTGTTTACATTGAATCATGTTATATATGATGTGACATGCATTGTTTTCTAATTTAAAAAACTAGTAAAGGATGAAGAAAGTTGTATGTGATGGGTGTATATTTTGGAACCTGAACAAAGATGAAATTTTTTACTTATTTACTGCATTGTAATTTATTATATTTGGGACATCGTATTTCTTTAACATCCTTGAGAGGAATTTAATAGAAACTATTGGTGTCGTCCTATGTATATTATATCTCAAACAATTATCGGGAAATGTTTCATACCCTATTATAATTTAGGACAACATTTATATAAAAAGGGAAATGGGTTGGTTCTGAAGCTTAATTTTTCATGGTTCATTGGATTGATCTTTAGGAGAAGATGGGAAAACATATTCTCGAGATGGTGTGCAGTTTTTTATAGTCTTTTTTAATAGTTTATAGGATATACTATATGGTTTCACCCAAATTCTAAGCAATTAAATTTATATATATATTGATGAAATTACCTCGTAATTTTTCTATATGTTATTATTATTCAATTTCAAAATATTTAAATTAATTTCATGACTCATTCATTTTCCATCACTTTTATTTTTTTCTATATTCATCATTAACATGTTATGTTATAGTTACCACAATTTTATAACTAATCCTATGAGGGCATAATGTTCCCATGAATGCACAAATGTCCCTAATTGATAGTCGATTTCCACTATAATTTGGGGAGATGAGGTTGAGTTCATGTGGTCCCCTTTATTAGGACCTTGTTCTATGAAACATAGGTTATGATGATACATTGTGCTATCATTGTAGCAATTTTCATTTTTTCACGCTATTTGTGTTAAAAAATAAAATAGGATATAGTTATTTGGACTTGATCTGTGATTGAATATATATAACTCTTTTACAAGGTAGATCCAAATTTAATTGGCTGGGAGTTGTACCCATTGATTATTTCATTGACTTTTTATACAAATTCACCATTATTGTTGCATAGGATTTGTGATTTTATTGATATTTTTTTGTTTGGAATGATGATTTCATGTTTCTCCAATATAATGAATTGAATTTTTTACCTTAAATTCACTATACAGGGAACATAAGGAAATAATTATCATTCATAATACTGCAACATTCCTACCTTAAATGTTAATTTTCTAGTTTTTCTGTGATTACTTATATGATTAATTTTTATATCTTGTTGTATTAAACATTATAAAAATAGAAGTGTTCCATATTTCATGTAGGGATATGTTACGCTTTATTAATGGGATGATTCAAACAACACTGAGGTGTATGGCCCCTCATATATTAGTATGGGGATCTACATACCTATTAAATACAAGAAGGGTAATTAAATAATTGATTTTTTATATATCCTTTCAAAAAGAAATTTCCACCTTATCTGGTAATGTATTACATTGAAAATACCAGGTTATGGTTTGTAAGAAAAATTCCATGTGATCCCTTGAGGTACTTCAATATTATATAGACATGGCTATTATAGAAGGTTGTAAATTCCATTGAGCATATAGGCTAGTCATGCATCTATCCTCTTTATCACTTTTAATATATGTTGTTCCATGGAAATATTGGATTAATACATATTCTTACAAGTACCTTTTCATTATCTTCTTGTGATGTATACTACAAATGTTTTCTGAGGTGTATGTAAAACAATTTGATATCTTTTGAACCATGAAATCTTCATTCTATATAAATATAGTGTGGGAATGAGAACAGTGTATAGGTGGATGGATAGAAGATACCTATTGTTCCTATGAATGTTCCTCTGGAAAAACCTCTTTCTGATCATCCACAGGGTGCCAATATGTAGTTCATGGATATTTTTCTTTGTTTTATCCTATTATTTTAGTGTAATACTATTCTATCACCTACTATGGAAGATTTTTCATGGTAATTTCAGTAACATTATTCTTCTACTTTCTCTAGTAAAGGAAATTATCATGTTATAGAGTCAAGGATAGAAGCTTTAATAACCCTCTTTGACCAAATTGAGATCCTTTATGGAGTAGGCTCAATCATGCTACAAAAATGGATAACAACTACATAACGAATTGTAGGGATGTTTTATCGCAATTAGAGAATTACCAAGACATGAGATCAGTAGTCTTATATATAGAGTAAATTGGTCACTTTCATCCATAGACCTAGAGAGTTGACTGATCCATAATGTTCTTGTATATTTATTAGTGATCTCGGATAGTTCTTGATTATTTTTCTCACATAACTATGCTTTCGCATTTTGATCTATCATTGACGGGTGATTAATAGAATACTTTGAGGAGTTTATATCATAATATTGGATATTTTTTCCACTCATGGGTGAACATCATTCGATTAAGATCCATTATATTGATAAGGAATGAATACTTGATCATAGAAGTATAATATTATAGAATATGGTCCAATGATCCGAGTTAGTTCGTTTCCATGTTAGGGATACAATTCTATATAATGTTGGATGCATTGTTTCGGGGGTGTAGAGGTCGTCAGTTCCAACTATGTGACATTTATTGATAGTTCCATAGTATGTTACCAATGTGGTTGGACGTGTCACCTAAAATTACTCTTCAACATTTTTTATATGGTATCCAGTGGAATGGGATCCATTCAAGAATCTCTATATGTAATGAGACATATGACACCATGTTAAGAAGGAATTTGGACTTCTATAAGACAATCAAGTTGAGGTATTAGTGATCATGTTTGGGTCATCTTGGCTTCAGATCATTATCATCAGAAGAGTGAATATTCTCACGGTAGTCAGACATCTCCTCATGGTCATACATTAGGACATATGTTTATAGGGAATCCATCACCTATTGAGAAGAGTCTAGGGCCATCTATGGTAACATGTACTATTCTGGTGGCCTCTATGTTTATTTCATCAATTTGTTATGTTTGTTCAAAAAATAACTCATATTTTATGTCAGTGTGGAAAACATTGTATTTATCTAGTGTACTTCTATGTTTTTATGTCCCTTGATAATCTTTTATGGGTCCGAATACAAGGAATTTCTAATTTTATAAAGTTCCCACCTGGAGAGAGGTGGGTACCATTTCTTCTTAAATTCATCATCCTCGTGATGACCGGCTTCAATGTCATCCTACGTATGGACTCCCATGTGAATTATAATTCCCATGTAGATTTCTAAATCCTTAGAGTGTCATTCACAACTGTAGAGTAATGTGTTCATATACACAAGTGATAATGGAATATCCATGATGATCAAGATTGACCCATGTGTAATGGGCTTGTAATAGATAAAATGTAGTTAATTTTTCTCAGTATGTGATATCAAGGAATTAATCTCATGGTATTACGACCTATGGTGGATCTATTCAAGGATGTCCTCCATGATGATTCCATTGGTTTAACTCCTGGGTAATAGGTTTATTTACCCATTGAAATTGGGATAGTTGTGGAAAAAGTGCCTGTTACTATATATTGTATGAAATAGATAGAATATTTTAATCTATAAAATTTTGTTAAATATCATAAGGATAAGGGTTTTGTTATACCCATCATATATACATGGGGTTCACATGATCTTTTTTCCATGATGGTAGTTGACACCCTACGATTGGGTGTGGATTATAAGTGGTTGAATTATCTTACTATGAATAATAGTTGTTCATTTCCTTGTATAGACAACTTAATCAACCAACTTTATGTAGATTTAGTTACCTAAATTTTTGATTTGATATCTTGATACCATCATGTCCATGTGAGGCCATCAAATATACCACAAAAAATATTCTATAGTATGTATCGCTTGTCCAAGTACTTGTTTAATTCTTTAATTTCAATATACCACCAAAATTGATTATGGATTTATTGAATTTTGGTTTTCACCTGTATCATTATACTTTCATGGTTTTCATTAGATATAATATCTTTGTTTACTCATGTAACAGAAACAACCATGAAACCTAACATTTGATCATGTTGAGTACATTGAGTGAGAAACATCAATATGTGAAGCTATGAAAATGAAGATTTTGAATCATATGGTTCACTTCATAGGTCATTTCATTTCATAGGTTGATATATCTATTTCCCCAAGATGGTGAGCATAGTATTTTACTATAAACAACGCAAATATAATTTTTCCATATGAATCATATTAGGGATTCGAGGATATTAATTGTATTTTATCAACGAATTCTTCCTTGTAGAATTGCCTCTAACATTCATGACTATGTATGGTTTTCAGTTCCTATATTAAAATGATTCTTAGATGGACATTCCAGAGTTAAAAGGATGACTCACTTTTTCAATGATTTTGATTTTTCCTCATCCATGTAAATGTTATATTGTTTATTTTGATTCTTTAGAAATCATGTCGTGGGATTTCTTTATTCAAGTTGAGGGAGTTGTTGCATATATATCTCTCCAGGTTAGGCCTAATGACATAAATTATTCTTTTAAAAATCTCGATATATAATTTTTTGTTCACAATGTTTTATATTGGAGAAATTATCATTTGGGTGAGTTGTTCATTGTTTATATGAATCCTACATTCTTAAAGAATATCTTCATATGGAAGGAATTGAGTTTTTATTAGTGTGGGTTAATGGAATACCTATATTAATTTTATTTTTAGCTAGATTATACCCATATTAATGTACATTACATGTATAATTCTTCAACTCACACGACTCAGACAAAAGATGTTCATGTGGCTACCAGTGAGTGGAAGATGATAAATATTTATTCCGAATTTCATCTCTAGGTTCAAGGGAAACATAGTTAACTTTTTTTGAATCATTTTGAGTGACATATTCGAATCAATAATGGTTTTCGATATTATGGTTATCATAATCTTATGTCCTCTCTCTTAGGGAGAGTATCTGAGGAGGAACAACATCCGAAATGGATGCTCAATTTCATTGTGACCCATCTCTAACATGGGAGGGTTTTGGTGCATTTAGATGTATAGGAAGTGTTAATAAATGTATCAAAAGCCTTGTTTTATGATTTTAAACATATGAATTTAATGATTTATCAGGATATGTGCCATCAGTATAGGTGGATAAGTATGAATATGTCGATAGTGTTCTTTATCACTCGGTGTTTGACCTTCCATAAGGTGAAGACAATGAACTATCTACTCACAAGATTTATACTACATATATCTACTATTGAGTGGAAATTGAATTATGTTTCCACTTATATAATTAAATATTTGATGATATCCCCATGAGGATGCTACACAAAATTGGTGATCATCGATTTGTTGACCAATGTAGCTCAATTTGTTTTCCTGGGAAACCTACTTTGTTAATGAGTTTGGTAGGCATTATATCTGACAGATAGTGTGACATCAGGTGCACACGATTATATAGTATCATACAGTACATCCACGTGCTTATCAATGTTTTTTAATGGGTATAATAAATCACTTGGATCGTTGCTGCTCCTGAATACTACATATCACCCTCAAATGGATGGGATGTTCGAGTCAACAGTTTGGGTGTTAGAGGATATGCATAGAACATGTATTATTATTTTGGGTGGTTACTTGGAGATTCATATTACTATGTATTAGTTTTCCTATAATAATAAACTATATTAAGCAATTTAGATATTCTCTGTATGAGGCCCTCTATGATAGAACATGTCGTTCATCATTGTTCTTTCTTCATGAATATCTATTTGGATATTCTAGGTAATTGAAGGTAATGGGCCAGTGGTCTAGTTGTTGTTACTACTATAGAGGTATCATTGAATAAATTATTTTATCCACATATCTAATCATTGGATGTATCACGCATACCCATATCATTAATTTTATCTCAACAATACTGAAAATGAAGCAGATGTGTCTATTGATGATAATCCAATTATTATCATTTATCAGAGGACAAAGGATTAATGAGGTAGGGAAGTCACTTAGGTCTGGGTTCTATTGGAGATTTAATTTCATCTGGACAAGACCATGGAGTGAGAGGCTAATATACTTGTTCAATGGTCTGAAATGTTTTTAGAAGACGTTCTACCAACCTCTAATGGGAAGCTGGATGAAGATTTTTTTTAGGAGGGAAGGTTGAAACGTACATAATTTATACAAATTTATGGCCATTAATATTATTGAATAATTCTCCAAAAAACACATGATCAGATATTTAGGAGGTTAATAGTGTTCTCGAGAGTGTCTGGAACTCGTTTGATGCCCAACGAACTAACTTTGGAGAATAGGATGGGACGTAAGATTTTTAAAATCGTGGGACAAAGAGAGCATAGCAGTGTGTCCATTATTACGTATATGATAGTATTGAAACTCGTGTATTATGCATTATTAATCAAAAAATTATCCAGAACAAACTATTTTCCTTCGCGGAGTATAAATTACAACATTTTTGGGGCACGGTTTGACCACTCATGTGGCCAAACTGTGCGCTCCCTACTATGTGGGTAAAAATTCAAATATTATATTTTTGATTTTTTCCAACCAATTTTACTGTCTCCAAGACCTATCCACTTGTGATTTACCCATATAATAGGTTCTAGAAGGTCTTCCTCCACCTCATTTTGATGGGAGTTGATTTATCTACTTCTATTGTGATCAATTTTATTTGATTTGAGAAAATACAGACTCCTCTCAGTACACTCTTCCATCCTCACCACATAATTTCTAGGTTCCTCCTCTTATCGTGCTCGTATATATATATATATATATATATATATATATATATATCCATGATACAACTTCTATATATTTTTTATAGGATTCTTTAAGTAAATTGATTTCTCCCATTTTAGGTTTAATCAATTGTCGATATTTGAGAGGTGTATTACCTTGACGATGCGGTAGGGAGTGTATTATTTTCCTACTCGATTTACGCCTTTTGGTGGTTTTCCATTATTCCATTAGTCTGAAACTACATTTTCATCTTGGTTATCACATATTAAATTAACTATGATGGTCTAATATTCCAATAGATTGCATCTATAATAAAAAAACTAAACAGGGGGTGTCCTCTTCACTTTTAGAAACCCCATTATGTGTAGCCAACCAAAATTCCCTATATAGATTATGGCATTAAACATGTTTTCATAATTGTTTCATTTTTAAAATTAGTTAAATGTTTTACATTAATAAATGTCCCATGAAATAACCCAGTTATAAATGTATATAATTTTTTGGAATAGTTTTCCAATGTGCAGTATATTTTTCATTTTTCTAAAAGGTTTCCCTTCAAGAAATATTCATTTCATACAGATTTCATAGATGTTTTCCATTAAAATTACAAGTTAACAATGATAATTATATTGTTCAAATTCATATATATTAAATAATTCTAAATTTATCACCTTACAACATTCCGAATTTATATGAATTATTTAGTTCCCTTTCCTGAAACATATAAATGGTTTAAATAAAATGTTATGCTTTTTCAATTATAATTACATTAGATTATGAAATAATATAAATTATATAATGGTAAGAGGTATGTCTATTCATTATTATTTAAATACATTTCTATTTTTTTTGATGATTTCCTTATGCTAATTCAATTATTAGTGGCATGAACCATATTAATGGAATAAAATACTTCTTATCATGTGTTGTTATGTTATATGTGTTGAAATGAAATTATTAAGTCTTATGTCATGTATATTCTTACATATTATAAGAATACAATTAATTTAATTATTAATGTATTTATCAATTAAATATTACTTTTTTAATGGTCTTCATGGGCATTAATTTTTTAAATATGAAGCATTTGGTATAGAGATTTTTATTGTTTTATAGTAATCATAAATTAATTCTTTCATATGAATGTCTTGTTTGATATGATACTAGTCAGGGGATAAGAGAGATCGTGGGATCCATGTTATGAAACCATAGATGGAATCTTCATTCCCAATGGGTTACAACCTAATGTACCAACGATAATGCCTTGGATTAATATGGAAGGTATTATCGGGCGGTTTATTATAATCTAGGTAGATAGTGGTGCCCTAGGGGAGAAATAGTGGACCTACTTTTCTAATGTATGATACGCCATTACATGGGTGATACTCAATCACCTTGTGAGATTCTAGTGTTGGACTCAAGAGTTTGACATACATCTTAGCGATAATTGTTATGCCTTTTGTGTGAACATGGATGGGATCTAGGTTGTTGGATTATATCCAATGATCATATTGAAATATATTGGATTCATTTAGATCTCCTTGGATGGGCATGAGAATCCCCCTTATGAATTTACGGATCAATTTGATTGTAACATTTCATTATTTAGTATAATTATTATGATGAGGTAAATCCATTACATTCTAAAAGATTTATATTTTCTTTTCCTTGTTTAATGTTATGAATTCTTATTTAATGATAATGAAAAATTACCCCAATCCAAAGAACAAACTTGAGGGTATGTTAAGATAGTTTCTTTACTTACATTTGAACTTGTTATATATATTGTGTCATTCATAGGTTTAATTAGGTGGTATGGTATAGTTGTCCATTTTGGAACCTTGACTAATATGAAGTTTTTTAATCATTTACTTACCTACCATTTATTATATCTGGAAAACTAAATTTCATTAGTAGAATGAAATGGAAATTATTAGTCCTTGTGGGTTCTGACCAATAATGATTATATATCACACACTTCTAGAGAACCATTTTGTACCAGAATATTCTTTATGACCACCTATAATGATAAATGGAAGTAGGATGTTTATGATGAAATTTTTTTCATTCTGCTTATGGTGAATGATTGGGCGAAGAGGATCAAGCCTATGATTAATAGTTCTTGTAGCATTTTTTCCTTTCGTATTTTTTGATAGAATGTAGTATATTATTGTAACCCAATCCCCTACTAATATATTTTCAATATTTATTTATGAAATGAAATCATATTTATTTCTATATATAGTATGAATATTCAGTTTTTAGTTGTATACATTTTTTATGACTCGTTTGATTTCTTCCATTGTTATATGTCATTCTATATACTTCTACTACATATTTTATTCTGTTTACCAATGTGTTTTTCCCACTCTTATAAGGGAAATGTCTTCCCAAAGACACAACTAAGGACCTTATTCCAAATGATCATCAACTATATTTAGAGGATATGTACTTGAGTTCATGTGTCCCCCCATATCAAGGCCTGGTTCAGTATTAGTCACGGTGGGACACTACATACCTGGGTTTATTTAACACATCCATTATACAGGGATTAAATCCTTAAACAAATGGAATATTTTCAAGAACAAGGACTCACTAATGTCTCTATGGGAGTTGTGTGACATATTTTTTGTATGTTATTTCTAATATAAAGAGTCTGGGCAAGGAAGGGAAAGGTAATGGGCATGGGTACTTATTTAAGCATGTTCCTAGTTTTTTAAAAATCATAACATTTAATATATTCTTATTTTTGATTAATTAATTGAATATTTTGGATTTATATGACATTAATTAGAATAAAATATTGATTTTTTATTACATTGTGATTTAGAATACTGAAAAAATTGAAATGTATATATAAATTATGAATAAATAACTATTATTTTACATTAATATATAACATTGATTTAACAAAAACGATTAATCTGTATAATAATTATGTACATATCTATAAAAATTATTTATTTATTACATTATATGAATTTATATCAAATAATATAATTTAAAAACTTTTATTTCGTAATTAAAGAAGGATAATATAAAAACAGGTTTTATTAAAATTTTAATCTCTCAATATAAACTAAAATATCTGAATTATATTGAAAACATAAAAACTAATTGTAAGATAATTTTTTTTGTTAATTATTATAACAATAAATATATTTTACCAGGCTCAAATTAAAATATTTAAAGTATATTTTTTTAATGAAATAAGATAATAGATCGAATAAAAATATAATCTTTTCCAAATTGTCTGTTTGGTCCTATGAATGGATACATGAAATTTTTTAAAATTTAATATCTCTTATATTATGTAATTCATAATAATTAAAAAATTATTTTTTATAAATATATAAATATAGTAGCTATATCCTAATATAAATATTATATTTAACTAAACAAATTCAAGAGACATTACTAATTTTTTTATTTTTTATAACTCATTCTACACAATTCTATTAATAGTTTTGTTATGTTATATTATATATATATATATTTATATTAGATATATTTTTTATTATGTTAATTAATTTTATTGTTTAGAGTAACATTTCAATGATCAAATCTTATTAATAATTGTTTGTTAAAAACCTATTGTCAAATAGTTTTCATGTACATATTATTTTTATAATTTTTCATTTATAAAAGTTCATTTCTAATTATTTAAAAGGTCCCAATATTTGTTTAATTATTTTTACAATATACAAGTTTTTATAACTTTGATAATTCTATTGTCAAATATTTATCATTACTGGATGTTCATGCCATATTATTTTAATTTTCTTATTGCCTAAATGTTTTATTTTCAATAAAGTATTTTTATACAAAATATCTATTTTACGATGTTAATATAATGAAATTGTGATTATTTTTATTATTTTTTTATTTATACACTGGACATAAATAATACCGACAGTTATTTGAAATGACTCGTTCATCAAAAACATTTTTCTTCCCCACCATCAATGGGATAAAGAATATCATAAATTTAAATTAATGAAGAAGGGTTGAGTATGAACATCCTATAAAGGTTTCCACACCATACAACAATAAGAAAAATGACAATATTTCATGGTAATGTTTCTTCAAATATGTAATAAATAAATCGTCCCACACCCATGTAATTTTTATAGTATCTTTAAAAACACAATAACATTGAAAAAATAATGATAAGGTTATATAAATATTCAGAACTCAAACATTGAAATAAAGAAAAAATGGTACCACTATAAAACTCTCCCACCACTATATTTTATTAATTCCAATATGACATGTCATTTGAACACTATAAAGACCCATATTTACATACAATAAAAAACTATATATATAATATTATTGATTAATTTTGTCACATAGTTCGTTAATTTTCTTCCTTATTGTATATGACGAATGATTAATACATGTATAATTGGATTATATTTATAAAGTACACAGCTTCACCATTTTTCTTCTAAAATTATAATTTTTTTTGAATTTATACATTATATATAAAATATAAAAATGTGATTTCCCATTGAGTGGGAATTTTTTTTACCCAGTCATCCTGACCAAGGCTTTGCTCTTTTGTGTTTCTAATAAAAATTTTGTATAACCCGATATTTACTAATAAAAAAACAATTAATTAATATTTTAATATATTAGTCAACATTATCTTATACTGATTAAAAAATAAGGATTCCTAAAAATATCTCAACCATTAGAGAGGCATTGATAATATTTAATTCATGAGAACTACGAGTAATCATCGAAGCGTCGATAATATTGTATTTATTTAGGGATAATTTTCTTAACATAGTCCATAACAACATGTTAAAAATAAATAATTTATCATGTTATTTATAATTAGAAACATATAATAACAATATTATGTCAAATTTAGAATATTAAATGTATTTATTATTCCAAAAAAATATGAAGTTGATAATAAAAATTGATCAAATTGGAAATAATGTTTTTTGGTATTCCTTAATTCATGTCTCCTTCAGCAATAAAAAATTTCAATTAATGTTTTCATTTTCTTATTAATAAATTAGTAGTGAATAGGACATTGGGTGAAAAAATCACACTAATCCTATTTAAAATATTTATTATATTAAAATTTCCCCCCATGTGATTCAAATACATAACTAATGTTAAATAATAAGAAAATTAAATCATCATATGTATTTTCTGGTCATTAATTAGTGTAGTTGAAATATTTTGTTTATATTTTGATTATTATTTTGAATACCATAGAGGAGGAATATCTCAAATTAAATAGTTAAAAATGTAATGGTGTGATATTTTATGTTTATAATGTTTTAATGATGGTATATGTTTGTATATTGGTACTCTAGCAATATTGGGTGCTAAATTATAAAAGAATCAGTATAGGTCGATTTCATAAGAGTAATTTTCAGTTGATATCATAATTAATTTATCAATATAAAAATTATATTTTTATAGAGACTTTTGTTGTAAATATGTCACGAACCAGGCCGGGTCTCCATCAGACCCGGCGCCCTACACGATCCGCAACATGACCCGAAGGGCGTTCCCGATCCCCACGGGCTGGAACAAGTGTCTGGGTATCAAAACAAACACATGGGAACGATTTTACCCAAAATAATAAACACAAAACAACTGATAAGATAAAGAAACTGAAACCGAATGATGACAACCAAACATGGACTTATACTGAAAACAAAAACATGGGTTTACAACTTGTACCCACAACCAAAATACGGGACAACAAACAAAACTCAAACTAAATCCTCCAAGAAACCAGAGAGATGTAGCATCCACACGCCACAACACCAACCTGCACGAGAAGACCATCAACGACCAGAACCACCATCATTGGGCATGATGTCACAACCTGGAATACACAAGAAACAAAGTCTACATACACCCAAAGGTGTTTGTAGGGTGTGATCCAAAATCCCAATAGGACATCACCCAATAAAAATGTTCCACGTATAAACATTAAATGAAAAATACATTTGCAGGATAAATAAATAAAAGGACACCAATGATTAAATAACTTTAAAGAAATTGTTTCTATAAGAATAACAATTTTAAAGAAAATAACATAAATAAAAGAAAACACCCTTTTATAAAATAAAAACTCAAACCTTCACTAAAACCCAAAAGCTGCACTGTATGCCCATGTTGGGTGTATAGTAGTCCAGGAACACCAAAAGTGGGAGAGGCCCTAAAGGTACTAGAAAAAGGAATGGGACACTAGAACCTCACGTCTTGGTGAACAATATAGGAATCAAAACAAAATATGTTCTCGTGCACGAGCCACTAGACATGGAAACACATCCATAACCTACTGGTCTCTGATCATCATCCTATGTTTAGTTAGTTTTGTAAGCATCAATCCAGATAAGTGAAACTGGGCCGAAGCCACTCCCGTATCACTAGCACGCTGGTCCAGTCCACCCACCTGGTACGCAAGCTTCCCCCTTTAGTTCTCACGTTGTTCCAATTTCACGTTTCATGTCTAACTAAGACAAATAAAACAAACCAGGTGTAACATAAACTCACCGCGACACTTACACACACACAAAACAAACCATTTGACAATGTATGCATGCCAAAAGACATTACGCAACTCAATTATAACAATTTCTTCATTGTAAAAAATTATTTATTAAAACACATTAAATTCTTTGTAAGTAAATTATTTAAAAATAAACATAACACGACTAACACGAAAGAAACAACTCAGCCCTCCACCCTGACCAAACATACCTGACGCCACCTGAAGAACACAACTTGCACCACTCCCATTAATTAATATCTCTATCTCACAGTTAAAAGACCATTTTTCCAGATTATACAAAACACTAAAAAAATTATTAAGAAATTTTAAAATACAACACATGACATTAAACACCAAAACTCCACTCAAACTTTGTTTTTGGACAAAATGCATATGAACGCTACACCAGAACACACACCGCCACTTTTCAAATTTTCACAAAACAAAAGTAGACCATATAAAAAAGTAGTAGACAACTAAACTTAGGTTTTCAAGGAGACAACCTACTCAACACACACAACGCCTTCACTTATGACAAATCATGTGCAACACCATGTCGAAGGTGTGATTGACACCACATGCATAGGTGAAAAACAAAAAACATAATTCAAAAATTACTGCCAACTAACTAGAGAGAGGTTCATAACAGAAATTACACATATAACATAAACATAATACTTAATGATTTAAATAAAAATTATACATCAATGCGAACCAAATATGAAACTACACAAATTAATTAAATAACATGCTAAACAAATTTAATCTTTCCAATTTATTCATCAAATAATGATTAGAATTGGAACCACATAACGGTGTGTGGAAAACCTCAAAATTAATATCAAATCATCAAATTATAGTGTGTAACCTCAATCGTGTTCCATTCGCACCACAATGAACCTAACGCGAACCCAAAAATAATGAATTTTAATGAAACAAAATTCAAATTAAAACCCCAAAATAAGAACTCATACCCACATAAAACAAAAGAAAACTCAAAGATGATGAAGGAGGTACTTATAAAGTGGGGGGTTTCTCATGATGAAGGATTGAAATATGCCGAAGGTGTCTTCGGGGGTGTCGTCGGCTAGTACGGGGAGGTCGCGGCTGGCAGTTCATCGGATAGTGCTGCTGGCCGAGAAATAGGGTGGCGTGATGGGATGGCTCACCGAACAGAGGTTGGCCGGCCGAGAGAAAGGAAGTGGTACAATGCCTGGAGGCCAGCTTCGGCTGGAAGGAATGGTATGCGGCCGCAATAGGTGGAGTTCCAGGGGTGGTGTGAGGTGGTGCGACGAGGCGAGGGCTTGAGGCGGCGAGTGGGCAAGGGGGCTGGCCATGGGGGTAGGGAGGTGGAGTGATGAGCTGGGTAGGAGGGAGTCTAAAAGGGAAGAGGGGAAGGTGAGGGAGGTGGAAATGGGTGTGGCGTGACAAAATGGGGATGGGGAGATGGGGTGGTCGGCCGAGCGGGAGGTAGTATGAGGGTAAGGCGCAGTAGGGGAGGTCAGGTCCAGTGTAGGACTAAGAGGGTACGACGCCACCAGTGGGGGAATAGAAGACCTGTACGGCTAGGGGAGAAGGTTCAGCGGTCCTAGGGTATTTTTTCCTGGAGGCAGTGTCAACGAAGAGGGAAAATGAATAGTGTGCCGAGGGTGGGAAGAAATGAAAGAAATGAAAAAAATAAATAAATAAATCATAAAATAGAACAAATTAAAAACAAATATAATCATAATAATAATTATCATAATAACAATTAATTAATCTCAATAATTAACCTAAATTAATCTATTTAATTTTAATAAAGTTAATAGTAAAAACATAAAAAAATTAAAACATGATAATGATAATATCAATTATAATAACTATATATTTATTTCCTCATTAGGATAGTTAACCACCTGCGAACCGGGAAGGTCGTACGTCAATATTGCAAAGCCATATGGCTTCGCCCATGCCATGCCTACGCATTAGGGATTGTCAAGTGGATGTCGACTTATAAGTGAAAAAAGTGCATGACTCAAACTGAGCTCGACCCCCATTCCAGAAAGCATTTATTAAAACGAAAAATCAAATTATGAAAAAAAATTAAGATCATACCTCGATACGAAGTCTGGGTGTGACAATTCTCCCCATCGTAATGCTTTCCGTCCCCGAAAAGCCCAAACCAGAGCCGAACCCCAAAGTAGAAAACCACACTCCCTTATGGTTCAAATGGAATCCCCATAAACACAAAGTAATGAGAGGCAATATTATTATGGTCAGAGAAAGTGACTAAATGAAAACTTCGAGAAACTCACATAAATAATTTCTGATATGTGTCGCCTGCCCCGAAGAGATAGAACGCCTCTAGTAGATTTATTTAGAAAACAAACACTTAAACCCACAGAAACCAGCCTCACAAATCGAAAAACCTCAAGCACTATTAAACCAAAAGCAAACCATTTGGATAGAATGAACAAACAAGGTCAAACCACTTCCACAGAACACTCTTATCAATTATCACGAAGACATATTTAAAAAAAGAAGCAAAAGATCAACATGGAGAGGCCCGAGGGGCTCCCCCTCATTAAGAACACACTAACAGTCGAAACGAGTTTGGAAAACTAACACGGGTAGGTTCGAGTGGACTCCCCGCCATTAAAGAAATGTCAAACACTGATTCATTCTAGAGAAATTCATGCGAGACCCAAATTGGGTGTCCCCACCATTTATAACCTAACAATTCCCAAGACGAGACTATAAACCCAACATGGGGAGGTCCGGGTACACTCCCCACAATTAAGGAAAGGAAAACAACAATTTATTCCAGAGACCATTGTGTGAGACCCATCGTGGGACTCACCGCCATTATAAGTATCAAATGATACAGAACTTTGAGAAATTGCCAATGGTGACCAAACACCCCACCACAAGGTGCGGGAAGGGAGGGGCCCGACCACCCGGGTGTCAAAACCATAACCTAAGACCCAACCCACACATACACATCCCGGGATGAGAATTATACAATTTTGGTGCTGATTTTCCTGAAAAAACTATCAAGGACCACTAAAAGTGAATACATCCGATGGGACGCTACCCCCAAGACTTCCAGGCATCGAGGCAGACATACCTCCACATAGCCACTGAAACCTTACGCTACCAGTTGCTTAGTTCAAAATAGAAAAACCATATATAAAATTTAAGCTACTTTCACATTCAACACTAATGACCTAAATAATGTCGGGGTCTCATACACTCCCGGGGATCATGACCACGCGCCAGATTCACTCCGAGGCCTATCCATGGAGCCCTGATGTTTGAAGCATCTTATGCCTCACAGTTAGGCATTGAATACTCCCGAATAGAGCTTCTCCTTTTGGTTTCACACACTTCCACACTACAACTAAGACAACACCACCAAACACTACTCATTTTGACGTCCAACGAATAATACACGGAACCAACACAAGAGTTGAAATGGTGCTTGGGAATCACCCTTTATCACATTGGATTAGAATACGATACCACAAATCGCCCCCTAAACATGACCATTACTGTTGAGAGGATCATTATATGGAGAGGGACATCAAACTGAGTCCTAAAAAACACGTGATTCCTGCAATTGACCTTAGTAGCCTCATATGACCAGGTCTGCTAAGAAGGTAGCCTAAAATGATCCTTTTCTTAAATGAAACAAACCAAAGACCAGAAGTCATTTAGAACAATAGACCACACCAAAAACATCGGGTTTCTTCCACCTTTTCCCCACTGGAGTCTCCTTTACCACTTCCAAACAACTGTTGACTATCAAAGGGACCTCACACTGCAAGATGTCACCCAACCATGACCATTGTTTCCGATAAAAGAACTATGAGCCTTTCAAGACATTGTTCAGCACCAATAACTTCGAACCGACTTCACCCTTTCCTGCTGGATTTCCATTCGTCATTTCAAGGGGGGACCTTTGGACGCAACGACATCAAACTTCATACCCAACGAGTCAGACACTCAAAATACCAAAACTCCCTTCAACTCCACTCACATATGTCATCCCACTACAAGAGGATCATATTAGTTGTAAAAAAGAAGAGGTGGGTTTAATTCTAGATTTTAAGAAGAGATTCCCTTAATCAACTATGGGTTTGGTCAATGAAGAATTGCATTTTTCCACACTTCTTTCATATGTCAACGCTTTATGGGGGGAATAGACTAGTCAAGAGAGTTAACCGTGGACCCAATCAAACCGGTATGATGGCCACAACTTATTTCAAGTGAACTATAAGCGTACAGGGGGAACCATTGTAAGGAATTCGTGATGCACCTTCCAAAAGAATTCACCAACTACACACTTACATGTCAACTTACAAATCAAAATTCAAACTCCAAAACAATTCTGTCAAAATGGATTCTCATCCCAAAATGCCTCACATCCATCACGTCAAAATCACAAGGACACACCATGAAATCATCGGTTACTAAAACATCTAATTTTTATTTAACAAAACATTTTGAAAAAAATAAGCAAAACATGAGGGTTGCACAAACACCAATGGTGTCCCATGGGACTCACATAGGTATGTTCCCGTGCCACACCAGCACCAAGCTCATATCCATCCAGGAACTCATCTGTCATTCCATTAACCCTTTCTCTTTCCATATAATCTCATGCATGTGGTTCCCTACGAGAATAACAAGGATCAAAACCAAACCATTCCATTTTTCAAAACCAAAACATCCAACCCACACTTTTCAAACCTTACACATCATCATTTTATTTTTAAATTGATCCATTTAAAAAAATTTCTTTTTCAACACCAAATCATCATTACATAAAAACTAGATTTCCCACAATTCCAAAACACAAAAGTGAAAAACAGTGCAAGAGAAAACTAGTGTTAGCTGGTGACTGGAACATATGGTTGGCGGCCATAGGTCAATCACGCCACTGCCACATAGGGTATTCTAGGACAGCGTCCCCGACTCTACAAGGCTTTCCAGACCCTGTGAGATCACTTGGACCACTAACCCTACACCCTCTTTATTTCCCCTAGGTACGATTAACCGCAATGACTAATGACTCAGGAAAACCTCAACTTACATTCATAACTCGAGTCTCACCACAAGGTGTGCTGGCCAAGCACCTTACTCACAGCCAATCCCTCGAGTTTCTACAACCTTAACTCAAGTATATCGTGACTCTATACCGAAAGAACAAGAACCAAGAAAGAAAATCTCCCTCTGATATCGTTTTGTCAAGAACCAGGCCGGGTCACCATCCGACCTGGTGCCCGACCCTGTCAGCCACATGGCCCGAAGGGTGTTCCCAATCTCCATGGGCTGGCACAAGTGATCGGGTATCAAAAATAACACAGGGAAACAATTTTACCCAAAATAGTAAACACAAAACAATTGATAAGATAATGAAATCAAAACTGAATGTAGACAAAAAAACATGTCCTTAAAATGAAAACAAAAAAAGGGGTATACAACATGAACCCACGACCAAAATAAGTGAAAACAAAAGAAACTCAAACTCAAACCTCCAAGCAACCAGAGAGACACAACATCCACACACCACAACACCAACCTGCATGAGAAGACCATCAACGACCAGAACCACCATCGCTGAGCACGATGTTACATCCTAGAATACAAAAGAAACAAATTCTACATACACCCAAAGGTGTATGTAGGGTGTGAGCCAAAATCCCAATAGGACGTCACCCAATAAAAAGGATCCATGTATATACATTAAATGAAAAATACATTTTCATGATAAATAAATGAAGGGACACCAAAGCTTAAACAACATTAAAGAAAAAATTTATACAAGGAAAGCACTTTTAAAGAAAACAACATAAATAAAAGAAAACACCCTTGCATTAAAGAAAAACTAAAACAATTACAAAAACCCAAATGATGCACTGTATGCCGACGATGGGTGTATAGTAGTGTAGGTGCACCAAAAGTGGGAGAGGCCCTAAAGGTACTAGAAAAAGGAAGGGTACCCTAGAACCTCACGTCTTGGTGAACAATATATAAATCACAACAAAATACGTTCATGGGAATGAGCCACTAAATAGGGAAACACATCCATAACCTATTGGTCTCTGATCATCATCCAATGTTTAGTTAGTGTTGTAAGAATCAATCCAGCTAAGTAAAACTGGGCCGAAGCCACTCCCGTATCACTGGCACACCAGTCTAGTCCACCCACATAGTACCCATGCTTCGACTTTTTTGCTCACATTGTTCCAATTTCACATTTCATGTCAAACTAAGACAAAAAAAACAAACAGGTTGTAACATAAACTAAACGCGACACTTCCACACACACACACACAAAAGCAATTTGACAATGTACGCATGCCAAAAGACTTTACCAAACTCAATTAAAAAAATTTCTGCATTGTAAAAATTTATTTACTAAAACACATTAAATTCTATGTCAACAAATTATTTAATAAGAATCATAACACAACTAACACGAAAGAAACAACTCACCCCTCCACCCTGATCAAACATACCTGACAGCACATGAAGTACACAACCTGCACCACTTGCATCAATTAATAACTCAATCAAATAGTTAAAAGACCACTTTTCCCGATTAAAAAAAACACTAAAAATATTATTAACAAATTTCAAAATATGACAGCTGAATTTAATCACCAAAAGTCCACTCAAACCATATTTTTGTACAAAACACAGATGAACGCTACACCAAAACAAACACCTCCACTTTTCACATTTTCACAAAAAAAAAGTAGACATTATAAAACACTAGTAGACAACTCAAATTATGTTTTCAAGGCAACAACCTACTCAACACACACAACACCTTAACTTATGAAAAATCATGTGAAACAACATGTCGAAGATGTGATTTACACCACTTTCATAAATGAAAAACAAGCTACCCAATTTAAAAATTACTTCCAACTAACTAGATATAGGTTCTTAACAGAAAATACACATATAACATAAACATGCTACTTAATGATTTAAATAAAATTTAAAAATCAATGAAAACCAACTTCACAAATACAAAAATTAATTAAATAACATGCTAAACAAAATTAAGCTTCAAAATTTATTCATAAAATAATTATTAGATGTGGAACCACCTACCGATGTGTGGAAAACCACAAAATTGATATGAAATATTCAAATTAGAGTGCATAAACTCAATCTTGTTCCATTATCACCACAAATGAACATAACGTGAACCCAAAAAATCATGAATCAGAACCAAAGAAAATTCAAATTAAGACCCCAAAATAAGAACACATACCCGCAGAAAACAAAACAAAACTCAAAGAAGATGAAGGAGGTACGAATATAGAGGGGGGGGGGGTTCTCACGCAGAAGGAGGGAAATACGCCGAAGGTGTCATCGGCCAACCAGGGGAGGTTACGGCTGGTGGTTTGTTGGATAGAGCAGATAGATGAGAAATTGGGTGGCGTGACAGGATGGCACACTGGATAGAGGTTGGCTGGCAAGGAGAAAGGCATCGATACAGTACCTGGAGGCCAGCTTTTGCTGGAAGGAATGTGAGGTGGCTAGACCTGGTGTCATTCCAGGGGGTGGTGTGAGGCGGTGCAACGGGGCGAGGGCTTGAGGCGGCAAGTGGGAAAGTTGGCTGGCCATGGGGAGTAGGGAGGCGACATGATAATCTTGGTAGGGTGGAGGCTGTGACAAGAAGAAGGGAAGGTGAGGGAGGTGGCAAGGGGTGAGGTGCAACGTAATGGGGATGGGGAGATGGGGTGGTCGGCCAAGCGGGAGGTAACATGAGGCTAATGCGGAGTAGGTGATGTCAGGTCCAGCGCTGGACTAAGAGGGTGCGACACCAGTAGAGGAGGAAAAGGAAGACAGGTCCGGCGATGGGAGAAGGAGCAGTGGGCCAAGGTTTTTTTTTGCTAGAGGTAGCGTGAACCAAGAGGGAAAATGAATAGTGTGATGAGGGAAGGAAGAAATGAAAGAAAGAAAACATAAAGAAAAATAAAAAAAATAAATAAGTAAAACATAATATAGAACAAACTAAAAAAATATAATCATAATAATAATTATCATAAAAAATATTAATTAATCTCAATAATTAACCTCACTTAGTCTATTTAATTTTTATAAATTTAATATTAAAAACTAAGAAAACCAAAAATGATAATGATAATATCAATTATAATAACTATATATTTTTCCCCCATCAGGCTAGTTAACCACCCGCGCACCAGGAAGACCGTACGTCAAACTGGCGAAGCCATGCAGCTTCGCCCGTGCCCTGCCTGCACATTGGGCATTGTCAAGTCGAAGTTCACTTATCTGCAAAAAAAGTGCACGACTCAAACAGAGCTCAATCGCTATTCCAGAAAGCAATTATTAAAAAGTCTAATAAAATTATAAAATAAATAAAAACTAAAAAATTATAAACATACCTCGATACACTGTCTAGGTGTGATGAAATAGCTTCATTGTATGATGTGTACCAATTAATTAAAAAATATTATATCATTTAAATGTTGTTATTAGGGGTTATTGGAAAGATAAATGTAAAAATTCAGATCAAATAAGATATTTTTTCAACTGTCTCCCATTTTTTGTGGACTAATATTTTCTCAAAAGGATTATATGTCACATATTGTTTAAATATGTATAATAGGTGAGTCCAAGAGGGAAAATAACATATGTTTTATAAGATAACATACATATTTAACCCTTTATCTAAAAAAATTCTATTAGGGACAACACAATTTATCATGATTAAATGATTTAATCAAGTTGGTTTTCAAGATTACTTGCTTGGTATTTATATGAAACATCATCATTATTATATTTTTTTCCAATAACCTACTTTTAATTTATTTTTTCTTTGTGTATTTTATAAGTCCTAACCACAACTTGATGTATTATGTACACTAAAAAATGACGAATATTTAACTTTGTACACGTTTTATATATAGTTTAATGTGGATTACTATGAGTAAACCTTGAATATTGTATATTTATGATAATTTAATTCATATGTAGTCTTGAACCATCAGATAATAGAATTTATTAAGTTTCAAATTCCATAGGATGTATGGAATATATATTTTACTAAATTATGATTATTCATCCTGGTTGTTTTGTTGATTACACTAGAGCGGTACACAAAATCAGATTGTACCTATAAGAATTCCCACCTATTTCATTACAGTATATTGTTCCAAGGTAAAAAGAATATGATATTAGAGACATAATTTAATACATGGTATGGTTATTATATTATTAATTTTGATCCATGTACAACATACAAAAGTGTATAATATACATAATCAAATAATCTATGGCATTGGGATTTATGATCTGGGGTTATGATATCAATAATAATAGCATCCTATAAAGGATCAATTATATAGTGATGTTATGTTTTTTTTAATTTTAATGGTAGGTATCTTCTTGATTGAAAATTTAAAACTATTAGGGTATCTTCTAGATTAAAGGGTGGTAAAATGTATAAATCACCATGATAGAGGCATCATCAGTATCAATGGACATCGAATGTGGAAAGGTTTTCCGAATATGATGATGGAAAATATGAAGAAAATGTTTCCTAATAGAACAATCATTAGTACAGATGTAAAAACCCAGAAATTTCAAAAAATAATTGCTTCTAAATTTATTTGTAAGTTTATGAGTTTGTGGCTTCTGACTGTTCTTGATTCTGAGACCTGATGTGCCCAGAATCAATTTACTATGTTTAGCTCAGGTACGTTCAGTAAACGAATGAGCGGGTTTTTATATCTTTTGAACTGATGCTTGTAATAAAAATATATGGGCACTGATGAACTCGCATTACCGGTAATTTCTTACGGGGACCTTTACCTCAGTTGCGTTTTAAGCGAGGTAGGGAAATATTTTATAATTCTCATTTAAGTGGTTTATACTCTCCAGCAAGGGCGTATAATTATAGAATGTTTGTATAATTTATTCTAGAATAAATTATACCCATGTCTTAGTTCAAATAAATTGTTTTATTATTTCCAATTGATAATGCCTAACGCGAAGGGCGTGGTCTAACCAAACACGGCCCAACGACCCTCCGTTGGTTGTTCTTTTGTGCGTGGGATTACGGGCGATGATGAAACGAGGCCGAAACGGCAATTTGAAGCCTTCGTAGTGAAGAGAGGGTCCCCAGAGAGCCTTAGGCGCAAGAGGATTGAAAATCGGACCACCGGAGCGCGTCTGGTGGTCCGCGGAAGGTGCTGCATGCGCGCCACGCCGGCACGGCAGCGCCGACGTCCCACGGCGACGGGACGTCGTCGGAGCAGACCGTTGCGGCAGAGCCGTGGCGGCGGAAGGACCCGAACGTCCCATTCCTTCTGGAAAATCGAAGAGGCGGGGCATTAAGCCGCGCCCATAAATCGGGGGCCACACCCCCAATACGCTCGGCCAGCTGGCCGAGCCAGCCTCCCCTATTCGGGTCGGGGCGGGCCATGTGGACCGGGCCGCGCCGGTCGGGCCAGGCCGCGCTAGCCGGGCCATGCCGCGACGACAAGATCGTTTTGCGCCATATGTTCCGGGCCACGCCCAACTGAGCCGGATCCGGACACGGGTCGGGGCGACCCAGTTCGGGCTGCCCTAGGGTGGTTTGGGCCGGGTTGGACTGGGCCCAGCCCCCCCCCCCCCCCCCCCCCCCCCCCGTATTCAGACTGTTTTATGTTAAACCTACATATATTACGCTACGGACCTCCGATCGATGCACAGTCAGCTGCGTAGGATTTCTTGGATCGAGATGGTCATTTCGGTATATTACAGTTAATGTTTTGGAGATGTTTGGGTATGGCCGGGTTTGTTAGAACCCAAAAACAACCAGGACCTCGGAGCGGAAATGCTTATAACCTGAGGACCGGACGTCCGATTTATGTGTTGTCGACTACGATGGATTCTTCTTGATGAGAAGGTTCTTTTGGAATACTCCCCTTGAGTTATGGATGCAGTTGGAGTACGGTCGGGTTAGTTTAGCTTATATACCAACCGGGCCCCTGGAACGGAAAAACCAATGACTCTCAGACCAGACGTTTGTTTGACGAACCGTTAGTGGAATTGGTAATCTCATTTATAAACAATTCCTTTGAGTATATCCCATGGGAGTTTGGGGTGAAGTTGAGATACAGTCTGGTTGATTCATACATGATACCAACCGGGCCCTGGAACAATGTGGCTAATAACTCACAGACCGAGCATCTGATCGATGCACCATATATTGTATTGAGACCCCTATGACGAGGTGGTCCTTTGAGATACTTCTTCATGAACTTAGTGATACTAAGAGTGTCGACCTGTAGCTCGTGTAGCAGATCCTAAAGGAGACGGGCATACGAAGTACGATGACCTTGTATTTGGATGAGACCCAATGACTGCTTGTCCGATTTGATTCGGAGTGACTTTACAAGCTTAGTGGGGATCACTACTGTGTTGGGGTGACATACCCATGGTGGAGGAGCGCTATTATGTTGGGGTGAGAGACCCGCGGTACTCGACAGGAGAGGTACCTCTCTAGTCTAGTAGGGGGAGCGCTACTGTGTTGGGGTGGCAGACCCATGGCAGGGAGCACTACTGTGTTGGGGTGGAAGACCCGCGGTACTCAATAGTGGAGGAGTACCCAACAATATAAGGTTAGTGAGTAGCACCTCGGAGTCATGACAAGAATTCTTCACTCGATAGAGGAGGATTTCTCTAGCAGCCGTGTTTTCGTCGTCGTGAATAAAAATCTTCGTTTGAGATAATTTAATGACCTTTGTGTTTTTCCTCATGATTGAGTTGGGATACTTGGTAACATAGGTATATGTATGGTCATATACCTAAGTAAGGGTAATCTGATGAGATCCTTCTTTGTGGTTATCCTTATTGGATTTAGTGAGACCTTGAGGGTCTCGGGGTCTCTTATAAGTATCGTTTTACTCACCCCTGCACGGGCTATGCCCGCACCTCGTTGTGTTTGATGAAGATGACGGACAACCCTGATAGAGGCCGAGTGTACGAGGACTAGATAGCACTGGAGGTGGACCTCATGACGAGTCGGTACCTGGAGGAGGTTGACGGAAGAGGTCGCTGAGGAGGCTATCTGTACCTACCATTCAGGTAGGATCCATGGTGGATGATCTAGGATCTACACTATCTGTACCTACCCTTCAGGTAGGATCCTTGGTGGACAATCCAGGATCTTCTTGTCACATTCATGTTGTTTTGTATTTTACCTTGTACTTTACATTTGGGCTTGTATTTCCGGCCCCTCACATACAACACTGTTTTTTTTAATTTCTACTTAGTGTTTTCTTCTTCTTGTACTCTGGTTGAATGTGTTTACATTTTATAAGGAAATACCTTCAATGTTATAGGGATTTATGCCTTTTGGTGCTAGACTCTATCCCCTAGCCTATAGAAGGCGGGATTGGGGTAGTCAGGGCATGGGCCCCGAGGATGGGTCGCAAAACATTGGTCTCAGAGGAGTCGGTTATACCGCAGAACCAAGGACTATGATCTTTATTTTGTATGAAGCAATGGTGTTAAGTGTAGTTTGTGTTTTTTTCAGTTCAAAGAGTCCAGTGTCCTTATGGGAAGCCGAAGTATCCATACACCAGGACCGTGACTTCTGATTTCAGACTCATTGCATTAAAACACTGATTGCAGGTATGTTTTCGAAAAGTTTCTTTTAAGTCATCTCAAACTAGGTCAGCTCACTAGGTATAGTCTTTTGATTGTGTCTCATCTGTTTCTTTCAGGATGCCTCCCCACGGACAACCAGCTAGAGGCTCGAGATTTGAATGAACTGACAGCCCGCTGAGCGACGAGGCCTCAGTACATGACCCTCTTCCAATTGAGGCAAAAGCAGAGGCACCAACGGTACTACCACTCATTGGTCCACTGACGCCACCAACCCCAATAGTAAGTGTGACACAGCGCTTGAGCACACTGCATGAGTTCCAGCACCAGAGGCCACCTAGGTTCTGGGGAGAAACGAACCCACCGGAAACTGAGGATTGGCTGGAGGCTGTTGTGAGAGTCTTTATGCAAGTAGGGACACTATCCGACATTATGGTGATCTTAGCTCCCATCCCCCTTCATAGAGGAACAGGAAGACGGTGGATCCCGATCCTCTAGATGAATGATGAGGCGACACTTATATAGGAATACTTCGATACCCTATTCCGGGTAGAGTTTGTATCATCCACCCTTTTAGCGGTGCGTATACAAGAGCTACCACATCTTCAATCAGGTAGCATGATGGTGGAGTAGTACTCAACGAGGTTCACCGACCTCTTGTGCTACTCTTCTAATATGGTACGAATACCATTCATCAAGTCCCAGACCTTTGAGCAGGGACTCATGTGAGATATTATAGCTTCAGTTGTGTCCCACAACATCTCGACGTAGACAGGGGTTTTTGTGCGAGCCCACTTAGTGGAAATTTTCTTTGCTAAGCAGTCTCCAATAGAAGGACCCACCACTAATAGGCATGCAGCAGAGTCCTCTCCAACTGATAGTAGAAATATGATACGGAGGTCCAAGTGGACCAGACATATAGGTGGTCGACCCGCACGACTCGACGTCGGTAGTGCGGGGCACCCTGGGTTGGGACAGATCCAGACTGGCCAGGCTATGTTACTCATGCGGCAGACAGGATCACATGGCTCGTGACTGTCCAACCCAATGTGCAGACAATCAGAAGAGAGAAGAAGGAACTCCTAGGAAGAGGCTGAGGATCGATCGTGGCGGACCACAAGGAGCAGGAGACCGAGGCATAAGAGCTGTGTGTACAGCTTGTGGGGGACGACGCTTCGAGGTTTTTCCACCACCACCTCCAGAAGGTCCTCCCCGACCACATAGAATAGGTGGAAATGGGAGGACACAACTTCAGGCAGCTGAAGCATATGACTATGGAGCTTCGGAAGCAGGTGGACAGGAGCGGGACAACTTCCAGCCATGGAGGCCTTTGTTCTTGGCACTTCTAGTTTTCGTGTTGTCGTTGTTGTGTTTTCTTTGTGTCTTTGTACTTCGAGCTGCAGTAATAAAAGAAACTTATATTTGTAATGTTTACTTTCATGTTATTTTTGTATAGTTCATATTTAGATGTTCCAGTAAAAATTGTTGACATGACCATCACTTGTGAGATTCCTACAGGAGGAGACCAAGTAACCACGCACTGATGCTGACAGTGTGACTCAAACCTTGGAGGGGAGAGTAACAGTTGGATCTCTTAGTAGTAGCTTCCAGGCCTTACGACGTCATTCAAGACATGAGTTGTACCGTTCATTTCAGGATTGATTTTACTAGGCAAAGAATGTGGTTCATCAAGGGGATGAGGCCGGATTTCTCTTTTTTGAATGAGGAGACATCTCAGCAACTCTTGTATGACGTATACGTAGAAGTTTGGAGATGAGTTCTTACAATTGGCTAGTCTAACCCATTTTTTGTTGAGCGAATGGAATACGGTTCACAGCAACTCAATAGTGTCAGGTGTATCTTCTATTAGAAGGACATGAACCTGAGACAATGGTGATGGCTTGAATTCCTCTAGGACTATGAATTTGAGTTACTATATAATCTTGGGGAGGGGAACGATGTAGGAAATGATCTTAGTAGGAGATCGGAAATACAACTGTTAGGAATAGAGAGACAGAAGCTGGCGGCATTTCAGATATCCTTTGTGGATAGTGGTGCAGTTAGCACGTGTAGAACCAAAGATGGTTCAGGATACGACGTAAAAGATGCAGATCATCCAGGAGAAGATGAAGACTGCACAAAGCAGAAAGAAGTCCTATGCTAATAGGAGATGAGACCACTGGAGTTCGAGGGTGATGACCACATATTCCTACAAGACTCACCTTGATGAGGTCCACAGAGATTTGGCTAGGTGGAAAGTTATCTCCACGATTCTTCGAACAATTCCAGGTTCTCAGTAGAGTAGGGGAGGTGTCTTAGCGCATGGCCCTTCCCATTCAGTTGCACTAGGTGGACGACTTCTTCCACCTATCTCTGCTTAGAAGATACGTGAAAGACCCGAACCACATCATTGATCATGGGGAGCTGGACATCGATGACATGGGTACATTCACAGAGGTTCCGGTGGAGATTGAGGATCGACAGGATCATGAACTATGTGGATGATTGATTCCACTAGTGCACATTCACTGGCTGCACATGAACTTCCAAGGAAGCACATGGGAGAAAGAGGCTCAGTTGCGTGCTCAGTACCCCTTTGGTTTCCCATGTGTGTGTTTTAGCATTATGAGGACATAAATCCATGAGGTGGGAGTAATGTAAAGACCTGTAAATTTCAAGGAATTTTTTTTCTTATTTTCTTTAGAAATTTACTTTTCTGTGGCTTTTGACTGAACTTGATTCCGACGCCCTGTGTTCCCTGAATCAATTTCTGAAGTTCAGCTTGGGTACATTCAGTAAATGAATGAGCGTGATTTTCTATCTTTTTAACCGGTGCTTGGAATAGAAATCTAAGGGCACCGATGAACTCACAACAGTCATAATTGCATACGGGGACCTTTACCGCAGTTTCCTTTTAAGCGGGTTGTGATTTATTTGGGAATCTATATTAAATAAATAAAATTGGTAGTGTACACTTTTATTTATATCTATGGTAGTTTTATCCTACAAAGGGGAGTTAATGGTGGAACCCACAACCACCTAACTTCCCATGTGTGGATATATGAGAGGTGTGGCCCACATGATCCCCAACCCTTCATCTCTCTTGAAATCCCCCCTTAAACTCCACTTACATTTATTTCTTTGCCAACTCTTCCATTAATTATATAAACCCTTTCACCTTCCTCTCTCTCATTTAATATTCTCACACTACAAATTAATTAATCACCCAAGATTAATTAATTACTTCTATGTCATGAATTCATTTGCGTTTTTGGTGTTGCATGTCACTTATTTATACTGGAGAAGTCTTTTGTAATATCTGCGTTAACAAATATTTTGGTGGGGAACCAATGGAGGATAAGATTGAGTGGTGTTCTTCCACCGACAAAGAACAAAAAATCATCAACGACGTGCCTTCTCTTCTTATTCCTCCGCTTCAAGAGTGGGGATACCACTACGGGGAACATCTCTAAAGATGACGGCTCTTCCTCCGATGTCAACGGGAGAGACACCATTCATCTGTGTTGTCTGACCACCGCGACGTTCATCTTCCACTGTTTGATGACGTGTGATGACTTTACGAGGTAGGGGAATACTGTATAATACTTATTTAAGTGGTTTATACTCTCGAGAATGAGCATTTATTTATAGGATGTTTGTATAATTTATTCTTGAATATATTATATCGAAGTCGTAGATGAAAGCAATTTTTTGATTATTGAAAACTGATAACGCCTAACGCGGAGGGCGAGGGCCAAAAAAACATGGCCCAATGACCCTCTACTGGTTGTTTGTATGTGCACGAGATAATGGGAAACGATGAAACGGGGCCGAAACAACAATTTGAAACCTTCGCAGTGAATAACGGGTCTCGGGAGAGCCGTAGGCGCAAACGGTTGGCGAATCGGACCACCGGAGCGCGTCCAGTAGTCTGCTGAATGTGCTGATGGTGCGCCGCCGGAGCAAACTGCCATGGCTGAGCTGTGGCGGCGGAAGTACCGGAATAGCCTGATAATTCTGGAAAATAGAAGAGGCGGGGCATTAAGCTGCGCCAATAAACCAGGGGCCGCACCCCCAATATGCTAGGCCAGTTGGCCGAGCTAGCCTCCCTCGTCTGGGCCGGGTGGGCCATGCGGGCCGCGCCTGCTGGGCTGGGCCGACCCAGGGTGGGTTAGGCCGGGTCTGACCGGGCCCAGGCACCCCCATTTTCCGACCGTTATTTGTTAAAAAAACATATCATGAGCTAAGGATATATGATCGACACATCGTCAGTTCCATAGGATTCCTTGGATAGAGACAGCCGTTTTGGTATATTACACTCAAGGTTTTGGTGATGTTTGGGTACGACCCGGTTGGATCGAACCCGAAACCAACTGGTCCCTCCGAGCAAAAACACTTATAACTTGAGGACCATACATCTGATTAACGTGCCGTTGACTACAATGGATTTCACTTGATGAGACGGTTCTTCTAGAATACTCCACCTCAGGATTGGATGTAGTTATAGCATGGTTGGGATGGTTTAGCTTATAAACCAACCTGGCCCCTAGAACGGAAAAACCAATAACTCTCTAACCAGACGTCTGTTTGACGAACCGTCAGCAGCCTTGGAATTCTCATTGAAAAAAGGTTCCTTTGATTATACCCCATTGGATTTTGGGGTAATGTTGAGATATGTTCAGGTTTGTTCATACAGGAAATAAATCGGGCCGTTGGAATAATATGGCTAATAACTCACTGACCGAGTGTCTGATCGACGCACCGTCTATTACATTGAGACCCCTATGACGTGGCGGTCCATTGAGATACTTCTTCGGGGAACTTCATGACACATTGATTGTCAATAAGTAGATCATGGAGTAGATCCTCCTAGATATGAGCATACAGAGTACAGAGACCTTGTAGCAGTCTGAGACCGGATGACTGCTTGTCCGATTCGATTCGGAGTGACTTGACTAGACTAGTGGGGATCGCTACTGTGTTGGTGTGATAGAACCATGGCCGAAGAGTGCTATTGTGTTTGGGAGGTAGACCTGCGGTACTCGACAGGAGGAGTACCTCTGTAGGCTAGTAGGGGGAGCGCTACTATGTTTGGGCGGCAGACCCATGGCGAGAAGCACTACTGTGTTGGGGTGGCAGACTCGCGGTACATGACAGTGGCGAAGTATCTCAGCAGTCTAAGGTTATTGAGTAGAACCTCAGAGTCATGATATAACTACTACGATCGACAGAGGAGTTCTACAACCGCCGTATTTTTTCATCATGAATAAAAATCTCGGTTTGAGCTGAGTCAATGACCTTTGTGTTTTTCCTCATGATTGAGATGGGTTACATGATTACTTAGGTATATTTTTGGGCATATACCTAAGTAATTTTTATCTGTTGAGATCTTTGTTTGTGGTTATCCATTTTAGATTTATTGATCCCATGAGGCTCTTGGGGTCCCTACTGAGTGTCGTTATACTCACCCTAACACGGGCTATGCCCGAACCTCGTTGTGTTGGATGCAGACGACGAACAGTGCTGACGGAGGCCGAGTGTACAAGGACTGGATTACACCGGGGGTGGACCTCACGACGAGTCGGTACCCAGAGGAGGTTGATGGATGTGGGCGTTGAGGAGGCTATCTATACCTACCCTTTAGATATGATATGTGGTGGACGATCTAGGAGTTTCACTATCTGTACTTACCCTTCAGGTAGGATCCGTGGTGAATGATCCAGGAGATACCTGTCACCTTCCAACTGTTTAGACTTTTACCATATACATTTCAGTTGGGATTTTATTTTCGGCCCCTAACTTTAAAAAATACTTTTGTTTTTAGTTTTACATAGTGTTTTCTTCTCCTTGTACTCTGGTTGAATGTGTTTATATTTTATAAAGGCAATTCCTTCCTAGTTGGTATTTACGCCTTTTGGTGCTAGTCGCCATCCCCTGGCCTATGGAAGGTGGGTTCGGGGTAGTCACGACATTGGCCCCAAGGACGGGCCTTGACAAGAGAGTCCCATAACTCCATTAAATTTATAATTATTAATTTGTGTTTTATGAATCCTTGACCATAAAATTTTCGGATCTAGTCCCTTACATTATTAAACTGGCATGAAAGTAAGGAATCAAATAGTTAAGGATAAATAAGTAGTGAATTTTTGAAATACCATATTAAAAACATGGTAACCATATCACATTGGTAAATTTAAAAAAATGTAATAAAATGAAATAAATTGAGTCCTTAAAATATCATTCAATTATTTCTTCATTATATCATAAGAAGAAAAACAATAAATGGGTGAATCAAATTAAGATTATGAATATGGAAAGTAGAATAAATATTGAATCAATGATAATAATCATCATGGTATTGTAAATAACTAACCACACGTTCCATATAATTTTTCTGATAAGGAATAATCAATATAAGATGGTAGATTACTGAAAAGCATTAAATTTATTAAATTTGTTAATAATAAATTCATCCATAAAAAACGTAAAAAAAATACCATGTACAATAATAAAAATGGAATTCCCATTAAGGGAAATGATTAATTTTTTATAACAGGTTTCGGAGGAACATGATATCTTTAACATAATGGTCGTTTCGTAAGACTAATTAAAACCAACTGGGTAAAACCCCATCAGATTTGGCCAACTGATTTCATATCATGGTACTACAAATGAATCATGGTTTTTTCCTTGACATGTCCTTAACCTATTTAGTGATTTTCCAAATCACTCCAAATATATTGAATAATCAGTAAATCTAATTAACAACATTCGTTAACCTCAAATATTCTTATTGATTAAATGATATATATTTATTAATATTTTCACAATTAATCAAATAATTTTCAATGTGAAAATAATAAGCTAAAATTTTATTTGTATTAGGAAATATTAATTTCATTTTCATGATAATATTGATATTTAATATAAATATTATGTACAATAAGAATTATCATAAAAATATATTTCTTTAATGAAAATTTGTCAACTATAAAATATTGTTTTATAGAAATGATAACTTTTACGACATTTTAATATTAAATTAAAATATCCTAGGATGATATAGTTTATTGTGAAAAATAAATTACCATCAATTATGAATGAATCTTGATTTTAATTTTCAATGTATATGTATATTCAACACACTATAGAGAATTGGATCAAAATAACAAATAAGTCACAATGAAATGTAATTTGAGGCAAAATTACATAGAAATGTGGTTACATATATGTCCAAACCCCAAAAAGTAATAAAAATAAAATAAAAGATATAAATAAGACAAATATATAACAATTCATGATATAATATATCAAAAAGGGTATTTATATACACACCATAATGAAATTTACTGGTGAATATGAAAGTTATGTTATTATTTAAGATGTGATATGAAAGAACCTCTCTTTATGGATCATTTTTATTGGGTGGTCTATTAAATCTATTATACTAGTTTAAAATGTGTTAATAACATATTAAAAATAATCATATTTACAATATCACATTTGATCGTATGAAAATTTTTTACTACTGGGTTCTTAATTATATTCCAATATTATCATCCTTCGGGTGTTAATTCTCTCCTTTTTTAATATTTTTGAATTTTATTTTTGTTATTATTATATATACCCAGATTTAGTCATCACTAGAATTTAAACCATTATTTAAATAAAATTTAAATTCGGTATATATGTATTTATAAAACACTATAAAATTTGGTGGTTGGAAATGAAATACACCATTTATGCAGACGGTAGGCCTTATGCACATATGAATAACGTTTCCATTTTATTTTTGCATAATGAGAATGAACAGTGAATGTTACATGTTTATATTATAATTATAGTATCATATTTATTTTGATATATGAAACATATTTTTATTAAAACCATATACTATTCATTCTATGAACATTTGAATGAATCACATAGCTTTGAAGTGTTGGTAATGCACACATTTTGAAACGATCCTAAAAATTTGAAAATATAACAGTATTTTTTATTTAAAAATACATGAAAAATAATGATATTATAAATATCAAATATATAGTATAAATACTATAAATCCTTCATTGTTCCCATCCATGATATGTGGCACTGGAATAATGTAGAACAATAGTTCGTGATGGACAAGTCCACCTTTGACACAAATGATTTCTACGAATACCATTTGATGGATTTGTGTGTTAGTGTAGGTCATACCCCTAACATAATAAAATTAATTATGTATAGTATTCTAATATTATTTTATCATAATTACAGAAGTATAACATTTGAGTTTGATAAATAATTGAAACAGATGTGATTGTTGAAAAAATTATATCTTTTTCAGGTAACACCATTTATATTATAGAAAAATACATCCATGGTTGGATTTCATAACTATGTTTGGCATCTATTGTTCATGTTGGGATAATTTATTGCGATATGTTTAGTGCCTATATGAGAAAATTGGCTTTATAAATTTGGATAAGTTGATGTTTTGAGTTCCTTTCTATATTGGACGAGGTGTGACATTTTTTTAAATATAAAAATTTAATAACTATTTGGGGGTATCACTTAACTACTTTATAGAAACCAAGTAATAAAAATCATTGATATTAAATAATTTTATTTTAATAATCATTATATAAAAAACATTAATTCCAATAAGACTATAATAGTTAATTGTATCATTAATCATGGAAGACATTATTTTAGTTGGGTTAAAGCTCATCAATATATCCAATAATGATATTCCCCATCAGTAATGAAAGATAAAAACATTCATCAAGAACATATAAAGCACACATAATAAAGGGTGAGATATATTACTTAATAATTTATATTAAATGAAATATGTTTGTTTAATATGGGAATAAGGGTTTGAGAACTTGAGTGTAACATTTAAATATCATTTAATGTATAAATATAAGATATTCATGTGATATTGGATAAATATTTGAAGTTTATAAGACATAAAATTATATAATTATAACGAACATGAACCATTTGAGTATATGAATGTCAGATGACCTAGAATTTGTGAAAATATCTTAAACATGTATCATCATTCCCAAATGGCCAAGTTACATTTCCAAATCATATCATGGAACTTCATGTGGACAACACCTACTATGTAGGAAAAACTACCACCACCTATCAGAGTCTTTTCCTTCTATGGGATCAGGTATCCCTTTTTCCCACTAGGGTTCTTTTTCCCCACCTTCCCATAGTGTATTGGGTTCCACCATCTTCCCATAGTGAACCGGGTTTCCCCATTTTCCTATAGTGGATTCAGTTTCCACATATTACATAGTGGATAAACATTATAACTTGATTTTAATCATTATATATTGAGATATAAATCATTACCCAATTCATTTGAGGGAGATATTTATCCCAACCATCAACTAATACAAACATGCATAGATGTTACAAAAGATAATATAACATGAATCATATCCGGACACAAAAAAACCATTTGATTACTAAACATCATATCATATCCCATGAAATGAAATGGATATCCAAACAATTTATTATATCATTACCTATGGAGGAGAGATATGTTTCACTATCATTTCAACAATTCATGACCCATGAGAATAAATAAGTTTCAAAATCACATTACACATACGATATGAACATTCTTCATAAAAATTATTCCCTCTAAACATAATCCATTTAGTAAATAATATTAATGGTATTCTTGTATCATATCCCTTTTAAATTCTAAAGTGGATAAAATTATATCATCTTAGAAATATAAGTATTTTTAATTTTCCCATGAAGCTTTTCTAAAGGAGAGTATCGATTATTTGAAAATGTGGTTTATAAAACCATTCACAAATACATTTATTATATATAATTCTTTACAATTTTAATTTAATATATCCTTATAAACATAATAATTACATTTCAATGAAATAATGGTCATGATGGTGAGTAATTCTCTTTATGTTAAACATTACTTTTCCACTTTATGTGTTTAGAAATGTTCCTTTGTTAAAAAACGAAACGAATATTTCTTTACAAAACATTTGGTAAAATGTTGAACTATCGGTATAATTTTCCATTAAATCTAAAAATATAATGTTAATGATTTCATGAAAACAATCATTGAAAACACGGGTTTCAATGAACAAAACATTTGAACCGAAATCATAAATAAAGTTATATTTTCATATAAAAAGTATTATTATTTCTAACATAAAAAAAGTGTAAAAATTATAATAATACATGAATAAATCATGGATAACCATATGATAAGAGAATTAATTATTTTTCTTGATATGGAGATCATAAGAAATCGTGAATCTATGCATTACCATAGAGAGTCACTAATACTGGTGATATTGAAGCAATAAATTGTTACCACTTTGGTAACCCTGAATAATATTCCCTTTGAAATAATATAGTAATACGTATCATAAAATAAATAAAAGGAAATATATTCCGGATATATCATCTTAAATTACTTTATATATACCCCAAAAAAAAATTAGTTCATAGGATGGATTGTATCTCAAATAACACAAATTGAGAAAAAAAATATCTTACCAGTCTGGTAAGTTTTTATCCTCAAAATGTATGAAATAAATATATTAAAATGGATATATAAATACCCATAAATATATAAATAAATAAAATATTATATATTCATGGGAAAAATATACACTAGGTAGATGAAACTATTAGTTACAATGGCATGTATCTTATAAAAATATAAAATTGAGATGAGAATACTCTTACTTTATTCCATGGGTTTTTTGTACACAATCAAACATCCTTAAAAAATATAATATTATTAAAATCTAAAAATGAACCATTTTAAAATATATAATATCTACAATAATTCATAATTTCCATTATATTAATTTTTCACAAACAATTCCTTATTAAATAAACGTTTCTGATAATAAGTAGTTTGCTTATTATACTTTTTGTGACTTTTTATTATTTATCCCCTTACTAAGACAATTAATTACATAATTATAGAATGAAACAAGTTAATTATATATCATATATATTCAGTGTACAAATATCTAAAATAATATATAAAATATTGATTAAAAAAATAGAATACATTTTTCATAGAGACAGTTTGTCATATGTAAGGATAAAGGATTTAATTATATTATTACAGTATTTATTGAAAATAATGGATATATATATCAGTATAATTGGATTATAATTTTAAATATATCATATAATTTCACTAAACCCATTTTTAATACATTTCATCTAGGGTTCAAATAAATGACATTGCATTGAGGAGCTAATAGTCCATATGTCAACAAATGATGTTTTCGTATTTTCACAAATTATAAATCATGAATTTATGTTATATATAATAAATAAAAATAACATATATATATTATATATCATTATTATAATATCAAAAAAAGTATTTCCATAATCATTCACATCTATGAGATATGGTAATGAAAAAAGGGAAATCATCATTTTTTGAGGCATCAATTAATCGTACACTAACAGTTTCTTAGATTCCCAATATATGGATGTGTGTGTAGGTTTAGGTAAAAATATTAGCATAACCATATATTAATATATTTAGAATCATATTGTTATTATATAGTTAGGAAATAAAAAAAATTTAATAGGTGGATAAATATATGAAACAAAAGATGAATATTTATGAACTTTACCTCATTTTATATTAACAGTTTTTGGATTATTCCAAAAAAAATCCTTGGTTGGATGTATACAAAAGGTTAGGCTTCTGGGATAGTGGGAGGGATATTGGTAGATTATTTGGGATTAATTTTGGTGATTTAATGGTATTATGGGGTCTGAATAAATGAGAGGTATGAGTGCCTTTTTATGTTGGATGAGGAGTGTCATTCTTGTAACTTTTTTAAAGGGTAAATTCCAATGATGTTTTACCTATAAACAGTTTCTCTAATAATGAATAAAATTTAGATAAAATTGATTATAGTGTCAAAATATTTCCATAAAATGGAATTTTTACATGTTTATCGGTCATTTTGGACCTTAAGTGCATATTTTAGTCATTTTCTAATCTAATTTTTCTCCTTATCAGGATAATTAATTTTAATTACATTCTGTTAACATTTTTGTTTCAAGATATATGTTTAAATTATTTTAAAATTTAATATATACATATTCCAAATATTTAATCCGTTTTTACATATTCCAAACAAATATGTGATTGATATTAATTTAAACATAATATTGTATTTGGAATGAACAAGATAGTTTTTAATGTAAAAATGTTCAAAAGTATTGTATGTTTCATTTACAATTTCAAACTGAAATTGATTCCAATGACCTAAATGGGATAAATTTGTTGAAATTTTATGTTATTTAACATTAAAACAAATAAATATTATATCTTTATGAATAAATTTTATAGAAAAATAATATTTATTTAAAATAATTTATTATTCACTATGAATCACAAAAAAGAAACATCACAGAAAAATATCAAAATAAATCCAAATCTAATTTTTAAATACCAATTTAAAAAATCAGGATTATTTTTTCAAATTTAAATAATTAAAATATAAAAATTCATACATAAATTTTTTTGATTATTAATAGGTGGTAAATTTTATTTTTATATGAATACTTGTTACTATATAAAGAATATGATTTATTCATTTCCTATACATATAATATATAATGGATGAGTATTAAAAATAATTATTGAACATATAAAGTATAAAAATTACTGAAAACATTAATCAAAAGAAGTTTTTGAATAAAATTATACAAAATTGAGTGTTTACATTGAAAAATAGTTTTCTTATAAATGTAATTTCATTATATTCAAATAGTTTTCACATTAAGATCATAAAGTTAATAATAAAATGAATAATTTTATACACATGAGTATATAATAATTTCAAAATATAGATCATATTATTCTTAAATTCAATTTCAATGGTTTTATGGTAGCTATATAATATTACAAATATAATAATATTATTATATTATTGTACGGTATAATTTAACCTTCCATTTGACAAAAGCTATTTGGGGGACATGATATTTTGTGTGATAAAATATCAACATTGGGTATCATGTACCATATTCTCATAAATTTCCTTCTCATAGCATAATCATTAAATGTTATTCCACATAAAAAAATTCATACAAAGTAATTTTGTAGGAAAATTATTACTCAGTGTTGCGTCACATGAAAAATATCAACGATTAAATTATTTTCTTAAAAATATTTCTGAAAATATTAAGGTGTAACATTATACCCCCAGAAAGTGAATGTCACCATAAAAATTCATATTGTCTAATAATGTTATAAAAATTTAATGTTCCTTTCTTAAAAACCAACATAATATTTTTTGTAAATATTCATTTAAAAAATAAAATTTTGAAACATTAAAATTACCTAGGGTAACACATAACTATGATTCCACATTAGATAAAATTGGTGGACTGTAAAATCATGGATAAACAAGACAAATCTATCTAAAAAGTTCTAGAAGGGATTTTTAGATAACATAGTTAATAAAAATTCTAACGATCAAAAATCCATAACCCAAATAGGCTTGAAAAATGTCAGTATTTTAAAAAAAAGCAGGATATTAGGACAATGTTTTACTTCATGGTCATTTTTATTAATGTTGGCTAATTTACATGAAATTTTATACTTATCAAATTTCTTGAAAACATCTCAATTTTGTGTGTGTTTAAGGATATATTTCCACTTCATATCATTTTTAAATAAATGAAATTGAATTATTCATTCATAATGAATTAACATATCAAGGAATATATAAATTTAATTATAGGTAAATCCATCTGAAATGATATAACTTCACAAGAAAATAGTAGGCACAATTTTTTTAATAAGAAAAATTGTGCAAAAGTTGTATTAATAAATTAATATGTAAAAAATAATCTTTCATTTATGAAAAACCATTCGACTAATGATATTATTTTTATCCCATCTAGGAGAAAAAAATATAAAAATATTATAAAACTTTTAACTAAATAAACAATACCTTGATCCCCCTTATATCATAATATTTTTTCTTGATTTTCAAATACAAAAAATATTAATACCATCATCATGAATTATATTAAAACATGGAATTCAAATATATTACCAAAAATATATTTTAAAAAAATTTACATTTTTATATTATAATGGTTATTGGATATATTCCATAAGTCAAAAATTGTTTTAATATTCATAAATGATAGTATAAACCACCTGTCAATAAGAAATTAATTTGTTCCAAGGTAATATATATATTCTAATTTTCTTAATTATATCTAAAATAAGTTTATCCAAACTACATTATAATATCATATTTATTATAATAATGTAATTATTCCATCAGTCAAAATGTCACTATTCCTATAAACCACATGTGTATTCAATATGAACCATTCAATATATTCTTTTAAATCATTAGTGAAAAAAACTGAAAAATAATGTGTACATGACAAGTAATAATTCTTAAAACAAAATACATAAAAAATTAAATTATTATAATTGATATAAGATCCATTAACAAGGATACCTCATCCAATTAATTAAAACCTATATACTTTAACATTTTATCCTTATAATGATCATTATCAACAATATAACCATTACTCATAAAACATTATTAATTACCTTTGAGAAAATTCCACTTATAGAAATTATTATCATCATTCCAATTCATTTAAAATTTAAATCAATTGTCAGTTTATAACACATTTGGTAGTATGATATTTTCACCAATTACATTAACTTAACTATTCTTTTCTACATTGTAGTTACATACATTTTACACATCTTTAGCCAAGATAAAAAATCTTCCATTTCCATAAAGACATTCAATTTTGTGTTTCATCCCAAATTATTTAAATAAAGGAAACTAAATCATCATTCATATAGGGTCTATATAATAAAAATCCATAGAAAATGGAATCCTTCTCTTCCTTGGTGAGTCTAAGATTTTATTATGGTACACATTTTTATTCATATTACATGAAACTAATTAGTGATGATCATGGAATTATTCACTCTAGCAATCTTCCCATTTTACATCCAATCACGAAATTTTTCACCACATTAAATGTTTACGCACCTTTTCTATATTCCAATAATTGTCTAGAAAAAATAGTTTTTGAAACATTTTTCATAGAAAAAACTCAAAATTATAAAATCTATCATTCAATGACTAAATACTGATAAATATATCATTAATATATGACCCATTTTTTATATGGATATTAATTTTTTTATTTTTTTAAAATAATTCACATAGGATCATAATGATTTTTTCAATTCCCAAATAATATATTATAGGACTACTAATCTATGTTCGCAGCATGGCCCATTTTTATATAGTATATTCTGATTGAGTTTAACTAAATATATTTTTTTCCTTGTAATTATCCCTATGTAAATATATGATAGATCCAAATCCTCTTTTAGTATCCATACATGTATGTATTACTATGAATATAATAACTCTATGTAACACTCCAAGAATTAATAGTACTTTATTTCTTCAAAATAATTCAATAACTTGCACTACACTCAACACTGAGTTCAAGCGCACCACGAAATACCAAACTAGTTATTGAAAAGAAGTAATGAATGGTATTAACTAAATTTTTAACTATATATAATCCTTATAGTTTTAGAATCCATATTATTAGTTTCTTGGACATAATATAATAACTAATTAAATTTTTCAGATAAAGAAGTATTTTTCAAAAAATGCACTTTTTCCGCCTTTTAATAATGAACCAAATTTAAATCCAATATTTGAAACTTTTATATATTCAATTTGACAAAATTAACTTCTTATATAGAATAGGTGCATAATAATTTAGTTTCAATAATTTTTTGTGTTTTTATGATAACATTCATATTAGGGTAAATAGTAAATAAATACTATATTTTAACTGAAAACAACTTTTTTAATCTAAATAATTTGTAGTGTTAAATTATACATTTTAATGGATTATATGTGTAAATAGATTATATTTATACCATTTAGTCCAATTCTAGTCATTGTATGTAATTTCACTTTGACATTGGACATAAACAACTGTCAATCGTTTGATAGTTATTATTTCATAAAAATACGCCTTTTGGTTTTGACAACAAAAATTAAATTGAAATTAATAAATGAAACTTCTATGTTTTTAAGTTTTTAAAATTGACTTCATATTTTAATTTGTAATATCAAAATTATATTAAGAAAATTTTGGGTATTTTTCTGAAAACATTCCATTTTTGATGAATAGTCAAAAACACTGAGTTATTGTTTAAAAATAACTTCTTATTTAAATATTTATTTATTTTATTTAAATTTATTTTAGGTCAAAATAGATACATGTAGATAGATATTTTCAATTTAATACATTGGAGTCATTTTTTAATTATATTAGATATATGAAATTTTATTGAACATTTCACTGTCTTTTACCCACCTCCTAGTAAAATTTTCAAATTCACATAAAACATAATTTTACTACTTCTATGAGAGGAATTTAAAACATCAAAGATACATGGTTGATATTAGTAAGATAAATGTTGTTCAATAAGATAAAAATAACTTTTGGTGAAGAGTAAATTTATACTCTTATTTAACACGGTTAAAACTAAAAAGGGTAATTAAATGTGAAAATTATATTATTAATACGCTAACACATGTCAAAATGTTATTAGATAAGTGTAATTCGACCAAAATAAACCTTAAGAATAAAATATTATTCTTTAGGTTCACTTGGATTAGATTAGGACACTTATTATTATTTTATTTGAAGAAGGGTGATAATAGTTAAAATCAAAGTTTAATAACTAAAATAATTTTTAATACAGGATTATACATTAGATAAACTCAAAAGTAAATATTCATTAGAAATATTAAAATATTTCCTACATAATTGTATTTTATTAATACTTTTTAGACATTAAATAATTTAATTTATTAATGACAGAATAATGATGAAATAATTACCTAATTAAACAAAAATTAAAATAATTGATATTATAAATGACCAAATAAATGTAATTTGAGACTTTTTATGAATTAGAAAAAAATTTAGGTCAATATGACATGTTGTGGGTGGTAATATGAATTTTTTTCCAAGTAATAATGCTGTTATAAATTTAGAAAAATAAAATAAAATACTAAATAGTGTCAAAATTGACATAAAATAGTTTTTAAAACAAATATTATATTATTAAAGATGTAATAATCATAAAAATCTAAGTTTTGGCCGAATGTATTATTTAAAAATATATATGTCATTAATTAACCAATTGGGGTTCCAATGGCATTTTACTGTATGTTTATTAACCATATAATAATAAAATACAAATAGACATGGTAAATGTCCAACTATATAACTAAGAGTTAAATCTAAATGCTATGGTTAATATGGTAACCAAAACCTGTCTAAAACATATTGGATGAGTGTTTTTCGACCCATATACACCTTATCATTTTACAATTTCATTTTGGAGCCTTTAGAATGCGAAAATGAATTTATTATAAAATAATAATTTATGATTTTCCTAGGGTTTCTCTCAACCCTCTTATAAAAAGGTACATACATGTATCTCAAATTCACACCTAAAAACCATTTTTATCACACAAACCTTGTCAAAATATCATCCCAAATTTCCTCCCTTAATACTAGAGGACATAGTTTGTTTATAAAGTCATCCTAAAGAGCCCTTATGATCAAATAAAAAAGGAAGAACAGAAAGAAGAGGTAAATATTTCATCATCTCTTTCATGTTCTTTTCATATTCCACTTCCTCTTTCTTTGTTTTTTCCATTCTAAAATAATTAATCCATTATCTTCTATATATTGTGTTGTTATTATAAATAATTCAAAACCATTTTCATTATTAAATCTATCCTTGGAATGAAATGTCACCATATGGGCGTACGTACGACTTACCATCTCCACATCGTGGTGTAATTTTTATTCAATACATTATTATTTGTAAGAGGATAATAATGATGTGTAATTGATTTAAATAATAAATATAACATGATAAAGATTATGTATATATTATATACCATCCATTTCCAATCCGTTATGGATTTTATATTATCGCTCGTGCGTACGAACGGATTACCGTCTACACGACGTGATGAGAATCATTTTCAAGTTCACCATTCATCAAAGATTATAAGAATATATATATACTAATATGTTTGTAATATATGAAATAAAAATGATACTAGATATATATATATATATATTTATTTATTTATGTACTTACATATATCTTATTCACTTACTTCTGTTCAATAAAATATGAAAACGGAAACAACATTTATGAAAATGTACGGACTACCGTCTCCATAAACGACGTCTTTCATTTCATATATATATGTCTATTAAACATATTTATATTTTAAATATATATGATATATAAATCATTATTTATATTCTGGATGTATTAAAATCTTTATCTAAATGATACAATCAAGATTAACAAGTTAAAACATGTATGATAAAGAAAGCGATTATTACCTGAAATGTTAATTTAACGTGGACATTATTATTAAATGGGAAGTATAAATTTATAAATGAATCATGTATGATATCACAAATATTAATACGGTTCTAGTATAATTTAATAACATACTGTGATATTTATATAGGATGTTAAACTTACCCCCATCTAAAAGAAAGTGCAAGGTAAGCGGTTTTCATCTCACTCCTTATTCCCATGAGATTCCGGCCATATTATCACTATTATCTTTTGTGTGGTGTATATACTGCTCATAATTTTATTCTATGAGTAATACAATTTAATTTATGTGTATTTTATTATTCATTGTTTGATAATTATTTCCTATGATCTATGTTATGTATGTTACCAAATTGGTAAGGGTTAATTTCTACAATCTCTTCATTATCCGAGGTTGTATATACGTAACTATCTATAGGGTTCTCTTTATCATCCACATCCATGTTTTATAAAAATTTATTTCAAAACACTTTAAATATTTACTATAAAATGAGTTAATTTCATTTATACCCATATTTGACAGTATATGTTTTGAAATGAAACTTTCTGTCGTTTTCCAAACAAGGTGCTTTTTGACCTTTATGTCAAATTTAAGGCAATAATGTTTTTTAACTTATACGGAGGGTGAAAATATTTTCGACTATTATAACATATTCAATGCATACCTTACAAGATTATAATAACATTTTCAAAATAAATATTTTCATTATATTTATGTGACTCTTAAATGATTTCAAAATAGAAATAGTTATTTCTCTTAAATGGTTTTGATTTCATCTATGTTAACTTGGTTTGACAAATTTTACACTCATTTGATGTTGATTTATTATGATAAAAATCATACATATTTTATTCATGGTTTTGTGATATGTTTGACTATTAATGTGTTATTTTTATTCCATTCATGGTTTTTGGATAATGTATTGATATTTCTTAAGATAGTTTTAAAACTAATATTTATGATATATTTCACCATATTCTTAAGATGAATGTGTTTGACTAGTATGCTCCAGGTTGGGGCTGGTAATAGTAAGCCCAGAAGACCCTCCAGGATGGAGTCCTGTTACAGAGGCTCTCTGGGATGAAGTTAGATTACATAGGAAATCTGGGATGGAGTCCATTTACAGAGGCTCTCTGGGATGAAGTCCGGTTATAGAGGCTCTCCAGGTTTTTGTCCGGTTATAGTTAGCCCATTGGTCCTGGAAAGAGGACTTGACACAAAAATTAATGTCTGGTACTGTAGACTCCCTCAATGTGAAATTAGTTATTTTATCTTATTATTTGACTAGTATAATATCCATGTGCATGTTTATATGGTAATGTTTGATTTATTTTTTCCATATTATGTTCAAGTTTATTTTTAAAAGGATTTTGTCTTTATTACACATCATTCTATAAAATTGTATTGCTTCTGATAAATTATTTACCAATACGGAGCATCTGAGCTCACCTATTTATTATGTTTTATTTTTCTAGGATCCCATGAAGTGTTTTATGTTTGAGATGCAAGTTTAAGCTAAGTGAACAATGAAATTCTCAAAGAACTATCTATGTTGTGTTTTATGTTTTAAATTGTAATGTATATTTAATGTATGTAATCTATTTTCAAATTCTGCTAAACTGATTTGTTCTTCAGGACGTGATTCCTTATAATAATGCCAATGTATTAAATAATGCACTGGATCTTGGTAATTGTGGTTAGGGAATTACACTCTAACCTTTAACAAAAGATAAATATATTTTCCCAAATATTAACTCATCCTTAGAAGAAACCCTAAATATATCCTTAGAATTATCTCTATAGATATCACTAATTTTATCTCATCATGTTTTATAATGGATGTATAATCCATTCCTTTAATTAAATAAATAATGAAAAGGAATCACAATCATTTATAATCGATCATTTTTGTTGAATATTTATCGAATTAAAAAAATACATTTCCGAGGACTGTAATAGATTAGTGTCTTTTGAAGCATGGAAAAAAGTCATCTATTTTTGTTAGATATCTCTAAATTATCCATTAATGATAATCTATTTATTACATTTACTTAATACCACTATTCTTTTTATAATGAAATGAATCATAAAAATGTGGGTTCTCAATAATGGTCATTAAGTATAAATAAAGGTTATATGTAATCATTACATGAAAATAAGGGTATAAGAACTTTAGAAAAACATTTTCATATCATAAAAATCATAAAAATATCACAATAGTTAGTCATGGAATGGATATTGTTATTTTATAAGATAGGAAATTAAAAGATAATAATGAACATGAACCATGTGATTATATCAAATTGATAAGACATAGAATTTTTAGCTTATAAATAAACATGTAATATCATTTCTTATAAGTCAAGATGCATTTCAAAAACCAATATGGGCCCTTCATGTGGACTACACCTACTGAGCAGGTCACAATACCATATCCAGTAACAATCCTTTCCTCAAATGGGAACTGTTTTCCATATCTTACAATTGAAGATCTAGTATCTACCTATTTCAATAGTGGATAGGGTTTCCCCATCATCTCAAAGTGGATCGGGATTCCATATATTACATACTGGATCAATCCATTCAAATTGATTCCCATTATTATATCATGAGATATAAATTACTAACCAATGGATTTAACGGAGATAATGGTCTAAAATTTGGAATAATAAAATCATACATATATTTCCCAAAATATAATAAAATATGAATCATGTAATGACCCATAAAAAGATATATGTCTCATAATCATCACATCATATTACATTGAAATTAAATGTATACCCAATATTTTATTAGGTAATTGACTATGGAAAAGTGATATGATTCATAATCAGTTCATCAATTCATAACCTATAAAAAGAAAAAGGTTTATAACATCATATAACATAAGGAAGGTGAAGTGGTGTCATAAAAATTCTACCATATAAACATATACTGCTAAATAATGAATTTGAATTTTATTCCAAGATAATATACATAAAAAATAAAACAATTACAAAGTATGTCATTTTAGACAAAAGTTGGAATTTCGATGTTGATATGAAACATTTATTCTAGAAAATATAATTTTTACATATATTTAATAACATCGTATCCATATCCTTTTATTATAAATGATGATTTGCAATTTCATTTGAAACATTCATTTAGGAAAATATCATTTCCACTATGAAAAAATATTTTTAAAACATAAATATTTTTTGAAACATTTTTTTTCAAAATATATTTTTAAAAAAATTAATTAATCATTCAAATATTTTTGAGAATATTTTTCATTCGGAGCTCCTTTAAAACCCTTAATGAATGTTCAAAATCATTTTCAAATTGTTTTCCATTGAAAATAAATTTAAAATATAAATTTTTTTCTAAAATAATTTTGACAAATCATTAATGGAAATAATAATTAAAATAAAAAATTCCAACATATAACGGAAAATATTTCTTTAAAAATATCCTTGTTGACATACAAAATATTCTTCAAGGAATATTAGGTCAAGAGGGTGGGTAATTCTGTACATGCAAAAAAATTCCTTTTTTCACGTTAAAATTATTGAAAAGTGAATTGGTCTGAAAAAAAAAGGATTATTTTAAACACTTTTTTTAATAGATATAAAACTAGTAGAAACCTCATCTAAAATCAAAGTATAATATTAAAATATTTTTGAAATTGGTTTTAGAAAATGTACTATTGAATGAACTTTTTTATCCAATAGAAAAAAGAAATAATGTCACATTTTTATTAAAATTATTTTATAATTATTTTATAAAACAATACATGGATAATTTTTAAAAATTATTTATTTTATCTTCGATAATCATAGCATATTAAATGTCATTATTTTTATTGAGTGATTTGCCATTTTATTTCATCAATGAATATCTAATCATAAATAGTGATGTTAAATGATCACATTGTAGTAATTAACTATTACCACATTAGTAACATTGAATAATAATCCTCTTGAATTAATAAAAAATAGTAAACCTAAAATTTAATGAAACTAATGAAATTCATGAAAAAAAATTAAACGTATTTATATACCCCTGAACAAAAAAATAGCCAAAAACATGGAATTATTCTAATAGAAGAAAAATTGGGACAAAATCACTTTAGCGATTTGGTCACTATTGAACCATAAACCACTTAAAAGAAAGATCATAATATAAATATGTAAATACCCATGATTTTTTTATATTTATCATATAATTAATTCATGTAAATTATATATATCACATAAAAGAAACTTTAGGTAAACATGGAATGTATCTTACAGATATAAAATTTGAGATGGGAAAACTCTTTCCTTATGTCATGAATTTCCATATAAATAAAAAATCATCATTTATATTATGTATAATGATAATATATATATAAATTACATAACCATATTTATATATATAATTCCAAGTATAATTAACTTATGACTTTATATTTCTTTTTTTAACCATAATATGTTAAAAATTGTTATGCGAAGTAATCTATACGGTTATTGTAAATATTTTTACTTAATAATATTTATCTGCTTAAATAGAATATTATTTAATTATTTAATTAATTTAAAACAAGATTTATATATCATTTTCATTAAAAATATAAATATATAATGTCCCTGACCCAGATGCCACTAAACCGGTGCTCTAAGCCGAGTCGTTATATGACCACAAGCATGCCTCCCCGTACGATAGAGGTTTCAGACTAGTGGCGAGGATCTAGTGAGTGAAATGGGGAAAATATAACCAATTTACCAAAGTAACCATTAGTAAAACACAATATAAATTGATCAATCGATGTGAAAAATCAAGAAACATTCATATCCAAACATTTCACATATAGTGTATAACCCACGAATAAAATACAACTATTTCATGCCACACTAGTAGAGAAAAGTAAATAAATCCCCACATAAACAAAACATAAAATTCTTCAAATGGGTCCTGAGTCTATCTTTGGATCCTTAGATATGTAATTCTCCGCCCAACCCAACATCCTAGTGTACGTCTCATGCCCTCACCATGTCCTGCAACAAAGAGATATTCTCATGTATTCAATGGTGGCTTGAGCAGGTTATGAGTAAAAAACTCAATAACCCACCACGAATGGTGTCTAAAAAATTTCCAGCCTAATAGATAGTCAATGAATGTACAAAATAAAATGTAGGTATAAAAGGGGAAATTATGGTTCCAGAAGATAACAGTGTATATTTAATGTATTCATAGAATTTATCCCAATTACATTCCTTATTCAATCTTCATTACTCAATCCATTTACTCATGTGTTCCCTTGTTTAGGCATAAATATCATCTACGCAAAGTTATTAGTCAATCAATCTCAATGAATTTTGGAAATAAATAAAGTACCTTTTTCACTAGGGACAAAAATTTTATATAAACACATTATCCTCACCTAGATGACTCATTAATGGGGGGGAATGAAACTATTAGGGAAATAGATCCTTCATCTCGTTCCCCAACTGAAACATTTTAGTGTGTAGTTTAGAGCCTCGGTCAAACTAAATTAGTGGGCGTAGATCCTCAAGTAAATACCCAAGTATATTAAGCTATGTGAACTTGCTTATTTATAATGTCACCACATCCATACAATTACACCACAAAGAATATTCAATTTCATTTTAATTCATAATACATGGCACCAAAATGGGAATTAATAGCATGCCATAATCCATTAACACTTATACCAATTACAATTCGTAGCCATATATCGAAATTCCCATTCTCATTTCTTAACCTATTAGTTTTAATCAAAAAAATATATACAATAGCCAATATCATTATTGACCATTCATTAGGCCATTTATCCAATTTATAATTTCAAGTAGATTTCTCATATCACGTAACACAACCAATTTATTATGTCCATCCCATTAGGTGTACCACATTATTCCAATATATTAACACATTCAAATTATTCACTCATTCCCTTATATAATCTCATTATCATATATTCCATTCTTCAATGAATTTTCAAATTACATGTTTACCCTTTAATATTAACTAACCCTCTTATCCATTTCTTTCCAAATTTCATTAAAAAACTAATATTCTCACATTCGATCCAAATAGACGTTTTCAATTCCATTCCAAAAAACCGATTATGAATTATGACCTTACATATTTATATTATCATTCCAATTATAATATAATAAACCATTAACCAGTTATCTACATGGTAATCACACATTACTCGGAAATACTTCACAGAACTCTACTACTTTCATGTTCTAGATTTTCCAGTGCACCCCATCAGTGGCAGTAAAATGGTTAGGCCCAGCCTGATGCATCACATAAGGATCACGAGGGTATTAAATTTTTACTTGGACACCCTATTTTATCAGACACTCCAATAGAACAAATATCAAAATTAGGGAAAAGAAGAACAAGAGCTTCTATGAACAAGTCAAAAATAAAACTATGAAATCATGATTTTATACCACCGACCTCGAATTAGAAGATGAATGCACTCTTAATCAATGGAATAGATCTAGATTCATTAATCCCATGAATCCACAACCAAGGATCCTATATAAAAATAAGGTTTTAGGTTTTAATATGAAGATTGGAGAAACTGCAAGAACTAATCTGAAAATAATGAAGCAAGATGAGAGTTAGACATTCTCATGGCTTTGATATGCATCAAACGACAATCAAAATAGAAAAGAATAAAAGCATAACTGAAGAACAGATTCTTGTATTTTCCATGTTTGTCACTAGTTATTCATGGGGTGAAATTGATGAGAAACATGAGTTAGTGTTAATAATCCTGGAGAGGAAAATTTTAAAATTTTCCATGATTATGTGGATGCATGGTTTACCAACATGATTTTCCAAACCGTGCACAAATCGTTCTGAAGATACTTCCCAAAAAACAACCCACTCTAACAGTTTCTAGGGAATTCTACATATATATTATATTCATGCATCCATTATGCATGAGGCTCTATCTAACGCTACACGGTCACCCAGAATGCTCCACATGGCTTGCCCTAATCGTGCGCAAACTGTACCAAATGTCCATAATTGTTTTCATCCTCATTTGTGTCCCAAACCCCCAGATCACCCTCAAGTCTTTACATGATCATAGTGAAACAATTATCTATCCAAAAAGTATAGTCCAAACCAAAACATAATCCAAAACATACTATAAAAATATCTGGGGTCTTACAACTTGCCCACCATATAACTGCTCCTCCTCGAGCAACTCTTCCGAGCATCACTAACTTCTGTAACAAGGGAGCATGCCACAATTCCTACCTATATATTCAAACCTTCGTTGTTTTTTGGTTCACATCATAAGGACACCAAATATGGACCAAGGGTACATACATTCCCATCATGGCTTCCTCACCACAACCCAGAACATGAACTATAAATACTCATCCATGATGAATCCACTTCCAAACATTCCCACCATGAGAACTTTATGGAGGAAAACTAAGAGACCACACCTAACTCCCGACACATGGAAAATTAACACACAACATCACATCATCTTAGATGAACCAATCTGCACCTCATCGGCTCAATCCTCTTTACAACTCATGACCCAAATCACTTGGAGTCATTTTCATTATCCCCCTAGTCTAATAGTGACCAACACTGGTATCACCCGAAGGAAAACACGGAATATATAAAACCACATATAATGACTATTTCACTCCATAAATGTGAAACCAAAAACCATCCAAAACTCATCAGTACATGACCAACTAATGTCATTCCAAGGATCACAATTAGGTCTAACATACCCAAACGGTGACCACACGAGTTCTTCCAACCCCCAAATCTGATCATTTCACCAACCAAATATTTATCCAGTATGGTTTTCACCACTATTTTCTCATACATGGAATATCTACCATCAACGAAAGAACACCATAACATGACTCAACTTTGCCATCACATAATATGTTCATACTCACTACACCCAAGAATCCATATGGGAATTACCATACATTAGAATAAAACTACAAAATCAAAACTATTCCTAAGAGCATTACTACAATATCAATTCTTGGACAAAGATAATAAAACCTCACTCAGTTACTACATCATATCCGCAAGGCACATTCCATCATAATTAGAACCAAATGTTTAGTCACTCCAACCAGACTCATCCAAGAATATTATCTCAGGGTTTTCCACACCCGACTAGATTTCCCTAGAGCACCCATTATCCACTAATGGTGCGCTACACCCTTTCCCATATTACCATGGTACATAATAATTTAAATTCTATTATTATCATCCCACACACTCACTATGAATTTTTCCTAAATTCAAGTAGAATTCCATAATCAAAAAATTACCACATTCCAAACCATCTTTGGCTTCACCCTTGGCATGAAACCACACAACATAGACACAGTTCATGCAACTTCAAGATGTTATAAAACCACCCAAGTGTAAATTTTCTAAGTCTATCCTTGATATTCATTAGAGTTATATAACCCATCATCTATTTCCATATCTTGATGTCATATTCAACCACACCATTCTCAGACTTCAGCACAGCCATCATAAGATTCACATAGAAACACTCTATGCCCTAAGATGACACAAGGATGATTAGTCACCACATCCAAGACCAAAATTATATCTCTGAAAAACCTAACACATAAATTATAGGTTCCGCGTTGGAATCATGGTGACACATGAAGAACACAATGTTCTCCTCCCCATATCAATGACTAACTTATCACTCCCCACCATAGGATTTTTGTTACCACTGCTCTCAAGAGGGATTCAATCCACCACATATTATACCTGATCACAAACAGAACACCAAACATAGACATGGAAATACAACACTTTGGATGAACAAGAAAATGAATGTCAACCATATCCCATTCACAGCTTCCATGGATGAAACACATGACATTTGTTCACATTTGGACTTTCTAGGGGACCTAACAAATAGCCATATAGGTTGTACATCCCATAAATATGCTTTACCCATGTGGTTTCCAAGGGCCTACACCCCATGAAATTCCTCTTCCTACCACACAGTTTTATGTCTCTTGGAGCTAGCCATATCTTCTCAACATACATATGAAGATGACATGATATTGGGTAGGATTGTCACTAGAAAATGTAATCTATAACTTTGTCACATAACCCCACCTCCATCTTATCAATTTTTTTTTTCATGCTATGGGGCACCATGACATTATAGGGTTTTCATGCTTCCCTATTGAATGTGTCCCATCCACACATCACCACAACCACTCTGGTGTGATTGCTAGTGTGGTTCAACCATCACTTCACAACCATCTCACAAAGAGTTTGAGATCAAAATTTTCATATGGAAAAAATTCCACCACATTGCCCGAGTCATTTCGACGCATCCCTACCTACTGACAACCAAAGATCATTGTTCTACCACACCAATCAAACCTATATTATCACAGAAATAACCCTTAACATTGGTATTACTCATCACCTAAATACTTACATAACCATTTTATTGGTTAGTTAGTCGCATCATCCATGAGGGAGCTTCTATATCTCACCCAACAACCAAACCATTCATTCAGACATGTTTAGTCATGTGAACACCCTCACCTTGGCTGCCACCATCAAGAGAAATCATATAACCAAACTTTAACAAACTTTTATTCTTATACTCAAAAACAACATCAATCCTCCATTAATCATCATCTAAATGTGTGAGTCTTGAATATGTACGATACAACCCTTTGAAAAAAAACCATAGATACTATAATGAGCCCTCAGGTTCCCTTAATAAAGAACTAGGTATATCTAAACCATTTAATAAAACTTTGTGGAAGGCTATATGCGTTGACACCACCCATGGATCATCTCCCAATATGACATTCCATGTACCAACACAACTAGCCTATCCTCCATGACGAACCGTTGATTTTCTTAAACTCCCATTGGTTACCCACAACTGAAGTAAAATCACCAACCCCAAACATTCTCACAGAGCCTTATTGTCCAAATCCTATCCATAAAACACTTTGAGTCCCACAATCGAAGTCCAAAACATTACATGTGCGACACACACCAAAAGGTACATGAAACCCGACATGAACTCTCTCATATGTCACTATGATGGATGAATGGTACCAAATACCTAGACTAGAGTCACACCCATGAAAATCCATTGGACCATATCCGAAAAAATGCATATCACAAAAAAAAGAAGCAATGATTGTGAATGGAATTCTCACACTAGTTCCGATACACACCGTGCCTAGATCACCAAAAAACAATTCTCTCTAGGTTCACCAACATAGTTGTACACATTCATCATCACTATGAGAAAAATATCCCCTCACTAAATCAAAATATAACTCCAAATAACTCTACTCTCCAGGTCACCAAGACCTTGGAACCATCCTTAGAGTCCGTCATACACTCCGTACATTTGAAAACCACAATCGTTACCACACTCATATTACCAAAAAATTTCCTAAATCCCAATATCCACAACCCTACTAAGTGTTCCCTAAACACTCCACTAAGGCCCTAACAAAACTGGTAAGGCATCACAATCCAAATCCAATGTCTCAAACTATATCACTCTCTCACTACCCGAAACCAAATATACAAGCTTCAAACTGACAACAGAAAGGATACTCGCATCTGATCTCAACCATTCTCATTTTAAATTGATTTTTCACCCAACACATCGATGAACAGCTGACAGAATGTAATTATAGATGAATATATCCCACACTCTCAACATTAAAGAAACCATTCTTCATTATATATACCAACGGTCAGCATCATACATTTAACAATACTTTATACCATACCTACTAGGTTAATGGTCCACATGGGGAAATAGATGTACATAATCATATGTATTTCATAAAAACCTCTTCCAAAAAAATATTATTTTACAACATGGTCCATTTATATTAGGAATATATCCCATTTCACAACATGATAGAGTCGTCATTTTAATCTCCTTTAAAAGGTTTGTTATGAAAAATCTTTAAAATTTCTCCACTATTACTAAAATCATAATCTTTTAGAAACCATTTAATCATTACAATTTAACATAACACAATGTAAAAACTTTGTTATAACATTTCATTATACCCAATATTTATGAATATTCAATTTAATTTTTTTCATTCACCCACATCCATTACCATTGTTATGATTCATTTTATTTATATTTATCATGGAAGTGAATTAAATTGTACTCTATACTCCTCGCACAAAAATTCCATGTGTGTGCCTATAATGATTCAGACCGCCTATATACTTATGTAACTAAAATGATGCATAAATGCACAACCTCATACCATTATGATAATGAGTAAAATATCAACTAATCGGTTAAATCAAATAGCTTGTGAATCACCCAATTATGAAATATCATTCAACTGTAACAATAAAAATTAAGATCATCAATTCCCACCAAGGCTGACTTCGTTTTTTCCATGTACATGGGTTAGATACTCCAATGAATGGGCTCATTACCAAGGACCTACCCTATCCTAATCTCCTATCTAACAACCCCAAATCCCATCATTGATAATATAACTCCTTTGATACAACTTTGTAACTACCCCAAGCAGGAATAAACTAAATCAGTGCTCTGTGCCAAGTTGTCACATGACGTCAAGCATGCCTCCCCATATGCTAGATGTTTTTGACTAGAGGCGATTGTATAATGAGTCACGTTGGGAGACTATAACCTCGTTACAAGAGTATACTTCAAAAGAATATAATAAAAATTGAAGAAACAATATGGATAACCAATACACATGAATAAACAATATTTTCATAAATGGGGTAAAAACCACAAATCAAATAGAACAATGTCAAGAACCACTGGTAGTGCATGTGAACAAATCCCCAAATAAAAAAATGAAAAAAATTTCAAAATGGGTCCTAACAGAATGTGTGGATCCTTATCTATGTACATCATGAGCCCATATCAATATATTAGATTAGGTCCATTATCCTCATACTAACCTACAACTATGAGAGCTTCTCAGGTACCCAATGAAAACATGGGAATAGTGCGAGAGAAAAACTCAGTAGGCCACCAACACTAATGTATTAAAAATATCTATTCTAATAGGTAATTCATGAATGTACAAAATAAATGGTATGAAAATAAGCCACAAATCGGGCGAAATATGTTAAAAATAATTATTTAATTTATTCATAGCATTTATCCAAATTTCATTCTTTATTCTATATTCATTACTCAATACATTTAATCACATGTTCATTGGGTGAGGCATAAATATCATCTACACAAGGGGATTTGGAAATAAATAAAAATTAAGAAGGGAAATAAATAATGTCCCTATCTCACAAGAGATACACATATCACATAAAAAAATATCCTCACATTGATGCCTTAGTCCGGGATGAATAAAATTATTAGTGGAACAGAGCCTCGATCCCCATCTCTCACTCATTCAATTTGGGGTGGATTTTAGAGCCTCAATTTAACTCAACCCATGGGAAAAGATCCTCACATCAATACCACACTCTATCATGACATGTGTACATTCTAATTTAACATTTCCCCATAACCATTCCATAACACAACCAAGAATATTAAATGTAATTATAATTCACAAAACATGAAAAAATGGTAATTAATATCATTCAATATCCTATTTGAACATTTAAAAATTACAATTCATATTCATCTAGCCAAATTACCATTCACCATAATTTAACCATTAGGTGTATTTAAAAACCCCTATGCCTTAGTAAAATTATTCATTTAGCATTCATTACCCCATTTATCCCATTTATCATGTCATGTACATTTCTTATATCACGTAAGACATCACTTGATTACATTCAACACATTAAGTGTACCCCAAAATTCCTATGTAGTAACACATTATAATTATTCACCCATTCACTTATGATGACTCAATGACATAAACCCCCTTTTTATTCCATTTTTAAATTACATGTGTACATTTTAATAAGAACTAACCATCATAAAAATTTATATCAAAATTTTGTTAGAAAATTGGCAAAATCCCATTCGTCCCAAATTGCTAATTAACAAGTTCTCTAAACTACCCCAATTTCCTTATCAGAGAGGGAAAAGAATTTATAATTCCATTTAAAATCTAATAAATTATTAAAACATGTTCATCATAGGCTTCACACATTAATCTTTAATCGTTTACTTATATCTACCAATATATAGGTCCATTATTTCTGGATCATTACTCATGTTGTCCTAATATGGTTGAGCCCTCCTCAATGAATCCCACAGAGACCTGGAGGGTTTAAATTGGTCAATTAGACACCCCATTTTATAAAAAGCTACAATGGAACCAAAAATAAAATTAGGGAAAAGGGGAACACGAGATTCCATGCCCAAAAAAATAAAAAGATATCATAATACTTATAGACAACCTACCTCAAATCTGATGATGAAGACACTCTTAATCATGGCCTAAGATCTAGATTCAAGCATCCCTTACATCCCCAACCTATGTAACACTGGAATTATAGGGTTTTCAGGGTTTCAAAAGAATATGGGAGAATCCATAGTCTATAATCTTAAAAAAGTGGTGTGAGGAGCATTAGACTTACCTGAGGCTTCTATATGGAACCAACCAGACTCTAAATTTAAATGAATTTAAGGAGAACCACCTCTTGGAAGATTGGGTCATCCATGTGCATCACTAGGGTTATATTGGAAAAATTTATGATACACCCATGTTGTGGTTAAAAATTATGGAGTTGAAATTTTGTAAATTTTCCAACATTGTTGGGCCGCATAGTTTACCACATTGGATTTCCAAGTCATGTGCTAACTGTGCAGATTTCACCACCAATAAATTACCCCCTTCGAACAATTTCTTGGGAATTACACATGGTTTGTTTAATCGGGTTGCAACCGTGCATAAGGATTTTTCCAATGATGCATGGTTACACATGATTATATGTACATTTTGCACTAACTATGAGAAAACTATGCCACATGTCTCAAAATTTATTTTTCTTTATCTTTCGGGTCACGATCCCCTAAAACACCCTCGAGTCCTCACATTACCATGGGGAAACTCTTATCTTCCCAAAAAAATAGGATAGATAAGAAATTAAACAAATAGACCCCTTAAAAAGATATGGGATCTTACAAAATTAATATAATAATCTATACAATATTTATATATGAAATAAATTCACTGTTCATACAAGCGTTAGACAGTACATACACGTGAACATTGTTTCTATTTTCTTATTGTATTGAAATAATAATATTAATGTAAATATATGTATATATATAATGTCATTAAAGTGGAATTATTATGTATTATATATTATATAATTTTAATAAATTCATTATTTATGTATTCTATGTAATGTGTGACTAAGTCACATCACCGTGAGGAGGTTGTAGTTCATTTCTCCACAAATGACGTATCATATTTACACAAAATGGAATTAAATATTTATGTACTTTATAATAACAACATATGAATAAAGACCTCAAAAATAACATATATATAAGATAAAAATATACTTTCCTTAAAAAGTATCAACCATGGGATGTGTTAAATGAAAAATCACCAATCATCATACTGCAATTTACTAGGTCGTTGTACCAGAATTATATGTATGTTACCTATTTGATATAAGTGATTTTTATTCTATGTTGAATAATTAAAAATAGTATATATACTATAAAATTGATATTACATATTAATTATATAAAATTATATGAAGGTATGGAGCAGTAAATGAAACAAAAGCTGATTGTTGAACAATGTGACATCTTTTTTTGGGTTAGTCCTTTTGGTATATACCAAAAGAGTTTCTTGGATTGATAAATGAAGAAAGTGATTTTTCAATAATTATTAGAGGGTTTTTGGGATATTATTTTGGTAGATTTTGGGCTATACATATTATTTGATAGGTGTGAATAAATGGGAGTGGTGAGTGTCTTTTTATAGGATTGGTGAAGTTGCATTATAATAAATTTTTCAAAAGGGGATTCCAACAATGTTTTCCAATGAACATTTTCTCTAATATTTAACCCAAATCAATAAAATGGATTATATGGCCAAGTTTTATCAATAAAATCTATTTTAGAAATTTTTTTACATCATATGTCATTTAATTATACATGTTTTTTCTTTATTAAGATAATTATATTGTTTATCATTGTAATTAATTATGATTACATTTACTAATATTTTTTCTCTAAAAATAAGTTGAAATTATTTTAATTTATATAGAATCATGATTAAAAATATGGAATCTATTATTCTAAATTCCAACAAAATAATTTGCAGAAATTAATTCATATTTAATAACGCTGACAACATAGAAATGTGGGTTAACAACGTAAAAATGTTTAATGGTTTGAGAAATGTTCTTATCTAATTTCAAATGTAAATTGATTAATAACCTATATATTATTACTTTATGAATAAATTATCTAATAAATTTTTTAACCCTATAAAAAAATAATTTATCTATATAAATACATTACAAAAAAAACATATTTGAATTCCAATTCTATATAATTAACAATTCAAAAAAATCAACCTCTTAGAAAAATACAGGAAATTAAACATAATATATATCTTAGGATACTATTTATGTAATGAATTTTTATAATTAATAAAATTAAAAATGTATAAAAAATCATATTTATAAGGGGTTCTCATCCAAAAGACATTATAATTTCATTTTCGAAGAACACCTTATTTTATTCATTAAATTGGATTAATTCCTAACATATAATGGTAAAATAATTTGGAATTATGTAAAAAATATTTATTTAATATATAATATATTTATTATAATGAAAAAATTAAGCAAAACATGTTTTTTTAATTTATTGCAATAAAATTGTGTTCGTACAATAAAATATTGATTCATTAGAAAAGTACTTTCATTGTTTTGAAATATTTTATTCATTTAATACAACTAATTGATAACTAATGGATTCAATTTAATAACATGGTAATTAATAGATTAAATAATTATATAATATTATGCATATCTTTACTTAATATGGCAATATGTCAGTTATAATTATATATTAATATTATTATTAATAGTATCATGATGTCTGGTAAAAAAAGAATTTGTAAGAAAAACAACTTATCAATGGGAGTTATTATTTGGTATAATAAAAGAAAACAATAGTTTTTTGGGTATAAAAATATAATATAATGCCTCTTGTAGGAAAATATGCAAATTTTGAGTCTATATTGTTATCTAGACATAGTTATTTCAGATAATAAAGTTATATTCAGTGTTGTATGAAATTAAAATTCTCAAAAGGGTTAACTATATAAAAAAATTTATTTTAAAATTCAATGGATTTTACATATATCGAAAAAATATTTAACTGAAATATATACATTGGACTATATTTTCAAAATATTTCATTAACATATGGTTTGGAAATTTTTCTAGATCAATTCGGCACTTAAGATAATGGTTTAGTTCCTTGTTTATATAAATTTTATACAAATCACACTAATTAATTGTAAATGGATTCAATAATATTTTTCGTTAGTGAAAATTTATACATTTATAGAAATATTAAATTAGCCTATTTCCAAATTTGGGACCCATTTTTATAAATTACAATAACTAATGTGCTAGAAATTAACTTTTATTTAATCTAATGGATGGGATGAGAAATTGGGTTTTTTAAGTAACAATGTTCCAAATAATAAAATGATTATATATCCTTCTTCAATGTTATATAGTTTCCAATGACATAAATTGGATTAATCTAAGTATAATTTAACTAATAATAATTGAATAATAATTAAAAATATTATTCAACATTATAAATTATTCACATGAAAAAGAGTTCACAATTAATACTTCGTATTTTTCATTAATTCTCAATAAATGAAACATCCCAATGAAATAAAAACATATTATTATAAACTAATTTTAAAATTACACAATAAAAAATGATTTATTTTTTTAAAATTAAAATTTATCAAGTGTTATAATTTATTTTCAAAAACAGTGTTCCATTAAAACATGAAAAAAAAATATTTTAAAAAATATTGCTATATTGATTAAATATGATTTCATATTATAATATACCTCTCAATTCTATTTGATTAATTTCCAAAATATATTATTCAATATATAATATATATACATATCCTTAATATCATTCACTAATAATATTTTTTTATAATTTATTATGATATTACATCATTGGTATGAAAGAATAGTTTTTTATAAATATTCACATTATATTAAAATTATTTATATATTAATTTCTAAATAAATTGAAACAACTGAGTACTACAATATATTTTTCATACGTTATTTATTTATATTCTTAACATTTAATTTAATGACATCGTTATGACTATTATGAAAAATAATAATATTAATAGTATTGGGTAAAATCCAGTGATTCTTGTAATGAAAACTATTGAAGGAGATCAATATTGTTCATAACAGAAGACAAAATAGTGTTATGTGTATCACATGATAATACCAGTGTTGTGTACAATGTAATATTGTCTTTCTATTCCATATAATTATATATAGAAACAAAATTAAATTTATTCAAAAATATAAATATTTTAATGTATTGATGTATTACATTCTCCCCACCATAATTAAATTGATTTCTCACAATTCAAAATTGATATCGGTAATCATTGGTTTCTAATTTTTAAAATACAATTTCCAAAGAACCCACATCCTTTTAAGGGTTAATAACAGATCACATTAATGAAAGGGAAATGGAACTGTGATGTTCACCACAAATCTAGGGTTTCAAATATGATAACATTTGCGGAAAGATGGACATTGAAGAAAAATTGGACAATCATATTCTAATGGAGGGTGATAGATAACATGTTCATGATATAGTTGAGGAACATAAATCCATTAAGTTTAATTTTGAAAAAGGTAATTGGAATCATCGAAAATGATTATAATACGATAACATTTTTCATCCAATAAATCCTAGAGTTGAGTTGTTCTATTACGTTATAATAATGTAATGAAATATAATTACACTGAACATTTATATGTTATAAGAATAATAATATATATTGGTTGTTCCTTGATATATTTCAACATCATCTATTATCATGGGATGCATTATATGGTGATGTAATACATTAATATCTAAAACATTGCCCAATGTTCAACACATAACATTTCATAAATTCTTCAAATTTACCCAAGAATATGATCCAAAAAATTATATTCATTTTCATGGATGGTGTAAGTATTTTAGTTACTTTATACATGCCAAATAATAAATTTATCAATAATGATTATATTTAAAATCAGAAACATATTATGTATTATCAATCCATCAGACATTTTATTTCAAAAATGTTTATAATTCTACAAAATCAAATTTTAAAGTACCATTAGACATATCATCTACATTATTAATTTAAAAAAAATAGGTAAAATCCTCATATAATTGATAAATTGAATTAGGATAATATCATAAATAAAATAATTTTACAACAAATTTATTATATCAAACTAAAAAAACACCTTAAACAATCTATATTGGTTGTGTCTATAACATATGCTTCAACATGATCCCTTATATTATTCAGATGTATATTAGATTAATCCATTAGGGATTAATCTTCAGAGTGACCCCTATTTTTTCAGTTGTATCCCTGAATACAATTTTCTTATTTATTTACTTTTCAATCTTCTTCCTTATGAATCTTTTTTTGTATATGTATAACAAACTATACATCTATTGAATCATTTACGATGGTGATTCTTTACAAAATTAACAACTATGTAAGAATAATTATCTACCTAATTTAATTTATATATTATATTATCTTCCTCTATATTAATTTAATTCATCCATTTTATTCCAAATGTTTTGGGATGTTTTTAGTCTATTGTGACAACACATAAAACAATTTCATTATATGACCAAAATGTTTAAGACACTAGCTCCATTTGATGTTTTGGTTCAATCCATTCAAATAAGTAACCAATCAAGAACTCCATGTTGTGTATGAAATTAATATAATAAATTTCAATATATTAAAATTTATCTTTATACTCCATTAAAATTTCTTCCTCCTAGTTTCTTTATATTATGTAATTTATTCAGAATCTCTATTTGTTTCTAAGGATAAAATGGTTTTTTCAAAAAAAATTATCTCTAAATGTTTTAAAATACATAATTATTATTTTATCGTTCTTTATATTATTCTTCAACAATGAAAACCATTGATCAAAATCACATTTCAGACAATACACGTAAAAATTACGCTTTTTTTCACAAGATACCAATCCCAGAAATAACATCTCTAAATTGTAAATACATTTCTCATTTCCCATTGGGTCAGTAGTCCAACTAATTTATAATGAACCCTATCATATAATGTGATCCAATATTATTGAATCTCAATTCATAATAGGATTTTCAATTGTTGCATGTTTAGGTGTCATTACCTGATTAAACATCCATAAAATATCCATAGTTTTATATGATACAACTCCAACTATACTAACATTTTCTATAGAGAAACCTCATCATTTTCTATAACGGTTGATACAATTCTTCCATCTATTATCCATTTCGAAAAAATATAATATTCTTGATTATATCCTATAAGTACTTAACATAATCTTTAGTCACAAAACTCTTAAAAAATTTATAATAAATTGAAAATAATCAATTAATACTCTCTAAATAAAAAAACATGGTTTCTTTGGGTATATATTAACGATTAAATCAATTACAATGGCTTTTTTGAAATTTTTATTTATCATAATAATAAAATATGATAGTTTTACACCATGTGATAAATAAGGATATTTATTGTGTTCTGTTTATCCTCTAATTATGCATGATACACCATTTTATCTTTGTTACACCAAACTGCAACTTCCCTAGAACCACTTCAACTGATAGTATTTGATAATTATGTATTTCATGGAATTTCATCAAAATATATACCTTACCAAAATCCATGTTTATTATTCTATAATTATCATAATAGTATATATTTTATTAATATCCTAAAATCTTTTTCGTCCAAAATATATATTCCAATGATTCTATTAAACGTTTTCCGATACCAACCATACCACTCTAAACACAGGTGTCCAGAGCCGATTCCCCTAGGTATTTTATTTTTAGGATAATATGGAATCAAATACTGAATGACCAATCATTTTATTAGTTTTTGAAGACCATATTATAAGAATGAAAACCATACTGGATTTGGAAAATAAAAATTAATTAGGATACATAATAAAATAAAATTAACATTATCCATGAAATATAAATAAATTATTTATTTTTTATATCAATTGGAACGATGAAAGTTCAGTGTGAGATCAAATGTACATTCTTGGTATGTACATCAGAATAAATAAGGAATAAATGGGCATATTATCATGGAAATGTGAAAAAATGAGCACACATGTTTTTTTTTATATTTTAGGATAATGAATAATCAATATGGTATGGTAGATGGCTAAAACATGTGGGATATATTTTATAAACTAATAATGAAATTTATTCATATATAATATCAAAGAAAAACTATCATTTATGATAGTAATAATGGAATTATAAATAATATAATTAATTAATTATTGTACTTCCTTTTTCCCTTGCACGTGAAATATTTACCATCAATATCTATCATCAAGAGAATTTGAAACACACTGAGTAAAAATCCATATGATTTGGACAATTTATTTCATCACCTGAGACTATTGATTCATGAAGGGGCATGAATCAAAAGTCCTCAAACCATGTACTACATGTCAAAATAATTCTTCATATGTTAAATAATTTTTTTCATTAATGAACAACATGAAATATCATTAAATATTTATATTTAGTGAATGATATGGATTTATCCATTCATATCCAACTAATATAATATCTTTAAATGAATGAAATTTATTTAATTATGAAAAAGAATTTTTTAAATAATAATATTCATTTCATGAGAAATTGGATGCTTAATAAATATTTAATATGTAATAATTTTGATCATCAGGATATTATTGTCTTATGAGAATGTTAATAATCATAGAAGACAATGATATTGCAATGATACCATTCACGACATGGTTAATTTCTTATCGAATTTAGATGGATGATATCGTAAAAATTGAAACATAAAATACCATTGTTTATGAACTAATTATCTTATTAAAGGAAAATGGTGTGTTATATACACCATATTAATGAAGTATAGTTTATAATCCCAATTAAGTCTCCGTGGAATGTAAATTGAGATGAAATCAATTACAATTGTGGTAAAATCTAAATCAAAACCCCAAAAATTAATCGTAAACAAATGAATCATTTAAAAACCAATAATATAATATAATTTATGGTATTATATATCAAATTGGTATATATATACAGAATACAAAATAAGTACGTGGTGAATATTAAAAATATATAATAGATTTAAAAAGTGAGATGAAAATTCATTAACATATTATTTCTTTTAGATGTGTGGTACTTTTCCTCCTATATAGGGGTTTTAAAATTTTTAGAAACATATAACATGTCCTAAATACACATTATTATATCATATATGATCCTATATTAATATTATATTATCCATTTATTAACAATCATTAATTATTAATATCTTTTCTGGTGTTAATTCTCAGGGATTTCAGATATATTTTGACTTGTTATCATTGTTATTATTACACATACCATGATTTCGTCATCACTAGGATTTTAAAACTTAATTAAATATCATATATATTAATTATAAATTTACTTATTGAAATCCATTAAATTTGGATATAGAAGGTGAAATACATCATTTTAGGAGATGATAGGTTGTACATACCCATGGATAATGTTTCATTTTCATTTTTGCATTAAATTATTGAAATGTAATTGATATTTATGTATATTATATTTATTTTATCATATTAATATCATGTGATTTTTCTATTTTTATTAAAACTAACCATAATACATTCCATGTATAGTTTGAATGGATCACATCACTTTAAGGAGGAGGTTTTCCACATGTCAGCAAATGAATTTATCATATTCGAAAGAAAATTAACAAATAAAATTTTGTTCTATATAAAAATTAAAAAATGAAAAATGTTATATATCAGTTATATTATACAATATCTATAAATTTTCATTATTTTGCAGCATAAAGGTGGTACTGAAAGAAAAAATTATATCAGTTCTATAGATGGTATTATGCCATATAAAAAACAATGATCGAGTTACCCTTTTGGTGGATGTGTGTGTGTGTGTAGGGAACAATCACAATATAAAAAATTATAGTATATTTATTAATATTATTTTATTTTATTTTAATGAAATAAGATTAATTGAATTGTTAGATAAATATATAAATCAAAAGTGATCTCTGATGAACTTGACCTCTTTTTCATGTAACTACTTTTAGTTTATTACAAAATACATCCTATGATGTATATCATCACAAATATATGATTCTAGGATTAGGTTAGAAGTTTTGGAAGAAATTTTTTCATATTGTAATGATAAAAAGGGCATTAGAGTTATGAACAAGGGGGAGTGTTTAGTTGATTTCTATAGTGGAGGAGGAGTGTATTTCATGTAAATATAAAACATAAACACGATTGAGAGAACTCACATAAATAATTTTGACTCATCTAATGAATAGAAAATATACCCAATGAATTATATTTTTGATATATGGCCGCAAAAAAATTACCTTCTCCTTTTTCATATTTTCACTTCAGTTTATGGTTTTATCTACTGTAATGTATAATTTTATCTTTTTTGAAAAAATTAATTTTAACAACATTATTTAATATTGGTTATAAAAAACTATGTAAATCTTACAAAAAATTATTAATAATTCATGTTAAACATATTTAATCCATTTCCAAAAATTTCCAAACCATTATACCCATAAATTAATTTAAATTTAATCTTGTAAAAGGTAGGAGAAACCGAGTTTTAATGTAATATTTTTTAACAGTTTGAATCATTTATATATATTTATAATATCAATGATAAATAAACTAAAATATCTTATATATGATTAATTGAAGTATAATTGAAATAATTATACATCTTTACCAATAAAAAATAAAATATATCCATAAAAACATACAAAATGTGAAAGCAGTTTTGAATTAAAATTTATATATTTTCACAATTCAATAAAAAATGAATTTTTTCAAAAGAAATATGAAAAAATTCTATAAAATAATATTAATATTCTACGTTAAAAATTACTTTTCATATTAAATATAAAATCAAATAATTTTTCTAATTTTATTTTCAAATTAGTTTTAAACATAAAAGGTGGAAAAATACATTTAGAAAAATTTATCTTTTTATACGTAGTAAGATTTTTATTATTAACTTATTTTTAATAAAATATACTATATAAATTTATCAAATACTTGATTGAATAATAAAAATATATGCATATATATATTTCAATAATATCATTACATAATATTTATTTAATTCAATTAATTAGGAAAAACACCTATGAAATATGGAATTGGGTTTTTATAAAAATCATCCCATTATATTAAATTGGATTTTATAATCACTCTATATTAATTTCTAACCAATGAGGGGAACAATAAAATTTCATAATTTATTTAATAAAATTTCATATTTTATAAATTAACTTCATTTTTCTAACTATTAAATTAAATACATAAATTTATACTATTCATAAAACTCAGTCTTTCTTGTAACAGAAGATATTGAAGAAACTAATTTCTGTGTGTAACATAAGCCTAATTTGGGTTGTATGTGCCATAAGATAATATTAGTGTTGTGTCTAGTGTACTATTAACATTATTTGATAATATATAAATATAAAAATATCTATTTTTTTATAAAATGAAAATATTTTAATATATTGGGGTATTACATTAATTGTATATATCAATATTCAATTTTAAAGGACCATGAGAATATTCATGAATAACAAAGATTAAATCATTATGTGATATATATATATATATTTCATATTATGATATATATATATATATATATTAGGTACACATTCACACACATTTATGAATTCCACGATAATCCTTTTCTATTATTTTTTTATTATTTTATAATTTAATGATTGTGGAATTATATCTTACATAATCCCATTATCATGATACTGTTATAAGATAATATAACCCTTTAAGCCAAATATGTAAATTTGAAATCATTATAATTGTCGATATATATTTTCACTGTATCTCAAAATGGTAGATATAAGTTAAGACATTATCAGACATAGAATTGTTTTGATTTATTTAGTCCACAATAAGGTATGTTAAAATCATTATATGGTATGATTTCATTGAGTTTATGGAATGTAATTCCCCATCAGTAGTGAGGGGGAACATCAATAATTTTGATAAAGGAACACACTATAATATTTATATTCTATTATAAAAAATAGGGATATTTTTTTTCAACTGTGATTACCATATATAATTAGCATACCACTACTATATTATAGGATAATAATAATTTCATATATATTTTTCCGACGTTTACCTCCCTTTGAGAGGTTAAATTTAATATTTATTTAACCATGAATAAATTTACATTTATTTAATATATTATTTAATGTGATTCAATATAATATGTGTTCAAAGATATCATTAACTACCTGAAATTTGTGTTTTATTCATAGTGATCAATCACAGTTCTAGATATCATATGATGAAACTCAACAATGTGACTATTCAAAAATTTGAATTCATTTTCTACTATGAAATATATTAACATTAATTGATTTTATTCAACATGATGATGACCTTGGAAATGTTTGTGGGGATCATGAACTAAATATTATTTTCATCCATACTTTATTAATTTAGTTTTTTCTCAGTAATCATTATGTAATCCCTAATAGAGAAAGGGTGTGTTATTGGAACCTAGATTACACTGGATTTATTGATATTATGAATGATTCATGAAAATTGTCTCTAATATTAATATTAACATTAACACTCATCCATATAAGTGGAAATTGTTAAACTATTATCAGAAATATTATATAGATTTTATGTTGATTAAACATTAGATGGTGAAAATTGTAGTTTATGAATCATTATGGAGAGTACTTTTTTTAGTTTTATTATTTTAATAGGATTGTTCATAGTGTTTAGGAGGAACCCAATCATAGTAGTTTATAGTTTAAGGATTATTTTTAATATTCTTACTAGATACATAGATTCATATCCTATTGTTATTACTGGTTTAATATTATGGGTAAACAAGATACATATATAAATATAAAATTATAATTGAAATTAGAAAATAAAAAACATAGTGAAATTAAATAATTGTCCTCCCTGAACAAATTTAAGATAAATTATTCATATATTCTGAAAATGAACCAATAATAGGAGACCTGATATTACTAGTAATAGTTATTTATAATGGAGGATCTTATTTGTAAATTATTCTTCCTAATTATGGAATATTAGATAATTGAAAACAAAATTAGGTTAGGAAATAAGTATGCATGTATAATAATATGAAGGATTTATATAATGATATAATAATTCCATACTAATAATAACATAAACAATAATATTATAGATCGATATATTGACAATTAAATAAGTCACATTAACTTTAATTACTAATCACATAATGATATATTTCTTAATGAATGACATATGAAACATACATAAAAATCCTCAAGCTATGAAATCATACATAAATTATTAATTCATCATCAAATTGAATAAAGTATCTATATCATGATACTAATAGTTGAATAGATGGTCATTATGTGGCTTATAAAGACACCTAATAAACACAATTAATACATTATAATAATGGGGATAATAAAAATGCTATACAAAATAAATTTAAAAAATTTAATTAATAAAAATTCATTTGAAATATTAATATTCCCACTGTCAAAATTATCATAAAACATCCAGAAAATTAATATGTATTACTTCAATATAACATATTCTTATTGGAGTAAGAGATAATAATTTTATCAATTGAATATAGTAAAATAATAATTCCAAGCATTTTTAAGGAAAATACGCTTTGAATTTTGAAATCATCTTTTAAAAACTAAAAAAATAAAGAGTAAAATGAAATTAATTTTCTCTTAAATGAATAATGGAAAATAGAATTGGAGGACTCAAATTACGATTTTGTCATGATTTTGGGTGAATTACATTCATTTAGATTTTGTAAAAATTATTCCTTATTGATTTTTAGTAAAACTCAAAAAGTAACTTATTTTTAAATTTACAGGAAATTTCTGTTTTTTATTGATAAACACAAACATTTGAATAATTTTCATTAATAAATCTTTATTTAATATATAAAAAATGATTTAATTATTTATATTAGAAAATGTGTGTTTATGAGAAATATTTCTAATAGAGTACAAATGATGTTAGTTTTCCATAGAAAATTGATTAGGATATATTGAGTATATATACAGTTTAAAACTAATAGAAACAAATAATTTTTAGAAATATATTTAATAGATGAAAATTGTTTTATTTTAATATATATAAATATAAAATATTTCCCCTATCCAAAACAAAAAACATACAAGTAAATCACAATATCACTTATGACATTACACTCCAACACTAATGTTGTTAAGGATAACCATCTCTAGCAAGAGGGACATTCTATTTACATGGACATGGTATGGAAAAATATACAAAGGCCAAAATTAAATGGTAGGGTGTGGCATAGAAATCCCAGTATGGTATCACCATACATTCCATAATAGGATTCAACAATAATAACAATATATTGTGATCTCAATTTAATTCATAATTTTCATGGATGTTCAAATTCATATTTGTTTCAAATCATGCATGATTTAAAAATGATATAATTCAATTAAAAATTTCATAAACAAAAAAATTATAAAAAAATTATATAAATCACCAGGAATAACTACTGTTGACCCATAAATAATTTCAATTACATTCAAATTAGTCACAATATGCACCATGTTTTTTTCCAATGATATTATTGTTTTTAATTGTAATGTCATAAAACATTTCATATCACTGATCATGGAATACGTGTACAGAAATCCCTTAGGATTTGTTTAAATATCACTCATCCGCTATGATTTAAGAATATGATCTTATTAACATGATTATTGTCAATGTTTTATTATCAATCCATTTCTAGCTAATTACCATCCATGAGTTCTTGTCCCAAATAACCAACTAAATAATGAGGTTCAAATTATATCAATCAAATAATTTCCTTTCAAATCAATCATCAATCATAATTCAAATTTCTAATGTACATTTTTAAATTCCAAAACACTTTAAAAAATGTGTTTTTATAAAGTCATGTATTTTTTAAACAAAAAAAATCCTTTTTTATTATCATTACAATTTAAGATTTTTTTTAAAATCAATTATCAAATAATTTCCTAATTTCTATAATTTTCGAAACAAAAACCGAAATTAATTTACATTGGAATTGGGGGGTCTAAAAAAATCCATGCCACATCAATATGACTATGAATTATATAAAAATTGGTTTTTTATGAAATCAGTTGAAATAAATTTAAATCAAATCATGAAATTAATGGTTTTCTATATATAAAAAATCTCAAACTAAAACACACATCTTTAATCAAGGAATTGAACACCAAAAATAAGACTCTCTTGTATAAAATATTTGTGAAGAAGATCTACGAATAGATCCTACATTCAGGAATAAAAAAAATATTTTATACACATAAATTCAAATATGATAAATCAAACTCAATTGATGAAATAGGGAGAGACATAAGTTATAGTAATATTCCATTATAAAGAAGATGTACTACAAACAACACAATGATCAATCTCCCAATTAATTGTCTGAAGGGATTAGAGATCACCGAAATTGAATTGAAAGGCACATTAGTTCTGATGAAGGAAAGGATTTAGGAATAAAATCAAAATTTCATCAAAACAACATTATTTAAACAAATAGTAAAATTTTTACATGGAGTGTAATCAAATTATATATCATGTAATTTTCAGGACCCACATAGACTGAAAATAATCCCTAATTATTAAAAATAAAATTTTTGATAACTACAATGTGTATAAATTTGTACATGGCCGGTAAAAATTTATTCAATCTATCCATTTCATGAAATCTTTTAGATGATTATTAAAAATCATCAAACCTCATTACATGGCCTGAAATTCCCCAAATGACTTCAAAAAGTGATTGTTTTTTGTTGAAAAATTCCAAAATATTCTTGACTTCACTATTATAAGTATCCTCTTATTTCCATCTTTTATTTATGTACAAAATGAAAATGAAAATGGTTAAAATATACAATCCCTAATATTAAGGGGATGTTACAACCTCCACATCACAAAAAATATTACATCCTTAGAAATAATTTTAACAATCATCCATATTAAAAATTTTAGGGCACAACATTCTCATAAGTGACCCATTTTAACACCTCTCATTGGAAAAATAACTATACTATCAAAGAACATGAGACCATGTTATAATCATCACCATAATTACATAAGTCTCAGTATCACTATTTATGGACAATGATGTATAATTGATAAATCAGGCTAAACATCAACATCCTCCCAACTCAAGAAATTACGTGGCCCCAAAATATATCTCAGAATATATAATACATAGAAATCATTAAGTTTCAATGTAAACTCTGTGGGATGACATAAACGGTAATAAAATCTCCCCACCTCATCACCAATATCAAAAATATACAAAAATATGAGGAAAAATATTCCCATTCAACCAATGATATTGATCGACTATATGGGGTGTAATTATTTCAAGAACACCTTGTCCCCAACTACAATGTCCAATGGTGTACGCCGATTAGTGGCGTATTTTTAATACCTTCTCTGGTCCATCAATTTCATCTAAAAAACATATATTTTTTGTAATTTTTACAAAACTGGTCCAATCAAGGATCATTCACTCATCAAGGACCAGCAAAATAGATATTTATATGGCCTTCCATCAAGGAAATCATATAACCATTCTGATCACAAACTATATGCATTCACTAAACATATCCTCAAGAATCATTATAGACTTATCCATTTGTATATCCATATATGGATGGTATTGTATACTCAAAATAACCTAAGATAATAGTCCCTCCTTATGGAATTTCCAAAGCAGAAAATTTATATAGGGATCTATATCATATACTATAACAGTAAAAAATCCATCAAATTAAAAATCCCTCTCACATTATGATTTTTCATCTCTTCAAATATCATTTTATCATGAATGAGTATTATTTATGATAATTTGGTCATCATATGTATCAAATCACATATACAATTTTTATTTATTTGGTTATTCATCGTCCTAACCACCAAAACCATTCAAATCCCAACACACTTCCATGGTGGAAAATGACATGGATGGGGATACCCCAAAGAATCATTATGAAATTACAATACCTATTGTTAATAATTGTAGTGAAAAACATTATTACGATGTCTCATCTCATATGTGGCCACTTAAATCATTCTTCAATGTGATAGAATTTTTTTTTGTTCCTATGGTTACAACCTCTAAGAAAATACTTTAATCCCTCATCACAACTTTAATCAATGTACATGAAATTTCATAATGATTCATAAAACATAGATTCCCCTCTATGGTGAAATACAACAAAAATATAGAATACCTACTATAAATGGAGTCCATATTTCTAAAGAATTCATCATAATTATTCCATTCCAAAAGAACTATCCTAATAAGATCAGTGTTCAAATGAACACTAGACAAGATATCATCATCCCCTGTTTCCTTGAATGGAATATGACACTATTCATAAAGACTTATCATCATCACCTAATATAATGATTCTCTCATGGACATGAGTGGTAATTTTCATCTCAACACACTAAAAATGATATTTACATTCTGTGGTGTATATGTGATTCTGCAATCAAAAGATAGAAGTAACCCCACCAATTAACTATAGAATAAATTCAAATAATTTTAAGATTATATATAACTCAATGTATTATCGTCAGAATTCCAATAAAATGGAATATTATTTCTTATGTGGAATAATATGGTGTAGATAACTATATATAATTAAATGGTTATCTAAGACTGGATAATTATAAAAAATAGTTTTCAAAATTCCATTAAGAAAAGTTTATTGATATATTTAATTTTTGGGAATGGATATCCTTTGACTATAATGATCTCATTGTGAGGTTTATTAAAATTGTCTGGTTTGGGATTCACGTCATTAGCTTGTTTTATATGGATTTATAGTTCACAATTATTATAAGTAAAGTATTATTTCATTTATGAAATGTAATAATGGATGGGAAAAATATATAATGACTTTTTTGTGTTGTAACTAAGGTGATGTGTTCATGATCTGTTATAGGTTATTGATTGATATGATCAAGATCATCATGGGTCTAATACATTTGAATATTACACAATAGATATTTAGGATCAGTAGAAGGGGGAATATATAGATATTTATATCATTAGGGTGTGCCCTATCACATTATGGGAATCATTATGAATTTTCATAGAAGTTCGTGCGTAAGATACAATCTCAAAAAACTCACCTATTTGAGTTATTTTTTTCTTTTTTTATATTATATGGAATTTAGACATATATAAAGACAATAATTATCAGATAAAACCATTAAAATATTTTTAATTTATTTTCATAAGGGGTTCCATAGTTTTCGATTTCTCTTTAGCATCACAGAGCCTATATATGTTTTTATTTATTTAATATAATAATCATATCCCCAAAACATGTAATTAAGTGATATAATCTAAATGAATTACATTATATAAATTATGACATAAATATTATGTCTAAAATGGTTGGTATTTTCATATGGGTGGTATAATTAGCTTGATGTCATACAGAGTGATCAAATGATTTTAAAACTAAAGACATCATATTTAATTATAAATATATTTTAATTCATTTTTAGAGTATTAACCATATTATTTAGAGATATCTATAAAAGATGTTAGAAAGTTTTTATTTTTATACATGTAATCATTGAAAACATCAAATATAAGAGATTAAAGATGAATTATTGCATCATATTTCATTTTTATGTAACCTATGATATTTATTCATTACATTATCTCACCATTTTTAGAATGAATTAATTTTTTGAATGATTGATATAATTTAAAAAATATGGAAATTCTACATTTTTAATTGATGATTAATATTTAATATCATAGGTGATCATTGATAAAATATTATACATTAATATTTTAATTTATCACATTTATAGACTGATGAAAATAATATTTTTATTTATTAATTTCATACCTTCAGTGATGAAATATTAATTTATTGGAACTTGGTTGTTATGAATCTAAATAGGTAATGTTTCATTTCATTTACACAATAATGTTTTTCCAAATTTAACCATTATTCTTATTTATAGATCATTACATTGGCAATGATTTTGGTAAAAACATCCTATAATCATGGGAAACATGGTAAGTTGTGTGGATGTCATTGTGAGGATCGACCCAAATGGCAGTTAGTCATACCACCGATGGGGAATGTTGTTACACAGATCTATAGGGTATATTTCACATAACTATGGGTTCTATAAATGTGGTGAAAACATTCAAAGATTCTATGATGTTATCATAGATAATAATGGTTATTATATATTGGTTTATTGAGTGAAATTGACAACACTAGAGTTGGGGTGGAATGAGTTTATAATGAATGAATCATTCCAAAAATTTGAACTAAATAGAGGCATCTATGGGATAGAAACATGAGTACAAAATATATAGAAATTCATTAAAAACAAATTTTTTATTTTTATGCATTGGATAAAATTTTTGTGGATGTTAGGTATCACCAATGCTATTTATACGGATAAAGAATCATATACCATTAATATTTTCTTGATACAGTTATTTGTAAAAGTATAAAATTTCATAAGGGTTGTGTCTATGAATTAGAAGACATATATGAATATGGACATGAAAAAAGTTATATTTTATTAGATGTTAGACAAATATTTTATCCCTAGACATCATATTGAACATTTTAATTATGGGAGACTATATTCATCAAATGATCATTATGATGTGTTTTTATTATTTTCAATGGTATATACTTATGTAGAGGTGATTAAAAGGGTTGAGTGTGGTTTTTGGAGAAGATAAAGAGTCATTATTCCATCCAACATCATGGAATATTCATATATAGTGGTCTAGGTCCTCTGTAAATGTAATATTAAGTATTTGATGTATTTTACGACGTCATAAATATATAATTGCTAAACCTACATTTGTTTGGGTTTTTTCTTCAAATAATATAAAAAATTATGATTTATGTATATTTGTGAAATTCATTAATTGATTTAGTAACTTCATGGATTGAAATTAATATTTCTCAATAATGTGTGCTAACTAATTCACTTAATGTGATGTGGAATAGTTTAATTTGGTTGTTGTGTACATACCATGTTATGGGATTTGATATTTATAACTCACTTATGGGTTTCTTAAATATATTTCCTATATATGGGATAACATGTTTGGATTCATTATGAAATTTTCACCCACATAATATATTATATATACGAGTTATATCAATTAATTAATGGTTATTAACATTTATTGACTTTTCTTTTACACATAAATGTTTTCGTAGCCAATATTTTATATATTGAAATATTCATCCATATATATTCTTAATTCCCAAACTTATTAGGTATATTATGTAAACACAATGTTCAACCAAGAAATTATGGGATACAAATATGGGGGTAATGATGTTTAATCATGTATTTTCCAAAAAAAACCCTGTAGGTTGTGAATTGGAATGCGGAATGACTCAAAGGGTGTTCTCAATTAACATAGACTATAGACTTGAACACTAGGATAGAACAAGGAAAATTTGGAATAATTTTTCCCATTCTAAATTAATATAAAATTTTTATATATAAAATATGGAAATATAAAACCAAAAAGAACAATATTCCATATCTATAAATACAAAGGTAGGGATACACCTAAAATAAAATAACAGAAATCCAATAGAAAATAACCTCAATAAACATAAAACAAATCATATTTTTAAAAATTAACTTATATTCCATGTTATTTCTTAAATAAAAATACCAAAATATATCCCCTAGTAACTCATAACATGCCAAAATTATATACATCACCTCACTAAATCACTATTACAATCACAAAAAAATATATCATATGGTCAATATATTCCCTTAGGAAACCATATGACGTGATATAAACATGATTAGTTAGATTCCACCAAGGTGTTCCATTTCAAGAAATTTTATAATAATATCAATACGATTAAAATTAATAGAAAACAAAAAATGATAATTGTTAATATTTATTTATTAAAGACATTGTAAATAACATCCACTTTATTCATAGTTCCAAAACATGCTATGTATAATTGATTCTATGTTGACTTTAGAAATAAATTCATTAGTTATTGATTTTATCATTTCATATAAATCTTTGAAATTTCAATAAAATAATCAATGGATGAACACACTAAGGATCAAATCATATATTCTATAAATATCATGTATTCCAAAACCAAATGGCTATAATTCACTACATGTCATTAAATATTTAAATCAATTCCTGGGATAAAAATAACACCCAATTAAAGAAAAATCCTAATAGTTCATATATGTTTCTAAATTTCATAAATAATTGATAAATAAATAGATTTAAACAACATAATTTCCTCCCATAAAAAAATATATCTGAAAATATACTAAACATTAAACAATGGTACTGAAGGAACCCATATGAATCATATTTCAAGTCATTATCCAATGAAATAATATTTGAAAACATTTCCAAAAAACCTTTCATTACATCAAAAATTTTATCTTAAAATGAATTTTATTTCAAAAATTTATTGGATGATCTATATATTCAAAATAGTTTTTTTTTTCAAACACTAAAATCAATCCTAAATGAAAATTAATTTTTGAAAAAAGGAGAATCCTGACTATACATGGTTCACACAATATATGCTATATTTGGAACCACATACCATAACATTAGGTGGCAAAAAAAATGACAATATTATTAATAAACAAGATTTGTAAATATAACACAAGTACAATGAACTGAGTCGCTTACATTACCAATAAAATCATCGAATCAAAATATAAAATATAGAAGTTTCATTCTAGAGGATATATCAACACATATCACATAAATATCACATTAATCAACAAAAACAACCCAAAATGGGACCCTAGATGGAAAATACACCAAATAACCTACAATGCATTGGTCTATATCACCTTCGGATCACTCAACTACAAATATATAGACCATTACAACTAAAACACCAAGAAGAATTAAGACAATGGGAAGAAAAAAAACACACATACTGAAATAAAAGAAACAAACTAATCTTGTTTTCAAGAAAAAATAATAGTGGATCCTAGAGGATATAAAAAATTTAAAGGATGCTATGGTTTGAGAGAAGTGTTAGATTATAAGTTATTAATGGGTAATACTAATATCACACTAAAACCTGCAAGAAAAAAAATATTACACACTGTGAATTACATATTCACAACATGAATATAAAGGGATCCATGTATATATATAAATTTATCACCAAGGTTGATCATGACATACATACCAATTCAAAATTTGAATGAAAATTTGGGGATGTGTGGCATTCAACTCATGGTATTGATTCTTGGATTCTTCCAAATAATTGTTGCACCTATATACTCACTTTCTGTAGGTGAACTTCTTATATTATTAGTGCCTAAACTATATACATTTTTAAAACCCTAAGATTATATTTTACTCATGTTTATTCCCGTCATATCATAAACATAAAAAATAGTATAAACTCTAAATGTGACATTACCATTCCCCAAACCAGAGTAATTTTTTTTCAAATTAATACATATTGATGTAGGGTTCTCTTAAAAAATGTGATTCCATAAATCCCTTACTAAAAAGTCATGATACCCTGTCTTGGGAGAATATTTTTTATGCCTACAAAACCTTATTACCAATGCAATAGAATTTCAATGAATTGAGTTATATTTTGGAATCAATTATCTCAATTGGATTCTCCACAATCGAAGAAACTAGATCTAACACAATATACTACCAACTATGAACATTGGGTGGATATGGATAGTTCTTAAAGAGATGAGATATGTGGAATAATCATGTATTTTGTTTAACTGGTCATGTAATTAGTTTTGATAATAAACCATACAACAAAACATTGTGATCTATCATGATTCATCATCTTTCTTCATCTGCTTTCCTTATTTCCCACGTTGATGGTGATCCATCCCAGAGAAATAATCAAAAACACTCTATCACCAATGAAATACTCTATTTGATAATAGAAACAATCCTAAAATTATATATTTCATCATATATATATTAATAAGATTCTAAATATAACATAAATCCTATACCAATCCTACTAATTGTGAATCAGTTCTCAGAGAGAGTCATATCCCACCTCTGTCCAACAATTAGTTGACCTGTATAAGAAACCATACATATCCTTGAAGGGTTCCATTATGATAAATTGTTGTTATGTTATAATATATAATTAATAATCCAATACCATATGAATTTCCCACAATATAGAAAAAAACCAATATTTTGTCACGAATTATACACTCTAAAATAGGCATAGAATTATTTTTTAATGTCTATTTTCTGATGGTATGTTGTATCCCATCCTTCATATATTCCCATCCAATACTAGATAATCTTCAAGAATATGGATGTAAACCTAGGATTTATGTCTAAGACTATATAAGTTGAAACATATTATGTATCAGAATCCCCTTCATATACCACATTCTCTAATCTACAAGATGGGTGGTGTCTCAAATCAGAGGAAAATGAGATGGTCTCGTTAATAAATCAATCACCAGATGGATAGAATTATCCTCTGAAGATGTAAATGGTTATTGAAGAGTGAGGTTAATGAAAACCTAAAAGTATTTATAAAATATCTCCCAAAGATGATAAATGTTAACAATGTTTTTTAGGTTCTCTCCCTTTACCTCATGTGATATATAATAGTAAAACACATAATAAATAGTGTCATGCTTTTAATTAATCCACTAAAAAATCATATCATTTCAAAATACAACATAAAATTCCTCAAGAAAATTCTTAATGAAAATATAAATAAATGACACGATCCAAAATTATTCATTTTTTTCGGATTAAAACCAAATTATCAATGGGAAGAATCAAATTTTAAGGGGGAGACCAACCACAAATTACCACCATGCCAAAAAAAATATTGGATTCCTCCTAACTCATTAACCAGTAATTGACCCAAATGAATAGAATCAAGGAGATATAATGATTAACAAAAACATTTTAGAAATATACTTAAATAAAAATATTATATGTTAATATGTAATTTAGAGAAGATAATAAATTTTTATAGACCCCCTTCAGATCCAAAACATCAACAGTTTAATATTAATTCTAGGAGAATAAGTGATTACCTTCCCCTTCCATTAGGTACATGTGATGATAGAGATTATCATTTGAAGGTATTCCACACACCAATAATTTTTTATATTCATTTCAATCATATAAATTATATTTCCAAGACATTAATGATAATAAAAGTCCTTGATTCCCCCCCCCAAATATAGTTCTTTAAACCCATTAGTTGCGGTTATAACTATAGAAAATTCATGTGTTGGGTAACTTTTCTCATACATTCAAATATAATGGGTACATTTTCCACCACATTAACATCTTGTATAATCAGACAACCCATATTATCTCTACATGCATCATAATACATAACATATAAATAAAAAGTATCAAACATGAAAAAATTAGTTGTTCATGTTATATTAAATTTAAAATATTTAAAAGTAGTTTTATATTTATAACCTCACGTGAACACCACCATATTATTACAAAGAGTAGTCAATGGTGACCCTAACATGGAGTGATATTTGACATACTACCAATAGAATATAGAAAGGCATTAGATTATATGTATCTCCATGATGTTATATGGAACATAAAATGAAATAAAACAAACTTCACATTATCAGGATTGAATAAGAATAATGTTACAAAATAAAATTCCCCTATAACATCACTTCATAAATCAAAATATTTCATTCTAATGTCTTATAATAAATAAAGATACTCCAAAATAATTCAAATATTATATTTAAAAGGTTCGTGTTCTTCATCATAGGTCTCAAGTAAAATAACATATAATACATATAAAAACAAAAAAAATTTCAAGATTTTGATTGTATATTTCATTCTTCTAAGACAGAAAATTTTATTAATATTTTGATTGCAAAAAATATATGAATTGAAATTTATTAGGTCTACACCTTCTCATGATGGACATATGAATAATATTAGAATCTAAAACACTGATGTTTTGATATCCTAAATAATTATTAATCATATAAATAAAAATAATCATCATTGATTCAGTAAATAATTAATTTTCATTGGAAAAATGATACTTATTATTAATAGTAGCCATGTTCAAATTTCAATAGTACATGTACAAAAAAATTAAACCATTATCCTTTTTGAAAATTTGAATGGTAGTTTCCCATAAATAATCACTTGATCGTACAAATACATCATTTATCAAATAATCAAAAAAGATCATTAGTTACACTATCTCCATATGTTCTACAAGATTAGTGGGTATATAAATTAAATGTGTACAAGAACCATATATATATATATAGAAATTATCCACCATATCTAGTTCAGTAATGGATATTAAATATAGGTATACATAAGATAAGTAACTATCAACAAAGTGTTGATCTCCAAGAGACAAAACATTATATATACAAACTGCAATGGTAAAACACACACTCTTAATCTCTTTTCATGAAGGCATTAAATGACCATAATACTGATCCCACCTTCCCTAAAATAATTTAGAGTTCCCCATATATCGGATGAATGAAACAAAATATTTCTAAAAAAATCAAAAATTTGTTAGCAAATATCAATTCCATGTCAATGATAAAATATTATAGACCTAGAAAGATAAAAAGGATATCCCAACCCAAATATATGTATTCTATAAATAATAAAAAAAATAAAAAAAATGAAACCACTAATTTATCACCTTTCCATGAGGTGTATCCATCACCTTTCAAAATAACATGATCTCCTTTAGATGCTTTTGAAAATAAAAAGGAATTGTATAATGGAAAATGAGTCATCAACAACCAAAAAATATGAATCAATAAAAATTTAATAAAATACCTTTCATTGTAGATGGTTATTTTCCATCCTTCAATAGAAATTCATATTTAAATAAATGTCACTTTCATGTGGAGGAATTTTTTTGGAGCCATGATTTATTTAATGTATCGTACAATACAACAGTTGAATTTGTTGAACAAAATCGAGGACTTGAGGGAGAATATACATATCCATAAACTACCTCTAAAAATATCCCAACTATCTGTAAGAATTATAATATGTTGTGGGGTATGGAAATAATATATAGTATTACCTAGTGTTACATGGTAATTTAAGGATAATATATAATTATATATAAATTGTGATTTTTAATAGAAGGAATGATATTGATAATATCCTCCATCACCAATGTGATTACAAATCCACTAATTTTTCATCTATTATTCACAATTAAAACTAACATTAAGTGAAATATTATAGATAGCGTATCCAAATTTTACATCAATATTTATTTCTAAAATTATAAATTTTTCAATTTTATACATATTTTTGGAATGGTTTGGAATATATACTTGTGATTGGATATCCGCTCACAAACCCAACATGCAGTTGTATGCCTCTAACTGATAATACATCAATACCCAATGGAAAAACATTCAATATTTCTATAAAAATTTGTTTACACGAACACAAATATCTCTTTGTGCTTCAATGAGATGAATTCTAAAGTCATTTTCATCATCAAATACTCTTGGTGAAACTAAAAAATTAAGAGTGTTTTGAATCCCATGCAATCTAATAGTGACTAGTAATTCATTATAGTATATAAATACCATATCAATTGTTGGGGAAATAGATCTTAAACGTTTGATCACTCTACTTTATAGGTTTATGTTCCTATAAGAATTCTAAGACCTTATCGATCATATAAAATAATTAATCTACTTACTAGTTTCCATTCATTCTATAAAATTCTTGTTTCATCTTAATTATGATATCTAATGTTATATCCATAACTCCTCTAGCTCCGATTTGTACCTCAATAGATAGAGAATGGTCATATGGTATATAGAGGTATATGTCATCAATGTCCCATATGATATCCACTTAAATGTTTTGATCTAGAGTAGGATTACCATGATTTGAAACTCTGAAACAACCTCTCTTAGATCCTATCAAAGACATCTTAGAGGCATGACAAAGCACAATATATCAAAGGAAAATAATCTGAGGGAATAATAGTCTATTTTTTAATCATTAAAACCTAATAAAAATTTCATCACAATAATACCGAACTAATTAATAAAAAATTCCAATACCCAATGTATCGTATGGATTATAATGATGATAATTGGAAAATAACACACCAAAAACTATATATAAATCCCAAAAAATCATATCATTTTTCTATATTCTTCCCAAGAGTATGTGTAAGAGGCCATTAAAGATAATTTTCGTGTGTCGACCATGAAAAAGTCCATCATGATGTTCTATGAAACAAAAGTATACCATAAATAAAGAACATTCTAGAGTACAATGATATGGGGCCAATGTATTGGGTATCTAGAAAAGATAAATGTGAAAAAAAACACTACCTAAAATGTTCTACATAGTATATATATGTTTATCATAATGAAATATACTAAAAGAAATATATTCATTACATGAAATGTATTTGAAGTGTCATGGATGATGAAAATAAAACTAAAAACCCAATATACATGTCCTCAAACAGTAAAAAAATTAGGTTGTAAAAAAATATTAATTTATACTATTAGTGATATGTCGAAAACATTCCACCATCTAACCACCATCCACCCATACGCATATGACATAAAACCACATTTTGTTACTAATATGAATTTATATTTCCAACATCTCAAAATTCCGAGGACTACTCATTCCTGGGAAAATGTACATATTGTGACCATAATTGTATCAATAGTACCCCATAATAGTCTAATATATAAATTATTTATACAAAACTAAAAAATAAACTATACATTTGAAAGAAAAAAATTACAGATAACATTTAAGCAGTTTTATATCAAAATCATTCTAAAGCATTCCAATTTTTCCATAGATCCAAAAATTCTCATTAAAATATATTCGAATAAAATATAAAATAACCATTTTGTTCCTCCAAATCATGTATAATTTTATATAAACCCACTAATTTAATATATAACATTCATTGTATAAGCATGAAAGTGAATGTATATGTTAGTCTAACAAGACCAATCGCTGAAAAATAAATGACTATTTCACAATAAGGATCCCTAGACACATTGATTTAAAATAGGGTGATGAAGAACAACTACTAATTTAAATCCTAGGAAATTTTATATATGATTCTATTTCACATACATAAATTTCCCTGGAATGAAATAACATCCCAGAATGTGACCCCCTAGATAATAAAAAATAAAATTATAAATAATACACCATTAACCTAACTACCCATGGATCCAATATTTGAATCAATTCAATTAGATTTTAAAGGGCATTAAAATTCCATAATGCTCCATAGAAATATTATTTAATTAATACATCTTATAAAAAACCAATTCATTCACCATAATGTGGTTAAAATGAATATTATATCAAGAATGATTTTCCAAAAAAACAAACATTATAATTAATTTTTTTATGTTTTTTCATAAAATGAACTTGAGGTTATCCCAAAAAAAGATATCTATATAAATTCATGACTCAAAAATGTTTCATAAATAAAAAATATCCAGATCCCACACAACAAATAGGAGGGGGTAAAATGGAAATTAATAGATTACCTAAAAACTATTCTCACATCATATATTTCAATTCCATTTAAAAAATGTTAGTGAATAGGTATGATTCACAAATAGCTCATGGAACACAAACAGTACACCAAAAAAACATGAATCAAGAATATCATGATTGAAACACTGGGGAATAGTCAATGGATTGTTGGAACCACATCAAAATCAATAGACATCAAAAACCCATCCAAATTATACTTCAATATCAACAGTAGTGAAACCAATGTGAAGAGTAAATAATCATTTAATAAAAGAGTGGAAACCAATCATGTAAGTGTTCAAGGATCCAAATGGAGTTTCCTGATTGAATTTTTACCACCAAAATATGTGTGGAACAAACCTAGGGATCGAAGGATGTTGATCAAATACAATTATTGAACAATTGGTTATGCATTACACTAAACCCCAAGTGTAAAAAACAATACATTATGTGTATCATGTCTATAAATTTTGAACAATTCACAATGTGAATGATATTATTTTCATTTATAGTTTTCACATCATGAACTAGATTTCTTGACTCTTCCCAATAGAATTTTCATATCAGGAAAAAATTAAATGGTCTAAAAGATGTTTATAGCTAGCTCCCAATCCAAATTCCATTCTAAGAACAGTGGATTATATATTTATCCCTCTAATACTAAGTAAGAAAATCATAAACATAAATATAGGGAATATATTTATCAAATATTCTACATATTATTGACACATTAATGTAAATAGATATAATATTTTCTGATATTAAATGGTATTATGTCAAGTTTTACCCTTTCTCCTAATTCTTTCAATGTATCATTATTTTTGGATGATGGTCTGTTATATTTTAAAGTTAATAATTTTTATGCTTTAATTATTGTCTAAGGATGTTTATATTATCTAAAATGTATTTTATAAATCATCTATTTTTCATATATGGTATATTATTATTTTAATTTCCATTCCAAAGATATGAGTTTCTGTGATGATTTAATATGTTATGTTCTCCCATGAGGGATAATACTTATTTGTTCTTATCTATGACTACATGTATATTTGAGGTATTCTTGGGGGTTTTTCTCAACATATCACATTCCGAGATGGTTTCCTATTTTTTATGGTCATGTAAAACCTACATTGAGTTTTATCATATCAATAACATTCAAATCGTAAATATGTATGCATTTCTGTTTAAGGAGAATTATATACAAAACTAGGCATCTAGATTGACACTCCCAATATGGATGTTAGTGAAAACCCAAATTAATCATAATATATTTTTTATTTTAATAAAAATTTAATTTACTTATTTTGTAAGATAATTTCAGATAGAGATACACACACACACACACAAAAAGCATATCAAATATGACTAGAGATATGGGATCTGCACAATTATTAGTTATGGTACTCATAAAATACAGTATTTGATTACTCTAATACCTCACAAATGACAAATACGAGTATGAGAACAGAAAATAAACAATCTCAACCAACAATTACAATGAACTATATCTAAATATTATTGAGATTAAATGAAGAATTTTTTTAAATTTATATATCTTAGGAAAAATAATATCAAAATTTTTATTACAAGAAATTTGAATGATTCAGATATCATATCTCGACAATATGAAATATAAAATTTAGTTATTATAATATATAATGAAACATCTATAAATAAATATATAAAACTAATCCAGAACACCACATTAATCAATTTAGAATAATAATTTTTATCCTTAACCTCTCTCCTTTAAGAATAATGATTTAATGGAACTCAATAACATCATCCCAATATCTAAAACTTGTGATGATTAACCGGTTTCTTTCAATAATAATTATTAATTATTCAATAATATTACTATCAAGATGAATAAATTTATGTTATAATATATTGGAAAATTCATAAAGATTATCATTTATGTTAGAACCAATTGAAATTTCATCATTGGAAACTATAATAATAAAAAAATTACTATAAATAAAGGCAATAAATTTATTTGGTTTGAAAGAGGAGGGATAATTATTTTTAATCCAATTAATGATAAAAATTAAAAAAAATTAAAACCTTTGATGATAATTCCAAAAATAATATTTCATGTAAAAAAATTATATTAATATCAGAGATATACGAGTTTAAGACACATGTAAGAATTAATCATCAAAAAATAAATAATTGATTAATTTTTAAAATATAATTTAACAACCAACATATAAATAAACATAAAATCTTTTAATACTTTATATATAATAATGGACAATAGACTATCCAAACAACCATATCATCATCGTACCCTATATAAAAAAACTGACTACATATATAACCATATCCATTATCATTGAGCATCCCCACTCATATAAAATATCTAAATCTCAATAGATATATCACTATTAATTTTTTCACTAATTTAAACCATTCTATCCATAATACTACAAAAAATAACTTCTCAATGTAAATCAATTAATCTAATTTTTTTAAAAATAGATGTTACTATTCTGTATTTAATAAAATACTCGAAACACCCTATAAAAATGATAATTTAGATAATAAAATTTCATATATATATATATATATATATATTTATATATATTTATTATTTTCTTAAAAAAAGTAAAGAAATCATTTTTTTCATTCATTGGATTTAAAAAAATCTATAGACAGATCCACTATATTCACACAAAAAAAATGAAAAAAAATTGCATTGAAAGAATAATTGAAACACCCTGAGTTATTTTGAATTTTCATTCCAAATAATTAATTTGATAAATATATTTCATTACATACTATATAAATTACATATTTAATTACAAAAAAAACACAGTTTATATTTCACAATATGAAACACTCAGTTAACATGTGTCACACACGACTATGTGTTTTAAAAAAACCCCTAAATATTTTTAATATAGTTACATAAATGTGACCATTGTCACATAGTCATTTGTTATATAAAAATGAAATATAATAAATAATTTATAAATATTAAATATTATCGGTTTATATCAATGAATAATATTTATAATAATATTCATAAAATTTATTAATATCAATATTTGTTTTGAAAAAACCTTTTTCAAAAAAAAATAATTTTAATGTTTATATAAAATTATAATAAAATAATTTTTGATTATTTTTGAAATATAAAATGTATAAAATGTATAAAATATAATAAAATTTTTAATTTTTAATTTCCAAATTCTCATGGGTTTATTTTGAGTCTTTTTTCTAAATTTTTTCATTTCATTAGGAATTGTGAAAAACAATAAATTTTTATTAAACCTACCATTTCATCTAATTTATTTAGATATTTTAATTATGTTTTAAATTATTATTTATGTACAATTAGCGTAATTATACATATTTGCTTCTAATTTATGTAATTTTAATAAATTTCCAACTTCAATTGAATATATCACAAAATAAACTTTTAATCCTTTCCACATTAAAAACACACATTTTCGACAGAACTTCAGGATTAAATTTAAAATAATTTTTTCCAATTATGGAATTATTATTTGGAAAAAGGGATTCAAAATATTTAATATTATCCCAATATAATATCTATTAGGGTAAACATAATTTTTACCAAATTTTTTAGTGAATATAATTAAAAATTTATTTATTCGTTAATGTAAAAACAAGATTACATTGTAGTTTAACTTAGAAAATAATGTGTAAAATTGAAAAAAATATTTTCCAAAACCCTTTTTTGCCAATATATAAACCATATAATTTTTGAGGTTTTAATTATAACCATTTCTTAAATTTTTTACATATGAAAAATATGGTTTTAATTCAATCATTCAAAAATCTTCATGTTTCCCTCTCACCTCCCTTATAAAATGCCACCCATATTCCCCTCTCTTCCAACCTCTCAATAAAATTTCCTCAAAAAATCCCTATCCCAATAATCATAAAAAATTACCTAACCACATAAAAAATCCTTTATTTTGGATTAAATTGAGAAAATTAAGTCCCTTGATGAAACCAAAAAAGGTTTACCCAAATAAGCGGTTTGTTTTATAAATTAGCATTTTAATTTTTTAATTTATATAAAACTATTTTATTAATTATATATAATTATTATATAATAATATATGTTGCGTATACATAAATATATTTTACAATGTTATAGAAATGTCAAAAAATCATACACACTTCCATCAAATAGGTTACAAAATCATTTTTCGTGTGTATGGTGCACTACCGCCATGAAAACATATGTCGTTCATTTTTTTCATTAGAAACTATCATAGTTGGGAATAATTAATGATATATTATTTTATTTTCTATTTATTTGTTTAATGAACATATAATTATTTTTTAATTTTTATATCACACATACATTCCTGTATTACAGTTGTTTTTTGTAATACGTGATGTCGTTTCTATAGGTCATGGAATATTGCCTCTCTATGTTATGTGATTTTTTTATGCCTAAAATGGAATGTTTTAAGGATGGTTTTAATAAAAATATATATAATTAATGATATAAAAATAATTTTTAATGAAAAATATATGATATTATTTTATTTATTTACATTGGAAAAGAAAATGGAAATAATATTCATTTGCATGTATGGCTAACCGTCTCCATGAACGTTTTATTTAATTTTCAACTTCTTCTATTAATATATTATTATAAATAAAATTATACATTAAATAAATATAATATTTATATAACATTAATAATTATATTGATAAATAATTATTATTTTATTTATGATATCAATTAATATTAGTAATAAAAATATTTAAGAAGAAAAAAGCAGTTACAAATTGAATCACAACATTATCATATAATTTTTAAAATATGAGTAAAGTATAGTCATTAGTGAATAATATACAGTATAATATATATTAATATGTTTTTGGGAACGATTTATAATAAGCATATATTTCTTAAACATTAGTTATTATTGAGTATGAAAAGATTGTCGAATAATGTATGGTAATTTTTTTTAAATTTCCTTTATTAAGACACATGATATGTTTCACATGTATATTATGTTAAGAGGTTTGTATAATACCACCATTAACTTGTTATATAATAAATATTCATATTTTAATGAAATTTTATTTTTCATTTAATGTTATTTTCACCTGGTTATTGTGATTAAATGTTAGCAATGTGGAATGAATTTTTTTTCTACACACCAACTTTTGTTATGATTTTTTATGATTATGATTTAATTGATTAAATATTATTAGACATCTCTCATAAATTACGATTAACATTATTATCATATATTTATTCATTATATAATCCAATAAAATTATCATTCTTCCACCCTTTTTAAATTATGATTATAAATGTAATATTTCTAATAAAATGTAATAGTATTCTCCTATTTGTCTAAAAATTTGTTTTCATTCAACCCATATTTTCTAAAATGATTTCAAATTTTTTTCAATAATATTTTAAAAAAAACATGTTAAAATATTATAGTTTTTAATTTATATTAGATCGTTTTTTACATTAAAAAATGTTTAGATGGTATATTCATGAAATTTCCCAAAACAATACTTAATTGGATTTTAACAAAGATGTGAAAGGAACTGTCATGTATATATTTACTGGAAGATAATAACATTCAAATTTCATGAAAAATCAATTTTTAAACTCAAATAATATTTTTTAAATGGTATTTAAAATTTTTAAGTGTTATAAAAATGTATATTGTTTTAAAAATATTTTTTTAATGAGGAATTATTATTTTTCTTAATATATGTTTTAAATGAAATTTAAAAAATAGTTTCTATATATGATGGCATCTATTGGTGTTATGATTTCTTTAGTTGGTATATAATCCCATAATTTAATTAATATTATTTCTCTAAATGTCTTATGTTTTGTATTTATGAAGTTTATGAAATTTTTTCCCCTTCCACGTGTTGAAAAATAATAAAACTCTTCTATAATCCATAAGTTATTATCAACATATTCTATAATAAATGACTTTGTAACCTATATCCTCTCAATAAAATTTAATATGAAAACCTTTTTAAAAAACCCATTTAATTTCGTGGGTTTGATACATTAAATTTTTATGATCATTGTGGAACTCATATATGTTAAATCATTATGTACAATGTTGGAGCTATATATCTTTTTTGTTGAATTGTGTAATGATTTATATCAAATGAGGTCACGAGTATATGATGGGAAGTGAAATATGTTCAGTAATACAATGATGAAATGAGATATATACCTTATATTGTAATAAAATTCATAAATAGGGAGTGAACTAAGTTCAAATTTTAAATTGAACATTATGATGTTCTTGGAAGTGAGCCTGGACAAATTGGAAATGATTTAACATATTTATGTGTATTCCAAAAATTCTATTTCTTATTCCAATGTTATTAAATCATGGATCATGTTAATTTAATTCCTTATGAATCATTTCTTATGAACTCCCAATCATTATGGAAAGATTCTGGATTATGATCACATATATATATGTTATGAATTTTTTTATTTTTATCATGTTGTCATACAATTATGATCATGTGATAAAAACATATCTCACTTTTTATTTATTATTTATAATTTGAGGTCAACCATTCTTATTTTTCCTTACCCACATTATGGAGATATCTATTATGTATAATATTTCAATGAATGGTTCTACAAAATAAAAAAAAGTGGGATATGGTGTGTGTCACCAATAAATTATTGTTATGATTCAATTTTTCCAATTATAATATAATATTAAGGCCCCCAGACTTTTTTTCTATAAAGAAATAAATATTATGAAAAATGTTTTAATATATTAGTATATTAATTGTCTCACTCTATAATTTTAATAAATGGATAGGTTTTGTTAACCCATTTATTTAATTTTGAATAAAACACAGTGATATGCTTAAAGACAGTTCTATGGGAATGTCTTAAGTTGAGTTAGTGTATAAGAAAAATTCATGGAATATGGGAAAAATGTAGACCGAGTGGTTTCCTATGAATATATAAATGTATAGAAACTATAATTGGATCTCTATTTATCAGAGATGGTCAAAGGGGTAACATCACCGAAAAACTATATTGATCGATAATTAATCAAGAATTATTGTTTAAAATTGATAATTTTTCCACACTTATATTGACACTCCTAGGGGTTGACCTTTTGGAATAACAAAAGTATTTATGAGAAATCAGAGATGATTTAAATAAAATATTAATATGAATGAAATTGAAAATCATTAGAGGACATATATTTAATAAAGGGAAAAGGTGACATAACCAATATGTTATTTTTTTGATTAAGTGGTTTCCAAAAGTTATTTTTTATATTATTTTATGAATTTTGGTTTTAGTCATTAGTTTGATCCCAATGCACAACAGTAATTATGATAGTCGTGTAAAATAAAAATATTTTCCTTCTAATATCCCAAATGTTATTGAATATGAAATTAATATTATTCTGTATATGATCAGAAAACACTCTAAATCTATAAAATATCCTGAAATTGAATATGTGAAAAATATGGAAGAAAAACTTGTTAAAACCATCAGGAAAAAACATCCACCGATCTCCAGTGGATCTGCAGATCCACTAGATGGTGAAAAATAGATCGGAAAAAATGAAATTATTGTTTTGGTTTCGTAGTGTTTAGAACATGGGGGGCCATTTAGTTTTATAATATTTGTATGGTGTTGTATATTTATGGTGGAAACATAAAAATAATCCAATTCAACATGGAATCATTTACACTATGGATTGGGATGAGTTTATGAACATATTTTTTAATAATTATATTCATCAGTTTCATTTTATAAAGAGGGAGTAATAGTTCCTTGACATAATCCATAATGATGATGAATGAATTGGTACCTCTGATGAAAATTTTACAAGACTCACAAGGTATTCTTTTAGTATTTTCATCCAACCTGAATGCTTGGTCAATCAATTATTTAGTAGGGTAAAACCCTATATCCTATGTTTTTTAACCATAAAATACATTAGTAGCTATGAAGAGATTTCTCAATGTGAAAACATTGTTAAATTGGAGGTTGGTGTTATATAACAATGTCATGGATTTATAAGAAAATTAATTTGGAGTTAAAATAAATTTATAATATACATAGCGTGAAGAATACAATCTTTATTTGTTCAAATTATGTGAGAATAAGCATGGTGAAAATTCCCATAGTGAAAGAATTAATAGTTTTAATTGTGTAATATATGTTCCTCAGTAAATTGATTTCTAATGTGATTGTTTGATGTTAGATAATTTATTAAATAGATAAAAATATATAAAAAATTACACTTCTCCGACTTCAAGGATACATGTTTAATGGGAATAAGAATTATGATGACTAGTTTTTAAAACCATGAGCTAATAATGATTACCTAGATAAGAGATCTCATGTGCCAATAGATTAGGGATAATCTTTTGTGATCATTATTTATGATAATGGAGGAAGTAACGATGTTGTGAATAGTACACATACAATCTACTAAATATTTTCTAATATCATATCTGAATCTAGATCTACCCATTCATTAATATCAATATAATTTTATAAGAATATAATGATACCACCGAAATGATAAAATGTGTAATTAGTAGTGAAAATCCATAATAGTATGATGGTTTTATCTAAAATCATGGATTCCAATACAATTTCTATCTGGGGAATGTACTTCCCAAATATCATATCAATTATTCCATGGATTAATTTTTTGTCATCGATTGATTTTTTTGTCCATATCGAAATAAATCACACATAAATTATCGTTTAAGGTAACTTAGATTTGTTGATCTTTAAAAACCACTTATCATCTATTAATATAATGATAATAATGAAATGATGATAAATATTACATGATTTTTATTATTTTATTTTCAATTGAGAACGGGTTTTTATATCAACTGGTTTGGAATAAAAATACTATGGATAATATTTATATTGTTCAATAATTATTTTCTGTTTTAGGAATATTTTCATACCCTTACAGAAAATTTGATATTGTTTTATCAAATTAATCCAAACCCGATTAAACAAAAATTTCAAATACTCTCTCTAGAATAGACGATATTGAGTTACGTATATTGAAGAAGAATATCCGAGAAACCCTTATAAGTGTATATTTTTGGAAATTGTGTCGCGTTATGGTATACCAGTTTTTATCGTGAAAAATTATTATTGAAAATTTGTACTCTTTATTGATTATCATGATCTAATAAAGCTCATGATCCAGAAAAATTTTAATTTTCATCGCATTTATGACATGTTTGATCAAATATTCATATCTCATTAATTTTAAAATATTAACTATCATTTCAGAAATAATAAATTGATGTCAAATTAGAATATACATAAGAAATAACTATCTATATAGTATGGACACAATGAATTTGTAATGATGTCATTCGATATTTCTAATTCCCATTCTGTCTTGATGGATTTATAAAATAGATTCATTTAAGATTACTTTGATCATATTTTATATTATTAATGATGATATTCATATATATAAAATGACAATTTAAGATAATGAAGAACGCATTAAAAGTTTATTAAGGACCCTATGGAAAAATACCACATATGAAAATTTTACAATGTTTGAATATTTTCTACAAATTCATTCGATTTTGGGTCACATAATCTCAAGATAGAGTATATCAATAGGTCCATCAATTGAAAAATATAATAAATGATGGCTCAGAACAACCACAGTGAAAAACATATGTATTTTTCTTAAATTAGATGGATATTATCAATGCACTATGGATGTTTTCTCATGATTATATAATCCTATGACTATATAGATACAGACTAGAGAAAATTGCATCTGGATATAAAATTGAATGAAAAATGTCAAGGTACTAAGAATAGGATAATCTACACAACATATTCTTACAACACCCTATCGTGGTGAAGGGTTTTAAAACTATAGTAATGCATCCAATAATTTATGTGGACTAGTTATTATGATGTATGGAATGCTTATTTCTTATGCCACATGAATAGTAAATGTTCATTAGAAAAAATATAGATGTCATTATTTTGATATAGGTTTGTTAAATTTTTTATTAATCATATAGAGGAAATATATTTAATAAAAAAAGTGTGATAAATATATATGTATTTACATTAAAGGTTTAATATATTTATCCTCTTTAGAAATGATTAAAGTTAACTAAATAAAATGGTTATAGATGATTAATGGGTATGGATACTCAATAAATTTCCACCATGGAAATATGAATAATGTGGATGATGGTTTGAGTCACAAGGAACTTGTTATCTTTTGAATGATGAGGATAAAAAAGATCCAAAATTCATGATTTTCATAGGATTGATTTTTTTATCCTCAAGGATTGTGAAAATTCATATATTACATAATTGAATGTTCAGAAATAAATCCTTTTGTGGATTATATATGCACATAATTAAGTTGTAGTGTTCATAATTACTGATAGAAATGTTCCTAAGATTAACCATGATCATGATGTAATTAAAAGGTTTATTTATTGTGTATGGGTTACATCAATTTAATACATCAAGAATAATTAATTAGAGGAAGATCATTGTTATTCATTCATGATTCATCCTATATGTATGAAGATGTATAGAGATTTGATAGAGTAATTCTAGTTGGATGAATTGATGATATATATTCAAAAATTTTATCTCAATTAAATGTATTCCTATTAGTTGATGTGGAATGAAAATAATATAAAGTGATTGTGTATCAATTAACATTAACACAATGGATATGTTATAACATCACCAATTATTTTTTAACTGGGCTCCCGAAAAAAATATAAAATCAATACTAATATATTTTTTGTATTTGATCACCATAATAATTTATTATACTTCAGAACTATAATATATGACATCAATGATGATCTTATTTCCACTATATATATTAAGTAAGTGGGAAGTTTCAGGGAGTACCACATTCCATTGTATCTGTCAAGATTTTAGGGGTAACTCAATGTTCAAGAGAAGTATTCAGTATGACCATGATACAAAATCAAGTTTCAATGATTATTGTAAACCCTGTAAGTATGTTTAGTCTAAATGATTAATTTGAACCATAAATGATATGTTGATATCTTTTTTCAGTAATTCACGTGTGTTTAGTTTGAAAACCATACTTCAATTATGTTTTTGTACAACAATTGCCTCATCTCAAGTATTAAGATGGATACTTATGAAGTCCAATTTAAAATGAAACGTATAGAATCAATGTTTTAGATTTATGATGTAGAATTAATTCCAATTGAACGTGACATGGAGAAATAATTTGAAGAGGATATTAAAAATATTATGCAACATTTCATATCTTTTCCACGTTAGTAGAAATGATATAATTATAGTGGATGATTTGATATTGAATATTAAATATGTGATAATGTTTATTTTATAATTCCCCTATGGATGAAGGTTATGATATTTGGGAGGGAAGGGATACTGGGCCCTCAGTATAATGGTATTGTGGAAATTCATGATCTTATCCTAACTGTATCCCATCACATGGAACATTATCTAAAACCCTCCAATTCCATGATCTATTCTATGTATCACTCATGTGTAATTACATACCAATCCCTCCACATGTACTAAAATCATATGTCATGTCACTAGAAAATGATCTTTCATTGGAGGAAAAATAAGTGTAGATTATAGTTCATACGAGGATAAATCTACCAAACAAGATCACTCAAATAGTAAATGTTTTTTAGTGAAACTTAAAACTATATGAAGATACATGGGATATTTTGTATGTGATGATGTATAATTATATTCACTTTTTATCATATAGATTCAATTTGTTTTGGAGAAATTCATGTTATAGGGACTAAAATATAACACCCTGATTGTTTATGAACATTTTTATCAAATAAATTAAATTATTTTATGTAATTAGTTAAACGACTCAAAACATAAATATAAATTTACACTCATCATTGGGTTATATTTCACCACATAAAACATGCGGTATGCTTGCATGAAATATTACATTGCATTTTAACAAAACATTTACATATTTTAAATATTGAAATTTAAAATTGACTACTGTAACAAAAGAATAGACATTGAAATATTATTATATTTATTATATTCATTTAAAATATTTTTTATAATTTTTTAAATATTGAAATTATATTTATAATAAAAAAATAATTTTCAGTAAAATCATTATATGTATCAAAAATAACATTTTCCTAAGAATAATATTTTTATATATTTTTTGAACCATAATAACAAAAATTACACCATGATACATTGAATTTTTTAAAATAAACATAAATTTTTAATTTTTAATTTAAAACGTATCTAGATGATAATTTCTTGAATTTTTTAAAATGTATTCATTTATTATGAATAGTTATAATAATGAGTTTTCATGGAAAATTACATTTTCATGCCATTTATTTATAAAGGTATATAATATTTTAGTTATATTTTATTATATATTTAGTTCAAGTATACACTTATTATTATTATTTATTTAATTTGACTAAAAAAATTATTGATATTGAATACAAAAAATGAAAACATTTGATCATTTCTATTTAAAAATTATTATTTTTACACGTCTACAGGAATAATTCCAAATTAACATTTTTGAATAATTTGTTTTGAATTATGAATAATGGATTTAACTTTTTGAATCAGAGTAAAATATATAATCTATTTTTTTGACTATATTATTTTACAATGTGATAAGTGATATTAATTAAAAATTAATTTCAGTGGTTATGGTGAAAACAAAATTTCATAGTGGATAATCATAGAATAAATGATGTAAAAATGACCAAAAATGTGTCCAAAAGTCATTATATGTATACATATGGAACATATCATGTATAATTATTAAAGTTTATCTAGTTTAAACAACTTTTATAAATGAAAAACGTGGGTATAATTTAATCTTTAAAAAAACTGTCTTACACACAACTCCCTTATAATAGGTCACCCTTATATGTCTTTCTTCACACCACATTATCCAAATATATATCACAATGTATGTAAATATATATTCTAAAATTCCCAACCCTCATACTTGAAGTGTTAATAAGGGAGAAAATTCAACCGAGGAACCCATTTGGTGAATACCCAAAGAAGATACCAGATGAAGAGGTAATATACATCAATGTAATTTTTTTATCATTTCATCATAAAAAACATTAAACTATTATTATATAAGTGTTATATTCTTAAATAATTATCATAAATATACATAGGTGATATTATTTTTTGATTATTAATTATAACTGAATAAAAAACATAATATGGGTTATGAAATCATTAATAATATTTATTCCAAACAACTGCCACATGAACCAATGACGTTCATTTTCCAAATACCACCTTTCAATGTAGGTAATCAGGATGAAAATAAAAATAATCTTGATATTTATATTTTTATTATGATTTTTTTATTTTTATATCTAATATTTCATTAATTCATTCCACTCGGTTGGAATACAGTAATAACATTCATGTGTACAACGTACTATGGCCTCACGAAACGATTTAATTCTTTCACACTTTATATAAAACATATTATAGATTTGTTTAATATAATTATATGATATATTTGAAAAATATTGGTCTATATTATTATAATATATAGGATAATTTTATTTCATTCTCTATGACATGGCTTTTGAAACATCATTATTATCCATGTACGGCCAACCGTCTTCACCAATGTTGTATTTAATTACCTATTTCAATATTTAATATAAAATTCTAAGTTCATACATATATGTATAATGAATATATATTATAATTGAAGATTGGTTATAATTTTGGATAGGATAAAATAATTATTAAGGTATGGGAATCCATAATATATGGCACAAAATCATTTATGAGAATCAAAGCGGTTCTTGCCCCAATTGTATCATTATCATGGAATTGTTGAAATATGAGTTACATAGAGTCATAAGTGAAAAATATATTGTATTATATATTTGAATATATTTATTTAATAGATATATTATAATATATTACATAATATAATTTTTTTTGATTATAATGAGAGTGCATACATAATGCAAGGGATTTTTTTCTCAATTATCCTTTTTTGTGACACATGTTTTGTTTTATACCTACAATATTTTATGGGATGTATATAAATTACATTTCATATGTCATAACATGATTCTAATTATATTATTTATATTATACACTTCATGTAATTTTAGCATCTCTTGTAAATTATTGTTCAGTGTTACCGATTTGGAAAGAGGTTATTGTTACAATGTTATCAAATATAGGGATTGATTATTATTATGATTATATTGAGGATTTTTTATAATATTTATAAAATAATTATCATAAATATAATTAAAATATATTAACTTCTGATATCATCATGTAATGGTTGATGTTTTACACTATTTTCTAAAATATAATTATGAATAAAAATTTAATGAAAATCCAAATTTATATCACTCAACGGAAAACAATTTCCATCATAACATGTTTTCATATAAAAGAATATAAAATGACTTCAAATATGTTTTGAAAAATATTTTATTATACTTTTATTTTTTATAAAGTTATTTTTTACCCATATTATGAATTTTGAAAACCATTTATGTAAGGAATACTTAGGTCATTTAACAATACACTATATGTTTCTAATTTACCAGAAATTTTAATGGAAGAATTAGGATTATGTGTACATAATAAAATTTATATTAATAATTCATGAAATTTTATTTATTTTAATATTCCATTGTATTTTCGAAATGTTATTTAAATTTATTTTTTTTTTCAAAAAGTTGTATGTCTTAAAATGTATTCTTCTACGTGTGAATGATATTAAGAAAAAAATGTTATGAATTATTTTTGAAATTTATTTTCAATATAATATGACATATTTTTTTGTTAAAAATTCCATACTAGGTATGTGGTCCATTAAAACCATTTATACTATTTATTTCAATGATTAGTATTTTTTGAAATATTTTTATGAAAATTATTTATCTTCCATGAGTTTTACCATTATAATACGGTTATAAAAACTGACTTGTTTTCATGGGTTATTAAATGATGAAATTATATTGATAAATGTCACTTTTCAATAGGTTATGATATTATGACATGTTCAGGATGCCCACTCAATTCTATAGGTTATCATATGATGATTTTTTATGATTTGGTTGATGATATATGTATGAATTGATGATGTGATGGGTGGGACCTATATCTTTCTCTAATGAATTGGATAAAGATTTATATATCATTTAAAACACATGACTAGAGTATAAAGTAAAATCAATTAAATATTACTGGGCAAGAACAAGTAGTGATCTCCTCTTAGTAATGCAATGCTTGATGTTGAAGTTATCATTGTTTAGTGATACTGGGTTGTAATAGATAGTGATCCTTGTTTAGTAATGGACATTGTCCTCTATAATTATCTTGTTTGTTATCCTTTTCTAATATTAAAATATTTTTCTATTCTGATTTTTACTCCAAATATTCAATATATTATTTAAATCTTACTGTCAAATTGACTTTGCTATTTGATTTCCTAATGAATCATGTTTTTTAATTATCCTATTTTTGTTACAAGATTCATTATTATGATCATTCATTTTCATGGAATTGTGTCCTATACTATGTAATTTTTTTATACACTTATACATATTTTATGCTTATGTATCTCCCATATTAATATTTACTAGGTATATGGGATATCCATTTCATAGGATACCTTTCTCTATGTTATAATGTTATTTATTATGAATGATAATAATATGAATGGTTCTAGTTATGAATAATATTATGGGAGATGACATTTATCAACCATGAACTAGTTTTTATGTTTCAATATTTCTATAGACCATAAACTATTATAGTCATCTTTCATTTCATTGTGTATTATAATAAATGAAAAACCATTATGATATAATTTATAAGTATGTAAATATTTGGTTTCTAAAAACTTTAGACCAATTTATTAATTACCAATTTTTTAATTGACATATTTTAAATAAATATAAAAAATAAGCTTTATATATAATTATTTGTAAAGACCAGAAATTTTGTGGAAATATTTTTTCTTAAATACATGGTAATTTTACGAGTCCGTAGTTTCTGACGACGCCTGGTTCCGAGGCCCTGTGTGGACAAAATCAATTTCTGAAGGTTTATTCGGGTAAGTTCAGTAGACGTAGGAGTGGTAATTTATATATTTTGAACCGGATCTCGGAATTGAATTCCGAGAATACTATTGAACTCGCAGCGCCGATATTCCCCTAAAGAGACATTTACCACAGTTGCATTTTTTGGGTAATGAAAGTTAATTTTTTGGGGTTTCTAAATGAAATTAAATAAAAATATTTGAAGCATATTTTTATTTGATTGGTGGATAAAATCACCAAGTGATGGTTAGTGGTGAGTCCCACCACACCTTAACCTCCCTTGGGTGTATGATTTTACGTGGGCCCCACTCGAACCTTTAAAATCTTATAACTCCCCTTTAAACCCCATGAGCTCCACATAAATGAGGGAAACTCTAGAACTTACCCTTAATGGTGCCACTACACCTAAAAGTTAATTAATTCCTCAATTAATTATCTTTATGAAAACTTTTTAATTCTTTTTGAATGCATGGAAACAAAAAAATAATAGAGAATCTATTATTTTATATTTGGTTGGTGTTTATTTTTTATGGAGCATTGAACAACTCTTGAGAGAGAACTCCATCCTCTCAATGAAGAACGTGAAAACACTCATACCGAAAATCGACGACGTCTTCTTCCTTCTTCAACTGATGCATGGAAAGGGAAGAGACACCCATAAGGAACGCCATCATTGTCTTCGACATTGTCACATTTGAACACCTGTTTGCCAATAAATAATACCTCTCTCCCTCTTCCGACGTTGACGGAACTACGCCGCCTTCTGGAGACTCCATCAAATGACATAGACAAGAAAGGTATGGGTTTAATTTGATTAAATTAAATCTTCATTCCGTGTCATTTATTATGGTCTGATGTTGAACAATTGTTATCACCAAATGCGGAGGGCGCGGGTCAAAAAAACATGGCCCGATGTCCCTTAGTTGGTTCTTGTTTCGTTGATGTCAGAGGCGGAGCCAGAAGGGTGTGGTGTCGTCGCACCACGCTAGAGAGGAACCGTGGCCAGGAGGGCCGCACCGGATGAAAGAACCATGTCGTCGTGGTGCTGTGCCACTCTGGAGGTGTGGAACCGTGGCCTGGGCAGGCCACGACAAAGGGTTGTGGCGCTGTCAAGCCACACTGGAGAAGAAATGTGATGACTCAGACTCTCTTGGTGCTTTCCTTTTCCAAAAATACAGTCCCTAAAGGGGTACCATCTCGACGCGACCGATCGGTGAGACCGATCGGCGTGACTGATCGGTGAGACCGAACGGCGCGACCGCTCGGTGAGACCGACTGGCACGACCCATTGGAAAGACCGACCAGCGCGACCGATCGGTGAGACCGACCGGCGCGACCGATTGGTGAGTCCGACCGGCGTGACCGATCGGTGAGACCGAACGGTGCGACCGATCAGGGAGACCGATCGGTGAGACCGACCATCGCTAGATTACCCTTCGTTCAGATGAGTAGCTTTTCATTTAGGCAATCTGCATCACTATGCGTGAAGTTTTGCGCCCCGCCTAAGCGTCGATCGTTTATCAAAAAGTAGGGAATTTTTTTGTCTCTCTCTTTTGTGTATCATGTGGGGTGGGCATGCTTTTGATTCTTTCGAATTGGTTAAACAAGAACTAAATAAAGATAATGATCTAATTATATGAACAAATAAGGGGGGGCTATGATTTTTGATGTTGTTTTTTGTTATGATCATATTTATGAATTGTGCGGGCTTACGCCTACTGAAAATCATGGCCGTTGGTGGTCTTTCTCTGTGCACTAATGAACACCTCGGGATGTTTGAAATGACTTGTTTGTGGTTGTGAACTACTACAGTGAAAAGGGAAATTGGTTAATCACGTACACCAGGATAAAGGAATTGAATGCACCAGGATCAACCATTCTGTGATAACCCCCGGTTAAAGCACACAGAATTGAAATCATGGAGTTTGTTAAATCTTATAAATCTGAAAATACCGGCATGTCCCTCCTTTGTGTTGGTGGTAGTGGTATGGTTGTTTTATTTTATGGGTCGATTGCTGGAGATGTGGGAGGGGATGGGATCCCCTGTTGATATGGATTCAGTGGTTGTGAGTTTTAAGACCGGGTAGTTACATTGTTTATATCACGAGATGGTGTCGGATCCTCTGTTGATGATAAACAATTTTGGGGGACACGAGGTAGATTGTCTTGAGGGTTTCTTTGGTTCTAGTACTTTGAGGGATCTCACTTATCACCCTTTTATTGTAACATTACATGAGAACCTTGTGTGAATGTTTAAATTGTCGTTTGGATGGATTCGTTCCTTGGTTATGCTTATGGTGTTAGTTTCCCAAGTAGGTGCATGAACGTATTTAACATTATTACTGAACATGAAAACAAGAATGGGACAAATGAGTTTTGTAGGAGAGAGTCGTGACTCAGACTTGAGTGATGTTGTGGTCTGTAGGCTGTCTGAAGAAAAAACTAACTTTGGGTGAGAGCTTGTTACCTAGGTATATACTTGTAGTTTTGTGTTTCTTATTCGAGCCCCACCCATGTTGAGCACTTAGTACCGAACACCCACATTTCACGGGGGAGGTTGTTTTTCCCAACACTATTCTTAGTGGATGGTTATTAGCACCTTTTCTTCTCTATTTCCCAGATAGCCCAAGTACCTTCGAGAAGGATGTGATGGCCTGAGGTCCATTATTAGCCCATGAATCTTCAGGCGGGGTAGTGTGGTGGTTATGGCCTAGGTGTGTGCGGGCAGGTAGTTTCCCATTTATCCTCGGGATGAGGCCTAGGTGTCTTCGGGCGTGGTAGTGGATCTTCTAGCCCAGGTGTCTTCAGGAGTGGTGGTGGTTGTTCTGGCCTAGGTCTTTGTAGGCGTGGTATGTTTTACAGTTGTGGCCCAGGTGTTTGTGGGTGGGATTCGGCAGTGGGACTGCGTGCGGTTGTGGCCCAGGTGTTTGAGGGCAGGATTCGGCAGTGGGAATGCGTGCGGTTGTGGCCCAGGTGTGTGCGAGTGGGTGTGGCAGTGGGACTGCAATGAGAATGGCGGTATTGGTTCGATGAATATGATGTCTCAATAACCAGTGGGAAAGTGGCGTGGGGTACCCAAACATCGATGTGCTCTTATTATATATATAACATGGTTTGTGTTACTTGGTGAGTGTAGCCGCTGAGTGGGATGGGTGAACTCCTTCATAGTAATGGTTGTCTGCTTCTCATGGGACTTTAGTATGTTCCCCACCTGTGCACGAGAGTCTTTGGTTTTCCCTACTAAGTGTACTTGAATGCTCACACTACGTATATAAAACTGCTTTCAGGTTTCCAGGAGGACTTAGGGGATCGCGCATGACTGTACTAGCTCGGATCTTTGGGGTAGTCTCGGTTGTTGTTTTCTTTCTTTGGTACTTACCATTGTAGTCACTTTTTTACCCTGAGATTTATACTTTTGGAACATGCATGCAGGAATGGATTACTGTTGGCTTTACTTTTCTTTTACTTTTGGTGTTGCTGGGTTTCCTCATCTTATCTCCCGATCCTATAAAAAAATGGTAATGCCTTCCACTTATGTGTAATTTCCATACCCTTGGTTCTAGTCGCCACTCCAGGACCTGTAGAAGGTGGGTTTCAGGGGTCATTATCTCTCCTTCAACATAAAGAAGGAAGGGATTGACAACCTGTTGACCCTTACCACCTTTTGGTGAAGGCGGGTCATGAATGAATGGTATCAAAGGGCAGTGCAGTCATCTATGTTGCATCAAGTGGAGGAGTCACAATTGGGAGACCCATAATGAAAAGTTATGCCTGACAGAGTTGACCTGGGAAATTCTCCAGAAGGATGGACAGATAAAGGTCATAATCAGATGCTTTTCCAGGGAAGGTTGTTTGTTCCAGGAGTGATGCTCGGAAAGGTTCTCAGTGAGTTCTACAAGTCAGCCCTGGCGGCACACCCGGGAGTTTCCAAGATCTACCAGGGACTGAAGATATGGTTTTTGTGGCCCAGAGTGAAGCGAGAAATGGAAGAGTTTGTGGCCATGTGCTTAGTGTGTCTGCAATTGAAGGCTGAACACCATGTTCCTGGCGGCGTACTGTAGTCTCTAGATGTCCCCGAGTGGATGTGGGATGACATCTCGATGGATTTTTTCACAGGACATCCCAGGGTCCAAGGGGCATACAATGCCATCTGGGTGGTAGTGGACCGGTTGACGAAATGGGCCCACTTTCTGGCGATCAGGGAGTCGAGTACTGTGGATGCTTTGGCACGAAAGTACGTGGATGAGGTGGTGCAGTTGCATGGAGTTCCGAGGTTTATAGTCTCGGATAGGGATGCACGGTTTACCTCACCGGTCTGGAAAGGATTGCATCATTCTTTTGGCGCACAATTACGCCTTAGCACTGTTTTCCATCCCTAGACAGATGGACAAATAGAGCACACCATCCAGACCTTGGAGGATATGCCGCGGGCATGTGTTCTAGACTCAGGAGGATCATGGGTGCGACACTTGCCCCTGTTAGAGTTCGCCTACCATTATAGTTATCACTCTACGATCGGTATGGCCCCATTTGAAGCCTTGTATGGGGGTCCATGTCGTTCATGTGTGTTTTGGGCCAATGTAGGAGAGGCATGCATCCTTGCCCCGGAGGTGGTGCAGAGCACAATAAAGAAGGTTCAGCTCATACAGGAAAGGATGAAGGCGGCCAAAGACTGGCAGAATTCGTATGCTGATACCCGGAGGAGGCCCTTGGAATTTGAGGTTGGAGACCACATGTTCTTAAGGGTCTCCCCTCGGCGTGGAAAACAGATGTTCGGAATGGGGAGTAATTTTTCTCCCAGGTTAATCGTGCCCTTTGAAGTGTTACGACAGGTCATCGAAGTGGCCTATCAGCTAGCGTTACCACCGCCGCTACTGAGGATACATGATGTCTTCCACGTGTCCCAGCTCTGTCGGTATCTACACGATTATTCACACGTCCTCGGCTAGGGATACTTGGACATAGAGGACGACGTGACTTTAGTGGAGAGAGGAGTGATGATTGAGTATTGTAAAGAAAAGTTTCTTCGTGGGTGAACCATTCCCTTGGTTCGTGTGTTGTGGAGTCATGATAGGCTTGAGGAGAGTACGTGGGAGAGGGATAAACAAATGCATGCCCAGTACCAAGAGTTGTTTTGAGTTTTGTTCTGTTTGTTATAGCTATTGGGGTAGGAGGTTTTACCTTGTTGGCTATGAAATTATAGTTTTTTTCCTCTGAATGTGTGTGAAAAGTCCTGGCTATGAGGGAGGAGAGAACCCGAACCCTAATCAAGACACATTAAGGAGGATGCGATTAAACCCGTGCGAGCGAGTCAGTGCAGCCCAAATCAGATAATATCTTTGCATGAGGAATGAGACTCCCCAACCCCCGCATGCCTGGGAAGTTTGAAATGATAGTCTTCTTGGTTCGTGACATGAAAGTGTTCTTAGTTAACAATGAGGTTCACGCTTGAGAGGTATGTTTCGAGGTGGTTGTTCGGGCCCGCTCTTTCCTTCCGGATTGTTTAAATTCTCGAGGGAGAGAATAGTTTAAGAGGTATCTGATGTTTAGTGAAACTCGGTGTTGCATACGACGCAAGCTATCAAGGAAGATCACAATTGAATTTAAAGAAAGACAAGATAGTGTTGTGTGTAGTGAAAGATTCCTTTGATGATGTATATAACATAAATACAAAACATTTATCACAAAAATCTCGGTTGTTACACTCCTGCATGAAGCAGTAAGTAGATGGTGGATCCTGATGCTCCAGGTGCATGGTGAGGCATCACTACTCTGGGTAGACTTTGAGAGTCTCTTCCGATCAGAGTTTGTTCCTGCCACCCTTCATGTGGTGCAGATTCTGGAGTTACTTTATCTTCAACATGGCAGCATGACAGTAGCTCAGTACTCAGCAAGGTTCACTGACCTCTCGCGCTACTCCACAGATATAGTGCATGACCCATTTTTCGGGCTCGGACCATTGAGCAGGGACTCAAGCATGAGATTAGGGCTTCGATGATCTCCCTCGACATCCTGACGTAGGCGAGGGTGCTGGAGCGAGCCCTTCTTGTGGAGAGTTTTTTTAGATGAGCGGTCACTAGTGGTGTGGCCCACCACAGGGTGACATGTACCAGATTCCTCTGCGACCAGTAGTAGACAGATGTCGTAGAGGTACAAGCGGACCAGGCCGCTAGGTGGGAAGCCATGGGATACAGGTTCGGTTCTGTGGGGCACATGAGATAGATCCAGCCATATGAGGAGCAGGCAGTGCTATTCATGCGGCGGGCATGGTCACATGGCTCAAGACTTCTGTAACTGCCATACAGATGAGCATCATACATTAGAGGGACCTCCCAGGCAGAAGGAGAGGTTTGATCATTGTGGTCTTCTGAGAGCAGGAGGACGTGGAAGAGGAGCTGGCCGAACAGTAGGTGGTGGATAATGTTTTGAGGCCCTACCACAACCACCACCAGGAGGTCCACCCCGACCACAGGGAGCTGGCGGACAGAGGTGGTCTTAGCTCTAGGAAGTCAAGACATATGACCATGGAACATCTGAGATTATTAGAGGTACTATCTGTGTCTACTATACCTTTTTTGTATACTTATATACATAGGTGCGTGTCATTATTTTATTTTCGATGACCTCGTTCGGAGCTCTAAGATTATAAAGGATTCGTTGGCTCGATCCTTATGACTAGAGACTCTTACGAGAGAAGGCTCGATGATTACGCACTCGTTTCGGTACTGTGAGCTTACTCTAGGAGGCATGAGCTTTGACTGAGATCTCTTTGTTTTAGTGTCGAATACTTATGATGTCATATTGGATAAGGACTGGTTATCCACAGTTCATGATCATATTGACTGTATTAGGTGATAAGTGTGGTGTTTCTGTGAGGACTAGATGAGATTTTCCTTCACCGACGAGAAGGGAGGATTTGCTGCGCAGGAAGGACTTACCAAGAGGAGGGGTAGTTGATCAAAAATAAGTTGGCCAGCCTCATTCTCAAATAGGTTCATGTGCAGAGTCTGAGTATTCATGTTGTGGTGGATCAGTACGTGGATGTTTTCCCTGTCGATTTTCTAGGACTACCTCTTCAAGGAGAGGTGGACTTCTACATTGACATGTACCCTGGGATGACACTGATATCCACTCCAGCATATCGGATGGATCTCGCAGAGCATTGTGAGCTCTGGGTACAGCTAGAGGACTTATAGGGGAAGTTATTTATCCGACCTAGTGTTTCACCATGGGCATATCCGATTTTGTTTTCCAAGAAGGCTGATGGGAGCATGCGTATGTAACACCCCGAGATTTTATGAAAAATATTCTTTTTAATTTCATTAATGTCTTGGGTTGTACGCTACACAAAAAGGAGCTTTCACAAAATGCATACTTGAATTTCCTTGCATTACACGCAGTCGTGACCTTCCTCGATAGCGTGTGTAGTACGTAATAACGAGTTTTACTAAACAACAATATGCTATTAAAATATTATTAAAACTTGCCGTTATGAATAATAATAACCACTTTTTGAAATTTTGTAAATTTTATTTTTCAAAATGGCTTCATTTTTGGATTCAAAATATCGAAATTAGCTTAGGGTGAAATTTTGGTACTTTTCGGATAACATTCATTTTCTGATGAATAGTGAAAATTTCTAAATTTTAATTAAAAACAACCTTTTTAATAGAAATAATTAATAGTGATAAATTATTAATTTGAGTGGTTTTAAAGTATATTTAGAATATATTTTTACAATTTAATACAATTTTGTTCATTGGATGTAATTTCACATTTAAACCAGACATAAACAATTGTCAATCTTTTGATAGTTATTATCTCTTAAGAACACGTTATTTGTTTTGACGACGGAAATTAATTTTTAAATTAATTAATGAAACTGATATGTTTTGAATTTGGTAAAATAGACATCATTTTTGAGTTCATAATATCACATATATCTTAGGCCTAATTTTTGGTATTTTTCTGGAAACTTTCATTTTTTGATTAATAGTGAAACCACTAAGTGGTAGTTAAAAAATGAATTTTTCATAAAACATAATTTTACCGCTTCTGTGAGTGGAATTTCAAAAATCCAAGAGACACGATTAATTTTAGTAAGTAAAATGTGGTTCAATGAGATGGAAATAATTTTTGGTGAATAGTAACTTTTTATTTTTTTACCACGGTTAAAAGTAAATAGGGTAATTAAGGGTAAAAATGATATTATTATCACCCTAACACATGTCCTTATTCTATTGGATAAGTTTAATTCGACCAAAAAAACCTCAAGAATAAAATATGACAATTTAGGCCCACATGGATTAGATGAGGACATTTATTATTAATTTATTTAAAGAAGGGTTAAAATAGTTAAAATCAAAGTTTAATAAGTATATCATTTTTAATATAGGGTTATACATAAGATACATTCGACTATAAATATTAATTAGAAAGCTAAAAAAGATTTCCTAAATAATGGTATTTTATTTGTAATTTTTGGACATTAAATAATTTAATTTATTTATGACACAAAGATGATGCAATAATTATCTTATTAAGGAAATATTGACATAATTGATGTTATAAATACCAAAATAAATTTAATTTGAGACTTTTTATGAATTCCACTAATTTTATAGGTTAATATAACATGTTATTATTGATATAATTAACTTTTTTCGAACTATTCAGTCTGTTATGATTTTCACAAAAATAAATTACTAAATAGTGTCAAAATTAACATAAAATAGTTTTTAAAACAAATATTATATTATTAATTGATATTTTATTCCTAAAAATATAAGGTTCGGCCAAATGACTTAGATAAGGTTATATATATTAATAAAAAACAACTTGGGGTTCGTTTGGCTTCTTAGAGTAAATTTATTAACATTATTGTGTAAGAACACAAAAAGACACGGTAAAAGTAAAATTATCTAACTTAATGTTAAATCTAAATGATAAGGTTAAAATAGGAACATAAAAATGACTAAATTCTATTATATGAGAGGATATAGAACCATACCCACCTTATTTTCTAAATAAATCAATTTGGATCTATTTAAAACCGAATTTGGCTTTATAATAAAATAATATTTTTTGTTATTCCAAAGGGGCCCCTCTCCTCCCTTATAAAAGGGAACCTCCTCCCTCTCTTCCTCAAACCACTTTGTTCCTTAACGCTCGGCCATCCCCTGCCAAATTATCTTCTCCACTTCCCTATCAACATCCTAGAGGTCGTGGTATTCTTCAAAGACCAATTTTAGTGCCCTAAGAGGAGGACTCAAAGAGGCACTTCAAAGAAGAGATAATGTCTGTTACCGATTCTTTCAACTTTATTTCTTCTTCCACTTATTCTTCATAGTTTGTTTCATTATGAAGTAATAATATCAGTATAACTCATATACTGATATGTTATTATATGTATGAAAGAACCCTATTTCACCATCTATCCATCCTACGTAAAACGAAATCACCGCGCGTGCGTACGTATGAAATACCGTCTCCACGCTGTGGTGTCATCTATTTACCACCACCAACATACATGGATGGGTATAATGGTGTTCATAATAACTATATGTGATTATTGTAAAGTAATTTTGATTCTGAAATAGTATACATACACTCCAATACAATTCCACGATCATGAGAACGATATCATCGCTCGTGCGTACGTACGGACTTCCGTCTCCACGACGCGATGAGATCCATTCTCCACATTAACCATTCATGAATGATTATAAAGTATATATAATAAGTAATAATGAAATATATGACATAATAATGATACTGGATTTATGTGTATATATAAGTATGTCGTCTACTTAATTCCATTCAACTCAATAAGGAAACGAAAACGGCGTTAATGCGTATGTACGGCCTACCGTCTCCATGAACGTTGTATTTCATTCCCTTTATTGAACTATTATATATATGTATATTATGAATATATGTTATATAAATCATGTTTCATATTCTGGAATTAAGTAATCATCATCTATGTAATCATATGAATAATTACAAGTCAAAACACGGATGACAAATGAAACGATTTTACCCAAAACGCTCTTTAACATGGAATTTACAAAAGAACAGGTAAAATAAAGTGATAAGTGAACCATATATATTATCATAACATTGAGAATGATTCTGTAATAAGTCAATGACATTATTTAAATCATTATACAGGAGGTTCGGACACGTACGAAGCAAATCAGACCTAAGGTAAGGGATAATTGTGCAAATCACATTTTTATCCGAGATTACTTATTCGTAAGTATTTACTGGGGTTATTGCTATAATACATGGCCATGTTTTATAAAAGTTTATTCATGTATGTTTAAATTCCTTTTATATGAATTTTGAATTTTACCCCATTTTATGGAAGGAATCATTCTTTTGTTTACACTACGAGGTACTTTTTTTAACTTTTCTGACAAAAGTACAAGAAGAATGTTTTTTTATCTTATACGGCACGAACAGATTTTTACAGTTTTATAAAAACTTATTTTCATGATGCTTCCTAATAATATTTCATGACTATTTTCAACAAAATCTCTTTCTTTTAAAATAGCATGACGTTTTGTGAAAAGAAATTGATTTTGATGAAGAAAGGATATTTTCCTCAAAAATTCATTTCAAGTGTTTTATCAAAACCATTTTCCATCTAAGATGACATTATTTCATAGGTGTATGTTTCAAGAATAAAGTCTCTATGATTTACATGGTTTCACTTTTATTATTATAAAATGATATCCATTTCTTTTATATGGATTATGTGATTATGGGATGATGTTTATGAAACCCATTTTATTTATTGGGTTAATATGAATGATGTTTGTTTATTTTGTGGCACAAGTAAGAATGATTTCATTATGAGATGGGTGGGACCTATATCTCCCACCAATGAATTGGGTAAATATTTATATCTCATGAGATATACATGGCTGGAATGGCAAGTTAAACCGGTTCAGTAATACAAGACTGGAACGAGGAGTGAACTCGATTCAGAAAGGGAATTTGACCACTAAGATGGTCTTGGCAGCAATGCCTTGGCTAATATGGAAATCATATCATGTTATTATTGGTTTCCACAATTACATGTTTTATTCCCATTCAATTTTATCATTCTTAATGTTTATTTATGATCTATGCCTTACGTACTTCCATGTTTTGTGACATTTCTCAAGCTTTTGATGTTTAAACATTATGTTCATGTTTTTTAGTTTTAATGTATATGGTATGTTTTATATAATCCATGCTTACCCTTACTGAGCATTATAGCTCACCATTTTTATGTTTTATTTTCCCCAGGATATAAAGAAAGGTTTTAGGTAAGAAAAAAATGGGAAGTTCTTTATGGGAGATGTTGGAGATCTTTCACCACGATTAGAAGATTACATTCCATGTTTCCAAAGAAACTAAACTATTACGGTCCTTGTGTGTCTTTTTTTGTTATGTATTAAGTATTCCGCTAAAGTAATGTAATGTCCATATACGCCATGCTTTGGGTCTCTACAGTTGGTATTAGAGGAAAAGTTTATTCAACCTTTGGAAACTAGGATGCGAAAATGTTAGTGAGATCTCTAGAGATATTTATAAGGTATGTCTAGGGATGTCCCTAAGGATAAGTATACATATAGGATATAGTCCTAGAACTATGGTAACTATATTAGATTAAACCAAAGATGTTAGATATTTGAGTTACTCCCCCTTTATTATGATTTTTGCCTCTCACACTATTCTTTTTGGGTTTTAGAAAATGGTTGGAAACAAGATGATTCACGGTATTGGAGGATATGATGGACAATTGAATGATATTCTTCCTGAGCAACCAAATGAAATGAGATTTGGAAGTCCAAACATCATTATTATTCCTAATCAACAATCTCATAATATGATCAATAAAGTAAAATTTGGTAAGTTTCCTGACTCGGCTAATAAGAGAAAGATGGAGTTTCATGATGATCATAGAGGAAATAAAGATCAATTTACCCTATGTAAATCATGTGGGAAGTGGCATCAAGGAGAATGTTTCAAAGGATCAGGAAGATGCTTTGGGTGTGGAAAATAAGGTCACAAAGCCAGTAAGTGCAAAGGAAATGGTTCAGTTAACACCAGGGATGTGGATAATGGTATTGCTATGACATCAAAAATTGTTAAATGTTTTAAATATGGAATGTACGGGCATTATGCAAACAAATTCTCTAAGGGAAAGTCTCATGAAGAGAATCAGTATGGCCGTATGGATAGTATTTATGTTAATGATGATGATGAGACTAAAAATGATATGTGAGATGAAAGAATTGTTGACGCTCGGTCAATGGTTTATGAATTTAGTGGAATGATTACATTTTTATCATGTGTCATGTTGTATAAGTAATCTCATGGTACTATGGAATAAAGAGACATCTAAGGATTGTTACACTGTTGTCTTTCCTTGAGTTTTGAAAGTGTATGATTAATGGTACCAGTATCCATGAAAGGTTATTCAGATATTTTTGGAATGTAGATGATATGCGCATAATGAAGGGATAAGGAGAAAATTAAATGTTTGATAGTATTCATGAGCTCACGACTGATTTAAGGAGACAGTTATATCATGGTTTGAGTATATAGAATTTTTGGATTTTGGTATGTGGAAGAGTTAACTTTTGACAGAATTCATGTTTTCACTAAGGTTTAATGGGTACTCATTTTTCAAGAGAATACATGATTAAGGTATTCACATGATTGGAATGTGACCAACAAGATATATGGGGGATAAATGATGGTATTCACATGCTTGGTTGATGACATTTCAAGTAATCATTTTCATTATACTATGAGCTTGGACCAAAGTATTTTAGATTAGCCTAAATATTGGAATGAGTTATGATGGACATAAGTTAGTGTTGTTTAAGGATATAAATTTTTTTATATTATTTATTTTTAGAAAAAGGACAACCTGCAAGATGGGCGACAACCCATCGCGTCGGACAAGGCTGTTGGAATCGAACCCACAACCGATGTGTGACTGGCCTTTATCGCCTACCACTGACCTAAATGAAGTCCTTGTTTAGTAGAAAGTAGTTTTATTATATTATGTAGTATGATATATGAAGTATAAGTCCATTTTAGGAACCATATATGATTAATCTCAATATAGATGGACTTATGTATATTTAATAACATTTGCTAACCTTTTGTTTAAGACAGAAGGAATGACCCGTCATTCTAACACATAATCTACTAGCACTTCACGAATAACAAATTCAACTTCATTTATTTAAGAGATGAAGTGGAAATTGTTCAAGGCACGAACAACAGTGAGATTGTACCAAAATAATGTAAGTATTTATTCTAATTCAAATTCTTCACCATTAGGGAAATGATCTTGAAAACAAAAAATGTTGTCCAAGTGCTCTTATATATGATGAATCTGATGGTACCTTATATTGTCACAAGTTAATGGATTTTCCATATCCATGTTCTCTACCACTCTCCATCAGAACATGATGGTTAGATTTCACTTCCATATCCATATTTTCACCTATGTGGAAACCCAGTGATTAGTTTATTTGGGAAATCATTAAGTTTCATACTTTTGTTTTTAAAGATTGGTTTTGGTATTCTTTTTTATGATATGGGTTTCTATTAAAGATACTTTCTAGTAGTATACCATTTATAACCCCGACGAATTTCAGGGGATAAATTCATTTTAAGGGGGGTAGAATGTAACACCCCGAGATTTTATGAAAAATATTATTTTTTAATTTCATTAATGTATTCTGTTGTACGATACACCAAAAAGAGCTTGCACAACACACATCCTTGACTTTCCTTGCATTACATACAATCGCGACCTTCCTCGATAGCGTGTGTAGTACGGAATAATGAGTTTCACTAAACAACAATATGCTATTAGAATATTATTAAAACTAGCCATTATGAATAGTAATAACCACCTTTTGAAATTTTGTAAATTTTATTTTTCAAAATGGACTTCATTTTGGGAATAGGAATATCGAAATTAGCTTAGGGTGATATTTGGGTACTTTTCGGATAACTTTCATTTTCTGATGAATAATGAAAATTACTAAATATTAATTATAAACATCCTTTTTAATTGAAAAAAATTAATAGTGATAAATTATTAATTTGAGTGGTTTTAAAGTATATTTAGAATATTTTTTTACAATTTAATACAATGTTGTTCATTGGATGTAATTTCCCATTTAAACTAGACATAAACAAGTGTCAGTCTTTTGATAGTTATTATCTCTTAAGAACACACTATTTGTTTTGATGACGGGAATTAATTTTTAAATTAAATAATGCAACTAATATGTTTTGAATTTTTTAAAATAGACATCATTTTTTAGTTCATAATATCAAATATAGCTTAGGCCTAATTTTTAGTATTTTTCTGGAAACTTTCATTTCTTGATGAATAGTGAAACCACTAAGTGGTAGTTAAAAAATTGAATTTTTCATAAAACCTAATTTTACCGCTTCTGTGAGTGGAATTTAAAAAATCCGAGAGACACGGTTGATGTGAGTAAGTAAAATGTGGTTCAATGAGATGGAAATAATTTTTGGTGAATAGTAAATTTTTTTTTACCACAGTTAAAAGTAAATAGGGTAATTAAGGGTAAAAATGATATTATTATTACTCTAACACATGTCCAAATTCTATTGGATAAGTTTAATTCGACCAAAAACAACTTTAGAAATAAAATATTACCATTTAAGCCCACTTGGATTAGATTAGGACATTTATTATTAATTTATTTAATGAAGGGTTAAAATAGATAAAATCAAAGCTTAATAAGTATATAATTTTTATTATAGGGTTATACATAATATAAATTAGACTATAAATATTAATTAGAAAGCTAAAAATATTTCCTACATAATTGTATTTTATTTGTAATTTTTAGACATTAAATAATTTAATTTATTTATGACACAAAGATGATGCAGTAATTATCTTATTACTGAAATATTGACATAATTGATGTTATAAATACCAAAATAAATGTAATTTGAGACTTTTTATGAATTACACTAATTTTATAGCTTAATATGACATGTTAGTATTGATATAATTAACTTTTTTTGATCTAATCAGTCTTTTATGATTTTCAAAAAAATCAATTACTAAATAGTGTCAAAATTGACATAAAATAGTTTTTAAAACAAATATTATATTATTAATTGTTATTTTATTCCTAAAAATATAAGGTTTGGCCAAATGACTTAGATAAGGTTATATATAGTAATAATAAACAACTTGGGGTTATTTTTTCTTCTTATATTATTTTTATTAACCTTATAGTGTAAGAACACAAAAAGACACAGTAAAAGAAAAATTATCTAACTTAATGTTAAATCTAAAAGATAAGGTTAAAATAGGAACCTAAACATGTCTAAATTCTATTAGATGAGAGGATTTCTACCCATACCCACCTTAGCTTCGAAATAAATCAATTTGGAGCTATTTAAAACCGAATTTGGCTTTATAATAAAATTATATGTTTTGTTATTCCAAAGGTGCCCCTCTCCTCCCTTATAAAAGGGTACCTCCTCCCTCTCTTCCTCACACCACATTGAGCCTTCATGCTCGGCCAACCCCTGCCAAATTATCTCCTCCACTTCCCTAGAAACATCCTAGAGGTCCTGGTCTTCTTCAATGTCCAATTTTAGTGTCCTAAGTGTAGGGCTCAAAGAGGCGCTTCAAAGAAGAGGTAATGTTCGTTACAGATTCTTTCAACATTATTTTTTCTTCCACTTCTTCTTATTAGGTTGTTTCATTATGAAGTTATAAAATCAGTATCACTCATATAATGATATTTTATTATAGGTATGAAAAAACCCTATTTCACCATCTATCCATCATACGGAAAACGAAATCACCACGCGTGCGTACGTACGGAATACCGTCTCCATGCTATGGTGTAATCTATTTTCCACCACCACCTTACTTGGATGGGTATAATGGTGTAAATAATAATTATATATGATTATTGTAAAGTGATATTACTTCTGAAATATTATACATACTCTCCAATACAATTCCACGATCATGAGAACGATATCATCGCTCGTGTGTACGTACGGACTACCGTCTCCACGACGTGATGAGATTCATTCTCCACATTAACCATTCATGAATGATTATAAAGTATATATAATAAGTAATAATGAAATATATGACATAATAATGATACTTTATTTATGTGTATATATATGTATGTCGTCTACTTAATTCCATTCAACTCAATAAGGAAACGAAAACAGCGTTCATGCGTGCGTACGGCCTACCGTCTCCATGAACGGTGTATTTATTTCCATTTACTGATCTATTTTATATATGTTTATTCTAAATAAATATTAGATAAATCATGTTTTATATTCTGGAATTAAGTAATCATGATCTAAGTAATCATATGAATAATTACAAGTCAAAACACAGACGATAAATGAAACGATTTTTCCCAAAACGCTATTTAATATGGAATTTATAAAAGAACAGCTAAAATAAAGTCATAAGTGAACCATATATGATATCATAACAATGAGTATGATTCCGGAATAAGTCGATGACATTATTTAAATCATTATACAGGAGGTTCAGACACTTACGAAGCAAATCAGACCTAAGGTGAGGGATAATTGTGCAAATCTCATTTTTATCCGAGATAACTTATTCGTAAGTATTTACAGAGGTTATTGATATCATCCATCTTCATGTTTTATAAAAGTTTATTAATGTATGTTTAAAGTCCGTTTATACCCATTTGGACTTTTACCCCATATTATTGAAGGAATCATTCTTTTGTTTACCCTATGAGGTACTTTTTTTTAACTTTTCCGACAAAAGTGCCAGAAGAATGTTTTTTTAACTTATACGGAACGAACAGATTTTTATAGTTTTATATAGACTTATTTTCATGATTCTTCCTAAAAATATTTCATGACTATTTTCAACAAAATCTCTATATTTTAAATTAGCATGACGTTTTGTGAAAAGAAATTGATTTTGAAGAAGAAAGGATATTTTCCTCAAAAATTCATTTAAAGTGTTTTATCAAAACCTTTTTCCATCTAATATAACATTATTTCATATGTTATGTTTCAAGTATAAAGTATCTATGATTTACATGGTTTCACTTTACTTATTATGAAATGATATCCATTTCTATTATATTGATTATGTGATTATGGGATTATGATTATGAAACCCATTTTATTTATTGGGTTACTATGAACGATGTATGTTTATTTTGTGGAACAACTAAGAGTGATTTCATTATGAGATGGGTGGGACCTATATCTCCATCCAATGCATTGGGTAACGATTTATATCTCATGAGATAGACATGGCTAGAACGACAAGTTAAACCGGTTCAGTAATACAGGACTGGAATGAGGAGTGAACTCGATTCAGAAAGGGACATTGTCCACTAAGATGGTCTTGGCAGCAATGCCTTGGTTACAATGGAAATCATATCATGTGCTTAATGGTTACCATAATTACATGTTTTATTCCCATGCTATTTTATCATTCTTAATGTTTCTTTATGATCTATGCCTTACGTACATCCATGTTTTGTGTCATTTCTCATGCTTTTAATGTTTAAACAGTATGTTCATGTTTTTTAGTTTAAATGTATATGGTATGTTTTATTTTATCCATGCTTACCCTTACTAAGAATTTGATCTCACCCTTTTTATGTTTTCTTTTCCCCAGGATATAAATAAAGTTTTTAGGTAAGGAAAAAAGGAACTTCATTATGGGAGATGTTGAAGATCTTTCACCACAAGTAGAAGATTACGTTCCATGTTTCCAAAGACACTAAACTATTATGGTCCTTCTGTGTCTGTTTTTGTTATGTATTAAGTAGTCCTCTAAAGTATGTAATGTCCATGTACATCAATCATTGGGTCTCTACAGTGTATGTTTGAAGATCATGGGTGCCTGAACTAGGTGACTATGAAGAACAAGTAATCACTCCCAAGGATTTACGACCTCGTTCATCATCTCAAAGGTGAACGGTGGTCTTTGAAGATAGACCTTAGGTCAGGATATCACCAGCTCATAGTTTGAGATGATTATGTGCAGAAGATGGTATTCAGGTGTCAGTATGGACACTTTTTCTGACACTTTCTCCAGGGCGCGCGCATCCGTCCGTGGAGGACGCGCAGCTGTTGCCCCGCATTCCCTCTTTCCAAAGGCGGGCGGCATTCGCTCCTTATTCAGGGACGTCTGCTCCATGATCGAAATGGGATGATGGGATGTCGGTTCTTCCTTCCGTGGATTCCTCCTCGGAAATCGTCACCTAGTCCAGGTCTCCCTCATAGATTTAATACGTTGTTCGTGAATCTCATTCCCGGTGCCATGTCATCATGGTCTCCAGTTAATTACACTACTTCCGTCAAGACTTTCCATAGGGTCTTGACATGGTAGCGACCTTCGATCGGAGTAGACGGAAATATCAGGAATGTTGGGGAATCTCTGGGTGCATGGACATAGGGGAACATGTATTCTTCCTCATAAGAGGGCATCTAAAGGGTTCATAACCCGAGGCCTGCATCTAAGGTTTTCCTCAGCTTTGTTTGTTTAACACAAGGTATTCTGCGAGTTTAACGTCTTACGGAGACGGTTACGCCAAAGGCATGTCATCCGAGGTTTTCCTCAAGCATCTCATGTTTATCAAGAGGTAGGTCGCGAGTTTAACGTCTTGCGGAGACAAAATAAGGGTGACCAGAACGTCCCATGGAGATAGATCAGATTGGTATATCCCTAGGAGGGAACACCTGGAAGGTTTACCAAGGGGATGGATCAGAACGCCCAATGAGGACGGATCTGAGGTGGTGCACCCCATGGAGGGGAGATGTCACACCGCAATGGCTGATCTGAACACCACTGAGGGTGGATCAGGGGAAGTGCACCCCAGGATGGGGTACAACACAGATTACCATTGGTTGGGATTGAACCTCTTGGAGGTTTCTTACGTACCATGTGTAGAGGACAGGGATCAAAACCCATGTAGTTCGGGGTGATGAATCGGGGTGTACACAGAGGAAAACGACCCGGAGATATACTGGGGCTTACACGTGGAAAGCAGCCCATGTGCAGCTAGGAGCAGCGAGGAGGGGGATGGCATGATCCCACCAGGATGTGGTGGCCCGGGTGAGAATCAGGATGGGTGATGGATGGATGAATGAATTAGAGGGGGGATGAAATGGGATCATCACAGGGGGCGACAGTGAAGTTGGGCTTGAGCCTTGAAGAGGCTTCTTACGTATCCCCGTGGCAGGGAATCAAAGTCCGCGTATTTTGGGATGGTTCCGGTAAACCAACGTGAAGGTGGACCTTGGCCCTATGAACGTCGTCAGCGAACCAACATGAAGGTGGACCTTGGTCCAATAGGCATCGTCAGCGTACCAACGTGAAGGTGGACCTTGGTCCGATGGACATCATCAGCGTACCGACTTGAAGGTGGACCTTGGTCCGATGGACATCGTCAGCGTACCGACGTGAAGGTGGACCTTGGTCCAATGAGAATCGTCAGGGTACCGACGTGAAGGTGGACCTTGGTCCGGTGGGCATCGTCAGCGTACCGACGTGAGGGAGGACCTTTGTCCAATGAGTGGTGGGCTTGAGCCTCTGGAAGGCTTCCTACGTACCATGCCTTGACATGGATCAAAGACCCCGTAGTTCAAAGGGTTTCATCGGTGAACCGACGGGAAAGTAGACCCGTGGGTCCACTAGTGGTGGGCTTGAACCTTGGGAAGGTTTCCTACGTACCATGCCTTGACATGGATAAAAGTCCTCATTGTTCAAAGGATTGATGGAATACAGTTTAACGTCATGTGGGACGGTAGTGAACCCTGACGTGAATAAACGACGGGAATTGGGTGTCGGCAAACCGACGTAAATGAGGGACCTCGGTCCAATGGGAAATGGTCTTGATCCTCTGGTAGGATTCCTACATACCATGCCGTGACATGGATCAAAGTCCACATAGTTTGGATTGGGGAGTATAGTTTAACGTCATGAGGGACGGGGGTGAACCGACGTGAATGAGGTTGGAAAGACCGGATGGTGGGTTTGAACCTCGTAGAGGCTTCCTACGTACCATGCCTTGACATGGATCAAAGACCTCATATTTCGGGTTGGAAAATGCAGTTTAACGCCATGCTGGACGTAGGTGGAACACGACGTGAATTGGATGATGGGTGGGCTTGAACCTCATGGAGGCTTCCTACGTACCACGCCTGGACATGGATCAAAGACCTCGTAGTTCAAATAGGGCTTTGTTGGCGAACCGACGTGAAATGGGGCCGTGGTCCAATGAGTGGTGGGCTTGAACCTCTGGAAGGATTCCTACGTACCATGCCTTGACATGGATCAAATACCTCGTAGTTCAGGTGGGGATGGGTGTGCGGTTTAATGTCATGTCGGACAAAGGGGGCATACAGTTTAACGTCATGTTGGACGAGGGTGAAACTCGACGTGAATGAACGACCGAGAAATGTGGCTTGAACCTCATGGAGGATTCCTACGTACCATGCCTTGGCATGGATCAAAGTCCCCGTAGTTCAGGAGGATGAGGCACAACGGCTTGCCGTCGGACCGGGATGCAGTTTAACGTCATGCTAGACGGGAATGGGACCCGACGTGAATAGATGACGGGTGGGATTGAACCTCATGGAGGCTTCCTATGTACCATGCCTTTACATGGATCAAAGTCCTTGTAGTTCGTTAAGGGTGGGTCGCAACGACTTACCGCTAGACCAGAATGCAGTTTAACGTCGTGCTGGACGTAGGTGAGACCCGACGTGAAATGACGGGTGGGCTTGAACCTCATGGAGGCTTCCTACGTACCATGCCTTGACATGGATCAAAATCCTCGTAGTTCATTAAGATGGGTCGCAACGGCTTACCGCTAGACCAGAATGTAGTTTAGTGTCGTGCTGGACGTGGGTGAGACCCGACGTGAAATGACGGGTGGGCTTGAACCTCATGGAGGCTTCCTACGTACCATGCCTTGACATGGATCAAAGTCCTCGTAGTTCGTTAAGGGTAGGGGTCATGGTCGGTGCTCACTCTAAACCCACGTGAGTCATGCTCGGTGTGAGAAACAAGAGGTTGTAAGGACCTGACGATCACGTCGCGAAGGATGCATCCGTGAGAAGCGAAGAGGGGCTTACGCGTTAGGAGGCACATGGTGCTGGGACTTACTCCAAGATGGAGGCCCATGGAAAATAATGATGATAGATTCGGGCTTGATCCTTGAAGAGGATTCCTACGTACCATGCCTTGACATGGATCAAAGACCACGTAGTTCTTCTTGATGACGGCTTACCGCCGATTGGGGGTTTCAACAGCTTACGGCTGGATTGGATCACAACGGTTTACCGCTGGATAAGGATGTGAACAGCTTACCACTAGATGGGGTCACAACGGCTTTCCGCTGGTTGGGATCACAATGGATTACCGCTGCATAGGGTTGTCAACGGCTTACCGCTGAAAAGGGATATCAACGGCTTATCGTTGATTGGGATTACAATAGTGGATGGGGCTTACGTGAGGAAGCTGCCCGGGTGCCACTATGGAGCAGCAATGGTGAATGGAACTTACGCTAGGAAGCTGACTGGGTGCCACCAAGGAGTGGTACTGGTGAATGTGGCTTATGCAAGAAAGCTACCCGGGTGCCACCAAGGAGTGGCACTGGTGAATGGGGCTTATGCAAGAAAGCTGCCCGGGTGCCGCTATGGAGCGGCACTAGTGAATGGGTCTTACGCTAGGAAGCTGCCCAGGTGCCTCCAAGGAGTGGCACTGGTGAATGGGGCTTACGCTAGGAAGCTGCCCGGGTGACACTATGGAGCGGCGATGGTGAATGGGGCTTACGCAAGGAAGCTGCCCGGGTGCCACCAAGGAGTGGCAATGGTGAATGGGGATTATGCAAGAAAGTTGCCCGGGTGCCACCAAGGAGTGGCACTGGTGAATGGGGCTTACGCTAGGAAGCTGCCCGGGTGCCACTATGGAGCGGCGATGGTGAATGGGGATTACGCAAGGAAGCTGCCCGGATGTCATCCTCATGTCTGGCCATGAGGGCATCCCAACTCACTGGTGAATTGAGGACCTCACCTATGCACTGGTGCACAAGGGGGATAATGCCAAGGGGCATTGGGATCATGCCACTATAGTCATGGAATTGAGCATCTTATGCTTGGAGCCTAAGGCATCTCATGTTTGGAACAAGAGGCATCTTACGTTAGGAACATAGGGAGAATACTACAGTTTATAGTCTTGTAGGTAGGACTGTTGGCATCTCATGCTAAGAGCATAAGGCATCTCTTTCTTGGAGAAAGGGGCATCCTATCATTTGTTAGAAAGGGAGAATACTACAGTTTAGAGTAATGTAGGTAGAACTATTGGCATCTCATGCTCGGAGCATAAGTCATCTCTTGCTTGGAGCAAGGGGCATCCTATCATTTGTTATATAGGGTGTAATATAGTTTATAGTCATGTAGAAAGGACTGTTAGCATCACATTCTAGGAGCATGAGGCATCTATCGTGTAGGGAAAGAGGCATCCTATGAGTTGCACATAGGGTGTACTACAGTTTAGAGTCATGTAAAAAGGACTGTTAGCATCTCATGCTAGGATCATGAGGCATCTCTCGTGTAGGGAAAGAGGCATCCTATGTTTGGAACATAAGGATTACTACAGTTTAGAGTCATGTAGAAAGGAATGTTAGCATCTCATGCTAGGAGCATGAGGCATCTCTCGTGTAGGGCAAGAGGAATCTTATGCTTGGAACATAAGGATTACTATAGTTAAGAGTCATGTAGAAAGGACTGTTATCTTCTCATGCTAGGAGCATGAGGCATCTCTCGTGTAGGGAAAGAGGCATCCTATGTTTGGAACATAAGGATTACTACAGTTTAGAGTCATGTAGAAAGGACTGTTGGCCAGAAGGTCCCTAGAAATGGTTGGTGTTGGGACTTTCGCAAAGGCGGCCCTTTCTGGTTCAACCTGACATAGGAGCCAAGTGATTGGGTTTGGAGGAGTTGCCTGAGGGGTGGTTCGACTCAAGGTACTCGGGGAATTGATGATGAGAATCTTGACTCACGACATGGAATGAAACCCAGAGGAATATGTCGACTCTAGGTGTTCCACAGTGTGCGGAGGAGTGTATCAAATCATGGTATTCCATATGTGGAAGGTGGTAGTGCATAAGGGTGCAATGGAAAATCCCAGCATCCCGGTCTGAAAATTTCATGGTGCGACTCTCCATTTTTCATGGGGCTCAGTGCCGTGCTGCGGTCCCGGCCCTCGCGAAGGATAGGTCTTCGCGAAGTAGCTGCGCGAAGCATGGCCTCGCGGAGAAATGGTCTCCCGCGGAGCAAAGGGGTCTCGCGGAGCAAAGGGGTCTCGCGGAGCTTGGTCTCGCGGAGCAACATCACAGAGCAACATCGCGGAGCAAAGGGGATCTCGCGGAGCTTGGTCTTGCAGAGCAGCATTGCGGAGCATAGGCTCGAGGAGCATGGACTCATGGAGTCTCGGCTCGCGGAGCAGCAACGCGAAGGAATCTTCTCACGGAGCCTGGCTTCACGGAGCCGCAATGCGGAGCTCCGCTCGGCCGCCCATGGGGCGAAGTGGCCGTGGCCGTCCCCTTTGAGATGGGGGTGAGATGGGTATTTATAGGCAAGGGGCACCACGAAGCAGAAATCCCGCACCGCGTCAGGAGCTTCGCGGCGCGATCGCGAATGTCAAATTCGTTCGCGAAGAGGTACCGCCTCCGGAGCTTCGCGGCGGGCTCACGAACGTCAAATTTGTTCGAGGAGAGTTACCGCCTCCGGAGCTTCGCGGGACCGCGATGCTCGGGTGCTTCGCATCGGTACTTCGCATCTGTGCTTCGCGAGGTGTCTTCGCGGCACATCGCGAACGTCAAACGGGGTCGCGGAGCCTCTCGCCTCATTACTTCGCGGCGGCGCTCCGCGATCACGGAGGGGGCTTCGCGAATGGGCTTCGCGAACCAGATTTCCATCCCAACTTCAAACGTCCATAAATCCTAATCCGTAGCTCCGTTTGGGCCCAGCGACCTACCAAATCGAAGCTTGAGAAATGGACTACGATCTTGGATCATGTATGGAAGCATTTGGAAAATTTTGGGGACGCGTTGTCCGGGGTCTACAGCCACTATGAGTTCTTGGTTATGCACTTCGAAGTAACCAATGCTCCAGCAGTGTTCATGAGTCTCATAAATAAGATCTGCCAGCCTTACCTTGATCATTTTGTCGCAGTCTTCATCAATGCCATGCTAATATACCCGACTAATAGGGAGGAGCATGCCTACTATATGAAGTTAGTACTTGACACACTCTGAAAGCACCATCTTTATGGTAAGATCTCGAAGTTCCAGTTTTGGATTCGAGAGGTTCAGTTTTTGGGACATTTCATCTCTGAGGCGGGAGTTGCAGTGGATCCAGCAAAGATCAAGGATTTTCTTTCTTGGGAGCTACCCAAGAGTTTGACGGCGATACGAAGTTTTCTTGGACTGGCTGGGTACTACCAATGATGTGTGCCAGACATCTCCATAGTTGCAGCACCACTTTCAGCATTGATGAAGAAGGGGAAACCCTTGGTGTTGTCAGAGTGATTCCAGTAGAGCTTTCATGAGATGAGGAATAGGTTGACTAGTGCACCCATATTGAGGTTATCGGAGGAGGGTGTTGGGTACATTGTTTACTGTGACGCATTAGAGAACAGACCTGGGTGTGTCCTGTTGCTGGAGAAATCGGTGATCGCGTCTGGTTCTTGATATTTGAGATAGCATGAGAAAAAATATGCTACCCATGACCTAGAGTTAGTAGTAGTGGGCTTCGCCTTGATTATGTGGCCGAACTATCTTATGGGCAAACGCTTTACAGTCTACTCTAACCACAAAAGTCTCAGGTATATCTTCTCTTAGAAGGACCCAAACCTCAGACATTGATGATGGCTCGAGTTCCATTAGGACTATAAAATCGAGATAGTCTATACTCCCAGTAATGGAATCCTTGTAGCATATGATCTCAGTAAGATATCAGGCATTCAGATTTTAGGAGTTGCGACTGAGTAACTGGCCATGTTGCAGATATCTATTTTGGATAGAGATGGAGCAGCCATTCTACAGTCTCTCATAGAAACTCCTCCACTTTTTCAGTGTTTTAGGGAGGCACAACATGTTTACATTGAATATTAGATGTGACGTGCTTAAATATCCATAGGGTAAGCACCTGATGAATTTTATATAGGTGGGGAGCACGTCATTCCCTTTACAGGACGTACCATGGTACCAGTTGCACTTCATGAGGAAGTGTTGAGGGAGTTCCCCCATCTATTTTAGTGGTACATTAGGGAGTTGTGAAGATATATCAGGACCTCCGACAACAGAAATGGTTTCCAGGTATGAAGAAGGTTGTTGCAGGGTTTGTCTCACGATGCCTCACTTATCATCAAGTGAAGACGGAGCACCAGGTTCCTATAGGATTAGTTCATCCCTTATAGGTCACAGAGTATAAGTGGGACATGATATACATGTATTTCATGATAGTACATCCACGTACATCCAGAGGAAATGACTCAATAATGGTGATCGTAGAACCACTCACCAAGTCAGCCCACTTCTTACCGATCAGAGAGAAGGTTTCAGTAGAGATCCTGGGACGCCTCTGTGAATGAGATATCGTATGGATTCGTGGTGTTCCATTGACGATCGTCTCCAATCCAGATGATCATTTCACTTCTTGGCTATGAAAGGGGTCACAAGAGGATTTCAGGACGCAGCTTCGCTTGAGCACCGCCTTCCATCCTCACACAGATAGTCAGACTGAAAGGATCATTCAGACTCTCAAGGACATGCTCTGTGCAAGCCTCCTCGACTTTGGTCGTAGCTGGGAGGATCACATACACTTTGTAGGGTCTGTGTATAACAACAGCTACCACTCCACCATCAGGATGGAACCTTACAAGGCATTGTACGACTGACCTTGTAAATCACCACTGTGCTAGACATATCTAGGGTAGCCGACACTTGTAGGACCAGAGATGGTGTAGGCTACGACGAAGAAGTGTTAGATCAACCCGGAGTGGATGAAGACAGCACAGAACATGCAGATGTCCTATGCTGATAGGATATGGAGACCACTGGAGTTTGAGGATAGAGACCACGACTTTCTATGGGTCTCATCTCGATGCGGTATATAAATATTTGGCCGAGGCGACAAGTTAACTCCACGATTCATCATACATTTCTAGGTGTTCAGTAGGGTAGGAGAGGTGGCTTACCACTTGGATCTTCCTCCTCAGTTGCACCGGGTGCACGAAATCTTCCATGTATTTCACCTGAGGAAATACGTGCATGCCCCTTCTCACATCATCGACCATGGGGAGCTGGAAAATGATGATGGGGAAACTATCACAGAGGTTCCAGGGGAGATTGAGGATCGGTAAGAGTGGGTCCTACATGGATGGTCGATTCCTCTGGTGCGCATTCACTTGCAGCACAGGAACCTCCATGAGAGAACATGGTATCCAGAGGCTCAGATGCATGCTCAGAACCCGCAATTTTTTCCTTAGTGTGAGTTGTAGCTTATGGGGACGTAAATCCCTGAGATGGGAAAATGTAATGACACATAAATTTCATTAATTTTTTTTTCATAAATACATGGATATTTGATGAGCCGCATTTTCTGAAAGTGCCTGATTCAGAGGCCCAGTGTGCCCAGAATAAAATTTTGATGTTTTGTTCGGGTACATTCAGTAAATGTATGTGTAAACAAAAAATCCATTTATAATATTATTAATGATAAATAATGTAATTTTGTTGGATATTTTGTATAATTAATCTAATTATCATAAGACATGGATATTAAATAGTTGATTATATACCCATATGATTGAAAAACAATTTAAATGCAATAAAATTTCTATGTTTATGGTCATTTCATTCATCAATGAAAACTTTTTAAACAATGGAGGAATTGGTAAAAGAAAATGTAATTGATAATAATTTTGATTACATATATTCTCACCCTTTTATTTGATTGATACCTAATTTATTGACAATTTCATAATATTTAGATAACATGAATATTTTCATGCTTTATGAGAAATAATTTTCATATATATTATAGTCAGATAAAAACCTATTTACATATGTATAGTAGAAATATTATAATATATTATATATAAATGTTGATATGGGTTCATCATAGTTGAGAATAAATTTATAGAATAAGATATTCCAATAAATGCATGGTCACATTGGGAAAAATATTATTGGAAAAAATATTATTTCATATTGTAGTAAGGGAAATTATGATGCTCAGACACAATAAGACTAATTATTTTGATGTTTAACAAATAGGAAAAAAATACAAAAGATATTTTCAAAAAATTTAGTATGGTCACCTAATCCTATTCCATTAAGTGCGTATTGGATAGTGGGTCAAAAAGTTTAAAAAAAATATGTAATTCATAAAAACTATTGAGGATTATATGAATATGAAAAATTCACCATTTTTCATAAATATATAGGTTATAAAAAATATTTAATAGTTATGAATGATTTTGAGATATTGAAATTATTTATGATACCGATTAATATCGATCTGATAGTTGGATCTATTAAAAAATTGAGATATTAATGAATGTTATAAAATTAATGGGATACATAACAATTATATCACCCATTACACTCCCTATAAAATTTAGTATTCTTTAGAAATTAATTAATATATGTTGACAAGGGTTGGAAAATATTATTAGGGTATGGAAAAGATGTTTTTTGAAAGAAACATATATAAAAATATATTTTATAAAAAATGGGTTATTTAATAAAATTAAATCAATAATAATTATTTATATGTATCATGAAATTATAAACCAATTGATATTTTTAAATTTTTTATATTAATTTCTTATAAATTGAAAATGATTAAATTTCATAAAATGTTTGGAAAGTTATTTCATGGTAGATTTTCTTGGTTATACTATAATGACTATAGATTATATATTCGTTAAAATACATATTTTTTTAAATTACTTATTTGACACAATACACTAGAAACAAATTAAATAATATATATTTAATGAATCTATATATAACACTATGATTCTAAACCATTTGTAAAAAATTTCTTTTGAAGGAAATAGTTTGAAATTTGATAATACAGAAAACTTATGTTATTATAAATTTTTCCCCTTATATTTTATATATTTTAATTAATATCTTAAAATTTATGATAATGTATTGATAAATTGATAATTAATTTTTAGTACCACAAAAAAATCACATAATATAAATTATATTTAATTTTTTAGAATTAATTATTATTCAGGTGAATTGTGGCAATTCTAATTTAAACAATTTTGTCACAATTTTTAAATTATAAAATTATATGGTTAAAAAGAATTTTTTTAGTTTTTTATTTATATATATATATAATAAAATGTGATAACTTTTTATAAAATAAAATGATAAATTCATAATGCTATAATAACAATTTTGAATGTTAATGTATTAATTTAATGGAATCTGTATTTATAATATTTACATTCATTAATTATAACATTATGAAATAATTTTATTAAGTTCAATTAAAGAAAATTGAATAATTTTTCAATAATAATAATAATTAAGAATTTTAATATATATTTTTTTATAATTTTATCTAAATAATAAATATTTTTCTATAAAATTATTATATTTCATGAAAATTATTATTTTTGTTACATACACCAATGTTATGATTATATTTCTAATAAATAGAAATTTAATATGGAAAAATTATTCATATATCATAGATAAAAAATTAATTCTATTAAAAATTAAAATTATCAGTTATATATATAATATTTACATGTTTTACATTAAATATAATTCCCAAGATAATGGCGAAACAATTATTTTTACATTATTATTTTATTTTGATGAATAAATTTATATAAAAATAATAATAAAATGATTAAATTGATTAAAATTGACAATTAATCTAATATTATTAAAAAACACATTATTAATCATATTAACTATCATTAAACTGGTAATAAACAAAAATAATGGTCAAAACTCAATAATGTTCAAATTGTGATTTTTATTTTAAAACTATGGATCTAAACATTGTCTATTTTAATTTGAATGTTCATTTAATAATATATATACATTGAATAGTAATTAATTGACGTCAAATTTAAGTTTATAATACCCATATATTAGTGATATCTTTTATTTTATACTTTTAATGAAAGATAAAATAACAAAGATAAAAACATTGTAGAATAAAAGTACAAATGTATAATGTAAAAAATATATAAGAAACATCATATAACATGTATGAAAAAATTTATAAAAACATTTTTATGACTTTATATGCCTAAATACACTATAAAATATATAATTTATAGTTATTGGAGCCATTTACCTTGTAATGGTTTCACAGATTTATCAAATTACAAATGATATTTCTAATAGCTTTCTTTTCCCCATAAATTAAAGTGAATAACTTAAACCCAAAAAATACACTTCTCTAAATAATATTACACAATAAGGCACATCCCTATTGCACTCTTCAATATCCTATCTTATATACACAATCCTCAATTCATTCACATTTACCCTGATACCTTTAATTTTAAGAGAATATCACATTGCAAATTTCAGTCCCCATCATAGGTCTTATATACACTTCATTTTTTCATCTTTTTAATAATATTCCAAATATAATATCTACAATATAATATGATGTCTTAATTTTAATTATTTGACTTAAATTTAGACAATTTTTTACTAACCCAATTTAATCATTTTTATAAACTTATAATTACAATAGAACTTTGAGTTTGCATCATAAAGATTACAACATCCATAAAGTAGTGTTTTTCCATTATTGTTTTACAGCGAATGTATAAATTAGGATTATGTAGAATAAATTTTATATATCAAATATTATTATGATTATGAAATTTAAATTTAATATCCACATTCACAGCCTCTTCTAGATTAACCAAATAAATTTCTAATTGTCTGTACATGAAGATTTCTGCAACAATGATGGATCGTTGTTTGTATTCTCTTAGATTTTAATAAACTCTATATGAAATAAAACATATGTATCACCACCATAAAAAATAAAAATAATATAATTATTGATCTTTTATAGTTACCTAAATTGAAAAAATGTCTACATAACCATAATTTATAATCAAGTAAAAACGTGTTCATGTTTTGTTTATTTTAAACACCTATGTGAACAATGATTTAATATACTTGCATAATTTTTTAAGTAACATCATTTCACTAAAATTACATTATTAAGCCATTATCAATTCAGTTTTCACATAACAAAACATAAATGATTAGGAGATTAAATAAGGACATTTTGAATAAATAAATTAAATAAATTAAATATTAATGAATAATATTAATATATTTAATATAGAATCAAATAATGGTATTTTATATAAATTAAATAAATGTGTTAAAATATAAATGGTTATTAATACCTAAAAAAATTATAAACATTAATTAATTAAAATAGTCCAAGAAAATATTATACCAATAATTATAAAGTACAATAGTTATTATAATTTTTTTACAATGTTTATAAGTCTATGAAAAATATTTATAGGATATTATATTTTCATTATCTAATCATGGAATCAAAATAAAGGTTTTTTCTCTCAATTACACATTCATTGAGAAATGATTAATTTTTTTACAACTATATCTCAGTGATGTGGTATTGATAATTCCATATTCAATTTCATCATTATAAATCATTCATTTTATAAGATGTTAAATTTTATTTCATAATTTCTTCTTTATGTTCTTTAAATCTATTCATTTCTATTATTGTATAGTTTTCTTTGTCTCAAATATTTTACCCATGATACAAATTTACAAAAACCACTATGACTAAATTTAATTTGTGAAAATACTACCCCATAGAAATTTTGAAACATTATTTTATTCTATATCATGAAATTTCATGTTATGTTTAATGATATACATTCAATTGATTTATATTAAAATCTATTACTCCTATCGTGCATTCGCATGGCACTATAAAGTAATTCTAATTATTATTAATATAATATCATTTATAAAACACAATAATTCATATTAATATTAAAAATATTTGTATTAAAAATGAAATACATAATGAATTAGAAAAAGGTAGAGGTATTGAGGATCAAAAGTTACATAATGAGAAGAATTCTCAATCAAATACATAATTAACAAACAAAAGTTAAAAAAGTATGACCGAATGGGAAAAAAAGATACAAAAATTGAAGAATGAAGGTTTCATAATGAACAATATTAGCTATAATATGATGTTTCATAACCCATAACTAGATTTTCAATCATGTTTACAAAAATAATGACTACTTGCGAACATTTACATCCATATCATCCTCCATCAGAACCATAAATTTCTATTTCAAATAAACATTGAATGAATAAGTAGTTATTTGTATTTTTCAGGCATAGAATCATACTACATCCCCATTTCCATCATCACAAATATTGTGATCATGCTAAAATAGGATGATAAAAGATACAATCAGGTACCATGGAAGGGGAAATAATTTCCTTGATTCATGGTAGTATTTTATGATTAACAGATTTGAGGAATCTATCTGCATGGTATGAATCAGAATATTAAAAACCAATATTTTTTTGTCTTCTTGTTGTAAGGGATGAGTTTTATAAAGGATTTTCGATAAGTGATACAAATTCCATTAGAAGTTAATGAAATTTGTACTTACTATATGAATGATATTGTAACAATGAATTTAAATAAATTTCTGATGAATTACATGACTTCGTATATTATGGTTGATGGTATTGGTAAAACCATAGTCATCATCATGCTTCTTCAGTCCCCCTGATGATTCCTCATTTTCAGTAAAAAATGTAAAGAACATGTGAAATCAGTTGTGGGTGATTAAATAACTCAAATTATGCTAGTGTTAAAGAAAAATATTGGTAACAATTAAATGATTAGTAAAATTATATCAAACCATTTGATCACCAAACTAATGCAGGTTAATGCTTGAAGAGAACAGAAATGTTATTCCAAAGAAGATATTTTTGGTACTTATTAATAACATAAATGCTCCAAATGAATATGAATCATTTTGCATGTTTACATTGGAAAATAAAATATCACCTTTTTATATTCTAGTAAAATTGTTTGTTATAGTAACTTTTGCAATTATATGAATGTCTTACCTTGTTCTAGTAGCATGAATTTCTTTATTCATTACCATGGTTGTGAACTTAAATCCCTTTATTGAGAAACAAAATAAAAATGTGTCGATAAAAAAACCATCCATTATTATAAAATAAGTATACATCATGAATAAAATAGAAATTGTTTAGTATGAATACATATGAATCCTTATTTATAGAAGTAAAAAATAATCTAATACATGATCCACTACTAATAAAATTGGATAACTAAAATAAAATTGAAAAAAATGCTCCACTGCTCCAAAAAATTGTCAGGTCTTATTTAGTTCAACAAATATAATTATACATTGGTCTAATACATGATCCACTTCTCTACAGAGCATGATAAACTTCCCTAAAACAAATTATATGGTAATATTAAAAATAATCTAATGATTTAATAAAAAAGATAATCCACGACCAAAACAGATTACTTATTCTACTACCCCATAATGTCCTTGATCAACTGCTCAATGAAAAAATATATACCCCTGCACTAAAAATATATCCAATACAAAATTGCAATTCATTATCCAGTACTCAATTCAAATACATGATAAACTGCATTAAAAATGGACCACTTATCTATAACATGTGAGGTTAGATTTAGTAGAATTAACTAACAACATTTTGAAGTTAAATTTGTGATTACCATTATGAAAACATTTATTTAAATTAAATGTATTATTGTACCTATATTTTTAGTGGTGATAAGGAGTTATAATGGTTGAATAAGAGGTAATATTCCAAAATCTCATAACCTAATCATTCAAGAAATATGTTGACCTATAGATATTGAAATATTTAAAAATAATTATACATATTGTGTATGACATGTAGGGAAACAAATTAATATGAAATCCATATATATGGATTAGAATTATATTAAAATAGTAAGTATGAGAAATTGGGAAACAATTTAATAAGTATTCTATAAATATATATTTGGGAATAATAATGAAACAGTTACACCTAAAAAATTTATAATTAGTTATGATTCAACAGAAATAATGAAATTATATAGGTTTTGGCTTCATCTAAATATGGGTGCACCAAAGTGATATCTCAAATAAATTCATAGTCATGGTATGTAGAATCATCAAGAAATTTCAATGGGGACGAATACATATCCAAGTCCAATGGTTCTATAGAAAAGCATTCCCCAACCCATGAATTTATAGGAGAAGAATTTGAAATCCTAGTAGTATTTAGTTTCCATCAGCAAAATCCCCAAAAGATCCCCCATTACAAAAAATAAATCATTCCCAAAATAGAAGGAAAACTCAAAAATATAAAAATATAAGATTCACTACAACAATAAAAGAATATTAACATAATCAAACATATTTCAAGTGTCTTTTTGGAATATTAGGTTAACCATATTATCATAGAAAACTAGATATCATATAGCGAATCATTTATTATATTCTAATTGTAGATATAAATATATTCATATTAACCTTCAATGGTGATCATATGAAATATGTAGAAAAAATTTCAAATTAAAAATGGAAATAGTTATGCATAATAAATCATTAAAATCACTATGATTGAGAAATTGGTAAATAGTTGTATAAGAGATATGTAATAAATTATTTTGTTGAAAGGTAACATAACAAAATCTGTATAAAAAATGAATTATATATGAAAATTTATTTTAGTTAATCTTAAACCATATATTCTTTTTAGAAGAAGATCATAGGTAAAAAACACAATCTTTTGTAAAACACTTAATAGTGAATGTGAAAAATGTATAGGTGACACCTGATCACTTGCGCGGTCTATTTTTATTAAAACAGTAAATTATATTCCCTAAAATCAAGGAGACTATAAATAGTAGATCCCCATGGAATCTACCTTAACATAAAACATAAAATCAATCGTCAAAGACCAAATTTCACCCTAAATGATATAATTATTAGAGAGAGTACCTTGATATACTAATGCATCTACAATGATGTCGCCTTCTCTCTCGGTGTGTTTGTTGAAGATATCATGATTGGTTAATATTTAGCACCTTCTTAATGATATAATATAAACACCAAGGGTATTTTTTGAACGTTTTCCTCTACATCAAGAGAAGACACATCACCAAAACACATACTGAACACTAGTACCACCATAATATAGTTATCCTACAGCAATGCATCTTCCCATATAAGTAACAATATTCCACATCTAAAATAAACCCTTCTATGGTTTCATTCCAAAAATTCCATATCCCTTATTTGACATACATTACATTCCACCCAATGTAAGCACTTTGTTGCTGCATTTTGAACCCCACAACTGAGTCTCCCCCTTCCACAAGAAACACATGACTTGTAACCAGAAATTTAACCTGCACCTAGAAAAACAGATATGAAACATGTCTTCCATCAATTGATTGATTGGGACCTTCGCATTAAATCCTATTAATAGTTGAAAGGATAATAGAGAAACCCTACATTTCCATATAACCCATATGAAATTATATAGTTAAATATATCCTCCTATTGTGAGATACAATCTAGATTGATGATTAGCAATGGACAAAAAATGCTTATTCTCCATCACTCAATATCCACAGAAGAAGATATGGTATGAAGATTCATGATGAGGTGAGAAGTAGTAATTTAATCTAGAAAATGATGACACCCACCCAACTAACACATGACAATGTAAAAATAGAAGACCGAAAAATTTGTTACAATCGTATTTGATATCAATTTTTTTATAATTTTTCTTGTAATCATATTTTCATAACCTAAAAATTATAAAGTGTTTCTTGGAAGGTAACATATAATTTGATTGTAGAAAATCAGTGATTTTAATAAAGGTAGCAATCTTCTGGAATGCAATATGAAATTGTTCATAAATGAATTTTTTAGAACATAGGAAACTAAGAGTCTTACAAAATACTAGGGAGATGACCTAGTTTTAAAAAAATTAGAAAGTTCTGGAATGTTGTCAATATAAAACATTTACAATTTTTTATAAACTCATATGATGTAAGAAACAAATAAAAAACATATACCAACTCATGATTTCATGTAAGTCTAATATTATAATCCATGGAACGCATCTTAAGCCTCAAGATATTACAATACATCATCACATTATAAACCAATAAGAAATATATTTATTTAATAAAAAACACCTAAAACATTAAATTAATTCTTCAAGAAAATAAGAAAAAATAAAATAATATTAAAACTAATTGTTATTTTTACAAAATGCTGATATGTTCATTAGAGAGAAACATTGTAATAAAATTAACAATTTACATATAATAAGTAAAAATTAAAATGGTTTGTTTTATGATTAAATTTAGTTTAAATAAATCATTGATTACTCCTAAATAACATCAGAGACTATGAGTATGATAAAAAAATTGTCTGAACATCATGTTTATAGATATTTATATTTGAATCTACTAGAATTTTTGTAATGGTACACTTTTCTAAATCTTTTATATGTTTTAATATGTACATAGAAAACTATTTTTAAACAATTAAATAAAATGGGAAATACAAAATAATGAAAATGACATGATGTTTTAGGATGTCACCAAGAAGTCATGTCATCATCAAAAGCTTGGAAAAAACATTTCTGTATAATAAATTTATAAATTAAAATTACCATACTGAGTATGCATAATAAAAAATAAACAATTTTATATAAAATAAATATTTAGAAACCAAAATAAAAATAATGTATTATTGAGTTGGTGTCCCAAAAATCATGAACACCCATATGTCATGAAAATTCCCCTTTCTTAACACTTTTTATATGGAAAAAACTGTTTTCGGACACTGAATTTGGAAAAAAATTTAGAAATTGAACATGTATGCACTGAAAAAAACACCAAAACATCTAAAAATATAGTCAAAGGATATATTTTTTTATTACAGTGATACATTATAGTACTCGATCTTGATATTTAGCTCAACCTCAAAACACAACTCAAACACACTCAAATATTGTTTATCAAAATTCAAATTTCATATGATTTTTAAAATTATCAAATCCAACCCACCCATTTGAGAACTACTAAATAATATAAAATTAATAAAAATACATATAAAATTTATTGTATGCATATAGAAAAGAAGATATGGCTACTACAAATGAAGTAATAGTGGTCGACCATGAAGAAATCCCTAAAATTTTATAGGTGTGCATAGATAGGGTTATTAAATGGGAAATGATAGATTGTAGGATATAATATATGAGGGGGATGAAGTGAAATTTTTAATTTCGGTTACCAAAATTATTTGAATGATTTACAAGCAGCAAGAACTCAGATGTGATATTTGTGACCTATAAAAGGAGATGAGGTGAATCATGAGTAGGGTCCTGAGTAGGAGAGGAGCACAGTCATTTGAATGTGGTAGACTGTATTTTTTGGATTAGTTGTAGGAGTGTCCATCAATTTTGTTAGGGAACCAAAAGAGTAGTGGTGGTAAATATCTTTCAGAGGTGGGTTTGGAAGGAGGGAATGAAAAGCGATAGAGATTTTGATTCTGATGTATCATTAAGGGGATAGAATGTTTTCCGACATCGGTAGTGATATTCATTAACAGTGTGAGGATATCCAAGGAATCATGAGCATGTACCCAAATAGAGGAAGAATTGTGTCCTGCGGATGTCATAGTTGTATTGCGGGAGTAGTAGGATGAGGGGAGGGAAATGTTTAGTGGGAACCCCAGAGGAGTGGGAGAGGGGGTTCATGGAGGGGTACGAAACCCTACAAGATGTAGAGGAATAATGGGGAGGTAAATCTATGAGGGAATCCTGAAAGGAGAGAGTAATTTTAGGTTATTTCTGGTCGAGAGTTTGAGAGGGAGGTAGAGAAATGTTTAGATACCAGAGATATGTAGATTAGGAGGATGGACACATATCGGAAAAATGATGTGGATGACATGAGTATGACACGTAGCAGATGGAAAACCAATATAATTATACTTAATAGACATATAGCGGACTATTGGATTTATTATGACTCAAATATCTTTTTTGGGTCATAATCACACATCATTTAAAATAAAATTTCTATAGTGGTTGGTTATTCCCTATAATGATTTCATGTCGTATTTTGATCTTACGTACTAAGTATATTTCTTTTTTTAATGATATTAAAATTCATTGATTAATTGATCTATTAAATAAATTTTTACCTTTACTAAAAATAACTCCTATAATTATAAATGAATTATTCTTATCAACATGGTTTTTAAAAAAAATAATGACTATGTTAGATAGGGTACACACTACGTCCCAAAAAATAATAAATGAAAAGGTAAATTTATAAATTATAATGACACCGTTATAACATAGATGTTATAATTGAGGGAAGAAAATGAATAAAATAAATTATTAATATATTGTTTAAACATGTATATATAATTAATTAACTGGTGACCACTATATATAAATTAAAATAAAATTCTTTTTATAGGAAATATTTTTCTATAAAGCTGTTTCAGAGTGCACTACTCTGTTTAATAACATTAAATAATCAATTGATAGTTATTGGATTAAATCGATGATGTTTTTAAATAATATATTCAATATATTCTTTAACCAACGCCTGATGATTTATTTGGGAACGATGTAATAAAATCCTACATTATTCAAAAAAGATGCATTCACATAAAAATTTAGTTTTCACATTTTGATAGTTCCCAATACTTTAATTTATTTTTGTTAATGTTTATAAAAATTAATTTACAAAATTAAATTCTTATTTGAATTAATAATAAATAAATTTACTTTGGATTGATGTTCCATATTTTCCGGATAACAATCGCGTTTTGAAAAATAGTGAAAATTTTGTATGTTAATTAAAAAATGGTTTCCATGTATATAATTTATATTTTTATTATATATATTTTTTTAGGATAAATTTATTAAATTTTATATCATTATTATAATGTATTTCATTAGAATGAATTTCACATTGAATTTGGAAGAAAAAACTATTCAATTTTTTTTCGAAGATTTCACTATAATAAGTTGTTTTGTAAACCCGTAAATGAAAATAATTTTGAAATAATTTTGAGAAAAAATATATGCTTTGGGATTCAAAAAATTGATTCCGTATTTATAATTTGAATATAGTAATTATGTGAAATGGCCCCTTTTAATTCTTTCCCCATAAGGAATACTAACATTAGTATTTTTTTACCATGGTTAGGGGAAAATCATGTAATTATGTGTAAAAATAAAATTACAATTATTTTAAAATTACCCCAATATATCATATAATTTTATTTTATAAGAGATATTAGACCAAAATAATCTTTGGATAAATTAATGACCACTTAAAACCAAATGGATTTATTTAATCTTATTATAGAATTTCACTAAAAAAATCTAGGGTACACATATCCAAATATTTTATTATGAAAATAAATGAAAAGAGGTCAAAATTGAAATGAGTTATTACAAACACATAAATATAAAACACCCCCACAATAGCATCAACCATTACTGAACAAAATTTAGGATATCTAAAAGAACACATAGATCTCATCTCAATAATCATCATCTTTGACAAAGCATCATCAACATATTTGAACTCTCTTTAGAAATGAGAAATCCTCCCCATATTTTCTCTATATCATTTAATAAATCTATCAAATAACGAAAAATTCACAAGGGAAAATTATGATTCTGTGGCCTATGAGTATCAATAGCCATCTGCGATTCATATTCAATACATACATGATCCTAATTCTTATGAAAAAAATTATTAAAAGCTTAAATAAAATTACATAATGTAGCCTCATATTCCATCACATATCCAATGTAATTATAAAAAAATCCAATCACAAAGCCTCGGTAGTTGCGAAAAACACCACCACATAATGATGAAATTGATTATCCAAAAGGTGTTACTGAAACATCAACCATAATCCATGGACTAATTGGGGGAATCAAACGAATACATTTTAAACTTATAAGTCTTCTTCATTATGAATTGAAACCCCAATACTTTAAGTGTGATTAGGAAAGATATATAGTTTACCAAACATTCCATTTTGTACCATAGAAGCTGCAAACATGTACCTGTGAACTAACCGTCCCTCTAGTATGAACCGATGGCCTAATGTTATCATAGAAAGCAGAATTCTTGATTGTTCATGTCAATGAAACAGCTAATGCAACACCAATATGTAACAGATATTTAATCTAGTTTTTATGATTGTGTCTAGTTGTGATTTTGGATATCAACACCTCAAAAGTGATTCTCTTATCCACATATATTCCAAGCAGAACATGAAAATAATCTCAAAAGACACAAGTAAAAGAGAAATAAATAAAAAATGTTTTCACACACTCTAATTCTTTTATAAAAAGGTGGAAATAATAATCCTTGATGATACCCACCCCTTACAACTAATAATGGGTGGGGAATATTTTTTTCTAGATTTTACAAAGAAGAATATCTCTAGTAGACTAAATGAATGAATCTTGAATTTTAAGACCCATGCTGGGAAATTACAACCACTATCATTACTCATCTAATAAAAACCACAACATTTATAGACAGGAATCGTATAATTGAGAAAAATAAGAATTTATAAATACACAAATTAGTAGCATCAGATTTCATAAGAAAGGAAAGTAGAAAAATCATGTCATGCCTATGCCAATTGGTATGAAGATTAGAAATAGATTGGTGTCTTATATTGGCATGAATATGTATGTTCTCACTGATAGGATTATGAATCCAATTGGTTATCTAGTAGTGAGGGTAGGAATGCATATAAAAAGTCCATATTGAGTCAATCATAATCATATTAATGAATTTACATATATCATGCCATGTGTATGGGACAATAAAAAGTGAGTACATATTCATCAAATTTTAATTAAACATGTAGTACATGAACTCCATAGATTGGTATTTCAAATTAAATAGAATCCATGTTAAAATAGAAATAATGGGGTGATTCAAAATTATGAGATCCTTAATCCCAAGAACTCAACTAACCTTGGATTTAATACATTCCTTCAAAGCAAATATAATAAATTTTCTCTCATTAATTGACACTATCAATATGATATTGATAATCATTCCCTAAAGTTTCTTAATACGACCATGAGACTATTTTTAAATAAGAGAGGAATACAAAAACTGTGAGTTATTCACTGAATTTACCAAGAAATACTATAAAAAATGGGACATAGATTTCTATTTATATTTATTCAACTGATTAATAATACTAAAAAATTTATCCTCAAGATGAAATATTCTATCATTCCCCCAAAATAATGGATCTCCTTGATAAATAAAACGAATATATTCCCTCTTGAAACCAAGCATTCTAAAAATTATGTTATTCTTTGACCCCTAAATCCCCATACCGAACATACATTATGAGTCATTCTATCATATTTATATCCCCAAAAAATATTCATAATGTTAAAATATAATTCTGATGTAATTTAATTTTTTATAGGAGGAATATCAAAGTAGACATATATCATCCACATAGAACAAATGGTAAGAAGGGAACATAAACAATCTAGTCCTGATCCATGTAAATAATCCAATATTAAAGATATCATTCATTAATCCTCAAATATAGTCATTAGAAATTAATAATAGATGTCCGGATAAGAGATCACTCGGCCTAACTACCCTATTGAATTTGGAGAAACCTATGGGGAAATCATTAATAAGAATGAAATGACTCACATAATATATTATTGTATTGATTATTCTAATAATAACAATGTAAAGTACATACTAAATGAGAATGACCATAATGAGTTTCCATTTTAATGTAACCAAATATTATAATATATCAATATTTAATTAAAAATTTCAATCTACAGGCTTCCTCTTTAAGAAATTACCACTCTACGTTGTAAGAAAGAGGTAGTTTTGAATGTTTCTACGAGGGACAAACCCATAAAACTTCATAGAGGAAAACTCCTTTTCCACATTCCCTAATCTAAGGGAATTGATTTCGAAAAAAATTGAAATTTTACTACAAATAGCAATAGGCCGGAAATCCCTCATGTCAATAGAGTTTTCTTTTAGGGAATAAGTGCAATGAAGTTAACATTGAGACCATGAGGGATATGAGCATGAATGAAGAATTATTTAACAGAATTAACCACCAAATTGTGAATAATATATCAATAATGCATAAATAATTTATTGAAGAACCATTATGATCTGGAATATTACCAATGTATAGAGAAAAAACCTATCCCAGACCTCCTACTCATAGGCGACTGATGTAAACTCACAATTCAATGAAGATAAAATTAAGAGTTATATATTATGAAAATAATTAAATTGGTTAAATTTTTATTTTATGATATTATTTATACCCATGGTAGTCATATATTCTAAATTAGACACTTTTTAACCATTTGGAAGAAACTATTCAATTATATTTTAAATAAAACCAAGAGTTCTCCTCTTATCTCTTATAAATGGTAATCTCTTATTATCTTCTCCTCACACTTGAAAATCATTTTCTTCCCCTATAATCTTCAAAAATACCTGAATTTAACACCTAATTGCAATATGATGATATTATTTTTGGCATAAAACTATTAATGGTTTTATTATGGAGTGAATAAAAAGATATCATCCAAACAAGAAGTATTTTTTTAATCGAATAAGTCGACATTATTTATTTTTACAATCCATGAAAATATTAATCAAAGAAAATTCAATAATATATAAATTATAATAAATATACTAATATATCATTATAAAATTTTAATCACCAATACCCATCTCTAAATTCAACTAATAATAATTGAATTAATCATTCATGACTATTATAGACTACTACATCACGAGTTGATATATTTTATTATACATCACCATCTCTCATGAATAATTATAAATATGAAATTAATTTTTATATGGGATATTCATGAAATATTTATCATTATTAAATAAAATTATATCAATTGCATTTTTTACATTTCAATGAAGATAAAAATGATAAATTTGATTGTGTGTTTGTTTGATATATCACCTCCACAAAGTGATATGATTCATTTTTCCTGACCAAGTAAATCGGATGATATATAAAACTATATAATAAATTTAATATGAGAAAAACTTCATTATTATTATTCTTTAATGATAAAATTATACTTATCTTCATTCAATTATAATCCTTGAAAATTGAAATGTTACTCATGTTTACGTATGTCATACTTACTCAAATATTATAACATAATTTATTTTTCATAATAATATATAATGGTTTGATTGAAATATGTAGCATCGATATAAAAATTATAATCATTTCGAGAATATTATTTTGTACAGTAGGGAAGAATAACAAAATTGACTATATATATTATACCAATGTCAATTTGGATTCATGTAATAAATATTGTCGAAACATTCGACATCAACATAAATAATTAATTACTTGTTATAATGTTATAATAACTAATATAAAAGGAATAATATAGTATAAAAACGACCACAAGAATGTAATTAATTAAACTATGTTTAATATTCTTGAAGATAAGGATTTAATGTGAAGAGTCGTACTCAAGGAAAGGGGAATTCTTTTAAAAATCTTTTATAATTTTCCCCTTTCAAGATTTTGTAAAAAATACAGGATGAATGTTTTTAACATATAAGAGATGAACAAAATTTCCTTCTTTAATCTCCCTTAAATTGTATTATTAGTCCATTATGTCTTTTATATTTTATTTTATAATATATTTTATTAAATTTATGAGTTCACAACATTCAAAAAATAAAAAATGATTTCATGGTGGAAAAGTTATTTTTCTATTATGTAAGATTTATATGTTATTATTATTTTGTTTTTTTCTTGGTAATTATTTATGAGTATGGGGTTATATGATAGGACATGTGTGGGTGATCATGTGATATCTCTCTATGGAATTTGGTAATGGGATTGAGGGAGCATGCATGGTTTCAAATAAGATATTAATAGAATATACTATATTGTATATCCCAAATGTAAATTTGGAGTTTACTCTCGTTGTAGATAAGAGAACTACATTAATTGTAAAATTATTTATATATGGTTTCAAAATTGTTCATTATTTCTTTTTATCTATATTTTTTTAGGAATCATAGTTATTCCTTAGGTAATATAATAATCTTATGCTTTATGGGAGAAAATTATTACATTGTGAAATTTTTTTCATCAGTTCATTAGTATTGTTGGAATAATGTTTACATTTTTCTTATTTCCCTTACTTATCATTTTATTTTCATCCCAGAACTTTAATTTTTTTCTCTAGGTTTGTTCGAGTGTACCAATAAGGATGATATCCATGAAAAAATATGTATATTTTTCAAAACGAGAATCAATGTTTCATTTTAATGTCATTTGTTTTGTGGCAAAAATGGAGACTAATTATAATTGTTCACATTTAACGTACGAGTTTAAATTTTCAGATATTCTACTAATTATCTAAAACATTAAACTATTAAAATGTTCAAAATTTTAAGATTATAAATTCATGTTAAAAAACAATATAAAATGTAATGTTTAAGGAAATTTCTTTTGATTTTGTATAATAGGATGGTTTAAAGAACATTAGTAGTTATGATGTTATTTTATAAGAAGATAAAATTTTATATATAATGGTAATTGTTATCCTTGATGAAAGAGTGATAGTTAATTTAGATAAATTTATGAGTTTTATGTAACATGAATAAGTATATTTTAGTATATCTGTTATTAGAAGATGATATATTAGGATTTTATATCTCATAGTATACTTTTTTAGTAAATGGATAAATCCATTACAAATAAATTTAAGAATTTATGTAAAGTATAATGTAGTGGTTATCAAAATGAGAAACTAAACGAAATGGGATATGTAATGATAACTATTGTGTTAATTATAAAAAACAATTAAGTAATTATTAACCACTAAATCCTTGGTGAGTAATATAATTAATCATATACGAGAGATAATAATCCTTTTGGAAGATTAGTAAACTATTATCTTAAAGGTAAATATAATCAACAATATATGTGTCACAGATGATGAAATAATCACTTTGTAAATGTTTAAATTTGAATTAATTTTTTTATGTTATAGTAGAGGTCATAATTAACAACCTTCCAATTTAAAAGTAATTAATCAGTTGGCTACAATAACTTGAAATCATTTCTCCCTAATTTATTAAAAGAATGTTTTAAATATATGCAGTATAGTAATTATATAAAAATTATGTATTCAAATAGTGTCATAGGAATGGGATTAGTAGAAAAGTAGAGATATTTATTTAGGAATAGATAATTCTATTATAATTTTATATGAGGAATCTACAAATGATTTATGAATGATATGAAATATTTATTGGATCTTGTAATCACATTAGTAAATATAATGATATTATTCATGTCATTATTTGTGAATTAAATTGATAATGAATAACATGGAGAAACATGTTTATGGGCTTATAATGAACTCATAAATATTATGATAACTATATATAATGGATTCAACTGTTATAATATTTTTATAGATGATAAAATGTTTTCAAGTATTAATATGCATCTGATGATGGGATTTCATTGGAATACTTTTTTATAATATTTTTATATATTACATTTATGTTTTTCATTTGAAATTATTATTTGAGTAATAATTTTATATTCATTTAAAAAATTTATAATGTTATGTATATCCAATAATGTGATTATGATTATTTAATTGGATTTATTAGTTTTATATACTATTTATACAATATTAATGGTATGGTATATCATTTGAGGTTAAAAATGGATATGATTATTTTTAAATATTTTTCTCAAATTTTTATATGTTTTATGAAAATTATATAGTTTCAGAAAAGGGAAAATATATAGGATGGGTGACAAGAAATCATTTATGTAAAGGTAGTGAGAATCAAACAATCAAAGTATGTGAGACACCGTGTTATCGACTACAACTAGCTTATGTGATTTCCCTATTAGTAAGATTATTAATTTTTAGTTAAATTATTTTATTTATGAAGAATAATTTAATTTTAGGAACCTATTTTTTATCAAATAGATATACAAGATAATGAAAAATGATTTTCTGGTTATTTAATTTATGTTATTTCAAAGACTGTGTTGTCAAATTTTAATTATTTTTGGTTTTCAATCACAGTAATGAATATATTACCTGAGAAATATTATGGATAGTTAATTTTTAAATGATCTATACTGATTTCCTAGTGTCATTTTTTAATGATAAATATTATTGTGTTTTATCAACATTTACCGGATTATTCATTTTGGATAAATTTGTTATCTTATTTTAATATTTTTCATTTTTCATAATTTCTTTGGATATGAGTAATCTATTACCAGAATTTGGTGTATTCAGTTGTCTGTATATGTTTATTTTAATGATTAATTCAACAAACATTTCTCTTAAATACTATTCATTTGGGGGGGGGATTAGTTTGGTGGAAATTCATAATATTTTGATTCTATAAATTTATGGTAAATGTTTTATCATATTTTATTATTCCAAGTATTAAAACCATTACTCAAATATAAAATAAATATCATAAAAAACATCATCTATTTATATTTCCTATTCAATTTACATGATTTCATACATGGAAGCATAATATGTGTTATATCAAGCAGCCTTTTTTTACTTCATTTTTTTCATTTAATAGTGTGTTTTTATTGACCCTTGTTTTAATGTGTAATTTTAGTAAATTTATTCTCTGTATAAAAACACTAATTACTAATAACTTGTTGAAATTGTTAGTTAGAAATTTATAATTTGTGGCGTGGATAATATTATAACAAATTTTTTCAAAAAATTATTTACGATGTTAGATAGTCTACAAAATATTCAACATTAATTTTAATCAAAACAAAGACTATTTTATTTTTAATTTTACAGTTATAACCAATAAGATAAAATAGTGTGTATGAAAATGATTAAAAAAAATTGAATATATTTTATACACATTTATATCTAGTTAATTTTTTATAGTCTAATTAATTATAAAATAACATATAACCCATTTTAAATGAAATGTTTTTCTGAAGAAAATATTTAAATTCAAATATATTTTAATACAAAAGTAAATAAATAAACCATTTATTGTAGATTATATTAGTTATATCTCATAATATATATTCAGTTTAATTTTCAACATTGATAATGCATTTTTAATGATATAAGAATAACTGCAATTTACATTGAAATGGTGTAATTTTTTAAAAAGCTGATTTTTCTGCATATTTATGGTGATGTTTTTTTAAATTTCAATTTAAAATCTTTTATAAATAAATATTTTACAATATATTCTTATTTAGATCAATATTATCAAAATTTAATTTCATCTGTTTTGTGGGTCTTTTCTTATTAGTTTCAGGTTTTTATGAATACTAAATATACAAGATTTTAATTACCAAAAACATTTAGATTTATATAAATTATAGTATTATGTTATATATATATTGATTTTAATGTATATTTACGTCAATTTTCTTTCATAAAATTGGAATTAGTTCATTGGAATCAATTTGGCATTGAATTTTGATATAAAAACATTTCAACGTTTTCAATGATTTTACATGAATAAATTGTTTTCACCCCCATCAACATGATTTCTATTCAAATAATTTTAATCAATAATTTGATTTCAATTTTGAAACATTTATTCAATATTTATAATCATAAGGTAAAAATTTATTAAATTAGATCATTTTATTTTTGGATTGTTTGGATTGTAACATTAGTAATTCTTGATACCTTAGTTATGGTTAAATCAGGTAATTATGTTTAAATATAATATAATATATATTATAAATTTACCATTGAAATATTAATAATTTTAATTGATGAATTATTTTTTTAAAAAATATTTGGTCTTCTTTTATGAACTCTTGTTGACACATGTATTACCTTAATCCCATTATAGTATTTTAATTTAAAAACAATCAAACATATGAAACTATTGTTCTTAACAAGTGAAATATTATTAATATGGGGTTTTCTGTAGGATATGTTTGACTAATAATTATATTCGGAACAAGACAATATATATATTAATTATAATATTTTGATTAATATTTTTAGTTTATAAATAATTAATTTAGATTAGTACACAATAATAAATCATGGATTTTTTATATAATGTAATCGTTAAGTAAATGTTATTAAAAATATTAAAATAAATATAATTTAATGTAACTATTATTATTTTATAAATTTTAATTTAATTTTACTTATTATATATGTTTATTTCTATTTCATGATTATATTTTTTGTTTTTATTTTTATAAGAGAACAATGACAAAATTATCATTAATGATATTTTAAAATAATTAATATTTTATTGAATGGCATAAAATCTCAAAATATATAAAATTATTCTTATTGATTTCTATTTGTCATATAATATCCTCCAAAACACATTTAATTTTAACTGTAATTTTTATAATTATTATATTAACTGAAATTGTGTAAAGTACATGATATCGCAACAACAGTTATAGTGATTTAAAAAGTGTTAAAAAATATAAGGATTAAAAAACATACCAAACCTAATATTCATAGAATGAATTTATTTCGATGCATACATGTAAAATTTCATAATGACTCACATTTTATCTCTTTTTATTTGGAAATTAATAATTTTTTTTATTAAATTACATGAGTTCCCCTATCATCTGTTATAAATTGGCACACATTATTCTCTTTTTTTAAACATCAAAACCTTTTTATTTTAACAAATATCTACCCAAATACATTTATAGAATCCCTCTTCATATTATAGATCTATTATTTTATCCATTTCATTATCCTTGGTTGCCTTAAAGTGTGAGGAAAAGGATATCATCAGAATAAGTCTTATTGTTTTAATCAAGTATATTTCTTACACTTCCATAAAATATTCTTCAAAATTTATAAATAATAACTATAGTATTATAAATATAATGGTATGTTATTATGATAATATAATCACCTAAATATTCTTTACATTCATCAAATTGGAAAATAATTAATTGTGACTATGAGTAGTGAACTACAACTTTATTGACCTAAATATTTATTTTTCGATAATATGGTCTCAAGAAAAATTATAATAATGAAATTAATCATTATATGTTTTAATGATGGCATATATATGATTATTATTGTATAATATATCACATAATTTATTAATTTTCTATTGAAATATACAATATTACATTATTCGTGTATGCATTTAAACTATCCCATCTACCAAGTGATTTTATTCGTTTTTCATCACACCATGAAATTGATGATATATATAAGTATATTTAAATATTTATTATTATAATATGTATAAAATGATCAATTTTAAAATATAAAATATTATATAACAACTATCCATAAGGATCAATGATAAATTGTAATGTTACACATGCATACATTTGTCTTTCCATATCAATGATAAGAACATGTTTTATTTTACATAACCATAAAAATGGTTTTGTTTAATATAAAAAAATTTGTACAAAAATGATATTAATTTCCTGATTATTATTCTCTAATATCATCAAAATTATTTGTGTGAAATTAAATATATAAGTAATTTCCTTAACATTTTCATAATGGATATATAATTAATATTAATCATTATAAAGGTTCATAATAATTTAAATAAGATACATGTGTTTGTCATCCAAGATGATAAATATTGACTGTGATGAGTCATAATCATTGTAACAAACATTCTATTAAATATATCATTTAATGTGAATTTTTTTTATATTTATATAGAATCCAAAAGGAATGTTTTTAACATATACAACAATAATATAAATTCCCAATTTCATATCTCTCTTATATTTTTGTGATTATTTTACATGTTTATAATTTTATTTTTATATAATGTTTTTTCAATAATTATTGCACAACTTATTAAAAATGAATCTTTTTTCAAATAAAAAAATTAATTTTTATTTAATTCAATATTTATTTTTTATGATTATGTTATTAATATAGGTAATTTTATATGATTAGGGGTGGATTCATGACAAATTTAGGGTGAGTGATCCCATTATAGCTCTCCAATTCATTTAGTAGTGGGACGAAGTGAAAATATAGGGTTTCTATTTAAATATTAAGTAAATATATTGTAGTGGGTATTCCAAATGTATCCATGAAGGATACTCCCAATGAATACCTAAGAGTTATAGAATAAGTATGAGTTATATGAAAATGATTCCACATTTTATCTTTATTATTTTTATTTTCTAAATATTTTCAAAATATTCTTATGATATCACGAGGTAAGATAAAGAAATTATGTTTTATGGGTTAAATGTACCACTTTTTAAAAAGGATTTAGTGGGTTCACTAGTATTAATATACAAGTGGTTTACTCTCTTATATCTGTTAGTTACAATTTTCATTACATACCATGTTTTAGGATGTTTTTAATGGGTTTTGTTGGAGAGTTGGGACATGGATGATATCAATGAGATATATATAATGATTTTTACAAAGAGAAACCATGTTTTATATTAAATAGATTGTTTGTTGAAAAATTTATATAGAGTAGGAGTGTCCAATTTTAATCAATGATTTTAATTTATATGATTGTTTTCACATTCTATAAAAATATAAACATTAAGGGTCCTTGTATTTTTATATAATTGAATTCTAGTATAAAAATACTATAATATTTAATATTAATGGCCGGGTTATTATATTATTTCTTCCACGTCTATATTTTCCTTACTATTAATGTTCGCATCATTTTTTGGAAAGACAATGGTTATTATTTTTTTTATGATTTTTAGGATTATTTATCTCATTAAAAAAGTATTTTCAATACAATTTTATTGATTTGGATTTTATTTTAATTTTATTTCAATTTTTTCCATATGTTTTCACATGCATTTACAATAGATAATATATTATCCAATCCAAATTTTCATTTGATAAAACATATTTAATTATTTACAATTTTTAATTATTATTCTTAAAAAATAATTTTTTTTTCTTAATTATACACACATTAACTAATTCAAATCGTTATTTCTTTTTGAATTTCACTTTATTAATGTTTAACTAAATGGGATAATTATTTTATTTTATTATCACATAAAATATTTATGAATAATTAATAAGTAATAATTATTATTTGGATTTTTAATGTATTTTTAATTGATGTTTTTGAATCATTAATTTTGTTCATGTATATTTTATTTTAAAAACATTAAAATATAGTTTCAAAAGTCGTATATTTCCCTTAATCCTAGAATTATGATATCAAAAAGGGAAAAGGTAAAAATTATATTTCATTAATATATAAAATATATAATATTATTACGCTTCCTTTTTATTGTATTGAAAATGAAGTTCTATATATATTACCATGGAAAATGATTTTTATCCAATTAAATTTCAATTAGTGGTTTATTTTTTATTTCTTTTTAAAAAATTATAATTTTTATTATGGAACTCAAGTCCATGGATATTATAATGGCGAATAAAAATATTATTAAAAATAATATTGTTATGATTTTTTTCTTTATCTTTATTTGAACTATCGTCAAATGGAGTTATATTTCATGGTTCACCATATATTATTCTGTTTTAATTTGATCATTTTTATTGATCATATATTTTGTTAAATTTGAATTAATTTATAATGGCATGTATATGTTTTTAAACCCATCTTATTCAGTTTTTTAATGAGTATGGAGTAATCTATATTAAGAAATTAATGGAAACCCATCATCATTTTATCGATTCATTATGTTATGGTTTTTAAATTTTGGGAATCATGTTTTTTTATTCAGGATGTTCTATGATTTATTTATTGTTTTCATGTTGAAAATTTATGTTTGGATTATAAATTCAGTAAAACAAATATATCACAATGAAATATTTTTTAAAGGAACGTATACCATGACATATATTTGTTATATAAACATAATAACAATTATATTGGTTCACTATGGATAACTATTGTATATTTTATCATAGCTTATGATTTTACTATTGAAATGGTTTTCTTGTAACTTTTTTCATAATGATAATAAACACTCTTTTTATGATTGTTTCACTTTAAACCTTATGCTTGAGGATCATGTTATCTAATTAATGTTTTCTTTCAAATTACATGTTATTTTTTTATTATTTTGGATTTTATTTCTATATTTTGTTTTTATTTTTGAAACTAAATGATTTATGATGAATTTAATATAGATAAATTTATTTATTTATGAATTTACATATGTTCTTTATCTAATAGATAGAATTTCTATTATTTAATCAATTACGTGTCATTTTAGATGCACATTTTTTATATTGTCTCTTCCCTATGATTTTAATCAGATTATGCATCATTAAATTTCAATTAATATATTTAGATTATCAAAACATGTATATTAATTGTTAAATAAGAGATCTTACATTTCTAGTCTCTATGATACAAAAAGTATTTTCCCATAAGTATTGTGATTTTTTGTTGATGGATTGACAAAACTATGTCGTTGATTTTTTATTAGTACATATTTTCCTTCGTAACCATCAACTTGAAACATATTGGGGTTTATTTATTAAGGTTAATAGATTTAGTGTATGGATCAATTATTTTAGAGACTATTTTAGATATTTTTTGAGATTTGTTAAGTTATATATTTTTATAGTTCTATAGAAACATATAAAAAACCTTAGGCTATATTATATGTATAAGATGATATCAAAAAATATTGGTAAATTCATATTCATGTGCTATTCACATTAATACATCTCTTTCTAACTACTTAAATGTGTAAGTAAATATGGAATAAATTCAAAATGTGTTATTCACCAAAATTGAGATTGTTTGGCTACTGACTCGTACATCACCCTAATGACCAATGAGTGAGCTAATATCTTAAAACTAAGATAGAACCCCTTGAGAGATAATCTTTGGTTGATCATTTTTTGTGGATTAATTTATTTCATCTTACATTTTAGGTAATTATGTAATAAATCACACATAACAAAATTTATTAAAAAATTAAAAAATTAACTATGTATACATTTTTCCACAATATATAACATTTAAAAAGAGGCATTTTCACGTCCAGAAAATTATTCAAGTCCTTAATCTTGACTTCTTCATTATTCTCACCAAACATTAAACCTGGGGTAAATTTTTGTTTATAGTTGAATTAGAAAAAATACCTTATAAAGAGACATAAAATGTAGAAATATATTGTTCTAGTGAAAAAATTGAAAACCCATAAAATTTATAATCATACATCATTATTCATCGATCGAATGAAAAAAATAATTTCCACAAAAAAAAACAAAAATAGTTTTCTCAAAGAAGAATATTGGAACCCATTACCGACAATCAAATCCCCTCGATCACATAATAAATAAATTATATTAATATCCCTAGTAATTAATACCTGGTTTCATGTAAATTATATTGGGGAAACCTCAACCATAAATCTCTCTGTCATGTCTATTGATAAAAGGTACATTACTCAATGCATTATAGATCTATAATTTGTCACAACAATTATAATAAATTATTTCTGTTCAAACATTAATCATGGGATATAACTGATCTCAAACCATACTATATGATATATCAGGCTCAACTGTTTCATATATATATATATATATATTTATAATTTATATATAGAAGGGAAAGTGGGTTTTTATTTAAAAATAAAACTAAGAGGTGTATATAAATCTATAAATCAAAAAATGTTGTGGATGAAAGATATTTTTTTCATCATATATGTTAAAATAGGTAATTAATTTTGTCTAATATAAAGAAAGGATAAAAATTACATAACATGATTCCTTTTAAAAACCAGTGAATAATTGGCAAAGAAATATAAAATATTATTTTTATTTATTTTACATCCACAAAAATTCAATACTAATATATCATATAAAATTATTAATGTCGAAGAAAATTTCATTGTCGGAAAAAATTAAAAGTATCCTTATACAAAATTATAACTTTTCTTAAACCTCTAATGATTTATATATTTCAAAAAAACATTTAATATTTTGTAAAATATCCAATAATTATCTTTTTCATCAATTTAATAATAAATAATAATTTTCTTGAACCTTACAGAAGATCATAGACAAGGGAGAAAAATATTTTGTACATAGTTCATTAATAAAAAAATGATGTTATTTGTTAGTTAGGCTCATCACATATGTTTGAATTATCACATAAGTTCCTTATTATCATGAATAATAGAATATTGTTAATTATTTAATTATTTTATAATCTTTTACATTTTTTTTATTCTTTTCATTTACATGTTATAATCAATTATATAATAAATTAAGATCATGTCACAAATTTTTATGATATTATACTCAAATACTTTAAATTATTTTAGTAATTATTCTATTCTAAAATATATATTTATTCACTATTCTCAAAAAAATGTATCAAGAAATAATTATAATCTATATAAATCATATATACATTGGAATCAAATCATGGGTAGGTTTATGAAAAATAATCTATGTTACAATCATGGAGATGGTAGGTCATAAGCATGCATGAGTAGAATTTACATTTCCCAATGATAAATTCGGAAGGAATTGAGAATAATTATAAGAACAAGGTAAATAAACAAAAAAAATTCACATATGAATAAATTATTTTCCATCTTTGTATGTTTTTATTATGCAATTATTTCTTTAGTGATCATAAATTAATAATATTAACTATATAATGAATAATTTATATTTTTGTAATATTAATAAATAAATAAGGAATAAGTATATTCAATAAACAATATCTATATTCATCATTGAAAATGGTGATGTATAGTGAATCATGTCCTTCATGGTGTCCATAGTCTATATACAGACTATAGTAATATTTTCATATTTAATTTTTTTGTTAAATTAGTGGGGGATAAATAATGGTTATACCATAGAAATAATAATAATTATATTTAGTATTTAAAAAATTTAATTATATACATATATATAGAATGAGATTAATGAAGTGTGTATGTGCAGAATAATAAAATGATGATAAAGGGAATGAAAATTTTTAGATGATTGTTAAAATAATGTCTTGGAGTATACTTTCATAATGATGTAATTATGGATAATTAATGAGGATAGATACACTAAATTGTGTGTGGTGGATATAGAAATATAATGTTTGTTTATTTTTTTTAATTTTTTTTATAAATATGTGTATTCAAAACTGTTTAATTTGAATCCATTTATAGGTGAGAATGAGGGGAAATTCATTGGAAACTAACGTTTGGTAAGATTCTAGACTATGATTACATGATTTCATATTGAGTCATGTAGAAAAATGACTATTAGACATTTATATATGTATTCCCAACATAATAATATATTATAAATACAATAAATTTAAAATTTATTTATTATGATTTGATATGAGTTTAATTAACCATTTTAAATATATTAATATTGATTAATATTGGTCTTTTGTAATTAATATATGACTAAAAATATAATATTATTATTTAGTCAAATTTTAAATGTGATTCATCTAAATATGAAATCCATTCAATAAAATTTAATTATTACATATTAAGAAATTATCTTTTAATTTAAATCACACAGTGAGTGGGAAATTATAATTAATATAAAAACATGTAATCATTTACTATTGTATATAATAATTTACAATTATTCACATATAATTTTTTTTTAAAATGAATTATATAAATTTTAAAAATCATACTAGTGTCATTATTTAAAATTTTAAAATTTAATTTAAATTCAAAATATTTATAAAATTAATATTCTAAAAAAATATGTTTTTTAGTTTTCTGGTTAATATCAATCTAGATAATTTAATTATATATATAATTTAAAATCACCATATAAATAATTTTTATATAGTGATAAAATTTATTATATAAAAATTTAGTATATAAAAATTTTATTTGAATGATAATAAATTTTAATAATTATACGTATAATGTTTGGAACATTATTTTTAGTAAAACAATTTCAATAATATTTATATATTTCTGTAAATTTCTCAATGTACTGAATTTTATTTATTTAAATTGGATTATAAGAATATATATAAGGGATTTATATATATTCAAGTGATCCAATTGAAATTGTTATCATAATATTTTTTAAATAACAAAAATATACAAACACAATATTTTTTAGAATATATTACATAAGTTCATAAAATTTTAAACAAATTTGTTCTCATGTAGGTATATTATTTTGAAATTTTAAATTATTCAAGTACATACATTCAGATTTCTGAAATTTTTAATTTTATTTTAAATATATCTATATCTTTGTTATAATGATATAAAATTTAATTATTTGGTAAAATATAATGTATCAATATTAAACCAAATGATCAATTATCTAGATAAATACATAAAAATAATGGTACTTATATTTTGGTATAATTAATATTAAAATGATGTAAATTTTATAGAATTAATGTTACAAATTTTTTAAAAACATTTTTGAAAGAAATATAATGACATTAAATTTCTTATATAAGAATATTTCTTCCCTGTAAAAAATAATATTTGAACTATGTAAATTTAATCTCTCAAATTAATTATTATATTTAGTTTTTAATGTTTATATATTCATATTTTAATGTTATATATCCCCACTATATCTCTGATTATGATATATTAACAATGTATTCTCTAATGGTAGTCGCATGTATTGATTCTCATAGCATAAACCTAGTGAAAATATCCATGAATTTAAATTTATAAAACATATCATTTAAATCATAAAAAATTGCTCATTTTTATACGGTCTCACTTTAATGGATCACCATGATAAGAAATGACCTTTCCAACCATGGTAAAATGGACTTTATAAAGGATAATTATTCAAGTCAATTCTATTTAATACTTTCATTGACAACATAACATCATTACAACAATTTTTATTTTTCAATTAAATTCAATATTAAAATGTTCATATTTTATAATAACATATAACCATATAATTATATATTAGTCTAGTGTATAGAATATTCAATCTACGTAATAATTATTTATAGAAAATAATTTTTTAAATTTCATTTTGTTAATGAATGTTTAAGATAATATTTTATGGTGATCATAGTTTATTTCCACTTTTGTAGTTTGGTTCGATGATATCCATTATTGATGAAGAAGGTATATGGTGTGTATTTATATAATATATGATATTTTTTCATCCATTCATGAATATATATTAGAAACATATTCTTGTAGATAATAATGTGTCTATAAACATAGAACTATGGAATTTTATGTATAGTTACACATCCCTTGTGTTCATTTTACTCGTGTTCGTGTTGGAATAAATTGTAATGAGATTTCACAACACTTTTCCAACCAAACTGATCCTAGAACTATTTTTCCATTATCATGGGATTTTTCTAATATGGTCTTGTAATAAATAATGACTTTTTTTTCCAATAAATCATTAATAATCATTAAATGAAAATAAAAACCCCTTTGAATGCATAAAAAATAACATTAATAATAGGCTTTTATATATTTGGATATTGTACTAACCATTGTACCATATTCAAAATAAAATTCTATAATGAACATATTCATGGACTCGTTAATTGGTGATCTATAATGGTTCACACACATTATATATTCTATATCATGCTCAACTAACTTCCATGATCAATAACGGGGATAAATACTTTTCCAAATCTATTTCTGGGTCACCCATGAGATAGTATGTGGCTCAAACCTTATTATAAGATTTATCATCCTCAATTGTGAGTTAATATGGCACTACTCCCATTATATATGATATATCATAGTGACACGTTTGTTATAATAAAGCTCAACCATTCTTATAAATATTTTCACACTCACCTTGTATTCATATAATGATCACAGACCATATCATGAATAAAATATTTAATGATTTTTCATTTTTATCAGAAAATCCTTTTTTTAATCAGCATTAATCCTTCATAAAATATCATTTCTATATCAATTTACCTTTATCAAAATAACTTCTATTATCAAAAAATTCTCACATAGTAAATAACATTATTAGTATAAGTATTTTAAAAATTGTTAAAATTACATCCTATCTAGAAAAATAATAATTAAATAGTTATAACTTTTTTTAATCAACATAAATATTAAATTGAACAATGTCTAAAAATGATGATAATTGAACAAAAATACAATTATGTAGAATGTATGCGATAAAAATTATGATTAAAATTTCCATTTTCAAATGATCATTTTAGATTTAATTTATGTATTATTTTTATCATATTCTATCGTTGTGAATGAGAAATAAACACAACTCTTTGTGGCTATGGTAGGTCCACACATACGCACGGACAACATTATCATTTTTCATGTACATAAAATGGTAACAATAAAAATTATATACTATGTTTTAAAAATGATAAATATTTAATTAGTACCAAATATAAAAATTAATAACATCATTATAAATGATACATGAGAGACGATTATGAAGAATGCATTATCGTTGTTCTCATGGAAGTAGCCCATAGTACACACCAATGAGAAATTCTTTTCAATAAGATGGAAGAGGATATATATATTGTTTATTTGAAATAAATAAGTACTTATAATGATATTTTGGATATTTTATTTTTTATATTATCACATTTTATAAAAGAATGATTTACGTGGAAGATGGTACAAAAATAAAATAATCATATTAAATACAAACCATTTATTTTGAAAACCTTTGTTGACTATAATATTAAGAACCAAAATGGAAGAATATATACATAATAATTACTATTGAATAAAATTATGTATTTTTGGAATTAATTTTATTAGGTTCTGTATTATCATTTTTTTAAATTGTTATTAATTGAGAAGAGGTTTCCTTTTATAAGGGAAAAGAGGTGTAATCTTGGAATAAATAAAATAAAATAAAATAAATATAAATTATTTTTCAAATATAAAAAATTAAAAAGAGATGAATTTATAATATAATATTAAAATGGTCTATATACATTCATCCATCAATTATTAATAATTTCTTACTACAATTAAACCATTTAATATTGGTTTTAAACTATATCAAACAATATTAATTCATAAAATGACACAATTGAATCATAAACTTCGAGGGTCAATATATTGACTATAAAATAAATAATTAGAGAATAATAGAGCGTGTATTCCATTTATAAATATATTATAATATCTTGAATGAATTTATGTTTTTATAATTTTAAATAATTTTAAAAAATATCAATTAATACAGAATATTCATAAGGCCAATTTTATGAACAATTCATTATAATATTTTTAATAGTATAAATAAAAATTTTATTAAAAAATTTAATTATATGCAGATAATTTCATAGTAACAACATATTTTTAACATGTAATTTATAAAAAAATATATTCTTTTTTTATAAGTTTATTAATTATATAACGATCGGGCCTTAAACATTATATAATCATGATTTAAATGATTAAATAATATAGTGTATCTTTTCATGATTTGAGTTTTAGATAATTAGACATAAAAATTACATTACATATCAAAAATTACAATGTAGACACTTCTACTCAGTTTCCATTTTTTTCATAAAATAAAAACTCTTGACTAAATGAGACATGTCTAGTTCCATGTTTTTTAGAGCCTGAATTTTACTTGATCCCATCCATGACTGTATTCCACTTAATGTCCAATGAAAAAAATTTAAAAAACATGGGATGAGCATAAAAAGCTCAGTAAGGGATACACATAGAGGGAAGCTTTTGGATTTTCAAAACAGTAAGTAAGCCATTAATAATCTATCATAAGTAACACATTTCAACATTATGAAGTAAAAAATAGTCTTAAATGAATAAAAAATAATTGGTTACCCTTTTGTAACCAAAAGATTACTACAAACCTCATATAAATATCCCATAAAATATAAAGGGAAATTGGGAAACAAAAATTCTTAAGTGGAATAACATACAATCGATTTCCACAAATATCACTAAATGGTATAGCCATACGGCCGACTTCTATACCCAATGCATTGGAGGTTATAACATAACCACCCGTCCTGGTTTATTTCAACACCACGTGTCATATGGTATATCATGTAACAACCCATCAAATGTTCTAGTACCATCATAACACATAAAAAATTGAATATATAATCATTTCACTAATAACATTTCATTTGAAATCACAAGAAGTAATTTCAAGATATTGAATTAATCATTAAATTTCCATAAACCATTTGAAAAGTGATTTTTGGATCAAATTGTCCCATAAAAAATTGAATATTTTAATGGAATTATAATTTTATAACATTAATTTCTATATAAATAAATAATCAAAACCATTTTTATAATATAGACATTAAATATAAGGATTCATAATAATAAATCATCAAAATATTTAGAATGATATTTTAGTTAATTATTTTTTTAAAAAAAATGAGAGACTCCTAAAAAAAATAATAGAGGAATAATATTTAATATGAACTTTATTATATCATGAGAATAATGGTATTCATGTTATAATATGAAAAAGGATAGTATATATAAAATATAAGAGTGAATTGGTTCCTAACAACAATGATGTCTCAATGGAAATGTAAATTAAGATGAAATCCCTTCTAAAGATAGTATCCTTATATTAAGGATAAACCAGTCTCATAATTCTGTGTGAAAATTATAAATACACCCAATATAATTGGATATCAATTGTAACACAATTATAGATCATTAAAAAATATTCATAGGATGACATATTCAAGAAATACAAGTTTAACCCAAAGATTTGAAATTGTGTTAAGAAGTTCCGTAGCAAAAATTCAAAAAACTAACGGTGTCACATTAAAATTCAGAAAATGTGCTGATGAGATAAAAAGGGTATCTTATCACATGGACATAAAATTTAAACCAATAAGGATATAGAAGAAAAAATAAAAACATAAAAAGATGAATATTAAAAGATATAACAAAAGGAAGTCTTTTAAAAAAAGGAGGGTGAAAGGTTACCTTACTGATTCAGTAACATAAAAAACATACACCAAATGAAATAAGGACCATAGAATGTGAATGTAAATTCCCATAAATGAATTTATATTAAACAATGAGTAGAATCATGGGAATTACATACACCACTCAATGTTAATAGTGACAAATATAGCATGAATCTCACGGGAATAAAATGTGAGATAGAAACCCCTTACCTCGTTGCAATCAATCGAGTCATATGACCAAAAGATAATAACCACAAAATGAAACACAAAATACCATGAATATAAAATTAATAATGATAATATATATCAATGGAATTATACATTACACCACATGCAATAAATAAGTCGCAAACAATAGAGATCTCATTGAATTAAAAGTGAGATTAGAAATCCCTTTACCTCGTGTCCTACTTGACTCGTATGTTCTGTTTTCTTCCTAAATAATAAACCTTAGTTAATATCTAATTCATTAAAAAATTAAAATTTTACTATTCATTTTATATCTCTTATTTTCTTGCTATAACAACTAGTTAATTATTTGTGCTCATATTAGATATCTTATTGATGTTTGGAACTTAAGTAAAAAATCAACTTAATATAATTACAATTTTTCAACGTGGTCAAAATTCCATTTTCTCTAAAATGATATACATATACTATATATCATATACATCATATATATAGTGTACATGTATTTATAATATTCCATTTCATTTTGAGTTGTGAGATTAAACACACCGTTTATGGAGACGGTAAGGTTTATGTACGCATGAATGCTACTTTCATTTCTATATTATATTTAAAGGAATGAAAACATAATGATACATTGGTATATTATAATTACAGTATAATATAGTATGATATTTATGTTACATATTTTCATTAAATCCATCCATTTTATGTTCCATGTATGTCTTGAACCAATCATATCATCTTGAGGGGGCGGTTGTCCGCACTTCCTCAATGAAATTATTGCATTTACACATAATGGAAACCATAAAGGTATGAATAAAACTAATAATACATAAGCATAAAGAAAAATTAAACATAATATACATCAAATATAATTACATTTACATCATAATGGCCACCATGTTAGGTGGTATGAGATAATAGAACAATCATCATTTCGTGAGTCTTTAGTTTTTCATCAACAGAAACAGTATGTTTTTCACCCATTAGATGGTGGTGTTGTAATTTTAGTTCGAATACATCTTATAAAAACATCCTAGTATATTTTGGATGTTGGTTTTGTTATGAAATAAACTGATAAAGAGTGTTTAGGGGGTTGTATTAGTAAAATAAAATAAAATAAAACAAGAGAATTTTAGAGACATTGTTACCTTTAATTTGGGTAACTTTATTTGGTTTGAACAAAAAGGACATCTTGAAATGCCTACTGCCTAAGTTAAGGCATCTTGAAAGAAGAGCGAGATCTTTAGAGACTATTTATGCTAGGTCTGGGAGAGACAAGGGGCTTGAGAGGTGTATGGAATGGGTTAGAAGTGGTGTCCTTTTATCAGGGGGAGGAGGGTCTCTTTAGGAAAGTGTGAAATTATTATTTTATTATATAACTTTATTAGATTTATAATGGTCCAAAAATAATTAATGAGAAATATAATATGTCTAATGGTCAAAATAAAATAATACAATATGAATTGGATAGGTTTTGGATTTAGTATTAATATTTATAATCTTATTTACTTAAATCATTTATTAATGAGTAAAATACTGCATCATTATTGTGTCATATATAATTTAATTAATTTGATGGAAAAAAATAAAAATAAAAATAACTAGATTTATTAAATATTTTTATATTTCCAAATAATATTTATAGTAGAATAGATGACTTATATAACCCAATGTAATAATTTATTTATTAAAAGATATTTGTTTATTTCAATTTTTCCATTACTTTAAGGTAATTAAAATTAAGTGTAATTATCATTCATAAGTGGCTCCATGGGGTCCCAAAATTGACCCAAGGATGCCAATGTTCGTTAATTACATATCCAATAAGGTTTTTTCAATTGTTAAGGAAATTTAGAATTATTATAATATTCTTTTTACCTTGAAATACACTATTTACATTTAACAGCGGTAAATAAATGTCCAAAGTTACTGTTCAACAAATATTATTTTCATCTTATTGAACCACATTTTAATTAATAATAACAACCATATATGCATGATTTTATAAATTCAATTCAAATAAGCGGTAAAATATCATTTAAATGGAAAAGTCAGTTTTTAACTATTATTAAGTGGTTTCGCTATTCATCAAAAATTGAATCATTTCAAAAAAATACCAAAAATTCAATAGAATATTTATTTGAAATTCCGAATTATAAATGATTTGTAATTTAAAAAATTAAAATCATTGAAGTTTCATTATTTAATTTAAAATTATTTCCCATTGTTAAAACAAATATAGTGTTTTTAAAAAAACTATAACTATCAAAAGATTGACACTTGTTTATGTTCAATTTCAATGTGAAATTAATCCCAATGTCCACCATTGGATTAAATGGTAAAAAAATCAAATTACAATTTATAACCAATTAAAAATACAACATCACCAAATAAATAAATTAGATTAAAACACAGTTTTGAATTAAAATACTATATTTTCACTATTCATCAAAAACTAAATTTTATTAGAAAAATACCAAAATTTTACCCAATGTTAATTTTGAAGACCCGGTTCTAAATAAGAATTTTATTTTATTAAAAAGAACATATAAAAGTGACTAAATCAATTTTTAATGAGGGTTCTCCATCAAAAGGCGGTTAATCTACATTTTAAAGTAAATTATGCTTAAAATTAGATTCCTTCACATTTTAAGAATCTTACTTTTAGTTGAAAAATGCTAAAACATATAACAACCATGTATAAAAATATTGTAGTTAGTTTTGATCATTCCATCCATTACAACGGTTAGGTGTTAACTACTATTTAAAGTAAAAAATTTATATAATTATTTATCAATATGACTCAGCATTGTGTGCAATGTAAGATTTCAAGGAAACCCATTGCTGTGTATCGGGTAAGCCATCGAATCAAAGCATCCCATTTAATGTAAAATAAATATATAATTAAAAAATATTAATAAATGTGAAATTTTATTCCTCGTTATTTACCTGGGATTATACATTTTTTCCCTTTTGGAAATTGTGTCCTCACAATTTAAAACTGTGCTTGGAAACATAATCGAAAGTCCCACATCGGAAAATGTGTCAATAAATATATAACTTTAAAAGAAATAAATATAATAACAAAGGTCACCCAAGATAATCCCATTATAGGATTCCATATAAGAAAATAAGGTTATGTAAAAGAAAACAAACCATCATGTTTTGATGGAGTGTGATAGAAAACATGGTTATGAGAAAGTTAACCACCAGAAAATCACAAACTTTTGATGGGTTAAAGAGTCTCTGATTCCCCAGTATGAAAATTTAATGATGAATTTTTTTTGTTTTAAATTACATTTCGTAATGTTGAGGGATTTATGTATGAGAATATCAAAAAACATAAGGACACATACATACATGTCATGTAGACTTTCATCATTTACTAGAATTCTAACACAAACTCATATTTTCTTTAAACAATGAGTATTCAGGTTGGATTTTTCACATTAAAGGAGCTATAATCAACATTTAGAGAATCACATAATCAATAAAAGATGAACTATATATTTCTCATGTATTTAGTCTTTAACCAAAATCAAAAAGGTTAGTACAAGATCAGATAATCCCCAAAAAGGATAGTTATTTATAAAAAAGAATATTATTCCTAATATCCACAATTCATCAAACAGTACCCTAAGTTCATCAATGACCATTCAATAAACTAAATTCCTTAAAATTCATCAATATAATCTAAACTATCATTGATAATCAAAAACATAGAACAATTTAATCCCACAGTCTTCCACAGTAAATCATAACATTAATCTCCAAATAACATCGACTACTTTTAAAATCTAATACTGAAGTGTAATTAACCAAATCACATATTCTTTATTATAGGATAATAATTTCCATAAATAACAAAAAATAAACTTATTCATAATATAATATAACTAAAAATAATTTCTCATACGAACTAGGGACTTCACAAAGTCTAGTGGTAGGCGATAAATCATAGTTGCACATTGGTTGTGGGTTAGATTCCCACAGCATTGTCTGACGCAACGGCTTGTCACATAGTCTTCATGTTGTCCTTTTTCAAAAACTCTATAATTTTATAACATTCTAAAAAAGAGATAAATTCATCAAAAATAACCTTAACATATTTTAACGACAAAGATTATCTAATAAAATTCATTTTTCATCCCAAAATGTATTAACATGTAATTGCCTAATATTCAAGGATCATATAAACCCAAAATTTTCTTTATAGGTATATCCAAAAAATAAAATATAATTATTCCTTGAATAATATTTTCATATATCAAACATCAGGGTTAAACACACTATAAAAAGTCTTCAAATGTAATCCCATCATCAAAAGACCCTTAATACATTTAATCATTTCACCATCCTAAAATATACTATAACTCTATAATCCCTTATATGTTGACTTCTTACTCATTCAACATTATTCATGATCCATTAATCATTATTTACCAAATTATTCTGAAATACTACTTTCCTAAAAAATCATGAATCATATCCTAATATTAAATAATGTCAAAACATATGTTAAGAAATAATCCAAACCATTCATTGGTCATTGTCAGTTTCTTCATCCTCAATTGGAATGGAATTAGGTATTGGTAAACATATATTTGAATGATCCTGGTGGTCCCATTCATGAAACATCTTCGTAGGAAATTTGTTTGTATAATGACCATGCAAAACAAATTTAAAAAATTCAAATGACCCCTCAGAATGATCTTCTTTCACTTTCCTAGATTAAACTGGATACTTCCTTTTTCCATGGAAGGTTATCAATTTATGACTATCAATCCTATATCGGTATCATCTTCACATCCCATTGAATCATTTTCATGGGTGCTTCTTTCCACATTACTGACACATAGGTTTTTTAACAAACATACCATTATGATTATTACCTGAATTTTCATGTGGATTTTTTCCTCGTATATACGATGCCTCATAAAAATCACCATGGTGTTTGTTTTCAATAATGAATCCATATAGTTGGTTGAGAATTATCACAAGAGATCTCATTATAGCTCTCATTTCATTTAGTTTCTCTTTCATAAAACCATCACAGTTTTCTTCACATCTATTGTTACTTTGGTGCCTGAAAGATCAAGCCATTTATTGAATCCAAAAAGGTCAGTGTGAGTATATCAGTAAAATAATCATATAATATCATATAAGGTGGGTAAATAATTATTCATGTTATCTTAAACTCATTAAAAATAACTACAACTATTTTTAATATGCTAACCACTTTGGTTATGTCACTTATGCTTAGATAACAACCTAACCTATAATGTTATCTAAACCGACCTCTAATACCAACTATAAGGACATGACCTTAAACATTACATAATATTTAATTAAATGAATAATTCACATTGATTATATTTTCTGGATTACAGTTTTAGAGATTTAGGCATAACAATTAAATTACATCTAAAAAATTACAAAGTAGACACTTATACTCAGTTTCCATTTTGTTCATAAAATAAAAACTATTGAATAAATGTGACATGTGTAGTTCCATGTATTAGAAATAATGAATTTTCCATGATCCCATCCTTGACCCTATTCCACTTTATGTCCCCTGAAAAACATTTCGACAACTTGGGATGACCATAAAAAGATCAGTAAGGGATACAGAAAGAAGGAAAACTATAAGATTTATAAACAAAAAGTTAGCCATGTATACTTTATCATATGTAATACTTTTCCCCATTATGAAGTAGTAAATACTCTTCACTGATTTAAAGATCATTTCTCACCCATTTGTAACCAAAATATTACTATAAAATACATTTAAAGTAAAAATAACAAATAAAGATAACATGGGACATAAATTTTCTTAAGTGGAAAAACCATATGGTCGATATCCACAAATATCACTAAATGGAATTGTCATACAGCTGACTTCCGTACCCATTGCATTGGAGGTTATAACATAACCACCTGTCCTGGTTTATCATGGCACCACACGCCATAATTTTTATCATGTAACCAACATTAAAATGTCCATGTACCATAATAACACATAATATATTTCGAATATAATCATTTCAGTATAATCATTTCATTTGACATCACAAGAAGTAATTTCAAGATATTTAAATAATCATTCCATTTTAATAAACCATTTAAAAATATATTTTTGAATCAAAGTGTCCCATACCACATTGAATATTTTAATGGAATTATAATTTTAAAATATTAATTTTTATATAAATAAATACTCAAAACCATTTTTAAAATAATGACATTAAAGATAATAATTTAAAATAAAAAATAATTAAAACATTTGATATGATATTTTAGTTATAGATTTTTAAAAAAAATGAGAAACTCTTGAATACAAATAAATGAGGAATAAAATTTAATATGAAATTTATAATATCATGACAAAAAAGGGATTCAGGATTAAATATGAAAAAGGACAGTATATAAACCATATAAGAGGTAATTTGTGCATAACAACAATGAAGTCTCAATAGAAATGTAAGTTGACATGAAATCCCTTATAAAGAAGGTATCCTTAAATTATTGATAAATCTATCACATATTTATGTGTAAAAAATATAAATAATCCAATTATAAGTGGATATAATGGGTAAAACAATTATAGGTCATTCACACATATTCATAGGATGGAATATTCAAGAAGTACAAGTTTAACCCAAAGAATTGAAATTGGTATAAGAGATTCCCTTGCAAAAAGATGAAAGCCAATCAGCGTCAATTTATAGTTCAAGAAATGTGTTGATGAGATAAAAAGGGTATCTCATAAGATGGACATAAAATTTACATCAATAAGGATATAGAAGAACGTATCCTAACATAATAAGATGTAAATTAAAAGGCATACCAAAAAGAAGTCATTTAAAAAAGGAGGGTGAATGGTTCCCTTACCGATTTGGTAACTTACAAAACATATTCCACATGAATGAAATCCCATATTATGTAGATTTAAATACCCATAAATGAAATTATATTTTAAAAACAGTAGAATCATGGGAATTACATACACCACTCAATGGAAATAGTGACAAATATAACATGAATCTCATAGGAATAAAAAGTGAGATAAAAACCCCTTACCTCATTGTAATCTTTCGAGTCCTATGACCAAAAGATATTAACCACCATGTGAATCACAAAATACCATACATATATAGAGAATCATGATAATATATATCAATTTCCATATAAATTACACCACATGCAATAAATAAGTGGCAAACAATGGAAATCTCATGGAATTAAAGGTTAGATACGAAATCCCCTTATCTCATGTCCTACATGAATTGCCTGTTGCGTGTTATTCATGAATAATAAACATAAGATAATATATAATTCATTACAAAAATTTTTAAATTATATTATTCGTTTTATTTCACTTATTATCTTTCTATAAAAACTACTTAATTATTATGAGTTCAGGATGGATATTTTATCGATGTTCAGAACATGATTAAAAAAATGAACTTGTTATAATAACAATTTATCCATGTGGTCAAAATTACAATATCTCCATAATGATATATCTATTTTATATATCTTAAATGTCATATATATCTAGTTTATATGCATTTATAATATTCCATTTCATTTGGAGTTATGAAATGAAACACACCGTTCATGGTGACAAGAAGTCGTACGTACGAATGAACGCTACTTTCATTTATATTTTATATTAAAAAGAAATGAAAACATAATGATAAATTGGTATATTATAATTCTAGTATAATATGATATGATATTTATGTTACATAATTTCATTATATCCATCTTTTATATATTCCTTGTATGTCATGAACGAATCATATCACCTTGAGGGGCAGTAGTATGCACTTCGTCAAATGAAATAATCGCATTTACCCATAATGGAAACCATAATCGTATGCTATAAATGAATAATATGTAAGCATAAAGAAAACATAATCATAATATACGTCAAATATAAATACATTTTCATCTTATTCGCCACCATGTTTGGAGGTGAGAGATAATCGAACAATCATCATTTCGTAAGGCATTATTTTTCCATCAACAGAAAAATTATATTCATCACCCATTAGAGGGAGGTATGTATAATTTAATTCTAATAATTATTATAAAATCATACTAGTATACTGGAGATACTATTTCTGTTATAAACTAATCGAATAAATAGAGTTTAGGGGGTTGGGGAAGTAAAATAAAACAAAAGAATTTAAGAGAAATAGTTACCTTTAATTTGGGTAACTCCCCTTGGATTTAACCAAAAGGATTTTTTCCTGTGCCTTATGCCTATGAAAATCCATATATGAGGATGAGAGGGATATTTAAAGATTATTTGGTTCAGGTTTGGATGAGCCAAGTGTTTGAGAGGTGTGAGGAATGGGTTAGAAGTGGTTTCCTTTTATAAGGGGGAGGATGGGCTCTTTAGGAATGTTTAAAAATAATTTTAACTTTATAATCATATTCAGTTTCTAAAATTCAAAAACTAATTAATGTCGAATCTACGATGACTCTTGGTCAAAATAAAATAATTATCCAATAATAATTGGACAGGTTTTTGATATTATTTTAATATTTATAATCTTATTTATTTAAATCATTTATTAATGAGGTAAATATTGTATCATTATTGTGTCATATATAATATAATGTATTTGATGTCTAAAAATTATAAAAAAAATAAAATGATGTATTAAACTTTATTATATTTCGAAATAATATTTATAGTTAAAAATATGTCCTATATCACCCCATGTAAAAATTGATTTACTAAATGATATTTTTTAGGTCACTTTTGCCTTTACATTTTGTTAATTAAAATAAAGTGTCGTTATCATTCATAATTGACTCCATGGGGTACCAAAATCTAACCAAGGATGCACATGGTTGGATATTACTCATTAAATATGGTTAGGACATGTGTTAAGGTAATCTGGCATTATTATCATATTTTTGTTACCTTGAATTACCCTATTTACCTTTAACTGCGGTAAATAAAAGTCAAAATTTACTATTCACCAAAAATTATTTTGAACTAATTGAACCACATTAATATACTAAAAACAAGCATTTAAGACAGATTTTCGAAATTAAATTCACAGAAGCAATAATATTTCATTTAAATGAAAAACTCTTTGGTTTTAACTACTACTGAGTTGTTTCAATCTTCATAAAAAGTTAAATCTTTTCAGAAAAATACCAAAAAATTTAGCCTAAGATATATTTGATATTTTTAATTAAAAAATGATGTCTATTTTACAAAATTCAAAATATTAAAGTTGAATTAATTATTTTAAAACTAATTCTCATTTTCAAAAAAATTAGCGTGTTTTTAAGAAACAATAACTATCAAAAGATTAACACTTGTTTATGTCCAATTTCATTGTGAAATTAATTCTAATGACCACAATTGTATTAAATGGTAAGAATATAATCTAATTAAACATTAAAACCAATTAATAATATAATATAACCATGTAAATAAAAAAGATTAAAAGGATGTTTTGAATGATAATACCGAATTTTCACTATCCATCCAAAAACAGAATTTTATCATAAAAATACCAAAATTATACCCAAAGTGAATTTTGATGTCCCGGATCTAAATAATAATTTTATTTTAAAAAAAAGAACATATAAAAGTGACCAAATATAGATTTAATGAGGTCCCTCCATCAAAAGGAGATAAATCAACCTTTTTTGTAAATTTTGCTTAAAATTAGATTCATTCACATTTTATGCCTCTAACTTTTAATAGTTAAATGTAAAACAATTTAACAAAAATGTATAATAATATTGTAGATAGTTTTGTTTTTTCCCTCCATTATAACAGGTGGGCGTTAAATATTCATTAAAATAAAAATATTATATTATTATTTTTTAGTATGACTCAGTATTGTGGGAAATATAAGATTTCAATCAAACCCATTGTTATATATCGGGCATGCCATCGAATCATAGCATCTCATTTAAAGTAAAACTAATATTTAATTCGAAAATATTAATAAATACGAAAATTTCTTACTCATTATTTACATGGGATGTTACAAATTATTTCATTATTTCATTTGTTAATTAATTACTACATTAGTTTTTTGCTGAAATTTAAATTATTTATTTCATAATTAACAATAAAAAATATCCCATGATAATGATAGTTTTTTGATAATTTAAAATACTATTTATAGTTTAACATATCCCCTCCAAATAACCATATTTATAATATTACTGTTATTAAGAAAAGTGTGTGACCTCTTTGACTATTCATTATGTGAAACACCATAAAGTACATGTGGAAAAAAATGGTAAAAATGGACCCATTGGAAGAATATGATAAATATATAGCCATAAACAAAGTTGTATCGGTCTCACCTGTGAGTTATAATCATGCTCAAACATCCATTATAATAAGTCATAACCCATCACATATGTTGTTTTGGGATCTCATTTGAGCTATTGTGGTCCACAACCATTTATTTAATATGATTTGGTTTCAAATAAATATCATATATAAATATAGAAAACTATATCAAGAAATAAATATTTTATTCATTCACATTTTCATCCTAAACCCCATTTTAAAAACTCTTCAAAACCAAAATTAAAATCTCTTTGGATGTCAAAATACTATTTTTTGTTGAAAATCACTATTACATCTAAATATTATTTAAAGAATTATGATAGTTTTTTTAATTAACCTCAAAAATTATAAAATGAAAATCAAATAATTAAGTAATCATTCTGGTGGAAAAATCCAACCATTATATATTCATTATAAAATAATTTCATTTATATTATTTTCGAAAATGTACAAAAGTACCCAATTTTTGAAAAATGATATAAAGATTCATTGAAAACCATTTTTTAATATTAAAAAAATATTTAATATCACAATTAAAATTTTATTCAATAATAGTAATTTCATTTTCAAATAATTTAAAAAAAAAATAAACAATGATGAAAAATATTGTTTTAAAGGGAAATTTAAGAAGTATTACTTATAATATAAATTTAATTAACGTGATTCTCAAAAATATCATAAGTTTTCTATCGTCATAAATAAACAATGTATGTAAATTATTAATATTATTTGGAATCTTTATAATGTTTAAATTCCATTTATATCACATATTTCTATTTCAAAACAATTAAATAATTATTTAATTTGACATCTGATGTTTTATGGATATTCGATTCATACAATAACAATGAATTTGGTACTTTGAAAATAGTAATAAACATAATAAATAAATTATCTCCATATTAAAAATAAGGAAATATCAATAACATGTTTACATAAATTATATTTTAAATAAAATACTAAAATATAGTTATGTTTAAATGAACTATTTTAAAATCATAGAGAGAGATGGACTAAGGAACTCTTGTGTAACATTCCTTTTTTAAAGATCATCATGGAAAGATGGAATGTGTTAATTTAATATCTAATATTTTGAATAATATCATTTATAACATATTTCTTCTATGATAACACACATATTTATCATCTGTGTGATGTGTTAGAGAAATAATAATCACATAGCTTTGTGGAGGTGTTCGTCCATACATATACATGAACTACATTATCAAATTTCAATGAATGAAATCGTAATTACATAAGTTATATGTGATCCTAAAATAAGGATAAAAAAATTATGAATATATTATATAAATCATAATTATATCATTATAATTTATCCAATATATGTGGTTATATGAAGAAAATTACAACAGTTCACAAGGCATTGGTCCATTGTATCCAAAACAATTGAGTTTTTCCATTTTGATATAAAAATTGATTGATATTAATCATTAAAATAACAACATAACTTATACACATATCTAAAATAAGGGATTTGTTTCTTAACATTGTTGAATAATTTATTAGAGGATATGAAGACTAAATAAAACAAAATTTTGGTGATAAATATTATTACCTTTATATGAAAACATTATTTTCATCACATTAATTATATTTTAAAACATAAAATATTTTAATACAACATTATTATATTAAATTAATATTAAAAAACCATACATGGTTTATTATAAATATAAATTAAATAATTAAAATTTAAAATTAATCTAAATCATTATTTGATGTTATTACTAAAATACAGTTTCTAAAAAAATAAATATTTTAACTATTCCTTGGAATGTAAACATTTTCATAAAATTAGAGACATTCATGAACGGTTATTTATGACATAGTGAATTAAAAATTTAAATAAATTTAGATCAATTGTTACTCTATAATATAAATATTACTCATTTAAATATGTTATTATAATTAATCTAACAAGATAATATTAGTATAATAATAAATATTAAAATTATTTTCTATATCATTACCTTGGTTGTAATAGATAATTATTTGGTATTTTTTATCATAAGCCCTGTTGGTTGTAATTATTATATTAAAAATTAATCATGTTCATAATTCAGTAAAATATATTGGGATTTTGTTCCATTAAAAAGTACTAAGGAATAGTAATATATAGGTTGTGAGATATATTATATTTCACTTGACCAAATTTTTATATTTTTTTTGGATATATTGAAACTATTTGTATATAGGGAATAGGATGATAACTTTTGAAAAGGTTGTAATGATTAAATATCAAATGTTTCTAATGACCCATTAATCTTGTTGGATCCATGATTATTTTATATATGATTCAATTTTTTTCCAGGATTTTAATTTTTTTTCTTTCTAAATGATGGGATTATCTGTGTATATGTGTCCCATTTTCAAAGATCATATATCTTCTAAAGCATGTGGATAAATTTTAGTGTGATTATTTTTATCATTAAATGATATAACATAATTCTTTATACATTTTTAACGAAATATTTATTTCTCTTGGGAATAATCAAACTACGTGTCGATGCATTTATAAGGTACCCTATTATTGGATCCACATTAAGATTATTTCTCACACCTTGTATAGTATTTATAGTTCATCTATAGATATTATGATTAAAATTTAAGTTGAATTATATTATTTATAACTTATAAATGTATTTTGATATATTTTTTCAAGATATGAATAATTGGAAACAAAGGATGTAATGGGGATATCTCTACCATCATTTTTTTATTTTCTATATTCTTATTTTTAATCTTCTTTGAGGTTAATCAATTAAGGTATGTATGTATGTGACATATATGTCCCACTTTGAAAAAATGTCTTCTTATTTATTTTATATTTATGGGTTATATATTGATAATTATGTTGTATTTAATTTCTTATCTGAGTTCATAAGTTATAATATTTAGATAAAAAATTATATGTTATAATATTTAATAAAATTTCAATAGAAATTGGAATTTTTCAAGGAAATCTTATTGTAATTGTATGTTCCTATGATAGGTTAACATGTTGTTAACTAAAAATCGAAATACCACATGTAGAAGTAAATTATAACTCCTTATTTTTACTTTTATATAATACATCAGTTGTGTTATTAAAAAATCAAACAAAATTAATATTTTTAAATATCATATATTGATTATTATAATCATGTATTATGTGTTTTGATGATTTTATATCAGTGATTGGGGAAAAATTATTCATATGATAAAATAAAAAATCATAATAAATTAACTGGAGACTTATTATATATAATAAAATCTGACAGATATTTTAAAGTGGTTATAATGCATTAAAAGGTATTCTTGGTTTTGAAGAAATACCCTCTCTTCATAAGTTATTACATTAATAAATTTATTAAATTTAATTTTTAAATAATTACAATTTATTATATAAATAATTTAAAATTTTCTTCCAATTTTATTGTTTAACATATTGTAATTCTTATATAATTCTATGATTTTTTTTTATCTAAAAAAAATGTGCCATCTCTTGTTATCCACTGAATTTAACCCCCTAAAGTACATAGGGGACCCAATGCATAAACCCTATGTGAAGGATTTTATTTTGGATTCCCACATAGAGGTAGAGGTAATCTAGTGGGTAGACCATTGTAAAATTCCTCAATTCCTTAGTCTAGGATCATATCAGGGGATTGGTTGCCTATTGGGCCCTTGTATAAGGAATGTGTGTGAGAGTAGAGGGGTGTGTGTAATGAACCACACAGAAATATCAGAAGATGTATCTCGCAAATCAATTTTAGTATTGTAACTTGTATGTTTCATATATTAGAGGTGGGAAAACGATCATAATAAATTATCATCCTAGTTAAAAATATAAGACATGATCTCGATCATCAGATCCAATATTTCACATACATTTATTCTCACATGTGTTTTATTTTCAACATCCAAATGTATCCTATTCAAAAAAAATTCTATATTCCACACTCTTATCTTCCAATTAACTAGTTCACACAGCCCCACATTATTCTGAATTTCCAACAACTTCTATCTCCCCCACTAAACACTTATACTTGAAAGGTTGTAATTATTTAAGCCTTCTCTAGTGAAATAAACATTTAGGTTCACCTATTTTATAAATTCAATTGAATAAATTTTTTCACACCATTAAATCATTAATTACTATTATATTATGGTTATCTGGGAGTATTTCACAATGTTTGACCATTAGACCCCAATAGAATAACCATTTATTAATGTTTGATATTTAACTATCTCCAATTATAAGTTAATCTATGCACTAGAATGGATTATTATATTTCTAATTTTAGCATAAGACTACATTTTCAGTTGTGATAAAATTGTTTATCCAAGGGTTCAATAAACAACAATGATAGCTTCACTATTTTTTGTTCATTTGATATCATGTTGTATAATCCTTATGATGCATCGTAATAGTGTAGTAGCATCCATTTATTATAGGTTTTACTTCTTATTTTTTAGTTACACATGTTTTCATTGGTATATATATTTTTAATCAACATGTTTGATTAAATTTTAAATTTTATATTAGTTAGTTCATTTGTCCATCGGTACATGTTTCCTTTTCATTTGTTCTTCCTGCTAGTGGATTCTCAATAAAAGGAATTTTCTAAAAATCAGTAGATCATATTCCATTATTGGAAATGACTAATTATTGCACATTTTTTTAAAATTTGTGATTAAATATTTTTATTTTGGTACAATTTTATTATTTTATTCTTCTTAGAATAATTATAGGTCTCTATATTATTCATTCATTCAAGATATAATGGTAGATAAGCCTTTCCTTGTAAGAGAATCATGTCATAGTTCTCAATTTTCCGATGTTTCATGTTCCATTTAATTATCCCTATGTTTAATGGTGGATATGAACCAATGATAGTAGAGTCAATCTACCAACAGGAATTTCAAAGCACAGTTTGTAAAAATTTTGTCACCAAAATGTTTTATTCATAATTTTTAATATATGTTCTGAGAATACTCACATTGCTAAAAGACATATTAACTTATTATTGTGTATAATTTTACTAGTGTGTATTAAATAATTCTAGAATTTCTTATATACACCTATACATAATGGTTAAAATTAAAAGTATTAATTCTTTCAATAGTTTTTACTTTCTTAATAATCTAAAAAATTATTCAATTTTTTATATTATTTTATTACAGTGAATTGAATACATTTAATATAATTTTTGTTGTTGTTTTTTATATTAATATTTTATTTATTAAATTAAAAGACCATTTATACACTATTATGTCAACAAAACTTTTAAAAGAACATGTAAAAGTAATATTATTTTATTTTGACACTCTAACATGTTTAACAGAGACATTTTATATAGAGACATTCTATTAAGACAATAATCTTAATTATAAAGGGGACATATTAATGTAATAAAACAATGAAAGTGTAAATATTTCTGTTAGATTCATTTTATAATTCACCTTCTACAAATTAATGATGAAATAATTCTGCTGAAGAATATTCTGAGTTATATACTTTGGTTCAAGACATAGAAGAACTTCAAAATAGATATATTTCCATTAAATTGATCAATAATTATTGAGCATAATAATTTTTCTTGATTTTAAATAAAATTTTAATTACTATGTATAAGCATTTATTCAGGTAATATTTACTATTATATTGGTATTTATTTATTTTTTCCTTAATATTTTCCAAATCAAAATATTTTCATGTATTTTATTTTCATTACACCACCTCAATGTATGTATATATTGTGACTCCCAGTAAAAATTCCAATAATAAGTCAGGGTTAGTCTAATTTAACAGACTAGGTTGATCCTTTGGTTTTATTTAAAAGAAATTATATGTAAAATTGTTCTCAAACCATTAATATTGAGCCTCTTGGTGCGTTAAAATATCATATAAGAATATAGGAGTTAGTTGAGTGTACAATGATCTTTTTGAAACACAAAAATATAAATTATAATTTTCATTCTTATTTTTCTACTTCAACTAATATCAAGAACACTATACTCAATATAGATCTTCTATTTTAAAATATATACTTATTTTTTTACATTGAATTTTTATAATTACTATTCACCCACCCCCACATGTAATAACTTTCATCACTTTTAATCCAATAATTGTTATTATAGCCTATCCTATGAAATGTTGGATTTTATTGTTTACTAATATAATACAAAACAATTAATATCATAGTTCAGTGACATCCTTAGAATGATAGAAAACAACATTTATTAGTAGTGCTACATATTTTATCTCATTAAAAATCTGATATCCTAGAATTAACTGTTAACAGGAAAAAAGATGAGATTTTTCTTATAGTGGAAGATGTTAACTCTTATGATTGTTTGATTCTATATAAACATACATTATTTTATGGATGTGAATTTGTTAAATTGAAAATAAAAATTGAATCCCACTTGAATAAGATGTCTTGTGTTCACAAATGAATCGTATATAAGCTATATGAGCTCTAGAAAGATTATCTATAGACATTGGATAGAAATTAAATGTATTTTTTTACTTATAATGTTAAAAAAACATTATAATTTTCTATTAGTTATAGATTATAAGTCCATGATTCTTTTTATAATATGGTCTATGGTATATTTAGGATACTTTATTAGAGTAGTTTTTAAATAATGATACTCAAGATAAACAATATAATAATTCCATAAATTTAATAAAAGGACATGAAAATTGAAATAAAGAATATACATACAATATGTTCTATCACTACACATGTATAACAAATGTTGTGAGTGGTATATAACTTTTTTTTGAGAAAATAGTTCATGTGGAATGAGTACTGTTATTTCATCAAAAAAATATGTTTTATAATTTGTGTGGACATCAATGCGAGTAATGATTTTAAATAATATTCATTAGATGAACTAATAGGATCTCTTCTAGGTTAAATGTTATAGGTGGGAAATAGAACTAATAAAGAGTCCTATAAAATAAAAGGTATTAAATTGTAATCAATTACTATTGATACGTTTAATTCCACTTAATTACTATTCATTGAAAGATGAATGAAAATGTTGCAATTTATTTATGATTATTCATGTTCATGAAAATAATGGTGGAATGAGGGAGTTCTAATTGATACCTCGAATGGTTTATAAAAATAATAATAATAATTACAATATATAAATAATGATGTTTCATAAAAAATTAACAAATTTGAAATAATTATGGTTATATAATGACTGACTAATTAAAACCATACATCTAGAGAATGAAAAATAATAATGAAAAAATAAAAATAATTTTTTTGTATGTTGGGACTACAAATATTGTTCTTGACTCTAGTAGTGATTCTAGGTGTGAATATGATATTGGGAATATTTACCTAAGGGGTATTCAATATAAATTAAATTATTCACTCTTTACCTGATTAATAACCAATAAAATATTTATAAGAAAACATAATCTTGTAATTAAACTGAAATTTTATGTAATTCATTTCCTAAATTTCATACTGTAAGTTATAATTTTATTCAACTTCAAAAGGAAACACAGAAATTAATTTATAATGGAGTCATTATAATGAAAAATTATAGTGTATTATAATAAGAAAATAATAATATGATTTGGGGAAATTATAAATTTAAAAGGGGATTTGAATATATAATTTTTTCCTATAATTATAATTATAAAAAGGTTTATAATAAAATTATTTTGAAAATAAATTAAAAAAATTAGATTATTAAAAATATTTTGAAATTATTGATAAATATTGATATAAAATATTTAATCTATTTGTGGATAATCTATATAATGTGGATTATAAATATATAAAATTAATTTAAGAATATAAGAATATAAGATTTTTTTTCTAAATCCATTGAAATAGTCATTACATATTTAGAATCTATTTAAAAAATAAAATGCATTTGAAAATTTAATTATTAATCATAAATGTCATTTACATAAATTTGTTAAAGGGAAAAAATAGAACAAAATTATTTCATTAAAGGAAATTAACATTAATAAGAATGGTTTTGGATATATTACTATAACATTAATTTTATGATATAATAACTTTTTTTAAATATCAACAGGAAGAATTTCCATTGTAACCTATTTTAAACAATGAATTGATGCGAATTATTCTTATGAGTTTTCCCTAATATTTACAGAGAATTTTTGTAATTCTACAATATTAATTAGTATAGATTTATTTCATAATTAGGCCACCAGTATTTTCATGAAATTATCTTTTGTGAAACAATATTTTTTCTAAAAAAATATTTATACACATGTTAGCATGGGAACCATAATAGTCTGTTTCATGGATTGATTTTAGGAAATCCTCTTTAGATGCATCACTCTCTCATGGTAATTATATAATGGTTTCAATGTGAATATGAAATTCTATACATCAATATTGATATCATTTAATTCACATTTATGTAATTATTACATTTGAAAATAACTCTAATAGCCTGATTAAATGTATTTGTGAAATTACTTTTTAAATAATATTCATTATTTTAATAGTATTCTATATACATTTATTAAAAAATATTCTTCTTTGTATCTAAAAAATTTGGGATGATGTATAAGTATTTATATTTTACAATCATAAATCTATTTTTGCGGAAAAATATTTAGTCTTATCATCTAAAAATATAAAATAAATTTTATAAACTTTTGATTTTTCTGGTTATGAAGTGAAAAATGAAAATTGGATTAATTTTATAGATCCATATTACATTATGTGGCATAGTAGAATTGTTAATGAAAATTCCATATGGCTTTTAAAACTATCAAATCATTAATAGTTTCCACAACATCCCATGTGACATACAAGTAAGGAAATCATGTTTGATTCCTATTTTAAAGGAATGATATATATAGAATAATATAAATAATAATAAAATTCATAAAAATATATGTTTAGAGAAATTATATCTAGGATTTTTTGGTCCTATAATTCATATTCTTTTTGGTGTTGAGAAGTACATATTTTTAATTTTATATTATTACAAAATATTCTTATATATTAATATCTTATCTTATAAAAATGACACATTATCTAGATTTTATAATAACTATATAGTTTTTCTCATATCGAAAATTATTTGAGTCATAATTATTAGAATTGATAGTGGTGGTGAATGTGGGAATTTAGATTTTTTTTAAAAAATTAATGAAATGAATATTTCTTTTTTTCTCTGCCCCTATGACACCACATCAGAATGATGTTGTTGAATGAATAAGCATATCTATTTGAGAAATATATATTTCGAAGATAATAGAATAATCTATGGCTAAATATATTTGGGTAGAATATTTATATACTTATTTCCATGTATTATATATTGTTTCTATATGGAAATTCCTCAATAATACCCCATGTGAAAATTATTAATGGTTTAAAAATAAAATTTTAATATTATTGGGATTTTAAACTAATTTTCTTACCATAATTTTTTATAATTTCATAGAAAATTTTTAATCAAAATAATATAAATATATGTTTTTAGATATTAAAATTATTAAAATTATTATTGTGTTTTTTTGTTTTGGAAAAATTAATTTTTTAAGAATCTATGATTGTTATGTTTGATAAAAAAACATCTAATAGGAATTCTTTTTGAATCAAACAATAAAAATTTTGAGTTTATTGAATTTAGTTATAGTGTAGAAAATTACCTTGATAAGGATAATGAAACTATTTAGGGGGAGAATATATCATCTCAAAAAATATATAATTTAAAGGAAAACTCTAAAATATCACCATATTTAAAATCTAATTGGAAATTTAGAATATATAATTCAAATAAGAAAATAGGTTTTACATTATTGTGTAATGTCATCTATTTTCCGACATTGTTCCTTGAAATAATGAAAATTTGTTATTTGATTTAGATTATATTTGTTCAGTTTATGATGAATTAAATCAATATGAAAGGAATATTGTGTTATATTTATTTTACTTTATAATAGATAATCCCTTAATAAAAACAATTTTTTTTTAAATAAATATAAAAAAAATCGAAAATTAGTTACAATTAAGTAATGAATTGTACCACATGGGTAATTCTGATAAAAGGTAATTGGAATTGAATATTATTTTTCTCTAGTTTCATACATGGAAGAATTTATATTTCTATTATGCTTTTGTTATTTTCAAAACATGAAACTGTTTAATATGTATATGAAAATATCCTTTTAAAATGAATTTCATTCAAATGAATAATATCTAATAAAATTCCAAGTATTATAAAATTACATGTTTCCAAATAATGTTTTATATGTTAATAAATATATATATGGTCTTATAAAATATCCAAGATCATCATATATATTACTTACTCAGTTATTAACAGAAAATTATTTTTGAAAATGAATTATTAATCCAAATATATTTATAAAAAGAAATTCAAGAAATATACAGATTATTCAAATATATGTTTATGAACTAATATTTTCATCAAAAAATTATTCTATTTTTAAAAATTTTATTAAAATAATAAAAAGTGAAATTAAAAATTGATTGATGGGGGAACTAAAATTATTCCTCGGATTACAAATTTATCCAAGGAAATATCATACATACTAAAAACATGAAATGTGTCCTAATGAACTTGTAAAAAGTCTGGGACAAGATTAAAGTAAATTTATGAAAAACAAAACTGTAAAAAATAAAAATTAAACATATATGAGTGTGGTTAGTCAGTGGATATTAATTTATATAGAATCATGATCATAATTCACATTTATCTCACTACTTCTATAATAGACATTTTCTGGTTTGTTTTTTTATGTCCTATAATTTAGTCAAAACCTTAAAAAAATTATTATATTGTTTTTTAAAGAGTAATTTAATATATTATTTTTTTCATGATTTTTCAATTCTAATTATAATTATTATAATTAATATCTTAACTTGTTTTTATCATTAGTGGTAACAAAACAAATCTGAAAAAACTATTACTGTTTGTCAGTTTTTTTAAAAATGTTTAATTTCATAGAACTCAAATAAATATATTACTAAAATTATCAATTAATGTGTCTAATTATTTTTATGCTTCTATTTTACATTGATTGCATATTTTGTTAATACAAATATTATATTATTTTAATATATTATTTATTAATTTTCTATTTAATGTGATAACCAATGTTCTATTTCAATTTCATAAAACCTTTTTCCACACACTATAACTATACACATAGATTCTTGATTTTATTATTATATGGTCATGTAAATAAAGGTGAAATATTCTTATTATTTAATCATATTTAGAATAAGTTGGCTGTAATCATCACAAAACATTTAGATTCTATTAAATTTAAAAATTTGAAATTTTAATTAGATATGCTATATATATAAAATAACTAACAACATAATCATGGATATTAAATATCTTTTCACATAGTTTAATAATACGATATTAATTTTTAAACTAACTACATGATAATTTGAAATAATAGTTTAACATTTATTGTTCAAATATTACACAATTAGTTCTAAAGTAGTTTATTTTATTTAAAATTGATATTATTTTAAACAGTAAATTTTGATATAATTTTATTAATATTTTAAACAATTAGGATATTTTTTTGTAATTTTATAAAAAATTATGTTTTTTATTCAAAAAATGTAGTTTTATATAATTGGGCAGTGTTCATAACACATTTAACAATGTTATTTTTATTTGAATTATTTATCTCTCATCATATTTTATTACATTAAAAATTTATATAATAAATTTATAATATGTGTTTATAAGAATTAATTATGTTTATGTAAATTTATTAAAAATTTATTAATGTTATAATTATTTTGATTTATTAATTAATTTATAGTTCAATAATATTTTTTTCATTTTTAAATCAAAATGGATCATCTATTGTTAGATATTATGGCTAACCTGTAACCAAAATACTGGGACCCCATGGGTCATAAATATTGGAAGTCATTCCTTTAATATCCAACAAATAAGAAAAGATAAGATAATGGGTATACCCATGAATAAGGCCCACTAAACGTATTTTCAATGTTCATGTATTGGGATTCATATCCCTATTGTTTTATACATATGAATTTTGATTGTGAGGAGAGGGGTGTGGGTTATAATTCCCCCATACAACTCTAATGTAGTTTCCCTCAATTTTATTATTATATTTCTTCTTCTCCTTTTCAAAAATTTGATGTGTAAAAAGAATCTGACTTCACTATTCATTTGAGTTAGAAAAAAATTATATGATATCAGCCATTAAATCAAATAATTATCAATTGTTCGATCTCCAACAAATTTTACATAGAACTCTCAGGCATAGACAATTGAAAGAATTAGTCATACTCTTCTTCACCTATGTATTTTGGTTACCTTATTTACTTGACTACTATTGATTTCAGAATTGAATCACCATATACCTTTATTACTACATACCTCGACATGGTATGCAATATAAATTTGAAGACTTATTTGGTGGTTTCAATAATGATTCACTTTTTTGGAAAATTAATTATAGATTCATTCATATCACCAATTAATATTGCATTATTAGTAGTTCTTGGTCACTTGTGGATCTTGTACAAGCATCAATGACTTAACCATAATTAGATTATCATTACTCAATGGTGGACCATTCTTCTTCTCTATCGATAGAGTATATTAAGTGTGATAGTTTTTTTCTAATCATATAAAAATTTAGAATTCAATATTTTTACACAAATACCATCACATATTATAAAAAAGGCCAATATTAAATTATATATTTTTTTAACAATTTCATATAAAATGTATTCAACATCATAGTTCTTCAATTTGGTTTAAAATTATCCCATTCTTCTCATTGTCTCCTCTTTTATTTATTTTCACATATTCTCATTAGGTGATATCATTTTTTCAATCATGTTTGAATTTTTTCATTTATTTTGATTTATTATTAGTTAGATCATATATACCATGATCGGTAAATCATAATAAATTTTTATTAATAAAATAACATCACCTCGATGAGTATTTCAGTAACACCAGTAAATCATCATACACTGTTAGACCTCAAAATTGGTTGCACTTATTTTTGAATTCATAGTTCCATTAAAATGGATTAATATTTATTTGAATATATAATTTTATAATTATAATAAAAATATTGCATATATTATTTTTATGCAATTGAAAATGAGATGGTAGATCATTTTTTAATAAGTGGAATAACATTTCCACCATTATATGTTTTCACTGGTATCATCTTACAGCTACTAATCCCTAATTTCAATAGTGTATCTATACCAATTATGTTAGATTAAATCTACCACAAAAAAATTAATCCACCTATCATTAAAATTATATTTCTAAAATTCAAATTAATAATTTTTAATTGATTCAGTTAAAATAATTATATTTTTAAATGTTTTATTATTTCATCATCAAATATAACATTAAGTGTGTGTAAAAAGAAATGTGGTGTTATTTTATGTACACGTAAACATTGATGGTGAAATTCATAGGTTGATATGTTTTCCTATATTTTTCACTATCATTAAAATATAGAGGATTATATTTTTATTCATATTGTATTATAATAATTAATTTTATACATTAGTCAAAAATATTAGTTTCATTTATTCATCTTAATATTTCATGGAGAAATAAAAACCTTGATTTCACACTACTATTTTGGTGTAAATTATTATATTTAATATAAAGATCATAAATTGTACTTCTAATATTATAATATGTGTCGTTCTAATATTTCACATGGAAATAGTCCTTGAATATCATTATTTTTAATAATTTTAAAGACAATATCATGTAATAAAACTATACTACTTTAGAACATTTAATTATATTTATTTTGTGATACACGTTCAAAAAATTCATGAATCTCTCAATTTGGTCAATAATTTCTTTTGACTTCTATACTCTTGCTGCTATCATAGATGTACTTTATCATCAACATTTTCTCATTCAAGGGATTATAATACTCGTGTTTCATCATTTTTTTCTTTTTTTATCATCTTCTAATGTCTGTATATTTTTTCTTTATATAATAAATATTCTTACATTTGAATTTTGTCACATATGGTTTATTCTTTTTCAAATAAAAATATAGTATTTAAATGCAAGAATGTTCCAACATCTAAAATGTTGTTTGGGTTTTGAATAAAAATAATAATGTAAATAAGCATGATTATTCTTCTATTTTTAATTTTTTATATCTTATATGTTTAAATAAAAGTATGTCATTGTAAAAAGTTCCACAGCCAAATAATATTTATTTTATTATAGGGTTAATATATACTCAAGGAATAGAGAAGGATGGGGAGATGATTATAATATTTTTCATCCAAAACATTATAAATCATAGTATTCATTCATTATTATTTTGTCTATAACTAATTCCATGAAGTCAAAGTTCACAAAACATATCTAATTTTATATACCATGATTGTTTTGTTTTTAAGTTTTTAAAACTACTACTCGACCCCACTATTGTCATAATATCTATCACTATCAATCCATAATTTATATAATATGGATTGTAAAATTTTCCTTCATATTGTTTTGGTTTATTCTTTAGCTAAATCAATAATACATTGGGATAACATTAATCATAGAATGTGAAAATTAGTAGAATGATACCTTTATTACTCAAAATATTATGTAAAGAAAATAGATGATGCTTGGTTGTTATGTTGATAATATATTATACTAATTTATAAAATATTGTAGTTAGAATGAAATATGATGGTTATTATTTCATGGAAATTAATTTAATATGATGATTAAAATTATATATATATATCGTTAATGGGTGAAATTTTATGAGCACAACTATATAGATGGTTGGAATGATATATAATCATTCAAATTAGTCAACTCATTTTAGAGAATAATCAATACATGAGTTACCCTGGTCTTCATTGGGTTATTGATTATCTAAGTGTAACATTATTTCCAATTAAAAATAAATTATATAAGAATTTTTATGCTATCTTGAGATATATATTATTGTAGTAACTACAATATAGAGATGTAAGTGTTCTTGATCGATATCAATCCATAACCCTTTGTAGATAAGGATAATTTTATATTAATCTTGATGTAAAATTTTTATATTATTATATTTGAATGATTTCTTATTTCATTCATGTTACAGATTCATATATTTTTATGTTGTACTTCCAAAAATGTTTATTTATTTTGGGATAAATTTTTCAATTAAAAATTAAAAACTAAAAATTATAATTATTTCTAAAAGAGTTTTGTAAAACTAATAAAATTTTTTACTTCACTCAATTAAGAATATGAGGATTCCATTAAATTGTTTGATTGATAGAATTATGTATAAAATCATAATACATTATATGGAGACATTTACCTTGATAAGTATTGTGTTGGTCCAAGGTTTTGATAAAATTTTATTCCATTTTTATGTAATTATTTGGGATATCCTATGAATCATAGTCAAATTATTATTATTAACAATTTAAAAAAATTAATCAACCTGAGATGATATGTTAAAGAATTAATTAATATAAATGGTTTTTATGAATAATTTTATTATGGATGTTCTAGATGAAAATAGTATCAATGGGGTAGGACAAAATGTTTCTCCATATAAACATGAATATAAAACGAAAATATATATAAATAATTCATTTATTGATTAAATCATAAAAAATAGATTTAATATGAATCATTAGGTTACAAAAATATTTATTCTTGAACCCTGACATGTATTTAGAATTTTCTCTATATTTTTAATTTTAGTTGAGTTGTTAATAATTATTTGAATTAAGATATGCCTAAATAAAATTTCTTAATATTTTTAATTACCAATAAAAATATTTTGGGGCTAAAAACAATTTACATTTCTATAGAAACATAATAGAAGTTACTATTACTGACGATTAAATATGAAATGTAATGTATGACTTGTTTTTTAAATATTAAATTATTATTTCGAATTCCTCCAGTAATATATCATATATATTGTTTTTCATATTTATTCTCTAACAATAGAAAAAAACACACCCAAATAATACCTACTATTATCAATTATCTTATATGATTTTTAATGAAAATGATATTTTTATTATATTGAATTTATATTTTTTAAATTATATATCAGTTTTCATCTCATATTAATTAAATTATATTTATGATATAGATTAGTGAAATTTATGATAGTGGGTTATCATGAGTTGTTATTTTGAAATATAGTACAATTATTTATTATTTTTAAAAAAAAATCTATGACCATCACATGCTGTAATGTTTAAAGAATAAATATTTTAATTTAAATACATATATATATATATATGAAGATTTATTTTTTGGGTACTAAATAGATTATATAATTCAATATGGGACAAATCATTATATATTAAATGATGATTTCTTCATTTGTGTACTAATAGAAATATTTATAAGTTATTATGATTATATAGATCCCCCAATGGAAAATTCAAATAAATTCTCCATAATAGGTTATAGTGAATCACTTAAGACTAATATTTTATTTTATTTACCTATTATTAAGGTTATATGTTTATTAATGTGGAGTGTTCCAAGATGTTTGGGTCACATTATAGGTAAAAAAATAATGGATTTGTGATCAATGTATCAACACTTAGGTGTAGTATTTCAATATGAATTTAGATATATTTAGAACTACAGATAAGGGGAGTGAGATATTTTAAATAGTATATGTAGATGATGATAATCATTTTCTGGTTCCATAAATAATTTTTTCCCAACTAAAATTTCTAATTGAGTTATGTACTAAATAATGGTTAGATGAAGTAGTTGTAAAAAATATATGTGAATGGGGGAAAAATTACGCATCGAGTTAATAGAAAATTTATAGGTTTCTAAAATAATTCAGTTAAAAATAAATATATTATATTTTATAAATTTTTATTGGTTATAATTTTTATTTTTAAATTCATTTATTAATAACATATATATGATTGTAACATGTTTGGACACAACCGAAAATGGTTTCCACTAATATTGTTATACATGTTTTTTGCTTCAAATTTAATTTAAAACCATATGATACCATTCCCAAGGGAAATAAAAAAAATTATGGACATAGGAAACGTTTCTACCCATTCTCCCTACATGAATGATGATTTTTATATTGATAGTTGAAGTATAATATTTCATCATCAATGAGATAGCGTTTATGATTTTTTTATACAACAGAAGTGGATGAATGAAAAAATTACATCAAATGATATTATAATATTGTTTATATATATATGTCTTAATTAATTTATGTATAGACACACGAACAAACACACTTATAATATAACATCTGATGAGTATTTTTTAAATATAATCATCAAGATATATGAACACGTGCACTTATTTTTAGACATGTAGAAATATATTTTTTACTGTTAACATTTATAATAATGGATCACATAAATATTTATTATAATAAATTAAATAAAAGTACAGAATATTTTTAAAAAATACATAATTAAATTATGTTAATGAAAATTTAAATATTTTTTTATATGAACCATTTAATCAACACAACATTGACAATGAATTTGTCATATTTACAATGTTTAATAGTACTCGATAAAATGTTGTAAAATATATGTTTTTTAGTTTTATTATATAAAATTATTTTATTATTTTTTTTCATAATGAAAATTTAGATCAGGTTTTAATGTTTTTAAATGAATTTGGAATTTAAACATTATTCTTAATTGTGATCAACTTTGATATTCATTAATATTGTGTAATTATGATCCATATTTTCATTACTCATTTGTGACAAATAAATAATTTTTGATATTTATGTTTAGAGGTCACACATTCAACACCCATAAATATAATTTCTTCCATTCATCGTAATATTAATAATAAAATTAAATATATATTACTATTATATTATTAAATAATTTTTATATTACCATTTAATGTTGAAAATGATTGATGGATCATATTAGTGCAAATAAAATAAATATTTTTACATTGTTTTTATTATTAAATCTATTACTAAATTCAAAAATGGATTTTCTTAATTAGAAAATAGTTTCTTTAAATAACATAAAACACTCTTATGGCTTCATGTATATCTCAGTAATCTTTTTTTGTTCTAGAGAAGAAATTATAATGGAATACATCATATATCCATAAGACTTTATTAACTATAGATAAATCATATCAATGAAATGAATGGTTTTAAGTTAATTATATATACAACCTCATAAGTGAACTTGTATTCATTACATTATAAATATGTGAACATTATTTATTCAATTATTATTATGAAAATTTATTACAGAAATAATAACTCATTTTTCCATTGGAAACAATAAAGGAGTTGGTAATTTTTTCATCAGTAATCTTCATAGACACCTCACCTGATAAATTTTTTATATCATAAACACTATAATATTTGAATAAATATAAATTTATAATTGTTTTTATATAATTATTTAGACATCAATCATATTTTTTTCTTATAATAATATGATATACAAAAAAATTGATCAAGTGAATTGTAATATATATTTACTTATACATTAATAAACAATTTTTATAGAAAAATATATGTTTCTATAATCTAATAATATAATGGACAAATATTTCAATGAAATTTTATTCTTTGAAATGTATTACAATCTGGAAAAATTTCCATCAAATGTGAATAAAAATGTAATATTCAAATCAAATCACGTATTCATTGATTTGATATTCCAAAACATTGAATATTATTACATTATTTAGGATATAAGAAATTTGTTACACTAATGTGTCCTTAGATCATATTTAAAATTTTATATTATTACATGACAATCATTTAATTCTTAAATCATAATGGTCATCATATAATTATCGAAGAAAATATGATTTTCTAAATATTAAGTGAAAATACGATATTAATATAACCATGGTTAATGTTAATGAGTTAGTTTTAATCATGTAAAAATGTAAACATGGTTAACTTTTATACATTATATAAAACAAAAAATAGTTTTCAATCTCTAATATTACAATATTTTTTAATCTAACACATTATTCACTATTGAATACTATATCTTTAGTATTTTTATTTCATGAAAGTAAATTAAATAAAATAATTTGATGAAAAATATTAATTGACTAAAAGGTATTCATCAGTTATATATTATTAAAATATATTAATTATTAGTGGGAAAAATTTACTAACACATCAATTTATGAAATATATATTTATGAAAATTTTAATGTATATAATAAAATGTAGACTATAATTTGATATTAAAAATATACATTTTTTGAATGAAATATTATTTTAAATGATATTAATAATATGAAAGTTTTATTTCCTTCTAAAATATTTAATCAAATATAATAAAATTACAGCACAATAAGTTTTTTTTTAAAATAAAAATACAAAATTATATCAAAATTAATAATTAATCAATTTAAAAACCATATTTCACATAATTTGTCATTATGATAAATAAACATTTTATAAAACAATATATTTTCAATAAAAAATTTGATAATGTAATTTTTTTTCATTTATAATAATGATATCTATATAATTGATAAAAACTAACTAACCAATAACATCTATAATCATTGATAATATTTTTGATAGTGATATAATTTTTTCTTTATCAATGCCTAAATATTTTTGGTTATTATTTTTTTCAAAAAATAAGAAATAATTGTTAGAAGTAGTTATTAGTACTGATTATTGATGGAAACAAAATATATTTTGAATCACATAAGAAAAAATTCATTAAAAAATATCAATGATTAGTGAAAATATCAAATTAAATAAGTTTTTAATAATAAATAAAAAATTTAATGTTAAAAAAATTATCATAAAATTTTAATGAAAATAATTACATAAATGAAAAATAATGTTATTGATTTTTTTTCCAATGATAATATAAACATAAAATATGTATTTTAAAATTTTAAAACAAATTGGAAAACATAATAACAAAAAATAATTTAAAAATCCCGACCTACCCAACATTTATTTACTGATCAACCAACCATTAAAATTGACAGTGTAGATTCACATGATTATGAACCATGTTAAAGTATTTATTTTTTTAAAAGTGTTCATTTAATTGATGGTTCAGTTTAAAAACTAATCTTCATTAAGAATTTATACGAGTGGGGACAATTTAATGATTTGATTTCAGGCTTTGGTAGAGGCCTGAGGTGTTCCTTATGTGGCTTTATGGGTTTCTGAAATAACAGAAATGTAAAATTATTTTTTAAATGAGTTGGAAAGTGCGCCCAATTTATTTAAAAAGAATTTTACCATAGTAGTGATTATACATCTTGAAACAAGAGAGGAAGAAGAAATTTCTTATGCATCACAATGTTAGTTATACCACATGGGCAGTCATTCAAGATACCCCAGGTATCCCGTAGATGATGCATGAGCATCTCATGTCTTGTTAGACTGTGCATGTTAAACCGTGTAGTTTACCCTATTTAAAATTTTGTATTTGAATTTAATTAAATTATGGTTAAATGGGAATATATATAAATGATTATGAAATGGGGAATTTAAATAATTATATTTAGTTGAAAATAATATTATTAAATGATTATTAAATGGGGATTTTGGTGTTTATCAATGAACTGTTTTATTAAATTATAATAAAAATAATGGTTATTATAATTAATATTTTTTTACAATATTATTACGGTTATTGTTAATATTATTATTATATATGACTAAGAGGGAGACTAAAGAACCCCACACCCCCTACCATATGTGAGGCACGACAGCTTCTCCCCGCTCCCATGGGGTATCAGATGCCACCCCCACTACAGATCCCTCTTTGGGCACCGATGTCCTACTAGTTTCATCACAAAACCTGTCTATCTCTCTAAGGTAAATCCTTATACCTGCATTTTCATCTTCAAATCACCTATTTAGATATCACTATCAACATTTTTTCATTAGGCCAAAACCCTAGGTTCATATTTAATTTGTTTTCTTGTATTTTTTCAGTTATTGGTGTTCTGAATGATGCCTCGGGACCTGATGGTTTATATTACACTGATCCTTAAAAAAGGAGAGGTGTTTTAACTTGATATGGTTCAGCACTGTAAAAATTAGTGTTAGGTCATAAACCTATTAATTAGTTTCTAAAACATTAAATTAGTTTTATATGGTGTATATGAGTTCCATGTAATAAATTAAATTTGTCTTGTTCCTTTCAACAGTATTTATGGGTGTCAGATATTGTTTAGGGTGTAGCAATAAATTAAAAGTGAGAACAAAAAAATTTTATAATGTGCGTATATGCGAGCAGAAAATTGTTTGAAATCAAAATCATTTGATATTACAATTCATTTATGTATTATCATCTATATTTCAATAATTAAAAAAAGTATGTATTGAAGATTTACTACTTTTGATGAATTTTATTGCAAAGCTAGAGAAAATAGTTTATTGGTGTTAAATTATTTTTAAGAATACAACCTCATTTTTTTGTAATAAAACCCATACAACATAGGTGTATTTACATAATGATAAAAATATATGAATTATACTGATATGTTTCATTATATTCTTGATATGTGTTTTGGTATTCATTCCTAGTTAGTGGAAAAAGTTTAAATTATAGTAATATGGTTTTCTTAGTTAGGAATAGTATTTTTTCTTCTACATGTTGATTCACTTGGGTAAATTAGTTAATATCAATTAAGGTGGGATTAAATAGGTGGTTAATCCCATGTGAAATGAAATAATGTGAATGGTATTAAATGGTCAGGTAGGCCATGTGTTAGGAATAGTTGTGAAGGTCATCAACAATTTGGTATACTTCATGGTTTCATGTGTTGTAAATGGGGAGATTGATTATGAGACAAAGGGTTAGTATTTTGATAACTTTAATGGTTAATTGAGAAAATTAATTAAAGGAATTATTTTTTATATTTGAGTGGGATAAGTTGACATAATCAATTTCTAATTAATTATGTTCTTTGATATTATAATTTCGATAAATAATCTGGGGATTAATTATTATATTTTGAAGATGGTAAGTTCATAAAAATATTATTTTATTAATTATGTTCCTTTCACAATATAATCTAGATAATTACTTGTGGAAATAATTATAGAGAGTTTAGATTCATATTGATATATTCAATTCCGATAAATTTATTATGGTATTTGAAATGTGTTATTGATTAATTAATTTGTAAAATAATTAGTGTTTTGAAGAACATAGTAAATTATTTAGTTAATTAATTTACTATATTTTTCTATCCATTTGTTGAATTACTAATGAGATTTTGGTGGATAATCAATAGTAAAATTAGTTATGTGATAAAGAATGGGAACACAATCATTTTAAAATGAAACATAAAATTAATAAGATGGTTATCACATATATAAGTAAAGAGAATGGGAACATTTTCATTATATATTAAGAATTTTAAATGGTAACATTGTCATTATACATAATATATAAGATAATTGGAACATAGTCAGTGTAAATTGTGATGTATATAAGGAATCACAATCATTATATGTATGAGTAATGAGAATGGTAACATGGTCATTCTATTGAAGAGTAATCTTGGAAACATGGTCATCATACTTATAATTGTGATTTCGGTATCATAGAAAATGTGGTTTATAAGTGTGAAATTAAATAATTGAAATACTCACACTCTATTTTGTTTCCTCGCATGAGAATATTCGAACATCAGTATGAGTCGAAATAGGTATTGATATATGATATCTCCTTTGATGAAATTGGACTCTAGAGTGATCCGAAGAAGGAATTAAGATATAATATCATCATTGAATATTTTAGACTCAGGGATTAGCATAAGAAGGTATTTTTATATGATATCACCTTCAATATTTTGGACTATAGATTGATCAAATATACTTCTTAAGATAACATATTACCTAGGGAATAACTAATGTTATGTTATGAGAAGAAGTTAGTAATGTGGTACAAGTTTCCATGGGATCCCTATAGTTATGAAATGACTAAGAAATTATTAAATAATTTTATTAATAGTTCATTATAAATTATATATATATAGTAAATGTTGAGAGTATTATTCTAGAGTTGACCTGAAGTAGGTTTCACTATCACGTTTCCATTTGGAACCTCGATGGGTTGATGGTTATTTATTCAATTCAATTATAGCCCATATATACCTTCACACGATTAAATTATATTGAATTTTTATGATAGATATTGAAAACAGTGGTCCTGGCCTACTAAGATTTATATCTCACACCCTATTTAAGGTGCGATTGGAGTAGGGTACACAAGTAGGATTTCTTGTTATTTGGACCCTATAAACAAATGTTGTTTTTTTGTACCAAATAGTTATGAGAAAATGGTGCAGTGTTAACTCGATTAGATCGTGGAGATATCCGTTAGGGATTTGAGTCTTTTCCTTATTCTGGTCTTGATATGTACTGTTAGAAATTTTTCTTACATCATTAGGATATGTAACATAATTGCATGTATGCATTGTATAAATTAGCATTAGAAATTTCCATTATTCAGTTTATATTTCAATTAAAATACTCTAATTTTATTACTACATTATATTTGCATCCATTGTTTTCATCTATTTATATATTGTTCTACTATAGTGTAAACTCTAATAAGAGGGTATAGTCTCCAATATACTAAAATTACACCCTCACTGCTAGTTGGCAGCCACTAACAAATGGGGAGGACATATTGAGGACATGTGGTGACCGGTCTACCTATAGGTTCAAGGGGAAGCCAGGTCAGGACATTAAATATTGTTATAAGAGGGTCAAATTTTTCCATATTCATTCTATTATGGTTGCATAATATTTTTCCGTAGAATAGATCAACCAATGTACGGGGAATGAACCAGGGACCAGTGTTGGGAATTGATGTGTATACTATTTTTTATTAATATTGATGTGATTTCACCTTCTTCAACTAGTGTATTTTTTTACTACTTATTGATTTTGTAATTTTGAACATTTGACTTGGCCTGATATTGAAAAGATGATGCACTGCGTGCATCATATATGAACAATAGAATTCATATAACATATATATTACATTGAATATAGATTCATTTGTAGAATTCCTACAAATTTTGATTACATTCCTTTAGAGGAATTCCTTGATTTAAATTTATTTAGCATGAATTCATTTATAACATATTTAGATAAATATATGACAATATATGTATACATTAACATTTTTTGATGTTATTTCAGGATTTGTGTTATATAATGTTTGTGTGTTACTTCTTATGATAACATGTTAGAGATGTTTTGATGTGTAAGAAATAGTCTGGGGGTAATTTTTTTTATTGTTTTTATGATGGTGGCCAATTTTAGTTATAATGTTGGTGGGAACCTTATAATTTGGAAAAATGGTAACACATGTATTCAAATAATTTAATAGGTTTGTGTTAAAGTTAAAATGACAAAAGGAAATTCATTTGACGAAATAGGACACAAATGAATCATGTAATGTGTTTGGGAGCTTCATTAATAGGTATATGGCCACTAATATAACTTGTGGGGTTGTTATTTTTAAGAACCTAGATTTGAATAAATGGGACCCTCATAGGTTTCCTTCTGATTAAAATGAATTTACAAGCTAAATTACCTATTTATGTTGAAATGGAACTGGATGTAAAGTGTTTAATGATTTACTATAGTGTATCTTGACTATTTTTAGAAATTATCATGAGGTGAAGTATGTATTAAGATATCATATTACCTCTGGAAAATAGTAGTATCTAGTATGAGAATAAGTTATTATTTATGTACAAGTATCCTTCTGAACCCTTTAGTTATGAAATGATTAAAAAATATTCAAAATTGTGATAAATATTTTATTATATGTTATTTTTAAATATAGTGTATGTTTAGATTCTTATTCTAACTATGGTCCAATGTAGGTATCATCATCAACTGTCCCATTGGATAGTTGACAGGTTGTTAGTTATTTATTCAATTCTATTATTACTTTGATATACCTATACAAAATTTATTTATATTTCATTATCTAGATTGAGCCAGACACCGGTGGTCCCAGGCTTGTGAGATTTTTATCTCAAAGCCAATTTGGTCCTCCATTGCACTAGGGTACGCAAGAAGACATTCTTATTCTCAAGAAATTGGACCATCATGTTGTTGTTTGTTATACAAGGGAGTTAGGATTAAAGGACCGAGCATGAGATAAGCATGCGTATAGAAATCACCTTGGGGTTATTGAGTTTTTTTTCTTGTAATGAGATTTAAATAATTTGTTTGTTTACAGTTTTCAGATATGTATTACCATGTCATGCATGCGTTGTATAAACTATAATTGGACATTTTAATTATTTACATGATTTTTAAAGAGTCTTCTACTCTTTTATTATTTCTTTATATATGATTATGATGTTGTAAAATTTATATATATTGTTATACTACTTTGAAAACACTTATAAGAGTGTATAACCACCCCAGTTTTAATCCGTACACCCACATTGCTAGTCTGTGGCCTCAGGCATATTGGGAGGTGCAATTGAGGTCATGTAGAGACCAGTCCATCTACATGTTCAATGGTATGGTTGTAATAGATGTTGTAGATGACGTAAAGTTTTTAGTGTTTTCAAAATATATAATATAATGATATAATTATAAAATTCATGCAACCTAATATAAAAAAAATAATTAATCATTTTAAAAAATTTAAAAAATCCATTACAAAAAATAGATGGAAAAATAATTTACATTGTAATATTGAATTTAACATCACATAGAGAAACATTCATACATATATATAATTTCTATTATACTATACTAGATTGTCAATAATAAAATAATTACTACTAAACTAAAAAATATTATATAAGTAAAAAATATATTTTATAAAGTAACTATTACTAAACTCATATGGAAGTTATTTGAGATTTTGTTTATAAATTCAAAGAAAAAAAAATAATTATAATGATAATGGGAAATAAATTATTATATTTGAATAAACCCCCTTTAAATAATTATTTCATTTTTATTTATCTATAAAAAATATAGAAATTAAAAAAACCACATTAATTAGTAGAAATATACCATAATACATCAAAAATTAAATAATTCCTTCTGTAAATAATGTATACAATAATAAAAATGGATTAAAATAATAACAAATAGGGGATTAAATAATGAATTTATTTCATATAAAAACACATAACATAATTAATATTCATTCAGATTAAATTACATTAAATTTTATATTTTTTTTGTTCTATGATTCATATTACTAAAGACTACATTGAATGATCATATAATTATTTCATATATCTATTTCTAAATCAATTATTTATTATTTTGTTTTATAATATGTAAATTAAACTGTATATAAATACATTCTAAAATAAAAAATTATAAATAAATTAAGTTTTCGATGTAAAAATTACAAAATAATTAAATACTAAGAAACATTTCACTATTTTTCATTTCTTTGGTAGAATAATTAATTAATAAGTATTTTTAATTGAAATGATGATGATATTAATTTTCTATATTGAATATTAAAATATAAATAATCGTTTTAATATTATTTTTATAAAATTTTTCAATTAGTGAAATATAATTATGTATACCTACAAAAAACGTCTATTTATATTAAGGTAATGATGATATAGATACCCTTTATATCATAAAACATAATTTCCCAGTACAAGGAATCATTTTACTAGTAGAAAAATGGCATGTTAATCCACATTTAAAAACAAAATACTCCAAAAAATGGAATATAAAATATTAAGAATAATATTTTAATAACCTGGATTATTAGGAATCTATAATGAACTCATTAGATATATATGCATATTATCTAAAAATTACCTTTATATTTTTAATATCTACCATAATGTCAACATTAAATGGTTTGACACTAATATGGTTAGGACAACCTAAATAATTGAATTTTCAACTAATAAAAATCCTTCCATTCAAGAACAAAAACCTTTATTTTTGAATCTGTAAATCTAATCCTCCATATAGAATGATTAATATTTTTAAAAACTATGAATTATATGGTGTATTAAATTAGATAAATTAAATTAAAAAATAATGAAAAACAAATATAGTTATGTGATGTTGTCAATATATTAGAAATGTTTTTAAATATTTAACATAATGTAGTATTAGTACTGAATTCTTCTTTAAAGAAATTATTTTTTGGGTTTCATTATATTTTTACCACTTTTAAACACATGAAAAAACACAGCACAAATTCATCAACATATTAATGAATTGTCTTCAATGTTAACTAATGTTAATTTGTGTTGATTGTACAATGTAGAGGAAAATTAGAGTTGAATGGTGATTAACAAATATTTTTGGAGTAAAGGCAATACAAAAATTAAAGGGATGTTTAAAAAAGAAAAAATGGCTTATGTCAGATAAAATCATATTTTTAGGGTCAAAATAAAATTCCTTAGTGATGAAAATAGTGTTTTAATCAAATTAATGTGTTCAAATGGGAAGTGAAAACATACATTATTTTACATACATTAGACACAGTTTGTGAAGAAATTATTATATGATTTTTATCAAAATAGGGAGTTGATATTCATTATAAAAGGATATTAACGATTAAATGTGTTTAATTATATACTATGAAAATAAATATGGGACTATACTATGGTTTATTCACCACTATGTAGTTTTTTTTGTTATTTTGAAATTAGAAAGAATATTAAATTAATGGTCTTTATTTTTAGAATAATAAAAAATATAGGTTAATTAGTTATCTTTTATTTATTATTTAGTTTGTTTTCAATATTAGAGTGGATTCATTATATTTTTGAAATTGGATAAGATAAAAAATAAAATGGTATGCCTCATAATATCATATTTTTTTCTTAAAAATATATTTTTATGATGTTGTATATTTTCATGAATATGGTTAATAAATATGATTCATAAATATATACATACAAGATCATTAATAATTGTAAGATTACTTGTGATTCAATGTCTAGGGATGAGGTATGAAATAATTTAACTTTAAAAATGATATATATTATGATTTTAATTATGAATAGTCCTGATATTATTAGTCTATTTCCAGTTTTTTGTTTAGGTTGACTAGATAACATTCATTATGGGAGATGAATAAATGTTTTTTTAAATCAACTACATTATGATGTATGAATAATATCAAATAGATTACAAAATGATTTATACAAATTAATTTTCAATACACACACTACATATATGTGACTAAGAAGAAAGAGTTTCCTTAGTAATTATTTGATTTAATAATGTAATGAAGAAAATTTTATTATTTAGTAAGGATTCAATTTATTATAATTTATAAGAAACCTTTTATCCAATTATTTATTAAGATTATAGTTGAGAGTGTGATCCTAAATGTCTCAATATCATTCCATAGATATTCCTTGTCATTAATAATTTTTAACCCTTAAAATCATTTTAGTATTTTTTTTATTTTATTCATTTGTGAAATTGATTAGTTAATAATGTTTATTAAAATAATTTTTATTTTGTTGAAGAATGATTCAATCTGAAACAAACATATGTGAAAAATAATACATAGGGATAAAGTATGATTGATTTATAAACATCATGAACATTCAATAATAGATCCAAAACATCCCTTTAGGGAATCTATGTGTATTATATTTAATATGATAATCGTGAAATTTAAAATATTTATCAGATCTACATTAAAGGGTTACATTATTTATAAGGAAAATTTTATTCATATTTTTCTACTTTATGTTACCATTAAATTTTTATATCCATAATTGTTTATAATTTTTTGATGAAAATAAATGGTTTTTATACATATGATTAAATTATGATCCCATATGAAATGACTATATGATAGTCAATAAATTTTAAAAGTTCTAATTTTTTATGTTTTTATATGTTTTTATGTTCCCAATATAGAATCTACAATAGTGGATCATGTAAATGTGAATATGTTTTAAAATTATATTCATTTGTGAAATATAATTCTATTATATTATATGTTATCACTATAAATACCCGACCTTAAACATTACATAATATTGAATTAAATAGAAAAATCACATTGAGGATCTTTTCTAGTTTAGAGTTTTATTGAAATTAGGAATAAAAATTACCTTACATCTCAAAAAATACAAAGTAGACATTTCTACACAGTTCCAATTTTTTTTTCAAAACATGAACTATTGAAAAAAAGAGTCACGTATGGATCCATGTTTTAGACATCAGGAATTTTCCTTGATCCCATCCTTGACCTTATTCATCTTTAAGTCCTTTGAAAACATTTCAAACTCGGGATGAGCATAAAAAGCTCAGGAAGCATTATAAATCAATGAATGAAAACATTTGTTAATAAATGAATTCAAAACATTAAATCTATAACATACCTTGTGAAATCATAAGATTTATGAAAGAAACATGGAAATCAAAAATCATAATGGTAACTTGTGGCATCCATATCACACCTACATTGTAGCTATCATAGCTATATATGGAGTTGTTTTGGAATACCCATTATAGTATATTCCCTTAGTCTCATAGTAGTTACATTCACATTTACCTCGGTCATGTTACCCAATGAATTGGAGAGCTATCTATGGCTCACCCGCCCTAGGTTTATCATGAAACCACCCGTATATGTAAACAATTCTCAAGAACCATAACATGATCATAACACATAACATAAGCATAAAGGAAATATAACAATTTCATATTGCAATAATAAAATATCATCTCAACATATTGAAATAATAAATCCATTGTAAAAATAATTTTCATTACCGAAATACCCAAAAAGAGTATATGGTATTTTTATTTTTACTAAAAAAACATTCTGGCTTGTTAAGGAAGCCAAAGATTAAATAATACCTGCGACAGCAGAATGGTCGTTGTCACCGCTTACGTTAAAAAAACGTTCCTTATTTTCTTTTAGTAAAACGATTCATATGAAAAGATTTCCTTTGAATAAAATGAAAATTCAGAGGGGTTTATACACCGAATAAAATAAAGTCGTGTATAAAACTAAAAATGCCTCAATGAAAGAAGATTGGGACGAAGTCCCTTACCTCATGTCTGACTTGGCCCATTTGTTCTTTAATCTCCTAAATAATAATGTAATGTTAATTTTTACTTGAATAAGAACCTTTTTCATGTTTATTATTCCTTTCATATCACTTATTACCATGTTATAAACATTATGTAATCATATTAGTTAATAATTTTCATTTTGTCGATATTTGGTACTTGGGTCAAAAATGAACACCTTATATTTACAAGTTGTCAATGTGGTAAATATTCCATCATATCCAGAATGTTATTTATGATTTTAGATATCATATATATCATATATATCCAGTATATACATGTATTTATAATAGACAATATCATTTGGAGGTAGAAAATGAGATGCGTCGTTCATGGAGACGGTAAGCCGTACATACGAATGAATGCTACTTTCATTTATATTTATTAATTTAATGAAATTAAAACATAATGATACATAGGTATATTATAATTCCAGTATAATATCATATATAATATCATTAACTCTATCATTTATACATCCTAGATAGGGCATTAACGAGTCACATCACTTTGAGGGGGCGATAGTCCGTACTTTTCAAATGATATTATCGTATTTACCAAATATGGAAACAATAAAGACTTTATATAAATTGGAATTATAGAAGAATAGGCAAATAATAAACATAATATATATCATATATAAATACAGTTCCATCATATTGGCCACCATGAGAGAAGGTAATATGTAATTGAACAATCATCGTTTCGTGAGGCGTTAGTTTTTCATCCACAGAAACATTATGTTATTCATCCATTAGATGGAGGTCTTTGTATGTGTAGTTCGATTACATATCATAAAAAAATTCTAGTATATTGATAATACTAGTGTTGTTACAAAAGAAAGTAAATAAAAAGAGTTTTGGGGTAGGAGAAACAAAATAAAAGAAACCAATTTAAGAGAAACAGTTGCCTTTAATTTGTGTAACTCACTTTGGTTTGAACCAAATGACTTCTTAAGTGCGTTTTTCGATATCTAAAGCTTCTAAGATGAGGAGATGGATGTAGGGAGCTTAATTGGTAAGAGTTTGGACGAGCCAAATGGCCTGAGAGGTGTGATAAATTGGTTAGAAGTGGTCTCATTTTATAAGGGAGAGGAGGGGCTCTTTAGGAATGTTTGAAAATATTATTTTATTATAAAAATATATTCTTTTTATAATGGTCCAAAAATAATTGATTTCTAATATAAGATGACTCATTTTCTATATTAAATCATCCAATCCAAATTTTACATGTTTTGGATAATATTTTAATCATTATAATCTTATTTATTTATATCATTTATTAATGAGGTTAAAACTGCATCATTATTGTGTCATAAATAATTTAATTTATATGATGGCCTAAAATTATAAAAAAAATACCATGATGTATGAATTAATTTTATCTTTCCAATTAATATGTATTGTCGAAAATAATACTTATATAACAGCAAATAAAAATTAATTACTAAAGGATTTTTGTTAATGTCACTTTTGTCTTCACATTAAATTAATTAATATAAATTGTCATTATCTATCCCAAGTGGCAAAATGGGGTCCCAAAATCGTCCCAATGATGCCCATGGTATGACATGACTGAACCAATAGGATTAGGACACGTTTAATGGTAATTTTATATTATTATATTATTATTTTTTAACCCTTATTTAGCATATTTACCCTTTAACCACGGTAAATAAAATATTTACTGAAATAAATATTTAAAATGTATAAAAATAAAATATACCTATTTACACAATTTTGGCCCCCTAATTACAAATATGGAATTCATTTTTACAAAATCAATACATAGAAGCGGCAAAAATTAAATTAAAATTAATTCCAGCTGTTAAAAAACAGCGTGTTTTTAAGAAATATAAACTATCAAAAGATTGATACTTATTTATGTCCAATTTCAATGTGAAATTAAATCCAATGAACTACATTAAATTAAATGGTAAAAATATATTTCAATTTCATTTTAAAACCAATTAATTATACAATCTAACCATATAAATAAATTATATTAATACATAGTTTTGAATCAAAATACAATATATTCACTATTCATTAAAATAATGAACTTTATTAGAAAAATACCAAAAAATTACACAAAGTAAATTCTAATGTCCTCATTCTAAATAAGGATTTTATATGGTCATATAGAATTTATTAGAGTGCCCAAAACTAAATTTAAAAAGTGTTCTCCATTAAAAGGTGGTAAACCGGACTTTTAATGTACATTATTTTTAAAATTATATTCATTCATATATTAAGCCTCTAACATTTATTGGATTAATATAAATACAAGTATAATCATATTATAGTTATTTTTTAAATTCCTTCCAATACGACAGCTTGGAGTTAACTACCTTTTAAAATAATAACATTATATTATTAGAGTGCAACGTATGATTTCAAAGAAACTCGTTGTTGCGTATCGTGTACGCTATCGAACATAGAAACCCCTTTAAGCTAAAATTAATATTTATTTCACAAAAATTAATAAATATAAAAATATATTATTCTTCTTTTACCATGGATGTTACATCCTTCCCCCCTTTTGGAAATTGCGTCCTCACAATTTTTATCTACTTATCAAAATAAGTGGGGGTATTTATCCCTCATAGAATTTTCATATTCCCAAGTTGCCTCTTCAACCACATGGTATTTACAAAAAAAACCTTTACCTGGTTAATTACTGTATTCCACAACACTTTCTCTCTATGATCAATAATCAGGACTGGTTTTTCTTCACAAGAGAGATTCACTTCTGACTGAACTACCTCTGGGCTCAAAACATGAGAGAGATCTCGCATATACTTTCTCGACATCGAAACATGAAAAATATTGTGTACTTGGGATAAATTTGAAGGTAAGGCTACTCTATATGGAACTGATCTAACATTATCCAGAATTTCGTAAGGTCCAATGAACCTTGGACTCATCTTTCCATTCTTACCAAAACGCATCACACTTTTCCAAGGAGAAACTTTGAGAAAGACATGATCACCTACCTCAAAAGAAAGATCCTTGCTCCAGTTATCTGCATTAATTTTCTGTCTTCTCTGAGCTATTCTCATGTGCTTCTGAATCAATTGAACTTTCTATGCCATCTCTTCTATCAATTATGGTCCCCTCATCTTTCTTTCATCTAATTCATCCCAAAAATATGGAGTTCGAAAACGCTTTCCATAAAATTCTTCAAATGGAGCCATCTGTAAACTAGAATGAAACTGTTATTATAAGAAAATTCAACCAAAGAAAGATATTGGTCCCAACTTCCCTGGTAGTCCATCGAGCAAGCACTTAACATATCCACCAAGGTTTTAATTGTTCGTTATTACTTCCCATCTGATTGAGGATGAAAAGCTGTACTAAAATTTAATTCAGTACCCAATGAATTCTGAAGGCCTTTCCAAAAGTTAGAATTGAACAGGGGATCACGATCAAATACAATGGAGAGGGTAACTCCATGCAACCTGACTATATCTTTAACATACAATTGTGCAAATTGATCTAGAGACAAAGTATCACTAATAGGAATTAAATGAGAAGATTTAGTCAATCAGTCAACTATAACCCAGATTTTTATTACCTCGAGATGTATTTGGAAATCCCCCAACAAAGTCCACGGATATATTTTCCCATTTCCACTATGGCATCGGTATTGGATGAAGCATTCTTTTCAGTAACTGTCTCTCTGCATTAACCTTCTGACAAGTCAAACACTTCACAATAATATTAACAACATCTAATTTCATTCCATCCCACCAATAACACTCCCGAAGATCTCTTTACATCTTAGTAATGCCAGGATGAACTGAAAACGGAGAACTATGAGCTTCACATAACAAATCATACTTCAACTATGAATCACAAGGAACACATAATCTGTTTCTAAACCTCAAAATACAATCATTATAAATGTTAAATTCAGGAAACTAACCCTTCTGAACCAACTCAACCTTTTTCTGCAACTTAGTGTCTTCCTTCTGCGCTTTCATTATTCTTTCTTATAAAGATGATCTCACTGACACCTGAAACAAAACAGAAGAATTTCCTACACCAACAACTTCTATTCCAATCTCATCAAATCAAAAACCAAAGTATATTATTCCAAACATAGCATGGCTAATGAGACATTACTTTTCTGAATCAAAGCATCAGCCACTTTATTTGATTTTCCTTGATGGTAATGGATCGTGCAATCATAATCCTTGATAAATTCTATCCATCTCCTATATCTCATGTTCAATTCTTTCTGAGTGAATATATATTTTAAACTTTTGGGATGAGTATATATTTCACACATCACTCCATACAAATTATGCCTCGATATTTTAAAAGAATAAACGACAAAAGCTAATTCTAAATCATGTGTAGGGTAATTTAACTCATGTGGTGTCAACTAACGTGAATTATAAGAAATTACCTGATCATTTTTCATTAGGATTCAACCCAGTCTTTTCAACGAAGCATCACTATAGATAACAAACTCACCATTTCTGGAAGGCAGTGCCAAAACTGGAGCATTCAACAATATTCTTTTCAACTCCTGAAAACAATCATCAAATTCTTTTGTCTAGATGAACATAACCCCTTTTCGAGTTAACATAGTCATTGGACTAGATAACCATGAAAAATTCACCACAATCATCTGCTAATAACCTACCAATCCAAAAAAACTACAGATCATGGTTATATTGGTGGGTCTTGGCCATTCATCAACAACTTTTGTTTTTGCAGGATCAACAGTTATGCAATTTTTTTAAATAATGTGACCAAGGAAAGAAATTTGTTGTAAACAAAACTCAAACTTATAGAATATCCCAAACAATTTATTTTCATTTAAGGTTTGAAATACAACCCTTAAATGAATTTCAGGATCCTCATTACTTTTTGAATAAACCAAAATATCATCAATGAACACAACAACAAACTTATACAAGAACTCCGAAAAAATTCTATTCATAAGATCCAGGAATATAGCATGTGCATTGGTTAACACAAAAAGAATAACTACAAATTCATAATGGCCATTTCTAGAACAAAACGTAGTTTTTGAAATGTCTTCATCCTTGACATTCAACTGATGGTACCCAGAACTCATGCCAATCTTAAAAAAATACTTAGCTCCCTGGAGCTGATCAAATAAATCATCGATATGAGGCAAATGATACTTATTCGTAACAGTGATGTTATTCAATGATCTATAATCAATGAAAAGTCTCATTGAACCATATTTCTTTTTAACAAACAAGACACAAGCACCCCATGGTGATGTGCTAGATCGAATGAAAACTTTATCTAATAACTCCTGCAATTGCTTCTTTAACTCTAAAAGTTCAATTTGAGCCATTCGATAAGGGGGTTTTGAAATTGGCTTAGCATCAGGAACTATGTCAACAATAAATTCAACATCCCAATCAGGTATAATACCAGGAAACTCATTAGAAAAAACACCAAGGTACTCATTTACCACTGGAACATCATTAATCTGAACAGTTCCTTTGTTTTCAACAATATGTGCAAGGTAACATTCATTTCTATATTTTACCAGTTTTTTGACTTCCTGATATGTTATCAAAAGCAGGGGTTCATTCTGGTACACAAAATGAAAATCATTCTGAAAAGAAACCTCTTTAACTCTGCATTTATTCTTAGCATGATAAACTGAAAGCCAGTCCATGCCCAAAAAAACATCAAACTCTACTAGAGGCAAAACAATCAGGTTTGTAGGTAGATTCATTCCACACCCAAGGACATGAATTTTCTTTTGGTTTATTTTTTTCTCAACATTTCCGCCAGGTGTTTTTACCGTATGTTCAGTATTCATATCATGAGATGGAATTCCCAACTTACTAGAAATCATTTCAGAAATGAATGAATGTGTTGACCCTGAATCAAACAACACATTGGAATAATCTGAACAAACAAACAACGTACCTGATACTACTTCATTTGATGGCCCAACATCTGCTAAAGTAGTTCCAATGGATTTATCCACCCCTTTATGCTTGTATTCTGACTGCTTCCCATCACTCGAGCTCTTTTTCGGACACTCATTTGCATAATGACCCATTTCATTGCACATAAAACATTTTACTGATTGTAAATCAGATTTTGTCTTACCATTACAATGATATTTTTCAGTTCAATTACGAGCCTTATGTCCCATTTTACCACATCGGTAGCACTTAACAGAATTCAAAAGACATTACCTAGCATGATTTTTACCACAATTTTCATAAACTGAAAACTTAAGTTTCTTACAATCATATTATTTTTAAGATTTCTTCTGTTTCCCCTACCACCTCGACCTGTTTTTTTGTTGTTTTTCAAAGAATACCTGATAATAGGAAAACTCCATTTCCTCCTTCTCCGAATAATGAAAAAGCTTTTCATAACTTGTGAACATACGTGAAGCTAAATCCCTTCGATACTTTGGCTTTAATCCTGAGTATAAATGGTTGATTTTACTATCAAGATATCATATGAAATTTGGATCATAACTTTCCAATCGAGTGAATTTTTCTTAATAAATAGCCACTAAGTCATCCTCCTGCCTAAATTCCAGGAATTGTTTTTCCATCCTACGACAAACCACCTTAGGAAAATATTTCTCAGGAAACATTCCTTTGTATTCATCTCAATCAAGAGCATCAATGTCCTCACTATCCCTGATATTTTTCACCATCGACCACTACTGATCAGCTTCACCTTATAAACAGTAAACAGCGAGACTAACCTTTTGATGTTCTGAATAACCCATGACATCGAAAATATTTTACAGTGCTTTAATCCAACCTTCATATAGAACAAGATCAGATAATCCTCTGAATGATGGGGGATGTTGGCTCATGAAATGCTCCACAACGGACATGTTCCTATGTGGTTGATCTGGCTGATCTCATACATGGACAACACCACCATTTAAAGCCTGAGTCAACTGTTCCATCACTACAAAAAACTGTATAGTTATGATTTAGACCATCCCAGGTTGTTGATTTGGAAGGTTTTGTTCCACCTGATGTCGTCCCAACATAGTTTCCATGTTTTCTCTGTAGAAAACCATTCTAAACAAATAAATATCTTAGGCGAAGCAACATGGTAATCTGTGAATGCTATGTGATATCAATATTAACATAAATGACTTTATGGATATTAATTTAACAATATCCTAACTTCTAAAGTTATCTAAACCGACCACTAACACCAACTATAAAGACCTGACTTTAATCATTTCATTATATTGAATTAAATGGATAATTCACATTGAGGATCTTTTCTGGTTTATTGTTTTAGAGAATTAGGCATAATAATTACATTACATCTCAAAAATTACATAGTATACATTTCTACATAGTTTCTATTTTTTTTAGAACATGAACTCTTGGTAAATAGAGTTATGTATGGATCCATGTTTTAGACAACAAGACTATTCTTTGATCACATCCTTGACCCTATTCATCTTTAAGTCCTGTGAAAACATTTCAAACTTGGGATGAGCATAAAAAACTCAGTAAGTTTTATAAATCAAATAATGAAAACATTTGTTCATAAATGCATTCAAAACATGAAATATTTTACTTACCTCATGAAATCATAGGATTTATGAAGGAAACATATAAATCAAAAATCATAAAGGTAACTTGTCGAATCCATATCACACTTACATTGTAGCTATCATAGCTACATAGGGAGTTAATTTGGAATACCCATCACAATATATTCCCTTAATCTCTTAGGATTAACATTCATGTTTACCTCCATCACGTTACCCAATTCATTGGAGAGCTATCTCGGGCTCACCTACACTAGGTTTATCACGGAAACACCAGTATACGTAAATAATTCCCAAGAACCATTACATGATCATAACACATAACATAAGTATAAAGGAAAGATAACATTTCCACATTGCAATAATAAAATATCATCTCAAGATATTGAAATAATAAATCCATTCTCAAAATCATTTTCAATACCAATATACGTAAAAAGGGTATATGGTATTTATTTTTTCTTAAAAAACATTCCGGCTTGTTATGGAACCCAAAGATCAAATAATACTTGTGGCGGCGGAAAGGTCGTTGTCACCGCATACGTTAAAAAAACATTCCTTCTTGTCATTTATTAAAATACATCGTATAAAAATATTCCCTTTGAATAAAATGAAAATTCAAAGGGGTTTATACACTGTATAAAAAAACTTCATGTATAAAACTAAAAATGCCTCAATGAAAGAAGATTGAGACGAAGTCCCTTACCACGTGTCCGACTTAACTCGTTCATTCATTAATATACTGAATAATAAATTAAAGTTAATTTCTACTTGATTAAGAACCTTTTTAAAGTCTATTATTCATTTAATATCACTTATTACCATGTTATAACCATTATGTAATCATATTAGTTAATAATTTTTATTTTGTCGATATTTGGTACTTGGGTCAAAAATGAACACCTTATATTTAAAAGTTGTCCATGTGGTCAATAGTCTATTATATAAAGAATTGTATTAATGATTTTAAATATCATATATATCATATATATCCAGTATATACATGTATTTATAATATTACATAACATTTGGAGGTAATAAATGAAATGCACCATTCATGGAGACGGTAAGCCGTACGTATGCATGAACGCTACTTTCATTTCTATTTCTTAATTTAATGGAACTAAAACATAATGATACATAGGTATATTATAATTCCAGTATAATATCATATATAATATCATTAACTCTAACATTTATACATCCCACATAGTGAATTAACGAGTTACATCACTTTGAGGGTGCGGTAGTCCGCACTTTCTCAAATGAGATTATCGTATTTACCCACTATGGAAACCATAAAATCTTGATATAAATGGGAATTAAAGAAGCATAAGGAAATACTAAACATAATATATATCATATATAAATACAGTTCCATCATAATGGCCACCATGAGAGGCGGTAAGATGTAATTAAACAATCATCATTTCGTGAGGTGTTAGTTTTCAATCCACAAAACCATTAGGTTCATCATCCATTAGATGGAGTTCTATGTATGTGTAATTCAAATAAATATCATAAAAACGTACTAGTATATTGAGGATACATGTTTTGTTACAAAATAAAGTAAATAAAATGATTTTGGGTGTTGGAGAAGCAAAATAAAAAAAATCAATTTAAGAGAAACCATTACCTTTAATTTGGGTAACTCACATTGGTTTGAACTAAAGGACTTCTTAATTGCCTTATGCCTAAGGTAAGGCTTCTAGGAGGAGTAGAGGGACGTATGGAGATTAATTTGGCCGAGGTTAGATGATCCAAATGGCTTGAGAGTTTTGAGTAATTGGTTATAAGTGGTCTCTTTTTATAAGGGAGGGGAGGGGCTCTTTAGGAATTTATGAAAATATTATTTTATTATAAACTAAAATTCGGTTTATAATGTTCCAAAAATCATTGAGGTCGAATATAAGATAAATCATATTCTAAATAAAATCATCCAATTAGAATTGGACATGTTTTGGATAATATTTTAATCATTTTAATCTTATTTATTTAAATCATTTATTAATGAGGTAAAAACTGCATTTTTATTTTGTCATAAATAAATTAATATATATGTCGTCTAAAAATTATAAAAAAATTAAATGATGTAGGAAACTTTTTTATATTTACAATAAATATTTATAGTCTAAAATAGGACGTATATACCACCATATAAAAATTAATTACAAAATTATTTTTGCTAATGTCACATTTGTCTTTACATTAAATTAATTAATCTAAATTTTCATTATCACACCCAAGTGGCTCAATGGGGTCCCAAAATCGACCCAAAGATGACCATGGTCGGACATGACTTAACCACTAGTATTAGGACACTATTAAGTGTAATTATATATTATTATAATATTATTTTTTACCCTTATTTACCTGATTTACGCTTTAACCACGTTAAATAAAATATTTACTGATGTAAATATTTAAAATGCCTAAAAATAAAAGTTACCTATTTACATAATTTGGGCCCCTTGATTCCAAATATGGAATCAATTTTTCCAAAAAAAAAACACAGAAGCAACATAAATTAATTTAAAATTAATTCCTGCTGTCAAAACAAAGGTCGTGTTTTTGAGAATTAAAAACTATCAAAAGATTGATACTTATTTATGTCCAACTTCGAAGTAAAATTTATTCCAATGACCAAAATTGGATTAAATGGTAAAAAATAAATTTCAATTTCACTTTAAAACCAATTATAACGATAATCTAATCATATAAATAAATTATATTAAAACATAGTTTTGAATTAAAATACAATATTTTCACTATTCTTTAAAAAAATTAAATTTATCAGAAAAATACCAAAAAATTACCAAAAGTAAATTATGTTGTCATAATTATAAAGAAGGATTTTATTTGGTCATATATAATGTATTAATGTGCCCAAAACTAGATTTAAAAATGGTTCTCCATTAAAAGGCTGTAAATCGGTCTTTAATGTAAATTATGAACAAAATTAGATTCATTCATATATTAAGCCTCTAACTTTCCTTGGACAAATATAAATACATTTATAATAATATTATAGTTATTTTTGTTCATTATTTCCAATAAAATGGCTAGGAGTTAACTACCATTTAAAATAATAATATTATATTATTAGTGTGCAACGTATGATTCCAAAGAAACTCGTTGATGCGTATCAGGTACACTATCGAACATAGCAACCTCTTTAAGCAAAAATTAATATTTAATTCACAAATATTAATAAATTTGAAAATCTCTTATTCTTCATTTACCTGGGATGTTACAATCACAACTATCTTCAGATGTGAGTCCCCTTGGGAATATAATGAAATCATCTCTAAAACCAAAATCCCACAACTAATATGTTATGTGTTGTGGACTATTGCAGATGGTATAAGACACACTAATAGGAGTTCATAATCTAATAAATACAAGTAAATTAAATAAATAAATAGAATAATTTTTAATAAATCATGTTCAGTATGAGTACCATAAATCAATAAAATAGAAAAAAAAATTAAATCATAATACAGATATATAAAATTAAGCCATGATCTCCAAAAGGCCAGTATATTTGAGCACGATAAAAAATATAATTTTTTGGAACCTATATATATATATATATATATATATATATATATATGGGTGTGCATAATAATATTCATAGTATGATATTACATGGGATTCCAATAAATACATTATAAAATAATTCTAATTCCATATAAATTATAATTCAAATCAAACATACACTGAGGACATGGGAACTATCTCCTAATCTCATCAAGTCTCCCACACCTAATAACACATCCATGGAAAGTAGTATAATATCCCAACAATATATCTCTGTTAGAGAAACCCATATACATTCATAGTGATCAAATCAATATTGTGTCCCCAAGGACATGAATTATTCTTCCCCCCTTCAATATCTGTACATCTATCAAACCTCATAAGATCCATAATATCAAAAATATATTAAAAATAAAATCATTCAAATTCCAAATACCACATATGCTCATCCATATTATGTATCACAAAAATGTATCACCTCATCATCATATTTGAGTACCTTGAACATGATAGAAAATCATTATTATTATCTCCTCCTAATAAATCGTACCAGTGAACCAGTATCCTAACGGGATCCATAGTGTTTGACAGTATATATATTCTAGAAAAATATTCAATCCAACCCATATATATACCTAGGTCATGAGTCACCATTACATACTCTAAATCATAATAGAGTGTTAGGAAGATGGAATAATCAACCATTTATTACTTATATAACAAAGGTGATGAAAAAAATGCATTGAACCCCATACCATAGGGGAATTGGTAAATTTATCCAACTGGGAAGGATATGAATATTAAATAAATTGAAAATAAAATAAAAATATTCTACCCTAATAAGTATAGAAATATTTATCAGACCAATCAAACATTTCCATAACAAAATCATTCGTTTTATCATTTCATCAATTGAATAACAATTTTTTCCTTTAAAACCCACAAAAAATTCACCACCTATCCTAATGATACTTCCATAAATGTTATCATTATATTAAAAAATAATCATATCCACGTAAGTGTATAATATTATTCCAATATAAAATAAAATTTATATTCTTTAATCTATAAATTTCTTTATATTTAATTTCACTCAATTTACTAATCATTATCTAAATTTATATATAAAATTAATACATCATTATTCTCTTATAATTTAAATAACAATCAATGCTACAACTGATCAATTATTATTAATTGAATTAATAGTTTATTCGATCATTAATTACAATTTACTAGTAATAAAAAACAGAAAATAACTAATACAATTAGCTATATAAATATTCAACGATATTAAGAAACTATAATATAAACCCACACGAATGATACCAATCACTTTAACCACATCAATGAATCACATTACAATAAACCAACACCGTTATACTTAATCCTAATCAATTCTAGTTAACCATCCATGTTACAACATCATTAATCCTACCATATCCAATCCACCAAATCTATATATATAATAATACCTTATCCTATCAAAAAATAAAAACCATCCGGGTTAAAACATCATTAATCCCGCCATACCCCATTTCATTCAATTTACAACATACTAATTTTATATTCTGAATAGGTTAGTCCTTTCCATTCCCACAATTAAGTAATGAATAATGATATTTAAAAAATAAAAACATAATTATATAATGGGACATCTTAAATATAACACTTCAATGTAAACTATAGAAAACATTGCATCATCTGATTATGATAAAATAAAAAAAATCCATAGAACACCTATAGGTTGACCAAGATTCTTCTTCATGAAATCTCACTATTGACAGAAAATAAGGAATACTAAAAGTATTCATTAAATGTGCATACACAAAATTTCTATGAGGAAATTATAGGACATTAATAATAAAGAAAATTGGATGAATCATCTTTCATCATAAAGAGGATATGTTGTGAACGTAATGATAAAATCAAATCTATTAATGACTACTGATCTGCATGGTTTAAAATTTATTTAAATAGTTTTTGAATGATGATTTGGAAATTAGAGGGAATTATATTAATTGAATGAATTCATTTACAATTTGGAATATTAATGAATCTGGTTTTGATAGGGGTAAACCAAATCTCAATGATGATATATTAATCTTACCACAAATTATTAATCTCTATCAACTCATTGTCTCACTATGAATTTCAGTGTGACAATATTCTTCTCTCTATTCAATTAATAATCTCCACTTCAAAACTACGATAATTTTGAAAATGTACCATATCTTTATTGTATAATGTATTAAATTCTAACCTCGTCATCCTAGAAAAAATGATCCCTGAAACAAAATATGCCATTGTGGGAGGTACCCGGGTGAAACAAAAATAAATTAGATATAATTAACATTTTGATAACCCTTGAAATCCTTATCTAATTATTATAGTACCTAAAATTTTTCACATATAGATCTTTAATGAAAATAAAAAAAATATGATAGTATTTGAACACCCCCTATAAGTATTATTTTATAAAGTAAACCCTCGTACTAGAACAAGACATGCGTAAGGTGATATTAGAATAATTTCATTGTTTTAAATTAGATAATCACACACATTAGCCAAAATGGTACCTATACATTGATAAAAAACATATTCATTTAATAACTATACATCCACTTCAAAACTACTCCATAATAATAGCTCATGGATCACATTCCATGTCATGATAAATCATATATTACATTGGATTATCCTCCCTATAAAAACAATATAAACTATACAGAAACAAATTCCCATACCCATTTATAAAAAAGGTAATTATTTATGCCACGTGCAATTGGAAATCCTTATCTTATATTTCTATATGAACTATATTATCCTTCCCACATCCTCAATCTATCCCCACCATCACCCATATGACACTATATAGTGGTCCATGATGGTATGGATTGGTATATAATATACCATCCATCTAATTATATTAAAAAATAATCAAAATAAACACACAAATGAAAAAATATATGACATGGAAGTAGAAAAATCTCAAGGAGAATGCTCTCAATCAAAGTCATCAACATCAAAACAATATTAAATCAAGGAAAAAAAACTCAATAAATTTAAAAAATAAATAACACTGATATAAAATAAAAATATGTCACAATAAATATAGTATATTAATTTAACATATCATACTCATATTCTGAATGTCACGACTCATCCCCCGGGGCCCATATCGTGACTACCCCAAGTCCGCCTTCCATAGGTCAGTGGCTAGATACTAGCACCAAAAGCGTAAATTCCTAAAATGGGAAGGAATTGCCTTTATAACTGTAAACAAACACATCAGAGTACACAAATGGAAGCAAAACACTATGTAAAACTATATACAAAAGAGTTTTTGGAAAGTAAAAAGGAGCTGGAAATAGAAGCCCAAAAGGAACGTACAAGTAGAACTAAAAAGAAAGTGCAACTGAAGAAAAGTCAAGTAGCTACTGGGTCATCCTCTAGTGATCCTACCTAATGGGTATGTACAGATGGCCTCCTCCACACTCCACAGCCATATGTCTCCTCCGTGTACCGTCACACCGAGTGGTCAACCTCCGGGTACTGTCTAGTCATGCTACTCTCTGCCTCAGTCAGCACTATGTGTCATATATAACCAATATAACAAGGTACGGGCATAGCCCATGTAGGGGTGAGTATAATGGAAATCAGTAGGGACCCCGAGACCTTCATGGTCTCACAAAATCCAAAAAAGATAAACCACAACGTATGAAATCAATGAATAACCATTACATAGGTATATTCCCATACATATAACTATGTTATCTAGTTACCCATCTCAATCAAGAGGAAAAAAAGTCATTGACTCAGCTCAAACTACGAATTTTCATTATCAAAACCATGGCTACTGTAGAACTCTTCATCTTTTGAGTACAGTGGTCCTGTCACGACACCAAGGCATTTCTCACTATCCATGGACTACTGAGGTACTCCTCATGTCGATTACTACGGGTCTGCTGCCCACTACCAGTGGCTCCTCCACTGTGGGTCTGCCGCCAACAACCAGGCGATCCACCTAATAGTCTACTGAGGTAGTCCTCCCATCGAGTAACACAGGTCTTCTGCCAACTACCAAATGCTCCTCTGTCATGGGTCTGCCGCCAACAACTAGGCGCTCCCCACTAGGCTAGTCGAATCACACTGATTTGAATCGGTCAAGCAGTTGTCAGGTCTACCAGCTACTAGGTATCCTCAATCTATCTGCTCATCACTGGAAGGATCCACTGAATAAGAAATTGGACAATAATCCAACTGTCGTGAAATGACACGCCAAATTATCTCAAAGGTCATCCACATCATAGGGGTATCAACACAACAGACAGAGCATCAATCAGACGTCGATATGTTTGTTATTAGAATTTTTGTACCGGTGCTGCTAATGGTTTTTCAAATGGACATCTTGTGCCAAATATATGGCCCAAGAAGGTAATGGGGTTAGTAGTGGACACGGGTCCGGTCTGACCCGGTCTGACAGACATGATCCAACCGAGTCTGGGCCAACATGGTCTAGGTTGACCCGGCCAAACTCACTGGGTCTGAACTAGCCCATTGGGCAGATCATCCCATTAGGTTCTTCCGGGTCCACTGGGCCCGGACCAACAGACTGCGAGGGCAGTCCGTCCTGTATGTCTCCACGTAGGCTGCTCGGCCGAAGGGATGGTCTGGTTCAGCCAACGCCACGAGGGGCGTGGATCGGGTGACTTAGCCTGAGAGGCCAGCGGGCATACAGAGTGTGGCATGGGCTGGCTACGGGCAGAGCGTGTGGTGCATAGGCAGGACGACTAAACGCCGGGCATGCCAATGGTGCACCGAGTGGGGTGCGGCAGGGGCCTGGCAGGCCGCGGGGGCGCCGGCGGGGTTTCGGGCAGGTCGTGGGGGCACCGGCCGAGTGCACAGTAGGCCATGGCGGTGCCGGCAGGGCTTCGGGAAGGGCACAGAAGGTGGGCATCATGGCGGGGTGGGTGCCGGGAGGCCACGGGCAGGTGAGCCAGGCACCATTCTGGTCAACGGTGTTCGACCAAAATCATCGGTGCGCCGCGGGGGGGGGGGAGGTGCGATTTGCAGAGGCTGCGGGAAGCGGATCATTAATCGTTGTCTCCTCCATCATTATCGCCTCAATTCCATGAAATAGAACGTCACCAAAAGAAAGAAAACTGATGGAAGATTTCAGGCCATGTTAGTTTGGCACACACCATCCTTGTTTAAGAAGGTAGTATTTCACTCATCAGGAAAGTATATGATCAATAACACATCCTCAACAATGCCTTTTATCTGATTAAGAAGATAATTAAATTGTATAATAATATCAAGAAACATACCACCTATTTTTCTCGTAATTTGTTGACGTTGGTGAAAAAAGGAGGACGTCGTTCGTTGACGGTGTTGTGGAAGAAAACGTAGAGGATCGTCATTTTTCATGTCTGCCAAGAACCTCCAATCCTGAGTTGCATCTGCACGATGAAGACACTCCACATCAGTATGTGTCTAAGGAATAAGTCTATGAAGTTCAGTGTTCTTCTTTCTTCATTAGAGAAGGCATAATCCTCAAAGTGTTGGGTGTCGCATCACATTGCCAACATTTCGTAGCTTGGTGAAGCCATCCCAAACCCTCCTCTGAAGCTTCATATATATTTGATAGGGGGATAGGAATGTAACCATCATGTAATTTATGATGGTTCATTTATTAGAGAGTTTCCTAAATCCCAACGATTCAGTTACATAATTTAAAAATGGTGTCAAGAGAATTAAATAGTGTTGGCGCAATTTATGAGGAGTGATGGCTTAATTATTGGGAGGATTCCAAGAGGCTTCCCCCACATAGCCTACATCATGAAAATTAATTATAGGATTTAATTTTATGATGACTCATAAAATTAATTGATTTCATATAAATTATTTTTGACACATAAAATTATATTGAATGCTTTTAATTTTATGTTGACACATGAGATCAATTGAGGGAGTTGAGATGTTTTGATCTTGGGTGGTCCCGACATTGTAACCTCTCATGAGAGGTTATGTTCGGGTGGGCCCACCACCATATCCTCTCATAGGAGGATAGGGTGTGGCGATCCCACCTCCATCTTCCAAGTGGAGGTTTTAACCATACATAACTCACATTGTAGCTTAAAATAATATAAAGTGGTTACACATTATTTTTTATTTTTTATTATAAAAATCCAAAATCTAACTTTTATTCTTGACCAACTTTCATTGAGGTGACTGAATTATTATGCGAATATTGGCGCTACAATTTCAATGGTGCCCTTTGATTTCAATTCCGAGGACGAGTTCAAAAGTTAAAAAACGCTGCTCGTGCATTTACAGAACGTACCTGAAAAAAGTTCGTAAAATTATAATCAGTCACCCTCAACTCGCACTAATCGAGGTTAGTCTCTATCTATGTGAAAACACCCCAAATAACACAACGGTACTCTTTGATTTTAAATCCGAGTTACAGTTTAGAAGTTAAGAATTTTACAATAAAATAATTGTAACTTAATTATTTTATTTGTGGCCAAAAACTAACATTAGTTGGTGGCTTACAATGACCAATGTTATTATCTTAATAATGAAAGAATACACTCACGAGTTCAGTGGTGGTCTCGTATTTTTAATCTGAGTTACTGTTTGTGAGTCAGAAGCATTTGAAAAATAAAAAAATTTATTTCAATTTTTAATTTACAATTATTTCATTCCTGGGTTTTCTTACAGGAGTCCCGCGCTGACTAGTCTTAAGTCGAACCAAGGGTAAAGACACCATCCTAAATTCAATGGTGTCTTGGATTTCTGATCTGAGTTACCATTTAATAGTTATTCCACTTTTTCAGAAAAACTTCTTACGCACGTTAACTAAGCTTAACAAAATCATCGATGGATCATTGCGGGAACACCGGGACTCAAAATTGCACGCCCTCAACTTTCACAGACTCCTAACCATGTATTTAAGGTAAAAAAAATTCATAGAATTTCTAGGTCTTTAAATTCTCCCGACCATTGGGCTCTACGTCCCCGTAAGCCATAACTCACAACTAGGATAATAATTGGGGGTACTGCGCATGCATCTGAGCCTCCTGCTCCCATATTCTCTCCTGATGGTTTCTGTGCTTCCATCGAATGCACACCAGAGGTATCGACCATTTGTGATGCACCCGCTACTTTCGATCCTCAATCTTCACTGGAACCCCCATGAATGTCACACCGTTATTGATGTCCAACTGTCCATGGTTGATGATTTGGGAAGGGTCATGCACATATCTCCTTAGCTGAGATATGTGGAAGACGTCTTGCACCATGGGCAACAATGGTGGAAGATCCAAGTGGTATGCCACCTCTCCAACTCTACTGAGGACCTATAAAGCTCTGATGAATCATGGAGATAACGTGTCGCCTCGACCAAATCTCCATAGATATCGTTGAGATGAGACCCATAGAAAGACGTGGCCTCCAACGTCAAACTCCAAAGGTCTCGGTCTCCTATCAGTATATGAATTTTTCCTTCTCTATGCAGTATTCATCCTCTCCAACCTGATCTACTCCTTCTCCGTAGTTCCTCATACCATATCTGGTCCAACTAGTGCTGACTCCCCAGGGACAGTCCAACATAAGGGTGATATTCAAGGTCTCCTGTACAATGCTTCAAAATGTACTAACCCTATGGTGGAGTGATATTTGTGGTTGTAAGAAATCAACACCAAAGGCAAGTGATCCTCCCAACTATGACTGAAGTCGAGGACACACGCGCAGAGCATGTCCTCAAGGGTGTGAATGGTCTGCTTAGTCTTAACATCTGTCTGAGGATAGAAGGCGGTGCTCAAGAAAATTTATGTCCCGAAATCATCCTGCAACCCCTTCCATAACTGTGAATTAAACCATTCATCATGTTCATAGACAATAGAAGAGGGTAGTCCATGTAAACTCTCTATATCTTTCACAAAGAGGTTACCCAAGATCTCTACTAATCCCTTCTCTCTGATCGGTAGGTAGTGGGCCGACCTGGTGAGTCGGTCGACGATCACCAAAATAGAGTAGTGACCCCTGGATGTATGTGGAAGAAATGTCCTAAAGTCCATGGATATCCCATGCCACATCCACAATGGGACCTCTAAAGGTTGTACGAAGCCTACTGGTAATTGGTGCTCCTCCTTCACTTACTGACAAGTGAGGCATCGGGAGACAAACTCTACTACTGACTTCTTCATTCTTGGCCACTAGTGTCGTCTCTGAAGGTTATAGTACATCTTCAACACTCCTGGATGTACTATTTGGGGGGATGTGTGTAACTCCTTCAACACATCCTCCAAATGTACTACTAGTACAAAGTTATGTTCTCTGACACCACCTTCATAAAATCCATTAGGGTCCTACCCTGTGGATATCTGAGCACATCACTTCTCGCAGTCATCATCTCCACGTTCCGCCTCCATGACTCCATGAAGATGCAGGGGAGTGACTATAAGACATTGTTGAAAGACTACTTCATCTCTGTCCACAAAGGAAATCTATAAAGAAGCTAGCTTCTCTGTCGCCTTGCCTAATAGTTGTGTACCAGATCTCCTGCTGAGTGAATCTGCTACAATGTTCCCCTTTCTAGGAGTATATATTATCTCGAAATCATTTTCCTGGAGGAAGTCAAGACAACATTGCTATCTCATGTTCAGGTCCTTCTGAGAATATATATACCTGAGACTCGTGTGATCAAAATACATGGTAAAATTCTCACCCATGAGATAGTGTATCCAAATCCTCAAGGCTAAGACCAATGATTCTAACTCCAGTTCATGGGTAGCTTAGTTCTTCTCATGATGTCTCAGCTGTTGAGAACCATACGTGATAACTTGTCGCTCCTGCATCAGGACTCACCCAAGTCCGGTCCCTGATGCGTCCTAGAAAACCACATACCCAACACCTTCCTATGGAATCCTGAGGATGGGGGCACTAGTCAGCCTCTGCCTTAGCTCTAGAAATCTCTGCTGGAATCTCCCCAAACACATTAAGGGTTTCCCAATTTTTTTCAAGGCTGATAGTGGTGTTACAACACTATATAAATCTAGAATGAATATCTGGGATTATACAGCCAATGTAGATGTCCCTTCCCTTGGGGGCGGGAGGGTAAACCTGGTAGAATCTTTTTAAAAGATGTCCCCATGGTTATTCACTCCTGTTTGGAACTGAAAACTCAAAACTCTTATTGCCACAAGGGTAAGGTTTCCTGACTCAAGAGTGATTGGTTTCACCCTCATATGAATGAGTTTAACCTGTGCTTCCTGGGTTTCCTTTTCTCTGATCAAGTAAAACCTCATCCCAACATTTTAGATAAACCACAACATCTTTTCTTAATACAGTCAATATTAGTGTGAACTATGGATCTCAATTCCAAACACAAACTAACTTCATAAGGCCTCGATGCTTCCACCAAGAGTTTTGAACTGAAACTTTCACCTCAAGGGTTATATCACACTATCAGCGTAAGTGTGATTATCAATTCTCTGCCCAAATATATCTCCTGACGTGAGGGTCATGTCCATAGTTTAACCAGAAACTCTAGGTCTTGGACAAGATTCGTGAAAGGAATGAATGATTGGTACCTATGTCTATTATTATAGTAGCTATTAGTAGACACAGACCATACCTCTAATCATTCCCAGAGCCTCTGGGATGAAAACCTTGACCTCATGCAGCTACTCTGTTCCCATGTCCCCATGATCCCTGAGCCTAGCGGGTTCAACAAAAGGGGGTGGTTGTAACATGTTGAAATATACACCGCTTAATAATGCTCTACATACTCTCATTCCACGTATTCTTCCCTATATATTCATCTTTCCTTAACACTTCCACTTCCAAAAACATTTTTACATGCTCATGTCTCTGAGACAGGTGCCAGTTTCCTGCTTTCCCACTGCTAAAATTCATTGGCTGTATCCGCTCATCCAAAGAACATTCAACCCCAATATTTCTCTATAGAATCCTAACATATGTAGGAATGCATATAGTAATTGTAATAGCTCTGATTTACTTTAAGCACACCTCGCTCGGATGTTCAAACCTTGATGCTCTGATCATATCGTATTCATTGATTACCATGAAGGATCAGTATGCCTCGATGAATACTCATCTATCGATACGTCATCCAGTCGAAGTTGTAGAATTTATAGGGAACTATCAGCCACCTCCTCAAGCCAGTCCCTAGCTTCTTATGAGTCAGGCTCACCTCGGACCCTGAGGGGTGTCTGATGATGAAATACATTTATGGCACTAAGCCTACAAGTGTCCTCTACCGGTACTGCCGGTTACAACTGCTGGCCAACAAGCAGTGATATAGCTGACACACTACCTGGATGTACTATCTCGGGTAATGGTCCACGTACTAAGAACTCATCTCTAAGAATACCATCCTCATGGCAACTCATTGAATTATACTAATATCTAAGATCACAATATACTCTACTGGTGTCTCAACTAGGCAGAAAACTCTAGCAATCGCCTCCATCCAGACCTCAGTTGCATGGGAATCTATCTTGCCTCATTTCCTTGGAGGCCGCTACCACTGGAACTCATGAAATGCGCTAGGTCAGCATGCACCATCCGCCAGTGCAGCTGGCGGCATCTGCTACCCAATGGGTGGTGCTGCTGCTGTTACACCACCTGAAGGTTCCATCAATGTAAAAGGGCCATGCACCAGAGCCATGTCACTTGGTGGGATATCATTGAGTACTCTCTCAGAATTCTAACTGGCAGTATGTGTGGATGCATCCTTAATAGATGCGACATGGTCAAAAGTTATACCTGGTGAGTTGACATGGTTGAGCTGACATGAAGAAAATTTTTTAAAACAAAAATGCAATCACTATATTCGTGTACTGAGTTGGAAATCAGATGTTAGGGTCTTGGTGTGTGGATATGTAGGCCACCACACCAACACTAGACTCCCTGAACTGAAAACCACACTCAATATGCTAAACACAATTGCCTCATAGAAAAGAAAGGTTAGAGTCTGATATTATGCGGTAGAACTGACATATCTAATATCAATTTGTCACGACCATTCCCCCAAGGCCCATATCATGACTACCCCAAGCCCAACTTCCAGATTCATGGGGATGAAGATAAGAACCAAAGGCTTAAATCCCTAAAATGTGAAGGAATTTCCTTTATAACTAAAAAAAATCATAGTACAAAACTGGAAGCAAAACACTAAGTAAAACTGTATACAAAAGTAGTGCTGGAAAGTACAAAGGGTTTGTACATACAAGCCCAACATGAATGTTGAAGTAAAACTGAAAAGCAAGTACAAATAAAGAAAATTAATGCTGCTGTTAGGTCGCCCTCTGGGTTTTTACCTAAAGGGTAGATACAAATGACCTCCACATCACTCCATGTCCATCCGTCTCCTCTGTTTACCGTTACACTGAGTGGTCCACCTCCGAGTACCATCTAGTCCTGCGACTCTCTACTTCAGTCAGCGATGTCTATTTTCTGCAACCAACACAATGAGGTGCATGCATAGCCCAAGCAGGGGTGAGTATAATGGTAGTCAGTAGGGACCTCGAGACCCTCAAGGTCGCACAAAATCCAATAATGATAAACCAATAACTATGAAATCAATAGATAACCATTACTTAGGTATATGTCCTGAATATACCTAGGTTATATAGTAACACATATCAATCATGAGGAAAAAACAAAAATCATTGACTCGGCTCAAACCATGATTTTTCATTATCGAAACCATGACTACTGAAGAACTCTTCCTCTATCGAGTACAATGGGACTATCGTGACACCGAGGCACTTCTCACCAACCAAGGACTGCTGATGTACTTCTCATGTCTAGTACCACGGTTCTACTGCCAACTACCAGGAGCTAATCCATTGGGGTTATGCTACCAACTACAAGGCACTCCCCCTAATACCCTGCATAGTTAATCCACCTATAGAGTACCACAGGTATTCCACCAACTACCATATGTTCCTCCACCGTGGGTCTGCCGGAAACTACTAGGCACTCCCAACTAGGCAAGTCAAATCACTCTGAGTCGAATCGGTCAATCAGTCGTCAGGTCTTCCATCTACTAAGCCTCCGCACACAATCTGATCATCACTAGAAGGATCTACTCCATGAGATATTGGGAAATAATCCAACTATTGTGAGGTGCCTCTAAGAAGTATCTCAAAAGTCTACCATGTTACAAGGTTCTCAAAAAAATAGACATTGCGTCAATCGGACTCCCGGTCTGTTTGTTATTAGAATTTTTGTCTCGGGAGCCCGGTTGGATTCATGTACGATCCAACTTGATCGTATCTCAACCATACCCTGAATTCTAGTTGGGTTTTCTCAAAGGGAATGCTTCGCTCCATGAATATTGGCGCCACTAACGATTCGTCAAATGGACGTCTGGTGCCGATGATATGGCCCAAGAAGGTAATGGGATTAGTAATGGGCCCAGGTCATGTCCGACCCGGTTGGACCGACTCGGCCCAACCCAGTCTGGGACATCCTGATCTTTGTTGACCCGGTCAGACTCACTGGGTCTGACCCAGCCCGTTGGGCGGGTCAGCCTGTTATGTTTGGCTCGTTCTGCTGGGCTCGACCCAGTAGATTGTGAGGGTAGTTTGGCCCGGATTTCGCCACATAGGCAGCTCAGCCCGAAGGTCAGGGCTAGTTCGGCCAGCACCATGAGGGGAGAGGCTCTGGAGACAAGAACTGGGAGGCCAGCTGGCAGAGTGCACGTGGCGCGGGTAGGCGAGCTGGATGTCGGGCAGGCAGCAGGTGTGCCGGGTAGGGCGCGACAGGGGCCGGGAAGGCCGCATGGGCACCCACGGGGTGTTGGACAAGCCGCGGGGGCACCGTCTGGGATCTGGGGAGGCCGCAGGGGCACCATAAGGGTTTCGGGTAGTGCATGGCAGCGACCGTCAAGGCCGCGGGGGTGCCGTTAGGGCGCCGGTTGGGGTGCGATGGGCAGGTCTTGCGCCGAGTAGGGGGTCAGGCGCCGCTCGAGCCGACGGTGTTTTGTTGGAAGCATTGGTGCAGCACGAGGGGGGGATTCATAGTGGCCATGGGTATTTTGTCCTTTCATCGTTCCCACCTTTGTAGTCTTCACCTCATCGACATGCCATTGAACATCACCACAAGGAAGAAAACTGGCAGAGGGTGTCGGGCCATGTTAGGTTGGCCCACACCCACCGTGATTAGTGAGAAATCATTTGGTTCATCACGAATGTAGATGATCAATAAAACATCCTCAACAATCCATTTTTTCCCAATGAATAATATATGATAAGGGTATAGTAATATCAAGAAACAAACACCCTACCTCACTCGTAGTTGGTTGACGTAAGCTCAAAAAGACGGACGCTATTCGTTGACAGAGTCACAGATGAAGATGTAGAGGATCATCGTTCATCGTGTCTACCAAGAACATCCAAACTGGAGTTGCATCATATCAATGAAGACGCACCATGTTTGTAGGTGTCTGAGGAAGAAGTCGAAGAAGGTCGACATTCTTCATTCTTTGTTGGAGAAGGCGTAATCCTCCATGTGTTGGGAATCACGTCACTTTTCCAGCGTTTCCTCGGTTGGTGAAGCCATCCCAAATCCTCCGTCAAAGATATCTATATATAGGGGAGGGGGAGTGGTATGTAACCATCATGTAATTTATGACGGTTCATTTATTAGGAACCTTCCTAAATCCCAATGATGTGGTTACTTAATTTAATAAGGGGGTCAAACAAATTAAATAGCATTGGCGCAATTTAAGAGGTATGTTGGCTTAATTATTGGGATCATTCCAAGAGGCTTCCCTCACATAGCGTACATCAAAAAAAAATATAGGATATAATTTTATGTTGACACATTAAATTAATTGATAGCATTTAATTTTTTTTACAAATAAAATTAAACTAAAAGCATTTAATTTTATGTTGACACATGATTTTAATTGAGGTAGTTGAGTGGTTTTGATCTCGGGAGGCCCCCACTTGGTAACCACTCGTAGGATGTTATGTTATAGTATTTCCCTCTACCATAACCTCTCATGAAAGGTTAGGGTATGGCAGTACCACCTCCAACTATCATGTGGAGGTTTTAACCAACAAATCACTCACATCACAGCTTATAATAAAATAATGTGTTGTACAGTTTATTTTTTTATTTTTTTTAATAAAAGCCAAGAATTAACTTTTATTCTCGACCAACTACCATCGAGGTGATGGTCTTCATAAGAGAATATTGGCACTTCGAGTTCAATGATGCCCTTGGATTTCAATTCTGATCACTGGTTCAAAAGTTAAAAAATGTTTCTCGTAAGTTTACTGAACGTACCCAAAAAAAAGTTTGGAAAAATATTATTAGTCACCCTCCACTCGCGCCTGTCTAGGATAGGATCTGACTAGGTGAATCATGCCCCATTAAACCCAACTGTACTCTGATATTTTCAATCCGAGATACGATTTAGAAGATATAAATTTTTCAATAAAATAATTGTCAATTAATTATTTTTTTGCAGCTAAAAACTAACTTTTTCTGGTGCCCTATGCCAGCCAATGTTGGTATCTGCCTAAAATATGCATAAAATCCTATGTTCAGCGGTGGTCTCAGATTTTTAATTCGAGTTACAATTTTTGAGTTATTATTATTTTAAAAATATAATAATTTCTTTAATTATTTTATTTACAATTATGCCATTTTTGGGTTTTCTCACAGGAGGCATGCACCGACTAATCTTAAGACGCACCAAGGGTAAAACCTCCATCCTAAGCGCTACATTGCCCTCATATTTCGGATCCTAGTTACCATTTAAGAGTTATTCATCTTTTTCAGGAAAACTGCTTACGCGTATTAACTTAAGGTTAACAAAATCTTCGACGGATCATAGCGGGCACTCCAGGACTCTGAATTGTGCACCGTCAGATTTTACAAAATCATAAAATTCCCATGTTTTTAAGAGAAAATTTTCCACAGAATTCCTGGGTCATTACACTGACAAACATTATTTTATGTAATCTTGGTTCCAAATTAAAATATTCATTTGAATGGTTTTCCCATGAAAAAACATATTTCTGAGACCTTAAATCATAAACATCTAGTAAAAAAACATTTTATCATAATATATATCCTAAAAATCAAAATAAAAATGTTGGAGTTATCATATACATATTGATTGAGCTCAAAATTATACAAAATAGTATTTATCCAATAAATCTATGTAGGTAATTATAACAGATATTCCTCCACTATAACTCATTCTAACACCTTGATAATCCTAAAAATCAAAGGATAAAACATTATAATATAGATAAACCACTAAATTCAATGGCTTTGAAAATTATTAAATAACACAGATCATATCACCAAAACCTCTAATGACATCATCCATATATACTAGAGGGTTCATTTGAAACATCCATTTATTATCAAATATTTTATTTCTTCTCTTTACTTATCTATACTAGATATTTTCTATGAACCATTTTGTATGAAAAGTTAGTATTGCACAATATAAATCATTATATAACACATTAATCACATCGAATTAAACAATAATAAAATATTTATATTCAATATCTTTTTAGATAATCTGAATCAATTATTAGTGACTATCCCACGGTCTACCATTGTCAAAATTCATTTCACCCAATTTCTCCCCCGTCATCTGAACTTTCCTCAGCATCTGAATGAGAATTTTAGGTTGGAAGTAAATTAAATGATATAGATATCTGAATGAACTCATTTTTGAAACATTATATATATATATTTTACATTTTAATCTGTCAAAATTTATCAACATTAGATGAAATGAATCAATTTTGGATTTGTTGGTTGTTTTGGGGTAAATTATGAAAATTTCTTAAGTCTATTATTTTAAAAAAATTCCTAACAAGGGTACTTTTGGCATAAATATTAATTTTTTTATCAATTTCAGTGAACCTTTTTTGGAATCCATTGTATAATTTATTCACTATTTTATACTGGACTAAAATTTTGTTCAAATGCCAAGTGGCATAGAAATATCAATAAAGTTGACATTTTGGTATTCTTGACATGATTTAGCCCACCACTAAAAATGATTCATAAATAAGGATATATATATATATCCAATTGTTGTTATTAAATTTTTATTTTAATAAGGAAACTTATATCTATTCCGAGAATGAATTTTTTGGAGTGTTATTCTTATTAAGAGGGCCATTGGGTGATCACCATTGAATGATGATTCAGGAAGAATTCAGAGAGAATACATTCCTCGATTAATTGGGATTTAAATTCTTCGAATATAGGGGTATTTTTCTTAATATTATAGGACCACTAAAGAAATATTTTAGAGGAAAATTAATAGAGAAACATATCATAAATTATAACTTTTTATGGGTATAATACATTGATACTTTAGAAGAAATATTTTTAACAGAAATATTAACTATTGATGGCCCATTATGATCCCTATGTCATTAATGGTTAATTATAACACCCAAGACCTTTTACCAGCATATAAATAAGATGACATAGGTGGATTTTAGAGAATATCCATTTGGGAGGGAAGCTATGGATGATGAAAACTACTTATTATTTTCCATTCATTTAATATTATTTCATTTTTCTTTTCCCATGTAATTAAATAATCATACTTTTTTCAATGTGATCACCATTCATATTCCATGTTCTTTTTCTCCACAAATAGTAATCCCATTTGCACTACCTTCCATATTTCTAATGGGATATTTTTTCATTTTCCAATGGTTAGTGACTATATAAGGCTTGACCCTATGGGAGGTTTCACAGTGTTCTTAATTATTTCACATCAATGAATCATGTCTTCAATATATTCTTAATGGATATGAGAGTATTTCCTAGGTGTGGTAGTTATGTACTGTGACATAATTTTTAATTACATAATTTAATTTCATTCACATTACCTCCCTATGTTACACTGATAAACCATTTTATATAGTTTCTCAAGGGTTTTCAGAAGAGATAAAATGACAAAATGTAGAACAAGGTATATATGGAATAACATTCCCAAATGTGGTGTTATACTATTTGACTATTAGAGGAAGTTTCATTTGGTGTATGAAAGGAATGCTAAAATCAAATACTCAATAAATTGATGAAAATTAATTCATTAATGATTTTCATAAAATATAGTATCAAATTGAATATAAACATCAAATAAATATGTATAAAGCCACGTTATCCAACTATATGACCAAGTAATTTCTTCACTAATTTCATTTCCTCTACATCTACATCATCATTTAGATATAATATCACTATTTTATTATTTTAATTCTTAATAATCTAAAAAAAAGATAACACTGATATTCATTAATAATATGAAATAAAAATAACTAGATTAGTTGAATGAGAATTAACAATTAAGAAGACTATAAAGCACCTCATGTGGGAAAACCATAGTTTGTCAATATATTGCATTAGAAATGTTAAATTTTTTTTCCCCTCAAAAATTTGTGTGTAAAAACTAGAACTATTTTTGAGGAGATAAATATATATTTTAGTAGCATTTTTAGATTTCTCAAATATTTTATTTTTTGTCTTTTTCCCTAGATATTTTAAAATGAAAATTTTTCAATTAATGTAACAGTTACACACATTTGGAATATTAATGCAGATAATATAATAAGTATAAACTCCAACAATGATAATATGATCTTATGGTAATGGTCAAGAAAAATCAATGGTGCATTGAGGAAATTCACTCAAATCAATATATGATTATCATGATCAAGGAACACCGAACTGACATTCATTGATTCTAGGAAGGAAATAAGTTCCCCATGTTATCCCCAATTTCATTGAGGACATCCATGAAGCTGAGACCAAACTCATAATATAGGATCATGACTATCTACCTCCTTCCAATAATGATCAGATATAAGAGGAACTTTACATCGCATGATAGATTCAATCAGAACCAACACTTGGAGATGATAAATTCATAAAATGAAAATCATTTAATTTTATTAAAACTAAATATATTATTACACACAAATATTTTTAATTTTTTGATTTGGATTAATCTTATTATACCTTAAAGGATGATTAGGAAAAAGAAGATAAACATTTTGAGGATCACTTGTAGTTTCTCAAAATTGTTTATCATTTGTAAGATGAAGCAAAATAAATAAAATTTAATGGTGCACATGTAGAAAAGGAGGATAGGGTTCCATATATCATCTTACACAAACCATGAATTTTTTTTACCACATTTTGAAGGGGGAAGATATGGTTCACTTTATTCATGGAATTATCATCAATAAAATTAATGAAGTTGATTCTGGGAAAATCCTCATGTAGTTGATCAAGTAAGTGAACATCCACCCAAGGACTAACGATAGATAATAAATAGTACATCCCCTTGGACGTAGTAAATAATCATTCCCACTTAAGGGATCATAAAATGATTTATATTTACATTCCGTCTAGGAATTTATATATAATTTTAATTTTATGGATTTTTCCATCATATTTCCAACTCCTTCTTTTTTACTAGATCTTAAATGACATGATCATATTAATTAATTGAAACTTTTTTTGTGTAGTATCTTGATTGAGTAATGAATTCCTATATATTTGATAAAGAGGGACACATATTTATATAAAAAGGGAGTTCACTTTTTCTATTTATCTTTTAAACTAAATATAATTTTGTCAAACATTTAATTTTGAGCATTAATGATGAATTTTCATTCCCACACATGATTTATTCTTATCCTAACATATATAGGGGAAAAGAATTTCTTACGAATATAATAACGATATATATTTTATTTCAATATTAATGAAATTTAATGATTAAATTGAATAATTGAATTATTAAATTGAATCATGGATATTGAAATGATGAATCAATATTTGAGGGAGTTAGTTGATTAATTTGAATTAAAATTCCCTAAAATTTTTCATTCATAAAATTTATGAAATTTTTATAAATATCTATTTTATTTTTAGTCATGACTTGAATGATATCTCAAAACCGAGGTTTTAATTCCCGAGAGGATGTATAAAACAAGTAATTAATATTTATCCTTGAGAATATATCTTGAGGGATCATGTGACATGACACCTACTAAAAATTTCATTTGAACATATCTATGCTATGACTATATAAAATTACATTTAAAATGACTGAGGATTATTTTGAAAAACAAATTTATCCAAAAATATCAAGTATAAATCAATCCTTATTTAGCCAATATATACCCTAAATGACCTTTATTGGAATTTCCTATGTCTCAAAATGTTTTTATCTATTCTTACATTCCATTAAATATATGATGAAATTTTAAAATTTAAGTATGTAGGTAATTAGAGTCAAGTTGGAAGAGATGAAAAACATTGGATGGAAAAATTGTGGGGGTGTTTACTGTGTGAAATTATTATTTTTGATTCATTCATGATAATTCAATTTTTTCCACAGTTTAATTATCAATATTGGATGTTGAAAAAATTTATCCAAAAATGTGAAACGGGGTTGTAATTTGGTTCAACAAAAAAACCATACCAGAACAATTATTTTTATCAAAAGTTGTCATGTGATGGATGTGGGGTTTATTTTAATAAAATAAAATCTAAACAAAGAAAAAAATAAAATATTATTTGAAAAATAAAAAATATTTTAGAATGAAAAAATATTTATGAGGGTACATAAATAATTTCTTATTAAATGATTTACCATAACCTTTACATTGAGTTTAGGGGAAATAAGAATTTCTAATTCAAATGGTATAATTTCAAATCACATTTATTTCAGATATCACGAATTGTACATGAGAGATAAAAATCTTCCTTGAGCATAATTTTCAAACAAAATTTCCTACCTACGTCAATCCTCTATGTCATTAGGACATTTAACAAAATCCAAAATAATTTTATGTTTCTTTTGTCATAAAAAATTCATGAAATAGTTATTTTACCAGGAATTGGATAAGAAGAATGTTTTCATGATATGAGAATAACTATAGTTGAAATGTATCATGTGTTATGAGACAAAATAATTCATTATGAAGTAGAACATGATTCTTTATGCTTAATAACAATAGACTGAGGAACATAATGGAATGAATGGATAATCTACATCATTTAAAAAGGGTGAATAAAAAATAAATTTATTGTTCATAATATTTAAAATGATAAATTAAATTTATATTTTATTTGAAATTTTATAATATTAATTTATATTTCTAATTATTTTATTTTATAGCTTTGAATTTTAATAATGATATCATTAGTACCCTCAGAATTCAATGTTATGGTTTTATGATTGCAGTAATGATAAACCAAATAATTTCGTCATTTTCTATGTACATAAATTTTTTATACCCAACAAATTTACCAATTTTTTCTTATTTGATTCAATTTTCAATTTTTTTGGTTTTTGGGATAAAATTGAAAAATTACTGAATTTTAAAATTTTAGCATATTTTAATGAAAAAAATTATTTTGGAATACCACTAAAAATATTATTTCAATTTTATTTATATATTTTTTACATTATTATTTTATTTATTTTCTTTCAATTTTTATTCTAGTCCATGATTTTATTCTAATTACCTGAATATTGGAAAATCCAATAATAATTAAATATTTTTCATAATAATATGTGGGCCACCTCTTCATAAATGAAGCATAAATCGATATAAAATGATCAAATTGATGTTATTTAAATTTAATATGATATATTTCTAATATAAGAGTTCCTAAAAAGAATTTCATACTGTTTTTTCTTCATTAATTGGGAAACATGGGGCTCAAATTTCAAAAATGATTCAATAATATTTCTGTCAAAATAAATTCCACAGCTTATTGGGATGTATGTTCTTCGACACGTGAGGGAATAAAATTAAATTTTATATACCAAAAAAATAATATTTACACTATCATTTTTATGGACACCAGTACCCATTTTTTCAATTTTATGGGGATAATTTGTAGACAATTTGGAAGGAAAATTCTATAAGTAAATTTCAACAATTAACAACACATTTTGACCCTACGTTATTAATGGTCTATTACGAACCCCTCAAAAATCGTCCTTGGAAATTAATAATAACATATGAGTTGATTAATGATTATATTGATTAGAGAAGTGTGTTTTAAATATTGGTTGTTCATTAGGAATTTTTTCTTTTATCTTTACCCTTGTAACACAATCATAATATTTTTTATTTTTTCCATTTTTTATTCTGTAATTATTAATATTTTAACACTATATAATTTTTTAGGAATTATATATTTTCATTGTGATATCTTTTATCATATATATATTATTTTAAAACCCAATGATTGAACCTAGTGGAGGTTTGACATTATTCAAAATTATATCACTTTAATTAAATGAATTTTAATCTATTTGTAATGGACAAAAGTGTATATCACAAGTGAATTGGACATCTACCATAAAATTATTTCCAAGACCATTTTGTTATTTGATTCTCTATTTATCCTTCCATTTTCTCTGGAAGCTCTAAGATATGGTGGAGTTAGTTTTTCTTGATGATAATAAATTTCATAAAGTGGAGTTAGGCCTTTTAGAAAGAACATTCTTTGTTGAGGTGCTATCCTCTTTGACGATTGGAAGAGGTGTGGCTTGGTGTGAATAAGTCATGGTTACATCACCATCCAAATAAATTGCAGAAATTTATATTCATTATAGAGGATTAAAAAATGAAAAATTAAATTAAATTTAAACAATAAATTAATAATAATTGAACCTGCATAATCTAACCTTAAGACCATGTTCATTCTTCCCTTATTTTATTATGTCAATATTTACAACTTCATTTGGATTTATGGTTACCATTTCATTATTTCAATTCAATATTTTCTAGAAAAATTAATTAATAATTTTCACATGAAATTTATAAAATAAAAATAATATATCATTTGAATTGTAAATAGTATTTAAACAAACTGCAGTACTCCTCATGTGAGATGACCTATGTCAGTTTTAGTGTTTCATTATGAAAATTAAATTTATTTTGACACACCCTATGACTTGCATGAATCAATATAATCTGATGTATTTTTGAAATACACTCTCGAATAAAATTTTAAAATAATGATATTTATCTTAAAATATTGTACATGGATTACTCTAAATATTAATAATGTGATGCATACAAATTTTTACCAAAATATACACATCACTTGACTCCTTCATCACGAAGACTAGAGATGTAAATGTCATATAATTCTTGATAACACAATTTAAATCACATATTATTATTGGATAATGGATATCCTTTGATGAAATCGATTGACATGTCCACCCAATTCGAATTAATGAAATATAATCAATAATTTAAACCTCTGGGACAATTATAATTTTCTATGAATAAATATTGAATTTTCCCCAAAAAATTTACACAACAAAACTCTTTATCCATGTATACATTAACATACTAGACATAGTAAGATACATCATGGGTATAACCTAATTCATATCTAAGTGTGAGATATTTAATTCATGATGAACCACATATCAAATTACAAAATTGATTAACAACATCCATTAAAACAACATGCAATGATGATAATCCTTTGGAAATCCATCAAGTGCATAACTATAATGGATTTTGTAGGTAATTATTTTACCCTATAGTCCACCCAAATGAAAATTTTCACTATATGTAACATAGAAGACCATTCTATTGTAAAATAAAAGTAACTGATACAAGTTTCCTCCTATATATAATTATACATCATGTAAAGATATTTTATCAATCTCCCTGAATTTTTTAATCCCCCTTAAATTATCTAATTGTGATTTCGCACTCAATAAATTTTTGATAATATTTTATTTAACTGGGGATCATGATATCTTTTTTCTATAAAACTAAAATAACAACCTCCAACTTCACTAATATATATTCAAATCCCACTTAGTGAAGATTAAACTCATGATATTTAGATATCTGATGACCATAATGTTCTAACAGATGTGGTCACTCCTTAAAATCAAAATATATTATAGAAGCCTATGAGAATGGGTGGGTTAATTATTACTTTGAGGAAAAAATTAAATTTAACCATTTGAGATCACTGGTATATTTTTAATTTAAACACAAAACATTTCATGAAAATAGTTATCAGATTAAAGAGTGGTGGATTCACCTATACCCTAAAATATCATCAGATTAAAGAGTGTTGGATTCTCGGTGGTGGAAGACCCGGATGCTTTGCAACAAAGGTTAAACCTATGCATGTTTTCCTTACTCGATCTTTTAATTTATTCAAAAGGAGTCAAACCTTCTTCTCATGATTAGCTCAAAAATAGAATTTCACACTGTTGGGGAATACGTGATTGGAGGATAATCTATGTCAGGAAGGGATATTTTCACATCATTATCAATTCATCCGAACCTTTAAATTCTTCTTAGACTCTTGGAAATTTGCAACTCAAATCTGGAATTTTAAGACTATTTGATTTGAATGTAAATTTTAATCTTTTTACTTTTAAACAATCGAATGCACAAATTTGGGTGAGATTTCATGGTTTAAATTGGGTATATTGGCATCTGAGAATTCTTAATGAAATTGTATCATGTCTAGGAACCCCAAGTAGGTTGGATCACCATACATTTGATGGTGAAATTGTATTATTTTCCATAATTGTAGTGGACATAAATCTAGAAGCCAAAAGACCTAGTTTCCTTCTTTTTAATGCTAATGGTTTCAAAACTGATATCAGATTGGAATATGAAAATGCTCCCTATTTTTTTGATGTCTGTAAAATTGTAGGGCACACAGTTTCAAATTGTAGGATGATTCAGAGGTATGCTAGTACTCCAACCAAAACCTCAGATTGGACTGAGGTTAATAGGAGAAAAAAAGAACAAGTCAGTCTTTGTTGAGAAAAAAGTGTTTTTTAAAAACCCATCATTCCCTCATGTCCAAAATCAACCTACTTCAAATACTGTCAAGGCTTCTGCTGCAAATCAATCTGTTTCTTCCTCTTCAAAAAAGGTCTCTTGGTTTGACATGGTTGAGGAGAAAGATAAGAGTTTAGAATCCTCAGCCAAGGATATACAACCTGTGAAACCAGTCATTGAATGGGTCTGCAAGGATGATATGGAACGTTTTACTGAACTGTGCAATGAGATTTATAATCTTGTTGCATCCTCACAGAAGGAAGAGGAGGAGAACCTGTTCTTTCTATACTTTTATAAAGATACTTTTGTTCTTGTGGTATCCTTTCAGGATAGTAAGGAGGCTGGAATCCTTAACTCTGATACATTATGTATCACCGCTGTATCTTATTCTAAAGTGGCCGCAAGGAAGGATTGCATTTCTGCTGATCTAGATCCTGTTCTCAGTGCTTTAGGATCCAATCAAATGAAATCTGATGTTTTCATGCATGAGTCAGACATGAAAGCCTTGTCTCCCATGGCACACAGTACTTTGGATGTAATTACAGCTCCTAGTCTAGTTGAGAATCTTTTGGAAATCGCTGCATCTACATGTTTGGGGGACGCACTTCTGATCTGTCTATTATTGTTCAGACTAGTTCAGATTCTTCTCTTAACAAATTCATTCCTTATAATACAATTTACTTAAAGGGTGCTTCTAGTCAATTTTTACATGAATCCGCGATCTCCTTGTCCATTTCGGGTAATAGAAATGATTCTGTTTCTAATTTGACTTCTGTTGGTGATGAACAAAGTAACATCTTTAGTGGGCAGGAAAAAAGATTAAATGATAATATGTCCCATGAATCTCAAGATAAAGACAATCTCAAGGTCTCAAATATTGATGATCTTATTCAAGATGTTAAAGGATCAGAAACTCCCAAAAGGAATGTAGGAAGAACCTCTAAGGCAATCAAAACCAAAGAGAATATACCAAAAAAGGGGGTTCCAAACCTGGTATTATGTTTAAATGCTGATCTGGTATTGGAACTGTCAGGGATTGGCCAATTCAAACACCATGAGATCCCTGAAATCTTTTTTTTGACAAAATGGACCTCTTCATATTGGGATTTCTGAACCCAAAAGGATTTGTCTCTCCAAACATTTCTAGATTGGACTCTCTCGGATTTCACTTAGTAGACTTTAATATTTGTTTCACTGAAGTCAAGTGTCTCTAGTTTTTGGCTCCCTCATCCTAATCTGACATGACTCTAGTTGATAATGGTGGACAAAATGTGACTTGTTCCTTCAAAGTATCTGTTCTCCAACACTATTTCTCTTTTGTTTATGCCAATACCAGTTATCAATATCGAAGGAGACTATGGATGGACACTGATGTACTTAGCTCTGTTGTTTCTGATCCCTGGATTATTCTTGGGGATTTTAATTCAATTATTCATCCGGATGAAAAGTTGGGTGCAATGTTTAATGCTATCTCCTCCAGGGAATTTATGTCTTGCATTGATTCCAATGATTTGCATGAGATTAATTTGTTTGGGGAAAAAGTCACTTGGTATATGAGTTTTTAAAATAGAGTTGTTGTTAGCAGAATTGACAGAGCCTTTATTAATGAATCTTCTCTTGATCACTATGGATCCATTTCCTGCATAACACTTTTGAGGATTAACTCTGATCATCATCCAATACTTTTAAATCTGAGTAGTAAGGAATCAAGACCACCTCTGCCCTTTCAATTCAACAAAGCATGGGTTATTCATCCTGATTTTGCTTCTATAGTTCAAAATACTTGGAATTATATCATAGCAGGTCATAATTTTTGTGTTTGCATTGACAAACTAATAGCCCTTAAAATATCTCTGAGAACATGGAGCAAAAAAAATAGCTTTATTGATCTGGATATCTCATCTCTTGATGATTTTCTTCAGCATTTTTAGGTTCAGAATACATTGAATAATTTATCCAATGGTCTTTAGGATGATTATGAGACTATTTCAAATCTCAATAACCTGTTGAATATGAATTATTATTTTCAAAGGGAAATTTTTAAGTCTAAATGGTTGACAGATGGTGACAGGAACACAAAATTCTTCAATTCTATACAGTGACTCAGGATGATTTCTAAACCTCTCTCGATGATCAAAAATGGGGATCAAGTTATTGACAATGATAGGGATCTTTCAGAACATGTCATTTCGTATTCCAAGGATCTCTTTAATTGCCCTACTTCAATGAATGAGACGGTGGAGGGTATCATCCTCAAATTTGTCAGCCATCAGGATATATTCAATCTCACTTCTATTCCTTTGAGCATTGAAATTAAAGAAGCTGTCTTCAACCTCAAATCTGAAAGCTCCCTAGGTCCAGATGGTTTTGGTAACTTCTTCATTCAATCATTCTGGGACATTATTCAATATGATGTTTGTAAACTTGTGACTCATTTCTTTAAAGGTGGGGACCTTCCTTTTGGAATAAATGCTCAGTTCCTTGCTCTTAGCCAAAAGAATGATAATGCTACCAAAATGCATTTTTTCAGACCTATTGAATTAGTCAACACCATTTATAAAATGGTTTGTAAAATTATTTCCACAAGACTCACAGTAGTTCCTAGTAGGGTTGTTTCCCATAATCAATTTGGTTTTATTAAGGGAAGATCTATTCAATATTTTCTCATTACTACCTCATAATGTGTTAATTTGTTTAAGAACCCTACACGAGGTGGTAATATTTCCCTCAAGGTTGATGTCAGAAAGGCCTTTGATACTATGAATTGGGTTTTTATTTGCAATGGTCTTCATATGTTTGGGTTTAATGAGGTTTTCATTACTTGGATCAAGACCATCTTATGCTCTTCACAGATTTCAATACTTATTAATGGATCCTCTCGTGGTTTCATTGATTTCTCTAGAGGGTTTAGACAAGGTGATCCCCTTTCTACAATTATTTTCTCTATAGCAGAGGATTATTTGAGTAGACTACTTTCAATCCTGGATGGGAATGGGAAGATGAAGTCCATTAATGCTGTTAGAGGTATCATTGCCCCCAATCATATTTTATATGCAGATGATATCATCATTTTCACTCTGGATGATAAGAGAAACATAAAGAACATCAAAAGGGATCATCTGTACTATGCATCCGTCTCTGGTCAAGATATCATCTGGGGGAAATCTTCTGTTTACTTTGGTAATAACATCAGTGAGCGAAGGAAAAATTTTATTGTTCATGAGCATAATGTTAAGGAATGAGATCTTCCCTTCAATTATCTGGGGGTTCCCTTGTTTTTGGGGAAGCCGAAATCTTTTAATTTCACAGAGATTGTCAGTAATTATAGAAGGAGACTCTCTACCTAGAAATGAAAGTATCTCTCCATGGCTGGCAGGGTTTGTTTGGTGAAATATGTCATTATCTCCAAACTGGTGTACTCCTTTATGGTCTACAAATGTCCTACATTGCTTATAAAAAGTATCAATGCCTCTCTTAGGAATTTAATTTGGAGTGGAAGTATCTTCAAAAAAAAGTTGGCTGTGGTCCCTTGGTCTGATTGTTGCAAACCACATGATGCTGGGGTTTTGGGTATAAAAAATCTTGTGCTCTTTAATGATTCTTTGCAGGATTCATTCATATGGAGACTTTTTAACAGCAACTCTTATAGTTCACACTTCCTTTGGGGAAAATTCATGAACAGGCTGAAGATGGGGTCTTTTAATCATCTTGATTCCTCTGCTTGACCTGCTTTCAAATACATATTTTCCTCAATTGATGCTCATTCTAGATGGTTAGTATTGAAGGAATCATCTCTTAATTTTTGGAAAACCAAATGGAATGATAATCCCCTTATAGATTTAGTGATGGATGAAACAAATATTGATCTAAATATTACCATCAAGGATCAGCTTGAAGAATTGTATGTACTTCTAATTAACATTGTTATCATTTTCAAAAATTATTGTTTCTCAAAAAAGAAGGATTTCTGGTCTTGGGAGCCTGCGGCTAGTGGTATTCCCACTTCAAAGCATTTTTATGAGTTCTCCTTGAGTCCTAGATTTAGCGTCAAATGGATGGGGAACATGTATAAGAATTTTATCAAACCATCTCACCCTAATTTGGTTTGGAGAATTGCCCATCGCAAGATTCCAACTGATTATTATCTTCAAAATTGTTGTATATCTTTATGATCTCCTTCTGTTTTCTGTCATCAACACAGAGAGGATGCTGACAGCCTCAATGTGGAAGGCTTTAGCGGATGTCTTTGAGATCTCAATTCCTATGACGTCCTCCATTTTGGAATTTATTCAAAGATGAAACTATCTTGGTCTTTCCTCACAACTGATGGATTTATTTTAGGTTACTGCTTCTGAATTGCTGCATTTTTTCTGGTTCTTTAGGAGTCAGATTCTCCGTGAGTATAAATTCATCTCGGTCACCTCTGCTCTCTCACGTTTACTTGCTGAGATTCATGCGGCAAGCCTGCATAAGAAGCATTATTGCACCAATTCTATTCATGATTTCACTGTTCTTGATCTAAATGGTATGAAAGGTAATTTCAAACCTCTAGTTAGCACTTTTGAAGTTCTCTGGGAATAGCATATTGTTGGTTGGTTGAAAATTAATTCAGAAAGTGCATCGAAAGGGAATCCTGGTCCTTCTGGATATGGCACCGTGTTCAAAGATCATAAGGGACTGGTGATTGGTTTCTTTCATGGCTCTTGTGGTATTGTCTCCTCAATTGAAGCTGAGATGATGGGTATCATTTTTGTAGTGGAACATGCCAACAATTATGGTTGGAATAATCTATGGCTAGAGGGTGATTCGACTAGGATTGTCTCTGCCATTAGGGATGGTTCATGTCATCATTCCTAGAATATTAAATATCGGTGGATTAATTTCATAGACTCACTTCATTCTGTGAATCATATCATTACTCATGTTTATAGGGAAGCTAATACTATTGCAGATGGATTGGATAACAAACGAGCTGAAGGTGCTGGCTTCATTTGGCATGACATGATTCCTGATGTTTTTCCCCTCATGAAAAGGTATTTGGATAGATCTCCTATTTTTAGTATCATGTAAGTCAGATTTTTTATTTTAATAAATGGGGACTTGCTTTTTTGGGCAAGGACTCAACTTATATTAAAAAAAATTAAATGGTCATCAGATTAAAATATTGGTCTTCCTATATTGTTGATTACAACAGTAAATCACTAATAGGAACTACCACATAGAGATTTTGGATGTCAATAAAAATGAATCTCATTAGTCCTATATAAATATATTCGGATATTATTATATATAAATTTATATGTAAAAACTCAATGTTAAAAAATTATTAACAAAAAATATTATTCAATATATCCATCACCTTAGAAATTATCTTTTAATATCCTTACTACATATCACTTATTGAAAACTCGTTTTCTCTCATAAAATTATCCAAAAAAATAATAAATACAAGGAATATTATTAAAAAGTTATGTCATCACAGAATTAATTCATTTTTAGTCAACCAACAACCCAAATATATCATATTACTCTTATAGAATGACATTACTGAACCGTCTCGAGACACACTAGGATTGACAAAACACATCAGTGTGAAATTTTTCTTGTGAATCTAAATAATATAAAATATAAGGCTGTATATATTTAGAATATATTGAAATATTTTTTCAACCTGGATATTAATAAATCCAAAAAAATATAAAAAATAAGGTAGTTTCATCACATACATATCAGAGAATACGTTCTTGAACTCTTTGACGTGGGAACACCACCAAAATAACATCATTTAAGAAAAAATTAAACACTATATGTTGACATGATATGGGATATGAATTATTATGACCCATAATATTTTATCTCATATAATAAACAATATTATTCCCCTTCTCATAATAAAATAAAAATATCATTAGAAGGAATGTTGTTATTGCAATAAAAACTAATTCTGACCCATGCATGAATTAAATTTTATTTATTTATCATTAGTATGATGAAATATAACAATGAATAATACTTCCCCATTATCATTTCAAAACTAATGTACACATCCTGAAAATAGATAAAATATGTAAATTATGTAATGAAAATTACGGGAATTAGAACCCACTCCACAATGAATATTAGGTAATGGATAATGTTGGGTGTAATAATGGAACTTAAATTTATATTATCAATTAATGCGAAGAAAACGTTTATTATAAAATAATATAATACCAGTAATGACATGTTTCCCATCATGTTATGAATATCAATGCCCATATTCTACACGACCCACATAGACATGATGACATCTATCTAGAGTACCATTATCACACTATGTCCACAATGAGAAGATAAATCATATTGTTATCCTCTACCTACACCATATCCTCATAGATGACAATATTAAATAAAATAATGATATAGACTCAATTGAATATAATATTGAATCTAATTTTGAATATTAGTGACAATACCACACCAACTACCAATAGTTATCTTGCGCATAAATTGGCTACTGGTAAAACATTAAAACACAAATCACAATGGATGAATGAATTTTATAGTTTAAAAAGAACAAACATATCTATTGAAAATTAATTATATGTTCAATATAGAATCATTAAAATAATAATCTTCGAAATCTATAATTTTAATGATTACATATTTATAGATTTTATCCATTGGATGTTATGTAATCTTAAAATTTTTAATGGTCATATCATTATATGAATCCTATCGACCACCCCTATAATAAAAATACATCATTATACACTTGTAATGAAAATTTGATAACAAGATCCCTAATAATGAGATATGGAACCTCCTTAATACTCTAAACTCCATTATTCATTATTTGAAAAATAACAACAGAAAAAACAATAATATCAATGAATCAATTTGTCAGCTCAATAATATCAATGAATCAATTTGTCAGCTCACACAAGCTCACACTCCCCAAGGGGAGTTATAGAAATATCATAGAAATATATTCCCTTAGTGTTTATTATAGGAACTATACATAAAATACCTTCCAATAATCATTAAATGAAATCTAAAACTCCTCATGCTCTATAAGAAACTAAAACCATCACTATATTGTTTCTCATAATAGTATCATAATATCCTTCTTTGCTTGGATAAAATTAAAGGTTATATTTATATCCTGGTATAGGGGCTCCATCTATTTATTATATTCACATACCAAATAAATATAAAAACTATGTTAATAGAACACATTAATCATTTCTTTAATTTACCTTCATCATATACCAGGTCTATCCTCATTTAGATAAGTATATAATTTTATAACACCCGATAAATTTATAAAATAATAGGATAGTGGATATACAATTATTTACATTAAAATAATTTAATAATTTATACCTAGTAATATTTAATTATTTTATTATAATTTAATTAATAATTTTTTACATCACGAATATCACTAAATTTTCCATCAATATCTATCAAACATGATGAATGTATCTCTCCTAGATATTTAAACCAAAAAAAACATTATCTTTCATTGTGTTTTTTTGGAATCTTATGATCTATGTACCAGATTTTTGGGGTAGACTAATTACATATTCCATAAATATGTTCTGATGAAACATAGAACGATATGAATGTTTAAAACTATTTTTTACCTATATAATTAAATTATTCCAGCTTCCTAACAACTTCCTCAATCATAAGACTCATTAATAGCACTTATAAAAAATCGTGATTACCCTACCCTAGTAACTCATCCTAGGATGAAGAAATGAAATGTTTGACACAAAATTATATCTCAAATAATAATCTATTTGGATAAATCCTTTGATAGTATGGAACATATAAATGGTTAGAATTTATATCACAAATTAATGTACAAAAAATAATAAAAAATCTACCCAAAGTAATAAAAAATAATTCTACATATATAATAAATTTGAATGGAATGCATAATAAAATATTCTTAAATAAATTAACCTATTGAAATCTTAGTGAATTTATATAATCACCATCAATCTTCCCCACAATAAAATATAGGTACAAAAATCATCAACTACATCAAAAATACTTTTGAAAATTATATATATTTATATATAGAAATGGTTTAAAAATAAGTATACATATTAGGAACATTCTCATTACCACAAGTGAAATCATATATGAAATGTATTAATGAGTGATTGAAAACCAAACATAACAAATACCATCATAGGCAATTTCATTCATCACCAAATATCACTGAGGCTCAGTCCAATAATATTATGACTATGTATAATAATATAATAACATAAAAGTATATTTCTATAGGGTACACCACAACCAATTCCCCAAGAATAAAATATCTTTCGCACCCTAAATGGATTATCCCATGTTCTTTTTACCCTTTATATCAATATATAAAAGAATAACATAACAATTTAATACATATTCCCAGATATGAAAATACACTATAATATACCACAAATCCATAGATGAAAACTACAACGCAATATGATATCTCATCCAATACATAATTTTGTATCACGGAATGTATGGACATCATCCTCATGTACATATGCTAAAATTACTAATCCCATCAATATGTACACAAAAAAAATTCATAACATATTTAGTGAATATATATATTTAAACTCTACTACCTATTATAACCTATATTTATATACCAATATCATCAAATGGATCAAATGTCATACTATTACTGGCGAGAGATCATGTAAGGTAGAGTAGTAAATAATTTGGTTCGTGTAAGACCAAGTTCATTTTAAAATAATATGGAACCAAAATCATTTGAGTGAGAGAATTTTTAGATAAATGTGGTGGTTTTGAAAAATCAATCAAATGAAAATATAGTGGATATTATATATCCATTGAAGTAAAACAAAAAATTTCACACCAAAATAATACTACATTGTCCCACAAAAACAAACACATAGTGACAACAACACGCTAGAAATTACTACTATCAGTAAACCATAATATATCCCCAAAAATCCACATGAATCAATAATATAATTCATCATTAGGAACAAAAAAAGAAAATAAAAAAATAGATTTCTTGAATTTCAATTTACAGGGCACACTACATTAATTATTACATTTATATATCCATTTTAAGGGAAACCCATTCACTAATCATTAGAATCATTTAATATTCCCATTAAAACATTATATTACACATCTATTTGAACTTACAAACCATAAATATATTATTAATTAATTTATTACAACTTGTAATTAGTGTAAACATCAAGAGTCATACTATATTAATCCCTTCTCCCTAAATATTACCATTCCCATTATTTAGAGAAACATTTATTGATTCCAAGAAACTATATTACTTCTCCATTTTAACCACACGCAACTAAATAGGAAAACCAATTCATAAAATACCAATATCCACCATCGCATCCACAAAATTGGATCCTTTCCACATTACTATCCAAGCTACCAAAACCAAAACCAGGTATCATTCTATCAAACACTACTAATACATTAAAAAAACATCAAATATGTAACAAACATAATCCTAACATAATAGAACTAAATAATTTATGAAATATTGATTATATATTATAAAATAAAATATATCATTTTAGAAATTTACAATGATGAACATTGTCATAATCAGTCTTTAATTATTAAATAAAATTATGATTTACCACACAAGACAATTAAATTAAAAATTTCCAAAAATATATTTATTTAATATAATTATTTGATTCTACAATAAATAGTTTTAATTCACCGTTATCATTAATATAAATATATTCATTCCAAAAAATAAATCTATATCAATATCAACAATTTTATAAATATATATTTAATATAATGTTTTTTCCAAAAAAAACATTTAAGAATTCTCTTACCATCAGTGTATAATATCTCGATTTTTTTAATTTTGTTAATACGAACCATCTTTTGAAAAATATAAAAATATTCATAATTCAATAATTTACCTATATAAAATGATGAAAAGTCTAAAATACTTTACAATTAAAAAATATTTTATAATTTCAACCCAATATACAATGAAAGTTACAATCATACACTTCTTTGGTTATAAATTGATAAATATAGTTAAAATTAAAATATTAATATTATAAACATATAAGGAAATATGAAACACCCAAAATAAATGATCCATTTTATATTGAATAGGCATTAATTTAAAAAAATAAACAACACCTAATTTTATTTTCCAAAAAAAAATTACAAATTTTATTTATATCATTTAAATTCATTTTAGTTAAATATTTTTATTAATATAGTAGTATATTGATAAAATTATTTCATGCATGAATTTGAAAAATCCTTGTTATCTTTTTTTTATTTTTTTTTTCTATTTTTCAATAATACAAAATTTAAAAATGAAGAGAGAATAATATTGTTTTTATAGAAAATGTATACTTTATGACATCATCATTATATAACAGAAAAAATATTAAAATATTTAACTAATAAAATATTTACTTTTGTGTTACTATTATGAAATTAAATTTGTACTAAAAAAATTGAAATATATATTTAGTATTTAAATCATAAGTAAACTTTTATTCAAATATAAAAATGATTTTATATATTTTATTTAAATTAATCATCAGAATAGTAAAATTCTAACATTAATTGCATTTAATGAAAAATATTCTTTTTACTGTTGAAAAATTAAGTTCAAATAAATAAATATATTTTATAATTGTAACTAATAAAAAATTAATTAAAAATTATGTTTAACGGAATATTTTATATGCATTACCAACATTAATGATGAAATTATATTTTATTAAAAATAGATATTAAATTTTGTGAACTTATTTTTATATTTAAAATCAGAACATTTAAATAATGATATAATTTTATTTTTTTCATTAAAAATTACTTATGGAGGATAAAAACAGTAGTTATTAAAAAAAATACAATTTGGAAATGAGTATAACTATGTATAAAAGAGATAAAATAATTAAAAATATGATCTTATTGTTTTTTTGAGGATAATTTCATTTTAAAACACCATATAGTATATTATTTTAAAAATTTAGATACTTTTTTCTTCAATTTTAACATACCATGTATTGATATTTAAAGTGTATATCTATAATTACCCTTCTCTTAACATTTGAAATATGACCACATCTACATAATAATTATTCATTTTAACAATAAAACTTTATCTTAAAATTTTTCCATTTCATTCCACCTAAAATAATATGTAATTTTCATGGGAATATTGTCTCAATTTGTTTATATGAGGCCCTTATTTTCAATTATATTTAATTAGTATTTAAATGATCATTGGGTGAGTATTATATTTTATATATTCTCTTTATTTTAGTCCTCATATGAGAAAATAATTATCCATGATAATATAAATATATCATTATTATAAATACATTATAATGTTATTATATAAATGTTCGTACCATTAAAGTAAGATTTTGAAAAAAAAAATTGCATCATCGATCATTGGTATGTGAAGAGATCCACATCTATTAAGTGATGTAGATTGGTTTTAATCATCACCACCCATGAAGAGTGAATGGAATATTTTTTATTATTTAATTTTATTATTATTTAAAAATAATTATTTTGAATTTAAAATTGATCACATACCTCTACTTCCTCACACTAATTAAGAAATTTATTTGTCAATCGGATGTGCATAATGTGTACCACCTCATAAAATAATTAATTTCATTATTCTTTAAAGACCTTTTAGGATGATTCTATGAATGAATACAGTGAATATTTATGATTTTTAAGCCACTATTAATATTTTAGAGAGATAATTTTAGACATTATCATGGTGGTATTAAAACTAAATAGTAAGAGTAGTTTCTCAAGAAATAATCATCATATCTATAGAATTTTTTAATATGAATTAATTTTGATATAAAAATATATGATTTTAATATTTAAAAATAGAATAATAAAAATCATAATTAAGTACAATTTTGACGATTATGATGTTAACTTAAAATAATTATTACCACATTCATCTTTCAAATAATACATTAAGAAAATTAATGAATCACATCATGTATCCATTGTAAGAGAAAAATATTAATTAATAAATAACATATGGAAATATATATCCAATAAATATTAAATATAGATAGTGATGTTTTTTAAATTTATTTCAAAACAATTGCAATACATTATTAAATATTATAGGTTCATATGTAGAATAAAGAATACCTTAAGATATAGTTTCCTAGTCCTGATTTTAACTTATAAAGAAATGTTATATTGGTTCACCAATTTCCATTTTACAGTGATTTTTTATATTTCTTTACAAAGAATATTCTTTAAAAATATTTTTCTTAAAATTCATCACACTAATAAATTATAATATATTTACAACAACAATTAATATTTTTATTGAAATATTACACAAGTTGTATGTTTAATTTTCCTCCATTATCAATTCAATGAAAGTCGTTTCTTAATGAATACAACAATTTTTGTATATGATGTTATCAAGGTAATATTTTATTCAATTATAATTTACCTCATCCATTTTATGATATGTTATTGTATATTTCATGGTAATCCTTTTATATTATTCTAATTCATTTTTTGAAAATAATTTATAGAATTTTGTTAACTCAACTAGCATAATTATGTTTAACTGATTCATCATTATAATTTTTCATTTAATATCGGTTTCCTCTATCATAATAATTTAAATCATAGTACATTTCCATCATATTTTGGGAAAATTAATTTTTCATTATGTTCATTTACATTTTATGACCTATTTTATCATAGAATTATATCATATTTTAGCATAAATATTATCCACATTAATCAATTTTACCCCTAATTACATGAATTTTATTTTCTCTCTAATCATCTATTTTGTATATGGGATCTCAATAATGATTTATCCCATATTACCTTGAAATTTCCATTTTATTTTTTCCAAATTCAATTTTGTATCCATTATTATGATGTGGGTTTAATCAAAGGTACTCTAAAATACAATAATCATTTTATTTTTAAGAATATTTAATTTATATTCAGTAAAAATGTCCTCAATTTAGAATCTATAACTCTTTTAATAGAAATTTTATTGAGGAATTATTTAATATAAAAAATTAAATATTTTTCAAAATCACTTTTCTATAAATTTATTTGGATAGGAAAGTAGTACATTATTTTTTAAAAACTTTATAAACATTTTAATATGTCTATTTATATATTGTATTTTATTTTTTAATTTATTTAACATATTATTTTATATAATTATAAATTATTTCGAAAAAATTTCACTATAAATACAATTATATTATATTTTATGACTATGTTTAGGGAAACACATTTATGATAATATTTTTCCAAATCAGTCACTCCATACAAACAAGATCCTTCATGGAATTCCTTACCACATTGAACACTATATTTTTCATTTATTTTATAATATTGTTCACCTAGATTATTTATGTGGATTTAATGGTGAAGTTATTGATTAAACAATATTCCATTTATCTACATTATTTAAATAACATATTTATTATTATTATAATATATGTGGCTTTACCGAAAATGTTTCGAAATATGATGGGATATCTATTAATTGTCCATAAGAATATGATATTTTTTACATTACATAGGGGAGGGGGAAACTAACTAAAAATTTTATCCATTTTCATATAGAGAGGTATGAACCTAATACATCTTGAAATACCACCACAGTGCACCACCACAATGAATCACCCATGGCCCTAGTATATGATTTTATTACTATTGCTGGAAACATGTATAATATATTTAAATGATTCATTTCAAATATTATACAAATCCCATTTTAAATCCTTGACACATTTACGATATAATGATTATAATAATAAAAAATTGTATGTAAGAATGACTAATGTGTAGTTCTACTACAATCCATGGATGAATGGTTCCATTATAAAAAATGTTCTGGTTGATCCATTATTAAATAAGGATATATAATTTGTTTTGAAGCAAGGATGAACGGGAAAGTTATAATCCATTTAGGTTTTTCTTATTATATCCCAGTAATATATTATTTAAATTTAATATGTCATTATTTGTATATACATGGTAATAGTTTAGGATAATGAATGTATGAGTGAATGTTTGTCCATCATGATATTTATGTTTCCAAATGATAATATTTTTTCCATATTGATAAGGTATCATGATGGTACACCATCATGCATCATATTTATTTACAAATGTATCACCTAGACCCATGACTTACTTAATCAGTGATCTGAGCGATATGACCATAATGATATTGGTGCGCCTCGATATTTTAAAATGTTTCAAAATATCAGTGACAATATAATTAGTTGATATGGGGGAGAATATACCTTCAGTTGATATTCATATTTATAATAATATGGGTTAATAATTCAATATCATTGTTTATTTGATGAAAAAACATATTGGAATAAAAAATAATTAGATTTGTAGTAACAAGACAATAAGAAAACAAAAAATTCATATCATTTTATATAAACATTTATTGAAATTCATTCAAAATATACATTCTATTTCCCCCAAGTATTATCAAATATGTATGTATATAAAATCATAAATGGAAACACAGAAATTTCATTTCATTGAATAATATTGCACATACATCCATCCCCAACAACATTAGTGCATCCCTACACCATATGGTCTATCACACAAGTCTAATAACTTACATGATCTCAAACCACTATTATATGCACATGTCCCAACAGGCCCATTCACTGTGTGATTATAAACACTGTAGGCTACCACCATCATGGTGTTGTCACACATCTATATTTATACTAGTGTATATTGATAATGATAAATAATATTAACTCAATTATAATTTTTTCACATCACTTCTACTTAACATCTATCTGGGAGATTTAACCTACATAGGAAATCACCAAAAATGTAATGATGTTTACAGAGTAATTCATAACTAATGAACCTCGATCTCCCATTCATATACATACACCCCAACCCCATGTTATCAATTATTCCACAAACATCACATGTCATCACTAGAAAATCTCATCCATGTGTCCGATAAATATGTGTCATGTCCCTTATACATCCATTCATCAAATCACAATTAGCATAACAACCTGATTTCCTATATAATTATTAAATATATACCCATATGTAATATAGGAAAATCAACCTAAACATTGCATAGAGACTCATCCAATAACTCATAGACTCACACATGATCTATTGTTCCATTCAAAAATTGAGAACCTACTCCATAACATTTCGTCATTTCTATCCCATGGGATCCAAGTACTATAGAGGAATCCACCAACAAAATGTGGTCCACACTTCCCCATTGAGTCCATATCCTGTATAAAAATTACCTCAAAATTTTTATTGTCAATCAACTGTGAGAGGTAATTAACAACCATCTTACAACACACCATCCGATGAAACCTTATCGCTACATGTGAACCATAGTTCCCAACAATTCCATGGCTCATCAACCTCCCCCTTGAACTGATGGGAAATAAAACCTAATTCATGGTGACAAATATCACCCAACATATCCCAAGTCAATTGTAGGATAATCCCATTTAACTGACATAATACATCATAATAAAATAATATTAATCAACATGTATTTCCCACCCAACCAATTTAGAAAACCATTTCATATAAACACTCGATTTCTCTTCTTATCCCATGTTAATGGGTATGGAGTTATCCAACAACGTGATGTGATAATAATATAAAATTAAAATAATTAAATTAATTGTAATCCCAAGTTATTCTATAAAATTCCTATTTAAATATAAATCCCATATAATTCTTATGTTTATTGAGAAATATAGGTTCACTTTCATTATACCTGTATTTTTTTACACATCGATCATCATCGCCTAATTCGATCCATTTCAGAAGAAAATGATGAATCTTAAAGAAACCCTGAAAATTGGTAATACAAGGTATGATTGGAATGCAATTCCAAATTTAATTATAAATTCATATTTATATATCACTCAAATTTTTACCAATATTAATATTATGTGATAAAAAAAAATTGAATTCTGTCTCATATAATGAAGGAACTTTAAAATATCCCATGGGGGAGGAAGAGGGAACCTGATGATTATTGTGAGTTAAAATGAGAATGTAAATTGAAATAATTATAAAATAATGGAGTGCACCTTTTTAAATCTCCCCATTTTTAATGACCAACAGGTTTTGGTAACATTTTTTGGTCAAGAATTTCATTATCCATTACCACCCACTACCTATGTTGAATTGAGTGTGCTGGCAAAGTGAACGGTTTGACTAACTATAAAAAATATTTGTAGATCGAAACAATAGTTTCTTCATGGTTTTGTGTAAAGACACTGAAATTTTATGGCAACTTTTTTCCTATTTGTTTTGGAATTTTTCGAGTGCTCGGTTTATGACGACACCTGAATCTGAGGCCCGGTGTGCCCAGAATCAATTTCCAATGTTTAGCTCGGGTAATTTCAGTGAACGAAAGAGCGGGTTTTTCTAACTTTTGAACTAGTGCTCGAAAACAAAATCCGAGGGGACCGATGAAACTGTAGCGCTGATAATTGCATAGGAACACCTTTTCTAGAGTTCTGTTTGCTCGGGTGTGGTTATTAAAAAAGGGGGTTAAATAATGAATAAAAAATTGAAATTTGTGCAATAATATTTATTTTCTATTCTATGTATTTTAAACCTAATCATGGTGGTTGGTGTGGGAACTACTATATGCTAACATTACTATGTAGTATATTAGTGAGGTGGGGCCCACACGAGCCATACCCCTTCAATTCCCTTAAAAACCTCCCTCGTGCAATTAATTGAGTAACACACCCACACCCCTTTTAAATGCCAAGTCAACTCTCTCAATTAATTGGTCAACACACGTTAATTAATTTGTGGATTCATATTTCAATTTTGAAAAGGTTGTAATATGTAATAAAATAAGGGAAACCTTATATTATTGTTGTTGTTTCGTTGTGTGGAACAAACAAGAGAAATATAGTCTTGATGAAAGTTTTTCCTTGTTGAAGAACACGAAGAACGACGAAGAACGCCGGCCTCCGACGAAGGACGACGAAGAATGCTAATTTCTCAGAGATCAATGACTTGACGCCGTGTACAACGATTACGGCGATCCTCTTCTTCATGATGTCGTGTACCACAACGCCGATGACACTTACAGAGCATCTTTCCACTACGTCGTCTTCTGCGACGACCTTTTACCGCAATGAACCTCGTTCAACGACTTCATCAAGGTATTGGATTAGTTTCTGATAATAATAAACCCATGTTATTTTCCTTCTAAATAAAAGAGCGTGGATCAACATAATATTGCATTGATTCGCGAAGAAATATGTTTGCGGGTTTGGAAATTTTGATTGCGGGAAAAACGTAAGGGGATTTTGTGTAATACTCTTCTAATGGTTTAATCTCACATGCTAAAGCGTTTAATGGTATGAAGTTAGTATAATTTACACTTGAATAAATTATACCCTCATCGATAATAAAAGCATGTGTTATAATGATTGACATTTGAGAACGCCTGACGCGGAGGGAGCAGGCCGAACAAACACGGCCCGACAACCCTCCATAGTTTTTTTTATTGATGTGAGGATTTACAGGAGACAACCGAACGAGCCTCAATGGTGATTTGAAGTATTTGCAGTGAAATATGGGTCTCGTAGTGACCGTAGGTGAAGAAGGAAGGAGAAACAGACCACCGATTCACGTCTGGTGGTCGGCGGAAAGCGGCGGTAATGAGCCCCACCGGCGCGGCGGCGCCGACGATCGATGGCGGTGGCGCGCTGCGGGAGGAGACTGCCGCGGCTGAGCCGAGGCATACCTGAACGGCTAAGCCCTTCTGGGTTTAGGGGGAGGCGTGTCTTAAATGCCGCACCGTTTTGGTCAACCGATGGGGGACAACACCCCCCCTTCGCATTCCGCTCGTCCGAGCCGCCTGCCACGCAGGCCGCACCCGCTCAGGCCGGACCGCCCGCACCGGGCAGGGCCGCCCGCGCCGGGCCGGGCCGCCCGCGCCAGGCCGTGCCGCCCGTTCCGGGTCAGACCGGGCACGAACACACTATTCTCGGGCTGTTTCATTCAAACGCCCATAACATGGGCTACAGACCTCCGATCGATGCACCATAATTTACGATGGGATCCATGCATCGAGCGGTCGTTTTGGTATATTAGAATCAAGTTTTCAGATAACTTTGGGTATGACCGGGTTGGTTCGAACCCGAATCCAACCGGGCCCTCGGAGCGGAAACGCTTATAACTTGAGCTCCGGACGTCTGATTGATGTGCCGTAGAAATTGTTGGATTCCTTTTGGTGAGACAGATATTTTGGTATACATCACCTGCGGATTGGATGTAGTTTGAGATATGGCTCGGTTGGTTCGCACACGAAACCAACCGGTCCCCTGGGACGAAAAGGCTAATAACTCACAGACCAGGCGCCCGATTGACGCGTCGTCTGTTGCGTTGAGACCCCAATGACGAGACTGTCCTTTGAAATACTTCTTCATGGGACTTTGTGATGCTTGGAGTATCGACCTGTAACTCGTGGAGCAGACCCTCCCGGAGACGAGCGTACGGAGTACGGTGACCGTGTAGCCGGTTGAGACCTGACGACTGCTTGACCGAATCGACTTGGAGTTAGTCGACTAGCCCAGTGGACGGAGCACTAATGTGTTTGGGTGCAGACCCATGTCGGATGGACCACTACTGTGGTTGGGGTGTAGACCTGCGGTACTCAATAGAAGGAGTGGCTCTATAGGCTATTAGGGGGGGTGCACTGCTATGTTTGGGTGGCAGACCCTGGTTGGAAGCACTACTGTGTTTGGGTGGCTGACCCGCAGTACTCGACATGAGGAGTACCTCAGCAATCATAGGTTAGTGAGCAGTACCTCGGAGTCATGACAGGATCAGTGTACTCATCAGAGATGGAACTCTACAGCAGTTATGGATTCGATAATGTAAATCATGGTTTGAGCTTAGTCTATGAACTTTGTGTTTACATAATTATTGAGATGGATCTCTTGATAACATAGGTATATGTATGGGAATATACCTAATTAGTGGTTATCTTTTGACTTCATATCCTTTGTGTTTCCTCATGATTGAGATGGGTTACTTGTTAACTTAGGTATAAGAATTGGATTATACCTAAGTAAGGGTTATCTGTTTAGATCCTGCTTTTTGGTTATCCGTGTTGGATTTATAGATACCTTGAGGGTCTCGGGGTCTCTACTGAGTATCATTATACTCACCCCTGCACGGGCAATGCGTGAATGTCATTGTGTTGGATGCAGACAATGGACAACGCTGACATAGGCCGAGTGTTCGAGGACTGGACCGTACCCAGAGGTGGACCTCACGATGAGTAAGTATCTGGAGGTGGAATTCACGACGAAACGATACTCATAGGAGGTTGATAGGAGAGAGAGTTGTGGAGGCTATATGTACCTACCCTTCAGGTAGGATCCATTGTGGATGATCCAGGATCTACGCTATTTGTACCTACCCTATAGGTAGGATCCGAGGAGGATGACCCAGGAGCTGCTTCTACTCTTCCAGCTGCTGGTCATTTCTGTTGTACTTTCATTCAGTTGTAGCCGTCCTTTTCAGTTGGGTTTGTACTCTAGCACATTTAGTTTTCAGCACTTTCTTTTGTACTTATTGTATTACTTCTTCTTGTACTCTGTGGTCTTTGTTTACTTTTATAAAGGAAATTCCTTCCTAATTATCTGGATTTACGCCTTTTGAGCTAGTCGCCAGCCCCTGGCCTATGGAAGGCGAACATGGCGTAGTCACGGCACGGGCCCCGAGGACGGTTCGTGACAATTGGTATCAGAGGGAGGCTCTACCGCAGTACTTATAACACTGATATTTCTTTTCTGTGAAGCAATAGTGTTAAGGGTACCCAGTGTGGCTTCCAGTTTAGGGAGTCTAGTATTGGTGCAGGTGGCTGACGTATCCATACACCAGGACCCTGACTACTGAATTCCAACTCATTGCATGAAAACATTAATTGCATGTGTGTCTTCAAATGTTTTCCCCCTTAAAACAGCTCAAACCAGGCCATCTCACCATGTATAAATCGTTCGATCATGTCACGTCTTTTTCTTTTAGGATGCCTTTCCACGGATGACCAGCTAAAGCCTAGAGGGATTTAAATACTGACAGCCTGCCGAGAAACGAGGCTTCGGTACAGGTCCCTGTTTCAGTTGTGGAACCATCGGAGGCACCGGCGGTACTAACATACATTGGGCCACCGATGACACTAGCCCCAGCAGCAGGCAATGCACGCCGCTTGAGCGTGCTACATGAGTTCCATCGCCAAAGACCACCCAGGTTCCGGGGAGGGATGGACCCGCAGGCGGCCGAGGATTGGCTAGAGGTTGTGGTGAGAGTCTTTAGGCTAGTGGGGATGCCAGCAGACTTCATGGTGATCCTTACTGCCAGCCTCCTTCAGGTAGCAGCAGGTAGATGGTGGAGCCGGATGATCCAGTTTTGAGATGAGATGACCAACACATAGAGAGACATCGAGACCTTCATCAGGGTAGAGTTCATACTAGTGACTCTACACTATGATCATGCTCAGGAGAATCTGCCTTTGTCCCAGGATTTTCTATTAGTATCCGAGTCATATGTAGGCAGTAGACAGAAGATGCAGGGGTCCAAGAGGACCCGACTAGCAGGTGGGAGACCTTAAGATACAGGTTTGGTTGTGTGAGTAACACGAAATAGAGTCATCCAAATCAGGAGCAGGAAGTGTTATGAATGCGGAAGGATGGGCCACCTCGCACGTGACTGTCCGACCCCCTTTATAGATGATCCTCAAGCATTATAGGAGCCATAAGACTGATGTAGTGGCAGGTGCATGAGCAACAGCCGAGCGGTGGACAAGGCGGTAGAGCTCCGAAAGCAGGTGGACAGGAGAGGAACTAGTGGATACTTTTTTTTGTCCCATGTACTTTTAGTCCCATGTTGTTGTTGTGTTTGTGTCTTTGTAATTCGAGCTGTAGTAATAAAAGACACTTATCTTTGAAATGTTTGCTTTCCTGTCCTTTTTTTTGATGGATACTAAGAGGTCCTAGTTAAAACTGTTGACTTGAGCCTCACTTTCGAGATTTCTAATGGGGGAGGCCCAGTGACCTCACACTGATGCTGACAGTGAGACTCGACCCTTGGAGGCGAGAGTGACAGTTGGATCTCTTGGTAGTAACGTTGAGGCCTTATGATGTCATCCATGGCATGAATGCATCCTTCTTTTCAAGATTGATTGTATTAATAAATGGTCATGGTTCATCCAGGGGATGAGACTAAGTTTATCTTTTCGACAAAGGAGAAATATTTTCTGCTCTTAGAGATCGTAGGTAGAGAAGGTGCAGATCGTCCAGGAGCGGATGATGACTGCACAGTGCAGTGAGAAATAGGAAACTGGCGCTAGTCTTAGAGACTCGGGTGTGTAAAATGATTCCAGAAAAAGAAGCATTAAGGAGAGATGAGTATGTGAAGCATCAGACGTGGAGGAAGAGCTAGGAGAGTAGCATGAGTTGGTGTACATTTCAACATGCTACAACCACCTGCTTTAGTTGTCCCCGACAGGCTCCGGGAGCTGGATGGCAGGGGAAGAGTGCGGCTGCATGCGGTCAAGTAGTGTGACCCAATGGCTCTAAAAATGATTGAAGGGACAATCTGTGTCCACTACTAGCTATCCTTCCTTCCACGAATCTTTTTCCAGACCTAGAGTTTCCAGTAAGCCGTAGAATCGACCCTCACGTCCGGAGATACCTTGGGAGGAGACTCGATAATCACACTTATGCCGATAGTGTGGTATGACCCTCAAAGCAAGGGTTTCAGTTGGAATCTCTTGGTGTCAGTTTCGAGGCCTTATGACGTTGGTCTCAGTATGGATTGGATTCACAGTTCATGCTCAGATTGACTGTATTAGACAAAAAGGTTGTGGATTAACTACAACATCGGAATGGGTTTTCCTTGGTCGGCGAAAAGTAAACCCCAGGAAGCACATGATAAACTCATTCATAAGAGGGTTTGGATGATCACTCTTGGGTCGACCAACCTTACCCTCATGGAAGCATGAGTTTTGAGTTTCAGTTCTAATAGTGAAATGGAGGCCTCTAGATTTCGAAGATGGCGATCACGTCCTAATACAGGTCTCACCTCGATGAGGTTTATGGAGATGTGGTCGAGGCATCAAGTTATCTTCATGGTTCAACGGACCTTTCATGGTCCTCAGCAGGGTTGGGGGGATGGATTACTGCTTGAACTTTCCACCTCAGTTGCACCAGGTGCATGATGTCATCCACATATCTCAGCTGAGGATATGCATGCATGATCCCTCACAAATCATCGACCTCTGGAAGTAGGATGTCAATGGCAGGGCGACATTCACGGAGGTTCCAGTGTGGATCGAGGATCGACAGGAGCGGATCCTATGTAGATAGTCGATTCCTCAGGTGCACTTTCACTGGCAGTATGGAAACCTCTAGGTGAGCACATGGGAGCGGAATGCTCATATGCGTGCTAATTACCACTTTTGTTTCCCTAGTTCTTATTATAGTTTTATGGGGACATAAATCCCTGAGGTGGGAGTAATGTAAAGACCCGAAAATTTCAAGGAATTTTTTTTCTTATTTTCATTGTAATTTTACGAGTGTGTTATTTCTGATGGCACATGATTATGAGGCCCGGTGTGCCCGGAATCAATTTCTGAAGTTTAGTTTGGGTACGTTCAGTGAACGAACGAGCACATTTTTCTAACTTTTGATCCAGTGCTCAGAATCAAAATCAGAGGGCACTTATGAAATAGCAGCACCAGTAATTGCTTAGGAACACCTTTTCTGGAGTTGTGTTTTCTTGGGTGTGGTTATTAAAAAAAGGGGGTTAACTAATGAATAAAAAATATATTTTGCAACAATTTTTATTTTCTATTCTAAGTAGTTTAAACCTAAGGATGGTGTTTGGAGTGGGACCCACTACATCTTAACTCCACTAGCTATGATATTTGTGAGGTGGGTCCCAAAAGACTCCTACCCCTTAAAATCCCTTAAAAACCTTCCTCGTGCAATTAATTGAGTAACACACCTACACCCCTTTTAAATGCCAAGTCAACTCTCACAATTTATTGGTCAATGCACGTTAATTTATTTGTGTATTATTTTTTGAATTTTTAAAAGGTTGGAATAAGTAATAAAATAAGGGAAACTTTATTTTATTATTGTTGTATCATTATTTGGAATAAAAAAGAGAACTATAGTCTTGAAGAACCTTCTTCCTTGTTGAAGAACGCGAAGAATGATGAAGAATGCCGTCCTCCGACAAAGGACGATGAAGAACACTGATTCCTCAGAGATCGATGACTTGACATCGTGTACCGCGATGCCGAAGATCCTCTTCTCTGTGATGTCGTGTACCGCGATGCCGATGATGATTACGGTGCATCGTTCTGTGACGTCGTCTTCCGCGATGACCTTTTCCCACAATGAACCTCGTTCGACGACTTCATCAAGGTAGGGGATTTGTTTGTGATAATAATAAACCCATGTTATTTTCCTTCTAAATCAAAGAGTGTGTATCAACATAATATTACGTTGATTCGCAATGGAATATGTTTGTGGGTTGGGAAATTTTGATTGCGGGAAAAATGTAAGGGGATTTTGTTCAATACTCGTCGAGTGATTTAATCTCACATGCCAAAGAGTTTAATGGTATGAAGTTAGTATAATTTACATGTGAATAAATTATACCCTCGTCGATACTAAAAGCATGTGTTTTAATGATTTCCATTTGAGAACGCATAACGTAGAGGGAGGAAGACAAACAAACATGGCCCGACAACCCTCCGTAGTTTGTTTATTGATGTGCGGATTGACGGGAAATGATGAAACGATCCGCAATGGTGATTTGAAGTCTCTACAGTGAAATACGGGTCCCGTAGTGACCGAAGCCGCAGACGGAAAGTGAAACAGACCACTAGTGCACCATCGGTGGTCTGAGGAATGCGGCGGTGGTGAGCCACATCGGTGCGACGGCGCCGGTGACTACTGACGATGGCACGCCGCCGGAGGAGACCGCCGCTGCTGAGCCGCTGTGGACCGGAACGGCTAAGCCGTTCCGGGTTTAGGGGGCGGCACAACTTAATTGCCATGCTGTTTCAGTCAACCGGGGGGGAAAGCACCCCCCCCCCCCCTCCACATTCCGCTCGGATGAACGACCGAGCTGCCAGCCACACGGGCCTCGCCCACATTAGGCCAGACCGGCCACGTCGGGACGGGCTGCCCGCGACGGGCCGGGCCTCCCGCACTGGGCCGGACCCCCGCAACGGGCTCGGTTGGGCCGGCTGGGCCGGGCCGCGCCCGCCGGGCCCGGCCGCGCCCGCCCGGCCGAGCCACGCCCCTCTGGGCCAGACCCGGTTTGGGCCGACCCAGGGGGTATCGGGCCTGGTCGGACTGGGCCCGAACCCCCTAATCCCGGGCAGTTTCGTTCAAATGCCCATAACATAGGCTACGTACCTCTGATCAATGCACCGTTAGTTGTGATAGGATCCTTGGATCGAGACGGTTGTTTCGGTATATATAGTCAAGGTTCCGGAGAACTTTCGGTACGACTGTGTTGGTTCGAACCTGAAACCAAACGGGCCCTCGAAGCGGAAACGCTTCTAACTTGAGCTCTGGACATCCGATTGACGAGCCGTTGAATTTGTTGGATTATTTTCTATGAGACAGATATTTCTCCAATATTCACCTGAGGATTTGACACATTTTGAGATATGGCCAGGTTGGTTTTCATAGGAAACCAACCGGGTCCCTGGGACGAAAAAGCTAATAACTCACAGACTAAGCACCTAATTGACCTGCCGTCTGTTTCATTGTGACCCCTATGACGAGGCGTTCCATTGAGATACTTCTTCGTGGGACTTTGTGATACTTGGAGTATCGACCTGTAGCTCTTGGTATAGACCCTACCAGAGACGAGCGTACGGAGTACGGATACCGTGTAGCCGGCTGAAACCGGACGACTGCTTGACCGACTCGACTTGGAGTGAGTCGACTAGCCCAGTGGACGGAGCACTACTGTGTTTGGGTGTATACCCATGGTGGATTGAGCACAACTGTGCTTGGGTGCAGACATGTGGTACTCAAAAGAAGGAGTACCTCTGCAGGCTATTAGGGGGGTGCACTACTGTGTTTGGGTGGCTGACCCCGGTGGGAAGCACTACTGTTTTTGGGTGGCTAACCCACGGTACTCGACTGGAGTAGTACCTTAGCAGTCTTAGGTTAGTGAACAGTACCTCAGAGTCGTGACAGTATCATTGTACTCGTCAGAGACGGAGCTCTTCACCAGTTACAGTTTCGATAATGAAAATCATGGTTTGAGCCGAGTCTATGACCTTTGTGTTTACCTCATGATTGATATAAGTCTCTTGATAACTTTGGTATATGTATGTCCATATACCTATGTAGTGTTTATCCATTGATTTCATAACCTTTGTGTTTCCCCATGATTGCGATGGGTTACTTGATAACTTAGGTTTATGAATAGGCTTATACCTATGTAAGTGTTATCTGTTTAGATCCTTCTTTATGGTTATCCTTGTTGGATTTAGAGAGACCTTGAGGGTCTCAGGGTCCCTACTGAGTATCATTATACTCACCCCTGCACGGGCAATGCCCGCACCTCGTTGTGTCGGATGCAGATGATGGACATTGCTGACAGAGGCTGAGTGTTAGAGGACTGGACGGTACCTGGAGGTGTATCACATGACGAGTCAGTATCCGGAGGTGGAATTCATGACAAGACGATACTCAGAGGACATTGTCAGGCGAGAGCATTTTCGAAGCTATTTGTACCTACCCTTCAGGTAGGATCCATGGTGGACGATCCAGGAGTTGCACTATCTGTACCTACCCTACAGGTAGGATCCGAGGAGGACGATATAGGAGCTGCTTCTAATCTTCCAGCTACTAGTCTTTTATGTTGTACTTTCATTCAGTTGTTTTTTTACTTTTTAGTTGGGTTTGTATTTTGGCCCATTTACTTTTCAGCACATTCTTTTGTACATAGTGTATTACTTCCGCTTGTAATATGTGGTGTTTGTTTTCTTTTATAAAGGAAATACCTTCCCAATTATCGGAATTTATGCCTTTAGTTCTAGTCACCCACCCCTGGAATATGGAAGGCGGGCTTGGGGTAGTCACGGCATGGGCCCCGAGTATAGGTCGTGACATTCCGTACATGGGTTTTCAGCCCAAGCAGCATTGTTCCCCAAAAAATATTTCACACCCTATTGGGAATCATGTTTAAGGGAAATGGATTAGACTTATTGTTTTCTAATATTGGGACACACATATTTTTTTTCTAAAAATGGTGATCTTGAGTCCTGATTCACTTGAAACTGAACAACAAATCTAAGAATCATATCATGATTTAACATACATAAAAAATATAAAACCTGAAACAATAAGCTGAACTAACTCCCTTACCACACAAAAAAAATGTGGACCATCCTCCAACTAAATATTAAAATTGAATCGATATATTTTACCAAGATAAAAATTACTTAATAAAATATACCCACCATATTGTATATAATCATTGAAAAATGTGTTATCACTATGAGATGATTCTGAAAATTCCCATCACATACCATTATCCTAAACCACCATGGTTAGTCACCAATGAATTCATCATTTTAGGGATCACCCCCATGGTAATTACTTAAAGATTCTCTTCCCAACCCAGACATCTATAATTTTAATATTCCCAATAACCATCCTCCATACATACACATCACCACACGAAATAAAATCATTACATTACCTCATAAATTTCCCAATTCATAACTACATCACTCATGATCCCTACTAAGTAATTCATCCAAATAAATTCCCAATAGATTCCACATAATATATATTTTATTTCATTCCAAAAAAAATTCATGATTCCTATGAATCCTACACAAACCTTACACGAATATTTTGCTACATTATTTTTACAGCCTTGTTTTTACAATTAATACATGTACCCCTCATGAAATAATGTTATTCATAAAATAACTAAAGGAACCTTCCAATGATCATGGCATGAATCTATCCTTCACTGATTCCCCGACCTGATATGACCGTACCAGATCTGCTGCTTTAACATAGCCTGATTCTTATCATCCCTAATCATTTCAAATTTAAGGATATACACCTACTACCTTATACTAACACCACAATTTTATATTTATCTCCCTACCATGACCTGTGCATATAGTATTAATGTAGATACCTACTCTAGGTACCTATTTTGGTCCTACCTAAAACACCTTTGACTGGCCTATTCCTTGAATCTGTGGTATCCTATAGGTCTTATAGAAGAACCCCTCCAAATGACCCATCTTCCCACTCACACAACACTCCTTCCTAAAATACTTATAATTGGTCTAATCATGATTATGATTCCAAAACTGAATGTGGACCCATGATTCCCCACTCACAGTTTGCCAATAAGAGACCCAAACCAGACATCCTCACTAAGAAACCTAATAGACTCACTCCTAGATTCCTAGAACACTGATTCTGTACTCACTGGATTCCATCACCTATTTCAAATATGTATTTTCAAATTGGTTTCTCTCAAATATTAATTCCAAGTTCATGAATTCCAATAAAAATTTCAACCTAAATATAATTACTTATAATCTAATGTCATACAGTAATCTGTCTTCAAATAAAAACACCATTGAAATGTCATTTTTTGTCTTAGAATTAGAAAAATGGGACATTATAATGAAAATAGTGTCATAAACCCATAAATATGTGTCCCTAACTCAAGATTCATTAACTCAAATGATCGATCATCCATCAAAATTTACTACAATAAGATATCATTTAATCATTTTGTGAATTCCTTCCACATAGTACCCTTATGCAAAAATAAGTTTATTTTTATTTCCCACCATTGAAACCCAAGTCACTGAAACATATAAGTAGCTATCAGAACACAAAACCATTGGGGTTTCTCAATCAAATTGATTATAATATACTCAAATTGATCCTATTTTATGCATCCTATGGTTAAACCCAACCCCGAAATAATGGTGGATTTTATGACAGAAACGCTTGTGTCTAGTACTTCAGGAATTAATTAGCTTCATGAGATCTCATTTAAATAATTGTTGTGAACTATACAATGTTCTTCCTGATATTCCCATCATGAATTTTCCCAAATTATTACATATGTTATGGATTTCTCACCTTTATCAATGCCTCTAATTGTGGATGATGATCATAAGATACCACATGGGCCTCCTTCAGTGCATTATTTATGGGAAGGAAATCTCCACCCTCCTAACTATCCAATGCATCCAGTCTAGGTGTCATCATGATAAAGACCAAAATATATGTACAATAATTTTAAGAACATCATTTTTTACATAGGTATACATCCTTTATATTTCTTTATAATTCATTTTTTGGACCTAACATTAAATCCATGTGTGTTGGTGAAGGTACTAATGGTTTATGAGTCCTGTTCACAGCCTGAGACCCTTATTTTTGAATAAAATGATCATGTTCTAGTACCAGTAAATCATGATGAATGGGTGCATGATTGGTGAACTATTTCCATAACCTTAAGGACTACGTAGGACGTACCTCCACTTCTATAGGTACCCATGAATGGATAGGGAATGGTATGTCAGGATGTAAGGACAAACCATTCACATATTGATTTTTTGTTTATTTTTGAATTATTTTCTTCAATGATATAATTATATAACCCTTCTTCCCTAATCTAAAATCCAGAAGGATTATCCTCCATTTCTCTAATTCTGAAGAATTATTATTTCTTATGCTTGGGATTAGGAGACCACCTTCTTCTGGGATCCGTTCAATATCCCATTCATCACATTGGATGCAAAAAGGTATGTACTAAATTTTTTGTCTTTCTTCATCTCTATTACTCTCATCATAATTGTAGAGTTGTGTGTGTTTTTATATATTTCTCAATTATACTCTGAATCATGCAGAATTGGATAGAAATAATGGTGGAGGGGAGTCATACTAGCCTATGGTGGTTGGTTTATAACTCATCCATCATATTCATTTATTTTGGTAATTATCATGTGGGCCCCACCGATTTCATCGGGATCCATTTATTGATTATATATTCCATACTTATAATAAAAAGAATGATATAGTTTTGATATCTAAAAATTTGTGATTAGTTATTAATGGTTAAACCCACATCTTCATCTATCCAATGTAAGGTATTATTCCCTAATTGGGTTTTTAATATTTAATAGGATTGAGTCGTTGTTCTTGTTTCCCATGGCATGATCCTTATATGGGTAAGCTTTTCTATATTAAATGTTGTATTTGTAAATTTTTCATCCTGTAATGGTATATACCATGTATTCTAACAATATGAACCCCCAATGACATGGGATTCAATTTTATAATTATATGTTAAGAAATAATTGGAACATATACTAAGTATATGACTTGGACTCAAATGTATTTGAATTATAGGTTCCATGTCTATATCACCCCATAAAATTTTTATAAATGGTAGTGGAATGAAAATTTATTATTTAATATGATTAAATGGATTAAATGAATAGTTCCATGCTACATGGATTTATCACAGAAATGAAAGGTAATGATTTATCTATATAGACTTATTGATAAATTTTGAATTTATTAAAGGGTTGGATTCTATGTGGACTTATCACACTAAGGAATGGAAAGGAATAGACCAAATGATATATTAGATTTCATCATATTCTAATACGATTTTACGGACTCGATATAACCTTGAATTCTTATCGAGGAATTCCATTAACAATTTAGAACCCAATTCTTATTCATGTATAACCCATTCTTAGGTTGGAACCCACCTACATCACGATCATTTTCAATTATTGGATGCATGGGTTGACACAATATGATTCCATAAATATAATTAATGGATTCCATGGAAACAATCCATGTATCCAATATTGACATGTAGTTTCCATTGTTAAAGCCCATAAGGACCTGTCACTACACAACCCTTGTTTACCATTGATGATCACATTGGATTTTAATGGCATCTTATTCTAGAATTCCGTGGAATATGCTCCATGTGTTACAATTTTACCCCTATATTGGACACATTCATTAATGATCTAGAGACCCTTCATTTCTATGTTTCCTTGTATATTACATTGGAACATCATTATTAAATATCGTTACATGTTTCATTGTTAAATCCTAGAACCATCACTGTTGTTAACAGGTGACATAGTTATAGACTAATAACAATCATTTAATGAACTGGTTACATGTTCAAACACCAACTATGGGAGGATGTAGGTTATTGGTTATTCTGTTACATTGTACATCTTTAAATAATATTTTCATGCTTTCACACATTTAAATCTCTATTAACCATACATGAAGTTATAGACACCATTGGTTGTGGAACACTATGATTTATCTCACCCCTATCTATGCACTGTTTGGTATCAAGGGTTGATTACATTAATACTAGCAATGATAATGGGAATTATAAATCATTGAACACCTAATTGTTTTCTATTATGGATGGGGATTGATAGCATAAGACTGGGCCAGGGCTTAGGATTCAATGGAGAGTATTTTGATTTCCATTATACTTTAGTGGAACATTTTATTAATTATCTCTTGTATCCATGCCTTGATTTTTTTTGAAAGATTAAATATCATCATTAGTTTTTTAGTATATTATTGTAGTTTCACTTATTATTACTATCGTTTCAAATTACATTGTTCCTTCTATTTGGGAATATTTATTCCACTATTTACATGGGTTTATATTTAACATTTTCCTTACACAATGGTAATTTTGTAACAGTCTCCTAATAATGGACCATATGCCCTTTCCTTTTCTCAACAACCTCTAGAAATTGGGTACATACATGTTTGGTCATGTGGCCCACCACTCTCGGGGAACCCATTTAGTGCCATCTCTGTCTGGGACATCAAAAAGATATATCAAATTGGTTTTCCAATTATTGGGTAGTAGTTTTGTCCAATAGTTAGGACATTAGTGACACTTGGGACGTGGTTATAAGATGTAATTGGGCATCATGAACCCCTTTTGGGGTAAAATCCATGTTTCCGAAAATATTAACGAGGTTCTGTTTTTCTTATTAGTGATGACATTATTTCATCGTTCAGTGAAGCACAAGTTGTATGGTGTTGTTGATTGTTGTTCGGAGTAGTATTCTATTTTATCCTTCGCCCGATGATATGAGTGAAATGATTATTGTTACATGCATCATATTAGTCACCTAAAATTTTAATGCCATTCATATTTCTATGTGATATTATTTTATTTAAATAATTTTCATTTCTTGGAATTATTGTGATTGTTGAGTTATTCTATTATTGTTACCAAATGCTTATATTATTCTCAAATTTGGTTCACTGATTACCTATGTCAATTCATGAGGTGTTATGTATTCTCATCGGTTGGGGTGTGTAATTTAAAGATCCAATCCGTTATGATATAAATAAATGGGTTTTTTTCATTGAAAATGTTTATAGTCACTAATTCAATGAGAATCACTATATATTATAATTTTAGGCATTTTATATAAAAATGGATGTACATCCTTATCCCCCCATTTCACGTCTATGAAATAAAAATTATTGAACCCAGTAATAAAATAAAAAATGAAATATAGCATATATTTGAGCACATGTTGTTACCTAGATGTATAAAAAGGTAGTTAGGGTTTAATAGCATTGGTTGTGAGTGGTTAATTGTTTATATTCCCCAATAGTTTCTATTGATCTACATATAACTTGTCATGAGGATTGTTCGGGGAATTTTTTGACCAATACCACCACGATGTCCTCCTATCGTATGCTTTGAAGGTGGTGATGATATTTCTCCATATCTGGTGGGGCATGGGTTTCCCTTATCTACTCTAGGAGTGTCACCTGAGGAACCTCCTATTATTTTTAATTTGGTCACTGGTTTCCATTTTAGTGATACTTTTCTATGTATGATACAATTAATTCATGGTGCTCCACAACATTCACCTATCAAGGTTGATCTGACTCATTAGTTCCATCAATTGCATCCTTTTACTATATTAGGGGATGGAAGTAAAAAAAAATCAAGTCTCATCTAGATTAAACATTATATATTGTTTAGAAACTACAGATACCTCAAGAGAGGAGAGTCAAATTTGCTTGTTACATGTTGTGTGATTCGGTTAAGTACTCTTGTGGTGTGATTACACATGATGGTTGTCATCAAGGAAAGTTATGGGATGATTTATAGATATCCATCTTCCATTATTTAATTACTTAGATGCTAAGAGATAACATATCTAGAGATGTAATGCATCCCTAGTAGGGTTCTATGTTAGTTATGGAGTATTTTGCACAGTTTATGGATTTTTAGATCACCGCACTACATCTAGCTGGTGATGAGAAATCCCATTCTAGATGCTATGAGGATGGGATACAATATGCTATCTATAAAAAGTTGAATTTCTTTCACATGCCTTAATTTTTGTCAATTGTCAAATAAAATAATATCAATTCATATAACATGAGGGGTGTAAATATTATCCAGTATAGGGTATCTATGTCATTGTAGGCCATTAGATATCTCGATGGAAGGAAATTCTCCATCGATGTTTTTCATTATTAATGTAGTAACTCGAGTGCCCATTATATATCCTATATTATTTAATTACTGTGGATGTTTGGGAAACTGAATCCTCATTATGATAGATACAAAATGGAGCCTAAGGATTGTGAATATATGGGTAATAATCATATGATCTATAGAACATTTCCTCTAGTATCGAGTGGAATAGGATCTGTGCTAGCTCTAACATTGCAAGAGGGTTCTTTTGAGCCTCATTAAGAGTGTAGTTTAAATAGAACTGGTAGGAATGGATGAGGAGGATGACATGGCCACTGTATCGATATACATGATAACCAATAGTTTTAGTAGAGAAGTTATGATCATGGTTGACCAACTATTGCATATACTAATGGCTCAGGACAATTAGAGCCCTATAGCTGATACCCGGGGATCAGGATGTGGTAAAATTTATATTATGAGGTACGATTCTAGTCACATAAATTATAGAATCAATTTATATGATAAAGGATATCAAAATATTATAACTCTCTATTTATCATGGAAATTCCAATACATGATATACTATATTACTCTGGTGTAATGACCCTAGATACACCATTTGGGATACAGTAAATGGGAATATTCCAATGTAGGGATGGTCCCCAATAAGTAGTATGTTGAATTTTCTTATGAAACCTCTTTATTCTCAAGATTATTGGATTTTATATCATTCACATGATTTATTGTTCTATTCGGTATCAAATATTTTATACTACTTCTACAGATGGGAATTGTTTAAATCACATATGTCAGATGTTATCTATATAAAGTTTAGTGAGATTTCCATGATAGTAGATCTATATTAGAGAATCATGGCCAAGGTTGAGTGACTGTCCATTTTGAAAAAATCTTTATGTAGGATATGGGATTACATCAAGATTTTTTCTCAGCGATGATGGATATTTTCTAGGATGTATTTACATGAGATATTTAGGATTACCTCTATAGAGGGAGGTTGATTTTTTGATTGATCTTATTATATGAGTATCACTAATATTCCTTCCTTCTTAAATAATTCCACCTAAAAATCTTCAAAAGATTGAGAAGAAGTTATAGGATATAGATGAATAATGAATTATATAGACCATATGATCTTCTTGGGGATCTATGATTAATTTCTCATTAAGTATGATGTAACTTTATATCTTGTTATTGATGAGTGATGGTGAAACAACTTATGAATAGGAAGTAGTATCCACTACCACGAATAGATGATATCTTCAACTAGATCCAATTATCTAGCATCTTCTCTATGATCGACATGATATCAGTTTATCATCATGTTTGAGTTAGAACATCATACATACATTTTAAAAATTTCAGTATTAGGTACGGTTGATATGAGTAACTAGTTATTCCATTCTTTCTTACAAACACACCTTCTATTTTCAATGCTCAGATGAATAAGGTGTTCCAGGACAATTTGTGTTCTTTTTTTGTAGCCATTGTGGAATAAACCCTTATGGAATATCATACTCATAACAACCCTAATAAAAACCTTGAGACAATTTTGAGTAAACATAGAGAGAATTTGAATTATGTTGTCCAAGGTTAGTTCCACATCAGGATTAGAAAATCACCATTCATAGGTCACACCATATCTGAATTAGGAGTATCTGTTAACATAGAAATGGTTTCTACTAATGTATCCTGAGAGCACCCAAAAAACATGTTTGATATATGGAGACTCATGGGAATGGTTTCATATTTTAGGTGATTCAGATTGGACATCTCTCATCACGCTTCACCTCATGCTATCAAAACAAAGATGGGTGTTAAGAACTTTTTTTTGAAGCATTCTACAAATCCATTAAGGATTTAAAAGGGAGTATTTCAATAGACCCTATTTTAATTATTATAAATATATGTATAGGTTATACCATCTTCTATGATGCATCATACATCATCCTAGGAGATGTTCTATAGAATGGGGATAGAGTCAATTTTTATGGATATTGGATGTTTAGTCATTTTGATAGAAACTACCTGAGACATTAATTTGAGCTAGCGATAGTTTTCAATGCAATAAATTTTTGGAGACATTATCTGTTTAGGGAGTTATTATTGTTGCATAGAGACCAAAAGAGCTTATAAAATATATATTCATAGTGTGAGATTAACCTTAGATAGAGATGATAGGCCAAATATATACATTTATTTAGTTTTGAACTTTACTATATACCTGGGAGTGCAAATGTTGTTACAGATGCACTCAGATCAAAAACCCAATCACAAGTCACAAGGGATTCGAGTGGTGAATGAAATTTAATTACCATATTCGCTGTTGTGCGTCTAGAGTTTCCGGAAAATCAAGAGTAGTCTTACATATCATCATTGACAGTCACATATTCCCTCCATTGGGAAGGTTAATGGAATAAAAATTTCAGATCGTGAATGCTTGGAAATCCATGAGAGTATTCAAGAGATAACCCACCTCTAGATTGGTTTAGGTACTGAGAAGACATCCATCATATTCATGGACAACTTTGGGATTCTATCGATATGATAGAGGAGTTGATGCAAGAGTCCCAAAATTCATATTAAGAAGTTCATCCATGAATCTCAACAATTTATCAGGATATTTGAATTATGTTTTTGGGTCCATGGGAGAAACATAATATATAATTATATATCACTAGGTGTTCCACCTAAAAAAAGGTTAAGGAATTTCACCTGAGAATGATATTCTCATTAAATCCACTTCTAGTAATAGAATGTAAATCATAAGATGTCATTATGGAATTTTTAGTTGGGTTTCAGAAGTCGCTGAGGGGTAGAAACACTGTATGGATATATATTGACCGAATAAAATAATGATTCCACTTCATTCATATTTGATTGATCTTCCTATCACATGTGTTTGGAAGATTGTATGTTAGTGAGATATTATGACTACATGAAGTCATGCCTTATATCATTTAATATATGGAAACTTCTTTCACATCATGGATCTAATTGGGATTGCGTAATGCTATGGGAACATATGTTCTTCAAAGAACTAAATTTCAACATCAGACCAATGAAAAATCAGAATAGACAATTCATGTTCTTGAGAATATGATCAAATCATGTGTCATTGCTTTTGGTGGTTCATTGGACATGAATATCACTTTTGATGATTTCACGTATAATTATATCATAATATCGACAATTCGGATGGATCCTTTTGATTCTTTATATTGTAGGACATTTTTTTTACCACTATAATGGATACATGGACATGAGGAATCTCTACTAGGTCCTTGTATCATCGAGTAGACTTCATAGAATGTTCACCTAATCAGATATTCAATGACTACTAATCTTCCCAGATATAAATATTATTCTGATTATGATCGAAAACCAATAATGTTATAGGCTAGAGAGTGTGTCTTCCATTGATTAAAGCCTAGGTTAGGGAATATATGGTAATGGAAGAATGGGAATTTTTTTCCTCATTATGTTTTGAAGATCTATATTTTTGTGCAAGTTGGGATGGTGCACTATCAATTTCTACTACATTATATGTATCGTGGGATGTAAGAAATCATCCATGTTTCAATTATATGACAATATCATGCTAAAAAAATTTCATACCATTGATCGGAAATATTCTGAGTTACATTCTAATACTACATTTGAGGAGTATCTAGTATGCTTCATTAATTAGAGTATGAATCCTCTCTATTGTTGGTTTGTCCCTCTAGTATGGGAGTTCGAGAAGAACGGCCATGTACATGATTTGAAATGAGAGTGGGAGGCTGACATATGTGCCATGTGGTCATAGTTGATCATAAATATTGTTTCACCACCCTTGTTATGTGATCTAAGGGATTATTTTTTATCTATGGGAAATATAAGAACTCATTTTTTCACTCTTTTATGGGCCATTTAAATTTCAGTCCAATTCATTATTCATTACATAACATGGATGAATTTTTTGTAAGATAAGGTCCCAAGGGAGTTCAATTATTTATTGTATCTCATAACCCATCATTTTGTAAAAAATATCCTTTTTACATGGTTAGAGTAAACGTTTCAGAAGGGGTGCACTGTTTCATCAAACTGTCTATACGATCTGTATTTTGGGGAAATCCATCTCTCGTCGTTAGTGCATGGTTTCCCAAATGGTGTGTCCTAGAATTATTGTGTACCTATTATTTATGTTGAAACTCATGATTAGATTAGGGTTTTTCAAACTATGAGGAATAACTATGCATATGTTAATTTAGGGGTAATTTTTCATTTTTCTCTTAATGGTTAAATTTAACCGTCCTTCTTCTATAATTGAAATTTATGATTGATTATTATAAATTACTATAATTTTAGATAATTTATATGGACTAATCTATTGATAATATGATATTTTTCATCCAGGATCCATTCATGATTATGTTCATAATATTGGATACACAACAGTAATTAAACGATTCTATTTGATCCTTACATCATGTCTCTTGTTATCATCCTAGTTATCGAGGAATGACAAATTTGTCATTTTTTAAGATATAGTGTGATCAAATTTTAATTAAAGGCTAATGATAGAGGAGGATAGTCGAACATTCCTTAGGTTGGAGGTCTAAATCTCGTCCCTCAAGTTCATTGATTTTGGAATTGTCTTATGGGGACAACAGATTACATTTGGTTCCATTTTATTATTTTATACGCTATTCAAATAATATTTAGAAATGTATGGTATACCTATTTCCAAAATATGTGATTATTTTTTAGTGGTTATACCCAAATGTTTATCTATCCCTAGAAGGATGTTATGCCATATTATGGTTTTCATTATTCGACACGTTTGATCCTCCATTTGTGTGTACCTTATCATGACCCTTCTATGGGTAATATTATTTATATAATATGTTTGGTTGAAAAAAATCACATTATTGAAAGTATCGTTTATTATCACCACTTGACACATCTATGGTCGATGATTCAATATGATAAATAAATATGAAATGAGAAATGGAGTATACTAAGTGTATGACATGGGCATTAATGTAAATGAATATTAGGTTTCTAGTCTATATCCCCAAATACTTCATTAATGGAACGTAGAAAAATGGAAATTAATTATTGAATATGAATAGATGGATTAAATGAATAGTTTCATGATATTTTTCTTTTTTTAAACCAATGAAAGGAAAGTCCAAAACAAAAATGAACAAATTGATATATATAGAATTGATTTATGGGTTTCAGGATACATGGAATTTTCACACTAATAAAACAAAAGGATATATCCAAATGATATACTATATGACATCATTATAAAAATGGACTGTCCTTACTCTAGAATGCCTTAAATACTTATTAGAGAATTCCTTGAGCAGTCAGGAACACTATTCATATTCAATGATGCACCTATATTTGGTTGGAATGCTCCAAGATCTGGATCCTTTTATATTTTTAGATAACTAGAATGAAAACGTGGGATCCATCACATAGAATTAAAGATTCCATGTATACGCTCCTTAGATCATGTATTGACAAGTATTTACCATGGTAAAATACCATAGGGCACAGTCTCTACTAGTCCTAATTTAAACATGGTGATCGCCATGAATTAAATATGAACATATTATTGTAATACCTTAGAATATGTTCCTTGGATTACACTATTACAACCATAGCCAGGATATAGTGATTACTAAGTTGGAGACCCTTGTGGTCTACCTTTACTTGGTAATTTCATGGAAATTCATTATTAAATATCTTTACATGATTTCTTTCTAAATCGTGGGACCTTCATTATTATTAACATGTTACTTATTTAAATACTATTAACAGCCAATAAATTAATTGGTTACATGTTTAGACACCATCAATTGGATAATTTATGTACATTGTTATTTACATAAATTTTCGTATGTTACATTTTATATAATTTCATGACCACATTTAAATTTCAATTCCACAGGATAGATGTAATAGAAACCATTCATGGGGGCCCATAGATATTTATCTCACACCCTCCCTAGGCACAGTTAGGCACCCCTGGAAGATTGAATTAATGTATTTGTTGATGAATGGTATCATACGACTTTGATCAATAGATTTATTGTTGTTTGGGACGGAGAGAGATAGCCGCTGACAGATCTTGAGCTCTAGATGCTTGGTATAGCCTTTTGATTTTCTTTCTACTTTATTGGAACATGTTATGAAGGAAATCTTGTATAAATGTTCTACAGTTTTCTAGATACATGTCATATAATCATCAATTGTTGTTTGTTATTATAGTTATTTTAGTTTCTATTACGGTTATCCCTATTTCTGATGTTCCTTCAGTTTAATTATTATGCTTCAACTATTTTACATTGTTTATATTTATTTGACTCCTTACACTTTTGTAATGGGGAAATTGTCTCCCAAAAAACACACCATATGCCCTCACTGCTTGTAAAAAACATATGGAATCCTAGGTGATGCACTTGTTTCCATGGGGCCAACCATGCTTGGGGAACAAATTAATAGGCATTCGGTTCCGGGAATTCAAAATAACAATAAATGAATTCTACATTTAACAAATAGGGAATTCCACAATAGGAATAACATCTCACAGACAATTAAATTCCCCATCAAACTTGTTTTATATATCATTAGTCATCATGGACCATTTTTTACCCATATACAAGTGACATATAATATGTAAAATATTCTTGATAAAAATATCTACGGATATATGAGTACAATTACACCATGTATAAAAATTATAAAATAATTCTTATGATATTAAAAACACATTAAATAGATTAACCAACTCTATTTTCTCTATGTACACTTATCTAAGTTAGAAAAAAATAGACTGTATATAGAAATGATAACATATAAATCTCATTGGGAAACATATACATAAGAAAAATGACTATATTCCCACTAGTATGCTATTTAGAAAATTTATATTTATATTTTTGAAAAAAATTTAATGTGACTATTATATAATCAAAAAATCATGTTTCAAAGAGATAGCCAAAAGAACATATAGATATTATGTTAACCTATGTTCTAATCATGATGCATGATGTATCTTCCCATTCCATATTGGGCCAAGGATCACTATCGTATAAATTAAAAAAATCACATATATGTATTCTAATCAATGTGTAAAATCAATGAATAATAAACTAAAAAAATAACATCCAATTCTCTCTAATGGAAACATAGTCTAACCCCCATGAATCAAGGTTTATGAACCAACACATGATCACCATTGGCATTTCTTACAATATCCAAATCTACAGTCTATCATAACCCAAATTCTAATCCATTATTATATATAGAGTTTGATACCACTTCTAAACCCATAATATGGTGTTTATAGTTTTAGACATCCTATGGATCTGATACCACTTGTAGTAGCCTGCCCTTGGAGACACTATGATTTTTCCCAATGTTAGAGGGCCCTATGTCCTTTTGTTTTCCACCACATAAAATAATGACCATCGACTAATAGTGAGGTTATAAATATATTAGATTGAGGAAAATATTCCCTCTGCTGATTATGAAACTTATATTAATAAGAAGTGTTCAACATAACATCATCACTATGTAATCTCTAAACATATCATTTTTAATTATTATATAAAAGTGTAGTAGTAAAAATCCCAATAAAAACTAGATATACATATTAGATATTTTATACGTGTAATGAAAATCATTCCAAAAAGGAATGTAAGATCACATGTGGATGATCATAATGGAACATATGAAAAACAACAAAAAATAAACTCTATCATTGAATTGATATATGGCCTAGTATAAATTCATTCATCCCAAAAAATAGTGCAATATCCATATTCACTAAGTTAGTAATCCTGATCCTAATCCTTTACCTGATCTTAAATCCAGAAATTATTCATGTTTCTCGAGGGGTCTGTGCATTGTGCGTGAAAAACTCTGTAGGATGTCCCAAATGTGTTCCCTTCATACATCCATATTTACACAGATTTTAGAATATTTTTTAAAAAAAATAGCATCAATTCAGAACTAAATTAACCCCCATAACATGTTCTCAATATCTGTAATCAAAATATTACCTACTCCTTCAAACACTAATATTGTTTTGATGTATAAACATTCAGCCATACATAATGAACCCTCAGTCTCACATTAATATAATTAAAATTAAAACCAAGTGTCCACTAATACCACATATTTTTCTCGAATATTCTCTATATGTGTTAATATATGTTTCAATAAATAATTCAATATTCCATTAAATATCCATTTATCGATTCACCATCAGATTAATAAGCATTCATATAATGTAATATTGAAATGTATCCAGCCAAATTCCTATCCCATCATCCCAACAACACATAAATCAGTATCCCACAATCAATTGCCTCCTATAACCTTAACCCTTTACTTATATAGAGAGAACCAAATCCATAATATGTGGTCAACAACATCCTTTAATTTAATAATACTATAGAGGCCTCCACCAAAATCCATTGTTCAAATCTTAAACACTGAGGCCTTATTATATGTGTACATTACTCTAATGACACTATCCGCAGACAAAAGTTAGCTGAAATCACCAACCATTCTTTGAAACTGAATATAGTGGGACATTATTGCAACAAAAAAAACCCTATCACACAACCACAACATGGCATTTTACACTCTTTTTTGAAAGGAATAACCTTATCACCCCTTTCCATTGATCAATACAATATAAAATTATATAATCCATTCCCATTATAGTTCCATGGAACAAAAAAATCACATCATAATTATATTAATTTAATTATATGAAATATCGCTACAATGAGTTATGGAACCCCACTTTAGACGTAGTTATCCATACTCGAATCAACATAAATGTGAAGACATGGTGTTAAGAAATATATTCATCATTTAATAATATAAAAATAAAATTATTAAATTAATGTTCAGCCCCAGACCACCCTAGTAATATAATTGAAAATGAATATCATAGAACATTTGTAAAAGAGTATTAATTAGGAAAACACATAACTCATGTTAATTGGTGTTTACATCTCAAAGACATCACACTAATTCCTGACATATTATGAAGAAAACTGTGAATCGTAAAAACCCATAGAAATTGGGAATATGATATTTTATGGAAATAGTTTTCAATATTAAAATATAGTAGATGAAATGAAGAAATAATACTATAATAGTTACTACAAGGTAGCCAACATGATACATTGTTGTTAATTTACAGCCCATATGATGGTGACACCTCAAAATATCCAATAAGGGGAGAAGGGAGAATGACATGATGTTTTTGTAAAAGAGGTATAACAATGATGATGAAATCAAAAAATATGAATGTGAAGATAAATAATTTCATTCTTTTATTGATTCATGTTTTCTGGTCACTCGGTGTGGAAAAACCATGCACCAACAATGTCCACCAACTGCAAAAGTGGCACTAACTTGTTGTGATAGGCAAACTATTTTGAAAAATGTGCACAAGATGTGTGGATCCCCTATAAAATTTTCATTCGGTTCCTTACGTGACCATCATACATGGGGTGAATTATTCCTCATGAGGTCTGACAAAATTTCTAAGGCCACAATTTTGAGGTTCATGGAATAAAATAATCATGTTTTTTTCCATGTTCCTCTGCATTTCATTCTATAAATATGGTTCTCATGGACTGACACACCCAATAAAAATTTAACACCTAATATGCATTCCATTATTATGCCAATACCCAAAAAAATCATAAAAAACCAATACATATTTGATAATTAACCATAAAATCTAAAAATAATATATTTTAAACCATCCACTAAATAAAATATTGACTTCCAACGAAACATCAAACTCGCTAAAATAATGATACAATACTATTATTTGGTCCAAACGTTTTGGATTGGAGTGATATTAATTATTCCTTACATAATGATTTTTATTCTATAATTCTTTCAGATTGACTATCTTATGTATCCTCATTATACCCATATTACCATCCTATAATCAATTTTGATATTTGATTATAATATCTTATTGTCACCCTGTAACAACTTCTATTCCATCCCACTGGTTGTGTATATATTTTACTATGATATAACTATGAAATTAATTTATAATAATTCTATATGGGGGAATACTGTGATTCAATTTGGGACTATGTTCATGTTAAACATAACATAACATCCATATAAAGAAGATACTCAGACACTGGACATTTAATTATTTATGTTTAATATTTTTTATGTATGTTTATAATTATTTAAATGGTGAAATAGAAGTATATCTTATTCTTGGGTCATCATACATTAAATTAGATTTGGTGTTTAATAAATATTTTGTTACAAAACAACATAAGAGTGGAGGTTTTGGGAGCCTCAATTAGTATCATAGTAATGATTAGTTATTTTGATGAATTTTTTGGGTTTTAGGCATTATTATTACTTCATAATACTAAAATAAATATTTATAAGTACATAATACAAGTTTATATATGTTATATCATTCGAAAATTTTTCTACATTTTAGGGTATGTGGTTTAACTAAAAATTACTTTTATTTCGATATACTGTATGAGATTATATGATTTATAATATATATACATATGGATAATAACCCATAAAAGTGATGATTATCCATTAAATTTTTTCCCTATTATAAAATAACAATCTATACCTACACAACAACTTTGAGTCTCTCATGGGATATGTAATTGTTAGTTAATATCCCATTAAACAAAAAATATAAAATACATGAGTATTTGTTATGTAATTATGTTTGAGAACCTATTAATAAAATTACCATACATGTCCAAGGATATAACAAAGAGAATAATAAGTTGAACTAAATGAATTATTTTTTTAAAATGATGGTATCATTGGGGAATAAATGATTGGAATTTTATTTTCATAATCATATATTTTCAACTATCATAATAATTTTAGTTTTAGTAATTTTATTTAATATGAACATGAAAATGACACAACCAAAGTTATGTACCATGAAATAAATATGTTTTATTTTATATTACATAAAATTTTGGAATTCATTGAAAACATTTGTTCATATATAAGAGGTTATTTTTGTATAATTACCTAATATAGTGAGGTTTATATGATAATGTAAATTAAATATTCATATTTGTAGTATTTTTATTATTGAGCGGAATATATTGATATATAATGTTTTTTCTAAAATATATAAGGGTTATGTGAAAAAAGGATGAATTTTCTATATTATTTCATTAATTGTGAGGAACCATATATTAAATAGTTTCAAAAACAATGGAAATTTATTTTATGAAAATGTTAAATATTTTGTGATAAATTATAAAGAACTATTGACTGATGGTTAGATATGTATAAGGATTAATTTATACATTATCTGGAGGTAATAAATGTCTGATTAATTTTGATAAATTTGATTGAAATTGAATTTATAACTAAAAATTATAATATTTATATAATGTAAATTTGATACATGTTATTTATATTATTTTTTATATCATTTTTATGATGAAGATATTTATTTAATAGTTTGAGACCATATGAACAATTGGGTATTATAATTTATGTTAAATTATAGTGTTTAATTTTGAGAAAATATATTATTATTGTGGTATAATATCCCGGAGATTAAAATGGACTTTTAAACGGTATATGAGTAAAAAATGGTTATTTAACATACAACATTATTCCAACCAATTCCCTGAGAAATTGTAATGATAATCATGTGTACGTATGGACTACCTCTACTATGAATATCATATTTAATATTTCATCAATAACCTTATTATATGTTTCTATGAATGAATATTATAACGATTTATTTATTTTGAGACATTTTTATTACTATTATTTACTGATAATATTGGGAATTCTACATGTGAAATCAATAATTAATTGTTTTTGAATACTCAAGTATAAAATTAATAATAAATTATTAAACCTTTATTAATTTAAATGACCTTAGTAAATCATACAGAACATTAGAATTTTTTTAAAATATAATAATATAATTAATAAAACAATAAAATTATGGTCATTATGAATATATAGTACACAATTGATTATCATAGATAATATGTCGAGGTTTTTTAGAGAAATCAAACAAACCACATAAATTTACATCCATATTCCAAAAATATATGATAAAAAATTAACAGTTGATAATAATTATACAATATATAACGAAATATATGTTAAAATTGTTCTTATAATGGTTTATAATAAACATAATTTCATTACACAGGACATTACTTGGATACATTGAATGAATATATAACTGGGTTATGGGTTTCTCTGTCTATGTTCATACTGATTGAACAACGTTATATTTGAGCATTATTTAACCTTTTGAGGTGTAATTCTGATTTAAATACATTAAAACTCATGTGAAATATATTATGTCTTACTTGTTATATTATAAATTCCAGAATGATATTATTTTTTGAATCATCCTTCAATTTAATTTTTAGCTAAGACATAAGGGTTATTAGACTCAATTTTCAATTCCATGAGACATTTTTTATATTAAACCCCTCAATTCCTTTTATATTGCATATTAACAACCATATTAAAATCATGTATAGTTAATATCATTCATTTAATTATATTTGATCTTCTTTATCATGGAATCACTCATTTTAATTCTTAATTAAAATGTTACCATTAACCTAGGGGTTTATTATATCAACTCCATAATAAAGAAAAACTATCTCTTCTTGAACAAATTTCTTCAATAGTTTTCGTCTTCAAATGTAATAAATTATTTCATGGTACTATTTATTCCTATTACTGTGTTAATTACATTTTGTTCTAGGATTTTATTTTAATGACATTTTTTAAATTGTATTGTTAAAGATAACTTATTCTTCATTAATAATGGTTTAACCTAACATTTTTTAAATCCCATTCATGATATTGTTATACTTTATTATTGTCAATAAATTATTATTTATCACTTTTGAAATTCACAATTAAATATTTTATATAGAAATATATGTATTTAAATATAAATTTATGAAATTTTAAAAAATCATAATATTATTAAATATTAAATTCATTTTCATTCCATGATCATTTGATTTATAATCAACTATAAATTTCATAACAATATCCATTTTGTATGTTTTGAGCATACCATAGTTTGATATTCTTGTTAAAAAATACTTTCAAAAGTTTATAACTTTTTTTAATCAAATTTATTTCAATTTGACATAGATTTTCTACTTTTATAAAAATGTTTGAGAAATATTTTAGAAATTCTTTTATAGTTCTCTTCCATTTTCAACATTTTCACAAAAATGGAATTATTTCTATCAAATTAAATATTCATAAATTACTATTTAAACAAACATATAAAATATTGGAGGATTAAAATAATTTTTATTCATTTCTTATTTTGAATAACATAATCATACACTATGCATAAATAATGTTCTTCTTCTAAATCACTTACTTTGTGAGAAATCTATATTTCCTTATGTTAAATATAGAATTTTGACATTGATTATTATATGTCGAGTTGTTTTAGAAATTATTGATTGAAATATAAGCATTTTTCATTAAAATAAAATTTAATCCATCTTTATTCCCTTATTCCTTGTTTAGATAGGTATAGTTTTATACAATTTCGTAAATTCCCAATTTTATATACACTCAAATGAATAAGATTTTTAATAAATTTAGACTCCATTGTGTATGGTTTTCATTATATTATATTATTGCGAGAAACTATTTTCCAAGAATAGTCAATGAATGTTTTTGGTTTTTGTTCTATGTATTATATCTTACAAGACATGTTGAAAATTTTTGGGAATTGTTTTTTGAGATATCATGTGTAAGGAATCTGTCATGCTTCAAAGTATAATACCTTATTATAGATGAGGGAATCAATAAATATAATATTAAATACATGATGTAGTGTCCCAAATTGTAAATTGATTTTTTTAATCCAATATGTGTTTGTATTTATTCCCACATTCATGTAATTAGTTAACATTTTTTTGTTAGGGTGCATTCCCTTAAATGATTTATGTAATCATTTGATCAGAACTCATATTTCCAAATATTTTTGTGTACCCTAATAAAGACACTAGTATGTGGAATGGTATAATATGGAATCTATGTAGTTTTGGAGTTATGGGATTTGTGACTAATCTCTCATGTACTGTTTTCTATTATATATGTCTTGCATCTATTCTCTAATATTTGTTTTGGTTTTGTAAATTCTTTCCTAATATCATAAAAAAATAATTTATTTATATATGGTTTCACCATGTTTTGAACATGATTTTAGTTTTCATTAATTCTTATTTATTTTCATGAAACATTTTATTCTGCATTTATTTACCCAACATAGAATATTGTTCTTTCCAAAAAAATATTATAGATATTTAATGAACACAATGTTTGTTTCTTACTTTAGTGGACTCATAAATGGTTGTTGTAGTGTTTTTTCACCTATTGACCGAGAAAATCCCATAAATATATGTTTCCAAAATGAATTTATAATGACATGAAATGTATTATCATACCCTATAGGCTACCTACGAGCTCCCTCAAATGAATCCAAGAAAAAATTGAGAAATTTTCCCAAATCTAAAATAATATATATGGACATTTATATATATATATATATATTTATATTTATATGACGAGTAAAGATAAAATGAAATAAATATATGTAAAAAATAGAAAGAGAGTTGTAGAGATTCAACCCTTAAGAAAATAGCTAAAAACTCAGTACACATATCCTCATGCAGCCAAAATTAAAAGAGATCATCAACCATCTGCATCTACAACAAGTGATATTTGGGAAACATGCAAATATCTAACCATCATATACTATATTCTAGATGACATAAAACACACAATCTAATTATAACACATTTCCCATTCCTATATAAATATAATATGCTTTTTATAAATTCCATAGTTAATGTATAGGGTGTAAGCTAAGATGGATCATTAGGATCCTACAATGGTCTTCCAGAAAAAATCATACAAAAATAATTCCATTGTTTACATAATCTAGAGAAAACATTTCATGATAATAGATAAATATTTTTACGTCAAATAAATTGTAAATAGTTTCTTCTTTTCCATAATAATGAAATAATATAGGTAAAATATATTCAATGTACAATTAAAATAACATTTTGTTTATATCCATGATTATATTATTCAGTAATTTTTTAATTCAACGGCAAAAAAAGAGTGATAAAAACCCAAGGATCATAAAATTTTGTATTGAAAAACTAATTATACCAATAGAAAATGATTATTTTTCTCTAAAAGTCACATGACAAATTCGTCAACTACTCAGGGCAGTGAAACACTCTATAATTTGAACCCTCTATGATGTCATATATATCCATAAAGACAATGAATATATAATTTAGGAATGATGAATAACATTTAATGTCACCCACTGATAAAAATTTAGATGTTACCCAATATTAAACATTCCACAAAATAACTAAATTCCCCCACGCGAGGTACATTTCAAATTATTGTTAAAGGGATTCAAATTTCACAACAGTTCCAAAGAACCCATAATTTAATCATATATATTCATTTATAAACAATTTAATTAAAATATAAAAGGGGAACACATATTTTCTCTTAAAAATTTGCAATCAGACTAATCAATCAATCAGGTCAATTTTTTGGAAATTTTTTTTGAATCATGAGATTTAAAATATCAAAAAACATTTTTATAAGTGGGAACCCATTTATTCAAAATCATGAAACACTAAAATGTAAGACTAGAGAAAAACCCTAATAATATCACATTGAAACTCACACACTACAACAAAATTAAAAATGTAAAAGGGTAATTAGTGGGATTATATCAAAGCATGTCTCACAAAAATTATGTGTTTCAGGAAAACCAAATAAAAAGTTTCTCCATATGAAAAAAATAACAAAGAAACATTCAATGGATTGATAGATATCACATCCTAATAAATATACACCAATAATATATCTCAAAATCTTTACCTAACTACGAGGAATTAATCACATTACAATAAGATACAAAGATACCGAATGAGAGGATACTAACCAATCTAGATATCAGGGTGGAAAATGGATGGTCCTAGAGGAACAATAACCACCCAAATTATCATTGAATGGAATGAAAGTCCTTCATAAGTTTTAAACATTTAATTAAAGATGAATCAATTATACAACATGATAAAATTTTATAGGAAAAATATTAAATATCACGAATCACAATTTCCCAACAAGAATCACAATTCTCGAAGGTCACTATAAAGATTTATACTTGGTTAATCAATCATATACATCCAATTCATAATATAAATTAAATTAAATTAATGTATGATTTAATATAAACATCTTTATTCCTGGAATATTCCCAATATTAGGATCACATCATGAATCTCTTCCACAAGATAAAATATTATTTTACTATTAGAAAACACATTATCCTTCAGAAAAAGATCATATATTTATTGAATCCCTCTGAAACCATGAAAAAATTACTAAATATTATAAAATTCATGTAGAAGATGGGTTATATGGATATAAATGAGAACTATTTTCCATTTATGATGACTTGAACTCTGATGTCATATAGTAATTATGTCAATAGAACTATCTCATAATGAAAAAATAAACATCCCCTGAAATAAATTAATTTTTTAATCAATTATCCTAAACAGATTCTCTACAATTGAATCATCTAGATCAAAAAATGTATCCTCCTAACTCATAACATGGGAGGAATATGGATTGAACTTATTGAGCTATTATATGTGAAAAAAATCATTTATATCTAACAAATGATACAATAATGCCAAATGATAAACAAAATGTCCATTGTATTTTGTGACATCAAATCCTACAAAAAACATTACAACAATAATTCCTTATTTTCTATGATTAATTTGACCATAAAGTGGAGAAATATTCATCCAAACTAAATGAAAAATGAAATGGTCCATTGGAAGATGTTTATGGTAAATATATGACTAATGAAAACTATAAGATGAATCCAAAATGTATATTATATCCCTCTTTAAAAAAATACATTCCAAAAAATTTTAAAAAAATTAATCTAGATTAGAAACGATATAAAAATTTTAATTAAAATATTTTAATAATAGTTAATAATTATTTTATTAAGTTATTAAAGGTTACTATAAAAATATAGTTTCAAAGGTTACATTAAAAATATTTTTTTAAGTCCCTTTTATCATATCATGGATTATGGAATTTAATAAAATGAATTGAATATGTGAATCCACTGTAAATACATACAAACATCTGGAAGTAAAAAATAATACATTCAAAAGTTATATTAAAAATAATATTATGATGGAATAATTATTATGAAGTAGTGTAACTATTATAATGGATATTGGGTTAAGTAATCTGTTACCTCATGTTTAAAATACATTAAACATCCAGAAACATCGTTTTGATTATCACCTCCTTGGTAGACCTGTGAGGAACATGGATTTTTTATTTTGTCAATACATGTTGATCTTCAATGAGATGAATTTTATGAGGATATGTTTGGTTATATATTTGATGATCTAAAAGGCTTGTGAGGCAAAATTGTGGGGTAATAAGAGGTAATTATACATTAGTATATGTTAGTATAAGTCATTAAAATTATGTCTAACTTATATTTTTATCCACACAAATTGAGGTGTAATTATATTCAATGAATTTGGATCACAATTAATATTTTTGAAGATTGGCATGTCTATAAATTCCTAACAAATACATTGAATTTTGTAGTTATTAGGAATAGTAAGACATTAACTTTTTTACATTTACACGTTTCATTTTCTTCCAATACCAAGGAAATAGTTACACTATTATGAGAATTCATTAAATTTACCATAAAATGAAATTTTCACATTATGATCCCAAATAGTAAGAAAAAAGTAAAATTGAATTCATGGAAAAAGAAAATGATATTTAAAATTAATCCCACATGCACAATGAAAAACTATGTTTTTAATGTGAAAGAATCCACAGATTAAAATTTTATAACTTAAAATATCAATGTAAAATAGACTCAGGTTATCAACTTTGGTATTATAGATGTATAATTGTTTATATTATCCAGAAAAATAAATTAATAATAATATATATATATATATATAATTAAATTATACAAAAAATTTGTTTACATCTAATATGTAATAGGGTTCATTATTCATCAAAAAATTGAACCTGAAATAATTGACCTAAAACTCAGTATAAGGTATTATTCATATTCTACGATCCAAAATCATACTATTATTTTAAAAATTAATATATAAAAATATAAAAATTTTGTAATTAAAAAGGTGCACCCAAAAAATTTGTCAAAATTGCCTTAAAAAATATAGATTTTATGTTTAATATGTAATTTATTATTTTCATAAGACTAAAAAAATTATTGGATGAATTTTATAAGAATTTTTGAAAATATATCACCAAATATTAATTAAAATAGTTTAATAATAGTGAATAATTATTTTATTAAAATAATATACCATTAGGATCATTAAATAGTTTTTTAAATAAAAAACACTTTTTTCATTATATTGTTTTAATTTTAATTTCTATTTATGTGGTAAAAAATACATTCATTTAATAAACATGAATAAACAATATTTTTAAAAGATATTTAGTTTGATTCATTCCAACAATTACAACTCCTAAGTGATAACTATCCCACTAAACTATTAATTTGTAATATGTTTAAGATTGATGGGGTGTATCTTGATTGAAATTTAATGTAGTGTCTTCTTTTTTGAATCATAGTATGTCACATTATCCCCACCTTTAAAAAAATTTCCTAAAAATTATAACATGGGATAAATAACTAAGGGTTTAAATTTTCAAAATACAAATGTTTTAATCCCATAATAGAATAATTGTCAATAGATTTTCAACTTTTTTATTGTGAATATAATGTACAAATTTATCATGATATAACACATTATATGAATAATAGTTTAAAAATATTTACATAATTGAAAATCAAAAAAAATCAATTTATAATATAGAATTAAATAGAACATGATAATGAGGCATTGACCATTAGAAAACTGTAAATCTATACTTGTTAACAAAATCATTAATTTTATTTTTAGAAAACGTAACTGTTAATTTTTTTTAAATATTTTCCATTAAATTGAGGAATATTTTTCTTCCTATATAATGAAAAAATAGAATTATTATTACTTGATCAATAGAATTCCTCCCATTATGAAATTTCTACTATAAATTTTAATTTTATCTAAATGATTTGTATTCAATATGATTTTCCATACCTAAATAATCAAAAATAACTTATATTAATCCAGAAAAGTACATATATCATTTCTTCACATGTTTTATAATTATCGAAAACCAAAATATTTAGATAAATATATAATACTACATTAAAATAAAATATTATATTTACAGAAACTACTCTAATATAAAAAATTCAACCTATATAGGGAGTGTTTCTCATAGATTTATCAACAAATAGATAACAATAAAATTCCTAAAAATATTGATGACTATATAAAACCCAAAAAATAAGAAATATTTTATCAAAATATTTCAAGATAAATTTATCCTTCATTGTCAAATAATATTAATCACTCACAATGTCTTACAAAAAAGGTAATATCCCTAATAAGATAATCATCATTATATAATAATAATATACAGAAATAATCAAATTAAAAATATATCAAATATGATTCAAAACAATAATTCATCCTTTATATCATAATTAAATCCCGTTTTATTTTTTTCCTTAAACATTTAGAATTCCAATAATAATGAACATATTCTAAATTAATATTGATCACAAGATCCACAAAAAAAATTCTAATCACATGGTTATCAATATGATAATAAATACGAACCAAAAATTAAAATAACCGTTAACTATTTAATAGATAATGAAAATAATTTTTTTCCTATCAAGGATATCATGTAGGATAGTGGAAGGAACTGTACCATGTCTCTATTAAATTGTGGGTTTGATCCATGTATAATTCCATTATTTGACTTTTGTTATAGTGTTTGCGAGATGTGATTTTTTAAGACTATATTAATATAATAATTAAATTATTCTATTAATTAAATCTGAAAAATGAGATAAACATGCTCAATGATAACCATAACACATTTAACCTCAATGAGTCACTCATAAATTTCATTTCCCATCCCTAAAATTTGAGAAATCATAATTATCTAAGGAGAAAGTATCACATAATCCCAAAAATATATCGATGGAATTTAAAGATTTTCTACACAAAATAATTGTATTTGTCATCAAATAAACATGTTCCTATCATAAACATAAGGATTACATGTACCTAATACATTTATTAAAACTCTATAAATTTTTCCCGATTTATATCCACAACTTATAAAATCAAAAGGTGGTGCATATGACTTTAAACATATGGTCATACTTCCAAATATATCATGCTCCATGGAGCTGTCATCACATCATAATATGACCTATCACAATGAATAATAATAGTGAATGGATTTTATACACAATTTAATTCATATTGGTGATGATTTCCATCATGGGAAACTAACCACAAACATGTTGTAGTATAATTACCTGACTCACTGTAAACTACAACACCACACTATTAGATGGTCAATGACAACCACATCTTTTTTCTATTCATGGCTCGTTTATTTATAGTCATGGATCATGTGACAAATATGAACACACGTTAAACACATCCTAGATCATGTAAAACATTCATTAAAATGACATTTTACCCAAATGGAACATTTTGGGGGATAACCTCCAAACATCATAGCTGGAAGAATCTTTGTTTCCAACCATCATGTTTGTTTCATACACTTTTATCTCGTTCAACATATGTTTGAAAAACACCATATGAAATTTCTCATCACAACTGACCTCCTTCTCATAACTACTAAATTATTGTGAGGTAAATGATCATCATAGAAATGGGTTTAATTCTGTGTAAAATATATTAATTTTACAATGAAAAACATGAAGAAAATTCTATACATACCATGAAAATATTATGAAGTTATCGTCATATGTGGCCACAAAATCTTCATCCTTTTTTAAAAATTCAAAAAATAGTTTCAATATACCATGTTTAACCACTATATTCAAATATTTATCAATGAATATATAATGAAATATTTCCAATACAATGGAATTAGTATCATCATAGTCTCTATGATTAGTAACCAAATACAACCATATGTCATTTTCAAGGGAAAAATATATGGAAAGAGCTACCATTTGACATTTTGAACATCTTTTATGTCAAATGTCTTCTACCATTAGTTTACCCATCCTTTAAATATCACATTGTCATATGATCCAAGAAATATTGAGTGATATTTCCACATGAAATGCTCTATTATAGGCTTGTTTCTTCAAGGTAGATCATGCTTTTATCTAGCATCAATAGAACCACCATTTATTTATTTTATCCACTGAGACATTACTAATACCATATTTTTTTCATCAACTTATAACCTATTGTAATGAAGATTTGGATGGATATTTTCCTCCCATATCCTTCAGACTATAGTTTCCCACTTTAATATGCTGACAACTATTCTGAATAGAATAATTTATATGAAGCATCATGACAATATATAAATAATATTTCATTTAGTAGAACCAAAAGGTAAAACCATTCATGGAATGTAATTCACATTATTATAGAAACTAATATTTTAAAATTTATAAATTTGATAAAAACTATAAGGAACCATCTATAACCATTAAATATTCTAGATATTTTAAAATAGATTCTAAACTATTACATTCCCATGAATTTGTTTTTTTATTTTAGGTAAAATTTTCGTGACTCACAAATAAAAACACAAAAATCAAATAAAATACAATTATGATAAATATCTTTATTGTCAATGAAAATTTTTCCAAAAATATGTAATGGATTCATTTTATGCTCAAACATCATATATTTTACCTTGATATTATCCCAGTCTCTATTGTTCCTTAAATTCAATGAAAAATTATTTAAACATGGGATGTGAATAAAATATTAACAAGGGGAATAAAGGTTTTAAAATATTAATCTGGTGAAAATCCATAAAAAACATCTTAATAAAACATACATTTTTTCATAGAAAATAGTATTATATTCAAAAATGAATTAATATATTAAAATTTTAAAATAATTTTATTTTTATGAAAACTCATAAAAGGAATATAAAATTTATCTAAATATCATTGGACATCATATAAGATCTCACACATAAAAAACTATTAAGTGCATATTGGGTGCTATCATGTATATCCCATTCTAATCTATAACAGTCTTAACGAACACAATTTTTTCACCCCAGGTCATGTTGTAATGTTATTTCATGGTTTCATGAGGTCCACAATAATATATGATATAACATGTGTTCCTAGAGAAATCTAGTCCACCCCTTGTTAATCTATAACCGGGTTTCCTGAAAAAAAACATTGCCACCCATGTTAAGGTATAACGGGCTTTCCTAGGACAATATTGACCACACTGTGTTTAATTAACATGTACCAATTAATAAATAATAAAATTATGATTGAAATTTTATATAATAAATAATTCCAAAACAATTTTAAAATCAAAATAAAATTACTTTAGTATATCATGATTCATATTTCATTATAAAATCAAATTTCAAAATCTAAACATTATTCATATCATAAGGATGTAATTTTTTTCTAATACCACCATGAAAATTTTATAAAATAATAATCAATGAATTAATTTTTAATGAGGGTTGGAAAATATGATCATGTAATATAATTTAAAAATCATTCCATCGTTATTTTTTGATAATATACATCAAGAACCACATTTATAAAACAAAATAATTACTACATTTTAAAAATTATTAAAAAATTCCAACATGATTAGAAATGACATCAAACTATCCTTGGGGAATATTAGAAAAATAGAATTAAATTATAGAACACATTTATATGAAAAAAGATTATATTATTAAGAGTAAAATTAAAAATATAAATTTGAAAATATAGTCTTTTATATCACATCATCAATTTTATAATTCATAAAATTAATTGAATATGTGTATCAAATTTATTCTATATATAAAAATTGGAAATAAATAATAAGATAATAAAATGTTTTTTCATGCATAATATTAGCATTAATTTATTATAAATAATAATATTAACCAAAAAATGGAAATTATGTCAAGAAATCCCTGTAGACCACATTCACCATCCTTCATATGTGTAATGTCCCAGTTCTAGAAGACTCCCAAATATGCCATATACCCGGTTGGTAACATGGCCTCGAGCACATTTCACCAAACACCAGAGGCTGCCGACTAATAGTGATGTCCTTGGGAGTTTTAATGGAAAAATTATGCCTTCATTGGTAAAGTAACACATCAGATGTAAAACACAATGCATTATTGGAAGTAGTAATATTACCATACTAATAGAAATAGTGGAATATTGAAGAAATAAATAGTTGGAGCACATATATAATTATTCATGAAACATATGTCTAGGGAACTATCCAAACAAGTCCTATGATAAAATATAGTACTAAACCAAGAACAAGAAAAACAGTAACCATCTCCATAGCATCGCAAGCCAGATCTTGGTCCCATATTCTCCATCTCCATGCAGTCATGTACCTAAACGTGAAGTGTGCTTGCCTATATCTATAACTGCAAAAATATAATCTCTTTGTTCCCAAAATAATGACCCAAATAGGTTGTGGGACTAAATACTAGTAGGCAACTGCCAAGAGATATGTGCCTCATAGTCAGTGAGTATATATGGCAGGAAATAACCAATAAAAGAAGTAACCAACAAAGTACTCAATAGTAAACATCACTATAATTTCAAAGAATTAAACACCACATATTATGTAAGATGATAATCACAAATTTGAGACCCTCTAGGAATTACTCACAGCCTATCCCCTCCGGTCCTACCTGGAAAAGACAAGAAACCCTCTTGTAAACAAAAAAAGTATCACCCCTTTGGTTCATAATTAAAATAGACTCTCTGAGGAAGAACTCGTCGTCAATTCCCCCTATATGCAAGTGTGATCAAAGACTCTCTATGAAAGCACTCAATGTCAATTCCCCATATAGTCTTTTAACTGTATCCTAAAGACACTTTAAGGGAGCATTCAATGTCAATTCCCCCAGTGGCCTTGTAACATTAGTTCAAACCCTCTGAGGGAGGACTCAACATCAATCTCCCCTATGGTCTCACAACATGATAATAATTATAGACACATTATAGAATCCCTTACGGCCATTCTCCCTATGGTCTACTAAACCATGTTCTCACAACCTCGTGTAAATCAAACGAGCATAGAAATGAAAAGCGTCTAAAGTAAACCTCAAGAACTACTTGGATAACTAGTCGACAACATAAAAGCATGTGAGATAAACAATATCTCCATCCTAAAAATACTAGGATTCATAACTAAGTAGCATCCAAACATGAAAATTAGACCAAATGGTCAAATCAAGCAAACATGAGAGAAACCTCGTTAGCATGGAAATGTAACCTATGTTCTCATCAAATAACCTATATCCAAACAAATAGGAAAAAAATTGGGCTAAAACCATAAAATCACAATACCTAGTTCATGGGTATTGGGAACTTTTGCACACAAAACTCAAAATTATATACATAAGGCACAAACCACCTACCACGGCGTCAGGATATCAATATACTGGAGACTTGTGCCTTGAATCACATTAGAATATAGTAGATCTACAAAAAATGTCTAAAAACTTCGTCCCATTATATTTCATGATACGGTAGGAATCATAATAAGGTGTTCTAGAAGTTGAGAGAATTCACTAATGGGATTCCAATTCAATTTACAGATTCCAATTTGGAGAACATGATACTCAATCTAGGGCTCAACAAAGATATGTGGCGCACAGATACTCTCAGATGAACTAGGTCGAGAGGAAGATGTTTCATTCTGATAGACATGACCATGGAACGTTTAATGAAATAAATTAATTACACGACATAATATTTAGAAGTACACAATGTGTACATGCTTTCACTAGCCCCGAAATTTGGTGGTCTCCAAGTCACCACACCAGACCATGTGCAAGGTTGTGACATGGCCAACACCAAACTACATGTGGTAACCGTGTACATGGCGTGTACATAGTTATGGAATTTCCAAAAAAACTCCTCTATTTCATTGAAAACTCCAGAAAAAGGAAAACATAACTGAAAAGAAGAGCCAGTTTCTTACAAACTTCCCCTCATAATGAAATTCATCCTCAAATTCCCTTAGCAAGGCGGCGTAAAAGAATAATCCTCGAACAACTCCAGTCTCTATGATCGTACATCGGCCTCCCTCTCACAAGTCTCTTCATGTACTCATATGATCTGCTATTGCACTAATACCAGAGGAATAGACTGGCCACAGAGATCCTTCTTACTATGATCAAGAATCGAAATAGGATGCTCCTCAAATGAGTCGTCTACCTCAAACTCAACCTCCTCAGTTTCGAAAAAAAGTGAAGGGTTTGAGAAGTAATGCTGAAGATGTGAAACGTGGAAGATGTTGTGCATAGCCAGCTACCTCTAAGGTAACTACAACTGACAGGAAATCGACTCGACTCTCTCAAAAACATCAAATGGCTTGACGTACCTTGGCTAAATCTTACACTATTTCCTAATAATTGTGAGCCCCAACATCTGTATGACAAATAGTAGAACCTAATCCCCAATATCGAACTCCATAGGTCATCTTTTCTCATCTACATAAGGCTTTTATCGAGACTATACAGTAGCCATCCTATTCTAAAAATAATCTATGTTCTCTGTGTTCTCCTGGAAAAGATGAGGTCCCCGAATAGATGCCTCTCCTGACTCCTGCCAATATATGGGTGAACAGCATAACCTACCATAAAAATCCCCATGAGGTCTCATCTGAATACTTTCATGAAAATAATTGTTGTACAAAAACTCCACAAGAGGTATTTCCTTTTCCAAAGAACCTCCAAAATCTAGGATGCATGCTCGCATAATATCCTCAAGCACCCGAATCGTACACTCAGAATGTCCATCTATCAGAGGATGGTAAGTTGTACTCAAAAGTACATGTGTACCCAAAGCATTCTAAATCCCCTTACATAACTGAGAAGTGTAACACGTATCCCTATCCGAAACAATGTATTGTGGAACACCATGTAAACTTACAGTCTCACAGATGTACAACCATCCAAACTCATCAACATTGAAGGTCACCAAGATAGTAAAGATGTGAGCATCTTTCCTGGGTCTGTCAATAAAAACCCATAAAACAATATTCCCTCATGTTGACCTTAGTAAACCTGTTATGAAATCCATCACGACATCATTCTACTTCTACTCGGGTATGAATAACTACTACAAAACCCCCACTAGTCCCTAATGCTCTACCATCTTTTGTTGAATGGTTAAACACCACATGACGAACCCAACAACATCTTTCTTCATACCTGACCACCAATACTGATGGTTTAGATTACGATACATCTTGGGGACACCAGGATGAACTACCCAAACCGTGGAATGAATATCCCACATCATATCCTTGAGTATGTCTACTGACACCCATACACACCCAAGAAAATTAAAGATCTCATCCTCACCTATGGTTCATATAGGAATAGGGTCCTCTCCTGACACACATTCACATAGGACAAGGCCTTCAGAATCTCATAGATGCCTTATTCACACTCGATCAAGAATAGTAGAGGTAACATCAACAAAAGATAGAAATATATGCCCCTATCTATGTTGCACCACAAAATGGATCTCGGAGAATAGATACATAAGCTACCGCTCACACCTATCCTCCTAAACTACCTGTATCTGAGTCCTCCTTCTCTGCACATCAGCCACAATGTTGCCTTTCCCAAGCGTGTAGGGAAGCTCAATGTAAAATGACTGAAGGTACTCAACCCACCATCGATTTCTCAAATTCCGATCACGTTGACTGAAGACATACTTGAGACTCTTATAGTTGGGGAAGACCAAAAAATTATCTCCCAGAAGATAATGTCTCCAACAACGTAAGGCATAAAAAACATTCACTAACTCGTGATAATGTGGTGGGTAATTCCACTCATATGGCCACAACTGCCCAGACCCGTACCCGACATCTCCTTCTCCTAGCATAAACAATAATCCCAGCCCGATACCTGAAGAATCACAATAAATAGTGTAATTCATTCCTGGATCTAGAAATACAAGTATTGGGGGAGATTTCAACCTCCTTTTCTGCTCTTGAAAAGGTGACTCATAAAAATACGACCACAAGAACATTGAACCCTTCATTGTCATACCTGTCAGTGGTGCTGCTTAGTGTGATAAGTCATATATAAACAGCCTCTAGTGTCCAACCAGCCCTAGAAAACTTATTACTTCAAAGGTGTTCTTCAGCTTCTCCCAAGAAACTATTGCACTCACTTTCTCTGGGACAATCGATACTCCGGTCTCTGAGATACCATGACCCTAGAAGTGATTCTAGTCTATCGAAAGGTGGAATTTTTGGAGAAATGTATATAAAAGATGCTCTCTTAGTGTACTCAAAATTATCTCAATATGAGTGGAATGGTCATGTCGAGTGTGAGAGTACACAAAGATATCGTCTATGAATACTATGAAAAAATCCATGTATGGATGGAACACATATTTTATCAGTTCCATGAAGATTGTATTGGAATTCGTGAGACCGAACGACATACCCACATACTCTTATAGATCATACCTGCTCCAGAAGGCTGTAAGAGGTACATTTAATGTTCTAACATGAAACTGATGATAAAAGGATCTCAAATTAATCATTGTGAACACACAAGATCCTCAATGTTGATCAAAGAGATCATCAATCATCAGTAATGGATTTAGGGTCTTGACTGTCAACTGGTTCAGCTTCTGATAATCCACACAAATCATGAGGGTATCGTTCACCTTCATCACAAGCAATACAGGAAAACCCCTAGGAGATGTACTGGGTCAGATAAAACCCTTAGCATGCAACTCCTCCAACTGCGTCTCGGGCTCCTACAACACTGGTGTAGCCATCCTATAAGGAGGAATATACACTAGTCACGCTCCTGGAAGAATCTCAATAGAAAAGTCCAACTCTCGATCTGGAGGAAAACCGAAAAATTCCTATGGATAGAAATCCTTGAAATGATCCACCACTGGAGAAATGTATATCTATGAAGTCCATTGGTCATACAAATATTGACTAGCAATCTCGGTTGTAACTCCTCCCAACCCATGAGGCTTGAGTCCTACTCTTCTTTCATGGACATCCCATTCACCTTTATGAAGAAACATTCTGCCTTTTGGGGATATGAAACTCACCCTATGACGCTAAAAGTCAACAACATCCTAGAAGGGAACTACCCAATCCATTACAAGAGTGAAATCATTTCCTATCATCTCAAAGTCATAGAGATCCCATAAAGTGTGACACCCTCCAACCTCAAGAGGAAACACCTTACACTGATGTACACTAGCCGTTCCTGTTCCCAACTATGTGTCTAGACTGAGTATATCAGTAGAAGAAAAAGACAATGCTCATGGCTCTCCACAACAACATCAGATATAATGCTATTGGATGCCCCTGTAACAAAAACATAGATTCTAAAACTGATGAAACTAGGATCGTACCTCAAACTGTAGAGGGTTCGAGATCCTGCACTTGCTGGGCATGCCCCATTTTAAAGGTCTGACTTGCACCATGACCATATGACTCTGCCTGACCACCCTGAGCTGATCTACCATATTTTCGTTGAATGCCTGGTGACTGGCTACAATGGTCACAACCTCCATCTCAGCCTGAAGGGCTATAAGAACTCTGGTTCCCAGACTGATGAGAACCTCATGGTGATTCTCCCATATGAGGAGTCATAGAATAGCCCATGTCTCTTACTATAGGTGAGAAGATAAGACAAAAAAACTGAAGATGACACATCTTGCCACCAGATCAGCACTCCACTATGTCTCTCAGGCAATGTGGCCTCATATTCCTGCTCTTCCCACACTAGTAGAACAATACTAGGCTACCCGAAGAAGTGTCTTACTTCCTTGGTTCACCACGTGAAGAGACCCTATTGTGCTTCCTACTATGAGTAGGAGGGATACTAACTCTGGTTGTGAAACCGCCCAAGCTCACAAATCTAGAATACCTCAGACTACTCTTTGTTATCAGTGCCTGATTGACGATATACGTGATAGACATAATCCTGAAGATATTCACCTATGATTAGAATTCATTCCTCAAACCATACTCAAACTTCATTGCCAGAAATAACTCATCACCTCTTATAATTTGTTTGAGGTTCTTCAGCTCAATGAATTGGGAAGAATAATCCATAATGGAAAGAGTACCCAACTCCAGACTCATGAAAACTTGGTCTTGATCAGTAGTTATGGTTTCCGAGTAGAAGTATTCAATGAAGGAACATTGGAACTCAACCTAAGTCGTGAACTGCTGGCGTTCCACCTATATGATCACATCCCACCATATCTTGGAAGATTCCCACAGAATATTGGTAGTGAGCATTACCCTCCTCTCTGGAGGCGTCTCTAGATTCTCTAAGATAAAAATCATGTATTCTAACCTCGAATCTATAGCATGAGGTCCTCCTTCTCTAATGAAAGTTGTAGGATGCTACTACTAGAAAACCCACGATAGCTTCTCCATAAGAGGGGCATGATGGGATACTCTGCAGAAGGTCTGCATGAGCCTAATAAAGCCTTCCCAGAACTATGCATCAGCACCTGTGTCTGGAATGACGGATGGTGCCTAGACTGGAAAAACTGGAGGATGTTAATGTAGTCCTTGATCAGCCATATAATCTGTCTAATAATTTCCATGTAACAGGCATACAACCGGAGGACGTCTCAGTGGCAGGACTCTATAAGGTCTAGAGAACACCTTATATCACGATTATCAAGGACTGAAAACTGGACGGGTATGATTGTAATGGGAGAAATAAAGCATTCATGTTTTACAAAACATGGATAAATGGTGTGTATACTTAACAACATGGCATATTCCCTTAATCCCTTCACAGGTGTGTGTAATTCTACCAAAACCAGTCATGTAACACCCCAAACACATGGCGTATTGTCATAACTCATAGCGTGTACTCCAATCCTCTTCCCCATCCCGAGTAATAATACAAAACTAAGTTATATGATTCTCCAAGAAAAAGATTACATAGGCTATATATGTGAGAAAATATGTGTACTAGATGAGCATCACCATCCTATTTAGTAAGTGACATGATCGGGTACACGGATCACACTATACGGTGTGTTCCAGATGGACATGAAGTGTAAAAAATGATTTCCACTGACCCGAGTTGTGAGTTACACATTCGGATTCCATGGAATACACTATGTGGGGTGTTAAATACTGACATAGTGTGTATTTATTATGTTTTTAACCACCTATGTCGTTATTCACACAGACAGAAGTAGGATCTAAACACAATGTGTGTATGTCAAGTACATGGTGTGTTCCACCAATGTTTTTCCCCATCCCTGTGTCTCATCCTTCACAACCAGAAAGACGGTCAGAGACTACACGACATGTTTATAGAGTAAACAACAGTGTGTACATAAGAAAAACTATTTCTTCCAGAATAGAAGAACACATGGCTTGTACTCAAAACTACAAAATGTGTATTCTAGGTTTTTCTGGACAGTAAGCCTTAGAAACTACTGCAGAAGCCTAGAAAACACTAAAATGAACATTTATCTGAAAATTTCGGATCTGGGAGGGCCTATACTCCCTGTGAATTATAGAATGGAATCTCTTACATGTTATATACAATATAAAAAAGTCAATGATCCACCAATTTCAGATCCAAGATGGCCCATAACACCTTAAGATCCAATGTTTGGAACTCATTCAAACAAAACCTTACACAATCAATATAATATTAAATTTCTCATATTTTATCAATGCATCTATCACAAAAGCCTGAATATCTAGCATTACATCTATCAAAATAGCATTAAATCGCTAATTCACCCTAAATATCATGGCATGAATTCCTGTCTTGTGATTCCTATCTTGTTCTTATATGATACATGAGATAGAATACACTCATCACATCAGGATGCAACTGAAATGGAGCCTCATAAATACCAACAGTTATATCACAATAGATGTGACTCTCCCAATGGTGAAATCAAATCAACAGTAAAATATAAAACCAAAAAATTGTAATAAATTAGGTAAATTATATTTTCCATCATCATCAGTTAGCTACTCCTAGGAAAAACTTATTACCATGTACCTATATCCATCTTATCCTTAACTATAGGCTCGATACAATAAGTCAAGAAGAAAAGAATTCATGTGATACCACTTTGTAACATCCTGGTTCTTGAAGCCACCTAGAGACACCCCGTAAAAGGTTGGTCAAATGGCCTCTAGCGCATTTCCCAAAATTCCAGAGGCTGCCGACTAGCAGCGAGGGCCTTGGGTGTGATAGTCGTGAATGTATGCCCTCTTTGTCAGAGGAACAAAAAAAACTAAAACATAATGCAATAGGGGAAGCAATAATATTACAAAAAAAAATACAATGGAAGACTGATGAAATAAACATCTATAGCACTTATATAATGATGAGTGTTACATATGTCTATGAAAGTATCCAAACAAGTCATAATACTGAAATATGGTATAAAAATGTACAAGAAAAATAGTAAATAGCTCGACTGAATCTCAAGATAATGCTTGGACCCATTATCTCCAGCTCTAATCAATCATGTACCTGATGTAGAAGGGTTCTTTCCCTTTACTATTCCTGCAAAAATATAATTTTTTTGGGCCCAAAGGCATGACCCAAATAGGGTGTGAGACAAAATACTAGTAGGAAACCACCAAGAGAACTTTGCATAACAATCAGTGAGTATATATCACATGAAATTTACAAAAGAAGCAGTAATCCAGGAAGTACACTACAGTAAACATTCCCACAATTTCAAGGGAATCAATACCACATATCAAGTAAGTAGATAATCGCAAACATGTTACCCTCTGGGAAGTAATCACAACCAATCCCCTCTGGTCCTACCAAGAAAACATAACCAAACATTTGTGAAACACACATAGTCTCACCACTCTGGTTCATCATTAGAATAGGCTCTCTGAGAAAGCAATCATCATCAATTCCCCCTATAGTCATGTGTGACCACAGACTCTCTGAGAAAGCTTCCCTGTCAATTCCCAATATAGTATTTTATTGGTAACCTAATTTCACTCTAAGTAAGAAGTCATTTTCAATTCACCATATGGCCTCGTCAATTATGTATAGACCCTCTGAGATAACACTCAACATAAATCTCCCATATAGTCTCACAACATGATAATAATTATAGACACTTGAGAATCCCATGCGTCCATATTCCCTATGGTTTACAACACCAGGTTCTCATGGCACTATGTAAGTAAAATGAGCATAGAAATGAAAATCGTCCAATGTAATTTTCATGAACTGATCGGATAACCAATCTACGACAAAACAACATGTCAGATAAACAATCACTCTATCGTAACAATACAAGGAATGGGAAATAAACAGAATCCTAACAGGCATACTAGACCAAACGGTCAAAACCATAAAACATGGGGAAAACCTTCATAGCATGGAAATATAAACCCTATTCTCAAAAAATAACATCTATCCAATCAAACTATGTAATTGAAGGTAAACAATAGGAAAAAAAACATAATTGTGCAATACCCCATTCATGGCTATTGGGCAGTTTTACACATAAAACTCCACGATTATCTAGAGAATGGAATATTCAACCTACGTCGGCATTAGGAGATCAATATACTTGAGTCTCAGTCCTTGAATAACCTTTGAAGATCATATATCTAAAAAAAGTCTAAAAATTTCAACACATGATATGTCATGATAGAGAAGGAATCAGAAGAAGGTGTTCAAGAAGAAGAGACAACTCACTGATCTGATTCCAATTCAACTGATGGAGTTCGATTAGGAGAACAGATGCTTGATCGAGGGTTCGGTGCAGATCAGGGTCGTATATATGATCTCAGAAAATCAAGGCCAGGAAGAAGATGGTTATGACCATCATAAAGGACCCAAGTAAAATTAATGAAAATAAAAAAATAAAATTCATGTACTATACAATAACATGTCGTGTACTTGCCTTCACCGGCCCCTACATTAAGCGGTCTCTAGGTCACCACACATGGTCATGTGCATGGTCATGACACGGCGTGTAATTAAGAAATTTCTATAAAACTCCTCTTATTTATAGAAGACACCAGAAAAAGGTAAACATACCTGAAAAGAAGACCTGGGTTCTTACAATATGAATCCAATCATCCTCTTGAATATCACCTCATTAGGAGACCCTTGACTGCCTCAGTTTTGGACTTTAAGAAGGATAAAACTGAACATAGATATATAGAGAGTGATGCAGAATCATTTCGGGGTATGTTTTGTACCACAATGATTTTGAGTCAATATGGGTTGTTGAGGGGTGTTATTTATATTTTAGGATTGGTTGATTCATGAGATTAAAATATCGACTACATTATATTTAAATCTATCAAAATTTAGGTGGTATTAAGTTCATCATATTTCCATAAAAATGGGTATTTTAGAGGAATTCTAAGGTAAATAAAATCCTATAAAAAATTACATGTTATTGTTTTTAGGCATTCAAATCCTTTATAATATTATTTTTAACCTTTTTCAGGTTTTTTGTTATATTGTGGTAAATAAATTTTTTACTATAGTTACTTTTATATTCATAAAAATAGAATAGAAATTAAAACCTAATATGGATTATATTATTCTAAATATGTAATTAGTTTTTCCAAATTAAATTAAAATATTTTAAAAAATGTGACATAAAATTATTCTCATAGACAGAACGAATAAGTGTCCTTTTGAGGTGAAGTCCCATATCATTAGAAATTTTTTTATACAAAATTATTTTGTTAAATTTACTATAATGACCTTTATTGATTTTCGTTATTTATATTTGATATAATTATACTACAAATAATATTATGAATATAATTTATCTCTTAAATTATATTGTAAAAAATGAACTTTTAACATTAGTAGTATTATTTTTTATTATTCATAAAAAAATGAATCTTATCATAAAATTATCAAAAACATGACATTAGGTGATTTTCATATTTATATTTATAAAATAAATTATATTTCTTCAATATAAATTTATTAAAATGAAATAATTTACATTTAAAATAGGTGCACCATTATAAGTCGGAAAAATTTCATTTTTAAAAAATATAGCTTTATACATAAAATATTATTTTTTGTTATATTAACATTACCAACTGATTGGATGAATTTAAAATAATTGTTTAAAAATATATAACCTAATTTTCATTGAATTTTGTTATAATATATTTTAATTAAATTTATTAGTATAAATGTTCATTATAGGCATGAAATTTTTTTATATTAAAATTATAATATATACAATTATTTTTCATTTTCCTAAACAATTAATTGTTTACATGGGATTTAATTTGAAAAAAAATTATGATATTATATTTTCATAATTTAGTTAATAACATTTATCCATGCCATTAAAACTTATTGGTGAACACTATCACATTAAAATGATATTTTATCATCTGTTTCATCTCGATTCAGACTATCTTGTTTGACCTTGATCATAGTGTCTCCTTTTTAAATTACTTGCATGTTACATTCTCCCCGACCATTTAAAAAATACTTCCTAAAAATTATAACTATTTATTAAAAAATATGGGTTTTACGTTTCAAAATACATGTGTTGTATCCCACATTAGAACATGGATCAATAGATCCTCTAGTTAGTAAGATAGAAAAAATATTATGAAGGTCTCTTGAGATAACAAATTCTGTGATAACATGTTGGAAAACGTGAACATTGACGAAAAAATAACCCACCATCACTGTCATATTGCATCTGATAGAGAACATGATCATCTGTAATTAGTCTATAAAAAATGTAAATTTGTGTCAATTTAGAATGTCATTGATTTCTATGTATGGATGCCAAAAAATATCATATTTGATTTAAAATAATTTACCTAAAACTGAGATATTATTTAACTACTTATTATAATAACATAAGGAGGCATACATAAATTAAAAGTATAATTTCATCCTTTAATAAATTTCCACCATAATTTCATATTTCAACCAAAAAATGTGTATTCAAGATGAATTCTCTTAACTGAAGAATCTAAATTATCTTCTATATGAGAAATGAAGAATAACTACCAAGTATTCCAATCATTACGTAGTAACTAAATCCATCTTGATTTGTATATGATATATTATTCCAAAAATAATAAACCATCATATGATAAAATTCTACTTAAATATAAAAAATTCCCTAGCAATACCAGTGGATGAACATTGATAATTCAAAAAATATCATTCATTAAAATTCATGAAATTATTACAATGAAAAGGAATCAGAAAAAAATTAATTATTTGATAAAATCATTCCAATATCAGTTTTATATTCATCATAAAATAATTTCAAACACTATTAGTATATCATAAAAATATAATATCCATAATCACATAATATCCATGAAATTTTAATCATTTGAAAAAATAAACTAAATATCCATAAATTATATATTATTTACAAATCTAATCATTCCGTTATTTCTCAGTAAACTTCCATTTTATTCTATGTACCTTAAACAAATTATTTTATTAAATAAAAAAATCTTTTGGGATTATAATGACCACCTAATTCATAAATAGAATTCTAATCCAATATTCTCCATTTTGATAAAACAAATGATAAAAAATGGAATTAAAAATTATTCATCATATATTGATAAAAAAATATTCAATTCTATCAAGGACAACATGTTGAATTTTGGTTGGTGATTCATCCTTTCAGGTCTTTGGATGGGGGTTAAATCCTAATAACCACAATGGAAATTATGGATGATAAATGATATAGGGGATTTCGCTTTCCAAAACTATATTAATATTTTCATTATAAAATATGAATAATTCTAGAAACATCCTCAAATATAACCATAATATCTTTAACCTAAATATTTATCTCATACTATTGAAAACTCCATCCCATATAACGGTGAACTCATAATTACATCAAGGTAAAAGATCATATAAACCGAAAATATATCAATATTTATTAAAATAATTTCATGAATATAATTGAGTTTTTCGTCAAAGAAACATTTTAATATACTAAAATAATGGTTTCATGGAGGTAAAAAAATTATCACATCATGATAAATTTCTCCCTATATTTTCCCATTACATAAAATATGAAAATATGGGTTCTAAAGATATTAAACATATTATCATCCATCACAAAAAAATCAGGCTCCATGGAGTTTTCATAACCTCTCTAGATGATCCAACGCCAACTATAGTAGTTGTAAATGGCTTTAATACACAATTTTTATTCTGATTATAATTATTTCCATCTTGTGAAACTATCGTCCAACATGAAATAGAATAACTACCCAAAAAATGAAATTAAAACACCTCACCATTGTAAGGTCCTTGGTAACCCTATACTTTGGATATTTGTGGATCTTTTATCAAATTTCATGGATCTTGTGACCAAACAAACCACAACGAGAGCACTTCCCATATTCCATAAATCAATCCTTGAAAATTTGTTTTAAACACATGTAACTTTTTTTGGGAATTCCCCTAGACTTATTAATTAGATACGTATCTATTTCCATCCACCATGAACATTTCTTACATATTTCATCTTTTGTTATAAATGTGTTGACAAAAACAGTCTCAAATATTTCATCTCAATGAGCCACCTCATAATATTATATAAATCTTCATGGCCCCAAATATCTTCATAAAATTTATTTCAATAATTTTTAATGTGATTCATTTTTAAAAAAAAATTTATAAATAAATTTCAGGACTTAACATTCCAAAATAGTGATGCGTTTTCATATGTGGACACTGAATACTCATCCTTTTTCATTAATTCTACAAATTGATTCACCATAATAATTAAAAAATCATCATAAATATTTATTAATTCAAAAATTCATAAATGATTCACATTCCATGGAATGAATATCATCTTTATATTTTTTATTCATAACCAGATACCATCATTATCATCATCACCATAAAATTGATAAATGGAAGGAATTGACATTTCACATTCATTAAATACCATGAAATGATATGTCTTATCCATGAAACATTCCATCATTAAACTAACACGTGTTCAGAAGATACACTAATATTTATTAGACAATTCCTCATGAAATTATCCACTTTAGGCATGTTCATTCATGCAAGATGATGTAATTCCCTAGCATATATACCACCACTAGTTGGATCTCCTATCAAATAAGACATCACTATAAAACTATTCTACTATGATTCTAAACTTCTAGAGATGATAATTTGAAAAAATATTATCCCCTTTATTCCCCTAAACTATAGTTTACCAATTTTCAGTGCATAACACCATTATGAATATAAAATATATAGATAAAGAAAAATGTTAATAATTAAGATAATGATCATTTATCCTAAGCCGAATTTAAGATAATTCATGGAATATTATTAATATTATTCTAACACCTTATGTTATATAAATTATGCTCAGATACCAACTATATAGACCTGACCAAATATAATACATATTATTTTGATTTTATACTCCAATCCAAATCAATATATTTAAAATAATTATCTTATTTTAGTGTTTTATTGAATTAGGTCACACCACAAATATAAAAAAAATATTATTAAAAACTACATGCTTCTAATAAATATCCATTTTATAACAAACCAAAACATTTTAAAATTAAACATGGTTTCATTTCCTTCTCAATTTTCATTATTATCCCATTGAACTCATCCTTATATTTATTCTCTATTGAATACTACAGAAAATATTTCTAAAATTGTGATGATCCGAAATGATGAGTAAGGTACCAAATGGGATAGAAAATTTTAGTCCAAGTAAATACATATATAAATTCCATAAAAACATATATTTTTTAATCTGATAGAAGAATCACATTTTCAAGAAAATGTAATAACTTACCTTTTAAAATACAATTGATTTTGAATAAAAATGATATAGAATAACAAAAAAATTAACTACGTAACATTTAACATAATTTATCTTATCACACGTACAAAAGATATTATTTGATTACTCGATATTATCTAGGCTACCCCATATAAATTTGTAATGGGATTTCTTGGTGCTATCAGGGACACCCCATGTTATGATATATGAGGTTTTATTAGGGATATTGACGCCACAAATTATTAATCAATACTGAATTCTACTGACACCATATAGGCCACCACAAGTTATGATACAATAGTATTCCACCTTCTCTATTCCAGTCACAAAATTTTAATCTATAATAGGATTCCACGGTGCTATCTAGGCCACTCCATTTTGACATCTCATATACAAAATAATGACTAAAATATTTATATTTTTGTAACATTTTTAACATAATATATTTCAAAAACACATTCAATCTCATAATAAATTACTTTTAACTATCATAATACCCTTTTCCTTTTTAATGATGACTTTAAAAAATGAAATTTTAATAATATCATAAATAATTTTTTTTAGTAAAATAACCATGAAAATTTATAAAATATATATCAAATAATTAAAATTTAATTATCATGGGAAAATAAACTCATGGAATATATGTTTAAAAAAACAATAGTCTTTTTTTATTCAGAAATGTCACAGAGATCCTATTTTAGAAAATTAATAATACAAAACATTCATTTTTTTAAATTACTTAATGATTTTAAATTAAATTACATAATCATATAACAATATTAATAACCTTTTTGGAAATAATTAGTATAAATCATGGAAAAATATGAAAATTAATGTTTTACATAAAATTTTGAATGATAATTAATGAATGGTTGTTTTTTATATCGTATCATTGAGGTGTGAATTAAAAGAAATAATATAATATGTCTATCCACAATAAATAGAAATAATAAAAATTGAAATGAAACATAATATTTTTAAAATTTATACCCCACATAATGATAGAATATCATAATTATGTAGTATCGATTTAACCAATAGAATGGAAATTTGGATATGAAATCGCATTCCTCGCATTTGTCTACCTTAAAATGTGTTTATAAATCCTCTTGAAATCACCTCATTCATATACATATCAGGTTCATAAATTTGGTATTTTGGAAATCCCCGCAACAATTTGAAATGGGACGATTAGGGCGAATAGGTTTTGTCACATATTTGAGGAGTTAAAAGTATTATTTGACAAAATGGGGTGGTGAGGTCTATTATTTATACTTGATATAAGGTGCATTTAAAAATTTTAAATAATGAAAATTTTATATTAAAATAAATCTAAATTGATGTGGTATTTAATTACGTTACATTAGAAAATTATTAATATTCTAGTGGCTAGTTAGGTTCAATAAATACCAAAACAAAAAATTAATTTTTTTAATTTTTATGTATTTTATTTCTTTAACATTTTAACATAAATGCGTTTCATTTTTACATATAAAACTCTAAATAAAATTTTTACCATGTAAAATTTTTTATGCCTAAAAATTAAATTCAATGGATAACCTAATTTTGACCATATAAATATAAACAGAGATTAAATTTAATAAAATAATATTCATGTATTTTTAAAATAATATTATAAACAATCCTGAAAGCTTAATGAAGAAGTAGGTCTTGATAGTGTAATATTATATTCTTTAAAATGTTTTAATATCAAATTTCAATGAAAATTTTAATCTTATTGGAAAAATTACTTTTTAATTGTTAAAAATTGATATAATTATACTCTAAAAATAAATTAACAAATAATATAACTATATAATTAAATTAGATGAAAAAAATCCAATAAAATGTAGTATAATTTCGTACTCATAAAAAATATTTATTAGAAAAAAACACAAAAAACATACCCTATATTAATATTGATATTCCTCATTAATATTTTTTTCATTTTTTTATATAAATTTAAAAAAATTTAAAAACGTGTATTTTTATCTTGTTCTACATCAAAAGGTAGTTAAATTTATTTTTATTAAAATATAACCTTTTACTCTTAAAATATTATTTATTTTTATATTAGGACTCTCAATCATATTGGAATAATTTATGACCATTTCATTGAAAAAATATAATTAAAATGACCATAAAGTATTTTATTAATAGTGATTAATTTAAAATTTTAATATAATTTTTAAATATTGGCATAAAAAATAATTTTCAAAACACATTTTTTATATTCAATTGTTTTTTTATTTTCATTGCTATGAATTTGGTCATAGATTTTTTCATTTTATAAACATGTGTAATGTATGTACTTATATTTTAGTTTATAAAATTTATTCCACACATTACAATACCTAGGTGATAACTACTGAATTTAATTAATATTTATTCATTTTTTTAATCTCAATCAGGATTATCTTGTTCGACATCGACCATATTATTTCATTTATATTATCATCGTATGTTACATTTTCTATTTGATAAACACACACTAGAACAATGATTCATGTTATTACCATTTAATCATTATATATTTGATAGTAAAAATAATACCATCTATCTATTAGTAAGGTAAAGAAAATTATTTGTATTTAAATAAAAGTGAAGGAATATTTTGTACCACACTAAAAATAAACACTCTATAAATTTTTTTAAAAATTTATGGATTTTTTTCCTATTATTTTATCATACATATTATTAATGTAAAATAGACATAACATTTTTGTTCTAAATTTCCAAACAAAACTTATTAAAAAATATTATAAAAAAATAAATCTATTAAATATTTTTTAACAATAAATATATTAAATAAATGAAAAATGATATATTGGGAAATAACATTGTAAAATGAGAGATCTAATCAAAACCAGCATCAATGTTCCTTATAGAAATACAAAATGTAGATATATCATCATAATTATTGTATAATATATTTACCACCAAGATAAACTACCCAAATAAAAAAAACAATAGGATCATGAAAGGTTCCACCAATGTATATTCTTAATTATAATTTCTAGAAACAATAAAATTTTAAAATGGGCTCCCCATCTATAATGAGATGAAAAAATGTGTTTATTTTATCATTAATAAAATATATTAAAATATTATACATTTTAAAATCAATAAAATCTAGTTTCTTATATATATTCTTTACAAAATATAGATATCTTACATTTTTGAATCTTCGTAATCATTCATAAATAAAATACTGCATGTTAATATTAATAGTTACCATAAAAGAAGAGTTATAGAATCACTTACCTCAAACATATCAATATCTATAATGAATCTCTAAAAATAATAAATTTGTAAAAAATCCTTTAAATTAACCATTGAATCGAATAACATATTTCATTCCCCAAAAAATTAAACTCCACCACTCTTAAGAAAAACGCAAACACCAAATAATTCTATTGAATTAAATCATAATTCATTAATAAGAACAATTCCCCCCATATACCCAAAAAATAAAATATTTTTGAAGTATTACCAATAAAAACATCATTGTAAATTTTTAAAAATGGTACCTTTTCTATATCCAGAAATATTACAAAAAATCCATGAAAACCTAAAAACATCAACTCCTATATTAATAAAACTTTACTCCCATGGGGAAAATCCCATTATGGTTTCAAATATGACAATAAATTTATAATACAATGTAATCTAAAATAGGAACACAATATATTTCACCCATTGAGAAATAAGATAATAAATAATTTAAAATATATAAATAATATAATAAAGTCACTATATAATATTGATATTCTCCGTATAATCAAAACGTGTCATCCTCAAAAAAAATACTCAAAAAATTATATTGATAATATTTAATTGTAATCATTACTATAGATAATGAGAATATAATAATTGATATTTAAATAAAAATCCAAATCATCTAAAATAAATCAACCCTTATATATTATTCACAAAAATTGATATTATCCAAAATTTCATTATATCTCCAAATATCTTACAATCATGAAATAAAATTCTCATGAAATAATTTATAATAGATCATCAGAAATTAAGCTTCTTACTCCCCAATTTTATTATCTGTAATAATATATATAAAATGACAAAATATACTTAATATATTTTGTAAACAAACATCCTCAACTATGATACAAAAAACATATCGCATGTTCTCTCCATCTAATTGTGAATTTTACTTATGATTTGACACCTTGATAACTAATTGTGACACCATAAAATGATAAATAAATTATTTTAATGTTCTAGTAACAACACAAAAATATGTTACACACACATAAAATAATCTAAAAAATAACTTGATTTTAAATATCAATCTCCAATGACATGTGCTTTGTATCTAGATAACACCTATTTACTATGAGGTTTTCTCATTAACTCCAAAATCAACAGCACATGATTAGAATCACACAACATTAAATTTAGAAGAATTATAAATATATATATATATATAACATATAAAAATTATAATTTACACAATAAATAGATAAATAATAAAATCTTATGGTTCCATTCCAATAATATTATTATAAATATTTTATAATAAATTCAAATCAAAAATAAATTCTTTTCACAGGACCCAAAAAAATAATGAATTCTTACCCACTACATATCCTCAAATTTTTAAACATCTTATAAATTATACCATATATCTATAGAAAATATATATTCTTTAGGAATAATATAGGGACTAATTTAATTTTTAGTACACTAAATATTAGACGTGTAAGATAGGTGCAGTGATTAGTCACAATCATTTGAGTAAAGATACCTATGTAGAAATTTATGTTTATAGGGACATATTAATAGTTCCATGAGAAATTTCACAATATATTTTTTGTTATATAATATATTTTAGGAAGATTTTGATGAAAACCACCATATATTAGAAACATCCAACATTTAATTATTCAATATAAAGAATAACTGAATGTTCTAAAAATATAATTGTTATAATAATGTTATTTTTATATTCACTAAAATTATAGGTATACTATATTCATTTCTAGTATGTTGAAAATAATTATTTTTTTCCTATTTTTCCATTATATCTATTTTCATAATGACAAATAAATTTGTTTGATTTTTGAAGGTTATGATGAAATATAATGATAGAATTTTGGGAAGAAAATATTTTTTAAAAAGAAACTAAGTAATTATATTTTGGTTTCTTTATTTCTAAAATAACCATAGAAAAATACTAAAAATGAAACATATATCACATTTTTATTAACTAATGAAGACTAATTAAAACATTGGACTCTATAGGGAGTCATAAACTATAGTTATTTGTACATTAGTTCATTGTAGAGAAAAAATGATCATGTATTCATGTGGTGATTCATTTAAATATTTTATAATTACATATTAATCATGGGAAAATGTTGATATATTATATTTATTATTGATGATAATTTCATTATTGGGGTTATTTTTTGAAGTTATATAGATGAAATAAATTATATATGAATATTTTTAGTATTATAAGATTTAAAAATTCTCATAAGTAAATACCATATCATACAAGGGTAGAAATTATAATAATATAATTAAAAAATCATAGATTTATTATGAAATGCTTTTTGAAATATTTTATGATCATATATATTAAGTATAGCAGTTAATTGAGAAGACCCACAATATGGATTATCTACCTCGGTAAATTTTTAAAAACACTATTTAATGTACATATTTCTTACATAAAAATGATTTATATCCAAATTTGTTTGTAATTATATTTATATATAGAAAATAGAAAATAATTTTGAATATAATTATTATAGAATTTTTTATTGCTTCCTAAAAACATCTCGATAATAATGAATATCATAATTGTTTTATTTAATGATATTTTTTAATATATTCATTCTTTCTTACAATCCTAATATTTTTAAATAATATGGGTGCATGGAATTGATATTTTTAGATATAAAAAATAATGCATAAATGTATGAACCATTTACATTATTATTCATTTTTCATTAAAATTAATAGACTCTATCATTTAGGATAATCACATTGTATAACCATATAAATAATATAGTTATATTTGTTTAACCATGTAAATGTTTTTTTGTTTAGGATTGTTTTACTAAATTATAATTCATAATGATTTAATAGGTTTGGTGAACATCATGTGCTCTAACTATAAATATGTCTAAATTTTTTTAATGATTTATGAAGATTGATGGTATTAATTAACACCCAATAGCTAGTAGTTATTCTCATATTTCACCAAGGAACATCAATTAATATCATGACATGGGTTTTCTCTATATAATATTTTATAAATTTCAATATTATTTATATTTTGAATTAATTTTGTTTCATGTGTCATATGAATTATTTCAATAAAATTGTTTTCCCAATTTTAAATTCCTGGGTTGATAATAAATGTAATTATAAGATAAATACCCACATGATTTATTATAATTGGATGTTTATCATATTCGGCTTAATTTTTTTAGATAAAACATGAGTGAATTATAGTTTGATATATTGAAACAATGATTCCTTCCTCAAAACTGATCATAATTAATTTATGTCATCTATCATAATGAAATAATTAATTAAGTAAATGAATCAAAAAAAAAAATAAATGTTATAAAGGATGAAATATATGGTTTTCCTAAATTATACAATGTTAAAATATAATAATTCAAACAAATATGTAATTAAAATGTTATGGATACTCAAATATCTCTCAGTGTATAAGGCCACGACCTTAAACCTTACTTAATATTGAATTAAATGAATAATTCACATTGAGGATCTTTTCAGGTTTAGAGTTTTAGAGAATTAGGACATAACTATTACATCTCAAAAGATTACAAAGTAGACACTTCCACTAAGTTTCCATAAAATAAAAACTTTTAATAAGAAACATGTCTAGTTCCATGTTTTAGATAGCATGACTTTCCCTTGATCCCATCCTTGACACTATTCCACATTAAGTCCAGTGAAAAACATTCCAAAAAAACATGGGGTGAGCATAAAAAGATCAGTAAGGGATACAAAAAGAATGAAAACTGTTTCTTATTCAAAAAAACAAGTAAACCATGTATACTTTATCAAATTAATACCTTTACCTTCATGAAGTAGTAAAAACTCTTCATTGAATAAAATATCGTTACTTACCATTTTGTAACCAAAGGATTACCATAAAACCCATATAAAGAACACAGAACATATAAAGGTAACTTGGGACATAAACATAATTAAGTGGAATGACCATACGGTCTACTTCCCCACATATCACTTAATGGAATATCCATACGCCCAACATCCATACATACTTAGTGGAATAGCCATACGGCCGACTTCCATACCCAATGCATTGGAGGTTATAACGTAACCACCCGTCCTGGTATTCACGGCACCACCCGTCGTATGGTTTATCACGTAACCACCCATAAAATGTCCAAGTACCATCATTACACATAAAATATTGAAAATATAAACATTTTAATAACAACATTTCATTTGCAATCACAATAAGTAATTCCAAGATATTGAATTAAGCAATCCAGTTTCAAAAACTATTTAAAAGAGATTTTTGAATCAAAGTGTCCCATAACACTTTGATGCTTTTAATGGAATTATAATTTTAAAACATTAATGTCCATATAAATAAATACCGAAAACCATTTTTAAAACATGGACATTAAAGATAAATATTTAGAATAATTAATCTTTAAACACTTTTAAAACGATATTTTTGTTAAAGAGTTTTTAACAAAATGAGAGACTCCTGAATACAAATAATTCCAGAATAACCTGTATTACGAGCTTAATAATATTATGAGAATAAAGGGATTCATGATATAATATGTCAATGGACAGTATAGACACTATATAAGAGTGAATTGGTGCATAACAACAATGAAGTCTCAATGGAAATGTAAATTGAGATGAAATCCATTATCAAGATGGTATCCTTAAATTAAGGATAAATCTTTCAAATAATTATGTGTGATAAATATAAATACTCCCAATATAAGTGGATATTAGGTGTGAAACAATCATAGGTCATTAACACATAATCTTGGAAAAACAAAACCAATGACATAGATATTTAACTCAATGAAATGATATTGAGTTATGATTTCCCATACAAGTTCGTAAGAATTTATCAATGATATGATTATGTGTAGAAATACCATATCCACAAAATGGTTTTTGAAAATTACAAAATAGAGATTCCATACAAAATATTTTCATAATAAAATCAAGAAGTAGAGGTTTAACCCAAAGAATTGAAAGTGGGTTAAGAAGTTCCCATACAGAAATCTGACAGCCTAACGACATCACTTTAAAATTCAGAAAATGAGATGATAATCATAAATGAATGTATATTACACAATGAGTAAATTAATGGGCAGTAGATACACCACTCAAAGAAAATTGTGGCAAATGTAGCATAAATCTCACGGGAATAAAAGTGAGATGAAAAATCCCTTACGAAAACTCGGCAGCCTAACGGCGCCACATAAAACTTACAAAAATGGATTGATGAGACCAAATAGGGCCTCTAATAATATTAAAATAAAGTTTAATGAAATAGGAATATAATAGAACATCCCCCAACATAAAAAATAGGAGCTTAAAAGAAGTTCCATAAAATAGAGTAATTAAAAAGAAATAGAGAGGTTAGATTTCTTACGAAAATTCGGCAGCCTAACGGCGCCACTCAAAACTTTCAAAATGGATTTATGATAGAGAATAGGGTCTCTCATCATATGAACATAAAAATTACAGTAATATTAATATAAAATAACATCCCAATAACAAGAAAGTTGAGCTTTAAAATGAATGACATAAAAGAGTGTACTTAAAAAGAAAGAGATGAGTAAGATCCCTTACCTCGGGTCCGACATGACTCGATCGTTCTTTAATCTCCTGATTAATAAACATGAGTTAATTTCTACTTCCTTAAAACCCTTTTTCAAGTTCATTATTCCTTTTATATCACTTTTTACCTTGTCATAAACATTATGTAATCATTTAAGATAATAATGTTTGTTTTGTCAATATTTGTTTCTTGAGTCGAAAGTGGACTTCTTACAATTACATGTTGTTCGTGTGGTCAAAGGTTCATTATATCCAGAATTGTATTCATGATGTAGATATCATATATATCATATATATCCTGTATATTCATGCATTTATAATATTACATAACATTTAGAGTTATGAAATGAAATGCACCGTTCATGGAGACGGTAAGCCGTACGTACGCATGAACGCTACTTCCATTTCTATTTCATATTTAATGGAATTAAAATATAATGATACATAATAGTATTTTAATTCCAGTATGGTATAATATATAATATCATTAAATATATCCTTTATACGTACCACATATGGTATTAACGAATCAAATCACTTTTAGAGGGCGGTAGTCCGCACTTCCTTAAATGAAGATATCGCGTTTACCCATAATGGAAACCATAAAGTTATGCCATAAATGAAAAATAATGAATCTTAATTAAAACATAAACATATTATATATCATATATAAATATCTTTTCATCTTAATGGCCACATTTTATGGTGTTAGAAGAATGTTAAACAATCATCGTTTCGGGAGACAGAAATCCGCCGTCCACGGAAACAGTATGTTATTTAACCATTAGATGTAGGTGTGTGTAAGTGTAGCTCGAATAATTCTTATAAAAACATCCTAGTATATTGAAGATACTGGATTTGTTACAAAATAAATGAATTAAAAGAGTTTAGGGGGTTGGAGAAGAAAAATAAAACAAAAGGACTCAAGCAAAGTCATTACCTTGAAATCGTGTAACTTCCTTTGATTTGAGCTCAAAGGCTTCCTTGGAAAGGATTATGCCCAATGTGAGGCTTCATGGAGTTACAGAGAGATGTGGAGAGACAAAATGGGCAGGTGTTGGCCGAGCTAAAGGCTTTTTAAGTGTGGGTATGGAGGTAGATATGGGGGCCTTTTATTAGAGGAGAGGAGGGGCACTCTTGGAAAGGTATAAAATGTAACATTATTTTCAAATGCGTTTCGGATTTTAATGGTCCCATATTGATGTGTATCGAGTATAAGGTGATAAGGATTCGAAATCCACCCATAAAATAGGTTTTTGACATGTGCATATCTTAGATTTTACATTATATTTCCATTTTATTTAAATCGTTAAATAATGAGGTCATCGCTGCATCATCATGATGTCATAAATAATTTAATTTATTTAATGTCTAAAAATTATAAAAAAAATACTATGATATCGGAAATATTTTTAGCTTTCCAATGAATATTTATAGTCGAAATGATCATTTCTGTAGAAAAAATTAAAAATATTTTACTTAGGTGATACATTCTTTGTTACATTTAACATTCTTTAAAAATAAAAAGATAAAAAGTCACCTTCTCCTAAAAGTGATTCCATGGGGCCCCCAAGTTTGGCACAAGGCATCCCATGGTCTGAAATGAGGCAACCAGTATCCCTAGGACACATTTTGTTGTCATTTTGTATTATTATGATATTATCTTATTATCTTTAACTACCCGATTACTCATTAATCAAGATAATTAAAGATAATTACCGTCATTACTATTCATAATGTCCAAAAACAAAAGAATCTTAATTACATAATTTGGAACTTCTTATTCCAAATATGTAATTCATTTTACCAAATTCCAAACACATAAATTGCAATAATTAATTTAAAAAAAACTTCTCGTTGTCAAAACAAATAGCGGGTTTTCAAAAAACAATATTTATGAAACGTTTGGCACTTGTTTATGCCTAATTCCAAAGTGAAATTAATACCAATGACCATAATTGAATTAATTGGTAAAAATATATTCTAATTACACTTTAAAAAAAATTAAAAAGATAATATAACCATATAACTAAATTATATGAAAAAACAGTTTTGATGTAAAATGTAGTATTTTTCACTATTCATTGAAAAATGAACATTGTCAGAAAAATACCAAAAATTAACCCAAGGTAAATTTCAATGTCCCAATAATAAATAATATTTTTATTTTGAAAAATAGAGCTTATAAAATTGTCAAAAAGTTTATTTAAAAGGGGTTCGCCATCAAAAGGCGGTTAATAGACCTTTTAAAGAATATTAAAATGTTTATGCTTAAAAACTGGATTCATTTGCATTTTTAATCTTCTAACATTTATTGTAAAGAGTAAATTTTTTTGACAAACATATATAATCATTTTTTATTTATTTATGTTCATTATCTCCATTACAACGGCTAGGCGTTAACTAACATTTAAAATAATATTTTTTTATTATTAGAGTGCAACGTAAGATTCTCAAAAAACTCGTTGTTGCGTATTGGTTACGCCATTGAGCATAGCATCCCCTTTAAAGTATTATTAATATTTTATTCATAGATATAGATAAATATAAATATGTAATATTCTTTATTTACCTGGGGTGTTACATCCTTCATCCCTTTTGGGAATTGCATCCTCGCAATTTTAAAATTGGGTTTGGAAACATCCCTGAAAGTCCCACATCGGAACAATCACTTTAAAATAAAGAAAGATAAGTACAACGGTCACCCGAGTTAACCCATACTAGGATTCCAAGTATGAATATATGGACATGGAGGATAAAACAAATGGTCATTTTCTGATGGAGAGTGATAGAAAACATGTTTAGGAGAATGTTAACCACAAGAAAATCACAAACTTGTGATGGGTTAAATGGTATTCGATTCCCCAGTAGGAAAAGTTAATAGACAACATTTTTGTTGAAAGTTATTCTTCATTGAGGAATTTATTTTTGATCTTAACAAAATCATAATGAAACATACTTACTTTTCATGTAGACTTTCAAATTTTACTAGATTCCTTAATCAAACTCATATTTTCTCCAATAGACGAGTATTTTGGAAGACTTGTTCGCATTAAGAGTACTATAATCAAATTCTAGAGATTCACCTAATCCACAAAAGAGAACTATATACTTCCCATGTCTTTAGACTTTAACCAAAACCAAAACCAAAAAGGTTAGTACAAGATCAGAAAATCTAGAAAAGGATAACCTTTTATAAGAAGAAAATCTATTCTTAATCTCCAAAATTTGTTCAACAAAACCCAAAGTCCAACAAGGACCATTCGATAATCAATTTGTCCATAAAATTCTTCAAAGTAATCCAAACTAAGATTGAAACCCAAATATTTGAAGGATTTTGTCACATAGTCTTCCATGTTAAATCGTAACATTTATCTCCAAACAACATTAGTTGCTCTTAAAGTCTCGTATTGAAAAGTAATTATCCTAATCACATATCCTCTATGATAGGTTAATAAATATCCATAGATAACCCAAAATCAACTTAATCGTAATTCATAAAATCATCTAACTAAAAATAATTAGTCAAACTAACCAAGGACTTCACATAGTCCCGTGGTAGGCGATAAATACCAGTCGCACTTTGGTTGTGGGTTCGATTCCCGCAGCTTTGTCTGACATGACAGAGTTGTCACACAGTCTATGTGTTGTACTTTTTCCAAAACTACATAATTCTCAAATAATTCCCCAAAAAGAGATAAAATCATCAAAAATAACCATAACATAATTTAACCACAATTTTTTCTCATGCCTTTCACTTCCATCATAAAGTAACCCCTAATTACCTCAAAAGTAAGGATCATATAAACCCAAAAGGTTCTTTATAACTATGTCCACAAAAGAACAGATAACTATTCCTTGAATAAAATTTTCATATATTAAACATCAGGGTTACACATACTATAAGAATCTTCTAATGTAACCCCATCATCAAAAGAGAAGTAATACTCTTAAAAATTTCAACATAACTCTTGATGCCCTTATATGTTGACATCTTACTCATTCAACATTATTCATGATCCATTAACCATTCCTTTCCAACTTATTCTGAAATACTTATTTCCTACAAACAAAATCATGAATCATATCCTAAGATTCCAAAATAGGAAAACAATAGTTATGAAATAATCCATACCTTTGATTGGTCATTTTTAGTTTCTTCATCCTCAATCGGAATGGCATTAGGTATTGGTAAACGAACATTTGTATGATCTTGGTGATCCCATTCAAAAAACTTCCTCATAGGACATGTGTTTGCATAATGACCATGCACACCACATTTAAAACATTCAATTGATCCCTCAGAAAGAACGTCATTCCCTTTCCTCGAGTCAACTGGATGCTTCCTTTTTCCATGGTAGGTTCTTGCTTTATGAACTTCATTTCCACATCTATAGCATATTTCTGTCCCTTTGAAACATTTTTCTATGTGTTTCTTTCCACATTTTTGACACATTGGTTTTTGAACACACTTACGTTTATGATTATTACCTGTAGTTTCGTAGGTATTTGTTTCTCACATATATGATTCCTTAGAGAAATCACCAAGGTTTAGGTGGTCAATCATGACTCCAGATAGTTGGTTGAGGACAATCACAAGAGTTCTCATTTCAGCTCCCATATCATTCAGTTGCTTGCTAAAAAAACTGTCACAGTTTCCTTCGCATCCACTGTTACTTTGGTTCCTGCTAGATCCAGCCATTTAATAAAACCAAAAAGGTCAGTGTGAGTATATCAAAAAAACCATCATGTACTAATAAGGAAGATAAACACTAAGATATACTTACTCATTCACTTTATCTAAAACTAGGACTCTTTCTGAAATCCTAACCAATATGGTAATGTCACTTATGCTTAAAGAATACCATAACCTCTATACATATCTAAACCGACCTTTGATACCAACTATAAGGCCACAACCTTAAACCTTACATAATATTGAATTAAATGAATAATTCACATTGAGGATATTTTTAGGTTTAGAGTTTTAGAGAATTAGTACAAGACTATTACATCTCAAAAGATTACAAAGTAGACACTTCCACTTAGTTTCCATAAAATAAAACCTCTTAATAAGAAACATGTCTCGTTCCATGTTTTAGATAGCATGACTATCCCTTGATCCCATCCTTCACCCTATTCCACATTAAGTCCAATGAAAAACATTTCAAAAAAAACTTGGGGTGAGCATAAAAAGCTCAGTAAGGGATACACAAAGAATGAAAACTGTTAGTTATTCAAAACAACAAGTAAACCATGTATACTTTATCAATGTAATACCTTCACCTTTATGAAGTAGTAAAAACTCTCCACTGAATAAAATATCATTACTTACCCTTTTGTAACCAAAGGATTACCATAAAACCCATATAATGAACACATAACATATAAAGGTAACTTGGGTCATAAACATACTTAAGTGGAATAACCATACGGTCGACTTCCACACATATCACTTAATAGAATATCCATACGACCAACTTCCATACATACTTAATGGAATAGCCATATGGCCGACTTACATACCCAATGCATTGGAGGATATAACGTAACCACTCGTCCTAGTATTCACGGCACCACCTGTCATATGGTTTATCATGTAAACACCCATAAAATGTCCAAGTACCATCATTACACATAAAATATTGAAAATATTAACATTTCAATAACAACATTTCATTTGAAATCACAATAAGTAATTCCAAGATATTGAATTAAGCAATCCATTTTCAAAAACCATTTAAAAGAAATTTTTGAATCAAAGTGTCCCATACCACTTTGAAGCTTTTAATGGAATTATAATTTTAAAACATTAATGTACATATAAATAAATACTTAAAACCATTATGAAAACATTGACATTAAAGATAAATATTTAGAATAATGAATATTTAAACACATTTAAAACGATATTTTTATTAAAGTGTTTTTAACAAAATGAGAGACTCCAGAATACAAATAATTGCAGAATAACTTGTAATTTGAGCTTCATAATATCATGAGAATAAAGGGATTCATGATGTAATATGTCAAAGGATAGTATACACACCATATAAGAGTGAATTGGTGCATAACAACAATGATGTCTCAATTGAAATGTAAATTGAGAAGAAATCCATTATCAAGATGGTATCCTTAAATTAAGGATAAATCTATCACATAATTATGTGTGAGAAATATAAATACTCCCAATATAAGTGGATATTACGTGTGAAACAATCAGAAATAATTATCACATAATCTTGGAAAAAAAAAACCAATGACATAGATATTTAACTCAATGAAATGATATTGAGTTATGATTTCCCATACAAGTTCGTAAGAATTTATCAATGATATGATTATGTGTAGAAATAAAACATCCACAAAAATGTTTGTGGAAATTACAAAATAGTGATTCCACACATAATATTGTCATAATAAAATCAATAAGTAGAGGATTAACCCAAAGAATTTAATGTGGGTTAAGAAGTTCCCTTACAGAAACTTGACAGCCTAACGACGTCACTTTAAAATTCAGAAAATGAGTTGATGAGAGATAAAAAGGGTATGTCATCACTTGGTAATAAAATTTAAATCAATAAGGATATAGAAGAAAATATCCCAACATATTATTATGTTAATTAAAAGACATGAAAAAATAAGTCTTTAACAAAAAGAGGAGGGTGAAAGGTTCCCTTGCCGACATGGGTATCTTTCGAGACATGCACCCCGTGAAAGAAGTACAATACAAAATTGATGTAAATACTCATAAATGAAATTATATTACACAATGAGTAAAATAATGGGCAGTACATACACCACTCAAAGGAAATTGTGGTAAATGTAGCATAAATCTCATGGGAATAAAAGTGAGATGAAAAATCCCTTACGGAAACTCGGCAGCCAAACGGCGCCACATAAAACATACAAAAATGGATTGATGAGATCAAATAGGGTCTCTCATCATATTAAAATAATGTTTACAGAAATTGGAATATAACAGAACATCCCCCAACATAACAATGAGGAGCTTAAAAGAAGTGACATAAAGGAGAGTACTTAAAAAGAAAGAGAGAGGTTAGATCTCTTACGAAAATTCGGCAGCCTAACGGCGCCACTCGAAACTTCCAAAATGGATTGATGAGAGATAATAGGGTCTCTCATCATATGAACATAAAAATTAAAGTAAGAGTAATATAAAATAACATCCCAATAACAAGAAAGAGGAGCTTTAGAAGGAATGACATAAAAGAGTGTACTTAAAAAGAAAGAGAGGAGTAAGATCCCTTACCTTGGGTCCGACTTGATTCGATCATTCTTTAATCTCATGAATAATAAATATGAGTTATATTCTACTTAATTAAGAACCTTTTTCAAGTTCATTATTCCTTTTATATCACTTTTTACCATGTCATTAACATTATGTAATCATTTAAGTTAATAATATTTGTTTTGTCGATATTTGGTTCTTAAGTCGAAAGTGGACTTCATACAATTACATGTTGTCCGTCTGGTCAAAGGTTCATTAAATCCAGAGTTGTATTCATGAAGTAGATAACATATATATCATATAAATCCAGTATATTCTTGCATTTATAATATTACATAACATTTAGTGTTATGAAATGAAATGCACCGTTCGTGGAGACGGTAAGCCGTACGTACACATGAACGCTACTTCCATTTCTATTTCATATATAATGGAATTAAAACATAATGATACATAATAGTATTTTAATTCCAGTATGGTATCATATATAATATCATAAAATATAGCCTTCATACGTACCACATATGGTATTAATGAATCAAATCACTTTGAGGGGGCGGTAGTCCGCACTACCTTAAATGAAGATATCGCGTTTACCCATAATGCAAACCATAAAGGTATGCCATAAATGAAAAATACAGAAGCTTAAGTAAAAACATAAACATATAATATATCAAATATAAATATAGTGTCATCTTAATGGCCACCATTGAAGGTGTTATAAGAATGTTGAACAATCATCGTTTCGGGAGGCAGAAATTTGCCATCCACGGAAACAGTATGTTCTTTAACCATTAGATGTAGGTGTTTCTAAGTGTATATCGAATACATATTATAAAAACAACCTAGTATATTTATTATAATCTATTTTTTACAAAATAAATGAATAAAAATAGTTTAGGGGGTTGGAGAAGCAAAATAAAACAAAAGGACTCAAGCGAAGACATTACCTTGAAATCGGGTAACTTCCTTTGATTTGAGCTCAAAGGCTTCCTTGGAAAGGATTCTTCCCAAAGTGAGGCTTCAAAGAGTTAGAGAGGGATGTGGAGAGACAAAATGGGAAGGGTTTGGCCGATCCAAAGGCTTTGGAAGTGTGGGTAAAGAGGTAGAGGTGGGGGCCTTTTATAAGAGGAGAGGAGGGGCACTCCTAGAATGGTATAAAATGTAACTTTATTTTCAAATGAGTCTCGGATTTTAATGGTCCCACATTGATGTGTTTCAAGTATAAGGTGATAAGGGTTCGAAATAAACCCATAAAATAGGTTTTGAACATGTGTAGGACTTAGATGGTACATTATCTTTCCATTTTATTTAAATCGTTAAATAATGAGGTCATCGCTGCATCATCATGATGTCATAAATAATTTAATTTATTTAATGTCTAAAAATTATAAAACAAATACAATGATGTAGGAAAATTTTTTATCTTTACAATGAATATTTATAGTCCAAAATATCATGTATTTATACAAAATTAAAAAATATTTTACTCAGATGATACATTCTTTGTTACATTTAACATTCTTTAAAAATAAAAAGATAAACAGTCACTTTCTCACAAATGTTATTCCATGGGGCCCCAAAGTTTGGCACAAGGCATCCCATGGCCGGAAATGAGACAACCAGTAGCCTTAGGACACTTTTTATGGTCATTTTTTATTATTATTATGTTATCTTATTATCTTTATCTACCCGATTACTCATTAATCAAGATAATTAAAGATAATTACCATCGTTAATATTCATAATTTACAAAAACAAAAGATTCTTAATTACATAATTTGGGCCTTCTGATTCCAAATATTTAATTCATTTTAACAAATTACAAACACATAAATTGCAATAATTAATTTTAAAAAAACTTCCCGTTGTCAAAACAAATAGCGGGTTTTTAAGAAACAATATTTATGAAAAGATTGGCACTTGTATATGCCTAATTCCAAAGTGAAATTAATCCCAATGACCATAATTGAATTACATGGTAAAAATATATTCTAATTAAACTTTAAAACAAATTAAAAAGATAATATAATCATATAATTAAATTATATGAAAAATAAGTTTTGATGTAAAAGGCAGTATTTTTCACTATTCATTGAAAAATGAACATTCTCAGAAAAATACCAAAAATTAACCCAAGGTAAATTTCAATGTCCCAATCATAAATAATATGTTTATTTTAAAAAATAGAGCTTATAAAATTTTCAAAAAGTGGATTTAAAAGGGGTTCGCCCTCAAAAGGCGGTTAATTGACCTTTTAAAGAATATTAGAGTGTTTACGCTTAAAAACTGGATTCATTTGCATTTTTCATCCTCTAAAATTTATTGTAAAGAGTAAAAATATTTGAAAAACATATATAATCATTTTGTAGTTAGTTCTATTCATTCTCGCCATTACAACGGCTAGGCATTAACTACCATTTAAAATAATATTATTTTATTATTATAGTGCAACATAAGATTCCCAAGAAACTCGTTGTTGCATATTGGGTACGCCATAGAGAATAGCATCCCCTTTAATGTAATATTAATATTTTATTCACAAATATGGATAAATATAAAGATGTAATATTCTTTATTTACATGGGGTGTTACATAGTGTCCCTCTAAAAGATTTTATAATTAGTAATATATGTTTGTTAGTACCATTCATCCGTACTAAAAAACTCAATATGAATTTCTTACATCGAATAAATTGTTATGTGGTATTATAAAAAAAATTATGGAATCATCTAAAATCATAAATATCATATTTTAATAAAATTATTGTAAATTAATTTTATAATAGATTGATATTATATTAAATTATTTTTCCAAAATTATAAATGGGGATATGTATAGCATATGTACTTGAATATTTCAAATCTCATAGTGAATTATGTATAATTAAATAAAAACATTTGATGAATGAAAATATTGAAATTATTAAAGAAGAATTAGTGTCACTAATTTCAACTAAATGTTGTAATTTCAATAGTATTCATTGGGGTGACATTATATTAAAATTTTAATTATATTAATTTATTCTATTTTTTAATTAACACCATTTAATAGTATCATGAGGAGAAAAAACATGAAAAATATATAATGTTTATCATGATGAATAAAAAAATTTAAATGATTTTATGGAAATGCGATTGTTTTTATAAAATAAAATAGAGTCTATGTCAACACAAGGGGAAATAATCTATGTATAAAATGCATAAAATCGATGGGTGAGTTGGTTATTGGTAGTGTTTTCTTAACCCGAGGTTCAAGGATCGAGTATCTAGCATAGAATTATGCACTATATGGAATTATAACCTCACATTGTCCCCTCTACCCAATTTGGAACTGGCCGAAGCCCACAGTTGGACACCTTGGGTTTCGATAGAGTGGTCTGGCATTTAAGTGGTGAGGACGCACCTATACCACATTACCCGAATACACGTTTATCACTTGGTGAGATGATGGTGATTCATATAAAGTGTGACCTAGTTAGAGATTCTCATAATTTTATGCTCCTTCTTTGATTTCTATAATGGATTCATTTAATCCAAAATGGGAATTGGCATTGAATGATGATCGATCTATGTTTAGGGTTTCTATCAAATCTTAAAATCCTCAGAAACCCACTCTTTCAAGGAAAAATTGTTTATCATTTCCATATGTGATTTTTGATTCTTCAAATCATGTTGGGTTGGATTCATCGCGGTCCTCTAATGTTAAAAAACATAAGAACGAGTGGATTTCAGTTTTTTCTTATCCAGAGTCCTTAAGATAAATATTTTATCTATAAATGATTTCAATTCTTGTCCATGCCATATACTCAAAGGGCTATAGAACCTGGTCCTTTACTGATCTAAAAACAGGGTGTCTCATTATTGGGGAAACCAAGGATTATAGTTAATTCCTATTAGAATAGGGTATTTCCACATCATCTTCCATTCTAAGGATTCTCTGAACATGGAATGGGGATTTGTTAATCATTATCTCAAACCTGTAATTCTATGGTCCTCTAAATGGAATGTGAATTTCAATCCATTCAATCTGATGTAGCCCAATGCTAATATATGTTTCAGGCTCCATGGTCTGAATTTGTTATATTGTCCCCTGAGTATCCCCAATGACCTGGGCTTATGAATTGGTACTCCCATCATATTCGATCAAAGTCCCTGTATAGAGTGTTTGGGTTATTTACAAGAATTATTGAGGAGGTTAACCTGGAATGAATATGTCCCCATGTAATTCCCTTCCATGAAAATGGTAGGGTTTCTAAAGACAAAGTGTATAATGAGAATGTTCCACTACTTTTTGATGATGTATGCTAGTGGGGAATTTAGTTTCAAATTGTAGGGTTCTCCAGAGAGAAGTAAATATTTATCATAAGTCCATGGATTGGACATATGTCATTACTAATTGAATGAGAAAGCACATTCAGGTTGAAAAAGGGGCCACTAAGAAGGATAATGGCTCTCTAATCCTCAACAAGGATCATCCTTTCAGAGATCCTTTTTTCTCAAATATGGACCTTCACCAAAATTAGTGCACTCAAGAGATGATATAGTGGTGGATGATGAGAATGATAATGATGAATCAACCAGTTCCCCAACCAGGATTTTTTTCTCTAGATGAGATGGTATTTTTTATAGGCCATTTCAAATTATGTTTACAATCTAACCATTATTCTCCAAAATAAATTGGAGGAAAATATATTTTTACAGGATTCTTCCGATGTTATCAGAGTGTTTTCTATCGTGCATGAATGAGGAGAAGTGAATTTCTAACATTGATGTCCCTAACAAATTGGAAAGTACAACAAATTTTCGTCATTTACAAATATCACTGCTTATAGTGAAGTAGTCTAAGCCAACACAGTTTCTCTGGAACCAGTAGTGAATTCTACTTTACCCTAGGAAAATTCTCTTAGTCCTTCATTGAATAAGGACCCTTGTAATCTAGTTAATACCTATAATGGTACACCAAAACATAGAAATTCATTAAAATTTGTATGTGCTCAGGTTTCCTTCCCAATGGTTCCAAATGATTTTTTAGAACCAATGGAAATCATTTTTGGTAGTGTTGGAGCCTTAATAGATAGCATTGGATCTGTTACCTATGATGGTAAACCTCCACCAATTCCAAATGATATCTATTCAGATCTCATGGAATACAAGATAGCTAGTGTGGGTTCCCCTGATATTTTTTAACAAAACTATGTTAGCTAATGGTTACACTGGCCTACTTATCTAAACTGTAATGGGAGATCCAAAAACCCATAGTAATAATGACTTCCTACATGGTTTTTTAGCTCGAAATGGATGGTGAGAAGACCCCCCAAAGAAGGCATGCTTAATGTTGAAGGTTCCAAAAAAGTGTTAATCAACCCCATAATCATGTTTAAACGAAGATACTATTCTATAATTTCAAGGGGATAGACAAAATAGACACAATAAGATCCCATAATATTTTTACTCAAATTTGTAGCTTTATTTTTGTTGGTATCTTTTAACCTAATAGATTTCTCTCTTCTAGCATTACAAATCTAGAAAACATGGGGTTTCATTTGGTTAACTCTAATAATGGCATGTCAAAGGTTAAGAGGTATTGGTTTATGGAATATTACTTCATATTTGACATCTCCCTAGTTTCTATAAGTGATTAGGTGTTCAGTTGTTCTTTCATGTATCTCGGTTCTCAATATTCATGTTCCATTGTGATTTATCATAACAAAAATCATTATCGTAGAAGATTATGGCCTGATATTTAGGAGCTCAATTCATCTATTTATAGTCAATGGTATGTACATGTTGAATTTATTATATTATGAATCTATATGAGAAGATGGGGTCCATGTCTATTGTTATTTTTCTATGGAATTTATAGATTTACTTAAATATAATTGGTTGTTTCAAGTTAACCTAGTTGGGTCTAAATACACAGGGTAAAAAAGTATTTTAACAAGATTGTTTCCAGAAGAATTGGCAGGACTTTTTTAGAGAGGATTTTCTTGAATCATGGGAATAAAAGTCTTGTACAACCATATCTAGAATCAAATAAAATCATCATTACATTTTGGATGACATAGTGGGTAAGGATCTTAGGCCTCATTTATCTTTTAGGTTCAATAATGCTTAGATTTTACACCCTGAGTGTAAACCCATTGTGGAACAGACTTGGAATTATTTGGATTGTAGTAAGGATGAATTTTTTGGTGTTATCAACATTAATCTCCTTAAAAGTGCTCTAAAAATTTGGATCAATGATCACTTCACATCCATTTATCAGGAAATATCCTCGCTTGGGGTCTCTCTCTAAAATTTGAATGATCAAAGAACCATGAGTGAATTCTCTAATGGTGTTCATTTATAATTTGAGTGTGTTTATAGGATAAATATTCTATTAAATCTCATGGATTCATTACAAAGGGATATTTTCTGGGACAATTGGATGAAATATGCTTATAGTAATTCCAAATTTTTTAATTCACATAAGAAAATCAGGAAGGTCTCTAGTTTATTATCTTTGATTTAAAATGGAGGTCATATTATTGAACATAGGGGGATCTATCTAATATTATTATTTCTTATATCAAGTGTCATTTCAATATCCCTACCCTTTATATGGAACCATTAGAGGGTATCATTCATAGAATTTGGGATCATCATGACTACAACAATCGTTCCATTATTCCCTTAAATATTAAGATTAGTGAATTGGACTTCTATCTTATGTCTGAATTTTCTCCGATCCCAGATGGTTTTGGTAATCTCAATTTCCAAACATATTGGGAAATTATTCATACTTATGTCAACATTCTTACTATTCATTTATTAAGGGTGTTCTCCCCCTCACGGCCTAAATACCACATATATGGAATTGATTCCAAAGGTGAAAAACTCCAACAAAATTCATCTTTTGGGATAATTACATTGGATAACACTATCTAAAAAAATCCTTGGTAAAATCATTAATACAAGGATGGATTTGATTGTAAGAAGTATTGTTTCTCCCAATCAGTTTATTTTTATGAAGGGTAGATCTATCTAGTATTGTCTCATCACCAATTCAGAATGTGTTATCTTGTTAAAGAAATCCATTATGGGTGGAAATATTGCTCTGATGTTTGATGTCATGAAAGCCAATGAAATCGTGGACTATAAGTAAATATACAGTGTACATGATATTTTTAGCCATAATTTTATCTTTAATTCTTGGATCAAAACAATTTTCAGATATTTCCACATATCTATCCTCATTAATGGGACCCTAATGTGGTTTATTGACCATTCTAGTTGAGTAAGACAAGTTTACCCCCTTTCTACTATTATTTTTCTTCCATAACAAATGATTATCTTAGCATAATTTTCTCCATCATGTTATGAAATGGGAAAATTAAGGTTATTAATAATAGAAAAGGTATGAAAATTCCTACTCACATTTTTTGTTGATGAAATTATGATTCTCACATATGTTGATATGATAAAAATCAAGAATATCAAACAGGCTCATTCTCACTATTCTCTTGTCTTTGATCAAAATATAAGCTTGAATAAATCTATTTTTACATTTCCATGAAAATATTTACCCCGAGGAAGACTAATATTATTAGAGAGATGGGAATTCATAAGGGGTTCCTTCCTTTCACCTATTTGGTGGAGCCTTTATTTGATGGGAGGCCTAAATCTATCTATTTCATAGATATCTATAGGAGGGGCAGAAGGAAACATTCCACATTGATTGGGAAAACACTCTTCATGGATGGGAGGGTTTTCTTGTTCAATTATGTTATTGTGTCCCATTTTTTTACTCCTGTTTGGTGTATAAATAGACTATTTCTCCCATAAATAATAGAAATATCTTTATAAATAACTTCACCTTGAGTGGAAACATTCTTTAAAATTTTTCATATAGACTCTTGGAGTAATTTTTTAAACCTTACGATGTAGGGGGTTTAGGAATAAAAATTATTCAGCTTTTCAATGATTATCTTATTTCATCTGTTATATAGAGACTCTTCAATAGAAATTCTGTGGCCCTTTCTTTCCATTGGGGTATATTTATGAACAATATTAACATTGGATCATTTAACCATCTGGATTTCTATGTGTGGAATTACTTCAAGTCCATTATTGCCTCGATTGACTCACAATTGAGATGGTTGGTTTCCAAGGATTCATTTCTTGACTTTTGGTGAGCCAATTGTACTGGTACTTTGCAAGAATATTTGATGAAGGATGATTACACTATCTTGTATTTGAACATATCTATCATGGAATTTCTTGTTTAAATAGAGGGGATTCCGAATAAAATTGTTAACATTGTTAAAAATTATTGATTCTCTAACAAGGTGGATGTATAGGCACAAAGTCCTCATGCTAACACATTACAAAATTCTAAGAAGTGTTACTGGTTATATTTACAATACATCATGTACTCTCAGTGGATGGAGGGGTTACAAAATAATTATATCAGTCCATCTCAATCCATACTGGCTAGGGAGTATCCCAAAAATAATTAGTATAGATTATTGTTATGAATATTATTGAATCACTTTGTGCTCATCATGTTATCTTTGTCACTAGTATAGGGAGGGTGTAGACCACTCTTACTTAGTTGTGTTTCTTCTACTGCAATGTGGAAAGCCATTGGATATGAGTTTGATTTCACTATGTCGATGGTGGTCTCTATCTGTCATTTTATGCATAGCTATGGAAACATCTCCCTTTCTAGTTAGTTTCCTGGTCTCTTCATGGTCACTTCATCAAAATTTATACATTATATCTGGTACACCCGAAACTAGATTCTCCATGATTGTGAGTCTTTATCGGCCTTCAAATCCATCCCTCAGGTACATTATTCTATTCATGATGCTAGCATCCCATTTTATCACTTTTGTACTAATGTAATAAATTATTTGAATATTCATAGCGTAATTGGAGTGTCTTGTTCTTTTTGGCCACAATATGGTACACTGGACATCTTATTACAACAACCACTTTTATTATTGATTAAATTATACTTTGATGGAGATTCTTGAGGTAATATAGTTCCCTCCTGCTATTGTGTTATCTTCAGGGATCATCAAGGTGGTTTTCTTGGATGCATTCATGGTTTTTGTGGTTTCTCCACTACAATAGAGGTGGAGATTCTTGGTATCATTGTCACGATAAAGCAAACCAAGAGACATGGGTGGAATAATATTCTTCATGAATGTGATTTTAATAATATTATTTCACCTATCAGGATGAGATCATTATACATATAATTTAATATCACTAATCATTGGATCAACTTCTTATATTTTCTTCACTCCATGATCCATATAATTACTCACACATATAGAGAATCTATCATGGTGGAAAATGGCCTTGGAAATAAAGGTGTCAGTAGAGTTGATGTTCTTTTATATGATTAACTCCCCAATGAGTTATTCTCACTTATTAAGAGGGATTTTCATTAGACTCATATTTTTAGACTTGTTTATGTTGGTTCATTTTGTTCAATAATGGAACCGTTCATTTAATGGGAAGGTCTAATAATTTTTTTTACATATATGTATAATATATGATTAAAATTTTAATGTGAAAATGACGTAGAACAACGCAAAATTTGATGAAGATGGTTAACATGGTCACAAGGATTAATTTGAACTTTATAATTACAAATATTATCAAAAATGATAATTGTGGTCACGATGATGTACAATAATATATGAAATATATAACTCTATAAGACACATGATTATATTTTTAATCAATCATATTTATAATCTTGTTAATTATAAAACATTATTTATAATGATAATTTAATAAATTAACAGTAATATACATTATTAAATTAAATTTTTTTCTTTATCACCATTTATTATCTAATATTTATATCTTTTTATATAAATAATATCACTATTGATATTATTGCATTATATATTTTGATTTACTAATATGTTTTGAAAATCAATAATGTGAAAATAAAAATTAAATAAAATCATATGTAACAAACTATTAAAATTAAAATAATCATTCAATGTATTGGTATAATAATATAAAACACTATAGGATGATTTACACTAATCAAATTCACATGATTTTTTTTTAATAAAATAGTGATAAAATATTATTGGATATAATGGGATTTGATTTATTAATGGTCCTGTCAATAATTTGGCAATATATACTCATGTCTCACCAAATTGAATTGAATTAAATTTAATGATTTCAGATAATTATTGTCAAACTTATAAAATAAATACTTAATTGATAAATAATTAATTTTATACATATCATAAATTTAAATACAGTGAAATGGGAATTATGATCATCTTTTTAAAAGTGATAAAAATTTATAAATTTGAAATATTGATAGTTATAAAAGATTCTATACTCAGTACATTGATCATCGTTGAGGAATTCTTTATATGAGTGAATATGAATTTGTCACAATTAAAATAAAAAATGAATAAATACATTAGCATAATATTTATTTTACTAGAAAAATGAGAGGCGATGAATCAGTGGTTATTAATCATTAATGAGTATAGGATAATCTCAAAATATGTGAGAATACAGACATTAATATGAATATTAGTTTGGGTGTTACAATGTACACTAATGTTAGAAGAATTGAAATATAGAAAATTATTACTTTTAGGATCTATATTATATTAGAGAAACCTATGAAATTTGTATCATAATAACGCAATTATTATATAATTACTAATAAGTTACATGATATTTATTTTATATATTACACAAAAAAATTATTAATGGGAATCCAGGGTAACTTGGTTCCCAATAAAGGGCACACAGATGTTTCATATTCTATTATACAATGCAGTCTAAACCTTGTACAAAGACACTATTTTTTTAATTTAAAATATTTAATTAACATAAAAATATTTTATACTAGGACTTAAGGTAATTATTTCCCCACACCTAGGTTGTGTGATATATACACCCCCTTCCCCATTTTATTTTAGAAATCCTCCTCCATAATCCTCCCCTAGTGTCTTTTTTTGAATATATTATGTGGAACCATGGCCTACTTGTATGAACCCAGATATTCGTTTCAGGTATGTTTTTCCCTTTATCTAGAGCTTTTGAGAAAAATGGAGTTTCTGGAAATATTTTATGTACACGATGTGTACTTTCAATGTACATGCCGTGTACTCTTTTCCCGCCCGAAGCTGTGTACTGGCCATGTCCGGGCCACACACACGGTGTGTAGCCGTGACATGGAGGCCGATTTTGGAGGAGTACAGAAGAAACCTAGTACCCACCAAATAATCTAAAAGTACACACCATGTACTTTTTTTTCATTAAACAGACCGGGGTCACGGCCGATCGGCATAAACATCTTCTTCTAGGTCTGGTTCGACCGAGAGACGTCGTACAACCGCGAAACTTCTCCGGATTGCTGAGCCTCCATCTGTTGGCCGATTTGACTGTCGTCGATTGCATTGGAACAATGACAGTGAGTTCTTCTTTCTTCTTGAGTTTCATTCCTTGATTTCTCCGCGTTTCCATGTTATCATGGTTTGATCTTTTTGGACGTTTTCACAAATCTACAATGTTCAAGGGATAATCATTCGTCGTGGTTCATGTATATCGATCTCCTATAATCGAGGTAGGTGGTTTGGGCCTTACCGTTCAAAGTCATTGAGTTTTATGTACATATTCCACTAATACCCGTGAACGGGGTATTGGATGTTGATCTTTTTTCCCTTATTGTTTTCCTGCCTTGCATGTATACTTGTGTAGAGGTAAATTAATCAAGTTATAGGATATTTTGTTGTGCTTGGATGTTTTTCCCATGCTTTGTTCTGTTTATGACCTTCGGGTTTCGCTTTACATTGGCTGTTACACCGGTTTCCATGACCTGTGTCTATAGGATAGAGTGTTTTTGTATAACATGCTTGTTTCCCTATATACTATTATACAAATAGATCTATATGTGTACTTTGGTTAGCCAATCATCTCTACAGGTGTACTATGGCCTTATAACATTATTATACACCGACCGACTTGGGACTGAGAGAACCTGGTGCTCTAGACTATATGGGATAGACCATGTGAGCTTCCCAATGTGTCTTAGATATTATAGACTACATGAGGGTAGATCAAGAGATATTCCTCATAGAGTCTTGGACATTATAATACAGGGGATGGACTGAGTGAGCTCCCAGAGAGACTTGGATTATTATAGATTAAGGAGGGTAGACCGAGTACGCTTCCATAGAGAGACTTACCTTGTTTGTTTTCTCATTAACAACCTTCCCAGGATATAGGGGGAATTGACTGAGTGAGCTTCCTCAGAGAGTCTGTTGTATACCTAAGGCTATTGGAGGAATTGACCGAGATAGCTTCCTCAAAGAGTCTCTAGAACTTGGTGCTAAGAGGGTTAGACCGCGTGATCTTCCTCAGAGAGTCCCTGAATACCCTATACTAAAAGGTGAATGACCGAGTGAGATTCCTCAATGAGTCTCATAATGTCATATGACCAAACCAGAGGGGTTAGGCTGAGTGAACTGCCCAGAGGGTTGTGGTACATCTTGGATAGGACCAGAGGGGATGACTACGAGTACTTCCCAGAGGATTTTCTTGCTTGTTAGCTGTTTACTTAAATACTATTGTTGGTTGTGGATTTGATTACTCTTGTGTACCATCATGCTTTACTTCTTACTGTTTACTGCCTACTGCATTGTTGTTGTTATTTACTTCTTACTATACTTTTACCTGCCATATACTCACTTACTATTTGGAACAGATCTTCGGGTGGGTGCATATTGGGATTTTATCTCACACCCTATTTGGGCCATGATTTTGGGCCCAAGCAAACTATGTTGTTTAAGGTATAGAAAATGTAATGTGCACTTCGAATTCTGGTACTTGATTGCGTGGAGCAGGAGAGAAAGGGACCAGGCTCTGGCTTGCGATGCTGCGGAGCTATTTACTTTTATTTTGTACTTGTTTTGATATTGTGGTGTTTTTCACCATTGTGACTTGTTTGGATGCTTTCTTAGATATGTATCTTGCATCATTCCATATATATACAAATGTGCTCCAGTTTTTTGATTTAGTCTTTTGCTGTTTCTTATTGTTGGTTATTTACTGCTTCCGCTATTGCATGTTTATTTATTTCTGTTGTGTACTCTGCCAATGAGGTCATAGTTTCCCCACTATCAAACACAAGGCCCTCGCGGCTATTCAGCAGCCTCTGGCATTTGGGGAAATTCTCTTGAATCCATGTGCCCATCGGGTACGGGGTGCCTTTAGGTGGCTTCCAGAACTGGGACGTTACAATGTGGTATCAGAGGAGTTCTTTTTAACTTGATTTACTATTTGGAGACTTTATCCTGGGATATGACAGATTTGGTATGTGGTAATAAGTTTTTCCCCGGAGTAGCTAACCTGTGTATAGTGAAAAGTAATACTACCTCGTTTATTGGAGTTTTCTGGTATTGAGATTTTACAGCTGAAATGATTTCAGCTATAGTGATTCACATGCATTGTGTAGTTATTGTTTGGATACCACGGTTCTATTTTTGTTGCAACCCGATGAGATGAGGTTATTCCATCTCATGCATCATATAGGCACTTGTTAGAAATCACATTCCATGCATTCGTTCCATTCAATCAAAGGTGCATTTGCGATTTCATGTTGTTGTGATAGACTCTGTGTAGATTATGCGCACTGTTGTGATTGATGCTTGATAGAATCTATGATTCCTTGGTAGAGGATTTTTTGTATTGTACATTGCTTAAATGAATGCCAAATTTTGATTCTTATGTGTTATTGGCCCTCTTGAATTGGAAATTGGTGGATCATGATCCTTTTTTCTCTTATCAATGACTGTAGGAGATGCCAAGATTTGATTCACAGAGAGTATGGGCCCTCACATATCGGAATTTTTCACCTCTTTTCATTGTTTCTGTGTTTTCTAGGCTTCTGTGCAGTTTCTGAGCTACTTCCCAGAAAAACCCAGAATACATGGTGTGAACTTTTTGACTACACACCGTGTAGTTTTTAGACTGTGTCACTAAACGTGTGAGAAGGGAAAAGCTGCTGTAGAAATTCCTTCATGAACACGCCGTGTGCGGTAGGTACACGCCGTGTACCTGGCCGTGTCACTAACAACACGGGGTGAGGAAGACCGAGTAGAACACGCCATGTTGGTGAAAATCACGCCTTGTGGTTTTGGTCAGGTACCCGACCATGTAACGAACTACACAGGTCGGTGTCACCTTATTCCATACGCGTCGTGTGGGTAAATAACACGCCATGTAAGCTTGTCCCAGGTACCAGGCCGTGTCACGGACAACACAGGTCGATGATAACGTCTCTTATACATGCAGTGTTTGTTCGGAACATGCCGTGTAAGGTTTATCCGTGTAGACGACTATGTAACTAACTACATGGGCCATTGAGACTGTGTCTAGTATATGCCATGTCCCTAGGGAACATGTCGTGTATTCTTCAGTTAGTTTGGACCGTGTGGGTTAGCCGTGTAAGGAGACTCGGAAAGGGGTTCTGAGTTCAAGTACATGCCATGTGTGTGGACAACACACCGTGTAGTTTGGGGTGTTACACGACCTGTCAGGATGGAATACAGTCCCATGTGAATGGCTTTAACAAAAATGTTGTGTAGTTTTTATACACGTTGTGTAGTCGTGTTTCGTAAACATTTATTGTTTCTTCCCCATGTTCCTGTTTTGTACTCCTGTATTTTAATTCCTTGTAAGTTATGATCTACGTTGTGCTTTTGATATTTCAGAGTTATGACTCTGAGACGTCCTCCAGTGGTACGTCAGTTTCCATATGGTGATCAGACACCAGATATGGTCAATCAGGGACTTCCTGTTGATCCTCCTATAGATCCTCCAATTGTGCCAGCCTTGGCACCAATAGTTATACCCGTCGATGGTGCCGATACACAGTTTAGGGAGGACTTTTTGAGGATATTGAAGACTTTTCAGGGAGTTCCATCTCCTGCCCTATTGATGGCTGAGTTGACAAGGGTTTTTTAGAAGCATCATCCTCCTAATTTATTAGGGGTTGGAGGATCACAGGCTGTAGAGTCATTGTTTGAGGCCACCCTGACTATCTTCGAGCACCTAGATATACATTCGGAGAAAATGGTAAATATGGCTATTTAGATACTCTGGGACAACACCAAGAGGTGTTGGGAGGTGACATCACAGTCAGGGCGCCAGAAGGGTATGTCATGGGATGAGATTCGACGTAATTTCTATGACTACTTCTATCCAGAGACCCTGAGGGCCGATCGAGCCCAGGATTTTGTGAGCCTGTAGTAGGGTACTATTTCATTCATGGAGTACTCGTCCCATTTTACTAAGCTGCAGCGTTTTACAATGATCCTAGCAGGTGATGAGTTGTTCCTTGCTAAGAAGTTTGAAGATGGTCTCAAGCAGGAGATCTCTTCCCAGGTGAATATCATTCAGTTGACTTCGATATCCTCCATCTTCAACCAAGTGATGATTATTGAGCTCAATCTGAGAGATTCTATAGTAGTGAGCCAGGGTGGTTCTTCATCCAGAGATGGTGTTCCTCCTACGTACAATAGGAAGCGTCATAGAGAGTCTTCTCGAGGACATTGGGGTTCGCGGGGTACATCTTCTGGCAGCCAAGATATATGCTACCAGTGCAGTAGGAGTGCACATACTAGGCCTCAGTTCCAGAGAGATCCGATGGAGTGCTGATAATGTGGAAAGATGGGCCATCTTCACCATTTTTGTCAGGTCTTCTCACCTTCACCTAGTGGTAGGGGTTCCTCAATGACCCCGCGTTCTGGAGATGCTTCGCTAGTTTCCCACCAGTCTGGGAACTGGAGTTCTCTTGACCATTCAAGCCAAGGTTGAGGTCATGGCTGTGGTGTTCAGTCACCATGTCATCAGCAACAATAGAGTGGATCAGCTCAGAGTGGTCAGCCAGGGGCGCAGGGTCATGGTGCAGGCCAGTCTTTAGCCATGGAGTAGACCTATCAGGAGCAGGATCACGACCCTTCTACAGTTTGAGGTATGATCTTAGTATCCTCAGTTTTATCTTAATCTCTTTTCGATACCAGTGCTTCCCATAGATTTATCTCTATTGTGGTTGGGGAGAGCCATGGGCTCTGTATATTTTCATATGCCGACCTGTTGACTCTTGACACGCCGTTGGGAATGAGGACATCTAGCATAAATTAGTTCCGAGAGTTCCCTCTTGAGGTTTTGGGGTGTCACTTCTTATGGGACCTATATTTCCAAGAAATATCAGGTTATGACGTCATTCTCGAGATGGACTGGTTGGTTCCTTTCTAGGAAGTTGTCGATTTCTATCACCGTAGGGTGAGTTTCGTTTCACCAGATGGAGGATCTTTTCTTCATAGAGGCTTGTAAGATGTCTAGGAGTGTAGAGCTGGACCCGAGAATCATGGGCTAGGGGAAGTTACAGCCCAGATTGCCAGTCTTTATCTGGATGACTAGCGGACTTCACAGTTAGACTTTCCCCCAGTTGTGGATCATTTTAGGGATGTCATTCCAGAGGACTTTTAGGTTTTCCTCTAGAGCTCGAGGTGGACTTCTCAATTGAGTTTGTTCCAGGAGTGGTACCTATGTACATTCCTCCTCATCTTTGTGTGGATTATCGGAAGATGAACCAGTTTATAGTCAAGAACCAATATCCCTTGCCGAGGATTGATGACCTATTAGATCAGCTTCGAGGAGATTGGGTGTTCTCGATGATCGAATTGAGGTCCTACTACCATCAGTTGCGCGTTAGAACATCAGATTTACCTCTGACAGCCTTCATGAGTAGGTATGGTCTTTGAGAGTATACAGTCATGCCATTCGGCCTCACGAACACACCAGCAGTTTTCATGGCACGGATGAACCGAGTGTTACATCCTTATTTAGACTCTTTCATCGTGGCCTTTGTGGACGATAACTTGATGTACTCTTGTACTCCACACAACCATGCTACTCATCTTGAGATCATTCTGAGTAAACTAAGAGAGCATCGGTTGTATGATAAACTCTCGAAGTGCCATTTTTGGATGGATCTGGTTCACTTCATGGGTAACGTTATATCAGAGGTTGGAGTATCTGTGGACCTAGAGAATGTTAGAGCTGTAGTTTCCTGGGAACAACTGAAGAATTTCATTAAGGTACGGAGTTTCCTAGGCCTAACATCATACTAAAGATGCTTCATTCAGGACATCTCACACCTAGCAGCACTGCTGACAGGTCTGACTAAGAAAGGGGTGATGTTTTTATGGTCAGATTCTTGTGAGTCATCCTTTCAAGAGCTGAAGGGGTGGTTGACATCAGCACTGATACTAGTCTTTCTAGTGCCAAGCAAGTGCTATACTGTTTACTGTGATGTTTCAGGTATCAGGCTAGGAGATAAGATTATGCGGGGAGATGGAGTTGTTGCGTATGGTTCTCGGATGTTGAGGCCACACGAGAGAAATTATGCTATGTACGATTTGGAGTTGGTAGTTGTTGTTAATTCCTTACGCTGTTGGAGACACAACCTTTTGGGAGATCACTTTGTGGTTTCCACCGACCACAAGAGTCTCAAGTAGATCCTCACTCGGTGCGAACAGAATCTGAGACAGCGTAGCTGGGTTTAGTATTTTCATTCCTTTGACTTCAAGCTCACGTATACGCCGGAAAAGGGAAATGTAGTGGAAGATGCATTGAGTAGAAGAACTCAGATTCAGGAAGTTCGGGATGCCAGCAGTGAATGGCAGCTTATGGATCTGTTCTATGAGATGCACTTGGAAGTGCACGACAAGAATGGGAAAATTGTCCTATCATCTGTAGTTGTTATCTCTATAGTTCTTGATCGATTATGGATTAATTAGATATCAGATTCAGAGTCCATAGTCATGATGAAGTGTGTATCATGAGGGGACCCTCTTCCTAGATGGACAGTGGGCGAGGATTAAATCTTGGGTTTCCAGGGACGCGTATGGGTGCCAGTAGACATATGTGAGGAGCAGATGCAGGATTTTCATTCCTCAATTTGGGCGGTTCATCCTGGTGTAAACAAGATGTATCATGATCTACACCGCCAGTACTGGTGGCCAAGTATGAAGAATGATGTTGGTGGGTTTGTCGTGAGATGTTCTACTTGTCAGCATGTGAAAGTTGAGCATCAGTAACTTGCATGGCTTTTTCACCAGTTACCCATTCCTGAGTTGAAGTGGAACGATGTTGCAATGGCCTTCGTGACCGGGTTGCCGAGGTCTCCTAGGGGGAACGATGTTGTTAGAGATTTCGTCGACAGACTTAAAAACATTTTTCACTTCTTGCTGATTAAGGATACCTTCAGTGTTGATGTTTTTGGATGGTTGTACATCCGGGAAATTTTACATCTACATGGATTTCCTCAATCCATTGTTTAAGATAGGGATGCGTGCTTTACTTCTTGGTTCTGGTAGGGACTTCAAAAGGCCTTGGGTACATGACTACATTTGAGTACAACATACCTTCCCCAGACAGATGGCCAGTCCGAAAGCACAATCTAGGTGCTTGAGGATATGCTCTGAGCATGCATTATAGACTTCGGTGGTTCCTGGAAGAATCATATACCTCTTGTGGAGTTCTCCTACAACAACATCTTTCAGATGACCATTCAGAAGGCACCATACAAGGCTCTGTACGGTAGGCCATTCTAATCACCCTTTTGCTGGATGGAGGCAGGAGAGGCAGCTTTGCTGGGACCTCATCTTGTTCAAGAGACCTCTGAGCAGATAGAGTTGATTTGGAAGAAGATGTCTACAACATAGTCTCGATAGAAGTTTTATGCTGATCAGCGGAGACAACCTTTGGAGTTCGAGGTTGGGGATCAGGTTTTCCTGCATTTCGCAACGAGGTTGGGACACAAGAGGATTCAGACATAGGGTAATCTTTAACTGCGGTACGTCGGGCCATTTGAGGTTTTGGAGATATTTGGGTTGGTTTCATATCGTTTGTATCTACCTTAGAGGTACCGGGCTATGCACGACGTCTACCACGTCTCTCAACTCTAACATTATTTTTTGACTTGTCTCTTGTCTTCCAACCCGAGGAGGTTGAGCTTGAAGAAGATGCATCATTTGAGGAGCATCCTATCCAAATTATCAATCGCAATATGAAGGTTTTCTGTGGGCGGTCTTTTACTTTAGTACGAGTAATTTGGCAGCATGGGAGGGTACATGAAGAGACCTGGGAGAGGGAGGCCGATGTACGATCATAGTGGCCGGAGCTGTTAGGGGTTTTTTATTCTATTCCTCTCAAGGGGAAATTCAGGGACAAATTTCTTTATGGGGGGATGTTTGTAAGACCTCTGATCTTAGTTTCAAGTATTTTTTTCCCTTTTCCTGGAGTTTTTGAGAAAAATAGAGTTCTTGGAAATTTTTAATGTACATAAAGTGTACTTTCTGAGTACACGCAGTGTACCCTATTCCCGCCCGAAGCTGTGTACTGGTCGTGTCTAGGCCACACACGCAGTGTGTATGGGTGACGTGGAGGCCGATTTTAGTGGAGTACAGAAATACCTAGTACACACCAATGACTCTAAAATTACATTCCATGTACTTTTTTTTCATTAAACTGACTGGGGTCGCGCTCGATCGCCATAAACGTCTTCTTCTAGGTTTGGTTCAACCCAGAGATGTCGTATTACCGCGAAACTTCATCGGATTCTCGAGACTCCATCTGTTGGCCGATTCAACTTTTGTCGATTGTGTTGGAACCGTGTCATTGAGTTATTCCTTCTTCTTGAGTTTCATTCATTTTTTTCTCCTCGTTTACAAGTTATCGCGTTTTGATCATTTTGGACACTTTCTCATATCTACGATGTTCAAGGGAGAATTAGTCGTTTTGCTTCTTGTATATCGATCTCCTAGGATCGAGGTAGGTGGTTTGTGCCTTACCGTTCAAGGTCCTTGAGTTTTATGTGCAAATTCCACCAATACATGTGAACGGGGTATTGGGTGTTTACCTTTTTTCCTTTGTTGTTTTCCTACCTTGCATGTATGTTTTTTTAGACGTAAATTAATCATGTTAGAGAATATTTTGTTGTTCTTGGATCTTTTTCCAATGCTTTGTTCTGTTTACGACCTTCGGGTTTCAGTTGCCTTTGGCTGTTACTGCGGTTTCCATGCCTTGTGTCTATAAGATGAAGTTTTTTTTGTATAAAATGAGTGTTTCCCTGTAGACTGTTAGCCAAGTAGCTCTATAGGTGTACTTTGGTGAGCCAAGTAGCTCTATAGGTTTACTCTGGCCTTATATCATTATTATGCACTGACCGACATGGGACTAAGAGAACTTGGTGTTGTAGACTATATGGGATAGACCGAGTGAGCTTCCCAATGATACATAGACATTATTGAATACATGAGGGTATACCGAGAGAGCTTCCTTAGAGAGTCATGTACATTTAACTCCAGGGGATGGACCATGTGAGCTCCCATAGAGTCTTGGATTATTATATAATATAGGAGGTTAGACCGAGTGCACTTCCTCAGAGAGTCTTGACTTGTTTGTTTTCACTTTAAGAACCTTCCCAATCTAGAGGCAGAATTGACCGAGGGAGATTCATCAGAGAGTCTGTGGTATACCTGAGGCTATAAGGGGAATTGAATGAGATAGATTCCTCAGAGAGTCTCTAGACCTTGGGGATTAGAGGGTTATACCACGTGATCTTCCTCAGAGTGTCCCTAACTATCCTATAATATAAGGGGAATTGACCGAGTGAGCTTCCCCAGAGAGTCTCATAATTTTGTATGACCAAACCAGAGGGGTTAGGCTGAGTGCACTGCCCAGAGGGTTATGGTACTTCTTGGATAGGAACAAAGGGGATGACTGTGAGTAATTGCCAGAGGTTTTTCATGCTTTTTAGTTGTTTTATTCACTACTATTGTTGGTTGTGGGTTTGATTATTGTTGTGTATCATCCTGCTTTACGGCTTACTGTTTTAACTATACTGCTTTATTGTTTCTGTTTACTACTTAGTGTACTTTTACCTACCATATACTCACAGACTGTTAGGCACAGATCTTCGGGTGGTTGCCTACTTGGATTTTATCCAACACCCTAATTGGGCCATGATTTTGGGCCCAAGAAGACTATGTTGTTGCAGGTATAGACAAGGGCAAGCAGCCTTCGACTTCTGGTACTTAATTGCTTGGAGTAGGAGAGCAAGGGACCATGCTCGGGCTTGCGATGTTGTGGAGCTGTTTACTTTTCTTTTGTACTTTTTTTGGTAATGTGGTTTTTTCAGTATTGTGACTTGTTTGGATACTTTCCATGATATGTATCTTGCATCATTCCATATATATACATATGTGCTCCAGTTTGTTGATTTAGTCTTCCACTGTTTATTATTGTTGGTTATTTACTGCTTCCTCTATTGCATGATTATTTATTTCCGCTATATAATCTACCAATGAGAGCATAGTTTCCCTACTATCACACTCAAGGCCCCCACTGCTAGTCGGAGGCCTCTGGAATTTTGGGAAATGCATTTGAGGCCATGTGACCAACCGGGTATGGGGCGCCTCTGGGTGGCTTCTGGAACCAGGACGTTACATTACTAATAATTTTGAGTCCTTCCTCTTTATTTCCTCTAATTTTCTAGTTATTTTTTATAATCTAGGTCACCTTGGGTTGCTATTATGAATCCCTAGGGATGAACTAAAACCAGATTTTGTGGTTCTTTTAGTATTAATATTTGTGAAGTCTTACTAGAGATTCATGGGTCCTTATTATATTTTCCACCAATGAAGAGGAGGTAGATGGTTTTAGTAATGATTCCTACCATGGACTGGGCTCCGCTTAAAAACCTGATGTTTTTTCTCTCAACATTAATTTGGTAATCAAAAGGATTGTTGGTCCCCAAAACTAATTATAGGGAGTTTTTATCATCCTTGGTTGATCACACACACATAAATAGTTATGTATATATGTATATGTATATATCTTCCTCATGAATTTTCCATCATGGAGGGGTGAATATTTTTCTTGGATTTAAATATATATATATATATATTAAACACATATAAATTTTTATGGATTAATGTGCAAGCGAGTGCAGTGTAGTTTTGAGTGGTCATCCTCTAATCAGAAAAATTGGGAATCATATATTGGTATTCACATTGTGTTTTGATCCATATCACTGAAATTTTTATTTATGAATTCATTTAGTGCTACTTATATTAAGTTTATTTAGGATTTTCATTTAATAATAGAACTAAAAATATTGAATGAAATTCAAAAATTTTATAAATGACTTCCTGATGGAAAAAAGTGATGTTTTTATGATATAACCCCTATAATATAGGTGCACATTTTTCAAAAAATAATTTATTGATAGTTGTTTCATCATGATTTTTTTTTGAAATTTTAATACGTCTTCCTATTGGATTTGATATACAGTGTGTTAATACATGGCCTTTTGAAATATGTTAAATGATATTTCCCACGTTAGTTTTTTAAAGACATCGCCATTTATTTATTATTATGTATTTATTGATTATTACATTTCTTTTTAAGCATGTGAGTTATGATTAATCATATTCCATGGGATATATTGTAAACATAATGAACCAAATGGATTTTATTATTATTTGGAAAATTAATGGCTTTTCCCTTGGACACCCTTATTTGAACCTTTTTACCCCATGTCATGGGATGTCAAACATGTATGTGATTTTTAAATCAAATTTTTAATTAAATGGAATAATTATATAGGGATGAGTGACCATAACCCTTGGAAATTATTATGTCCTTTCATGATTAAGCATGAATTTACCTTGTATGGTTATGAACATGTTAGTTTGATACAATAACACCATGTCGTATGGTATTAATCATGATAATATCATTATAAAGTTTTCCCCATGTGTTTTAAATGATAATAAAGTCACATGGTAGTTGGGAATGATTCTTGGTCTTCATATATAGTAATTTTTCAGGTGAGTATATAAATGAATTTTTAATTGATTGCTATAATGTGTGTTTGTTGAGACCATGATATTAAATGAGTTAATTATGGCTGAGAATCTAGTTTTCATGATATCCCCAATTGAGTTAAATTATAAAAGTTCTTTGAATTATTTTTTTATTCTTATGAATCATGTTTTATGAATTATTCCCATGTGATTAAATGAAGGTTATGCATTATGAGGTTTTCCAATGATTGACTCACCCTCTTGACGTGAGTATGTTAAATGAATATCTTTGTTTTGACATTGTGATGTTTAATGAATTTTTTAAATACAATTTAATTAATTAAATGGTTAATATCCTTTGGTGATAAATGTATTTATATTATAATGCCTCAAACATACTCAATTGTATTTAACCATGTTTATAGGAAGGGTGATACATGGATCCAATTTAAGGGTTCCCTAGATGGACGATTGTGTTTTTACATATAAAACAAGTGATTCACGAATTCATATTAGAATTCCATGGAAGTAATAGTAGGTTATTTTTATTTATATGTTGTGTGATACAGGGATTCATATTATAATTACATAGTTATACTCATAGGGGCTTCTGACATATATTTTTAGTGAGATATAGATCTAGTTATATCAGGGATTTAATGGGTGGACTCAAGGGGGAAATGATTATATCCCATGGGTGATACTTGGGGTTTTTATATAGGACCTCAGAGGTTAGAATCTAATGAAAATTACATTATACCATACATAGAGTGATTTTTGGTTCCTTATTGGTTCTATATAGATGGACTTGTATGGTGTTGGATTTTATTATACCTCGAGTTATGCTATAATTCTATCTTATAAATGTCAATGATGGACAAAGGTTTGAAATTTATTGATTCCTAGAATGAATCAAGTGAATCATCCTCCTAGAAAAAGAACAAGCTTAAATTATTTGTTGATTAAGCTTATAAATGTTCTAGTTTGGAATCCATGATTTTATATTTACATGGGACATTGAGTAACATGTTGGGTCTTGAGACATGTTTAATTAATGTGATCAAACCTCAATTGAACTTGGAAAAAAGAAACATTCCTAAATATTAAATAAGATACTTCTCACATAATTGTTTTTGATTGAACATATTGGGTTATTAGTGGAATATTTGTTTTATAGTATGTTAACTTATGGGTAATTTCTTACTTGTTATACATATCTACTTGATCAATTATAGATTTTCAATATGCATGTCAGATTGGGATTGACAGCTTGTATTTCATCTTACATAGATTTATATCTCACATCATACTCGACTAAATTTGGTGACCGGGTACACCTAAATTTTTTAGGTATGTGGACCTTGATTATGATTTATTTATTATACAGTGATATTGGGATAAAAGGATTGTGATGGAGGTCATGATTCTCATGGAGTTTTATTGTCGGGATTTGATGACTTTTCATTATTTTTTACTGAAATTTAATGAATGATATTAGTTAATTTTTTATATAAACTATCATCATATAGTATGAATTCATTGTATAAACTATATATTGTATTATTAAAAATTTATTTGTTGTTACAATGGTCATTCTATAATTCGATAATTGCTTTATATTTCTTACGGAGATATCAGAGTTTTATTATTTATTTACCATTTTGTACTGTGAGTATAAAGATATACTCTCCCCCAATAAATTACTATTACACCCTTACTTCATGTCAATGGAATATAGAATATGGGGAGGAAATATTGATTCCATGCAGCAAATGGTCCATCAACCTATTTATTGTAATGTTAGACCTGGATGATAAAAAAGTGGTATTAAAGGTATTTTTTTCATCTGTCACAAAATTATGGGATACTATATATGAGACATGAAATTTCTCAATGATTGATAAATAGACATTCATGGTACTTATCATCCCACATATAAAAAATAACCACGTGGTTCGGGATGGGAATTACGATTATAATGTTTGATGTTATAGTTGATGTGATTTCACGTTGGTTAAATGGTGTATTTTACTTGTCTTATGGATTTATGTATATTTATGGGGAATTATCCCATGTTATAGTATTGAAAGTATGTATGATGAAAGGTATCATTATATTAAATTGTAAATTCCCATTCTATGCATAATTCATGACTTATAGATACATTATTAGGATTACATCTATGTATCATTATGATTTTAACTGATGCTAGGATTATTTTTGTACTGGTGGATTAATATTTTTAAATTATTTTTTATTTACCATGTATTTAAATTTTTTTAACATTCTAGTTTGATTATATTTCATGATATTCATCTTTTTATCAGGATCTCAGTGTGTAATTTTTTAATATCTGGCTAGTTTTGATATATCAAAAATGGTTAGATGGTCTGAAATTTGTTGGTTGTGGTGTAATCAAGAACCAATGTAAATTGTAAGGTGTATGGGAACCTTATGATTGAAAATGAGTAACCCATTTACTCTATCCAACTATAGATCCTTATCATTCAATATAGTTATTTTTAAAATGAAAAATTACTCTAAATATAAATGTTAATGTGAAATTATTTCAATAAAAGGAGAAAAATTCCAACATTACGGTGTATTGACACCTTATGGATTGGTAGATGTCTTCCAATATGATTGAGAATTTATATTAAGATGATAAATTTGGGAATGGTTTTGATAATCATATATATTTTTATTTCAACTTTAATGGATAATTATCATTTAAATTGATCAAACAATCCAATGTATGTCAGTTGGGGCATGCTTTTATAAGATGAAAAATTATGTTTTTTATGCTCACTATAGTTAATGAACTGATATTGGATTTCTTTTTCAATAATATTGGTTTGTTTAATGGGACCCCATTAGGATTCCTTATCCATCAAATGGAATTTATATGATAAAATGAATAATTAATACGGAATTTAAATAAATTATAAATGTTTTTAAAAAAAGGAAGTTGATAATACATTCCTAATTTTTCTTTGCGTTGTTGGCTAAAGTGATCTCCATGGTACTTGTCTTGTAGAACGGTATATGAGGTCTTATTTAAAATTAATTCATATTATTAATGGATGAAGTGAATTAATGAAATGATTTTAGATTGAATCCATAAGTGGTTTCCTTTCATTAGGGCCTCATGTAATGGTGGATTATATGTTTTTTTGGTGGTTCCTTTGAATGGAGATGAGCATTTCTCCATTGGAAGTAAATTATTAGAAATTTATTAAAGGAAAGTGGCTTTGAGCCTAGGGAAATCTATTTTCAAGACAATGAGATAGTGTTGATGCGTATTAATGGTAAGGGGATGGACCTTTCTAGGTGGAGGGCTTAGGTCATGATGAACTGCATTCCATTGTCAGTTTTTTGACATTTTGAGTCGTTTGAGTGTCATTGTCCCCATAGAACATTTGGCTTTTAAAGGGAAGCCCATTTTTTGGTTGGGTGATCCTCTAATATTTCAACTTTATATGGGTGTGAGCAAAAAGTAATGATCAATTATGTTTTTTTGAAATGACTCGGGCATGGTCAACTGCTTAGGAGCTCATGTGTACCTTTCATTTCATTAGTGATGGATGTATCGGTACATGTTCTTCCTTGTAAATTTTTGATTGGGATGATGTGATATATATATATATATTGTGTGATTTATTTGGTATGTGATTTAAAAGGTTTGAATGCCTCTAGATATTACAAAAGAGCTGACATTTTCTCTTGTAAACATGTGGTATTATGTTTTGATATAGGGAATACCTATTGACTGTTAAATGATATAACAAGATGTTTGAGTTTAGTTAAATTCGTTAGGCTTGAGCTATTGAGTATGTGTTTATGAAATATCTAGAATTTAGTGTCCTGAGTGTTTATGGAATAGTTTGTCCCAATAATCTATACAACATTTCTAGAAATGGGGTTTTGACATGATGATTAGTTTATTTTCTTCTTTCATGCCAAATTATTGGATGTGGTGATCATGATTTTTGAACATCACAACATGCATTTAAGGTGAATCTAATTTTGTGTTCTTATGATCAACTAGTCTGTTTATCCATTCATTAAATGACAAGGACACTCCAATTATGTGGTTTATTGTTTCAGTTTGTGTTAATATGTCCTTCCTTGTACTAGAAAAAAACTAGGTAATTCATTTGAGTTGGGTACATTTGTTTTCGAATGACAATAAGGATGGAATGTTTTGAATATGGTCGGTGCATTCTCAGTATAAAAAATATTAATGGGGTTTGCTACAGATGAAACCTATTGGAAAATAATTGGTCTTGAATAGACTTTGGTGGTTATATTGGAATGATCCTTGAAATTCCTCACGGTATAGTCATTATGATCAGTCAAATTTCCATGGGTTGGTAGCAGAAGAAGATCTTTATTCAAATGGTCAAACAAAAATGTTATGTCCACACTTCTTGTAATGCTGGATTTACTCTTAGTGTTCTCTTCTGAGTGGTATGGTATTGTCCCATATCATGTCGTCATACTATATTCACAAACAGGGTGTCAGTTATATGTCGCTGTAATGCTTGAAAGACATTGGTCATGATCATTACACTTTTTATTATTGTACATGGAATATTACGGTTTTGTCAATGATTGGTTAGTCCTATGTGATACTTTGGTTCCCATTTTGGAACACCTTGGAAGGACTTTTGGAAACTTTCCCTATCTTTTGAAGTGACCTCATGCTGAATTTCACGGTAAAATCGTTCAATGTTCTTAGGTGTGTTGGTTACTTTCTACCAACATATCACTTTTAGTATAGGGTATGTGATACGTAGGGATAATTATATAGACTCCAATGGGTTGGATATAAGGCTAATACTGACATGTTGTTGGGATCAGATGTAAATATTTATGGCTAATGTTTCTAATAGAATGGATTCAGACTTCATCTTTTAGATGTGGCATAAAAAATTTAAATGGACATGTGTGGGTTTGATATTGCAAATTAACAGATGAAATCTGTGATAATCAGTGGGATAATGTGTTGTAAAACATATTGGTGCATGTTTGTAGGGTAATTCCTCTTGTGGTTGAAATTATCTGATTAGTCATTGGCCTATTTCTAAAACTAAAGCCTAATGTGGTAAAAACATATTGTAAAATTAATAAATAAAATCAATAAGTGATCATGTTTTTTGTTAAGCAGTAATGGGTATCAACTGCTTTTATGTTTCAGTTGTAAATCGAGTGTTGGCATGAATATTGATGGAATGTGTGTTGTTTGATTAAGAGTTGCCTTGAGTTATATTGTGTATTTCAAAATTTGGCATAACCATATGAATGAATCCCCGAAACCCCTATTAGATTGGTGAATTAATTTTTGTTTTCCCCAAGGTTTCTCCGGTATGAGATGTTTTAATGTGGGGAGTTTGTAAGATAATGTGTTTCTGAAATAGGCCAAATTCCATGGGAATATTAATTTTAGTGATTACTAGATGGTTTGTTTTTAAAATGAAATAGTAGAACATAATTAGTAATGTTGGAATTATTCAAAGTTATATTTATGGATAGGGGTCAAGGCTTGTTAACATTCCTGGGTGGATCATGGAGTTTAGGGAGTTGCAAAATGGGAAAAGATTGTTTTTAAGGATGTATATATGGAACATGGTTTTTCTGATTCATTTCAACCCATACTATGTAACTGTTTAACTTATTTTCTATTAGGAAGACACTATTATATGGGATTTATATTTTTTACCAAGCCATGCACCACGCCCGACATAGTTTTGGGTTCGGGCAGTTCCTTATCACTTTTCATTTCATGGTTGAATCAAGGTTTATAAACCATGTTAGAAAAGCCATGTGGGGTGTCTTGGTGCCTATTATTGGGCGCACAATTGGTAGAAGTTCTGTTAAAAAATTTAGCCTATATAATGCATCAAGACCATATTTTAAACAATATTAATGTTAATTAAATAAAAAAAATTCAAGAGGGGCTTACATAGATTCATTCACATTTCCTTCTTTACACGACATATTTAGCCCCTTCCTCAGGGAGCTATGTGACTCCATACTTTATCCTTCTACTCAAGAAGTGATTTCTCTATATTTCATGAGGAATGAAGGTCGACATGACAAGTTGTGTTCTTCTCCTACTTCTGGTCTCCATTTTTTAGAATTTTTTGGACTCCTCGTCACCCTAGGCCACTTTTCCTAAACAATACGGCTGACCTAATACCCAATTTGTTTGTTATTATTGTATTTTGATGTGAAGGATTCCATAGGACTCATAGATCTATATTTTATTATTTTCGGATGAAGGAGAGGCGTATGGGATCAGTTTGCCTTTTTTCTGTCGATTGGGGTAAGGTTCCAAACATGTTGTATTGTTTCACACCCTTAATTTGATAATATTATGTTTTTTTGTGTCCTTAAAACTAATAATATTGAGTATTAATCATCCTAAGTGGTGCACATACACAAAAATAAGTATGTAAATATATGTGCATATATCTTCTTTATGTGTATTCCCACATAGAGAGAGAAATTCATGACATGAATTTAGGGTTGAAAATATATATATATGTATAAGAAGGTATGTGTAGTGAGCATGGGGTGGCTGATAGTGGTCACTACCAAATCAGAAAAAAGACATAAGTTTTCTTGGTCTTATAATTGTGGTAGTATCCCAAACCTTGTCATTTTATATTTAATAAATTATTAATTACTTCATAATATAATATTATTTATCAGTTTTCTTTTAATGTTAATGTAAAACATATATTATATTATTAAATGGGATAAATTAATTGTTGATGTATGTGCCATGTTTTTGTAATAAAACCCCTCCAATAGAGGAGCGCTAACATTGTAGAAAAATGTATCGATATCTGTTATATGAAGATTTGTTGTGGATTTATTTTTTCATTAGTCTTCTTGTTGGAATTGAAATTTGTATGATAATGCATGACCCTTTGAATAATGTTAAATGATGTTTCCCAATTGAATTAAATAAGTACCGATATATGCAATTGTTATTAATAATGTAATGATTTTTTATCACTTGTTTCATATATGTGTTATGAGAAAGTCTATTCCATAAGATAAATTGTTAATCATGCAACACACCATGGTTTTTCTTATTAAATGGATCTTGAATTGATTTAGCCATCTACTGCCTTAGGTGTTCCTTCTTACCCCATGTTTTGGGATGTCCAACAAGTAATCAATTTATATAGAATATTTTTAATTAAATGTATTAATTGGGAAGGGATGAGAGAACATGACCCATAAAAATTATTACATAATTGATCTATTTAGCATGAATTTTTTTATGGAAGTTCCCATGTGAGATTGAAAATACCACTCTATATAGTAGTTAATTAATATTGTGTATCTCATTAGAATGATTTTCCCATTTGATTTAAATCATAACTAAGACATGTGGTAGCTGATAGAATTATTAGGGTTTTTATATTGTGATTTTAAATGTGGGTATTTAAATTGATTTTGAATTGATATCCCTCATGAGTTATGTTGAGACCATTCTATGAAATTAATTGATTAAGCATGGGATTCTCATTATCTTGATATGACCACATAATTAATATTATATTAAATATATGCATTAGTTTTTTTCATGTGATTCTTGATATATGAATTATGTCCTCATGACTAAATGGAAGACCAATCCTTATGACGTTGAATAATGCTTCAGTCACCCTCTTGAGGTGAGTCGGTTAAAGAATGATATTATATTTTACATTCACATGTTTATTTATTTGTTTAGATAAATTTGAAATGACTATATGGTCTAGATCCATTGGTGATACGTTAATTAAAATTTTAATTCCAAGAAATTAATCAAATCCCATGAACCGTGTTAATGAAAAGTATGATACATGGATCTAATTGGATTGTTCAATGGATGGAATATTGATATTTGAATTATAAGTCAAGGGATACATTGATTCATATTATAATTCCATGGATGAACACATATGGTTTATTGATTTATAAGATTAGTGATACATGGATTCATATTAAAAATCCATGGATGGAATCATTTGTGATTTTGACTAATATGTTGTGTGATACATGGATCTAGTACTATTATAGACTTCATGGATGGACTCAAGTGTAAAATGATTATATGTCATTGGTGAAACAAGTGGTTTAACTATAGAACATAAAACGATGGCCTTAGAATTCATTGAATTTATAAATTAGCTTGAGTGATACCTGATTCCAAAGAGGTTATCCTGGGATAGTCTTATAGGGTCGTGGTCGATATTATTACTTGAGTGATACATGAATTAAAACATAAGAATTTATATGACAGAATAAGTTTCTAAATTAATTAACGAATGAAATGAATCAAGGGATGTGTCTACCCAAACAAAACACAATCTTTAATTATTTCTTGATTATTAATATATAAAACCTGGTTGTGTATGATTTATTATATAATTAGGGGGACATCGGGTAATATTATCAGTCTTAATACATGATAAAATATTGTGTTTAATACCCAATTGAACTTCAAAAAATGAATAAGCCATCACTCTTAAATCATAAACATATAATTAAAATTACATAGATTTAACATATTAGGGAATCAGTGGAAGTATATTTATTATAAGATTTCTACTTATGATTAATTCATTAGTTGATATACATATCTACTGGATAAATTCTAGATTAACATAGAATTGGTGGGATTGGGCTTGACACTATGGGTTCCAGCCTACTGAATTATATATATATAACATTTCTTAGGTTCCATTAATGCCTATGTCGACATTCTTTTGGTAGGGATCATGACATTTAAAATGATTTATTTCATATAACATGTTGTAGGAACCAAAGGACATAGCTGGAGCTCAAGATGATCATGGAGATAGACCATGGGGATTTATTGTCTTTTCCTTATTGGTAAATGTTTTTGAAAAATGTTGTTGGTAACTATTTTAGATTATTTATTGTCACATATAATTAAATGAATTTATAAAAAAGAATTTTCCATATTTCATATTTTATTATTGTTACAACTTTCATCCGCTTCTTTGATTATTTTTTTGTGATTCTTCTATTGATATTATAGTTTTGTTGTCTATTTTTTGTTTTTTACACTACGTATGAGGGTATAGTCTCTCCCTTTGAACTAACATTACACCCTCACAACTAGTGGGTAGCCTCGTGCATATGGGGGATGTGCATAGGGCCATTTAGTGACTGGTCCAGATACCAGTTGAGTGTTCATTCATGTTGGGACATTACAAGAAACATTAGTACCACTAAAATATGTCGGAAGACTATTACATTTATATATGTTCCCTATATCATTGAAATGAATCATAATTTTTTATTGTTTCCAAATTTTCCAATAATAATAATAAGGAAATGAAACAAAATATATATGTTTTTAATAGAACATTGAAATATGGAATCATAATTAATATAGGATAGCGGGATATTTGAAATCAATTAAAAATAAATGTTGGGAAAAATTGTTTTTATTTGTGGATAAAGGTATAAAAATAGTTACACAAATAAATAAAAGAGAACATAAGGAAAAAAATATTAGATAATAATCTATCATGTTGTAGTGATAATATTTTTGATTAAAAATTATGATATAATTAGTTATTATAATAATTTTTTATAGGGGAATATTGTGACAAAATTTGTGCTAGTTTTTATAAATACATTAAGGTCACCTAAAACTATTTTTTCAATTGTGGGTTAGAAAATGATTTAAAAATATACCAATAAATTTTAATACAAAAAAATTGTTGATGTATATAAACATATTCTATAACGACCCATACTTTACATAAATTGTTATCACATCAAAATTGATGCACACTTATTACAACATATAACAAAACCACGAAAGGACCTTATAGGTATAATGTCTATAGAAACTCGGAAACATAAACAATTGGTTCATAAAGCATCTACACTATCTCCCATTTATTTCATCATCTCTATAGTCCCTTTTGGAATATCTTACCTAATAACCTTATTTCTGACCTGAGGAAAGAAAACATACAAAAGGGTGAGCTCAAATTCTCTGTAAGGGTAAACAAAATAAATACCAATCACATCATATTCATAAGAACATAACATTTTGAAAATATTAACCTGAAAAATAGAGATTAATTTCATAACATGGGATAAATCCTAGTAGTGAAATGAAATCCCAATAATCATAACATAAAAAATGAAACTTTGTGTCATACACACATAATCATAGAGAATCATTTCTTATTAATCAAGACTCATTTCCAAGACTATCTTAGTGGATAAAGACCATTTCTGAACCAAGTTCACTCCTCATTTCAGTCCTGTTTCACTGAACTGGTTTAACCTGCCGTTCCATCCATGTCAATCTCGTGAGATATAAAATCTTTACCCAATGCATTGGAGGGAGATATAGGTCCCACCCATCTCATAATGATACCATTCTTATGTGCGCCACAAAATCATAAATCATACATCAGTGCATAACCCATGTAATAAAAATGGGATTCTTAAACAGCATGACATCATAAAACAATTCATATAAGATAAAGAAATTTATAAAAATAATTCCATCACAACATAATCAAATCAATGTAACAATAGGGATAGAAATAGAACCCTATATTATCTTAGATGGAAAATAATTTTGATAAAACACTTGAACTCCATTCTTGAGGAAAATATCCTTTCTACTTCAAAAACATTTTCCTTTCTAAACATTTCATACAATTTTAATCTAAAATAAGTTGATTAAAAATAATCTTGAAAACTTTTAAAGGAATCTTCTTGGAAATAATTTTTTAAAAATCCATTCATGTCGTATAAGTTAAAAAAACATTCTTCTCGTGCTTTTTTCAGAAAAGTCAAAAAGTACCTCGTACGAAAAACGACAAAAGATTCCTTTCATATATTTTACTAAAAACTCATCGAAGGGTAAAATTGGATTTAAAAAATTGTAGGTGGATGGGAAAAATATTACATATTGAGGAAACATGGATGTGGATGATAAAATACACCCTAGTAAATTCCTAAGTATAAACAATCTCATATAAAAATTAGATTGTGATATTTTCTCTTACCTTTGGTCTGATTTGCTTCGTAAGTGTCTGATACTCCTGTATAATGATTTAAATAATGTTATTGACTTATTAAAAAATCCTACTTATTGTTATGATATCATATATGGTCATATTCTTAGCTTCTTATTAGTAATATTTCATTACTACTTGTTATTCGGGTGTTTATTACTTTTTGTTCTTATGCGTGTTTTATCGAATAAATTCTTATTTTTCTCTATAGGTTATAGATAACTCATTTACAGATTGGTATTAGTGTAATATATATCATATTAATTCATTCAATTCATTTATATAATCATTATGAAATGAAGATCTTGTAGAACGAATCACATCACATCGTGGAGACGGTATTCCGTACGTACGCACGAGCGATGATATCATTCCCATGATCGTGGAATTGTATTGGAGTGTATGTATACTATTTCAGAATCAATAACACTTTACAGTAATCATATATATTCATTACGTTCACCCTTATACCCATCCAAGTAAGGTGGTGGTGGAAAATAGATTACACCACGGCGTGGAGACGGTATTCCATACGTACGCACGCACGGTGATTTCTTTGTCCCTAGGATGGATAAGAGGTGAATTAGGTTTGTTTCATATTTATAATAACATATTAGTATATGAGTGATACTGATGATATTACTTCATAATGAAACAACTAAAGAAGAGGGAGTAGAAGAAGAATGGAACTTGAAGAAAACGGTAGAAGGTATAACCTCTTTCTCGAAGTGCCTCCTTTAAACTTTCTCTTAAGTCACTAGAGTTGGTCTTTTGATAAGACCAGTACCTATAGTAGGTTTCTATGGATGTGGGGAAGTGAAATAGGCAGGGGTTGGCCGAGCTTGAAGGTTCCATTTGGTGTGAGGAAGAGAGGGAAGAGGTTCCCTTTTATAAGGGAGGAGAGGGGCACCTTTGGAAAGTGTGGAAATATTATTTTATTATAAACTTATCGTCGGTTTACAAAGGTCCAAAAAAACATTAAAGATGAAGATAAGATGACTAATGGTCGAAATTAAATCATCCAATCCGAATTGGACATGTTTTGGAAAATATTTTAATCATTATAATCTTATTTATTTAAATCATTTATTAATGAGGTAAATATTTCATCATTATTGTGTCATAAATAATTTAATTTATTTGGTGTCTAAAAATTATAAAAAAATATCATTATGTAGGAAATAATTTAGCTTTCTATGAATATTTATAGTTTATAATATAATTTATATAACCCCTTATAAAAATTAATTACTAAAAGATTTTTGTTAATATCAATTTTGTCTTTACATTAAATTAATTAATCCAAATTGTCATTGTCACTACCAAGTGGCTCAATGGGGTCCCAAAATCGACCCAAGGATGCCCATGGTCGGCCAATACTCATCCAATAAGGTTGGGACAAGTGTCATGGTAATTTTGAATTATTATAATATTCTTTTAACCTTGAATTACCTTATTTACCTTTAACCGTAGTAAATAAAAAAAATTACCGTAGTTACTATTCATAATATCAAAAAATAAAAGTAACCTATTAACATAATTTGGACCCACTGATTCCAAATATGGAATCCATTTTTCAAAATTCAAAACACAGATGTTTCAGTAATTAATTTAAAATTAATCCCGTTGTTAAGAAAATGAGTTTTAAAATTGAAAACATTCCCAAAGATTGATATGTTTTTTCCTATGAATTCAATTTAAAATTAATGCTAATGACATACATTATATAATATGGTAAAAATATATTGTATTTATTTTTTAAAAACAATCAATATTATAATTTAACCAGATAATGTATTACGATGATAAAAGTTGTTTTTAATTGAAATATAGCGTGTTTTTAAGAGATAATAACTATCAAAAGATTGACACTTGTTTATGTCTGGTTTAAATGTGAAATTACATCCTATGAACAACATTGTATTAAGCTGAAAAAATATATTCTAAATATAATTTTAAACCACTCAAATTAATAATTTATCACTATTACTTATTTTGATTAAAAAATTTGTTATTAATTAAAATTTAGCAATTTTCACTATTCATCCTAATATGAAAGTTATCCAAAAAGTACCAAAATTTCATCCTAAGCTAATTTCGATATTCCTAATCCAAAAATGAAATCAATTTTGAAAAATGAAATTTAAAAAATTTCAAAAAGTGGTTATTACTATTCATAATGGCTAGTTTTAATAATATTTTAATTGCATAAAGTTGTTTAGTGAAACTCGGTATTGCGTATGACGCAAGCTATCGAGGAAGGCCGCAGTTGCGTGTAAAGAAAACAAATCTAGTGTTGTGTGTAGTGAAAGATTCCTTTTAAGATTTATATAACATAAAAAGAAAATATTTCTCATAAAAGTCTCGGGTGTTACATTCTACCCCCCTTAAAATGAATTTCACCCTCAAAATTCGTCACTTTGTAACAAAAAGATGGGGATACCTCTCCCTCAGCATATCCTCAAGCTCCCACGTCGCTTCTTCTAATTGGTGGTTCCTCCATAAAACACTCACCAAGCGAGTGGTCTTGTTCCGTAGGAATTTTTCTCTACATTCCAGAATCTCTATCGGTTGTTCTTTATAAGAAAGATCTTGCTCCAGTGGTATAACTTCTGAGTTGAGTACATGTGAAGGATCGGGTATGTAGTTTCTCATGAGATATACATGGAACACATCGTGAACTTGAGAGAGATTCGGTGGAAGCGCCAATCGGTAAGCTACCTTCCCAACACGATCCAGTATTTCGGAAGGACCGATATACCTAGGGATCATCTTTCCCTTCTTTCCAAATCGCATGACCCTCTTCCAGGGGGATATTCATAAGAACACTTTATCACCAACTTCAAACTCTTGATCTTTTCTTCGTTTTTCGGCATAACTTTTTTGTAGACTCTGAGCTGATCTTATGTGTTTTTGAATAGATCCGAACTTTTCTTCCATCACATCAACATGATCAGGTCCTAATAGCTTTCATTCAATAACTTCATCCCAGCAAGTTGGAGTCCTGCATTTATTTCCATAGAGAGCTTCATAAGGAGCCATCTGAATACTGGATTGAAAGCTATTATTATAAGAAAATTCCACCAAAGGTAGGAGTTGATCCCAACCACCTTTGAAATCCATAGATCAAGCTCTCAACATATCTTCTAGAGTTTGAATTGTCCTCTCAGACTGACCGTCTGTCTGAGGATGATAAGTAGTGCTGAAACTCAACTCTGTATCCAGAGTATGCGGATGACTTCACCAGAACTTAGAGGTAAATCTTGGATCCCGATAAGATATAATAGAAAGTGTTACTCCATGCAATCTTACCACTTCGTTTAAATATATCCTGGCAAGCTAAACCAGAGAGAAACCCTCTCTAATAGAAATGAAGTTTGCATACTTTGTAAGACGATCAACTATGACCCAGAAAGCATTATTGCCTTTGGATGTTTTAGGAAGTCCTGTGAAAAATTCCATAGTTATGTTTTCCCATTTCCATTCGGGTATGGGTAATGGTTGTAACATCCCCTTAGACTTCTGTCTCTCAGCTTTAACTTGCTAACAAACCAAGAATCGAGAGACATAGTCTGTAATATCTCGTTTCATGCCATCCCACCAGAAGTACTATTTCAGGTCCCTATACATCTTCATGCTTCCAGGATGAATAGATAATGAAAAACTATGATCCTCATCCAGCAGCTCCTTCTTTAATTCGGGGATGGTAGGAACAGAAACCCAATTCCTGAACTTTATTATCCCATCACAATCATGGTTGAATTCAGGAATATTTCTCACCTTCTTTTGTAACTCTACATCTTCTTTCTGTGACTCTTTAATCTTCACATGTATAGATGGTTTAACATTCATTTTAAAAAGATACAATTTTCCCCCTTCCATTATAATTCCAAGATCCATCCTTTGTAAATCCATAAATATTGGATCTTTTGTGATCCTCATCATGGATAAACTCGCATGGCCTTGTCGACTTAATGCATTTGCCACCTTGTTTTCTTTCCCAAGGTGGTAATGAATTGAGAAGTCATAATCCTTAATCAGCTCTAACCGTCTTCTTTGGCACATATTCAATTCCTTTTGTGTAAAAATATACTTTAAACTTTTATGATCATTATAAATGTCACACCTTTCTCCATAAAGATAATGCCTCCAAATCATTAATGCAAAGATTACCGCAGCTAACTCCAAATCATGGGTTGGGTAATTTTTCTCAAGGATTTTCAACTGTCGTGAGGCATAAGCTATCACCATATCATATTTCATAAGAACACACCCCAGCCCCTTCTTGGATGCATCACTGTAGATCACAAACCTTTCTCCACTACAAGGCAATGTGAGCAAAGGTGCACAGGATAACCTTCTTTTCAATTACTTGAAATTCTCTTCACATTCATCCGTCCAAAAAAACATAACTCCTTTCTGAGTCAACCTGGTGAGTGGATTAGATAATTGTTAAAAATCTTTCACGAAACGTCGATAATATCCATCCAAACAAAGAAAACATTGGATCTCAGTTACTATTGTTGGTCTCGAACATCTTTTGATAACCTCCATTTTTGCTGGATCCACATATATCCCCTCTTTTGAGATTATGTGACCCAAAAATGCAACCTTTTGAAGCCAAAATTCACACTTGGTAAATTTGGCATAAAGCTTCTCCTTTCTCAGGGTCTTCAATATAATTCTCAAGTGATCTTTATGTTCTTCCTTTCTCTTTGAATAGAAAATAATATCATCTATAAAGACTGCCACAAATTGATAAAGATAGTCTCTAATGACTCTATTCATCAGATCCATGAAGATAGCAGGGGCATTAGTAACACCAAATGGGATCACTATAAATTCATAGTGTCCATACCATGTACAGAAAGAAGTCTTTGGTATATCCTCCCTTTTGACCCTTAATTGATGATACCCTGAACGAAGATCAATCTTGGAAAATTATTGAGCTCTACGTAGTTGGTCAAATAAGTCATCAATGCGTGGGAGAGGATATTTGTTCTTGATAGTGATCTTGTTAAGTTCTCAATAATCAATAGAGAGTCTCATTGATCCATCTTTCTTCTTAACAAATAGAATAGGTTCTCACTAAGGTGACGCACTAGGGCGTATGAATCCCATATCAAGATTCTATTGGAGTTTCTTCTTCAATACCTGCAACTCAATTGGGTCCATTCTATAAGGTGTCTTTGAAATAGGCAAATCACCCGGTACGAGTTCTATTGAAAACTCAACATCACGATTTGGTGGAAGACCTGGAAATTACTCCAAAAAGACATCATCAAACTCCCTTAAAATGGGCATATTCTTAATCGTGAGTTTCTCACCAACCATTTGAGATAAATAACCTTCATTTAGTGGAATCAAGACCCATAAGATGGATGAAATTTCCACTGGAAGGTTATGTTCATCCTTGCATCGATAGACGATCATAGATTGATCTGGAATAAGAAATGAGACTTCCCTTCTTTGGAAATTGATATGAGCTCCATATAAATAAATCCAATCCATGCCAAGAATCACATAAAATTCCACTATAGGAAGGATCACAAGATTTGTAGGAAGCACTTTCCCACAAACTTCAATCATGGAAGAATTATAAACTTTTGATGTGACTGTTGTGCCATTAGGAGTTCTCACAGCCAACTCAACATCTAATTTTTGATGTAATATGGTGATACCCATAGAAAATTCCTCAGAAATAAAAGAGTGGGTGGATCCAGAATCAAATAAAACATTTTCTACTTTAGAGTGGATGGTATGTGTACCTTTCACCACATAGTTATCATACTCCACATTGCTGATAGAAATTGCATGTGAATTTCCATTGTCATTAACCTTAAGAGTTTGTTTACGTCGACCATCATCATCAAACCATGGATTTGGGAATTGATTGGAATAATTCCCTATCTCCTTGCACTTGAAACATTGATGTGTAGTAGGATCATTCTGTGCATCCCTTCCTTTGTTTGCATCATTAGACATCTTCTTCCCATCATTGCGGCATTCAAATGCCCGATGACCTTCCTTACCACATTTGAAACATTTACATGTCCCTTGAAGACAACTCCCTCTATGTTTCTTTCCACACATTGAGCATGAGGGAAAGCTCACATTCTTTTCAGTGTGCTCTTTAGATTTTCCTTTGAATTCCATTTTCCTCTTCTTATCAAACCCATATGACTGATGGGTTACTCCAATCTTCATATCATCTTTGAGAGCACATCGAATGATTTCCTCATAGCTATTGAAGTCCCTTATGGATAAGGCCCTTCGAAGACTTGGTTTTATGCCACTAAAGAATCGATCAATATTACTCTCAGGTTGGATAATAATACTAGAAGCGTACCTCGCAATTCTTGTAAAATTTGCTTCATAGGTACCAAGAGATTCATAATTCTTTTTCTTTAGTTCAAGAAACACTTTCTACATCTTTGTTCGGAGAATACGAGGGAAGTACTTATTAAAAATATGTTCTCGAACTCATCCCATTCCATGGACTCAATTTCATCCCTTTGCCTCATATTCTTAATAATATTCCACCATTGATCAGCATCTCCTTCAAAACAATACACTTCTAGGATGACTTTATCATGTTCAAAACATTGAATAACTGAAAATAACTTTTCAGTAGTACTAATCTATTTTTTAGAAACTAATGGATCAGTAGACCCGCTGAATGAAGGTGGAAGCTACCTAATGAAGGATTCAACAGAATGTTGCCCTTTCCTTTGCTCGTTTTGAAGTACTGCATGATTCATAGCTTGAGAATGTTGTGTGATCATGGCTTTAAGATTTTTCATTCCAGATCCATAACATTTGGTTGCTCAGGGGGACAATCATTGCATTGCCCGTCACATTCCTCATTAACACTGTTCCTTCAAGTTCCAGACATTGACTAAAACCAAGAAGAATAGTGTGAGAAACACTAATTATAACAGGAAAACAACATAATCAAGAATAAAATTTCACACTTAAGGTCTTATCCTAGGTTATTCATGGTCATTTCTAAAACACTAATATTGTGTTATATTCTTAGACATATCCTTAGGATTCTTACAAAGGCATTCAAATCCTAGTTTCCAATGGTTGACTATACCTTTCCTCTGATACCAACTATAACGACCCATACATTACATACATTGTTATTACTTCAAAATTGAAGCATACTTATTACAACATATAACAAAACCATGAAAGCACCGTATAGGTATAATGTATTTAGAAACTGGGAAAAATGAACAACTGGTTCATAAAGCGTCTACATTTTCTCCCATTTATTTCATCATATCTATAGTCCCTTTTGGCATATCTTACATAATAACCTTCTTCCTGACCTGGGAATAGAAAACATACAAAAGGGTGAGCTCAAATACTCTGTAAGGGAAAAAAATAACAATCACATCATATTCATAAGAACATAACATTTTGGAAATCATAACCTGCAAAAGTGAGAATAATTTCATAACATGGGATAAATCATAGCAGTGAAATAAATTCCCAATAATCATAACGTAAATCATTAAACTTTGTGGAATACACACATAATCATAGGGAATCATTTCTTATTAGTCATGACTCATTTCCAAGACTATCTTAGTGGAAAAATTCCATTTCTGAACCGAGTTCACTCCTCGTTTCAGTCCTGTTTCGCTGAACCGGTTTAACCTGCCATTCCAGCCATGTCTATCTCATGAGATATAAAATCATTACCCAATGCATTGGAGGGAGATATAGGTCCCACCCATCTCATAATGATACCATTATTATGTGTGCCACAAATTCATAAATCATACACCATTGCATAACCCATGTAATAAAAATGGGATTCTTAAACAACATGACATCATAAAAAAATTCATATAGATAAAGGAATTCATAAAAAAAATTCCATCACAACATAATCAAATCAATGTAACAATAGGGATAGAAAAAAACTCTATATTATCTTAGATATAAAATAATTTTGATAAAACACTTGAACTCCATTCTTGAGGAAAATATCCTTTCTACTTCAAAAACATTTTCCTTTCTTAACATGTCATACAATTTTAAACTAAAATAAGTTGATTAAAAATAAACTTGAAAACATGTAATGAAATATTCTTGGAAATAATGTTTTAAAAATCCATTCATTCCATATAAGTTAAAAAAACATTCTTCTCGTACTTTTGTCGGAAAAGTTAAAAAGTACCTCGTACGAAAAACGACAAAAGATTCCTTTGATATATTTTACTAAAAACTCTCCGAAGGGTAAAAATGGATTTAAAAAATTGTAGGTTGATGGAAATATTATTACATATTGAGGAAACATGGATGTGGATGATAAAATACACCCTAGTAAATTCCGATGTATAAACAATCTCGGATAAAAATGAGATTCTGATATTTTCCCTTACCTTAGGTCTGATTTGCTTCGTAAGTGTCCAAACCTCCTGTATAATTATTTAAATAATGTTATTGACTTATTACAGAATCATACTTATTGTTATGATTTCATATATGGTCATATTCTTAGCTTCTTATTATTAATATTTCATTACTACTTGTTATTCATGTGTTTATTACTTTTTGTTCTTATGCGTGTTTTGTCAAATAAATTATTATTCTTCTCTATAGGTTATAGATACATCATTTACAGAATGGTATTAGTGTAATATATATCATATTCATTCATTAAATTCATTTATATAATCATTATGCAATGAAGATCATGTAGAACGAATCACATCACATCGTGGAGACGGTATTCCGTACGTACGCACGAGGGATGATATCATTCCCATGATCATGGAATTGTATTGGAGTGTATGTATAATATTTCATAATCAATACCACTTTACAATAATAATATATATTTATTAATTTCACCCTTATACACATCCAAGTAAGGTGGTGGTGGAAAATAGATTACACCACCGCGTGGAGACGATATTCTGTAAGTACGCACGCACGGTGATTTCGTTTTCCGTAGGATGGATAAGAGGTGTATTAGGGTTGTTTCATTTTTATAGTAACATATCAGTATATTAGTGATACTGATGTTATTACCTCATAATGAAACAACTAATGAAGAGGGAGTAGAAGAATAATGGAACTTGAAGAAAACGGTAGACGGTATTACCTCTTTCTCGAAGTGCCTCCTTTATACTTTCACTTAAGGCACTAGAGCTGGTCTTTTGATAAGACCATTACCTCAAGTAGGTTTATAAGGAAGTGTGGAAGTGAAATGGTCAGGGTTTGGCCGAGCGTGAAGTCTAAAATTGGTTTGAGGAAGAGAGGGAGGAGGTTCCCTTTTATAAAGGAGGAGAGGGGCACCTTTGGAATGTTTGGAAATATTATTTTATTATAAACTTATCTTCGGTTTCAAAAGGTCCAAAAATAATTATAGATGAAGATAAGATGACTCATGGTCGAAATAAAATCATCCAATCAGAATTGGACATGTTTTGAAAATATTTTAATCATTATAATCTTAATTATTTAAATCATTTATTAATGAGTTAAATATTTCATCATTATTGTGTCATAAATAATTTAATTTATTTGGTGTCTAAAAATTATAGAAAAAATATAATTATGTTGGAAATATCTTTAGCTTTATAATGAATATTTATAGTCGAAAATATAATTTAAATAACCCCTTATAAAAATTAATTACTAAAATATTTTTGTTAATGTCAATTTTGTCTTTACATTAAATTAATTAATCGAAATTGTCATTGTCACTCTCAAGTGGCTCAATGGGGTCCCAAAATCGACCCAAGGATGCCTATGGTAGGCCAATAGTAATCCAATAACTTAGGACAAGTGTCAAGATAATTTTGAATTATTATAATATTTTTTTAATATTGAATTACCCTATTTACCTTTAACCGAAGTAAAGAAAAAAAATTACCGTAGTTACTATTCATAATATAAAACAATAAAAGTAACCTATTAACATAATTTGGACCCACTGATTCCAAATATGGAATCCATTTTTCAAAATTCAAAACACAGAAGTTGCAGTAATTAATTTAAAATTAATCCCGTTGTTAAGCAAACGGGTTTTAAAATTTAAAACATTGCCAAAGATTGAAATGTTTTTACCTATGAATTCAATTTAAAATTAATGCTAATGACATTCATTATATTAAATGGTAAAAATATATTCTATTTATACTTGAAAAACAATCAATTTTATAATTTAACCATATAATGTATTGCGATGAAATTTTTTTTTTTTTTAAAATATAGCGTGTTTTTAAGAGTTAATAACTATCAAAAGATTGACCCTTGTTTATGTCTGGTTTAAATGTAAAATTACATCCAATGAAAAAAATTGTATTAAATTGTAAAAATATATTCTAAATATACATTAAAACCACTCAAATTAATAATTTATCACTATTAATTATTTCGATGAAAAAAGTTGTTTTTAATTAAAAGTTAGTAATTTTCACTATTCATCAGAATATGAAATTTATCCAAAAAGTTCCAAAACTTCATCCTAAGCAAATTTCGATATTCCGAATCCAAAAATGAAATCCATTTTGAAAAATAAAATTTACAAAATTTCAAAAAGTGGTTATTACTATTCATAACGGCTAGTTTTAATAATATTTTAATAGCAAATCATTGTTTAGTGAAACTTGGTATTGCGTACGACACAAGCTATCGAGGAAGGCCTCAGTTGCGTGTAAAGAAAACCAATCTAGTGTTGTGTGTATTGAAATATTCCTTTGATGATTTATATAACATAAAAAGAAAATATTTCTAATAAAAGTCTCGGGTGTTACATATTCCTTAATTTTAATTTCTTCTATAATATAAACTGTTCTAAAAATGATTAAATGTTATAAAAAGTTTTTATATATGAAAATGTGTTATGTTAATATATAATTTTTATATTATAGTAGTAATTAGTACCAATTTTTTTTAGATAATATAATAACAATAATAGGATAATTCATAAATATATCCCCCAATACACAATCAATTGAAATATGTATTCTAGATAGATAATAAAATATTATTTGACAAAGGTATAATAATATTATCTATGTATGGTACTTTGATGTATTTTTATAGGAATGAAAATAAACACAAATAATGGTACAAGAAAATTATTTTTCAAATAGAATTAATAAATTTTATGGTATGTTTCATTAAATTTTATAAAACATGATATTTTTATGTTTATTTATAACCTTTTTGTAAAATAAATACTTTTGAATTTTGGAAAATTTAATGAAATAGAATATGAGGTAGATTTTTATCGGTATACTATAACAACTCATGATTTTTTATCCTATAAAATTAATATAGTGTTCCATAAAACATAACGCATGCTACAAAAAACCTAAAAAAACTAATAAAAACTCATTATTAATTATGACATAATATAAAATATCGTAATCTATCAATAACTATTTCATTTACATTGTAAAAATTTAATAATAAATATGATTGAAAATATTATTTTCATTATATTTTATTCACTATAATATATATTTTACAATATAAATATATATATTTAAATTTAATAATATAAATTTTGTAAATATAAATTCTTTTGTCAAAATAATTTTTAATTAGGAATTAAATTTTTTGATTTTTTGAAAAAACTTTTTTGATAAAAACATAAAATATTGATTACATAAATGTCATTAAATTCCTGATATTATAGTATTAAATTAATACCATGAAATATTTTGAGTTTTTATATATTTTTATAAAATTATGTCTTATTAAGTTTATTATTATACTAAATTAAATTTATAAAGCTATTCTATGTATGTTTTTTGTTTATATAATTATTTAATGTGATATGTTGTTTGATTTTTTCATTTCATTAATTATAAAAATATAAAATGTCGTTTTTTATTTATATATTTTTAAAAATAATCATTTTTTAATAATAATTATAATATTAATTCACTAAAATGACAATTATATATACTTATCCTAATCATAAATCCTTATTCAGAGAAATATTTAATTTAAAAACAAGTTTATGCATGTTTCATCCGCGAATGTAGAGAATAATTTCCCCATATATAGAAAAAAATTAAAAATATTATTATTATATATTATGTACAGATAATAATATTTATAATAAAAAATTTATTTTTACTTATTAAATATAGATTGACAACATTAATTGTATTTTCACGGAAATGGTGAAATAATTTTTAAAAAATTGTCACTTTATTGACACATATAAATATATTTGACATTACAAAAATAGAAATAAGTTAATCAATGAATGTAATATAATTTATGAAAATATAATAAAATGTAATAAAATAATTTCAATAGTATTATATATATTTTTAGATAAATAATCCTTATTTTTTCAAAAGTTATTTTTTTAACAAAAGCATAGTTTCTAAACATTATCTGTTTGCATCTCAAAGTTAATATAAAATAATTTATATTTTTTAGGATTAAATTTTATATTAAATATTTTTCAATTAAAAAAATTATATATGATAAATTATATATTTTTAATATAATATAAATTCATACATTTTGTAACTATTTACCATGTCTAAATTTGAAAAAAGATTTAAAAACTAGACGGTCAATACTATAAAACCAGAATAAAAAGAGTATAAACTTGTTTCCCATGATAAAAAATATACTAAAAAAGTGATTATTTTCAATATTTTCTAATATTTTACTTCTATTATTTCAATGGAAATATTAAATTATAAATTTTGTTAACAATAGTTCAACTTTCATCTCTTATAAAAGGGATCTCATAAACCCTTTTTTAAAAGACACATATCATACGAATTTATCGTTTAAAAATAAATTTAATTTATCCCTAAAGACATATCCCAAAAAAAACCATATGCACTCATAGTTATCTAAATAACATGAATTTCATGGTATATTAAAATGTAAAAATCATGTCCCCAATTAAGGAGTTATATCTTATTATGGTTTTATTCGTAACCAAACTCGTCTAAATATCCTACCTCCAAAAATAATATGATAACTCTACTATAAATAATTTATTAATATGATTAAATATTAGTGGAAAAACACCTACTTCTTAATTTTCAAATCTATAGAAGGAAAAGAACATTGTTTGTGCACTACGCAGACTACAACCTCCATGAAGTAACACAATTTTTTTAATAAAAAATTTTCATTGATAGTAAGAATGTATAAAATAAGGAATAAATATTTTTTAGCAATTAATGTTATGATTTTGAAATTTTAACTTAACAACCACCTTCACAACTTATAAAACATTAAGATACAGTAATAATCGTTCATGTGTATGTATTGAATACCTCATCCATGATGAAATATATTTTTTGTATTCTAGTATAATATAACAAATTATCAAAAAATAGAAAATAAGGATCTCTATAGTAATAAAATAATAAAAAATATCATTATCATTAGATTATAAAGGAATTATATCAAAATAAATTCCCCCATTACCATAAATTCCTATCATTTTAACCCATGTGAATGTTTTGGATATGTTAATATCCAAAAAGATAAATGATTTTAAATCCATTTTTGTATGAATATGGGATCATGAGAAATTATATAATTATGTTATATTATGTGAATGATAGATATAATATGGTTCCATAAATTTCATATTAAATATTTAAATTATTATTAAATAACCACTTTTTCCCTATGCTTGTAAAATAAGAAATTTTCAATTCTGTTTTCCCAATACATAACCAAAATTAATGATGAGTTAATTTAGATATTATTAAATTAATAAATCTTATTAATTTTTATATCAATTAAATGATATATAAATAGTGATAATAGTATCAAATTATGGTTAATGATATCAAAATTATTAAATATGTACAGAATTGTAAATGTTACTATCACTCTATGGTCATAATACACTAAGAAAATAATGTAAACCTCAAAAGAATTGTAATATTGTGTATAAAAGGGTAATATTCATGTGTTATTTTATTTAATTGTAATTGTGCTAGATATTATTGTTTCAATAGAGGTTATATTATCTTCAACAATGTGTGGATGAAAAAACTAAGACCGTGGATAATTCTTGAATTGTCTCATGATTGTTTTCAGGTATTAGTTTTTCAATATTTTAAGTACTTTTTTGTTTGTATATAATCATTGGTGAGTTTTGGTTAAATGTCTATAAAGAATTGAACGAATATGAAAAAAATATTATGATCATTTTTTTCCCAAACCATGTACCCTAGCTCATCAAACTATTCATCCCCTCAAATAGAGAGATTTCATGACTAGATCATCATTAGTCAAACCACTCACCATCTATGGAGAAGTCGTGCACCCATGCCCCACCTATAATACATTCTTAGTTTAGACACATAGTTTTGAAAATTTTGTTCCTTATATATTAAATAGTGTCTGATTATTTACTTACATTGAAAATTAGATTAAAATCCCCCCACCAAATTCTATCCCCACATTGTCCCCAACCCATACGTAGCTGATTCCACTCCTTTTTATAAGCTCTTGGAAGTGTTCTTAGGGATCACAACCTCTATTCTTGGAAAATCTATGGGATGATTTGTGATATAATCCCCGATTATATGAGTAGTTTGCCTTTTAAGATCCCTCAATCTCCCTCTCTCTAATATTTTAGATAAAATATTTATTTTATCAATTTATAGTTCTATATCTAAATAAATGTTTCTCATATCTTTATTAATTTGATTTTTTATCCACGTTTCAGATCTATATCATATAATTATTAATGATCTGCGTTGTTTAACATCAAATTGGGTATATCCATTAGTGATTGTTCATAATTAAACATGTGGTAGGTGGTAGAAATTTCATCATATAGTCATGATTAAATTAAATGTATATATTTGTTAGGACATTCTATAACCATTCATTGGTAATTACACTAATAAATAAATTCATATGTTATGACTTCTATGTGTTATGAGTTTAGGTTAATTGGGGAAATTAAATGATGAAATTCAATTAATTAATTAATTAATTAATTAATGTGATATTTGGATGGTAAAATTAAATATGTAATCGGGTAAATAACATCTTTAATTTTATTAAATAATTTTTGTATTAATTAATGGGAATTCTGGTAGAAATGAAATTGATTGAATTATATTATTTTCTTATTGAATTAAAAATGGCTATGTGTAGATTTTTGAAATTTCAGTAATTAATTATTGAAATAATATATGGATATTGGTCGTGATCATGAATTTTTGTTTATGTTGTTAATTAATTTTTGAGCTAATTAATTTGATCGATTTGATTAATTCATTATTGAATTATTTTTTGTTAATGAAGTGATTAATTAATTGTTGAATTGTTTAATGTAATAAATTTGATACCAGAGCTACTGAATTATCATAATTCAATGGTATGATTATTAAATTATTAAATTGGATTTGTTTAGTTTGTGAATTAATTAATAGGTTGTTTTAGTACATATGATATTTCATTAATTGAGAAATTTTGATATTGTTTTTGTTTCATAATTGTGTGTGGGACCTGGTATGTAAAATCAAAATCTCATTGTGAAAAAAATTGTTATATTGATGAATTTTGAAAATATAATTTTGATAAGATATAAATTGATGGATGGTAACAATATTATTCAGATGTGATATGAATTTATTAATGGTAAGAGTGGAATTTAAATATGAATTGAGATGATGAATGTTAAAAGTGGAATTAATATATGAATTGAGATGAAGAATAGTAAAAATCCACATATATATGAATTGAGATGTTGAATGGTAAAATTTAGATTCATATATAAGCTATCCATTGGGGAATGTTTTGATATTTTCATGGGATAAAGTAGCTATAGTGAATGCGGGTGTTCGTGGGACACAAAACATATGTTATTAAATATAGAGTAATTAAATAAATTTATCCTTTTAATTTATTTCCTATATTAATTCATTATAAAACTGCATACATAGTTATTATCAAGATATATTTTTAGGTTATATTTTTAGTGACCTAATGGGTTTTTGTCAAGCATTACTAGGGATTACTGATCAGTGCGAGAATAAAAAATATTTTTAAGAGGATAGCATAAGGGAAAGATCCCAATTACAAACATCTATTTTGGGACGGAGCATGTATGAGGGAGATCAACATGGTTTAGTTCCCAATTTGAATATTTTATTTTATTTATTAGGGCATTTATTACATATTTACATTTGGAATTTACTTATCATGACAGTTTTAATTTTTCAATAGGATATTGTAATCCTTGTTTTTCTCCTCATTTATTATCACCAATTTTATGGTTATTTGATATATCATTTTTTATTTATTATTTATTTATAAAATTGTGCTATATTTATAAATATGTTATAGTCTCTGAATAATAATTCTTAGACCCTCACATCCAGTCAGTAACATCTTGTGTCTAATGTGGCTTCCTTGTGGTCACATATAGGTCTGGATCGGGGAACTGGTGTGTGGAACCTAGTCTAGGAGGTTACAATATGTTATCAAAGGAGTTTTATTTCCCTCAATTTTGTATTATTTTTTTAATGGAGGATATAATAATAGTAAGAGTTGAGATGGGGTTATGAGCTGATTTATGGGAGTAAAAACTACAAGTACTGTGTAAAATGAATGAATCCAGGGTGGGACTACTATTATTGATGATTTTAATTACATTATGATGTTATTTAACCTTAGATGATGCACCTATTTTGTGATGTGATTTTTGTTTCTATTATATTCTATGATTTGACTCATGGGACAATATTTCATGAGTCTTTAGAATACATTCAACATTTTATAAAACCAGTTATTTTTTGTGACATGCAAAATTTTATCAATTCTTGGGATAAAAAGTTTTGAGTAAGTGGTTGACATTGAAATATTTTTTTAGTGTAAATTTCGATGAAATGGGTGAGTCTTGATATAATAAATCTTATATTTGATATGAAAATAGAAAAATGATCAATCCTTTCAGAAATGGGTTTCAAATGGAAAAAAATGAATAATGATAATTATATTAAACTCTTTTATAAATGATCATACAATAGAATAGATAATGGTAGTGGTATAACCTTGTCTTTAACGGTGTTGTAGAGTTTATAGAAAAATAATTATTGTGACTTATTTTATCTCCTCTTATATAAATTTGATAATGTGGGGTTATGTGTCATGGGATGTTTGTTCCTAATTGTAAAGATATTCTTCCTTGGTGATTATTGTTTATAATAATACCAAAGGTTATGGATGACGATTCTCCACTATTAATGTTAATTGAGTCCCCAATAGAGGAGCATGAGGAAATAGGAGGGCAGCTACAAGTGATATTTTCATGGTTTATGAAGTTCATAATGAGAGTCCCAAAATAGTTTTTTAAGAGTACTTCCTACCTAATGTTGTATTATCACCTTCAAAACCCTCCTACAATTACCTAAGTGGGTAGACATGAGGAATAAGTGTTTCAAATTTTTTATCGAGATAATACATGACAATTTGGAGAGTACTTTTGAGAATAAGGTCAATTTTGAAACTTGTTTGTTATGAGGATCGGTGAAGTGTTGGTGGGTTGTTTTTGTCCCAACATAAAAAGATAATTGTATGTTATAGAATTTTTTTAAAGATGTTCATGGAGCACTATTTTCCATAGATGTTGATAAAGGAAATTGAAGTTGATTCCATGCATCTTACATAGGGAATAATATTAGCGATGAATTATGGTGGATGCTTTAAAAAATTCTATGCTTTTATCCAACATTTATAGTGAACGAGATAATTATGAAGTGGAATTTCCATGACATATTAAATGCGATATTATGTTCCAAGTTATCCAATAAATTTTAAATATTGGGATGATGTAGTGGATCAAGATATCGTAGCTAGGGAGAACATTAAGTATGATTCCAATTAAATACATGTGGTTGTTGTTGTTGTATGATTAGGAGGTATATATTCAATGTCAAGGAAGAATATCTTTGATAATGTTAAATAGGGTATAGGAGAAGGTGTGACCATGAAGGGAGATTAGTTACTCATTATCTTACATCATATATTTACCAATATGGTTGTATATAATCTCACTATTATAGAAATTTTCCCCAAGCACTAGTAGAGTACTGATCTTACCAATGTATGGGTTATCTATAGATGTCATACAATAAATCACCACATAAAGGTTGGGATTGAGGATCAACATAGAACTACATTGCCTGAAGGGGATCATATCACCATATTATTCAGGTAGTTTATGCTATACAAGATGTGGTCGATGTCGTAGAAGACATGGAACTTTTCGGAATGATTTCCTATATCGAATTGGTGGTGTATCTAAAGGTACTCTGCTGATACCACATTGAAGATCGTGATGATTGTTGAATGTAGTTCATCCTACACATATCAATAGTGAGGTTGGACCATCAAAATTATAGATTTACTATTCTTGGTTCATCTATATATGAATGTTCCATATATGATACTAGTGACAACCATTATTATCTTTCTGCCCAAAATGTGAATGATTTTATCCAATCAATGGAGTTAGTGAAAACTGTGTTAATGATAGGTATGGAATTGGGTGTTCATTTGAGATACGTATTTTGGGGAATTGTATTTTCACTCATGGTTAGGGTGTATCATTGAAATTGGGATTTTTATAATAACTATATGATAAGGATTAACCTAAAAATTGGTATGGACTATCTTGTAGAATACCAAGACCATGTAAATTGTTACCATGGTAGAGTTATGTTTATATATCGTAATCGTGAAAAGTATGTTCACTATAGAGAGTGGGATTTCAATGCGGGAAATGCCTTTCTAGTTCACTAAGAAACACAAGGATCATACAAAAATGTTTTTATGTTTGTTTCTAGGTGATTAGGCTTGAATGAAGGACGTCTTTACAACCCTAGTGGACATGTTTTATGATTTTGGAGCCTAAGGCCTTCTTAGGGATTCCATCTAAGGTATATGTGGATTTTATAATTCATATCATGCCATAGGATGAAATAATTTTTATTTTTCCCAATAGAATTTAATATAAAGTGAATCATAATCTCATGAATTAGATGGAATACTTCAAGGATAATTTAAATATCTATATTAGTATGACACATTGGGGTTCTGTTTTTTTATTTTAATAGTAGGATGGTGGGACTATATGATTAATTGATGACTACTAGAGGTTGAATTGGATGTATTTAATCAACCAGAATCCAATTTGTCATGTCAATAATCTTTTTAACCACTTGAGCATATATTGTGTTTTCATCATGATAGATTTGAGATAATTATATTGTACATTGTGATTTAGAACATCTAATTTAAAAAATAAATGCATTCAGATGTTCGTATATATAATATTAATTCATAGTAATTCTATATGGGTTGATGAAAACCACACCAGTTCTTATGTCCTTAATGAATTGTGTCGTCTATCCATATATATATAAGTTTGTATTTGAATTTGTTTATTACATATCAGTGTACATTAAGGCTCATGAATGTCATTCCCATCATCCTAAAATAATCACAACTAAGATGAGATAGAATTCAATTTACACCAATATATATAAGTGTTACATTTTCATTAATCATGCACACTTATTAGGAAACATCATCTCATCGGATGGTGTGTTAGTTGACCTATAGTATATTCATGAAGTGGATTCTTGGGAACATCTTATAAAGGATATATATATATATATAAACATATATAGTATTATATAGATATAATCGAAGGATCATACAAACAATTTCCCAGGTTGATGTAATTCATATGATATATACCATTAAAGAGATAAATATTTAATTCATAAAATCAGGTGGGAATTCTGACCAGGAGTGGTAGAATAATTTTATATTGGTACCAATAATGATAGTACCCATGAAATATGATGAGTATACAGTTTTCTCTAACACTTTTTTGATTGTACATCGAGCAGTGCTGATGTGTGTAGATAAATTTGTGGCATATGGGTCTCGATATTTGAGGACACATGAGTGGAATTACCCTAAACACGACCTCATGTTGGATTTTGGGACTTATTATTTGAATTATTTTTAGTATTATCTATTTCTCGAAGATATTATTGTCTATAAAAATAAAAACTACAAAATGTATATATTTTTTTAGATATAATTGAATATTAAAATACATGTATGGGTTGCGTATATGTAGTCATTCAACTATAATCTATCATATATTACGAAAAAGGGAATTAATTTTCGTAGAATTTTATGTTTGAAATCTCAGTATCTGGAAATACATGAGATTATTTTTAAGTGTAAGATGATGAATTTAATAGTAGAGATTGATGTTGTGGTTAATGATTGTCAGGAGAAGATGATAATCAAATCCTTTTTATTAGATTCTACACATTTGAAATGGATCATGGGTAGTGTGTTTAAGGAATGTGAATTCCTGAATGTTAGGAAAATCCTTGATGTTGGGGGTCACCTTCATATTTGACCATAGATGAGGAGAATATCATATATTTCAGAAATGGTTTTTTCTTTACACTGATTATGTGGGATTCATTGATATTGGAATACCATGCCTCAATGTGTGTTAAACATCCATGTGTGAAAAAAATGCCATGCGACCTAAGGAAAAAAATTTGGTGTCCAAGATTGAAAAAGGGAGATTGTTGGGTTCGTGACATGATGGTTCATGTGGCATCATGTGAAGTCCTAGAATCAAGGACCTGGTGGTTTAATATAGTTTTTATCAACTATTTAATGAAATTCGGCTGATGTTACCATGGGTTTGTTAGTTTGTATCTCGATAATATTGTTGATGTGTGTTTCCATTTTATTGATTGTAGACAATTTGAATATTGTAAAACATTTTAATATAATCTAGAATAAATCAATAGTGGATTAGGTAGGAGAATAAAATGTTTGAGAGATAGACTCTCTACACAATGTACCAAATTTAATTATTTTAGATAGTAACAGTCATTATTTACATTTTTATTCTAGTCTGGATTTCAAAATGTTCTTGATAAATTGGTTTTGTTGACTATGACTTTTGACCCATAGACAGATGGAAAATTATATAATAATATACTGGTGATTGAGAATATCGTTCCACCATGTGATCTAGGCATTAATGGGTCTTGTTATAAACAAATACCACAAGTGAATTTTTCCATAAAAACATTTTTCATGTTAAAATACATACAAAACCATACAAGAAAATTTACGGTTGGTCGTGAAGATCAACATTATGGTGGATAATAGAGGGTGAGTTAGAGGTGTTGGGACCGAGTCTCATGTGAGAGATATCAAAGAACGTGAAAATAATTTTAAAGCCTATTGATATGGATTAGAGTATAAAAAATTCACATTTTAAAAGAAATCTAAATCCCATAGATTTTAGATACAGAAATCATGTATTCCTCTCGATGTCACCTCGGTTGGGTCACCGTAGGATTTTTAGACATGGTATTTTTGTTCCCTAGATTGTTGGGCTATTTGACGTTGTGGAGAGAATTATTATAGTGGAATATTATAGTAAAAAAGTAATTCATTAAATATATATAATTTTTATATCTTTATAATCATTTATTTGTACCTTTACTTTAATAATTACTACATTGGTTTTGATTAAGAATTTAATATTATTATATAATTACTATAAATTAGAAATAAATTATCATCGGGAATACCATTTCATTATTTTCAAAATAACCACTTATATTCATTTAAAACATTATATTTTCTCTTTGTGAGCACATGCGATATTTCTAAAAGTAAGACAATGACATTTTTCCATTTTATATTCTTCAATTATTGTAATGGTCATAATCATAGTCATATCAAACATAAGGTCATTTAATTAAATCATGGATTATTATTTATAAAATATAAACATATAATTAAATTAATTAATGTTTTATTCATATTGTTTAGTAGGTATCAAATGAATTTTAACCTTAATTAAATTATATTTCTATTACCATGGTATGATATATTTAATGATTTTACAATTGATTAATAAAAAAAATTATGTTGTAAATTTCTACTGATATAAATTATACTGATTCAAATTATGTTGTTAATTTTTAAAAAATTAATCCACATAGGTTGATGAAATTCTTTTTATATGTACCCTACTATGCAATATTAAAAAATGGTTTTCGGGATTCGGGAATTTTCATGTAAAATATGATTTTCTAATAAGTCTATAGATTTCATTAATAATTATATTAATTTAAATTCTTATATATAATTATATAAAATATAGATATATAGCATATATATATTTAATATTTTAATTTTTTTATTTGTTATTTTTATTATTTAAAATTAATGGAAAATATATACATTAAAATTGTTTTCAGAAAACTACATTATTAAGTATAAAAATTATATTTAAAAATAATTAAAATTTTAACTAAAATTAACAGAAATCATATATTATAAATTAAATGGATCACATGTCACTTCAATATCATATAACATTTTTCATAAAACTTTTAAAATACTCTAAATATTTAAAAACTAATAGGATTTGAAAATCAATAATTTTCACTATTCAATGAAAAACAAAATAAGAAAACCACATATGTAACCCTATGTTAAATAGGATAGTATAATTTTGAAAATTACTTTATAATTTTTAATGTAAATTTTATTAAATATTTTTGAAATATTTTTGTACTATTCTCAAAAAAATAGAATACAAAATCATTTTGAAGAAAATTTATATTTTGATAAATTAAATTATTAAAAAATTATATTTTATTTCCAATTTAATTTTAAATACATTTATATTGAGTAGGAACATTATATATATATATATATAATAATTCTATTAATCATATTTATACCATCAAATTTAACAGCTAGGTTATAACTGTCATATTTAAATAACAACATTTCATCTTTCAATTTGGATATGTTTTGTTTGTTATATACAATATCAATAAAAGGGTTATTTATTAAAATATCTGTTTATTACATCCCCCAACCCATTTCAGAAAAATCCCCACAATTATAACTACATATTTTTATCATCATATTGGAAATACATTTCTAGTAATTTCACACCATAAAAGGGGTTAATAAAAAAACTATTTAGTAGAGTGAATGGTAAGTACAATGGTAATATAAAATAAAAAATATATTGGTTTTTAAGTTGGAATATATTAGTGGTATGTGAGATTATATACATGTAGGAAAAAATTAATACATAACTAATGATAGGGATTAATTGAGACAACATATCATAATAATGTTCATAATTAATAGAAATTTAATTACCATATTTTTTTTATTTAAATTACTGTGAAAATAGAGATATGGATACTTAGAAATTATTAATGTAGGATAAAATTTTCATTTTATGATCATGTTCCATGATATACGAATTTATTAACCTAAATACTATGAACATAATGAAAATAATCAAATTTGAAAAATATAATATTATTCCATAATAAATTTCCACCAAAACCACATTTCATTCTTCAAAATTTGAGGATTCAAGATTGATTTGATATTCTAAAATCAATAAAATATAAAATATTATAGATGAAATAATTCTAAAAATTAATATAACGTGTTCCACTTATATTAAGGTATTATCCAACACAGAAATGGTTTTTATAGTGTATTAGAATTACCAAAAAAAATAAACCCTCATAAAAAGAAATAAAAATTTAATTTTTAATGCATAAATAACAAACAACAATGTAATATCTATATTATTCCAAAAATAAATAAGAAAAAATTCATAAAAATATATATAACCATGTTAAAAACAAAAAATATAAGGATGATATGGTCACATATTATTCTAATATTTTTTTTAACATTTAATTGTAATCATCATATGTCACTCGTAGAGTCATATAACATAAAATTCATATCCCATACTCATATATTTCCATAATATTCTTATCAAATACATAAATTTTTGAATCACCAAACATCCATATTATAAAAAAAATATACCTTCAATATATATAACATCCTTTAATCCCAAAATAAAATTATATAATATTCATTTTACTTATTCATATATGTTTTCCAAAATAGTGATCTTATGAAAATTCATTATTATGTTAATTCCTATATTACTATTCAATACCATGGTTATCTATAATGTAAAACATATATTCCAAAAATAAAATTTAACATTATATGTCAAATATATATAAGTAAAATAATATTATTTCATTATAACCATTAAAATAAATATGATAATTGTTGGTGATTAACATGTGTCTCCGTTTGGTTGTCTTTCTTAACACCACAACCATAGCAGATGTGATTGATCATCAACATTTCTCATGGTTTTAATTTTTACACTAACTTTTATCAATAACATTCATTTAAAGTAATAGAGGATTATTATTCAATATACATTTATACATTTCAAACATAAATATTAAATGTACTTCAATTATCACCCAAAACTGATTATATTTTTAAAAATGTACACAAATAACAAAAAATTACAAAATAATATTACATATTTTTTCATTAGATTATCATTAAATATTTAACTACATGAAACCTCTATAATCCATGTGTATATATACTCTATAATAATTCATCATTCTTTATAGTTTATTATCTTCTATTTTCAAAATAATTCGACAGAACATCCTTCCTATAATCCAAAACATGAATCATTTTATGGGATTTCACAATATAAAAATAGAATCCATGATATAATATATTCCTTTAACATGTAATGTAAAATTTTAATATCTTCAAATTTAATGGAAATATTATTTTATAATCGTTTATTTGTACTATCTCACATATTATGTTCATGTGTTATCCACCAAAAAACGTTGATTATCCTAATCCCCATACTCCGAAAATTTAAAATATTAAATGTATGTTTTTGTAAGAAATGTTTTCTTAATCATTTTGAAAATTGAATGATTCCTCATTCCTTGAATTATTTTACCTCTATTCCACATTACACTGTTCAAGACATATTCCAATTATTTTAAGAATTATTCCTAATTACATCTTCTGGAATTCATTATGCATAGGTTTTCGAAAAAATTTAACATTATGATATCTATCATTTTAACATCAGTGGGACCTCATTTATCCCACATTGGATCTTTTAGGGAACCCACAATGTATTATGTTTTTAATCATAACTCATGGTTACTAGTTAAGAATAACCATTTTATTTTTCACTACAACCCCCCAATATATTATATTTTTCAGTCAGACAACCATAACATTATTCATTATATTCATCATGAGTTTTACTCTTTCTTGATAAGAAACATTACTATAAAAAATAATGTATGTTTTAAAATTACTAAAGAAATCATATTAAACCATATTATATAGTAGATATTCAATTAAATATCCATCACTATGTTATCTATGACACATTGTATTTTTCCAAAATTACAATATTTTATCAAAACAGTCGTACGATTTTTATTATAGAAGCTTTTTATCAGGATGTCAAAAAATATAACAACATATATGTTTCTTAATCTACTGCACTAACATTAACTATAAACATTATATATTCATGAGTATTCACACACATTGTTATTTTATAAGGATCCTTTCTATTTAATTTTTTAATGAATTAGTGCATAAATCCAACATAATAAAACACATATATTATATGTTGTACAAATACACATTAAATTATTATTTCTAATAATATAATACCTTTTATGAGAGTCAATATTATATTTCATGGAAAATAATACATGACATTCATATTGAATTATTTATTGCACATACCCATTGATTACCTGTAGAGAAAAACATATTGAGATGTATAATCTTAAAAAAAAATTGGCAAAATAAAAAAGAATAAATACATTAATCTAGTAAATAATATTAATACCCATAAAATGAATACTTTAATGTTAATTTAAATTGAATGAATGAAGTAAATAATTCTCACATAAAACAAAATCACTATGTTTTCTCCTTGTAATCCATTAATAAACATGGATTTTCATGACCCACTTCCTCCAAAGATACCCCTATGAGGATGGAAATGGAAAAAGGTAGATATTGACCCTTGAGTCCCACCACCATTAGGCCCTGGGATGGGGACTAGAAATAAGGGTGTACTGATCAGACAGTCAGGGAGGCATTACCATTCATAAGAAAATATATTAGGAGATATAATGAAACATATAAAATTTCCCATTGGAATAATTTTAATGATATATCCAAAAAACCATCCAACATTAATGAAAAAGTAAGAACTGATTAAAAAATATTAAAGTCCCCAAATTAAATACCCAAAAGAAAAGTTATGGAAACGACACAATAGTGGTCCAAATGTATGAGCTAGTAATTCCTAACATGGTCAATGGAATCCCCCATATAAACCAAAAGAATATTTACATACATAAGGTGAGTATACAAGTATACTCAGTAAGAAAACCAAATAATCACATGAAAATTTTAACGAAGTGTACTACTTCCCCTGTGATAGAAAATAAAAACCAAACAAAACATAAATATGTATTATATCCAAACCCATCCTCGCTAAGGGTTTCTCAACATGTAACAAAATTCATGTAATATAATATGATATAAATCACCTCGATGATAAGGTACACAACCGCACTATACTGCTCTTAAGCTCCTATCACACTACATCATTGGTCGTAGTGCTCCCATCCCTTTTATATACCACCAAAATTTGATTTTTACACATCTGAGCCTAAAAATTCATTACACCCACACACATGAGGGCCTCACAACACATCATGCATTCATAGACATATTCCTCAAAACACATCACATCATGTCATCTTGAAGACTTCTTGGAAAGCACATGAGATTACATCCTGAAGAATCATGGGAAATCACAACATTTCTCATCTTGAATACACAAGGGACAACACAAACCAATGTTCCCACAAACACATGGTCCATCAAATCTCTCTAGAAGACTCAAAGGTTATAACATCCACCATATAAATAACTAATATAACTCTTACCATCATATTGCATTACATAGCTACCTTGCCTGGAAGGGAGAGTAGAAAAGAGTGGGTACCCAACCATTTTTACTCCTTACTAGATGTTGTGAAAAGCACTTTCTACATGATAATGTTTTTGTTAGGCACATTGTGATCAACATGGGTGGGGTGCTCATAAAAATTTCAACAATATACAATTATATATATAGAACCAGACACTCAATCTAAATTTATGAGTTCTCAAAAAAACCATTTGACAATACCATCACATTTCTTACCACATTAAAATATATTTATTAATATCTCTAATAGTCATTTTATAATGTGAATATCATTGAGAATTTTGGGGGCATAACATTTAGACTATTTTTTTCACTAATTTATTAAATCATTTATTATCAATCTTATTAAATTACAATAATGACATTAATAATTTCAATATAAAATTTAATCTCATTAACCTAACCATCATGAGTCACAACAAACATTAATAAACAATAATTTATTTATTCCATCATTACCTATGAAAAAATATGGAATGATAGGAAACATGAAAGACAGTAAGAGTAATTCACAGTCATCAAGGGGATGACGATCCCCTAAAAATGAACACAATTTATATTAATAACACTTGATACCATGACCTATGGATATGGGGTGAAACGTTCTTGACACATATAAATTATGAATACCTGGTCAACTTTCCAACAAAAACACTAGTTCATCCTCCTTGACGACTAACATTATAACAACTAACAATAACTCACAACCACATCCAACAACACACAACAGAACAACCAGCATCACAGATGAGATTCAAAATCACACGACACAAATCATAGCCCCATTGTATAACTATATTCCACATACATCTCCCACATGAAGAAAACTCATCAATCCCACACATCATATCACCTTGTGAACCAATAATTTAAACATTTTCATATTTAATAACGCATCCCAAATTTTATTCATGTTTATAATTTAAGGGTTATCATTGAATTTTAATCCTCACAATGAATCCATTTATTTATATAATATATGTGGTTAAAAAATATTTGTATATATTAATCGAGTAAGAAACAAAAATACATTCATTCGAAAAACCATCTAGTGCACAAAAAAGGACACCAAATAGAGGTAATTTTTTGTGGGTAGTTAAAACATACAAATCTAAATATCAATCAAAATTATATAAATAAAATATCTTGCGTCACATTCGTATTCCCCTATATATATATTTTCAAACCAATTAAATTTTATTTAAAAAACCTGAATAAACTATCTTCATAAGGGTAGACAAATATATACCCCTCCTGCATGATGAAAAATTACAAAATGTGATGGAAAAAATACTTTGAATAATAACTATTTACTCTTCTTGGTTGGACTAAAACAAGGGCACACATATAGTAGGTCACCCAAAGGAAAACATGAACAAATTCAATAATCCAAGTCACCAATATTAGATGTGAATAGGGATACAACACATACCATTTCATGAATAAGTAAACATAAATGAATCACATAAATGATACCTCGGTTTTTAGAATATCTATATAGATTCATGGGATTTGATACCATTTTTATGTCCCATTAATGGATGACCTGGAAAATACCATGTGTTTTAATCATATAAAATCTTATGGATCATTAAAGAATTAATGATATAATTAATAGAAAATTAATAGATATAAAATCATTTTATATTTTGAATTAAACTAATTTAATTTTAAATAATGATTTGAAAAGAGATTAATTGGGAGAACATTAAACACTATACATGAGGAAATACTAGCATGAAACCTCTAGATGGGGAATGGAAATTGACGGTCCACCATTGAGGCACCACCGAATGAGTGACTACCAGCAAGCCACCTCTAGTGACTGACCACCATAGAGAGACACTGCCAGCGATCCATGACCATGTTGAGACACCACAACGGAGCCACTACTAGGGTGAGATACACAAAGTGATACACCTCTTGGGTGAGACATGGATCGTGATCCACAACCAAGGTCAAATAAGTCAAGTGTGCCACTATGATGGTGGGACACATCCAGAAAGACACTACCAGCGTGAGAATCCACTATAAGGGAACTACTCATGTGAGACATCGATAACTTGAGGCACCATTGAGATGACAAGAAATATGACACTTTCAAAACACATAATTGGGAAAACTATTTCAAAGAGTTTCCATGATATCCTATGAAAAATAAAACAATAGATTTTCTTCAAATTAATGGACTTGAATGGTCCAATATATTTAACCGAATACATATAAAAATATTCTCTCCCTCGAGAATTTAAATATATGTCAAATGTAATGAGAGGTAGGTTCTGAAAAACAATCACGAGGGATACCTATAAAGGTTCTCATCAATAATGAAGCATTGCGATCAAGTAAATGCTTCAATGTTCAATGATAAAATGCCTAGTTTTTTTGAATGTTGGATTTTAAACCGATATATCTATGAACACCTCCACTGACGTCTACTATACATACCTTATCATAATATTTTTTGGTACATAAACCCAAAAGACACAATACCCACTCCCCAAGTAAAAAAAACACATCATCCTAGAAACCAAAATTATGAAATTCCTTCTCTAATATCATGATACTTTTTTATATTGGTGGAAAAGACTCCCCCACATGAGTTTAATCACTTTTCATTTAATGCATCATGATTTGGAATTCTGTCCTCCATTTTTTTATATGATATAAATTTATCACACATAGCACCATGGACATCACAGTCCAAGGAAACCTACTCATTTAATTAATCAACAAGGAAAAAAACGTCACATTATAATGCAATATAAAACCAGGAAAAACTCAACAAAACATTCAGTGTATCGAATACATGTATGTATCTCACTCCCAAGTACCCTCCTTTTATCCATTATTCCTCCACGACACATAAACTAATGGAATGGTATATCTATGAAAAACATTCTCTTGAAAATCCTAGAAGCCTAGTGGACAATCCAAAAACATTGTGCCATCATTGATATATTAAACACACTAATTGATGAAATGGGAGTAATTATGGTAGTATAGAGGAAGATGATAGATTTGAAAGACATCATGGAATAACTATAATTTCAATAGAAATACCAACGGATACACCACATTGCCAATGTTCTCTAATTCCTCAAAGGACCCAAAAAAACTGGTATAAATCTTACACCATCTTCCAAACCTCTTATTCCCATGTTGAGTGGAATCCATCAAAAATATGTGTTCCACAAACTCAAACTGCAAGTAACTCCTTCTTTTATAAACATAATAATTCTATCAGTCCTTCGTTCTCGCAATACTCTCACAAAAAAAATATAATCATTATATGGCATGCTCTAGAGCACATTGAGACCCAGAACTAATGTTTCTCCCACAACCATCTAGTACAATAGGAAATGACACAACCTCCCATAAAAAGCCTCATATGTGTCCATTCCAATGGAATATTTATTTTTATTTTTATAAGAGAACACCACCATGGGTATGATTAATCCCCAAGTTATACCAATGTATTGGATGCACTATTGCATAATATCCTCCAATGTCTTGATAGTTCACTCTGTCTATACATATGTCTGCGGGTGTGATGCAATGATGAGGTGTAACATAATACCCAAATAATAATGTATCCCCTTTATAAATTTGAGTAAAATCATGCTACCCAATATTAGTCAATGGATATCCGAACACCATTCCACAATACAACTTCATACACATACATATTAGCCAATGCATCCATAACACTTAACTCCTTGTTTATATGAAGTGGTCCAATCTCGTCACATGATCCACAATCACCCAAATAGAATTAAAACATCCCTGAGCTCTGGGAAATGGTATGAATAAATCAATTGATATTTCATCCAATATCCAATTGGGAACATCCAAGGGATGAAAAAAATACCTCCAGGGATATGATACTCAAAATTTACCTTCAATAAAAACATATACTTTTCCATAAACATTTCAACTTCTTGAATCATCATTGTCCACCTAAACTACAACCTCATGATGAGGTACCTCTTATTAACACATAGGAGTATGATAAAAGGTGACCTTTGATACTGAAAAATCAATCTTCCTCACATATCTACTGAAACAAAAAAAATATCTCATAAAACAGCATCAGGTTTTGACAATATTCTGACCATTCCTTAGGAGAATCGCCATGGACAACATAATTGGGAATCACCTTTTACTTATATTCTATCCATTGAGAACCTCCACCTAATTCATTATAGAATGGTTCAAATTCATATAATAAAAACATACTTGACCTCCATCTAGCGATGCATATATTCCTAAGGCTCAAAACGCCTCCACCTCTCTCCATGAAATCATATATTCCAATAAAACATCTTTCTTTGATGTTCTGTAAAGTGTACCATCCAAAAAATTCAAATTTCAGGAGATGTAAAATATCCCAACTTCATAATACTTATGAATTTCCATCCACCTATGTTTTGACTTATTCATATCACAATGGGAAAAGAAATACTTTGATCTCTTGTGATCCATGTTGACGATAATGCACTCACTAAAGTGTTAATTCCACTAAGACGTCTGCATAAAAAAATTAATGCTAGATCGAGTTCATGGGGGAATATTTATGTGTGTGAGGCCATAAATTTCTATATCCATCAAGGATCATTATCTTATTCTATATCAACACACATCCCATTCCCAAATGTGAAGCATAACTGTACAGCTCTAGCAGTAACCCATTTACATGAAACCCGATCACTAGGGAACATACCAACATCTCTTCTAGGAAATCAAATGCTCTTTGGAATTCATCACTATACAAAAAAACTTTCTGTACTATTGAAATAATCAAAGGGGAAACAACTCGAGAGAAATCTAGCACAATGATCTGATAATAGCATATGATACCCATGATACTATGAACCTATTCCACATTCATGAGATATTCTCATGAAACAACTGCTTAAACAATTGAAATGTCTCTATTCACACATTTCTAAGATATCACATGTCTGAGGATATTCACCACTCATGTATAAAAGATAAACAAGGAAAAATTTCGATATAGATGGGTGAATAGAATAACATGAATAAAAGTTGTGAGATACCCAATAGGCTCATCCTCTAACATTGAGTAGATAATAATTTCACTGGAGAATAAGTTGAAAAACCGATCTACGAACTCATAGATTGTAGAGTTCATATTACCCATTTATAAAGAACGTGTGTTTTTAACTATAAATGGCATGTCTAAAAACTATAATTTCTCACACATGCATTAGAAGTATGTCTTAGAGATATCCCACGCAATCATCCATAACTTGTGACATCTAGACTTCATATTTATCATAAAAAGTCAAATCATTCAATTAAACCGGTCGATGTGATTGTTTATACTCAAAATAGATTAATAGTTTTTTACCATCGCCTGATTCAGCCTCTTATAGTCAATACTCATCCTCATACCATCATATTCCTTCCATTATAAAAAAAATTAGAACACCCCATGGTGACACATATTTCTAACTAAAACCTACTTTATCAGTCATCTATATGTATCCTCAACTCCCAAAATTTAGAAGGTGCCATTAAATAAGGATTCATAAATATTGGAGAAGCACCAAACTGTATGACTACTCGGAACTGAACATCATGTTGAGGTGGTAGAAAGAAATCCAGGATGGCGAAAACATTGAGGAACTCCCCCACAACACTGGGAACCTCTACAAACTACAAATCCAATGATTCCACTAATATCATAGTGAATAAGAAAATCAGGGGATCCATGAGTCTACTTTCCCCCATAAAACTATACTCACCAATAAAAACAACATGTTGGACATCTACAACTAAAAAAAGATTCTCCTACGAAAGAAGTCGATAAAAAAATTTATATAATACAACTAGTATATGATGTTAATGACATCGTATAGATTAATTTTTATCAATAAGAGATCCCCATGTGACTGAATCTATTTGATCATTAATCTACACCCTTGCACAAATAAATCAGTATAGTCAAGACATTAACAGGAATACTCAAAAAAATGTCATGGGAATTAAATCTACATATATTCCTAGAGCCTAAGATAGAGATAGAGTAATAAATCAATGAGTATATCAAGAATAAAAAAACATTGTAGTAAAGGGTACTAAACAAACTGATCATTCCTCTGATGATCTCTGGACCCACTCGAATTGTTCTCTCTACTTCATGAAACTGACCAAAACTATCTGATTTACCTCTCTACAGATTTCCACCTCTATGACCATGTTCTTGTGGTATTCTCTAAACATAAGGACCATCCCAACGTATTCTTATACCTACTTCTTCCCCCTTTAGGGGATTAAAATCATACTACCCCTATAGATGAAACATTTTCACAAGAAAATGATACCTAAGAAATTGCTAAATGTGTCCACCTTCCCCAAACTATTCTCAAGGAACTATTTTTATTGATGAGAACAAAACCCAAAACCAAAAAAATATAATGGAAATTTCCAATGAATGTCACAGAAACCATTGGAACCAAAAGGATGAAAATAAGGCCAATAAGGTTGATTTTCTACGAGTCGAAACCTCAATGGTCTAGCAGCCTTAGATCTACACCTGAAAACTCTTCTTATCAATGAACTCTACTAGATCCCCACATGCAGTATACCTTCTCATGATTTCATCTAATAAATCACCTCTACCTTCTTCTATACCTCCATATAAATTGGTAACAAAAAATAAGTAACATAATTCATGATTGAAGGATATAGTTACTCCTCTTGACGAATCACACAAGATTATTCATATGGGAAAAGGTATATGAAATAACATAAAATGTTATTGCACATGATTCCAAGATCCCGTTTTGAAATTCACCAATTATGGAGATAATGAAACACTTTCTTCCTTTCTTCATTCATGGAAGACAAATGGAACACTTCCCAATACTCCATCTAGATGTCAACCCACAATATGGATGCCTCATCATGCTGTCCCATATATAATGTCCACCCCTGACACATAGGTCATCTCATCTGAATAAATTAATGAGGTGCCCAATACTCCATCGATGCCCAGATCAAAATAAATGTGATCTCGAGATCCTCTTTTCATTTATCAATTACCACATCTGAAACAATGACCTCATCTATTCCCAAAGCACGCAGTGATAAATAACGAAACATCCTCTACCAATGATCATCTTCATGAAGTGGATCAACCCCAATGGAAATAAACTAGATCTTCCTACTAAAACTCATTACATGAGCCACATGTGGTTGATGGCCAGGAGAAATAGCTAAAAGGAAATTAGGGATTTCATTTTCCAGAGTAGCATGGAATGTTATTTAGTATTTTTTAATTTCATTTTAATTAAATATATACAGTTTAAACATCCAAAAATCCAAAATAAAATTATAACAAAATCCATAATGAAGAAGTTAACTCTCTAATGTCTCAACCCTACAATTGTGTGCATCTCTCTTTGTGGTTCTAAAATCTCAGAGTCCATGCGCTAAATCAATAGGGGGATAAAATATTATTTCCTAGAATTTCACTATGGCATGTGTTACACATCAAGGTTAACTATAACTACTTTCCTGCCACCCCATGAAATCCTCTTTGTGATTAAATCTAAAAAACTTCATATCTCCCATACTTAACATATGATACCACAATATCACAAAACCTTCTATATAAAGACATCCCTCCTTGGATATCAATGAATATCGGGAGATAATTTCCCCTAAGTCCTTCAACTATCAGGAACTAGGTTATTAATACCCCAAGGGTGTACTGCTCTCATAATATAGGACACATTACCAATTATAAGAAAAGATATCAAGATATATAATTATTCAACAACAAAAAATCCATGGAATAATATGAAATAAAAATCCAAAAATAATCCCACATGAATTTAAAAAGTAGAACATATATGAATATAGTAAATTCTCTAATGTAAATACAAAAAATAATATCTATGTTGATGTCATAACTTCGGTTTGATGGTCTGACTTAGCAATGCCAAACACAGTCCATGAAATCCTTTGGGAAAACTGATATTAGCTTTATATATGAATGGTGATACTACAAGAATAATTAGTAAGAAACCCAATGATTCTTATGAAATGAGAATAAACAAAAATAATTCCTTTTTGGGAAAACAATAGAACCAAATACCACCTAAATAGGAATAATAACCAAACCCAACCTCACTAATGCATTCTCCCCATGTAATTCAAGTCAAATTATTTAGTATGTCATTAATCACTTCTATGATAGGGTACCCCACAACACCTTCACACTAGTATTATATAATAACATAATGTTGTAGGACATGGCACTCCCATCCATTCTGTATACCACATCACTTCTTGTATGGACATAAAGGGGCATCACAACACATCATGCATGCACCCACATAGGACTTGAAACACATCAAGCCTATACAAACAAGGTCCTCATGACACATGAATACCACACAATACAAGGCCTCAGAAAGAATCACATAATATCATCCGGAGGAAACCTAAGAAATCACATCATAACTCATAACGAATAAACATGGGAAAGATAATCACTTATCATCCCGAATACACAAGGGGCATACAAAAAAACTCGACCAAAAACACATGGTCTATCAATCCTCTCCCAATTAAACATGGGATATAAATTCCACTATCTAAAGAACTAATAGTCCACTGGCCATCACAGCCTATTCCATACCTACCTCTCATTGAAGATTTAGAAGAAAATAATATGTAACCAGCCATCCATACTCCTTACTAGATTAGAAAGAAACACATCATGCATGAGTATGTGGGAGTTCCACTCATAGGGATCATCTTGGGTGGGGTGCATATAGAAATCTAAATTATATACAGGTAATTATATATAGTACTGTACACAGAAGCCACAACCTATGTGCTCTCAAACAAACAACCAACCGATAAAACAATCACCTATGCTTCCACCTATAAATGTGCATATTAATATCTCCAAATGAAAATTTTACAAGGTTATGCACCCTGAACAATTTAGAAGACATCACATGTCATCAATTTTTACAACCCTTTTATTTCATAATTTAGTTCCAACAATAATTAATCAAACAACCATAAATTATTTTTTCATTAACAAAATTTTTCTCCTAAATTAAACAAAAACATGTCACTCATGATATTATTACATAATTATTTATCTATTCCATCACAACCCATGGAACTAATAGGACTGACAAATAACATGAAACACAGTATGATAGTTCATTGCTATCCATGGGATGAAGATCTACGGTAAATTAATTCACTTCACGTTAATGTCACATAATAGCATGTCCTCTAGATATGGGTTAGATATTTCTAAATGATATCAATGAAAGAGACTCTAGAAATTTACCACAAAAACACAATTTTCCATCTACAAAGTCCTCCTCCCATGCATATCAAATTATCAAAACTAATCCCCAAATAACAACCACATATAAAATCCCACTAAAACACAACTAGACCCATAGAACTACAACATAAACACACCACAACTATCAAAACCACACTATAAAACCATATACCATCAACTTACAACTCATACAAAAAACACAAAAACACCACATATCACATTACCTCACATACCATGGAAACAAATTTCAAATTTAGGAAAGAATCCTTTACTTAATTCACCTTGTTAATTTATGGGACTTTATAGAATCTGTATATTCCTAGTGAATTCATTTAGAAACTGAGTATATGTGGTTAATAAAATTATATATATAATAATTTAAAAAAACCACAAACAACATAAATTCCAAAAACCATCTACAATGTAAACAAGGACCCCATACAACCATTATTTTATGTGCAGTGTTAGCTCATAAGAATGTTAATAATAGAAGAAATAATAACACAACAAGATCATTCCTCACTTTCCCAGCCCAAATGTATTTTGAGTTTTAATCAATTTTATTTATCATTATTTATTTATTATCAACTATATATTCAAGGTGAAAAATATATATACCCATCCCGTAAGATGCAAAATTATGAAATATGAAGGAAACCCAACGTGGAAGAATGAAAATCAACACTTCCTAGTTGCACCAAAAACATAGGACTGTATAGTATGTAACCCCCCCCCCCCCAACGAAACGTGACCCCGTTTTCTCAACCTATCCACACGACTCCAATGGGATGAGGGATTCGACATGTCCCATAGAAATGTGATGAAATAAGTAATGAACAATGGAAATTATATATCAGATTTATGATGATATAGTTCATGAGATTAAATACCATCTCAATATACTCTTAAAGGATGATCATTCTAAGAAAACACTTTTAGATTATTTTAAATGCACTGGACCATTTGGGAATTAATAAAACAATTTATGTACTCTTAATTAGTCTCCAAACATTTTAAATTTGGATTTAATATTGATTTACATCGAATATATATGTCAAAATGGAAGAACTATAAGATCTAGATATATTTTACATGAGGAACCATTGGACGAGGAACCGCGAGAGAGGCACCCCCAGATGTGGAACTTCTTGATTTGGCACTGCAAGTGAGGCACAATTGGGTACTGATGTCCAGAGAGACACATCCATCAATTGACCTGCACTGTAAGACAACACTAGAGATCCACTGCCATGGTGACACACCATCATCATGCCACCACCTGGGGGAGATACCACCAACTAGACATTGCTAGGGTGAGACACATCTAGTGATCCACATACAGGGTGAGCCACTACCAGTGAGCCACCACCATTGTGAAAGTTCCAGGGTGAGCTACAAGTAGTGTGAGACACCATTAATATGAGAAACTATAGAAATGAGTCGGCATTTATAAACATATAAAACTAATAATTTTTAACTATGTTTTAATGATTCTCCATGGCATCCGGGGAATCCTCAACAACAAGATTTACTCCATGGCGATATACTAGAAATGTTTGGGCCCTTACATTACAAAAAATGACCATTTTGAAATAATATATAAATTAAATTCATGTCATATGTCATAAATAAAAATATCCCAATTAAATACATTAGTGAATCCTACTCATTAAATAAATCCATATTTTCTATTACGAATATAATCATTACTAGATTCATAGAGGATCATTAATGGGGTTCAAAATTCATATAAGCTATATCAGGATTAACTAATTATAATGACCTATAATGGGACTATGAACATTTTATACTTTTAATATTTCACACCCATTTTACATATATAATTATCATTTTCCAAATCATGTATAATATTTTTTATGCATTCAAATTTTTATCATAAGTCCTTCTAAAATCTCATATGTTCCCAAATTCTTTTTTGTCAAATATTAAATAAATCCTATATTAAAACCCATTATATAAATTGAAAAAAATATGAGGAAGTTTAAGTGGTATTCATGTTGAAAAATACATTAATTCATCTAAAAATGAAATAATAATAAATTGTTACAATGAAGGTATAATTCATTATCATCCTATAAATTTAAATAGAACATTTTTTAAAAGAAAACCTGTATGTTAAAAAAGGATTCCTGTTTATTATAATTTAAATAATGTTATACTAAAATATATGTAATTACTTGGAAATTTAGTGGATTTCTTTTAAAACATGGGAATTTTTATGATTCAATGAACATTTACGGCACATGATTCTGAGGCCTGGTGTGCACGAAATCAATTTTTGAACTTTTGTTCAGTTACGTTTAGTAAACATACTAGCGGGATTTTATAACATTTGAATCAATGCTCAGAATTGAAATCATAGGGCACCATTGAACTCACAGTGTCAGTATTCTCTTAAGAAGACTTCCACCTCGAAGGCAGTTAGTCAACAATAAAATATTGTTTTTGGATTTTTATAAAAAAAAATTAATAAAATAAAGTAAAACACATTGTTTTATTTTTAATCTTCCATGTGTTTAGTGTGTTGGATAAAAACCCACCTTGGGAGTTGGTGGTGGGACATCCACACCCTAACCTCCCATGAGTGGTTATGGTGGTGGGGCCCACCCTAGCATAACCTCCCATTGGTGGATAATTGAGGTGGGGACCACCCAAGCCGCATAACCTACCTATTAATGATAGGGGTGGGGACCACCTGATCCCTATTGATGGTGGATGATGAAACCTCTAAACATTCCCTCATTAATGAGGGAGAGCCTCCTTACCTCCCTGTGCAATTAATTGCACCAACACATGTGTTTTATTAAGGAGAGCCTCTTGGCATCCTCTAAATTTCTGAGACAACACTTGTGCATTTAATTTAGAGGAGCCAGGATTTTAATAATCCATTTTGAATAGGTGAGCCAAAATAATATTAGATGAATAATCTAATATTATTTCATTGGAATTTCACTTTTTCTGGAATTGAGAGAAGCTTGGGGGAAAAGTTATCCCAACAGAGAACGCTCCTCCCAATGAAGAACGAAGAACGAGAAGAAATCTAGATTTCGTCTTCGACTTATTTTCTTAAATCCTTCCGACATGGAGTGCCTTCTGTGGCCAAAGAAACTCGGGATTCGAAGAGTGTGGTGGATACGATGAAAGACAAATTATTTCATCTTCTTCCTATGACATCAAACGTCAACGAACGTCAAACAAAAAATAATAAGGATGGGGGTTTTGCATGTTGATCCTTCCGTTTTCGTCCTCTCATTATCGAATAAAAAATTGAAACAAAGTGTTGTAATTAATTGTTGAGCTTCATTATGATGAGCCAAATGATATCATCTATAACGCGGAGGGTACGGGCCAAAAAAACATGTCACAACTCCCTCTGCTATTCTTTCATAATGATTCTTCTTCATGGCGATGAGGCGACGACAACGAAGGTGGCAACGACAAAGGCTGCGCTACCTGTGGCCTCCACAAATTGCACTGCCCTGTGGCGCACCAATACTTCTAGACGAACACTGTTGCACCCCTCCTCACGTAGCGTGGCTTTCCAGAATGATGCATGTTCATCGCCACACCCCACACCGCCTGCCCCCACGCCGCTGCACCCCGCTCTGGCCTTCCCGCGCACCACCTTGCCCCGCGCTAGCCTACTCATGCGCTACGACACCCAGCGCCGGCCTGCCCGCACCCACCATGCCCCTCACCGCCTGCTCGTGCACCGTCGTGCCTCGTGTTATCTGCCAGTGCGCCATCACTCCTCGCACTACTTGACTGCATGCCCCCGTGCACTCCCCAACTCCCCTTCCCCGCCTTCCCGGTTCCCCCGTGGCCTACCTGGTACACCAACGGCCTGCCCATTATCCTCCTGACCAATGACCTCTCAAGCCTCGCCCCACATAGTGCTGGATGAGCTGCCTACATGGCGGCATCTAGGCCAAACTGCCCTCGCAGTCTATAGGACCGAGCCCAGCGGACCATGCCCATCTTAGCAGACTGACCCGCCCAACGGGCTGGGTCAGACCCCTTGGGTCTGTCCAAGATGACCCATACTGGGTGGTCCTAGACTGGGGTGGGCGAAGTCGGTCCGACCGGGGCGGACCAGACCCAGGCCCACTACCAACCCATTGCTTACATTGGACATATATGTGGCACCAGACATCTGTTTGATGAGCCTTCAGCGACGATGATAATTTCGATGAAAAACGGTCTCTTTGAGTATACCCCACTGGTGTTCAGGTATATTTGAGATACGGTTGGGTTGGTTCATACACGAATCCAATCGGGCCCATGGGACTAAAAGGATAATAAATCACAAACTGGGTGTCTGATTGACGTGCCTTCATTTGAGTTGAGACCCCTATGACGTGACAATTTTATGAGATATTTTTACGTGAGACTTTGTGACACCTGTAATATCGACCAGTAGGTCATGGAGCAGATCCTTCCAGTGTAGAGAAGACATAGTACAGAGACCTAGTAGCTGGATAAGATTTGACGATTGTTTGACCAATTTGACTCTATGTGACTTGATAATCCTATTGGAGAGCGACTCTGTGTGACACGACAGACCCATGGCGGAGGAGATCCTCTGTGTCAGCGCGGAAGACCCACAATACTTGATAGGAGGAGTACCTTTGAAGGCTATTAAGGGGAGTGCTTCTATGTGACAGGGAAGACCCACGGTGGGGAGTGCCTCTGTGTGACGCAGCAGACCAAAGGTAATCGACAGGAGGAGTGCCTCAGCATTCCAAGTATAGTGGGAAACGCCTCTATGAGATGCGGCATTCCCACTATACTCAATAGAGGAGGAGTTCGCCGCCATCTTTGGTTTTGATATTTAAAATATTGGTTTGAGCTGAATCTTTGGATTTTGTGTTTCCTGATGATTGATATGGGTTACTAGATATCTTGGGTTCATGTATGTTCATATACCTACGTAATGGTTATCCGTTGATTTTGTACTTTGTGATTTATCCTTTTTTGATTTTTTGAGACCTTGACTGTCTCGGGGTCCCTACTGAGTATCATTATACTCACCCCTACATGGGCTCTTCCTGCACCTCATTGTGTTGGATGCAGACGACGTACATCACTGATGGAGGCCGAGAGCACTAGGACTGGATGGTACCCGGAGGTGGACCTTACAACGACGTGGTACACAGAGGAGTATGACATATGTGGAGTTATGAGGTGGCCATCGTTACCTACCCTTCAGGTTGGAACCCCTGGAATTCTATCTGGGATATTATCTTTACCTTTCAACTGTTTAACCCTATTTCAGTTGTACTTGTACTTTATAGATGTGCTTGTATTCTTGGCCCCTTTTTATTTTCCAGCACACTTTTTGAATACAGTTTTACCTAGTGTTTTTCTTCCATTTGTATTCTATGAGGTTTTTGTTTACAGTTATAAAGGCATTGCCTTTCCATTTTAAGGATTTACGCATTTGGTGCTAGTGGCCAGCCCCTGGCCTATGGAAGGCGGTCTTGGGGTAGTCACGATACGGGCCCCGGTGTACGGTTCATGAAAAATTGGTATGAGAGGAGTCGGTTCTACCATAGAACATTGGACTCTGATGTTTCATTTCTATGAAGAAATAATGTTAAGGGTACTTAGTTTGGTTCTTAGTTCAGGGAGTCCAGTGTTGGTGTGGGTGGCTGACGTATCTATACACCAGGACCCTGCCTACTGATTTCCGACTCAGTGCATGAAAACACTAATTGCGCGTGTGTGTAAAAAGTTTTCTCTAAGTTATCTCAACTAGGTCATCTCACCAGGTTTAGTCTTTTGACAATGTCACATCTATTTCATTCAGGATGACTCCTGGTGGATGACCAGTTAGAGCCCCAAGAGTCGTACATACTGACAGCTAACCAAGCGATGAGGCCTCAGTGCATGGCCCTCTTCTAGTTGAGGAACCAGCTGAGGCAGCAGCGGTACTACTACGCATTGGGCCACCGATGCCACCAGCCCCAGCAGTAGACGATGCACGGCCCTTGAGCCCATTGCATGAGTTCCATTTCCTTAGGAAACCTAGGTTTTGGGGAGAGATGGACCCACAGGTGGCTGAGGAGTTGTTGGAGGCTATGGTGAGAGTCTTCAGTCTTGTAGGGACACCAGTAGTCTTTATATTGATCATTGTTGCTAGCCTCCATCAGGAAGAAGAAGGCAGATCGTGGATCCTGATTCTCTATGTTCATGATGAGGTGACACTTCTTTAGGAATACTTGGAGAGCCTGTTCTAGATAGATTTTGTCCTAGCCACCCTTCGACCAGTTCAGATACCGAAGCTACTACATCTATGACAGTGTAGCATGATGGTGGAGTAATACTCGGTGAGGTTCACCAACCACTTGCTCTACTCCACTAATATGGTACGAGACCCATTTTTTGGGCCCTGACCTTCAAGTATAGACTCAGGCGGGGGATCAGAGCTTTGTTGATCTCCCTCAGCATCCCAACGTAGGTGGGAGTGTTAGAGAGGGCCCCCCTAGTGGAGAGTTTGCTTGATGAGCAGTCTCCAGTAATGTGACCCACCACTAGCCGACATGCAGTGGATTCTTCTTCAGTTGGCAGTAGAAAGTTATTGTAGAGGTCCAAGAGGACCAGATATACAGGTGGTGGACCGCATGACTTAGAATCACTTGTGCGGGCACACAGATTAGAGACACACATGCCGGTTTCATCCAATGTTACTCATGTGGCGGACTTGGTCACATGGCTCGTGACTGTCCGACTCACTGCTCTTATGATCAGAAGAGAGTTGAGGGACCTCCCAGGAAGAGGTAGATATTCGATTGAGGCTGTCTGTAGGGATCAGGTGGATGTGGAAGAGGAGTTGGTCGAGCAGTTGGTAGTGCATGATGTTACGAGGGGATATTGGCACCATCACCAAGATGTCCACCCCGACCATAGGGAGTGGAAAGACAGGGGAGAGCTCAAAATTAGGCAGCTGAAGCATACGACCATGGTGCTCCGGAGATGACTCGAGGTACTATATATGTCTAATCCACCTTATCTATAGTTATAATAGACACAGGTTCCAGTCACTCTTTCATTTCCACTGCCCTCATTTGGAGCTCGGAGATTCCGAAGGAGCCGTTTGTTCGATCCATATGGATAGAGACTCTTACGGGAGCTGATTTGAGAATTACGCACCGGTGCCAGTAGTGCTAGCTTACTCTAGGATGAGAGATCATCGGCTGTGATCTCCTTGTAGCCACGTCGAGGCCTTACGACGTCATCTTGGGTATGGACTTGTTATCTATAGTCCCTTCCAATATTGACAGTATCAGGTTAATTGTGTGATGTTTCCACATGGATGAGACCAGGTTTACCTTCACCAGTAAGAAGGGAACCTTTGTAGCATAGGATGTACTTACTCTGAGGAGGGTGCATCCGATCACTAACCAGTTGGCTTTCCTTACCCTCAGAGTAGTATATGTTGAGATTTCGAGCCATCCTATTTTGGTGGACTAGTATGCGAACGTTTTCCCTAACGATGTTCCAGGACTACCTCCTCGCAAGTAGGTGATCTTCAATATTGACCTGTACCCTGGGAAGTCACTGATATGTACACCAGTATATAAGATGGATCTCACTGATCTTTGAGAGATACAAGTATAGATAGTGTACTTTCAAGGGAAGGGATTCATCCGGACCATTGTTTCTCCAGAGGCAGCCCCAATTCTGTTCGCCAATAAGGTGGATGGGAGCCTGAGGCTCTGTGTCGACTACTGTCACCTAAACCTGGTGATCATAAAGAAAAAGTACCCACTCTCAAGGAATGATATCTCTTTGATTAGAAAAAGGGAGCATGGTTGTTCTCGAAGATAGACCTCAGATCAGGATATCACCAGCTCATATTTCGAGATGAGGATGTGTAGAAGAAGGCCTTCAGGTGTCGGTACAACCACAATGAGTTATTGGTTATGTCCTTCGGTGTAACCAACACTCCAGCAGTGTTCATGTGTCTCATGAACATGATATTCCATCCATACCTTTATCTCTTTGTCATGATCTTCCTCGATGATATTCTGATCTATTCGAATACTGAGGAGGAGCATGCCTTCCATTTGCAGGTACTAATGGACACACTCCGAGAGCACAAGCTTTTTGGTAAGATCTCAATGTGCCAGTTTTGGATTTGAGAGGTTCAATTATTGGGACATTTCATCTCAGAGGCAATACTTGTAGTGGATCTAGTAAATATCGAGGTGGTACTTTCTTGGGAGCCACCCAGGAGTGTGAAGGATGTACAAAGTTTTCTGGGCTTTGGTGGATATTATCGAAGGATTGTTCTAGACTTATCCAGAGTTGCAGCACCACTATCAGCCTTGAATAAGAAGGGGCAACCCTTCATGTGGTCGGAGAGATGCCGACAGATCTTTGAGGTGCAGAGGCAGAGGCTGATTATTTCCCAATTCTTGAGAATTCTAGAGGAAGGCTTAGGGTACTTAGTCTAATACGACACATTAGGGACTGGACTCGGTTCTGTCCTGATGCAGGAGAGAGCAGTGATCGCATATGGTTCTCGGCAGCTGAGACAGCATGAGTAGAACAATGACACCCATGACCTAGAGTTAGCGGCTCTTGTCTTTTCCTTGAAGATGTGGTGGCACTATCTGATGAGAGAACGTTTTACAGTGTACTCTGATCACTAGAGTCTCTAGTATATCTTCTCTCAAAAGGACCTGAACCTGTGACAGCAGCATTGGCATGAGTTCCTATAGGATTATGAATTCTAGATAGTCTATAATATTAGAAAGGGCAACATTGTCGCGGATGCACTCAATATGAGGACTGGTATTCAGATGTTAGGAAAGGAGACAAAACAGATGGCTTCCTTTCAAATATCCTTTGTAGATAAAGATGGAGTAGAATTACTACAGTCTCTTACGGTCACTCCCCCACAACATAAGTGAGTCAAGGAAGCACAGCATGGGGAAACTGACTGTGAGACACGACCTGCTCAAATATCCATAGGGCAGGCACCTGATGGATTTTCTAAAGGTGGGGAGCATGTCATCCTCTTCTGAGGATGTACCATGGTACCAGTTTCACTTCATGTGGATGTGTTGAAGGAGTTCCACTCTTCCCCTTTAGTGGTACATCCAGGAGTGGTGAGGATTTATCATGATCTTTGATGACAACACTGGTGGCCAGTTATGAAGAAGGCAGTAGCAGAGTGTTTCTCCTGGTGCCTCACTTGTCAGCAAATGAATGTAGAGCACCAGGTACCAGCAGGATTGGTTATCCTTAAATGGTCCTAGAGTGGAAGTGGTATGGGATATCTATGGACTACGTAATGGGTCATCAACGTACATCCGGGAGTCGAGAATCAATATGGGTGATCGTTGAATGACTAACCATGTCAACCCACTTCCAACCGATTAGAGAGCAGGGCCCAGTAGAGAGCTTGGGACGCCTCTACATGCAAGAGAGTGGGAGTTTACATGGAGTAACTTCTTCTATTATCTCCAATCATGACACGCACTTTACATCCCAGCTATGGAAGGGATTGCAGGGATCTTTTGATATACTGCTTCGCTTGGGCACCGCCATCCATCCTTAGATGGATGGTCAGACCGAGGGGACCATCCAGACCCTCGAGGACATGCTTTGTGCATGTATCCTTTACTTTGGTCATAGCTGGGAGGATCATATACCATTGGTGGAGTTTTTCTACAACAAAAACTATAACTCCACCATCAGCATGGAAAATTTTTAGGCCTTGTATGGTCGTCCTTGCAGATCACCACTTTGCTGGACAGACCCAGGAGAGTCAGCACTAGTGGGGCCAGAGATTGAACGGGCTACCACAGAGAAGGTGCAGGTCATCCCGGAATGGATGAAGACTGCACATAGTAGACAGAAGTCGTATGCTGACAAGATACGGATATCAATAGATTTTCAGGATGGAAACCATGTCTTCTTACAGGTCTCACCTCGACGGGGTCTACATATATTTGGACGAGATGACAAGTTATCTCTGAGTTTCATTGGAAAATTATAGGTCCTCAGTAGAGTAGGCGAGGTGTCTTACCACTTATCTCTTCGACCTAAGTTGCACCTGGTGCATGACATCTTCCATGTATCTCAGCTGGGGAGATATATTCACAACCCTTCTCACATCATCGACCATGGGGAGATGGAAATCGATTATTGGGAAAGGTTCACAAAGGTTCTAGTGGAGATTGAGAATCGACAGGACCGGGTCCTACATCGATGGTCTATACCTCAGGTGCGCATTTGTTGGAAGCACGAGAACCTGCATGAGAGCACATGGGAGCGGGAGGCTCAGGTGTGTGATCAGTATCCCCATTTGTTCCCTTAGTGTGAGTTATAGCTTACATGGAAATAATTCCCTGAGGTGGGGAGAATTTAATGACCCGTAAATTCCGTGGATTTTTTTTAAATACATGATATTTTTTACTAGTTTGTGAAAATTTACGGCACTTGATTTCAGGGCCCGATGTGTCGAGAATCAATTTATGAAGTTTTGTTTGGGTACGTTTAGTAAATGCATGAGTGGGATTTTATAACATTTGAACTGGTTCTCGGAAATGAAATCTGAGGGAACCATTGAAATCGTAGCACTGGTATATACTTAATATGACTTTCACCTTGACAACAGTTGGTCGGGATTAAAAGATAGATTTTGGATTTTTATAAAAAAATAATAAAATAAAGTACAACGGATTATTTTTGTAAGATGCTATGTGTTGAGTGTGTTTGTTAAAAACACCCCTTGGGATTTGGTGGTGGGACCTCCACACGCTAACCTCCCGTGAGTGGTTATGGTGGTTGGGCCCACCCGAGCATAACCTCCCATGTGAGGATATTTGCGGTGGGACCAACCGAGCCGCACAACCTCCCTATTAATGATAGGGGTGGGGACCAACCAACCCCTATTGATGGTGGAGGATGAAAACTCTCCACTCTCCCTCATTAATTTTGGATAGCCTCTTTACCTCCTTGTGCAATTAATTGGGCCAATGCATGCGTTTTATTAAGGATAGCCTCCTGGCATCCTACAAATTTATGAGACAACACTTGTTCATTTAATTTGTTGGAGTTGGGTTTTTAAGTCCCCTTTTTGAATTTGTGTACCAACATAATATTAGACCACTAATCTAATATTATTTCGTTGGAATTTCTCTTTTGGTGGAATAGAGTGGATCTTGGGAGAATAGTGCTCCCAACGGGGAATGCTCCCCCCAACGAAGAACAATGAATGTGAAGAACAAATGGTTTCTTTTTCGACATTTTTCCTCGAATCCTGCCGACATGGAGTGCCTTCTACAACCAATGTAACTTGGGATTCGAAGAGTGTGTCTAATGCGAAGAATGAAAAATTCTTTCATCTTCATCCCCCGACTTCAAACGTCAACGAACGAAGAACAAAAAATAATAAGGTAGGGGGTTATTGGATAGTGATTCTCCCCTTGTCTTCCTCTCATCATAGAATGAAATGTTGATACAAAGTGTTGTAATTAATTATTGAGCTTCATTCTGATAAGCCAAATGACAAACTCTCATAATGCGGATGGTGTAGGCCAAACTAACATGGCTCGACTCCCTTCGCCATTCTTTTGTAATGATTCTTCAGCATGGTGATGAGGTGAAAACACCAAAGCAAACATTGAAAAAGGCATCTCTACCCGCGGCCTCTGCAAATCACACCACACCAGAGGTGCTCCAATAGATCTGGGTGAACGCTGACGCGCCCCACTGTGCGAACTGCGGCATACACGCATGATGCCCGCACGTCGTCGCGCCCCGCGCTGCCTGCCCGCGCGCCGCCGTGCCCCGCGCCGGTCTTCCCACACGCCGACGTGCTCCTCCCTGACTCCCACGCACCGACGTGCCTTACTCCGCTTGCCCACGTGCCGTTGCGCCCCGCTCCACTTGACTGTGTGCCCCAATGCGCTACCTGGTGCCCCCGCGCAGCCTGCCGGTGCCCATGCAGCTTTCCTGATACACCTGAGGCCTTCACGGCGTCCAGTCGGCCTGCACGCGCCCCGCGGGGCCTGCCCGCTGGCCTCCCACCCAACATCCTCCAGAGCCGCACCCCTCGCAGCACTTTCCGAACTGGCCCCGTCCTTAGGGTTGAGCCGCCTATGTGGTGGTATCCGGGCCGAACCACCCTTGCAGTCCGCTGGGCCAGGTCCGGCGAACCGGACCTAACATAATGGGATGACCCCCCCCCCCCAACGGGCTTGGTTATACCCATCAGGTATTTCAGAGTTCACCTAGAATGGGTCGGCCCAAATAGGGTTGGGCAGAGTCGGTCTGACCGGGACACACCATACCGGAGACCTCTACCAACCCTTTGCTTACATTGGACATATCTGTGGCACTGGATGTCCGTTTGAAGAGCCGTCAGTGGCACTGGTAATATCAATGAGAAACAGTCCCTTTGATTAAACCCCCTTGGTGTTCGGGGTATAGTTGAGATATGTTTGGGTTGGTTTGTACACAATTCCAACTGGGACCCTAGACTAAAAGTCTAATAACTCACATACAGGGTGCTGACTGACGCGTCGTCTGTTGCATTGAGACCCCTATGACATGGCGGTCTTATGAGATACTTCTATATGAGACTTCATGATGCTTGGAGTATCAACCAATAGCTCATTGAGAGGAACCATCCATTGAAGAGCATACAGAGTATGAAGACCTAGTAGTTGGCTGAGATCTGATGACTGCTTGACCGATTCGAATCGGAGTGACTCGACTAGCCTAGTGGGGAGCACCTAAATGTGACACGGAAAACCAATGGTAGAGGAGCGCCTTTGTGTTTGCACGACAGACCCGCGGTACTCGATAGGAGAGTACCTCTGCATGCTAATAGGGGGACCGCCTATGTGTGTCGTAGTAGACCCATGGTGGGGAGCGCCTCTGTGTGACGCTGTAGACCCAAAGTACTTGATAGGAGGAGTGCCTCAACTGTCCAAGGATAGTGGGAAGCACCTCGGTGTGACGTGGAAGACCCATTGTACTCGATAGAGGTGGAGTACGCCACCGTCCATGGTTTTTATAATAAAAATACAGGTTTGAGCTCAGTCTCTTGCTTTTGTGTTTCCTCATGATTGCGATGGGTTACTAGATAACATAGGTATATGTATGGTAATATACCTAAGTAATGGTTATCAATTGATTTCGTACATTTTGATTTATCCTTTTTGGATTTTATGATTCCTTGAGGGTCTCGAGGTCCCTACTGAGTATCGTTATACTCACCCCTATACGGGCTATGCCTGCACCTCATTGTGTTTGATGCAGACGACAGACAACGCTGACGGAGGCCGAGAGCACCAGGGATGGACGGTACCTGGAGGTGGACCTTACGACGAGTTGGAACATAGTGGAGTCTGATGGACGTGGAGTGCGGAGGTGGCCATCTATACCTACCCTTCAGGTAGGAACCCCCGCAGGATGATCCCTGATCTTCTATTTACCATTCAACTATTTACACATTTTTCATTTGTATTTGTACTTTACCATTGGGCTTGTATATCCGGCCCCTTTTTACTTTCCAGCACACTTTTTGTATACTGTATTACAATTTTTTTCCCTCCAATTGTGTGCATTGATATTTCTGTTTACAGTTATAAAGGAAATGCCTTCCTAGTTTATAGATTTACGCCTTTGGTGCTACTCTCCAGCCCCAGGCATATGGAAGGCAGGTTTGGGGTTGTCACGATACGGGCCCCAGGGGACGGGTCATGACAATATAAATTACATTATAACTCTTTTGATTCCACCCAAATTTATTAATAATATATATATATTTTAAATATATACGTGGAATAAAAATATATGTAAGGGAAACATTAATATATTATATTAATACGGAAGTCCTTTACATAATCACTTATTAATATTATTTTTAAAAATATTTTATAAGAAGTAATATTTTGTAAAAAATGAGCATTATCATCAAATTATGCATAGTTAATAATTTTCATGAAATATATATAATAAAAGGGGAATAAAAGGAAATTAATTTGAAAATTAATATTGTAAAACATTTAATAAAAGTGTATCAGTCAAATTGAATGCAACATTGACTCTAAGTCATCATGTATGTTATTTATCTTCCTAAATAATATAATCATGTTAATTAGTTAAATTATTGTTAATTATCATCATGTTTATAATTACCTTTATTTCAATTCGTAAATTTATCATAAATAAATTAATTTTTTGTTAGGCTATGTGATGATATTTAGCTTATATGTCCAATATGACTTTGGTAGGTTGAACATTATCAAAGATATAATTATAATGTATTCCACATAGTTATAAATATAAATTAATTTTATATTTTATATCAAAATTTTAATTTTAAAAAACATGATACACTGTTTAGAAAAACGATCTATATTTCAATCATGGTGATTATAGGTCCTACATACATTATGAAATTTTTTCATTTTATAAATATCATTTTTAAATAATGGTATGTATTATATTTTCATTCAATAATTATAATTATTTCATAAATAAAATTATTCATCTATAAATATTCTCACATATATCATATATGTGATATAAAAATGGAAAAAGAATCAAGCCTCTTTGTAGAATAATTTGTACAACCGTATGCACGAATGACATTATCAAATTTTAGGCAGTGGAATGGTAAAAAATGAAATTAAATATCTTGTTTAATGATTACAAAAACTAGTAAAAATGTGACATATTCTAATGGTTTTTGTTAAACTGTTGGTATCGTTCATTAATTTGGACCTATACCAAATGTTTGGCCAAAAACATTGGTACAGGTCACTTATATGGACATATACCAATGGTTTTGTACAAACCGTTGTTATAGGTCCATTATAGAGACCATATACCAATAGTTTGGCCAAACTATTGGTATATGCCCCCCCTATACCAATAGTTTGTCCAAAACCATTGGTATAGGTCCCAAAATCAAAGATCCTATAGCAACCGTTCTCAAAACCGTTGGTATTTGTCTATACCAATGGTTTTGAGAACCATTGTTATAGGTTATTTGATTCTTTACCGAATCTTATTTCTAGGAACATAATATAAATCAAAATTTAAAATAATTATAATAATACATATATATATTTATGAAATTATGTTCACTAAAGTCATGTTTGGTTATTCTTTAGGTCTTTCAATTATATTCTAGAGGTCATGGGATCAAATCCCACCAAATGTTTTTTTTGAAATACAAATACCAAAAGGTTTGGAGGCATATACCAATGGTTCCAAACCATTGGTATATGTTATTTTTGATGTAGTGAAAAAAGAAATTGGAATAATATATATATACTAAATTATTCATTGAAAATAGTTGTAATATGAGGTCTGGAAAATTGAATCATATCAACTCATGATTTGGTTTCATGTTGTTATCATGAATGATTGGTATGTTATCAATTTGATGGAAGAGTAAATGGATATAGGTTATTACATTAACATTATAATAAAATAATATATGTATTATAGGGATAAAATCATAAAAGAAAGGTTGGATAATAATTTGAGCTAGGAGGGAACAAAATTTTCACAGTTAAGAATGACACATATTATTTAGAAATCCTACTATTCTTTCAAAAAATAAAGATTTATGTAACACCCCAATATTTTATAGTATGTTATTTTTTCAATTTAATTCAATAACATGCACTAAACGCTATATTGAGTTCAAGCACACCACAACATACATAAATAGACGTTCAAAATAGATTATGAATAGTATTAACTAATATTATAACTTTATATAATCCAAATAATTAATATTATGAGTTTCGTAGACATAATGTAAGAAAAAAATTAATTTTTTAGATAAAAGAAGTATTTTTTAAAAAATGAAGTTTTACCACCTTTTAATGGTGAACAATTTTTAAATCCATTGATTTAAATTTTTATATATTCAATTTGACAAAATAAACTTCATCTTTAGAATCGGGAAATAAGATTTTATTTTCAATAAATTTTTGGGGTATTTTTGATAACATTCACATTTGTGTGAATAGTGAAAAATACTATATTTTAAATGAAAACTAATTTTTTAATAAAAAACATCTATAGTGCTGAATTATTCATTTTAAGGTTTTGGAAGAATAATTAGATTACATTTTTACTTTTATATCCAATGATGGTCATTGTATGTAATTTCACTTTGTAACTGGACATAAACTAATGTCAATCTTTTGATAGTTATTATTTCAAAATAATATGCTTTTTGGTTATGACAATAGGATTTAATTTTCAATTAAATAATGAATCATATATGTTTTGAAATTGTCAAAAAATAAATTAATTATGAATTCAGAATATTAAAATCATATTAGGGTGAATTTTTGGTATTTTTCTGAATAATTTCAATTTTTTGATGAATAGTGAAAAACAATAAGTTATTGTTTAAAACCAAATATTTATTTAAATAATTATTTATTTTATTTAAATGTCTTTTAGGTAAAAATAGGACATAATAACTATATAAGTTAAATGTAATTAATTATATTCATTTTATATTAATTTTAGATATATAAAAATTTTATGGAACTTTTTACTGTCTTTTACCCACCTCCTAGTAGCATTTGCAAGTTTTCATAAAACATAATTTTACCGCTTTGGGGAGTTGAATATCAAAAATCCACAAGTCATTCTTGATATCATTATGTAATATTTTGTTCAATAAGATGAAAATAATTTTTGGTGAATAGTAACTTTTTATTTTTATTTGCCACGATTTAAAGTAAATTGGGTAATTAAGGGTAAAATGATATTACTATTTCCTTAACACATTAATTAATTCTATTGGATTAGTATAATACTATTAAAAACTGCCTTACGAATAAAATATGATCATTTAGGTCACATTGGGTTATATTAGGACATTTATTATAATTTAATTCAAAGAAGAGTTAAAAGTGTTTAATTCAGTGTCTAATAGCTAAACCATTTTTAATATAGGGTTACACATAAGAAAAATATCACTATAAATATTCATTATAACGATAAAAATATTTTATAAATAATATTATTTTATTTATATTTTTTCTAAATTAAATAATTTAATTTATTATGACACAATGAAGATGCATTAATTAGCCAATTAATGAAATTTTAAAATAATTAATATTATAAATATCCAAATAAATGTTATTTGAGACATTTATGAATTCAATTAATTTTATAGGTTAAAAATATATTTAAGGGTTTGTTATATTTTTTTTCAATGTAATAATTTTTTATATGAATTCTGAAAAACAAAATACCAAATATTTTCAAAATTGACATAAAAGAGTTTTTAAAACAAAAATTATATAATTATAGATATTCTATTACTAAAAATATATGATTCAGAAAAAATTCATATATAATTATATGTTTATAATTAATGAACCACCTAGGGTTCTATTAGAAGTTTATCATAAGTTTATTAAACATATAATATAAAAATACAAAGAGACATGGCAAATGTCAAATTAGTTAACAAAGAGTTAAATCTAAAAGATAACGTCAATATAGTGACCCAAAACTGTCTAAAACCTATTGGTTAAGTGGTTTTCGACCTATACACTCCTTATCCTTTAAATAAGTCATTGTTGAGACATTAAAAACTGAAAAATATTTTATTATAAAATATTTTTTCTAGGTTTTCCTAAGGTGCCTCTAACGCCTCTAATAAAAGGGAACTCACCCTTCTCTCTAATTAACACCTTCAACGACATTTGGATCAACCAAACCCAGCCCAAATACCCTCTCAACTCCCCCCCCCCCCCCTTCATCCTAGAGGAATTAAATTAGTAAAAAATCCAATAAAAGGATCCCTTTTGATCAAATCAAAATGACGAACCTGAAGAAGAGGTAAATATTTCATCACATCTTTCAAGTTCTTTTGTTTTTCCACTTATTCATTCCTTGTTGTTTCCACTAAAAAATAATAAATTTATTATATAATACATTCTAAGATGTTATTATAAATAGGGTACAAACATATTCATTATTCTATCTATACATTGACTGATATGCCACCATACGTACATACGTACGGCTTACCGTCTCCACATCACAATGTAATTGTTATTCAATACATTATTCTTTGGATGTGTATAATAATGATGTCTAATTGCAGTAAATAATAAATATAACATGATAATGATTCTTTATATCTGATATTACATCCAATTATACACTATTTTAATATCAAAACAATGATATTGTCTCTCGTGCGTATGTACATATTACCGTCTCCAGGAACACGATGAGATTCATTATCCTTCATATCCATTCAATACTACATTAAATTAGGTGATTGAAAATAATCTTTAATGACATAATATCATACTGAATATGAATAAGATACATCCTATCCATAACAAACATTACTTACGTAACAAAACATATAAAGGAAAACGAATCTGTTAACACCCGAAACGACGATAATACTAAAATATTATTATCAAAGAAATATTAAAAGTTCATATATGATATCATATTAATATATATGATTCTTGTATAATTTAATAACAATTATTTCACCATTATACAGGAGGTTAACCAACCCTCATCAAAGTAAAAGTATATGGTCAAGGTTAATTTCACAATCTCTTTATTATCTGAGGTTGTTTTTACAAAACTATCTACCGAGACACCTTTATCATCCATATCCATGTTCCTCAAAAATGTATTCAAAAAAAATTCTATTTACTAGACTATGGGTTAATGATATTTATACCCTCATTAGACTTTTTCTAACAAGGCTTAAAAGGAATATTTCCATCATTTTCCAAACAAGGTACCTTATGACCTTTTCAACAAAATTATGGTAAGAATTTTATTATAACTTATACGGAGGGTGCGACTATTTTCAACTATTATAACATCGTCAATGCTTCCATTACAAGCTTATTAGAAAATATAATAAATAAACGTTTTCGTTATAATTATTTTACTCTTTAATTATTTCAAAATAGAAATTGATATTTATCTAAAAAGGATTTGATTTCATCTATGTCAACATCCTTTGATGGATTTTAAGCTTATTTGAAGTTGATTGTTTATGATACAAAACATCATTATTTTATTGAATTTTTTTTATATGTGTGACTATGGATGTGTTACTTTCATACCATTCATGGATTATGGATAAAGTATTGACATTTCATATACTAGTCTTAATATGAATGTTTAGGTTATTTTTAAACCTTTTATTATGAGGAATGCAATGGACTTAGTAAGCGACGGGTGGAGCCTGCTATAGCTTCTTGATGTATTGGTAGGTCTCATGAGATAAACTAGTGTATTGTCACAAGGACATGGCAAAATATTATTTGTAGTCTTGGCACAAGGCCTTGACAATGTGGTTATGAATTCTGGACTTATGCATTCAATCCCTATGAAAGTGGATATTGATATTGCATGTGATTATTGGACGAGTAGAATATCCATGTGAATAATTAAATGGAATTATTTTGATATTTAGTTTCCATATTATGTTGATGTTTATGTTGAAAAGTATTTTTTTAATTATATACATTGCCTTAAATGTTTATGCTTATTTATGAATGTTTCCACTATATTTGTATCCTTACTGAGAATCTGAGCTCACCCATGTCTATGTTTTATTTTTTCCAGGATGCGATGATGTATTTTATGCATGACTAGCAAGGATAGTATATGGTATTTCAGTGATGTATATGGAAAAAATGTTGTTGTAGTTTTCTATTTTATGATGTAATGTGAACCTTATGAATGTATCTAGTACATCCAAGGAAACTAAACTAATTGATATTTCAAGTCTCAATATTTTGTGATCATGCCAATGATAAGTAATATTGAAATGACTATAGGAATTTGGGGTTGTGGCATTATAGTTAGTATCAGGGAATATTTATTACAAACCGTGGAAACTATATTTAGATAAACTCTGATTAAATAACACGGCCCTAAGATAGAAATTTAGGATTAGTATAGAAGAACATCCTAGTATTTTGGTACTTTAGATATTTTGTGAGTTTTTCAAAGAAAATACATCGATGTCTGGATACGAGTAGGTAGAGGTGGGTCTGGCATAGATATACCTAGGGTTAATACCCAAAAACAATTCTTCTAGATAGACTTGATTGTGAACAGATGCATGATAATGGGCCTTGCTGCACTCTTGGTTACGACACTCTCGGGGGATATGCTTAGGATAATTATCATTCTCATTAGAAATAATTATAAATGATTTATGACTATATAACCCCTCATAGAAAATATTTTTATGAATATTGATTATATCCAAAAGATGTTCAATTTATGTTAGGTGTTTTTCATGTTTAGAAATATTCATTTCAATTCATAAACAGACATAGTGTGTGACATTGTATAGAAATGGCTCCTAGTAGAAGGAATGTGAACTCCAGAAATATGTATGATCCAATGAGTATAAAGGATCATATATTTCACAGGCTTAAGCCAAAATTTAGAAGGGAAATAGTCTCCCATGAATTCTCAATATATAATGAAAAATTATTAGGTGTTAATAAGATAACAAATTAATTCACTGAGTCCTATGGTTTTGAAGGGATGCAAGAGAAAAAAAGGATGGAAGAGAAAAAAATGGATAAAGGGAAGAGGGAAAAGAAGGATTTTTTCAAATGTGAAAAATGTGGAATGAATCACCTTGGTAAATACTTGAAGGGAATGGGAGTTTGTTATAAGTGTGGGGGGGAAAGGACACCAAGTACGTGATTATAAGGGTAAGAAAAAGTTTTAAATGTATAATGCTTCATCTGAAAGGAGTTGGGACACTATGTAAATCATTGTCCAAATCATCAGAGTATACCCCAAATGCTACTATTGGATAATAATAACATTATGATACTACTGAATATGAAGAGGAATGATTATATTTCTTACGTTGTTATTAAATTAATGTTTCATTTGAGTATTTTATTAATGATGTACATGTTATAAGAATTATAGAGTATATAAGGATTGTACTGCAGTACTAATTCAATATGGAATTTATATTATGTGGAACCATGAAATGTGACTAAAGAGTAGGATAAATTTATGGAAAATATAGGGTTCAGATCAAGATAAACCATAAAAGTGTTCTAATATTAAGTTGGTGATTTTGGAATAATACATGTTTGATTTAAATAAATTATATTTGATATTCTTGACTACCTTGAAACTGATTAATTATTTGTATACTCCATTAATGATGGATTTTAGAAAAAAATTGGATATAATGAGCATATCCATTTTTCTATAAGGAATAAGATATCATTACTTTAATTAATAAGGTTTTATGGTAATTCCAGATTTTGTAGTGTTTTAAAATAATACATGATAAAGTTGTTCACATGTTATTAGTGGCAAAAAGAATCTTCATTGTCTTTAACTTCCTTATAAATTTTAGACTGTGATTTTAGATAGAAGTATATTCGATAATTCTAGATTGAGATTGTTTTTGGATTTCCATAAAAAGGACAACCTGTTGGTCTGGCGGCAACCCGTCGTGTACAGCAAGGCCACAAGACTTGAACCCGCCACTGAAGGGAGACAAGGGTGTATCACCTACCACTGTCCCACGTGATGTCCTGGATTGAATAATGTAGTTTTTTTAAAAGGTATGGTTGTTGAATTATAAATTCATTTTTTTGGAACACTATACGAATAAGATAAATAGAATATTTTTTCAAGTTCTATTATCTTTTACAGTAAAAGAAGAGTTTTTTTGTATAAATAAGTTAAAGGACGGAACTCTACTTGTCAAGTATTTTTTTCCTTATGTTATTATATTAAGAAATTAATTATTAAACTTTAGGAAAGTTGTCTTAAAACTAAAAATGTGTTATCCTAATACCTTATGTTTTGTTGAACCGATGATATTTTAAATCATCATAGATTGATGGATTTGCGGCCGTCAATTCTACAATTGTTTGTGACTGATGACCTAAATCACACCCTAGAAATATTTATGTTTTTCCACCAATTATGTGTCTATAAATTCCACCAATATACTCCTAATCTAGATCATAATTTTATGGTGAATGTTTCATTCCCCTTTTCCTCTTATTAAGAGTAAATATTATTAACCTGATTTCTAATACGGGGTTTTTGACAAAGGTATTTTCTATTTTCAACATTTTATTTTTAAAGGAAAATTTAAAATAGATAGGATGATTTTTTTTAATTAGGGAAGAATGTATCACCCCAAGATTTCATAGTACGATTTTTATTCAATGTAATTCAATTACATGCCCTACACGCAACAATCATTTCAAGTGCACCCCGACTTGCCAAAATAGCCGTTCAAAAGTGGTTATGAATTTTATTAACTGAATTTTGAACATTATATAATCCTTATTATACATATAATGAGTTTTTTAGGAATAAGTTAAGAACAAATTCAATTTTTTCAGATAAAAGAAGTATTTTTCAATAAATGCAACTTTACTGCATTTTAATAGCGAACCCTTTCTAAATTCAATATTTGAATCTTTTTTTATATTAAATTTTACAAAAAAACTTTTTCATTATAACCGGGACATATGAATTTAGATTCAATAAATTTTTGGTGTTTTCCTGATAACTTTCATATTTGGATGAATAGTAAAAAATACCATATTTTAACTTAAAACAACTTTTTTAATTAAAATAATTTATAGTGTTTAATTATACATTTTAATGTTTTGGAAGTATAATTAGATTATATTTTTACCATTTAATCCAATTATGGTCATTGTATGTAATTTCACGTTGAAATTGTACATAAACAAGTGTCAATCTTTTGATAGTTATTATTTCATTAAAATATGCTTTTTGGTTTTGACAACAGAAATTAATATTAAATTAATTAATGAGAATTATATTTTTTGAAATTGGTAAAATATAATTCATTTTTTAATTTGTAATATCAAAATTATCTTAGTGTGATTTTTTGGTATTTTTTTGAAAAGTTTCAATTTTTGTGGAATAGTAAAAAACACTGAATTATTGTTTAAAATCGAATTTTTATATAAATAATAATTTATTAAATTTTATTTTATTTTATGTCTAAATATTTAAATAATACCAATATATGTTCAATTTAATTCATTAGAGTCAGTTTATAATAATTTTAGATATATAAAAATTTTATTGAACTTTTTACCGTCTTTTACCCACCTCTTAGGGGCATTTGCAAATTTACATAAAACATAATTTTACAACTTATTTGAGTTGAATTTAAAAAATCCAAGAGACGCGAGTGATATCAGTAAGTAAAATGTGGTTCAATAAGATGAAAATAATTTTTGGTCAATAAGATCTTTTTACTTTTATTTACTACGGTTAAAAGTAAATAGTATAATTAAGGGTAAAAATGATATTGTTATTACCCTAACACATATACTCATTATATTGGATAAATATATTTCTACAAAAACAATATTAGGAATAAAATATGATCTTTTGGGTCAACATGGATTATATTAGGTCATTTATTATTATTTAATTCAAAGAAGAGTTAAAAGTGTTAAATTCAATGTTTTATAACTAAACCATTTTTAATATTGGGTAACCCGTAATATAAATCCCACTATAAATATTCATTAGAAATTTAAATTTATATCCTACATAATTATATTATATTTATATTTTTTAGACCTTATATAATTTAATATATTAATGACACAATGACGATGCATTAATTACATAATAATTGATATATTAAAAAAATAAAAATTATAAATATCCAAATAAATGTAATATGAGACTTTTTATGAAATACACTAATTTTATAGGTTAATATAACATTTTATTTTTGGTTATATGAATTTTTTTATGTTGAAATTTTTTTATGAATTTAGCAAAAACAAAATACCAAATTTTGAGAAAATTGACTTAAAAGTGGTTTTAGAACAAATATTATATTATTAATTGATATTTTATTAATAAAAATCTAAAGTTTTTTCAAATATATTATATAATTATAGTGTAATCATTAATGAACCCCTTGGTGTTATCTTTGATGTTTATAGTATGTTTATTAATTATATAATATAAAAATAAAAAGAGACATGGTAAATGTCAAACTATTTAACTAAGATTTAAATCTAAAGGATAATGTTAATATAGTTTCCCAAACATGTCTAAAACCTATATGTTGAGTGTTTTTCAACCCATCCCCACATTATCCTTTAAATTATTCATTTTTGAGCCATTAGAAACTGAATATTGTTTTATTATAAAATAATATTTCTAGCTTTTCCTTTGGTTCCTCTCACCCATCTTATAAAAGTGCACTCCCCCTTCTCTCTAATTAAGACCTTCAAAGCCATTTGGCTCAGACAAAACCTACCCAAATACCCTTTAAAAGGTCCTCCATTCATACTAGAGGCCTTCATTTAGTCATAATACCATCCTTCAGATCCCTTTTGATCAAATCAAAAGGAAGAACCTGATGAAGAGGTAAATATTTTATCACCTCTTTCAAGTTACTTTCTTCATCCACTTCTTCATTCCTTGTTTTTTCCATTTAAAATAATAAATCAAGTGTATTATATATATATAGATATTATGATAAATTTGGTACAACCAAATTCATTTTTCTAACTATAATTTTAATGACATGTCACCATACATTCGTACGTATGTATTACCGTCTCCACACCGTGGTGTAATTGTTATTCAATACATTATTATTTGGATGGGAATAATAATGATGTGTAATTGATGTAAATAATAAATATAACATGATAATGATTCTTTATATATGATATAACTTCCAATTATATATTATTCTAATATCAAATTAATTATATTGTCACTCGTGCGTATGTACGGATTACCGTCTCCACGAACGTGATGAGATTCATTCCCCATCATATCCATTCAACACTAATTTTCATTAGATGATTAAAAATATTATTTATTGAATTAATATAATTCTGAATATGATTAATATACATCCTATCCATAACATACATTACGTACGTTACGAAACATATAAAGTAAAATTAATCTGTTAACATCTGAAATGACAATAACACTAAAATATTATTAACAATGTAATCATAAATGATCATATATGATATCATATTAGTGTATATGATTATTTTATAATTTATTAAAAATTATTTCTCAATTATAAATGAGTTAAACCTACTAGGACCCCTTTATCATCCACATCCATGATTCATTAAAATGTATTCCCAATCATTTTTACTATTTACTAGAATTTGGGTTAAAGATATTGATACCCATTTTGACTTTTTATAAAATGGTCTGAAAGGAATCTTTCTGTCATTTTCCAAACAAGGTACCTTATGAACTTTTTGAGAAAATTAAGGTAAGAATGATTTTTTAACTTATATGGTGGGTGCTGCTATTTTCCACTGTCATAACATCTTCGAAGCGGCCCATACAATTTTATAAGAATATTTTCAAAATAAATGTTTTCTTTACAATTATGTGTCTCTTAAATGATTTCAAATAGAAGCATATATTTATCAAAAAAGGTTTTTATTTCATCTATGTCAACATCCTTTGATGGATTTTATGCTTATTTGATGTTGATTTATTATGATACAAAACATCTTTATTGTATTGATTGTTTTGTGATTTGTTTGACTATGGATGTGTTATTTTTATACCATTCATGGTTTATGGAAAATATTTTGACATTTCGTATACTAGTAGTAATACAAATATTAATGTTATGTTTAAACCTTTTTCATATGAGGAATGCATTCGACATAGTAAGTGATGGGTGGAGGCCGCTATAGCTCCTCGATGCATCAGTAGGTCTAGTGAGACATTCTAGTGTCTTGGCAGAAGGCCTTGACAAAATCGTATTTGTACTCTTGGGACAAGGCCGTGACTATGTGGTTATGATTCTTTGAATTATTCATTCCATATTTATGAAAGTGGCTCTTAATATTTCATGTGATTATTCAACTAGTAGAATGTCCATGTACATAAGTAAATGGAATAATTATGATTTATATTTTCCATATTATGATTTTGTTTATGTAGACAAGGTTTTGGTTTTAATTCTATACATTCCATTAAATGTTTATGATTATTTATGAAAGTTTCTTCTATATTATTATCGTTTCTGAGCATCATATCTCACCTCTTTCTATGTTTTATTTTTTCTAGGATGCGAAGAAGTATATTTTGACTGACCTGTAGTGATAGTCTATGGGATCTCAATGTTGTCTATGAAAACAATGTTGTTGTAGTTTTCAATTTGATGATGTAATTTAATCTATATAAATGTATATATTACTTATAATGTTACTTACCAAATCATTCTTTCGAGACATTAGATTTTTTGATCATGCCAATAATACGTAATAATGTACCGACTTTAGGCTTCTAGGGTCGGGGTGTTAAAATTCATATTATTATTTCTTAAAAAATATTAGTCAAATAGAATGTCTGAAGGGAATTATGGAAGCGATTTTTGTTGGACATTTCTCAACCAAGATGCATTAAATGAATGATGAAAAGATGAGAGGTGGTTTTCTTCTATAATAGAGGGGAGGTACAATGTTAGAATATCATAATGTATTATATTAATATAAATTAATTACCTTATTAAAATGGAACCCAATTGAAATGATTATTGAAAAAGGATTATTTCTTTATAACATATCCTCTTAAATAATAATAAGAAAATTTTAGGTTATATTTTTTTCTATATCATTTTCTTTTAACAAATTATTACCATTTTTTCTCAATTATAGATGAAAAAATAGCTTACTCATTAAGGACAATGAAAAATCCAATAAAATTGTAAATGACCCATAAATGGACCATGCATGAAATTATAAAATATTTTACTTTAAAGTTTCCAAATATTTTAGTTTTATTATTTAATAATCATTTAATTAAATAGTAGTTAGAAAAAAATATCATTAAAGTAAATTTTGACAGTATTCAAATAATTTGACATTAAAAATATAATTACAATGATTAGATTATTATATATACCATTAAAAAAACGTAAAATTTTATAAATATAAATAAAAATTATTTTAAAAAATAATTACTTCAATTTATAATACAATCAATATTTTCCATCTCAATTAATTATTATACTTTTAATTACATAATTACCATGTCAATATTAAAAATGAATTTAAGGAATATATATAATTATTAAATACTTGGAATATATTAAAATTATGAAAATAATTACACTATACTAAAAAATAACTATTCATATTCATTCAAAACAAGATATTATCCTATTTTGAACACATAAGGCATTTTTAAATCATAGATAGTGACATGTGTTCATTTTTTATGAATCAATTAATATATATAGGTAATAGTATAAACCATATGAATAATTTCATATTTAAAAATAATAGATTATTATTTAACATTTTATTTTGCATAATAATATTATGTATTGTTTTATTACTTCTTTTTTGTCCTTATCAAACTATTATTACCAATAAATATCCAGTATAACATTTTCCATGGTAACATTTATTCATTATTTCTCATATTCATTATAAAAATATAAATATTCCCATATAAAAAATAATAAATTATTTTGATTTCTAAAATGTAATCGATTTTACAAACATAAATAAACACAAGTTGGATTAATTAATTTACATGTATCCTTCAAATCATGATGAAATGTGGATATAAAGGAAACCAATTTGTCAAGAAATGGATTATCATAAATTAACTCTTTAAATAGAAATTCTCATTTATTAATTTAAATTTTTATTAACTTTCATAAAGTATATAAAATTATTTAATTAATTTATTTATTAGAGTTTATTTTAATTTCATTAAAAGACTAAAAATGATAAACATAAAAATAGTTTTCATAAAACCATGTTTTAACCATAAATATTATCTAATAATAATATTATGAAAATTTATTATTGAAATGAATATAAATATATTTTAATAAATATACTAGTTTTTATGTCAAATTAAAGAAATATAAAAAATATAATGGTAAATTTATCATTATTTCCTTAATTAAAAGAAATGAAATGATTTCAAAAATTGGTAACTTTCAATATTCTCTACAAAATCGATCATTCCAGAAACATCAAAAACATTCACCCAATGTTATTTGTTTGATAATTTTGAAAATTTATATAATTTTTTACGAATTAAATTTATAAAATTTTCTTATATGAATTATAATATCATCTAAAATAAAATTATTATTGAAGAAGATATATATTTTGGAAAATGTTTAAATTAAAAAATAAGTTCAAGTCTCAAAATAAATTGTAAATAAATTTATATTTATTATGAATGTCATATTAAATTCATAAATTATTTAATTATATTACTTCCCACTAATATAAAAACTATGTTATAAGAACCATATTTAAAAATTATATTTTATCCTTCATTTTGGCTTAGTGTTGAGTATCGTATACACCAAAAAATAGTTTTCATTTTCAAAATATCAAGGTGTTGAAATATTATTATGATATTTTATACCTTATTATAAATTTTATTATCGCATACATACTAATTTAGTTTTACTAGTGGATAGAACTTGAAGGAATAAATGGATTTGAGGGAATTATGAAGGTTTCGTCCAGGAATAACACATCATAATTGGTGCATGAATTGGATATGTTGGGATTATAAAACCCTAGATATCATATAAGATTATTAAATATGGTAACAAAATAGAATACCCAAAATAAATAAAAAATGTATATATGAATTCTCATGAAATATCATGTGACCATGATGGTAAAGAAAATAATCGTCAATTTACAACATGTCCAAAATGTGTGATGTATCACAAATAGAATAGACTTATAGGGACTAGAAAATTATATTCCTATAAAACATTTGGATATAAATATATATACTAGAATAGATGTATTTCCTTGATATTTTAGGAATTAATTTTTCAAAAATATAATTTGTTCTTTATCATACATTACACATTAATTTGATCTTTAGTGTACTGTAATATTGTATATTTTAATAAAATATCAATTAGATTTTTGATTTAAATATGAATAAATAAATTTTGAAATGTATTTTATTTTAATATTCCTATAATAAAATAATTTTTTTAATTAAATACAAAAAATAATAAAAATCATTTGAAAGGTAAATAATTGATTTTCTAAAATATTTTTATGCTCTTTAAGTGTTTTCATCCTAGTAAATTAAATATTTAAATATTGGTAAATGTTTTAAGTTGAATTTATATATTAAATATTCAATAAAATATTTTATCATTCATATAATAATTTTACTATGTATAGGATGCACATATATAATTTATTTATTATTAAAAATAATATATTTCTAAAAAGTAATTTCATCTCTTTTTCACGCTTATCCAAAAATTTATTTTTGAAACCCACATAAAATTTATTATGAAAATTTAAATTAATTTTTTAAATCAACATGTATATAATAAATTTGCGTAATTTTGTTTAAATTTATAAAAAGATTAATTTTTTAAGAATAGTGAAAAAACGGTTCATTTAATTAGAATCATCCTTATAATTTAAAGCATATAGAAAGACCCTTTTTAAAAAAATTTATGAATCATTTGTTAGATAACATTAATATTAATCCAATTTATTTAACTCAAATAATTTTTTGGAATAATATTTATATAATATATTTTTAAATCAATAAAAACATTTTCGCTACAAAACAGCATTTTCAACATGTTAATAAGATTAATCATAAATTTAATCCTGTATGTACATAGATTAATATTTTTCAAAAAGAATTTTATAATTTCATTAAGCATTTTTAATATAATTTTATATGTTCAAATTAAATATTTTTCAGTATAAGTAGTAATATAGAAAATATTAATTAAAAAAGACAACGTTAAAATAGGATCAGTGATGGTTAAACCAAATTATAAGTGTAACACATCAATAATTATGGACTAAATACTATATTATTAATGAATTTATGCCTTAAAATTAAATTAAATAAAATATTTTTTAAATTTGAGCCATTCTTATTCGTAATATTATTATCCTTTTTACGCTATTGGGTCATTTCTAGAAGGATTCTATGTGGGTCCTCTCTGCTCATTTAAATAGATTCACACACTATGATATATCTATAATATAATAAATATAATAAATATAATAAATTAATTATATATATATTTATATATACATATATTAATTTTACGTTTTCCCCTTTAAAAAATTTAATTAAATAGAGATAGATTTCATGCATATGTACTACCAAATATCTCTATGAAAAGTATATGTTATTTCAAACTTATATATTTTATATATTATTAAAATATAAATATAATTACAATAAAATATTTTTATAACATGTTTTAAATTGTAGAAAACATGATATAATTATAAGGACTAAATATTTTATAAATTAATACTCATTTAAATAATAAATTGAATATTACATAAAGTGAAACCATAACAAATGATTATTAGAAATCAGACAATATTAGGTCCTAATGAAACCATAAATTTTATTATATATTTTAATATGGTTCTCTGAATGTTTTATTATAAATTTATATTTATTATAATTTTTGTTCAATGAGTATGATGAGATTCAAGACAGAGTGTAAGGGGATTTCATTTGACGTTTTATTCCCGTGAGATACATCCTATGTTTTCCACTATTTCATTTTGTGTGGTGTATATAATACCCATGATTCTATTATATGAATATTATATTTAAATTTATGGGTATTAACATATCGTTTTTATGAAACTTCATACAATGGGGTTTTGTTTTAAATGAAACCTAATCCGTAAAAAGGATTTTTATCAACTTACCTTCATTGAGACTCATGTTTTATTATTTACTAAACACTTTTTCAGGGTGTATATACATCCATTTCATTTTATATATCATGAATATTTTTATTTACATACTATTTTAAGAATAATTTTATTGGTTTCTTACATTGAGAGTATGATCCCATATTAACAAGTTATAAGTCTTTATTGAGACAATCTCTTCACATTTTGAGATTTTTAACGTCTATGTTTCCCTTGATGAATTTTTATTTTATATATCTCAAAAAATTCCTAAAATTTATTCTTTTATAGTTATTCATTATATATTAATTTACCTGTACCAGTTTCAACTCTTTGGTACATAAGTTAGTTAAGAAATTTCTTTTAATAATTCTCGAATTTACGCTCTCTTCAGTCAAGAAAGCTATTTTTCCTCAAAACAATGTATTCTAAAAAAGATTTATATGAATATTATACTAAAATTCTATGATAATTACAAAAAAATCACTTTTTTTAAAAAAAATCCAATGATTTTAAAATAATATCTTCATCTCTATCCAAATGAGTCAATTTTTGATACTTTAAAATTTTATTGTAATACTCGTTTTGACTAATATGACATGTAAAAATTTATCCATGTTCAATACATTAAATATTTATATTATTTTTAAAGGTTTCTATTATGATGATTTTCTGGATGATATTTTTATGGAAAATGGTTTTCTTATTTATTTCAATCTTCTTTAATAGTTTTCAATGAAATTTTTTATCTAAATGTTATCAAGATTCATTAATATGTCTTTAAAGAAAATGGATTTAATAAAATTTATATAATTATTTATAGGTTTTCAAATAATTTTGATGAAAAATTGTTTTCAATATTTTGAAAAGATTTATAAATAAATTATCAAATTATTTTCAAGAGAAATATTTTTCAAAATGTTTTCAAGAACTATTATTAAGTTATAAAATAATTTTCAATGAAATTAGTTTCTAAAAGATCTTATCCATTCATTATAAGTTTTCAAAGAGGTTTCCAAGAAAATTATTTCCAGTTTTTTTTCATGCATACAATATAAGTTTTCATGGAAAATGATTTTCAAAATTATTGCATGCCTCATTTAGAATATATCAATGTATTTTCATTGAAAATGATTTTTAAATTATTGAATGTTTTAAAGATAATTTTTCTAAGAAGAAATTATATTTTCTTCCAGAAATGTATATGAATGATTTTTCAAAATTAATTTTCATCTATGATAACATTTGATTATGTTACTGATTCCCCTATGGGAAATTATTTAAATGTTTCATTAATAACCTTGATATTATTTTTTTATACTTAATGTCACAATATTTATCTAACTAATTTATCATCATTGGGATGAATTTTTATGAAATTTTTGTCTCTTACATTTGTTATATTATTAAGAAATCTATAAATTTTTTATGTGTCATATTATTTTTAACTGCACTTATTTTCAAGAGTTATACATTAATGTTTTTTTAATGGTTGGGGACAAAGACTCAGTTTATTATTTAATGAAAAGACCTCTTTAGACTTATTAGAGGGTGACCTATTACATATCCCAAAGGCCCAAGGACAAGTGGCCTGGATACATGGTTTGAAAGCCCATTTTATGGCCCAAATGTGACACCTCGAGATATTTTGAAAAATATTATTTTAATTTCATTGATGATTTCTATTATACACTACACCAAGTTTTAGTTGTACTATACGCAAGACCATATTAGCTTGTAGTATACGCAACCCTATTCTTGGATCGTGTTACACCTAATTTCAGGTTCGTTTAATAGTAGTAATTCTACGCAACATTGAGTGTGTGTGTATATATATATTCAATGTATAAATGAAATATGGTTCGATTCTATTATACGCAACAAAAAATGAATCTTTCACTACATGAACCCCTAACTTTCCTTTAATTATACGCAATAACACCCTTACACGATAGCGTGTGTTGTACGCAATACCAAGTTTCACTAAACAAGATATTATTATAATATTATTATGAACTAGCCGTTATGAATAGTAATACCCATTTTTCAAATTTATAAATTTTATCTTTCAAAATAGACTTCATTTTTGGTTTCGGAATATCGAAATTAGCCTAGGGTGAATATTTGCTATTTTTTTTGAAAACATTCAATTTTTGATGAATAGGGAAAACACTAGGATACTATTTAAAAACCGACTTTTTATTTAAATAATTATTTATTTTAGTTAAATTTATTTCTGCTCAAAATTGATACATAATACCTATATAAGTTCAATATATTTCATTTGAGTCATTTTATAATATTTTTAGATATATTAAAATTTTATTAAACTTTTCACTATCTTTTACTCAACTCCTAGGAGAATTTGGAAATTCACATTAGACATAATTTTACCGCTTCTGTGAGTGAAATTTCAAAAATCCAAGAGACATGGTTAATATCAAGGACTAAAATGTGGTTCAATGGGAAGGAAATAGTTTTTGGTGAATAGTAACTTTTTACTTTTATTTACCATGGTTAAAAGTAAATATGGTAATTAAGGGTAAAATTGATAATATTGTTACCCTAACACATGTCCTAATTATATTGGAGAAGTATAATTTGACCAAAAACAACTTTAGGAATAAAATATGACCATTTAGGTCCACTTGGATTGGATTGAAACATTTTTTATTAATTTATTTATAGAAGGGTTAAACTTATTAGAATCAATGTTTAATAACTAAATAATTTTTATTATAGGGTTATACATAAGATAAATTCGACTATAAATATTAATTAGAAAGATAAAAATATTTCCTACATAATGATATTTTATTTATAATTTTTATACATTACATAAGTTAATTTATTTATGACACAATGATGATGCAGTAATTACCATATTAATGAAATATTAACATAATTGATGTTATAAATACACAAATCAATGTAATTTGAGACTTTTTATGAATTAAAATAATTTTATTGTTTAATATGACATGTTATTATTTATTTAATTAACGTTTTTCGAACTAGTAATGCTGTTATGATTTTCACAAAATTCAATTACCAAATAGTGTCAAAATTGACAGAAAATAGTTTTTAAATCAAATATTATATTATTAATTGTTATTATATTCCTAAATATGTAATGTTTTTCCAATATACTTATATCGTGATAGGTGTATCATTTAAGATCCACTTGGTGGTCTCTTTGATGTATATGATATGTTTATCAACTATATAATATAAAAATAAAAAGTGACATGGTAAATGTCAATCTAAATAACTAAGAGTTAAATTGAAAGTTAAGGTTAACATAATGACCCAATCCTGTCTAAAATCTATTGGATAGGAGGATTTAGACCCATACCTACTTTATCTTAGAAATAAATCAATTTGGAGCTATTAAAAACCGAATATTCCTTTATTATAAAATAATATTATAAGTTTTTCCTATGGTTCCCCTCTCCTCCCTTATAAAAGGGCACCTCCTCCCTCTTCTCCTCACACCACATTGAGACTTCACGCTCGGCCAAGCCCTGCCAATTTCTCTTATCCACTTCTATAGTAATATTATTGAGGTCCTGGTCTTCTTTAAAGACTAATTTTAGTGCCCTGCGAGGAGGTTTCAAAGAGGTGTGTCGAAGAAGAGGTAATATCCGTTACCGATTCATTCAAATTTATTTCATATTCTACTTCCTATTCTATAGTTGTTTCATTATGAAGTAAAAACATCAGTATCACTAATATAATTGTATGTTATTATAAATATGAAACAAACCTATTTCAACTTCTTTCCATCCTACGGAAAACAAAATCACCGCGCGTGCGTACATACAGAATACTGTCTCCACGCCGTGGTGTAATACGTTTTCGATCACCGCCTTTCTAGTATGGGTATAATGGTGTAAATAGATAACTATATATGATTATTGTAAAGTGATATTGATTCTGAAATATTATACATACACTTCAATACAATTCCACGATCATGGGAATGATATCATCGCTCGTGCGTACGTACGGACTACCGTCTCCACCACACAATGAGATTCAATCTCAATGATTAACCATTCATGAATGATTACAAAGTATATAAAATAAGTAATAATGAAATATATGATATAATAATGATATTATATTTATGTATATATATATGTATTCCATCTACTTAATTCCATTAAATTCAATAAGGAAACAAAAACAACGTTCATGCGTACGTACGACCTACAGTCTCCATAAATGGTGAATTTCATTCAATTTATCGATAAATCATATATATATGAATATGATGAAAATATATTATATATAAATCATGTTTTACATTCTGTAATTAAGTATATCTGTATATAAGTAATTATATCAAGATCAACAAATCGAAATACGTATAATAAATGAAACGATTTTATCCAAATCACTGCTCTTACATCAAATTTGCAAAAAAACGGTAATATAATGTCATAATAAAATGATATATGATATAATAACAATGAATATGATTTTGTAATAATTAAATAACATTATTTAAATCATTTTACAAGAGATTCTGATACATAAGAAGCATATTGGACATAAGGTAATGGATAACCATTCCAATCTCGTTCTTATCCGAGATTGTTTATTTGTAAGTATTTACTGGTGTTATATTTATCATCCATGTCCAAGTTTTATAAAAATGTTTTCATGTATGTTTAAAGTAATTTTTACCCATTTTTTCCTTTTATTAAATGGTATGTAAGGAATCTTATTTTTACCATAATAGGTACATTTTGACTTTTCCGACAAAAGTACGAGAAGAATGTTTTTTAACTTATACGGCATGAATGGATTTTTATGATTTTATAGAAATTTTTTCCCATGAATCTTCATTTACATGTTTTCAAGTTTATTTTTAATTAAATTCTTTTAGTTTAAAATTGCATGACACGTTAGGAATGGAAAAAAAAAATTTAAGTAGAAAGGATATTTTCCTCAAGAATGGAGTTCAAGTGTTTTATCAAAATTATTATCTATCTAAGATAATATTTCATTTTATTTCTATCCCTATGTTTAAATTTATTTTGAATTATTTTTATGAATTACTTTTATCTTATATGGTTTATGTTATGATGGCAAGATGATTAAGAATCCCATTTTTATTACATGAGTTATGCTATAATGTATGATTCATAATTTTGTGGCACACATAAGAATGGTTTCATTATGAGATGGCTAGGACCTATCTCTCTCCAATTCATTGGGTAAAGATTTATATCTCATGAGATAGACATGGCTAGAAGGGTATGTTAATTCGGTTCAGTGATACCGGACTGGAATGAGGAGTGAACTCGATTCAGAAATGGACTTTTTCCACTAGGATGGGCTTGGCAGTAATGTCATGGATTCTATGGACATCATATCATGTGCTGAATGGTTTTCAACAATTACATGTTTTATTCCAATGGTTTTTTATCATGAGTTATGTTACTTTATGATATATGCCTTACGTACTTCCAATATTTATTTCATTGCTCATGATTTTGATGTTTAAATGTTATGTTCATGTTTTTGCATTCAAATGTTTATGGATTGTTTTATGTTCTGTATTCTTTACCTAACTAAGAATTTGAGCTCACCCTTTTTATGTTTTCTTTTTCCCAGGATATAAAGAAATTTTTTATGTAAGAAAACCAGAGGGAAGTTCTTTATGGGAGATGTTGAAGATCTTTCACCATGATTGGAAGATTACATTATGTGTATCCAAAGACACTAAACTATTACGGTCCTTTGGTGTTTGTTTTTTTATGTATTAAGTATTCCAGAGATCTAATTTAATGTCCATGAACGTCTTGATTTGGGTCTCTACAGGTGGTATTAGAGAAATGGTTTAGTTAACCTTTGAAAACTAGGATGCGAAAACTTTTGTGAGATCCCTCAAGATATTTCTAATGTATTTCTAGGGATGTCCCTAAAGTTTAGTATAACTATAGGTTACAATACTAAAAATATGATGAATATCATGAATAACCTAGGGTGAACCTAAGGTGTCATGGATTAAATAATATGTGATAATTTATACATCCCATAAGTAACCTTTTATTATTATATGGATCATCATTATTTTAATTGTTTCATACACCATGGAATTTTGTTTTGGTCAATGGAAGGAACTAGAAGGAATTGGGCCAACATTGAATCCAATGGAAAAATTGGTGACTATGAGAAAATAAATTGATTAATGCCTAGACAGAAAGATTTTGTGATTTTTTCGAATCAGTCATCACTATATATTATTAACAAGGTGAACTTTAGTTGTATTCTCAATTCATCAAATAAGAGGAATATGGACTTTTATGCAAGTTCGCATGTTGAGGAGCATAGGGAAAGGAAGATTGAGATTTCTAAAGATGGAAATAAGAACCTTGATGAATACATCAAATGGAGGGGAAGATGTTATCTATGTGGAGAGAAGGGTCATAGAGTGACAGACTGTTATGGAGTTCAATGTCATATCTGTGGAAAACATGGGCATTAACCAACTCAATGCCCTGACCTAATCGGTTACTTCTAAATCAAAGAACGACATATTCCATTACAACCATTGAAGAAGATGGATTTAAGTGTTTATGTATTGGTATTCAGGAATAATGTTGTTGAGATACTTTTATGGTATTTGGAATAACTATATATTGGTCCATTATGGTTTTCCATAAGAATATGGCATCGATAACCATGAAATGTGATTGAAATATTTTTGGAAAGAAGATGATATGAGAATAATGAAGGGATAAAGAGAAAATAATATGTTTGATAGTACTCATGAGCTCACAACTAACATAAGGACAAAGTGATATCATGGTTTGCGTATAAATAATTTTTGGGATTTTGGAATGTTGAAAGAGACAACTATTGACAGCATTCATGTTTTCAACTAAGGTTCTATGGTAATTCATGTTGCAATAGAATACATTATTAAGGTAATCACATGTATGGAATGTGACCAACATGATATGTCGTATGATATATGGTGGATAAATGATGGTATTCACATTCTCAGTAGATGACATTTCTAGTAATTGTTTTCTTTATACTATGAGGATGGATAGAAGTATTTTAGATAAACCTAAAGATTGGAATGTATTATGTTAGACAAAAGTTAGAATTGTATAAGGATTGAACTTTTTTGATATTATTGATGGAATGTTATAATAATATAGTTTTAGAAAAAGGGAAACCTGTAGGATGGGCGACAACATGTCGCGTCGGACAAGGCAATGGGAATCAAACCGACAACCGAAGGGAGACATGCCTTTATCGCGTACCACTGGCCTACAGGAAGTTCCTGGTTAGTAGAAACTAGTTTTATTTTATTAAGAGATATGATAGATGAAGTATAAGTCCATTTTATGAACCATATATGATTAATCACACCATAGATATAATTTTATATATATGTTTCGCAAATCCTATATTTGAGGGAGATGGAATGACCTATCATTATATTGCACGATATTTACCATTTCGCGAAATACAAATTCAAAATAATTTCCTTAAGAGATGAAGTGGAAATTGTTCAAGGCATGAGCAACTTTGAGATTGTACCGGAATCATGTATGTAGTCCTTTTAATTCAAAAATTATTCAACTCTAGGGAAATAATCTGGAAATCCAAAGATGATTTCCTATTGCTCTTATATTTGATGAATCAGATGGCACCTTAGATCATCAAAAATTTATGGCTTTGTGATTGTTGGATTTTTCATAGCCAGATCCTCTACCACTCTTCATCAGATACTGATGGTTATATTTCTCTTTCATATCCATATTTTCACCTATGTTGTCCTATGTGGAAACCCAGTGCTGAGTTACTTTGGGTGACTGTTATGATTCTAACTTCCCTTTTTAAAATGATGTTTTAGTATTCCTTTTTACGATCTGGGTTTCAATGAATGAAACATTCAAGTAATAAACCATTTATAACCCTGATGAATTTTGAGTGAAAAATAAATTTTAAGGGGGGTAGAATGTAACACCCTGAGATTTTATGAAAAATATTCTTTTAATTTCATCGATGTCTTCTATTATACACTACACCAAGTTTATCATGTACTATACACAATACCGTATTAGCTTGCAGTATACGCAACACTATTCTTGGATCGTTTTACAGACAATTTCAAGTTCGTTTGATAATAGTTATTCTATGCAACATTGAGTGTATATATATATATTCAATGTATAAATGAAATATTGTTGGATTCTATTATATGAAACAAAAAAATAATCTTTCACTACATGCAACCTTAACTTGGCTTTCATTACACGCAATCACAACCTTCAACGATATCGTGTGTTGTACGCAATACCATGTTTCACTAAACAAAATATTATTATTATATTATTATGAACTAGCCGTTATGAATAGTAATACCCATTTTTGAAATTTTATAAATTTTATCCTTCATAATGGACTTCATTTTTGGATTTGGAATATTGAAATTATCCAAGGGTGAGTTTTTTGTATTTTTATGAAAACATTAATTTTTTGATGAATAGTGAAAACAGTAGGTTACTATTTAAAAACCGACTTCTTATTTAAATAATTATTTATTTTATTTAAATTTATTTTTTGTCTAAATTGATAGATAATACCTTTATAAGTTCAATATAATTCATTTGAGTCATTTTATAATAATTTTAGATATATTAAAATTTTATTTAACTTTTCACCGTCTTTTACTCACATCCTAGAAGAATTTGGAAATTCACATTAAACATAATTTTATGGCTTCAGTGAGTGGAATTTCAAAAATCCGAGAGACACAATTAATATCAAATACTATAATGTGGTTCAATGGGATGAAAATAATTTTTGGTGAATAGTAACTTTTTACTTTTATTTACCACTGTTAAAAGTATATAGGGTAAATAATGGTCAAAATGATATTTTTATTACCCTAACACATGTCCAAATTCTATTGGATAAGTGTTATTCGACCATAAAAAACCTTAGAAATAAAATATGACCATTTAGATCCACTTGGATTAGATTAGGACATTTATTATTAATTTATTTAAAGAAGGGTTAAAATAGTTAAACTCAAAGTTTAATAACTAAATAATTTTTAATATATGGTTATAGATAAGATAAATTCAAATATAAATATTAATTAGAATGATAAAATTTTTCCTACATAATGGTATTTTATTTATAATTTTTAGACATTATATAAGTTAATTTATTTCTGACACAATGATGATGCAATAATTACCTTATTAATGAAATATTAACATAATCGATGTTATATATACACAAATAAATATAATTTTAGACTTTTTATGAATTAAAATAATTTTTTAGGTTAATATGACATGTTAGTATTCATTTAATTAACTTTTTTATAACTAATCATGCAGTTATGATTTTCACAAAAATCAATTATCAAATAGTGTCAAAATTGACAAAAAATAGTTTTTAAAACAAATATTATATTATTAATTGTTATTATATACCTAAAAATATATGGTTTGGCCAAGATATTTATATCATGATATTATTATCATTAATGGAAAAATTTTGGGTCGCTTGCATGTATATGGTATTTTTATTAACTATATAATATAAAAATACAAAGTGACATGGTAAATGTCAATCTAATTAACTAAGTGTTAATACTAAAAGATAAAGTTAATATAATGAACCAAACCTGTATAAAATCTGTTGGTTGAGAGAATTTAGACCCATACCCACTTTATCTTAAAAAAAATCAATTTTGAGCTAATAAAAACCGTATATGACATTATTATAAAATAATATTTTAATTTTTTCCTAAGGTGTCCCTCTCCTCCCTTATAAAAGGGCACCTCCTCCCTCTTCTCATCACACCACTTTGAGCCTCAAAGCAAGTCCAAACCCTGCCAATTTCTCTTCTCCATATCCCTAGTAATATTCTAGAGGTCTTTTTCTTCTCCAGAGACAAATTGTAGTGGCCTACGAGGATGATTCAAAGAGGCGTGTCGAAGAAGAGGTAATATCCGTTACCGATTCTTTCAAATTTATTTCTTCTTCCACTTCTTCTTCTTTAGTTGTTTAATTTTGAAGTAATAACCTCAGTATCACTCATATACTGGTATGTTATTATAAAAATGAAGCAACCCTATTTCACATTCTATACATCCTACTAAAAATGAAATCACCGAGCATGCATATGTACGAAATACTGTCTCCACACCGTGGTGTAATCTGTTTTCGACCACAGCCTTAGTAAGATGGGTATAATGGTGTAAATAAATAACTATATATGATTATTTTAATGTGATATTGATTCTGACATATTATACATACACTTAAATACAATTCCATGATCATTTGAATGATATCATCGCTCGTGTGTACGTACGGACTATAGTCTCCACGACGTGAAGAGATTCATTGTCAATGATTAACCATTCATGAATGATTATAAAGTATATATTATAAGCAATCATGAAATATATGATATAATAATGATACTGGATTTATATATATATATATATATATGTATGTATTTCATCTACATAATTTCATTCAATTCAATAATCAAATGAAAACAACATTCAAGCGTACGTACGTCCAACCGTCTCCATGAACGCTGTATTTCAATCCATTTATCAATATATCATATATATATATATTTATATTATGAATATATATTATATATAAATAATGTTTTACATTTTGGAATTATGTAAATCATGATATATGTAATAATATCAACAACAAAATGTCGAAATACATACAATAAATGAAATGATTTTACCCAAATCGCTACTTTTACATTGAATTTGCAAAGGAACGGGTTATATAAAGTCATATGTAATTGATACATGATATCATAAAAATGAATATGATTATGTAATAAGTCACTGAAATTATTTAAGTCATTATACAGGATATTCAGATATATACGAGGCATATTGGACATAAGGTAAGGGATAACGTTTCCAATCTCATTCTTATCTGAGATTGTTTATTCGTAAGTATTTATTGGGGTTATATTTATCATCTATGTCCAAGTCTTATAAAAAAATTTCATGTATGTTTAAAGTAATTTTTACCCATTTTTTACTTTTACTACATGGTATGTAAGGAATCTTTTTTTGTTTGCCACACAAGGTACTTTTTGACTTTTCTAGCAAAAGTACGAGAATAATGTTTTTTTAACTTATACGAAATGAATAGATTTTTATGATTTCATAGAAAATTATTTTCATGAAGCTTCCTTTACAAGTTTTCAAGTTTATTTCTTTTTAACTTATTTTAGTTTAAAATTGTATGACTTGTTAAGAAAGGAAAAACTATTTCTCAATTAGAAAGGATATTTTCCTCAAGAATTGAGTTCTTGTGTTTTATCAAAATTATTTTTCATATAAGAGAATATAGGGTTCTGTTTCTATCCCTATTTTTACATTTATTTGGAATTATTTTTATGAAGTCCTTTTATCTTATATGGTTAATGTTATGATGGCATGATGCTTAAGAATCCCATTTTTTTTACATGCGTTATGCTATAATGTATAATTAAAGATTTTGTGAAACACATAAGAATGGTTTCATTATTAGATGGGCGGGACCTATATCTCCCTCCAATGCATTGGGTAAAGATTTATATATCATGAGATAGACATGGATGAAATGGTAAGTTAATCTGGTTCTGTGATACATGACTGGAACGTGGAGTGAACTTGATTCAGAAATGGACTTTTTCCTCTATGATGGTCTTGGTAGAAATGCCATGGCTACTATTGAAATAATATCATGTGATTAATGGTTTTACTCAATTACATGTTTTATAGCCAGGATTTTTTATCATGATTGATTTTCCTTTATGATATATTCCTTACATACTTCCAAGATTTATGTCTTCGCTCAATATTTTGATGTTTAGATTTTATGATCATGTTTTTGCATTCAAAAGTTTATGTATTGTATTATGTTCTCTATGCTTTCCATTATTGAGAATTTGAGCTGACCCTTTTTATGTTTTCTTTTCCACAGGATGTAATGAAATGTTTTAGGTAATAAAACCAAAGGGGATGATCTTTATGGGAGATGATGAAGATCTTTCACCATTATTATAAGTTTATGTTCAGAGTTTCCAACGACAATAAACTATTACAGTCCTTTGGTGTCTATTTTTGTTATATATTAAGTATTCTGAAAATGTAATGTAATGTCCATGAACGTCATGATTTGGGTCTCTACACCAAAGTACCCCTCAGTGAACAATATTTCAACAGTACCCATGCTACTACAATCCCTTCTACAGTATCGACATCGCCACAGTGCCAGCAACAGTCAGTTATACATTGATGTAATGATTATGAATCATATATCTTTTCTATAGGTTATTTTGTGATAAAATAATAATTATACCATTTCATATATCGGGTTATTATTTCATTTTTATATAATGCTTCACATTTCATGGGTCGTGATATGATGGCTATTTTGTGGCACATGCATGTATGATTTCATTATGTGATGGGTGGGACCAATATCACAGTCTATTGCATTAGGTAATGAGAAATGTTTTATGATATAAAATGGTACACAATAGGACATCTCCATCCTAAAATTAGAGCATACATGGGATAATATCCCATTAATTAAACAATAGTTTACACAAAATGAAATCACATGACATAAAAGATGGTGTACATTAGATAACATCCCATGCCTGAAACAAGAATGTATATGGTAGGAAATCCCAATCTAGAAATAAGTGGGTAAACATGGGGAATTACCAACACCCTAACAAGAGTATTAATGAGAGTATATCCCAATCATAAAACAATAAAATATTGGTGAGGAAATCTCACACCCAATACAAGAGGGTACATAAGAGAGAATCCTAATATGTAAGTAGGAACATGGGTGATTGTCCAAATCCTAACATGTTATGAAGGTATTAGTATAGCTCCTTAAAATAGGGTTTTGATATTCATATATGATTTCAATAATTCATTATTTTACCCCTCGGTTATTCTTTCAAGGATTATGTTATTTATTTAATTATGAATTATGTATTAAAAAATTCATATTTTATGTATGATGTCAAATATTGAGGGTATGATCATCAACTGTTATTATCATGTTACCAACCATTTTGTTCATGTTATATTTCGAAAATTTCTTTATTTACACTTATAAAACGTTAGATATCACCCCATATTTGTGTCTCTATCCTCCAAGTTATCAATTGAGGTTTTAGGTTGAATTACCAAATGTGTAGATCTTTATGAGAAATGTGGATGTTCTTTCACCAAGACAGAAGAATTATTTTCCCATGTTCTAAAGACACTATATTATAAATGGTACTCATGAAAGTATTTAATAAATGTAAAAAATAATCTCATAAATGATATAAGATCCATGTATGCTACTCCTATCTCACTATAGTTTTTATTTGAGGAATAGTATAGTCAATCATTGAAAACAATAATGAGAAAAACATTAGTGAGGTACCTTGGTTTATTTCTAAGGATATGTCTTGGGACATCTCTATGGATAATTATAAGGATTAGTTAATGTTTAGTAAAGTTCCCTCAAATTAATGTAATGGATATAGTTAGTGGTTCAAAAGAAATACATCCCTCTATGGACACTAAAATTTGATGAGGCTATCACACATATGTACCTAGGGGGAATGTAACACCCTAGGTAAATAAATAATAGACATTTTCATATTTATCCATATTTGTGAATAAAATATTAATATGACTTTAAAGGGGACGCTATGCTCGATGGCGTACCCAACACGCAACAACGAGTTTCTTGGGAATCTTACGTTGCACTCTAATAATAAAATAATATTATTTTAAATGGTAGATAACATGTAGCCATTATAATGGAAGGAATGGATATAAATAACTAAAATATGATTATGTATGTTTTTTAATGTTTTTACATTTATCCAATAAAAGCTAAAGGCTTAAAATACGGAAAAAATTAAATTTTAGGTGTATATGCCCTAGTTTTCACTAAAGGTTCACTTATCACCTTTTAATGGAGAACTGTCATTAAATATAGTTTTGATCACTCTTATACATTCTTTTGGACCAAATAAAACTCTTATTAAGAATCAGGACATCAAAATTTACTTTGTGTAATTTTTTGGTATTTTTCCGATAAAGTTAATTTTTTTAATGAATAGTGTAGAATGTTGTGTTTTAATTCAAAACCCCTTTTTAATCTAATTTATTTATATGATTAGATAATATTTTGAATTGGTTTTAAAGTGAAATTAGAAAATATTTTTACCATTAAATCCAATAGTGGTCATTGGGAATAATTTCACTTTGAAATCAGACTTAAACTAGTGTCAATCTTTTGATACTTATTGTTTTATAATAACACGCTATTTGCTCTGACAGCGGGAATTAATTATTAAATTAATTAATGTGACTTATATGTTTTGAATTTTGTAAAACGGACTTCGTTTTTGAATTCAGAATATCAAATATAGCTTAGGGTGAATTTTTGGGATTTTTCTGAAAAACTTCAATTTTTGATGAATAGTGAAACCACTAAGTGGTACTTATAAAACTGATTTTCCGTTTAAATGAAATTTTGCCATCATTGTGTTTTGATTTTCCAAAATCTGACATACATGTTTGTCATTAAGAAGTAAAATGTGGTTCAATGAGATTAAAATAATTTTTCGGTGAATAGTAACTTATTAAGTATTTAATCGCGATTAGTGGTAATTAGTGTGGTTTAAGGAAAAAATAATGCTTTAATAAAATGAGATGAGCTTGACACATGTCTTACCCTCATTGGTTGTATCATTTCCGACCAAGACAAGCCATGGGTCAACTTGGGGACCCCATGGATCCACTTTGGTTGGAAAATGACATAAATAACATTTTATTTAATGTTAAAGTATAATTGACACAAACATGATATGTTTTACTAAAACAATTTTTAAGTGGGGTTATACAAGTGATCTTTTTGATTATAAATATTCATTGGAAATCTAAAAAGATTTCCTACATCATAGTATTTTTTTTTATAATTTTTAGACATTAAATATATTAAATTATTTATGACATAATAATGATGCAGTGATGACATCATTATTTGACGATTTAAATAAAATGGAAAGATAATGTAAAATCTATGAACTACACATGTCCAAAACTTATTGGATGAGTGTATTTCAAAGCCTTATCACCGTATCCACGAATTATATCAATGTGGGTCCTTTTGAAACTGAAACACATTTTCAAATAAAGTAATATTTCTTTACTTTCCAAAAGTGCCCCTCCTCTCCTCTTATAAAAGCCCCCACCTCTACCTCATTTCACACACTCCTAAAGCCTTTGGCTCGGCCAACCCCTGCCCATTTACTCTCTCCACATCCCTCTCCTCATCCTAGAGGATTCCCTTTGGGAATAATCCTTTCAAAGGAAGCCTTTAGGCTCAAATCAAAAGGAGTTACACTTTTAAAAGAGATTAATGAACGATCGAGTCAAGTCGGACCCGAGGTAAGGGATCCTACAACTCTCTTTCTTTTTAAGTACACTCTTTTATGTCATTTCTTTTAAGGGAATATTTCTTATGATTGGGATGTTATTTTATATTACTCCTACTGTACTTATTATGTTCATATGATGAGAGACCCTATTTCCTCTCATCAATCCATTTTGGATGTTTTGAGTGGCGTCGTTAGGCTGCCGAATTTTCGTAAGGGATTTTTCATCTCTCTTTTATTCCCGTGAGATTTATGCTACATTCGCCACAAATTCCATTGAGTGGTGTATGTACTTCCCATTATTCTACTCTTTGTGTAATATACTTTCGTTTATGAGTATTTACATCAATGACCTATTGTCTTTCTTTCATGGGGTGTATGTTTTGAAAGATACCCAAGTCGGTAAGGGAACCTTTCACCCTCCTATTTTTTAAAAGACTTCTTTTATTGGGTCTTTTAATTTACATATTTTTATGTTGGGATATGTTCTTATACATCCTTATTCATGTAAATTTTATGTCCAAGTGATGAGATACACTTTTTATCTCTCATCAACTCATTTTGATTTGATGCCTTTAGGCTGTCAAGAGAACTTTTTAACCCAATTTCGATTTATTTGGGTTCAACTTGTAGTAATTGAATATGTCATCCATTGAATATGTGTGATTGACCTTTTATTGTTTTACACATAATATCCACTTATATTGGGTGTATATATATTTGTCACACATATTTTTGAGATTTATTTGTCCTTAATTTAAGGATACCTTCTTTATAAGGGATTTCATCACATTTGACATTTCTATTGAGGGTTCATTGTTGTTATGCACCAATTCACTCTTATATGGTGTATATACTATCCTTTGGAGTATTATATCATGAATCCTTTTATTCTCATGATATTATAAAGTTCTGACTAAATGTTATTCCTCGATTATTGTATTCAAGTGTCTCTAATTTTGGTAAAACCCCTTTAACCAAAATATCATTTTAAATGTTTTAATTATTTGTTCTTATTAATATCCATGTTTTCAAAATGGTTTTAAGGATTTATTTATATGGATATTAATGGTTTAAATGTTAAAAGCTTCAAGGTGGTATGGGACACTTTGATTCAAAAATATCTTTATTAAATGTTTTAAATGGTTTTGGAAATGGTTTCTTTTTGAATGGATTCATTATTTCAATATCCTAAAATGTTATATTGTTACTGAAATGTGGAAATTTTATGTTTCCTTTATTCATGTTTATGTGATACGATTATGTTATGGTTCTTGGGCATTGTTATGAAGAACAGGTGGTTCCGTGATAAACTAAGGGCGGGTGAGCCCGATATAGCTCTCCAATGCATTGGGTAATGTGAAGGAGTGAAACGTTAAGGTTTCTCCGAAGAGATTTAGGGAATATACTATGATGGGTATTCCAAACGTTACCAAGAGGGTTACTCCCTACGTAAGAATGTTATGAATGCCTCAAGTTACCTTTATGTCTTATGTTTTCTATGGTTTATTCATGGTTTGATGAGGTATGTTAAAGTGCCTATGTTTTATGGGTAATGTATGATTTCATTCTCATGTATATATGAACTCATGTTTCCTTTACATGTTTTTTGTAACCCTTACTGAGCTTTTTATGCTCATCCCAAGTTTTTTAAATGTTTTTCACAGGTCAAGGGAAAGGTACATGATGTGATGATAGTGTCAAGGATGTGTCAAGAAAGAATCCGTGTTATATTTTAAATATGTTTCCGTTGATGGGAAGAATGAATACTTTCTTTTATGTAACCAATTTGTTTAAATGTGGAATGTAATGCAAGTTTCATGATCTAATTATCTAAAACTCTAAACCTGAAAAGATCCTCAATGTGTAATCTTGTAATAACTCAAGATTAAGTAAGGTTTAAGGCTGGGGCCTTATAGTTGGTATCAGAGGTCGGTTTAGATAACTTTAGAGGTTAGGGTATTCTTTAAGCATAACTGACATTACCATAATGGTTAGGATTTCAGACAAGAGTCTTAGTTTAAGATAAAGTGAATGAGTAAGTATATCTTATTTTTTATCTTATTCATTAGTACATGATGGTTTTGTTGATATACTCACACTGATATTTTTGGTTTTAGTAAATGGCTGGATCTAGAAGGCACCAAAGTAACAGTGGATATGAAGGAAACTGTGATAGTGTTTTGAGCAAGCAACTGAATGATATGGGAGCTGCAATGAGAACTCTTCTGATTATCCTCAACCAACTATCTGGAGTCATGATTGACCACCTAAACCTTGGGGTTTTCTCTAAGGCATCATATATTCAAGAAACAAATCCCTACGGAAGTACAGGTAATAATCATAAAGGTATGTGTGTTCAAAAACCTATGTGTCAAAGATGTGGAAAGAAACACCTAGGAAAATGTTACAAATGGACAGAAATATGCTATAGATGTGGAAATGAAGGTCATAAAGCAAGAACCTTCCATGGAAAAAGGAAGCATCCAGTTGACTCAAGGAAAGGGAAAGAAGTTCTTTCTGAGGGATCAATTGAATGTTTTAAATGTGGTGTGCATGGTCATTATGCAAACACATGTTCTGTGAAGAAGTTTCGTGAATGGGGTCACCAAAAGCATACAAATGTTTGTTTACCAATACCTAATGCCATTCCTATTGAGGATGAAGAAACTGACAAAGAACAAGCAAAGGTATGTACTATTTCATGAATATTGTTTTCCTATTTTGGAATACTAGGATATGATTCATGACTTTGTTTGTAGGAAAGAGGTATTTAGGAATAGGTTGGAAAGGAATGGATAATGTATCATGAAGAATGTTGAATGAGTAAGATGTCAACATATAAGGGCTTCAAGAGTTATGGTGAAATTCATAAGAGTATCAAGTCTCTTTTGATGATGGGGTTACATTAGAACACTTTTTATATTATGTGTAACCCTGATGCTTAATATAGGCAAATTTTATCCAAGGAATAGTTATCTTTTCTTTTGTGGACATAGTTATAAAGAACCATTTGGGTTTATATGATCCTTACTTTTGAGGAAATTATAGGTTACAAAATGTTATGATTGAAGTGAAAGGCATGAGATAGAATTGAGGTTAAAATATGTTATGAATATTTTTGAAGATTTTATCTCGTTTTGGGGAATGTTTTCAGAATTATATAGTTTTGGAAAAAGGACAACACGCAGACCGTGTGACAACCCGTCGCGTCGGACAATGCTGCGGGAATTGAACCCACAACTAAAGTGCGACTGGTATTTATCGCCTACCACTGGACTACTTGAAGCCCCTGGTTAGTTTGACTGATTCGTTTTAGTTATATGATTTTATGAATTACGAGTAAGTTGATTTTGGAGGATATGTGATTAGGATAATTACTTTTCAATGTGAGACTTTAGGAGCAACTGATGTTGTTTGGAGATAAATGTTACGATTTACTTTGGAAGACTATGTGACTAAATCCTTTAAATATTTGGGTTTCAATCTTATATTGGTTTACATTCAAGAATTTTATAGACAAATTATTTATCGGATGGTCCTCGTTGATCTTTGGATTTTGTTGGACAAATTTTTGGAGATTAAGAATAGATTTTCTTTTTATAAGGGGTTATCCTTTTCTGGATTATCTGATCTTTTAGTAACCATTTTGGTTTTAGTTTTGGTTAAGGTTTGAAGACATGAGAAATGTATAGTTCTTTTTTTGGTGCTCCTCTAGAAGTTGTTTATAGTACTCTTAATGCGAACAAGTCTCCCTAAATACTCGTCTTTTGGAAAAAAATATGAGTTTGATTAAGGAATCTAGTAAAAGTTGAGAGTCAACATGATAAGTTATTATGTTTCCTTATGAATAAATTCCTCAATAAAAAGTAACTTAAAACAAAAATGTTGTCTATTAACTTTTCCTGCTGGGGAACCCAACACCGTTTAACCCATCACAAGTTTGTGATTTTCTCATTGTTAACTTTCTCCTAAACATGTTTTCTATCACTCTCCATTAGAACATGCCCCTATGTTTTCTCCTCCATGTCCATGTTTTCCTACATGGAGTCCTAGTATGGGTTAACTCGGGTGACCTCTATGCTTATCTTTCTTTATTTTTTAAAGTGAATGTTTTACCGACTCTTGATCCGATGTGGGACTTTCAAGGATGTTTCCAAGCGCAAATTTAAAATTGTGAGGACACAATTCCCAAAAGGGGGGAAGGATGTAACACCCTAGGTAAATAAATAATAGACATTTTCATATTTATCCATATTTGTGAATAAAATATTAATATGACTTTAAAGGGGACGCTATGCTCGATGGCGTACCCAACACGCAACAACGAGTTTCTTGAGAATCTTACGTTGCACTCTAATAATAAAATAATATTATTTTAAATGGTAGTTAACATGTAGCCGTTATAATGGCGGGAATGGATATAAATAACTAAAATATGATTATATATGTTCTTTAATGTTTTTACATTTATCCAATAAAAGCTAATGGCTTAAAATATGGAAAGAATTAAATTTTAGGTGTATATGCCCTAGTTTTCACTAAAGGTTCACTTATCACCTTTTAATGGAGAACTGTCATTAAATATAGTTTTGATCACTCTTATACATTATTTTGGACCAAATAAAACTCTTATTAATAATTGGGACATCAAATTTTACTTTGTGTAATTTTTTGGTATTTTTCCGATAAAGTTAATTTTTTTAATGAATAGTGTAGAATGTTGTGTTTTAATTCAAAACCGCTTTTTAATCTAATTTATTTATATGATTAGATAATATTTTTAATTGGTTTTAAATTGAAATTAGAAAATATTTTTACCATTAAATCCAATAGTGGTCATTGGAATTAATTTCAGTTTTAAATGAGACTTCAACTAGTGTCAATCTTTTGATACTTATTGTTTTATAAAAACACGTTATTTGCTCTGACAGCGGGAATTAATTATTAAATTAATTAATGTGACTTATATGTTTTTAATTTTGTAAAACGGACTTCATTTTTGAATTCAGAATATCAAATATAGCTTAGGGTGAATTTTTGGGATTTTTCTGAAAAACTTCAATTTTTGATGAATAGTGAAACCACTAAGTGGTACTTATAAAACTGATTTTCCTTTTAAATGAAATTTTGCCATCATTGTGTTTTGATTTTCAAAAATCCGACATACATGGTTTTCAATAAGAAGTAAAATGTGGTTCAATGAGATTAAAATAATTTTTTGGTGAAAAGTAACTTATTAAGTTTTTAATCGCGATTAGTGGTAATTAGTGTGGTTTAAGGTAAAAATAATGCTTTAATAAAATGTGATGAGCTTGACACATGTCGTACCCTCATTGGTTGTATCATGGCCGACCAATACAAGCCATGGGTCTACTTGGGGACCCCATGGATCCACTGTGGTTGGGAAATGACATAAATAACATTTTATTTAATGTAAAAGTAAAATTGACACAAACATGATATGTTTTACTAAAACAATTTTTAAGTGGGGTTATACAAGGGATCTTTTTTATTATAAATATTAATTGGAAAGCTAAAAAGATTTCCTACATCATAGTATTTTTTTAATAATTTTTAGACATTAAATAAATTAAATTATTTATGACATAATAATGATGCAGCGATGACAACATTATTTGACGATTTAAATAAAATGGAAAGATAATGTAAAATCTATGAACTACACATGTCCAAAACTTATTGGATGAGTGGATTTCGAAGACTTATCACCTTATCCACGAATTATATAAATGTGGGACCTTTTTAAACTGAAACACATTTTCATATAAAGTAATATTTCTTTACTTTCCAAAAGTGCCCCTCCTCTCCTCTTATAAAAGGCCCCCACCTCTACCTCATTTCACACACTCCTCAAGCCTTTGGCTCGGCCAAACCCTGCCCATTTACTCTATCCACATCCCTCTCCTCATCCTAGAGGATTCCCTTTGGGCAGAATCCTTTCAAAGGAAGCCTTTAGGCTCAAATCAAAAGGAGTTACACTTTTAAAAGGGATTAAAGAACGATCGAGTCAAGTCAGACCCGAGGTAAGGGATCCTACAACTCTCTTTCTTTTTAAGTACACTCTTTTATTTCATTCCTTTTAAGGGAATATTTCATATGATTGGGATGTTATTTTATATTACTCCTACTGTACTTATTATGTTCATATGATGAGAGACCCTATTTCCTCTCATCAATCCATTTTGGATGTTTTGAGTGGCGTCGTTAGGCTGCCGAATTTTCGTAAGCGATTTTTAATCTCACTTTTATTCCTGTGAGATTTATACTACATTCGCCACAAATTCCATTGAGTGGTGTATGTACTGCCCATTATTCTACTCTTTGTGTAATATACTTTCGTTTATGAGTATTTACATCAATGACCTATTGTCTTTCTTTCATGGGGTGTATGTTTTGAAAGATACCCAAGTCGGTAAGGGAACCTTTCACCCTCCTATTTTTTAAAAGACTTCTTTTATTGGGTCTTTTAATTTACATATTTTTATGTTGGGATATGTTCTTATACATCCTTATTGATGTAAATTTTATGTCCAAGTGATGAGATACACTTTTTATCTCTCATCAACTCATTTTGATTTGATGCCGTTAGGCTGTCAAGAGAACTTTTTAACCCAATTTCGATTTCTTTGGGTTCAACTTGTAGTAATTGAATATGTCATCCATTGAATATGTGTGATTGACATTTTATTGTTTTACACATAATATCCACTTATATTGGGTGTATATATATTTGTCACACATATTTTTGTGATTTATTTGTCCTTAATTTAAGGATACCTTCTTTATAAGGGATTTCATCACATTTGACATTTCTATTGAGGGTTCATTGTTGTTATGCACCAATTCACTCTTATATGGTGTATATACTATCCTTTGGAGTATTATATCATGAATCCTTTTATTCTCATGATATTATAAAGTTCTGACTAAATGTTATTCCTCGATTATTGTATTCAAGTGTCTCTAATTTTGGTAAAACCCCTTTAACCAAAATATCGTTTTAAATGTTTTAATTATTTGTTCTTATTAATATCCATGTTTTCAAAATGGTTTTAAGGATTTATTTATATGGATATTAGTGGTTTAAAATGTTAAAAGCTTCAAGGTGGTATGGGACACTTTGATTCAAAAATCTCTTTATTAAATGTTTTAAATGGTTTTGGAAATGGTTTCCTTTTGAATGGATTCATTATTTCAATATCCTAAAATGTTATATTGTGACTGAAATGTGGAAATTTTATGTTTCCTTTATTCATGTTTATGTGATATGATTATGTTATGGTTCTTGGGAATTGTTATGAAGAACAGGTGGTTCCGTGATAAACTATGGGCGGGTGAGCCCGATATAGCTCTCCAATGCATTGGGTAATGTGAAGGAGTGAAACGTTAAGGTTTCTCCGAAGAGATTTAGGGAATATACTATGATGGGTATTCCAAACATAACCAAGAGGGTTACTCCCTACGTAAGAATGTTATGAATGCATCAAGATACCTTTATGTCTTATGTTTTCTATGATTTATTCATGGTTTGATGAGGTATGTTAAAGTGCCTAGGTTTTATGGGTAAAGTATGATTTCATTCTCATGTATATATGAACTCATGTTTCCTTTCCATGTTTTTTGTAACCCTTACTGAGCTTTTTATGCTCATCCCAAGTTTTTGAAATGTTTTTCACATGTCAAGGGAAAGGTACATGATGTGATGATAGTGTCAAGGATGTGTCAAGAAAGAATCCGTGTTATATTTTAAATATGTTTCCGTTGATGGGAAGAATGAATAATATCTTTTATGAAACCACTTTGTTTAAATGTGGAATGTAATGCAAGTTTCATGATCTAATTATCTAAAACTCTAAACCTGAAAAGATCCTCAATGTGTAATGTTGTAATAACTCAAGATTAAGTAAGGTTTAAGGCTGGGGCCTTATAGTTGGTATCAGAGGTCGGTTTAGATAACTTTAGAGGTTAGGGTATTCTTTAAGCATAACTGACAATACCATAATGGTTAGGATTTCAGACAAGAGTCTTAGTTTATGATAAAGTGAATGAGTAAGTATATATTATTGTTTATCTTATTCATTAGTACATGATGGTTTTGTTGATATACTCACACTGACATTTTTGGTTTTAGTAAATGGCTGGATCTAGAAGGCACCAAAGTAACAGTGGATATGAAGGAAACTGTGACATTGTTTTGAGCAAGCAACTGAATGATATGGGAGCTGCAATGAGAACTGTTCTGATTGTCCTCAACCAACTATCTGGAGTCATGATTGACCACCTAAACCTTGGGGTTTTCTCTAAGGAATCATATATGCAAGAAACAAATCCCTACGGAAGTACAGGTAATAATCATAAAGGTATGTGTGTTCAAAAACCTATGTGTCAATGATGTGGAAAGAAACACGTAGGAAAATGTTACAAATGGACAGAAATATGCTATAGATGTGGAAATGAAGGTCATAAAGCAAGAACCTGCCATGGAAAAAGGAAGCATCCAGTTGACTCAAGGAAAGGGAAAGAAGTTCTTTCTGAGGGATCAATTGAATGTTTTAAATGTGGTGTGCATGGTCATTATGCAAACACATGTTCTATGAAGAAGTTTCGTGAATGGGGTCACCAAGAGCGTACAAATGTTCATTTACCAATACCTAATGCCATTCCTATTGAGGATGAAGAAACTGACAATGAACAAGCAAAGGTATGTACTATTTCATGACTATTGTTTTCCTATTTTGGAATCCTAGGATATGATTCATGACTTTGTTTGTAGGAAAGAGGTATTTCGGAATAGGTTGGAAAGGAATGGATAATGGATCATGAAGAATATTGAATGAGTAAGATGTCAACATATAAGGGCTTCAAGAGTTATGGTGAAATTCATAAGAGTATCAAGTCTCTTTTAATGATGGGGTTACATTAGAAGACTTTTTATATTATGTGTAACCCTGATGTTTAATATAGGCAAATTTTATCCAAGGAATAGTTATATTTTCTTTTGTGGACATAGTTATAAAGAACCATTTGGGTTTATATGATCCTTACTTTTGAGGAAATTATAGGTTACTAAATGTTATGATTGAAGTGAAAGGCATGAGATAGAATTGAGGTTAAAATATGTTATGAATATTTTTGAAGATTTTATCTCGTTTTGGGGAATGTTTTGAGAATTATATAGTTTTGGAAAAAGGACAACACGCAGACCGTGTGACAACCCGTCGCGTCGGACAATGATGCGGGAATCGAACACACAACTAAAGTGTGACTGGTATTTATCGCCTACCACTGGACTACGTGAAGCCCCTGGTTAGTTTGACTGATTCTTTTTAGTTATATGATTTTATGAATTAAGAGTAAGTTGATTTTGGGGGATATGTGATTAGGATAATTACTTTTCAATGTGAGACTTTAGGAGCAACTGATGTTGTTTGGAGATAAATGTTACTATTTAACTTGGAAGACTATGTGACTAAATCCTTAAAATATTTGGGTTTCAATCATATATTGGTTTACATTCAAGAATTTTATAGACAAATTATTTATCGGATGTCCCTCGTTGAACTTTGGATTTTGTTGGACAAATTTTTGGAGATTAAGAATAGATTTTCTTTTTATAAGGGGTTATCCTTTTCTGGATTATCTGATCTTGTAGTAACCATTTTGGTTTTAGTTTTGGCTAAGGTTTGAAGACATGAGAAATGTATAGTTCTTTTTATGGTGCTCCTCTAGAAGTTGTTTATAGTACTCTTAATGCGAACAAGTCTCCCTAAATACTCATCTTTTGGAAAAAAAATATGAGTTTGATTAAGGAATCTAGTAAAAGTTGAGTGTAACACCCCAAGATTTTATAGTGTGTTATTTATTCAAAATAATTCAATAACTTTCATTACACGAAACACCGATTTCAATTACACCATGACTTACCAAACAAGACATTCAAAAGAGGTTATGAATAGTATTAGATAAATTTTAAAGTTTATGCAATCCTTATAATTTTAGAATCCATATTATGAGTTTCTTAAATATAATGCAAGCACAAATTCATTTTCAGTATTGCACTTTTATCAACTTTTAATAGTGAACCATTTTTAAATACAATATTTTAATCTTTTTGACTAAATTGGGACATCAAAAATTTAAAATGAAACATCCCAAGCTTCCACGGTACGTTTTCTTTGAATAATACAGTAGCGTGTGTTGTACATAACCTTGAGTTTTAACACACACCACAACCAATCAAACTAGCCGTTATGAATAGTAATACCTAATTTTTCAAATTATATATATTTTATATTTCAAAATGGACTTCATTTTTGGATTCGTAATATCGAATTTATCCTAAGGTGAAATTTTGGTACTTTTCGGATAACTTTCATATTTTGATGAATAGTGAAAATTACTAAATTTTAATTAAAAACAACTTTTTTAATCAAAATAATTAATAGTGATAAATTATGAATTTGAGTGGTTTTAAAGTATATTTAGAATATATTTTTACCATTTAATATAATGTTGGTCATTGGACATAATTTTACAATTAAACCGAACATAAACAAGTGTCAATCTTTTGATAGTTATTATCTCTTAAAAACACGCTTTTTGTTTTGACAGCGGGAATTAATTTTAAATTAATTTCTGCCACTTCTATATTTATAATTTAGGAAAATGGATTCCATATTTGGAATCAGGGTGTTCAAATTGTGTAAATAGGTAACTTTTATTTTTAGTCATTTAGAATAATTACTACGGTAAATATTTTATTTACCATGGTTAAGGGTAAATCCGGTAAATAAGGGTTAAAAAAATAATATTATAATAATACTAAATTACCCTAAAACGTGTCGTAACCCTATTGGATGATAAATGGTCGACCATGGGCATCTTTGTGTCAATTTTGGGACCCCATGGATCCACTTGTAAGTGATAATGACACTTTATTTTAATTAAGTCAAAATGAATACAAAAATGACACAAGCATATATCTTTTAGTAAAACAATTGTTACATAGAGTTATATAAGTTGGATTTTAGATTATAAATATTCATTAGAAAGATAAAAAGATTTCCTACATAATGATATTTTATTTATAATTTTTAGACATTAAATAATTTATTTTATATATGACACAATGATGATGCAGTAATTACTATAATAGTGGAAAATTAAAATAATTGATATTATAAATACCCAAAAAATATAATATGAAACTTTTAATGAATTAAACTAATTTTCAAGGATAATATGATATATTAGGATTGATTTAATTGACGTTTTTTGAAGTAATCAATCTGTTATGAGTTTCACAAAAATCAACTATTGAATAGTGTCAAAATTGACATAAAAGAGTTCTTAAAACAAATATTATATTATTAATTGATATTAAATTCCTAAAAATATAAGGTTCGGCCAAGAGACTTATATTATGATAGGTTAATCATTAATGGACCACTTGGGGGTCGCTTGGATGTATATAGTAAGTTTATTAACCATATTATATAAAAATACAAAGAGACATTGTAAAAGTGAAACTAATTAACTTAGAGTTAATACTTAAAGATAAGGTTAATATAAGTACCCAAACCTGTCTAAATTCTATTGGATGAGTTGTTTTCGACCTATCCCTACCTCATCCTTTGAATAGTCAACTTTGGAGCCTTTGGAAACCGAATATGAATTTATTATAAATTAATATTTCTAGCTTTTCCAAAGGTGCCCCTCACCCCTCTTATAAAAGGGCACTCCTCCTTCTCATTTCTTCACACCTTCAAAGCCTTTTGGTTCGTCCAAACTCTGCCCAAATACTCTCCCAACATCCCTCAATACAACCTAGAGGCCTTAGTTTGATCAGAAAGCCAACCTAAGGAGCCCTTTTGATCAAATCAAAAGGAAGAACCCGAAGAAGAGGAGGTTAACCTACCCCAACCAAGGAAAAGTACAAGGTAAGGGTTATTTCACAATCTCTTCATTATCCGAGGTTGTATTATACGTAATAATCTACTGGGATCTCTTTATCATCCACATCCATGTTTCTTCGAAATGTATTTCAAAACATTTTTACTATTTACAAGAATATGGGTTAAAGTCATTTATACCCTTGTTTGACTTTTTATAAGAGGTTTATAAAGGAATCATTCCGTCGTTTTCAAAACAAGGTCCTTTTTAACCTTTTCGACATAATTGAGGTAAGAATGTTTTTTTAACTTATACGGCGGGTGCGGTTATTTTACGCCGTTATAAAATCTTCAAAGCTTTCCTTACAAGCTTATAAGAATATTTTCAAAGAAAATGTTTTATTTTATATGGATCTTAAATGATTTCAAAATAAAAGGAGATATTTCTTTAAAAAGAATTTTGATTTCATCTATGTCAACATCCTTTGATGGATTTTAAGATTATTTGAAGTTGATTTATTATGATACAAAACTTCTATATTGTATTGAAGGTTTTGTGATATGTTTGACTGTGGATGTGCTATTTTTATACCATTCATAGTTTATTGTGAAAGTATTGACATTTCGTATGCTAGTTTTAATACGAATGTTTATGTTATGTTTAAACCTTTTCATATGGGAATGCATTGGACTTAATAAGTGACGGGTGGAGCCCGCTATAGCTCCTCGATGCATCGGTAGGTCTCATGAGACAAACTAGTGTCTTGGCACAAGGCCTTGACAAAATCTTATTTGTAGTCTTGGCACGAGGCCTTGGCTATGTGGTTATGATAGTCTGGCATTATGCATTCCAACATTATGAAAGTGGTTATTTATTTTTGCTTGTGATTATTCGATTAGTGGAATATCCATGTGAATAAGTAAATGGCATTATTTCATTTTATTTATGCCATACCATGTTGAAAGTTCATGTTTAAAAGGCTTTTGTTTTAGTTATACATTGCCTTAAATGTTTATTCTTATTGATGAAAGTTTCCGCTATATTGTTATCCTTACTGGGCATTTGAGCTCACCCCTTTTCCATGTTTTATTTTTCCCAGGATGTGAAGATGTAAGTTATGAATGACCTGCAGGGATATTATGAGGGGATTATAGTGTGGACTATGGAAACATTTTGTTGTTGTAGTAGTTTTTCATTTTATGATGTAATGTAAAACTTATGAATATATCTAGTGTTTCCAAAGCTACTAAACCAATCGGTCTTTCGAGATTTGATCTTTCTTGTGATCATGCCAATGTTACGAAGTAATGCACCGACTCTGGGCAGCTGGGGTCGGGGCGTTACAGTTGGTATCAGAGGAAGTTTAGTACAAACCTTGGAAGCTAGATTTAGATAAACTCTGATTAGAGCACGTAGACCTAAGATGAACTTTGAGGATTAGTATAGAAGAACTTCCTAGAATTTTGGTATTGTAGAGATTTTGTGAGTTTTCCGAGCAATACATCCCTGTCTGGATACGAGCAGGTAGAGGCGGCTCTGGCACAGATGTACCTAGGGGTAAAACCCGAAAACACCGCTTTGAGCTAGACTCGAACGGGAACTGGTGCACGACAACGGGCCTTGCTGCACTCTTGGTTACGACACTCCCGGGGGATATGCTTAGGATAACTCTCATTTTGTTTACAAATCATTATGAAGGGTTTATGAGTATATACTTCCTCAAAGAAAACATTTTTATGATTATGGATTATATCCATAAATAGTTCAATTTATGTTAAGTGTTTTATAAGTATGGGATTATGTATTTTGATTCATAAACTGATCTAGTTTATGCCATTGTTTAGAAATGGCGCCCAGTAGAAGGAATGAGAACTCCAGAAATGCACATGATCCAAAGAGAAGGAAGGATCATATCTTTCATGGTCTTAAGCTAGAATTTATAAGATAAATAGTCTCCCATGTATTATCATCATATGAAGAAATAATATCATGTATTGATAAGATAAGTAAAGAGTTTATTGAGTCCTATGGCTTTGAAGGGAAGCAAGAGAAGAAAAGGATAGAAGAGAAAAAGATGGATAAAGGGAAGAGGGAAAAGAAGAATTTTCCCATATGTGGTAACTGTGGAAAGAAACACCCTGGAACTTGCCTGAAAGGAATGAGAGTTTGTTATAAGTGTGGAGGAAAAGGGCACAAAGTACGTGACTGCAAGGGTAAGAAAATGGTTTCAAATGTACAATGCTTCATTTGCAAGGAGTTTGGACACTACGCGAACCTATGTCCCAGTCATCAGACTATGCCGCAAATGATGTTATTGGATAATAATCATGTTATGATACTACCACAGATGAAGAGGGATGATTAGAGTTCTTATGTTGATTATGTCAATTGAGTGTTGTATCAACAATGTACTTGTTATAATAATTATGGAGTATATAAGGATTGTACTGCAGTAATATTTCATTAAGGACTTGAGATTGTGTGGAACAAAGAAAAGTGACTCAATAGAAGGTTAAATTTTTGGAAAATATATGGTTGAGAGAATGATAAATCATAATGTAGTTCTGATACTGAGGTAGTGATTTTGGAATAATATGTGATTATTTTGGATAAATTATATTGGATATTATTGACTACCTTGAAGCTGATTAATGATTTGTATATTCCATCATTGTTGGGGTTTAAAACATTTTTGGATTGATGAAGTATATCCAGCATTCTATATGGAATAAGGGAGCATGAATGTAATCAATAAAGATTATGGTAATTCAGGATGTTTCAGTGTATTAAAAGAATACATGATGAAGGTATTCATATGCTATTACGGGGTAAAAAGGATCTATATTATGTTTACCTTCCTTATAAAAGTTGGACTGTGAGTTTGGATAGAATTATTTTGGATAGTTCTTGTTTGGATTATTTTGGATTGCCATAAAAGGACAACCCGGAGGTCGGGCGGCAACCCGTCGCGTCCGGCAAGGCTGCGAGACTTGAACCCGCAACCGAAGGGCGACAAGGGTGTATCACCTACCACTAGCCCACGAGATGTCCTGGATTAAATAATGTAGTTTTTTTTAAAAGATCTGGTAGATGAATTATAAATTCGTTTATTTTGGAACCCTCTATGAATAGTATAAATAGAATTTTTTACGAGTGAATGATGAGTTTTGGTAGAAATTTATTAATGGATAAAACTCTAATTATAAACTAAGTATATCTCCTTATGATCTTAGCCAATCTCATAAATAAATTCCTCATCATTAATAAAAGGAACATAGAACAAAAATGTTGTCCTAGATGGTACCTTAAATCATCACTAATTTATGGCTTTGGGATTGTTGGCCTTTTCATAGCCAGGTTCTCTACCACTCTCCATCAGATAATTTATGGCTAGATTTTTCTTCCATATCCATATTTTCTTACTTGGAACCCTAGTATGTGTTATTTTCGGTAATCTTCATACTTTCCACTCTTTATTTTAAATAGAGGCCTCATTAATTCATTTTTCGATGTGGGATTTCAACTAAGATATTTTGAAACGTCAAAAATGTGTTATCCTAATACCCTATGTTTTGTTGAACCGATGGTATTTCAAATCATCATAGATTGATGAATTTAAGGACCTCAATTATACACTTGTTTGTGATTGATGAACTCAATCACTACCTATAAATATTTACGTTTTTCCTCCAATTATATGTCTCTAATTGCCACCAATGTTCTCCTAATCGAGATCATAATTTGGTGGTGACCCTTTCATTTCTCTTTTCCCCATATTAAGACTAAATTTTAGTAACCCAATTTCCGATGTGGGTTTTCCCACAAAGATATTTTCTATTTTCATCCTTTTATTTTCGAAGAACAATTTCAAATTGCGAGGACGCAATTTATTGAAGGAGGGGAGAATGTAACACCCCAAGATTTTATAGTGTGTTATTTATTCAAAATAATTCAATAACTTTCATTACACGAAACACCGATTTCAATTACACCATGACTTACCAAACAAGACATTCAAAAGAGGTTATGAATAGTATTAGATAAATTTTAAAGTTTATGTAATCCTTATAATTTTAGAATCCATATTATGAGTTTCTTAAATATAATGCAAGCACAAATTCATTTTCAGTATTGCACTTTTATCAACTTTTAATAGTGAACCATTTTTAAATACAATATTTTAATCTTTTTGACTAAATTGGGACATCAAAAATTTAAAATGAAACATCCCAAGCTTCCACGGTACGTTTTCTTTGAATAATACAGTAGCGTGTGTTGTACGCAACCTTGAGTTTTAACACACACCACAACCAATCAAACTAGCCGTTATGAATAGTAATACCTAATTTTTCAAATTATATATATTTTATATTTCAAAATGGACTTCATTTTTGGATTCTTAATATTGAATTTATCCTAAGGTGAAATTTTGGTACTTTTCGGATAACTTTCATATTTTGATGAATAGTGAAAATTACTAAATTTTAATTAAAAACAACTTTTTTAATCAAAATAATTAATAGTGATAAATTATGAATTTGAGTGGTTTTAAAGTATATTTAGAATATATTTTTACCATTTAATATAATGTTGGTCATTGGACATAATTTTACAATTAAACCGAACATAAACAAGTGTCAATCTTTTGATAGTTATTATCTCTTAAAAACACGCTTTTTGTTTTGACAGCGGGAATTAATTTTAAATTAATTTCTGCCACTTCTATGTTTATAATTTAGGAAAATGGATTCCATATTTGGAATCAGGGTGTTCAAATTGTGTAAATAGGTAACTTTTATTTTTAGTCATTTTGAATAATTACTACGGTAAATATTTTATTTACCATGGTTAAGGGTAAATCCGGTAAATAAGGGTTAAAAAAATAATATTATAATAATACTAAATTACCCTAAAACGTGTCGTAACCCTATTGGTTGATAAATGGTCGACCATGGGCATCTTTGTGTCAATTTTGGGACCCCATGGATCCACTTGTAAGTGATAATGACACTTTATTTTAATTAAGTCAAAATGAATACAAAAATGACACAAGAATATATCTTTTAGTAAAACAATTGTTACATAGAGTTATATAAGTTGGATTTTAGATTATAAATATTAATTAGAAAGATAAAAAGATTTCCTACATAATGATATTTTATTTATAATTTTTAGACATTAAATAATTTATTTTATATATGACACAATGATGATGCAGTAATTACTATAATAGTGGAAAATTAAAATAATTGATATTATAAATACCCAAAAAATATAATATGAAACTTTTAATGAATTAAACTAATTTTCAAGGATAATATGATATATTAGGATTGATTTAATTGACGTTTTTTGAAGTAATCAATCTGTTATGAGTTTCACAAAAATCAACTATTGAATAGTGTCAAAATTGACATAAAAGAGTTCTTAAAACAAATATTATATTATTAATTGATATTAAATTCCTAAAAATCTAAGGTTCGGCCAAGAGACTTATATTATGATAGGTTAATCATTAATGGACCACTTGGGGGTCGCTTGGATGTATATAGTAAGTTTATTAACCATATTATATAAAAATACAAAGAGACATTGTAAAAGTGAAACTAATTAACTTAGAGTTAATACTTAAAGATAAGGTTAATATAAGTACCCAAACCTGTCTAAATTCTATTGGATGAGTTGTTTTCGACATATCCCTACCTCATCCTTTGAATAGTCAACTTTGGAGCCTTTGGAAACCGAATATGAATTTATTATAAATTAATATTTCTAGCTTTTCCAAAGATGCCCCTCACCCCTCTTATAAAAGGGCACTCCTCCTTCTCATTTATTCACACCTTCAAAGCCTTTTGGTTCGGCCAAACTCTGCCCAAATACTCTCCCAACATCCCTCAATACAACCTAGAGGCCTTAGTTTGATCAGAAAGCCAACCTAAGGAGCCCTTTTGATCAAATCAAAAGGAAGAACCCGAAGAAGAGGAGGTTAACCTACCCCAACCAAGGAAAAGTACAAGGTAAGGGTTATTTCACAATCTCTTCATTATCCGAGGTTGTATTATACGTAATAATCTACTGGGATCTCTTTATCATCCACATCCATGTTTCTTCGAAATGTATTTCAAAACATTTTTACTATTTACAAGAATATGGGTTAAAGTCATTTATACCCTTGTTTGACTTTTTATAAGAGGTTTATAAAGGAATCATTCCGTCGTTTTCAAAACAAGGTCCTTTTTAACCTTTTCGACATAATTGAGGTAAGAATGTTTTTTTAACTTATACGGCGGGTGCGGTTATTTTATATGGATCTTAAATGATTTCAAAATAAAAGGAGATATTTCTTTAAAAAGAATTTTGATTTCATCTATGTCAACATCCTTTGATGGATTTTAAGATTATTTGAAGTTGATTTATTATGATACGAAACTTCTATATTGTATTGAAGGTTTTGTGATATGTTTGACTGTGGATGTGCTATTTTTATACCATTCATAGTTTATTGTGAAAGTATTGACATTTCGTATGCTAGTTTTAATACGAATGTTTATGTTATGTTTAAACCTTTTCATATGGGAATGCATTGGACTTAATAAGTGACGGGTGGAGCCCGCTATAGCTCCTCGATGCATCGGTAGGTCTCATGAGACAAACTAGTGTCTTGGCACAAGGCCTTGACAAAATCTTATTTGTAGTCTTGGCACGAGGCCTTGGCTATGTGGTTATGATAGTCTGGCATTATGCATTCCAACATTATGAAAGTGGTTATTTATTTTTGCATGTGATTATTCGATTAGTGGAATATCCATGTGAATAAGTAAATGGAATTATTTCATTTTATTTATGCCATACCATGTTGAAAGTTCATGTTTAAAAGGCTTTTGTTTTAGTTATACATTGCCTTAAATGTTAATTCTTATTGATGAAAGTTTCCTCTATATTGTTATCCTTACTGGGCATTTGAGCTCACCCCTTTTCCATGTTTTATTTTTCCCAGGATGTGAAGATGTAAGTTATGAATGACCTGCAGGGATATTATGAGGGGATTATAGTGTGGACTATGGAAACATTATGTTGTTGTAGTAGTTTTTCATTTTATGATGTAATGTAAAACTTATGAATATATCTAGTGTTTCCAAGGCTACTAAACCAATCGGTCTTTCGAGATTTGATCTTTCTTGTGATCATGCCAATGTTACGAAGTAATGCACCGACTCTGGGCCGCTGGGGTCGGGGCGTTACATTGAGAGTCAACATGATAAGTGATTATGTTTCCTTATGAATAAATTCCTCAATAAAAAGTAACTTAAAACAAAAATGATGTCTATTAACTTTTCCTACTGGGGAACCCAACACCGTTTAACCCATCACAAGTTTGTGATTTTCTCATTGTTAACATTCTCCTAAACATGTTTTCTATCACTCTCCATCAGAACATGACCATATGTTTTCTCCTCCATGTCCATGTTTTCCTACATGGAGTCCTAGTATGGGTTAACTCGGGTGACCTCTGTGCTTATCTTTCTTTATTTTTTAAAGTGATTGTTTTACCGACTCTTGATCCGATGTGGGACTTTCAAGGACGTTTCCAAGCGCAATTTTAAAATTGCGAGGACACAATTCCCAAAAGGGGGGAAGGATGTAACACCCTAGGTAAATAAATAATAGACATTTTCATATTTATCCATACTTTTGAATAAAATATTAATATGACTTTAAAGGGGACGCTATGCTCGATGGCGTACCAAACACGCAATAACGAGTTTCTTGGGAATCTTACGTTGCACTCTAATAATAAAATAATATTATTTTAAATGGTAGTTAACATGTAGCCGTTATAATGGCGGGAATGGGTATAAATAACTAAAATATGGTTATATATGTTTTTTAATGTTTTTACATTTATCCAATAAAAGCTAAAGGCTTAAAATACGGAAAGAATTAAATTTTAGGTGTATATGCCCTAGTTTTCACTAAAGGTTCACTTATCACCTTTTAATGGAGAACTGTCATTAAATATAGTTTTGATCACTCTTATACATTCATTTGGACCAAATAAAACTCTTATTAAGAATCGGGACATCAAATTTTACTTTGTGTAATTTTTTGGTATTTTTCCGATAAAGTTAATTTTTTTAATGAATAGTGTAGAATGTTGTGTTTTAATTCAAAACCTCTTTTTAATCTCATTTATTTATATGATTAGATAATATTTTGAATTGGTTTTAAAGTGAAATTAGAAAATATTTTTACCATTAAATCCAATAGTGGTCATTGGAATTAGTTTCACTTTGAAATGAGACTTAAACTAGTGTCAATCTTTTGATACTTATTGTTTTATAAAAACACGCTATTTGCTCTGACAGCGGGAATTAATTATTAAATTAATTAATGTAACTTATAGGTTTTGAATTTTGTAAAACAGACTTCATTTTTGAATTCAGAATATCAAATATAGCTTAGGGTGAATTTTTGGGATTTTTCTGAAAAACATCAATTTTTGATGAATAGTGAAACCACTAAGTGGTACTTATAAAACTGATTTTCTGTTTAAATGAAATTTTGCCATCATTGTGTTTTGATTTTCAAAAATCCGACATACATGGTTGTCATTAAGAAGTAAAATGTGGTTCAATGAGATTAAAATAATTTTTTGGTGAATAGTAACTTATTAAGTATTTAATCGTGATTAGTGGTAATTAGTGTGGTTTAAGGTAAAAATAATGCTTTAATAAAATGAGATGAGCTTTACACATGTCTTACCCTCATTTTTTGTTTCATGGCCGACCAAGACAAGCCATGGGTCAACTTGGGGACCCCATGGATCCACTTTGGTTGGGAAATGACATAAATAACATTTTATTTAATGTAAAAGTAAAATTGACACAAACATGATATGTTTTACTAAAACAATTTTTAAGTGGGGTTATACAAGTGATCTTTTTGATTATAAATATTCATTGGAAATATAAAAAGATTTCCTACATCATAGTATTTTTTTTATAATTTTTAGACATTAAATAAATTAAATTATTTATGACATAATAATGATGCAGCGATGACATCATTATTTGACGATTTAAATAAAATGGAAAGATAATGTAAAATCTATGAACTACACATGTCCAAAACTTATTGGATGAGTGGATTTCGAAGACTTATCACCTTATCCACGAATTATATCAATGTGGGTCCTTTTGAAACCGAAACACATTTTCAAATAAAGTAATATTTCTTTACTTTCCAAAACTGCCCCTCCTCTACTCTTATAAAAGCCCCCCACCTCTACCTCATTTCACACACTCCTCAAGCCTTTGGCTCGGCCAACCCTGCCCATTTACTCTCTCCACATCCCTCTCCTCATCCTAGAGGATTCCCTTTGGGCAGAATCCTTTCAAAGGAATCCTTTAGGCTCAAATCAAAAGGAGTTACACTTTTAAAAGGGATTAAAGAACGATCGAGTCAAGTCGGACCCGAGGTAAGGGATCCTACAACTCTTTTTCTTTTTAAGTACACTCTTTTATGTCATTCCTTTTAAGGGCATATTTCTTATGATTGGGATGTTATTTTATATTACTCCTACTGTACTTATTATGTTCATATGATGAGAGACCCTATTTCCTCTCATCAATCCATTTTGGAAGTTTTGAGTGGCTTCGTTAGGCTGCCGAATTTTCGTAAGGGATTTTTCATCTCACTTTTATTCCCGTGAGATTTATGCTACATTCACCACAAATTCCATTGATTGGTGTATTTACTGACCATTATTCTACTCTTTGTGTAATATACTTTCGTTTATGAGTATTTACATCAATGACCTATTGTCTTTCTTTCATGGGGTGTATGTTTTGAAAGATACCCAAGTCGGTAAGGGAACCTTTCACCCTCCTCTTTTTTAAAAGACTTATTTTATTGGGTCTTTTAATTTACTTATTTTTATGTTGGGATATGTTCTTATACATCCTTATTGATGTAAATTTTATGTCCAAGTGATGAGATACACTTTTTATCTCTCATCAACTCATTTTGATTTGATGCCGTTAGGCTGTCAAGGGAACTTTTTAACCCAATTTCGATTTCTTTGGGTTCAACTTGTAGTAATTGAATATGTCATCCATTGAATATGTGTGATTGACCTTTTATTGTTTTACACATAATATCCACCTATATTGGGTGTATATATATTTTCCACACATATTTTTGAGATTTATTTGTCCTTAATTTAAGGATACCTTCTTTATAAAGGATTTCATCACATTTGACATTTCTATTGAGAGTTTATTGTTGTTATGCACCAATTCACTCTTATATGGTGTATATACTATCCTTTGGAGTATTATATCATGAATCCTTTTATTCTCATGATATTATAAAGTTCTAACTAAATGTTATTCCTCGATTATTGTATTCAAGTGTCTCTAATTTTGGTAAAACCCCTTTAACCAAAATATCGTTTTAAATGTTTTAATTATTTGTTCTTATTAATATCCATGTTTTCAAAATGGTTTTAAGGATTTATTTATATGGATATTAATGGTTTAAAATGTTAAAAGCTTCAAGGTGGTATGGGACACTTTGATTCAAAAATCTCTTTATTAAATGTTTTAAATGGTTTTGGAAATGGTTTCTTTTTGAATTGATTCATTATTTCAATATCCTAAAATGTTATATTGTGATTGAAATGTGGAAATTTTATGTTTCCTTTATTCATGTTTATGTGATACGATTATGTTATGGTTCTTGGGCATTGTTATGAAGAACGGGTGGTTCCGTGATAAACTAAGGGAGGGTGAGCCCGATATAGCTCTCCAATGCATTGGGTAACGCGGAGGAGTGAAATGTGAAGGTTTCTCCGAATAGATTTAGGGAATATACTATGATGGGTATTCCAAACATAACCAAGAGGGTTACTCCCTACGTAAGAATGTTATGAATGCATCAAGATACCTTTATGTCTTATGTTTTCTATGATTTATTCATGGTTTGATGAGGTATGTTAAAGTGCCTATGTTTTATGGGTAAAGTATGATTTCATTCTCATGTATATATGAACTCATGTTTCCTTTCCATATTTTCTGTAACCCTTACTGAGCTTTTTATGCTCATCTAACGTTTTTGAAATGTTTTTCACAGGTCAAGGGAAAGGTACATGATGTGATGATAGTGTCAAGAATGTGTCAAGAAAGAATTCGTGTTATATTTTAAATATGTTTCCGTTGATGGGAAGAATGAATACTGTCTTTTATGTAACCACTTTGTTTAAATGTGGAATGTAATGCAAGTTTCATGATCTAATTCTCTAAAACTCTAAACCTGAAAAGATCCTCAATGTGTAATCTTGCAATAACTCAAGATTATGTAAGGTTTAAGGCTGGGGCCTTATAGTTGATATCAGAGGTCAGTTTAGATAACATTAGAGGTTAGGGTATTCTTTAAGCATAACTGACATTACCATAATGGTTAGGTTTTCAGACAAGAGTCTTAGTTTAAGATAAAGTGAATGAGTAAGTATATCTTATTTTTTATCTTATTCATTAGTACATGATGGTTTTGTTGATATACTCACACTGACCTTTTTGGTTTTAGTAAATGGCTGGATCTAGCAGGCACCAAAGTAACAGTGGATGTGAAGGAAACTGTGACAGTGTTTTGAGCAAGCAACTGAATGATATGGGAGCTGCAATGAGAACTCTTCTGATTATCCTCAACCAACTATCTGGAGTCATGATTGACCACCTAAACCTTGGAGTTTTCTCTAAGGCATCATATATGCAAGAAACAAATCCCTACGGAAGTACAGGTAATAATCATAAAGGTATGTGTGTTCAAAAACCTATGTGTCAAAGATGTTGAAAGAAACACCAAGGAAAATGTTACAAAGGGACAGAAATATTCTATAGATGTGGAAATGAAGGTCATAAAGCAAGAACCTGCCATGGAAAAAGGAAGCATCCAGTTGACTCGAGGAAAGGGAAAGAAGTTCTTTCTGAGGGATCAATTGAATGTTTTAAATGTGGTGTGCATGGTCATTATGCAAACACATGTTCTATGAAGAAGTTTCGTGAATGGGGTCACCAAGAGCGTAAAAATGTTCGTTTACCAATACCTAATGCCATTCCTATTGAGGATGAAGAAACTGACAATGAACAATCAATGGTATGTACTATTTCATGACTATTGTTTTCCTATTTTGGAATCCTAGGATATGATTCATGACTTTGTTTGTAGGAAAGAGGTATTTCGGAATAGGTTGGAAAGGAATTGATAATGGATCATGAAGAATGTTGAATGAGTAAGATGTCAACATATAAGGGCTTCAAGTGTTATGGTGAAATTCATAAGAGTATCAAGTCTCTTTTGATGATGGGGTTACATTAGAAGACTTTTTATATTATGTGTAACCCTGATGTTTAATATAGGCAAATTTTATCCAAGGAATAGTTATCTTTTCTTTTGTGGACATAGTTATAAAGAACCATTTGGGTTTATATGATCCTTACTTTTGAGGAAATTATAGGTTACTAAATGTTATGATTGAAGTGAAAGGCATGAGATAGAATTGAGGTTAAAATATGTTATGAATATTTTTGAAGATTTTATCTCGTTTTGGGGAATGTTTTGAGAATTATATAGTTTTGGAAAAAGGACAACATGCAGACCGTGTGACAACCCGTCGCGTCGGACAATGCTGCGGGAATCGAACCCACAACTAAAGTGCGAATGGTATTTATCGCCTACCACTTGACTACTTGAAGCCCCTGGTTAGTTTGACTGATTCTTTTTAGTTATATGATTTTATGAATTACGAGTAAGTTGATTTTGGAGGATATGTGATTAGGATAATTACTTTTCAATGTGAGACTTTAGGAGCAACTGATGTTGTTTGGAGATAAATGTTACGATTTAACTTGGAAGACTATGTGACTAAATCCTTTAAATATTTGGGTTTCAATCTTATATTGGTTTACATTCAAGAATATTATAGACAAATTATTTATCGGATGGTCCTCATTGAACTTTGGATTTTGTTGGACAAATTTTTGGAGATTAAGAATAGATTTTCTTTTTATAAGGGGTTATCCTTTTCATGATTATCTGATCTTGTAGTAACCATTTTGGTTTTAGTTTTGGTTAAGGTTTGAAGACATGAGAAATGTATAGTTCTTTTTTTGGTGCTCCTCTAGAAGTTGTTTATAGTACTCTTAATGCGAACAAGTCTCCCTAAATACTCGTCTTTTGGAAAAAAATATGAGTTTGATTAAGGAATCTAGTAAAAGTTGAGAGTCAACATGATAAGTGATTATGTTTCCTTATGAATAAATTCCTCAATAAAAAGTAACTTAAAACAAAAATGTTGTCTATTTACTTTTCCTACTGGGGAACCCAACACCGTTTAACCCATCACAAGTTTGTGATTTTCTCATTGTTAACTTTCTCCTAAACATGTTTTCTATCACTCTCCATCAAAACATGCCCCTATGTTTTCTCCTCCATGTCCATGTTTTCCTACATGGAGTCCTAGTATGGGTTAACTCGGGTGACCTCTATGCTTATCTTTCTTTATTTTTTAAAGTGATTGTTTTACCGACTATTGATCCGATGTGGGACTTTCAAGGATGTTTCCAAGCGCAATTTTAAAATTGCGAGGGCACAATTCCCAAAAGGGGGGAAGAATGTAACACCCTAGGTAAATAAATAATATACATTTTCATATTTATCCATATTTGTGAATAAAATATTAATATGACTTTAAAGGGGACGCTATGCTCGATGGCGTACCAAACACGCAACAACGAGTTTCTTGGAAATCTTACGTTGCACTCTAATAATAAAATAATATTATTTTAAATGGTAGTTAACATGTAGCCGTTATAATGGCGGGAATGGATATAAATAACTAAAATATGATTATATATGTTTTTTAATGTTTTTACATTTATCCAATAAAAGCTAAAGGCTTAAAATACGGAAAGAATTAAATTTTAGGTGTATATGCCCTAGTTTTCACTAAAGGTTCACTTATCGCCTTTTAATGGAGAACTGTCATTAAATAGAGTTTTGATCACTCTTATACATTCTTTTGGACCAAATAAAACTCTTATTAATAATAGGGACATCAAATTTTACTTTGTGTAATTTTTTGGTATTTTTCCGATAAAGTTAATTTTTTTAATGAATATTGTAGAATGTTGTGTTTTAATTCAAAACCTCTTTTTAATCTCATTTATTTATATTATTAGATAATATTTTGAATTGGATTTAAAGTGAAATTAGAAAATATTTTTACCATTAAATCCAATAGTGGTCATTGTAATTAATTTCACTTTGAAATGAGACTTAAACTAGTGTCAATCTTTTGATACTTATTGTTTTATAAAAACACGCTATTTGCTCTGACAGCGGGAATTAATTATTAAATTAATTAATGTGACTTATATGTTTTGAATTTTTTAAAATGGACTTCATTTTTGAATTCAGAATATCAAATATAGCTTAGGGCGATTTTTTGGGATTTTTCTGAAAAACATCAATTTTTGATGAATAGTGAAACCACTAAGTGGTACTTATAAAACTGATTTTCCGTTTAAATGAAATTTTGCCATCATTGTGTTTTGATTTTAAAAAATCTGACATACATGGTGGTCATTAAGAAGTAAAATGTGGTTCAATGAGATTAAAATATTTTTTTGGTTAATAGTAACTTATTAAGTATTTAATCGCGATTAGTGGTAATTAGTGTGGTTTAAGGTAAAAATAATGCTTTCATAAAATGAGATGAGCATGACACATGTCTTACCCTCATTGGTTGTATCATGGCCGACCAAGACAAGCCATGGGTCAACTTGGGGACCCCATGGATCCACTTTTGTTGGGAAATCACATAAATAACATTTTATTTAATGTAAAAGTAAAATTGACACAAACATGATATGTTTTACTAAAACAATTTTTAAGTGGGGTTATACAAGTGATAATTTTGATTATAAATATTCATTGGAAAGCTACAAAGATTTCCTACATCATATTATTTTTTTTTATAATTTTTAGACATTAAATAAATTAAATTATTTATGACATAATAATGATGCAGCGATGACATCATTATTTGACGATTTAAATAAAATGGAAAGATAATGTAAAATCTATGAACTACACATGACCAAAACTTATTGTATGAGTGGATTTCTAAGCCTTATCACCTTATCCACGAATTATATCAATGTGGGACCTTTTGAAACCGAAACACATTTTCAAATAAAGTAATATTTCTTTACTTTCCAAAAGTGCCCCTCCTCTCCTCTTATAAAAGGCCCCCATCTCTACCTCATTTCACACACTCCTCAAGCCTTTGGTTCTGCCAACCCCTGCCCATTTACTCTCTCCACATCCCGCTCCTCATCCTAGAGGATTCCCTTTGGGCAGAATCCTTTCAAAGGAATCCTTTAGGCTCAAATCAAAAGGAGTTACACTTTTGAAAGGGATTAAAGAACGATCGAGTCAAGTCGGACCCGAGGTAAGGGATCCTACAACTCTCTTTCTTTTTAAGTACACTCTTTTATTTCATTCCTTTTAAGGGCATATTTCTTATGATTGGGATGTTCTTTTATATTACTCCTACTGTACTTATTATGTTCATATGATGAGAGACCCTATTTCCTCTCATCAATCCATTTTGGAAGTTTTGAGTGGCGTCGTTAGGCTGCCGAATTTTCGTAAGCGATTTTTAATCTCACTTTTATTCCCGTGAGATTTATGCTACATTCGCCACAAATTCCATTGAGTGGTGTATGTACTGCCCATTATTCTACTCTTTGTGTAATATACTTTCGTTTATGAGTATTTACATCAATGACCTATTGTCTTTCTTTCATGGGGTGTATGTTTTGAAAGATACCCAAGTCGGTAAGGGAACCTTTCACCCTCCTATTTTTTAAAAGACTTCTTTTATTGGGTCTTTTAATTTACATATTTTTATGTTGGGATATGTTCTTATACATCCTTATTGATGTAAATTTTATGTCCAAGTGATGAGATACACTTTTTATCTCTCATCAACTCATTTTTATTTGATGCTGTTAGGCTGTCAAGAGAACTTTTTAACCCAATTTCGATTTCTTTGGGTTCAACTTGTAGTAATTGAATATGTCACCATTGAATATGTGTGATTGACCTTTTATTGTTTTACACATAATATCCACTTATATTGGGTGTATATATATTTGTCACACATATTTTTGTGATTTATTTGTCCTTAATTTAAGGATACCTTCTTTATAAGGGATTTCATCACATTTGAAATTTCTATTGAGGGTTCAATGTTGTTATGCACAAATTCACTCTTATATGGTGTATATACTATCCTTTGGAGTATTATATCATGAATCCTTTTATTCTCATGATATTATAAAGTTATGACTAAATGTTATTCCTCGATTATTGTATTCAAGTGTCTCTAATTTTGGTAAAACCCCTTTAACCAAAATATCGTTTTAAATGTTTTAATTATTTGTTCTTATTAATATCCATGTTTTCAAAATGGTTTTAAGGATTTATTTAAATGGATATTAGTGGTTTAAAATGTTAAAAGCTTCAAGGTGGTATGGGACACTTTGATTCAAAAATCTCTTTATTAAATGTTTTAAATGGTTTTGGAAATGGTTTCTTTTTGAATGGATTCATTATTTCAATATCCTAAAATGTTATATTGTCACTGAAATGTGGAAATTTTATGTTTCCTTTATTCATGTTTATGTGATACGATTATGTTATGGTTCTTGGGCATTGTTATGAAGAACAGGTGGTTCCGTGATAAACTAAGGGCGGGTGAGCCCGATATAGCTCTCCAATGCATTGGGTAACGTGAAGGAGTGAAACGTTAAGGTTTCTCCGAAGAGATTTAGGGAATATACTATGATGGGGATTCCAAACGTAACCAAGAGGGTTACTCCCTACGTAAGAATGTTATGAATGCCTCAAGTTACCTTTATGTCTTATGTTTTCTATGATTTATTCATGGTTTGATGAGGTATGTTAATGTGCCTAGGTTTTATGGGTAAAGTATGATTTTATTCTCATGTATATATGAACTCATGTTTCCTTTCCATGTTTTTTGTAACCCTTACTGAGATTTTTATGCTCATCCCGAGTTTTTGAAATGTTTTTCACATGTCAAGGGAAAGGTACATGATGTGATGATAGTGTCAAGGATGTGTCAAGAAAGAATCCGTGTTATATTTTGAATATGTTTCCGTTGATGGGAAGAATGAATACTGTCTTTTATGCAACCACTTTGTTTAAATGTGGAATGTAATGCAAGTTTCATGATCTAATTATCTAAAACTCTAAACCTGAAAAGATCCTCAATGTGTAATCTTGTAATAACTCAAGATTAAGTAAGGTTTAAGGCTGGGGCCTTATAGTTGGTATCAGAGGTCGGTTTAGATAAATTTAGAGGTTACGGTATTCTTTAAGCATAACTGACATTACCATAATGGTTAGGATTTCAGACAAGAGTCTTAGTTTAAGATAAAGTGAATGAGTAAGTATATATTATTGTTTATCTTATTCATTAGTACATGATGGTTTTGTTGATATACTCACACTGACATTTTTAGTTTTAGTAAATGGCTGGATCTAGAAGGCACCAAAGTAACAGTGGATATGAAGGAAACTGTGACAATGTTTTGAGCAAGCAACTGAATGATATGGGAGCTGCAATGAGAACTCTTCTGATTATCCTCAACCAACTATCTGGAGTCATGATTGACCACCTAAACCTTGGGGTTTTCTCTAAGGAATCATATATGCAAGAAACAAATCCCTACGGAAGTACATGTAATAATCATAAAGGTATGTGTGTTCAAAAACCTATGTGTCAACGATGTGGAAAGAAACACGTAGGAAAATGTTACAAATGGACAGAAATATGCTATAGATGTGGAAATGAAGGTCATAAAGCAAGAACCTGCCATGGAAAAAGGAAGCTTCCAGTTGACTCAAGGAAAGGGAAAGAAGTTCTTTCTGAGGGATCAATTGAATGTTTTAAATGTGGTGTGCATGGTGATTATGCAAACACATGTTCTATGAAGAAGTTTCGTGAATGGGGTCACCAAGAGCCTACAAATGTTCATTTACCAATACCTAATGCCATTCCTATTGAGGATGAAGAAACTGACAATGAACAAGCAAAGGTATGTACTATTTCATGACTATTGTTTTCCTATTTTGGAATCCTAGGATATGATTCATGACATTGTTTATAGGAAAGAGGTATTTCGGAATAGGTTAGAAAGGAATGGATAATGGATCATGAAGAATATTGAATGAGTAATATGTCAACATATAAGGGCTTCAAGAGTTATGGTGAAATTCATAAGAGTATCAAGTCTCTTTTGATGATGGGGTTACATTAGAAGACTTTTTATATTATGTGTAACCCTGATGTTTAATATAGGCAAATTTTATCCAAGGAATAGTTATCTTTTCTTTTGTGGACATAGTTATAAAGAACCATTTGGGTTTATATGATCCTTACTTTTGAGGAAATTATAGGTTACTAAATGTTATGATTGAAGTGAAAGGCATGAGATAGAATTGAGGTTAAAATATGTTATGAATATTTTTGAAGATTTTATCTCGTTTTGGGGAATGTTTTGAGAATTATATAGTTTTGGAAAAAGGACAACACGCAGACCGTGTGACAACCCGTCGCGTCGGACAATGCTGCGGGAATCGAACACACAACTAAAGTGTGACTGGTATTTATCGCCTACCACTGGACTACGTGAATCCCCTGGTTAGTTTGACTGATTCTTTTTAGTTATATGATTTTATGAATTAAGAGTAAGTTGATTTTGGAGGATATGTGATTAGGATAATTACTTTTCAATGTGAGACTTTAGGAGCAACTGATGTTGTTTGGAGATGAATGTTACGATTTAACTTGGAAGACTATGTGACTAAATCCTTAAAATATTTGGGTTTCAATCTTATATTGGTTTACATTCATGAATTTTATAGACAAATTATTTATCGGATGGCCCTCGTTGAACTTTGGATTTTGTTGGACAAATTTTTGGAGATTAAGAATAGATTTTCTTTTTATAAGGGGTTATCCTTTTCTGGATTATCTGATCTTGTAGTAACCATTTTGGTTTTAGTTTTGGCTAAGGTTTGAAGACATGAGAAATGTATAGTTCTTTTTATGGTGCTCCTCTAGAAGTTGTTTATAGTACTCTTAATGCGAACAAGTCTCCCTAAATACTCATCTTTTGGAAATAAAATATGAGTTTGATTAAGGAATCTAGTAAAAGTTGAGAGTCAACATGATAAGTGATTATGTTTCCTTATGAATAAATTCCTCAATAAAAAGTAACTTAAAACAAAAATGTTGTCGTTTAACTTTTCCTACTGGGGAACCCAACACCGTTTAACCCATCACAAGTTTGTGATTTTCTCATTGTTAACTTTCTCCTAAACATGTTTTCTATCACTCTCCATCAGAACATGACCCAATGTTTTCTCCTCCATGTCCATGTTTTCCTACATGGAGTCCTAGTATGGGTTAACTCGGGTGACCTCTGTGCTTATCTTTCTTTATTTTTTAAAGTGATTGTTTTACCGACTCTTGATCCGATGTGGGACTTTCAAGGATGTTTCCAAGCGCAATTTTAAAATTGCGAGGACACAATTCCCAAAAGGGGGGAAGGATGTAACACCCTAGGTAAATAAATAATAGACATTTTCATATTTATCCATATTTGTGAATAAAATATTAATATTACTTTAAAGGGGACGCTATGCTCGATGGCGTACCAAACACGCAATAACGAGTTTCTTGGGAATCTTACGTTGCACTCTAATAATAAAATAATATTATTTTAAATGGTAGTTAACATGTAGCCGTTATAATGGCGGGAATGGGTATAAATAACTAAAATATGATTATATATGTTTTTTAATGTTTTTACATTTATCCAATAAAAGCTAAAGGCTTAAAATACGGAAAGAATTAAATTTTAGGTGTATATGCCCTAGTTTTCACTAAAGGTTCACTTATCGCCTTTTAATGGAGAACTGTCATTAAATATAGTTTTGATCACTCTTATACATTCTTTTGGACCAAATAAAACTCTTTTTAAGAATCGGGACATCAAATTTTACTTTGTGTAATTTTTTGGTATTTTTCCGATAAAGTTAATTTTTTTAATGAATAGTGTAGAATGTTGTGTTTTAATTCAAAACCTATTTTTAATCTCATTTATTTATATGATTAGATAATATTTTTAATGGGTTTTAAAGTGAAATTAGAAAATATTTTTACCATTAAATCCAATAGTGGTCATTGGAATTAGTTTCACTTTGAAATGAGACTTAAACTAGTGTCAATCTTTTGATACTTATTGTTTTATAAAAACACGCTATTTGCTCTGACAGCGGGAATTAATTATTAAATTAATTAATGTGACTTATAGGTTTTGAATTTTGTAAAACAGACATCATTTTTGAATTCAGAATATCAAATATAGCTTAGGGTGAATTTTTGGGATTTTTCTGAAAAACTTCAATTTTTGATGAATAGTGAAACCACTAAGTGGTACTTATAGAACTGATTTTCTGTTTAAATGGAATTTTTCCATCATTGTGTTTTGATTTTCAAAAATCCGACATACATGGTTGTCATTAAGAAGTAAAATGTGGTTCAATGAGATTAAAATAATTTTTTGGTGAATAGTAACTTATTAAGTATTTAATCGCGATTAGTGGTAATTAGTGTCGTTTAAGGTAAAAATAATGCTTTAATAAAATGAGATGAGCTTGACACATGTCTTACCCTCATTGGTTGTTTCATGGCCGACCAAGACAAGCCATGGGTCAACTTGGGGACCCCATGGATCCACTTTGGTTGGGAAATGACATAAATAACATTTTATTTAATGTAAAAGTAAAATTAACACAAACATGATATGTTTTACTAAAACAATTTTTAAGTGGGGTTATACAAGTGATCTTTTTGATTATAAATATTCATTGGAAAGATAAAAAGATTTCCTACATCATAGTATTTTTTTTATAATTTTTAGACATTAAATAAATTAAATTATTTATGACATAATAATGATGAAGCGATGACATCATTATTTGACGATTTAAATAAAATGGAAAGATAATGTAAAATCTATGAACTACACATGTCCAAAACTTATTGGATGAGTGGATTTCGGATACTTATCACCTTATCCACGAATTATATCAATGTGGGACCTTTTGACACCGAAACACATTTTCAAATAAAGTAATATTTCTTTATTTTCCAAAAGTGCCCCTCCTCTACTCTTATAAAAGGCCCCCAACTCTACCTCATTTCACACACTCCTGAAGCCTTTGGCTCGGCCAACCCCTGCCCATTTACTCTCTCCACATCCCTCTCCTCATCCTAGAGGATTCCCTTTGGGCAGAATCCTTTCAAAGGAAGCCTTTAGGCTCAAATCAAAAGGAGTTACACTTTTAAAAGGGATTAAAGAACGATCGAGTCAAGTCGGACCCGAGGTAAGGGATCCTACAACTCTCTTTTTAAGTACACTCTTTTATGTCATTCCTTTTAAGGGCATATTTCTTATTATTGGGATGTTATTTTATATTACTTCTACTGTACTTATTATGTTCATATGATGAGAGACCCTATTTCCTCTCATCAATCCATTTTGGAAGTTTTGAGTGGCTTCGTTAGGCTGCCGAATTTTCGTAAGGGATTTTTCATCTCACTTTTATTCCTGTGAGATTTATGCTACATTCACCACAAATTCCATTGAGTGGTGTATGTACTTCCCATTATTCTACTCTTTGTGTAATATACTTTCGTTTATGAGTATTTACATCAATGACCTATTGTCTTTCTTTCATGGAGTGTATGTTTTGAAAGATACCCAAGTCGGTAAGGGAACCTTTCACCCTCCTCTTTTTTAAAAGACTTCTTTTATTGGGTCTTTTAATTTACTTATTTTTATGTTGGGATATGTTCTTATACATCCTTATTGATGTAAATTTTATGTCCAAGTGATGAGATACACTTTTTATCTCTCATCAACTCATTTTGATTTGATGCCGTTAGGCTGTCAAGGAAACTTTTTAACCCAATTTCGATTTCTTTGCGTTCAACTTGTAGTAATTGAATATGTCCTCCATTGAATATGTGTGATTGACCTCTTATTGTTTTAAACATTATATCAACCTATATTGGGTGTATATATATTTTCCACACATATTTTTGAGATTTATTTGTCCTTAATTTAAGGATACCTTCTTTATAAAGGATTTCATCACATTTGACATTTCTATTGAGAGTTAATTGTTGTTATGAAACAATTCACTCTTATATGGTGTATATACTATCCTTTGGAGTATTATATCATGAATCCTTTTATTCTCATGATATTATAAAGTTCTAACTAAATGTTATTCCTAGATTATTTTATTCAAGTGTCTCTAATTTTGGTAAAACCCCTTTAACCAAAATATCGTTTTAAATGTTTTAATTATTTGTTATTATTAATATCCATGTTTTCAAAATGGTTTTAAGGATTTATTTATATGGATGTTAATGGTTTAAAATGTTAAAAGCTTCAAGGTGGTATGGGACACTTTGATTCAAAAATCTCTTTATTAAATGTTTTAAATGGTTTTGGAAATGGTTTCTTTTTGAATGGATTCATTATTTCAATATCCTAAAATGTTATATTGTGATTGAAATGTGGAAATTTTATGTTTCCTTTATTCATGTTTATGTGATACGATTATGTTATGGTTCTTGGGCATTGTTATGAAGAACGGGTGGTTCCGTGATACACTAAGGGAGGGTGAGCCCGATATAGCTCTCCAATGCATTGGGTAACGCGAAAGAGTGAAATGTTAAGGTTTCTCCGAAGAGATTTAGGGAATATACTATGATGGGTATTCCAAACATATCCAAGAGTGTTACTCCCTACGTAAGAATGTTATGAATTCATCAAGATACCTTTATGTCTTATGTTTTCTATGATTTATTCATGGTTTGATGAGGTATGTTAAAGTGCCTATGTTTTATGGGTAATGTATGATTTCATTATCATGTATATATGAACTCATGTTTCCTTTCCATATTTTTTGTAACCCTTACTGAGCTTTTTATGCTCATCCCACGTTTTTGAAATGTTTTTCACAGGTCAAGGGAAAGGTACATGATGTGATGATAGTGTCAAGGATGTTTCAAGAAAGAATCCGTGTTATATTTTAAATATGTTTCCGTTGATGGGAAGAATGAATACTGTCTTTTATGTAACCACTTTGTTTAAATGTGGAATGTAATGCATGTTTCATGATCTAATTCTCTAAAACTCTAAACCTGAAAAGATCCTCAATGTGTAATCTTGCAATAACTCAAGATTAAGTAAGGTTTAAGGCTGGGGCCTTATAGTTGATATCAGAGGTCGGTTTAGATAACTTTAGAGGTTAGGGTATTCTTTAAGCATAACTGACATTACAATAATGGTTAGGATTTCAGACAAGAGTCTTAGTTTAAGATAAAGTGAATGAGTAAGTATATCTTATTGTTTATCTTATTCATTAGTACATGATGGTTTTGTTGATATACTCACACTGACCTTTTTGGTTTTAGTAAATGGCTGGATCTAGCAGGCACCAAAGTAACAGTGGATGTGAAGGAAACTGTGACAGTGTTTTGAGCAAGCAACTGAATGATATGGGAGCTGCAATGAGAACTCTTCGGATTATCCTCAACCAACTATCTGGAGTCATGATTGACCACCTAAACCTTGGAGTTTTCTCTAAGGCATCATATATGCAAGAAACAAATCCCTACGGAAGTACAGGTAATAATCATAAAGGTATGTGTGTTCAAAAACCTATGTGTCAAATATGTGGAAAGAAACACCTAGGAAAATGTTACAAAGGGACAGAAATATGCTATAGATGTGGAAATGAAGGTCATAAAGAAAGAACCTGTCATGGAAAAAGGAAGCATCCAGTTGACTCGAGGAAAGGGAAAGAAGTTCTTTCTGAGGGATAAATTGAATGTTTTAAATGTGGTGTGCATGGTCATTATGCAAACACATGTTCTATGAAGATGTTTCGTGAATGGGGTCACCAAGAGCGTACAAATGTTCGTTTACCAATACCTAATGCCATTCCTATTGAGGATGAAGAAACTGACAATGAACAATCAATGGTATGTACTATTTCATGACTATTGTTTTCCTATTTTGGAATCCTAGGATATGATTCATGACTTTGTTTGTAGGAAAGCGGTATTTCGGAATAGGTTGGAAAGTAATTGATAATAGATCATGAATAATGTTGAATGAGTAAGATGTCAACATATAAGGGCTTCAAGTGTTATGGTGAAATTCATAAGAGTATCAAGTCTCTTTTGATGATGGGGTTACATTAGAAGACTTTTTATATTATGTGTAACCCTGATGTTTAATATAGGAAAATTTTATCCAAGGAATAGTTATCTTTTCTTTTGTGGACATAGTTATAAAGAACCATTTGGGTTTATATTATCCTTACTTTTGAGGAAATTATGGGTTACTAAATGTTATGATTGAAGTGAAAGGCATGAGATAGAATTGAGGTTAAAATATGTTATGAATATTTTTGAAGATTTTATCTCGTTTTGGGGAATGTTTTGAGAATTATATAGTTTTGGAAAAAGGACAACACGCAGACCGTGTGACAACCCGTCGCGTCGGACAATGCTGCGGGAATCGAACCCACAACCAAAGTGCGACTGGTATTTATCACCTACCACTGGACTACGTGAAGCCCCTGGTTAGTTTGACTGATTATTTTTAGTTATATGATTTTATGAATTAAGAGTAAGTTGATTTTGGAGGATATGTGATTAGGATAATTACTTTTCAATGTGAGACTTTAGGAGCAACTGATGTTGTTTGGAGATAAATGTTACGATTTAACTTGGAAGACTATGTGACTAAATCCTTAAAATATTTGGGTTTCAATGTTATATTGGTTTACATTCAATAATTTTATAGACAAATTATTTATCGGATGGTCCTCGTTGAACTTTGGGTTTTGTTGGACAAATTTTTGGAGATTAAGAATAGATTTTCTTTTTATAAGGGGTTATCCTTTTCTGGATTATCTGATCTTGTAGTAACCTTTTTGGTTTTAGTTTTGGTTAAGGATTGAAGACATGGGAAATGTATAGTTCTTTTTTTGGTGCTCCTTTAGAAGTTGTTTATAGTAATCTTAATGCGAACAAGTCTCCCTAAATACTCGTCTTTTGGAAAAAAATATGAGTGTGATTAAGGAATCTAGTAAAAGTTGAGAGTCAACATGATAAGTGAATATGTTTCCTTATGAATAAATTCCTCAATAAAAAGTAACGTAAAACAAAAATGTTGTCTATTTACTTTTCCTACTGGGGAACCCAACACCGTTTAACCCATCACAGGTTTGTGATTTTCTCATTGTTAACTTTCTCCTAAACATGTTTTCTATCACTCTCCATCAGAACATGACCCTATGTTTTCTCCTCCATGTCCATGTTTTCCTACATGGATTCCTAGAATGGGTTAACTCGGGTGACCTCTGTGCTTATCTTTCTTTATTTTTTAAAGTTATTGTTTTACCGACTCTTGATCAGATGTGGGACTTTCAAGGATGTTTCCAAGCGCAATTTTAAAATTGCGAGGACGCAATTTCCAAAAGGGGGGAAGGATGTAACACCCTAGGTAAATAAATAATAGACATTTTCATATTTATCCATATTTTTGAAAAAAATATTAATATGACTTTAAAGGGGACGCTATGCTCGATGGCGTACCCAACACGCAACAACGAGTTTCTTGAGAATCTTACGTTGCACTCTAATAATAAAATAATATTATTTTAAATGGTAGTTAACATGTAGCCGTTATAATGGCGGGAATGGATATAAATAACTAAAATATGATTATATATGTTTTTTAATGTTTTTACATTTATCCAATAAAAGATAATGGCTTAAAATATGGAAAGAATTAAATTTTAGGTGTATATGCCCTGGTTTTCACTAAAGGTTCACTTATCACCTTTTAATGGAGAACTGTCATTAAATATAGTTTTGATCACTCTTATACATTCTTTTAGACCAAATAAAGCTCTTATTAATAATCGGGACATCAAATTTTACTTTGTGTAATTTTTTGGTATTTTTCCGATAAAGTTAATTTTTTTAATGAATAGTGTAGAATGTTGTGTTTTAATTCAAAACCTCTTTTTAATCTAATTTATTTATATAATTAGGTAATATTTTTAATTGGTTTTAAATTGAAATTAGAAAATATTTTTACCATTAAATCCAATAGTGGTCATTGGAATTAATTTCACTTTTAAAAGAGACTTCAACTAGTGTCAATCTTTTGATACTTATTGTTTTATAAAAACACGCTATTTGCTCTGACAGCGGGAATTAATTATTAAATTAATTAATTTGACTTATATGTTTTTAATTTTGTAAAACGGACTTCATTTTTGAATTCAGAATATCAAATATAGCTTAGGGTGAATTTTTGGGATTTTTCTGAAAAACTTCAATTTTTGATGAATAGTGAAACCACTAAGTCGTACTTATAAAACTGATTTTCCGTTTAAATGAAATTTTTCCATCATTGTGTTTTGATTTTCAAAAATCCGACATACATGGTTGTCAATAAGAAGTAAAATGTGGTTCAATGAGATTAAAATAATTTTTTGGTGAAAAGTAACTTATTATGTTTTTAATCGCGATTAGTGGTAATTAGTGTGGTTTAAGGTAAAAATAATGGTTTAATAAAATGTGATGAGCTTGACACATGTCGTACCCTCATTGGTTGTATCATGGCCGACCAATACAAGCCATGGGTCTACTTGGGTCCCCATGGATCCACTTTGGTTGGGAAATGACATAAATAACATTTTATTTAATGTAAAAGTAAAATTGACACAAACATGATATGTTTTACTAAAACAATTTTTAAGTGGGGTTATACAAGTGATCATTTTGATTATAAATATTAATTGGAAAGATAAAAAGATTTCCTACATCATAGTATTTTTTTAATAATTTTTAGACATTAAATAAATTAAATTATTTATGACATAATAATGATGCAGCGATGACATCATTATTTGACGATTTAAATAAAATGGAAAGATAATGTAAAATCTATGAACAACACATGTCCAAAACTTATTGGATGAGTGTATTTCGAAGCCTTATCACCTTATCCACGAATTATATCAATGTGGGACCTTTTTAAACTGAAACACATTTTCAAATAAAGTAATATTTCTTTACTTTCCAAAAGTGCCCCTCCTCACCTCTTATAAAAGGCCCCGACCTCTACCTCATTTCACACACTCCTCAAGCCTTTGGATCAGCCAACCCCTGCCCATTTACTCTCTCCACATCCCTCTCCTCATCCTAGAGGATTACCTTTGGGAAGAATCCTTTCAAAGGAAGCCTTTAGGCTCAAATCAAAAGTAGTTACACTTTTAAAGGAGATTAAAGAACGATCGAGTCAAGTCGGACCCGAGGTAAGGGATCCTACAACTCTCTTTCTTTTTAAGTACACTCTTTTATGTCATTCCTTTTAAGTGCATATTTCTTATGATTGGGATGTTCTTTTATATTACTCCTACTGTACTTATTATGTTCATATGATGAGAGACCATATTTCCTCTCATCAATCCATTTTGGAAGTTTTGAGTGGCGTCGTTAGGCTGCCGAATTTTCGTAAGGGATTTTTCATCTCACTTTTATTCCCGTGAGATTTATTCTACATTCTCCACAAATTCCATTGAGTGGTGTATGTAATGCCCATTATTCTACTATTTGTGTAATATACTTTCGTTTATGAGTATTTACATCAATGACCTATTGTCTTTCTTTCATGGGGTGTATGATTTGAAAGATACCCAAGTCGGTAAGGGAACCTTTCACCCTCCTATTTTTTAAAAGACTTCATTTATTGGGTCCTTTAATTTACATACTTTTATGTTCGGATATGTTCTTATACATCCTTATTGATGTAAATTTTATGTCCAAGTGATGAGATACACTTTTTATCTCTCATCAACTCATTTGGATTTGATGCCGTTAGGCTGTCAAGGGAACTTTTTAACCCAATTTCGATTTCTTTGGGTTCAACTTGTAGTCATTGAATATGTCATCCATTGAATATGTGTGACTGACCTTTTATAGTTTTACACTTAATATCCACTTATATTGGGTGTATATATATTTGTCATATATATTTTTGAGATTTATTTGTCCTTAATTTAAGGATACCTTCTTTATAAGGGATTTCATCACATTTGACATTTCTATTGAGGGTTCATTGTTGTTATGCACCAATTCACTCTTATATGGTTTATATACTGTCCTTTGGAGTATTATATCATGAATCCTTTTATTCTCATGATATTATAAATTTCTGACTAAATGTTATTCCTTGATTATTGTATTCAAGTGTCTCTAATTTTGGAAAACCCCTTTAACCAAAATATCATTTTAAATGTTTTAATTATTTGTTCTTATTAATATCCATGTTTTAAAAATGGTTTTAAGGATTTATTTATATGGATATTAATGGTTTAAAATGTATAAATCTTCAAGGTGGTTTGGGACACTTTGATTCAAAAACCTGTTTATTAAATGTTTTAAATGGTTTTGGAAATGGTTTCTTTTTGAATGGATTTATTATTTCAATATCCTAAAATGTTATATTGTGATTGAAATGTGGAAATGTTATGTTTCCTTTATTCATGTTTATGTGATACGATTATGTTATGGTTCTTGGGCATTGTTATGAAGAACGGGTGGTTCCGTGATAAACTAAGGGCGGGTGAGCCCGATATAGCTCTCCAATGCATTTTGTAACGCAAAGGAGTGAAACGTTAAGGTTTCTCCGAAGAGATTTAGGGAATATATTGTGATGGGTATTCCAAACGTAACCAAGAGGGTTACTCCCTACGTAAGAATGTTATGAATGCCTCAAGTTACCTTTATGTCTTATGTTTTCTATGATTTATTCATGGTTTGATGAGGTATGTTAAAGTGCCTATGTTTTATGGGTAAAGTATGATTTCATTCTCATGTATATATGAACTCATGTTTCCTTTCCATATTTTTTAACCCTTACTGAGCTTTTTATGCTCATCCCATGTTTTTGAAATGTTTTTCACAGGTCAAGGGAAAGGTACATGATGTGATGATAGTGTCAAGGATGTGTCAAGAAAGAATCCGTGTTATATTTTAAATATGTTTCCGTTGACGGGAAGAATGAATACTGTCTTTTATGTAACCACTTTGTTTAAATGTGGAATGTAATGTAAGTGTCATGATCTAATTCTCTAAAACTCTAAACCTGAAAAGATCCTCAATGTGTAATCTTGTAATAACTCAAGATTAAGTAAGGTTTAAGGCTGGGGCCTTATAGGGAAACTCCGATATGATGTTCTAGACCTGAATCTAGGTAATCTAGTACACAAGAACGGACCTTTCCACACTCTGATTTGACACTCATGGGGGATATTGTTTTGGAATTCAAAAACAATTCCTGAACAATCATGAAGGATTTTGATATAATTTGGATATTAATAACCTAGGAAAAACAAATAATTTTGTATATTAACGAACATGTAATGATTTTGACATTACATAATAAATATTTTCATGAATATATTATTTTCTGATATGATAAGTAATGATGAAACAATTATTATTATTTTTAGTTAACATATGGGACTATAAGGAATTAGGGTAATATAGAGTCTGATGGAAAATCTGAAGATAATGAGAATATAAATTGGATAATTACTAGAGTGAATTATATATATATTACTTGGAAATAACTATTATGATATATGATTAACATTGTTAACATTGGTGATATTCTTAACACATTCCATAAGAAGAATATGGACTTATATAAATGTAAAATTTATAAGGATCATATAGTAAATAAAATTTAAATTATTAAATTTCAAGAAAATAAGATGAATCACTTTGGATAAATCCTAAAATTGATGGTATGATGATATCTCTGTGGGAAAATGGTCATAGAGTGACAAACTTTCATGGGGATTAATGTATCATCTATGTAGATCATGGCATTACCCAAGTCAATTGCTATACATAAGAATATACTTTGAAAACAATAAAGGGAATATTATATTCATACCATTAAAGGGGAATGATATAATTAATTAATTATTTTGATCTAAGAATTATAAATTGTGAATTCTATAATGGTTATTCAATTTCTATTTTTTTAAATGGATTTCAAATGATCTATTGAATAGTTATAATTGATAAGAAAAGTGATTTATTAAAAAACTAATATTCATGGGTAACATAATATTAAGGTAATGAGAATACATAATTTTTTTCTTAATGAAAAGACATGGATTCTGGGATTAAGAAAATGTTGGATTTAAATATGTGAATTATAAGGTACTTATTACTATAGACCTAGTTATTGATTAGATGGGATAGTGGTAAATGTCATCAAGTATGAAGTTGATTAATTATTAGAGTTAAATAATATATTTAGTATCATTACAATAAAGAAGAATGCATATTAAAAAAAAGGATTTATGGTAATTATGGTTATTACATTATTTATATTGAATTTATGATATGGGTATTTACGTGCCTATAATGGGACAAACAAGTACTAAATTTTTATATGTGAGTGATCAACGTCAAGTTGATTTCATGAAATAATTACTAAGTCGTGGGATTTTCATTTTTTAAATATTTATGTGGTTATCAATTTTGGGAATGCTTGTGTTAAACATCACATGAAGTCAGTAAGATTTTTTATCTATCCATATGAGTATTTAGGTATATTGGATTGCCTGTTGAAACAACATTTTTTATTGACTACTAATGAAAAATGTGATGGAATATCCTGAATCTAATGATATGTTATTACATTGGAATGAAGAAGTGGCCTTCATTTTTAGCGAAAGAGGTGAAGTGGATCATGTAATAACAAAGGGTGAGGTTGTCAAAAAATTATGAATGTATATCCTCAATGAAAATTCTTTCACATTATGACAAACGATCTCGAAACCGAAATTGATGACCCAGTACAATCGATTCAAATTAAATCAGAAGTTCTCTTAGGTCGTCGAATATTTATGGACTTATGATTGTTTATATTATCATTCCTTTCTTTTCTACCTATCTCTATCAGAACCTGATAGTTCTATTTTTTTTCCATGTCCATGTTTTCACTTCCAACATATGTTCTCCTATGTGGAATCCCAATTATATGTTATAGTGGGAAACTGTTAGGATACCAAATATCCCTTTTAATGGAATCTTTATTATTCATTTTTAAGATTTGAATTTCTATGAATGAATCATTCTAGTGTTAAAACATTGATAAACCAAAATATTTTATTGGTTGATATTCTTTTTAAGGTGTATATAATGTAACAACGTGATATTTTGTGAATTATTTTCTTTAAATTATTTTATCATCGTTATATTTTTCATTTCATGTGACACTAGAAATTGTTTCACTATATATATATAATTAATTAATATGTCAAATATTATATTCACACATCACTATATTGGATTTTTCTATAAGAATTACCAATATGGCTTGCGCTACAAGTAATACCAATTGGGCATGTTGTACCTGCTACATAGGCTTGGCATATGTTACAGATAACATTGATGTTTTGATGAAACCTTATTTAATTTATATAATTATTTGAATGAGATAATTATAACATATTTTTTAAACATATATATATGAAGAGTAATATATACTTTTCAAATATTATTTATAAATTTTTATATAGAAAAAGTTATTGGTAATGAATGATATGATTTTGGGTAATGTCCTTTTATATTTAAACATATTATTTTTTACAATGAACATATTTTAAAAATAAAATTAATTTTAGACACATTTATATAATTAATATTATAAAATAATTTTTTTAATAAATATTTTTGATATTATAATTTGGAGAAATTGTAGGATATTTATGAGAGACGTCATTTTTTCATTAATAGTTTCAAATATGGCATTTTAGTGAATACGATTATTTTATTTTATTTTATTAATAATGTTTAATTATATAATAATTTTGATTTAAGATAAAAATAGATAAATTATAAATCTATTCGTACAATTTAGATAATTCTAGAATATTTCTCGGTGAAATTTATTAAAAAAACATAAAACGATTTTGAACATTTTTATTCTTTTATAACATGTTATTTAATCACGTCTGTGGGTTTAGAAATAATATTATTTTTCATGATTTTTTAAATTAAATTATGAAAATTATTTATAAAATATTATAATAAATATAATATTTTAATTCTATTATTATCAAAAAATGATTTTCCCAAAAAAATTGTAAATGTGATTAAATTTAATCAGAGTGATTATGGTCAAATCAATCTAAATTGTGGACTTAACCTCAATCATTTGGTCCCAAATTTCCTATACACTTCTCTAAAAACAATTTTATGTTCATTATTAGGTGATAATCAATCAGTTTCCGAATTGTTTTTTGTTTTTATTTTTTTGATTATAACATGTATAAAACTAACCTGTTTTCAAGAATTCTATGGCGCACATTTTCTATTCCTATTAAAGGACCCCACCTCTCCTGCTTCTTAACACCCCTCAAACCACTTAGGATTGAATAATTACATCTAATTACCCTCCCATAAGTCTCTAACTTCCTTATATAATATTTTTCATGTATATAAGTAAATCAATGGATGTCGTTTGGCACCAACCAAAAGGAGTTACCTGATTAACAGGAAATGACTTCTCTCAAGACTCTTATTATATTTTCCTTCTCCAACCCTCCCAATATATCTACTATATACTTATATAACTAAAACAATATCCAAAATATACTAGTACTTTTTTATAAATATGGTTCAACGTAAATTTACTCACACCTCCATCTAATGGTTAGTGAATATAATGTTTCTTCTTATAAAAAAACTATTGCCTCATAGAACAATGATTGTTTATTTTTTCCATTACCTCCAAACATGGTGGGAATTATTATATACTGACTATATATAGGTTTTGTATATTAATTTTACACTTAATTTATGATTCATTATTCCTTTTTAAAACACATGTCTTTTTTGATTCTATTTTGTGTTAATATGATAATTTCATTTGAGGGAGTGTGGACTAACACCCACTCAAAGTGATAAGATAAGTTCATACAACACATTGATGTATTAAGTATGGGAATGGTTAATATATAAGATATTTCAATGATATAAAAATTATAATATTATAATTATATATATAAATATATTTCAGGTATTTCATTCCATTCAATCTGACAATTAAACATAAATAACATTCAACCATACATATGGCATACTGTCTCCATAAACTATGTATTTTGTTTCTTATTATATGTTATATAGATTATTATAATAGATATATAATGTATATAAATGATATTTATATCCTTTTTTATATTATTCAAATAATGATATAAGTATCCGGGCCAATGATATGATTAATGATGACACTTGCGAAGAATAAAGAAAAGCTTACCATATTTGAATTGTTAACATTGGATAATTAACAAGAGGGTAATATAAGGACATAATCAGCCCATATATTGTGTTATAAATAACAATAATGTTCTATAAATGGTTTATATGAAATTTAAATTTTTCATACACATGGTTTGAATGAGTATAGTGAGAGTCGCGACAAAAGGTAAGGGGATTTAATCACACTTTTTTTTAGGTGAGATACACACTATGTTTGACACTTTTTCATTATTTGTGGTATATGTACTGACCATTATTCTATATTTTGAATATTATAAATAAAATTATGTGTATTTACATATAATTTTTATAAACATTAATTCATGAGGTTTATGTTTCAAAAGATAAAAAAATTGGTAAATTGTATCTCTTATTTTTCCTTCTTTGAGACTCGGGTTTTGTTATGAACCTAAACACCTTTTTAGGCATATATACATCAATTTTACTTGTTACATCATGAATCTATTTATTTTAATGAAGTTTTATATTTAAATTAATTTAATTTTCTTACATATAGAGAATTATCCCATGTCAAAATGATATATGTGTCTATTGTGAAAATCCCATCGATTTTCCAGATAGCTTATGTTTAACATACCTTTGATGAATTCGTATGCTCCATATCTTATAAAATTCAAAAATTCACCTATCTTGTGTTTATTAATGAAATTTTCATGTAGTGGTAACATTTTATACTCTTTGTTACATAAGATATTTAATAATGTGTTTTTTAGAATTCTCTGATTTACCCACTCTTTGACCGAAAATCAATGTTCCTTCAAAAATGAGTTTTCTAACTAGGATTTCCAATAATATTATAATAATATCCTCTGATAATTAAAATAATTTTTTAATCATTTTTACTTTTACCAATTCTTTCAAATGGATATTCTTGTCTATTTATAAATGAGTAAATTCTATATTTTTAACCATGCAAAAGAATTGTTCAATTTACCTCATATAACATGTTTGATTTTACCGATCATCAACCATTTATTTATTTCATTTAAATTTTAAAGGTTATTTTGTGAGAAATTTTGTTAACATGTATTTTCAAGGTAAATGGGTTTCAAAACATTTTTAAGGAAACATTATATGTTTTCATGTAAAATGGCCACCCAACAATTTTCAAGCTTCTTTTATATGTTTTCAATGAAAATGGATGTAAATATGTTTTCATGAATTATTTATTAGTTTTAAAAGTATTTTTCAACAAAAATTTTTCAAATATATTTCAAAAATTTAATTATATTTATTCACACTATTCTCATATAAAATAGTTTTCAAAATGTTTTTAATAACTATTTATAAATTTTTAAAGTATTTTCAATGAAATGAGTTCAACACTTTTTCAAAACATCATTAAAAAATTTCAATGTGTTTTTGTAGAAAAAGGTATTCAAATTGTTTTAAATCTTATATTATAAGTTTTTATCAATAACAGTTTTCCAAATGATTACATGACATATTTTTTAAATTTCATGGTATTTTTTGAGATAATAAATTCTAAATAATATTATGTATTAGAAAACCTTTTTTGATGATGGATGTATAATTTCCCCTTGAAATTGTTTTGAAAGATGTTTCCAAATAATTTCAATCTTAATGAAATGTGATGATGTTACTCATTACAATTTATGAAATTAGCTATGTTTTAAATCATTACATTTATATTGATGGGTTTTGCTTAATTTTATGTTCTTTATGTATCATGTTTCTCTTCCATAGGTTTTATGTTTATGAAATACATTTCCCTTCCTGGTGTTATTGATATTGATATCTTTTTCTTTTCTATATGATATATTCTCTTTAAACTCGCTTGTCTTCTTAGGATATAATTTTATTAAATAATTATGAATCCTATATCATTTAAGTAGTTTATAATGTGTTAAAATGATAATGATCCCCATTTCATTTTGTGTGTTATGATTTGATGTTTATAGAACCCATCACTTGTCATGGGTCAGGATATGAGGAATGTTTTTTGGTAAATTAATGTATTATTTCATTATATGATGGGTGGTTCAAATATAACCTTAAAATTCATTGGGTAAAGATAAATTTTTATGGAGCTCAAAGGGTACATGGTAGGACGTCTCATGCCCGAAATAAGAGGGTACAAGTGAGAACATCCAAAGCCTGAAACAAGAGTGGGCATGAGAGGATATACTAAACATGAAATAAGAGGGTACATGGGAGAACATCCCATTCCATTAAAAATATTGTATACCAGAAGAAATACTAATCCTAAAAGAAGAGGGTAATCATGAGTAAATCCCAATCCCAAAACACGATGTTAAATGGGAGGGAATCCCAATCCCAAAACAAAAGGTTAAACTAGAAGACATCCTCATAATAAAACAAAGAGCATAAATGAGAGGGAATAAAAATCCTAATTTAGTTACACATGTGATAATCCCATGCCCAAGATGTGATAATGTCCTTGGTAGGTCAACATGACATTATGTTTTTAAAATCATTTCGGTTTTCCATAATTCAATGTTTTATTACTAGGTTATCCGTTCAAGGATTATGTTAATTATTTCATTATGGTTAATGTATTATCAAATTCCAATAATTAATATGAAATCAAATATGTTAGGAATGTTATTTAAATTTCATTCTCATCTTATATACCATTTTTTTCATGTAATTCATACATATATTTGTTATTTATCCATTCTGAGAACATAATCATAACAATTTCTTATGTTTAAATTCTATAAGTTATTAATAAATTTTTTAGGAAGAGGTTTTACTACTTTAGATATATATTGGAGATGTGGAATATCATTCACCAAGATATACTCTTTTGAATATATGATTCCAAAGACACTATTCTATTAATTTCATTGGGAATATATGTAGTGAATGAACCAATTATTCTTAAAAAATGATGTAGTTTCCATGTATACAAAGACTAGGTCACTATATGTTTATAAAAAAAATATATGATATTTTTTTAACAATTAAAATTCTTTTGGTGATAGAAAAATTTTCGATTTAAATAGAAAAAAATTAATCAAAATCATACATGAAATAATTAGATATTTTCTTTAAAAGTGAATTTATCAAATATTTATTAATGATAAAATAATAAAATGGAGAAATGAAATCACATATGGTATTAATTAAATGATTTGGATTTTATAATATATTTATATTAAACATATATTTAACACAAGGGAATTATTATTGTGTGAAACGAATTTCATGATATGATGTATTGGTTTCTCATCTCACTTTAATTATAATGGGACACATTCCATATTCACCACGTGTTTAATTTTTTATGTATTTATAATTCCCCTAAAATTATTTTAATGACTTTTATAAATATTATAAAATATTTTTGAAATTAATTTTTCCAGTTTTTATGTTTTTCCAAAAAAATTAAAAGGAATATTTTTTTTGAATAATGTAATTTTTACATTTTTACTAAAAATGTGATAGGATTATTTTAATAATTTTATCATCATAAATGTTTCCCATCTTCATGTTCTCTTTATGATATAATTATTACAATAATATTTTATAAGTCTTTATTATATTAAATTATATTTCATAATATCCATGTATTTTTTTATCATAAAAAGTGATTTTCAAAGTGGAAAATAAATTTTCCTCAATAGTGTTTTAGATTATATTTTTATAGTAATTTAATTTATCAAAAAAAAATTTGCAATTTTTTTCAAATATAATAATTTAACATGATACAATGATATTATAATTATCATATCTCTAGTTTTTTTTATTTTAATGATGAAATATTTCTAAAACCCATTTATTGTCTTTGTGGTTTGCTAGGATGTATTGATCACATGTTTATGAAATCTATTTTTTAATAGGTAATATTATGCTGATTATATGATGATATTGTGTCACACATATATTGAGTTTTCAATATATGATGGTTTTGACAATAATTATATAACCCCTAATACATTGGGTAATTTTTAAAATCTCATGATATAATTATGGGATTAATGTCAATGTTCTTAATAAAAAAGGAGTAACAAGTATAAGTTCTTGATACATTGTGGGATATAGGTGGTGGTTCTTTAGTTTTGTGGATATTAGAAATATATAAGGATTCTAGATCCAAAATTAGTTGATACTATAGATATGTTACATTTTCATATTAATTTTTTTCTATACTTGTGATGCTACCACAATAATATGACAGAAAATTATGGTTTACAATTCATTTATGTTGATTTATTAATCTTTTGATCAGTTTCCTTTGAAATGTACCATTATATTTCTTGGATTGTGTTTATTTTCCATGAAAAAATCTGTATAAAAATTGCATACCATATTAATGATAACATAAGTGTACCTTACATTATGATTTCATAGTATCATCCATTAATAGGTCCCACTATTATACCTATAATGAATCTGATTTCACCCATTCATTGGTTTCCTTCCCCAGTTTATGAAGAACAGTTTTATGTAGTGTATGATTATTAAGAGTATTAAATGGAATGATCAGGGAGGGATATTTTTGTGATCATTCCTGAAATAATTATATTTTGAATCTAGTCTCGAATGTCACAATTCCTTTATGGTCCTATGTTGATTACTTGTGAAATGTGTTGAGTATTCTTATAACAATATATTTTATTTTTTAATGAAAAGAATGGTAGGATATGGCTAGTTTTAGAGAAAGGATTAGTTAACATTTTTAATCCTAGATGTTAATAATTAGTGAGAAAGTTTAGTATAATCCTAATTATATGAAATCCTATTATGTGATGGAAAAGAAAAAAATATTTTTTTTTCAGGTTTTACACCCCTTTTAAAATATTAATAGTATGTGTGGTTTTGGAAACAATAAATATCAATGTAATAACAATAAAAATTATTAGTTTAGTATATTGTATCTATCATTCTAGTGAACTATGTGTGTTATATTACTTCACATCTAGTCTAAAACTCACCAGGGATATCAATGGGTTAATTCACATTTTTATTATAAATTATTAAAATGGATTTGAATATGTTGAACATGGATGAAAGATGTTAATCCTAAGGATTAATATATTGAATGGAATGTATCAGTAATTAGATGTATTATTAATTTTTATTGATGAAAAATAACTCTATTGAATTAAACAAGATGGTTATGAAAACATTATCTTTTGAATAATGGATTGCATATATAAGAGTAATAATGGAGTAAAAAATACGCTGAAAGATTGAAATATATTATTTAATATTTTTTATACAAATAAAACTATATAATAATAATAATATAGAAATGTTAATTAATAGTAAAATATTTATATGCTTAATTAGTAGTGTAACCCTCTAATAGAAAAATTATTTCAACTTATTTCTATGATTCTTCTAAAATTGAATATTTTTGGAATGTTCTTCATAGATGTCTTATTATATTCATTCTAGTTGAGTTAGATTTTATATCAGGAATGGATTTTAATTATTGAAATTAATCCAACAATAATTTCCAATTATGGTAAGTCAATATTTTATTTACAACCAACCTATGATAATCTATCACTGTGTGGATAAATATGAACTTCAAATGTAAAATGTATCCTTACTATTAGTATTGATTCTTTTTTAAAAGTGGGTTTTCTTGCAGATGTTTAGGTATAATGTCATAATGGAATACATGAATATTGTTTTTGAGTTATTGGATACATATAATGTCGAATTTTATGGTATTACCCATGTCATGAAATTTTGATTTAAAACAGACTCATACATAGTGCTACAGATAATTCAAAGAGTCTATATAGAATCGATCCATTTGAGTTATAGGAATTAAAGATGAAACTCTTTAATAATACTGATATGTTATTATTTCATCTAATTGATTCACATTAGGTTATAATAGTAACTTATGAAAAAAAAATATTGATCGATGGGACTCTGTATTTATTATTGAGAACTCAACAAAATCAAAATCAATAACAATTATTCAAACCCTATGTTGCTTTTTTTACAATTAAGAGGAGATAAATACATTTAAAATATTGATCATTCTTTCTTGTATCTATTAATTATTGTCCAAATGTGAAAAAATACCAAATTAGACCTTCCATATGAGTATTGTAAACAATTAATTTATTTTGTATATACTATTCAACAAAAAAATATCATGATATATTCCAAAATTTAATTAATATGATATTTAAAATTTACCTTGAAAATTTTATTTTTGTCATTATATAAAATATTATTATACATTCATAGATAATAAATGATAGTGAAGATGTCATAATAAATTTACTTATGGCCCTGAGAATGGAGATGTTTTATAGAAATTTTATAACATGTGAAAATTTTATTTATAATGATTTATTATAGATTCATATAATCTTTTGATAGTATATTTTAGTGGATCCATCAATGAATGTAGTAATTTAGAAATTAACAATACCATCCAATGTTATTGATATACCTATTTTCTCAACTTCTGGTTTCATACCTATGATGATATCTGGAGACCTGGTCATTAATATCTAATACACTCACAATGTTAACTCAAATGGGAGTCATGTTCCATTAAACATACGAATGTTAGGAAAATTTGATCAAACTGTATGGAAGTCTAGATAGTGAATCAATCATTATGTTAATATGTATTATATAAGGGTATGTAATCTATAATGATTTATGAAATAATGTATTGATATGTTCTATCATGTATAATTAGACTATTATAACATATGACTCAAGTGAATTGATGGTTCATGGAAACTTTTACTGTAATCATGATTTGGAGATGGCTAATATAATTTTTCTAATTATTTATAGAGTAATTACCTTAAAGATAATATATACATATATACATATCATAAAATATTAAAGTCAATATTCAAATATAATGAGTTGAATATGAAACAAAGTAGACAATTATAACAGATTAATAGTTATCAATATAACACCATTAGTGTAACACCCCATGATTTCATTGTATATTATTTGTTCAAAATAATTCAATAACCATCACTACTCATAACACAGGATTCATGCGCACAATGATATACCAAACAGGACCTTCGAAAGTAGTTATGAAAAGTATTAACTGAATTATGAATTTTACATTACCCTTATAATTTTAGAATCCATATTATGAGTTTCTTAGACATAATATATGAACAAATTCATTTTTTCAGATAAATAAATTATTTATTAAAAAGTAATTTTACCCCCATTTAAATGTGAACACTATTTAAATATAATATTTGAATATTTTATATATTAAATTTAACAAAATAATGTTCTTCTTTATAATTGGGACATAAAAAATTAGATTTGATAAATTTTTGGTGTTTTTCTGATAAGATTTATATTTTGGAGGATAGTGAAAAATACTAAATTTTAACTGAGAAAAACAATTTTAATCAAAATATTTAATAGTGTTAAACTATACATTTTAATGGTGTGGAAGTATAATTAGATTATATTTTTACCATTTAATATAATGTTTGTCAATGAAAGTAATTTCACTTTGATGTTTGACATAAACAAGTGTCAATTTTTTGGTAGTTATTTTTTCTTAAAATACGCTTTTTGGTTTTGAAATTGGTAATTGATTTTAAATTAATAAATGCAATTTATATTTTTTTTAATTTGGTAAAATAGAAATCACTTTTTAATTAGGAATATAAAAATTAGAAAAGGGTTTCTCTGTGCCTGATGCGGCTGGTGTGCTCAGTGGCGACATGATTTGCTGGTTTCCTGTTCGGTGTGATTTTGGGATGTTTGTTTTTCTTATTCTTTTCTTGTTCCTTTGTAGGGTTTCAAGCAGTAGTTATTGGTTGTTCATGAGTCTTCATGAGAATCGGTTGAATCTGTTCCTCAATGATTCGAGTATGATGTTTTTGAGTGCGTGGATGGTTTTTTATTGTGGTGATGGTTTTCTGCGATTGCTCCTGATGATATCTGGCTTGCGCCATTGATGCATTTCCAAATCAGTGAATGGTTTGAAATCCGATGATGTCGATGGACCCTGATGGTCCGTGAAGATAATTGTAGTTTCTGATTGTCTCGACGGCGACCAGGTCGGAGGTGGCATTGGGATTCACGACGACTCGCATCTCGAGTTTGATGTGGATAGGAACGAAGACGCGTCTGCCGAGGTGGCGCAACAATCGAGTGTTTCTGTTTTCGAGGTCAGTGTGTGAGGTCTAAGGTCACGTGTTGGGGATCGTGGATCAAGTTGATGATGGTGGTGGAGATGAATTTTGAATTTTTAATTTGAAATCTGAATGTTTTACTTTGAATTATGAGGGTCTGTTTTGTTACCAGTTCTCCTTAAACCGGCTTTGATAAATACAAAAAAATGATTTGCTGGCATGCTGGAAAATTTGAATAAAAAATAATTTTAACGCTACTGGGAATTTAATTTCAAAAATCCTAGAGACATGGTTGATTTCAGTAAATAAAATTTGGTTCAATAAGATAATTTTTTTTATAGTAAATTTTGACTTTTATTTACCATAGTTAAGTATATAGGGTAATTAAAGGTAAAAATGATATTATTATTACCCTCAAACGTATAATAATTCTATTGGATAATTTTAATTCGACCAAAAATAACCATAGGAATTAAATATGATCCTTTAGGACCACTTGTATTATGTTAGGACATTTATTATTATTTAATTTAATGAAGAGTTAAACGGGTTATATTCGAGGTTTAATAAGTAAATAATTTTTAATATAGGGTTAAACATAAGATAAATTCTACTATAAATATTCATTATAAGGATAAAAAAATTTCCTTCATAGTGGTATTTTATTTTTAATTTTTAGACATTAAATAATTTAATTTATTTATGACACAATGATGATGCACTAATTACCTCATTAATGAAATATTAAAATAACTGATATTATAAATACCAAAATAAATATAATATGAGGCTTTTATGAATTAAACAAATTTTATAGGTTAATATGTCAAATTAGGGTTGATGAAATTATTTTTTTTCTTAGTATTAATACTTGTATGAAATTAGAGAAATCAAAATACCATATAGTTTCAAAATTGACCAAAAAAAGGTTTTAAAAAAAAAATTATATTATTAATTGGTATTATTTTCTTAAAAAGTTAAGGATTGGAAAAAGGTCTTAAATAATAATATATATTTCATTAATGAAACAGTTGAAGTTAACTTGGAAGTTTATTTTAGGTTTATTAACCATATAATATAAAAATAAAAAGAGACATGGTAAATGTCAAACTATTTAACTATGAGTTAAATCTAAAATAAAAGGTTAATATAGTGACCCAAACCAGTCTAGAACCTATTGGTTGAGTGGTTTTCGACCCATACACACCATATTCTTTAAATAATTTATTTTTGATCCATTATAACCCGAAAATGAATTTATTATCAAGTAATATTTTATGTGTTTCCTAAGGTTCCCATCACCCCTCTTATAAAAGGGCACTTCCCATTCTCTCAAATTTACACCTCCAAAGCCATTTGGATAATCCAACCCATGCCCAAATATCCTACCAACTATCCGATATTCATTCTAGAGACCTTCCAATGGTCATAAAGCCAACCTATAGAGTAATTTTGATCCAATTAAAAGGAATAACCCAAAGAAGAGACAATGACTTCACCACCCTCTTAATAGTTATTTTATTCTTCCACTTACTCTTTCTTTGTTATTACCATACCAAAATAATAACTTAAGTACCATTTATATACTATGATTTTATTATAACTATGGCACAACCATATTCGTAATTTTATCCACCCTATGAATGATAATGTCACCATGCGTGTGTACGTACAACTTATCATCTCCACACTGTGGTGTTATTAGTTATTCAACACAATGTTATTTGGATGGATATAATGTTGAGTAATATGTTTATAAATAATGATATAAACATTATAATGTATCAATAAAATTAATATACATTTCAATTACATAATATTAAGGAAATGTTATTGTCACTCATGCGTATGTACAAATTACCGTCTCCACGACGTGATGAAATTCATTTTCACATTCACCATTTATCGATGATGGTAAAAATATATACTACTAATAAATATGTAATATATCACATAATAATGATACTAGATATATTTATATATATGCGTGTGTGTGTGTGATTATGTACTTACATATATCTTATTCACTTACATTCATTCAATACGATATGAAAACATAAATAACATTTATGCGTACGTACTGCCTACCATCTCATTAAATGATGTTTTCCATTTCATATATCAATCTATTATAAATATTAATATTCTAAGTATATATGATATATTAATCACGGATTTTATTCTATATGTATTTAAATCAATATCAAAATGATACGGTCAAGAATAAAAGTTAAAATACATACGATAAAGAAAGTGATTATTACATGAAGTGTTAATTTAACATGAAAATCATTATTAAATTGATAGAATAATGTATAAATGAATAATGTATGATATAATATATATTAATATCATTCTGGAATAAACTTATAATGTTCAGTGGTCATTATAAAAGAGGTTAAACTTACCCTTGTCCAAAATAAAGTACAGGGTAAGGGTTAATTTCAAAATCTATGTATTATCCGAGGTTGTTTTTATGTATGTATCTGCTGGGAAATATTTATTTTCCATGTAAATGTTTCATAAAATAGTTCTCAATGTGATTAATTTTTTGGGTACTTTTTTTCTAAAACATATATTTAAATTATTTACATATTTATTCTTAAATATCATTCTCATTAATGTCCATGTTTCCAAAATGGTTTTTAAGGATTTATTTCCACGGATATGAATGTTTTTAAAATGTAAATTCCTTTGAAAAGTTTCAATGTGGTATGGGACAAGTTTATTCAAAAATATATTTAAATGTCCTCATTTCAAAATTGTGTGACATTAAAATGTTGTTATGAAAAATGGATATTTCTCACTATGATTTTTATAAATAATGTTCATCTATATCACCATCCCATAGTGGATTTTAAACCTGTTTTAAGTAGATTTATTATGATACAAATATTCCTAATTGTATTGATTTTTTTTTGTGATATGATTGACTATGGATGTGTTATTTTTATACCATTCAGGGATTACAGATAATGTATTGAAATTTCATATGATTATTTTAATGTGAATGTTTATGATATGATTAATCCTTCTCATATGAGGAATGCATTGGACATAGTAAGTGACAGATGGAGCTCTCTATAGCTCCTTGATGCAGCGGTAGGTCTCATGAGTCAAACTAGTGTCTTGGCATAAGTCCTTTACAAAATCTTATTTGTAGTCTTATCACATGGCCTTGACTATGTGGTTATGAAGCCTGGTATTATGAATTCCATCATTATGAAAGTGGATAATGATGTTTCATGTGATTATTTGACTCATAGAATATCCATGTGAGTAAGTAAATGGAGTTACTTTGATTTATATTTTCAATATTATGATAAAGTGTATCTTGAAATGGCTTTTGTTTTATATCTATACATTGCCTTAAATGTTTATGCTTGTTTATAAAGGTTTCTGCTATATTGTTATCTCTATTGAGCATCTGAGAACACCACTTTATATGTTTAATTTTTCCCAAGATGTAAAGAAGTATGTTATGATTGGTATGTAGGGTTAAGCTAAGGGATTAACAACATTCTAAAAGGATCATTTATTTTTATTTTTATTTTCTAATGTGTAATGTAATTTTCATGTATGTAATCTATTTTACAAGACTGTCAAACTAATCGTTCATTTTTAGTAAGGTAGAGATTTTATGAGTATTCTATGCAATACGTCCATATCAGGATCTGAGCAGGTAGAGGTGGATCTACCACATATGTACCATGGGGTAAAACTCAAAAACACTACTTGGAGCTAGACTCAAATGGGAACAGATTCATGACAACAGGCCTTGTTTTAATTTTGGATATGACACTCTCAGGGGATATGCTAAGGATAATTCTCATTTTCTTTTGAAACCATTATGAAGTATTTTGGAGTAAATAATTTTTTAAAGAATTTTTTTATGATTATGGATTATATCCATAAACCGTTCAATTTATTTTAACTATTTAACAAGTTTGGAATTATGAATTATTGTTTATAAACTGACCTAGTGTATACCATTATTTAGAAATGGTGCCCACCATAAGGAATGATTTCCCCAACAATATGTATGATTCAAACCGTAAGAAGGACAATATCCCTCATCATATTAAGCCAACATTTAGAAGGGAAACTGTCTCCAACGTATTATCAACATATGAAGAAATAGTATTATGTGTTAATAAGATAAGTAAATAATACTTTGAGTGCTATGGCTTTGAAGGGAAGCCAGAGAATAAACAAATGGTATAGGGAACGATTGATAAATTGAAGAAGGAAAAGAATGATTTTCCCATATGTGATAATTGTGGAAAGAATAACATTGGTAAATGTTTTAAGGGAATGGTAGTTTTTTATATTTTTTGAGAAAAAGGAAACCAAGTACGTGATTTCAAGGGTATGAAAAACGTTCCAAATGTAAAATGCTTTATTTGTAAGGCATCGAGACACTATGCAAATCAATGCCCAAATCATCCGATTATACCCCAAATGATGCTATTTGTTAATAATCATGTTATTATACTACCACATATGAAGATGAATGACTAGTGTTCTTATGTTTTTGTTAAAAAATTATTTCATTTGTGTGTTTTATCGATGATATACCTGTTATATGAATTATGGAAATAAATAAGGATTGTACTTCAATAATACTTTATTGAGGATTTAAGATTATATGGTTCTATGAAATGTAACTTAATAGTAGGCTACAATTTTTGTAATATACATGATTGATGAAAAGGTAATACTTAAAGAAGCCCTGATAATGAGGTAGTGATTTTGGAATAAGATATATTTGATTTGGATAAAATATATTGGATATTCTTGACGTCCTTGGAATAGATTAATAGTTTTATTATTTCTTTATTGTTGGAATATTAAAAAATTCTGGATATAAGGAATATATCCAATATTATATAAAGGATAAGGGTGCATGAATGTAATCAATAAGGTTTTTTGGTAATTCAACGTGTTACCATGTTTTAAAAATAATACATGATGAAGGTGTTCACATGTTATTACATGTCAAAAAGGTTCATCATTTTGTTTACATTCATTATAAATTATTGACAGTGAGTTTGGATAGAAGTATTTTTCATAAGTCTACAGGTCAGAATGAATTAAGATTGAAATTGGATACTATTGTAAATATTATTTTTGTATTATTATAAGAAGGACAACGTGCAGACCGCGTGACATTCTGTCATGTCAGACAAAGCTAGGGGAATCTAACACACAACCATAGTTCTATTGTGGTTTATCACCTACCACTTGACTATGCAAAGTCCCTGGATTGTATAATGTAGTTTTTTTAAAAGGTATCATAGGTGAATTATAAATTAATTATTCTATTTGTAACCCTATATGTTTAGGATAATTAATGTTTACTAAATATTTTGGAGTGAAAGATGAGTTTTTGGTAGTAATTACTTAAATGATGAAACTCTACCTGTCAAGTATATATGTATATATATATAATTATTTTATGTGTAACATAATTCATAAAATTTAGTGAAGGGATCATAAAACTAGAAATGTGTTATCCTAATACCTTATGTTTTGTTGAACAAAGGGTATTTTAAATCATCATAGATTGATGGATTTGAGGCCTTCAATTTTACACATGTTTGTGATTGAATACCTTAATCACTCAATATAAATATTCATGTTTTTCCTCTAATTATGTGTCTCTAATTTCAACCAATTTTCTCCTAACCGAGATCATAATTTGGTGAAGACTATTTGATTTTCCTTTTTGTCTTATTAAGGCTAAATTTTATTAACCGAATTTTGGATGTGGGTTTTCCCACTAAAGTATTTCTTATTTTAAACATTTTATATTCAATAAACAATTAAAAATTGTGTTGATGAAATTTATTGAAGGATGGAAGAATTTAGAACCCCATGATTTCATAGTTTGTTATTTCTTCAATGTAATTAAATAACATTCACTACATGGAACACCGAGTTCATGCGCCCCATAACTTACCAAACTGGTAGTTCGAAAGTAGTTATGAATATAATTAATTTAATTTATTATTTTATGATATCCTTATAATTTCAGAGTTCATATTATGAGTTTCTTATACGAAATATAAGAACAAATTCGTTTTTTCAGATAAAAGAAGTGTTTTTTTAAATGCAATTTTACCATTTTTTAATTGAGAACAATTTTTAAATACAATATTTGAAAATTTTATATATTAAGTTTTACAAAATGAACTTATTATTTATAATAATGACGTAAAAAATTTTGTTTTGACAAATATTAGGTGTTTTTCTGATAAAATTTGTATGTGGGTGAATAGTGAAAAATACTGAATTTTAACTAAAAATGATTTTTTTAATCAAAATAATTTATAGTGTTCAACTATACATTTGAAATTATTTTATTCATAATTAGATTATATTTTATGCATTTAATCCAATGTTTGTCATTGGAAGTAATTTCACTTTTGAAATTGGACATAAACAAGTGTCAATCTTTTAGTAGTTATTATTTCTTAAAATACGATTTGTGGTTTTGACAATGGGAATAAATTTTAAAATAATAAATTAAATTTCTATGTTTTTAATTTGGTAAAATAAATTTAATTTTTGAATTCAAAATATCAATATTATATTAGGGTGAATTTTTTGGTATGTTTTTTAAAACTTTCAATATTTGATGAATAGTGAAAAACACTACGTTAATGGATAAACCCGACATTTCATTTAAATAATAATTATTTTTAAAATTTATTTTAGGTCAAAATATATAAATAATAGCAATATATGTTCTATGTAATTCATTAGAGTCATTTTATAATAAATTTAGATACATAAAAATTTTACTAAAATGTTACCATCTTTTACCCAGCTCCTAAAATCATTTGCTAATTTTAATAATACATAATTTTACCACTTATGTGAATTGAATTTCAGAAATACAAGAGACTTGGTGGATATTATTAATTCAAATGTTGTTCAATAAGATAATTTTTTTGATAATAGTAACTTTTGGCTTTTATTTATCACGGTTAAAAGTAAATAGGTTAATTAAAGGTTGAAATGATATTATTATTACACTAACACATGTTGGAAATCAATTTTATAAGATTAATTAATCCAAAAAACCTTATGAATAAAATAGTATCCTTTAGGATTAATTGGACTAAAATAGGACATTTATTATTATTTAATTCAATGAAGAGTTAAAAGTGTTAAATTCAAAGTTTAATATCTAAAACATTTTTAATATAGGGTTACACAATGTATGAATTAGAATATAAATATTCTTTATAAATATAAAAGTATTTCATGCATAATGGTATTTTATTTATAATTTTTATACATTAAATAATTTAATTTATTTACGTCACAATGATGATGCATTAATTACCATATTAATGAAATATTAAAATAAATGATATTATAAATACACAAATAAATGTAATTTTAGACTTTTTAGGAATGAAAAGAATTTTATATGTTAATATGAAATATTATGTTTGATTAAATGAATTTTTTTTAATTTAATAATGCTGTTATTAATTTTGAAAAAATCAAAATACCGAATAGTGTCAAAATTTACATAAAATAGTTTTTAAAACAAATATTTTATTATTAATTGGTATTCTATTCCTAAAAATATAAGGTTCGGCAAAATGGCTTATATTATATTATATATTTCAATAGTTAACCACTTGGTTTTCTATTTTAATTATATAGTATGTTTATTAACTATATAATATAAAAATACAAAGAGATAGGGTAAATGTCAAACTATTTAAGTAAGTGTTAAATAAAAAAATAAGGATAATATATTGACCCAAACCTATATAAAACCTATATTTAGAGTGTTTTTAGACGCATCCCCACCTTATCCTTTAAATAATTCATTTTGGAGCCATTAAAAACCAAAAAAGAATTTATTATAAAATAATATTTTATGTTTTTCTTAAGGATCCCCTCACCCTCTTATAAAACTAATCTTCCCCTTCTCTCAAATTCACACCTACAAAAAAAATTGAATCGGCTAAAACCTGACCAAATATCCACCCAACTATCCTACATTCATCCTAATGGTGTTACATTGGTCATAAATACAACCTATAGATCCCTTTTGATCAAATCAAAAGGAAGAACCCGAATAAGAGATAATGATTTCACCACCCTCTTTCAAGTTCTTTTATTCTTCAACTTACTCTTTATTTTTTATTACTATATCAAAATAATAACTCCAGTAAATTATATATACTATAATTTTATTATAAATATGGAACACCAATATTAATTATTCTATCCATCCTATGAATGATAATGTCACAATGTGTGCGTACGTATGGTTTACCGTCTCCACATTGTGGTGTATTTTTTTATTCAACACTATGTATTTTAGATGTATATAATGGTGAGTAATAGGTATTTAAAAATTGAAAATAACATTATAATTTATCTTTAAAATTAATATACTATCCAATTCCATACCATTAAAGAAATTATATTGTTTCTTGTGCGTACGTACGGGTTACCGTCTCCATGACGGGATGTAATTCATTTCCACATTCTCCATTCATCAACGATTAAAAAAAATATATTACTAATAAGTATGTAATATATGACATGATAATGATATAGGATATATATATATGTGTGTGTGTGTGTATTGTTGTACTTACATTTATCTTATTAACTTACTTTCGTTCTATACAATATGAAAATAGAAACAGCATTTATGTGTACGAATGGGCTACCGTCTCCATAAACGGTGTTTTCCATTTCACACATATATATATATTGAAAATTTATATTATAAATATATATGATATGTTAATCAAGGTTTTTATTCTTTATGTATTTAAATCGTGATCTAAATGATATGTTCGAGAATAATATGTTAAAATGCGTATGATAAAGAAAGCAATTATTACATGAAATCATAATTTAACATGATAATCCTTTTTAAATTGGTAGTATAATATCATAAATGAATCATGTATGATATAATAATTATTAATATGGTTCTATAATAATCTAATAACATATAATGGTCATTATACAAGAGGTTAAACATACCCCCGATCAATGTAATGTCCAATGTAATGGATAATAAAAAAATATCTTTATTATCTGAGGTTGTTTTTATATAAGTATCTAGTGGGACATATTTATTATCCAAGTCCATGGTTCATAAAAGAGTTTTCAAAGGGATTAATTTTTTGAGGGACTTTTTTACTCAAGCATTTTTTTAAATGTTTTCAATGTTTATTCTTATAAATCATTATCAATAATGTCCATTTTATCAAAATGGGTTTTAAGGATTATTTTATATATACATGAATGTTTTTAAAATATGAATTCCTTTCAAAAGATTAAAAGTGGAATGGAGAACATTGATTTAAAAATGAATTTAAATTTCTTCATTTCTAAACTATGTTACTTTTAAATGTTTTTATGAAAAAGGGAAATATCTCTTGAAGATTTTTAAAAATCATTTTCATCCATATCAACATCACTTGATGGATTTAAAACTTGTTTGGAATATTATTTACTATGATACGAATCATCAATAATGTATTAAGGTTTTTTTGATATGATTGACTATGGATGTGTTATTTTTATACCATTCATGGTTTATAAATATAGTATTGACATTTTTTATGCTAGTTTTAATATTAATGTTTATGTTATTTTTAATACATTTCATATGAGAAATTCATTGGACTTAGTATGTTACGGGTGGAGCACACTATAGCTCCTCGATGCATCGGTAGGTCTCATGAGACAAACTAGTGTCTTGGCATAAGGCCTTGACAAAATCTTATTTGTAGTCTTTTCATAAGGCCTTGACTATGTGGTTATGAAAGTCTAGCATTATGCATTCCATCATTATGAATGTGGCTATTGATATTGCATGTGAATATTTGACTATAAGAATATTATTGTGAGTAAGTAAATGAAATTATTTTGATTTATATTTTCCATGTTATAATGAATTTTATGTTTAAAAGGATTTTTTTTGAGTTCTATATATTGCCTTAAATTTTTGTGCTTACTTATAAAAGTTCTTTATATATTGTTATCCTTAATGAGCATCTGATCTCACCCCTTTTTATGTTTTATTTTTCCAAGGATGTGAAAATGTATTTTATGATTGATAAGAAGGGTTATGCTAAGGGATTAATGACATTCACAAAGGATAATTTATGTTTTGTTTTATTTTCTAATTTGTAATTTAATTTTCATTTATGTAATCTTTTTTCCAAGACTGCTATATAGATGGGTCATTCGATACTTAATTCCTTGTAATCATGACAATTTATTAAAATAATGCACCGAATTTGGGTAACTGTGTTCGGGGCGTTACAATTAGTTTTTATGAACTTGTTTTGATGAAATTAAATTTCAGATATTTATTGTTTTATATTCTACAAAAATCCATGATTGTGTTTCATGAATACTTTATTTATCATTCACTGCATGAAACATTCTGTTAGCATACAAGACAGACATCACTAAATTTTAACAAACATTGACATCTTATTAATATAGTAATTTAAACATAACCATTGTAATCATGATTTTATAAACATAAAAATTAATATATTAAATAATATTGTATTGTTAACTATATTTTATTTATATAAAAGAATCACATTGATAATGAAATGAATAACTTTACATAAACACTTCAAAATTTTCCAAAATTGTATTTTTTCATAAATTTTATATATATATATTTTTAACAGAAATAAAAATAAATTATAAAAAATTTAAAATTTTAAAATTATAAAATTATAATCATTTTGTTGATAAAAATGTAAAAAATATTTTATGGATATTTGTTTGGGATTTGTCAGAAAATATTTATTTGTTGAACAATTGTGAAAAATAATGAATTTTAATTGAAATTATTTTTTCATTAAAATTATTAGAATGGATAAGTTATATATTTATTAGTTTTTATTATATATCTAGATTAATTATATATTAATTATTCCTAATTAGTTAAATATAATCAATTTAATTTAGATTTTTTTTAAAAACATTGAATGTTTTTTATCATTTCGCATTAAATATATGATTTCCCAACACAAATCTGGGATTTTTATTAAATTATGTTAATCCACTTATGTGAATAAAATTTAAAAATATAGATTACAAATATTTAATTATAATTATTTATAATTTATTACTGGTTAAAACCACTTTTAACAAAATTTATTAGTGAATGAAATTCATAATTAATAATCATGATAATGATTTAATCAATAATACTTAGTGGTTAATAATAAAAAATAGTATGTAAAAATGGACACATAATTTTAAAAATCACATTATATTTCCTTATATAAACCATATAATTATAAGGTTCAAATTTTTCCCTCTTTTAGACTTTTTCCATATGAAAAATTTTGTGGGAATTTAATCAATTTAAAAAGTACATATTTACAAATCACCTCTCTCATAAAAGGACACCTATTCATCCCCTCTCTCAACTATTGTAATTAAATTTATAACAACAAATAAATATAAAAAAACATTCCAAATTTCTTCCCCTTATACTAAAAAATATATTTTTTGATGAAAGCCAACAAATGATGCAATTTGGAGAAATCAAAGAAGAGCTACCAGAGAATAGGAAACATTCATCATTGATTTTTGTTATTATTTCACCGTAAAACCCATTGAATTAATTTAATATCATTAATATATAAAAAAACCTATACGTTAATAGATATTTTTATGTTATGGGTATTACCTAGAACCATGAACACTTCCATCAAAAGTTACCAAATCATTATTCGTGTTTAATGCATACTACTGCCTTACCAACTGATGTTGTTTGTTATTACATTACCACCTATCATGGATGTGGATAATTCTCTAAAAACAATATTCAGGTTATAATATTTATTGTAATGGTTCTATTATGATTCTGGAATTTTTATTTCACTCATATCAATGTGCATTCTATTTTGGGGGAATTGTATAACGTCCATCATGTGTACGATGAACTACCAACACATATAATTGTGCTATTAATTAATGCAATTAATGGAATATATTATTGATAGTTTTAATAAAAATACATTTTATCTATGGAATTAAAATGATATTTTAATGACAATATATCATATACTATTATTTTATTCAATGAGAATATAAAATGGAAACTATCTTAATGTGTACACAGATCGTACCATCTCTATGAAGTGTGTATTTCATTTCATATTTCAATATTTTTAATATTTACTATTAATATATATATATATATATATATATATATATATACTAGGTAAATATGAACATTAAATCATGGTTAAAACTCTTTGTATTTTTAATAAATTATTATTGTAAGATGTCCAATAATATAATAGTACAAATCAAATATGAAAAATTAAGCAGTTATTACCCAAAACGTAACATTAAAAAATAATTATTAATAAATGTGTAATTTAATTTCATATTAACACTATATATTTTATGATATAAATGAATTTGGTTCATTAATAAATTTATAATAAATTTATATTTATTAAACTGGAGGATTAACAATGTACAATTAAATTCATGACATAATGTAATGGATTCTTATCCCACATTTATTTTAATTGAGACCCGACCATATTATCCACAAACTTATTTTATGTGAATTTTACACATCCCATGGATTTATTTTTTCAATATTATAACAATCATTATTTGTATTTACATATCCATTTTAGATATATGTTTCATGTTGTTTACAATAAAAATGTTTCCATGTTATTAAATGTTTTTTTTCTCAATTTCCAAAATTTAGAAAAATGTTATGGTGTGAACCTATAATGATTTATTATGTGTATATACCTCCCGGTTGAAATATCATATCAGTAATATTATTCCCTTAATTATATTTTACTATTCATTTGAATTTTTTAGAACATTAAAAATATTATTCAAGCTTATCAAAGAGGTAAGGGTTTTTTCTATAATGTTTTCATTGATCGGGATTTATTACAATTATGCTTCAATTGAATAATTATTGTGTTCCATATCAAAAAAATTATAAATTTTTTTATAATAATCATGTTATTCATGAAATATTTTATTAATAGTTCCAATTTTCACTCTTTTATATATATATGTACTTTGATTATGTTATATGAAAATAAACATTTATTTCCCTCCACAACTGTAAATTTGATTCTATTCAAAAAACATATATTCTAAAAGAATCTATATTTCATAATACTATGAAATCTCATTTTCAATGAAAATTAAATTTTAATTGTTTTATATTTTAAATTATTTTCAAATGTACATTATAAATTTTCAATGTTATTTACAATGAAAAAAGGTATCAAAATTTATTTCTTTATAAATTTGTTTTTCTAGTGTAGAAATTATAATTTTCAAAAGAAATTATATTGGATAATATTTTAAAATTTATTTCAATCTAATATGTAATGATTTTGTGTTTCTCATTCCTTACTAGAATTATGATCTTAGGGTACCATTAATTTTCATTATTTTAATGGTTAATGTTTTTATTGAATTATGTTTGTGAAAATGGTCTCTCTTAAACTACTTATATGATTATGAATCATATTATTATTCTATTGATTACATTAATATTAAATATTACTCCTTTCGTAGTTTATTCCATGATGAAATGATAATGAAACGTACATCATTTCAACATATTTTGATATGTTGAAATTTTTCTTGTACACATTTCATTTCACGAGATATGATATAATGAATGTTTATAATCTTCTGGAACAGTTATATATGGTTTTCATCACGATATGGGTTGTCCCTATATCTTTTTTCAATTATTATCTTATTGATTTATATCTCATGGGATATAAATGAGTAAAATAGGTAGTGAACTAAGTTCAGTAATACATAATTTTAATAGAATGTGAACTCCGTTTAGAAATACATTGAAGGATTAGTAAGTGAACATTATTTAGTATTAGATTGTTGTAATTGTTAGTGAACCCCATTCATTAAATGATTTTTTCTTCTAATATGGTATAGGAATTGAGCCTTGATTATTATGAAATTACTTTTCATGATTATGTGCATGCTAAAAATTTCCTATATTATTGAAATCTTAGGATGGTTAGGATCATGTTCTATGATTTCTATATGATTCATCCCTTTTGAAATTCCAATATTTATTTTAGGAATCGTGATTGTGTTCTTGGATAAGCATGACATGATTTTTAGTTCATTTTATCACAATTTCATCAAAATTTCCTCCATTTATTCTTATGAATCCCCCTTTATTACTCATATTTATCATATTATAGTACAAATTATTTTTATATATTTATCAATGTTATGAAGATATTTATTATTTATGAAATGTTTAATATGGATTGTAGCTATGAGGAAATTAGTGGGAGATTGTGTATCTCAACAATGAACCATTTTTTGGGCTTCTACAATTCTGGACACACTATACTTTTATAGTACTCAAAGTCTATTCTTGTTTAATGTACAATGTAACCTTAAAAATGATTCAATGTCTATGGATGTCAAGACCAGTGCATTATAGTCGGTATAACAATAATTTTTTAGAAAACCATTATAAACTAAAATGGTAAAATCATGGGGAGATCCATCTGTACATGTATATTGATATGTCCAAGGATGATTCAAGGAATAGGAAAATGTAATGCTATAAATTTAAATGATACATAAAGTGTTTTCACATTAATACAACTATTTTGTGTTAATACAGGGGAATAAGCCAATGGAACAGAGGTACTTACGGGTAAAAACCGCGAGAAAAATCAAATTTGTATAGACATTTTCAAAATCTAGTGCATGAAAACATGCCTCGCTGCACACCAGTTTTGAAGATCTTAGAGGATTAGCTTTGGAATTTCACAGACTCTTCATGGAAAATGATGTTTGATTTATATGGAATATGGTTTTGAAAGACCTATAATAAAACTATGGTGTCATAGATTAAATAATTTTACATTATTTATAAATCTTATAGGTTATTATCAATATTATATAGTTTAAAAATACGATTATTATTACATAATTTATATATTTTTTTAGTGAGTCGATGGACATTGAAGGAACTATAATAACGAGGATTGCGATGGAAAATAAAATGATTTTACTCCTGAGAAATGAAAAATCATAGGATCTAGAATGAAAGAAAATTTATTTATATTCTCAAAAAACATTTTAATGTTATGAATTATTCTATACATAAAAACTAGAAAATTATATAACAACATTTTTTATTCTATAAAAATATAATATCAAAATTATTTCATAGGTCCTTGTAATCAACTATTGGAACCTGGAAGGATTATTTTACAAGGATGTAGTAGTGAACATATGGTATTCCCATCCAACCTAAATGTATGTTTGGTTTATTAATTAGTTTCTTAAAAAAATATATATGAATTCTATTATCCATAAGATTCTTATGTATAAATTAAGGGATTGTTTGTTTTTTGAAATAATTGTGGATTTGGTTATTGGAGTCACCTATATATCTCATGGTACCAAAATTAAAATGCAGATATGGATCATAATAAAATGTGATAACCATGGGAATAAGATGATGATATTTCATTTATGGTCATGGTGTGTGAATAAACATTGATTTTATTTCCATAAGTTCACTATTAAATGTTTTATCTAGGGAAGGTAATGTCATTAGAAAAGTCATTGTTAATGGGATTAGAAGAATTTATCTGATAAAGATAATAGAAATAACGCTTCGTAGAATTATCATACCCCACTTATGTGATTCATATGTAAAGAGAATGGGAATTCAAAAATGAGTGATCAAAATAATGATAAATGACATTGACAGACATCATATTCCTCTTCAGTAAATGGAAATGTGGAAATCTAAATGGATAACTATTTTTCATGTGGGGTGTGATAACGACTTAGTTAAACGTATTCTTAAAATCCAATATATAACTTTTAATTTCTTATTTGAATATTTATATTAATATTCAATAATATATAATGAATTAAATAAGAGAAATAAGACTCCAACCAAATCATTTGATGTCTAATTAGTAGTGGAAACCCCTAATGGATTGATGATAAACCCCATGATTATGATTCTTCTGTTTAACTTTTATGTCATCCTTGGAATTAAATAGACTTATTTTAATAAACCCCATATCAATTTTTGTGGACGAGATGTTAAATTTTATATTAGAAAAAAAACTATCTTCAAATATCAATTCGATGATATGTTTGATCATTTTATGGGGATTACATCTTTTTTATCGATAATAATTATCATTCATAATTATTGTTTCTCTCGTATGGTTCTGGATAAACCTGGAAAAGAATCAATTCATATGTTTCCAGAATTTTTTTATTTTTTTTAAAATGGTTTCCTACCCATCCACAATAATTTAAAGTTATGTTCTCACTATAACTAATATCAGGTTCCAAACCCATTTTATAGACACACATCAAAAATTCCCTTATTGAGTAGATGTAGTTTTATAGGAATCAACTATAAACCATGATAAGGTTTTCATAAATCTAAATGTTTCACCTTGGGGAGTACGTATTGTTTCTATGAAAATGAAATATTAGTTAATGGAGATCTACAATGATTATTGAGAGCTAAATATGATCAAAATTAAGAATATATATCTTCCTACATGTATTCATGATTTTTTGATCAACTATGTGGAGCTTAATATTTTTTTAAAAATGATGTTGATTCAAGGTATCATAAATTTATGGTGAGGAAAAATGTTATACCCAAGTCGGCATTCCGTACAAGGTATGTACACTATGGATATAATATTATTCCATTTGGTCTTGTTATTTCCACTCTTATATTAAGGTATTTAATGAATAGCGACATTAGAGATTACAATGCTTTGTTTTTGGTAGTGTTTATTGATTACATTCATATCTACTCAAATACAAAATATGAGAAAAAATGGAACATGATGATTTTACTAAAGACCATATGAAAAGAGAAAATGTATTTAAAATTTATAATACAGGGAATTTAGTTTCTTATGGATTCATTTTTCAGTCACAAAATATCCAGAACGAGTATATGAGTAGATCTATAAAAGATAAAATATATTGAATGCTGGAAAAAATAACAATATTTAGAAGGATCTGTATTTTTCTTGGATTATATGGTTATTATCAATGGGTTTTTATGGATTTTAAATGACTATATTATACTATGGACAATATGACTTAGAATGGAGTAGTGATCCTCTAGACATATGAATATATATATAATTTTATATAACAGAAGTAAATGTTATTAAGTACACCTAAGAATATATTACTCTATAGTTAATAAGTGTTTGTATTCTATAGTGATGATTCTATGAATGGATTTTGATGCATTATTATGAATAATTGAATGGTTATAACTTATTCCTCATTAAAATTTGTGGTTCAGTAGAAACAATACCCAACTAATTTTTTGTGGTTAGCTTTAATAATTTTAACTTTTAACATATTGAAGAAATATATTTATTAGGAAAAGTGTGATATTTATTTTTTTCATAAAATAATAATTTATATTTTCAAATAGATATACATTAACATTCAAAAAAGAATATAGATAAAGGTGATTAAAAATTATGATTACTCAGTACTTCACCACCTTGGGAATGAAATCAAGGTGGTCCATGCATTGAACTGAAGAATCATTCTAGATCATCTATAATGCTGATCACACAAGATATAATATTTATTTTTGTTCAATGGATAGATCATAAAATCATGATATAAGAGAAAAAATTTAATATTGATTAATTGAATTTTAATCCATCTATCAATTTGAAGATTAAATATCTATAGATTGATGATGTAGGGATGAAGAAAATGAGTTTAAATGTTCCATATTTTAACCACAACTGTGAGGTAATGTTAATGTTTCTAAAACATGTATGTGTCCCTTATATATAATAGTTTAGTAAGGTGTTTTTAGAGGAATGTAATACTTTATCAGTATCTATTCATCTAGGATATATGTAGGCATATGTAGATTTGAAATAATAAATTTGGTTTGATTGATTAATGTGAGACATTTTTGTGATTTTATCTTGGTGATTAATATTCTAGTAATTGATAGATTGTGGAAAAAATACTATTGGGTTGTTTTATCATTACCTAGTCATGAATTTAATTGGGATAACCTCATCATGTCTTTTGTTGTTAGACTCTTGAAAATTTATAATAGTCTTAATGGTATATAGTTTTTGATGATCTATATTCTAGGTCGGCACATAACATCTCAATTATGGGGTACTTCTATATGGATCATCATTACATGATATACATTACAGATGTTGTAAGGATTCATGTTGTAAAAAACTCAATTGTATCTCATTCATATCGTGGATTATGAAAAAAATATTCAAATTATTTAGAATGACCATGATATTGAATTGAGTTTCACAACTTCCTATCATCCTAATATAGATGGACAATTTTAAAGAGAAAATAAAGAACTTGTGGACATGTGGAGACATTGTTCATTTGTGTCATGAACCAGGCTGGGTCTCTATCCGACCTAGTATCCAGCCTGGTCCGCGAAATGGACCGAAGGGCGTTCTCGATCCCCATGGGCTGACACAAGTGCCCTGGTATAAAAAATAAAACATGGGAATGGTTTACCCGAATAGATAAACATTAAACAATCAGAACGCTGAATAAATTTAAAACTAATGTCAACAGAAAAATGCCTTTAAACTAGGGTCAAAATTATTGTTTACAACTAGACCTCAAATAAGGGGATGATATTAAATGAAACACTAAAAAAATAACTAACTCAATATTTCGTGGGATATGGGGAGTCACGTCCTCATGACACACCCCCAACCTGCATGTGGAAACCAATTCAACTTGAACCATCATTTCTAAGCCTGATACCTCGACCTGGAATACAAAAGAAATAAAGTCTACATACACCCAAAGGAGTATCTAGGGTGTGAGCTAAAATCCTAGTAGGATTCCACCAATAAAAGGTTCCATGCACAATTGTTAAATGACAAATACATTTTCAATTTTAATTGTAACGCCCCGACCCCAGTTACCCAGAGTTAGTGCATTATTACATAACATTGGCATGATCAAAAGAAAGATCATGTCTCGAAAGACAGATTAGTTTAGTAGCCTTGGAATAAATAGATACTTTAATAAAGTTTACATTACATCATAAAATGAAAACTACAACAACATAGTCTTCATATTCAACACTCATACTATCACTACAGGTCATTCATAATTTACTTCTTCACAATCCTGGGAAAAATAAATCATTGAAAGGGGTGAGCTCAGATGCTCATTAAGGATAACAATATAGGAGAACATTTAATAGATAATCATAAACACTTAAGGCAATGTATAACTAAATCAAAAGCCTTTTAAACTTCAACTTCAGCATAGTATGGAACATATTAAATGAAATAATGCCATTTAATTATTCTCATGGATATTCTACTAAACAAATAATCACATGCAATATCAATAACCACTTTCATAATGATGGATAGCATAATTCCTGACTATCATAACCACATAGCCATTGCCTCATGCCAAGACTACAAATCAGATTTTTTCAAGGCCTTGTTCCAAGACACTAGTTTGTCTCATGAGACCTACTGATGCATCGAGGATCTATAGAGGGCTCCACCTGTCACTCACTAAGTCTAATTCATTCCTCATATGAATATTTTGAAACATAACATAAACATTCATATTAAAAGTAGCATATGAAATGTCAATACTTATCCAGAAACCATGAATGGTACAAAAATAGCACATCCACAGTCAAACATAACACATTCGATAAAATATGGGAGATTGTATTGTATCATATTAACCTCAATCGATAATAATGAAGGATATTTACATAGATGAAAATAATCATCAATACTATTTGAGAGAAATATCGCCATTTTTCTTTAAATCATTTAAAAGTCAGATTATTTGTTAATAAGCCATTTAAAAATAGATTTTTGAATCAATGTGTCCCATACCACTTCGAAAATTTTAAAAGGAGTTTTAATCTTAAAACATTAATTTTCATATAAATAAATCCTTAATACCATTTTTTAGACATGGAATTTAATGAGGAATAATTATATGAATAAGTCTTTAAAACATTTAAAAATTGTATTTTAGTTAGAGTTTCTAACCAAAAGAGAGACACTTGAATACAAATAATTGAGGTAATAAAAAATTTGTAATATCATGAGAATTAAGGGATTCATGATATAATATTTCAAAATACATTATATACACCACATAAAAGTTATTTGGTGTATAACAACAAAGATGTCTCAATGGAATGTAAATTGAGATGAAATCTCTCATAAAGGTTGTATCCTTAGGTTAATGATAAATCGGCGACATAATTATGTGTGAAAAATATAAATACACTAAATATGATTGGATATTCAGTGTAAAACAATCAAAGTACATTCCCAAATATTCTTGTAAAAACAACACCAATGAATTGGATGTTTATCTCAACAAATAGAGATTGAGTAAAAATTACTCTTATCAAGTCCATACCAATGACTTGAGAATTTATCAATGGAGTTATTATGTGTATAAAAATTATATCCACAGAAAGGGGAGTGGAAATTATTAAATAATCAAATGAATAGTGATTCCACACATAATCATGGAGTAAAACAATCAATTAAGTATGCGTAAAGGTGAATGAGTGGAAACTGAAATTTCAAATTCCCTTATCAATTTTGTAACTTATGAAACATACAACCATGAAATAAGGATCATAAAATGATGATGTAAATACCCATAAATTAAATTATATTACACAATGAATACAATCATGTGAAATACACATACACCACATGCATATAAATAAGTGGTGAACAATGGAATTCTCACGAAATTAAGAGTGAGATAAGAAACCCCTTACTTTGTACTTTTTCCTTGGTCAATGATTGGTTAACCTCATGTATAATGGTGAAATAATCATTATTAAATTATAAATTAATCATTTACATTAATATGATATCATATATGATCTTTTACCATTGATTTGTTAAAAATATCTTAGTGTTATCGTCATTTCTGGTGTTAACTTATTCATTTTCCTTTATATTATTTGTTACGTAAGTCGTATTTGTTATGGATAGGTTGTATCTTATTAATATACTTAATTATATCAAGTCCTTAAACATTATTTTTAAATCATAAAATGATAATTATACTTGAATGGATACGATGGAGAATGAATCTTATCGCTTTCGTGGAGACGGTAGTCCGTACGTACGCACGAGCGACAATATCACTCTTTTGATGTTAAAATAATATATAATTGGATGGTATATAATATATAAAGAATAATTATCATGTTATATTTATTATTTAAATGAATTAAAAATCATTGTTATACTCATCCAAATAATAATTTATTGAATGACAATTACACCACGACATGGAGACGGTAAGCCATACGTACGCACGTATGGTGACATGTCATACAAAGGATGGATAGAATACTGAATATGGTTGTACCATATATATAATAATATTAAATTATATAGGAGATACTGTATTAATTAATTTATAGTGGGAATAACAACGAAAAGAGAATTTGACGAAGAAAAGAATTTGAAAAAGGGTGGTAAAAACATTACCTCCTCTTCGGGTTCTTCCTTTTGATTTGATCAAAAGGGCTCCTTAGGTTGGATTTATGATCAAAATAAGACCTCTAAGTTGTATTGAGGCAAGTTGAAAGATAATTTGGCAGGGATTGGCCGAACCAAAATGCTTTTATGGTGTGAAGTAATGAGAAGGGGGAGTTCCCTTTTATAAGAGGGGTCAGGGGCACCATTGGAAAATTTAAAAACATTATTTTATAATAAATTCATATTCGGTTTCTAATGGCTCCAAAGTGGATTATTTAAAGTTTAAGGTGGGGATAGGTCGAAAAAAACTCAACCAATAGAATTTAGTCATGTTTGGGTCATTATATTAACTTTATCATTAATTATTATCTCTTAGTTGATTAGTTTCACTTTTACAATGTCTCTTTGTATTTTTGAAGTATATGGTTATTAAACATACTATAAACATCCAAGAGACCCCCAAGTGGTCCATTAATGTAACAAATATAATTATATAATTCACTTGGCCATGACTAAGATTTTTAGGAATTTAATATCAATTAATAATATAATATTAGTTTTAAAAACTCTTTTATGTCAATTTTGACACTATTCAATAATAGATTTTCGTGAAACTCATAACAGAATGATAACATCGAAAACACTCAATTATATCAATCCTAATATGTCATATTAACCTTTATAATTAGTGTAATTCAATAAAAGTTTATAGTTATATTTATTTGGGTATTTAAAATATCAATTATTTTAATTTTTCATTAATTTAGTAATTACTGCATCACCACTGTGTCATAAATAATTTAAATTATATAATGTCTAAAAATTATAAATAAAATATAATAATGTAGGAAATACTCTTATCTTTATAAAAAATATTTATAGTCTAAAATCAAACATATATAACCCTATGTAACATTTTTTTTCTATAAGATATATGCTTGTGTCATTTTTGTATTCATTTTAACTTAATTAAAATATAGTGTCCATATCACTTACATGTGGCTCCATGGGGTCCCAAAATCGACCCAAATATTCCCATGGTCGGACATGTTTTACGGTAATTTTGTATTATTATATTATTAGTTTTTAACCATTATTTACCCGATTACCCTTTAACCATGGTAAATAAAATATTTACCGAAGTAATTATTCAAATTGTCTAAAAAAAATTACATATTTACAATATTTGAACATCCTGATTCCAAATATGGAATCCATTTTTCCAAATTCAAAACACAGATGTGGCAGAAATTAATTTAAAATTAATTCCCGTTGTTAAAACAAAAAGCGTGTTTTTAAGAGATAATAATTATCAAAGGATTGACACTTGTTTATGTCTGGATTAATTGTGAAATTAAGTCCAATGAAGAAAATTGAATTAAATTGTAAAAATATATTCTAAATATTCTTTAAAACCACTCAAATTCATAATTTACCAATATTAATTATTTCGATTTAAAAAGTTGTTTTTAATTAAAATTTAGTAATTTTCACTATTCATCAAAATATGAAATTTATCTGAAAAGTACCAAAATTTCACCCTAAGAAAATTTCAATATTCCGAATCCAAAAATGAAGTCCATTTTGAGTGATTGAATTTATAAAATTTCAAAATTAGGTATTACTATTCATAACGGCTAGTTTGATTGGTTGTGGTGTGTTAGAATCTCAAAGTTGCATACAATGCACGCTATTTCATTATTTAAAGGGAAATGTACCATGGAAGGTTGGGGTGTTACATTCTCCCCTCCTTCAATAAATTGTGTCCTCGAAATTTTTTTAAAATTGGGTATGATAATATAATGGAATGTCCCACATCGGAAAAATAGTCAATAAAACTATCACTTTAAATGAAATGAAGAGTGGTATAAAGGTTACCCATGATAACCCATACTAAGATTCCATGTACGAAAACCTGGATATGGATGATAAACTAAGTGTTCAGTCTTGATGGAGAGGGATAGAAAACCTGATCAGGAGAAAGTTAGCAATAAGAAAATCACAAACTTGTCTTGGGACAAACGGTCCTTAGTCTCTCAGTAGGAAAAGTAAGCGGACTACATTTTATTGTTTTAAGTTACATTACATAAGGACGAGGAATTCATTTATGATATTGACTATTTACATAAAGAGATATACATACATTTTAAGTAGAGATTCATTCAATAATAACTTTTTACCACTAAATCATTTTTTTTTTGAAAAATGGGTATTCAAGAAGACTTTGGCACAATGGAAGAGCTAGAATAAACTTGTATAGAAAAACATGATCCACGTAGGATAAACTATATATTTAACTTGTCTTTAGAGATTAATCAAATCCAAAATGGTTAGTATAATATCTGATGACCCCTCAAATGGATATTCCATTAGAGAAAAAAACACTTATCTTAATTTCTAAAATTAAACCATCAATACCCCAAAGTTAAATAAATACCATTCAATAATCAATTGTCCTTGAAATCCTTGAATATAATCCAAACTAATATTGAAACTCAAAACTTATAAGAATGTAGTCTTCCACGTTAAATTGTATCTCCAAATGACATTAATTACTCTTAAAGTCACATTCATAAAAGTAATTAACCTAATAATTTCCATAAACAATCCAAATCACTATAAATCCACAATGAAAACATAGATAAAAATCCACCTTTACTCCTCAAATTAAATCCCATACTATTCTATTTTCTTTGGGCATATAATGTTCACAACAAAGTGAAAAACTTCCAAAATAACATATATCACTTAATCACCAAATCATTTTCCTATACTAAGGTTATTCATTCGATAAGACATAAGATCCCAAATCAAATTATTATTGATCAATAAATCATTTAACTAAAAATAATAGTCTCACTAACCAGGGATTTCACATAGTCCAGTGGTAGGCGATAAATCCCAATCGCACTTTGGTTGTGGGTTCGATTCCCACAGCATTTTCCGATGCGACTGGTTGTCACACAGTCTGCGTGTTGTCCTTTTTCAAAAACTATAATTTATAACATTACCAAAATGAGATAAATTCCTCAAAATAACCATAACATAATTTAACCACAAATCATATCTCATACCTTGCTTTTCCATCCCAAATTATGATAACTTATAATTGCCTCAAACCCAACGATCATATAAAACCAAATGGTTATTTTTAACTATAACCACCAGAGAAAATATAATTCTTCCTCAAATATAATTCTCACATGGAAAACTGCAGGGTTAAAAATACAAGTGAAAATTATTCCAATGTAAACACATCAACAAGGAGCACTAATACTTTTTAAACATTTCTCCAACTATTTATTTCCACATAGGTTCTTCATCATATTTTCCTCGAGTTCCTACATTGCCTCTTCCATCTTATGATTTCTCCATAGAACTTTTACCAGATGAGTCACCCAGTTTCTCAACACTTGAACATTGGTATGAAAAATTATGATAGGCTCTCCACAATAAGATAAATTGAGTTCCAGTCCTAATTCTTCACAGGTGAGTACATGCGTTGGGTCAAGCGTGTATTTTTTCACTGGATATATGTGGATCACAACATGAACTATAGAGAGACTAGGAAGATTTTCCTTTTGGTAGAATATGTTCATGTGTCACAATGGTACCTCAGGAATTTTTCAAAATCATCTAATTCCTTTACCCAAAAACTACTCATCCATCTTGGATTCTATTGATGGAAGCATCGATGCATCAAAAAAAATAGTTATTTCTTATATATAATTTTGAGACATCATATTTAACATGTTTTTTAGAAAAATTCTCCATGTTTCATCTTCAAATATTTCAAAATAATGTTTTGGTAAATCAGTTTTCATATATCCCAAAAGACATAAATATATAATTTGATATATATATGCTTCTCAAAGGTCTCCCTCTTCTAAAGCATCTAGAAAATTATTTATTGCATCATAATTTTGAGAGGAAGTGGATAATTTGAAAAGACCTTGATGGAACTTCCCAGGCTTAGCATGGTAAGAAAGTTGAGAGCGAAACATTATCCCATAGTCGGTACTTTATCCTTGAAATAATCGTGTTATTCTAGAGGTATTGGATGTCTCATAATGTTGTTTTCATGTAACTTGGACATTTGAAAAAGATTCAACATCATCTGTTCATTCCTTCTGGATAATAACTGTAAGTAGTTCTTCAAGAAGAGAGAGAAGATTTATTCGTGATCTTGCTCCCTCTATGTTTCAACTAAAAAAAATAAAATTCAATTAGGGTTTTTGAATACTTATTTAATAAGAATGTAAAAAAATTTGACATAATAGGATAATCTTGTAATTGAACAATATATCCTAACTTGGGGTACCCTATGTTAAAATATAGGTTATCCACTATCTATTTTCCGACATATATTCTTATGGGCATTTTTTTGTATTCCCTTAATAATGGTTCATACTATTCTTGTGAATTTACCAAAGCATATCCCCCGGGAGTGTCGTAACCAAGAGTGCAGTAATGCCCATTGTTGTGCACCATTTCTCATTCGAGCCTAGCTCAAAGCGGTGTTTTTGAGTTTTACCCCTAGGTACATCTGTGCCAGAGCCGCCACTACCTGCTCGTATCTATACAAGGATGTATTTCTTGGAAAACTCACAAAATATCTACAATACCAAAATTCTAGTATGTTCTTCTATACTAATACTCAAATTCTCTCTTAGGGCTATGTGATGTAATCAGAGATTATCTAAATCTAGTTTCCACAGTTTGTACTAAACTTCCTCTGATTCCAACTGTAACGCCCCGACCCCAGTTACCCAGAGTCAGTGCTTTATTACATAACATTGGCATGATCACAAGAAAGATAATCTCTCGAAAGACTGATTAGATTAGTAGCCTTGGAATAACTAGATACATTAAGAATATTTACATTAGATAATAAAATTAAAACTACAACAACATAGTCTTCATAGTCCACACTCATACTATCCCTTCAGGTCATTCATAATTTACTTCTTCACAATCCTGGGGAAAATATAACATTGGAAGTGGTGAGATCAGATTATCAGTAAGGATAACAATGAACCAGAAGCTTTAATAGATAAGAATTAACACTTATGTAAAAGTATAACAAAAACAAAATCCTTTTAAACTTCAACTTCAACATAGTATAGAAAAATAATAAAATGAAATAATTCCATTTACAAATTCACAAGGATATTCTACTAAACGAATAATCACTTGCAATATCAATAACCACATTCATGATGATGGAATGCATAATGCCAGACTATCATAACCACATAGCCAAGGACTCGTGAAAAGACTACAAATAAGATTTTTCGAAGGCCTTGTGCCAAGATAATAGTTTGTCTCATGAGACCTACCGATGTATCGAGGAGTTATAGTGGGCTCCACTCGTCCATTACTAAGTCTAATACATTCCTCATATGAAAATTTTGAAACATAACATAAATATTCATATTAAAACTAGCATACGAAATGTCAATACTTATCCACAAGCCATGAATGGTATAAAAATAGCACATCCACAGTCAATCATAACTCATTTGATACAATATGGGAGATTGTATTGTATCATGTTATCTCAATCTAGAATAATGAAGGATATTGACATAGATTAAAATAATCATCAAAACCATTTGAGAGAAATATCCCCCTTTTTCTTGAAATCATTTAAAAGTCACACTATTGGTCAAGAATCCATTTAAAAAGAGATTTTTGAATCAAAGTGTCACATACCACATTGAAACTTTTAAAGGAGTTTTATTTTAAAACTTTAATGTCCATATAAATAAATCCTTAAATCCGTTTTTAAGACATGGACAATAATGAGCACGATTTAGATGAATAAGTCTTTAAAACATTTAAAAATTGTATTTTTGTTAGAGTTTTTAACCAAAATAGAGACACATGAATACAAATAATGGAGGTAATAAAAAATTTGTAATATCTTGAGAATAAAGGTGTTCATGATATACTTAGTTAAAGTACATTATATACACCACATAAAAGTGATTTGGTTTATAACAACAAATAAGTCTCAATGGAATGTAAATTGAGATGAAATCTTTCATAGAGCCCGTATCCTTAGGTTAAGGATACATCAATGACATAATTATGTGCGAAAAATATAAATTCACTAAATATGATTGGATATTCAGTGTAAAAAAATCAAAGGACATTCACACATATTCTTATAAAAACAATGCCAATGAATTGGATGTTTATCTCAACAAATCGAGATTGAGTAAAAATTACTCTAATCAAGTTCATACCGATGACTTGAGAATTTATAAATGGAGGGATTATGTGTATAAAAAGTATATCCACAGAAAGGGGAGTGGAAATTATGACATAATCAAATGAATAGTTATTCCACACAAAATCTTGGAGTAAAATAATCAATGAAGTGTGTGTAATGATGAATGAGTGGAAATTGAAATTTCAAATTCCCTTATTGATTTGGTAACTTATGAATCATACAACCATGAAAGAAGGATCATAAATTGATGATGTAAATAACCATAAATTAAAGTATATTACACATTGAATACAATCATGGTAAATACACATACACCACATGCAAATAAATAAGTGGTGAACAATGGAATTCTCACGAAATTAAGAGTGAGATACGAAACCCATTACTTTGTACTTTTTCCTAGGTCGACGATAGGTTAACCTCTTGTATAATGGTGAGATAATTTTTATTGAATTATAAAATAATCATTTACATTAATATGATATCATATATGATCTTTTAACATTGATTTGTTAATAATATCTTAGTATTATCATCATTTCGGGTGTTAACTTACTCGTTTTACTTTATTTTCATTTTTTTGTAAGTGATGTTTGTTATGGATATCATGTATCTTATTCATATACAGAATTATATCAAGTCCTTAAACATTATTTTTAAATCATCAAATGATAATTATACTTGAATGGATCCGATGGATAATGAATCTCATCGCTTTCGTGGAGACGGTAGTGCGTACGTACGGATGTGCGACAATATCATTCTTTTGATGTTAAAATAATATATAATTGGATGGTATATCATATAGACAAAATAATTATCATGTAATATTTATTATTTACATGAATTAAACCTCATTATTATAACCAACCAAATAATAATTTATTTAATCACAATTACACCACGACGTGGAGATGTTAAGCCGTACGTACGCACGTATGGTGACATGTCATTCAAAGGATGGATAGAATACTGAATATGGTTGTACCATATTTATAATAATATTACAGTATATATGAGATACTAGATTCATTAATTTATAATGGTAATAACAAGTAAAGAATAAGTTGAAGAAGAAAAGAATTTGAAAAAGGGTGGTAAAAACATTACCTCTTCTTCAGGTTCTTCCTTTGGATTTGATCAAAAGGGCTCCATAGCATGGCTTTCGGATCAAACTAATGCCTCTAGGTTGTATTTAGGGATGTTGATAGAGTATTTTGGCAGGTTTTGGCCGATCCAAAAGGCTTTTAAGGTGTTAGGTAATGAGAAGGGGGAGTGCACTTTTATAATAGGGGTGAGGGGCACCTTTGGAAAAGCTAAAACTATTATTTTATAATAAATTAATATTCGGTTTCTAATGGCTCCAAAGTGGATTATTTAAAGTTTAAGGTGGGGATACGTCGAAAACCTCTCAACCAATAGAATTTAGACAGGTTTGGGTCATTATATTAACCTTATCTTTAAGTATTAACGCTTAGTTAGTTAGTTTCTCTATTACAATGTCTATTTCTATTTTTATATTATATGGTTAATAAACTTACTATATATAACCAAGAGACCCCCAAGTGGTCCATTAATGATACAACTATAATTCTATATGTCTCCTGGACGAGCATAAGATTTTTATGAATTTAATATCAATTAAGAATATAATATTTGTTTTAAAAACTCTTTTATGTCAATTTCGACACTATTCAATAATTGATTTTTGTGAAACTCATAACGAAATGATTACTTCGAAAAAAGTCAATTAAATAAATTCTGATATGTCATATTAACCTTGATCGTTAGTGTAATTCAATAAAAGTCTTAAATTATATTTAATTGGGTATTTATAATATCAATTCGTTTAATTTTTCATTAATTTAGTAATTACATCATCACCATTGTGTAATGAATAAATTAAATTATATAATGTCTAAAAATTATAAATAAAATATCATTATATATGAAATATTTTTACATTTTTAATGAATATAATAGTCTAAAATATAACATAGATAACCCTATGTAACAATTGTTTTTCTAAAAGATATATGCTTGTGTCATTTTTGTATTCATTTTAACTTAATTAAAATAATGTGTGCCTATCACTTGCATGTGGCTCCATGGGGTCCCACAATCAACCCAAAGATGATGACGGTAGGACATGTATCAAAAAATAAGGTTAGGACATTTTTAGGGTAATTTTGTATTATTATAATATTATTTTTTAACCCTTATTTACCGGATTTACCTTTTAACCATGGTAAATAAAATATTAACCGAAGTAATTATTCAAAATGTCTAAAAATAAAAGTTACATATTTACACAATTTTAAATCCTGATTCCAAATATGGAATCCATTTTTCCAAATTCAAAACACAGAAGTGGCAGAAATTAATTTAAAATTATATCTCGTTGTTAAATCAAAAAACACGTTTTTAAAAGATAATAACTATCAAAAGATTGGCACTTGTTTATGTCTCGATTAATTGTGAAATTCTGTCCAATGAAAAACATTGAATTAAATGGTAAAAATATATTCTAAATATACTTTAAAAGAACTCAAATTCATAATTTATCAATATTAATTATTTTGATTAAAAAAGATGTTTTTAATTAAAATTTAGTAATTTTCACAATTCATCAAAATATAAAATTTATCCAAAAAGTACCAAAACTTCACCCTAGGCTAATTTTGATATTCTGAATCAAAAAATTAAGTCCATTTTGAGAGATAAAATTTATAAAATTTCAAAAATTAAGTATTACTATTCATAATGGCTAGTTTGATTGGTTGTGGTGTGTCAGAATCTCAAAGTTGCGTACAATGCACGCCATTGCATTATTCAAAGGGAAATGTACAGTGGAAGCTTGGGGTGTTACATTAATAATGGAAAAAACTAAAATCATGAACAACTTTAGAGAAAACATGTCTAATGAATGTAGTTTTAAAGAATGAACTTAAACTAAAACGCACACATTCACCCTTTCAATAAAAAAATAACCAATGTGTCACACTGATGAGCATAAAGTATCCAAGGAGCACTAATATGGGAGAGGACTCATGGGTGTTTGATAGATTTGGCCCATAGATATTCGTGACTCTGTGAAACATGGCTTAGAAGGCCACGACCCTCAGAAAACGTGGATTAGAAAGCCACGACCCTCAGAAAAGTATACGTTTAGTTATTGTTGCATTCATCAATCCTGCAAGGAGAAACATGGCCAAAGACACCCATGTATCACTATCCCACTAGTTTATGCCAACCTACTAGGTACCTAGGCTTCCCGCTTGGTGCTCTAGTAGTTCAGAGTTCATGTCATGTCATATTCATATACTCAAACTAAACAAGACACCACACACGCCAAAACGACTATTTGAAAATAAAAAATCCATTTGAAATAATACACACAGTAAAATGTTTTCCCAACACATTCCACACTATTGATATAATCTAATAAACCAAATTAAAATTTTATAATACAATATAAAACAAGGGTCATAGGGTTTTACACACACAAAAGTAACTATTTATAAAATCACAAAACATTCTAACATTGCATGCACTCAAATTAAAATTAATGTATGACCTGTACCACCCAACAGTTTGATGAAAATCATTACACCACATGTAAGAAACATTTACACAAACTATAAAACCTAATTAGCCAAAAACAAAAGCTCATGATACAATTTCAATGAAGTAACATGGCATCACCCATTAACCCACACAAAACCTTATTTTATGAAAAGATGTATATGAAACTATGTAAAAAATATAGTTCACACTAATTGCACAACATAATAAGCTAACCACACAATTTAAAATTCAGCAACATCTCGATATGATTTGTAAGCAGAAAACACACACATAATATGAACATGCTTTCGAATAATTATGATAAAATCAAACATCAGAGAAGATCAATCTCTTACAACACAAATTAATTACATAACATAATAAATTTATTAAACTTTCATGTTCATTTAAAAATATAATAGTTGGGTGTGGAACCACCAACTTGGAATGTAGAAAAAAAATTACGATCTTGGTGCGCAAAATCAACCACACATAAATCGCACTGCAACAACACAATTAAGCCCTAAAAACAAGCAATTAGAGAAATTAACCCATAAACGAACCATCTAAAACATAAAACCCTAACCTAAATACCTTAAAAATGGATGAAAAAACTCTTCAATGGTGAAAACACCTATGAAGTGGGTGTGGGAGGCCGGTTGAGTGAGACGAGGGGTGCTGGAAGGGGTGTTATGTCGTTTGATGTCTCACCGGATGGAGGCACAAGAAAAGAAGTTGCAAAGGTAGATTCAGAACGAGGCTGGTTTCAGGGGAAAGGTGCATGAATGGGTCATCGGACAAGGGAAGGAGCACTAGTCAGAGTCATTATTGGTGAGAAGACGGAGAGAGGGAGCACCGACCATGAGTGGGAGAGCAGCAGATAAGGGTTTGGGGGGTTGTTTTGTGCAATGCTATGGAGGTGTGGGTGTGGGTTGTAGGGACGGTGTGCGAGATTCTCCGGAAGATGTGAGGGAACCAGAGCAGGTAAGGGTGTCGGCCAAGAGGGATGCTGATAGGGTAACGGTGCGATGGGAGAGGAGGGCTGTGAGGGAAAAATGGGGGGGAAGGGAGGTGAGGCACGACCCACCTAGGCAGAAGAGTGAGGGAAAAAGAAAAAAAAGAAATGTAAAATAAAAAAATATAAAATGAAAAGAAAATAAAGAAAATAAAAAAGGATAAAAGGAAATTGAAAACAAAACAAAATCCAAAAGTGAAATGGCAACATAATCCATTCTAAAAAACAACATCAATAACAATAATGATAATAATAAAATAATAAAAATAAGTTAATAATTCTATAATTATATCATCAGTTTAACATCCATGAAAAATTTAAAAAATCAATTGAAATTATAATAATAATAATAATAATAATAACCTAATTGAAAAATTAACGTAAATAATCATAATATATATAATAATACTAAAATAATATTACTAGTTACAAAATAATTGCATTACTCGCTGAGTCCAGACACCTCACACTGACATGTACAAGGTCGCGACATAGTTGCACGCCAGTGAAATAATATTTTTAATCATAATCATTTTCTTATTAATGTTGAGCACCACACTTACTCGCACGCACTATCGTTCACCTGTATAAGATCCCAAATATCATTTAAAAAGGAACCAGTTCAAACCACAACTCAAAAGTAAGACCCAAAATAATTAAACTAAAATAATTCATGGTCAAGGTACATAACTCTTTTGAAAAGTGATCAGGCATCGAACAAACCATACCCGTGTGTTTCCCGCAACTAAGCCAAATGTTAAATTTTTTTTCCAAAAAAACACAAAAACTCTCGTCATTCCCGGTATGCACCTCCATGAACAAATAAAATCAAAAAAATTATTAGATATAGGTAAAAATTAAAATCATTACATACGTGTGATGTCGAGGTGTGACAATTCTCCACACCATTACACTTTCTGCCCACATAAAGTCTCAAATGACTGGCTCAACCAAGGTTTCTAGGTGAGACTGCGAAGACCCCTATAATAAAATGTCAATCGCCTGAAGACCCGATATTCAAAATATATATGACCTAAAACTCCAAATATCTCAAAACTAGAATCTCCAAGAAAACCCACCAACAAAAATGAATTCAACTCCAAACTCAACTACAACATGGAACACCCAGTCCCCAATCTTATGGATCCCTAGGGTCGCTCGAGATCCACAAGAACACTCGTCAAGAGACCCATTACCCGAGCTGCCAAATTACCATGGTCAAGGCTGATTAGAGCGGATGTAAGGGGTTTCCCCGCCAAGAGCACTTTGAAGACAATTTTTTTCTCAAAAGTTCATCCTATCGTGGTATCTCCACCATATTATAATTCTTGTCAAAAATTGGTCCTCCATATCCAAACGACTCTAGAACCAAGACAAATCTAGCACTGGATTGACCCTTCAAACACCCTATGTTTAACCAACACAATATGGGAGATCAGCGACACCTACACTGGGACTCCCCACCATTTTAAATTTTCCGAACACCACGGAACACGCACGGGCATTCCCAATTTAATTTGAGCAATACAGAATGAACCCTTTATCATGAACCCGCTAACATGGGCCAAACTGCACAGATGATTTACACATTTTCCAAACTCCACCACATGAGATGGATTTGATAGAATAAACCTCTAACTAAGAGGAAAACTAGACAGGCACACATTAATCAGACAAGACAAAATCATCTCAGAAACGATTATAATTTCAACCCATAACCAACCACAAGATGGTTCACAGAGCACTTCTACTGGCATTACAAGAATACGGGTTCTCCAAAACACTTTAAGGGCCAAGAGTAACTCCCACAAACTATGACTAAAACAAGGATACACGGCCTTTATAACCATCAAAACAAAAATGAAGCCTTTAGAGGTGATACCACAATAAGATAATTTACACATTCTCCATCACGTCACTATGGACTTCTGTCAGATCAATCCCATCCCACACCCGATGAGTTTGGGCTGCGTGCATGCTTCGCCCCAAGACCTATGGTTTGGGAACTGATTTCTGAAGCATCTATTGCCTCGCAGTCATAAGTTGACCAGCTCTAAATGGAACATTCTCCACTAGAAAAGAAACCTTCATACATATCCTTGTGTCCCGAGCGGCCACTCCATCATCATATGAACTAAGAATTTCAGTGACTGACCTAGGGTGTCTGACTGACCACACTAGAGGTATGAGATTGAGCGGTCTATCAAACGTGTGACACAAAATGATGATAGGGGCACTCCATGAACATGTCCTTTTGGGTCACACTCTTCATCGGATGAGGGACCTACTCTTACCACAGTATAAAGAGGACCAACAACTAGTACGAGCTTTAAACTGACAGTTCCACAGTACCATATTGGACCATGGTAGTAGCTCATTAGAAAAGTTAATACACCTCCTTCGCCACCAATTGAGTGGTCGAGCATCTACGAGATCAACCACTTTCCCTCTGCTTCACTACTTTAGGTTCATCTGTTGAATGAGTCTAGTCTTGAGGATCGCTCATGAAATCCTCATTTGCAATGAAAATGGAATGATCACCATTCACTAGTTTTTTGCCGCTCCACCATACGTAAATGAGACATTCTTAAATCTGCACAAAATTTGGATTTCCTTCAAATCCAAAGACACTCCTAACATTCTCAAATAAATAAATGATATCCAACTGGCCTCGACGTCTACGAACAATCTACACCACCGAGCAGATCCCAACTCCACCATTCCACTAGGAGTCTGGGCCTGAACAAGAACTGAGAGAGACAAGCTGGAACCCATTGGAAATTTCCTGGGGCATATCCGAATGAGAATGACAAAACCAAAAATTCAAAAAACCAAGAATATCACAAAAAAACACCCACATTCCATACAAAAATCCAATAATTTAAATTTAAAACATCAACCCATTCTTAGAGAAAAAACCTTCTTGAGAAACCAAGCACAGTACAATAAAACCCAAAAACTCTTTTGAACCCATTGCTTACCCTCTATACTCAAAACCATTTCCTGATTTCCAAACCAATTTAATCTCAAAAATAAATTTTAGAGAAAAACCCACATTTCATGAGATAAGAAAAAACCGTAGAAATCAATCACTCACCACTGATATTCCATGATGCCTCGCGAATATGCAATTTTGTGCCACATATGAACTGGTCCACATAATCCATAAATTTTCTTTTAATCACATTCACGTGAACACACGAGCGCCCATAGGAATACCCCTACAAAAAACATGGTTCTTCCACTTTAAAAATAATAAGTATAATAAATAAATAAATAAATAAGACATTCCCAAAATTCTGTAAATTCCTTTTTACAAAACCATTTCAACAATTCAAGGGAAATTTTAAAAATTATTACTATTTCAAAAATGACTCATTTTGATTTCAAAAAATGCAAAACGTTATTTTAGAAATTCATATTTGAGAAATCAAACACCGACTTCAAGAAACATGGTCCAAGAGAAACACACCCCAAATATCATGTCCAACTCATAGCAAGAGAAAAATAAGAACAACCCGAAGGTCCCCTTTCCTTAAAGAGAACACTTTTGAGCCAACCCTAAACTAAAAAAAGACATAAAAAACATTAAATCACTAGGGAGAAGGACTAGTGGTATTGTCTGACACAACTACAAGGTTTAGCAGACCATGCCCTAGGCTAACACCAACCATTAAGAGTGTCGAACCGTACTACTTGGAATCACATTGGTCACTACTCCATGTGAGACCGTGTGCAGTACCGGTTTACTTCAATTTCCATCCCCCATCCACACATAGAAAATCAAAAAACATAAATCCTGAACTACCCATAGTATCATGAGGATCTGAATGTGAAAGTGTTCACGATGCTCTTCATGTACCTACCACTAGAATCCAGACAGTCATATCCAAAGTCTACCTAACACCCCAAATAACAAGAACAAAACCTCCCTTTGATACAATTTTTTAATGAACGAGGAAGGTTCAACATCCAACTCGGTGCCAAACCCAGTCCGTGACATGGCCCGAAGGGAGTTCCTTATCCACATGGGCTGACAGAAGTGCTTGAGTATAAAAAATAAAACATTGGAAAAGTTTACCTGAATAAATAAACATGACACAATAAGAACGATGTATAAATTTAAAACTAATGTCAAAAAACAAACAATCCATTAATCTAGGTTAAAAATTGAACTTTACAACTTGACCTAAATGAAGGGGATGAAAATAATGGAAAAACAAAAAAAGCACTAACTCAACCCTTTGTGCGACATGAGGAGTCGTGTCCTCAAGCTGCTGCCACCAACCTGTACGGGGAAACCAATTCAACTTGAACCATCATTTCAAAGCCTAATTCCATGACCTGGAATACAAAAGAAACAGAGTTTAAATACACCCAAAGGTATATGTAGGGTGTGAGCTAAAAACCCAGTAGGATGCCACCGATAAAATGATACACAGACAATTATTAAATGAAAAATAAAATTGAAATTTTTATTAAAGAAATTAACTAAAATATTGATCAACATTAGATAAAAAACTTTTAAATAATGTAGTTTTAAAAAAACTACATAAATTAAACCCCCCCCCCACACACGCATTCTTTTAAAAAAACCCATGTGTAACCCTGATAAGCGTAATGTAACCATGGAGAACTAATATGGGATATGCCTCATAGGTGTTAGCTAGTTTGGGCCCCTAGATATTCATGTCTTGGTGAAATGTAGATAAGAAGGCTATGACCCTCAGAAAACATGTCTTAGAAGTCCACGAACCTTAGAAAACTTATCCTAAAAGGCCATGAAACTCAGAAAAACATATGTTTAGTTAGTGTTGGAGTCGTCAATCCTGCTAAGAGAAACATGGCCAAATCCACCCCTATATCACAATCCCTCTATTCTAGTCCACCTCCTAGCTACACGGGCTTCCCGATTTGTGATCAAGTGGTTCAGATTTCATGCTATGTCATATTCATATACACAAACCAAACAAGACACTATACATTCCAAAACAACTATTTTCACATACAAAAGCCATTTGAAATTATACGCACACTAAAATGTTTTCCAAAAACGTTCCATAATATTGACATAATCTAATAAAACATTTAAAAAGTTTATAAAAAAATAGAAAAAAAGGGTCACATGGTGTTACACACAAAAAAGTAACTATTTAAAAATTCAAAACACATTCTAAAATTGAAAGCACTCAAATAAAATTTAACGCATGACCTACACCAATCAACAGTTTAATGAAAATTCATTCACCACATGTAAGACACTTTTACAAAAAAACACAACCTAATAATCATAAAACAATGTCTCATGATACAATTTCAAAGAAGTAACCTAGCATCGCTAATTAACACACAGAAAACAGTCTTTTATGACAAGATTCTTACGACACTATGTCAAAAGTATAGTTAACACTAATTGGACAACATAATATTCTAACCGTAGAATTTAAAAATCAATAACAAATTGATATTAGTTTTCAGTAGAGAAAACATACATAATATAATCATGCTACTAATGAATTAATATGGAATCAAACATCAAAGAAGAAAAATATCCCACAACGCAAATTAAAATAAAAAACATACTAAATTAATTAAACATGAAAATTAATTTAATCAGATAATAATTAATAGTTGAACCACCTACTAGGAAAGAAGATAAAATATCATGATCTTGGTGCATACAATCCACCCACTTCAATCACACAATAACAACACAATTAGGCCTAAAATACAAGCAACCAGAGCAATTACACAATAAAAGAACCAACTAAAACCTAATACCCTAACCTAATAACGTTAAAAATGGAAGAAAAAACTCGACAAATGTGTTTTAACCTATGGGGAGGGTATGGGAGGCTGGTTGAGTTAGAAGAGGGTTGCATGAAGGGGTCTTATTCCGTTTGAAGTCTCACCGGATGGAGGTGCAAGCGAAGATGCTGCATTGGGGGTTTCGGTGTGAGGTAGGTTGTAGGGGAACGACACGCGGAAGGGTCATATGAAGAGGGGAGGAGCGCCGGTTAGAGTCGTTGTTGGTGAGATGATGGAGGGAGGGAGCACCCACCATGAGAGGGAGTGCAGCGCATAAGGGTTTGGGGGGCTGTTTCATGCGATGGGAGGGAGGTGTCTGTCTGGCTTATAGGGATGGTATGCAGTATTCACCGGATGATGTGAGTTCACCAGAGAAGGTAAGGGTGTCAGTCAAGAGGGATGCCGCTAGTGTTAGGGTGCGACTGGAGAAGAGGGTAGTGATGTAAAATTTGGGAGAAGGGAGGTGAGGCGAGACCCACCTAGGCAGAAGTGGGAGGAAAATAGAAAAAAAGTAGAAAGTAAAATAATAAGAAAAGAAAATAAAATAAAAATAAAATAAAGAATATTGAAAGAGGATAAAAGGAAATTAAAAACAAACCAAAATCATAATGAAATATGGTAACATAATCTATTATAAACAACAACATCAACAACAACAACAACAAAAATAATAATAAGTTAATAATTCTATAATTATAACATCAATTTAACATCCATGACCAATATAAAATATCAGTTGATATAATAATAATTATAATAATAATAACCTAATTAAAACATTAACTTAAATTATCATAATATTAATAATAATACCTAAATAATAAAACCTGTTACAGAATAATTTCATTATTTGCTGAGTCCGAACACCGTACACAGATGTGTACATGGTCGCAACATAGTCACGCGCCAGTGAAGTAATATTTTTAGTCATTAAACATTTTCTCATTAATGTTGAGCACCACACTCAGTCACGCACACGTTCGCACACCCGTATAATTTCCCAAATTTCTTTTAAAAAGGAACTGGTTCAAACAACAACTCCAAAGTAAGACACAAAATAATTAAATTAAAATAAATCATGGTCAGGGTGAATATCGCTTTAGCTAAGCGATGCGGCTTCGACCAAGCCATACACATGTGTCGACAACATCTAAGCCAAAAATTAATTTTTTTCCAGAAAAACGTGAGAACTCTCTTCGTGCACGACATGCACCTCGATGAAACAATAAAATAAAAAAAATCAGATAACGGTAAAAATCAAATTCATTACTGATGTGTGACGTCTAGTTGTGACAATTTGATTCCATATTTTGTTGGGATTAACTCTTTCCCCTAATATATTTTTGATAAAATAAATTTTTTCACTCAATAATTCAGATATATCCTCTTAAGTCACTCAATTAAAATTAAATATTGAAAAATAGATTCCACAGATAATGATGGAAAATGAATGTTACTGGGACATCATATTATTGATGGAATGGTAGAGGCAGATGGAAACATTCATTGGGATAACAGGGAGGATGAATGTAAGAAGAAACTTTTTGCTGATACCCACCAAAGTGATACATATTTTCATGTTAGTGGCACATTGTATCTAGATATCTTTCAATTGATGTTTTTTAGGGTTTTCTAGAGAAAAGGGAAACTATGACCCCGGTATATCATCCTCTTTGAAATTAAATTTCATATAGGTACAGAATCCTATCTCTTGGAGCTTCAACAAAATCTCTATCAAATCCATAATGTGTTCCATGTATCGATCACGAGGATATACAAAACTAACCCTTCACATGTACTAAACAAAGAGCATATACCCTAAAAAGATGATTCCTTTACAAGGAACGACTGTAATAGAATTAGGAAAACACAAATAAATTTCTATAGAATAGTACCAATTAAATCCTCAATGATTATAGGACAATGATCCAGTTTTTTAAATCTAAACGGTAACATAAACATGAGATGAGTGATATGTATCTTCACTTTTTGTAATCAGAGTGACAAATTTCGAGGTTAAAATTAATTTTATTGGGGTGTAGAATGTAAGAGCATAATTTATAATGGACTTTTTTAAGATAAGTTATATTTCATAAATGGATTGTGTTATATATAACACCATTAAAATAATTTATTATACAAAACATTGGGTAATAATTCAGTACACCATTTGCTCAATTATCTTATGTGAAACGTGACAGTATGTTTTTACAAAACCATGATATTTTTTAATATATTAATTTAAAAAGGATCATTAAAACCAAAATATTAGAATGAAAAAATTAAAAATAATAACTAATTTAAATGTATTTAATATAAATATTATTTTATAAAGAAAAAATAATGATAAATAAATTAAAAAAATATTAGTAATGTGTTTATATGTTTTAAATTTTTTTCTAGATATATTTATTTTTTTTCTTTTCTGAAAAATAATAAAATTAATTTTTGAAACTTTTAGAAATTTGATTTGATAAAATTAAAAACAATTCTCAAATAAAATTTTAATAATGATCTTTGATTGATTATTTTATATTTTTTCTATAATGTTTTATTTTTTTATGAATTTAGATAAAATAATGAATTTTAATTAGAAGCTTTATTTTTATATATCTATTTTTATTTGAAATTTTATTTTAATTTGGTTTTTATGTATATTTAGTTATGTAATTAATATATTAATTCAATTTAGTTCATTTGAAAGAGTTATTTTCGTGAAATTGAATATAACAACTTTCCAATCTTTTTTAACTCTTTAACATTAATAACCTTATTTCTAAACATATCAAGGGGATTAAGTTTAAATAAGTTTTTTCAACCCTTTTATATCAATTTTAAAAATGTATTCAATGTATGGAATTAAAATAATTTCTAATTTATAATATGGTAAATATAATTCTTTATCAATGTTATTTGTGAATAAAATTAGAAATTATTTAAAATGATTATGGTAGATAGTATTTTACATATTGGTTAATATTAGAAAAAATTGAAAAAATTACCCAATACTTGTCTATGTCCAATTGTATTCCCATATATCAACCATATCATAACTATTATTAAAATTTGATCCTTTTTAAAATTTTACTTATGAAAAATTATTTTTTGGAATTCTCTCCTTCGGAAATGATCTAGTATTCTATTCATGCACCTCATAAAACTCCACCCATATCACCATACCTTCAAAACTATAAATACATTTTATATTCTGTGGAATAACGAAATCAATTCAAAATATCCTTCCACTCATCCATGAATACTTACATTGTAAAAAATCCTTATCAAAGAAGTTATTTTATGAAAACCAAAAGGAGATACCCAATTAATAGGTAATGTTCATCAATGAACATTTTTATATTATTTATTTTCTCAAAACACATCAATTTTACATATATTTATTATACAATAAAATAAATTTCTTCAATATAATTATATTTTTTATGTTATGTGTATTACTAAAAACCAAAAAAATTTCAATCAAATGAGTTATAAAGTCAACGTTTGTTTTTATGGTGGACTACAGCCTCACAAACCTATGTTGATAATTATTCAATGACCTCTAATTGAGGAAGGTTATATTGTTGTATGTAATATTTATATATTTTATTTATGGAGTTTATTATGGTATTATTATTCTTTAGTTGTTTTATCTATTATAAATTAATTTTTCCATTATGTTGGAATATAATAATGTCGTTCGTGTGTACGGAGAACTACAACCTCACCTAGCGATGTGATTTGGTCACACATTAAATAGAAATTTTTATGGTTTTTAAAAAAAATATAAATTATATATTTGAATTAAAAATGATCTATTTGGATAATATCTCAAATAATTTTCATTCATTATTTTATACATGAAAATGGAAATAACATTCTAACAATGTACGACCTACTGTCTCGATGAATGTGATAATTAATTTCAAATTTTTATTGTTATTGTTTAATTAAAAATACATATATAAAGAATATAAATGTTATTTTTTTCATTTTTATCAATATTGAATTTATAAAATCATTTTCCATGTAATATGACAGAAATTATAAAAAGACATAAACATATACAAAAAAAGTAGTTATTTCCTATAAAATGACATTAAAATAGAATTTGAAATAAATGTGTACTAAAAGAGGACAGTAAAATCACATATGATATAATATAAATTAATATGGTTCTATAATATAGGTATAATAATCTTATAATCTTTATAATGTATTATTTTAAGATTATATCAAAATTCAATAAATAAGGTATGGGATTCCAATATCACATTTATTTTCTCTAAGACGCAAGCCATGTTCAGCAACCATTTCTTGAATTTTGTCTATATACTTAAAATGGATGTGTTTTATGATTTTATTCATTTATTTATTATTATTTATAGATCCATTTTAGGATATATCATTCATTTTTTCACCATAAAAAATATTCCAAATCGGAAATGGAAATTTTTCTCAATTTAGATTTTTTGAGTAAAATGTTATGTTATGCACATATACTTTTTTGGGATATATTTATAATTCCCCATTGACATGATAAATAAATAATTTCTTCATTTTGGTGAAATTATATGTTTATGTGGCTTTATTCATTCATGGGAGTTATGATTCACTGTTATCATATTGTTAAATTTTTATTTCTAAAATCTCATCTTTTTTAGGATTATTTATAACTGTGATTCAATTAATAGAATATTATGATCCATATTTCGTGAATTTTTCATAATTTCAATCTCCACATATTATTAACATCATATGCATGTATCTGTTTATTATTTCCTCTCTTTAGTCCTTAAATAACTTGAGAAAATTATTTTATAGAAATTTTACATTATTTTCCCCATAGGTGGAAATTCCTTTTCATTTTAAATCCATGTTACATACAAATATAAAAAAATATAATCAAAATTTGAAACTCATTTTCAAGGAAAATTATTTTGAAAAACCATTTTTTAAATGGTTGAAATTATTTTTAATGGTCCTATTATATATTATAATTTATTTTCTAATAAATTGTTTACAAAATGTATTATTTTGTATATTTTTTCAATGTGGGATGTATATTTTTTGAATAATGGATTGGAATTATTTTTTTAAAAAATCAGATTAACGATGACATATGTTGGTAATACTCATGCCTTACAAGGGATACGATCCACGAGTCCCAGTAAAATTATTTCACTAAATGGTTTATTTATTGATGGAATTATGTTTACGATTATATATCCCACCAATACATAGTGTACAAATTTTCATCAATTTAGATATACATGATTTGAATTGGAAGTAAAATCAATTAATCAAAAAAATATCTATAAGGGGGAGTGTACTCTATTTAACAATATATAATTTAAATAGTATGTGAACTTACATTAGTAATAATGTTCTGTAATAGAGAGAGAACCTCATTCAGTAGAGGATATTGTACTCTATGATGGGCTTGGAAGTGATCCTTGACAAATATGAATTGATTTTATATTATTATATAAGGAAAAAAAATCTATGTCTTATACCAATTTTATACTCACATGGATTAAATTCTTGGATTTATTTATTATTCATATCATATGAACATCCAATCTTTATTCCATGATTTAGTAATATGTTATTTTGTATTCATTGAATGCTTTTCTATTTTATGGTCATGTTCTCACATCTTTATTCTCTTTTAATTTTTATGTATCTCCCTTTTTATGATTATTGTAAATCAGAGATAAAACATTATTATTTTTTCATCTGACTAGTTTTTGGGGATATGTATTATATATGGTATTTCTATGAAGTATTATAGTTATTTTGACTCACCGATAAACCACTAGTTATCATTCCATTAAATCAAAGATACAAAGCATGTATTGTCCTCATGAATTATTTTTTTTTTAATATTGTTAATATTTATAAAAATTGATATAATGTATATGTATGTAATTCCGGGATTGTTATAATGGTTTCTAAATACATTAAAAACCTAAAAAGAAGAAAAATATTTTCAATTAATTGAGGAAAAATCATACTTCCATTTTATCTATGATAAGGAATTAAAAAGAAAATATATTTTTGAACTTTTAATGGATTGATCGTGAAATGAATAAAGAATGGGAGGAACAATATCTTTACCAGATGAGTGTTCATATAACTACGCCTGGGTAGAATAAAATGTATTTACATGATAATGAATAACTTCAACAGTAGGTAATAAATATTATAGAATTTATCATTTCATATGATAGACTCAAAATTTTTCGGAATTGTGTATGTGTTAATTCCATAAAAGATTTCCTAAAAGATATGTTAGATATAGATAATAGTTCTTCATTCACAATTCATTCTTAATGTACACATATATATAAATTTCAAAAAGTGTATTTATAGTTTTGGGGAATGAAGATAGATATTTAAATGTTTAAATCACTGGGCATGGTTCATTAAAAATTAAATGACTATAGATAAAAGTAAAATACGATTTTGAACAATTATCTATAATATACTTCGAGTAAAAAACGTAGTCCATGACTTTTTCTTTGAATCCCTAAATCATAGAATGTATATATTGTTATTTAGTATTTTATATATCAGCATATGTTCTCATCACACTTAAATTATAGAAAATTATATTTTTTTCTAGATCTACTTTAAATGATATTAATTAATAACTTCTTGGGATAAATGGAGTACAAATCATATTATATTTGGTCAAGTGACATGGTCTTCCTCACAATTATAGAAAATTATTTAACATGCTCTTGAAATAGAGGTAACATTCACGATGGGTTTCATCCTCTAAGTAATGAGGATCCTAGGAGGACCATTAATACCCTAGTGGATTTGACCATATCATGTTTTATGTATTTTATGTTAGTTCAGTTATGGTATTGGAAGATATTCTAGATTTTGGTGAATAGACCATCAAAAAATATTAAATTGATAAATATATTAATTAATTTTATTATCAATCATAATTATTACGGTTAATTATCAGCGGAAAATGTAATCAACATAATGGTGTTTATTCATTAGATCACTCCCAAGTGGAATATTCTACTCATTTACCTCTGTAATATTCAATATATAAGTGTGCATTATAAATGAATTTTATTATGGAATCAAAACCCAAGAAAAAAATCTTTTTCCAGAGGAGGTATAACCATGACACTATATTTTTTTGGGGAGTCACAACCCTTACAACATGACATTAGATCCTAAGAGTCACAATCTGAACATTGCAGACTTTAGATTCAGGGATTCACAACCCTTAGATCCTGAATTTAGAAAGTGGGAGTCACAACCCATTAAAATTAAAAAAAAATAATGATTTTATTGATTAATATCCTAAATAGATAAATATACGGTGTGTAAGAGATAGTAAAACATGTTACATTGAACTAGAAAAATGATAATAAATAGTAAATTCACATAGAGTTGTTTTTTTAGTATTTTATTAAAACTTATTTTCAATGATTTTTATATTGATGTAGAAAAGATTCAGCACTAGAGAGATCAGGTAGGTGCTTAAAATACGGTGTTTCATGATGTTGCAAATGTATAATACAAAATATTTTTACTCCACACCCTCTTTTAAAAATTATAGTATCAAAGAATGTTAATATGTGTCTCTTAATTTGTATCATTCTATCTATTTTAACCTATAAAAGTGAAATATATATATTATATATTCACACATTATAGATTCTATGCTTCATTCAGATTTTCAAAATAAATTTATTCATGAATATTCAAAAATATCTCCACAAAAAAAACACATCACATATGACACTTTATTCATATAGAATAAATATCCAATAAAAGAATACATTATAATTTGAATAATTCATCCAAAAAATTCTCTAGAATAATAATATCATGAATTATTTAAATGACCAGATTATATTCATCTAAACCATGTCAATCTGGTTATAGATAATTTCCATCAAAAGCCAAATGTAAATTCAAATATTCAAAAAAAAATAAACCTTAAATCACCAAATTTATGTGAAAAATATGTTGATATTATTTTTAAATTTTATTTATAAATATTCCCCCACAAATATATAAAACTCTTTGATAGTAATCCTTATATTTAACATGAAATTATCCTGTACAAAACCTATTGAAAATAATCTATGTATATGCATCGAATCAGTTTATTAAAAAATAAAAAAAATGAATAGTATAATTAAAAATTAAATGTTACATAATGTAGGGTATGGATAGTATCATTGAGTAGGGTTAATGATTTTTAATTCAGTGTATGGATGATGGACATTAATTTATGGTTGATGAACAATACTTTTCACTATTCCGGAAGAGTACTCTTTCGTGTGGATAATGAACAACAATGTAGGGTTGACTGACCATACATTTCACTATTCATTAACAGTAACATAGCCAATGGTTTGAATAGTAATGTAGGGTTTCTGAAACATAATTTTCACTAATTATTCTGTAGGGTTCCCATACATTGGGAAAATAACTAGACAACATACTTTTATAGAATTCAATGAATTTTTAAGGGCTCTAAACACTAAATTGTTTAGTAGTAAAGAAGAATTGTTTTTAGATAAAATTATAATTTTCCCAATTAATAGGGATTCAAATAAATACCACATCTAATGTTCTAAATATCATCAACTAAAAAAAGCAACAACATTCTAGAAAAACAGGAATTCTAAAAAATCATATTTGAACGTCAAACAAGTTAAATACAATCAGAATGACCATTTTGAGCATCAATATAAATTAATGAAATAAATATAAAAATGTTGGATTTAAATAAAATCATGATACATTTGAATCATATTTATATATATATATATGTGTTTTATTAAAATAATTATTATAATTTTTTTTAAAATAAAAGATGTAGAGTTTCTAAAACTATAGTAGCAAATTAATCGAAATTTTAAAGTAATAAAAATTTATTTTCAGACTTCCTCAAAAATAAATGAAATGTAAATAAATATATTATATGTCCAATATGATGTGATTAATAGAAATAAATAAATTTTATTTGAATAAATCACTAAAAATAGATATAGGTTTTTAAATAAAAAATAACTTGTAAAAAATAAGTAATCAAACAAAAGAAAATAATCTTGGCCATAAATTTTATAGGTGGGATAGGTAAAATTATTTATGTAGAATTTTATTCATATAATAATGGATTTATGTCAAGAATAATGAGGGATCCTTATGAATCCATTTATAGAAATGAATTGTATAAATAATTTTTTTTAAAATGAATTTGTATAAATAAACATACAAGTAACTAATATAGATTATGAAATGTTAGGAAGAATAGATTCAATAAATAACACATAATGGAAGAATAATTATCCCATAAAAGATATGATAACAATCATCTGGAAGTTATAGAGTACAAAGATTTTGAAAATTGTTTTTTGTGAATTTATACATGAAGAATATTATCTAATTCAGGAAAAAATGATATCTAATTCCTAGTTATATTTTCAATATTGAGATTCATGAAAAAATGATATACTAGATTATCATTTTATTCTTCCTCCAAACCCCACAAATGTTCGTAATGTTATCCACATGTTCTCTTGGTGAATTCAATAATAGATCATTGACAATTAGTATACTCATAGGTTATACCGCTATATAATTATCAATATTTGAGGAATAATTGATGTATATTTTGGATCATTGTAATGGCCTGGACCCCTTTAATCCATTATTTGTGAAAATTATATGTTTGAGGTATTTTGGAGAGTCACAGTGACTCTTTTCATGATTTATAATAAAATATAGGTTTTCCAAAAGCAGATTGCATTAGTAGGTCATGTCAGTAGGTTTCCTTGATTAATCACTATTATGGGGTCACATCGGTGACTCACTATCTCACGGTTTCCACGTTGAATCATTGTCGGTAGGTAGCGTTAGTGACTCGTTGTCAGGGGGTCGTGTTGGTGACTCACTGTCGGTAGGTCGCGTGAATGACTCGCTATCGAAAGGTAGCCTTATTGGGTCATGTCAGTTACTCATTGTCAGTAGGAAGCATTGGTTAGTTTCATTGATGAATTGATGTATGCAGGTCATGTCGAAGGGTCGCGTCGATGACTGATTGTGGGAAAGGCACCTTGGTGGGTCAAGTTTGTGGCATCCTATAGGTGAGTGGAATCAATAAGTGGCATCCATAGCTAGCATCAATGAGTAGTGTTGGTCGGTAGCATCGATGAATGTCATTGGTGAGTGGAATTAGTGAGTCAAATAATTAATTTTCATCATTGACACACCCTATGGTGGTTCATCCATCTTTTCCTAATATTCATGTTCCTCTCCCCATACATTTTATTTGATTAAAATTGGATTTAAATCATTTTTTGACCATTTATGATGTTTTTTCAAAGGTTATTAATTACATCCTTAATATCTAAAAGCCCCTAAGACATAGATACACCCAATCAGCATGGTAAGGGCCACAACCTGACTTTTAAGAACGTTGAAATCTAATCCATATTTATGATATAGGATCTAGCTTTTTCTAAACCTGAGATACTCTCTTCCTTGAATCCTTATTTTTTGGTACAGCCCGATCCATTCTTCCCTATGTATTCATGTTTTGTGAGGTGGAATTTGGATCCAATTTTACAATTTATTCCATAATTACATTCATTCAACCACAAATTTTTTGTCATGGAGGAGTTGTTTAACACCTGTAGTTCCATCTAGGTTTCTATAGTCTTTCATTATATGTGTAACATGAAGGGTGGAAAGTCTAATTTATCATTGTGGATATTGCTGGATTCAAATTTACATAACATAATAAATGAGTATTGGGGAGTATAATGATGATATTTTTTCTTTTTTCTATTATTATTGATCCATGCTGTGAATTGAGTTGGTCATATGTCTTCAAGAAAGTCATGGTCATTTGTGCTCAAAGTATTAACACCAGACTCAATAATACAGGTTATTAATATTCTATTTATTGTATCTGAACATGAAAATATGATTAGTAACATATATCTGGTTAATTAAATGTATTCCCGATCATAAAAATTATTATATGATAAACCATAATTTAACCAAGAGCAATTGACGAATGAATGTTAAATATGTTTACACATTGCATTTTTTTGGATGTGTGTGGATATTTTATGACTCGTCCTTTGTACAAGTTATGAGGTGCTTTTTTTGACATCATAATTGTATGTGTGTATGGTTTAATGGTTTTATAGAATCTGTGATTAATATATTACTTGATTTTGGAATGGGTGATCGCGATTTTGTAGTGGGACTACAATCAGGTTATTTTTTCCTATTTCATTTGGCATGGTGTGGATATAGTGCAGGGCTGCCGAGTATGGTTATGACATGATATGTTGGAGGTTTCTATTTTTAGTTGAGGAATTTATCCTTTGGTAGGGATTCATTACATTGAATAATTATAATGAAAGTGGTTGGTTTGGGTTATAAGTGGGGAGAAGTGTGAAGTGGGATTTTTTATCAAGTTTTCCTTCATTTATTTGACATGGTTGTGAAGATGGTTATGTGTTGTGGTTTCTAGACTAGGTCTATGGGAAGGATAAGATGTAATTGTGAGGCTACAATATGTGCTGGTTAGATGTGATGTGGTATGTGTCCTAGGTGTGTATGGTTGGATATTTATGTGGTTCTTTCGAAATAAGTGAGAGTTCCTAGATGTTTTCCATTAGGTTTTGAGAGCGTCTCATAAATTGGAATGTGGTATAGGGTACCCTACCATCGATGTGATTACTATATTACATTACATGTATTTTTTTATTTTGTGATCGAGAAGTTGGTGATGATCCAGTGGATAATATAACTTATTGGGTGTTTTTGGTATTTATTGTTTCCCTTGGGGGAATTAGTATTTTTATCCACTTGTTTACGAGAGACTATGGTTTTCACCACTATGTTTAATTGTATTATCACCCTACAAATATTAATCTATTTTTTGGAATCTGGGGGACCAAAGATGTAACATCCCAGGTAAATAAAGAATAAAACATTTTCATATTTATTAATATTTAATAATTAAATATTAATTTTAGTTTAAATGGGTTGCTATGTTCGATAGCGTACCTGATACCCAATAGAGAGTTTCTTTGAAATCTTACGTTGCACGCTAGTAATAAAATAATATTATTTTAAATGGTAGTTAACACGTAACCATAGTATTGGCGGGAATGAATAGAAATAACTAAAATAAGATTATATATGTTTGTTATATGTTTTTACATTTATCAAATAAAGTATAGAGGCTTAAAATACGAAAATAATTCAATTTTATGCATATATACTCTAATTTTCACTAAAGGTCCACTTATTGCCTTTTGATGGCGAACCATCATTAAATATAGTTTTGGTCACTCTTATACATTCTATTGGACCAAATAAAATTTTTCTTTAGAATCGGGACATCAAAATTTACTTTGTGTAAATTGTTTGTATTTTTCCGATAAATTTCATTTTTTAATGAATAATGAAAAATGTTGTATTTTAATTCAAAACCTCTCTTTAATATAATATATTAATATGATTATATTATCTTTTGAATTGGTTTTGAAGAGAAATTAGAATATATTTTTACCATTTAATCGAATAGTTGTCCTTGGAATTAATTTCACTTTGATATTGGACTTAAACTAGTGTCAATCTATTGATATATATTGTTTCATAAAAACACGCTATTTGTCATGACTTCGGGAAATAATTATTAAATTAATTAATGTAACTTATAAGATTTGAATTTTTTAAAATATAAATAATTTTTGAATTCGGAATATCAAATATATCTTAGGGTGATGTTTTGGTATTTTTCTGAAAAACAAAAATTTTTAATGAATAGTGAAACTACTAAGTTGTACATAAAAAAATGATTTACAGTTTAAATGAAAATATACCAGCTCTGTGTTTTGAATTTCAAAAATCCTACATACATGGTTTTCATTAAGATGTAAAATGTGGTTCAATGGGACTAATATAATTTTTTGGTGAATAGTATCTTTTACGTTTTTAATCGCGATTAGAGGTAATTTGTGTAATTTATGGTAAAAATAATGTTTTAATAATATGAAATGACCTTGAAACATGTCCTAACCTTATCGTATATGTCATGTCCGACCAATACAATCCATGGGTCAAATTGGGGACCCCATGGAGCCACTTTGGTCAGAAAATGACATTAATAACTTTTTATTTAAAGTTATAATTAAAATGTCAAAAACCAGAGTTGTTTTACTAAAACAATTTTTACATGATGTTATACATTTCATAATTTTTACTATAAATATTCATTAGAAAGATAAAAATATTTCATACATCATGATATTTTTTTTTATAATTTTTAGACGTTAAATAAATTAAATTATATATGACACCATGATGATGCAACGATTACCTCATTATATAACGATTTAAATAAAATGAAAAGATAATGTACAATCTAAGAACTAAACATGTCAAAAACCTATTGGATGGGTGGATTTCGAACAATTATCACCTTATCCTAGAAATATATAATTTTTGGACCTTTTAAATCTGAAAAGAATTTTATAATAAAGTATCCTTTTATAACTTTCCAAGAGTGCCCATCCTCTCCTCTTATAAAAGGCCCCCAACTCTACCACCTTACCCACACCTCTCAAGCCTTTGGGTCAGCCACCCCTGCTCATAATGTCTCCCTACATCCCTCTCGTACTCTTAGAAGCCTCACTTTGGGGAGAAAGCTTCCCATGGAAGCCTTTGAGCTCAAATAAAAAAGAGTTACCTCTTTTAAAAGTAGTGTTTTCTCTTCTGTTCTTATGTTTTATTTCAGTTCTCCAACCCCCTAAAATTTTTTCATTCCTTAATTTTGTAACAACACCAGTATCATCAATATACTAGGATGTTTTCATAAGAATGATATGAGATACAATTACATACACCTACATCTAATGGTTAAAGAACATATTGTTTCTGTGGATGGCGAATTTCTGCCTCACGAAACGATGATTGTTCAACACTCATATAACACCTTCAAAGGTGGCCATTAAGATGTCACTATATTTATATATGATATATAATATGTTTATGTTTTACTTAAACTCTTTTATTTTTAATTTATAGCATACTGTTATGGTTTCCATTATGGGTAAACGCGATATCTTCATTTTAGGAAATGCGGACTACCGCCCCCTCAAAGTGATTTGATTCATTGATACCATATGTGGTACGTATAAAGGATAACATTAATGATATTATATATGATATTATACTGGAATTTTGATATAACTGTATATTATTATGATTTGACTCCATTAATAATGAAATAGAAATGAAAGTTGCGTTCATGTGTACGTACGGCTTACCGTCTACATGAACGGTGCATTTCATTTCTTACCTCTAAATTTTATGTAATTTTATAAATTCATGTAAATACTGTATATATATGATATATATGATATCTACATCATGAATATAATTCTGGATATAATGGATATTTTACCTCATGAACAACTTGTAATTATAAAGAGTTTATTTTTGGCTCAACTACCAATGATCGACAAAATGACCATTATTAACATAAATAATTACATAGTGTTCATAACATGGAAATAAGTGATAAAAAAGGAATAATATACTTGAAAAAGGTTCTTGAGCAAGTAGAAATTAACTCGCGTTTATTATTCAGGAGGTTAAATAATGATCGAGTCAAGTCGGACCCTTGGTATGGAACTTCGTCTCAATCTCCTTTCATTGAGGCATATTTTTTTTATACACAACTTTCTTTTATATGGTGTATAAACCCATTTGACTTTTAATTTTATTCAAAAGGAATCTTTTTATATGAAGCGTTTTACTAAACGACAAAAATGAATGATTCTTTTAACGTACGCGGTGACAATGACATTTTCCGCCGCCGTGAGTATTATTTGGTCTTTGGAAACCTCAAGAAGCCGTAATGTTTTTTAAAATGAATAAAATACAATATACTCTTTTATGTATTTTGGTATTGAAAATGGTTTTTATAATGGATTTGTTATGTCAATATATTTATGTGATATACTGTGATCAACGTGTGGAAATGTTTTCTTTCCATTATATTTGTTTTATGTCTTATGATTTTATAATGGTACTTAGAAATTTTACGGGTGGTTACGTGATAAACCATATGATGGGTGGTCCCACGAATACCAGGATGGGTGGTTAAGTTATAACCTCCAATACATTGGGTATGGAAGTCGGCCATATGGCTATTCCATTAAGTGATATGTGTGGAAGTCGACCGTATGGTTATTACAATTAAGTATGTTTATGTCCCAAGATACCTTTATATGTTTTGTGTACATTATATGGGTTTTATGGTAATCTTTTGGTTACAAAAGGGTAATTAATTATCTTTTATTCATTGAAGATTATTTTCATCTTCATAAAGGTGAAAATTATTACTTTGATAAATTATTCATGGTTTACTTGTTATTTTGAAAACTAACAGTTTTCCTTCATTGTGTATCCCTTACAGAGCTTTTTATGCTCACCCTAAGTTTTTTTGAAATGTTTTTCACAGGACATAATGTGGAATGCTTTCAAGTATGGGGTCAAGGGAAAGTCATGCTATATAAAACATGGAACTAAACATGTTTCTTTTTAAGAGTTTTTATTCTATGGGAACTTAGTAGAAGTGTCTACTTTGTAATCTTTTGAGATGTAATAGTTAATATCTAATTCTATAAAACTCTAAAACTAAAAATATCCTTAATGGGAATTATTATTTTAATTCATTGTTATGTAATCTTTAAGGCTGGGGCCTTATAGTTGGTATCAGAGGTCCGTTTAGATTACTTTAGGAGTTATAATTATACTAAATGATTAACCAAAAAATATTATTATGGAAAATTTGAAATGATATAGAACTTGAATATTACCATGTTACTTCATCTAAGACATGTTTGTTCAGAATGTTTTTCCACAGAGGAAACATGGAAGTAGTGCTTGGAAGGCATACAGAAGGAAATGACCTTCCGAATCAGCATCCTGAGATGGTTAGAATTGGAACTGAATAGTTTGTTGCAGTAATGGCATAGTTGACTCAAGACATAAATGGTGGTGGTATCCATGCACGATATCAGCCATATCAACCACAAAGGAACATGTCAGTGGTGGAACATTTCATGAGGAAAAATCCCCCATCATTCAGGGGATCATCTGACCCTGTGCAAGCTGAAGAGAGGATTAAATAACTGGAGATGATTTTCGATGTCATGGGGTGTTCATAAAAACAAAAGGACAGTCTATCAATTTACCGTTTTGAGGGTGAGGCATATCGGTGGTGGTCAATGGTTAAAAATATCAGGGACGCTGATGAGATTGATGCTCTCAACTGGGATGAATTCAAAGGTATGTTTCCTGAGAAGTATTTTCCTATGGCTGTTCGACTTAGTATGGGGAAAAAATTCATGGAATTTAGGCAAGAGGAAGACTCAATGGCTTCTTATGAAGAAAGGTTCACTCGTTTGGCTAGGTATGCTCCAAATTTTATCCGTGAACTTGATAGTAAAATCCATCATTTTTACTATGGATTAAAGACATAATTTTGAAGGGCTTTAGCTTCTCGTGAGTTCAAAAGTTATGAAAAGCTTGTTCGATGTGCTGAGAAGGTGGAAATGGAGTTTTCTGATGATCAAGTGTTCTATAAAAACTAGCAGAAGAAGAGACCGAGGTGGCAGGAGAAAGGAAAGAATTCTTCAAAAAGGTCTGACGATAAGAAATCTATGTTTCCAGTTTATGGAAAATGTGGTATGAGGCATGCTAGGGAATGTCTTCTGAATTCTGGAAAGTGCTACTGATGTGGTAAGATGGGACATAAGGCTCATGATTGCACTTAAAAAGATCAGGGTGATGGTTAGCACAAATTTCATTTATAGTTAGTGAAATGTTTTAAGTGCAATGAGATGGGTCATTATTAAAACATGTGTCCGACAAAGAGCTTGAGTGATGGGAAGCAGTTAGACTACAAGCAGAAAGTGGTGGTGAAATCTATTGCAACTACTTCAGCAGATGTCGAGCCATAAAATTAAGTTTTATCAGGTACTTTGTTTGTTTTTCAGATTATGCCAGTGTGTTATTTGATTCGGGGTCTACACATTCTTTCATATCTGAAAACTTTTCTAGTAAAATGGGAATACCATCTCAAGAAATGACTCCTGAACTTGTGGTAAAAACACCAGGGGGAAATATTGATGCAAAAAAAATTATAAAAATCTTCATATCCTTATCCGTGGAATGAAACTACTTGAAAACCTTATTTTTTTACCTCTAGTAGAGTTTGATGTTATCCTAGGTATGGTTTGGCTCTATATTTACCATGATAAGATTTAATGTAGAGCTAATGAAGTTTCTTTTCAGAAAGACTTTCAGTTTGTATACATGTTTGAACCCTTGCTGTTGATAACATATCAAGAGGCTGAGAAAGTTGTAAAAGATGGAAATGAATGTTACCTTGCACATATTGTTGAAAACAAAGGAGCTGTTCAGATTAATGATCTGCTAGTGTTAAATGAGTATCCTGATGCTTTTCCTGATGAGTTTCCTATAATAATACCAAATCGTGATGTTGAATTTACTATTGACTTAGTTCCTGATGCTAATGCAACTTCAAAACCCCCTTATCGAATGGCTCAAATTGAACTTCTAGAGTTGAATGATCAATTGCAAGATTTATTAGAGAAAGGTTTCATTCGACCTAGCACATCACCATGGGGTGCTCCTATTTTTTTTTAAAAAATAATGATGGTTCTATGAGACTTTGAATTGATAATAGAGCCTTGATTAACATCAATGTTAAGAACAAATATCCTTTTCCTCATATCGATTATTTGTTTGATCAGCTCCAGGGAGCTCAGTTTTTTTTTCAAAGATTGACCTGAGATCGGGGTACCATCAGTTGATGGTAAAATAAGTAGATGTTTTGAAGACCGTGTTTTGTACAAGATATTTCCATTATGAATTTGTAGTAATGCCTTTTGGGCTAACCAATGCACCTACTGTATTCATGGACCTTATGAATAGAATTTTCCATGAGTTCTTAGATATGTTTGTGGGTGTTTTCATTAATGATATTTTGGTGTTTTCTAAAAGTAAATAGGATAATGAAAGGCATTTAAGGGTTATTTTTCAATCCTTAAAAGAAAATAAATTGTATGGGAAATTGCGCAAGTGTGAGTTTTGTTTGCAACAATTTTCTTTCCATGGTCACATTGTTTCTAAAGATGGGATAACTGTTGATCCTACAAAAACAATGGTTGTTGAAGAATGGCCATGACCCACAAATGTAACTGAGATTTGTAGCTTCCTTGGTTTGGCAGGCTATTACCGAAGGTATGTTAAAAAAAATTTCATGGTTATCTAGTCCAATGACTAAGATAACTTAGAAGGGTGTTATGTTTATCTAGACAAATGAATGTGATGATTGTTTTCAAAAACTGAAAAAAAGATTGGTGAATGCTCTAGTTTTGTCACTACCTTCCAGGAATGGTGAGGTTGTTATCTACAGTGATGCTTAAATTAAATGACTTGGTTGCGTCCTAATGCAGAATGATAAGGTAATTTCTTCTGCTTCACGACAGTTGAAAAATCATGAGGTAAATGACCCTACACATTATTTGGAATTAGCTGATTTTGTCTTCGCTTGAAAAATTTGGAGGCATCATTTGTATGGAGTATAGTGTGAAATATATACCGATCACAAAATTTTAAAGTATATATTCACTCAGAATGAATTGAATATGAGACAGAGTAGATGGCTGGAATTAATCAAGGATTATTATTGTACAATTCATTACCATCTGGGAAAAGCAAATAAATTGGCTGATGATTTGAGTCAAAAAGTAATGCTTCATTAACCATGATACGTTTGGAATGAGATCCTTTGGTTTTTGATTTGATGAAAATTGGAATAGAAGTTGTTGGTGTAGGAAGTTCTTATGTTTTGTTTCAGGTATCAGTGAGATTATCCCTATCAGACAGAATTAAGAAAGCGCAGAAGAAGGATAGAGGGTTGTAGAAAAATGTAAAGCTGATTCAGACGGGTAATTTTCATGAATTTAACATTTATAGTGATTGTTTTTTGAGGTTTGGGAAGAGATTATGTGTGTCTAGTGATTCACAGCTGAAGAATGAGTTGTTATGTGAGGCTCATAGTTTCCCATTTTCAGTTCATTCTAGCAGTACTAAGACGTATAGAGATCTTCCAGAGTATTACTGGTGGGATAGAATGAAAAGAGATATTGATGATTTTACTGTGAAGTGTTTGATTTTTCAGTAGGTTAAAGCAGAGCATAAGTTACCGAAAGGGATGCTTCAACCTTTACCAGTGCCAGAGTGGAAATGGTAAAATATATCAATGGACTTTGTTGTGGGATTACCGAGGACATCTCGAGGTAATAATGCTATCTGGGTTATTTTTGATCTCTTGACTAAATCTTCTCATTTACTTCATCTTCGAGATACATTCTCTCTAGATCACATTTCTAGATTGTATCTTAAATAGATAGTCAGGTTGCATGGAGTTCCCCTATTCATTTTATCTAATCGTGATTCCAGGTTTACTTCTAACTTTTGGAAGGGCCTTCAAAAGTCGTTTGGTATTGAATTAAATTTTAGTACATCTTTTCATCCGCAGTCAGATGGGAAATCAGAATGAACAATTCAAACTTTGGAGGATATGATACGTGCTTGTTCTATGGATTATCAGGGTAGTTGGGACCATCATCCTTCTTTGGTTGAATTTTCATATAATAACAGTTTTCATTCGAGTATACAGATGGCACCGTTTGAGGCAGTATATGGGAAGCGGTGTCGAACTCCAGCTTTTTGGGATGAAGTAGGTGAAAGGAAGTTGATGGAACCAGAATTGGTAGAAGAGATGGCAGAAAAATTTCAGTTAATTCAGAAACACATGAGAACAGCTCAGAGAAGGAAGAAGAGTTATGCGGATAACCAGAGGAAGGATCTATCTTTCGAGGTAGGTTATCATGTTTTTTTCAATGTCTCACCATGGAAAAGTGTGATGTTATTTGGTAAGAAAATAAAGCTGAGTCCAAGGTTCATTGGACCATATGAATTCTAGAGAATGTTGGATCAGTTGCTTACCGAGAGGCTTTACCTCCGAGTTTATCTCAGGTACACAATGTTTTTCATGTTTCGATTTTGAGAATCTATATTCCAGATTCATCTCATGTAGTGAGCCGGAGGTAGTTCAGTAGGAAGAGAATCTCTCTTATGAAGAACAACCAGTCGAGATTCTTGACCGAAGAGAGAAAGTGTTGAGAAATAAGGTAATTGACTAGGTAATTTTTTTGTGGAAAACCATATGGTTGAAGAGGCAATGTGGGAATCTGAAAATGCTATGAGGGATAAATACACCCCCTTATTTTGATAAGTGAATAAAATTGCGAGGATGCAATTCCCAAAAGGGGGGAAGGATGTAACATCTCAGGTAAATAAAGAATAAACCATTTTCATAATTATTAATATTTACGAAGTAAATAATAATTTTAGTTTAAAGGGGTTTCTATGTTCGATAGCGTACCTAATACGCAACAAAGAGTTTCTTTGAAATCTTACGTTGCACACTAGTAATAAAATAAAATTATTTTTAATGGTAGTTAACACGTAGCCATTGTATTTGCGGGAATGAATAGAAATAACTAATATATGATTATATATGTTTTTTAAATTTTTTTACATTTATCCAATAAAGGATAAAATCTTAAAATACGAAAAGAATTCAATTTTAATCATATATACACTAATTTTCACTAAAGGTCCACTTATCGGCTTTTGATGGAGAAACGTCATTAAATATAGTTTTGGTCACTCTTATACATTCTAATGTACCAAATAATATTCTTCTTTAGAATCGGGACATCAAAATTTACCTTGTGTAATTTTTTGGTATTTTTCTGATATAGTTCATTTTTAATGAATAGTGAAAAATGTTGTATTTTAATTCAAAACCTCTTTTTAATATAATTTATTAATATGATTAGATTATCTTTTTAATTGGTTTTAATGTTAAATTAGAATATATTTTTACCATTTAATCCAATTGTGGTCATTGGAATTAATTTCACTTTGAAATTGGACTTAAACTAGTGTGAATCTTTTGATATATATTGTTTCATAAAAACACGCTATTTGTCATGACAACGGGAATTAATTATTAAATTAATTAATGTAACTTATATGATTTGAATTTTTTAAAATATAAATCATTTTTTAATTCGGAATATAAAATATAGCTTAGGGTGATGTTTTGGTATTTTTCTGAAAAACATCAATTTTTAATGAATAGTGAAACCACTAAGTGGTACTTAAAAAACAGATTGTCCATTTAAATGAAATTTTACCACCTCTGTGTTTTTAATTTAAAAAATACAACATGCTTGGTTTTCATTATGAAGTATAATTTTGTTCAACGGGATTAAAATAATTTTTTTTGGTGAATAGTAACTTTTATGTTTTTAATCACGATTAGAGGTAATTATTGTAATTTAAGGTAAAAATAATGTTTTAATAATATGAAATGACAATGAAACATGTCCTACCCTTATTGGATGTGTCATGGAAGACCCATACAATCCATGGGACAACATGGGAACCCCATGGAGCCACATTGGAAGGAAAAGTATATTAATAACTTTTTATTTAAAGTGAAAATTAAAATGTCACAAACATGTGTTGTTTTACTAAAACAATATTTACATGGGGTTATACATGACATATTTTTGACTATAAATATTCATTAGAAAGATAAAAAGATTTCCTACATCATGATTGTTTTTTAATTTTTATACATTAAATAAATTATATTATTTATGACACCATTATGATGCAGTGATTACCTCATTATTTAACGATTTACATAAAATGAAAAGATAATGTAAAATCTAATACCTACACATGTCAAAAACCTATTGGATGAGTGTATTTCGAACTCGTATCACCTTATGCTCGAAATGTATAATTTGGGGACATTTTAAATCCGAAAAAACATTTTATAATAAAATAACCTTTTATAACTTTCCAAGAGTTCCCCTCCTCTCCTCTTATAAAAGGCCCCCACCTCTACCACCATACACACACCTCTAAAGCCCTTTTCTCGGCCAACCCTTTCCCATTATGTCTCCCAACATCCCTTTCTTACTCCTAGAAGCATCACTTTTGGCATAAGTCTTCCCAAGGAAGCCTTTGAGCTCAAATCAAAAAGAGTTACCCGTTTTAAAGGCAGTGTTTTCTCTTGTGTTCTTATGTTTTATTTCGCTTCTACCACCCCATAAATCTTTTCAATACTTTATTTTGTAACAACAATAGTATATTAAATATACTAGGATGTTTTTATATGAATTATTCAAGCTACACTTACACACACCCACATCTAATGGTTAAAGAACATACTGTTTCTGTGGATAGCGAATTTCTGCCTCACGAAACGATGATTGTTCAAAACTCATATAACACCTTCAATGGTTGCCATTAAGATGCCACTATATATATATATGATATATAATATGTTTATGTTTTACTTAAGATTCTTTATTTTTCATTTACGGCATACCTTTATGGATTCCATTATGGGTAAACGCGATATCTTTATTTTAGGAAGTGCGGACTACCGCCCCCTCAAAGTGATTTGATTCGTTAATACCATATGTGGTATGTTTAAAGGATAAATGTAATGATATTATATATTATATTATACTGGAATTATGATATACCTTTATATCATTATGATTTCACTCCATTAAGTATGAAATAGAAATGAAAGTAGCGTTTATGCGTACGTACGACTTATCGTCTCCATGAACGATGCATTTCATTTCTTACCTCTAAATGTTATGTAATATTATAAATGCAAGTAAATACTAAATATTTCTGATATATATGATATCTACATCATGAATATAATTCTGGATATAATGGATATTTTACCCCATGAACAACTTGTAATTATAAAGAGTTTATTTTTTACTCAAGTACCAATGATCGAAAAAACGACCATTATTAACATACATAATTAAATAGTGTTCATAACATGTAAAAAAGTGATATGAAAGGAATAATGAAGTTGAAAAAAGTTCTTAAGAACGTATAAATTAAATCATGTTTATTATTTAGGACGTTGAATAACGATCAAGTCAAGTCGGACCCGAGGTATGGGACTTCGTCTCAATCTCATTTCACTGAGGAATATTTTTTTATACACAACTTTCTTTTATACGGTGTATAAAACCTTTTGAATTATAATTTTATTCAAAAGGAATCTTTTTATATGAAGCTTTTTACTAAACAACAGAAAGGAATGTTTCTTTTAACGTGTGTGATGATAATGACCTTTTCCGCCGCCACGATTATTATTTGGTCTTTGGCTTCCTCAACAAGACATGATGTTTTTTTAATTGAAATAAATACCATATACTATTTTATGTATTTTGGTTTTGAAAATGGTTTTTATGATGGATTTCTTATGTCAATATATTTAAGTAATATATTGTGATCAATGTGTGGAAATGTTTTCTTTCCATTATATTTGTTTTATGTCTTATGATTTTATAATGGTACTTGGAAATTTTATGGGTGGTTACGTGATAAACCATATGACGGGTGGGGCCGTGAATACTAGTACGGGTGGTTACATTATAAACTCCAATGCATTGGGTATGGAAGTTGGCCAAATAGCTATTCCATTAAGTGATATGTGTAGAAGTCGATCGTATTGTTATTCCATTTAAGTATGTTTATGTCCCAAGTTACCTTTGTATGTTATGTGTTCTTTATATGGGTTTTATGGTAATATTTTGGTTACAAAAGGGTAAGTAATGATCTTTTATTCAATGAAGAGTATTTTCTGCTTCATAAAGGTGAAAAGTATTACTTTGATAAAGTATTCATGGTTTACTTGTTGTTTGGAAAAACTAAGAGTTTTCCTTCGTTGTCTATCCCTTACTAAGCTTTTTATTCTCACCCCAGGTTTTTTTTTGAAATGTTTTTCACAGGACTTAATGTGAAATAGTGTCAATGATGGGATCAAGGGAAAGTCATGCTATATAAAACATGGAACTAGACATTTTTCTTTTTAAGATTTTTTGTTTTATGGAAACTTAGTAGAAGTGTCTGCATTGTAATCTTTTGAGATGTAATAGTTAAGATCTAATTATCTAAAACAATAAACCTGCAAAGATCCTCAATGGGAATTATTATTTTAATTCAATGTTATGTATTTTTTAAGGATGTGTCCTTATAAAAGGGGCCATGGTAGGCACTACTTTTATAGGCATTGGTATAAAACTTGTGTCACGGTTTAACCTATATTATTTTTATTTACATTGGAGACACATTTCTGTAATAGATATATTTTTAAAAATTTATGTGGGTTGGATTTTTTCTTTAAAATAGATACGTATTTGAGTATTTTCGGATGATGTATTATTTCACCCAATATAAGTTACTATAAATAGGGTAATGCCTCCCATTTTGTGATATTTTTATACCCTTGGGGATGGATTCCACACTATGGCCTAGTTGAGGTGAGACTCAGGGGACATTATATCTCTTTCTACACTTCCAGCATAAGAGGGGAATCATTGGATAGAGATGTACATTATTAAATGTTATTATAGGTGATTTATGGGATATATGATGTCATCTAGAGTTTGGAATATTTTGTAATGCATGGGTTGGTAGGGAAAAAGTTTTAGGTGTCCTTGGTGTGCCACATAGGCCAGAGATGACCAGTTTGGACACATGATATTAGGGGGGGCATGATCTGATTCAAGGACTCTGTGCCTACCGATCGACCATGTGAGGTAACACCATATTCTGGGTAGAGCCCCATGGACATGTACATGAATCATGATGATTTTTTTATGAATTATGTGTTTCATGTAATTTAAATAATTAATGAGTTAAAAATATTCTTAAAACTAATTCCATACATCATGGGATTAAGTATTCATTGTTAACTCTCCAACTAGGTCACATAGACACCATCCACAAGTTCCACAAGAATTGGAGGCTCAATATGCCAATTTAGCTGATCTGAAGAGGGATGATCCTGAAGAGGAGGACCACCACTGTTAGAGAACATTATGTGCTTTCTATTAATAGACCAGGGTAATGTATGCTGGAACTATCTCATACACGGTGATAGAGACCTAGCTCGGGGAAGAAGATATCACCTTCATCCTGATTCAGGCTCTGATAGAGTACTATGATGTATTCGGGATTAGTCCGATGAGGGATGTATCACATCATTGTGGATGTAGTACCTAGGGTAGACAAAGGAGGTTCATATTCTTTGGTTTGATTTCGAGAAGGAGTTTTAGGATAAATTTCATTCATTGACCGTTATGTATTAAAGATAAAAGATATAATCTCCCTCTAGAAGGGGTTTATGTCAGAATGAGAGATGGGGAATTTGTTCAAGGATCTACTTTACATTGCTCATGATCTCTTTCCATATGAGGTGTCTCAAGCATGATTCATAGCGGATGCACGTTTTCCTTCTATCTATAATGAAACTACTCGCTGCACATTGATGACATACCTAGATCTCCACAAGAAGGAAAATGTTGTTTAGATAATGAACTCAAGGGGATGTAAATTACAAGAGGGGAGAAATTAGGTTAATTTGAAAAGAGAGACTACAAGCAGGTGGTATCAGGAACCAGGTCCATTGAGGTTTTGAAAGTTAGGGAGTCAACATTATTTTTTTGGATTTCAATCATTTGGTCCTTGCTCCAATCTGATAGGTATCAGATGGTGTGTTTTATATATGTATATTTTTGGAACCATTATATTAAATCGTTATTGTTGGTATCACTCGGTATGGGGGAGGATGGTAGGTTTAGCAGCCACCTAAATAATAATTTTGGGCCAAGCCATTTCAGTAGTAGGGATAGAGGGCTCCTACTCCACCAAAGGGATATATACTAGGTGAGGTCTATACTCATGGTGTTCCCTAGGGTTTCTTGAATGATACATTGTTGAGGAGGTGATCATTATAATAGGGGAAGAGAGTTTGGGCATGGTCAGTTTCACGAATCTTTGAAATCAATTCCAGTACGACCAAATTACATTCATGGTGAGATCATCTTTTTTAGTACTCGTGTTATGCTTTGTTTGATTGAGGAGTATTACACTCTTCTATTACACCTACTCAATCCCATTCAGTAGGACTAAAAAATATATATGCTTCATGTACCCTAGATGTTGAGTACGCTATTAAGAGGTCAGACTGTCGTGATTGATGTGTGTCGAGGATGTGTAATAATTATGAGGATTCATCAGTAACATAGGGATATTTTTATACTATAGATGAAATCCTATGATTAAATCATTGGCATTAACTAGTCATACTATTTGATTCCCCTTATAAATTACATCTGATGGAGAGTCGTGTCTTCTTAAGTGGATGGCCAATGAGTTAATTTCATTGGGTATTAGTGTCTTCATATGGATAATCATCATATGAAGCCCATAATTTCATTAATACATGAGATATCTATTGAATTAATGGATTCCGAGATGGAGATATTCCCAACATTGTTTGGTATTTCATGGGTGTCTTCCTTTAAGAGGTTGTAACTTTACCCCCATAAAGGGATGTTTAGTTTGGCATTGTCATACATGCTATTGCCACTCCACTTTTTATGTGTCATTATTGGATGAAAAATCTATTTTGTGGCAGTAACATATTCAGGTGTAAAATATGATGTAAATGAGATATTTATTTCCCACTGTGTTGTCACAGGGTGCTATTGTCTGGTTTTCAAAAAATATGGATGGTGGTCAGTGGTTGGTCAGAGACTTCCAGATGATGAATCTTTTAATGATCAAGAATTGTTACTATCTTACAAGGTTAGAGGATCATTTTGACTGTTTTAGGGAAGTATGTTTGTATTCTATGACCTATATGTGCTTCGGGTATCACTAATTTAGGGTTAAATAGGATGACAACCCTAGGACTACATTAATGTACATGTATGGGCTCATCGAGTTCATGGTTATGGCATTCAATGTTATGAATGCACCATCCATGATAACTAGGATCAGTAAATCTATATTTCATTACTACAAATAATATTTTTTCATCATATTCATCAATGATATCTATATATACCTGACGTCATAGGAGGATCATACTTTGCATATCAGGACTATCTTGGGGGTTCATTAACCCCATCATCTATAACAAAATCTATCCGCATGTAATTTATAAATGGGATAGGTTAATTTACAGGAACATGTGTTTCCACATCGTGGTTTACTAGTGGAACCATCGATGAAAGAAGTTGTTGTTTTTGGGTAGAACATTCAAATACGGCAGAGGTGTGATAATATTTCAGAATAATAGACAATTTTTGAATATTGGTACTATATTTATATCATGTTAAGGCTCTTTTGATGGATCTTACAATAAAGGACTAGGCATCTATGTTGGGTGGGATGTTTCAGGTATCATTCTGCTACCTGATGTGGAAGTTAGTAGTGCTCTTGTGCTCTGGTTGTAAGTGGTGGGGGTGATACTGGAATGGTTTTTTCATGATTCCCATCCAAGATTTGTATTCTTGCTAAGAAATACTGTGGAGTGATCTCTTATGGTTATAGGTAGTTACATTTCCTATAACGCAAATTTTCCACCAATGATATGGATCTATAAGTGATCGTGTTCTCACTAAATTTGTGGTGACATTACCTCATTAGATAGAACTTTGTTATCTTCATACATAAAAAAACATGAGGTATATCATTTCCTTGCATGATATGATATTGTTATTGTAGTGGTGTATGGAGTTTCATCATGTTTAATATTTTAATATCTATTACTCCTTAGGGAAGGGTAATTTTGTGGCTATTGCGTTGACATGGAATTCATATAAAGTGGTTTTTCAGGATTTTGTTGCGACTTGGTACGTGATGGAGTTATCCACCTTACACATGGATGTAGGAGTGGATGTTAGTAGTGTATATCTATTTTATATGATCATGGTGTTCTCTCTTATACTAGAGGTGGAGGAGACTCATTGAGGAGACTCTGAGACATTGGTGATGTGTGGTCATGTTGACCATTGTGACATTCTTGGAGGATGGTCAGCTGATGGTCGAAATCATTTGTTGTTTCACGGGATGCATTTTGTTCCCATGTCAATGTGCTGGTATTTATTATAGAGTTTCATAGATCAAAATTATTGGTACACCCAAGATTTTACAATACATACAATGGCTTAAGGATTTATTTTTGGTGTCATTGAATTATGTTTATAAAGTCATAGTTTGTGTTGAAGTGATTTGTCTTCTAGTAGGGGATGGTTGAGTACCTTGATACCTAAGATTCCTTGAAAACCATTGATTCTCCCATGACTTTGTGGGATTAACTATCAATGGATTTAATCCTTGGATTATCTTGGGATCATGGAGTTTGTGATGAAATATGTGTAGTGGTGGATCGAATAATGAAATTGGATCACTTCATAAGGATCAAGGAGTCGAGTGAGATAGATGAATTGTCACCATGGTATGTATATGGGGGGTTTAGTTGAATGGAGTTCTGATATCCATCATCATAGATCACGATTAAAATTTAACATTATGATTATAGATGGTATTTCAGGATGATTTTGGAACGTATATGTCTGTCACCATTGCCTTCCACCTCTGGCAGATAGGCAGACATAGAGGACTATCCCGACCTCGGAGGACATGTTGACAGAATGCATCGAAGACTTTATAGGATCTTTGGTATGTCACCTACCATGGGTAGGGTTTATTGAAAATAATATCTATCATAGATTAGTTAGAATAGATCCATTCGAAGCCTGATATGGGATACTATGTCATTCACCTTTGTGCTCGAAAGAAGTTGCGGAGGCAATTATTCTGGTCAGCACATGGAGAAAAGTACAATAGTGAAAGAGCATCTTATCCATGAGAGGATGATAGTAGTATATTATTGGTATAAGTAATAAGATAATCATAGGAGGAGGCCACTGGGGTTCATGGTTTGGGACCATGTGTTCTAAACAGCTTCACCTTGGTGTGGGCAGTAGTGGTTGGGAATTTGGGGAAAGCTTTCTTTGAGGTTCATTAGACCCTTTGGGTGTTTTGGGTGTTAGCAATGCAGAGTATGAGTTCGAATTTCTACCACAGTTCGAGAGTATCTTCTACGTGTTTCATTTCTCCCAGCTTTATCTGTATCATCAAGTTGACTCCCATGTCATTTACTTGGGAGAGTTAGATATTGAAGATGATGCAATGTACATATGTAGACAATCAAGATATTGTACTATTGGGGGAAGGTGTTTCAAGGATGGACCATTCCATATTTTCATGTGTTGTGGAGGAATGATGGAGTGTACATAGGAGTGAGAAGATTATATGTGGGTCTAGTACCCTGAGCTGTTTTTTTATTTTATTTTTGATGTTAGGGTTGATCGTATTTTTTTAAGGTGAGTTGTTTCCATATTTTGGGATGTTATATAAAGTCCTCACCATGATCTGAGGAGGTCCAAATTCCTAATCAATATGCATTAATTAAGATGGAATGAAACATTTGATGGTGAGTTGGTGCCACATAAATTAGATAGTATCACAACATAGAGGAAGGAATTTTCTGATTCATGTGACATCAGAGTGTTGTTTTAGTGCTTGTGTGTTGTGTCATTTTGTTGGTTGGAGGTTATAGATGTCATAGGAGGTTTTCATGGATATTATGGATTCACTCCCACTTTCAAAAAAAAGCATGGTAGTTTATAACTGATATTTGATAATGATAGTTGTGTTTTATGTGCATCAAGATCATTGGGATGAATCTCACATGGTGGTTGTTTGGACCACTTATTGTTATAGGATTGGTTTTCAGTTCATGAGGGTAAGAATAGTTTGAGAGGTATCTAATGTAATGGGATGGACCCATATAGTCGATTCCTTTTTGAAAATTCTATGATTAAGGTATTTGGGGGAGTCACGGTGACTCATTTCAAGAGTTTTAAAAATATTATTTCCAATGGTAGGTGGCATTGATAGGATTTATATGTTGGTTATGTTAGGGAATAACTCTCATCAGAAACTCTTTGTCGGCATGTCATGTCAGCGAATCACTATCAATAGGTCGTGTTGGAGAATCACTATCAGTGGATCACATCAGTGACTTTATGTGAGTTGTTCAAATCAGTGACTCGATGTCGGTAGCTAATGTCGGTGGGTCACATCATCTACTCGTTGTCAGTAGGTCACACCGGTGGCTCCCTAATGGTATGTCACTTTGGTGGGTAATGTTGGTGTCTCAATATCGACGAGTTGGGTTGGTGAGTGGAATCAGATGGTAGAAATGGTGAGTTTCATCGATAAGTGGCATTGATGTTTTGTTTTGGTAAATCATGTCTGTGACGTCCCCAATAGTGAGTCGTTTCTATCTTTTTTGCAGTTCTTCCTGTTACTCCCAACTTACGTTTTATTAATTCCAAATTGTGTTTTAAACTATTTTTCACCAATTTTAAAATTGTTTCAAAATATATTAATTATATTGTTAATACTCTAACATCCTTGAGACATTAAAAAATGTGAACCACGTGTTCTTGGTCGTGATCAAACATTTGATTATGTAGAAATTATATCCATTCCATTGATATATGATCTGACATTTTCTAAAGATGAAATCCTCTCATATGTTGAACCCTTTAATTTTCTATTAGTATTTCAATATTCTTTCATCCTCATAGATTAGTGTGTCATGTTTTTTCCTTCAAATAATGATTTACATTGGAGTTCTTAATTATTTTCTTTCCCCAATATTTTGGTGCACGAAGGGTTTATATATCACCATTTTTACCATGTACGGATCCCTTAGTCTTTTTTTATTTTCATGTCATGAAATATGGGTAAGATAATTTCCAATTGTGAGTATGGTTAGATAATTTTTGAAATTATGTAATAAATCAGTGGAGGGGATGATGATAATGATGATTTTTTATCTGTCTTATTTGATCAATGAAGTGAATCATGTTAGAATTTGATCTTGTCATCGAGCATATCAAATTAGTTGTCTTGTTTTTACTATAAATTGTTTTGCAGTGTAGTAGGAATCCTATGGCATCTTTAAAAGGAGAAATAAATCATTAATTCATAAATAATTTTGTGATTATAAAATTGGAATGGTAATTGGATTTTGGATAACATGGTGTTTGGTTATTTTATTTGAAAAAAAGGGATAAAAATAATATAGATGTTAACAAAATTAATTAAACATGCTAATAATTGTGAATTATCATGATGTTTGTCCTTCATCTCTTCAATAGGTAGAGTTGAGACCACTTAATAAATGGTTGGTAACTCACATAACCCAAATATTTCAAATATTATACAAGTATATATCCTACGGTTCATCTGAACACACACAATGATTCAATGAATACCACCAATTATTTATCGAATTGCGTTCGACTTTATAACGAAAACTCACAAAGGAAACACTTTTAGAATTAAATGTGATGTATAGTTTTTTATTTTATTTAATAATGATATCATGACATAATTTTAAATGGAATTGATAGTATTAATGAGATGTCAATTTAATAATATGTACTACACCAACCCCAAAATTAAAAGGGAATTTACGAAAATGGAGAATGATGTAGAAATCATCACATTAAAGGGTACCCCCAAACATAATCATATGATTTGAGCATGACATAACACTACATAACATAATTAATTAATAAATTTATTATGAATAACAACTCAAAAATGTGTAATTAAAATACCATTAAAATACTATAAAATGATGCATGGGATTACATTGTGTTCCTCACCAAGTAACCATAGGTGGTTTAGAAATCTGTGGAAGGGGAGGAAAAAGAATATGATGATGTAGAACTTCCCATATTGTCTAGAACTTATATGGGTGATGAGAGGAATCCATTGGGAAACCATAATCACATAACCTTGCCTCCTAGTCGAACATCCAAATGGGGTGCCCAAGGTTCCATTTTTTTGGTAACGTGGGAGGTGGTTTTAGGCACCCTAATTTAGAGAATCTGCTAGGTAAACTATTTGTTATGGTCATATAGTATAAGATATCATTGAAAAAATATACTATGTTGATGTAAGATAACTTATATATCTCCATGTCAAATTTCGAGACCACATATTTTATTATAATATCTTATATTTCTAAAATAAATTGGAAACGTTTTTACCCCGTATAGATTAATTTTCATGGATATATCAGTTTGGATGGGGATGTTAATGTACAAATTGGTATTTGGATCCTTCCGGAAACATTTCTTCCATGGAGATATGAATCTACAAGATAAATGGTGTGAATAAATATAATATTATTTCCAAATTAAATTCATCATGTCTCATTCAAGGAATCAATTTTCCTATCATTTTTCATCTCTCAAATTCGTATTTGTTTAATATAATTTGTCCACCCATGAAACCTGTTGCAATCTACCTCACTGGAAAAATTTCCCTCATCACTCAAGGAACATATGAATATAGATATATTCTCTTTTCCCAGATTTTGTGTTATTGTACAATATGGTTTCCAAGATTCACAGTTCTCTACAAGAATAAACTAGTGTCCTACTCAAAAGGACTTCAAATAGTTAGTTCTTATGTTCATGGGTTGGTAAGACATAATGATTAAAAATATAACTCAGAAGAGGAGTGTTTAATCACTTATGTAAACACATTTGAAAATTTAGAATTTGTTCACAATGAATGTAGAAAATTAACCCCCCACAAAATGTATCACCTCCAAATCACTATCCTCATTGTCCATTTGTGTGGGTCATGACCATGATGTGAATAATAATGAGTAAATATCATCTTTTTTTTATTTTTTTTATTTTTTAACTTTTGTCTATGTTCTACAAAACTATATATTTTTAACATATATTTTTTTGAGATAAAGAGAGACACATGTGTAAAACAATGATGAAATATTTCTTCTGAACCCACTTCATATTGAAAAAGTAAGAACAATTTATTTGAACCCATAACATTGATTCTATACCTATAATTCCCATATAAACCCCCTCTTACCCACACATTCATAAAAACACGAATTAACACAATATATGGGTAGGTATGGATAATTTTTCTTATAATCTGACTACCAAATATGAATTTCATAGTCTCTAAGGATTAATACTGATATAAATTTCATGTTGGATGAAAATAGAAAATAACTTTACAAAGGTATTTTTCAATGAACAATTACCACTATCATGAATGTAGAATACATGAATTTTATGGCTTCAAATAAAATCAAGGAATGTTCTAGTATCCTTAAATGATCCTAGACACTCAAAAAAGTTTTTAAAAGTAGTAATTTGAAATAAAGTTCTTAGAATGTCTCTCATGTTATGGATTAAAATACTGTTCTATGCTAATGAGGCATGGGATTCAAAAATACATTAAACAACAATGAATGATTTTAAGATTCAATCTCTTGAAAAATATTTCATATCAATATTCATTTGATTTTTTTTGAAAACAATAGAATTTTCGACATAATCATCTCAAGAATGAAAAATAATTTTTGATAATATTTTAAAGATCTATGATTATATAAATAAATAATGAAAATAAATAAATAAAAAATAATAATATTTATTCATTTTTGTTTTTTAAAATCCTAAATATTACGTGTTACCCCAAGCCAAAATATGACACTGTTCTCAATAAAAGTATTTTAAATAAATTGATATGTAAATAAAAGATGGGAGAAGTTAATACTTGTTATATGATGTCATATATGGAATATATCTATTGTATTTCTTCCATGGGGTGATTTGGAAAATCCCCATTGATTTTTTTGAACCAATTCTGATTGACAGTAAACCATTTTCGATTATTCTATATAAAAACATGTATAGCACCAAAAGGATAAACACCATTCAAACTATAAGGACTAAGCCTTCAGGAATGAATTATACTTGGGTGGAGCTTTATCCTAGAATTATACATGAGAACCTTCTCATAGATATGAAACTTATGCTCGTGAATCATCCCATCATGGAAATATTTTATCTTCCCATTAGAGATTCAGGAGCTCTCAAATGGATCACATTGAATTTCATTCATCTCATGAATCTACCACTTCTATTCTCATCTAAATCCAAGAGATTAATAATAAATTGTTTATCATCCCATTATGCATAGTGTTATACCATTACTATGAGGTGAAAATACTTTCCATACTAAATCCTATATGATGACTTTCTTATTTGGGTATTCAAATCTATATGGTATACCCAAAGTGCATAATCCAGGTGAAAAATAAAATCATTCATATTGGGTTGTACTATTATTCCAAGATTCACATAACATCCTGATTTGATAATTCTACTGATCTGATAGTATAGGGGTGATTTAATGTAGATTCATTATGATAAAACTTATTCTTGCAAAGAATATTTTTCATGTAGTGAATACAAATAGGTTATCACAAATCACCAATTATGAATTTAAGTAAACCAAATGTATTGAAAATTTTGGACCTCTCAAAATTAACAACCACTAGAGATTTATTGGTACTAGTGTCCTTTGCATCCAACAATTTAAATTCGTAGTAAAAAATCATTAATATAAACACACAAATAAATCAATTAAGATAAGGATATTAGAACCATTGTCTTATATGAATGATTTGGAGTATGGTTTGTGTTTGTTTTCAATCCTTAGTGGAAGTTCAGAATGTGTACCAGCAAAGAGATCATACAGTTCAAGAAGACAACAGTACTGAAGGTGGCACTGTTTCCCAGTGTTTGCCAATTTTTGAGCCTGAAAAGAAAAAAATGGAGAAAAGTGTTTTTGGAAAACAGACTTTCACGCCATTTACATGGTGGAGAGGAAGCTTGCACGCCATATGTTTTTCAAGATAAGAACATGGAAAAATGGAAACAGAAAAAGGGCCACGCAAGTTTTGGGCTGGTCGCGCAAGTGACCTGCACGCCATGAAGAGACTTGCGCACCGATGCCTAGGAGGATTGGAAACATGCACGTCTATTGTTTTTCAAGAGTATTTTTCAAAATATGGAATAGAAAAGAAGGTCAGTCACGTATTTGTGTGGTCGCGCAAGTGAGTAGCGCGACAAAGGCAGGGGAGGATTATCTGCGCGCCGGAACCTATGCACCGAGGGAAGACTTGTGCGCCACCGCGCAAGGGGTCCATTTTTCTAATAAATAGAGGATCACCCTCCTCATTTGGAACGAAGATCGATGCTTAGATATTTTTTGATATCTCGTCACGCAAGTGGTTGAGTCGCGCAAGGGGTTGTTGGGTTGTGCAAGTAGAGGCTGTGCGCCAGCTGTTGGCTGTGCGCCCAAGGAGATTTGGGCGACAAAGGAAGTGAGTCGCGCGTGTTTGAAGTACAATACGACAGTGTCGTGTAGGTGCTTTGGTGACACTTTCACGCTAATTGGGACTTGTGTGCCGCGTTGGGACTTGCGCTCCTGGATTTGAGGAGACTTCCAAATATTGTTGAAGAAGATCTGTCCTTTTGAAGCTGCATGAAAGATGGAGGATCACCCAGTACCCTTAGCGCAAAGTGAGATTCATCTTCTGGTAAGAGTTGTACTTCAAAAGAGCATCTACAACAGAGGATTCATTCTTATGAAATTATGAAGATACCTTCACGTCTATAAACTGAGTCGGACTTCACCAACGGAAGTGAGCCAGGGGGAGTCAACGATAGTGACCCGAGGGACGTAGTGAGCTATCCCTGAACTTTTGTAAAGATAGTGATCCCGGGATAGAGTGACTTTCCCGAACCATTGTAATCCACAACTAGTGAAGATTAGTGGAATTTTCTACGACCAGAAACATGTCGGTGTATGCTCCTTAGACGAAGCCCTTAGTGGTGAACCAAGTAAAAAGTGTTGTGTCTTCTCTATGCATGTGAATTGTTTGCATTCTGATCATATTCATCATACAGGTTCAACATGTTCCTACCAACGTGGGAACAAGATCAATCACATTAAAAGAAAAAAATTTCAACCTGATTCACCCCTCCCCTCTAAGGGTGTCCTGGAGTCCTTCAAGTGGTATCAGAGGGTAACATTTGGAGGTGTTGAATCTGTCATTTATTGTCATAGAGAATGAAATAAATATCAGGGGAGTCCCTCACATCGATTAATGTAATTTCTAGATCTGTAAGAACATAATGAGATCTCATCTAATATCTCTTGGAATGGATTTTTTCTTTTCTACTTTGCAAGGAATACATGTCACTGATCCAACAGGCATGTCTATGACTGAAATAGATAGGAACATTCTTGATGCAGATGCTAAAGCACAAAAAGCACTCACTACAACCCCTTCTGATCAGATCTACCTAAAGGTGATGAATTTCACCTCATCAAAATCTATGTGGGATAAATTTGAGAATATTTCTGATGGAGAGAACAAAGTGAAGGAGGTGAAACTGCAAGTACTGCACAATCAGTTTGATGATCTGAAGATGCATCCAGACGAGAATGCAGACTCATTCTTCAATCGAATTACTGAAGTTGTTGGAGAAATTCAGGGTCTAGGCGAAGAAATAAAAGACATTGATATTGTAAAGAAAATATAAAGAAGACCTCCACCTCTGTACAATTCAAAGGTGGAATCCCTTGAGGAAAGAGATCTTTCAAAACATTATATGGATGATCTACTGAGCAGCTTTGTAGCATATGAAATGAGAGTCAAACCAGAAGATGCTATGACTCGTGTGAGAATGGAAATGGCATTCAAGGCCATAGAGAAACGAAAAATCTCAAAAGATAGTAGCAGTGAAGATGACAAAGAAAAATAAATTATTTCTCTCATTGCAAAGAAGTTCCAGAAGGGAAAAGGGAAATTCAAAGGGAGGTTACCTCTCGCGTGTTTTCGTTGTGGAAAAGTAGGTCACATTGCCCCTCAGTGCTTAAGAAAGATCAATAATGATGATAGTGAAGATGAATGCTTTGAGAAGCCTCAGAGAAGGTTTGTCAAAAAGGGAGACTTCATATCGAGAAAGAAAATTCAAAGGAAGAGTTTAGTCTGTGAAGATGAAGAAGATGATAACGAATTCTGTGACGAAGAAGAACTAGAATTCAAAACTGGGAAGCTTTCTTCCATGATGGCCACTAATGAAATGTCAGAAGATAATGGTGGAGAAAAATGACTGAGAACATGTGTAGATCCCAGGATGAAACTTAAGGATGCAGTTAGTAAGATTAAGATTAAATGTAAGAGTTGCAATAAGTGGAAATCAATTATAGAAGAATCACCTGAATACGTTGATCAAGTCAAAGCTGAAATTGAATGACTGGAATAATTTGTGAAGGTACAGTTTAAAATAATTGATAGCAATGATGATGTAGTGGATCTGAAGCTAAGAATTGAAGAGCAGGCAAAGGTTATCAATGACCTCACCTCCAGACTAGATGAAAAATCCAAGACTGTTGAGGGTCTAAAGGTGGAATTTGTTACTCTAACGAGTAAACATGAGACTTAATCAATTCCAAAATAATCGAGGAAGAAAATAATGTTTGGAAGATTCTTAGATGAATAACTACTAGCAAGAGCCAAGTGTGGTTCCGACGGGGTTGGAAAAATATTGAGTAATCAAAGACCCGCTTGCATGAGAAAGCGTGCAATTGGCTGTGAGGATGAGACATCAACTATTGGAAGTGAAGGGATCAAAAATAAATATAAGATGAAAGTTGAACATGTTGAAATGTTGCCTAATGTCATGAAAAAGTAACCCTCAATCCAAACTAATAGGAGAACTGAAAATTATCCTCAAAAAATTAGAAATGATAGACAGTATAACTATTCTCCCAAAGAAGATGGTATGAGGAGAAATTCAAGTGAGAAGACATTTCCTCTCATGAAGTGTCAGTTCTGTGGCTATCTGGTCCATACCATGTCATATTGCGAAGAGGCAAGAAGCTATCTGAATGGAGAAGATATAGAAGTTAAACAAAGGAGAACAAATTCATATCATAATTCTTACAGAAGAAAAAATTTCTATGGATATTGTTTTCATTGTTCTAACTTTTGTCATAAGGCTGCTAATTGCAGGCAAAGAAGGGACATTGACACCTCATACCGATGTTCAAGACAAGTCAGGTTTCGTCAGCAAGACAATGTTGCTCTTTCAAACAGGTTTTCTCCTTTAATGGAAAATTTCAACTATGATGAACCTGGGTATGTGTAAGATATAATTGAAAGTCCATCAGTAATATATACTCAATCCAATCTCTCATGGAAGGAAAGGAAGAAGATTGAGAAATCCAACCTTGCAGAGGTGGACCTCAAAGCTATAAAGAACAACAGTACCTGAATTTTGGATAGCGGTTGTTCGTCTCATATGACAGGTAATGTCGACCTGCTAATAGAGATCAGAAGGAAGGTTGATGGTACAATACTATTTGGTAATGATGGAGATATGAAAATCAAATGGAGTGGAAGTACTAAATTATCTAATGGGGAACTAAAAAAGACTAAATTCCTTTATGTAGATGGCCTACGTCATAATATCCTTAGCGTGAGTCAACTCTGTGACTCGAGACTTATAGTTACTTTTAATCATAAAAGCTACTCTATCAAGGGAAATATAGGAAATTCACTTATGAAGGGATGCAGAACAGAAGGCAACTTGTATCAGGTTGATAGTGATGAAAATTTCTGTTACATGACTGTTGAAGAAGAAAACAATTTGTGGAATCAGATACAGGGACAGATCAATCAGCAAGACATGGAGAAAATATCAAAATTTAAAATTTTCATGGACATTCCCAACCTGAAGCGTGAGCGTGAAAAATATTGTGATGCTTGCATTCGTGGGTAGCTGGTCTCCAGTTCATATCATCCAATGAAGAAAAGGGCATCTCACCTTCTTGATCTGATTCATACAGATGTATGTGGGCCGATAAATGTTTCTAGAACTCATGGAGAAATGTACTTTGTCCTTTCTATAGATAATTATAGTAGAATGGCATGTCTGATGTTCATTCACAGGAAACGACACGTCCTTGACTGCATGAAAACATATCGGCGAATCACCGAAAATTATACTGGACGAACAATCAATGTGTTGAGATCTGACAATGTAGGAGAATACACGTCCATTGAATTTGAAAATTATCTAGAGAAGCATGGGATACAGCATGGGGTAGCTGCTGTGAGAACTCCACAAAAAAATGTAGTTGTTGAATGTAGGAATCGACAAGTGAACAACATGGCACAATCTATTCTAATTGAGAGTCATATTCAATGACATTACTAGAAAGAGGCTGTTCAAGCTGCAGTGTACATTCATAATTGAACAAGACTTTATATGGGTGAGATGAAGACACCATATGAATTGTGGGATGGACAGATGCCCTCTTTAAAATACTTTCGCATCTTTGGATTTAAATGCATCATCAGGAACAAAGCAAGAAATCAAGGTAATTATAGAAACAATACAGATGAATGAACTTTCTTCGGTTTCTCAATGAACAGCAAAGCCTACAAGTGTTTTAACAAGCGTTTAGGAAGGATTTTGGAAAGCAGTGATGTTAAGATAATTGAAGAGAAAACAACAAATGCTTCAAGGAAGTCATATGATGATGTGATAGAAAGTTTGGAAGAAAGTGAATGTGAAGAAAATACAAATATAGAAATAGAGGAAGCTGTAAAAAACACTCCGTAGTCACATCATGATGTTGACTCAGAAGAAGAATCTGATGATGAAATTGTGGCTCAAGAGAATGCAACTGAACCTCGTAGTGGAAATCGAAGAGCTGAGATTGATCCATCCAACATAATCGGGGACAAGAGTGCACCCACTCAAACAAGAAGGATGAGGAATAGAACACAATCTGCATTTATGTCAGTTGTAGAGCCATCCTCATTAGAAGAAGCTACAAATGATGAATCTTGGGTGAAGGCCAGGAATGATGAATTAGATCAGATTGACAACAATCAGACATGGGATCTTGTCTAGAGACCCAAATGTCACAATGTGATTGGTACCAAATAGATATTCAAAAATATGTTTGATGAGAATGGAAGTGTCATCAGAAACAAGGCACGACTGGTATGTAAAGGATACTCCCAGATTGAATTCATTGATGTTGAAAAAACCTTTTCTCTAGTGGCTAGACTGGAGTCAATCAGGCTTTTCCTTGCCATAACACTCCAAAGAGGATATAAAGTATTTCAAATTGATGTAAAGACAGCATTCTTGAATGGTGTACTCGAAGAACAAGTCTACATTGAACAACCAATCAGCTTTGTTTCGGGTACTGATGAAACGAACGTCTGCAAACTGAAGAATGCTCTATATGGTTTGAAGCAGGCACCACGGGCGTGGTACTCGCGACTAGATTCATATCTCAAGAAGATGGAATTCAAAAGAGGAGGAGTAGATCACAATCTCTATGACAAGAATTCTCCAAAAGATCAATTTATGGTTCTAGTCAATGTTGATGATATCATATTTGGTGGTAGTAGGCAGAAATCAGTGGATGAATTTGCTAACCACATGAAATCAGAATTTGAAATGTCTATGATTGGGGATCTCACATATTTCTGGGGGCTGTAGGAGATTCAGAAGAAGGAATACACATTCATTTCTCAGGAAAAGTATGCAAGAGAGCTATTGAAGAAGTTTAATATGAAATACTCCAAACCAATGTCAACTCTGATTGCAGTTGGAACTAAACATGGAAAGCATGTGGATGGGGCCTCTGTTGATCCCACCATGTACAGGAAGATCATTGGGATCCTACTGTACCTGACAACGACATGACCGAATATTGTCTTTTCCACATTCCTTGCGGCCCGCTTTCCGATTAATCCAAAGGAGGAACATATGGAGGCAGTAAAAAGAATCATAAGATACATTCAAGGTACACATAACTTCAGCTTATTTTTTGTTGCAGGCAGGGACAGTGAATTATTAGTATTTTCTGATGTTGACTGGGCTGGTGATGTAGTAGACAGAAAATCCACTAGTGGTGGAGCCTTCTGTATTGGGCAGAAATGTGTTGGCTAGCTGAGCAATAAATAGGAAAGTAATTCCCTTAGTACTGCTGAAGCTGAGTATATCTCTACCACAAAGGCATGCACTCAACTACTATGGATGAAGCAACGATTAACAGATATTGTTGATGAGGTAAAGCAACCATTGGTGATTTAATGTGATAACAAGAGCGCAATTGATCTTACGAAGAATCTTGTTCGTAATTCCCGTACGAAACATATTGAAATCAGAAATCAATTTATCAATGAAATAGTTTAACAAATAGTGATTAGAATGGATCATGTTGGAACTGATGAGAAAGTGGCTGATATCCTGACCAATCCACTGTCAGCAACTATGTTTGAGAAGCATCGGTTGAACCTCGGTGTTCAGCCACCTTCCAGTGCAAAATGAGGTTACGCAATTCCCCTCTCCCTGATTATGTAAACTATTTTTTTCTGTTTATGGATATGATGCATGTATTTGGGGGAGATACTATCTAGGGGGAGTATGGTTTGATCTGACCGTTGAAAAAATTACCAGGATTTGGGTTTATTGTCAATGGGGGAGAAAGGAATAAATTCATGCATGTTCAGACTTGTAATACTCCTGTGACATAATTCAAATTCAGTTTCACTTATAGGATGAGAAGGATAAGAAGTAATTCATCAGTCATGTAATGATTCTTGGGAATAATTGAGAATTACAAAACACTGGAAGCCAATTCAATCTTCCAATCTTATTTTTTACACCGAGCATTTCTCACATAGACATAGAGTGTTGGCTGAGTTGATTCTTGCGTTTTTTGGTTTCACATGGATAGAGATCTATTGAATTTATTTTCTGATTTCCAACAAACCCATAGGGGGAGATTGTTGGAACCATGGACTTCAATGCATGATTAGGATTATGGTTTGTGTTTGTTGTCAATCTGCAGTGGATGTTTAGAATATGTACCAGCAAAGAGATCATACAGTTCAAGAAGACAACAGTATTGAAGGTGGAGCAGTTTCCCAGTGTTTTCCAATTTTTGGGCCTGAAAAGAGAAAAATGGAGAAAAGTGTTTTTGGAAAAGAGACTTGCGCGCCGTTTACATGATGGAGAGGAAGCTTGCACGCAATATGTTTTTCAAGATCAGAACATGGAAAAATGGAAATGGGATAAGGGCCGCGCGAGTTTTGGGCTGGTTGCGCAAGTGACCTGCGCGCCGTGAAGAGACTTGCGCACCGATGCCTAAGAGGATTGGAAACATGCACGTCTATTGTTTTTCAAGATTATTACTTCAAAATATGGAAATGTAAATAAGGTCACACAAGTATTTTTGTGGTCGCGCACATGAGTATCGTGACAAAGGCAAGGGAGGATGAGGTGTGCGCCTGAACCTGCACACCGAGGAAAGACTTGCGCGCCACCACGCAAGGGGTCCATTTTTCCTTTAAATAGTGGATCAACCCTCCTCATTTGGAACAAAGTTTGATGCTTAGAGATTTTTCAATCTCTCTTCGCTCAAGTGGTTGAGTCGCGCAAGTGGTTGTTGGGTTGCGCAAGTAGAGGTTGTGCGCCGACTGTTGGCTGCGCTCCCAAGGTGATTTGGGCGAGAAAGGAAGTGAGTCCCACAGGTTTGACATTCAAGACGGTAGTGTCGTGTAGGTGCTTTGGTGACAATTGTGTGCTATTTTGGACTTGCGTTCCATGTTGGGACTTGCGCGCCTGGCTTTGATGTCACTTCTAGATATGGTTGAAGAACATCTGTCCTTCTGAAGCTGCACGAAAGATGGAGGATCACCCGGTACCCTCAACGCAAAGGGATATTCATCTTTTGGTAAGAGTTGGACTTCAACAGAGCACCTACATTCAATAGAGGATGAATTATTATGGAATTATGAAGATACCTTCGAGTCTATAAACTGAGTTGGCCTTCAGCAATGACACTGAGCCCGGGGGAGTCAATGGGAGTGACCCGAGGGACACAGTGAGCTATCCCTGATCTTTTGTAAAGGCAGCGAGCCCGGGACAAAGTGACTTTCCCAAACCATTGTAATCCACAAATAGTGAAGATTAGTGGAATTTGGTACGAACGGAATCTTTTTAGCGTATGATCCTTGGACGTAGCCCTTAGTGGTGAACCAAGTAAAAAGTACTGAGTCTTCTTGTGCATGTGAATGTTTTCTTTCTGATCATATTCATCATACAGGTTTAACAAGTTCCTACCAACATGGGAACAAGATCCATCACATTAAAAGAAAAAGATGTCACCCTGATTCACCCCTCCCCTCTCAGGGTGTCCTGAGGTCCTTCAAAGGCCCCATGAATGAAATCCCCATGCATCAAATTTATCATCAAATAAAATGTTTTTTTGGGAAATTTCATTCCTCTAGGAGATATTCAATATGAATTGACATGAAGTACGTGGAATACAAAACCTATTTGAATCTCTATAATAGGTTGGAAATTAATGGCTACTATCAAGGACCTTTAGATCCATACATTGATATCCAAATTGTCCCCCAAAATCCAGTGTGTGGTAGAAGATCAAAATAGAGTTGAAATCTTGGTCAGGGACCCAGTGACAAATGAATGGGTAACTAAAAATTCTCCACAAATACAGATCATCTAAAATTTTCTACCAAGAATAATTCATATGTAAAAATAATTATAAAGAGCTAAAATCAGGGGAAGACAACATATTTCATGAATATTCACAATGTTTGCAAACCATGTGGTAAGGTCCACTACATCACAATGGTTATCAAGATGGAAGAGATATCCATAGGTGATGGTGTGAGTCACCATTATGGTCCAGTGATGAGGAAATCATAATAATTTGGTCAGCTACCACATTTTTCACATCTAAAATTTCATTAATATCAAGGGAAAACTCCTGGTGTTGTTGATTCCACTGCTTTAGGTGAGGCTTAGATTCAGGTTTCTTTAGGAGAAAATCTAGGGCAACATTATCAGAAAAGGCAATAATTTTTAACCTGATAAGATATGAGTTTAATTTTTCATAGGAAAACACGATATAAAGAAGTTGTTTTTATGTGTTTGTGTATTCTCCATTTTCATAGTCATGGGTACATGAGGCATATGAAATTAGATGAGGAAACATCTCAAGACATTGTGATAAAACATACCCATATACAATTTTAGAGGATTCACACATAATTTTAATCGGAATATCCCACCTAGGTGCATGGATGATGTGAGGAAATTTTAGACTATTTTTTATTTAATTGAAATCATCCTCACATTTAAAAAAAATTATTCACATCCCTTTTGCCACAATAATGACATGGGAAGTGAAATCATAATAATATCTTAAATAATCGATGATAAAAACTAGCATGACCCAAAAAATATTACAAATCACGAACACATTTTGGATATAGAAGTATTGAAATTTTTTAAATTTTTTATTCAACAAATTGAATTACATGTTTTGAAATAACATTCCCATGAACTATCCCCCACTCAACATTGAAATTTCATTTCTCATAATTTATTGTGAAATAATTTTCAATGTGATAAGGGAGGATATAACCAAGGTGAGCCAAATAGTCATCAAATGACGATCCATAAATAGCGAATTCATCCCTAAAATAGTCAATGAAACTCTCAAGGTAAATTGAAAATATACTCAACATGCAATGCAGAAAAGTACTATGAGAAATAAAAATACCAAAAGGCATCCTCCTATATGAAAATTTATTGAATGAACAAGTAAAAATTGTCTTTTATTGATTCTTAGGGTCTATAAGAAATTGACAATAACCCAAATATCCAAGTAAAAAATGATAATGAGACCCAGGAGCATATATTTATATCATCATTTAATTGAAAGTTAGATGATAATGTTTATTTCTAATGTCCTTATTCAATTTACAGTAGTCAATATAGACACACCAACATTTTTTCACACTACTAATTTATTAATTTCATTAGACACTACTTTTATTAAATTTTTTGTATCAAAAATTTGATCTAGGAAAACCGATTTATAAGAAAATAGAGGATAAATTATACCAATAGAATGAAATTTACTGACATCAAGTTTTACAATGCAATGGAGAGTGGGATTCAATGGGCATTGAGCTTACCTTACAATATTATCCTCATTATCCAAAATTATATGGTTCAGGCAAATGTATGGTCTAATCTAAGGAATATCTTCTAAACTACGTCCTTTAGCCTTTTTGAACTATATGGAAATGTCATCCAGTTTTCATAACTGTTTTATAGAGAGGTCATTGGAAATAATGATGGGAATTCATTAATACCCTTAATATAGGTGTTTTTTAAATTAGATGGATGTGTCATTAATTAAAACACTGATGGTTTTTTGATTGAGGGTGGGGATTTAGGTGGCGTGATTCCAGGAAACTATATATCTACTCTTATGAAATCTCTACAGATAGAAAATGTATTGAAATGAGTTTTTAAAATCGCTTACAGTCATGGGTACCTCAGAATGAACACACTCATCAATTGATGAAAAATGATTTTCACTTATCAGAACCCAAAAAAAACTCAAATAATGAATCAAAACTCAAATCATCCAAAGTAGAATAAGTTAATGATAAGTCAGAGTATTGGTTGAGGATCTAATTTTGTGTGTGTGTTTCATAATACATCACTTCAATAGAATATATAGGAAGATTAAAATTCTATTCAATGGGGTTGTTTCATTGCATCAAAAACGTTTAAAAAAATCATTTCTCCCCTAAACACAATGGAAAAAATACCTCTGCATTCATTGATGATGATTATTTTTATTATTATGGATAGCCTCCCATTTGTGAGAGGAGAATGAAAATGTGTTCAGGTATCCTCTATCTCATGAATGTAGAAGACATCAAGGAAAATGAGATTATTCACATTTATAAGGATGTAGGAAACCATTCATGAGGAGTGTTTTTTTCATTAGTTAGAAAGTTTCACTATGATTCATGTCAATTGAATATCTCCAATCTGTAGAGAAGTGTACACTATGTAAAAAAATAACATTATATAAATCCCATAAATATTTCATAGAATATTAATAGAACGTCTCTAAAATGGTGAAAGGTATCATGAATGTTAATGTGTCCATTCATTTTTACGAATTTGAGGTTGAATTGGGGAAGATACATTCCTTCCTAAGTTTACTCTAATTTTCATTTAGCCTTCATCTATAGGTGATATGTTCAATAAACAATTTTGTGTATCATGGGATTCGTTTAACTACATCCTGTAATGGAATTATAACTTCTACCTTTTAAATGTATCAATAATATCATTATCATTCACATTGTCAAAAAATATCACAGATATAAAGAGACATTGTAGAAAATGAAGAGGAATGGTTTGTTTAGTGTAAACATCAATGAAATTTTTTTTATCATTTCTATTTGGTTTTTTAATATTATATTAAATTATTGGTAGGTAAATATAGTTTTCAAGAGGGGACATACATTTTTTGTAGAATAATTGGATGATGAATCTTCTTTACCACTATGAAATTTTATTGCACAAACATTATATTTTTATTTTGAATTACCAAATGTCTAGGATTGTAGTTGTCTAGAACCATGAATCATTACATCATTGATGGTGTTTTCAAATTTTCCTTATTGATATTGTGGGACTAGTATGTCCAATTGTGTGGTCTGTTGGCACCGAATGTTTTTTGATTCCACTTTGATCACAATGTCCTCATGTCTAGGTTCAAATTTGGGAAGATTATAATGATTGTTCTAATAATTTTATTGATAATAAGATTTCATACCTTGGACATGTTAATACTCATTCTTCTCTAGGTAGCTCTAGTTTCCTCCTTGTTAGAATTATTGTAGTGATTTCAACATGGGGTTCTTATTTGGATAAAATGGTTCTTTCATTAAAGGTGGTGATTAATTAAATGGAAACCATGGAAATACTTTTGTACATGACTCAGATGAATCCTTAAGTTTTGTGCACTATTCAGAAAATTTTTTTTTATCATAACAAATACCACAATGTAATGGAATGGATGAATAGTGTGAGTCACCATGTTCTTTATGAAGTTACCTTATAATGGTATGCATCTCATCAGTTTTATTATCTAAATTTGGGTCTAGGGCTGAATAAATTACATGAAGAACTCTTTAGGTTGGTGTAATTTCTATTGTAACAAATTGTTGTGAATATTGAGCCTTTTTGGATATTAATTCATGATTGACAGAGGGATTTTTATCAAATAGGGCACCACCAACTACAAAATCTATCATTCCATGATCTATGGGAACAATTTCCTCATAAGTGTTTTGAATTAGATATTTTTCACTTATTTGTTGGTGGGGGATACTAGATGAATGTCTTTTGAATATATCTCAATATTAAAGATTGGTACCTCCTTTAGATTTCCAAATTCCACATATTCTATTTCTTATTGATGCAGCTTGATATGTGAGGATGAAATTCTATATAAATATTTGTTTAAGGTTATTTCATCCCCAATTATGGTAGGATGATATTTTATCATGTATTTGGATACTCAATCATTAGAGAAAAGGATGGCCCTAAACATAATGATATCCATAGACACATTTTGGGGTTTCATTTTGGATTATGAACGCAAGTTGATACTCTACATCTATGGTGGGAAAATATTTTAAGGATCCATTATTTATATCCATTAGTTAATGATTTTGATTGCGTTAAATTTTACCTTAGTTTAAGACAACATGAGGCTCTACAAGGGGTTCCTCGGTGTCACTTGATTGACCTACTCAAGAAACTCAGATTTTTGAACGAACTATCTTTTCAATTTAAGGGTCAAATTCATGTTTTCTTTCATATGATTGGATCATGAAAATAAGTTGTGAGAATTTTATTTGTAATTTTTTGGGTGAACAGAGAAATGAAAAGATATTTTTATACTACAAAATGAGATAGATTGAGAGATAATAAGAGAAATAGAGAGAGAGAGAATAAACACATAAAAACAAACAACAATAAAAAAACCAAAACCAAAATAATCAAACGTGGGGATGGTGTTCAAATAAATTAGTAATAAGTAAATAAAATAGTAAAAGGGAATAAATGGTATCAGATCCCCATATATGGTGTTAAATTTTGTTTACATTGTCATGCACATGAAATTAGTTTTTTTGGTTATTTATAGAATTATTGTAGTATAGTAGGAACCGCACATCATCCATCGATAGAGCCTCCGATCATGAATTCATAATTATGGTTTTGATTATAAAAAATAATGGAATGGGACACTGGGGAGATTTTTGTTTTGTTATTTAATGAGAAAAATAAAAAAATAAACCAATAAAAATAAAGTGGATGTTATCAAAAGTAATTAAACGTGATCATCCCCGGAAAGACACATGATGGTCATGATTCCTCATTCAAAGAGATAGGGTATCTATCATTTAATATATAGTTTCTATCACCAAGAACCACGCTTTTACTGAGTTTATACTAGGATACCTAATATGGTTCAGTCTAAAACACATAATGACTCACCAAATGAAACTGATTAATGAATGATTTTTATTTGACATCTTAACTAAAACTCACAAAGGAGACACATGAAGAACCGAATGTTCTATCCAGGTTTTTATATATTTTGGTTGTGATACCATTAAATAAATTTACATATCCTTCATAGTGTTTATGAGTGTTCAATTAACCATTATTAACCACACATACACCTCAATTAAAAAAATGATGATGTGGTGTATGGTGTGTGAAACATCATATGAAAGGGTTCCCCTAAAAATGATCATATGAGTTGAGCGTGACACACTAGAGTATAACTCAATTAAATAATAATATATGATGATGAAAAACAATACATAAACATAGAATTTAAAGTACCATTGAAATAATAGAAAACAAATTCCTAGGATTACATCATGTTCCACCCCATTTGATCAAAAGGGGTTTAGAAATAAATTATAGGGGAGGAAGAAGAAGATGTGAAGTAATCACATCCCATAGAATTCTGAACATATACGGAGGTGGAGAGGACATATTTGGGAATATTAAATGTCAAAAACTTTCCTCCTAGTTGAACTTCCTAATAGAGTTCCCACTGTTACAATTTTTAGGAAATGTGGGACGTGGTTTTGGGCTCTTGAATTTCTAAAATCCTTTTGGTCCAATGTTTTTTTAAATCAGAATTTCATAAATCACCTAGTAAAATAATAAATTTTTTTTAAAGAAACATACAATTAAAATCTAGAAACCATATATTTTTATAATTAGTGATATTTCCAAAAAAATAGAGGAAATTTTTTAACCATGGGAATATTAATTTTATACAATAGATCAGTTCAAATGGGCATATTAATGGATGAATTTGGATTGGGATACTTCACGAATGTTATATCCTATAGAGATATGGATCATTTCTCAAAATTTCTTCCATTTTTAATGAATGTATTTCAAATATCAAACAATACAGTGGACATGTGTTCATGGGCTTCTATGCAGTTTGGCCAATTTTCCTTTTGTATCATCATAGGGTCTTGAAATCACCTCCACCTTTAATGAAATAATCAAAATAAGTTAAATTTCCCTATTTAATAGGGAAATTAATAACATTATCTTTTCAATCATGAAGTGATATTTTATATTATAATTTAATATTTTAATACAAAACATTTTTAATACATTTGTCTATGGGTGAAATAAAATAATGAATCATGGTACGATCAACGGTATGACATATAAAAATCGTGGTCGTTAGGGATCTATGTTTCCACACCTGACCCAAGAAAACATTTTGTTATTATTATATTAGAGATATTTGAAAAGGAAAAAATGTGCAATCATGTATATCTTGTAAATAAAATGGATCCCATCGGATAAAACTTGTTTATTAATAACCCTTGATTTAACAATGTGTAATTAATGAACGAGTGTGTTAAATTTGAAAACATATGTCCTTTTTTGGGGTGGTATTTTATTGTGTGTGGATATTTTCTATCTTTTTCTATGTATGGGTTGTATGGTAATTATTTTGGGAACATGATGGTGTGTGTGGATGATTTCTGGGATTATTGTAATCTCAGGTTGAGAGATTATTTGATTTTGGAATGGATGAGTTGGGTTTTGTAGTGGTACTGCAATAAAGATGTGTTTTGTTTCTTTTGTTGGGGATGGTGTGGATATTCTTCAGGGTTTTTTATTATCAATTTCCATTATATGTTGCTCGGTTTTTTTTGTGAGGTGATGGTTTTTTACTTAGTTAAGGTGTAATTCCTTTTAAGAATGATAATGTGAATGGTTTTCATGGGATCTATATAGGGAGGAAGTGGGAAGTGGGGTGTTTTATCATTGTTTTATTCCTCTACATTGATTCATTGTGAGTCATGTTATGTGGTGTTTGTTTTCTAGGTGCCTTTTGGGGGGGATGATATGTAGTTGCGAGGACCATATGTGTTTGGTAGGGATGTGATGTTGTCTGTGGCCTAGGTGTGTGTAGGAGGGAAGTGACGTGGTTATTTCAGAAGAGGTGTGAGTTCCATTACATTTTCATTAGTGTGTGAGAGTGGGTAAAGAGTATGAAGGTGGATAGGGGTGTGCAACCAATTATTTGATTAATATATTATATTACATGACATTCATTATTTGGTGAGTTTGAATTTGGTGATGTTGGGTGGACTGTATATCATGTTAGGTGCTTCTGATTTCTGTTGTTTCTCACATGCATTAGTATACTTCTCCACCTATGGGTTGTAGACTATGGTTTTCCCTAATGAGTGTAATTGTATAATCATTTTATGTATATTATCTATTTTCAAGATTCGTAGGGCGGTGTGGGGACCATTATTAGCATTAGTATTTTGGACAATGTGAAAGTTGATGTGTCACTACTTAATGTTGTTTTTGGTAATAACATTAGAGGCACCTTTTTGGAAAATGCTATATTTTTATGCATTCATGTGGGATGGATTTTCCTTTTATATATATATATATATATTCCGGGAGTTTTTTGTGGTTGATACATCTTATCTCCCAATCATGGATATGAAAAAGGTGCAATGATTCCAATTTTTTAGGATTTGTAAACCCTTGGTTTTGGACTCCCCCTCGGGGGCCTAATATATGTTGGAATCTGGGGGGGGGGTTATTATATGTATATATACATTACCATCTATATAGTGGAATCATTGGAGGGATGGGGTTGTGAAAATCATAGAGATAATGCAGTAAAAAACAAAACAACTAAAATTGTAATTGTTCTGTTGTGAAACCACCACTTTAAGGAAGAATCATAACAACGTAATTACCTAATGAGGTAGAAGTACACTATATTTTTATATAAAATTTATGGAATTTAGAGGCACAAATTTATTATAATAGGTTTATAATTTTACAACAAGATATTTTATGAAATATTTTTTATTGAAATAAATCTTCTTTTTTCAACATGTTTCATTACACGGAACATAGAGTTTTATCGAACAATAATATAGTATACCTTATTAACCGAGATGTCAGAATTCTGGTTATCTGTACGAATAACTATTTTATGTAAGTTAAATGGTTTAAAAATTAATTAAATAATTTAATTGGTTATAATTATTTTATAAATAGATATAAAAATAATAAGAAAATAAAATAATTTTTATTTATAAAAACAGTTGTTATGTGTGCAATGTGTAATTATCATAATAAATTAAAACAATAAATACTGTTGAATTAGTATTTAAAAATTATATTTTTTATTTTCAATCCATTTTTTAACATCCATATAGTATTTCATCTTTGTATTGTATAGGGAAAATCCAATTTCATTCATAAAAATATATATATTTTAAAAATTGTTATTTTGAAATTTCTTAAAATCACAATGCGATTATTATTTATATTAAATTTTTTGTTTTTATACTGATTTTCAAAAATTATATATTATTTCCACTTTTTGAAATATTATTTATCAAAATAAAATTCATTATTGCAATCAAAATTTTAAAATTATCTAAGAGTTATTTTTCTTGAATTTTGGAAATGTTATATTTTTTATATGAACAGTTAAAATATCATTGTTTTATTAGAAACTGACATTTAATTTATACAATAATAATTTGAAAAAAAAATAATTTTTTTGAATCATTTGAACTATAAAAACATTTTGTGTGTCATACTATATTATAAGGATAAAATACTAGTTCCAAATTTAGTGGAAATGGTTAAATGGATCTAGAGATCATTAATATGGTACATACCTATTTTTTCCCATTTCTAGTTGAATATTGTAAAGGATACTCTTACATTATAACTTTTATTATTGAATATAGTTTGTTATTATGTTTATACATAATGAATTATAACTGATAACCCTAACATACTCTATGAATATATGAATTATAATGACAAATTATTTTCATATATATTTAGAAAATATTTTCAAATGGATATTCAAATCATTTCATAGGTACATACATAGAGATTATATTGATTTAGAGTCATTTGTGGAAAATTAATAAAATATACTTATTCCATGAAATATCATCAGAATCCCCAAAAAATATATCCTTATTTGTTAATATTTATAGGAAAACACCACAAAAACCTTCATTTATATCATTGGTAAGGGATACATTTCTAAAGGTAATATTATATACATACTATGGGATAAAATGGGATATTTTCATTGATGATAAAGTGAGTGAATAAAATATTAATAATGGTATGATATTATGAATATATATTGATATGTTAATAAATATTCTACTATGGATTGTAAACACGAAAAATGGCATAAATTTTTTTATTTCCAAATACATGAAACATATTAGTACAAAATCATCATTAATAAATCATGAACCATAAGATCATGTCATTTTTTTGTGGTGTAATTATATCTATAGAAGACATTTTGTATATCATGGTTTTCATTTGTGACCATAAAATAACTATGTATCATGAATGGACATTTTCTCCAATTTTAGTATCAATCATGAATTGTCACATATGTCAAATTTGATATCAAATTAGGAATCATCAACTTTTAACACATTAGATCAATCCCATATACCTATATCCAATATTAGATGAAAAATACAATCCATAATTCCCTTACATATCCCATGACTTATAATAAATTATCTAATGCATTAAAGGGATATATACTTCCCACCAATCAGAATAACAATATTATAAATGTCTAAAGTAAATTCATTAATAATTATTATTATTAGATAGCATAAAAATGAATGTTCTTCATGAAAAATTATCAAATCGTACCCCATGAAAATAAATGAGATTAAAAACATATTTATCATATCATATCCCATGAAGAAAAAGTTTTTCCATATAAATTTCATCATAATATAACCGATGGAAAGTTAATGGGTTTTTATAAATAATATGGTGTATTTGGATAATATCCCTATTAAATTTAATTTAATAACAAATTATTTTTTAATAATATAATAAAAAATAAAAATACAATATCTATGCTAATTTATTGAATAAAATAATGTTTCATAAAAAAACATTTAAAAAATGTTCCTAAAACATTATCAAAATATGTTTCATTAAAAAAAATAAATTATAAATGAATATTTAAAAACATTTTTGGACATGATGGTGAAAAATACCAATGATTATGTAGACGTTAACAAAATGATTCCTTTCACATTTTCTATAAATTCCAATACAGACATGTATCCTAAACAACATGGAGATTCATTAAAAAATACCATGAAAAATGATCAAACATGGTTAAAAATGTCTTCAAAATATTTTTTTGAAATATAAATAATATCCTTGAAAATATTTTTATACGTCATTTACATGGATGAAAAATTATTTTTTAAGGTTGAAATGATGTCAGTTATCCTTAATGAATAATTTTTATATATTTTGTTATGATATATAAGAAAATGAAAACAAATGTATGAATTATTATCTAAAAGAAATATTAGATGATATTCATGTGATTATTTGGAGATATTTCATGTAATATCAATATTTAAAAAATTATCTTAAGAAATAACTACAAACAAAGATATTTAATAATAAAACCCATACCACATTGGTATTTACTGAATTGTAAGACCCAAGAATTAATGGCAATTATTTGGTTATTTATATTTTATAATTATCATTATAAGGATATTGAAATATAAATCTATCATTATATACATCAACAAAATGATACAGTTGGATTGTATGGAATGTGTGCAACAAAAATATAAGTGGGTAAATTTTTTTACCGTTTTGATAATTATTTGTATAATAAATTACATTAAATAATAATATAGATTTTATCTTTAATCATATTTAAATTATCTAAATTTATGATACAATATATTAGTTTTATATTATATATAGAAAATCAAATAAAAGAGTGGTGAATATGAAATATGTCTCCCAGTAATAAATGGAGGAATATAAACCCCATAATATATGTCATGACATCCTTGGTACAAATTCCAAACACCAATATAAATAATTATTTTTTTTATATTTATTAAAAAACCATTTTTACTTATATCATTTCATATATGATTTAATTATTTCATTTAATTATCAATTTATTAAAAATTACTTGTTAAAATATGTTTTGACCAATAAGAAAAAATTTTACCTATAAGATTTAATTTAGTGTTGTTGGTAATTTTGAATTGATATCAATTACATAATATCAATAATTTCATTAGTGAAATAAAAACTAAACACATTAATTATAAATTTATTTATATTAATAATTTAATTTATGATATATAAATGTACTACACCTTTCATGGACATGGTTGGTCATAAGAACTCATGAACATTATTCCCATATTATGAGATAGTATGAAAAAAAGTTAAATAACAAATTAACATTAATTAATCATTTATATTTCATATATATCATAAATTAAAATTACAAATATCCATTTTTACATTCCTTGTAATGTGTATGTGATGAATTAAACACATCCCTTCACGATGTAATGGTTATTTGTACATACAAGTGATGTTATCACATTTGAAATATATGAAAAAAGGTTGGAATATATGATATTATTAGTAAACACATATAATATTTTTTTCAAAAATAACATATAAATATTTAAAATCAATCATTAAATCAATTTGTGAGAGGTGTCAATGGAAAATGATTTACATCTTTTAATAATGTTGTAGTGTGTCATACATGTGATAGATGTTTTCTTTTTCAATTTGATTGAAGAATATTGGAATATATGTTAATAAATTAAAATAATAAAACATAAATATATGGAATAAAATATATTAATTATATTATCATAATTGAATTTTTGTAAGTGTTTATATAAAAAAAATTAAAACTCATGGTTAAGAACTATACCACTTTCTCTATGATCACATTTACTATTATATAAAATGACTTAATATAATTTCTTTCAAATAAAAAAACACATATATAATCAATTTATGGAATTATTTATTTTAATTTGTCCAATCGTGGCCAAAAAAAATAGTTTTATAAGCGTCAATAAGAGAGGATATATGCTTCCTTTTATATGTGGGGGAGAGGACAAACATTGAAATTTTGAGAAGAATAAGTGTACTATAAGGACCCAACCCCAGTTTCCCGGAGTCAGTGTCTTATTTTATTACATTGGAATATAAACAAGGAATATTCATACCAAAGGACCATGTAGTGTAGTAGCTTTTGGAAACAACATACATAAATAAGTTCAACATTACATCATTAAGGGAATAAAACACAAATTTATCCATTATAAACATCCATGCCTCCTAGATTATGCTTGTTAATCACCCATAATTTACTTCTTCATATCCTGAGAAATTGAAACCTAATAAAGGGGTGAGGTCAAATTCCCAGTAAGGGTAAGAAATACGGCGTAAGTTATCATAAACATTATACATGGTGAATAATTGAAAACACAAAGTTTTAAAAATAATAATCTTGAACACATTATGGTAGGAATTGGAGATGAGTAAATAATTAAATAATAAAACATAATAATGGGTATTTTAATACTCGAATAAACAAATGAACATTCAATTACTAGCTTCATAATTAGGGAAGGGGACATTCCAGACATTCTGAAACTTTTTTTCATGGACTCATCCTACATGTCTAAAAATGATTTAGGCCTCAGCCAAATCCATATATCATGATGGGAAAACCCACATCCAATTAAACATTTATTTGTCTCATTAGTCCTATTGATGCATCGAGGGGAAATAACGAGAACCGCCCATCAAATAATAAGTCCAATGATTCCTTATATGAACGGGGATAAAAATAAATAACATAATCATTAATATTGAAACTACCAAAAGAAATGTAAATTATTTTCCCCAATCATTAAACATAAAATACTAACTATTATGTGTAATATGGTGAATGATTTTTGTGTAGAAAATCCACAATTAAATTAGTGGTAAACCATTCAATCAAACATGGTATATGACATCAAAATTGATTAAACCTAATAATATATATGAATCAACAAGTGTGTTGAATTAGATGAATGTACTCTTATAAAATCATTAAGAAATTATTGACATAAATAATCTTTTATTTTGAAAAGAATAGTTATTTGGGAGAAATCATTGTATAATATCAGAATTGAAATAAGATAGTATTTTGATAATTAAATTAGGTATTTTATAAAGATAAAGTCTTACAAAAATAAAGTATATTGATCCCTTGAAAATATGTTAGAATTTGAAATGTTCCATTGAATTGGGCTAGTATTTTTTATACAATTTTGAATGTTCCTCTTTAAAATGTGTCACTATCCATAAAATAAGGAAGGGTTCTGTTTGATAAACATATATAGAATACTCACATATGTTATATTAGGATTATATAAAACTATATAAGAGTTTCATTGAGGTAATTAGTCAATAAAAGTTACCCGAATTAAAATGGTTGTTTGGGAGAGAAAAACCCTTACCTTAAATCTGAATGTGTTCGTTTCTTGAGCATAAATTCCAAGAATATGAAATTAGAAATATCGATAACATATTTCAGAACCAAATATACATAATTATATTTATTTAATTTAATTTCTTATTGAAAATTTATTATATAAAATTCTATCATTCTGTCGTTCTGGAGTGTTTTTTATTAGTCATTTGAATCATTTGGGTACATGGAAAGACAATGAATCATTAGATGATAACCAATTTCATTATTTGGTGGTATTTGGATTATTATGAACTAGTTTTTCATATAAATTAATAGTATGGACATATAATGGTTCTTTATGTACAAATATGTAATTATATATATATTATTGTTTGTTTCAACCATCATAATGTTTTTATGACCAGCATTGAAGGAGAAATTGAATAACGATACATCGTCGTCAATGAACTTAATAAATTGAAACATTATAGACGTTGATTTCATTTATAAAAATAAAAGGGAGGTATTAAGAATATTGAAAATGGTTCTTCCATTAAAATGATATACTTCCAGTATATAGATGAAATTGGATTTATCATGGTCTTTTGGTCAATGGATATGAGGAGATAAAATGAAAAGATATGAACATAAAAATAAAGGAAATGCTGAGATATCCCTTATTAAAAATTTGGCAACCTAACAGTGTCGCATAAAATTTAATAAAAATAGTTGATTAGAGAAATATGGTTTCTCATAATTTTAAAATCATAAAGACATTGATAGGAATACATAATATAAAATCCCATCATATGAGAATGGGTATTCATTGAAATAATATAAAAGAAGTGTTGAAAAAAAGAGGAGGGTCAATGATTCCCATACCTTGTAGAGTAACTCCCTGAACATTATAGTTGGGACATTGGGGTTATAAGGAAACCTTGGGAGGACTCCTAGGGAGGTAAAACAACAAGATCAATGAGGATGAAGGATTTGTAATGAATGAAAATGAATGGATGAGTGGGTATTTATAGAAAAAGAGAGGGAAATTTTTTTTAATTCAAAAAGACACCTTATTAGTGGGTTTTTGTAAAACCATGGGTTTGCCGAAGATATTTTACCATGGTTTTAGTCACTTGGAAAACTTAATATCATATTCAATTGTACAAAATCAACAATTTTTTTAATTACTTATAACATCATTATGATGTCATCAAATATATTGAATTGTAAAAATTGTATTTGTTCTGTTCACAAAAAAAATAATGTATTTTAGAAAAAACCCAAAAATTCACCCCTACCATTTTACGACGTGTAGAATAAAAAATGAACTACATTTTTCAAAAATAAAATTCCAAATATTATATATTTAATTTTTCAATAAAATTATATTTAAATAGAAAAATTAAAATTTTAATGGTGTAATTAGTTTTATAACACATTGAAAATTTAATTAATATATCATTATTTTATTAACATAAAAAAATAAAATAATATCAGTATTTACTATTCATAATAGTCATATTACTATTCATATTATTATTCATAAGGGTATATTACTATTTACCAAAAATCAAGTTTGATCTATCAGACTCCCAATGACACACTGGTCAGAACTCTAGATGATCGTTTTTTGAAATTCAAAACAAAGTTGAGGGAATTTTTTGTTTAATGGATAGATTATAAAATGAATTCAATACTTATTTTCAAAACCATGTGTTGTTACATTTTTCTCTCATTACAAAAGTTTTGTCATCAAAATTAACAAAATCATTCCTAAAAGATTTGGGTATGATTTCAACATAACCACCTCAGTCTTCCATGTTTCTTACACCATCATATGGTAATTCTAAAGATACATTACCAGATTATTCTGCTAATTTATCAATACTTATTCTCTGGTATCAAAAATATTAATAGGCCCTTTAACAATAATACAGATCGGGCTGATGTTATACTTCTAATAGATGAGTACATGTGTTGGGTCTGGCATGTATTTTTATAACATTGACAAATATAACACATTGTGAACATTGGAATGACCTAGAGGCATTGCCATATGGTAAGCTACAGCTCTAATTTGGTCCAGAATTTCAATAGTTCTGATGTACCTGGGACTTAATTTTCCCTTCATAATGAATCCTATAATACATTTCAATAGAGATGCCATTAAGATAACCTGATCTCCTTCTTAAATTTCCAAATCCTTACTTTGATTATCCACAAAGCTCTTTTTAATACATTGAGATATTTCAATATTTAATTGGATAATCATCACCTTTTCAAATGTTCCTTCAACATATTCGGGGCATAAAATTTTACTCTAGAAAACATCATCCCATCAAGTTTGTGTATGACATCTCCTTCCATATAATACTTCATATTGTGACATATTAATATATGAATGGAATCTCTTATTATAGGATGATTATATGAGAGGTAAATACTGATCCAAAATACCTTGAAAGTCAATGGAACAAGACCTCAACATGTTTCTTATGTTTTAATAGTCTTTTCTGATTACCCATCAGTTTGTGGGTGGTAGGCAGTTCTTATATGAAGATCAGTATCTTGGGCCTTTTGAAGACTTTTCATAAATTGTGATGTAATACGGGGATGACTATCAGAAACAATTGATAATGGTACACCATAAAGTCATAAAATTTCAGTAATATATAGTCTATCTAAATTTTGAATTGGTAGATCTTCTCTTATTGTAGGAATATGTTTTTCTTTTGTATGTCTATCAACAATGACCTTTGTCACAACATTCTTTCATGGAGTCTTTGGTAGTCCCATGAAATTAATATTCTAATATCATCCCATTTAAACAGAGGAATAGGACGGGGTTTCATAACTCCTACAAGATATTGTCTTCCAGCCTTCACCTATTGTCCCACTAAACATCTCGCACATAATCTGCAATCTCCTTCTTCATTTTTTCCCACAAAATATTTTCATTTTGATATTTATACATATTTATGATACTAGGGTTTCAAGGGAAACTAGAGCTATTAGAATAATCTAATGGTTCCCTCTTTAGCTTATGAATTGTGGCAACACAAACACTCTTTCCAAATTTTAAAATGCCATCTTCATATACAAAGTCATTCAACTCCCATTATTTGTAGCTTTGATATTCTTTTGAAACTCCTCATCATCAACCGAGTAACATTTTTTAAATTATAGAATTAATAGTTTGTAGGCTATTTTTATATATATTGATGTGTTAGCTTCATTGATAATTCCAATACTCATCTTAATGAGATCAATATATAGATTTTCCCTTTTAACTCTCATGTTGTTCATAATTCTGTGGTCTATTCTACTCAAAGCATATGCCACCTTATTTGTCATCATTGGGTGGTAGTGTATTGTGAAATCATAGTCTCCAAATAGCTCAATGCATCTCCTTTTTCTCATGCTGAGTTCATTTTGTGACAATATATATTTCAAACACTTATGAACTTTATATATCACACATTATTTTCATAGAGGTAATGTACCCATATAATCAGAGAAAATTTTACCAATGGTAACTCTGGATCATTATTTGGATAGTTTTATTCATGAAATTATAGTTTCCCATATTCTAAGGAAACCAGTCTATCATTCTACATAAATACACAACCATGTCCTTACATTGATGCATCTCTAAATATCCCAAATACATCATTTCTTGATGGTAAAGTAAATATTGGATAATTCTCTAATTTTCTCTTCAATTCATTAAAACATTATTCACATTCCATTGTCCATAAGAACATATATGCTTTTTGTGTAACATGGTCATGGGGTTTTCTAAATGGGTGATGTTCTAAATTAAACTCCGATAATAACCTGCTAATCCAAAAAAAAACTACATAAATTTGTTATGTTTCATGATGTAGGAAATTATTGCACAACCATTATCACCACTGGATCTACATATATTCCATCCATAAATACAATGTGGCCTAGAATGGAAACATATTGAACCCAAAAAACAAACTTGATGATCATTCAAAATATATCATTTCTTCTAAGAGTCATTAGAATAACGAAAAAGTGATTTTAATGTTCTTAATATCATTTAGAGTATACCAAGATATTATAAATAAACACCACCACATGTTTATCAAGATATTACTTAAAAAAATTATTCATTAGATCCATGAAAACATATAAGGCATTAGTTAGAGAAAATGAATTCCTGTAAAATCATAATCCAAGTACAAGGATCTTAATGTGGTTTTTGGAATGTCTTTCATTTTCACAAGAAACTGAGGATAACCAGATCGAAGATAACCCTTCAAAAAATATTTGGCTACATGAAGTTGATCAAATAAATCATTAATGTGAAGTAGGGGTTACTTTTTCTTTATTTTCAAAGCATTGATCTTCCTATAGTAAATGCAGAACCTCGTAGAGAAATCATTCTTCTTAACGAAAAGAATAGGGGATCCCTGGAGAAAAATTCTAGAAAGAATAAATCCGCTATCACTCAATTCCCTTTATTTTTTCATTATTTCCACAAACTCCACAATTTTAATTCTATAAGTAGTCTTTGATATGGGACTTGAACCATGAATTATGTCTATCAAAAACTAAATTTCCAAATTTGTAGGAGGTCTAGGTAAATCCTCTAGAGAGATGTCAACATATTTCAGCACTATAGTTACATCTTCTAAATGAACATTCTTTTACCCACCCATAGTTATTGTAAAGACCGTAAAATTCAAGGGAAATTTTTTCTTAATTTTCTTTGGATTTTTACAAGAGCGCGGTTTCAGACGGCATCTGATTCCGAGGCCCGGAGTGCCCGGAATTAATTTCCGAAGTTTGGCTCGGGTACGTTCAGTGAACGAACGAGCGGGAATTCCTAACTTTTGATCCGGTGCTCGGAATTGAAATCCGAGGGCACCGATGAACTCGCAGCGCCGATATTCGCTTAATGAGACCTTTTCGGGAGTTGCGTTTGTTGCGGGTTGAAAGTTACGTTTTGGGGTTTTTCAGTTAAGTTAAATAAAATTGTGTAAAACAAATTTTATTTAAACTTATTAAAAAAAACCTACCTAAGGGGGTTGGAAGTGGGACCCACACCCACTTAACCTCCCTTGGGAGGATTAAGTATGGTGGGGCCCACACGAACCCCTAAATCTTTTAATAACCTCTCAACTTCCCCCTTAAACTCCTCTTTTAATAACATGACAACTTTGTTAATTAATGGAGTTGAATTGTTTGAGTTGTTTGAATTTCAAACCTTTGAAATTCAAATTGATAATTGTGTGAATAAAATAAGACTAAGCTTATTTTATTTGGGTTAGAATTCTCTAGCCACCTTGAGAGAATTTGGAGCCTTCATCTTCTTCTTCTTCAAGCTTTGACGAAGAACGCGAAGAACCTTCGAACATCGACGAAGAACGCCACGTTCTCGGGAATCGTCTTTCGCGACGCCATACCCGCGACACCGACGACGTCTTCTTCCGCGTCATCTCTTCCGCGACGATTTCCCGCGACGAAATCGTCGTCAAAGAACTTCGAATCCTCGCTTCACGACATCGACGTCCTTCTTCCGTGACGCCGACCACCGCGACGCGTCTTCCGCGGGTCGTTGACGATCTTCGTTCTTGAAACCAGAGGTAGGGGATGTTAATTATTGATCATTTTTATTCCATTCTTGAATCATGGATTTTAGCATGACTAAATGTGAGGCTTTTGGATATTCTTTAGTTATGTTATTATTTAACGTGAGGGGGGTCGGACCGCATGAACACGGCCGAACCCCCCCTCCTTAGATCTCGTTTTATTCATGCGGACGGAAGCAAGAGGCGTGGTGCCGTCGCACCACGCGGATGAACATGCTTATAATCTTCCGCAACACCGTCGCGCTTCGCCGAAGAGAGACTTCAAGAACGCGACGCCGTCGCGCCGCGTTGGGAAGGTTCATGGCACGGCGAAAGGGGCGCGGTGCCGTCGCACCGCGCCGGACGACGAACACCGCGGCCGGTTCCGGGCCGCGGTGAGACGAGGAGACCGCGGCCGGTTCCGGGCCGCGGCGGAAGGAAAGACCGGCGGCCGTGCCGCCGGCGTCGGAAGTCGAGGGCGGGACCGGAAATTCCGGTCCCGTTGGTAAAAACCGGCCGGCCAGCGGGCCGGCCGGATGTCTTAAAAACCGGGGGATTAAACCCCCGGCCGGTCCATCAAGACCCCCCTCTTAATGAGGGGGCGGTTCATTTAAGGAGGGGGGGCAAAGCCCCCCCGGTTTTGTCCAGCCGGCCCCCACCTGCGGGGGCCGTTTATTTTACAAGGCACGGCTTAAAGCCGTGCCGTTTTGACAGAAACGTGGGGCTTAGCCCCGCGTGCCTCCCGCATGCGCCGCGGCACCCCGCCGCCAGCGCGGCCCGCCGCCGCCGCCGCCACGCGGCCCGCCGCCGCCGCCCCGCGGCCCGCCGCCGCCGCCCCGCGGCCCGCCGCCGCCGCCCCGCGGCCCGCCGCCCCGCCGCCGCCGCGCCGCCGCCGCGCCGCCGCCGCGCCGTCGTCCGCCGCGCGGCCAGCCGCCGCCACGCGGCCCGCCGCCGCGCCGCCGCACCACCCCCGCCGCCGCCGCCACGCGGCCCGCCGCCGCGCCGCCGCCGCGCCGCCGCCGCGCCGCCGCCGCGCCGCCGCCGCACCGCCGCCGCGCCGCCGCCGCGCCGCCGTCCGCCGCCGCCGTCCGCCGCCGCCGGCCGCCGCGCCGTCCAGAGGGGGGGGGGGGGGTCGGGCCGGGTCGGCCCGGACCCGGACCCCCCCGTTTCGGACCAGATTCGGTTCTTGGCTCATAACTTGAGCCTCGGACCTCCGAATGACGAACCGTCTGCGGCAACGCGATCCTTGGATCGAGACGGTCGTTTCGGTATATCGCACTCAAGGTTTCGGGTTACTTTGAGTTCGGCCGGGTTGGTTCGTTCACGAAACCAACCGGGCCTTCGGAGCGGAAACACTCATATCTTGAGCTACGGACGTCCGATTGACGTGCCGTCAGTCGCGTAATGTTCCTCTTAGTGAGAGGATCTTTTGGCATACTCCGCCCGAGGTTTGGACGCAGGTGGAGTACGGTCGGGTTGGTTTTGCCTTAAAAACCAACCGGGCCCCGGAGACGAAAATGCCAATAACTCTCAAACCGGGCGTCCGATCGACGCGCCGTCTTTTGCGTTGAGTTCCTTTTGACGATACGGAACTTTTGGATACATCAACATCGGTCTTCGTGACAGTTGATGTATCAGCCTCTCGGCTCGTGGAGCGGACCCTCCGTACGAGCTTGCTGTGTGCGGGAACCCTAGTGCTGGCTGCGACTGTTCTACTGCTTCGACTGCTACTATGACTGCGACGACGACAGTACAGAGATCCTGTGTGGATTCGACGACGACAGTACAGAGATCCTGTGTGGATTCGACGACGACGACTACAGCACTCAGCGATCCTACGTGGATCAGTGCTACAGGTTCTGTGTGAGCCCGATCCTGTGTGGGTCCTTGCGCTCAGCGGTTCTGTGTGAGCCAGCGCCTACAGGTTCTGTGTGAGCCCGATCCTGTGTGGGTCTTCTGCGGGGGTTAGTTACCTATCGATCCTTCGTGGGTCCGACGACTTAGATGGATCAGTGATCATCTTTATCGTCCTTGAAGAAGTATACCTGTGTGAGCTGAATCCTGTTACTTTCCTTTGTGGAATACGTATATTTTCCTGCGTGGACTGAGTTATACTTGGGCTCGGAGGTTGGAGCGTATTTGAATTGATGACTTAGGTATATGTATGGGCATATACCTAAGCAGTGTTGGTTGTTACTTCGTGATTGTACTTTGCTTCGTGGTTTATCCTTTGTGGATTTGAGAGACCTTCAGGGGTCTCGGGGTCCCTACTGAGTAGCTTATACTCACCCCTGCACGGGCTTCGCCCGCACTACGTTGTGTTGGTTGCAGACGACGGACAGCGTTGACCTTAGCTGAGGTTTGCGGAGCGGGACGGTACCCGGAGGTGGACCACTGGGCGGGACGAGCACGGAGCGGACGGTGGGACCCGTGGAGCAGAGGAGCTATCTGTACCCACCCTTCAGGTGGGATTTCCGGTGGACAGCTCGGAGTAGCGGCCTTTACTTTACAGTTGCTGTTTTTCCCTTTTCAAGTTGTACTTTACTTTCAGTTTGGGTTTGTATTCTGGCCCATTTACTTTTCCGCACTTTCAGTTGTTCTCTGCTTGCTTAGTGACTACTTTCCGCTTGTTTACTCTGTGGTGTGTGTTTTCTTTTCAAAGGCAATGCCTTCCCTTTTTACCGGGATTTACGCCTTGGTGCTAGTCGCCAGCCCCTGGCCTATGGAAGGCGGGCTTGGGGTAGTCACGGCTCGGACCCCGAGGGTGGGTCGTGACAAATTGGTATCAGAGGAGTTCGGTTCTACCGCGAACTCTGATCTTTTCTATGTGAAGCAATAATGTTTAGCGTATTGAGTGTGGTTATCAGTCCAGGGAGTCCAGTGTTGGTGCGGCGGCCGACGTATCCGTACACCAGGACCCTGACTTCTGATTTCCGACTTAATGCACGAAAACATTGATTGCGTGTGTGTTTCAAAGTTTTCTTTGTGATTACTTGTGTCAGATCACCGGGTATACTGATCTGCTTAACAAAGTCTCAAGTTTTCTTTGTGATTACTTAATTCAGCTCACCAGGTATACTGTTCTGACGATGGTGTTCTTGTTCTCCTTTTCAGGATGGCCCCACGACGGCAGCCAGCTAGGGTTCCGAGAGTTGAGCGAGACGACAGCCCACCGAGCGACGAGGCCTCGGTGCAGGGCCCTTTTCCAGTAGTGGCACCGGCGGTAGCTATACCCGCCGAGCCCCCGATGCTTCCAGCAGCAGCCGCTGACGATGCACGTCGCCTCAGCGCACTGCATGAGTTTCAGCGCCAGCGACCGCCCAGGTTTCGCGGCGAGACGGATCCCCAGGCAGCAGAGGACTGGCTGGAGGCAGTAGTTCGAGTGTTTAGGCTAGTGAGGACACCAGCATACCTCATGGTGATCCTCGCTGCGAGCCTACTACACGCAGCAGCTGGACGATGGTGGAGCTTGATGCTCCAGGTGCACGATGAGGCATCTCTACTCTGGACGGACTTCGAGAGCCTCTTCCGCTCTGAGTTCGTCCCGGCCACCCTTCGAGCGGTGCGCATCCAGGAGCTTCTACAGCTGCGGCAGGGCAGCATGACGGTCGCCCAGTACTCGGCGAGGTTTACCGATCTCTCGCGCTACTCGACCGACATGGTACGGGATCCATTCTTCCGGGCCCGGACCTTGGAGCAGGGTTTGAGACACGAGATCAGGGCATCGCTGATCTCCCTCAGCATACCGACTCAGACAGGAGTACTGGAGCGGGCACTTCTGATCGAGAGCTTCCTTGCTGAGTCTACACCAGCACAGCGACCCACCGCAGGGCGGCACGTGGCAGAGTCATCTGCAGCAGGCAGTCGACGGATGACTCAGGGGTCCAGACAGACCAGACCTTCAGGCCGACGATCTCAGGGCACTGGCTCAGCAGTGCGGGGCACACAGCGCGGAGCCAGTCTTCCGAGAGGCAGACAGTGCTACTCATGCGGCGGACAGGGCCACATGGCTCGTGACTGCCCGACCCGCCGTGCCGAGGAGCAGCAGTCAGTAGATGGACCACCGAGGCAGAGGCAGAGGGTCGACCGTGGCGGTCCGCAGGGAGGAGGCGGACGAGGCAGAGGAGCTGGACGAGCAGCTGGTGGTGGCCGACGCTTTGAGGCTCTACCACCACCACCACCAGGAGGTCCACCCCGACCACAGGGAGCTGGCGGGCAGCGACAGGCACAGCTCCAGGCAGCAGAGGCCTACGACCACGGCGCACCTGAGATGATTCGAGGTACTATCTGTGTCTATTCCACCCTTGCTGCAGTTCTTATAGACACAGGAGCGAGTCACTCTTTCATAGCCGCTGCCCTTGTTCGGAGCTCGGAGATTCCGACAGAGCCGTTGGCTCGATCCTTACGGCTAGAGACTCCTACGGGAGCAGACTCGACGATTACGCACTGGTGCCGGCAGTGTGAGCTTACTCTAGGAGGCGAGAGCTTCGGCTGGGATCTTCTTGTAGCAGCGTCGAGGCCTTACGACGTCATCTTGGGCATGGATTGGCTGTCTACGGTCCATGCACAGATTGACTGTTTTAGGCGCAAGGTGCGATGTGTACGCACCGACGGGAGCAGGTTCACCTTCACCGGCGAGAAGGGAGCCTTAGCAGCACAGGATGGACTTCCGCGGAGGAGAGGACAGCCCATCACTCATCAGTTGGCTAGCCTTATCCTTGGAGCAGTTGACGTGCGGAGTCCTGGTTTTCCTGCAGTGGTGGATCAGTTTGCGGACGTTTTTCCCGACGATGTTCCAGGGCTACCTCCTCGCAGAGAGGTAGACTTTTATATTGACTTGTACCCCGGGACAGCCCCGATATCCACTCCAGCATATCGGATGGCCCCCGCCGAGCTTCGAGAGCTACGGGTACAGTTGGAGGACTTGCAGGGCAAGGGATTCATCCGACCCAGTGTTTCACCCTGGGCTTCCCCGATTTTGTTCGCCAAGAAGGCGGACGGAAGCTTGCGACTTTGTGTTGACTATCGTCGCCTGAACCAGGTGACAGTGAGGAACAAGTATCCGCTACCGAGGATTGATGACCTCTTTGATCAGCTCAAGGGAGCACGGTGGTTCTCGAAGATAGACCTCAGGTCAGGCTATCATCAGCTCAGAGTCAGAGACGAGGATGTGCAGAAGACGGCCTTCAGATGTCGGTATGGCCACTATGAGTTCTTGGTTATGCCTTTCGGTGTAACCAATGCTCCAGCAGTGTTCATGGCTCTCATGAACAGGATCTTTCAGCCATACCTCGATCGGTTTGTCGTGGTCTTCATCGACGACATTCTGATTTACTCTTCGACAGAGGAGGAGCACGCCTATCACTTGCGAGTTGTTCTTGACACACTCCGAGAGCACCAGCTTTATGGTAAGCTCTCGAAGTGCCAGTTCTGGATACGTGAGGTCCACTTTTTGGGACACGTTATCTCTGAGGCGGGAGTTGCAGTGGATCCCGCGAAGATTGAGGCTGTGTTAGCATGGGAGCCACCCAGGAGCGTGACTGAGGTTCGGAGTTTCTTGGGACTAGCTGGATACTATCGGAGGTTTGTGCCGAACTTCTCCAGAGTTGCGGCAACACTCACAGCTTTGACGAAGAAGGGGAAACCCTTCGTGTGGTCAGACAGTTGTCAGCAGAGCTTCGAGGAGCTGAGGCAGAGATTGACTAGCGCACCTATCTTGAGGTTGCCTGAGGAGGGATTAGGGTACGTAGTCTACTGCGATGCATCAGGAACCGGACTCGGATGTGTTCTAATGCAGGAGCGGGCAGTGATCGCCTATGGATCACGACAGTTGAGGCCGCATGAGCTGAACTACGCTACCCATGACCTGGAGTTAGCAGCAGTGGTCTTCGCCCTGAAGACATGGCGACATTATCTGATGGGCGAGCGCTTTACAGTCTTTTCCGATCATCAGAGTCTCAGGTATATCTTCTCGCAGAAGGATCTGAACCTGAGACAGCGACGATGGCTCGAGTTCCTCCAGGACTATGACTTTGAGATAGTCTATACTCCTGGGAAGGGGAACGTAGTAGCCGATGCCCTCAGCAGGAGGACGGGCATTCAACTACTTGAGGAGGCGACGGAGCAGCTAGCCTCTTTGCAGATATCCTTCGTGGATAGAGATGGAGCAGCCTTTCTTCAGTCTCTCACAGTCACTCCTCCACTACTGCAGCGGGTCAGGGAGGCACAGCATGGGGACGCTGACTGTGAGACACGGCGTGCACAGATATCCTCGGGACAGGCACCTGATGGTTTCTCCCTTGGAGCAGAGCACGACATCCTTTTCAGAGGACGTGCCATGGTACCAGTCACATTGCGAGAGGAAGTGCTGAGGGAGTTTCACACATCTCCTTTAGCGGTACATCCTGGAGTGGCGAAGATGTACCAGGACCTCAGACGACAGCACTGGTGGCCGGGCATGAAGAAAGCTGTAGCAGAGTTCGTTTCTCGATGCCTTACCTGTCAGCAGGTGAAGGCAGAGCATCAGGTACCAGCAGGCTTGGTACAGCCCTTGGAGGTTCCGGAGTGGAAGTGGGACGGCATATCTATGGACTTCGTGATTGGACTTCCACGCACTTCCAGAGGTCACGACTCCATCTGGGTGATTGTTGACCGACTCACCAAGTCGGCACACTTCTTACCCATCAGAGAGCAGGGCTCGGTGGAGAGCTTGGGACGTCTCTACGTTCAGGAGATTGTGCGGCTCCACGGCGTGCCATCATCTATCGTTTCCGATCGTGATGCCCGCTTTACTTCCCGGCTTTGGAAGGGGTTGCAGGAGGCGTTCGGGACGCAGCTACGTCTTAGCACAGCTTTTCACCCTCAGACGGATGGTCAGACGGAGAGGACCATTCAGACTCTCGAGGACATGCTCCGTGCATGTGTCCTTGACTTTGGTCGTAGCTGGGAGGACCACCTACCTTTGGTGGAATTCGCATACAACAACAGCTACCACTCCACCATCGGGATGGCACCGTACGAGGCGTTGTACGGCCGACCATGTAGATCTCCTTTGTGCTGGACAGACCCAGGGGAGTCAGCACTAGTGGGACCGGAGATGGTCCAGGCCACGACAGAGAAGGTCCAGGTCATCCAGGAGCGGATGAGGACAGCTCAGAGCCGGCAGAAGTCATATGCTGACAGGAGGCGGAGACCACTAGAGTTCGAGGATGGCGACCACGTCTTCTTGCGGGTCTCACCTCGACGTGGTATTCGGAGATTTGGCCGAGGCGGCAAGTTATCTCCGCGCTTCATCGGACCTTTTCAGATTCTCAGCAGGATTGGCGAGGTGGCTTATCGCCTGGCTCTACCACCTCAGTTGCACCGGGTGCACGACGTCTTTCACGTATCCCAGCTGAGGAGATACGTGCACGACCCGACTCACATCATTGACCATGGGGAGCTTGACGTTGACGATGGGGCGACTTTTACGGAGGTCCCGGTGGAGATAGAGGATCGACAGGAGCGGGTCCTACGTGGGCGATCGATTCCTCTTGTGCGCATCAGATGGCAGCACAGGAATCTCCAGGAGAGCACTTGGGAGCGGGAGGCTCAGATGCGTGCTCAGTACCCTCATTTGTTCCCCTAGTTTTTGTTGTATCTTTACGGGGACGTAAAGCCCTGAGGTGGGAGTAATGTAAAGACCGTAAAATTCAAGGGAAATTTTTTCTTAATTTTCTTTGGATTTTTACAAGAGCGCGGTTTCAGACGGCATCTGATTCCGAGGCCCGGAGTGCCCGGAATTAATTTCCGAAGTTTGGCTCGGGTACGTTCAGTGAACGAACGAGCGGGAATTCCTAACTTTTGATCCGGTGCTCGGAATTGAAATCCGAGGGCACCGATGAACTCGCAGCTCCGATATTCGCTTAATGAGACCTTTTCGGGAGTTGCGTTTGTTGCGGGTTGAAAGTTACGTTTTGGGGTTTTTCAGTTAAGTTAAATAAAATTGTGTAAAACAAATTTTATTTAAACTTATTAAAAAAAACCTACCTAAGGGGGTTGGAAGTGGGACCCACACCCACTTAACCTCCCTTGGGAGGATTAAGTATGGTGGGGCCCACACGAACCCCTAAATCTTTTAATAACCTCTCAACTTCCCCCTTAAACTCCTCTTTTAATAACATGACAACTTTGTTAATTAATGGAGTTGAATTGTTTGAGTTGTTTGAATTTCAAACCTTTGAAATTCAAATTGATAATTGTGTGAATAAAATAAGACTAAGCTTATTTTATTTGGGTTAGAATTCTCTAGCCACCTTGAGAGAATTTGGAGCCTTCATCTTCTTCTTCTTCAAGCTTTGACGAAGAACGCGAAGAACCTTCGAACATCGACGAAGAACGCCACGTTCTCGGGAATCGTCTTTCGCGACGCCATACCCGCGACACCGACGACGTCTTCTTCCGCGTCATCTCTTCCGCGACGATTTCCCGCGACGAAATCGTCGTCAAAGAACTTCGAATCCTCGCTTCACGACATCGACGTCCTTCTTCCGTGACGCCGACCACCGCGACGCGTCTTCCGCGGGTCGTTGACGATCTTCGTTCTTGAAACCAGAGGTAGGGGATGTTAATTATTGATCATTTTTATTCCATTCTTGAATCATGGATTTTAGCATGACTAAATGTGAGGCTTTTGGATATTCTTTAGTTATGTTATTATTTAACGTGAGGGGGGTCGGACTGCATGAACACGGCCGAACCCCCCCTCCTTAGATCTCGTTTTATTCATGCGGACGGAAGCAAGAGGCGTGGTGCCGTCGCACCACGCGGATGAACATGCTTATAATCTTCCGCAACACCGTCGCGCTTCGCCGAAGAGAGACTTCAAGAACGCGACGCCGTCGCGCCGCGTTGGGAAGGTTCATGGCACGGCGAAAGGGGCGCGGTGCCGTCGCACCGCGCCGGACGACGAACACCGCGGCCGGTTCCGGGCCGCGGTGAGACGAGGAGACCGCGGCCGGTTCCGGGCCGCGGCGGAAGGAAAGACCGGCGGCCGTGCCGCCGGCGTCGGAAGTCGAGGGCGGGACCGGAAATTCCGGTCCCGTTGGTAAAAACCGGCCGGCCAGCGGGCCGGCCGGATGTCTTAAAAACCGGGGGATTAAACCCCCGGCCGGTCCATCAAGACCCCCCTCTTAATGAGGGGGGCGGTTCATTTAAGGAGGGGGGGCAAAGCCCCCCCGGTTTTGTCCAGCCGGCCCCCACCTGCGGGGGCCGTTTATTTTACAAGGCACGGCTTAAAGCCGTGCCGTTTTGACAGAAACGCGGGGCTTAGCCCCGCGTGCCTCCCGCATGCGCCGCGGCACCCCGCCGCCAGCGCGGCCCGCCGCCGCCGCCGCCGCCGCGCCGCCGCCGCGCCGCCGTCCGCCGCCGCCGTCCGCCGCCGCCGGCCGCCGCGCCGTCCAGAGGGGGGGGGGGGGGGTCGGGCCGGGTCGGCCCGGACCCGGACCCCCCCGTTTCGGACCAGATTCGGTTCTTGGCTCATAACTTGAGCCTCGGACCTCCGAATGACGAACCGTCTGCGGCAACGCGATCCTTGGATCGAGACGGTCGTTTCGGTATATTGCACTCAAGGTTTCGGGTTACTTTGAGTTCGGCCGGGTTGGTTCGTTCACGAAACCAACCGGGCCTTCGGAGCGGAAACACTCATATCTTGAGCTACGGACGTCCGATTGACGTGCCGTCAGTCGCGTAATGTTCCTCTTAGTGAGACGGATCTTTTGGCATACTCCGCCCGAGGTTTGGACGCAGGTGGAGTACGGTCGGGTTGGTTTTGCCTTAAAAACCAACCGGGCCCCGGAGACGAAAATGCCAATAACTCTCAAACCGGGCGTCCGATCGACGCGCCGTCTGTTGCGTTGAGTTCCTTTTGACGATACGGAACTTTTGGATACATCAACATCGGTCTTCGTGACAGTTGATGTATCAGCCTCTCGGCTCGTGGAGCGGACCCTCCGTACGAGCTTGCTGTGTGCGGGAACCCTAGTGCTGGCTGCGACTGTTCTACTGCTTCGACTGCTACTGTGACTGCGACGACGACAGTACAGAGATCCTGTGTGGATTCGACGACGACAGTACAGAGATCCTGTGTGGATTCGACGACGACGACTACAGCACTCAGCGATCCTACGTGGATCAGTGCTACAGGTTCTGTGTGAGCCCGATCCTGTGTGGGTCCTTGCGCTCAGCGGTTCTGTGTGAGCCAGCGCCTACAGGTTCTGTGTGAGCCCGATCCTGTGTGGGTCTTCTGCGGGGGTTAGTTACCTATCGATCCTTCGTGGGTCCGACGAATTAGATGGATCAGTGATCATCTTTATCGTCCTTGAAGAAGTATACCTGTGTGAGCTGAATCCTGTTACTTTCCTTTGTGGAATACGTATATTTTCCTGCGTGGACTGAGTTATACTTGGGCTCGGAGGTTGGAGCGTATTTGAATTGATGACTTAGGTATATGTATGGGCATATACCTAAGCAGTGTTGGTTGTTACTTCGTGATTGTACTTTGCTTCGTGGTTTATCCTTTGTGGATTTGAGAGACCTTCAGGGGTCTCGGGGTCCCTACTGAGTAGCTTATACTCACCCCTGCACGGGCTTCGCCCGCACTACGTTGTGTTGGTTGCAGACGACGGACAGCGTTGACCTTAGCTGAGGTTTGCGGAGCGGGACGGTACCCGGAGGTGGACCACTGGGCGGGACGAGCACGGAGCGGACGGTGGGACCCGTGGAGCAGAGGAGCTATCTGTACCCACCCTTCAGGTGGGATTTCCGGTGGACATCTCGGAGTAGCGGCCTTTACTTTACAGTTGCTGTTTTTCCCTTTTCAAGTTGTACTTTACTTTCAGTTTGGGTTTGTATTCTGGCCCATTTACTTTTCCGCACTTTCAGTTGTTCTCTGCTTGCTTAGTGATTACTTTCCGCTTGTTTACTCTGTGGTGTGTGTTTTCTTTTCAAAGGCAATGCCTTCCCTTTTTACCGGGATTTACGCCTTGGTGCTAGTCGCCAGCCCCTGGCCTATGGAAGGCGGGCTTGGGGTAGTCACGGCTCGGACCCCGAGGGCGGGTCGTGACAGTTATCACATTCCCTTCCTCACTAATAATTGAATTTAGTAGAGCTGTTGGGGGTATATCTAGATGATAATATGATGGAAATGTTTCTGCACTAAAGATGAGGGATTCTACACCATTATAAAAAATTCTAACATCCTTCTTCTTATAATGGATATCTGCATCATAATTTGATAGTCATGTCATACCAATAATTATATCAATGTCAATAATTGTTGTGATGGTAAGGTTTGAAACTAACACATGTTTATCTGTCATGATGGGGAATAATTGACATGCCTTTGTTGCAATTATATATAAACTAGGAGTATTGACTGATAAATCATTTATTAAATAAAATTTGACATATCAAATTTTCCTGGAAAACTGTGATGATATAAATGAATGTAATGATCATGAATAAAATAATTTTTTTGATAAGGTTGATGAAATGATTAATGTACCTCATACCATTTCATTCATAACTTAATCCTATGTATTTTGAATTGCATAAGCTTGGCCTTGATATCTTGCCTTGTCTGTGGCATGTTTCCTTGACATTTTGGACAATCATTATCATAGTTCCCCAACACCCAACAATTACAGCATTGAACATTAATATATTCTTTCTTTCCCTTGCAATAAACATCATTATGGTCTATCTTTATACATTTTTAGAATACAAATTTCCCCTATAATAAAGCACAAGGGTGATTACTTCCACAATTATCAAAGGGAGGAAATTCAACCCTTCCCATTTTTTGTTATTTCATTATTTCCTTTCAAAGAGTTTTTAGAATCCCTCTAATTCTCTTACTTTCCCTTAAATTCATAAGATATATAGAATTTAATTTTCTATAAAAATATAACCTGAAACTATATCCTTATATATATAAAATCATTGGGAGACCAGTGCCCGTCGGAGGAATGGATTTTAGCCATCAAATAATCAATCAATTTTTCCCATTGGATTTCGTATGTAGTCCACATCAGGTATTCCTACCCTTGTGAAGTTATCTTCATATTTTTCAACAATATCATATTCCTTATAACTCAGATTCAAGAATTTCCTCTCCATATCTGCTCGTTGTTTATGAGGAAATTTTTTATTAATGAATATTTCCTTATTGTCCCTTCATTCCATCTCCTATACTTCATCTTACTCCATTTTTTGGATTAAATACCACTGATCCACATCTACTGAAACATGATAAACTACCATGATAACCTTCACTCATTCATTACATCCCTATTAGAGAAATATTTTCTCTAGGAAACGTATCCAATAATAATCTACAAATGTGTTTGTAGTCCCATTTAATTATGGTGGTTGTTGACCCATAAAAACATCTAACATATATACTCCATGTTGTGGATCCGTATATGGGTAATCCCATAATCACTAAATTGGTTTCATTAAGGAAAATTTTATATTTAAATCCTTCGTAATGGATTTAAAATAAAATATGAATTATCCTTAGAATATCCCCTGGGAGGGTCAATATCAAGTGTAAAGCAATGCCCTTTTTCATGTACCAGGATACGTTGGGTCATGCACGAATCTCTTTATCGGTTCTTTCACTCCAAGGTATATCTGTTCCAGAGAAACCTCTACCAGTTTGAATCTAGTCAGGGATGAATTTTCTATAAAGGTCTACATAATCAATTCGTTACCATAATAATAGGACATTCTTACATTATAATCCTCAATCACTATCTGCAGGATTCTTCCTGTATCTATATTTTCTAAATCTAGTTCCATATTGTCTACTGAACTCCCTTTGATACCAGTTGTAAGGACCTGACCCCAATTGTCTAGAGTCGGTGCCATATATTACTACATGGACATATAAACTAAGAATAGGCTTCCTGAAGAACCAAGTAGTATATTAGATTTTAGAAAAAAGGTAAAAAAATAATTTCATCTTTACATCATTATATGAAATAAAAAAATAATTTACTCCATTAGTAACATCCATTATTCTATGTATATGCTTTCATGTCATTCATAATTTACTATGTCAAGTTTTATAAAAATGAAACATAAGAATGTGGTGATTTGAAATGCTTAGTAAGGGTAAAAAAATACAGTGTTATATATCCTAAATTTAATACACTATGAATAATTTAAAACACATTCCATTAAAAAAATAAACATGAACACATTCTTACTGGAATAAGAGCTGAGTAAATAATGCCATAATAATACCAAATCATGGGTACTCTATTAGCCGAATGACTACATTAACATTTAATAACTATATTCATAATGATTTGAGCACATATAATAGACATTCTAAAACATTTTTTCTTGTCCTCGAACAAGACGCCTAAAAATGATTTAGGCCTTATCAAATCCCTTTATCACATTGGGAAAGGTCTTGACCAATTCTGCATCTATTTGTCTCTTGAGATCTACCGATGCATCAAGGTTTTATAGAGGACCACACCCATCACATTATAAGTATAATTAATTATCCATTTGATCATGGATAGGCATAAACAATATATACATTCATATTGAAACTATCATATGAATTGTAACTAACATTCCCCAATCATTAAACATAAAACACTAACCATTCAGAGTAATATGGTGATGGGTTTTAGGATATGTAATCCACAATAAAATACTTAATAATCCATTAAATTAAATATTGTATATTACATCACTATTTCTTATACCCAATAATACGTAAGAATCAACTAGATCATTGTATAAGACAAAAATCCTCTTATAAAATCATTAAGATGTTTTTGACATAAATAATATTTTATTTTGAAAAGAATAATTTTTTTAGATAAATATTTGAATAAAACAAGAAGTTAAGTAAGAAAATATTTTTATAATAAAATGTTTTTTTATAGGGATAATGGTTTCCAAAAATATAATATATTGTGCCCTTGAAAATAGGTTTGAATTTGTGAAATTCCCTTCAATTGGGCTTGTATTTCGGAAATAATTTGGAATGTTCCAATTTAAATTGTGTAACTCTCCTTAAAATAAGGAAGGGTTCCCTTTGGTAAACATATATAGACTAATCACACAGACATTATGATTATTACCTAATAATATACAATAATCTAATTGTTGAAATTAGAAAATAAAGGTAACCCGAATAAAAATGGAGGTTCGAGTGAGAAAAACCCTTACCTTATGTCTGAATATGTTCTGCTCGTGAACATAAGGTCCTGGAATATTATATTAGACTTGTTGATAATATATTTCAGAACCTAATAGACATAATTATATTCAGTTAATTTATGTTTTGTTGAGAAGTTTTTATATTGGATATTGTCGTTCAAGAGTGTTTGTTTTCTTGATTTTCGTAATTGGTACACTTGTTTTTATGTAATTGAATTCATGTGGAATGGTTTTAAATCTCCATAATTGAAATCAAATAGTATTTATGAACATAAATAATTTATAATTTTCATTTCTTTAAATTGGTTACATGGACATAGGATGGATTATTATATGATAACCACTTTCATTATTTGGTGTTATAAAGATTATTATGAATTAGATTGTCATATAAATTAATAATATATACATATAGTAGTTACTAAATATTAATTATGTTAAAATACACCTATTATATTCTGGTTCAATTATATAATCTATTTCATTACTAGTAATGAAGGATAAATTGATGTAAAAAACATTGTCGTCCACTAAGGATATAAATTGAATCCTCATGGATGTAGATTTCATTTATAAAAATAAAAGGGAGGTAGTAATAATATTGATGATGGATTTACATTCACATTATATAATTCCATAATATATATTATACTGGATTTATCATGGTAATTTTGACATAGGAGGTGTGGAGTGAAAAAGTAAAAAGATTATCTTGAAAATAATAGAAATGTTGAGAGATCCCTAATAAAAATTCGGCAGCTTAACGTCGTGTAATAGAATATAATAAAATGAATTTATGAGAGAAAAAATTTATTTAATGATATGGAAATCATAATTAATGTAAGAGGAATAAAATATATCATACACCCTTATATGATAATTGAAATTCTAATAGATAACATAAATGTAGTGTCGAATAAAAGCGGAGGGTGAAAGATTCCCTTACCTTGTAGTGTAAATCCTATAACATGTAGGGTGGGAACTTGAGGTCTTAAGAACACTATAGAAAGACTAATTAGGAGGTAAAACCAACAATATTTTATTATGAGAGATTTATAATTAATGAAATCAAATAGATGAGTGGTTATTTATAATAAAAGATAAAGAATTAGTTTATAATTTAAAAACACTCATTGTTTGTGGGTTTTTGTAAAACTATGGTCTTGGACATGGGATTTTCACATGGTATTATACACCTATGTCACATAATACCTTGTTATACTTTACACTAGTCAACCACCTATTTTTAATTATTATTACATCATTATGATGTCATCATATATACCAAAAACACAAAACTGTATTTTAAATATTCATAATAATTCATGTATTTTAAAAAAATCCAAAAAATTCACACCCACTATTTATCAACGTGTTGATATCAAAAATGAACTCCTTTTTTCAAAATTAAATTTATAATTATTATTAATTTATTTTTCAAATAAAATCATACTTAATTTGAAAAATAATATTTTTAATGGTATAATTTGTTTTATATTAGATAGAAAAATTAATTAAGATCTCATTATTTTATTACCATAATAAAATAAAATTAAATAATTATTTTCTATTCATTAGGATCATATTAATATACATATTAATATTCATAAGGGTATGTTACTATTCACCAAAAGTCAAGTGTATTCTATTAGACTCCAAATGACTTACTGGTCCGAACTATAGATGACCGTCTTTCGAAATTCAAAACGCAGTGGAGGAAAAGTTGTGTTTAATGGATAGATTACAAAATGCATTCAATATTTATTTTTAATACCTTCGGGTGTTATATGTACCTGTATTTATCATATACCAATGATATTTGGAATAAATAATTAGGTATACTTGGATGTTATACGCTCTATATATAGACATAAAATTTGATTTGTACATTTTAGTTTAGCCATTTGGAAAAATGTTTTAGCCTTAACCAAAATATATATTTTTAAATATTTCTAATATTCGGTTTGACCAATAAATAATTCCACGATTTTATTTAATATCATTTAAGATGATTGAAATTATGGAATACTTTTTTCTTAATTCAAATAATTGAATAAGAAAAAATTTAATTTAAAACTAATCACATAGACATGATCAAAATAGAGTTTTCGATATAGAAAATTTAAAAAGATACAGAATGATCTTATATCGATATTAAATAATAAAAAAATTAAAAAGAAAAAATTGGATTAGAAATATTTTTTTCTCTAATGTTACATTTATAAAAATCATGAAATTTAAATGTATCATATAATTTCATTATAAGAAAATATATATTTAATATGAATTAGTAATTTCACTATTCATCAACAAAAACTGTGGATAAAATTTAGAAAAATTATATCAAAGGTAATTTTTTCATGTAGATTCCATGAATAATGTTTTTCAATGAAATAAATTCTTTAAATGTAAAAATATTATTTATTATTAGTTTTTCAGAAAAAAAACATTAATAAAAATCCCTGAGAAAATTTTATTATAAAAATATGTAACGAAATAACTCAATATTAAGTATTTTTTACTGAATAATATTTTTATATTATTCCATTATACATTATTTTTACAATTTAGTTATTACTATTCATAAAACGTTGTTTATTAAAGAATTTATAATATTAATGTTTAAATAATAATTAAAAATCTATAATAATTTACTTTAAAAGTAGGTGTCGCATGTTATGCCAGCTACCATCCAAAATTTTCTTATATAAAAAAATTATTTCATAGAATCTTGGTGTGTGAGGTTCTCCCACCTTAATATAAATTTCACCCTCAAACTTATTCACTAAAATACAAAAAAATTAGTTTAATTCTATCTTTTCACATCTATAGGATCCATCATGGCTTTGTTATTAAAGTAGTTTTTTCACAAAACATATATAGTTGAGTAGTCTTATTTTATAGAATTTTATATGTGTGATCAATAATAACAACCAGATATTCCTCATAAAATTATCATGATCCCATATTATGAACAATGAGTTATGTTAATATTAAGGACTAGGTATGAACATACACCTGAGAGATAAATTGAAAACATGTGGACTTGGGAGAGGTTTAATTGAAGGACCGATAGATTGGCTACCATCCCAATATTATAAAAAATTTATAATGTCATGTCATACATAGTGATATTTTTTCATTTTTTATAAATATCATTACATACGTATATTAGGAAATTAAAATAAATATCTTTTTACCAAATTCAGATTTCAGATCATGCAGTTATTATTAACATAACATTTTTAATAATAATGTTCTTCCCTAATGCATTTTTTTATTAATATAAAATTCAATACATTTTCGTTAGATAACATATGTACAAATAATATTATTGCATTAACTTCATCCAGTTATGTTGGATTTCACCAATTATTTCTATAGTGTATTTTAATGGGATACACCATAATTCTCAAGGGAAATCGATTATTGTATTAAAAATCAACCAGAGGAAGAATTTGGTCTGAACCACCTTCAAAATATATTGAAAATGATATCCTCATTTACTATAGGGTATAAATTATTATCTCTATATAGAAATCGATCTAAAAATAATTGGTAGTTCTGAAACTCAAGCGTGTATATAGATCCATCTCAAGACATCGTCCAATCCTCGAGGAAACCTTTGGTTCATTATTAGGCCAAATACAATATTGTAATCTATGAAACTTTACCACAACATAATTTTATAAACTATAAATAATATTTATATTGAAATACTATCCGATAGTTATGAGGATCTCATATTTTTAATTAAATTGACTAAATCCCATATATAATGGATCCATTTATATATATGGGGGTCTGTGAGGAAAAATTAAAAGGGTATATTTTTCTATTTCCATTACCTTATAGATGATAATTGCAGTATACCCTAAAACATTTATTTATAATACATTCAATGATGGAATACTAATAATTGAGAGAAAAACTAAACAATAAATATATTTATGTAAACCATATATTTATATATTTATATTTAGGTCAAATGTTTGTTCTATAACCTTTTTTCCATTCTGTTTTTTGTTCAAACCCCCACATACTATTGGTTTTGACAGTTTTTCTCCCATCATGTGGATAATCCCTTTAAAAAATTATATAAATTGAAATCATATAACATAAATAAATTATTATAACTAAAAATTACTTCAATATCAATGATAATATAGAAAATAAAAGGTAAAAAATACATCTAAAATTATTTGAATGAAATTTTATTGCCTTTCACATCAAAATACATTTTCCCTAAAACGAAATCAAAACAAAAGAGCTTTATTGCCGAAAATTTATCCCTTAATATCCAATATAATGATAAACACACAACACATAAAACCACTAAAAAGTTTTCTAAGACATTGATATTATGATTGACCTAATAATAATAATATAATTATAGAATCTGTTACTCATAATATAATTTTATATGAATACATATACACATCAAAATTATTATTTCCACATTATTCAGAAAAAATTATCTAATATTATATAGAAAAATTTCTATTGGATGATCTTTTTCATTCGTGAAGATATTAAATATAAATTGTGATTTAATTTTTTTAAAATAATTTATAAAGATATATTCAATGTATAAAATCTCATTAAATTTCACTAAATAATAAATAATACGATTTTACTAGGGATTATTCAACCACACTCCACTGTGAAATTCAAAACATTATTATATGTTTTCTTTAATTATCATAATTATCTTTAGTTTCTTTCATTACATATTATTTTCTATTTTTACTTTTGAAAATAGATTAATCAATATTATTTTAATCATTATCACATGAATTATATAATTTATTCTCATAATTTCAAAACTCCTTTCACGTATTCTATAGATGTTTGGGAGGTTAATTCTAAATAGTTTTCTTTCTATTCACATATTTAACAATATTATTCTCATAACATTATCACTCATCTTCATTATAGACTTCCATTAAATGAATAATAAATTTATTATTCCATTTAATGAAATTTACTCCACTTTTTCATCCATGTATCAAGAGTGAAGAAAATGCCATTATCCTCATTCATTTTATATTGTATAATTTTAATTAGAAATTTAGTATCTTATTAAAACCTCCGAGATTTATGAGAAAGTAAAATAAATTTCACTACCTAGATATCACATCAAAAAAATTGATAATAAATGTTGATGTCCCTTAGGGATAATTATGTAAGAAAACAATGATTATGTATAATGAAAAATTGATTAAATATAAATTATAGTTTTATAATAATACAAGAAGTGTACCTCATGAGTGTTACACAATTTTCATAATGAATAATGATGGAATGATAATACTTTTCATTAGACAAATTAATTAATTATATGTATTTGAATTAATAATATAAGAAATTTTCTTATTGAAAAGAATATTTGAAACTCATATGAATCCATAGAGTCAGTTTCACCTTATTGTCTAATATTATCAATCTCAACCAACATTTATCTGATTCAAATCCCAAATGAAAGTGATACAAATAAATAGTATCATGTTCAAATCACTAGATAATTTAAATTTTTTTTTCAAATATACTAATTCATTTCATGTTTATTAGTGGACTAGAAGAACCAATAATAGATGGTGGGTGTTTCCTTAGGATAGAATCAATGGAACCATGTCCCCACAATTTATTATTTTGATGTTATATATTATTCATATAATGTTGTATGAGAATATCATGTATTTTTGAAATATTATTACCATAAAATATGATTTCTCGGGGGGGATACCATTTAATTTTAAATTAACTTCATCATATACATATTTCCATAAGGTGCTATCCATTGAATAAAACATAAAATAATAATTTTAGTAACACTAATAATAGTGGGAGACCCAAAAATCAAGAAAAATAATTTACAGAATACCTAAACCATATCACCATATTTTCATTCAGTGGAACCATAGGTTTATCCAAGGTAATTTAGGGTAATAATATAGACAAATCCTTCATGAATATTCATAAATTGATTAATAATATTTCAAATAATGTCAATCCAATTTTGTTATAAGGATCGTTGTCATGTGAAAGGTGACGATTGATTCTATATCAATGATCACATTTAAATGTTATTAATATATGGTATAATTTTTCAAGATCCAAATACACATGTAGTATCTATATAGTGATGTAATTTAAGGGAAATAACTCATTATATCCCTCAAAAAAATTCTATGACATTTTCCAACACCATGGCCTATCTTTAGGTTTCTCATTAAAATAATCCCTAGATATATGTTTAGAAATATACATTGTAATTTAAATATTTTTTTTCTAATCCATGGTTGAAATTCTAATGTTATATTTTCATACAATATAATTTATAAAGACCATGTCATTTATCATATAAATAAAACATCATGATAGATTAATAGTCAATAAATTTCACAAATACATTATTGATGTTTTTTATTTTTTATAAATATTTCATATATAATAAAATTTATATTTTTTAGGTATCTCTATGAGTTCTTACACAACTTAGTTGGGCCGCACATCCATCAATACGTCAATCCCTTTCTTTATTAATATAATGGATTCACATGTATACTTCGTTGAATTCTCACACATGAGAGTTCCCAATGATCTTATTAATTTGGTTCCCTCTGAAAATAACTTTTTTTCAATCATCTGAAACATATATATGACATTTTAAAAGATGAATATTCATTCCATTAAAAATAATGATGCATAATGATCATAATTTTTCTGATTCCTTTTCGAATAGGGACATAATCGTCATATTTATAGAATGATATTAAATATATCCCACAATGATATTCCCATTTTTTAATCATTTAAACATACTCAAAAAAAATATTCATCATAAACAAGATATAGAATGAAATGAAATTGTGATATTGGATTGTCAGTGACTGTATAAATGAGAAACAAATAATAATAAATTAAGAATAATATAATGATAATATGATCATAACATATGAAAACCATACACTACATATCAATAATAAAAATATTGTTTCCTGGAATAATGATTTGTAGATCATTAGATTTGAATCACAATGGAATGATAGTACAACTGTGATTATATAAAAACATTGGCTTAAGACATCTATTTTCATACACAATACCTTATAACATTGCGATCATGAATAAAATGGTACTGATTCAATCATTATATTATGAACATGATATCATCCCCATACATATACACATGTACATGAAAATATGAACAACCATAACTATATAGTAATGAAAGTAATGTGTATTTTTAATACAATTAATGTTTAATATAGTTCATTAGAAATTTTTTTATAATATCCTGTGTATGGGAAAAATAATTGTGATAATATAATCAGGTACACAAATATCACTGTAAAAATGAAATTACTTTCACTCTTAACATATTTACTCATGAGTTTTCAATATTTTCCCATTAAATTTATTGTTGGTATATTTCCCACCCATATCATAATTAATACCATACATAAGTGTGACATAATATAATAAAAATGCATAATATAATGACATCATAACCCACGTAAAGAAGATATGATACGTATTTATTTCCTCATTTCATAATAGAATATCCATTGAAACCAAATTGTATTAATAGTCATTTAATCAATATAATCATGAAAAAACTAGAGATATAATAACCTGGTAACATTCAATATTATCCATTTTAAATTATAAACAATAAACATGATGTCATCTTAAATTGGAAATTATTTTGAAATATCAATTGAAACATTTCATGATGAATGTATATTACCAACATAGAAAAAATACTTTTTAAAACCAAAACAATTTTGATAACCATTATATTTGTACCAAAATGAGATTCATATAAAGTAATATTTTAAATATAAATTATATAATTTAATGAGGAAAATAAAAATTTCATTATAAAATCATTTATTCAAAATATAAAAATATCCAAAGTATTAAGGAATATTTACTCAAAGAAATGATCGTTGAAAAATAATATAGGACAATTGAAATATTTTATTGGTAATCAATTTGGAAAATAATATTCATGTTATATTCATAAAAACAAATTTTATTTTAATGTTTATGGTAAAAACCAAATGGCACTTATTTTGAAAATTAAATAAAGATTCCTTTCAAAAATTTAGTAAAAATATAATCATAGAATATATTTTATTTAATAAATAGTTTAAAAAATATTAAAGTAATTAAAATAATTTTTAACAAAAATAGATAAGGTTGAAAATGGGTTTTTGATAGAATATTTAATGGAAGATGGCTTATCTTAAATACATTATTCAAATAACATGCGTACATAATGTGGGTAATATGAATCCAAAACAAGCATTATAATGAAATAACTATTTTAGAAAAAAATCATGTGATTCTTGAGATATGTATCATGAAATTTTATCATTAGTAGCATAAGAATAATTAATACAATAAACTATAATATTGTATCATAAAATTCATGCAATGTTTTTAAAAATTATTCATAATACCAAAGAAATAATGATATTAAATTTATGATAAAATATTATGATAATAAATAATATCTTGATATTTAAGTAAAATGGGTTGTATATAAACCTCATAAAATAATATTGGAACATAACGCAACATATGTCTTAATGATGGAAATTTGAGACAAAAATCCCATACCACATTAGTTTCTATTAAACTGTAAACCCCAGGAAATAGATATCCCAAAATGGATATTTAAATCCCAATATTACTCATGATAATAACTAGAAAATTAATTCATTGATAATGTATAAACAACCAAAAATAAATATTTAGTGAATATTGAATTTTTCTCAAAAAAATCTAACAGGTAAAACCCTTACCATCAGTATTGACATCCATCATAAATGTATGTTCCACCAATATACTAAATATATTATTAGAAAAATATATGAAAAAATATAATTATATAAATCATACCATTTTTGATATACATATGACCTATTATTGCTGATTTTTTTTATGAAATGGTTTTAAATGTTTATAATAATATTTTAAACTAAAAATATTAATATCTTATTTTACTCCTCATTTAGTATATTTGAATTACCATATAAAGTAAATGTACAACATCTTTGTTGGAATCAAATTGGTCTTTTGACCTCACACCCTTCTTATAAATTATTTGTGTTTGCAACCCATTATTTTATTATATCCTTTGTTCGTTGTCTATCAATTATTTATGGGTTTATTAATCAGTGACCAAGGCACTATGTCAAGGGATGTGGTGGGTGTTCATTGACCAAAAAGATACTAGTTTTGAATATTATGTTCCGCTTTTTGTTCTCTTAGAGTCTTGTTTTAATATGATATGAATGTATTTTTTATATATTTTCAGATGATGTATCCTCATTTTACTCTGTAATTAATATAATATAAAATAAAAATGCATTCCCAACTATTATTTTTTAATTCCTAGGTTTTATGTCATCATCCCTTAGAGATTGATAATTCTCTTCAGGTTATTGGCTAACCGACTCATAAATCGGTTTAGATGGTATTCTATTATGGTTTTTTAAAATATCATAATAACATGTTAGTATATACAATGTATTTATGATTTTATATTACAATGGTTTTATATTATTTTTAATAGGTGGAGGAAGAAATAAAAAAACACTTGTTCAAGAACGTAACATCTTCTTCTTGTAAACACCATGGGTTTTCCCCAAAATATATTTTTTGGATGGATTTATGACTAAAATAATTATCAAAGGATGATAATATGGAATCAATCAAGGTAAAATGGTAGTTATATTTCTAAAAATTGTTTTTATATGTGAATGGGGACGTAGAGGGTTGAAATTTTATATGTGAATTGAGAGGAACCCAATAATTTTTTGAAATTTAAAATGATTAAATATTTTTTATCACAAATGCTTGAAAATGTTCTACTATCAATCAATTGATGTTGTATAATTGATTCATGTCCATCAAGTGGTCATTTAAAATGTTTATAGTTCATTTTAAATTTTTTTATAGAACCCTCGATAAATCAATTTTCTCTTTAACAATATTATTTAATTTTTACATAATTTACTAATCATAATGGTACAAAATTAATTCGACCATTTTATGTAATATAAAATATGATAAATCAAAACATTTAATACATATTTTTAATATATATATATATATAACAAGAGAATGGTAATTTAATTATATTCCCATATACAAGATGGAAGAGCTATTTTCTGAAGGTAAATATTTTAGTTGATTAAAATGATTTGAATCCAAATTTAATATGAAATTGATTCCAATGAAATAAATTATTCTAATAGACATGAAAATGATATATTTTTTATTTTTAGTATATCTAAATATATTTCTAATATGATTATATGAAATTAAACTTTTAAATAAATACCTATATTTTCCTCTATTCATCATAATTTTTATCTATCTAGAAGATTACCAAAAATTAAACTGAAGATCACATCATCATAATAAATTTAAAAAAATTATTTATTTCAGAAAATTAATTTTCATATGTTTTGAGAAAATATTTTTAAAATACGTGACCAAAAAAAGAAAACTTTTTTTTAAAATTGATGTGTTTAAGAGTAATATTCTATTAATTTTTATCTATTATCTAGGTAAAAATAAGATTAATTTTTATAATTTTAATAAATATTTATTTTTTATATTCATTAAAAGAAATTAAGAATTATATTATTTTATTATGTTATGTATAATCATTGTTTTTGTGTGTAATGATATTTTTTTTCTAAAAATTATTTATTTTGTTTTTAATTGTTTTAATTTTCATTTATAATGAATTTTTAACCAAAGTACAAATTTTATATATATGTGTAAAAAATATAATTTCATAGTTTTTTTAATAATATTTATTAATAGAATTTCTATGTAAATATGATAACTATTATATTGACTACAAATATTTTAATAATATGTCTTGTTTTATTTAAATTTGATGATTAATTTAATGTATATTAAGCTCGATGATAAATTATTTCAAGACAAACACATTGTTATGTTTTACAAAAATTAACTTAGTGTTTCATGTAATGAAAAATGTCATCATGAATAAATTTTTTCCAAAAAGTTTCACAAAATATTGGGGTTCTTTCAAGTAAATAAATGGTTAAAACTTTTCAGAATAGATATACAATATTCTTATTTCATGAATTATCTTCAAAATATCACAAAAATATCTACCCATTATAAAATATTCACATAAATAACCTACCAAAACAATTAATCATAACTTGGGTAAAGAAAATATAATGAAAGGTGACATTATAAGATCAGTAATGGTAAACATGTGAGATATCAAAAAATAGTCATATAAAATCTTAATATAAGAATAAGGGTATAAAATTATGAATACAAATAAAATTTTTATATCCACTCAATCGTGGATTGAAATCATAATCCATGGTAGAAGATAATATCATTTCAAAATTCACGAAGCATAAGAGTTTGAAATGATCATAAATAATCCATAAACTATATAATTATGTCATATAAGTGTGTCCCAATTATATGTATAGAAATAATTTCATATTTAATTATCAATATATTAGACTATTAAATTATAAGATATCTAGCATCAATAACTATTTCACATTTTGATAATTAATTAGTAATAATTAAATGTTTCACAACGCGTAAGAGATCATATATTACCACCTATATCATATAGTATGAAATCCCAGGAATTAGATTCCCATGGAGGATGAAGAACATCGACATGATACATATAGTTTCCTCATGGGAAATAGTACTCTAACCATTGCGTTGGTGGGAGATATAGCTCCCACCCATCATGTAATGAAAAGTATTCATATGTGTTCCCCAAAATCATAAAGAAGTCATCACGTCCGAAAACATGAAAAAATGTGTTTCCACAAACATTTATCATATTGAACCTGTGAAATGAAAGAGATATAATTTCATGATTATCATATTTTTATAGAAGAAATTAAATGTATTTCATAAACTTTACCCTATTAAATAACCCTATTAATTGAAACAGGTTGTAAAGAAATCATGTCATCCTTATCACAAACTGCCCTGATGAATAATGAATATTTTATTATTGGATCATATCTCAATTAATTATTTTGTAAAAAATATTATAATTATAAATAATATGATAATTAAATAATAGTGAACATTTCCTAAGGAAAATAAACATTAAATAAAAATAAACTGTTTAAAAATAAATTATCACAAATAAGATTCAAATTGATAAATTCTAAAATAAATGTTGGAAAATATAAATTAATTTTATTACAATGGTTTTTCATGGTGAATGTAAGTTACTCTCAAGTCATACACATTAAAACAAATATTTATTTCAAATTGTTGATAAATGAAAAAAAGTCATTATTTTGAAAATGGTAAGAAAATTCTAAAACAAATTTACAAAAAAATAAATATTTCTACAAATTTCACTAAAAATAATTATAGATGTTCAAAAATATTCTATAATATACATTTAGTGAACATGGACTTCAAGGAGAAAGGATTTTCTTATGATGGTAAAAAGGTATTATATTTAATAAAAAATGATCTATAAAACATTTAAAAAGAGTCAAATGATTGGAAAACATAAATTATATATAAATTAAATGACAATATAAAATATCATTATTTCCATGAGGGATAAATTATAAAATTTAATCATTAATGTCATAATAATTAATATTCCAAAGAAAAATAAGATTATATCATAAAATCAATAAAAAATTATTAACTATTAAATAGTAATGTCCATGAAACAAGAAACCTTAAATTAATATTTATATATAATAATTATCATTATAATGATCATAAAATAAATTATTTTTTATTTTATACATCACACAAATGAAACTAGAGGATTATAAGCATTTTGACCTTATAAAATAAATGTTTAATGAAAATCAGTTGTCGCATTTGTAATATTTTTATTGTGAGACCTGTTAATGAATAACATAAAATGAAACAATAAATATCATTAAAACCATTTTTTCATGATATAACATTTCATTTCCATCTTATATATATATATATATATAATTTAATATCGATGGTGAATATAGATTACATCTCCCCAAAATAAAAGAGTGAATGTAAATCCATTAAATAATGTATTGAATTCCTTCTTACAAAGTAAGAATCACCTCTATTATAAATTTTTGATTATTACAAAAATATTCATATACCATACTTATTTATATAAACCATATATGAATTTATTTATGTACTTTTATTATATATTTTTTATCAATTCATTGTTAAAATAATATTTTTGTTGAAATTGGAATAGTTTTTCTTAATTATATTGGTTTGGTATTTTCCTTTTTTCATTAATTAGGATCCTATAAAGTCCAACTATTTTAACGTGATATTATTATAATTTATATTCAATATATATTTATTTATATAAATATGATAATGTTAGAGAAAGAAAATGAATTAAATCATTCTAGGATATGGTAGGTTATATGTATGCATGAATGTTGATTCAATTTTCTTGACAGTTGATACGAAATAATACCAGATAATATATTACCTTTACAGAATAATTTGTATTTCATATATGTCACATATGATCATTAATCAAATATATATTATGTTCCATGAAATTATTAAGTGATGAAAAAATCATATCACTTCATGGGACAACAATTTTCCATACAAACAAGTGAAATTATTGTATTATATAATAATTAAATATTTGAAGATATATTTTATATTATAAAAAACTTAATAATTATGATATACATATAAAAAATCGAACATTTTATCCATTTTAAAAATTGATGTTGTAAAAATAATTACATACATTCTTGTGGAGAGAGTCTTCCATAAACACAATAGAATATATCATTTTAAACTTTATGGAAGAGTAGTTTTGTTACATCCCAGTATTGTATGCCACTTAATAGGTTCCCTTATCTAAGTGGGAAATGTGGCCTTATGCATGTCTCCCCAAAATCCATATTCTTTTGACTAGAATTGAGGGCCTAAGTTGTGTATTTGGGGAGACTATGACCTCATTACGAGAGTGTGGCACAAAAAACCAATATAAATATAGGTAAATAGAAGAAAAAATATAATTAAAACAAAATGAATGAAAAAATAATAATATATAGGCAAGGATAATAATAACTACATCGACTGCAATAAATTATGATTATATGTCATCTAACATGAAATTTATAAAACATGAGTACACGAGAATAGTATTAACAAGATCCACAAATGAATAAAGTTATACATAAGACAATCCCAAGAATCTTTAGCTATGTATTGGTAATATTCTATCAAGATACACCCCTAACAGAAATAAATAATGTGTTTGAAGACATATGCTTCCCTTTTTCAACATTTATATATAGGTAATATACCTCAGGTATGAAATAATGCATGGATATGTTGTGAGATAAATATCAATGGGCCACCACCAATGCTATCTAAAACATCCTTCATATGTAATGGATATATAATATCATGAATGAATTCATATATAAATTAAAGCGGTACAATCCAGTTAAATACCCATATACCATATCCATCACTTTTATGGTGTATGAACCTATAAAAAAATTATTATTTGGTTACTATAATTTTATATTTATGTCGTATGTTAACAATAGTTATTTTTCCAAGATGTTACTAGGAAATATGTAATGATATTTAATAATGATGTTCCATGGTAACAACCAAGTAATTTCAGACCTCATGGGTCACCAAAATTGTAATTTATATATCCTGGTTAAGTGTAATACATAAATACTAGTATTATAGTCCAATACGTTGAAAAATAATTTTTCTTTCGAGTCCATGTAATTCTTCCATGGTAAAATATTGGTTATCAATAATAGGATACAATTGTCTTCAATCATGGCCCATACGTATCAATGTTGGATATAAGGAGTGTATCCAATGCATCATGTATTATTACAAGGGGGATCCTACGGTGTCATTGCATGAATCAAAAACTAAACAAGGAGTGGGTTCTATGTGGGTCACATCATAAGCAATTATTATCCTTGAATTCAGAATGAAGTTCTTAAGAGATCAAGGCATTACCTCAAGAATCCAATATGAGCTAGAGTATGGAAACTCTAATTTTGATTAATATTACGTATATAATTTAAATTCATCGGTCCATTACCTTTAATTTGTTTGATAAGTCTAATTGAGCATGAAACTATTTGTTGATGTCGTAATTAATCAATAATCCCTTTTGGTTCAATCATTTCTATTCATTATTTGGACATTGAAAATTAACATGTAACTAATCATTTAATCTATTAATATAATTTTAATAAGAAAGGTACACTCCTGTAACATCCATAAACATGGAATGGGGTAAAATAGACATGAAACATATTATTCATCGACATTTATAAAGGGAAAAACTAATACCGTGTATACTTTCTTAATTATATTTCACATATGTTTATTAATTGAATCCCATATCTTATGTGAGCCAAGTGGTGATTATATTTGGTATATTCAATTATTAAATTTACAATATAAATCAAGGAATTTAATATTTGAAATCATACCTTTATGTAGGTCAATACATGTCACACTTGAATAGTTTCTGAAACATATCAATATAGTAAATGAAAATTCTGGCATAACATATTACATGGGATAGATGGAGTAGTGGTCGTAACAAATGACACCTAATAAAATATTTGGAAATGGATAACCGTATGGTTCTTATGATTATATACTTGTCATGTAAATTCAATAAACGGATATCGATGAGATTTGCGGGTTCCACATGACAATTTGAAAATCAATGAATTTGAGGTATATGTTATAGACCACCCACCTTTTCCATGTACAAAACACATACTCTAGTATAATCCTCTAATAATTCTTGTATTTGAAAATATCTATGAAAGAAGAAAATATTTTAACACCTCAATAACAAGGTAGAGAGGAAGAGATATGAAGAACTACTCAAAAATCCCGGAGTACTCACTTTTTAATTTCCAACATGATGGAAAAAAATCAAGAAGATCCCAAACAAAATAGAAATATTTATCCATATATAAGCCTTCAATATCACTAAAATTTGAAAAAATTTATGTTTTTTCTACAAGAATTCGGATAAGGGAATAATGGAGGTTTAATTAGATCATAATGGGATCATTTTTTATAATTACCCAAAATTTAGCCTATGAATTGTTTGTAAACATGTTTTTCCAAAATATATGAAAACCATGAATGAGTATCTAGAGGATGGGGAGTACCAAATAATAAGTCTGCATTGTTCGGAAACCCATATTCCATCCTTGTAGTAAGGATCTATTTGAATACGTATTATACCTATATGGTTTTCTCTAATCATGTAGCCTCCCTGAAAGATTTACTAAAAACCATTCCATATTCCTAGTTTTCCCAAAAATATGGGTTTCTGACTTTGAAACATACACATCCCCCATTGGGAATGTTACTAAATCATTATTAATCCATATATGATAAAAAATAATGAATTGGACTGAAATTTAAAGGATCCATATTTGTGTAAAAACATAGTTCTTATTGACTGCCCCCCCCCCCCATAAAAGAACATATCACTGTGTTCAACTTCCAAGGGTGGTGAAACAATATTTTAGAACAACATTGGCCGCTGGGAAATTATTTCATCGTCCCTGTTCCATGTATCATCATATACAAAAACATGTTATCATATAACCCATACTATAGTACCCATACTAGAGGGATGTTTTGTCCACAAAGAGACTTCATTATTTATTCAACGATCCTAATTAGATATTACCCAAAGGTAGAATCGGCCTCTAACTCTACTTACACAGGAAAAATGGTATGAGACAGGATGACATGATATTGGTGAATCTATAAAACATGTAATACTTCATTCATAGAATGATACCTCTGGGGTAGTATAATGTAATATACTACTTGAACAACACTCTTTATTATATCAAACATCCCAACATAATGAGGAAACGACTTCCAATGATTTCATAAGAATCTATTACCTTGTCTGTGTGATACACAAAGTAAAAAATTATCCACTACCTCAAAGGTCAGAGCTCATACAAGGTGATCAAAATAATTTATATTTCTAGACTGAGATGAAGTCACTCACTTCTCATCACTGAGAAAATTCTGAAACTATGTAGCATCACCTGACCTACAAGTGTCATGAGGTATAGTTCAAAAAATCACATTTTGATTCCAATCACAAAATTCTCTATAAATGTGACAAAATTAATTCTTTTATTAATCCATTAAACATTTTGAAAATTATTTCCTTCCAATTGAAACACTGAAAGGTTCATACTCAAAACCTCTTAATTAGATACATAATCATTCCATCACCTACTTAAAAATGTACTCCAAGGTACTCCCCGATGAATTTTATCCCAAAAGCGGGAAAATTAAGATCAATTCTATATAAACCAATGGAATTATATTATAGGTCATTTCTATAATCATTCCAATAATTATTCTCAAGTGATTTATCAAATCAATTAAATGGATTATTACCCAATAACACCATTATACATGTTGATACAACTTTATATAAAAAAATAAATTTCAGACACAAACTACAATCTCCTCTATGTGAAGATGTTCCCAAAAAATTTCGTTCACCTATTATATACATTATTCTAGAATGATAATAGTCAAACCATTTCCAGTAGACTATAGTTGAATATTATTGGATTAGATATCAGGCATATCACCAATTGAATTGTAATGCCTTTCCCCGTAGAATTGAGCCTTCTTAAAAAACCTATCCTCTTAATCCCATAACTAACTTCTGATGATATTCCTCATAGAACTATTATATAACCATTTAACCTATCATTCCTCAAAATAACCAAATATATTACCCAAATCAAGCCTACTAGGATTTCCTCCCCTTTTTAACAACACATTCTAGCCTAACATAAATAATCTAAAACATCGAATTTATTAAAAATGATTCTAATGAATTATCCCTCATTATTCCATACCTCATGATATATGATTGACATTGGTACGATATTAAACATAAACATGAGAATAACACATGAGCTAAGAGATACATTCCCATGGTCATCATGTAAAAACAAAGTAGTTGGTCTCAAAGAGTCTATCCTTTATGCCCCTACTCAAGAACACACGTATCTCTCAAGACTAACCAAGCCAATAAAAAACACACATCCAGTACTCATCCTTTAGAGAGGCCACTATCCATCCAAATGAAATTTAAACATTAGAATGAAAAAACAATGATGCACTATTAGATCATCAAGGGTGACTTTAAAATAGTAGACATGATTGTCTCTTTAAATAGATTACACTAAAAATATTTCATGATTTTTTTGAAGATCAGATGAACCACCATGGGATGAAATCACGTGAAAGAATGAATGATTTACCTTTCAATGCACCATTACAATCTGGTCACAATCATTCACTACCTAAGGCATCTCATGATCAGTCAGACTATACCTCTAAAATATATCCAAGAATAGCGGGGTTTCAAAATGTTTAAATACAAAGAAAACCATTTCAATGATGTTAATCTAATCATGAACTGACATGATTCTAACCTACAAGCCTCATTGAAATTCTTGAAAAATAAACAATTTCCTAACGACCCAATTCAGAAGTTCTCCTTCTACATTGATGGACATGTATTTACCAAAATATATGTGAAACTCCCTCCTCATGAGTTTCCTATTCATAAATAGATGAAACATGCTCATCTCCAAAAAGAGTGGTAGGACAATCTCAAAATAACCACACACCTGATAATCCTTCAAGAAAGAACTACATACATTATATAATATGTTACGAAAGACAAAACCAAACTAATTGTCATATCAAAACCACATAACCTCTTGAAGGTTATCTCAAGCATTGAAAAAAACATGATCCATTTATTCTTAAGTCTCTCTACTAGAGAGATAAACCTGAGAATGCACTCAATAGAACTATCTTGAATGATATTACCAAAACCTACCAGTTCATTATATCTTTTAATAACATGATGGTTTCCATGTATGTGAACACATACTACAAAAAGGTTTCATAAATAAGACCTAGATTTAATAGTATCCACATGTTATCCTCTCAATGTGTCCATGTATTTGGGGGTTCATATAATAGAGTCATCCTATAGTCATACTACCCTGTAAAACCGTTCAAATGGCCGATGTTTTACCATTTCTGCCTTTACTGAGGAAGATAAAAGGTTCTAGAGACTAATGAAACATCCTACCATGTCCTAGGAATGTGTTTCATATTGAAACCGAACATTATTCTATGCTCACTCCCTTATTGTGGGTCCTGGATACCAAGAACACCCATCCGGACAAGGGTGTAATTTTTTTGGAGTGAGACCTACTAGGGAAGACTACACATAATTGGAAGTAGAATTAAATAATCGATAACATTTTGCAAAAAACTTATTACATTGGCGATACCTACATGGATAGCCACTTACGCATCACAAGCATTGATCCTATTACATGGTCACACCAAACAGTAGTCAACATGCTGAAAATAATAATATTTAACTAATTTTTAAAAAGGATAAGTACTATGGATAATAGTCATTTTTATATTTATACGCACTCAAAAAGGTTATTTTATCAAAGGACACAACATACATGATCAATATTTTAGGTCATGAAAATTATCCACATTCAATTATTAATCAAACAAATATTCAAATGAATACTAAAACCCCAATTTTAAATAAAAGCACATGGTACCTGAATTAACTAACACCCATGGCATAACATGTAGGAAATATGAAACATCCTTTTAAACACTATGAAGTTATTAATATTCTGATATAATTAAACCATTTATCATATAAATTCCTTTTAATTTATAAGGCGACCAAAAGGGGTCCCATCAATCTGACCAGGGATTTTTAGAAAGGAAACCCTATATATTTTTCTTTAATTCACAATGTAAAAAAACCCATAACAGGTCATATAAAAATAAATTGACCCCATCATGCCTACCTAGTCCAGTTATGAATCTTTGAATCCAATTACCAGCTTAATAACCAACATTAAGAAGGTAGATGGAAACCCTATAAGAATTTTAACATAATAAAGGGATCACTAGCCAATGTATACTACACCTAATACCCGCATTGAATGCTAAGTAATAGAATACACCCAATTATTTTTTATGGGTTCAAATATATTAATGTTCAATCATACCTTGTCTCATAATTTATTGACCAACGTTTCATTTAATTTAACATTAAATTACAAGGTTAACTCTTTTATCCTTCATTAGAATGGAATGGTTGGATAAAGATGTGCTGCCATTCAAATTTTATGTTTGAAATTTCTTAGTACATTTATCAATGGGAATTTAAAATGATTTATTCATTCTAGAGATTTTGAGACCATAATCCTTGTCACTAATATTGAAAACCACATGGATTTATAATTAAGAATTTATTTTGTAAATTAATCATTCCATCCCCTGCGGAATCATAACAACTCCAGAATAGAAACATGAAACCACTCAATCACAACCAATAGAAGAACAAGAAATATTTAAACAAGGAATGGATCACTCTTAATCATAGGAATAATAAGCAATGAAAACAATGAAATGGAGTTATATGTCATGGAAATTATGTTTGACATGAAATTATATGTTCCTAATATGGTTCATGGTGAAATTCTTATTGCCTTCATATCATAAGGCCATAGATAAAATAGAATCCAAATTAGGGGAAACATCAAAAACAGCTCACTACATGTGCATCAACTAATGGTTAAATGATATCAAATTTTATAGGTAAATGTAGATAAAAATTGTATTCCAGGTAACTAGACTTTTACCCTAAAAAAGGAATTGTGTCACCCATGCACAACTTATGACTATGATCCATGTGTTCATAATATATAATAAATTTTCTCAAAATATTAATTCAAGACTAGAAACACTATTGATAACATCTTATGTTACACCAGACTCAAATTACCCTTAATAAGATCCCCGACCTTAGTGGACCACATGACTTCATGTGTACATCCACAAATATAAGAGGTTTACCACATGTAGTGAGGGCCTAAGGTGTGTTAGAGGGAATATTATTCCATCATTACCATAGTGTAGCATAGTGGATGAATATAAATAGATTTAAATAATACTATAAGAGAGAAATAATATATAAACGAGGATATCAATAAATTTACCAATTGGAATAATTAATGATTAAATGTATTATCCTTAGAAAACTGGAAAACATGAGTACAAGAAAACATGAATAACAAGATCCAAATATATATAATTGAAAAAAAGTCAGTCCACATAATCATGAGATCCTCATCAGTCATTTTGTTTATCAATATCCATCCTAATAAACAATCAATCATGTTTTTGAAGCTATGTGATTCTTTTTTCAACTAACATCATACATATAATCTGCCCCGGGTACCAAACGGTGCCCAGAAAGTGTGTGAGATTAATCGCAGTGGTCCACCACCTATTGTGTCTATAATACTGGCCCATGTAATGGAAATATATATATGTGATAATTCATTCATCTGTAATTTAAATCAATACAATGTAACTAAAGACCAATGTACCTGTATCAATCCTCATTGGGTATCTAAAAGAGTTCCAAATTTATTATTTGGTTATTACAAGTATACTTTTAAATCACTTTTTAAAAATAGTTAATGATATAATATTTATCTAGGAAACTTGTTATTATAATTACTCTTGAATTTCATAGGTGATAACCAAGGGAATATAAGACATCAAGGGTCAAAAATTCATTAATGATTATAGCCTCGTTAAAGGTAAGAAAGTAAACATTATATCATATTCCAGTGAGTTCCATAATAATATTCCTATCTTGTCCAATGAGTTCATATAAGGTAAAATCGGGATGAAAATGGCTGTTTCCAATGGCACTTAACCATGGAACCCACTTTTTAGTGCTATATCCAAGGTCAGTATCCAAGGAATCTTATGCTACAACATGTGGGATTATATGATGTTATACTGGGAAACAAAAATTAGTCATGGATTGGATTAATGGTGGGTCTCATACAATGAAAGACGTATCCTTTAATTTGGGATGAGGTCCTTAAGAGATTATGTAATTTCCTCGGGAATTTATGGAATTCTCAAGTTATTAATCTCCGGTTTCAAATAATAAGTCTTATATAATGTATAAGGTACAAAAAATTTATTTTAATTAGTATGAGATGTCTAATTTAGCTTTTATCTATCTATTCAATTCATTATTAATAAATAAGTTCAATTTTTTCATTACTTGATATTGATTAGTTTGACAAGGAAATACATATTTAAACCATTAATTTAATACATTTAATTAATTTTAATAAGAACGTTTCTCTCTAGTACCTTCCATTAATGTTGTATGGGGTGCTACAGATGTGAATCCTATGATTAAATTACTTCTATAAAGGCAAAGTCATATATGTAGTACTAATTCAAATTTCCATTTCAGATTATTTTATTAATTGATGAAATTATCATAGTAAATTCAAGTGGTGAGAAACAATGATATGTTCTATATTTAAATTCATAGAATAAATAATTCTGTTTTATATAAAAATTATTACCACTAGGAAGGTCAAGCCAACAAATTCTTGAATGGTTTTCAAACATATCAAACACAAAAATAGAAAATTTTCGATTAACATAATAAATGGTATAGATGGAATTTTCGGTGTAACCACCCACAACTAATCCCAAATTTTTAATTATAATAAACATACAATTCGAATTATTATAATTATGGAATAAAAATACTATAAATATCACCTATGGAAATCATCATCCCTACACAATATTTCCAAAATCAAATATTTTGATGGATAAGATATAAACCACCCACCATAGGACCATATGACTCTCCTGCTCTAGTATAGGCCTCTGATTTGGCTTGGATTTGAGTAGATATGATAAAAATGTATAAAAACTCACACGTAGATCACAATTTTGATACATAGAACGTATCAAACAGACTTGAGCACTAACCTTTAATCATTCATCATGATAGGAAAACCCCTGAATGGATCCTAATTTATGGAGATCATTAGATACAAATTTTAGGCCTTCAAAATATAAACAATTTGATAAAATATAGGTATTTTCCACTAGAATTCTGATTAGGGAAGAATAGAGATTTAATTAGATCATTAAGAGGAAAATGTAAAATTACCCAAACTTTTTCCCATTACGATTTGTCTACATGGTTCACAAACTATGAGTCAACTGTGTGGTAAGGCTATGTCTATAAAAGCATGAAATTTCCATGGTTCTCTCGAACCATGGTGTCTCCATTCATGGTTTATTCAAACCATAATATAGGCCTATTTCTCTCAAAAAATATGGGTTCTAGGATATGAACAAGCTTCAAACACTAGTGATACCTTTTCTTACCAAATATCCATCCATATTATGTAAAAATTAAATAATTAGAGAGAAATTTTATGGATCCATAACAGAGTGAAAAACGATCATACAATTTGAGTATTCTTTATAAAATTATAATTATAATATCATAGTATTTTATAGATACATGTGTTTTTTGACATTCTTAATGGAAATTTATTTGACATATTTAAAGTTATAAATAAAATGAAAACCCATGGCAATGGATTTTACATATTCTTTAGAGATCCTCAATGTATTATAACCAAATCATTGTAATGTGGATTCAATAATACAAATGCCTCAATTTTTTTATAGGGATGTAGTTAATTTATTTAAGTAGGTTTTGAATGAATAAAATAGTTTTAAATGTGTAAAGCGGTGGGATGTGGGGGCACCGATTTATTAGTGGGGAGAGGATGAAAAAGGAATTTTAGAAAGTAATAATGTTTACCAATACATTTCTCATTCCAAAAAAGATCCACATTAGCTCATTAAAAGAAATTATATGACATAATGTTGAAATATGACCATAAATTGTGATTTGGGATTGTTTTTAGGTCATTTCATCGTTATATTTTTAGATTAATACCTGATGAACATGTTTCAACAATAACCATGACAATTATTTTTTGTTATTTTATTATAAATTTTGGCCGAAAAATAATCTTAACATAATAAATAGTTTTTATTTTATTGATTTCAAATACTAATTCCTTGTCTCACAATTCCATTATATTAATATTAATTTTTTTTAAAATCAATCCATTAGATGCACTATTTTCCAAAAATAATGTTTACAAAATATTAAGAATTTTAACTGTCAAAATTCAATAAGAAATAGAATATAATGGAATAAATAGGATTAATAAATATATAACAGAAATAATTTAACTTATAATATCGTATTGAAATAAAATTTTTATTTAAATTTCCTTATACTAAAATGATGTTTTTTTGATAAAAATAAATTTTCTTAATATTTATAGATAAATTAATATTTTCATAAAACTATTATAATCTTAGTAAAAAATTGTTTTGACATGAATAATTATGAAATGATGATATTTTTTGTAAATAATTTTCCTAGGGGTGGAAAATACTTTTATTATATGTTAACAAAATGAAATATTGTTTTTTGAGAAAACGGTATTTTTAATATATATAAAGTCTTTACAAAAAATTAATTACATAATAATAAATATGAGATTTAAATAAGATTATAGTAAATAAAAAACAATATTTTGTTATTCATATTCATAGCTCCAGGTCTATGCAGTTTTTATAATGTTCATGTCAACATAATAATTTTAACAGTATGTTATGGTTCGTCAAAACATGATATTGAATGTAATAAAAGATATATAAAAATTATATTAATAAGAAAAACATATTTCATATAATCTCTCGGTGTTAGGAGATTTATGTTGAGAAACATTTTAATAAGACAATTAATAAACTCTAATCATACTATGTTGCATAATATATGCACCAGACATCATATCTTATTTACACGATTTTCATACATTTCCCCACCCCATACATTAGAAACCACAATGGGATATGATTGTATAAAGGAGGAACCAATCCCTATTTTAAATGGTGAGATAAATAATGACTAATAAGTGACATCTTCTATGCTTTTGTGGATACACATTTCATACAATAACAGTCATGGGAATTAGAGTTTCATAAAATTTGAAATATATATTATATATCATATTTTTATTAAATAAACCTATGTTTTCACATGTATTAGATTTTGTTTATTAAATGTTTTATGGGGATATTCATCAATAAACCTATACATTGGGGAACATGGTGTATCTTGTTAATGATTTATATGATAATTAAAGGATATTCCCTATATAATCCTTTAGATAATAATATTTCGGATGATAGGAATAAAAAATTTCATGAAAGGGATCACATTCCTAAAAGACATATTGGGATTGAGATATATATTAAGGATGAAAAAAATTAATATTAATAAAACATGACACATATCAAATTCCAAAAAACACCATTTATGAGGATGTTCATGAAACACAAATACCATATAGAATTATGAGATATATTTGATAAATAGAATGATATTTTTTCTTGTTCGTGATGATGATGACTCAATATATGTTGTTAATAAGGATCTTGATTCTTATAAGTAATAGTTTAGTGTCACTGATGTTTCCAAATAGAAACAAGAAATTAATTATAAAATGTTTTTATATACAATAACAAAGTATATGTTTCAATATAGAATCGTGTGTATTAAAATCCAATTGGTTATAAATTTTTATTAAAGATGAAACTAGACATTTATGGAAATATAACTTCTTATAAGTCATGACTGGTTGTAAAATGGTTTAAACAAAATTATGTAATTGACAAAGAAATATAATTTCCACCAGTTTCTATACAAAAATACATCATAATTATACCTTACATAGAATAATAAATTTAGTATGATATTTAGAAAATGTATTTCTAAAACAATTCACTTAATAAGAATTTTTAGTAATATGTTAATATTCAAAAACCTGAAGTTTTTTTTACTTAAAAGACACAAATTTATTTAATATGTAGATGCCCAAATATGGATTAAATCAATAATTCTTGGCATTGTACATTTAATTAGATGAATAATTATTGTAATTTATTTTCGTGATGATAAAATTTGTGCCCTGTAATAATAATTCATTTAGTGGGAGTGTAATAATATACCTATTACATTAGGTCGATAAAATATTACGAATAAAAAAACTAGTCATACAATCAAAAAACTAATGTTTGACTGCAATTTTCTCAATAAAGGAATTCTGATATGTGTCATATATTTTAAAGACCAATATCCATCATTGAATAGATTGGAATATGTTTTCAAAATTAAATGTACATATATTAACCATATACTAAATAGAATCATCACTCAATAAACGATTTGGTAAATGTTGAATGTGTCCTATGGAATTCATATTCCACCGAAATATTTTCAAGAAAAACATGTTGGACTATATATGATAGATAGGATGAAATATAAATGATAGTTTGAGTTAGCCATTTTTTGTTATATAGAAGACTAGTTGTATCAAATGACTTAAGAGTATAAGACACATATCAAAATAACATAGGTGACCACTCTTTTATGTAAATCACCTATATCATTTTGTATATGTGGAATATTTTGTATATGAGGCTATCTATATAGGTGACATGTGCTAGTCATAAAGGGATATTGTGATTTTAGTTTCTAAATAGATCATGATGAAATTAAATCAATGTAAAGATACATATTCACTCTCGTTGGTGGAGTTATGAGCTGGAAGATACCAATGAAATCCATGGTGATTCATTCTACAACAATATCTAAAAAAATTTGGATTCTAATGATTATATAAAATATTAATCTTATTTAGAACATCATTCATGGTAATAATATATTGAATTTGAGTAATAGGTATATGACACTATATTTTTATAATACAACCATAGTGGATTTTGCGAATGATCCATGGACATATCTTTAGTAAAATTCTATACATCAAAATGATTATTTCTTATAGTAATTTTTTCAAAGAGTTGAAGTTTCTATTAGAAATTCATTATTTAAAGACATTGTTGAAGACCTCTTAACTAAATACTTAACTATTTAGAATCATGTTCCGCTCCTGAGTATTTGATAAAAGATTCATATTTTAAGATTATTGTTGTCCAAGATGGCTTCTCATGGGGTTGGTATCCTAAAAAATGTTATTTGTATTTTTATTATATTTAATGATTTCAATTTTAAATGAAATTTTTTTTTAAAAAATTTTCATTATTATTGGGGAAAATAATGTGATATTGTCTTACTGTTTATGTCACATTGTAAATGTCTTAATAGTTATCGAATATGATCAGAACCATGAAATTTCATGATGATATTATTAAACATACATCTATAATTTGATATGATATATCATAGGACACTATGTTTGTTTATTGTTAGGTGTAGTAGTCATAAGTATGTGAGTTTCATCTCATGATGTTTTCAGCATTTAATCTAATTGATGATATATTATGAAAAATGTCTTACAATTATGAATTACACATATTAATGTGTCATTATATAAAATATTATATTAATGTTATAATGGTACACAACCATTATGATTAATATTAATTAATTTCATGACGTATCATATTTAATGGTTCGTTATAAACTATGATGATTCATAATCAAATAGATGTTGGGGAATTTGGTTTGACATGGGTTATATGATATTAATGAATATGTAGAATATGGAATCGTACATTATATATCTATAGAAGATGATATCATGACCCTATTATTGAATTTAAAAAATCAAATAAAATTCAATGGATATTTTTAATTATCAATTTTTTATATACTCAGAGTATGATATATCATGAATACAGTTTCACTAATCAATTATTAATTATAGATTATTAGTAATCAATAATAAGGGTGTATATTACATGATGTAATATGGGGTTCTATCATTTTGATATATCTTATTTAATTGTGGGTTTGATGAACCACAAGTAGTTAGTTTTATTGTACATTATACAACACTACCTATTTCAATTAAGGATGATTCCTAAAGGGTAACACAAAAAGTGTGTCCATAAATCCCATTTTAATATTTTTTATATTCAATTATTTGTATAATAATTATACACCATATTGAAAACTAATATATATGGATGATTAATTAAATTATGACTAAAATTAAGTAAATATTTATTCAATATGTACTTATTTTTTTCATTAATATTTAATATCTATTTATCTATTGTTAATCACATCGTAATGAATAATTATTTACTTATTATGGAAATTATTTATTTACTAATTTTAATATTGAAAAAATTATTCACAGTATTGTGAAGAATATTTAAATATATTTATTAAATGATTAATAATTTAATAAAAAATATATTTTAATTTGATAATTTATAGTTAGGTGAGAAGATATTAATTAGTTATGTTGAAAAATGTAAAATTTCAAGATTGTATTGTTAAACTTATCATTATTCGTGGTAGCACCTGAAATAAGAAAATAATATTTTAATTTTTATTTCCTGAAAATTTCGATATATAATTGGTTAATAAATAACTAATGGCCTCGGTATAATTTAATAGTATTTTTACATAATACCTAACACTATAAGTATATGAATATGTCTATAATTCCAATAATGATGAAATTAGTGAATCATTTTTCACACCACATTCCTCATTTGATGTCTCACATATTCTATTTATATAATTACTATAATGAAAGTGATATGTTATTTCTATACCAATGTACCATTATGTGATTATGGATAATGGTATAACATGATCAATTCCCCATGTATCACATAATTGATGATGATTATTTTTCATTTAATAATGACTCTTGTGTGGATCACTACTATAGGTGATATACAATAAGTCTTCACTATACAATGATGATATACAGTTTTAATTATAACAATCAAAATCCTTAATGAATAATGATCTAAATATCATGTACACAATTTGCATTGTGTTTAAATTAATAATAAAATTAATATTAATTGATCATATCATGGTACAATAATTAAATTAAAAAAGTTTATATGAAAAATGAAATTGTACAAAACATAAAGGTAGTTTATATTATGAATTATCTATATAATTATTATAATTCGAGTTGATAGTTAGAATAAAAGGGATCGTAAAATATAATAGTATTATTTTCTAATAACGATACAAATTACTATAATGATGATAAATAATTAAAAAGGTAATAAATTCAAATATTTATAGGCATCATTAAAATACATTAATAATTATATAAAAACTAGAGATAAAATATGAAAGGTCATCACCCTTTAGTTGTATATATAATGTCACTTATTAGTCATTAAAATAATTCAATAAAAAACATTCCTCCACATAAATTTATTTTTATTTTTATTATTGGATTTTAGAGCTTGTTGAATTTATTTTATGACACTAACGTTTTCATAATTTTTATATGTTTTATGTTTTTTGAAATGATTTATAAAATAATTTCCCATAACATATTTCAGGTCATAATAAATAAATTTATTTTATTATGATCCATTCATTGATTCATATCTATCCTTGTATATATAGGTATAACATGTATTGGCTTTCACTCAATATGTATTATATACATGTGTCAAGTATTCATTATGAGTCAAGGTTTCCTCCATTTATTTTTATAAATATAGAAGTAATTAATGGATTCATAATGTTAACCCACATAAAATATAAATACATTCATATAAAAGGACACACAACATATTTTCCAGAATAGGTAATTTTCTCCTCTTCAAATTTATTTATGTGATTAAAATTGCAGGAATTACAACCCATATATGTTTTTTGATGATATATATTATTCTTAAGGGTATTGTATTGATTGTTTATTTTCCATTCATGTATAAATATGACGAGTATTTATGTGAAATTGTTTCGACAATGACCAATAATTTTACATTGATATTTTTTCATGATAATTCTATTTTAGAATATATATGTTAGATAATGAATTATTAAATGTAACATTGAATCATTCCCTAATGGATGTAATCTATTTATATAATTTTTAAATTACAAATTTTATTAATGATACATGTAAGTACATAATTAGAAATATATCATTTTAGGTAATTCCTAGGTAAAATTTATTAAGTGTTAGGTTGGATGATTTCATCATAATTAATTTAATAATAATATGAATGGTCTATGATGTACTATTTTATTAATTATTTAAATAATATTATGAAGTGATTCATTTAAATATAATTTATGAATCCAAAATAGAAAAACTATGTTATGGATGACATAATGTTTTTAAATAACAAAGACCATTTGCTGATATTTTATGTTTCTTATATATAATTATTATAGTGTTATTGTTGCTAAATGTTTAATGATATTAAAGTATTTATAGAAACTATTATTTCATTGTTGAAATAATGTTACATAAAATACTATTTCATTTAAGGCAATAGGAAAATTATTTTTTCTACCAAAAAATTGGTGACAACAATCATGTGGTCAGTGATTCATTCTTGTGAAAATAGAGAAAAATTGGTGAGTGATATATTTTCATTATTGTTTTGTTTTAAAGTGTAAAAATATATGACCTTTTTTGTGAATATTTTTGATTAAATTGTAAAATTATTGAAAATGGTTTAAGGATAACACGTTTTTAGCCACAAGGTTGTGGATGGATTCTATGATGAGAATCATATAATTTAGGATATTATGATTTATAGATTGTGGATTTAATCATTGTTAATCTATTGAATCATTGGCCCATTATTCCTCATTTCATAACCGATGCATTCATCCATTTTAAAGTTATCATGATCGGGATTATTGTATAGGTTTTATATATATTATGTCCAATGATTTATTTTTATTCTCATGTATAATCATTGTTTGACAGTTATCTAACATTACTGTATAGAAATTTCAGAACCCATCTATTTCATTTTTTATGTGTCTTGACAGTGTTCAGATTTTAAAAAATTTTATTCATAATATTCTCTAATTTATTAAATAATATTTCCAATATTTTTACTAAACATTACCTATAACCCAATATTGATATTATAGAAATGTTTTTACACATATATAGAACCCTTATTCCAATCTATATTGATCATTTACAAAATCATATATTTGTAGATATGTAATAATTAATAAGTAGTTTTCTCTTCAAATATATTTATGATATTTTACATTGGGGGAAAATAATTGAATATTTCCATACAATATTAGAGATCATGGGGCTACCTTCTATGTGCAGTTATACTTTTATTCCAGAAATATTTACTGTTGGGAAACACCATGTAGTCTAAAACGTATTTAGTGGATAATATTTTCAAATTCTTAATAACATGGGTAGATGGTTTGAGTTTAAATTTTTAATTAATAAGAATTCGGAAGTTTATTTCATGTTTGTTAAGGTAGAATTTTCAATTTGGGTGTTATGAGTGTTTTATGTTCATGTGTAGAGCACTGAGGGAATTTTGGATGTTATTAAAATTATTTATAGGGGACGATGAATGATTGTATCTTAAATACACCATGTGGAGGGTGTTTTCATTAGAGTGATATATTTTAAAAAATTAATAGGTTCATTGAGTTGTAATGTTGACCATGGAATCTATAGTTCTTCAATGTATGTGCATAAATTCCACTACAAAATTGTAGCTAATATTATTATTGGTGTGGTTGGTGGAATTTAAACATCTATAGATGAGAATGTTAAAAAGGTGAGGGGAATTTTATGTCACTTATGGACCTCAAGGATGATTATCTGTTGAAAAAATCATGGGAACCACTTTTATTTCATGATCAAGGGTAGATAGTGTCACATGTGTCTCAATCGAACCTTATAATTTTAAAAACTTTTACAAAATATTGGTCTATGTATTTTGGTGAGGATAAGAGATTTTTATCATGTCACAAGGATGGTGGAATTATCTCCTAGGGGTTTCCAGGATGTGGCCTTTAATGTTGTATAGTGAAATTGCTATTAAATTTAAGATAAATTATTAAGGTGTCCTTGTTTTTGATAAAATAAATATTAAATTGTAGAATAAAACACTAAAAATAGTGATAATATTGATTGTTTTGAATGAAATGATATAAAATGTCTTTTTTCAATGGACACTAAAACTACAAAATTTGTCTCCACCAACTTGTGGTGGTTTTCATGGTTCATCTATAATAAGGAAGTATACTATTTTTTAACATAAAAAAGTAACCCATTTAATTTGTGAATATGTTTATTGAAATAACCATATGGTTAAAAAAATTAGTCCCAAATTTTGTCAAAGAAATTCATAGTGGTTGTTATATCATGAGGAACAATTTAACACTATATATGTAACATATCCTACAAGATAAGAAAAAAATGACTAATAATGATGAATGAGTTAACACATTAATAATTCCCAATAAATATATATATATATATGTATATATATATCCAAGAAAGAAATTAGAGTTTACTAAATACCATAAAAAGAAAAAAACAATATATTTAAGAGGAATGAGATGATAACCACATGGAAGACACCAAAGATCTACTTGAGAACTACCTTTGTGTTCCCAAATACGTCACAGTTCACCTAATTTACACATCTCATAATTATATAAGTCGTCCAACCAAAAACTACATTATAATGAATGATTCCAACATATGAACCAAGAATAGTATGAAGTGGTTAATATATCTACTAAGTAGGAAATTTACTATAAGAACCCAACAAACATCACATAAAAGGAAAACATGATGCCTCACATTTTTGTAAAATGATATAGAATCATAATAAATAGTATATTATTGAAAACCATAAATTAAACTTGCACAAAAATAGAATTTTCATTTAAAATCAGTAATTTTTTTAAAAGAAATTACCATTATTTTGTGTCATTAATTCACAGACCCAAACCTTGAATCTAGAATAGACACATCCTTTATATGGAATCATGTTCCTACAACCAAGTACATCACATATAGATGCTATCATGTTCTTTTACCCATAATATTCAATATAGATATCTATGTCCAAACCCAAAAAGGCACATACAATTCATTATAAATGGACACTAATCAATGAAATCTGGATATCCTAAAAATTGGAATCGCATCCATGTTGTTAATAATAAATCCCAATGTTTATGAATATATGAACTCACACCATCCAATTATAGACTACATTCTCCAAATTCCAACATCATCAAATTCATAATAAAATCCTAAAATATACATTTTTTCCAAGTTGTGGTTCGTAATTTCCTACAAGATAAATTTTAAACATATTTTACACCAGGAGGAAATGAATAGATTATTTAATCAACAAATTTACATGACATTAAATAATGTATTTTCCTTAATATAACTACATTAATTTCATTTAATAATAATTGTTTAGTATGAGTGAATCCAAATTCTATGAACCATGTTTCCATGATGAAATCACATCACCTCATTGATAATATATGCACTATTAACCATAAAATAACAATTATCAGTTAAATCCCAATGAAAATATTAGAAAACTATTATATAAAATAATGGAATAAAATTAATATGTTTCATATAATGGGAAAAAAATAATTATGTAGAGAAGATATCAATTTCTTACAATTTAATCGTGGGAATAAAACTCCATGATTCTAAGATATCTTAATATTGAAACAAATTATTAACAAAAATTTCATAAAGGAGTCATGGTATTAAATAGACTAGGTCAAAGGAAGATGAATGAGGGTTTTAGATTTTTGTTTCATGTCTTAAAAAATAATTTAATTATATATTTATACATATCACATTATTAAGTTATATATGAATGTAAAACATGAATCGGTCAAGCAATTGCTACATAGTAACACCCATGGCCATAAAATTTATAGTTTGTAAAACCGTGCACCCATGATCAAAAAAAAATTATAAACAAAAACTCAAATATTTTATGGTTCTGTATATCACACCAAATCCATTCACCACCCCTTGATTTCTCTCTCTACATCATACAGTTTTGTGGGAAACCCACATAATTTCTTTAACCCATGCACAATCAATGAACCCTCCAAAAAAATTTATAAACCTCCTAAATCCATTATAGAAAATCTTAAAATGAAAAGAATATATAAAATAAAATTAAAAAATAAAATCACATTGTATATTAAACTAGGGATATCTCATTATCCATAGTATTTTTATCCCCATCCAAGGAAATATTGATGCAAGAGGTTTCTAAAAAAAATATCCGACAAATTTTACTACAAAAAAATATATTATTCCCATAGATCCCCATAGGTTAAACTATGATACATCCATCTACGTAAAAATTATATATGGAAACCGAGATGTATGAAATCATTTCCATATTATGTTACTTGGTGTTCCACTGAACCAACATCCATTCCTTATCTTCTTTAAAATTACCCATTAATTGGAATATCTATAAGATCACATGATTGTATCACACTAGTGACAATGTTATCCCACACTTGTTATAACTAATTATGTTACATGTATTTACACATTTCATTTCCAAAAGGATATTTGATCAACTACAAAACTACATTTTCACCCAGAATGAAACAATATGATGTAATCAATTCCACCTATATTGGAATGATTCTAAATTGGTTTAATGAATTTATGTAAAATGTTTCATCTCCTTCCAAGATTAGAAATATTTATTTCCAATACTAACTAAAGGATAAGAAGTACATTAGTAATTATTACATAATTTAATGTTAAAATATTATAAAAAACCAAAATTTCTATAATTATGATTATATAATTCTTCATATTTCCCATTTGATCCATTGAGGGATAAATATAAAGACAAAAAATCCCTATATATTCAAATAATACAATCAATTAAAAAAATAATTTCACACATACTCACAGAATGATAATAAATTTTTATAAATCATTTATAGAATATATTATCCTATACTAGATCATAACCTAATATCTAAAGGTAAATAGATTAAACAACAATATTTTAATGAACCTAGGAAAATTAAATGGAATTATTGATTAATACCTGATTCTAGGCTTTCAATTATATGACATACCCCACTATCATATCTTTATAGCCACTATCCAATTAATAAGAATAAAAATTGAAGACATGCTGAGTTATCATACTACTATATCGACGATTTTTTATCAATGCTTCATTATGGTAGAGTCTATGATAATTAACACCTAATAATTTAAAAGGCTTTGTAATAATGTAAACAATAATAATTCCATTGTTAAATTTTTATTACATTGTGGACTATCCATATCTATTAATAAATAATCCTATTTATACATAATGTATATTAAGATGTACTACATTTTATTTTAAAAAAAAGCCTCAATTTTAATCATTTCTCTGCCATTTGATGGATCACATCTAATATGGATTTAAATAATTTTATGATAATGAATAATTATGAACTACAAATAAATTAACATGGTAAATTAAGTCAGATATGATGTATATATGATTAAAAACCCTACCATAATCTAGGTATTTATGAATCAATTGAATATCCATAATTAATTACATGAATCATATTTAATAATCAATTTACTGAAAAAACACTAAGAGTCTACTGAGTTAACACATAAATTTCCACATTTATCTAGAATTGTGAGAACATGAAAGATTTATCCTTAGTGACGCTATAAGTTATATGACATGATAACAAAACATTAAATATCAAAACATGATTAATAGACAAGAGTCCACATGGTAACTATGTAAATATATCCCCAATTTCAATTCCACGTATAATTTAATATACTAATCCAAACTAATGAAATTTTTAAATGAGGTTACATGTTCTAATAATATTCTAATTAAACTCGACATAACTAATAAATTATATCAAAATTGATTCCATAATAGGAATCATAACATTATCAGGTAATTCCCGTGAGTGGAACCAAAATTCACCCATTTTACCAGGTGATTAAAAATATATAATTTACAACTCAACCAATAAATACTTTGGCCCTATTAGAATTAGGTGAAAAAAAAATTATAAATAATGTCACTCTTTTAGGAAATGTGAATCACTCTTTTAGCATTCAAATCAACGATTCATTGAATTCTATTAATTTTTTCATTCCAAAAATTATAGTAAATACATTTCTAATATAGTTAATTTTTTACATTCTATACCACATCAAGGATCTATTACCCTGGTGACCTATAAATATCCTATATTATATTGTGTCCATTTATTTTTCATGAGGCTCATCCATTATGTTATCAGATTCCATAAACCAATATTCCATTTCAACATTAAATTCATTTCACATAAATATTATAACCTATTTTACCAATTCAAATAGAATAAATAACATGTAATCAAAATTGGTTGATGAATCACAACATTCATTTTTCTATAAAAAAAACATCATGAAAATAAAAATTAGTATATCTTTAAAAATTCACAATACAATCCCAGTAACAACAAAAAGTAAGTATTTAGATACCTCATTTCTAAGAATTGTACATGTATATATCCCATTATATCAAGTGAACATATGGATCTCATTTGATCATTCACAATATAATAATAGTCACAAAACAAATATGAAACAACTTCATGTTTCGGATGCAACAACACAAATTTTATTGATAATTTTATTTATATGTCATTAAAATAAATTGTTCTATAAAATTAATACTATTATAACAATTTATAAAATACCTCTTATAAAATTTATTTTATCAAACTGGCATAATACAATCACACGTTTTAATAACAGTAAATGAATAAAATAGATTTATAATCTCTAAAAAATAATTGGTTTCCATCTAATATTTTTTCATCAATGCCAATTAATGAATTATTTTAGAATAAGGAGTTAGAATTATTTTTTTGAACATAAAATATTTTAAATTATTACAAATAGATTAAAAAAATAAATTGTAATATTTATTTGAAATTTTAATTAAATTATATTTACTTCGTAAAAAATCTTTAATTGAATAGTTTAATTTTATTAATTGAAAATCTATCAAAAAAAATTATATTTAATAATTTTTAGCATAAATTTATGAATAATAACTTATATATCATATAAAATGTGATGAATATTTATCATTACAATATTTTATCTGCATTTTTATATAATGTATATTTTATTTGATTATATACAACTTATTCTAAACAAGCATCACTAACTAAAAACATAAAATTTTATAAGACATGGTATGAATTTTTAATATATAATAAATTTTACCCATGATATAATAGGCCATCATTAAATAATAGTATTTTTCTTAAAATAGAAATTACACTACATTATTTCAAATCATTAATTTCAAATAAAAACATAAAATTTCCACAACATCAGAAACATTATAGATAAAAATTTTATTTTATTATTAATTATTTATATTCTATATTATATGAATATCCTTAATAATTAAGAAGGATTAATAGTAAAAAAATATATAATTATGAGTAAATGTTCTAAAGTTATTATAATTTTATTGATATGCAATGGATGTGGTCAATCATTTATGAAATTATTTCTAAATAAATTCATTAATAGTTCAAGAATTTAAAAACTAATTTCATGTTTAGATAGAGCGTAAAACACAATGAAAGTGAAAGAACAATTATATTGTAATATAGAACATTATAGAGAAATATTTATCATCATTTATAAATAATTTTATATAAACACTAATTTTAATCCCTTGGGATAAACTATCATTTCTGGAATTTTTTTCCATGTTATCATTTACTAGTGCATGAATGATAAAGAATCACATGAATAATGAAATCCTAGTGTGAATCCACAGTAATAATTCCTGAAACACTACTCCCATTAGACAAATCCTTGATGACCAGGTGACTCTATTCCAACTAGTTCATAAATACACATTTTTTAACCAAAACAATATATAATTACGAATTTCATTATAAAAAATTTAGTTATTTATATTTAACCTATATAATTCAAGTCCTGATGTGTCATATCTCGACACCAATAATCCATATTGATGTATCATAGATAATTAATAACATTTATAACATCTGAACCAAACATATTTTCTTAGGAAATACCAAAATTCCACTAACTACAGGTTAAATTCCCATGAATTGAACATTTGTAAATAAATTATACGCTTTTAGAATATCATTGAGTATGATATTACAATTCACATGTAACAGCACCTACAATAGTAAAACAATTGCTACATAAAAAATTATTAATAAATAAGCATAATACCAAATTAATTTATATAATACCATTACATAATAATCAATGTGTATAATAAAAAATTGACAATTTGACCAAAAACACTCAAAAGGAATGAAAATCCTCCCACCGTGAACACATCCATAGTCTCTAAGAAAAATATCTCCAGTCTCCCACACATATCATAGTACCAAAAATCAACATATCCCACAATAACCAAATATTTTCTCCCCATTCAAAAATATATATGAATTAGTATTTCATTAGAACCATTTGGAACCAAAATTAGTATGGATTGAAAATTAAAAATGAGATTGAATTTAAATTTTGTAAATTGGTTAAATATTGAATCAATAATATGAATGGTGTTTCTAGTGTTTCAATTAATAAAGTTATTTTTTTAGATGAGGAATGAGTTTTTGTATTTATCCTTTATTTTTGGATTTTTATTGATGGAATAATTATATGTTTTAGATGTGTTTTAGAACCATTCTTAGGGTTTACAGTTTGGTTTGAAATGCTTTTGAGATACAATGTGATACCTTGATTCATGGAGGGATTTCGACTCATATTGAATTTAACATGTAAGAGTCTTATTGATTTTTTAATTTATTAGGTAAAACTATGTGATGAAAATGGATAAATCATGTGAGGTTGATAAGAGTCTATGGAATGTAACATGGTATGTTAATGGTTTTAGGAAAACTGTCTTTCATAGTTGTTGAGTGGAGGAAGTCATTCCTACATAGTTGGTGCATGGTTGGTATAAATATGTTCTAATACTGTTCATCTAATTTGGAATAGATATTGGAGGGCACACAGTTGTCATAATACCGGTAAAACCATCCATTCAAACAATGTGCCTTCCTCAAGATTCATTAATGGGATAATTTTTAATCAATGCACATCTGATTTCTGGCCAATCCAGAAACTTCAACCATCATTCTATGTGCATGAAATATGGAATTTTGTCCCCTTCCTCCATTCCACAAACATGATTTTGTGTGTGATCATTTAAATTCTTTAGTAAAAAATGTTTCATTTATTTTTATCATCTTTTATCTATTACCATCATTTGTTTAGAATTTTATCAGACATCTGGGTATTGGGATTTTATTCTAATTCATCTAATGAATTATGGATTGGGCCCCATATTATTGATCATTAAGATTGAATTCATATAGTAGATCTTTAAAAGATTCCCACATGCCATTATGTGGTAATTCATTGAGGAATTAATCCCCAAGAATTTTCATATTTTTTCAAAATTATTTATGTTACCTAAACATTAGATTGGTAATTTCTCATAGGAATTTTTCTAATAATGGTGTAGGGTGTTGGAATCTTCCTCCCATTTTTAATTGTTAGTGTTTCTAAAAGAGATGATCTGCCCAGTGAGTTTTCCAACATTATTATATATTGAGTAAGAATTACATAATTAATTATATTATTTATAATCAATTATTTTCAAATGTTTGGTGTGGTATTATAGCTTGGGCGGTATTAGAAAGAATGGTACCATGCCGAAGAGGTTATACTATACTTGGTTGAGCATTTTCGTGGTTTCAGTGATTTGGAAATGATTTGGAAAGCTTCATGGAAGAGTTTGGTGGTCAAAGATTTTACAAATAGTCTTGTTAATATATATATGTATGTATGTATTTATGTTTTAGTACCATTAACAACATATTTAGAGTTTTCAATTAAATGGATTAATTTATTATTGTGGGATTAAAATGTTTTTACATTAGACATCCCTTCAATTTTTATAGATCATATGGTGTTTAATTGGCTACACATATATCCACTAATGCATTGTTTCGTTTTGGGAAAATTGTAATGTGGTTGAGATATGAGCATGACATATTTAAGCTCATTGGTTTTCATATTTATATGATTAATTAATATATTTTTATATCATGGTAATAAATAAGTTGGTATTAGTTATATTATAAAACTCATCTTCTTCATTTTATATAATATAATGAATGTTCATTTGAGGATTTTGAAATGATTTTATGGGGGTCTGTTTGGTTTCGAAAAACAATTTAGAACTGAAGGAGGGTGGGATTGTTTTACAATGGTTCCCTCATGGGGTTATCATATTTCCCTCCAACAGTTTTATAAAAATTGGACTATAATTTAATTTCAATGATTTATAAAATATGGTAACGTCTTTTAAATTTTTGGGCGATGACATGGTTTCTCCATTAATAATATGATGAAAAGAAAGTCACTAGGAATGTATTATAATTTAAGTCACATATGGATTTTGGTATATATTAATGGTTTAAAAGTTTTTTTTATGATATTATGAATTTTTTTATGGTAAAGTGTGGAAAAAAATTGTTCAATATACAATATAATGGTTTAGATGTCAGATAGAGGGTCTAGGAAAAATTATTATACTATCTTAATCAGGTTTCAGACTAAGTCTCTAAAAACTAGTATTATATGAATGGTTTTAGTTCTAGAAAAAATATCGATGAATTATAGTATAACATTTAAGAATTTATAGTGTGTTAATAATCAATATAAAATGTTTAGGTGATGTAATGATGCTATGGGAACTTTTTTGTTCTGTACATGAATATTGGATTGATGCATTATGCCCATTTTTTGTAAAGATAATTAGTGTGTTGATAATGTTTCCTCTTAAGGTGTTGATGGATTTTAAATCATTAGGTTATAAAAAAGATATATTTCCAGGTTTTATATTGATGGTTATTTTTACTCCTGATTTTTTACTAACATTCTTGGAAATGATGTAATGGGTATATGAGATTAGTATCATGATTTAATGATTTATGCATCCCTAAGATGAATAAATAGTTAGAAAAAACTTTTTTATATTTATATTATATATATCCTCTCAGGTTATGGGTGAGGTGACTAGTTAAGGTTGATATAGTTTTTTTGTCATCAGATTCACCTTTTTATTTTGTTGTATTGTGTGTACCAGATGATATTTTTCTATCCATCGCCTAATACAATTTTTATGTACTATTTGTTTATTTTACATTTTATGTGAATAAATTAGTTTAATGATAGGTATTTTCAAGAAATAGTTTGTGGTAGTATAAATAGTTATAAGCAGAACATTTTTTTCCACCATGATTAATTATTATACTCGTTATATTTGAAATTTATATTGAATATAATGTTTTGTGTTGAATGTCATGTTAAACTTCGAATTGTTGGGGTGGAGAACATGGATAGTATCAAGTCGATGGGTGGGTCTCCCCTTAATCATTTTAGGAACTTTTTTAGTGTATTTAATTATAGTATATCATTTAATAGGACATGATGGCGGTTGGATGTATTTATGACACGTTAATTTAGTAATTTTTAGTATTTCATTTTATCAAAACATGCCACTGTTTTAATTATTTTATTTATTCTACATAATCTTATATATATGAAACTATGTTATTCATATCAGTTTTATACCTTCTATATTTGGGTATACTCTCCTTAAATATTTATACTAAACCCCCACTCTATTTTGGAATCCTATGGAATATGTGGAATCATGGTATATGCCATGTGTTGAACCATATAGGGGAACTGAATTAGTTCCTTTAGGTTAAAGATATTATTATGTTTTTTAGATCACATACGATCATATATTATATTTTGGATTTGGTATAAATATTATACAAGGATATTTTTTTATCATGTGTTGGATTTCAAAAATTCTATTATGGAAACCATTCTTGGAAGGAAGTCCATGTCACATATGGATGGGATTGATGTTATTAGTATTCAATTTATTAGTTTTATATTTTTTTCTTATTTAAGGACTAAAATATTATTTGGATGATTTTTTGGATGGATATTTCTGTTTCATGGACTATATTTGTAGGAAATGAAGCAGGTATTGTATGGTACTCTAGTCATTGAACTATTCATCCATCTGGATCATTGGGCCACCAGTTTAGTCCTCAAGTCTTGAAAGTAATTTGGGCCACCCAAGTCCTTCGTGGGAGTAGTCTCTTGAGTCCATTAGGCCACCTGAAGTCCAATGGTCCTCCTCGAGGCCTTTGGGAAACATGAATAGGTAAATTTTTCAATCATACTACAAGGGACAAAGGCTCCAGATGAGGATTTAAAGAAAGCAGATTCCCAAGAGAATATCAAACTATTATTCGATTAATGAGAGGGTATGTAATTTCCATGCATAATGGGCATGTGCAAATCTACAAAGAACATGTTGCTGACCTGCCTTGCAAAGGTGGTGTGTTGATATCATGACATGTGTTGGGGAGGAGATATTCCATTTTTTTATCTAGGTGATTTCCTATAATACCTAAAGGTCATGAAATTATCTCAAATCATTTAGTAATTTTAAGGTTTAAACCTCACCACATTAAACTTCTATTATCAAAAATAAAAAAATGGATTCTTTTGGGAAAATAAATCAAATATTTGGTAATGTGATCTTGTTGTGTTCGCACCAAGTTGGTATATGGTAATTGGACCCTTCGGTAGGGGTTAGTTTATTATTTTTTGTATAGACCAGGTCATCTTGGATGGGATATGACTGTAGATACACATAGTATATGGGTTCACCAATAATGGTTTGATGGTTTTATATGTGATGTATTCCATATATGTGACCTAGTGGAATGATTTTTGACATTTTAATTTCTAGAAATGTTAACGTATGTAAAAGATTTACACCCTATCAGTTGTAGAATTTTGATAGTTGGAATGTACATTATAGGATGGAACTTGTGACATGATGTGAGATAAGACTAGTGGGGTTATGCGGGATATTCTTGTTATATTCTTAACAAGACTCCTTTTAAGGGAGTTAGTGGCATGTGGATTTTTAGGGTGACCTGTGAGAGGGTTTGACTAATTTATGTTTTCCCATTGTGATCTGAGGCACTTTTCAATGATATTGAAGATTGAAAATGATTAAAAATTGAGTTTTATAAAATATACATTAGGATAATGTAATTAGTTCTTTGAGAATGATAGATCATGTTCTAGGGATTTTTAAATGTGGTGGGATTAAATAGGGGAAAGATCGTTCAACATCCTCGCCATATAATAATACTACAGGTGGTACTTGTCAGATGGTCATCCACTGGATATGGTGGAAGTGGGTTGAATTAGTGAATTTGGTTATAGAGGGTATGATTAGGCATGTTACTAACCCATTTAGATTTGGTTTATTCATAAAAAACAATGTTATAATTTTAATTTTTTTAAATAACCTTTTGAAAAATGATTGGTTATTCAGTTTCTATATTTGTGTTTTTGTCTCACAATATTGTCATTGGTTTGGTAAAGAACAATGGGGGACATGTGTTTGTAGACACTCTATTTTTGGATAGGCATATCCAATTATTAGTGAGTATGAGTTGTGTTTTTTTTCTATTTATAACTAGAGTCATGAACATGTTTTGGGGGTTTGGTAAACATGTTATAATAATGGTAAGGATGGAATATGATCTTACACACATGATTGGTTGGGAACATAATGTTCTCTTTTTCATAAATATCATATGTGACATGGGGGTATGCTCTAGGTTCTTGATTTATGAATGAATATTTTAGTAGGTTGAGAATAAATGACAATGTTTAGAGATTCTTGTGGTCGGGGTGGCTCGTGGTTTAGGAAAGTGTTTTATAAGTCCCTTCTATTAGAGGTGACATTATAAATGGAATATTTATTGGTGTTATTCTTTTATTATTACAAAGAATTAAAATTTATTATATTGTATAACAATCATTGTTTTGAAATCATCATGAGAATGCATTGATATAATTGAAAATACATATTTATACCGTAAATAATGTTTTGTTTTATGGAGGTTCGTTGAGGATGTGGCACTTAAGGAACTATATATTGGAATTTATATGCGGGTACATGAAACATTTTTCTATAGTGAGTGATGTCAACATGATATTTTTAACATTGTATAATGTTAATGGAGTCATTCATGAATCTCGGAATAGGTGATTATTTATGAATCAATTTTACTCTCCAATGAGATTGAGATGACATGTCAAATCATGGGATTACATTTGTTGGGATTTATAAATTAGTGGATTTAGATTCTTGTGTTTGCTAGGGACATTTATTCTCTTTTTTAGGGGAGTGAGTAGTTGGTCATGGAGGCAGAACCATTATTATTGAAGTGGTATAGTTATTGTAAACATGTTTTGGATTAGTCAGAATGGAATCAACATGCTCGTGAGGAATCAATATAGATCTTGGTTTTATTCCATGTGGAATTCAAATAAGATGATATTTTTGGAGGGTAATCATAATAAGTATTGAATTAGGGGTTATTGTTGTTCTGAAAAACAATCCAATGTGTTTTTTTATGTGTTAGTTGTTATTTAGGTAACACTGAATGTTTTTGGATAGTAGATATTATGACATTGGACTTTCACCAATTTTCTATTATGGAATCCATTGAATTTTATATGTTGATCTTTGAATGCCTATTTTAAAAATGCTATTTGGTTCTGGTGAGATGGAAACAGGATGATAGTTTGATTCGAACATGTTTTTAATGACTTATATGAGAATTGGCCGACATGGGTAATCATGTGAAATGATTTTGTTTAAAATTTTGATCATGAAATTTGAGTAAAATATAGTATTATCATAATTAAATCATGGATCTCTTATATGTTTCTTCTAAATTTGGTCTTTGATGATGATTATGGGAACTATTGATGATTATAATTCTCATGGGTGATGGGGTTTGGAATGATGACAACTATGTTGGGAGGGTTTTGGGTTTTTTTGCTCGGGTAAGTATCATTATTTTAAAATGTATAAGGTAAAAAATAATGTAATTTAGTTAGTTATATGTTTAATATTTTTGTGGGGATAATAATAAATATGATGAGTGTTACGAAAATTACATGATCATTGTTTTAGTTCTGATAGTGGGCATGGGCTCTTATTTTTGTCGATTTGGTGCCATGATATGTTACTGATATAGATCAGAAAGTAAATTTGGTAATAATTATGATTTCATGAAAATTATATGTATTATAAAGATGATGTTTTATGATCATGTGATTGTTTGGGCCAATAATATATAGGAATTTTAAATTTTCAATTACCAAACGAGCCTAATTTTTGATCAAGACATAGAATCATGTTATAATAGTTTCAATTCCTGAAATGGATGTTTGGGTTGGACGATTGAGTCTTGGTAGGTATCATAGTTTTTTATATTACACTCATAGGCTTTGAGATATGTTTTAGGAGTTTTGGATAATCCATTCCTAGGTGAACAATTTAGTGAAAAAGTCATAGGAGAAATAGCGTGACACCTTTATTTTAAGAGGGGTTTACATAACATTAAATGGATTCTAGATGATATTCATAGTTTCATAATTATTTTTTATTATTTCTAATAGAAAATACAAGAAACCATGTGAGGGTGAAAAGGGTCTGTGGAATTGTACATAGGATATGCATAAATATAGACAAATCATGTTCTCGGTCGTTGAGGGGAGATGGTGCTAACGAAAAGGATGTAAATATTTTGTCTAACCATGTATTCTATCCTTGTTTTCAATGTGTGAAATATATTTACATTTTTAATATTGTTTAACGATTCGGAAAAATTTGTGGCCAAATTATATGGATCCCATAAATATTATTAAAATTGGAATTTTACCAAAATTCCTTGTTAAGATTTTATATCACTCCACTCACATTCTATCCCATTCGGTATGTATGATCTAGGGGTTTAAAACCCCTAGAAAACATTCTATAACACCTATATTGGGTATTTATTCATAGGGATTCATCAATTTTTATAGTGAGATATCACTTTTACCTCCTTACATGGCCTTGTCACGACCCGTCCCCCGATTTCCGCATTGTGACTACCCCAAACATGCTTTCTATAGTCCAGGGGATGGCGACTAGCACCAAAGGCGAATTCCCTAGAATTGGGAAGGAATTTCATTTATAAAATGTAAACACAAACAACCAAAGTACAATCAGAAGAAGACACTAAGAAAATATATATAAGAAGTGTGCTGAATGTACAAAGGGGATGGAAATACTAGCCCAACAAAAAGATACAACTATAACTAAAAGAAAGTACAACTGAAAATATAAACAACTAAAATGTGAAAGCATCTCTTGGATCGTCTTCCGAATTCCTACCTAAAGGGTAGGAAAACAATTCCTCCTTAGCACTGCATGTAAATCGGTCTGCTCTGTGTGTTGTCACGTCGAGGGGTGCACCTCCAGGTACCGTCCAGTCCTGGCACTCTCGGCCCATACCAGCGCAGTCTGTCATCTGCATCCAACACAACGAGATACGGGCATATCCCATGTAGGGTTGAGTATAACGATACTCAGTAGGTACCACAAGACCCTCTAGGTCTCACAAAATTTAACAAGGATAAACCAAAAAGTAGGATTTCAACGGATAACCATTTCATAGATATATGCCCATACATATTACTATGTTCTTAAGTAACCCATCTAAATCATGAGGAAAAGATAAAGGTCATTGACTCATCTCAAACTAGGAGTTTGTTAATGACGTCGAAATCACAGATGCAGGAGAAATCCTCATGTATCATGAGAAGTAGTCCTTTTTCAACTCGGAGGTGCTACTCACTAAACTCAGACTGCTAAGGTACTCCTCCTGTCGAGTACTGTGGGTATTCTGCCTCACACAGTATCGCTCCCCGCCATGGGTCTGTCGCCTCACACAATAGCGCTCCCCCTGATAGCCTACAGAGGTACTCCTTCTATCGAGTACTACGGGTCTTCTGCCTCACATATTAGCTATCCACCACCATGGTTCGGCCACCTCACAATGTAGTACTCCCCACTAGGCTAGTCAAGTCAATCCGAAACGAATCGGAAAACCAATCATCAGGTCTTAGCCAGCTACTAGGTCACCTTACTCCGTATGATCATCTCCAGGAGGATCCACTCCACGGGAAACTGGTATATACACCATGTGTAACAATGTCCCACGAAGAAGTATTTCATATGTCGGCCACGTCATAGGGGTCTCAACGAAACAGACGGCTCCTCAATCTGACGCTCGGTCTGTGAGTTATTAGTGTTTTTGTCCCAGGGGGGCTGGTAGGTTTTGTATATGATCCAACCCGATTTTATCTCAAATGTTCCCTGAACTCCCATGTGGTATACTCAAAGGGACCATTTCTCAACAAAATTACCAACGTCACTGACGATTCGTCAAACGGATGTCCGGTATGATCGTAATTGGCTTTTCCGTTCTAGGTGACCGGTTGGTTTCTAAGCTAAACCAAGCCGACCTTACTCCAACTACATCCAAACCTCATGTGAGTTATTCCAAAAGAACCATCTCATTAAATGGAATCCAACGTAGTTGACGGCACTTCAATCGGACGTCCGGTCCTTAAGTTATATGTTTTTCCGCTCCGAGGGACCGGTTGGTTTCGTGTTCGAACCAAATTGGTGAAACACAAAATTCACCCCATCCTCAAGTGTAATATACCAAAACGACCGTCTCTATCCTAGAATTCTTACACAACTGACAGTTCATCAATCAGAGGTATGTAGCACATGTTATGGGCTATTAACCGAAAGAGGTCTGAAGAGGGGGGTCTGGGCCCGGTCGGACCCGACCGAACATACACTGGGTCGGCCCGAACCGGGCTGACCCGATCCGGCTGGCATGTCCCAGCCTGCAACTGGCACGGCCAGGCCCGAATCTAGCGTGACCCAGCCCATCTGGGCATGGCACGGCTCACGGCAGGTCGCGGCGCGACCACGCCAGCCAAGCGGGGGGGGGGGGGGGGTGTTCTGAGAAATGGCGGCGCTAGGCTGGCGCCGCCCTGACATCCCAGATCCCACGCAACACGAGTTCCTTTCAATGCGACTGCGACTGGTGTCATGGAGGTCATCCTCCTGCGGCGCGCTAGGGCATCGCCTCCACCGCCGTGTTGGCGACACGCACCGCCGCGATGTTCCGTGGGCCACCAGATTCATTCCAGTGGTCCATTTTAGGTCATGTCTGGGCCTATGTCCTCCTTGGGTCCTTCTCTATATTACGAAGGCCTCAAGTCAACGTTTCCCTTCCATTCAGCCATCACCAAACATTCCGTGCATCACGAACAAGTTGGCGGTGGGTCCAGACTTGTTCGTTAGCTCGTACCCACCGCGTTAGTGGTTCAAATAATCACTCAGTAAATAAATGACCATGTTTGAGGGTATAAATCACATATATTAAATTATACAATATCCCCTTACCTTGAAAAGTTGTCACACGTCGTCGAGCCGTGGAAGACGAAGTTCGCGGTAGTTGGTCATCGTATAAAAAGGACGTCGATTCCGTTGTCGTCGGGGTGCACCTGAATAAGAAGCATTGTTGGTTACATTGGGTTCTTCATCGGAGATATCCTTTTTCGTGAGAAGAATGATTTTATTCTATTTCTCCATAGGTTCACCACTGAAATAATTTCTATCATAAATATTATAAAAGTCTTCTCCAATTTTTAAAGAAGTGCCATTCAAATAAAAATATTTCAAATTTTGATGTGCCAATTTAATTAATGAAGTCATTAATTTAATTATGTTGTCAACCTTAATTATAGAGAGGTGGAGATATCTCATTAATAGCGGAGTTGTCATAATAAAATAAGGGGAGGTGGAAAGATAGGGGATCGTGTGGGCCAAACCACACTAAATCCTCTGATGGGAGGTTATGTGGATGTGGCCCCCACTTCTAACTCCCCTTGGGATGAAATAACCACCACATAAGTAATAAAATTGTATAACAACAATTTTATTAATTTATCCTGAAATCCACAAAATATAACATTCATCCCGCACAAAACGCATCGACAGTAAAGGTCCCCTTAAGTGAACACCGGCACAGTGAGTTCATCGGTGCCATCAGATTTAGATTCCGAGAACCTGTTCAAAAGATAGAAAAACACGCACTAATGTTAACTAAACATACCGAAACAAAACATCAGAAATTGATACTAGGCACACTGGGCCTCAGAATCAGGTGTCGTCAGACACTGCAGACTCATAAAATTCCAACGTATTTATGAAAAAAATATCATTGAAATTTTTGGGTCTTTAAATTTATCCCACATTAGGGATTTACGTCCTCTTCAAGATAATACACACACTAGGGAAACAAATAAGGGGTGTACTGAGTACGCATCTAAGCCTCCTGCTCCCATGTGCTCTCCGGAAGATTCCCGTGTTGCCAGTGAATGCGCACCAGAGGAATGGACCGTCCATCCAAGACCCGCTCCTATCGATCCTCAATCTCCACTGGAACCTCCATGAATGTCGCCCCGTCATCGATGTCCAGCTCCCCGCGGACGATGAGGTGGGACGGGTTGTGCACGCATCTCCCCAACTGAGATACATGGAAGACATCGTGCACCCAGTGGAACTGAGGTGGACGGGCCAGGCGATAAGCCACCTCGCCTACTCTGCTGATGAATTGGAGGAGGGACTGTAGACATGCTACACCAATTTTATCTACATAGGATATTTGTAAGGCAGCCAGCTACTCTGTCTCCTCTCCTAAAAGCTGAATACCAGTCCTTCTGCTGAGCATATCCACAACAACGTTCCCCTTATCAGGAGTATAGACAATCTCGAAGTCATAATCATTGATGAACTTAATCCATCACTGATGTCTCAGGTTTAGGTCCTTCTATGTGAATATACACCTAAGACTATTGATATTGAAGTGAATCATAAACTGTTATCTCTACGAACAATGGGTGAGACTATCCAATTATAAGAACTCGACTTCACCATTCTTCGCCTACGTTCTACATGAGATGATATGATTTCTACATTTCCTAAAAGGGAAATCCGGTCTCATTCCCAAGATAAACCACGCCTTTTCCCTAATACAGTCAATCCTAACATGAATGATATTAATTAATTTCATGGATGATGTTGTAAGGCTTTGACGCTACTACTAAGATATCAAACCATTACTCTCACCTCCAAGGGTTGATTAACACTGTCGGCATCAGTGTGTGGTTATTATGTCTCCTCCAGTAGAAATATCAAAAGTGAGGGTCAATTCAATAGTTTTTAGCAGAACCCTTTAGTACACAAAAAGGAAGGAAAGAAAACATCACAATGACCAATGTCTATTATTACTGCAGCTCAAATTACAAATACACAAATCATCCACAAACAACAACATTAACAATGCTAGAAGCATCATGAAAAAATTCCATTATGTCTAGAACTAGTCCCAATCTTGTCCACCTGCTTCCATATCTCCATAGTCTTATAATTTAGCTTCCTGAAGCTGTGCTCTCCCCTGTCCACATGTTCCCTGCGGTCGAGGTGGAAATCCTGATGGTGGTGGTGGCAATACCTCGAAGTGTCATCCACCACCAGCTGCACGGCCAGCTCTACTGCCATTTTCGCCTGCTCCATGTGGTCTGTCATGATCGAACCTCTACCTCTACCTGGGAGGTCCATCATATATTTTCTAATCATCCGAGTAGTGGGTCGGATACTCATGATACATCTGACCCTATCCACCGCATGAGTAACATAGCCTGGAGGGTCGGGCTTTCTCTCTACCCTTGGTGCCCCACACTACTGATCCTGAGTCATGTGGTTGACCAACTGTAGGTCTGGTCCTCTTGGACCACTGAGTCATCTATCTACTGCCACCTGCAGAAAACTCTATTGCATGCCGGCTAGTGGTTGGTCATGTTGTTAGAGACTGCTTAGCAAGGAAACTATCTACTAATAGGGCTCGCTCCAACACCCCCCGTCGGCATCGGGATGATATGGGAGACAACTAAATCCCTAATCTCTCGCCGGAGCCCCTGCTCAAATGTCTGAGCCCTGAAGAACGGGTCTTGTACCATATCAATTGAGTAGTTCAAGAGGTCAGTGAACCACTCTGAGTACTGCACCACCTTCATGCTAAACTACTGAAGATGTTGTAGCTCTTGTATACGCACCACTCGAAGGGTGGCTGGTACTAACTCCACCTAGAACAGGCTCTCGAAGTCTTCCCATAGATGTGTCACCTAGTCAGGAATCTCGAGCATCAGGCTCAACCATATGCCCGATGCTTCCTGAATTAGGATGGAAGCAAGGATCACAATAAATTCATCTGGTGTCCCTACTAGCCTGAAAACTGTCACCACAACCTCCATCCAATCCTCATCCGCCTCTAGGTCTATCTCTCCTAGGAACCTGGGTGGCCACTGGCACGAGAACTTGTGAATCACGCTAAATCGGCGTGCATCGCCTACTGCTGGGGCTTGTGGCAGTTGTGGCCCAATATGTTGTAGTACCAATGGTTCCTCCGATGGTGCCTCAATTGGATGAGCGGCCCTATACTGATGCTTCATCGCTCGGCGGCCTGTCAGTACATACAACTCTCGGGGCCCTAGATGGTTGTCCCTGGGGAGGCATCCTAAAAGAAACAGATGTCACAAAGTCAATGACTATACCTGGTGAGACGACCGGGTTTGAGTTTATTTGGAGAATACTTTTGAAAACACACACACAATCAGTGTTTTTATGCACTGGGTCGGAAATAAAATGTCAGGGTCCTTCAGTGTGGATACGTTGGCCGCGCGCACCAACACTAGACTCCCTGAACTGAAAACCACACTTAGTTCCTGTAACACTATTGCATCACAAAAAGAAAATATCAGAGTCATAGTTCTGCGGTAGAACCGACATCCTCTGATACAAATTTGTCACGACCCATCCCCCAGGGCCCGCATCATGACTAAAACAAGCCTGCCTTCCATAGGCCAGGGGATGCCAACTATCACAAAAAGGTGTAATTACCTAGAACTATGAAGGTGTTTCCTTTATAAAACTTATTCACAAACAACCAAAGTACATGTAGAAGAAAACACTAAGAAAAGTTATATTTGTGCTGAAAGTAGAAAGGGGCCAAAAATACAAGCCCAACTCAAATGTACAATTACAACTGAAAGAAATTACAACTGAAAAGACAAAAAACTGAAATGTGAAAGCATCTCCTCAATCGTCCTACGGGTTCCTACCTGAAGGGAAGGTATAGATGTCCTCCTCAACAATATGTGTCAATCGGTCTGCTCCGTGTGTCGTCATGTCGAGTGCTCCACCTCCGGGTACTGTCTAGTCTAGGCACTCCCGGCCCCTATCAGCCCTGCTCGTCGTCTGCTTCCAACACAATGAGGTACGGGCATAGCCCGAGTAGGGGTGAGTATAACAATACCCAGTAGGGACCCTATGACCCTCTAAGTCTCACAAAATCCAACAAAGATAAACCACAATGTAGGATTTCAATTAATATGCATTACTTAGATATATTCTCGTACATATAACTTTGTTATCAAGTAAACCATATCAATCATGAGGAAAACACAAAGGTCATTGAATCAGCTCAAACCAGAAATTTGTTAAAGATGTCAAAATCACAGCTACTGGATAACTCATCCTATGTCGAGCGCAATAGTCCTATCGTTACTCAAAGTTGATAATCGCTAACCTTAGACTGCTGAGGTACTCCTCCTGTCGAGTACCGTGGGCCTGTCGCCCCACATAGTAGTTCTCAGTGCCATGGGTCTGCTGCCTCACACAATAGCGCTCCCCCTAATTTCCAACAGAGGTACTCCTTCTGTCGAGTACCGCGGGTCTCTCACCTCACATAGTAGCGCTCCTCCGCCATGGGTCTGCCACCTCACAATGTAATGCTCCCCACTAGGCTAGTCAAGTCACTCGGAAACGAATCATACAAGAAGTCATCAGGTCTCTGCCATATACTAGGTCAATATACTCTGAATGCTTGTCTCCAGAAGGATCCTCTACACAGGCTACTGGTCGATACTCCAAGTGTCACGAATTACAAGAAAGAAGTATCTCAATGGTTAGCCACGTTATAGGTTTCTCAACGCAACAGACGGCGCGCCAATCACACGCATGGTCTATGAGTTATTTGCCTTTTTGTCTCGGGGGCCCGGTTGGTTTCCTGAACAAACAAACCTGACTGTATCGCAATTTTATCCCAAATTCCCATGGGGTATACTAAAATAGACCATTTCTCAACAAAATTACCAACGCCGCTGACGGTTCGTCAAACGGACGTCCGGTGTGAGAGTTAATAGTTTTTCCGTACCAGGGGCCCGGTTGGTTTCTATGCTAAACCAACCAAACCATACTCCAAATGTATCCAAACCTCAAGTAGAGTTTTCCAAAAGAAACCCCTCTCCAAAATAATCCAACTTAGTTGACGACACATCAATCAGACGTCAGGTACTTATGTTATAAGTGTTTCCGCTTCGGGGGCCCGATTGGTTTCGTGTTCGAACCATCCTTTCTATACCCAAAATTCTCCAAAACCTTGAATGTAATATACCAAAAAGACCGTCTCAACCCATGGATTTTTACACAACTGATAGTGCAACGATCCGAGGTCTGTAGCTCATGTTATGGGTGATTAACCGAAAATGGTCTGAAGAGGGGGGTCTAGGCCCATTCCGACCCGGCCCATCCTACCATGGGTCGGCCCAAACCGGGTCGACCCGACCCAAGTCCGGGTCTATCCCAGCTGGCGCGTCCTGGCCTGTGGCTGGCGCGGCCCGGCCTGCATTCGGCACAGCCCAACCCGCTGTCGGCCGAGGGGGGTGGGGCTCTTCCGTGAATCGGCAGCGCCAAGCTGGTGCCATCCTGTCTTCCTGGATCCCGTGTTGCGAGGGATCCGCTCCATGCTGCCGTGGACGGCGTCGCAGCAGTCTTCCACCGGCACCGCACTATTGCGCCGCCACAGACCCCCGCCGCTGCGCTGTTCTGCGGGCCACCAGAGTCATTCCAGTGGTCCGTTTTAGCTCATGTTTGCGGCTACGGCCTCCTCGGGTCCCGATCTACGCTGCAAAGACCTCAAATCAATGTTTCCCTTCCGTTCATCCGGCTACAAACATTCCGCGCATCACGAAAAAGTTGGCGGTGGTCCGAACTTGTTCGTTATCTCATACCCAGCGCGTTAGTGGTTCAAATAATCACTCAAAAAATAAACTCCAATGTTAGAGGGTATAAATCACATATATGAAATTATAAAATATCCCCCAACCTTGAAAAGAAGTGACAAATCGTCGATCCATGGAAGACGAATGTCGCAGTATACGGGAATCACGGAAAAAATATGTTGATTCCGTTGACATCAGGGTCCGCCTGAAGGAGAAGCGTCTTTTGTGACTTCGCGTTCTTCATCAATGATATCCTTCATCTAGAGAAGAACAATGTTCTTCTATTTCTCCAGAGGTTCCCCACCAAAATATTTTCAATTTCAAATATTATAAAAGTCTTCTAAAAATTTTAAAGAGGTTCCATGGAAATAAAAATAATGTCTATTGTGATGTTCCAAATTTATTAATGAAGTCATTAATTTAATTATGTTTGAAAACATAATTAGAGGGAGGTGGAGAGATCTGATTAATATAATATTTGTCATAATAAGAGAAGGGGAGGTGGAAAGTTAGAAATAAAGTGGGGTGGTGGAAATATAGGGGTGGGTGTGGGACCCACCACACTAAATCCGATCATGGGAGGTTATGTGGATGTGGGACCCACTTATAACTCCCCTTGGGAGGAAATAACCACCAAATAAGTAATATAATTGTATACCAACAATTTTATTAATTTATCTTGAAATCCAAAAAATATAACTTTCAACCCACAGAAAACACAAATGCAGTAAAGGTTCCCTTAAGTGAACACCAAAGATGCGAGTTCATTGGTGCCCCCAAATTTGGATTCTGAGAACTGCTTCAAAATATAGAAAAACCCACACATAAGTTTATAGAATTTACCAGAACAAAACATCTGAAATTGATTCTGGGCACACTGGGCCTCGGAATCATGCACCGTCAAAAACTAAGAACTCGTAAAATTCTAAAGTATTTAAGAAAAATAATTTCCGTGAAATTTCCAGGTGTCTACAAGCCTGGTATCCATTAATCTAGCTAAAATTATGTGTTTTGTTTTATGGATTTAAATATGAATTCCCCAAATCTTGGTGGAATCAATCAAGGATGAAGTTGATTTTGGTTATCTATTGTAGTGTAGATTCAGATATGACTTCCACAATTATTTTCATAGAGATTTATTGAAACAAAAAACCATGGTTTTTTATTTAGTTATTCATAGTGATTTAATATAATTAATTATGGGATTAGTATCACCACATAGCTATTCTCCTAATAATAATTTATGTTGTCTTATATATACCCCCTTTTGTAGTCTCATAGTGTTTCAAAAAGTTTTCATTAGAATGTTGAGTTTTTAGGTATTATTCAACATTGGGATTTTATTTCGTTAATTAGATATTTTTTTATAATTAATTGATTTTAAATTCATGGTGTGAGAGTAGATCTTGTATGGTTGTGGGAATACTGATTTTATGACAATGTGGTTTTACATGAATTTAATATCCATTGATGATTGTTTCTCTTTGAAAATATTTTTTAAATATGTGATGATGAATTATGAGGAAAAAAATCTCTACATATAGTATCAATAATTTAATTACAATTGTATATGCAATATGGATTAATTCCCATGTTTGGTTTATTCACATACATGTTTTATGTAAATGGTTATTTGATTGAAATTTTTAATTTATAACATTACTAAGATACATGTTAAATTGACCAATAAAATTCCTACACAAGGGTTTTCCATTTTTACATAATTTTAATGTGGTTGAGATGTGATCCTGACATGGTTAAGCGTATTGGTTGGAATAGTTACATGATTAATGATTGCATTGGTATATCCTAGTAACAAAATAGGTTTTCACCTATGAGGGAATTATTTTATCATATTTTATTATTTTATTAATATATTATTGTTAGGCTTTTGAAATGGATTTGGTTTTAAGTCTTAGGTGCCGACCAAATATTTAGTGTTATATTATAAAGGATATTATTTAATGAATTTATTTTTTAAAATTATGGATTGACATCCAATTTCTGTTATAAGAGGTGGGATATAATATTATTATAGAGATTGATCAACATGGGTGTATGGTTACCCTTTTGTGGAGATTCATGGTTTCCAAATTACTAATTGGAATAAAATAATGCCATTGGCCTAGTTTTAGTATTAATTCCCATCAAAATAAATTTCTCATATTTTTGTTTTAAAAATATTAGATGTGATTTTCTGAATGTTTCTATATTTTAGGTGTTGAATATTTAATTTAATGATTTTATATAATTGTTTAGATTCCAAAATGAGGTTTTTATCACAAGTGATATTGTACTTGGATAATTTTTTTGGAACAAATATCTAGAAAAAAATACTATACATTTGGTTTTAGTGGAATATAGATGATCCATCAATGTTTATACACCACTTTGGAATGGATGGTGGATTGATTCTTTACATCAATTATTTAGGTGTTAGAAAAATGCTCCAGACACATTTGTTTTGTTTTTTACAAGAATGATTGAATGATTCATCATGAGAATATTTTATAAATATTATTTAATTTTTGGGAATGATACCACATATATGTAATGATATTTTTTTATAATTTTTGATAATGGACAACGGATTCAAAAAAATCATTATTGATGTTAATTTTAGTTCTATATGTTAGATGTAGATTATTGGAATAAAAGGTACTTGTAAATTGGATATTAACTTTGGATGTATATTTTATGCCTCCCAGAAATTAATAAATTGAGAACAACCCCTTTTTTTAATTTATAGTATATATCAACCCATGTTATTTTATAAATGGATAGTTTATTTTAATAAAATTATTGTTTTCTTGGTTTTTACCATAGAATCCATGTGCTAATGGGTGTAAAATGGGATATTGTTTTCCATTTATTTTAACTATTTTAATGAATAATTTATTTATTCCATTATTTATTTACATTAAATATCTAACTAAATTGTATTTTATTTTTACACCTATTGTGGTTGCCTTGTGAGTTTCACTAACAACATACCTGGACTACCACTATACATGGTTTCCAGAGAAAATCACACATATTTATTGTGAGTATATGTTTTGGTTTACGATCACGTAATTTGTTACGTGGTTGTGGGGGATATCTTGGACAATGTCTTCAATATTATGTTCTTTTAACAAAGATCTGTAATAGAGAATTGTTAGAAATTTATTTATTTTGGCTAATTCATGTAAACATCATAATGGAAAGTTGGTTGTATATATGACATAGTAATTCCTAACATTATAGAATATTATTTTATTTCATAATTAATAATTTTTTGTTTGTTTATCAATTATACATATAATAATTTTTGTGATTTCCTGTTATTTAGTACTTATTAGGAACGCTGATGTGGCGGTATATTATTCGTATAGTTCCCTGATTGACCCAACATCCATTCATATCCATTTGGAATATGAGAATTTTTTCTTTGGTTTTTGTATAAAACTACCTGAGGGAACTGATTTAATGACTTTATAACCATCAAATTTCATCATTGAGATGAACCTGTAGGGAGTGAGTTTATCGGTTCAGTATGTTATCCGTGATATTCATATCACATAATATACATAGATAAGAAAAATCTGTATCACATTTTTATAATAAATTATATAATAATAATAAAATTAACAATCCAAGAATACTATAAAATGAAACGTACATGAAATTATTTTTTACCATAAAATATAAATATATCCCATATAACCCAAACATGTAATGAATTCACACAAATAATTTATAAAATTTAAAAATTCCCTAATCATGAGTGAATATTATTCCTTTATTCCCGTATTTAAATATTTGGTGTAATAAAATTAATGTTCCTTATCTATTCAAAATTTCATTCCATGTTGGATTCCAAAAATGCATCATACAATCCATTATGATCACCCAAAACCAATAAAATTCAATGTTCTCCCAAATCATCATGGAAGGAAATAATGTTTAAATAATTCTCTATATATACAAAACTGTGAACATTGTGTAATCAATTCCCATTGATGTGAAACCCATTCCAAATTCTCCATTTTAAAATCTTTTAATTTAATTTTTATGAGACATGTTATATTTTTTTCCTACAACTAATATTTAATACCCATATTAAACAAAGAATAAATCCCTAAATAAGTATAGAGACTTTCTGTAGATATTTAATAAATTATTTAAATATGAAACCAATGAAAACATTTTTAATAAAATTGGATTATATTTTAAGAAACGAACCTCATACCATGTTTTTATATTGAAATCACATCATTCCCTCATAGATACGATAACTATAATCTTTTATACAAAGATTACTGACAAATTTCAAATAAAAAAATCCCAAACCCCAATATCATATAATAGAATACTAGAATGGGATTCACATTAAGAGAATATATGAATTCACAATAAGAGTAGAACAAATGATGGCCATACCATTGATTCTTAAGTACAATGCTCATTGATCCAATGATGTTTCAAAAAAAGAGATGATGTAAAAGGAAAAATTTCCAAATATAACAATTTGGATTAACATAATAGGTTAATGGAGAATGAATTAGTTTAATAGGGGATTTTTTAGTGTTATGAACATGTTTTTTATCTATTTATTCAAGTTATATAGTCAGAAAATAGGTTTTAGTAAAGCATTCACCATCAATGTGAGTGTTTTTGAGCAATACCCTTGACAATATATTAAGGTGTATTTGTTGAGAAATCCTTATTCCAATCATTAAAATGTAAACTATCTAAAAAATTATATTATCATGTACCTACCATATTGTTTACCCAACCCGTTATACAATTATTAGATTCACATATGGTCTTTAATCTACATCATATGGTTTCTATGTTAATTTACAAGGATTACCAAATTGTGACAAATATTTACACCCTTATGGAAGCTTGTAAATAATATAATACCATGTATAAACTTCTAGAATATAAAAATAATATTATAAGATATAAAAAAACAAAAACAGATATAAAAAAACCTTAGACCCCGGGGGTGCAACTTTTATTGGTTCAATGGTTTTACCATTACATTTAAAATAAAAAAGAATTAATATGAAGAATGTAAAAATATATTTAATGACACCAAAACACATGATTTATGTAAAATATATTGTCCACTTATTTGATTATCCATTCTAATTCCAAACTGTTCTCCATTATTGTACCTCCCCACTATGAGTGAAAGAAATATTGATGTGTAATTTCTATGGAACCTCATTGATGTATTGATTATGGGTTTTAGGTTTATAGTTGGATGAACAATTATTTAATTTTATTGGTCTATATATTTAGTGGTTTTTTCATATTTTTCCTTGACTAAATGAAGAAAGATATTGAAGAATTATCCTGATTATTTTACTAATATAATATGTTTATAAGGGTATTTAATTGCACTAAGAAATTATAATTATTTAACACGGATAGCATAAAATAAATTAGATTGATGTTGAATATTCACTGATTTTTTTTCTAATTTAAATACATTACATGTGTTTTTCCCTATTGTATGTACTTTAATTTTATAAAAATATAAATAGCATGAATAAAATTATAGGGACAAGTAAATTATGGGTTTGAAAAAATTATTTTAATAGGGAGGATTCTATATGGTGATATTACAATTTCTGGAGGTCTTCTGAACATAATGAACCATTTTTATATCCATATTGTTTGTAATATCTCTTCACTGATCTAAAATGGTTATGGGTTGAATGTTTGAGTTGTTTAATTTTTTTTGAATCAATTTACAAATACATTATAGATATTTAAGGGGATGTTTTTATAATTTTTTTTGGTGTGACTTTTGTTGCATGATATAATTTCATATTCATAAGAATTTGTTTTTTTATTGTTGTAGGTATTTCGATGTCAATAAATATTTATATGTAAATTAATACTAATGGGATGGTATGTTTAATGTATAATAACTAGAAATATTATTGAAATAATTAATTTGTTGGTATATATATAATGATGATATTCGAGTGGTTATATCTGGTTAATGTGGTTCATGTTTGAAATGTTTGATTGTATGTTATATAAAAATTATTAAATTTGGAATGGTATTTTGGGATGAACTAGTAAGGTGGTATGTGTTTTCATGTAGTTATATTATAATGAATGGATTTAATTAAGATAATTTTGATGGTAATAATGATATACAAGAAACTGAATAACATATTGACTAAATATGTAATTTGAATGATTATTGTGGTTCTTTTGAGTTGAAAAGATGGGGTTGTTTTACAAATAGATTTTAAAGGATTGTTTTTACCGAATATGGATATTTGATATGTTTTTTGATCTTGTAAGATTTAATATGTGAAAACCCATAGGATATGATTGTGTGTGATTTCATTAATCATTTAATTTACACATGATTTAATGATTAACCAAACCTAATTCATATAACTATAATAAATTACTAATGTTTTTAGGATTGTGTGATTAACCTAATATCTACATTATTGATGTTGAATGGGTGGCTCCCTAGTCTTCCCTACTAATTCTCTAGTAGTAGTACATGATAGTTCTATTATATAGAGGGGATTATTCTAATAAGTGGAAGGCATGAGGGTGATTTTATTTTCCATCGTGATGAAGGAAAATGATTGAATAATTTTTTGGGAATCAATAAGAGATTTAATATATTTATTTAAGAAAAAAAAATTGTATCACATACTAATTAGAGTGTGAAATATTGGTTTTCACCCAGCCCACATCAGACTCTTCTAGAATTTATATAAATGGACTGTTTGGAAGTATATGAGATAAAAAGTTTGTCAATGAAATAATAAAACTAATGGGTAATAGTAATAGGGTTACTATAAATATAAAATTTTATGTTTATGTTTATACATTTTGTGCGATACTATGTCAGTGAATTTTTGAGTGGTTTGCAATGGGTAGATTGAAATTATAGGTTATTATGGGTTCTACTATATGTTCAATACAGAATTAATATCTTATTCTCATCTAATATTAAGTGTAAATGAGGAGTATCCTAATGAGTATGCATGTTTTTCTACCATGATATGTGTGTGAGTATATATATTTTTATTATTTATATAAATTATTAAGGAATTGATGATTATGATATAAAATGGGATCATATATAAAAGAGTTGTATTTTCTATTGATATCTAGGCATCCATGGTGAAATTTATATAGGGAGAATTATTTCATTTCATTTCATGCATTAAATAATTTTATTTTTATAGGAAAATTATTATTTTATAAGATTCAGTGCTAATTGAATAATTATATATTATCTATTTTTATTGACTCTTATGGAGAAGGAGATTCCACTAATTTTTCCCTTCAAACCTTCAGTGGTAGTACCAACCCATGGATTATTGTAGTTATATATTAGGGCTCACCCTATCCCTTCATCACCAGACTATGATGGGTACTAATTGAGGTGTGATGGTGAAAAATAGTGAAACAATATATTATGACATTGGGGATTCAAAATTTAAAATATTGTGATATGAGGTTCCATTAATATTGTACTATAGGTTTCATATTTTCATGTTTTTTGCACGAATGTGCATGGTGTTCTAGGTTTGGGAATTATGATAATGGTCCATTTATACCCTATATGGGGTTAAAGGTTATTCTTCGGCCTTAAAAATTCAGTTTTAACACTATAGAAATAGTTTATCATAATAGATATTCCAAAAATTTCTACCAAAAATGGGATTGATGTCATCCTCATTATGATGAACTGTGAAATTTTCATTGAAAATGATATATATTCAAAATTTTATATAATAATCTAACGTGAAAGGGTTCGATATCACTTGATAGGTAGGATTATTAAGTAGATCTCGTGATTTATTATTATTTCCATTATATTCCATTATTGATGTGGGTACATGATAGTTAATAGAATGACTTTGGTTATATATTAATATTATAATTATAAAGAAACACATGGATGTCTCTTGAAAATCTATAGAATGGTGAATAAATTAATAAATTTTTAAAAAAACTATCGCTGTGAGGGATCAATGAATTGGGATAGATAATGTGTATGTATGGAAATTAATGGCTATTTTATAATGGTTTAATATTGATTTATTGATGTCTATTAAATTTTCATGGGTTGATATATAGTTATATGATGTTTATGAGATGACTTTGTATTATGTTTGGCCAAGACCATCAGTGTTTCAATGTATGGAGGTACCCACTAGTGGGGATAAAATAACTAGTTGTGAAAAGATGAGATCTAGGTAAAATATATAATCAATTATTTTTTATATATCATAAAATTTAAATTCTAGATGATGATAATGCGAACATCACTTGAGACATAGGCAACAAAGTTTAGATTTACACCACTATAGTACTAATTTCTCATGATTTAATAGTGTATTATCTATGTTTTATGATGATCCTTAGTAGAAATACATCATGGTATTGACAATATTTAGATATTATAATGATGTTTATCCTATATAGTAATATATTGATATGTTTATTGATCAGAAATGAGGTATTTCATGGGACACTGGGATTGGGTTTTGGAGGTTACCCATTGTAAGAGGTAATCATTCACATTATCTATATAGATAATATGATCATTAGATGATACATAGTTACTCTATTATATGATAGTTAATTATTTTTCCCTTTAAAATACATGTTTCCTATAAATAATCCTCTAATAATTATTATATATTCATTATTTTGTTTTTCATAATACATTAGTATCGATGTTTGTACATTACATTCCCAAGTTCGTCATCTCTCCCAAGAGATGATTGGATTAATTATATATTATTCTAAATAGATATTTATTTTTAGTCCTATAAAAATCATTTAATTATAATTATACTCTTCCTGTATTTTATGACATACACATTTCAAGCACTAACATTGGCTGAATTATGGGGAGATGTTTGTGGTAGTTTCCAATTTAGTATTGTTCAATATGATAAATTTATTCAGTATGATTTTTACAACATGATTATTTTCCCAATACATACATACTCAATATATTATTATAATAGGGAATAACCCCATTAACGGTTCCAACCAATATTATTTCACACACTCAATAAATTAATAATAGTGTTTTTTAAAAAATTGTGTTTAATTTTCATATTTATGTTAGTTTAAAAAATATATCCAACTTAGGTAGATTAGTTTTTTCCTGAAATGGTTGTATATATACAAACTTTTATGTATTAATATATACATATAGTATATATACATTTTTTATTTCATAACATGATCATCTGGAATCACAATCCTTTAGTTTATGTATATATGCGGGATATATGTTTCATTTTATCCTAGCATTCTATTGTTTACATGATATTTCATTTTAATATATATTTATGATTAGGAACAATTAGATTGTTGTTTTTCAGATGCATCCACCATATAAATGTTGTTTTATATTATATTATTGATGGTACTTCCATCGCATTATCGGTAATAAACACTTGATATATTTCATCTTCCAATAATAAACACAGAGATGAGATTATTTTCACAATACACCTATGCGCCAGAATAGTGGGTGGTTAATGAAGACATGGAATTAAAACATGGTATGAGAACTATTATTTGATTGTAAGTCTATTTTTAAAATAGTATAAATCTTTAGGATTTTTCATATTCTAGGACCTAATGATAAAATTTACATCATGAACACACATATAGTGGATGGAAATGTTACCCTCGAGTAAAGGATAATTATTAATTCATTTCATTATAATGATTAATATGATTATATAAGTATTAATTTCAACGTGTAATGTGATTTTTCTTTCATCCTATCATTAATGTAGGGTTATCTATACATATTAATCAGTACATGTGTGTGTGTGCATTTTCTTCAAAATAGGTGTATGTCCAAGAAATTAATTATTAATGTAATATCATTGGAATGGTTTTAGAAAATGGGTTTCATTTATTTAATCTATCCACATTACAAAAATTTTTATGTAAATAATAAATTTTTAATGGAATAATAATTGATTAAAAACATTTTAGTATTTTATGAAGATTTTAGAGATCCATTTTAGAATGGTTAATATTATTTTATTAACATCTTTAATGTGTAATTCAGTTTTATAAATTCCAAAATATTCCATGTATAAGAGTTATGATTATGTTATTGATCAGACATTTCATTTGATGTTAGGTTGGTGGTACTTCCTCTCATGTGTTGACCTTGAATAAGATATATTTTTTGGTTATGATATTCAAATAACCATTGTGGGATGTTTTTTTTATTGATATGTCACATGATATTACATTTAGGATATTTATTGTTTTATTTGATTAAGGTTTTTTATATTATTGTTTTTAGTGAATGGTTTTTATTTTTTTTAAGTCGAATAGGATAGTACATTAAAAAAATATGTTAGAATCCCCATATTTAATTTGGTGACATTATACAACAATTATTTCAGGACTAATGGATGTTTATTTATTATTTGGTATTTATGCATTATTATGTAATTTTTGTAATGAAATTAAATTTTTTATTGTATGACATAATATAATTTCTGATTGATATTTTTTAGTCGAGAATTTATATAGTATTTGCGTCCATCATTCAGGTGATGATGATTGGTTAGATGTTTACATTGGGGAAAAAATTCACGGCATTTTTAAATACCTTAATTTCATCCCTTAAAAATATATATAATCAATATCCATGAAAACAAGGTATTCTAGGTGTAAATGTGCCAAAAGTTAACCGTAAATGTGGAATAATAGGACTATAACTGTTGGTTAGAGAATTTTCAATTATAGTATAAAATTATTATAATTATTAGGGAAATATAGATATAATTTCTTTTTTCCAAATTCATGTATAAAATATCAAAATTATAGGATTGTATTGATATCATGTAGAGGAATATTTTGAGTTCATTGTTCTTATTTTCATTACATCGCCTTTGAGTGTATTTTCAAATATTTGTACTATTAGTGAATGATTTTGAAATTTATGCAGTTTACAATGAATGGGATGTTGGTAGCATGTTATGACAATAAAGTTGAATGGGTTATTAATTTAATATTATATTTTAATATTAATGAATTCATTTAGATGAAGTGTTTATTTAATTTTATTATGCACAAATTGTTCTTTTGATTACCCTCCTTCAATATAGAAACCTACACAACGTTGGTATATAATTTAATGACTGATAACAGATAGATTAAAATTATTTATGAATCTTCCCAAAAATTGATATTATCATGGATGGAATAGAGACTATTTGGTGACTCCTAGGATGAGGGTGATAGAGTCCTACATCAAATTAATTCATCACCATTATATTGAAAAAATAAATGAACCATTGAGTGCTTCATATGTGTAAGAGATTGCATTATTATTCTTAGATATTTGTATTGAAAATAAATTAATGATTTCAATGTAATGTGGGTTTTGTATAATATTTTAGATCAAGTTATCTGGTCCATTTTAGAGGGATTATTCTATTCAAGTTAATATATGTCTAATGAATCCTTAAAAATATAATTTATCTTGTTTCAATCCATTTTCTTTGATATGAAATTTATACTATATTTTTAGAAACCATGTAGCGATTTTAACGGTTCAATAATGTATATTATTGTTTTAGATTATGTTGTATAATAATTTAAGATCCTCTCATTGTAATATAGGTCATGTTTTTTGTTTATTATTGGGTAATGTATTTAAAAATAATATAGGGAAAAGAATCTTAATTGTCTTAGGTGAGTGGTCTCTTTGTGATGATGTAGTTATCATGGTTTTGAATTCTTCAGAATAGTTAATGAGTTTATGGATTCATATGTTCATCATTATTTAGAGGGTATATTATAAATATAATTTCAGAGGACCCCACACGAAGTATTATGAATTATCCTCTATAGTCCTTGTTGTACATTTTTGGTATCTAAAATGATTGAGGTTTATGAAAAATTTGGAGTTGATCTTGAGTGTTTTTATATATTCATTTGGATCCTGTAATCATATTAAGAAACAAGAGTTCAAAATTTTAAGGAAAAATATTGTTTTTATGTAATATTTGATCATTATATAGAACACTATTAAATATAAAATTTATTTTTTATAGAGTAGTTTCGTGTAATGTGGTATTTTTAAATGTAATAACAAATTTTAGTGGTCCGACCAATATTTTTGGAGAAAATAAAATCATGTTTATTAGTTATGAAAATATATTGATGGGACCTTTTTTATAATAATGGATGGTCTATGAAATAATATCATAATATGTTAATATACTTCAGGAGGAATCATCCATGTTTCTTAAAAGGGATTAGAAATGACATCGTTTGTAGTTTGTAACTACCCTGGTCCCTATGGGCTAAAATATTCAAGAGAAATTTGAATTTGTTGACAAATAGTAAATGGAGGGTTTTCAATAAATATCAGGCTCACAATTCCAAGTGTATATAAATCTATATAGGCTTTTAATGAATTTCCAGGTGTTTATGTGGTTCTCAGGTGAATAAAAATCGGTAAAAGTTGTGTTGTATAGAAAAAAATTACTAATGAATAACATTGGGGACATATTTTTTCTATACTATGTATATATTGTTATAGGAACCACTTTTTCTATGGACCCATTGTTTTCATTAATGTTGATGAGTTTACACCCAATGCAAACCCCCATTATTTACTCATTTAACACTTATCACCAAAGGAATCATTAATACACAAGAGAGGTATTAAATTATAAAATTAGGAGTAAATATTTAAACTAACCATAAAAAGTACCAATACTTACTTATTAAAATGAAAAAATTGTTATTCGAAAAAATATTAACTAGATTTTGAAATGAAAGATAATTATGTAAAATCAAAGGATTACCTCAAATAATCCATTATAGCTTCAAAAACAAATTATACATAATCCTCACATAAAAATCATAAAAATTAACCATAAAACTATATATGGATGAGAAATTGGATTTTTATTATAAGTTAATACATTCATAAAATTATATAATCATTTTAAATAGATAATCCAAGACATTCTAGAATGAGATTAACTATCTAATACCAATAGGATAATCAAGGAAATAATTTTTCTAGTACCTATAACTGATATTAAATACATTTTAACAATATAATATAGTCATTCCACTAGGAATATGACCATTATTCTATAATATATAATTATTTATTGTATATTGTAATAAATAAAACACAAAAAATCTAGTTAATGGAAGCATAATTATATAATAGATTAGGTCTATATGTAATTCACCACTCTATGACGTATTATATTCATTTTTATATTATTTACATAATATTATAATATATAATAAATCCATATCCCCAAAACTATAAAACCAATAGCACATCTTCATAGATAAAAAATAATCACTGAATAACCACAACCATAGCATCTACATTTCAAGATCATCAACTAAATTACTCATGTAATATCATCATACCATCACAAACCATATACATGAGATAACTATAATCAATTTTAGATAATGTACATGGATAAATGTTATATCACTAAGAGAATACAGGCCATAAATAATTTTTTGTACACTGTCTATGTGACTTAATAATCACCTATATTTTCAATATAAAATATTATATAAAATTCCACGAAGATATATAATTTCAAATCTCAAGAATAAAAAATTATATAATTTAGGGACTTAATATATGATAATTAAAATCTATTGAATGTCATATAGATGTGAAAACTAAAAATATTAATTCATTATTTCATAGGTATATTGACAAAAAGCATCCATTAAAACATTAAGGATTATAAGAATTATGAACCTAGAATTGATAATAAAAATATAAAAACAATCACTCATGCATTCCTTAAAATAAAAAATATTAAATTTAAAAATAAATAAAAATGAAATAAATAAGAAAAAATAAATAAGAATAATTTATAATAATCCATAAATTCAATATCCTAGAGTAACGATATATACAACTTTAATAGGTGAGGTAGAACTCCCACATATTTTTAGAATACAGTAATTATCATAATAGTGATGTTTTTCCTGATAAATTTAATATTATTTTATATATTGTAATTAATTTAAAAATTTAATTATTTATTTATTAATTAAACACAACCATCCATATAAAAAAACCAATTCAATACCATGATTGGTTGTTATAATCTCAATAAAACTAACACACCACAAACTAAAAAAATTAAAACTAAAACTAGAAAACAATCTACTTGAATATAAAAATAATTTAATAAAACAATGTATTATTATTTCATTAAAAACACATTCACTATTCCTATATGATAACTAATATATAATATATATTATTTCACTAATAAAAACAAATATTAAGGCAGTTTCTATAACATTATTTCTAATTCAATATTTTCTTATGATTACTATCTTTTCTATTTATACATATAATTTATGTATTAAATATCCAATATAATGAAACAACGTTCAAAAATGGATTGGAATAATATTTATTTACCAATGTGTTCTCATGTATCTTTTACAGAAATAATTTTATAATGAATAAATAAAAAATAATATAAAACATTATCATTTATCTATATTAGTATATATTATTTCACAATTTATACGAACATTTATTATAAAAATAATACTATTTTCTTTTTGAATAACGCATATTTTTATAAATATTCACATATATATTTTTTATTATGGTATCATCAAAAATAATGGTTACTATTGTTATCACTAAAAAAATAATGTAATGACATTTAAAATTAAAAAACGATCAATACATTTTCAATTATTTAAATAAATTTTAAAAAAATATTGTAATGGCCCGGACCTCTCTGGTCCATTACTTTGTGGAATTTTGGTGTTGGAGGTGTTCCAGGAGGCCAAGGGGACTTATCCCCAACACTTTGCCAATTTTTCACTTCTATAAACAGTGTTTCTAGTTTTATGAATATTAATAGATCGGTCTCACAGATCGGTCTGACAGATCGGTTTCACAGATCGGTCTGACATATCGGTTTCACAGATCGGTGTGGCAGATCAGTTTCACAGATCAGAGTGACAGATCGGTTTCACAGATCGGTTTCACAGATCGGTGTGACAGATCAGTTTCACATATCGGTTTCACATATCGGTTTCACAGATCGGTTTCAGAGATCAGTGTGACAGATCAGTTTCACAGATCGGTTTCACAGATTGGTGTGACAGATCATTTTCACGGATCGGTGTGACAGATCAGTTTCACAGATCGGTTTCACAGATCGGTTTCACAGATCGGTTTCACAGATCGGTTTCACAGATCGGTGTGACAGATCAGTTTCATAGATCGATTTCACAGATCGGTTTCACGGATCGGTGTGACAGATTAGTTTCACAGATCAGTTTCACAGATCGGTTTCACAGATCGGTTTCATGTACAGTAACCGTGGGTGAACAGTGTTTCCAGACTCCTACAGTTTTTCCCCTTTTGACGTTTCTTTTGACGTAAAATACATTTAAAGCCTTATTTTAAGGGTTCTTAAGGCTGATTAAAATGCCATAAATCCTATATTAATTATTCCTAAGGCTTGGAATGTTTTACTTGGTCAAACCGCGTGGGTTAATGCGATCCGTTTTTAATGGAGAATTAACCGGATCTTAAACTGTCGCCTCGTTAAATCTTAAAAAAGGGACGAGATATCATTCTTCCTTTTTCTTTCCCTTTGTTCTCGATTAAGAGGCACTAGAACCTTTCAATACTTTCCATAGGAGTTTCACAATCAACCTTTACTCCTAGGATCAGTTATGCTCTGTTGGATGCAACCGAGCCGTGTCGATCAATCTTCGATATAAGCATCCTCTAGTGGATGCAGTTGTCACGAGGGGAGGATCGTGACCTGTTGTGTGGATTAAGGACGTCAAGAACACTTTGAGGTAGGGGATTCATGGCTTCTCTAATTGTATATGTGCAATCGTAGAATTAGCATGATTTATTCCTTTGGATCACAATGAAATTGACCTAATTAAATACTTGAACCGGATTAAAAGAATTGGTTGATCACATGTTGTTGCTTTATACCTTGATAACGGTTTGCCTCATGTTTTCCTAGATATAGTGATATCTATATTTCTTTGTTTCATTGTTCGTTCATAATAGAAATTGATAACGAACGTAAAGCTGGAATTAATTGTTAATTAATTGGCTAAAGATAAAGAGGCATGTAAATTAATATGGTTGTTTCCATTGTTGTAGTTCTAATTTGAGGATAATCAAATTAGGGAAGTAATCATGTTTGTTTAATTGTGATAGCTTATTGATTAGGTATCCATGATTGGAACCTACGAATAAAAAATCTGTTAATTCAATATGGATTCGAGAACAGATTATGGGGGAATTTCTAAAAAGGGGTTCTGAGTTACCCGCTTGCTTGTAAGGCTGAATGCCTTGTGGTTTGGAGCTCTGAGTGCACATTTTGTATTAAGGATGAATGCCTTATTAAAGGGCCGAGAGCCCATTTTGTGATCTTTGATTTCCTGCTTCTTATGATTTGATGTGAGCCTGGATGGCTGTTGTGATATGTGGAGGCATGGAGGCCTTGTGGTTATGGCAGCAGATGAGGCCTAGAGTGGCGAGATGCATCAGTTTATGCATGTGGGTGTCGGGGAGGACACCAGGGGTGATGGAATGGGATGGATGTGGTTGCTGGTTACCTACGGTTTTCTTGAATGTTAATCTGCTTTGCTTTTCCCCACTGCTCAAGGCAGCTGGTCTTGCTACCCTTCTTCTGAAGGAGGCGAAGACGCGGGGGATATGCCACGTGCTTTCCGTGTTTAGCCTCTCGAGGGAGAATGGGTATATGATCTTTCTATAGGCGGAAAAGACTCGACGGATAGTATATCTATTCACCGTGTTGAGCCTCCTTTGTGTCTAGAAGCATATGATGCTTTTCTAGAATGCCTGGGAATGTGGAAAAGTAATTCTGTAATGAATGTTTGATTAAATGGTGAAAATCCACAGGGATGGAGATGCTGGAATTTAAAGGTCATGTGAATCTTAAAAAGGAGCAGTTGTTTTTGAATGTGATGCCATTTCAGTTTAATGTGGAATTTTTCATTCTTAATTAATGTTTAACGAATTAATTAACGTACAATGGAACTGATAAAATGAGAATGGAGTAATCTAATAAAGCTCTTCAAATGGTTGTGTGCTTGTAGGATACCTAGTCTTTGATGTAGCAGCCTGGAGTCTGAGAGACGTTAGCTGCTGTTGTATCTAAGACTAGGTAATTCCCATAGTGTTGATGTGAGTTACCTATATATTCTGTACTATTTGTGTTTCTATACGCTACTCCACCCTGTCGGTAAGGGCAACTGACACCCCGAGGATTCTGAGCCCTGGGGGGGGGGGTGTTTTCCCCATTATTCTGATGGGAGGTTGAATGGATGACTACCCCCTTTGGCCCCGCTCACTTCTCTTGGTAGATACTTGTGCCATGAGGCACAGTGGTTAGTTACCCCATATATGTGTGTAGAGGGCTGTTATGGCTTGTGGTTATTCACACACATATATTCTGGATATAGTATCCTACGGACTACTATAGGTGTAACGTGTATAGGCTATGATGTCTTGAGGATCCTTACTCGGAGTATGGGATGTAATGGCTTGAGGTATTATACCCGACGTATGATACACATTATGCAAGCTGTAGTGGCTCCCGGAAATTACCTGGTTACTTTTTGGTTGTGAGGACGGTGTGGTGCTTCGCCCAGGTGTCTGCGGGCAAGCCTTTGTGGTGCACGAGGTGCAGATTGTAAAGCTTAGCCCAGGTGTCTGCGGGCAAGCCTTTGGAGAGAGATGCACAGGACGTATGTCGTTGGGGCAAAGCGGCAAACCAGTGGGAAAGTAGTAGCGGGGTACCCTTGATATTCTTTAATATATGCTATATTCTTGTATGTGTTACTTGGTGAGAGTAGCCATGGTGAGTTTGGGAACATAGTACACCTGTTTAGGTGACGAGTTAGTTTCACTTGTTGTTCACTGGGCTTTAGCATGCTTTCTTTACTTTTGCACGAGAGTCTTGGGGAGGATCCTTCTGAGTATACTGTTATACTCACCCTATGTACATACAAACTGTTTTTCAGGTCACTTGGAGAAGGTTGGAGATCAAGCGGGTTACTACTAGCTTGTGCTTGGAGGAGGAGCTGTTCGGGCTCGTGGTCGTTGCCGTTTTTCTTTCTTTTGGGTACATTTAGTTTCCCCTTCAGTTGTAGTACTTTTGCATGACATTTCATATATGTACTTTGTTTCCTTTTATATTTCAGTTCTGAGTTGGAGTTGATTGGAGTCTATTCTATCTCTCTCTTCTGCATGTGTTCTCTTAGAGGGTAATGCCTCCCATTTGTATGTTTATTATACCCTCGGTGCTAGTCGCCAACCCGGGGCCTACTGGAGGCGGGACTCAGGGGGCATTATCTCCCATCTCACATTGTCGGCCCAGGGGGGGTACCCTTTGTGGGGAGGGGGTCGTGACAGAGTGGTATCAGAGGTCTGGTTGAGGGATAGGATGGAGTTTGGAGTTAGGTACAGGTGAGGATGCATGGGATGGTAGGGCAACGGTGTCATTCATGTTTAGCAAGTGGGGTAAACACTGGAGACCGGCAGAGACATAGACGTTCAGGGCCCCCTATGATCTGTTGCACGGACCTTTAAGTTTACGATGGCTTCTAAACAAAGTGATACTAGTTGCAGGGTAGAGACCTAGGAAAGGATCATGCATCATTATTTTTTGCGCTTGTGTTTGAATGGGTAGACCTTGGGATAGGTAACCTAAAATTAATAAAACAAAACAATTAACTAATTAATGTTGAGTTTTCCATATTCCAGGCTTAGGAGCTATAACGGTTGTTATTTTACAGGTATGGCTCTAGGTCAACGTCCTCATCAGGTTTGTGCAGAAGGTGCCCAGCAGGTTGTTCCAGCAGATCGCCGCCGGGTAGAGGTTGGAGACGATGACGCTTGGAGGAAGACACTCCGAGAGTTTCAACGCCAGAGTCTAAATAAGTACGAGGGCTCCGTTTCTGATGCAGTCATAGAAGACTGGTTGGAGGAGGTTGAGATAGGATTCAGTTCGATTCATGCTCGGAAGGAACACTGGGTGTCCTTGGTTGTGACGATGTTGCGTGGAGTAGAGAGACAGTGGTGGTTCTTGTTCCTCGGGGATCGTGAGGAGTCAGCGATCTCATGGGAGGAGTTTCGAGACAGGTTTAGAGTCGAGTTTCTTTCATCGACTTCGAAGGCATCCAGTCTCCAGGAGCTACTCACCCTTCGACAGGGGAGCTCCAGTGTTCGAGAGTTTGGAATCCGTTTCAGGAACCTTCTACGATATGCTTCAGACCTGTTACCAGATGATGAGACCAGGGTGAGGCATTTAGAGGAGGCTTTGCATCCAGAGATCCAGCGCCAAGTCACCCCATTTATGCTGAAGACATATTTAGAGGTGCTGGCGAGGGAAGAGGTTGTTGAGAGGACTTTGGCCAGGACCGGATCATCATGAGAGGGGAATCGTCATGATTCCTCACGAAGCAGGGCTGTGGTCCGGGGTTCCCGGTTTTCAGGACAGAAGAGTTTCCGTTCACCTGGGGGTAGGTCCCAGCCCTTCCCATCTCGTTTCTCCGGAGGCAGCAACTCTCAGGCCTATGCCAAGGGATTAGGCGCTTGTTTTTCTTGTGGTGGTCGTGGTCATCAGCAGCGGGAGTGCCTGACTTTTCAGAGCAGTCATCGTGCACCAGGCACTCCACTCCAGGATCCTCCATTGAGGCAGTTCCAGCCGAGGCAGCAGCAGCAGGTTGCACCAGCTCTAGATCACCAGAGTGTAGATGGAGCAGGCAGAGGACAGCCCCATGATGCTCCCCATCCTCAGAGAGCAGAGCGTGGCCATGGTGGTGGTCGTCATCAGGGTCAGAGAGGCTGTGGAGGTGGTCGTGGTCAGCTTCATGCTCTAGCGTTGCCAGCACCAGGCGAGCCAGACGTCGTCCGAGGTACCCTTTGCTTGTTTTCTACCTTGGTGTATTCCTTGTTTGATTCAGGAGTGACACACTCCTTTATATCCCCTACCCTTGTCCATGCTTTGGGACTTGAGGTAGAGAGGCTTCCAGTGCCCTTGGCATTGACTACGCCAGTTGGAGGTCGAGCTAGCTTTTTTGAAGTATGTAGAGACTGTGAGCTAGTTTTGGGGCAGCACCGCTCTTGGGGAGATTTCCTATGTTTACGAATACAACCATATGATGTCATCCTCATCATGGATTGGTTGTATTCGGTGCAGGCTATTGTGGATTGCTACAGGAAGAAGGTCGTTTTCTTTAATGAAGATGGAAAGGAAGTAGTGTTTGTTGGTGAGAGAGATCCTCAGATGAGTCATAGACGAGTTTCATCCTTATCATCCATGATGGCTGGGATGATGCTGAGTTCTTCAGAGGTTCAACAGTTGGTGTTTCCTAGGGTCGTAGAGGAGTACCCTAATGTCTTTCCAGAAGAGGTTGTATCCTTACCCCCTCGACGAGAGATCAAGGTTGGGATCGAGCTACAGCCAGGAGCGTCTCCTATCTCTATGTCTCCATATAGGATTGCCCCTTCTGAGTTACGAGAGCTACGTATTCAGCTCGATGGTCTGTTGCAGTGTGGTTTTGTTCGTCCAAGTGTGTCACCTTGGGGTGCACCAGTTTTGTTTGTGAAAAAGGCCGATGGCAGTTTGCGGTTGTGCGTCGATTATCGTCGGTTAAACAATGTGACAATAAAGAACCGCTATCCTCTCCTGCGGATTGATGACCTATTCGATCAACTAAAGGGTGCAAGTTGGTTCTCAAAGATCGACTTGCGGTCAGGATATCATCATATGCGTGTAAAGGATGAGGATATCTCGAAGACTGCTTTCCGTTGTCGTCATGGGCATTATGAGTTTGTTGTAATGCCATTCGGCGTGACGAATGCTCCAGCTGTTTTCATGTGGTTGATGAATGTTGTGTTCCATGAATTCCAGGACAAGTTTGTTGTGGTCTTCATCGATGACATCCTAGTGTACTCTACATCTGAATAAGCAGAGCATCTACGAGCCGTTTTGGGAGTTCTTCGCCAACATCAGTTGTTTGGGAAGTTGTCCAAGTTTGAGTTCTGGGATCGAGAAGTTCGTTTCTTAGGGAATGTTGTGTCCCAACAGGGAGTAGCTGTGGATCCTTCGAAGGTAGAAGCAGGGTGTCTTGGGCAGCCCCCAAGACTGTGTCAGAGGTGTGAAGTTTCCTTGGTCTCGCAGGCTATTATAGGAGGTTTGTAGCCAATTTCTCCCGAGTTGCGACTCCTCTGACATCTTTGACCAAGAAGGATCAAGCATTCATATAGACTGATCAGTGTCAGGCAGATTTCGAATATCTAAAGGAGAAGTTGGTAAGTGCTCCAGTCCTTTGTCTTCCAGCAGAGGGAGTCCAGTTTGATGTTTTCTGTGATGCTTCACATATGGGGCTAGGCTATGTTCTCATGCAGCAGAGGTCAGTTGTTTCTTATGGGTCCCGACAATTGTGTCCCCATGAACTCAACAACTCCACCCATGATCTTGAGTTGGCCGCAGTGGTGTTTGCTCTGAAGTTGTGGAGACATTACCTCATTGGTGAGCACTTTGTGGTTTTCACCGATCATAAGAGTTTGAGGTATGTTTTCTCCCAACGTGACTTGAACTTGAGGCAGCATCGGTCGATGGAGTTCTTGCAGGAATACGACTTTGAAATATCATATACACCTGGAAAAGGGAACGTTGTAGCTGATGCACTAAGCCGAAAGTCACATAATGATGTTGTGCGTGAATCTGGTGATTCTTGGAGAGTGATGGAAGAGCTATCAGGTTTGCATATTGATATGGGAGAAGTTGGGGGAAGAGGTTGTCTTTTCCAGATGACGGTGCAGTCATCCCTGATGCAGAAGGTGGAAGAATCTTAGTTGGGTGATCTAGAGGTGGATGTTTGGAGAGACAGAGTTGTTTGTGGGGAGGCCCCTGATGGTTGGTCGGAGGATGAACAACACCGAGTGTTGTATCATGACCGGATTTTTGTTCCCTTGGAAATGCGCGAGACGGTTCTACGAGAGTTCCATAGTTCACCCTTGGCGGTACTTCCTGGTGTGACGAAGATGTACCGATCCTTAAGGAGTCAGTTTTGGTGGCCTGGGCTGAAGCGTACAGTTGCAGAATGTGTGTCTCGATGTTTAGTCTGCCAGAAGGTGAAGGCCGAACACCGTGTTCCAGGTGGTCTTCTCCAGCACATAGGGATTCCTCAGTGGAAGTGGGAGGACATCTCAATGGACTTTGTTACAGGTTTACCTCGAGCTCCGGGAGGACATGATGCTATATGGGTGGTAGTAGATCGTTTAACTAAATCTGCCTACTTCATAGCAATCAAGGAGTCGAGCTCAGTGGTGGTTTTGTTGAGGCAGTATCTGGAGGAGGTGGTGAGGCTTCACAGAGTTCCTAAGACGATCATTGCTGATCGAGATCCTCATTTTACCTCTAGGGGGTGGAGAGGTCTCCAGCATAATTTTGGCTCTCAACTATGCCTTAGCATTGCTTTTCATCCTCAAACGGATGGTCAGATAGAGCGAACAATCCAGACTCTTGAAGACATGTTGCACTCTTGTGTTCTTGATTTTGGAGGTTCATGGAAAAATCACTTACCTTTGGTAGAGTTCGCTTACAATAATAGTTTTCACTCTACCATCGGCATGACGCCGTTTGAAGCCTTGTATGGCCGGCCATGCCGTTCTCCATTGTGCTGGACAGGGGTCGGAGAGTCAGCAATTCTCGGACCAGAACTAGTGAAGAATACCACAGAGATGGTTCAGGTGATTCGTGAGAGGATGAAGACAACACAAGATCGTCAGAAATCATATGCTGATCAAAGAAGGAGACCGTTAGAGTTTAATGTTGGGGATCATGTGTTTCTGAAGGTGACTCCCTGTCGTGGGCAGCGAAGGTTTGGTCGTGGAAGTAAGCTTTCTCCATGGTTTGATGGGCCTTTTGAGGTGTTGGCTCGTGTTGGAGCTGTGGCGTATCTAGTAGCACATCCCCCTCATATGAGTCGGATACATGATGTTTTCCATGTATCATAGCTCCGTCGTTATCTTCATGATGAATCTCATGTTATCGATTGGGGAGAGATCGATATTGATGAGGATGCAACCTTCGAGGAGCGACCTGTGGAGATCCAAGACCACAAGGAGAAGGTGTTGCGTGGGCGTTCTATCCCCTTAGTTCGTGTCTTGTGGCGACACGGTGGCATGGAGGAGTGTACCGGGGAGCGTGAGTCACAGATACATGCTCAATACCCAGAGTTGTTCAAATTTTAACTCCTTTCATGTAATGATGTTTCCTCTCTGGTTAGATCTTTCATGTTTTATTTATATACCTTTGATGTGATGTTATGTTTGAATTGTTTGGGTATGGATTGTTTGTTCCCATACTCCCAGATGTCGTAGTTTTGTTCCAGCTTTCGAACAACTCATGGTGGTTTTCCCCTAAGAGGTATCTTATGGGGTGGTTGTTCAGACCCCTCTTTTCTTCTGTGTTGGTTTTTAATTCTCGAGGACAAGAATGTTTTGAGAGGTATCTAATGTAATGGCCCGTACCTCTCTGGTCCATTACATTGTGGAATTTTGTTGTTGGAGGTGTTCCGTGAGGCCAAGGGGACTTATCCCCAACACTTTGCCAATTTTCCAGTTCTGTGAACAGTGTTTCCAGTTTTATGAACAGTAACAGATCGGTCTCACAGATCGGTCTGACAGATCGGTTTCACAGATCGGTCTGACAGATCGGTTTCACAGATCGGTGTGACAGATCAGTTTCACAGATCAGTTTCACAGATCAGTTTCAAAGATCCGTTTCACAGATCGGTGTGACAGATCAGTTTCACAGATCAGTTTCACAGATCGGTGTGACAGATCAGTTTCACGGATTGGTGTGACAGATCAGTTTCACATATCGGTTTCACAGATCGGTTTCACAGATCGGTTTCACAGATCGGTTTCACGGATCGGTGTGACAGATCAGTTTCACAGATCGGTTTTACAGATTGGTTTCACAGATCGGTTTCATGTACAGTAACGGTGGGTGAACAGTGTTTCCAGACTCCTACATTTTTCCCCTTTTGACGTTTCTTTTGAAGTAAAATACATTTAAAGCCTTATTTTAAGGGTTCTTAAGGCCGATTCAAATTCCATAAATCCTATATTAATTATTCCTAAGGCTTGGAATGTTTTACTTGGTCAAACCGCATGGGTTAATGCGATCCGTCTTTAATGGAGAATTAACCGGATCTTAAACTGTCGCCTCGTTAAATCTTAAAAAAGGGACGAGATATCATTCTTCCTTGTTATTTACCTTTTTTCTCGATTAAGAGGCACTAGAACCTTTCAATCCTTTCCATAGGAGTTGCACAATCAACCTTTACTCCTAGGATCAGTTCTACTCTGTTGGATGCAACCGAGCCGTGTCGATCAATCTTCGATATTAGCATCCTCCGGTGGATGCAGTTGTCACGAGGGGAGGATCGTGACCTGTTGTGTGGATAATGGACGTCAAAAACTCTTCGAGGTAGGGGATTCATGGCTTCACTAATTGTATATGTGCAATCATAGAATTTGCATGATTTATTCCATTGGATCACAATGAAATTGACCTAATTAAATACATGAACCGGATTAAAATAATTGGTTGATCGCATGTTGTTGCTTTATACCATGATAACAGTTTTCCTCGTGTTTTCCTAGATATAGTGATATCTATGTTTCTTTGTTTCATTGTTCGTTCATAATAGAAATTGATAACGAACGTAAAGCCGGAATTAATTGTTAATTAATTGGCTAAAGATAAAGAGGCATGTAAATTAATCTAGTTGTTTCAATTGTTGTAGTTCTAATTTGAGGATAATCAAATTAGGGAAGTAAGCATGTTTGTTTAATTGTGATATCTTACTGGTTAGGTATCCATGATTGGAACCTACGAATAACAAATCTTTTAATTCAATATGGATTAGAGAACAGATTATGTGGGAATTTCTAAAAAGGGGTTCTGAGTTACCTGCTTGCTTGTAAGGATGAATGCCTTGTGGTTTGGAGCTCTGAGTTCTCATTTTGTATTAAGGCTGAATGCCTTGTTAAAGGTCCGAGAGCCCATTTTGTGATCTTTGATTTCCTGCTGCTTGTGATTTTATGTGAGCCTGGATGGCTGTTGTGATATGTGGAGGCAGGTAGGCCTTGTCGTTATGGTAGCAGATGACGCCTAGAGTGGCGAGATGCATCAGTTTATGCATGTGGGTGTCGGGGAGGACACCAGGGGTGCTGGAATGGGATGGATGGGGTTGCTGGCTACCTACGGTTTTCTTGAATGTTAATCTGCTTTGTTTTTCCCCACTGCTCAAGGCAGCTGGTCTTGCTACCCTTCTTCCGAAGGAGGCGAAGACGGGCGGCGTATGCCACGTGCTTTCCGTGTTTAGCCTCTCGAGGGAGAATGTGTATATGCTCTTTCTATAGGCGGCAAAGACTCGATGGATAGTTTATCTATTCACCGTGTTGAGCCTCCTTTGTGTTTAGAACCATAGGATGCTTTTCTAGAATGCCTGGGAATGTGGAAAAGTAATTCTATAATGAATGTTTGATTAAATGGTGAAAATCCACGGGGATGGAGATGCTGGAATTTAAAGGTGATGTGAATCTTAAAAAGGAGCAGTTGTTTTTTAATGTGATTCCATTTCAGTTTAATGTGGAATTGTTCATTCTGAATTAATGTTTAAAGAATTAATTAATTTACAGAGGAAATGATAAAATGAGAATGGAGTAATCTAATAAATCTCTTCAAATGGTTGTGTTCTTGTAGGATACCAAGTATTTGAAGTAGCAGCCTTGAGTCTGAGAGACGTTAGCAGCAGTTGTATCTAAGACTACGTAATTCCCATAGTGTGGATGTGAGTTACCTATATATTATGTACTTTTTTGTGTTTCTATACGCTACTCCACCCTGTCGGTAAGGGCAACTGACACCCCGGGGATTCTGAGCCCCGGGGGGTGTTTTCCCCAACATTCTGATGGGAGGTTGAATGGCTGACTACCCCCTTTGGCCCCGCTATCTTCTCTTGGTAGATACTTGTGCCATGAGGCACAGTGGTTAGTTACCCCATATATGTGTGTAGAGGGCTGTTATGGCTTGTGGTTATTCACACACATATATTTTGGATATAGTATCCTACGAACTACTATAGGTGTAACGTGTATAGGCTATGATGGCTTGAAGATCCTTACTCGGAGTATGGGCTGTAATGGCTTGAGGTATTATACCCGACGTATGATACACGTTATGCGAGCTGTGGTGGCTCCCGGAAATTACCTGGTTACTTTTTGGTTGTGAGGACGGTGTGGTGCTTCGCCCAGGTTTCTACGGGCAAGCCTTTGTGGTGCACGAGGTACATATTGTGGAGCGTAGCCCAGGTGTCTGCGGGCAAGCCTTTGGAGAGAGATGCACAGGACGTATGTCGTTGGGGCAAAGCGGCAAACTAGTGGGGAAGTAGTAGCGGGGTACCCTTGATATTCTTTAATATATGCTATATTCTTGTATGCGTTACATGGTGAGAGTAGCCATGGTGAGGTTGGGAACATAGTACACCTGTTTAGGTGACGAGTTAGTTTCACTTGTTGTTCACTGGGCTTTAGCATGCTTTCTTTACTTTTTCATGAGAGTCTTGGGGGGGGATCCTACTGAGTATACTGTTATACTCACCCTATGTACATATAAACTATTTTTCAGGTCACTTGGAGCAGGTTGGAGATCAAGCGGGTTACTACTATCTTGTGGTTGGAGGAGGGGCTGTTCGGGCTCGTGGTCGCTGCCGTTTATCTTTCTTTTGGGTACTTTTAGTTTCCCCTTCAGTTGTAGTACTTTTGCATGACATTTCATATATGTACCTGGTTGCCTTTTATATTTCAGTTCTGAGTTGGAGTTAATTGGAGTCTATTCTATCTCTCTCTTCTGCATGTGTTCTCTTAGAGGGTAATGCCTCCCATTTGTATGTTTATTATACCCTCGGTGCTAGTCGCCAACCCGGGGCCTACTGGAGGCGGGACTCGGGGGTCATTATCTCCCTTCTCACATTGCCGGCCCAGGAGGTGTACACTTTGTGGGGAGGTGGTCGTGAAAAATATAGATTGATGAGTACCAATTAAAATAGAAACACATTGTGAGATTCATAACATATCAGATTAAATGGTTTAGATATGTGGGTAAAAAAAATTCATTCGATGAAAGATTATTAGTTTCTTGGATTTTATTCATGATTCTTAATAATGATGATTTTATGAATTGAAATTATCATATATAAAAGGTTAAAAATAAAATAATTATAATCAATAGAACAACAATCCACGTAAAATGGGAATAAAATTTAATTATAATTATCAATAAGGTTAACATATAGAAACTGTCTATATATCAAGAAATATATACATTAGAAGGCATGGGATAGATTTAAATCCCCAACAGTAATATCTCATTCAATTCGGTCAATTATAATCTAGTAACTTCAAGAATTTCCTAAAATATTCTCGACATTCAACACATTAAATATAATACTATAGAAGGAAAAAAATTATATTATATGAGTTATATAGTTTTTTTTGAATAATGAATCACAATCACCTTGGATTATATTTATATTGTAAATATAATCACTAAACCTGAATTTGATTCAAATTATAGCCCAAATACAAAATTTCACCCCATAATAATGATAATATATTCTACATTTTTATTTTTGTTAAACAAACCAATTAAAACATATTAAATTTATTTATCATAATACCTAAACATATTTAATTATTTATTTAATTTTTTATTATGTATTAGAGACTTAAGTATATATTTAGAAATTGTAATGAAAATTTCACATTATCAATTTTCAATATAAATTTATGACAACAAAAACATTATTTCTATTAAGTGTTTCATGTTTTTTATTTTCTTTTTTGGACCCTTCTCTTGTATCCACCCCTACATACATTTTATATAAATTTATTATTTATAAAAAATCATATGTTTCACTACCATATTTACCTTACCATTATACAATATTTATTTTTAAATATATTTAATGGAAAACTACACATTATTTTATAATGATGTTATAAATTTTATACATAAATTTCAACCAAAAAATTAACGTCAACATAATAATTCAAATTTCTTTTCTATATCTCAAATTCCACATAAATAAAAAATAAAATAAAAATATTATTAATTTCCACATAATCTAATTAAATAAAAAAAATCAACCTATAGTGTATCAATATAAAAAATAAATTATTTAAATAATATCAATGTGACTGAAATAAATGAACAATAAATTAATAATTAATTAATATATTTAAAATCATTTCCAATATTCAAATATTTAATATCCCATACACAAAAAATTTGAGATATCGATGCAATTTTGATTACAAACAAGTGTTTATAATAATTGAAATTATTAGCATTATAATCAACCCATAATTATATGATTTATAACAAGTGTTTCACATCCTTAATTTTATTAGATCATTTAGTTATATAATTTTATTCATTTAATTAAATCATATAGTACTACCACTATATTTCCACACATTGTATGATATTCATTCAAAAAGTGTTCTTATGTTTAAATTATTTTAATTCATCATACATCATCCACATAAAATATGGTTCACTATTGACCCATATTTAGTAATCATTCAATTTTTTATCCAAAAAAACAATAAAAAATTGTATGAAGAATAAAAATCATAGAAATGGTTTTAAAAATTACTGAAACCCATTTGTCTATTAGAAATTGATGATATTAATTATGAGTGATTATCACTTTATCGAATAATAATTAACATAAAAAGGTCATATAAATACACATGAAAATGATATTATGGAATAAATTATCTTAAAGAATACAAGTCCTAAGAGATTATAATTGAAACAATTACAATCATGGGGGTTTTAGAGAATTTACTCCTTGAAATAAAATCATTTCTCTAAATATATCAAAAATATTCTTTAAATTGACAGCTCCTTTTCTAAACTTATGAAATAAAACATTTCTATAAATACCCAAGGAAATAATATAACAAACATGTACTTATATTGGGAAATAATCATTAAATCACTCTTAAAATAATTCATGAAAAATCCACGCTAATGAATAACTTTATTGGTTAATTTTATAATTTTTCCTCTTAGACAACACGTGAATACTTAATTCACTGCTAGTCTATCAAACCAACATGCCATCATAAATAATATAAGATAAAAATTTTGGGAATAAATCATATAAAATCTTTAAATTTCATTCTAAACTATATATTAATTGAAATTATTTCCCATAACCTAAAAAACCATTAAATTTTCCTTAAAAATGAAAACGAATTACCTTTTATGATGAAAACTGTAAAAAAATAAAAATACCAAGATTAATATAAAAATGATCTTCACTAAAAACTAAAATGAACTTATATAATAACCATGATAATGAATAAATTATTTTATGGATATAAATTTCATTTATATACTAAATCTTAAAAACAATATATTTTTATCCATATAATGAATGAGAAAATAATATGAAGGTAATGTTTTTAAAATACATTTTTTAACCCATGGTATAATGATAAAATTAATTTAAATGTATATTAGAAAACATTTATCATACATTTTTGACAATAATGATTCATTCCAAAATTCATTCATACAGATGATTGAAATGATAAAACTGTTAAATAACTCTTTTAATGAAATTCATTTTATGATAATAAATTTTTTTGAATCAAATAATCATTGAAAAATGAATCATTAAATAGTTTATAACGAAATTTAATTTCAATATATTAATGATAAAATATAATAATATGTAGGATAATAAACCACATAAAATAATACATGTGGTTATTATTAAATATGTTTCAGAAAATAGAAATTTTAAAAATAAATCTCATAGCCAAAATAATGAAATTCAATGTATGAATTTTATATTATGGAATAAAAAATATTAATTATCTTTTTTATTAAAAAACATTATCAATTATATCTACTTTATCATTATATATTTTATTTAATTTTTTATCATTTTCAATATAGTTACTAAATTATTTATCTTAGTATAACATATTTCGATGACATTCAATCGAAATTAAAATTTATGTGTTGAATTTGATCAAATGGTCATGAGTTCCATTATCATCATAATCGTAAACATAGAATAGTAATCCTATTTATATATTAATTAAAATTTTATAACCATCCATTTATGATGATTAAGAATAATGTGATATATTATATCATGGATGTGTTCGTTCACACGTACACTTGTCGTACAATTTAATTTTTCAAATGGATGAAATTGAAATATCAAAAAAATATCATTACCCACATGGAACATAATATTATTATAAATATCATTTTTTATTGAATAAATAAATCAATATAAACTCTATAATATTTATAAATGAAAAATTAATTACATTGATTCATGATTGTGGTAATAAAGTCAAATAGATGAGAGACAATTCCATTTTCCAACTAAAGGGAGTAAAAGTTAGATAATAAATATTTATTTTTAAATAATTTTAATTTTTTCAATATTATCATATCTATATATTTAATCAATATATATCCAATTATTTTAGGTGGTGATATAAAATGAATGTCATTTTATTTTAGAGGATCTATTCTATACATATGCATAAATAACATTTTCACATGCCATAAGATTGAATGTATGTATCAAATTGTTTTTCCATCAATATAAAAACATTTAATTATAATATATATATATAGGTAAGTATATTATTACTAGTAGAAAAGAAATATTCATGATAAATACAAAATAAACCAGAGAGTGTTTAGTTAATTAATATACCACCTCCTAGTATATCTTCATCTATGATACACCTTATACATTTCAGGATATGTATTTTTGTTAATCTATGACATATAAAAGATATATATTGGTTGATGGAAGGAATTTATAATGATATTTTATCTGATAAGTCCATAAATTTTTGTTGATAGGTGAGGAGATGAGGTTCCCATTCATAAGTGAGAGGAGTGACATCATATAATATATTTTGAATCGTTAAATGAAATAAATGACTTCTCTATTGAATATTGAACTCATTAAGTATTATTTAAAATATAGAATAGGTGAAGGAATATTTTTTCAATTTTGAAAAAAATATTAAATTTTTTCTAGAGAAATTTTATCCCTTATCTATTTGTTAACCATCTCTTTTACAAATTTTACATTTACTATGGGGAAATCATTGACTATTGTAATAATTAATTAATATTATTATTTAATTTAAGATGATAATAAATTATAACGTGATGATTTCATATATGAAATCTATATTATTATATTTAATTTATTCAGTTTTTAATAATTAATTTTAATATAATATCTTAAAAATAAATGAACATATATTTTTTTAAAAAGAATTCTTCTGAATAAAAAATGGTTTAAAAAAATTAATTATTAATTATCCTTATGATGAATTTATTGTATGAGGTTAAATAAAAGGATATTTTCTAAACATCTAATCATAAAAAAGTATGAAATGAACATTGTGTAAAATTAAATAAAAAAGAAGATCAATATATTCTTTTTAGATAAAAACACTAAATTGAATCCACAAATGATAATCATTATTTTCGAAGTTAAATGTTATATTTTTTATTTTATTAATTCATAAATATTTATTTTTATATATAATATTTTATTCAAAACATCAAGGCATTCATTTAGAATCATAACGTAATAAAGATGACAGTATTTGTAGTAGTATATTTTCTCTACTCACTAAATAATCATTCTTTTGAAAAAAAAATCAAATATTAACCTATCCAAATTTTGAAATGATATATTTAAAAATCATGTTCAATAAAAAATTTACAGTTTTTAGGTTTTTAAATTTTTATTTAAAATATATTTTAAATTTATAATGAAATCAATTTTCAAAAAAAGACCCCTCTAATCATATAGGGGTCTTATCATTAATACTTTTCATTTCCCAATGAGTGATAAATTATCTGATAGAAAATTATATATTCAATAATGTTTTTATGATTAAAATTAATTCAAATAATTATTTATTCACATTAGTATGTTGTTTATTATATGATTTTCCCTTCAGCGTGATATTTATTCAGTGTAATATGTACAAAAATCAGGATATGTGACAGTATCACATCGAATGAAATTACATCCTATAAATTGTTTTTCTCATGAATGATAGAGAAGATATTGAAACATTTTAAGATCATTTCTATGGAGTGAATGTGGTTTTAAACAAATATTTAATAGAAATATATGGAAATTTTAAATATATATTAGTATTAAAACTTAATAATAATAATTATTATATTCTATAAAGTCATATTCTGTATAATTATTTTTATGTAATTTTCAATAAATAAAATATAATTGTATTATTCAATAAAATATTATTTTCAATTTGTTATATGATTTTATTAGATATTTATAATGAATAATATTTATTAAAATTTTTATAATTGAACATTATATTTTCTATCACGTAATCAAAATAATATTTGGGTGAATTTATATTATTTTTCAAAAATAGATTTTTTTATAATAATAGTCCAAATTACCGATTTCAAAAATAATTATACTTTTATGGAATTACACTTTAATAGAATGAATTGAAATATCTGGAATGATTTTTTTCATAAATAATTTATATTTAATAAGTATTAATTTTTTAACAAAATTATAATGTTAATCATCTAAATCTATGATTGTCAATTTGAAACAAATGTTCAGATTTAATTCTAATAAATATTATTTCGGGATTATCTCTTTCAATCATGATTTCACAAGGTGACTTTTAATTTCATTATTATAGAAAAATTAATCTCCAATAATAAAAAATAATAAATTGAATTCCTTGATAATAATTAACTATATTTTTTGTAGAATTATATTTATACTTAAATTGAACTATTATAAAAACTATTCTTTATTTAATTTTGAAAAATTATTTTAATTATGTTAAAATTTATATGTATTTATTTGTAATAAATTTATTAAACATTTTTTAATAAAATATTTAAATATTTAAATGATTTCAATTTCATTTATGTCACTGTTATTAGTAAAAATTTTAAACCATTGTCAACACAGTAAAGGTAAAACATGATAATGATGGATGTGAAACTAATAAATAAATATTACAATTTCATTAAAATTATCTAAATGTTGTTTATTGAGTGCATTTAGACCATTCCTTATCTAATATAGACAATTGGGATTCTGTGGAATCACATTCAATGAGAAACACATGTATTATAAATTAATTTTCAAAATATTTTCATGAGGTCCAATATAATTACTAATAAAAGCGATCCATATCTCTTCAAATTTACACACACATTGATCACTATATCTCAAATTACTTGAACTATAATCCACCACCAATAATCATCCCCAATTTCTATAGGTCCTTATATCACTAAAATACCAATCCTAAAAGGCTTAAGGTATCTTTTAAAAGAATTTATGCAAGTATGATGTATATGTCCTAAGTTAATTCCTTCACATTTATTTATTCATCTGAGTATTGAAAATACTAGTTAACCATAATAAATTAATGAAATATGATTCAATAATATAGAAAAATTTAATTATTATTCATTAATGAAACACCCCAAGATTTCATAGACCATTTTTCATTCAATGTAATTCAATAACGTGCACTACACGCAACATTGAGTTCAAGCGCACCACGAATTACAAAACTAGCCGTTCAAAATAGGTTATGAATAGTATAAACTGAATTTTATATAATAATTATAATTTTATAATCCATATTATGAGTTTCTTAGACATAATATAAGAAAATTTTTATTTTTTAGATAAAAAAATATATTTCAAAAAATGCAATTTTATCGCCTTTTAATAGCGAACCCTATTTAAATAAAATATTTGGAACATTTATATATTAAATTTGACCCAATAAACTTATTCATTATTAATGGTACATAAGAGTTTGGTGTCAATAAATTTTTGGTTTCTTTTTAACTTTCATATTAGGGTGAATGGTGAAAAATATTATATTTTCACTGATTTTTTTTTCATAATAATTTATACTTCTAAATTATAAATTTTAATGGTATGGAAGTATAAATTGATTATATTTTTACCATTTAATCCAATTATACTTATTTAAAGTAATCACAAATTGAAATTGGACATAAATAAGTGTCAATCTTTTGAGAGTTATTATTTCTTAAAAATACACTTTTTGGTTTTGACAACGGGAATTAATTTTAAAATAATAAATTCAATATCTATGTTTTTAATTTGGTAAAATAGACTTTATTATTGAATTTTTAATATCAAAATTATCTTACGGTGTATTTTTGATAGGTTTCTGAAAAAATTCAATTTTTAATGCATAGTGAAAAACACTGTGTTATTGGTTAAAAATGACTTTTCATTTAAATAATTTTTTATATAATTTTAATTGATTTTAGGTAAAAATAGATAAATAATACCTATATAAGTTAAATGAAACTAATGGGAGTCATTTTATAATAATTTTATATACATATATTCTTTTTGGAAATTTTACTGTCGTTTTCCCACCTCCTAGGACCATTTACATATTCACATAAAAATTAATTTTACCATTTTTGTGAGTTGAATTTTAAAAAATCTGAGAGACATGGCTGATATCAGTAAGTAAAATGTGGTTCAATATAGAAAAAATAATTTTTGGTGCATACTAACTTTTGACTTTTATTTACCACGGTTAAATGTAAATAGGGTAATTAAAGGTTAAAATGATATTATTATTACCCTAAAATATGTCCTAATTATATTTGATAAGTTTAAATTGAAAAAAAACTTAGGAAGAAAATATGATCCTTTATGTTCACATTGATCAGATTAGGACATTTATTATTATTTAAATCAATGAATAGTTAAAAGTGAAAAATTCAAAGTTTAATAACTAAAATATAATAAATACAGGGATATACATAAGATATATTTGACAGAGAATAATCATTATAAATATAAAAATGTTTCCTAAATAATGGTAATTTATTTATAATTGTTTTAAAATTAAATAAATAATTTTATGTATGACACAATGATGATGCATTAATTACATAATTAATCAAATATTAAAATAATTGATATTATAAATATCCAAATAAATGAAATTTTATACTTTTTATGAATTAAACTAATTTTCTAGGTTAATATGAAATGTTAGGGTTGGTTAGATAATTTTTTTTGAAGTAATAATGATGTTATGAATATAGGAAAAATAAAATACCAAATACTGTAAAAATTGACATAAATTTGTTTTTAAAAATAATATTATATTATTATTTGATATTTTATCCCTAAAAATCTAAGGATTGGCCAAAAGACTTTTATACGATACTTATATCATTAGTGAAACACTTGGGATTCTATTGGAAGTATATAGTATGATTATAAACAATATAATATAAAAATACAAGGAGAAATGGTAAATGTCAAACTATTTAACAAAGAGTTAAATCTAAAGGATGAGGTAAATATAGTGACCCAATCATGTCTAAAACTTTTCAATTGAGTGGTTTTCGACCCATTCCCACATTATTATTTTAATATTTCATTTTGGAGCCATTAGAACCAAATAATGAATTTATTATAAAATAACATTTTTAGTTTTTTCTAAGGTTCCCCTCACCCATCTTATAAAAGGCCACTTCCTCTTCACTCAAATTCTCACCACCCAAGCCATTTGGCTCGACCAACCCCTACCCAAATATCCTCCCAACTAGAATCAATTCATCTTATAATCCTTTATTTGATTATGAATCCAACCTATGTAGCCCTTTTGATCAAATCAAAGGGAAGAACCCAAAGATGAAAAGGTTAACCTACCCTCAACCAAGAAAATTTACAATGTAAGGGTTAATTTCACTGTCTCTTTATTATTCGAGGTTGTTTTTATGTAAGTATCTACTGGGACCTCTTTATCATCCACATCCATGTTTCATAAAAATGTATTCCAAAAATATTTTTACTATTTACTAGACTATAGTTTAAATTCATTTATACGATTGTTTGCCTTTTTATAAAATTGTTTGAAAGGAATCTTTCTGTCATTTTCCAAACAAGGTACCTTATGACCATTTTGAAAAAATTAAGGTAAAAATGTTTTTTTAACTTATTCAGTGGGTGCCGTTTATCTCCACTATTATAACATCGTCAAATAATCCCTTACAATATTATAATAAAATTTTCAAAATAAATGTTATATTTTATAATTATGTAACTTTAAATGATTTCAAAAAAATGAAAGTGATATTTCTCAAAAATATTTTTGACATCATCTATATAAACATCGTTTTATGGATTTTATATGTGTTTGTAGATGATTCATTGTGATAAAAATATTTCATATTTTATTGATGTTTTTGCGATATGTTTGACTGTGGATGTGTTATTTTTATACCATTCATTGTTTATGGACAATGAATTGACATTTCGTTTTCTAGTTTCAATAAGAATTTTTATGTTATATTTAATACTTTTCATATGAGGAATGTATTGGACTTTTTACCTAATGGTTGGAGCCCACTATAGCTCCTCGATGCATCAGTAGGTCTCAAGAGACAACTATACGTGGAATTGGCAAAGGCCTTTCCCATTTTGATATATGGTTTTGTCTGAGGCCTTAATAATTTTTAGAAGTCTTGGCCGAGGCCTTGAAAAAATGTTCCATAATGTCTGTAATTATATATTACCTCATTATGAAAATAATATTGGTGGTTCATGTGGTCATTAGACTAGTAGAATACCCATGAATAGGTTTTATTGTGGCATTATTTACTCACCTAATATTTCTGGCATAAAGGTATTCATATTTATTATTGGTAAAGATATATGGTTTGAATTATTCACCATACTTAATATTTTTGTTATCCCCCACTGTATTTCATATCCTTATAAGGCATCTGAGCTCACCCCTTTCTATGTTTTATTTTTTCTAGGACGCGAAGAAGTACATTATGACTGACCGACAGGGATAGTCTATGGGATCTAAGTACTGTATATGGATAAAATTTTGTTGTAGTTTTCTATTTTATGATGTAATGTAAACCTTATAAATGTATCTAGTACTTCCAAGGATACTAAACTAATAGGTATTTAGAGACTTGACCTTTTGTTATCATGCCAATGATACGTAATAATGCACCGAATTTTGGCTTCTGGGGTCGGGGTGTTACATTTTCTATCAGAGGAAGTTTTGTACATATCTTGGAAACTAGATTTAGATAAACACTGATTAGAGAACATATACCTAAGATATAATTTGAGAATTAGTATAGAATAACATCTTAGAATTTTGTTATTATAGAGATTTTTTGAGTCTTCCAAGTAATACATCCATGTTTGGATACAAGCAGGTAGAGGTGGTTCTGCAACAGATGTACCTAAGGGTAAAACAAGATAACACTGCATTGAGCTAGATTCCAATGGTAACTGGTGCACTACAATGGACCTTGTTGCACTCTTGGTTATGACACTCCTAGGGGATATTCTATGGATAATTCTCATTTTCATTACAAACCATTATGAAGGGTTTATGAGTATATAATTCCCAAAGGAAAACGTTTTTTATTATGGATTATATCCATAAACTTCCCAATTTATGTTAAGTATTTTACAAGTTTGTAAAAATGTATTTCAATTTATAAACTAATCTAGTTTATTCCATTGTTAAGAAATGGCACCCAGTAGATAGAATGAGACCTCCAGCAATACACATGATCCAAATATTAAGAAGGATAATATCTTTAATTTTGTTTTCCCAACATTTAGAAATGAAATAGTCTACCATGTATTATCATCATATTAAGAAATAGTATAATGTGTTAATAAGATAAGTAAATAATTTCATGAGTCCTATGGATTTTAAGGGAATCCATAGAAGAAGAAGATGGTATAGAGAAAGATGGATAAAGGGAATGAAGGAATGAAAGATTTTCCCATATGTGACAATTGTGGAAAGAATAAACTTTGTAAATTAATGATGGGAATTGGAGTTGGTTATAAGTATGTAGGAAATGTACACCATGTATGTGATTTCATGGGTGAGAGAAATGTTTCAAACGTACAATGCTTCACCTGCAAGGAGTTGGGACACTATGCGAATCAATGTTCAAATCATCAGAGTATACCCCAAATTATGTTATTGGATAATAATGATGTTATGAAACTAACAAAAATGAAGAGGAATGATTATGAGTTATTATTTATTTATTAATGTATTGTGTCATTTTAGTATTATATTAATTATTTACATATTATTTGAATTATAGAGTATATAAGGAATGTATTGCAGTACTATTTCATTAATGACTTGAGATTAGTAGAACCATGAAATGTGAATCAATGGAAAGTTAATGCTCTGGAAAAATACATGGTTGAAGGAATGAAAAAAAAATTATATGGTCTTGATACTGAGGTATTGATTTTGGAATAAGAGATGATTGATTTGGATAAATTCTACTGAATATTTGTGACTACATTGGAAAAGGTTACTGGTTTTTTTATTTCATCATTATTGGAGTTTTCAAAATATTTGGATATAAGGAATGTATCTATTATTATATAAGGAATAAGGGAGCATGAATGTAATCAATATGGTTTTATGGTAATTTAGGGTGTTACCGACTTTTAAAAAAATACTTGATGATGGTATTCACATGTTATTACATCGAAAAAGGATCTTCATTTTGTTTTACATCTTTACAAATTTTGGACGGTGAGTTTGGGAAGATGTATTTTGGATAAGTCTAAATGTTGGACTATATTATGATTGACATTGGATTCTATTGTTAAGGTATTAAAATTTCTTAAGATTGTTTTTCGGATTTTTTATAAAAGCACAACCTGAAGGTTGGGTGACAACAAGTTGCGTCCGACAAGACCACGAGACATGAACCCACAACCAATGGTCGACATGGGTGCGTCACCTACCACTGGCCTACGTGATTTCCTAGTTTGTATAATGTAGTTTTTTTTCACGTCAGATAGTTGAATTATAATTTCATTTTTTTTGAAACATATATGATTTGGATAAATAGATTATTTTTATGTTCTATAAACTTTTTTAGTGAAAGTTGATTTTTTTTGTATAAATTAGTTAATGGATGGAACTCGACTTGTCAAAAATATTTTTTTCTCTTATTTTATAAAGAAATTATTATTTAACATTAGTTAAGGTATCTTAAAACCAAAAATGTGTTAACCTAATTCCTTCTGTTTTGATGAACCAATGATATTTTAAATCATCATAGATTGATGGTTTTGAGGCCCTCAATATTACAAATGTTTGTAATTAATGTCCTCAATCACTCACAATAAATATTCATGTTTTTCAACTAATTATGTTTCTCTTATTTCAACCAATGTTCATAGAATAGAGATCATATTTTGGTGGTGAATTTTTCCATTCCCTTTCCCTCTTATTAAGACTAATTTTTATTAACCTAATTTTCGATGTGGGATCCCGAAAGTGGTATTTTTCTATTTTTAACCATTTATTTTCGAAGAACAATTTTTAATTGTGAGGTTGAAATTTATTGAAGGACAGTAGAATGAAACAACCAAATATTTCATAGTATATTATTTCATCAATGTAATTCAATAACATGCACTACACGAAACATTGAGTTCAAGTGCACCATGACATACCAAACTAGCAGTTCAAAAGCAGTTATTAATAATATTTACCGAATTTTGAATTTTATATAATACTTAGAATTTTAGAATCTATATTATGTGTTTATTATACATAATATAATAACAAATTCATTTTTTCAGATAAAGAAAGTATTTTTCAAAAAGTGCAATTTTGTCACCTTTTATTGGCGAAACATTTGTAATTCCAATATTTTAATATTTTATATATTCAATTTGATAAAATCAACTTCTTCTTTATAATTGTTATATAATTGTTTAGTTTCCATAAATTTTTGGTGTTTTCCTGAGAATTTTCTTATTTTTGTGAATAGTTAAAAATACTATATTTTACCTGAAAACAACTTTTTTAATAAAAATAATTTAAACTGTTAAATTATACATTTTAATGGTTTGGAAGTATAAAGTGATTATATTTTTTCCATTAAATCCAATGCTGGAGATTGTATGTAATTGTACATTGAAATTGGACATAAACAAGTGTCAATCTATTGATATTTATTATTTCTTGAAAATACGCCTTTTGGTTTTGACAACAAGAATTATTTTTAAATAAAAAAATAAAAATTTGTGTTTTCAATTTGGTAAAATATAGTTCATATTTTAATTTTTAAAATCAAGACTAGCTTAGCGTGAATTTTTGGTATGTTTCTAAAAACATTCAATTTTTGATGAAGAGTGAAAAACAATGTGTTATTAGTTAAAAATGAATTTTCATTTAAATAATTATTTATTTAATTTATTTTTAATTTAGGCCAAAATAGATACATAATACATATATAAGAACAATTTAACTCATTAGAGTAATTTTATAATAAGTTTTGATATATAATTTTTTTTAAAAATTTATCGTCTTTTACCCACCTCCTAGGATCATTTGAAAAATTTTATAAAACATAATTTTATGGCTTCTGTGATTTAAATATGAAAAACATGAGAGACACAGATGCTATTAGTAAGTAAAATTTGGTTCAATTAGATAAAAATATTTTTTGGTGACTAGTAACTTTTGACTTTAATTTAACATTATTAAATGTAAGTAGGGTAATTAACGGTAAAAATGATATTATTATTACCCAAACACATACCTAATTTTATTAGATAAGTGTAGTTTGACAAAAACAACCTTAGGAATAAAATATGATCCTTTTGTTCCACATTTATTTGATTAGGACATTTATTATTATTTTCTTTAAAGAAGAGTTAAAAGAGTTAAAATCAATGTTTAATAACTAAACCATTTTTAATATACGGTGAAACAAAATATTAATTCAAATATAAATATTAATTAGAAAGATAAAAATATTTCCTACATAATGTTGTTTTATTTATAAATTTTGTTAATTAAATAATAAAATTTATTTATGACAAATTGATGATGCAGTAATTACCTAATTAATGAAATATTAAAATAATTGATATTATAAATATCCCAATAAATGTAATTTGAGAGTTTTTATGAATTTAACTAATTTTCTAGGTTAATATGACATGTTAGGGTTGGTTATATGATTTTTTTTCTTCGTAATAATGCTCTTATGAATTTAGAAAAAACAAAATACAAAATGGTGTCAAAATTGACATAAAAGAGTTTTTAAGACAAATATTATATTTTTAATTGATTTTATATATCTAAAAATATGAAGTTCAGTCAAAAGACTTATATATTTATAGTATTATCATTCATGAACTTGTAATGGTTCGCTTATAAGTATATTCTCTGTTTATTAACCATATAATATAAAAATAAAAAGAGACATGGTAAATTTCATACTATTTAACTAAGAGTTAAATCTAAAATATAAGGTAAATATTGTGACACAAACCTATCCAAAACCTATTGGTTGAGTGGTTTTCGACCCATCCCCACCTTATATTTTATATAATTCATTTTGGATCTATTAAAAACTGAAAATGAATTTAATATAAAATAATTTTTTATGTTTTTCTTATGGTGCCCCTCACCCCTCTTATAAAAGAGAAACTCCCCTTCTCTAAACTTCACACCTCCCCAGCCATTTGGATCATCCAAACCCTGCCCAAATATTCTCTCGACTATCCTCCCTTCATCCTAGAATCCTTATATTGATCATAAATCCAACCTAAGGATCCCATTTGATAAAATCAAAAGGAAGAACATGAAGAGGAGGAGGTTAACCTACCTTCGACCAAGGAAAAGTACAAGGTAAAGGTTAATTTCACAATCTCTTTATTATATGAGGTTTTTTTATGTAAATATATAATGAGACCACTTGATCATTCACATCAATTTTTCTTAAAAAAGTATTCCAATATATTTTTACTATTTACTAGACTATGGTTTAAAGTCAGTTATTCCCTTATTTGACTTTTTTAGTAAAATGGTTTGAAAAAAATCTTGCTGTCATTTTCCAAAGAAGGCACTTTATGAACATTTTGAAAAAAAAATAAGGAAAAAATGTTTTTTAACATATATGGCTAGTGTGGTTATTCTACACCATTATAACATCATCAAATCATACCTTACATTCCTATAAGAATTTTTTCAAAAATAAATGTTTTCTATTATAATTATGTAACTTCAAATGATTTCAAAAAAAAAAAGAGATATTTCTCTCAAAAAGTTTTGATTTCATCTCTATCAACTTCCATTAATGGAATTTATACTTATTTGAATTCAATTCAATATGATACAAAATACCCATATTGTATTGATGGTTTGACGAAATTTTTGACTTTGGATGTGTTATTTTTATACCATTCATTGTTTATGGTAAATGTATTAGCATTTCATATGCTAGTTTTAATTGGATTTTTTTTGGTATATGTCATCCATTTCATATGGGGAATGTGTTATACATAGTTTGTGATGGTTGGATCCCTATATTGCTCCTCGATTCATCGATAGGTCTCATGGGACAACTACACGTGGAATTGGGTGAGGCCTTTCCCATTTTGAAATATCGTTTTTCGATGACTTAATAAGTTTTAGAAGACTTAGACAAGGCCTTGACAGAATGTCTCAGAATTTCCATAATTATACATTACCTCATTATGAAAATAATATTGATAGTTTATGTGGTCATTCTACTAGTATAATACCCATGATTATGTTTTATTATGTCATTATTTACTTATATCTTATTCGTTCGATAAAATTGTTATTGTTTATTATTGGTAAAGTCATGTGGATTCAATTATTCACCATGCTTAATATTTATGTTATCTTCTCCTATATTGCATACCCTTTTAGAGCATTTGAGCTCACAGCATTCTTATATTTCATTTTCCCAGGATGCGAAGAAGTATATTATGACTGACCAGCAGAGATAGTCTATGGGAACTCAGTGTTGTCTGTGGAAATAATGTTTTTTTAGTTTTCCATTTTATGATCTAATGTAAAACTTATGAATGTATCTAGTAATTACAAGGATACTATACTAATAGGTCTTTTGAGACATGATATTTTGTGATCATGCCAATGATATGTAATAATACACCAACAATGGGCTACTGGGGTCAGGGCGTTATAATTAACACGTATTTTCCCTATTTTTTCCATCCTTTTGGAAAAGAGATCATCACTTGTTTAAACATAAATAATAACACCTCAATAATGTGAAGTGTTTTATTTTTCATCATCATCTAATTAATATAGTAATTAATAATAATCTAACAAATATATATTATATTAATTGAATTTTTTTTCAAGGAATACTACTTTTATACTTTCATATAATCCAATCCATTGGAAAATGATAATTTCCTTTATTTATATATGTGGTCCACCGCCTCCATGAATTGATATGATTCATCTTTCATTTTTGACCCACATATCTAGACATAATTTCCGAAATAATGAATAAATCATAATTTAATAATATGATTATTGTTCAATAAACTAAACCCATTTTCTATATTATTTTAATTTAATCCATTAGACAATTTGAAGCATCGATTGTGTTTACATGTAGACTACCACCTTAATGAAATAATGTATTTTATTTTTTATGAAATTATGAAATATATGGTTTTAAAAATGTATATAATTTAGGTTAATAATAATTATAACATTTATGTGATTTTTAGGATTATTTATTTATGAACACTTTTATTAAAATCAACACCAAAATGTTTTTTTATGCCAAATGACCCCAAAACGTATAATGGGAATGTAACTAAATTAGATTCTAAATAATTTTTTAAATAAATTAAAAAAAATATAAGACGATAATGACCGTTTAAAATATTTTTAATCATGTAAATAATTAAAATTTATTATTATTTAATAATACAAATTACATATTTTATGTGTGGGGATATTAGGTAGTGGATTTATGTTAAAAAGTTATATTAATGTTATATTTATAAATCATTTTTTTGATATCCTTTTTCTTTAAAATGTTTTAGGAATTCAAAATTTTAGTGTTCATGGATTGTTAATGGACACTTTCAAATATTTTTGGATTCCCTTAAAAATATTTTAAAAGAATCCATTAAATATTTATCTTACATGTTATTTTTCAAATTCTATACAATAGTTAAAATATGATGTTATTTTAAATTTACTATATGAATTGTATTTATATCCATCATAACCATGTATCATTAAATGGATTACATTATAGGTGATCATGGTTTGTAAAAGTGAATTTTATTACATTTTTTGTGAATTTTTCAATTTAATAAATTTAAAATATAAAAGGAGTTTTTGTCTCATTTTATGTGATATTTTAAATTGATTTAATTTATTTGATCTAATGAAAAAATTATATGTTTTATGGTCAATTAGAGATATTTTATGATTGAAATTTATGTTATGTTACATATAAATTTTTATGATGATGATTAGGCCAGATATAGACTGTTAATGTATTCAGCACTAACATGTTCTCAATAAAATTCATATATAATTAACAATGAATGTTATTCCATTATAATGTTTCATATAAATGTTCGTATAATGGTGGCTATAATGAGAATATACCAGGATTTAAAAATGGTTTTTCTTGGATATCATTGTTCATTAATGTAATTATTTTGATTTTTTGAGGTAATTGAATGAGTTTATAAAGGGGTTTGACCTTATCATGTTGAACACTTCTTTTGATGACAAATTAATCTTCAATGATTATAATGTTTTCCCAGGGAACTATCATGATTATTATTATTCATATATAAATTGGAAAAGAAGTTTTTTGGAACAATTTTTAAAAAACATAATTTAAAAATTTAGATAATGGTAAAATTATTTCTAATGTTTATTTTGTATGGAAGAAATTATTTGTTCGATTTTATCTTTTTTAAATGCGATAATCATTTTCCCATTTTTTTATTAACTATTACTATTATTTTATTCTCTTCAAAGGTTTTACTATGTTTTCATAGTTCCTTTGATTGTGAATGAATCATAACAATGTTATTTGTGAGATGTCATAAATGAATAAATATTCTATTGAATGATACATTTGTTAATACAAAGGAAGGTATTTTATTTGTATTAATTTTGACTATGTAAAGATTCATAGTTATTTTTCCGTAGTTTTTCTATTTTTCTAAACCACTATATCTAGAAGAACATTTATAAATATGAATCTAAAATAATAATTATAAATTATATATTTATAAATTCATTATAATTCATGGTTTCATTTTTTTTATTAAAGTAATTTATTATATTATATTAAACTTTATGTTAAATTTAAAATATACATTTATGATATTATAATTTATTCATATATAATTATGTGATTTTATTAATGATTTTTATGTTTAATTATATAATAAATTAGATTTTATTAAAAGAATTTGTTGATGAAACTATAAAACATATAAAATAAATTTTGAATGAAAAATGTTATTAGTATCCATAAAAAATATCTATATTATATGAATAAAAGTATAATAGAGAATATTTAATTTATGTTAACAAAGTTAACACCAGATATTGACAGTTCAAATCGCTTAAGGTATTGACTAATTTCTTGAAAGTGGAACATCTCTATAGTGTAACAATTTATTGAAAATTTCTTATCATGATTTTATGGATCCTAAAACCAAATTTTAAATTATTGATGGATTAATAAATTGGAGAATTTAATATATGATTTATAGTTTATATAACATAAAAATGTCACACATTAAATTTATGAATATGAATGTTTATTATTCGACTAGAATTCATTAGATATGTATAAAAAGAGATATATGAGTTTGATTTCATATATTGGACTATATTTAATAAACATTTAATAATAAATGTATTCCTAATGATATTAAATGTATAATTTAATGGAAATTATATGAATGTATGTAATGAGAATATAACTTATTTTTCACAAATGTACACTATTTTGGTAGAATTTATAGGTGTGCACTAATTTCTATTATAAACCATGATAGAATAATTTTAGCATTATATTGATGACTCAATCCTTATATCCTAAAGGAAATGGTAACTAATGAGTATTAATTTTATTAGGACCTTTTAATATTTGATGGTATCATAAAGATGTTTTTATAGAAATAAAAATTAGAATAGACAAATATGAATAGAAATGAGTAATATTTTATTAAAAATTAAAAAATATAATAGAATTGTACATCCTTCATGACATAAGTGTAGTATCAATAATTTTGATTATTTTCATAGAATATCTATAAATTTTTAACAATGTGCTATTTTAGAAAATTTTTATTTTTTTCTTATATTTAGGATAATTTTTTTGTTACTCTAGCTATTGATTGGTTTTTTAGTATAGCAAGATAATATAGATTATAGGGATAAATAATTGCAATAAATGGCTCAGTATATGATTAATTGTTTATATTATAATTTTAATATAGTTTAATTAATATATCATTAATATAGAAAATTTATTATTGATGTGGGAGAATTTTATCTTCCAAGTGTCTTTTAAAATAACATAATTATTTATCATAGTGATGTTCCTATGATTAATGTATTTCTATTTGATATTCCTGACGATTTTCACTATGTTAGTGGTAATTAGTAGGTTTTATTTAATATTTCATTTATTCCAAATGTAATAGAAATTTAAAATCCTCCCTTTAAATCGTTTCAGTTAATGATATTGGATTTAAAAGATAAAATATATTAATTAAATTATAATTGTTTTACCATCCCTAGAATTTCACTATGTGGTGATATAAAATTTTTACATAAAATCGTGTATTGTTATATAGTGATTTTTGATGAATATATATCACTCAATAACAATTATTTTAAAATTTGTATCTATTGAATCATAAGGATGACTTATTTGATTATCTCTGCGGTACTCAATGTTTTTCAAATATTAACCATAGTTCTATGGTTCATCAACAGAATGTTATGGGGGAATATATTCTATGGATGACATTTTATAATAGTTATATAAATTATTCATTTTTGGTTATTCCTTTATTAACAAAATCGCACTCTATATATTTAAATATTTTTAATTACTTTTTCTCACAAAAATTATAAAATTTTTAGTGGAGTTATTAATTAATTGTGTTATATTATATTCTATTTGATATAAGGATTATGAGAAATATCTATATAATACGTTGAATATGTTAAAAATCTATTTATGTATTTTTTTATTGTGAATTTTGGTTATATATTATTTATTTATTTTCAAATATAATTTATAAAAATGAATAAAAACTATTGATATTTATAAATGTAATTTTATAGAATAGTGTAAAAACATAAAAATGTCCTTGAGATTCAATATTATATTTTATCAATTTTTTAATAATGATGGTTTGTTGAATACAATGATGAGTTATCTTTCTCTCAATCCTTGTTAACATGGAGGTATTTTAAATCATCACAACAATGGAATGTAATTATTTTTTTGAATTGAAAATAATATTGGTTATTCTATCTATATTATCCCTACTATCATGAAATATTGAATTTTTCATTTACATTTACGCTTCACTAAAGATCATTGGTTATTTTGTGATACAATATGACAGTCATATTTTATAAGTATCATCATATGGAATCATGCTGAGAAGAAACATCCACTTCCTAAAAATAAGGCTATAATGGAGGTTTTTATTTTATAATTACATTTTATCCGTACGTTGGGATGAAATGTGAAATATATATAGATCATAAATGATTGTAATATATTTTGACCAAAAAGAATATTTGCAACTTAGGTGAAGAAGAAAAAAATAACTAATAATGTTTTCTGATTTCATGATTCACTATCAACAATGTAATTTCAATATGGTTTCGAATTCCTCGAGTCAATATTATAATGAATCCTTTAAATTAATATTTTAACAACGATACATTCTGAAAATGATTTATTATTTATTTATTTTTCATTTTGATGATGTAGATGTCATAATAAATTTTATTCTTTCTCGTGAATCATTCCAATAATTATTGTTAAAAAAATTAATGATTTGATTAATTAATATTGTATTTAAAAAAGAAATAATGTTTTTTAATAAAATTTAAATTTCTTGATTATAAAAATAATATGAATTTATTACAAGATTTATTAAGATTTTCTATATTTCTATTTATTAATACCAAATGATGAATTGTTTTGAGAATATTATAACTCTATATCTATTTTATCTAATTATCACGAAAAAATATGGATATAATAATGAATGTAGTTAGTGGGAATGAAAGAAGATATATATTTTTTGAATTTATGAGGGAATGGTTTAATTATAAATATGTCAAGGATGTATGATAACTACCAATGAGTGTAATTCATCCTTTAAATGTTCCTAAATGGAAAATTAATAATATATCCATGGATTCTATTGTTGGATTATAAAATACTTCTTTAGGAAATAATATTAATGGAATTTTTAAAAAAAATTATTAAATCTGTGGATGATTTTCCTATATAATGTTAAAAAAATTTGGATCAGTTTTATTGGATTTATTATAATCCTATATCCTGATTATATGGTGTTACCCAATCCATTTTACCTGATTATGATCTTATATTTACATTAATGTTTTAAAAATACATAATATTTAATTTTGATCTATGTTTTGTTTTAGTTTAAAATTTCACATAAAATATGATGCACAGTCAAATTGAAAATTTCAATCATGGGAAGAAAAAATCTGGGTTTTCTCATTATATTACATGGATGTTGGGATAAATATCCTTATTTTGTATATTTTTCATCAAATAAGTATTCTCATTTCAATATTCCAATGGAGGATGTTATTCAATATATGAAATGAATTTTCAATCTCATGACCGTTTGGATAAATTCATATAAATATATTTAATTTAATAAGAATTTTTAAAATATTAGTTTTAGAAATTTAAGGTTATTCAACACCATATGAGGATGTCTTATAAAAAGAAAAACAGCTTATAAATAAAATGGGAATGATAATTCATTAGATGTTAAAGATAGTTCTATTATTAAAATATCTAATATGAATGGTTTTATGAATTTTTATGGAAAAGGAAAATTAATTCCAAAAATTATTATGTTATGTGAAATTTTGGAAAATATTAGAAGTATTTCCAACTTCGTATCTCAACATCTATTATTATATAAAATACCTAATTTTTTATTGTGTCATTGTTTTAAAAATATTTACATAATAAATATTATTTTTTGTGACCTAAAAAAGATCATATTAATGAGAATACATCTTATTATTAAATTAAAATACATATATTTAATCATATTTAGTAGGTGTTATGAAATAAGTTAACACACCAGGATTAGGATTCCTAGAAGGACCATATGATTGAAGAAGCATCAGGTTAATATGAAAAAACAGAATAAAAATTATTTGTATATTCCAAGAAGGAAATTTTGATTCCTCAAAAAATTATCAGATAAAAAATTTATATCTGAATCGATACCCTACTATTATGGCATTGTATGTGGTAGTCCATGTTCAAACCCACAATGACTATTTTTTAGAAAAGTATCCCTTAAAAAATATCTTTTTGGGATGTATTCCCCACATCCACTCTCTTTTGTTTATGATTTCATAACCTATGATGAATTTGATTTAATATAGATTTAATTGAAGAATTCCGGGTTTATTTTTTGGGTATAATTGAAGGATAATCCTAAAACTGGCATGGGATAGTTCTATATAATATATAGTGAATCAGTGAAAATTACACTAGTTGGTAACGCTCCAACCAATTCAATCTATATAAGATAGTAAAGACTCCAAATTTTAGAGAAATTGTAAACCTATAAATATGATGATTTCATTCTTTGTGGAAATAACTTCATGTTATTTGTCCCAACTTCCTCAACTCCAACATGGTCAGGGATATTCGGTTACAACTAATAAGATCATGTAAGGATCAATAAAATGATATTATATATTATTCTAAACCTAGTTACAATCCTTTGGGTTACCAAAAATCAATTATAGATAATAATTTGGATCATACAACCCCTAATATAAATCCCAAACACTAATCGAGTAAGATATGCATGACATATTTGAATTAAATAAGAGGGTTATTTTCAATAAAACATTAAATGAAAAATATAATAATTAAATTAAATAAATATGCAGTTAAAATCCTGAAATATCAATTAAATAGTTAGTTGAAATAAAAATTAATGAATAATGCAACAAAAAATCAATGCTTCACAGAAAAAGGATTGAAAAATGAACATTGGAATATAAACGATCAAAACATCAATCATTGAATTAAATGTGGCATTAATGGAATGTGTAAAATAATGAAATATAATAGTATATGTATATAGGAATAATAAAAAATAAAAACTGTGAAGAATAGGATTTAGAAAACTATAAATATGATCTCTGAGTTCATGTTAGAGGCGCTACAAATATATAGATCTCAATCAGTACAAGATGTTTATATTATTTATATATGTAATAATATTTATTTTCCTTACACAATTACACATAATATATGTGTAACAATTATACATTCCATATAATTTAGATCCCCCAAATTCTTTTATTATTTTGTATCTTCACAATTTTTATGTCTTCATTCATTTGTGGAAAATTGGATATTAAAATTGCATGTCGTTTGTTGAGTCAACACAATTCAATCTATCACAATTGTAAATCAAAAAAATCATGACATGTAACTAGAATACATGTTTTTTTTTCTTGGACCACATTATGTATTTGGGATTCAAGGTCAATCCTTCATCTCATACATACCCTTCTTGAGGAGTACACACTGTGAAATCATGATTTACTATGTTTATTGAATATTTCAACCATTTTTTAAAAATATACATTTTTTGTCAAAAACATGTATTTACTAAAAAATAAACAATAACATAGAACATTAATGAACAAAAAATGAATTAATATTATATAAATGATTCCTATATGAATATTTAAATCCATTCAATCAAATTCCCCCAGACTTAGCCAATAATTTTTTCTCATGATAAAATGTCGCGAAAAGTATTCCAAATTAAATAATTTTTTAAATAATTATAAATAAATTATAATATGTAAAATAAAAAAAATGTTATATAAGAAAATAAATTCTTATATAATCAATCATGTAGAGAAATGTATCCATAACTCATTATTATTTTATTTATTATGATTTTTTCTATATTTTATTAAAATTTATTAATTGTTTTACAAAAAAATAGCAATTTTGGAATTTACCAAACATGAAGTTTTTCCTTTTTACTCAAGGTAATATGTAATGGTAGTTGTGAAGATTCCATTAATCCATGTTCTTACCCATAATCATAAATTTCTTATATCATTACCACAATGTAAATAAATAAAATTAATCATACGGGCTTCAAAAATAAGGTTCTATTGTATCAGTGGGAGAGGTATGGGGGGAAAATGATAAAAACCCAGATCAACAAGGGTGAAATCTAAATTATATTCTTTGATAATAAAAAAAAGTGATATAATCTAACACCTCCATGAGAAATTGTTTCGATGCACTGAATAGATCAATTTTGGTCCATGAATATATCATGTTAGTATTAATAATGTAACATTATCCCTTATTTCTCTACTTAGTTATTTATGGAAAATCATTTTTATTATAGGTATCACATAATTCATAAAAATAAAAATTATACACAATTTTATTCATCAATATGATAAGAATTTTTTTTTACTTTCTAATACCTAACCCATTTTGATAAAAGATACTTTTTCCAAAGGAACTTGGTATATATAGAAAATGTAAATGGTAATAATGACTTACATCATATCAATCCACTAAATGTTTCATTTCACATCTCCTCGGTATCAATATCTTTTTTCCATCATCAGTGATAATTCACCGCAAATATGTTCAATGTAAAATCATGCTTCATAACAAAAATAGTGTAGGAAGGGAAAATATTAATGAAATGACTCCACCGAACAATGTTATTCATGGCTACTATAGGAGAATTGATGAATTACGTACATGTGGTTATTTGGAAAAATGCTACATTAAACATCATCTGAATAATATTAATAAAGTAATTGTTCAATAATTCTCCCAATAAGATATTAATGTATGTTCTGATATATTGACTTTCCTAATGTTTCACTTCATACATATTCTCATAAAATAAATTTACAATTAATTTATACAGGATTTTAATATATGGGATAGTATAAAATAATTTTAAATCCGACATGTCATAGTATCGAGTAATTTTTCAATAATAATTTTCTAAAAAGTAAAAATAGAATTTGAAAACATAAATCAATTACCATTAAATAAAATTAAATAAGAATCAAATATGAATTTCGCATTATAATACCTAAAAAATTCATTAATTTAATTTTTTATTATAATATTTCGAGATTAATTAATTTATTTAATCAATAATTTCTCCATGATTAGTGAAAAAAGAAAATAATCCATGTTTATTGACAATAATAATTATGAATGACTCCAAACACATACACTGAGAGAATGAATGAAATGTTTTCAAAAGAATCAAGGTAGAGATATAAAATTTAGAATTGAAAAAATATGATATGCCAATAATTAATAAATTAATATAAAATTAAGATCTCCCTATATGGATTTAATTCCATGTGAAATTTTTTGGATATTGATTGGAAATTGTGGTAACTGAAATAATTATTCGAAACAAAATTAATTCACCAGATAAAATATTAGTATATTTTGTTTAACAAGATTTAAATCAAAAAATATATCATGTGTAAATTTTCAAAAATATACAAACACAATATATATAAATGAATTTTTTTTTTGTATAGTTATTTTTAGAATTACATATCTATACAAATGAACGAAAAATGAAAACCAATGTCCTTATGAAGACAAGGAAAATAAGAAAAATGAACATATTGGTATCCTCCCATAAAAAAACTAAGAATTTTGTCTTCAAATAAATGGATTGACTAAAAATATCTCTATTTCATCTGTAATCAAATAATTTTGTTCTCTCATGAAGGAACAATTGGTCAGATCATTTATCTCACAATGGATATTTGTGGGATTTATGACCATAGGAAGGTATCAACTATAAATATCCAGTGGTAATAAAATCCTCTAGAAACTCCATTAAGGGGAAAATCTATGTGTTTGGATCTACTGATGGTTCTCTGAAATATATCTCTTTAGGCCATGAACATATTAATATATCTCAATCAATATTATAGGTTATATCTTAATAGGATCACAAGTGAACATAAATGTTGTATTAGTGATATACATGGGTAATGTAATGAATCAATAGAATAGAAATATGAAATAATGTATTTTATTCATAAACTATTTCCCATTCATAAATATATATATGAATTGAAAAATTAGAAAAAAATATATAAATATGGCACAAAAAATGCTAATCCTAATTGGAGTATAATTGTGGGAGGGAACCACGAAAAACTGGATATAATAAAAAGTGTCACCACTATTTGAATTTGTAGCCCCCTTCTGGAAAAAATTTCTATCTAGTCATCCCAGAATATCAAGATCATTAATTAATGTTGAGGATGCTGGATTAACCACCCTGATTTGTGTCGTTGCGATGTTTGTAGTATCATTCGATGGTTTTAGTGTAGTTTTATATATCTATACCAATAATCCATGATTGGATAATATTTCAATTAGTATCACCTCTAAATAATATTTAAGTGTGGTTCCATTTCATTGTTGATCCTTTTGTACTATATACTCCTACCATGTCATAGGGTTGGTGACCTATAGATGTATATTTATGGGCTTGGTATGTGGAGTGGGAATGGATTGTGATGCAGGGAAAAATGACTGTGGATTATGGGAAGATATATGGTCCGATTATGGGGAGTGTTCATTGGAAATATGTGGTTTGATAAATGAAATTTGGAGATCATGTAATATATAGAATCATTTCAATAAAAGGTATTCGAGGATAGGATAAATGATTGATGAATCTACTTTGGAGGTTCTATGTTTGGTAGGTTGGTGGGTTTTGCTAGTGTGGGTGATGAAGTTGTGTTATAAAATAGTGTAATTGTAATGGAGGTATATGTGGGGAGTCACATATTAGTAGGGGATGATGAACCATTCACGGAATGAAGATCTTGATAAGGGTTAGGGGCTACATCATCCATGAAACATAGGTCCCACTAATAGCTCCCCCAACATTCATAAAGATTCCAGTATGTCTGGTTATGATGAGGCAAATGGGAACTATATTCCCATGCGAGTAATGTTGTTTTCCTGCATGGAAGGCACCCTGATGTTAAGGTAGATGTTTAATGAATAATAACCCCATTAATGTAAATATAGCCTTATATTCATGGGTATGTTAGTTAAGTGAGAAATGGTGGTCAATATTCCTGGTTGGCCCTCCCCTAGTTTATTCATGATAGAGTACCTTGATATGTATGATGATCATGTGAGTATCCACACTTACCAAATAATTTGTTGTCATTGACTGATGTATAATACACATAGAGACACCCCGTAGCTGGGATCTCTTCATATGTTATTTCCATGTGTTCTATAAAGATTCAGATTAAATAATTAAAACAAAAAAATACATCTTTTCCCGGACGAATATGATGATTCGGTTAGCATTGGACGATATGAACTCCTTTATGTAGATACTATGTCTAATTCCAATGTCACTAAGGTATATATTTCAAGGATTTTGACCCACGTGAAATGTTACATGGGCCACTTCAAGCACCAATGTGGCTAGGAACACACGAAATAAGTCCTTTTATTTTTCCACCTACACCTTTGAGATGGATGAGATGTTCATTAGGTCCAACATCTCAAGGACCTCTTAATTTATGTAAATATGTTTGATCATGTACCAGTACTATGCCTTTGTGGTATGTATTATATTGACTGAGAGATGGACCAATATAACCTAATGCTCATATCCAATGAAATGGAGCTATGGGTGATGGTTTTGGTTTGGGGTATTACCTTGGGATCGCCTATAAGAGGACTCTGACTACCTAGAGGCTAATAGGGTGGACGATTTTCATTAAGAGTATGAGGGAGATTGATTAGATGGTGGTGGAGAGGATGGAACAACATGACACCAAGGTAGTGAAAAATAAACACCCTACAACCGACAATTTAGGTGCTGTATGCTAGACAGAGGTAGAGAACTACATGTTGAGTTGAACAGATTGTATATAATGATAAACTGGATATGAAAACTAGATAAGTAGGGGAAAGGCATGGTGAGGGGCTAGTGGTGAGGGTATGACTAGATTTACTAGAGAGGAAATGGTGGGGGGGGGGGGGCTGTGAAACCTTGGTTCATGGTTTATTAAAAATATCTACTATATTTCTCATTTTGCACTATATACTCTACGAGTAATCATAGGGGTTTACATTGAAGAGCATAATAGTTTCTTATCGTTTACATTGATTATATGATTAGTTTATTATTAAATTTTAAATATTTTAAAATTTATATTAATACATTATCTATAAAATTTTAATATCACCAATTAATATATTATATAATATATCCTTGGATTACACCTAGAAATTACATTTTTTTTCTGGACCTATAAATTATTTCATTTATATTAAATTAAAGGTGATTAAACACCCCATGTATGATAGTTTCAAAAAATAGAGAAGGAAAAATAAGGGATGGAATATCTATCTGATGTATAATACTATTTATGTTTGTGTCATAAATGTATACATTATATATAAGAGTGAGTTATAATTTTATTTACACATGTGTAATATGATCATCTTTCCAATCAGTAAGAGAGAAGTTTTAAAAATCAAATGAGTCATTAATTTTACTAAATGCCTTTAGTACATCAATCACAACTTATTATTTAATGAATCTAGAAATTAATCTCCAATGGATCATGTCAATAATTTTTTCCCAATTGTGATAAATGTCCATTATAGATTTATGGGGACATTTGAATCTTCTATCATGTCATAGTTGAATAAGTCCGTAGGGAAAATAAATTATCCATGCATTACTATTACAGCCAATAGACAAACCTGATTGTTCATTACTGATATGAAAAAAAGATAGTCAGCTACATTAATTGGTCTAAAATTGTGTTGCCTAAAATTATGTTGACAATCATAGGAATGGGAATGATAATTGAGCCCTAGTTTTTTAAGTAATTTTAAATATCCAATGTCTCAATAGTGTAATAAAATTTGAATCTTCTATGATCTCACAATTTAGAGGGGATCATCCACTGGACCATTATAGATCCTTATTAAATTAGAGATATGAATCCAAATTCATTCAATTTATTTTTACTTTTATATATTCATTAATTAATCTGGTATAAATTGTATTATGATATATTAAATTAAATAATGAAATTTTTAATTGGAAGTTTATTAAATATAGCATGAAATTATTTATTTATTCAACCCTTAATATACTGATTAAATATTTCTGGAAAGGGGACATATACCTATTAGATTTTAGGTTCCAATTATTCATTTTCCATTTTGGTAATTCCCATTACATGAACATTATCAAATAATTATATCTGATTATTTATTTCAAGTCAGGATTTATGATAATATTTTATTTTATTTTTCTAATCATCATATGGAAAATGAAATTCCCCTATATATCCATGAATATTAACTAAATCATTGGGTTCATAAATGAAATAAGTCTTTGTTTTTATTGGAATACATCAGACAATCAATCTAATAGGTTCATAGAAAATTTCCCCACAATATTTTCATTTTTTCGGGGGGGGGTAACATATTGTTATCTCATTTTTGTCTCCTTGGATTCAATTATTCGATATACATTATATAATATGTTTCTGAGAAAAATTAAAAAATAGACTGAAGGGTAGCAAATTTTATTCCATAGGGGATCTTGTGTAAAATATTTTTATTGTACATTTGATAACAATTGAGCTATTAGAAATTGTTTTTGTAATTACGGTTTTGGCCTATGTGATGGTCAATGAGTTGGGTACCCAAGTGGATACTGATTTAATGGTGGAAAAAAATTATTTTCTTTTGAAATTATCTTTATTTATTATTTTTTATCTGTTGATGATGTTTATTATAATAGTTTTGTTTTTATCAGGGATGTGTATTTTTGAACTAGTAATTTTATTTATTTTAATTAACATAATTAAAATATATTTTCTAGGTTTCTGTTATTCACACCCTACAATCAAAATAAGGGTGATTTCCTCTACACATTCATCAGTATTGAATCATTATCACATGAGTATGAAGGGGTGTTAGTGAAGTATGATTTGGAAAATATTTAATCATCATATTAATGGAATCTAAATGGGAATATATGTGTGTAATTTCTTACTCCATTTTTATTCTTTTCTTTATTGGAAATCTTTCACTATGACATATACTATAATTTTGTGAACTTCATCTAATAGAACTCTTCCCTATACATATATCTTCTAAATTAGATGACCATTTTTGGCATAGTACGCAATGGTATCGGATTTTGTCTGGTGTCCATGGTTGATAATATGTATCTATATCCTCATACCAAGTCTAGGTCATGAAAAAAATAATTTAGCACCTTAATGTTGTCACATGATTCCTAGGATGATTCATTATCCATCTGATTATAATTTGGACAGTATTTCATATATTCTAGGTTCACATCAGTGGGATATACATATTTTGAAATTTAATTTCTAGTTCATCCCAATATATGATGTACATAATATCATCTCCATTTAGATTATACATGGATCATTTATACAATATAACGGATAATATCTTAGTATTATAAAATATGGTAAAACACCATGGTTGAAAAGGGTATAAAAAACATCTGGAAATTTTGAAATATTCAGATGAAAGTCATTTCTCTAAATTTAACCATCAAATAGATAATATGAATTCATCCATGATATTTTTATAATGTCTGTTCTTGAATTGTTGGGAGCAGAATTATGGGAACTACATGAAAATGGATGTATAATTTTAGTCTATTATGGTTCCCCTCCTCTAGCATTGTTCACTCATAGTTCCTTTCAGGATATGATTATTAGAGGATCTATTTTTGTTGCTACTCTAGATTTTTATGCTCATCAATAGTGATTCATCACCATAATTATATACAATCATCAATCAAGTGATTTAACAAAACAAATTATTTAGATTTATAGATACTCAATAAGGGAAAGATCCATAACACATGAACTGTTATAATGTAAAAAGATGTAGATTCAATTACATAAGTGAAAATATTTCAGAACAAAAATTATGAAGGAAAAGATGAAATGGGAAAATAGGTAGGTAATGTAATGTTCATACAAAATATTACAATGCTAGAGCATAGTGGTCCCCAGAATTTTCACTAAAATTTCATGTTCTAAGAGGGAATTGTTGATTTATCATGTCAGGATAACATTATAAATTTATATCTAAAACTACACTAAGTAACTAATGTATAGTAATGGGTAGTTTGGGGTTGAACCCATAGAGAAACTTGAAAGATAATTAACAAACTGATAAATAACTATTGGGTTGTATTCCGCATGTGGACTCTCACTTGTATAGATTTTCATAATCATTGAAAAATTTACATTAATTCTTATTTAAATAAAGGGTTCAAGGTCAATATATCATTATAGAAAATGGATACTCCCAAATGATCATTAGGACAGACCAATAGAATAGGCCATGTCATAGTGAAAAGGAAAAAATGATATTTATCCAACCAATTTTATGAACCTATGTGGTCAATAACATGTTGGTAAAATTAAATTTAAAAGATAATAATATGAATCTTGGCTCATAAGAAAAAATAATAAAAATATTTTTGTCATATCCTGATCAACTCCAACGAGGTTATAGTCATTCGATATCACCTCTAATGGTCATGGTATGTTGAATCATTCATGATTAAATTTTTTTCATCCTTTGTAATATCCATTAGGTTACCAATATTCAAATTTATACATTGATTATATTCAAAACACACCTACTCTCTACCCCTTTCCCTTTAAAAATTATATGTGAAAGTTGTACTAAAATGATTGAATAAATTTTTTTTGTAAGATGACTCTCATGAAAAATTGAAAACATAATCAGAGAAATATATAATTGAATCATTAAATTTCAATTAAATAAAAATATAAAATAATAATAAATTAAAAAACCAATTGAAATTAATGTTTCATGAAAAATATTATTGATAATGGATAGTTGGAATAATAATGATTAGTAAACACATCTATTAACTAAATTCGAAGCAACTGAATGTGTAAAAAAGTAAAATAAAATAGTATAGAAATAAATTTATGAAATTGGATTAAAAAAAGATGAATAGGAGAAAGATAACTTGATTTCGAAACACCCTATACACATTAGTGGCATAAAAAATATATAGATCCCGATATATTCATAATGTGAATATAATTTACATATTGACAATAATATGTTTGGCCTTTAGTATGACACATAAGTACCATAAAAAAATATATCAAAATGATTACATTGGATCCTCCAATGTCATTGAATAATTTTGATATTCATATATATTATGGAATTAATCATCTATGAAAATTATGTTGAATAAACATCAAGCTGTGTATTGAGTTCACTCTATGCATCCTTGGATTATTGGAAATAGAATTCATCATGAAATGAAATCAAATACACACATCATTTACATCTTACATGCATTAATTTGGGATTCATAGGATGACCATCTGATCTCATGTGCCTTTATAGAGGAGTATATGTCATGTACCCAAGATTAATGATTTCTAATAAAGATAAATTATGTTGTTAAAATATTTTTACTTTGAGTCTTGAATTCCTAACGTGTTAAAAAAATTCAACTTTATTACCGAATAAAAAAATAGAAAAACATTAATAAATATATCGATTATGAATTTATAAATTTATCATTTCATATCCCAAAATAATAACCAAATGAAAAAAATCATTTTTCAATCATTTTTTCTAAGATGGAAAACATTTTAAATCCAACATAATGTAAATAATAAATTAATTAATTCTAAAATTATTATTTTTGAATATATTTTAAGGAATCATATTTTGATCCACAATTATGAGTATTTTTTTATAAATATGGATATATATTTACAAAAACAAATTTTTTATCCATTTAATTTTGGAATTATTTAATATGAAACTAATAAATTTTTTATTTATAATATAATTTAATGGAATTCTTTTATTATAGATGCATTTTAAAATTATCTTATAGTGATTTTATTGATTTTTCCAAAAAAACATTATTTTTTGTTGAATATTTCACAATATCAATTTTAAAAATACGATCACATTAATAGAATTATCGTAATATAATAGTAAAAATGTCTATTCTAAAACCCCGGAGAGGGTGGATATTTTATTTCATTGGTATAAATATCCAAAATAAATAGGACCCAACAGTTTAGTATCCTTAGTAACATGCATATATAACTGAGTTTTACAACATATTTAGCCTAAAATTATATTATATTAGAACAATAAGAATTGTATTACTCTCCTTGAAAATAATATTATCATATTTATTACACATATAGGATTCATGGAGAAATTAATTACTATTAAAATGATGACCATATACATGTATTAAAGGGGTTGTGTTTTGTGGATTGAATTTCAAAATATGTTTTTGGGAATAGATAAATAAACTAAGATACACCTTATCCAATGAAATAGTGGGAAAAAATACCACAATGGGTGAATAATTTTATGTATTATATTTACATATCATAATTTAAAATGATGAATGGATGAAAAAATAATATTTTCCATATCAGAATAATCAAAGAGAGAAAATAAATCCATGGACAACATAATAATGAGTAAATTTTCAAATAAAAATATAAAATTATTATGTGTTAAGAATACATCATTTTTGAAGGATTAAATATACCATCAATGTGTTTTTCATTTACACCTTTCATAAATGGAAATGATTCAATTATTACCCAACATTAATTTTCCATAAGACCAACCAGTGCACTATGTGGTTATATAATATTTGTTCCTACACATAATTTTATACACAACTCATTATATAACAATAAAACATATTAGATGGATTAATTTTTATGCTATTAAAGTAATAAAATCATTTCGTTATATCTCAATAAGGAATATATTATATTATTTTTACAAATAGAAGATGGGTTTATATGTTACAATAATAATATTCATAAAGTAATGAATAAAAAATGACATCAAGGTTAATCGAATAAATATATTTTAAATGTATAATGACTAATGTAATGACAAATTAATCAATTAAAATGGTTTGGTAATTATTATGTATCATAAATGAATCATATAACCCAGTGTTATCTACATAGGTGAATAGTAAGTGTTGACTCACTGAACATTAGAATGTTGGTGAGAATATAACATGTCCAGTCCTTTATCATTTTTAATCTCTATTTGAAACTATGTTGAAACTACATCCAAATGTAGTATCTGTATAAGGATTTCATTTCTAAAGAATCCCACACACATATTCCGTTACCAAATTCGAGGATTTTATTAAGGAAACATGATAGTTTGAGTATAATAATGGCCCAAAATATGAAATTATGTGATCGAATAAGTAAAATACCATAAAAATATCAAATCAAATATAATAAAATTGAATAATATACCTGGATTTTTAGAAAAAAGAAATTATAAATAAAATATAATAAACATAATGTACATGAAAATGGAGGAGGATGATTGAGGACACTGAATTCGATGTATTAACATCTTTAGAAAATTCTATAATCAGTGGGAAGAAATAAAATTACATTCACAACCTAAAACATTGATGAAAATATAATGTAATTAAACATTTTTTTATTATATAAAAATGAAATTAAAAAATAAAATATTACCAAGGTAATGAACATAAAAAATAAAGAGGATGATTAAGGCAACATACCAACGAAGGATTCTTCATAAAGTTATCGAGGTAATGTTTTAAACTATATAACAACCTACAATATTATACCTAGATGTTATTTGAATGATAAATCATTATATACAACTTTTTTTGGAATTTATATAGGTAAATTGGGGTAATTATATTTTAGGAGGCGGTGATTTTAAATGATAAAATTTATGTTCTTTTATTATATTTACCCAACCACGTGTGGTGTTAATTAATGTCGACAAATTTTCTAGCTAATTAATGATGGGATGAATGTGGGTGGATGTATATGTAATGAAACTAATTAAACATACCTCCCAAATAACACAATTATTTCAAATATAAAAATTCACAATTATTTCAGAATTCATATTTTCTGATCAACAAATTAAATTATAAAATATTGTCACAAAATTAATATTTCCAAGATTATTTTAAAAATATTTAATGTGATATAAATTAATTTATATTTTTCATACTATTATTGTCATAATGACATAATAATTACATTATAAAATTGGTGTGATTTATTTTTTTGGTAATTCAATGATTTCCCCAAAAAATAAACAATATCAGAAAACTCCCAAAAATTCACCTTCTGATAATTATTATGTGGTGACTAGAAAAAAAAAATTTATAAAAGTAAATATCAAAATATATTAATTTTATCTTTTAAATAAATTTTTTAATTTATTTAAATATATCATTTTTATATAATAATAATAATTCATACCAATATAATTATTATATAGGACATTATTAAAATAGATTCTCAACTAAATTATGTTTTTAGGATTATATTCTACAAATATATATAGAAATCATATATATTTAAGATAAATAAATTTATTATTGAGAATTCAATTATATTCTCAAATAAAATAATTTTGGTTAAATAATTAAAATAATCATGTCATCCACATAATTTCATCTACATAACCAATAATGTGAATGAGCAACTATATTATTTACTAATGTGGAAAATGACATTCATTTATTTTTACCATAATAAAAATGAAAAATGAATATATTTACCAAAAAATACACCATCTTTCTAACTTCATCACTCATTAGTTTCTTATAATTTCTCATACACATCATTTGATAATGTATATTGTTCTCTTAACTATTTTTTTTATTTTGAAGATCATTATAATATGATAAATCTTTTCAGGGGGATTTTATGTGTTTAGAGTTTATTTTATTGAATGTAATTTTCTGCACTGTTTATTTTCCTAAAATATTCATACATTGAGTAGTCAATATTTATGCATAATATGTAATGTTCTAATAAAATTTAAAATTCATTATTTGTTCATACTATTTATAATATTGTCTGTTATATAGGATTTAATCGAATAAATAAATGTAATGTTATTAAGGAAGGGAATAAATATTTATTGTATTTTTTATTATATGTGATATCGAATCATTAAAATTCATATTTTAAAATATAAATACTTGCGATCAAATTATGGTAAAATAAAATTGTTTAAATGGACTATAATGAAAAAGAACAATTTATAATAATTTTTTATTTATATTTAATTAAATATAAAATTTCATAGGAATGTTAATACAAATTTATGGTAATAAAAACATGCACTATTATTTGGTGACCAATAAATAAGAATTTTGTTATTTACAATATAATCATGAAATAAAACTATATATAAACATAGAAGATTTTTTAAATGAAACAATACATTTAATAAATCATGAATATAATCAAAGTGATGTGTGAATATAAATAAGGATGAAATATGTTATTAGGGAATAATATAGTCTATTGAAAGGTTATGTTCCATATTCTCCATTTATTTATTAGTTTTACCCTATCGCTAAGACAAATACAATGGGATGTCAATCGACTTGTAATCATCCGCTTATAAAAAAACATTAAATGAAAAAATATAAGTTTTCCTTATAGAGAATATATATTAATAACATAGAAAACAAATCATTTATATATAAATATAAATAAATTGATATGATGTTTATATTTGGGGGGTGAAATCCTTTGAAAATTAGGTAGTTATATTCGACCTCGTATAACAAAATTAATACATGATAATTTCACAAATTTATAAAACCTTACAGAACCCAATTATTTTTTTAGTTATCAATATAATGTAATCATTATAGGTATCATGTAATTATTAATAATAGGGTAAATAATATTTTCACTAAACATATCTCTATTAATAAAATAATATTTTCTTAATGATTGAAAAAATATCAAGAACTCAGTTTCCAAAAAAAATATATAATCAATTATTTGATGATACATCAGGTACAATTATCATCCTAAAGAGTTAAATACATTGGTTTCTTTTTGGGTCTTCACATGTTTTTCCCATCCATATTGATAAAATTAATTTTAAAAAATTTAATCAACAAAATTAACCACTGAAGTGAACTACCAACTGCTTAATTATAACATAATTAGCTACCTATTATTCACAGTATTAAAATAAAAAAATTTAACCATTACTGATCAACAATATTATAATGTATATAAATATGGAATGATTTATCTTATTAATATATTTGTTACCCAAATTATAGATTAATATATTTTTTGTTATACGTATATTAATCGTTGATCAATCATGGTTTATTTAGGTTGGTTTGCCACATATTCTAAACCAAATTACATAAATGTCTATCCCAATATTATAAAAAAACAATCCCAAATAATTAAAATACACCCCCTCCAAATTTATCATACATTTTATCTATAAAATAAAAAAGAATTTTAAATTTTAAATATTTTATGAATATATTTTTAAATCTAATTTAATATCTATCATTATATTATTGTTCTATATGTTTATTCTTCTATATTTATTAACTATGATTTATGCTAAAAAATACTTTGATACCATATATAATGATCTTGAATCGATCACAATGAAGTCAATGTATTTGTTATTACATTTATACATGGTTTATAAATATAGGGGACCCAATAGTTTAGTAGTATCAAGGAAGTATATATTTTAATGAGTCCTACAACACATTTAATCTAAAATTAAATAATTTTAAAACATGAAAAACTATATTATTCACCTTTTAAATTGATATTTCATACGTGGTACACCTGTTGGTTTGTTTTAGAAATGTAATGAAATAGAAAAGTGACCTTAGATGATCATTTATGCTGTTTCACTCACCAGATGTAATTATATAATATGAATTATGGAATAAAATATTACTTTTCCCATGTCTAACCACAACAAAAGAATAAATAAACACATGTACAACATAATGATGATTATATTCTAGGATGAAAATAACCGACCATAATGTCAAAGGAAGAATGAAATAATAAACTATGTTATTCCATAACTTATGAAACTGAGCGAATAAATAAATACATTGACAATATTGTACTGAATTAATTCTAGTATAACAATAACCGGTCATAGTGTGATGGGAATGCATAAAGCCATACACCTTAAAAATACATTCAGGTCCTCATTCCAGGATATCATATGTAATAGTTGTGGAGTCTCCCAATAACAAATCTTAATTATCTCATCACACTTACTAGTACATAATTGGGTTATACAATTATTTACCCCCAACTTTATTTGATGTATAATTCCTTCCATAACTAAACAAAATACAATATATTATAATTTTCAAGGAATTAATAACCAAAATATAAAGAATAATTTCCCTTTGATTATTATATGACTAAATAATCTTATACAAAAATATAATTATATTTTACAAAATTATATCCCTATAAAGAAATTTTAGCATCCTGCCATTTCATATTATGTTATCTCTTCAATGTAATTGAATAACTTTTGTTACACACAACCACGAGTTTGAGTGCACCATGAATTACCAAACTAGACCTTCAAAAGGACAATATGAATAGTATTAACTAAATTTTGAATTTTATATACTAAATATAATTTTAGAATACATATTATGTGTTTATTAAACATAATATAAGAACAAATTCATTCTTTTAAGATAACAGATTTTTTTTCAAAAAAATGCAATTTTACCGCCTTTTAATGGTGAACATTTTTTAAAAACAATATTTGAAACTTTAGTATATTAAATTTAATGAAATAAAATTATTCATTAGAATAGAGACATTAAAATTTAGTCTGGATAAATGTTTGGTACTTTTATGATGACATTAATATTTTGAAGATTAATGAAAAAATACTAAATTTCAATAAAAACCCATTTTATAATCGAAATAATATATACTGTTAAATTATAAATTTTAGTGGGTTTAAAGTATAATTATATTATATTTATATAATTTAATATAATTTAGGTCATTAGATGTAATTTCAAATATAAAATAGTTATAAACAAGTGTCAATCATTTGATATTTATTATTTCATCAAAACACGCTTTTTGTTTTGATTTTGGAAAAATTTATTCCTTATTTGGAATTAAGATGTCCAAATTGTGTAAATATTTAACTTTTATTTTTTGACATTATAAATATTTACATAAGTAAATATTTTTTTACCATGGTAAAATAGAAAATCTTGAAAATAAGGGTACAAAATATTAATATAATGAAATTAAATTACACTAAAATATGTTTTATTCCTATTTTATGATAAATTTCTCACCATGGGCTTCCATGAGTCGATTTTTGGACCCTATGTAGAAACTTCATAGTGATAATTACATTTAATATTAAATAATATGATGTAAAAAAATAGCAAAAACATATTTCTTTTAGTAAATTTTTTTTTATATGAGGTCATATAATTTAACAATTCTGCTATAAGTATTTATTATAAAGATAAAATTATTTCCTAGATATTGTTATTTTAATTATAATTTTTATACATAAAATTAATATATTTATATATGTCACAATAAGGATGCATTAATTTTCTTATTAATGAAAGATTCAAATAAATGGTATTATAAATATTAAAAAATAATAATTTCAATGATTTTATGACATAAAAAACTTATAATGGTGAATATTAAATTATATAGTTTATTAAATGTATTTTTATCAATTTAATAATTTAGTGATTACTTTCACCAAAACTATGTACTAAATAGTGTCAAAATTGACATAAATGTGTTTTTAAAACAAATATTTTATTATTAAATTATATAATAGTCATAAAAGTATAAGGTTATTCCAAAGATTATATATAATTATATTTATATCATAAATCAATAACTTGAGGTTCTCTTGGAATTTTTTATTATGTTTACTAACCAATTATTATTGTAATACATGAATACATAGTAAAAGTTAAACTATTTGACTAAGAGTTAAATCAAAATGATAAGGTAAATATGGGAACCCAAACCTCTCTAAAACCTATTGGTTGAGAGGTTTTATACCCATACCCACCTTATCCTAGAAATAAATCATATTGGAGATATTCAAACCCGAAAATTATTTTATTATAAAATAAAATTTCTAACTTTCCCTAAGGTGACCCTCACCTATCTAATAAAAAGGCACGTCCCCTTCTCTCAAAATCACATCTTCAAAGCCATTGGGATCATCCATACCCCACCCAAATAACCTTCCAAATTCAATCATATCAACATATATTCCTTACATTGATCATAAGGAAATACTCTGGAGCCCTTTTGATCAACTCAAAAGAAAACACCCGAAGAAGAGGTAATAATTTCACCACCCATTTCAAGTTCTTTTCATCTTCAGTTTCAACTTTCTATGTGGTTTCCATAACAAAATAATAAAACCAGTTCTGCCTATATACTATGATGTTACTATAAATATAGTACAACCATATTCATTATTCTATCCATCCTATAAATGAAAAAGTCACCATATGTGCGTACGTACGACTTACTGTCTCCTAATCATGGTGTAGTTTGTTATTCAAACACTTCACTATATAGATGGGTATAATAATGAGTAAAAATTATTTAAATAATAAATATAAAATGTTAATTATTCATTATATAAAATATACCCTCCAATTACATAATATTTCACAATCAATATAATGATATTGTTGCTCATGCGAACGTACGGATTTTCGTATCCATGACGCGATGAAATTCATTCCCATGTTCACCATTCAATGATTATAATAAAAATATATATTATTAATAATTATGTAATATATGAAATAATAATGCTACTAGAAATATATATATATATATCTGTATATGTATGTATGTATGTATTTATGTATGTATGTACTTACATATAACTTATTCACATGCTTTCGTTCAATACGATATGAAAATGGAAAAATTGTTTATGCGTACGTACGGGCTATCGTCTCTATAAACGGTGCCATCCATTTCAATTTATATCTATTATAAATATTTAAATCTTAAATATATATGATATATAAATCAAAGATTATATTCTAGATGTATCAAAATTTTATTCTAAATGATACGATCAAGAATAACATGTTAAAACACGAATGATAAAGCAAGCGATTATTACCTAAAATGTTTATATAACATAAAATTAGTTATTAAATGTGTAGTTTAAAGTCATAAATTAATAATATATGATATAATAAATATGAACATGGTTTTTTTATAATTTAATTACATACTATGGTCTTTATAAAAGAGGTTTAACGTACCCTTGACCAATGGAAAGTGCAAGGTAAGGGTTATTTCCTTATTCTCATTTTTATCTGAGATTGATTATTTTAAATAAATATTGGGTCATATTTATCATCCACAAACATATTTCATAAAAATAATTTCAAAATAAATCATTATGGTTTTATGGGAGTTTATATTTAACAAGATCATCATTTTAAATGTTTTAAAGATTTATATTTCTAATTAATTTTAATTAATATCAATGTTTTTAAAATAATTTTAAGGATTTATTTATATGGACATGAATGTTTTGGAATGATAATTATTTTCAAATTTTAAAAGTGGTATGGGACATTATGATTCAATAATCTTTTTTAATTTACTTTATAAATGTGTGACATTTAAATGATTTTACAAAAAGGGATATTTCCCTCAAAATGTTTTACTGATCATTTTCAACTATGTTAGTATCCTTTACTGAAAATTATTCTTGATTGAGGATGATTTAATATATTAAAATACTCCATTTTGTATTGAATGTGTTATGATATGTGTGACGGTGAATGTTAAATTTTTATACCACTCATGGTTTATGGTTAATGTATTGACATTTCGTATGCTAGTTTTAATTTGAATGTTTATGTTATATTTCAACCTTTTCATATGAGCAATGCACTAGACATAGTATGTGTTGGGTGGAGCCCGATATAGCTCCTTGATGAATCGTTAGGTATCATGGGACAAAATAGTGTCTTGGCACAAGGCCTTGGAAAAAATATTATTTGAAGTCTGGCACTAGTCCTTGACTATGTAGTAATGATTTCTAGTGTTAGGCATTCCCTCATTATTAAATTATTTAATACATGTTATTATTAGACTAGTATAATATCCATGTTCTTGTTTATATGGTGATATTTTATTTACTTTTCCCACATAATGTTCATGATATGTTTAAAAAGGTTGTTATTTTATTTCACATATTTCCAATAATGTTTATAGATTATGCTGACTTATTTACCCTTACTGAAAATATGAGCTCACTTCATTCTTATTTTTTATTTTCCCAGGACTCCAAGATGTGTATTATTGTTGAAATTCAGGGTTAAGAAAAAGGGAATAATAGAGTTCTCTAATAACTATCTATTATGTGTTTTATGTTTGAAATTGAAATTTAATGTTAATTTATGTAATGTATTTTCCACGATTGATAAACTGATCAGTCCTTCGGGACTTGATTCCTTGTAATCATGCCAATGTATAATAATAATGGACCGACTCTGGGCTTCTAGGGTCGGGGCGTTATTTTTTTTATTAGTGTAATTTTAGGAACAACCATTGAAATGTGTCTATATAAACTCTGATTAGAGATCATTACCCTAATATAGACTTTGAGAATTCGTATTGAAGAAATTCATATAATGTTGGTAATATAGATATTTTGTGTATTTTCAAAGATATACATCCATGAATGGATACGAGAAGGTAGAGGTGTCTCTAAAAATGACGCACCTTATTGTGAAAACTCCATAAAGGAGTTTTAGGCTTCACCCATGGTATCCTGGTACATGACAATAGGCCTTGCTACACTCTTAGTAACGACACACCCAGGGGATAGTCATAGGATAATTCACATTTTCATAAATGCCATTATGTTGTCTTTAAGAGTATATAATTCCTCAATGAAACATATATATTATTATAGATTATATGGATAATCATATTTATTTTTTTTAGGTATTTTTGATGTTTGGAATTATGCATTGTGATTCATAAACAGAACTAGTGTATGCTATTGGTTGGAAATGGTGCCTAGTAGAAGGAATGAGAATTCCATCAATAAACGTGATAGAATGATTAAGAAGGATCATATATTTGATGGTGTTAATCCAACTTTTAGAATGTAAATAGTCTCCCACATATTCTCATCATGTGATGAAATATTATCATGTCTTAATAAGATAAGTAAATAATTTTCTGAGTCATATGGCTATGAATGGAATTAAGAGACGAAATGGACGGAAGTGGGAAAGATGGATAATGGGAAGAGGGGAGAGAAGGATCTTCCCATATGTAAAAACTATTGAATGAATCAACTTGGTACATCCTTGAATGGAATGGGAGTACGTTATATGTGTGGTGAAAAAGGACATCAGGTATGTGATTCCATGGGTAAGAAAAATCTTTCAAATGCACAATGCTTTATCTATAAGGACTTGGGACACTACTAGAATCAATGTTCAAATCATTGGTGTATACCCAAAAAAATTTCATGTCATAATAATCATGTTATGATACTATCTGAGATGAAGCAGAATGATTAGAATTCTTACATTTTTATTAATATATTTTGTCATTTTTGTATTGTTTTAATGATGTACATGTTATAATTATTAAAGTTTATTATATTAATGATGTATTGTATTAATGATGTACATGTTATATTGAGGTATTTGTTTTATAATAATACATTATTTATTTGGATAAATTATATTTGATATTATTTACTACAAGGAAATTGATTAATGATTTATATATTCCATCATTATTGGAGTTTAAAACATTTTTGGATAAAAGGATTATATCCTGTATTCTATAATTAATTAGGGATCTTAAATGTACTCAATAATTTTTTAGGGTAATTAAAGGTGTTATAGTGTTTTAAATGAATACAAGATGAAGGTATTCACATATTATTACGTGGAAAAAATGTTCATCGTTTTGTTTACCTTTTTTTATAAATTTTGGACTATGAGTTTCGACCGAAGTATTTAGGATAAGTATAAAGGTTGGAATCGATTATGATTGTCATTGGATACTATTATTAAAGTTAAATTATTTCATGATACTATTTTTATATTATCATAAAAAAGTACAAACCGAAGATTAGGAAACAACATGTCGCATCTGGAAAGGTCGTGAGACTTGGAACCGTATATGATTATGATAAATAGAATATTTTGGAATTCTATTATTATTTGGAGTGAAAGATGAGATTGTGGTGCGAATTAGTTGTAGGATGAAAATCTAAAGGTAATTTATATATATATATTCTTCTTATTCTATGAATAAATTATTTCTTAAACATTATAGAATGGATCTAAAAAATAAAAATGTGTTATCCTAATACCTTATGTTTTTTAAACCTGATGATATTTTAAATCTTTATAGATTGATGGCTTTGAGGCTCTCAATTTTACACTTGTTTGTGATTGATGACCTCAATCAATCCAGATTAATATTTATGTTTTTCTTTCAATTATGTGTCTCTAATTTCCTCTAATGTTCTCTTAATCGATATCATAATTTTTGGGGGACTTTTTCATTTCCCTTTCCCTCTTATTAAGAATAAATTTTATTATCCCAATTTCCGATGTCGGTTTTCCACAAATGTATTTTCCGATTTTAAAAAAAAATTCAAAGAAAAATTTCAAATGGTGAGGATGAAATTTATTTAATGTGTGGATAATGTAACACCCCAAGATTTAATTGAATGTTATCTCTTCAAAGTAGTTCAATAACTAGCACTACACTCAACACCGAGTTCGAGCGCACCACTACTTAATAAACTAGTCATTCAAAAACTGGTTATGAATATTATTAACTGAATATTGAATTATATATACTCTATATAATTTTAATATCCATATTATGTGTTTCTTATACATAATATAAGAACAAATTCATTTTTTCATATAAAACATGTATTTTCCAAAAATTGAAATTTTACCATCTTTTAATGGCGATCCTTTTTTAAAACCATTATTTTACACTTTTATATATGTTCAATTTAATTTAATTAAATTATTCTTATATAATTGGTACATAAAAATTTAATTTGGATAAATTTTTGGAACTTTTATAATAACTTTTATATTTTTATGAATACTGAAAAATACTTCATTTCAATTTAAAAAAACTTTATTAATCAAAATAATTTCTAGTGACAAATTATAAATTTTAGTGGTTTTAAATTATAATTAGATTATATTTTTATCATTTAATATACTTTATGTCATTGAATGTAATTTCACTTTTAAATTGGACATAACAAGTGTCATTATTTTTATACTTTATATTTTCTAAAAACACGCTTTTTGATTGGACAACGAGAAATAACATTAAATTAATTTCTTCAACATCATTGTTTTGAATTTGGAAAAATTGATTGAATATTTTGGATAAGGAGGTACAAATTGTTTTAATTGGAAAATTTTAGTTTTATACATTTTGAATATTCACTTGAGTAAATATTTTATTTACAATGGTTAAAGGGTAAATCTAGTAAATAAGGGTAAAAAATATTATTATATTGATATTAAATTACCCTAACAAGTGTATTATTCTGATTTAGTGATACATTTCTGGACATGGGAATACATGGGACTATTTTGGGACCCCATGTAGCCAGTTGAGAGTGATAATGATATGTTATATTAACTAATCTTAAGTAATGACCAAAATAACAAAAACATATATCTTTTAGTAAAAAAAATTTTGAGGTTATATAATTGATCTATTAGACTATAAATATTAAATAGAATGAAAAAAAGATATCCTAAATCATGATTTTTTATTTATAATTTTTATACATAAAATATATATATTTATATAAGACATAATAAGGATGTAGAATTTTCTTTATTAATGAAGGAATGAAATAAATATTATTTTAAATATTAAAATAAATATAATATCCAAGTTTCAATGAAATACATGAATTTTCTAGGTTAATATTACCTTTTATGGTATATTCAATTTATTTTGATCGATGTAATCATGTTGTGATGAATTTCACCAAAACCAAATACTAAATAGTGTAAAAATCGAAATAAATGAGTTGTTAAAATAAATACCATATTATTAAATTATTTAATAGTCCTAAAAATATATGGTTCCTCAAAGAAAATATATAATCAATGTTATATTATTAATGAACAACTTGAGGTTCTCATGGAATTTTATAGTATATTTATTAAAAAATTGTTATATTAATACAAAAATACATGGTAAAAGATAAACTATATTACAAAGTGTTAAATATAAATGATATGGTTAATAAGGTTGACCAATACCTCCCTAAAACCTATTGGATGAGATTTTTTTGACCCATCCCCACTTATCCTTGAATTAATTCATTTTGGAGCCACTAGAAACCGAAAATGATTTTATTATAAAATAATATTTCAATATTTTCCTAAGGTGCCCTCGAACATCTCTTATAAATGGGCACTACCCCTTCTCTCAAAATCACACATCCAAATACATTTTTCTCGGCCAAACCCAACCCAAATACCATCCCAACATCCCTCACATCATCATAGAGTCATTACTTTGATCTGGAAGCCATCCTATGGATCCCTTTTGGTCAACTCAAAAGGAAACACCAGAAGACGAGGTAATAATTTCAACAACTGTTTTCAAGTTCTTTTCTTTGTCCAATTCATCATTATTTGTTTTTTATGTACCAAAATAATAACTCTAGTGACTAATAAATATTTTTATATTACTATAAATATTGTACAACCATATTTATTATTCTATTCATCCTATTAATGACAAAGTCACCATATGTGCGTACGTACGACATACTGTCTCCATGTCGTCTTGTACTTTTTTATTCAAACACTTCATTATTTGGATAGGTATAATAATGAGTATAAAGGATATAATAATATATTTAGAATTTTAATTATTCTGAAATATATTATATATCATCAAATTACATACGAATTCACTATCAATATAATGATATTTTTGCTCGTGCATACCTACGGATTACCGTCTCCATGGCGAAATTTTATTCATTCCAACATTCCCCATTAAATGATGATTATAAAAATATATATTATTAATTTATATTTAATATATTACATAATAATTCTACTAGATATATATATTTATATATATATATATCAAGTTAAAAAACGTATGATGAGGAAATCGATTATTACCCAAAATGTTAATTTTACATGTAAATCATTAATAAATCGGTTTTATAAAGTCATAAATGAATCATGTATGGTAAAATAAATATTAATATGGATCTGGTTTAATTTAATTTCATACAATGGTCATTATACATGAGGTGAAAAGTACCCGCAACAAAAGGAATGTGCATGGTAAGGGTTATTTCTTCAATAACATTATTATCCGAAATTGTTTATGTGTATGTATTTACTAGGACATATTTACCATCGATACCCATATTTCATAAAAAAAAATTAAAAGGAATATTTTAAGGTTTTTTAGGAGGATATATTTTTCTAGATCATAATTTAAATTTTTTTAATGATTTATATTTCTTAAATCCATTTAATTAATGTCAATGTTTTCAAAAATAATTTTAAGGATTTATTTATATGGACAATAATGTTTTGAAATGATAATTATTTTCAAAATACTCAAAGTCATATGGGAAACATTGATTCAAAATTATATATTAAATTACTTCATTTATAAACTTTTGACTTTTAAATGATTTCACAAAAATGCTTATTTCTCCCAAAATGTTTTACTAATCATTTTCAACTATGTCAGTATCCTTTATAGGATATTATTATTGATTCGGGTTGATTTATTATAATAAAATAATCCGTATTATATTGAATGAGTTATGATATCAGTGACCGTGAATGTTCTATTTTCATCTCATTCATGGTTTATGGTTATATTATTGAAATTTCGTATGCTAGTTATAATAAGAATATTTATGTTATATTTCAACTTTTTCATATGTGGAATGTAGTTGAATTAGTAAGGAATGGGTGGAGCCCACTATAGCTCCATGATGCATCCGTATGTCTCATGAGACAAACTAGTGTCTTGGCACAACTCCATGAGAAAAATTTTATTTTTAGTCGTAGCCCAAGGCCTTGACTACGTGGTAATGATGTCTGGCGTTAGGCATTCCCTCATATTGAAATTAGTTATTACATGTGATTATTCTACTAGTAGAATATACTTGTTCATGTTTATATGGTGATGTAAAATTTAATTTTTCCATATTATCTTCAAGATAATGTTTAAAAAGGCTGTTATATTTTTTACACATATTTCCATAATAGATTATAACTTCTTCTAAAATATTTACCCTTACTGGCAATCATAGCTCACCCCTTAATTTTGTTTTATTTACCCAAGATTCCATTATATGTATTCTGATTGATATGTAGGGTTATTATAAATTGAATAATGGAGTTCTTCAAGAACTTTCAATAATGTGTTTTATTTTAGAAATTGAAATGTAACATTCATTTATGTAACCTATTTTCCAAAACTGCTAAACTGATCGTTCCTTCAGGACTTGATTCCTTATAATCATTCCAATGTATTAATATAATACACTGACTCTCGACATATAGGGTTGGGGAGTTACATAAATAATAACATCTATGATGTTTGAATAGATTTTTTAAAAGGTATGTGAAAAAGTAAGAGGAAAATAAATCCTTCAAAATGGGTTTTAATGTGTATTAAAACATACAAAAAGAAGATCACATGGGAGGGTCGATCTAGGTCGTTATAAGGGCCCAATCACAGCGCATGATAATGATGCCTAAAAAATATATGCCTAACTTTTCTTAGAGTTTTAATCATTATATTAATCTGTTAAAAAGATAGAGACTTGTACTATATATATATATGAATTTCCTAGTATAAAAAACACACAATATTTTATATACAAAATTTTACAATGTTTTTATTTATATTGGATTGTCTGAGTATTATAATGACTTGACATTGGCAATAATAAATGAGAATAAGTTAAATACCCTTTAAAATACATACAATAATATTATAACATGGAATATAACATATAGATATATAATAAAAATAAATTTATAAATGAAATATAAAAAAATTAATATACTTGAAAGTGGAATATTTGGATTGAGGACACCTACCATTGAATAATTAAACCATAATCCAAAGTTATAATGTGTTAAAATTAATAAAATACCATTTAAAACATATAAAATGGAACGTAATAGCACAGAATAACACATATTGAATTACATGAAAATTAAAATTAAAAATACAATAATATGTTAATATACTTGAAAATTAAATATAAGTATTGAGGAGACATTACCTGAAAGTATTCATCATAAAATAAGATTTGGAATTTGTATCACCTTAAAAAACATTGGAGACACATTTTAGATTGAGTTTTAGAGTAATATCATCACAAATTTATTTTCATTTGAATGTGATGAGGGTAAGTGGTAATTTATACATTAGAAGAGGTTTATTTATTAGATAAAAAATAAGTTATATTGATATAAAAGACAACCACATGGGGTTTGATAAATTAAAAAATATTTTTAGGGATTTTTAACTAGTGGTTGAAATTATTAGTATGCCTGATTCATGTCCAAATTATAAAATTCCTACCAAAAATAATAATTAATTGACACAAAAAAAACTTTTATTTCAAGAATCTAGTTTATTATTCAAAAAATTAAATTATATACTTCATTTTTTAAAATTATTTTTTGTGAAAATATTTTTATACATATTTAATTCTATTCTAATTAAAAATATATTTCCTAAATATTAATCATTATGGGAAAATAATCATATCATAAAATCTTAGTTCTTTGTAAAGAGGTAATTTTCACATAAAAAATGAATATCTTAGAAAATACCCCAAAGTAAATCTAATATCATTTTTCATTTAGAATGTAGAAATTTTTTTTATTATATAACAATAATTCTAAATGTTTTTGAAATTATATTGCAAGATAATATCATTATTTATAAAAAAATATATTTACATATTAAAAATATCTAAACATTATAAAATCTAAATAAAAATGTAATAAAATAAATTATCATATAAAATATATTTAATTATTATATTTTGAAAAAAAATATAAAACTTATAAAAATTTTCATCAAATTTAATATTTTCATAATATATTTACATTAACTGATAAATCGTTTTTATTTTGATTATTAAAATATTATTGTCAATAACATAATTGAATCTAAAAAATAAAAGTAATTATAATTTATGTTATTTATTGAGGGTTTTAATTTTTATCAACTAGATTCAGTGAAGATAATAAAAATGACTGTATTTCTATATAAATATAGCATCATTCAGACTTGGTTACTCACTACTTGTCTTATAATGTTTCAAACACTTCCATTGACATTTTTTACTTAAAATTAATTTTTTTATTATCATTACTATATGATAGATCATAACGGGGGAATACTAGCATATACTATTTATTTTAGTGAATCTACTATTGAATAATGTGTATACACCTTTCTAATTCCATGTTACACTAGTCCATATTTATGAATAAATTTTAATTTCTTAATAAAATGTAAAAGTATTTATTGGTTTATACTTTTCATAATAGTTAGTATTTTACTAAATATTATGTCAGAGTAAATTTATTGTTCTCATTGTTTCACATAAATAACTATTGAATTTTTATAATGAAACATGCTACACATCATTATAAAAATAAAATTTCAATTTTTTAAACATATACATAATATAATATGAAATAAAATAAAATATTTAAATTTATTATAATTATAATTAAAAATTAGTATTAATTTATTATTTTTATTTTTTAATACATAAAACTTTAGATAATTATACCATATTTTTATGATAATGAAAACACTCATATTTATTTCATATACATTAATTTACAATGAAATAATTATCAATATAATTTAGAAATAAAACAAATGGAAAAATAATTGTAGTTATCAAATAAAATTTCTTCTTTAAAAACAATCTATTATATAATAAAAGTGATTTAATTGTATAAAAAGTTGAACGAAGGTATTAGAGAAGAATATTGGGTGATGATTGTTTGTTTGCCCATGTAACCCATTGGCATTATGTCCAAGCCTCATGGTAGTTCCAAACATGATAGGATGTTGCTCACCCTGTGAGATTTATTTTTTCTAAAAAAATAATAGGTAAATTAAATTTTTTAAAAATATATATAATTGAATAAATAATATGTTCAATATTTTTTCTTTTTTAATAATGAAACTGATTTAGCATTTATATGTATCGTTCTGGGAAAAATCATTAGAAATCTTGAATGATACAACATGAATGACCATAAATTTTATGAATATAATTTTAATATATATATAAATTAATGTAATATAATAAGGTTTATATTATAATTAATTAAATTTGAATTCATTTTTTGACATTATAAAAATATATGTTTTGATTTTATTCTATTTAATAATTATTTACTTTTCTATTTAATTAAAGTATTAATGAGGACAATTTTTGTTATCTTTTGGATGGAAATTTATTTACAATATACATTCATTTTTTTAATCCAATTAATATCATTTCAATCAATATTAAAATTTATTTTGGTTGAAAAATCTTTTTTATTCAAAAAATACAATTTTCAAAGAAAAAAATTGATTGTATTTTTCAATATATATTCAATTTAATTTTTACCACCTCATAAATTTGATTATTATAACATATATTTCATATTTGGAATCATATTTATAAAATTTGTTAATTTTCTCAATTTCATATTTATTAATAATGGATATATAAAATCGTAAATGTGTGTAACCAAATTGAATGTTAAAATGGTTAATAAGGGGGTCTAAAACAATGATACATCTTGAAATATATTTTAAAAGGTATAAATTTGATTTTTGAGTGTATTTGGTATTTTGAATCTCTAAAAATCAAAAAAAAAATTCCATGGTGTCATTTTCCATGATAAATTCATTTAATATATTTTATTGTTCTTAATGTTAACCAGGGTTCCACTCCTCTCACTTGTAAAAAGGTACATCATCAACTCTATTAATTAAACACATTGGTGACTATATACCTAATAATTTCATCCAAAATCAATAAAAAAATTTACTTCCCATCTAAGATAGTTCATTATCATTGTAATATATCATCCATAAAGTCTTAATTTATAATCCATTAGATGGTTACTAATAAAGTGGTCTATATATTAAAAAAATTAATTCATGTTTATTTTTTCATTATCCACCATCAAATATATTCAATGCATATTAATATAATAAAATTAGTGTGTTTATTACACTGTATTTTATTATTATAATGTACCTAATATTTTCAACCATCACGATATACTATGAGAAAAAAAATTTCTCGCGTGATCATATAGAATACCACTTCCACAATGAAATGTGTTTAATTTCTCATCACCACCTAAAAAATGTGGTTTGGTAGAAAGATTTAACGAAATATATACTTCATTAAATAAATATTATGGAAAATATACTAAATACATTAAAAACTAAAAATAATTTGGAAACTGATTATGCCTCATGTGTTTATGTGTGGCATGCCATCGACAGAATATGATATTATTCTTTTTCCATTGATAAATTACATGGTTGGTTATAAGGATTTATTTAATGAATATATATGTAATTTAAAATTTCGTTATAATTTTATATATTTAACCATTTAACTAATTTTTTTTCCTTTATCCCATTTTCAAATTTGAAAGGCCTCTAATGTTTATATGCAGTCTGGCTCCACAAAAAAATAATGAATTTAATTCTACATGGCCTCTATAAATTGAATATTTTAAATGTTTATTGAATTAATTAGCCTAATAACCATAAATATATTTTTGATTATCGATGTTATGCATCCATGAACTATTTTACCATTTAAAACATTCCAAAAAACATTCAACTAACACCCTAAAATCCAAAATGAAATTAAATAATTTCATAACCTAATTAAACATTGTAATAAATTTATTTTAATATAACATATAAAATAAAAATATTTTTATTCAAATAAAAAATTAATAAATTTATTATTTATGTATGTAAAATATGTATATGATAATTTTGGATATAAGGAAATATATTTTATTTAAAAAATAATTTAATTATCCTTTATTAAAAACATTTTTTTTATCCATGGTATTTAAATTTTTTAGTAATTAACATATTTTTAAATATTAAAATTTTAATGGTTAGTTAATACTATATTATTTCATCTATTATAGTCTTTTAAATGGAATCATTCTAAATTTTATCTATTGGTATATTTTTGATAATATTTTAGAAATTGAAAATAAAATGTTTTTTACCATTTACCACATGAATATTCATTCCACTCATTATATACATTTTTAATTATAAATATCTATCTACATACTAATCTTTTTCAAAGAATATTATATTCCATATTTTTATAATTTCTGTTTTCAATATGTTATCATGATATATATATGTCTTCTAATTTTATTATCTATAAAAAAATTATTTTCTTGTCGTATCTATAAACAATATTATGATTTCTATAAAATGAAAAAATATTTTACGTGTTTTATTCATTATATTGTACATGAAATACTTTTTGATGAATTATGGGTCTTTAATATCAACCCAATGCATTGTTTAATGAAATATTATTAAGAACATGCAGTTGAAGTTATGATTGAATATTATTCATATATATTAGGGTTCATTTGAGGTCCAATATGAGGCATTTTCTAAATAATTTCCAACGAAAACTAAATTTATTTTTAGACGAATTATATGTGTCATAAAAAAAGTATTTTTATTTCCTAGAATAATTATATGATTTTATGAAAGGATTTGGACATAGTAAAATTATATTGTGGACACCAGAAAAAGCATCCCCAAAATTTTCAAAATGCACCAATAAATGATCCAAGAGCATATCTCATTTTGTAAACATAAAATTTATAGGTCGTAGTTCCCCAATGGAGTTACAGATTAGGACTTATGGACAGTTGAAGTTGGGATGGAAAAATAGTTTGTGGAGCCTATTCACGAAGCTCACTCTGCGATAATGGAAAAAAAGAACTTGGATGGAGCCCCTGGGGCCTCGCGCTGGTGCATAGCTCTTCCTTCACGAAGTAGCCGTGGATCAAGGAGGCGGGATGCTGGGTGAATTGAATTGACATTCGTGAACCTGTCACGGAGCAAGGATGCATGATGCTCCCTGAACCCCATTTTCATTCGTGATCCGCCACGGAGCTAGGATATGGGTTGCTCTGTGAACCCCTTTGACGTTCGCAACCTCACCAAAGAGCGAGATCTATCTTCCCGTCGAGCGGGATTTGCTACACGATGCCTCTACCATTTAAAACCCCACCTCACTCCACTTCTCTAGATGGTCACTCAGCCACATGGGCTGCAGATCTCCAATTTTGCAGAGCTATACATTCCTTCGTGAAACGACTCCATGAGTCTTTGCTCCGTGAGGAGCTTCCTTCACGAAGCTTCTCTATGAGTCCATGCTCGGCGAGGAGCTTACTTCGCAAAGCAGTTATGCTAGTCCATGTTCCGCGAGTATCTTACTTCAGGAAGCTGATTCTTGAGTCCATGCTCCATGAGAAGTTTTGTTCACTAAAATACTCCAAGAGTCCATGATCCACGAGAACCATTGCATTGCGAAGATTCTCTGTGACACCCCATGCTACACATGCCCCTTTTCTCCATGAGTATTCTACACGAAGACCTATCCATTGAGAATCTCATACCATTGCACCACCCGATTCATACCCCCCCTGCACCCCCGCTTTGGGTCAATGCTGGGCAGCGGTCCTGACCCTCCAACTTAGTCCCTCTGCTACTGTCCCTGACCCGAATGAAAAATTCAGAGTCGCACAATAAACTTTTCGGGCCGAGAGGTCATGATTTTCCACTGTGCCCTATGAACAACCACCTTCCATTTATGACTTACCATTACTCGAGATACTCCTCTGTACATCATTAAACACCTTGAGTCGAAATATTCCTCTTGGTTCATTTCTCAGGTCGTCATTTGAGATTATCCTCATCAATTATCTATATACATTGACTCCAACCATTCCTCAAGCAACTCATCCAAACCCTATCATTTGGCTCCTATGCTAGGTTAAACCAGCAAGGGCCACTCTAGCATAAGTCCCACCACCACCCATTTCTAGGAACCTTCTTCCTAATAGTCCTATCTACAAGATTATAAACTGTAGTAATCCCAATGTTCCAAACATAGGATTCCTCTTACTCCAAACAAGTGATGACTTATACTACCAGCATAAGATTCCAATAGTCCATTCTACAAGACAATAAACTATAGTATGCTCTATTTTCCAAACATAGGATGTATCTTGCTCCAAACAAGAGATTCTTTATGCTCCATGTGTAAGATTCCAATAGTCTTATCTACATGACTATAAATTGTAGATTTCCATATGATCCAAACATAGGATGCCACTTGCTCCAAACTGGAGATGTCTTTTTCTCCAATTATAATATGACAATAGTCTTATCTAAAAGACTATAAACTATAGTACACCCTATGTTCCAATCATAGTATTCATATTGCTCTAAAAAATAGATGACTTATGAACCATGAAAAATATACCTAATTCCATGATTACAGTGGGGTAATTTCAAGAGCGTTGGAATCCATTCAAACATTCCATCACTCCACTACACGCTTTGCGTGTCCTTTATTCGTATCATCACACTATTCCATGTCTAAATGGACCCCCTAATGGCATGGTCCCATGACACCTCGTCTCACCTACCATCCTAGGCCAACGCCCCAGATGATATTGGACAACAGTTCGAGTGATGTCATGTGCATCGAACACGGTAAGCAGTCGACCCTCATTTGTTTATCCCCATGTCATACTAATGTGATAAGGATGATATGTTTAGACCAAAGTCAATAGTTATCCTCCATCTCCACACCACGATCATTGTGTTCCAAATGTCGAGCATGTGATTCAGACATTTCATATCTCTCTGTTCAGGTTGATTCCATGTCCCTTTGAATTATCCCTCTTGTGCACTAGTGCATAGGTGAAGGCCTACACCCACCACTGAGTTGGGATGCCCTCATGGCTGGACATGAGGAAACCCTCTCGGTAGCTTCCTTCCCTCAGCCCAATTCACCATTTCATCCCCATAACGGCACACAATCATCTTTCTTGCGTATTCCCCATTCACCATTGTGGCTCCATAGCAGCACACATGCAGCTTTCTTGCATAATCCCCTTTCTACATTGTTGTTCCATAGAGGCACCTAGGAAGCTTCATTTCATAAGCCCCATTCACCATTTCCTCTCCATAAAGACACCTGGTCAGCTCCATTTCATAAGCCACATTCACCATTGTCGCCCGATAGTGTCACCTAGGAAGCATCATTACATAAGCCCCCTTCACAATTTTCGCTCCATTGTGGCACCCGGGAAGATCCTTTGCGTAAGCCTCATTCAACATTGTTGATCCATAGTAGCACCCAGGCTGCTTCATTTCATAAGCCCCATTCACCACCCTTCATGTGAAAATCTTTTCATCAGGATCTTCAGGTCTTTTATGCCTCTTGTTTCTGACACAAAGAATGAATCATGTGGGCTTAGAGCAAGCACCGACCATGAAATCCCTCCCGGGTAGCTTAGAGTTTAATTCCCAAACACCATTCGGATTTAAATGGACATTGATATGTGCCAAGGAAAGGTACGTAAGAAGCCTCCCAGAGGTTCAAAACCAACTCCCATCAGTCCCGACCATCTTCACGTTGGTTCCCACCCATCCTGAACTACGTAGTCCTTGATCCTTTCCAAGGCATGGTACTTAAGAAGCCTCCAGGAGGATCAAGCCCAAAACCAAATTGGTTCTGACCCCATTCACATCGGGCGACCTTCATCCCACACGACACAAAACTGCATTCCTCATTCGGTGGTATTCCATTGTGACCCCATCTAGTAGTAAGTCATTGTGACCCCATCCAGCGATATGTCATTGTGACCCCATCCATCGGTAAGATATTGGGACCCCATCCAGCGGTAACCCATTAGGAACCCATTCTGCGGTAAGCCATTGTCAACCCCATCCAGTAGAATGGTGTTGTCAACCCATTCTGAAGTAAGCTATTGTCAACCCCATTCGATGGTGAGACACCTTCAGATGAACTACCTGGACTTTGAATCCCTTACATTAGGATATGTAGGAAGACTGTATGTAGTTCAAGACAATCATTCATGTCTCATCCTGATCTCTCCCTCGAGCCTATGTTTTTCAGGAATGTCACGACCCAACCTGGAGGTTCTATTTCCTCCAGGTCTCATCCTCCCATCCATTCTCCCGGTTCACTTACTTAGGTGTCACATCATCCCACCAAACTATAAGGACATTGATTCCATGCCATGGGGATACGTCGGAAGTATCTTCATTGTTCATGCACAACACTATAGTCACCTTCATGCTGACTCCATCTCATTCCCCCTCAACGTCATTAAACTCTACATCATCCATCCAGATTCTAACTCAGGCCACCACATCCCGCTGAGATCATTCCATTCATCCCATCACTACTCCATGTGGAACCCAGGAAACAAACCATATAAATGTCCCACTCAATCCATAACCATCCACCCAAGAGTATCCCTCTTGCGATGATCCACTATCCATGTGTATGCCCCAGCATGTATTAGAGGTATTGTCCTCTATGTACAACCTGTTTCATCGCCACTTTAAACTATGTGGGTTTTGAACCAAGTCCTCTATACAGGGTACGTAGGAAACCTCCACGACGTTCAATCCCAGCCAAAGGTAAACCTTGGTGTTCACCATTCTGGGGTACACACTCCATGATCTTCCCTCATTGGTGTCCATATCATCCTTCACGGTGTGACATCTTCCCTTTACAGGACGCACCATTTTGGGTCTACTCTTATTTAGTGTTCTGATTCATCTACCTGGAAAAAACTCAAAGAGATCCCTCCTAAGGATGTTCCAATATGATATATCTATATGGTACATTCTGATCACCTTCATTATGTCTCCCTAAGACGTTAAACTCATAGTCTACCACGTGTTAAACAATAGATGCCTATGGAAAACCTCAGAAGGCCCCCCTTTAGCATCACTGTCTCCTCTAGACGTTAAACACACGTCATACCCCGTGTTAATCATGGGATGCTGAAGAAAACCTCAGAGACATGCCTTCGGCATAAGATACCCCCTGATAGATGTGGGATTCCCCAAGTTCGGAACCCGTTAGATGCCCTATTATGAAAAATAATATAGATTATCCAATGTCCACGCATCCAGAGATGCCCCGACATGCATTATATGGTCATCTACTCTGGCCGAAGTTTGCTACCATGTCAGGACCCCATTGAAAGTCCTGACGGAATTACTGTTGTTAACCAGCATCCATAAGGATATGGAACCAAAAACGAGATACACGAACTACAACAAAATCATTAATGGAGACTCATACTAGGTAACGAGTTTCAGGGAGGAATCCAAGGAATGATGTATCGCCATCCCATCATCCTATTTCGATCTAGGGGAAAATGTACCTGAACAAGGAACAAATGCCACCCACATTTGGAAAGAGTGAATGTGGGGAAATAGTCAGCATGTCTTTTTCATCCTCGAACAGATGGACATGTGCGCCCCAATGAAAGTCTCAGAAACAAATATTATTATTATCAAGTGAAAAAAAATTTCCATTGTTGTTATGTTTTCTCAAGGAAAAATCATTATTATGATTTTACCCTAATACCTAACTATTTTTTATGAAAAGATTTCAGAAGGGATGATAATTTCATAACTATGTAAATTATTAATTCATTAAAATGTTCCTTTTATAAGAATTCCAATAATTATGAATTGTATAATTTTGTAAGGTACTAATGATGTTAATTCATTTTATATCCATTAGTGAGCTCTAATTTTCTCACCCAATTTTTTCAAATGTTTTTATCTAGGGCAGTGGATGTTTAATAATTATATAAATAGAAATGGGGGAACATATTGAATCATAAAAACAATCAAGAATGACAAATTGGTGAAGAAATAAAATCAAATTTTTAGGGATAAAATGATTACCATGATGAAATATCTACATTACAATGTAATGATTCCCCTAAGTTTTTTATACACTAATATTAAAATATCCAAGAAATGTGTAACATTTAAACGCATAATATGCATCATTAAATTAAGGGGTGATTATTAGATGGGATTTCAACAATAAATTTAATGGATCCCTAATAATAAAAACTTTAACCAATGGAAAAGATAAAAAAATTTATCATTAAATATATATATTAGTCAAAAGATAAAACTTTTAGGAAAAACTAATTAAATATAATTTTGAAATGAACATTAATGTCTATGTGGATATTATGAATCTAATTATTTCATAAATATTTATTGAACTATACATTTACCCAAATGAGACATATACTTATAAATGAGTTTATAATAATAATCCCATGATTATTGTGTGATTGTTTATATATATGAATCAATATAAATATGAAAATAATTCTTAAGACAATGAATTTATTTTAACAAAAATATAAAAATAAATATAAAATATACATACATGATTCCTTTCTATATCAAAAGAATAATTTCATACATTGATTATTTTTCAATCTATTTTACCCCACTAAATCATTTGATATTCTAAATGATGAATTTTCCTAATTAATTATTCATGTAAACAATAATTTAATTACCTTCTAATAGATAATATATTCAATACAATATTGAAAAGTAATTCCCCGTGTTTCTATACATTATAAAACAAAAATGTTTAGAAATTTTTTTGATGATATTAAATAAAACTAAAACATTTTATAATGAAAGTATATATTTATAATCAATACCTAAATAATATATTCCAAAATTATGCATTAGTTATTAAAAAAATAAATAACCCAAAACTCTTCAGAATATGTTAGACCATGTTTGAAACCCTTGATTTGAATGAATTTATAACAAATTCATCCAAAATCATGTTATCATTTTTATTTAAAAAAAATCATTTATAAAGGAACAAATTATTTTTTTCATAAATACATATATTCTCTAAATTTTACTAATAATTTCTAAAAATATCCATAATATCTAATAATCCTTAGTTAAATCATATACGCTTAAATAAGTTATTGGAATATTTTTACCCCAATTAATAAGAACCACATTGAAATAAAATAAAATTCTAGAAAATTATCATATTACCATGATTCCTATAATTTTCAAATATATAATTAATAAGTTACTAATAAATTTGAACACATAACAACCAAATAAATTTTTCCCATGGTCAATTATAATTTATTTTTTCTAATAAAAAATGATTCCCATTATCCCAATATATTTATGTTAATTTTATATACAATATTGTATTAAATTGTGGGTTTAAATTATCATCAATATTATATTTCAAATATTTTTACATTCTAAAAAAACATCATCATAAATCACATGATGAACCTAAGGGTCATATATATATATTTATCAACATAATATTAAAATATAATAATTGTCCCCAAAATTATCATGAATCACCTCAAAATCACAAAATATATAACAATGGTATCTAAAACTGAGAACATATAATTTTACCAAAATATATCAACCCTTTAAATAAAATACCACAACCTCATAACTCTTGATACCCTATATGTAGAAAATTCAATAAATCAAATTTTGTTTAATATTTTACGCATTATTTTATGTCTTATTCCATAATACATCCTTACAAAAATACATAATATAAACCATGTCCTATGATTCACCAATATATATCTGTTAATATTTCCCACATTAAATATAATAAAATTTTATCAGATATTTCATACATTTTATATGTTGTTTTTTGTTTCATCATATCTAAAATATGACCATTCTAAAAAATTTCTAAAATTATCATGTTGATTCTATTCATGATAATTCCATCTTGTGAATTTTATTTCATAGTTTATATAATCCCAAAATTTATATCATTAAGATGATAACATATAATGATCATTACTTACATCCATTGTGTTAACTAAAACATTTAATATTCCATTTTATTTCCATTCCTTCTACTCAACCTCAATATATATAAAATATTTACTTATTAATTTTAGCCATTTACTTAGGTTCTTCCTATAGTATTTCATAAATTTGTGAATTTGAATATTTTTACTCTCTTTAAAATTATCACCTAGATATCCATGATATAAACTTTCTCTCTAAATTTTTTTATTATGAAATAGTTCAAGGTTCGTACTCTTAAGTATAACATGAGATAGCTGGATAGGAATATCCACTAAAGATTTTACTCCATGTGAAAATCTGAGATTTTAAAAGAGAGAAATTTTATTCAATACATTATATGAAATAAAAATTAAAATTATAAGGGCAGTTAAAAACTCAATACAGTATGACATATATCAATTTAAATAAACTGAATCTTGTTTAAATCTTGTTATGCATGTGACAACAAGTTTATATGAAATGTGTTAGTTTATTAAAATACGATTACATAATCATATAAATTATAACCTTGACATTATGTTATAGAATATGAATAGGTATTTAAAAATAATGAAATTTATAAAATTTACATATGTATAAAATAAATTCATTTGTTATATCTTTTTTGGATATAAAATTAAAATTATTAAATATAAAGTCACATGTTTTCTGGAATTTTTTTTATTAAAAGTGGTTTTAGTAGTGTATTGAGTACATAATTGAAAAATTAAGTGTATTAGAATATTTATTTGAAAAAATTAAATTATTTGGTTAATGAAATATACTATTATAGTTATAAGGAGAATTTTGTGGATTTTACTAAAATGTTTCTTTTTTCTCAATAGTGAAAAATACGGATTTGAATAAAAAACTGTATTTTCATTTATAGAATTTACATGATCCATTATATTAAGATTATTTTTTAATATTAGAATTATAAAATAATATATTTTATATTCAAATTTAATTCATTTCAATCAATTACATAATGAATTCAAATAAATATTTTTACATCCGAATGTTATCCTTTTGGAAAATTGCCTTTTTGACTTAGTTAAGTGAATAATATTAAATTAACATTATCCAAATAATTTAATTGAATTGGTATAAATATATTCAATATTTGGAATCAGATAAATTTACACAATCTAACATATAAAAAATAATAGTTACACTAAATACTGGAAAATCTAAAAAATATTTATGGTCATGAATGTATAATCAAGTGTTTTGTGGTGGTAAATTAGAATTATAATTTTTAAAAATGACACAAATTTTAATAATTCATATTTTATGGAAATATTTCATCCATATATGTTAAATGTTTCTAAAATTATCTATTTATAATCATTTTTAATTAGAAAAACTAGGTTGTTATTATTTATTTTCAAATATGTCATGTGTTTCATATCCCCTCTTATAAAATAATACCCCATATCATCTCCATTAAAAATGTACTAAACTCATTGTTTCATTTATTACCTATCATGACCTATCCCTTGGGGCCCATGCCATGACTACCCCAAGCATGCCTCCCGAAGGGCTGGTGTGGGCGACTAGCACTAAATGCGTTATCCTGCAAGTGGGAGGCATTTTACAGAATAATCGTACACACACACATGTCCAACTGCATCCCAACACACTAAAGGGGAAAACAAGTATACTAAAACAAGACTGATTAAAATGTACAACTAAAAGTGAGTTGGCCAGAATACAAACCCAATAATGGAACTGAAGCATGAATATACAGAAATGAGATCTGATGGACATCTATGGAAAACCCCACCAGATCGTAATGGTAGTTATGCTACTAGAAGCTGATGTAGTATGTATTGTTCGCATAGTCCTACTAGGTTCCACCTGGTCCTAGGCATCCATATTGACCATCGTACCTATTTTTATTCCTGTCCCCTTGACCACCTATATCTAATCGTTGATCTTCTGCATCAGACACAACTCATGTGGGCGAAGCACATGCAGGGGTGAGTATAACAATACATAGTAGTGACCCCTAAAAAAGGAAATAACACATAGAAATCTTCAATGTAATTCACAAGCACATTATAGCTCAAACTATGTACATTATAGGTTATTGATACTAGAATCATCATTCATATAATTGAAAACCTCATCTGCTGGAGAACTCCTCCTCTATCGAGTACAATGGGTATGTCGGGTCACTGAAAGACACTTTCCACATTCTGTGTACTACTATGATACTCATCCCTGATGGGTATCCTGGGTATGTTGGGTCACACAGAGTCACTCCCCAACGTAGGCATGTCGATTCACAAAGAACCGCTTCCTGCCATGGCCAAATTGAGGTTCTCCTCCTATCGAGTATAATGGGCCTGACAGGTCACATAGAGATGCACCCCACTATGGCACTATAGATTCACACATAACCTCTTCCAACTGGGCCGTTCTTGAGCAGTCTCCAGGTCTCATCCAACTGAAAGCTTCCATACATAGCATGCTTGGGAGACCCTCTCCTCAAGTCATTCGTTCCATCTCAATATTTACTAAAGTCACCAAAAATAATTTTAAAATATCCACCTCATAAAAGGGTTCTCATTACTTCAAACAGCTCTTCTACCAGGTGTGTTGTTTCATGATACATGTGTTTTTGTAAATACGGAGCTGATTGTGATGAGGCTCGGTCTAACACATTCAGACCGACCCGACCAACCCGGCTTGTGGTCCCACATTCCATAGTTCATTTAGACAGTTATGACATGAACAGGTTTGGGTTGGGGTTGGTCTGGTCCGGCCTAGCTAGTGGGCGAGGCCCAATAATCCTCCCTAGACCCAGCCCAGTTTGGTAAAGGTTTCAGCCTGTCGGGTTGCCCGATGACACAGTCTAGACGTGCACGGCCTGATCAGCGTGGGACCAGCCTTTCGTCGCTGCTTTGGTCTATATGGGTCTAGTTACGGCCTTGTATGAACCTAGACCTTCATTTCAGGTATTTTTTTCCTTTTTCTGGAGTTTTTAAAAAATAATAGTTTCTAGAAATTTTTTATGTTCATGTCGAGAACATTATAAGTACACGTCGTGTACATCAATGTCGCACGAGGCTGTGCAATGGTCGTGTCCGGCCCATATACATAGTCATGTGGGGTGATGTAGAGTCCGCTTAAAGTGGAGTACGGAAAAAGCCTAATAAACACCATGTACTCCAAAAGTACACGCCGTGTACTTTCTTTTTTTCATTAAACGGACCGGGGTCGCGTCTAATCACCATAAGATGCTTCTTCTCTATATTCGTCAACCGAGGGAATTCCATATAGCCACGAATCTCCTCTGAGTCCCCGAGCCTCCATCCATTCTCCGAATCGACTGTCGTCGATTGCGTTTTTTACTCTACCAGTAAGATCCTCCTTCTTCTAGAGCATCGTTTTTTAATTCCTCTATTTTTGCATGTTATCGTTTGTTGAACGTTTTGTGTGTTTTCATAGATCTACGATTTTCTATGGAGATTAAACCCTCGCAGTTCAATTATATCAAACTCATAGAATCAAGGTAGGTGGTTTTTGCCTTTCCGATCGATGAATTTGTGTATTATGTGTAATTTCCACCAATACCCTTGAACGGGGTATTACATGTTTACTATTTTTCCCCTGTTGTTTTTTTGGAATTCTTGTTTTCCTGTGTATAGGTAATTTGGATATGTATATGGATAATTTCTATTCATGGATGTTTTTCCCATGCCTTGTTCTTTTTATGACCATTTGGCCTTGTACTGCCTTTGGCCATTATACCTTTTTCCCATGCCCTATGACCATAGGATAGAGTACTATTCCCTGACATGCTTGTTATGCTATAGACTAGTTTTCCAAGTAGCTCTATAGGTTTACATTGGCCAGATAGCATTATTATGCAATTACTTTCATGGGGTCGTGACAACCGCGTGCTATAGACTATAAGGGGATTGATAGAGTCAGCCTCCTCAGAGAGTCTTGGACATTATAGACTATAGGGGATAGACCGAGTGTGCTTCCCAAGGATTCATTGAAATTATAGACCTCATGATAATATAACGAGTGAGATTCCTCAAAGAGCCTCGAGTCTTAGAGACTATACGTTGGTAGACCGACTGAGCTTCCACGGAGAGTCTTTGTTTTGATTGAATTTTACTTAAACCATTCATAGGATATATGTGGAATTGACTTACTGAGCATCCTCAGAGAGCCTTTGTACGACCTAAGGCAATAAGAGGAATTCACCGACTGAGATTCCTTAAAGAGTCTCTTGTCCTTGGGGCTATAAGGGTAATTGACCCTTAGTGCTTTCCCAGAGAGTCCCAAACTACATTAGACAATAAATGGGAATTGACTGAGTGTGATTCCTCTGATAGTATATAATCTCATATGACCAAACCAGAGGGGTTAGTCTGAGTGTTCTACCCAGAAGGTTGTTGGTGCTTATTGGTTAGGACCAGAGGGGATAGTCGTGAGTTCTTCCTAGAGGGATTTATGTTTTTGGTTAGTTTTTTCTTCAATGTTGATTGTTTGATCTGTGGGTTGTTTTCAGCTGTGTATCATCCTATTTACTTCTTACTGTTTCTTTTTACTGTACTATTACATTCCATAAACTCACTAACTATTAGGCAGAGATCTTCTGGTGGTTTCCTACTGGGATTTAGTCTCACACCCAATTTGGGTCATGCGTTTGGGCCCAAAAAGATTATATTGCTGCAGGTATAGACAAGGGAACACACCCTTGAACATCTTGTACATGATTGCATTGGAGCATGAGAGCATGGAACCAAGCTGAGTCCTGCGATGCTGAGGAGTTTCTTATCTGTTTTTATTTTGCACATTGTTTATCACTATATACATAATTGTGACTTGTTTGGCTGTTTTCCTAGATATATATGTACCATTCATCATTTACATATATTTTTCTCCAGTTGTTTCTCTATTTGTCTTTCCTCTGTTTGTTGTTGCGGGATATTACTGCTTCCTCTATTGTATGTGTTGTTTATTTCTGCTGTGTACTCTTCCAATGATGGCATAGTTTCCCCACTATCACACCCAAGGCCCTCACCTCTAGTCAGCAACTTCTGGTGTTTGGGTAAATGCTCTTGAGGCCATTTGACCAACCAGGTACAGGGCGTCTCTTGGTTACTTCCTGAACCGAGGCATTACAAAGTGGTATCAGAGGAATTCTTTTCTCTTGACATACTGTTTGGAGCCTATAGCCAGGGATATGAAGGAATAGGTATTTGGTAATAATTTTTTCCCATGAGTCGCTATCCCATGTACATGGAAAATCCATACTACCTAATTTATTCTATTTTATAGGCTTTTCAATTTTGACAGTTGATATGATTTCACTACTGGGTGAATCACATGCTTTATGATGTTGTCGTTGTTGTTATTTCGGTTCTATTTCTATCAAAACCTGATGAGATGAGGGTATGCCATCTCATGCATCATATAGGAACTTGTTAGAAGTCACATGTCATGCATTCCTACCACGACATATAGGTTGCATTTGGGATTTCATGTTGTTGTGATAGACACTGTGTATATTATGCATTTTGTTGTGATAGATTTTTTGATTGAATCTTTACTGTTTGATAAGGAATTTGTTTGTGTAGTAATTTTATTAAATGGAAACCAATCATTGCTTCTTGAGGTGTTATGGGCCCTCATAGACCAGAATTTGGTTGATCATTTCATATTTTCCTTGTTATGTCTTTTATAAGATTCCATTATCTGAATCATGGGGAGTATGTGCCCTCATGGATCGGAATCTGGCACCTTAACTCTTGTTTTTTGTGTTTTCTGGGCTTCAGAGGATTTTCTGAGCTAATACCCTGAAAAAACCAGAATAAAGAACTTGTACATTATTAATACATGTCGTGTAGTTTTTAAACTGCGTCACTGACAGTGTGGGCCGAAACACAGAGTTGTGAAAAATCTTTAGGAACAAGTCGTGTACGATAATTACACACCATTTTGTAGTGACCATGTATCTACCGTTGTGACTAATGACAGAGATGGATAAAACATTAACTTGACACGTCGTGTCCTTTTATCACATGTTGTGAAATGTAACCTAAGTACATGGTTGTGTCACGAATAACACGTGTTGGAAAAAACCTTCATGTACACGATGTTCTATAAGGGATCATGTCATGTAAGAGTGAAACATGTAGACGACCGTGTAACGAACAACAGGTGTCAGTGTTATCCATTCTAAGTATACGATGTGTTTGTTTAGAACACACCATGTAGTGTAACCTGTATACACAGGCCATGTAACTAACAACACAGGTCGTTGAAACCATGTCTAGTACACGTCGTGTCCTTCGTGAATACATGGTGTAGTCATGCATTAAGAAGACCATGTGGGTTAGCCATGTTAGGAGACATAGAAAGGGAATAGAGTTCAAGCACACGCCATGTGTGGGGACAACACGCCGTGTGGTTGGGGTGTCACATGACCAGTTGTGGCAGAAGTACATGCCAATGTGAATGGCTTAAAATAACATGTCGTGTAGTTTTTATACACGATGTTTAGTCATGTTTTGTAAATCATTAATGTTCCTTTCTCTTAATCCCCTATTGTACTCATGTTTTCATAGTCTTTGATAATACTGATATAAGGTATGCTTTTGACCTTTCAGAGTTATGCCACCGAGACGTTCTCTGGTTGTACGTCAGCTACCAGAAGGTGATCAGACACTAGATATGGCTGATCAGGGACCTCCTACAGATCCTCCTAATGTTCCCTCCTTGGCACCAACAATTATACCAGTTTTAGGAGTCGATGTGTTGTTTATGGAATAATTTTTAAGGATGATACAGACCTTCCAGGGAGAGCCTCCTCCTGCCCGGTCGATGGTAGAGTTGATGTGAGCTTTTCAGTAGCAGCATCCTCATACTTTCTCATGTAATGGAGGACCTCCAGATGTTGAGTTGTGGCTAGAGGCCATGCTGTCAATTTTAGAGCATCTAGAGATACCTCTAGAGAATAGGGTAAATCTCACTACCTACAATATCTACGACTCCGACAAGAGGTTTTGGGAGGTGATCTCATAGTTAGGACACTAATAGGGTATTACTTGGGATGTGTTTTGGAGCATCTTCTACAATTAATTCTACTCAAAGACATTGAGGGATGATCGAGCTCGGGATTTTATGAGTCTAGCATAGGGTACTCTTTCAGTTATGGAGTAGTCTTCTCACTTTACAAAGTTGTACTGTTTCATGAATATTCTAGGAGGTGATGAGTTTTGCTTTGCACGGAAGCTCGAGGATGGTCTGAGGCATGCCATCCTCTCATAGGTGAACATCTTCAGGATTACTTCGATATCCTCTATCATCAACCAGCCACTAATCACTGAGCGTAATCCTAGGGATTCTGGATCAGTGATCCATGGAGGTTCGACCTCTAGAGCTAGTGTTCATTCTACTAATAGCTGGAAGTGTCGTAGGGAGTTTTCTCGAGGAGATCATAGAAGGTGGAATGTATCTTTGGGCAGCCAAGTAGTGTTCTACTAATGTGGGAGGAGGGGGAATACTAGGCCTTAGTGCCAGAGAGACTCATTGGAGTGCCGATATTGTGGCAATATGGGACATCTTCAGCATTTTTTATAGATCATCTCACCTACAGCTAGTGGTAGGGTTTCTTCTATGATGCTGCATTCAAGAGATGCATCTCCAGTTTCTCACTAGTCTGGGAACTGGAGTTCTTTAGGCCATTTTGGCCGAGGTGAAGGTCGTGGTCGTGGTGTTCAGTCACAAAGCTCTCAGCGATAGTAGAGTGGATTGGCTCAGAGTGGTCAGGCAGGGTCACATGGCCGTGGAGTAGGCCAGACCATTGTAGTAGGGCATACCCATTTGGAGTAGGATCCCGAGCCATCTACAGTTCGAGGTACGTTCTTAGTAGACACATTTTTATCTTCAGCTCTTTTTGATATTGGTGCAACGCATAACTTTATATCTATCACTATTGTGGATAGTCTTGGTCTCTACATCTTTTCCTCTACCGATTCATTGACTATATAAATTTTTTTGGGGACTAGTGTGGTTAGAGTACATTAATGCAGAGAGTGTCGTCTTGAGGTTGCAGGGTGTCACTTCTTATGGGACCTCTATGTCGTATGGATGACGATCTATGATGTAATTCCTGGAATAGATTGGTTAGTTCGCATTCATGCAGTCATGAACTGTTATCACCACAGGGTGAGTTTCATATCACCAGAGGGTGGATCATTTCATCATTGTGGTGATTGGGACGTCCAGGAAAGTAGAGTAGATCTAGAGCATCTAGGGTTAGGAGTACTTATATCCCAGATTGATAGTCTTTATCTGTATGACCAGAGGAATTCACCGGTGGAAATTCCACCAATGGTGGATCAATTCACAGATGTCTTTCCAGATCACATCTCAGGATTTCCTTCATAAAGTGAGTTGTACTTCTCTATTGAGCTTGTGCTATGAGAGGAACTGGTGTCCATTCCGCCTTATACGATGGCTGCACCTGAGTTATAGGATCTTAAGAAGCATTTGGAGGAGTTTCAGGAAAAGGGTTTCATCTGACCTAGTACATCGCCTTGGGGTTCTCATTTCCTGTTTATGATGAAGGCAGATGGTACCCTCATGTTGTGTGTGGAATATTGGAAGAAAAACCCATTGACGGTCATGAACTGATATCCCTTGCTGAGGATCGATGATCTCGTAGATCAACATAGAAGAGCATGAGTTTTCTCGAAGATTGACTTGAGGTCCGGTTATCATTAGTTGCGTGTTAGACCATCTGATATACCTCTTACAGCTTTCCATAGGAGGTATGGTCTATACGAGAATATGTTTATTCCATTTGGTCTCACGAATGCGCCTGAAGTTTTCATGTAAATGATGAACTGATTGCTCCATCCATACCTAGATTCCTTCGTGGTGGATTTCGTGGATGACATCTTGATGTACTCTCACATTCAACACGACCATGCTATCCATCATGATATCATACTGAGTGCACTAAGAGAGCATCATCATTATGCTAAACTATCGAAATGCCACTTTTGGATGGATCAAATTTACTTATTGTGTCATGTTATCTAAAAGAAATGAGTATCAGTAGACCCATATAAAGTGAGAGTGGTAGTTTCATGGGAGAAGCTGAAGAATTTCATTGAGGAGCGATGTTTTCTAGGATTGGATGGATACTAAATGTGTTTTATAGAATACTTTTTACACCTATAAGCACCACTGACAGGTCTTTCCACAAAAGGGGAAAGGTTCTTATGGTCAGACTACTATGGGTCAGCCTTCCAGGAGTTGAAAGTGAGGATAATGTCAGAACTGATACTAGTATTTTATGAGTCAGTCAAGAGCTATATGATTTATTGTGTTGCTTCAAGTATCGGGCTAGGATTTGTGCTTATGTAGTGGGAAAAAGTCATCAGTACGAGTCTCGGTAGTTGATGACACATGATATGAACTACCCGACACACGATCTAGACTTAGAAGCCGTTGTTCATGCCTTTCGCTGTTGGAGACATTATATTTTAGGGGAGTATTTTGTGCTCTTCACCGACCAAAAAAGTCTCAAGTACATCTTCACTCAGCATGATCTGAATCTGAGATTGTGCTAGTGGTTTGAGTATTATTTGTTTGGATGGTGTGACACTGAGTATGATATATTATGTAATACCAACCGTAGGATCGAAATATGAATGAGATTCTTAGATACAAGATGGTGGGGGTGAATTATTCCTTTTAATAATTCCTATATGAAATTTTATAATGGATTTGTTTAACATAGTTAAACAAGATAATTCACAAGACCTCTATGAGTACTAAAGACTTGATATATTTTGGAAGAATGATTCCTAAAATGGAACTTACCAAAAGTTACAAGGATTAAGATTCTTCCTTAAATCATATAGAATCTAACTATATCAGAGTACAAATAAAGAAGTATAAGAAACTTTTACTTTCCTTTGGAATACAAAAGGCAGCGGGAATACAAGTAGTAAAACTACATGTAATCAAACAGTAACTCTTTTAACCCAAAGTGAAGGGTATCCGACAACCTTGGATAAAGGTCCCTTGATTTATACTTTCATGAAATTCTGTCTATCCCACACCAGGGTAAGCCCTCACTGTGAAGATCAGATCCTATCTTGCAATCCCTGCAATCCCTCAACTATAAGTTAGTCGGCACCTCTGTCTTCCTCAGCAAGGAAGCCCTCAACTTCCAGGTGTTGGAACCTCTGTCTTCCTATCCCCAGAAGCCCTCAATTGTAATCAACATTAATAGAAGTCACACAAAGCATGTCTGTACAAGGCAAAGTTTTAGCAAGCTATTCAGACTTTCTGCACGATGATTTGAGAGTTGATCAGAGCCTCTCTCTCTCTAGAAATCACTTCAACAACATGTAAGCAGAGATCTCAACGATGTGTCAATGATATGGAGTCGAATTTCAAATGAGCTCCTATTTATAAGAGAAGCTCCAATGGTTGACTCCCTCCTCTAACATTCATATGTCTCCTTGAATTTTGGAGGGACCTGTACATGTGTCACTCAACAAATGGTTAGTCAATAACCGAAAGCACGACGTCATTTTGTAATTAATCAATTGTAAGTTTAAGAATAAATTATGTTTGGAATGAAAGCAAAAAAAAATTCAGAGTCTAACCAAAATGGAATTCGGAGAGTATAATAAATATATATTCAGATACTGTGTTATAAGAATTCAGAACCTTCACATTGTATATATCCGGGTACTAAATTTCTATGGAAATTCGGAGTCTGGATTCACTAGAATTCAGAATCTGAACTTACAGTGTTCGGAGTCTAACTAGTATAAGTTCGGAGTTGGACTGATAGAAGTTCAGAGTCAAACTAGCAAGTGTTTAGAGTCATACTAGTAAGTGTTAGGAGTCGATGTCATAGATGTTCAGATTTGAACAAGAAAGAGTTCATAGTCAATCTAGTAATAGTTTGGAGTCGAACTCATAGAATTTTGGAGTCAAACTTGTTATATATCGGAATTGAAGTTTATGAGACTTCGTATCTAGAATTCGGAGTGGAACTTTATGATAGTTCATATCTGGAATTCGGAGTGGAACTTCATTAGAGTTTGTATCTTGAATTCAGAGTGGAACTTCATTAGAGTTCGTATCCAGAATTTGGACTGGAACTTTATTAGATTTCATATCCAAAATTCGGAATGGAACTTCATTAGAGTTTTTATCCAGAATATGGAATGGAACATCCTTATAATTCGTATCCAGATTTTGGATCCTAAAACAGAATACTTCATATCTAATTTTTATGTGATTTCGAGGTTTTATGTATGCATCCTATTTTTTTACTTATGGAAAATATTGTTATGAGAAATGAAAATTTGGTAGGTGTAAATTACTTTGGGAAGGAAATTTTCCTTATAAAAGTAAAATATAGTTTTCTTTAAGTATAAGGTGTTTTGATTTTCAAAACAAAAAGGAATGGAGAAATAATAAGGAAAACCTTATTGACTCAACAATCTCCACCTTTTTGGAAAGCACAAACAACCTTTCAAAAAAGAACATAAGGACCTATAAAAATTTATTACACATTGAAATTAAAACTTATCTCCCTTTGTTCATAGATGATAATGAATACAACTAACTCCCCCTCTGGCTTAGGAACTCAAGGGATTGTATTCTGAATTTCTGGAAGGGAGTTTTCATTATAATTATAAATGAAAAAATTCATAATGAGGAACTCCCCCTTACTTAATGATAGTTCTTGACAAAGAAATTTTTCCTTCTCCCACTTTTTAGTAGTTCTCTTTCCTTATCCCCTTTTGTGATTTTCAAAATGAATTTAAGGGAATGGATACAAAAATAAAGTACCCAAAACATTAGTAATGATAACAAACAACACAATATACAATAACTAAATGTTTTATTATAGTTGAATTAATTTTTACAAGGAAATACATTACAACAAAAAATCAGATTTTTCTATTTGTCTTCCTTTTTGTTTGGGTCAGCTTCTTCAAGAGGGTTTTCAACTTCTTCAAATATTTCTCATCCTCCTCAGCATACTTGTCCAAAGAATTTATCCTTTCATCTTGAGATTTCAGGAATTCGTCCTGAGCCTTTATGACCTCTTCTTTCATCTCTAGTAGCTCATCTTGCTTTTAAATCTGATCATCAAACTAAATCCAGAAATCTATTTCCCCTTTCTAGTTTTGACCAACCGTGTTAATCATTCCATTCAAATCCCTCACTTGTTGATTCCCAGAATTTTTCTCAAGGGTCAGCATATCCTGAAGATTCAAAATCTTGGAATCCTCGGTATCAAAAGCATCATTTACATCATTCTGAAAGCGATCAAACTCATCCAAGTCATCATCAACTTTCTTTAACCATAGAGTGATTTTTTTTGCAAGATTTTCTATGAACATATTAATTGATAAGGAAGTTTTTATGATATACCTTAATCTTCACACAATTATCCTTTACCATGGATAAGGATTCTGATTTCTAATTTAGACTGTGTTTAAGCATCTAGCATCCGGAGTCTATGGTGGGAAATATCAGAATTGTATCCACCAATTACTTCAAAGATTTAACAACAAAGTCATGTCCCAGTGCACAGGACTCTGAATCCGATAACGTTCTTGTGGACTTTTCTTCTTCAACTACCACCATATTTCTTCTATTAGAACCACCAACATCTTTCTTTATAATGATATATTTTCTTGGGGTGTCCATAAGCACTTTCTTCTCTTTAACAACTTTCGGAACTACCTCATCAACAGATTCATCCTCACTTCTAAAAACTTGAACAATCTTATCTTCATCTAGTTTCTCCTTCTCTTCTACGTCTTCAAGAAAGTTCTTCTCATATATTTCTTCCTTATAAAATTCATTTTATTTTTATTCATCTTTGTCATCACCTCTCTTACCATCTTTGTCATCTCCCTTTCCTAGAGTGACTAATTTTGAGGAATCGGCCTCAGATGATCGTAGTGGTAGTTTTTCTGAAGGGTTTTACTTCTCTTGATAATCCTCAACTAGTTTAATCAAGTCATCTAGATCACCACATTCTTCTTAAACTTTTTATTCCTCTACTACTTACTCTTCTTCTTCTAATTCCCCAACAACTTATTCCCCTACATCTTCACCAGCTTCTTTAACTTTTTATTTTTCCGGAGTGAAGTAATTTTTTCCAGGGGTCTCCAGTAAAGATTGAACAACAAAAGTTTCTGGAACGAGAATTTTCTCAGAGGCTATTTCTGTGGCTTTCAAAAAAGTTTGAACAAATTCAGTCATAGACATTTTATTCTTTATCTTCTTCTCCTTTTCTTGTTTCTCTAACTCATCTGTAGCTTTTTCTCTTAAGGCCTTAGCCTTAGTAGGGTCCAATATGAACTGTAGATCCCCTTCTTTCCTTTTCTCATTATCATCCCTCCAATTAGCAACTACCTCATCTGGATCTTCATTATATTTATTCGGCTTGATAGGTGACGAATGGGTTTCACTATATTTAGGGGTCATGTCTTTAGCCACAACTTCCTTCAGCTTACTCTTTATCCCTGCCTTCTTATATGGTTCTGCTTTCTCTATATTTTCGGGAAAAGCTTCTGCCTCCTCGTTTGGAAGATCGTAAAACTCACCTAACTCTTTTGAAAAATGATCTTTCATCCTTTTAAAGTATCATCACTTATCAGCATAATCTTAAAAATTCTTGGCTTGGATGTGCAGGAAACCTTGAAAAAAATCAAGACACTAAATAATAAGTGTGGATATAATAGCATGATACATAATGATTTGAGCACTAAAATTTTCATTCTTGATATTCTGAACTTTAATAAGAGCGTGCCTCATAAAATTTATCTTTCATATATTTACCAAGAAATCTATTATGTGAATATCACTTTTCATTAGGTTATCCTTATCTCCCCTTCTTGGAACGAAAAACCCATGAACCCACAACTGCAGAATGGAGTTGTTGGTGGAAATATGAACTATCTTTGATGTCTTTTCATATTTAAGTCTAAGACATTCCATTGACTTTACTTTGATAAAACTTCCTTGCACATCCGGTAACTTATGTGAACAAAAATCCGCTTCACCTTCATATGAGAGACCCACCAAGTTTACAGCCATGGTGTAAGATAACTTTTAAGTCTTACCATAGATCTTAAAAGAAAACTTTTCTCTGCCATCATCTTCGTAGAAGGAAACAGACTCATAGAATTCTACAAGAAAATTTGTATAAATAGTATCCTAATCCCCTTGTTTGGATACACAAAAATCATCCCAACCATTGAGTTTGATATTCATAGATATTAAAGAATCATACTCACTGAAAAAGATCGGATGAACCAACCATTCCCTATAAACTAACCATTTTGAGATTGGCATCATTGAAGACATATCTTGGGAAGAAGATTCTACAGACATTCAGAATGGAGGAGCACTAAAAAATTCGGAATGGGCTTTAATATTAGAAGAATAGTTTCAACATGCGAGATCTTGAAAGCGATGTGGGACACAAATGTGGGCGCCCTTTATATAGGAAATGGAGCTAACCATACAACTTCCAAAAGAAATCTAGCAGTTGAGAATTTCTCTGATCTGATCTGAAGGTTGAAATCATGCCTACAAGGAAATCTTGAATCTGATATTTTGAGGTTACAAAAAAAAATTCGGATATGAGGGGAAACGAATCCGATAAATTTTCTAAGAAAAAGAATCTACCGGAAACAAAAAAGACTACAAAAACTTGAGTAAGGAAGTCAAACCTTTCGGATTTTCTAGGATGTTTATTTATAATAGGTTATATTCATCTTGAAGAAAATTTGACTATGAAAACTCATTATGTAAAACTCACTATGAAAAACTCACTACAAAAAATAATGAGTACCAAAATTCCCATTACGAAAATTCTCATTACGGAAATTCTCAGTAAGAAAACTTGATTACAAAAATTTCCAGTACGAAAACATCATTAAGAAAATTTTGAGTAAGATAACTTCTTTACGAAGGATTCTAGTATGAAAAAATTATTATAAAAATTTCCAGTATGAAAAATTCATTATGAATATTTCCAGTATGAAAACTTCATTAAGAAAATTTCCTGTACAAAAAGTTCATTACGAAAATTTTGAAAAACTCATTTAGAAATTTTTTTTAAAGACTCCCTATGAAATTTTTTGAAAGAGATATTAATTTTTTTTAAATACTCGTTACGAAAAATTTTGAAAGACTTATTACAATTTTTTTTTTAACGACTCATTATGAATAATTTTGGAAGACTCAAAATCAAATGTACTACCCCTATGAAATAGAGTTTATTACTATAAAGAAATGGTTAAACAAGAATTTAATGTAAGAAGATTCCCTCATGGTTATAATTCCTAAATTCTGTTTAATGTATTCAAATCTATCAGAGGGTATGAATTTTGTGAAAATGTCAGCAAGTTGATCTTGTGTTCTGAAAATTTGAAGAATGATATATCCTTTTAGTGTGTGTTCTCTAAGGAAGTGATGCCTAATATCTATGTGTTTTTCATAGGAGTGATGTGTTGGGTTTTTACTAAGGGAAATGGCACTTATATTATCACATAAAATTTGAGTGTTAGTAAAACTCAATCCATAATCAGTGAGTGTGTGTTGCATCCACAACATTTGATGACAATAACTTCCAACTGCTTCATTTTCAGCTTCAGCAGTGGAAATTGCTACAGAATGTTGCCTCTTGCATGACCAAGAAACTAATGAATCTCCTAATAAATGAAATGTTTCGGATGTAATCTTTCTATAAATTCTACATCAACCAAAGTCAGTATCTGAAAATCTCTTTAAAACAAAATTATTTCCAGAAGTATAAAATTGTCCTACATCCATGGTTTCCTTTAAGTAGCGAAAAATTATTTTCACTACCTTTAAATGAGATTCCTTAGGATTGGAATGATATCATGCACATAAGGATACTGAAAATATCATGTCTGGTAAACTATATTTCAAGTAAATTAGACTTCCTATCATACCTCTAAAAGATGTTTGATCTACTGGTTTCTCAACTTCATTAAGATCAAGTTTTTTTGAGGTACCAATAGAAGTAAATATACTCTTAGTGTTGTAATACCCATAATTTTTTAGAAGATAATTAATATACTTATGTTGTGATATGTATATTCCTTCTGGTTTTAGAGAAATTTGAAAACCATGGAAAAATGTTATCTAACCCATCATACTCATTTCAAACTCAGATTTCATTAGATTCACAAAACAATCTGTTAAAGATTACTGAGTTAAACCAAATATAATGTCATGAAAATAAATTTGAACAATCAAAACATTTTTCTTATATTTCTTTATAAAAATGGTTGGATCTACATTTCCCTTAACATAGTTATTTTGAATCAAAAATCCTATAAGTCTATCTTACCAGGCTCATGGGGCTTGTTTAAGGCCATACAATGCATAGCTAAGTCTAAAAACATGATCAAGATGTTTAGTATCTTCAAAGCCAAGAGGTTGTTCAACAAAAACGTCCTCTTGAACATAACCATTAAGTAAAGCACATTTCACATCCCTTTGAAAATGTTTAAATTTTAAGAATGCTCCAAAGGCATGTAAAATACGAATAGATTCAAGTCTAGATACTGGAGTATAGGTTTCTTCATAGTATATTCCCTCTTGATGATTGTAGCCTTTTGTAACTAATCTAGCTTTATTTCTAATGATGACTCCATTTTCATAACATTTATTTGTGAAGACCCATTTTACTACAATAACAGAAGTTTCCATAGGTCTTTCAACCAAGGTCCAGATTTATTCCTTTCAAATTCATTTAGTTAATCATGCATGGATTTAATCCTATCTTCATCACCGAAAGCCTCATTAGTGTTTTTTGGTTTTAATTGGTAAAGGAATGCTAGATGCTCAACATCATTTCTTATGGAACTTCTATCCCTTTCAGGTTGACTAACATCACCAATGATACTATCACTGGGAAGATTCTTTAGAAATGACTAATTTGGGTTTTGTAAAACCTGTTCATCAACATAGGGACGGAAATATTCTGGGGTAAATGTTTCAGAAGTATATTCTTGAAAATTTTCCTTATCATAAGGATTTTTTATCAATGGTTGATATTCAATTTTTTAAAACACATCCGAAGATGCAGGTTGGGGTTGTTTGAAAACAAAAGGATCAGTTTCGTCAAATTTGACATGTACTGTTTCTGCAACAGTGCAATTGTTTTTGTTGAAAACTCTATAAGACATAGAAGTTGTAGAGTAGCCTAAGAAAATTCCATCATCAGATTTTGGTGAGAATTTTTGTAAGTTATCTTTAGTATTCAGAATGAATACTTTTCATCCAAAAACTTTAATGTAGGAATGTCTAGGTTTTCTAGCATTCCATAACTCATAAGGGGTTTTATTAATTATTGGTCTAATTAAAACTTGATTTATAGTATAACAAGAAGTACTTACTTCTTCATCCCAAAAATTTTTAGCTAAAGAATACTCAATCAACATGGTTCTAGTTATATCTTGAAGAATTCTATTTCTTCCTTCAACAACACCATTTTGTTGAGGTGTTCTGGGTGCTGAGAAGTTGGGAGTAATACCTTTTTTACTACAAAAAGTTTCAAAATCAGAAATTTGAAATTCTCCATGATGATCAATATGAATAGTTTTCAATGGAAGGTTTTTCACATTTTTAACTTGGTCTCTAAAACATTTGAAATAAGAAAAAGCTTCACCCTTATTTTCTAGAAAGTAAACCCATGTCAATCTAGTGTAATTATCAACTAAGACAAATACATAACACTTTCCCCCAATGATTCCAGTTTGTGTTGGACCAAAAATATCCATGAGCACTAACTATAGTGCATCAGTTTTTGAGACTTCACCAATTGATTTAAAACATGATTTATGTTTCTTTCCATATTGACAAGGTTCACTTACTTTTGAAGAATCAAATATATGCTCTAGTAGATCCTTACCTAAACCTTTCTTATAAATTTTGCATAAGTTCCTAAGGTTACAATGTCCATACCTTTTATGCCACAACCAAGAATGAACATTTATTTCACTAAGGAAAGGTATGTCTTGGATCCTAAGGTCTTCTAAGTTCAAAGTGTATAATTCTCTTCTCTATGGGCCGAAAGAATAAATTCTTCCTTGGAATTGTGTACTAAGAACTTATAATTCCTAAAATTCACAAGTTATCCTTCATTAAGTAATTGACTTATGTTGATGAGATTTTTCTTAAGAGCTTGGACAAACAAAACATTTGAAATACAGGGTTTTCAAAGAAGAACAATGTTACCTATAACAATAATTTCTCCATAATAATTATCTCTGAAAGTTACTTTTCTTTCATTCATGTTGATAATCATTTTGAAATATATTTTGTTACCAGTCATATTTTGGGAACATCCTCTATCCATATACCATGTATTTTTGTTGGTACCTTCCCTATTTTCCTAAAAATAAGAAAAAGATAGGTTTTCAGAATCCAGACATGCTTGGATCCAGAATTTTTAGACAACAAAATTTTGGGTATCCACATTTATTTAGAAAAATATGATTTATGAAACCCAAGAGATTAAACTCTATTCAAGGAATAATTTTTCATCCAATGCCCACCACTTTTACAATTACTGCAAAAAGGGGCTCTAGAATGAACAAAATAGTTGTATTTAAAAACTGGTTTTTGGTGAGTATAACCTACTCCAGTAGTGTTTCCTTGAGGTTTAATTTGAGAATATATCTTGTCAAAAAATTTCTTCCCAGAGGTAAATTTTTCTAGGTGTTTCTTCAGAGAAAATATTTCAGATTTCATTCTAATGACTAAATTCCTATCCTTAAGAATCATTTCCTTAGAGTTAAATTTTTCCTGAAAAATTGACATCTCTAAAATAGAATTTTTAAGATCTTTAGAATGTTTTTCCTTATCAGAATTTTCTTTCTCAAGGTCTTTAGAAAGTTTTTCTAAAATATATTCTTTATCTCTTTGTTTTATATTCAGATTAGAAATATCTTTTGTAAAAATTTCATCCCTAATATTTTCCTTGTCTAATTTCTTAGAAATTTTATAATTTTTGTCTTCATGTAACTAGGATAATATAGATACTTCTTCATATGAAGGATCTTCATTTTCTGATGATGAATTACCTTTAGTAGCAGTACTATTTTCGGAATTACAATTCTTATGCTGAGATAAATTTGTTAAAGCCTCGGCAGAGCGTAAATTGGCCATAAGACATGTATGTGGGAAAGAACTAGTACAAATGAATCCCATATTCTTCTGAGATGATGAATCATATTCTGAAGAATAACTTTCTGAAGAGTCTCTTTTTCTAGAACTCCATGTAGTATTAGCATTCAGGACATTCGTAGAATTAGATTTGTAAAACTTCGTCCTGTTTCTTTTAGAATGCCTCTCTTTTATTTATTTCTTTTTAAGAAAAGGACTATCCGGTCATATGTGTCCACTAATCATTCATTCATAGCATATGACCTTTGAATCTTTCTTATCATTCCTTTCTCTCTTCTTATAATTGGATTGGAAATTTCTCTGTCCATAAATCTTGTTCATTCTTCCAGCATGATTAGCTAACTCATTTTATGAGACATCACTCTAACTTGTTACTCTCTCATGAGTCTTAGATTTCATGTGATTTGATGTTGTAGTAAAAGCAACACTACCATTCCAATTCTTCTTCTTTATATTTTCAGAATCTCTCTTCATTATAGTTTCATATTGAAGAAGAGTTCCAAATAGTCCATCAAGTGAATTTTGAGTGACCTTTCTGTTCTCATCAATTGCAGTCCTCTTTGATTCCCACTCATTAGGAATAATATCTATGATCTTGTCAATAAGGGCTTCATCATCTAGACCTTTCTCTCCCATATATTTTAATCTATTCATGATGGTCAAAAACCATTGTTGTACTTTTCTTATATGTTCTCCATAAGGTAAATTAAAACCATGATACTCAGCTCTCAATATAGCTCTTCTTGTCTCTATGTCTTTGGATGCAACAAAATGAGTAAATTCAAGTTTCTTCCATATACAGTCAGTTGTTTAACAAGGAGAAATTTGGATATATATGTTCCTAGTCATTGAACACAGTAATGTATTTTGTACCTTATAGTTGAGTTGGTAATCATTTTTTTCTTGATTAGTAAAAGCACTTACTTACTTGTCAGGGATTTTGTATCCTCTGGTAAACATCAAAAAATTATCTACCCCAGTATTGATAATGAAACTATTTATATGATCTCTCCAGTATTCATAATCATTTCCATCAATAATTGGTGGTCTGGTAGGATTTAGGTTGTCGATGGAACCAACATTTAGACCTTCCATCATTGTGAAAATTTTTGACACACAAACTTGCTAGAAGTAAAAGTTTCTAAATAAGAGAAAAAATTCTAAGCAAGAATAATTGAATCACTAATCACAAAGTGAATGTGAACTATGATTCCAAAAAATAGATTCCGAAATGTATGAATCCGAACATATGAATCTGAAAAAGAAATTCCGAGAAATCTCTTCTGAATTTAATTGTAAGATTAATTCAGATTAAACAAAATCCTCTGAAACCAATTGTTAGGATAGTATGAATCTGAGTATGATATACTCTGTAATACCAAACGTAGGATCGAAATATGAATGATATTCTCAGATACAAAAGGGGGTATTAATTGAACCTTTTAAAAATCCCTATAGGAAATTTTAGAATGGTTTTGTTGAACAAAGTTAAACAAGATAATAACGAAGACCTCAATGAGTAATAAAGAATTGCTAGATTTTGGAAGAGTGATTCTGAAAATGGAACATAAAAAAATTTACAAGGATTAAGATTCTAACCTAAAGCGTATAGAATGTAACTATATTAGAGTACAAGTAATGAAGTATAGTAAAGTTATATGTTCCATATAAATACAAAATACAGTGGAAAAAAATGTAGTAAAACTACAAGTAATCAAATAGTAACTTTTTTAACCCAATGACATGGGTATCCAACAACCATGGATAGAGGACCCTTGATTTATACATTCATGCAAGTCTTTCTTACCCACACCAGGTTAAGCCCTCAATACGAAGATCAGTGTATGTCTTGTTATCCCCATAAGCCCTCAACTATAAGGTAGTCAGATTCTCTGTCTTCATCAGCATGAAATCCCTCAACTACAAGGTGTTGGAGCCTTAGTCTTCCTATCCCGGGAATCCCTCGATTGTAATCAGAAAAAATTGGAGTCGCGTGAAGCAAGTATACACAAGGAAAAGTGTGAACAAGTTGTTCAAACTTTCTACACAAAGCATTGAGAGTTGAAAAGAGCCTCTCTCTCTCTCTATAAATCACTTCAACGACATGTATGCACAGATCTCAAAGATTTTTCAATGTATTGTAGTCGACATTCAAATGATCTCTTATTTATAGGCGAAGCTCCAATGGTCATCTCCCTCCTCCAACGGTCATATTTCTCCTTTAATTTCGGAGGGACCTATACACGTGTCACTCAACTAACAGTTAGTCAATAACTGAAATATTGACATCGTTTTGTAGTGAAACAAATGTAAGTATAAGAAAAACTGATGTTCATAATATAAGAAAACAAAAGTTCAGAGTCGAACCAAACTAGAATTTGGAGTCTATAATAAAGAGATATTCAGATTCTGTTTTATAGGAATTTGGAACCTGAACTCTGTTGAAATGTGGAGTCTAAATTTCTATGGAAATTCAGAGTCTGGTTTCACTAGAATTTAGAATCTGAACTTAAATTGTTTGGAGTCTAACTAGTATATGTTCGGAGTCGAACACATAGAAGTTTGAAGTCGAAGTAGCATGATTTCAGAGTCAACCTAGTATGAGTTCTTAGTACAACTCATAGTGGTTCAGAGTCTAACTAGAAAGAGTTCGGAGTCAAACTACTAACAGTTCAGAGTCTAACTCATATAAGTTCGGAGTCGAACTAGTTAAAGTTCAGAATCGAACTTTGTGAGAGTTCGTATCCAGAATTCAGAGTTGAAATTTATGAGAGTTTGTATCTAGAATTCGAAGTGGAACTTCAATTGAGTTTGTATCCAGAATTTGGAGTGGAACTTCATTAGAGTTCGTTTCCATATTTCGGAATGGAACTTTTTTATAGTTCATATCAAGAATTCAGAATGCAAATTCATTAGAGTTCGTATCTAGAATTCAGAATGGAACATCATTATAGTTCATATCTAGAAATCGGATCCTAAAATAGAATACATTATATGTAAGTATTATATGATTCCGAGGTTTTAGGTATGAATACTATTTTATACATAAGTAAAATATTGATATGAGAAATGAAATTATGCTAGGGGTAAATTCCTTTGGGAAGGAAAGTTTCTTTATAGATGTAAAATATAGTTTTTAAGTATAAGGTGATTGTGATTTTCAGAAAAAAAAGGAATGGAGAAGCCATAAGGAAACCCATATTGAATCAACATCTTTAGACCTTTGACTTTGAGCATGTCTATACACCTAGAGAGGGAAATGCAGTGGCTATCGCATTGAGCCGGAGAACTCAGATACATGCTGCTCATGAGGCCAGTAGTGAGTGGCAGCTTATGGATCTGTTCTCTGAGATGCATTTAGAGGTGCATGACAGACATGGGCAGAATTTTTTATCTTCTGTAGCTATTACCTCTTCACTTCTTGATCAGGTACAGATGAGGTAGCTATGACACTTGAATTCCTAGTCTTTTGGGAGAGTGTGTCGGGAGAGGACCCTCGTACTGGATGGATATTGGGCAAAGATGAAATCTTGCATTTCCAGGGACGTGTATGGGTGCCTACAGACATAAGTGAGGGGATGATATAGGAAATTCATTCCTCAGTTTGAGAAGTTCATCCTGGAATCACCAAGATGTATCGTGATCTACACTGTTAGTATTGGTGTCCAGGTATGAAGAGGGATGTTGCTGGTTTCGTCATGAGGTGTTCCTTGTGTCAGTCGGTGAAGGCGGAGCATCAGCGAGCATTAAGGTTTTTTCCGCAGTTACCCATTCCAGAGTTGAAGTGGAATGAAGTCTCAATGGACTTCGTGACTGGTTTTCCAGGGTCACCTTGAGGGAATGATTCTTTCTGGGTTGTCATCGAAAAGCATACGAAGGTTTCTCAGTTTTTACCGATCAGGGAGACCTTCAGTGTTGATGAGATATGATAGTTGTACATCCGGGAGATTGTACATCTACCTAGAGTTCTACACTCCATTGTTTCAGATAGGGATGCATGTTTTACTTATTGGTTTTGGCAGGGGCTTCAGAATGCTTTGGGTATAGAGGTACTTTTGAGTACAACATACCATTCCATGACTGATGGAAAGTCCAAGTACACGATCCAGGTGCATGAGGATATGCTCCGAGCTTTCATCTTTGACATTGGAGGTTCTTGGGAGAAGCATAACCCTCTTGTGGAGTTCACCTACAACAACAGTTTTCAAGAGACTATTTAGATGGCACCTTACGAGGCATTGTATGATTGGCCATATTGATCACCCTTGTGTTGGCTGGAGGCGGGAGAGGTGGCTTTTCTGGGACCCCGCCTTGTACAAGAGCCCTCATATTAGATAGATTTTATTCGGAAGGGGTTGAATATGGCATAGTCTTTACATAATTCTTATGTTGATCAGCGGAGACGACCTCTGGAGTTTGAGGTCGGGGATCAGGTTTTCCTGCGTCTCGCACCGAGGTTGGGACACAAGAGGATTCAGGGACAGGGTATACTTTCACCCAGGTACGTCGGGCCATTTGAGGTGTTAGAGAGAGTTGGGTTGGTGGCCTATCATTTATAGTTAACTCATATTTACCAGGCCAGGCATGAATACATCCATGCTTTTCAGCTCCGACATTACATTTCAGAACTCTCTCATTTCTTTCAACCTAAGGAGGTTGAGCTCGAAGCGGATGCATCCATTGAGGAGAATCCTCTCCAAATTTTCGATCATAGTATGAAGGTTCTTCATGGCCGGTCTGTTCCTCTGGTACAGGTGCTACGACATCACAAGCGAGTATAGGATGACAATTGGGAGAGGGAGGATGATGTACGATCATAGTGGCTGGAGCTGTTCGGGGTTTCTTGTCACGACCCGTCCTCGGGCACATGTCGTGACTACCCCAAGCCCGCCTTCTATAGGCCAGGGGCTGGCGACTAGCACTAAGGCGTAAATCCCGGTAAAAAGGGAAGGCATTACCTTTATAAAGTAAACAAACACCATAGAGAAAGAAAGCAGTAGAAGTAAACACTAAGTAAAAACTGGGTACAACAGTATGTGCGGAAAAGTAAGTGGGCCAGAATACAAAACCAAACTGAAAGTAAAGTACAACTGGAAAGGGAAAACGACAACTGAAAGTAAAACCATAGCCTTGAGCCGTCCACTAGAAGTCCCGCCTGAAGGGTGGGTACAGATAGCCTCCACAGCTCCTCGGGTCCAGCCGTCCGCTCCGTGTACGTCCCGCCCAATGGTCCACCTTCAGGTACCGACCTACTAAGCATGCCTCAACCACGATGAGCGCTATCCGTTGTCTGCAACCAAATCAATGTAGTGCGGGCATAGCCCGTGTAGGGGTGAGTATAAGCTACTCGGTAGGGACTACGAGACCCCCGAAGGTCACCAAGAATCAACAAAGGATTATCCAAAAAGGGAAGACACAATCACAAAGTAACATCCAACTCTACTTAGGTATATTCCCATACATATACCTAAGTTATCAATTCCAGTTCGCTCCAACCTCCGAGCCCATGTTCGAGGACATCCACACAGGAAATCACAACCCAATCCACAGAGGAAAGCATAAGTTAATCCACATAGGAAATCAAGTCAATATTCAGCTCACACAGGTATACTTCTTCGTATGACGATAGAGATGATCAGTTATAGCCATTGATTCATCTAAGCCGTCGGACCCAAACATTATATATAGGTTCTAACCCCCGCAATGACCCACACAGGATCGATAGGTAACTAACCCCAGCAATGACCCACACAGGATCAGACCCACACAGGATCTCTAGGCACTGGTGCACACAGGACCGTTGAGCGCTGACCCACACAGGATCTGACCCACACAGGATTGGTAGCACGGATCCATGTAGGATCACTGAGTGTTGTATTCGTCACCATCGAATCCACGAAGGATTTCTGCACAGTTGTCATCGTCGTCACAGTCACAGACAGCTCTAGGGTTCTCGCACATAGAAAGATCATTTCAGAGGGTCCGCTACACGAGCCGAGGGGCAGATACATCAACTAACACATAGTCCAGAGTTAATGAATCCAAAAGTTCCGTATCTTCAACGGGAACTCATCGTCACAGACGGCGCGTCAATCGGATGCCCGGTCTGAGAGTTATTGGATTTTTCGTCCCAAGGGACCGGTTAGTTTTTAAGTCAAAACCAACCTGACAGTACTCCACATGTGTCCAAACCTCGAGAGGAGTAATACAAATTGTCCTTCTAACCTAGAGGAATCCATCAATGTTGATTGCACACCAATCAGACGTTCGGAGCTTAAGTTATAAGTGTTTCTACTCCGAGGGCCCGGTTGGTTTCGTGTACGAACCAACCCGGCCGAACCAAAAGTTCTCCGAAACCTTGAGTGTGAAATACTGAAACGACCGTCTCTATCCAAGGATCTCTACACAATTGACGGTGCATCTATTGGAGGTCCGCAACTCAAGTTATGGGCAACAGACTGAAAGAGGTTCAATATTAGTGGTTCGGGCCCGGTCCAACCCGGCCCGATACCCCCAGGGACAGCCCGAACCGGGCGGACCCGTCCCAGTCCCGGTCCGGCTCGCTTGGGTGCGGCCCAGCCTGGGCAGCCAAGCCCGGCGTGCTGGCGCGGCCAGCGGCCCAGTGGTGAAGGGTGGGGGGGGGGGGCGCTGCCCCCTGCGTTGAGAACCTGCGACCCCTATTTGGGGGGGCGCACCTGCTAGCCAACTAGGGGTTACGAATCCATGGTTTTACCATTACCGGTCGACTCGATCTAGTTGGCCGGCTACTACTGCCATGGGACCGGCAAGGGTTGGTCCCTCTGTTCCGACGCCGGCATCCCGAAACCGGTCGCCGATCCCCCTGCTCTACCGCGGCCCGGAACCCGCCGCGGCCTTGGTCCATATGGCGCGGCAGGACGGTGTCGCGGCCCAGCTCTGGCCGGGGTTCTTTTGTGGTTCTCCGGCGCGGCGCAACGGTACCGCGTCATTGGTTCATCTTCAACGGCGTGGCGCGACGGCGTTGCGCTTCTTCCCCTTTCCTTAATAATTCCCACAGGGTGCTTCGACATCGCGTTGTCTTACTCGTGCCGCAACAATATCAAACAACCAAAAAGGGAGAGGAGGGTCGGCCGTGTTCGTGCAGTCTGACCCCCTCTCGTTATTGTGGTAACAAGCACATCCAATAGATTAGAAGAAAGGAAACAGAAGAATTTTCGAACAAAAATTAAATTAAAACCCTACCTCGTTGAATTCGATGAGTAAGGATTCGTCGCGGAAAAATGCGTCACTGAAGAAGCGTCACGGAAGGGGAATTGTCGCATTGCAGAAGAAGCGTCACGGGAGAATATCGTTGATTTCCAAGGATCTGGCGTTCTTCACGTTCTTCACGTTCTTCGCGTTCGTTGTGTTCTTCATGAGGAAGAGAAGATCATCAAGTGTCTGAGTGAAATCTCCCTTGCTTCTCTACACCACAAGCCTAATAAAAAAAAGTTTTGTCTTATTTTAATTTCACAAGTCTTGCGTTTATTAATTAAAAAATGAAAAAAAAATTATGTGAATTAATTGCAACACTTAAACCGCCACATTAATGTGGCGTTTCTTAACCAGAATAAACGTAAGGGTTGACTTCATTAAATAGTGGTGCAGGAGCGTTACTTAATTAAAGGAGGGGGTTTGAAAAAGGTGAATGAAAAGGTGGGGCTCGTGTGGGACCCACCTCACAAATATCCTACCATGTGGGTAGGATATTTTGGATCCCACATCATCCACATAACATAAGATAAGCAAAATAAAATCAAAATCGGTTTTACCACTTTTATTTTATATCTTAACTTAACCCAAAAAATTAAAAACCACACCCGAGCAAAAGCAACTCCGGAAAAGATGTTTCTAAGAAAATATCGGCGCTACGATTGCGTCGATGCCCTTGGAATTTGATTCCGAGAATCAGTTCAAAATTTAGAAAAACCCGCTCGTTCGTTCACTGAATGTACCCGAGCTAAACATTGGAAAAATATTCCGGGCACATCGGGCCTCGGAATCAGGTGCCATCAGAAACTGCATTCTTGTAAAATCCCAATGAAAATTAAGAAAAAAAAATCCTTAAATTTTTCGGGTCTTTACATCACTCCCACCTCAGGAATTTATGTCTCTGTAATGATACATAAAAAACTAGGGAAACAAATGTGGGTACTGAGTACGCATTTGAGCCTCTCGCTCTCAAGTGCTGTCCTGGAGGTTCCCGTGCTTCCATCTGATGCGCACTATAGGAATCGACCATCCACGTATGACCTGCTCCTATCAATCCTCAATCTCCACCGAGACCTCCGCAAATGTCGCACCATCATCAACGTCCAGCTCCCCATGGTCAATGATATGTGTCGGATCGTGCACGTATCTCCTCATCTGAGATACGTGGAAGACGTCGTGCACTCGGTGCAACTGAGGTGGTAAAGACAGGCGATAAGCCACCTCTCCAATCCTGCAGAGAACCTGGATTGGTCCGATGAAGTGTGGAGACAACTTTCCACCTCGGCCAAATCTCTGTAATCCACGTCGAGGTGAGACCTACAAGAAGGTGTTGTTGTCATCCTCAACTGTAGTTTCCTCCGCCTCCAATCAGCATAAGACTTCTACCGGCTCTGAGCTGTCCTCATCCGCTCTTGGATGACCTAGAACTTCTCTGTCGTGGCCTGGACCATCTCCGGTCCCACAAGTGCTGACTCCATAGGGTCTATCCAGCACAGAGGAGATCTGCATGTTCGGTCGTACAATGCCTCGTATGGTGCCATCCCAATGGTGGAGTGGTAGATGTTGTTGTACGCGAACTCCACCAAGGGTAGGTGGTCCTCCCAGCTGTGACCAAAATCGAGGACACATGCACGGAGCTTGTCCTCGAGAGTCTGAATGGTCCTCTCCGTCTGACCATCTGTCTGGGGGTGAAAGGCGGTGCTCAGACGTAGTTGTGTCCTAAAATACTCTAGAAACCCTTTCCAATGCCGGGAAGTAAAGCAAGCATCTCAATCAGAAACGATGGAAGATGGCACACCATAAATCCGTACAATCTCCTAAACATAGAGAAGTCCCAATCTATCCACTAAGCCCTGCTCTCTGAAGGGTAAGAAGTGAGCCGACTTGGTGATTCTGTCGACAATCACCCAAATAGAGTCGTGACCTCTGGAAGTGCGTGGAAGTCCAATCACGAAGTCCATAGATATGCCATCACACTTCCACTCTGGGAACTCCAAGGGTTGTACCAAGCCTGCTGGTACCTGGTGCTCTGCCTTCACCTGCTGGCAGGTGAGGCATCGAGAAACGAACTCTGCCACAACCTTCTTCATGTCTGGCCACTAGTACTATCATCTGAGATCCTGGTACATCTTCACCACACAAGGATGTACCGCCAAAGGGGAAGTGTGAAACTCTCCTAGAACCTCCTCCCGTAAAGAAACTGGTACCAAGGTGCGTCCTCTGAAAAGGACGTTGTGATCTCCTCCTACAGAGAAACCATCAGGTGCCTATCCTAAGGATATCTGCGCATGCCACGTCTAACAGTTAGCGTCCCCATGTTGTGCCTCTCTGACCCGCTACAGTAGTGGAGGAGTGAGTGACTGAAGGAAGCAGCTCCATCTCTATCCACGAATGATATCGGCAAAGCGGCTAGCTGCTCTGTCGCCTCCCCAAGTAGCTGAATGTATGTCCTCCTGCTGAGAGCATCGGCTACCACGTTCCCCTTTCCAGGAGTATAGACTATCTCAAAGTCATATTCCTGGAGGAACTCGATCCAACACCACTGACTCAGGTTTAGGTTCTTCTGTGAAAAGATGTACCTGAGACTCTGGTGGTCAAAATAGACTGAAAATCGCTCTCCCATCAGATAGTGTCGCCATGTCTTCAGAGCGAAGACCACTGATGCTAACTCTAGGTCATGGGTGGCATAGTTCTGCTCATGCGGACTCAACTAACATGATCCATAAGCGATCACTACCCACTCCTGCATCTGGACACACCCGAGTCCGGTCCCTGATGCATCGCAGTAGACTACGTACCCTACTCCCTCCTCCGGCATCCTCAAGATAGGTGTGCTGGTCAATCTCTGTCTCATCTACTGGAAGATCAGCTGACATCTACCTGACCACAAAAAGGGTTTCCCCTTCTTCATCAAAGCTGAGAGTGGTGTCACAACTCTGGAGAAGTCTGCCACAAATGTCCAGTAGTATCCAACTAGTCCCAAGAAACGTCGCACCTCCATCACGCTCCTGGGTGGCTCCCAAGCTAGCACTGCCTCAATCTTCGCAGGATCCACCGCAAATCCCACCTTATAGATGATGTGTCCCAAGAAGTGGACCTCACCTATCCATAACTGACACTTCGAGAGCTTACCATAAGGCTGGTGCTCTTGGAGTGTGTCCAGTACAACCCTGCTCCTCCTCAGTTGTCGAGTATATCAAAATGTCGTTGATGAGGACCACGAAAAATAGATCAAGGTATGGCTGAAAGATCATGTTCATGAGGCCCATGAACACTATTGGTGCATTGGTTATGCTTAATGGCTTAACCAAGACCTCGTAGTGGCCATACCGACATCTGAAGGTCGTCTTCAGCACGTCCTCGTCCCGAACTCTGAGATGATGATAGCCTGACCTGAGGTCTATCATTGAGAACCACTGTGCTCCCTTGAGCTGATCAAAGAGATCATCAATCCCCGGTAGAGGATACATGTTCCTCACTGCCACCTGGTTCAGGTGACGATAGTTGAGACAAAGTTGCAAGCTCATGTCTGCCTTCTTGGCGAACAATATCGGGGAAGCCCAGGGTGAAACACTGGGTCGGATGAATCCCTTTTACTGTAAGTCCTCCAACTGTACTCGTTGCTCTCAAAGCTCAGCGGGAGCCATCCGATATGCTAGGGTGGATATTGGGGTTGTCCCGGGGTACAAATCAATATAAAATTCCACCTCTCTACGAGGAGGTAGTCCCGGAACGTCATCGGAGAAAACGTCTGCATACTGATCCACCACTGCAAGAAAACTAGGACTTCGCACGTCAACATCTCATAGGATGAGGCTAGCCAACTGATGAGTGACTGGTTGTCCACTCCTCTGTGAGAGTCCATCCTATGTTGCGAAGGCTCCCTTCTCACCGGTGAAGTTGAACCCGCTCCTATCGGTGCATACACACCGCACCTTGCGCCTAATACATTCAATCTGAGCATTGAGTGTAGATAACCAATCCATGCCCAAGATGACGTCATAAGGCATCGACGCCACAATAGGAAGATCCCAGCTGAAGCTCTCGCCTCCTAATGTAAGCTCACACTACAGGCACTAGTGCGTAATCGTCGAGTATGCTCACGTAGGATTCTCTAGCTGTAAGGATTGAGCCAATTGCTCTGTCGGAATCTCCGAGATCCGAACAAGGGCAGCAGATCTGAATAAATGACTCACTCCTTTGTCTATAAGAACTATAGCAATGGTGGAATAGACACAGATTGTACCTCGAATCATCTCGGGCACGCCGTGGTCATAGGTCTCCGCTGCCTGGAGTTGTGCTTGTCTCTCCCTGCCAGCTCCCTGTGGTCGGGGTGGACCTCCTGGTGGTGGTTGTGGTAGAGCCTCAATGCGTCTCCCACCACCTGCTCCTCGGCCATCTCCTCTGACTCGTCCTCCTGTTCCCTGTGGACCGCCACGTTCGACCCTCTGCCTATTCCTGGGTGGCCCCTTAACCGTCTGCTGCTCCTCAGCACGGCAGGTCGGGCAGTCACGAGCCATGTGGCCTTGCCCGCCGCATGCGAATCATTGTCTCCCTCTCGAAAGACTGGCTCCGCGCTGCATGCTGCGCACTGCTGAGACAGTGTCCTGAGGTCGTCTGCCTGAGGTTCTGGTCTTCCTGGACCCAGGATTCATCAATTGACTGCCTGCTATAGAGGACTCTACTACGTACTACCCTACGGTAGGTCTCACTGCTAAATTCGGCTCAGCCAGGAAGCTATCGATGAGAAGGACTCGCTCCAGTACCCCTGCCTGTGTCAGAATGCTGAGGTGGATCAGAGATGCCCTAATCTCATGTATCAATCCCTACTCGAAGGTCCGGTCCCAGAAGAATGGTTCTCATACCATGTCTGTCGAGTAGCGTGAGAGATCGGTAACTCTCGGCGAGTACTGGGCGACCGTCAAGCTGCCCTACCGCAACTATAGAATCTCCTAGATGTGCACCGCACGGAGGGTGGCTAGGATGAATTCCAAGCGGAAGAGGCTCTCAAAGTCCATCAAGAGGAGAGATGCCTCATCGTGCACCTGGAGCATCATGCTCCACCATCTGCCTACTGCCGTGTGTAGTAGGCTCGCTGCGAGGATCACCATGAGGTCTGCTGGTGTCCTCACTAACCTGAAAACCAGTACAACTACCTCCATCCAATCCTCGATGGCCTAAGGGTACGTCACCCCACGATACCTGGGCGGTCGCTGGAACTAAAACTCGTGCAGTGCACTAAGGTGACGTGCATCGTCAGCGGCTGGGGCTGGTAGCATTGGTGGCTCGGTGGGTAGCGGTATCGTCGGTGCCTCTGCAGTCAAAGGGCCATGTACCAGGGCGTTGTCGCTCGGTGGGCTGTCATCATGCACAACTCTTAGAACCCTAGCTGGCTGCCATTGTGGGTCCATCCTGAAAAGATACAGGTGTTCCACGGTCAGAACAATATACCTAGTGACCTGACACAAAGTAATCACAAAGAAAACTTGTAACACACATGCAATCAATGTTTTCGTGCATTAAGTCGGAAATCAGAAGTCAGGGTCCTGGTGTACGGATACGTTGGCCGCCGCACCAACATTGGACTCACTGGACTGATAACCACACCCAATACACTTATCATTATTTCTTCACATAGAAGAAAGACATGAGTCCAACGTTCTGCGGTAGAACCGAACTTCTTTGATACCAATTTTTCACGACCCGTCCTCGGGGCCCGTGTCGTGACTACCCCAAGCCCGCCTTCCATAGGCCAGGGGTTGGCGACTAGCACCATGGAATAAATCCCAGTAAAAAGGGAAGGCATTGCCTTTGTAAAGTAAAAAACACCATAGAGAAAGAAAGCAGTAGAAGTAAAAACTAGGTACAACAGTAAGTGCGGAAAAGTATGTGGGCCAGAATGCAAACCCAAACTGAAAGTAAAGTACAAATGGAAAGGGAAAATAGCAACTGAAAGTAAAACCACAGCCTCGAGCCATCCGCTGGAAGTCCCACCTAATGGGTGGGTACAGATAGCCTCCATAGCTCCTCGGGTCTAGCCGTCTGCTCCATGTACATCCCGCCCAATGGTCCACCATCAGGTACTGACCTACTCCTCGTGCCTCAACCATGATCAGCGTTGTCATTCGTTTGAAACCAACACAACGTAGTGCGGGCATAGCCCGTGCAGGGGTGTGTGTAAGCTACTCAGTAGGGACCCTGAGACCCCCGAAGGTCTCCCAGAATCCACATTGGATAATCCACAAAGGAATGATACAATCACAAAGTAACATCCGACTCTACATAGGTATATTCCCATACATATACCTAAGTCATCAATTCCAGTTAGCTCCAACCTCCAAGCCCAAGTTCGATCACATCCACACAGGAAATCACAACCTGATCCACACACTAAACATAAAGTAATCCACATAGGAAAGAAAGTCAAGATTCAGATCACATAGGTATACTTCTTCGTATGACGATGGAGATGATCAGATATAGCCACTGATTCATCTAAGTCGTCGGACCCACACAGGATCGATAAGTACTAACCCCCGCAATGATCCACACAAGATCTGACCCACATAGGATCTGTAGGCGCTAGCCCACACAGGACCGTTGAGCGCTGACCCACACAGGATCTGACCCACATAGGATCAGTATCACTAATCCACGTAGGATCGCTGAGTGATGTAGTCGTCGCAGTCGAATCCACGGAGGATTTTTTCACAGTCGTCATCGTCGTCGCATTCACAGCCATCTATAGGGTTCCCGCACATAGCAAGCTTGTTTCGGAGGGTCCACTCCACGAGCTGAGGGGATGATACATCAACTGACACATAGTCCGGAGTTGATGTATCCAATAGTCTTGTATCGTCAACAGGAACTCATCGTCACAGACGGCGCGTCAATCGGACGACCGGTATGATAGTTATTGGCTTTTTCGTCCCAGGGGCCCGGTTGGTTTTTAAGTCCAAACCAACCCGACCGCACTCCACCTGTGTCCAAACCATGAGTGGAGTATGACAAAAGTTCCATCTCACCTAGAGGAATCCAACAAAGTCGATGTCACGTCAATCGGATGTCCGGATCTAAAGTTATAAGTGTTTCTGCTTCGAGGGCCCGGTTTGTTTCGTGTACGATCCTACCCGGCCGAACCCAACGTTCTCCAAAACCCTGAGTGTAATATACCGAAACGCCCGCCTCAATCCAAGGATCGCTACGCAACTGACAGTGCGTCGATTGGAGGTCTGCAACCCATGTTATGGGCAACAGATCGAAAGAGGTTCAATATTAGGGGGTTCGGGCCCGGTCCGACCCGGCCCGATACCCCTAGGGTCGGCCAGAACCGGGTCGACCTGAACTAGGTTCGGGTCCGGCAAGCTTGGGAGCGGCTCGGTCACTCGGCCGTATTGGTCGAGCGGTGAAGGGGGGGGGGGGGGCGCTACCCCCCGCGTTGACAACCCGCGACCACCATGTGGGGGGCCGCACCTGCTAGCCAACCGGGGGTTACAAACCCCCAGTTTTCCCCATACCGGTCGGCCCGCTCTAGCCGGCCGGCTACTGCCGCCACGGGACTAGCAAGTGCTGGTCCCTCGGTTCCAACGACGGTAGCCCGGAACCGGCCGCCGGTCCCCCTGCTCTGTCGTGGCCCGAAACCGGCCGCGACCTTGGTCCGTCTGGCACAGCGCAATGGTGGCGCACCCCTCCGCTGCGGCCATGCTCCGACCGGGGTGCTTTGGTGATTATCTGACGCGGCGCAACGTTGCCGCATCTTTGGTTCATCTTCAACGGCGCGCCGCGACGGCGCTGCGCATCTCCCCCTTTCCTTAATAATTCCCGAGCGGTGCTTCGACACCGCGTTTCCTTGATCGTGCCGCAACAATATCAAACAACCAACAAGGGAGAGGATGGCCGGCCGTGTTCATGTGGTCTGACCCCCTATCATTATTGCGGTAATAGGCAGATCCAATAGAAAAGAAGAAAGGAAACGAAAGAATTTACGAACAACAATTAAAATAAAACCATACCTCGTCGAATTCGATGAGCGAGGATTCGTCATGGAAAAAGGCGTCGCTGAAGAAGCGTCGCGGAAGGGTAATCATCGCATTGCGGAAGAACCATTGCAGGAGAAGCGTCGTTGGTTTCCGAGGATCTGGGATTCTTCGCGTTCTTCTAGTTTGTCGCGTTCTTTGCGAGGAAGAGAAGTTCTTCAAGAGTCTAATTGAAATCTCTCGTGCCTCTCAACACCACCAGCCTAATAAAAATAAGAGTTTTGTTATTTTTATTTCACAAGTCTTGCATTTTAAAATTCAAAAACGAAAGAAACAATTAAGTGAATTAATTGAAACTCTTAAACTGCCACATTGATGAGTCGTTTCTTAACCAGAATAAATGCAAGGGGTTACTTCATTAAATAGGGGTTGTAGGTGCGTTACTTAATTAAAGGAGGGGGGTTGAAATATGTGAAAGAAACGGTGGGGCTCGTGTGGTCCCCACCTCACAAATATCATACCATGTTGGTATAATATTTTGGGTCCCACATCATCCACTTAACATATGTTAAGAAAAATAAAATAAAAATCAGTTGTACCACTTTGATTTTATTTCTTAACTTAACCCCAAAAATTAAAAACCACACCCGAGCAAATGCAACTCCGGAAAAGATGTTTCTATGCAAATACCGACAATACGATTCCATCGGTGCCCTCAGAATTTGATTCTGAGCACCAGTTCAAATGTTTGAAAAACCCGCTCATTTGTTTACTGAACGTACCCGAGCTAAACTTCAGAAATACATTCCGGGCACACCGGGCCTCGGAATCAGGTGCCGTCAGAAACTGCGTTCTAGTAAAATCTCAAAAAAAATTAAGCAAAAAAAATATCCTTGATTTTTTTGGGGCATTAAATTTCTTCTTCCATGCTTCACTTGGGAAAATTATGGGATGAATTTCTTTAAGGGGGGATGTTTGTAAGAACCGGGACCTTTGTTTCAGATATGGTTTTCCTTTTTTTTGGAGTTTTTATGAAAAGAAGAGTTTCTGTTAATTTTTGAAGTACACGATTTTTACTTCGAGGCCGCGTGAGGACGTGCACTAGCCATGTTCGGGCCACACACATAGTCATGTGGGGTGAAGTGGAGGCCACTTAAAGCATAGTACGGAAAAGCCAAGTATACGCTGTGTACTCCAAATATACATGACGTGTAATTTTTTTTCATGAAACGAATTGGGGTCGTGTCTAATCACAAGAACACCCTTCTAATCCAGCTTATTCGACAGAGGGAATCCAGTACGGTCGTGAATCTCTTCCGAGCACCTATGCCTCTTTCCGTTCTCCAAATCGAACGTCTTAGATTGAGTTGGAACCACAGCGGTAAGCTCCTCCTCCTTCTGGATCATCATTTTCCAATTCCTTCTATTTTGCATGTTATCGTAGGATTATTGTTTTGTGTGTTTTCATAGACCAATGATGTTCTAAGGAGATTCATGCCTCGTGTTTAAATTATATAGATCTAATATCATCAAGGTATGTGGTTTATGACTTTCCGATCGAAGTCTTTGATTATTATGTGTAATTTCCACCAATACCCATGAACGGAGTTTTGAGTGATTACTGTTTTACCTCTACTTTTTTTCTGCCTTTCATGTATGCTTTTATAGAGGTAATTAAGATATTTATAAGGATAATTTATATTCATGGATGTTTTTCCCATGCATTGTTCTATTTACGACCTATTGGTCTTGTTTTACCTTTGGTTATTATACCATTTTTCCATGACTTGTGACTGTACGATGGAGTATTGTTCCCTAACATGCATGTCATGCTATAGAATGGTTAGACAAGTAGTTCTATAGGTTTTTTTGCCCATATATCATTTTTATGCACTAACTTTGCATGGTTCCATGATAAACTGGTGCTATAGACTATAAGAGGATAGACCGAGTGAGCTTCCTAAGAGTGTCGTGGACATTATAGACTATAAGGGATAGACCGAGTGTGCTTCCCAAAGAGTCTTGGATATTATAGACCAAATGAGGATAGACCGAGTGAGATTCTTCCGATATTCTTGAGGCTTATAGAATAAATGTGGGTAAACAGAGTGAGCTTCCTCGTAGAGTCGTTGTTTTGTTTAAATTTTCCTAAAATCATTCCTAGGATATAGGAGGAATTTATAGAGTGAGCTTCCTTATGTGTCTTTGTAAAACATAGGGATATAAGGGGAATTGACTGAGTGAGCTTCCTCAGAGAGTCCCTTGACATTTTGGATATAAGGGGAATTGACCTTGTGTGATTTCCTAGAGAGTCCCTTAAAACCTTAGAAAATAAGGGGAATTGACTGAGTGTGCTTCCTCAGAGAGTCTATAATATCATATGACCAAACCATAGGGGTTAGGATAAGTGTAATTCCCAGAGGGTTTTTGGTACTTATTGGTTAGGACCATAGGGGATGTCCTTGAGTACATATTAGTGGGATTACTGTTTGTGGTTATCTGTTTGCTTCACTTTTTCTTGTTTGACCTATGGGTTGTTAACTGCTGTAGATCATCATGTTTACTTCTTACTATTTACTTTTTACTGTACTATTACCTACAATACACTCACTGACTATTAGACACATATCATTGGGTGATTTTCTACTAGTATTTAATCTCAAACCCTGTTTGGGTAATGCTTTTGGGCCCAAACATATTATATTGCTGCAGGCATAGAGAAGGGAAAGCACCCATCAACTTCTGGTACATGATTGCATTGGATAAGAAGAGCATGGGACCAAGCCGGGGCTTGCTATGGTGAATATTTTCTTATCTAATTTTATTTTACACTTGTTTTAGCATTGTATTCAGCAATGTGACATGTTTGGAAATTTTCTTAGACATATATGTACCATGCGTCATTTGCATATATTTTTCTCTAATTGTTTCTCTATTTAGATTTCTGTTGTTTTCTTTTGTTGGATATAACTACTTCCGCTATTGTATGATAAGTTTATTTTCCCTACGTACAATGCCAATGAGGGAAAATTTTCCACCCTATCAGACCCAAGGCCCTCGCGGATAGTCGGCAGCCTATGGAATTATGGGAAATGATCTTGAGGCCATGTGACCAATAGGGTACGAGGCTCCTCTGGGTTTCTTCCAGAATCAGGGCATTACCCACTACGGGATCGGCCTACCAGTTGAGGACTGATAGGTGCAATGTTGTCCCGCCTGGACACAGCAGTCGCGCCGCATCCAACCCTAGCAGGTCTTGCAGACACGGGGCCCCTCCAGCCTCTAGTAGTGGTCAATTGATCACAACTTGCACTACCCGGGTGGTCCATATGCGGGACTCCATTTCTACATAGTGCGCACCTGGCATAGCAATTCTCACTACCATGGTCTATTGGTCGTGTCCTCATGCCACCCCAGCACATTGACGATCATGTTTTCGTCCTCCTGCATAGTCGGTGAGGACAGCCCACCTCCATAACAGTCGTGGTGCCGTTCGGTGCTACACCCTACATTCATCCGTTGTGGGCCAGTCATTTCTTTCGTTCACCAAAATCACCTCAGCAGTAGTTTCGCACCTACAGTATCTTCCGCAGGCTATTAAAGCTGCTCTGGTGGTATGTTCTCAGACTGTTTGTTCCAAAGTGTCCCTCTGGTCGATGTTATCTCTGATCAGGCCACGAAATCAAACTTCCACTACTTTGAGAATACATACACCAAGAATTAATGATCATATGTAATTGGGCCTTGTTCGTATTGTCATAGGACATCCACGCTAGAGGTTTAATTCCAAGGAGAGGTTCGAGGATTGAATTTCAATAATTTAAATCATAGTTTCAACATGGTATAACAAATCTACATGAAAAATCACCCTCCAGCATAAAAACATGAATCACAGATCAACTTATTTTTTATTTGTTTTGTGTACATAATTTCTAGAAAAAGATAATTGCAGGGAAGCACATTGAAATAAAAATCAAACCCCTAATTCATTGACATTTTATGTCGAAACATTCATCCTTGGGAGTTTAATGTGTCGGCGTCGTCACTTCAGTTCTGTTCTTTATGGGTTTTCAATTTTTGTGGAGTCTCACAGAAATTCTATGCCATTATTCCATAGAGAGGAGATTTGGTGGAGCTTCATTAGATAATACTCCAAGATTTAATTCTATGCCAACCATCGTGTTAGACAATAGATATGAAATTGCATTGAGGCGTTTTAGTTGCAGTGCAACATCACGTCATTATGCGGTTTCATTTTTGAAAATGTATCACTGTACTGCTTCAATAAATTCATCATTACATTCCATGATACTAGCAATTAATGAGCCTCATTAGTGCTCCCATTCTCCACCTCATCACCTCACCATAGCATCATCGTCAACCGCTAAATGAAGGAGAAATAATATAAAATTACTATTTATGTTATTTTATTAATTTTCTAAATAATTATAAAAATTAATTTTTCCATTCACCCCTTGCTAGCTGAAGTTAAGTCCATTAAAATTGAATGTCGAAATTTTTAATTCAATGATATCCTCGGATTTTTGATCAAATCCCATGTTCATAATTTATCAACATCCTCTTGCATGTTTCCTGAATGTACCATAAAAAAGGTCAAATCTCTATTCCAGGCTCTCCGAGCTTCAGAATCATGTGTCGTCAGAGCCCACAGTCTTATAATAATTCTATTTAATAAAAAATAATATGTTACAAAAAATTTTTGAGGCATTAAATTCTCCCTACCATAGGGCTTTATATCCCCAAAATCCAAAATAAAAAACTAATCAAATAGATGGGGAAACTAAGCATAAATCTGGGCTTCCAACTCTAGTTTTCTCACCTATAGATTCCCATTCTAGAACCAAACATACACCCATGGAATGAATCATCCTCAGAGTACCCACTCTTATTGGAACTCTATCTCTAAAGAGATATCCAAAAACATCACCCCATCTTAAATATAATGATCTCCCTAGTTGATGACGTCTGATGGGTCATGCACGTAGCTTTGCAGCTATGACATGTAGAAAACCACAATCACCCAGTAGATCTATGGGGGAAGTGTTAGGAAGTACGCCACCTTTCCAGTTATACCCAGGATCTAAAAGGATATGATAAAAATCGGAGATATCTTGTCTCACTAACCAAATCTTCGTAACTTTCATCTGGGTGACACCATAAGGAAAACTTGGTCTCCCACCATAAGTGCCACGGATCTCCATCTTTAGTAGGTATAAGACTTATTCCTACTCTGGGAAGTCCTCATCCACTCTTGGGTGATCATCACCTTCTCGGTGGTCACTCGTACAGTCCTCAAAACCATGACTGCCGACTCCACTAGGTATGTCCAGCATAAGGGTGATATGCATGGCCCCTCAGACTAGGCCTTGAATGGTTCCATTCCTATGGTAGAGTGGTAGAAGTTATTATATGTAAACTCCACTAGTGGTAGGTGGTCCACCCAACTATGACCAAAGTCATTACACAATCACAATTAATGTCATCTTAGATGTAATTGGTTTTCTCGGTCAAACCATATCTCTGGGTTTGAAAAGTTGTTCTAAATCGTTCTTATGTCCCGAATGCCTCTTGTAATCTCTTCCACAATCGGGATGTAAATTTGGAATCACGATATGAGATGATAGTCCAAGGAAGCCCATGAAGCTACAAAATGTCCTTGATGTAGAGGCATCACAATCCCTCTATCATTCCCTCCTCCAAAATTAGTAGGAAGTGAGCTGACATAGGGAGTTCGTCAATGATCACCCAAATAGATTCATAGAATCTAGACATGCTTGGTAACCCTATTTCATGTTCCATCAGTATACCATCATATTTAAACTATGGTAACTCAAGATTCTGGGTAAATCCAGATAGAACCAGATTCTCAGCATTCACTTGTTGATAGGTGAGTCATCATGAAACAAACTCGGCCACTGATCTTTTTATCCCTAGCCACCAGTACCGATGTCGAATGTCCTGGTACAACTTTTCCACTCTGGGATGTACCACTAAGGATGAATTAGGGAACTACCTCAATTCCTCTCCCAACAACGCCACTGGTACTAAGGTGCGCCCTCTGGAGTGGATGGTGTGCACCCCACCTATCAAAAATCCATCAGGATCTCACCTTAAGGAGAACTGAACACATCAGGCCTAACAATATACATCCCCCATCTATCCCTACCTGACTCACTGTAATAGTGGGGGAGTAACTATCTTCTAATAAAGGTAATATTCTACATTATCATTAACAATGGATAACTACATCGTGGGTAACATCTATGTTCCCTCACTCAACAGCTGGAAAGCGGTCCTCCAACAGAGTGTGTCTGTCACCACATTCTCCTTTCCATGAGTATAGTCTATCTTGAAGTCATATTCCTAGAGGAACACTAGGAATCACTAATTTATAATGTTTAATTCCTTCTTGTTGTTGATATACCTGATAATATAGTGGTCAAAATAAACTCTAAATTGTTCATCCATCATGTATTGTTTCCACATCTTCAATGAAAAGGCCAATTATGGTAACTCCAGTTCATGGGTCACGTAGTTCTACTCATGCTACCCCAACTATCATGAGTCGCACTGGAACATTTCTTGCACCTTCATCTGGAAATAAACCATTCTGGTCCCTGAGGGATCAAAGTAAACTACATACCTAATTCCATCCTCTGGTAGACTAAAGATGGGGGCAATGGGAAATATCTCTGTAACCTCCTAGTAACTCTGCTTACATTTCTGCATCTACAAGAATGGTTTTTCATTCAGTTTTAATGCCAATGAGGTTGTTTCTAATCTCTAGAATTTAGGCACGAACATCCAATAGTAATTATCCAATCCCAAGATGATTTGCACCTTAGTCACTCTCTCCGGTGGCTCCAAATCAAGAACCACCTCTATCATTTTCGGATCCACTATAACTCCTGCCTCTGAGATTACATGTCTATGAAAGTGGACCTCCCGAATCTAGAACTGGAACCTCGAGAGCTTTCCAAAATGCTAGTGCACTTTGACTGTATCCATGATTATTTGTAGATGTGTAGTGTTCTCCTCCTATAACATTGAGTAAACCAAGATGTCAATAATGAAGACCAAGATGAACCAGTCAATGTAAATATGGAATATCATGTTCATGTGGCCAATGAACACTACTAGGGAATTGGTCAAGCCCATAGGCATCACTAGGAATATATTGTTATCATACCTTCACCTGAAGGTTTTCTTCAGTATATATTTTTCCCACACTCGAATCAAGTGATATCCTGATCTGAGATCCATCTTTGAGAACCACTTCTCTCCATTCATTTAGTCGTAGATATCATCAATTCTTAGTAGTGGATACTTGTTCGTCATGGTCACCTGGTTTAGGCATTGTAATTCCATGAACAACCTCAAAATCATGTATGGATTCTTGTAAAAAAAGCACCTAGGATGCTCATTATGAAATGTTGGGCCTTACAAACCCCTTATCCAACAAGTCCTCTTGTTTTACATTCATCTCACAATGCACTATTGTAGCCATATGATATGCCGGTGTGGATATCAGTGTCATCCCAGGGTACATGTCAATGAAAAATTCTACCACCCAATGAGGAGGTAGTCCCGTAACATCCTCATGAAAACCATACTCATACTTGTCCATACCAATTGGGAATCTTGGATTACTCTCATACTGTGCTCCGAGGGTGAGTCTTACCAACTGGTTGGTGATCAGTTGTACCCTCCTTTGAGAGAGCCTATCATATGCTACATGGGTTTCCATCTTGCCGGTTAAAGAAAACCAAGTCCCATATCCACGGAAACACCACACTGTATACCTAAAATAGTTGATCTGGACATGTAATATGAATAACTAGTCCATACAAAAGATGATTTCATAATGGAATCGACGCTACTACTAGGATATCCCATTTGAAGAATTAACCTCCTAGTGTGAGATCACAATACTATTACTAGTGTTTGGTCATCAAGTCATCTCCCATAGGAGTCTCTAGACATAAGGATGAAGGAAGTAGAAATAGCATAATCAATATGCTTCAAACGAGAGACGTGGAATGGAAGAGGTGACAAGCAACATTGTCTAAAATTACTGTAGCTAGGGTTGAGAAGAAACATATCATACCTCATACCAACATTGGAGCACCATGGTCATTAGACTCTACTTTCTGGAGCTGATCTCGCCCTTATTCGTCTTCTACCTGAGGCCGTGGTGGACCACGAGGGGGTGGTGGCAGTAACACCTCAAATTGTCACCCAATGACTGTTACTCATCCATCTCCCCAACCATGCCTACTGCCCAGAAATCCTCATCGCTTGAACCGATATCACTACCTCGGAGTCCCCGAGACCATCAACAAGTCATCTGTATGGTGGGTCGGGCATTCATGTTCCATGTGTCCTTGCCCACCACATGCGAAGCACTGCCTGGCTCTGTGCTCACTCCCCCTTGAATAGGATCCCCACACCACCAACCCTGAGTCCTAGGGTCATAATTTGAATGACCTAGCCACCATGGGAGCATATGTATAATGTTTTATGCTTTCCGAAGACTCTACATCATGGGTTCTACTGGTGGAACTAGCTATTGGCACATGCTCCACCAAAAACCACTCAACAAGAAGGGCTCGATCCAGCACCACGGCCTGGGTAGGGATGATCAGAGACCACAATGATTCCTTGATCTCCTATACGAGTCCCTTCTCAAAGTCTCAAGCCCTAATGAAACGATCTCTCACTATTTCAATGGAGTAGCATGAAATCTCCATGAACCATGCATAGTACTCAACCACAGTCATTTTTCCCTGGTCAAGGTGAAGAAGCTCACAAATACTAATAGAGCGCATAGTCGTAGGGAAAAACACCTCTCGAAAAAGCTGCTCTAAGTCCAACTGAGTGAGGGTTTCCTCTCGTGTGTCTGGTTGGTCATGCTCCACCATCTCCCTATTGATCCTCGTAGGAGGATCACTACCAAGATATACATCTGGTCAGGTGGTGTCCTTACTAAATGAAATACCCACATCATGGCCTCCATGTAACACCCGAGACTTTTATGAGAAATATTTTGTTTTTATGTTATATAAATCATCAAAGGAAGCTTTCACTACACACAACACTAGCTTGGCTTGCTTTACCCACAACCGCAGCCTTCCTCGATAGCTTGCGTCATACGCAATACCGAGTTTCACAAAAAAACGATATACTATTAAAAAATTATTAAAACTAGCTGTTATGAATAGTATTAACTGAATTTTTAATTTTATATAATTTTAATTCAACTTATACATTTTCTAGAATGAGGAATCAAAGCAAAATCAGTTTTTTTGGATAAAAGAATTATTTTTCAAAAAATAAAGTCTTTCCTCCTTTTGATGGCGCACCCACATTAAAGCTAGTTTTTGACATGTTTATAAGTTAAATTTGACAAAATAAAATTCTTCTTTTGAATCAGGGTATAAAAATTTACTTTGGATACATTTTTGATATTTTTCTTATAACTTTCATATTTTGATGAATAGTAAAATTACGATAATTTTTATTTAAAAACAACTTTTTTTCATTGTGATAATTTATATGGATAAATTTCAATATTTATTGGTTTTAAAGTATAAATAGAATATATTTTTACCATTTAATATAATGTATGTCATTAGCATTAATTTCACATTGAATTCATAGGTAAAAAGATTTCAATCTTTGGCAATGTTTTAACTTCTAAAACTCGTCTTCTTAACAACAAGATTTATTATAAATTAATTACTGAAACTTATATTTTTTTAATTTTGAGAAATGGATTCCATATTCATAATCCTTGGTACCAAATTATGTTAATAGGATACTTTTTATTTTTGGGCATTATGAATAGTAACTACGGTAAATTTTATTTACCATAGTTAAAGGTAAATCAGGTAATTAAGGGTAAATATAAGATTATAAAATTACCCTAACACCTACCAAAATCCTACTGGATGACTAAAAGTCGACCCAAATCACCTAAGGGTCGGATTAGATTCATTTAATGGACTTTTTTCCAAGAAAATAATTTAATTATTATTAAAACCAAAGAATGTGACAACATGTCACTTTCTTAAATATTATAAGTATAATAATTTTAATTTAGTGATACATTTCATGTCAATTCGAACATGAATAGTCTACAGAAATCTAATACAATTATCTACATCATAGTAATTTATTTATAATTTTTTGGGATTAAATATTTATCATTTATTATGACACCATAGTGATGTTTAAATTATTTTATTAATTAAAATATCAAATAAGTGATTTTAAAAATAATAAAATAAATATTATATGAACTATTTAATGTGGTCAACTAATTTTCTAGAAACATATGACATTTTATGGATCCATTAAAGCTTTTAGTTCGAGCATATCTTCTGTATATATTTAATTTAAATTCAAATAAATTAATAGTGTCAAAATTGAAACTATTGTTATTTTATAAAAATAACATATTATAAAATTGTTTAAAAAGAACAAAAATATTTAAAATTTATAAATTAAAATTTATATGGTCGAAAATGTCATAAAGTGTCAAATTATGTAATATTCACAACACATATGTAATTATTTATAATAATTTAAAATTTAGAATATTATTACCACAAATAAAATTAAATTGATAAATAAGGATAAATCAAGTTGATAATGTTTAAAATAAATTACTAAAATGTCTAAATTTTATTGGTTGATGAGATTACAACCCTATATCATCTAATCTTCTTATAGGAGTCATTTTGGAAGTTTTCATGTGCGGTTGGGATTTAATATAAACTAATATTTCTTATATTTCCAAAGGTGCCCCTCTCCTCCCTTAAAAAAGGGCACCTCCTCCCTCTCCTCCTCACATCAATTTGAGCCTTCAAGCTCGGCCAAAACATGCCACTTTCTCCTATCCTATTCCCTAGATACATCCTAGGGGACCTGGTCTTCTTCAAAGACCAATTTTAGTGCCCTAAAAGGAGGTCTCAAAGAAGCACCTCAAATAAGAGGTAATGCCTGTTACCGATTCTTTCATATTTATTTCTTCTACCACTTCTTCTTCTTTAGTTGTTTAATTATAAGGTAATAACATAAGTATCACTAATATAATGATATGTTATTATAAATATGAAACAACCCTATTTCACCTCGTATCCATCCTACGGAAAACGAAATCACCGCGCATGCATACGTACGGAATACCGTCTCCACGCCATGGTGTAATTTATTTTCCACCACCACCTTACTTGGATGGGTATAAGGGTGAAAGTAATGATTATATATGATTATTGTAAAGTGATATTGATTCTGAAATAGTATACATACACTCCAATACAATTCCACGATCATCGGAATGATATCATCGCCTGTGCGTACGTACGGAATACCGTCTCCATGATGTGATGTGACTCATTCTACATGATCTTCATTGCATAATGATTATATAAATTAATTGAATGAATGAATATGATATATATTACACTAATAACATTCTGGAAATGATTTATCTATAACCTAAAGAGAAGAATAAGAATTTATTTGACAAAACACGCATACGAACAAAAAGTAATAAACACTCAAATAACAAGTTGTAATGAAATATTACTAATAAGAAGCTATTAATATGACCATATATGATATCATAACAATAAGTATGATTCTGGAATGAGTCAATGACATTATTTAAATCATTGTACATGAGGTTCTGACACTTACGAAGATAATCGGACCTAAGGTAAGGGATAATTTTGCAAATCTCATTTTTATCCGAGATTGTCTATACTTCGAAATTTACGGGGTTGTATTTTATCATCCACATACATGTTTCCACAATAAGTAATATTATTTCCATCCACCTACAATTTTTTAAATCCAAATTTACCCTTCGGTGAGTTTTTAGTAAATGATCTGAAAGGATGCTTTTGTCGTTTTTCGTACGAGGTACTTTTTGACTTTTCTGACAAAAGAACGAGAAGAATGTTTTTTTAAATTATACAGAATGAATGGATTTTTAAAACATTATTTCCAAGAAACTTCATTTAATGGTTTTATTGTTTATTTTTAATCAACTTCTTTTAGTTTAGAATTGTATGACATGTTTAGAAAGGAAAAGTGTTTTTGAAATAGAATGGATATTTTCCTCAAGAATGGAGTTCAAGTGTTTTATCAAAATTATTTTCCATCTAAGATAATAAAGGGTTCTGTTTCTATCCCTATTATTACATTGATTTGATTATGTTGTGATGGAATTATTTTTTTGAATTCCTTTATCTTATATGAATTTTTTTATGATTTCATGATGTTTAAGTATCCCATTTTTATTACATGGTTTATGCTATGATGTATGGTTTATGATTTTGTGGCACACATAAGAATAGTATCATAATGAGATGGGTGGGTCCTATATCTCCCTCCAATGCATTGGGTAAAGATTTTATATCTCATGAGATAGACATGGCTAGAACAGCATGTTATACCAGTTCAGTGAAACAGGACTGAAACGAGGAGTGAACTCGGTTCAGAAATGGACTTTGTCCACTAAGATAGTCTTGGCAATGAGTCCTGACTAATAAGAAATGATTCTCAATGATTATGTGTGTATGACACAACGTTTCATGTTTTATGTTATGATTATTGGGATTACATTTCACTACTATGATTTATACCCTGTTATGAAATTGTGATTTCTTTTGCAGGTTAAGATTTCCAAAAGTTATGTTCTTATATATATGATGTTATTGATATATATTTTGTTTACCATTACTGAGCATTTGAGCTCACCCTTTTGTATGTTTTCTTTCCCCAGGACAGGAAGACGGTTATTAAGTATGATATACCAAAAGGAACTACAGATATGATTAAATAAATGGGAGACAATGTAGACGCTTTATGAACTAGTTGTTTATGCTTCCCAGTTTCTAAAGACACTATACCTATACAGTCTTTTCCTGGTTTTGTTATAAGTTGTAATAAGTGTGCTTCAATTCTGAAGTAATAACAATGTGTGTAAAGTATGGGTTGTTATAGTTGGTATAAGAGGAAAGGTACAGTCAACCTTTGGAAACTTGGATGTGAAAGCCTTAGTAAGAATCCTAAGGATATGTCTAAGCATAGAACACAATCTTAGTGTTTTATAAATGGCCATGAATAACCTAGGATACAACCTTAAGTGTGAAATTTTATTCTTAATTATGTGGTTTTACTAGTATACTTAGTGTTTCTCACACTATTCTTCTTGGTTTTAGTCAATGGATGGAACCCGAAGGAACCATGTTAATGCGGAATGCGACGGGCAATGCAATGATTGTCCCCCTGAGCAACCAAATGTTATGGGAGTTGGAATGCAAAATCTTGTAGCCATTCTCACACAACTTTCTCAAGATATGAATCATGTAGGGCTTTTAAACGAGCAAAGGATGGAGAAACATTCTATTGAATCCTTCTTGAGACAACGTCCACCTTCATTCAACGGGTCTACTGATCCATTAGTTACTGAACAATGGATTAGTACTTCTGAAAAGATATTTTCAGTTCTTCAATGTTCTGAACATGATAAAGTCATCTTAGCAGTGTATCGTTTGGAAGGTGATGTCAATCAATGGTGGAATGTTATTAAGAATACAAGGCAAAGGGATGAAATTGATTCCATGGAATGGGACGAGTTCAAGAAAATATTTTTCAATAAGTACTTCCCTTATATTCTCCAAACAAAGATGGAGAATGAGTTTCTTGAACTAAAGAAAAAGGATGATGAATCTGTTGGTACCTATGAAGCAAATTTTACAAGACTTGCAAGGTACGCTTCTGTTATTATTATCCAACCTGAGGGTAAGATTGATTGATTATTTAGTAGATTAAAAATAAGTCTTCGAAGGGCATTAGCCATAAGGGACTTCAATAGCTATTAGGAAATCATTCGATGTGCTCTCAAAGTCGAGATGATGATTTGAGTAACCCATCAGTCATATGGGTTTGATAAGAAGAGGAAAATGGAATTAAATGGAAAATATAATGAGAAAACTGAAAAGAAGATGAGATTTCCCTTATGCTCAAAGTGTGGAAAGAAACCTGAGGGGAGTTGTCTTAAATGGACATGTAAATGTTTCAAATGTGGAAAGGAAGGTCATAGGGCATTTGAATTCCGCAATGATGGGAAGAAGTTGTCTAATGATGAAAACAAAGGAAGGGATACATAGAATGAACCTACTACACATCAATGTTTCAGGTGCAAGGAGATGGGGCATTATGCCAATCAATTCCCAAATCCAATGGTTGATGATGATGGTCGACGTCAACAAACTCTTAAGGCTAAAGACACAGGAACGTCACATGCAATTTCAATCTGTGATGTGGAGTATGCTAACGATGTGGTGAAAGGTACACTTACCATCCACTCTAAAGTAGAAAATATTTTATTTCATTCTGGATCTACCAACTCTTTTATTTCTGATGAATTTTCTAAGCATATCACCGTATTACATCAATAATTAGATGTTGAGTTAGCTGTGACAACCCCTAATGGCACAACAGTCGCATCAAAAGTTTATAATTCTTCTCCGATCGATGTTTGTGGGAAAGTGCTTCCTGAAAATCTTGTGATCCTTCCTATAGTGGAATTTGATGTGATTTTTGGCATGGATTGGCTTTCTTTATATGAAGCTCATATCAATTTCCAAATAAGGGAAGTCACATATCATATTCCAGATCAATCTATGATCGTCTATCAATGCAAGGATGATCATAACCTTCCAGTGGAAATTTTGTCCATCTTATGGGTCTTGATTCCACTAAATGAAGGTTATTTATCTCAAATGGTTGGTGAGAAACTCACGATTAAGAATATTCCCATTGTACGAGAGTTTGGTGATTTTGTTCCGGAGTAATTACCGGGTCTTCCACCAAATTGTGAAGTTGAGTTTTCAATAGAACTCGTACCGGGTGCTTTGCCTTTTTCAAAAACACCTTATAGAATGGCCCCAATTGAGTTTCAGGAATTGAAGAAGCAACTCTAAGAGAATCATAATAAGGGGTTCATACGCCCTAGTGTTTCACCATGGGGAGCACGTGTTCTATTTGTTAAGAAGAAAGATGGATCAATGAGAATCTACATTTATTAATGAGAACTTATCAAGCTCACTATCAAGAAGAAATATCCTCTCCCACGCATTGATGACTTATTTGACCAACTACACGGAGCTCAATACTTTTCCAAAATTGATCTTCATTCAGGGTATCATCAATTAAGTGTCAAAAGGGAGGATATACCAAATACAGCTTTCCGTACAAGGTATGGACACTATGAATTTATAGTGATGCCTTTTGGTCTTACTAATTCCCCTGCTATCTTCATGGATCTGATGAATAGAGTCTTTAGAGACTGTCTTGATCAATTTGTGGTAGACTTTATAGACGATATACTTGTCTATTCAAAGAGCAAGGAAGAACATGAAGATCACTTAGGATTATATTGAAGACACTGATAAAGGATAAAATTTATACCAAATTTACAAAGTGTGAGTTTTGGCTTCAAAAAGTTTCATTTTTTGGGTCACATAATCTCAAAAGAGGGGATATATTTGGATCCAGTAAAAATAGAGGTTATAGAAAGATGGTCGAGACCAACAACAATAACTGAGATACGAAGTTTTCTTGGTTTGGCTGGATACTATCGACGTTTGGTGAAAGATTTTTCATGATTATCTAATCCACCCACCAAGTTGACTCAGAAAGGAGTTAAGTTTGTTTGGACGGAGGAATGTGAAGAGAATTTCAAGGAGTTGAAAAGAAGGTTATCCAGTGCACCTGTGCTCACACTGCCTTGTAGTAGAGAAAGGTTTGTGATCTACAGTGATGCATCGAAGAAGGGATTGGGGTGTGTTCTTATGCAAAATGATATGGTGATAGCTTATGCCTCACTACAATTGAAAATACAAGAGCAAAATTACCCAACTCATGATTTGGAGTTAGCTGCAGTAATCGTTGCACTAAAGATTTGGTGGTATTATCTTTATGGAGAAAGGTGTGACATTTATACTGATCATAAAATTTTAAAGTATATTTTCAAACAAAAGGAGATGAATATGCGCCAAAGAAGATGGTTGGAGCTGATTAAGGATTACGACTGCTCAATCCATTACCACCCTGGGAAAGCAGACAAGGTGGCAGATGCATTAAGTCGAAAAGACCATTCTAGTTAATCCATGATGAGGATCACAAAAGATCCAATATTTATGGATTTACAAAAGACGGATCTTTTAATTATAATGAAAGGGGAAAATTCATTTATTTGTCAAATGAATGTTCAACAATCTATACATGTGAAGATTAAAGAGGCACAAAATGAAGATGTCGAGTTACAAAAGAAGGTGAGAAATGATCCTGAATTCAACCTTAATTGTGATGGTATAATAAAGTTCAGGAATCGGGTTTGTGTTCCTCCCATCCCCGAATTAAAGAAGGAGCTGCTAGATGAGGCTCATAGTTCATCATTCTCCATTAATCCTGGAAGAACTAAGATATATAGGGCCCTGAAAGAGTACTTGTAGTGGGATGACATGAAAAGAGATGTCGCTGAATATGTCTCTCGATGCTTGGTTTGTCAGTAAGTTAAAGATGAGAGACAGAAGTCTAAGGGGATTTTACAACCATTACCCATACCCGAATGGAAATGGGAAAACATCACAATGGACTTTGTCACCGGACTTCCTAAAACAACCAAAGGTAGTAATGCTATCTGGTTCATAGTTGATCGTCTTACAATGTCTGCACAGTTCATCGCTATTAGAGAGGATTTCTCTCTGAATCAGCTTTGCCAGGATATATGTGAAGCAAGTGGTAAAATTTCATGGAGTACCACTTTCTATTATATCTGATCAGGATCCGAGGTTTACCTCAAAGTTCTGGAGAAGTCTTCATCATACTCTGGATACAGAGTTGAGTTTCAGCACTCCTTATCATCCTTAGACAGACGGTCAGTCTGAGAGAACAATTCAAACTCTAGAAGATATGTTGAGAGCTTGCTCTATGGATTTCAAAGGAGGTTGGGATCAACACCTACCTTTGGTGGAATTTTCTTATAATAATAGATTTCACTCCAGTATTCAGATGTCTCCTTATGAAGCTCTCTATGGAACGAAAGGCAGGACTGCAACATGCTGGGATGAAGTTGGGGAAAGAAAGCTATTAGGACCTGATCTTGTTGATGAGATAGAAGAAAAGGTCCGATCTATTCAACAACATATAAGAGCAGCTCAGAGTCGACAGAAAAGTTATGCTGACAACCGACGAAAAGACCTAGAGTTTGAAGTGGGTGATAAAGTGTTCTTACGAATATCTCCCTGGAAGAGGGTCATGAGATCTGGAAAGAAGGGGAAGTTGATTCCTAGATATATCGGTCCTTTTGAAATACTAGATCGTGTTGAAAAGGTAGCTTACCAATTGGGGCTTCCACCGAATCTCTCTCATGTTCACGATGTGTTCCACGTATCTCTCCTGAGAAAGTACATACCTAATCCATCACATGTACTCAGCTCAGAAGTTGTACCGCTGGAGCAAGGTCTTTCTTATGAAGAACAATCGATAGAGATTCTAGATCATAGTGAAAAAGTCCTACGGAACAAGACCACTCGCTTGGTGAATGTTTTATGGAGAAACCACCGACTTGAAGAAGCTACACGTGAGCTTGAGGATATGATGAGGGAGAGGTGTCCTCATCTGTTTGTTACAAAGTGACGAATTTCAAGGGAGAAATTCATTTTACGGGGGGTAGAATGTAACACCCGAGACTTTTATGAGAAATATTTTGTTTTTATGTTATATAAATCATCAAATGAATCTTTCACTACCCACAACACTAGCTTGGCTTGCTTTACACGCAACCACGTCCTTCCTCGATAGCTTGCGTCGTACGCAATACCGAGTTTCACTAAACAACAATATGCTATTAAAAAATTATTAAAACTCACCATTATGAATAGTATTAACTGAATTTTTTATTTTATAACATATTAATTCAACTTATACATTTTATAGAATGAGTTATAAAAGCATAATCAGTTTTTATGGATAAAAGAAGTATTTTTCAAAAAATACAGTTTTGCCGCCTTTTGATGGTGCACCCACATTAAAGCTAGTTTTTGACATGTTTATAAGTTAAATATGACAAAATAATATTGTTCTTTTGAATCAGGGTATAAAAATTTACTTTGGATAAATTTTTGATATTTTTCTGATAACATTCAAATTTTGATTAATAGTAAAAATACGATAATTTTTAATTAAAAACAACTTTTTTTAATTGAGATAATTTTTATGGATAAATTATAATATTGAATGGTTTTAAAGTACAAATAGAATATATTTTTACCATTTAATATAATTTATGTCATTAGCATTAATTTCACATTTATTCATAGGTAAAAGCATTTCAATCTTTGGCGATGTTTTAACTTCTAAAACCCGTTTTCTTAACAATGGGATTTATTTTAAATTAATTACTACAACTTATATATTTTTAATTTTGAAAAATGGATTCCATATTCAGAATCAGTGGGTCTAAATTATGTTAATAGGCTACTTTTTATTTTTGGGAATTATGAATAGTAACTACGATAAATTTTATTTACAATAGATAAAGGTAAATCGGGTAATTAAGGATAAATATTAGTTTATAAAATTACCCTAACACCTTCCAAAATCTTATTGGATGAATAAAAGACGACCCATATCACCTAAGGGTCGGATTAGATTCATTTAATGGACTTTTTTCCATGAATATAATTTAATTATTATTAAAACCAAAAAATGTGACAACATGTCACTTTCTTAAATCTTATAAGTATTATAATTTTAATTTAGTGATAAACATCATGAAACATCGAACATGAATTGTTTCCAGAAATCTAATAAAAGTATATACATCATAGGAATTTATTAAGAATTCTTTAGGGATTAAATAATAATCATTTATTATAACACAATAGTGATGTTTAAATTATTTTATTAATTAAAATATCAAATAAATGATTTTAAAAATAATAAAATAAATATTATATGAACTATTTAATGTTCTCCAATAATTTTATAGATACATATGAAATTTTATAGATCTATTAAATCTTTTATTTCGAACACATCTTCTGTATATATTTTATTTAAATTCAAATAAATTAATAGTGTCAAAATTGACACTATTGTTATTTTATAAAAATATCATATTATAATATTGTTTAAAACGAACAAAAAAATTTAAAACTTATAAATTAAAATTTATATGGTCGAAAATGTCATAAAGTGTCAAATTATGGAAAATTAAACACACATATTTAATTATTTATAATAATTTAATATTTAGAGTATTATTACCACAAATAAAATTAAATTGATAAATAAGGATAAATCAAGTTGATAATGTTTAAAATAAATTACTAACATGTCTAAATTTTATTTATTGATGAGATTACAACCTTGTCTAATATAATAATCGGATATGAGTCATTTTGGATGTTTTTATGTGGGGTTGGGATTTAATATAAACTAATATTTCTTATATTTTCAAAGGTGCCCCTCTCCTCCCTTATAAAAGGGAACCTCCTCCCTCTCCTCATCACACCAATTTGAGCCTTCAAGCTCGTCCAAACCACGCCAATTTCTACTCTCCACTTCCCTAGAGACATCCTAGAGGTCCTGGTCTTTTTCAAAGATAAATTTTATTTCCCTAAAAGGAGGTCTCAAAGAAGCGCCCCAAAGAAGAGGTAATGCCCGTTACCGATTCTTTCATCTTTATTTCTTCTTCCACTTATTTTTCTTTAGATGTTTCATTATGAGGTAATAACATCAGTATCACTAATATACTTATATGTTAATATAAATATTAAACAACCCTATTTCACCTATTATCCATCCTACAGAAAATGAAATCACCGTGTGTGCGTACGTACGGAATACCGTCTCCACGTCGTGGTGTAATCTATTTTCCACCACCACCTTACTTGGATGGGTATAAGGGTGAAAGTAATGAATATATATGATTATTGTAAAGTTTTATTGATTCTGAAATTGTATACATACACTCCAATACAATTCCATGATCATGGGAATGATATCATCGCCCGTGCGTACGTACGGAATACCGTCTCCACGATGTGATGCGACTCATTCTACATGATCTTCATTGCATAATGATTATATAAATGAATTGAATGAATTAATATGATATATATTACACTAATAAAATTATGGAAATGAGTTATCTATAACCTAAAGATAAGAATAAGAATTTATTCGACAAAACACACATAAGAACAAAAAGTAACAAACACCTGAATAACAAGTTGTAATGAAATATTACTAATTAGAAGCTAAGAATACGACCATATATGATATCACAACAATAAGTATGATTCTGGAATAAGTAAATAACATTATTTAAATCATTATACAGGAGTTTTAGACACTTAAGAAGAAAATCAGACCTAAGGTAAGGAATAATTTTGAAAATCTCATTTTTATCGGAGATTGTCTATACTTTGAAATTTACTGGGGTTTATTTTATCATCCAAATCCATGTTTCCTCAATATGTAATATTATTTCCATTAAACTAAAATTTTTTTAAATCCAATTTTACCCTTCGTTGAGTTTTTAGTAAAAGATATTAAATGAATCTTTTGTCGTTTTTCGTACAAGGCACTTATTGACTTTTCCGAAAAAAGTACAAGAAGAATGTTTTTTTAATTATACGGCATGAATGGATTTTTAAAACATTATTTCCAAGAAGCTTCCTTTACAAGTTTTCAAGTTTATTTTTAATAAACTTCTTTTAGTTAAGAATTGTATGACATGTTAAGAAAGGAATAGTGTTTTTGAAGTAGAAAGGATATTTTCCTCAAGAATGGTGTTCAAGTGTTTTATCAAAATTATTTTCCATCTAAGATAATAAAGGGTTCTGTTTCTATCCCTATTATTACATTGATTTGATTTTTTTTTGATATAATTATTTTTATTAATTCCTTTATCTTATATGAATTGTTTTATGATTTTATGATGTTTAAGAATCCAATTTTTATTACATGGGTTATGCTATGATGTATGGTTTATGATTTTGTGGCACACATAAGAATGGTATCATTATGAGATGGGTGGGACCTATATCTCCCTCCAATGCACTGGGTAAAGATTTTATATCTCATGAGATAGACATGGCTGGAATGGCAGGTTATACCGGTTCAGTGAAACAGGACTGAAACGAGGAGTGAACTCGGTTCAGAAATGGACTTTGTCCACTAAGATAGTCTTTGAAATGAGTCTTGACTAATAAGAAATGATTCTCAATGATTATGTGTGTATGCCACAAATCTTCATGTTTGATGTTATGATTATTGGGATTACATTTCACTACTATGATTTATCCCATGTTATGAAATTATTATTTCTTTTGCAGGGTACGATTTCCAAAAGTTATGTTCTTATGTATATGATGTGATTGATATTTCTTTTGTTTACCCTTACTGAGCATTTGAGCTCACCCTTTTGTATGTTTTCTTTCCCCAGGTCTGGAAGAAGGTTATTAAGTATGATATGCCAAAATGAACTATAGATATGAAGAAATAAATGGTAGACAGTGTAGACGCTTTATGAACTAGTTGTTTATGATTCCCAGTTTCTATAGACACTATACATATACGGTCCTTTCTTGGTTTTGTTATATGTTGTAATAAGTGTGCTTCAATTCTAAAGTAATAAAAATGTATGTAAAGTATGGGTCTTTATACTCCATCATGTCCTCAGTGACCTAATGATCCATCTCTCCCTTGAACATGGGAGGTCTCTGTGGCTGAAACTATTGTAGCACACTGAGCCTACCATGGTCATCTGACGGAACCACAGGTGAATGATGATGACAATTGGGTTGTGGTATCATTGGTTCATATCCCAATGTGTATATGTCACGAAATGGTCCCTGATTGGACATGTTGTCTCTAGGCCCTCTATCCTCATGATCACATATCGGGATCCTAAGTGGTCATCCATGTGGTTGCATCTTGAAATAGAAAATGATGTAACACAGTTACAAGGTCATACCCGGTGAGTTTACTTTTTTTCAAATTACATTAGGATACACTTATACAACCAATGTTTTCATGTATGGAGATGAAAATAAAAATTCACTGGAACTTGTATCTGGACATGTTAGTCGCTGCACCAATAATGAACTCCTCGATTTTGAATGTCAGACTTGCAACCACTAAGATTGATTCACCAAAAAATAACACAAACTCCCATTAATTATGGTTGGATAAACCACGCTTTGAAACCACTTGTTCACAACCCGTCCCTCTGGGCCTGTTCCATTACTACCCCATGCCCACCTCTCGACGGATATGTGATATCAAATATTTCCAAAATCATTAACCTAAAAATGGGATGCATTTTACTGAGTACCTATACACACAAACATGCCCAACAATGTCCCAATACCCTGAAGGGGAAAATCAAGTATACTAAAACATTACTGAGTAAAAATTATAGATAAATGTGAGTGGGACGTAATACAATCCCATCAAATGAACTGAAACATCAAAGTAGAATAATTCACTCTAATGGTCATCCATAGAAAACCCCACCTGATTGAAAGAGTAGTGAAGATACTGGAATATGAAGTGGTATTTCATGTATGTCGGGTCCTACTTGGCCCCACCAAGTCCTAGGCTTCAAATTCCACCGTCGTATTGTCTGTCAGTCCCGTCCCCCTGGGAACCTCTGCCAAAATTTCAATAGTCTACACCAAACACAACACATGCGGGAAAATCCCAAGAAGGGGTGAGTATAAAAATACTTAGTAGGGACCCTGAGACCAAAAGGAAATACCACACAGTAATCCTAATTTATATTACGAACCACAAGATAACTCACACCATTTATATTTTCGGGTAGTGAGAGTAGTATCATCAATCATATCATCGAACACATAGGATGATGTAGAACTCATCCTCTATCGAGTACAGTGGAAATTCAAGGTCACACAGAGCCACTTCGCACTAACCATGTACTACTGAGGTACTAATCCCAGATGGGTACTATGGGTTTGTAGGTTAACATAGAGTTGCTCCCTATTTGGGTCATGGCGGGTCACAATGAGACACATCCCATTGTGGCTGAGATGAAGTACTAATCATGTGGAGTACAATTCATCTATTCGGTAACACAGAGTCACTCCAAACCATGGGTCTACTTTGTCACACAGAGAAACATCCCACTGGGTCATTGTTGAACAGTCCATAGGTCTTAGCCAACTGTTGGGTTCCATATGTAGCATACTTGGAAGAACCATTATACATGCCATTATTCGAATCCTTATGTTAATGAAAGTCACCAAAAAGGTATTACAAAATATATTCCTCATAAATAGATTCCCAAAAATGAAAACGGCCCATCAATCTGACACACGGTATGTACGATACGTGTGTTTTAGTCAATAAGGGCATACATGCTACAGGGCCCGGTCCGACCCAATAGGACCAAACCATCCATCCCAGACCAAGTTCCTACAAACCCTGATTCATTTATATGGACTTGACCAAACCTGGATCATGCGATGTTAGCCTTGTCTGACTTGTCCAGTGGGGTAGCCCCAATAAGCCTCGCTGGACCCGACCCGGTTTGGCCAGGGGTTCAGCCCGCTGGGTCACCAGGTGACACGGTCTAGTCTGGCCTGGCCCAATGTGTGCTGGTCCAACAAACTAGCATTGGTCCGATCCAAATGGAACGGGACTGGCCCTCCAGCATGGGTCTAGCCCACTGGTGTGGGTCTAGCACACTGGGTGTATGACCAGCCAGATGGGAGCTCGACCCGCTAGCTATGGACGGGGCACTGGAGTGGCTGGTGATGTGTTGTCTCGTTCAGAGAAAGTAGTCCCGCCATGTCCTTCCCCAGCTATCCATGTGAATGTCGCCCCACTCCAGAATCTAGACATGGTCGATAGACCACGACTTGCACCACCTGGGTGGCCTGGATGTGGGCCACCAACTCTACGAGGCTCCCACCTGGGGCCACGATTCCTACCAACATAGTTTTCACAATATCATTTTGCGCTACCCCCTTCCTGCATCCAGCATGGTCAGGCCATTCCATCAGATGTGCCTCAACCGAGGAACCTTCCGAGGTCTAATAGAGTTTCTCTAGTGATCCTTTATCTGAACCATCAGAGCCAAAGTGTCGCTCGGGGCACCGATATCCCTAAACAGGCCGCAAAATCAGACCACCCCCAATTCGACTATGCAGCCTCCATGAATGCAGTTATGGAGGTTCTCTGGCCCCATCCTTGTTATCCTGAGCCCTAGTTATTTCAGTTTTAAATCAAGGTCAATTCACAGGGATTTATGTTCAATCGTTTCATGCATTGAATGATTCCATAATATTAATCGCGATGAAAATTCACCATATCGCCTAAATGCATGAATCATATTTAAACTTGTTCATGAGTTGTTATGTTTTCATCGATTATCGAAATGGAAAAGGTTGGGGAATAAATTTTGAATAAAAAATAAAACCCCTACTTTTTTTATGTTCCATTCCAAAACATTTGTCCCTGGTTGTTCAAGGAATCGTCATCGTAACTTCTTCCCTGTTCTTCGAGGTTCATTGAAGTCAGTGGAGTCTCGCTGATGTTTTTAATCATTTGGCATTAGAGAAGAGATTATCTGGAGTATTTATAGAGAATCCAAAAATATTTAATTCCCCACCCACCAATGCATTAGAAAATAAAAAGTAAATAATGTCACATCATTTCAGTTACACGATGATGTCAGGTGGTTAGACTATTTCATTTGTGAAATAATGTCTCTGGTATGCTTCGATTATTACATCGTTACACTACATGATACGAGAAATTAATTAACCCAGTTAAAGTGGATTTTCGGTGCCTCATCACTAAAAAGTAGAATTTATGTCCTCCACTCAATATATGATAATGAATATAAAATAAATTTTTATGTTTTATTATTATTTTTCTTGAAAATTACGAAAATAATATTTTCTGTTCGGCCCTTGATGGCAGAAGTTAAGTCAATTATAGGTGAATCCTGATGTTATGAATTCAATGTTTTATTATAGATTAGATTTGAGAAATGGTTCAAAATTTAGAACAACTCGCTCTCTATTTTATTGAATGTACATTAAAAATAGTTTGATATTCCGTTCCCCGTTCTACGAGCCTTGGAATCACGTGCTGTAAGAGCGAACAACCTCATAATAATTCCACGAAACAATTCATAAAATTTCCAAGACATTACAATAACTTCCCATGTCACTATATACCATAACTACACACATCCTATAATCCTTTAAATTTTAATAAATCTTTCATAGAAATGTTTTTTCACAAAACCTATTGAATTTTTCCATATTAGTGGTATTGTTCTTAACTATGATTTTTATTTTATTTCTTCTCCAACATCATTAAAATATTTTTTAATTGGGATTATATAATAACATAACTATAATACATGTACATAAATGTTATTATACTAAATAAATTACATCTAACCATCTCCAATAGCATTAAATGTTAATCAAAAACATTGATCTGGTGTGTGGAGGGCATCCACTTTACAAACTGATATAATATGATTTCTATCTCTACTTCTCTTAAATATATATAATGATGAGTATAATTTATATATGTTATATTTATGATATAATTATATATATTTAGTCATAATATCAAATATAACATATTTATTTCTATCCCATTTTGAATAATATAATTATGGTTTTGTGTATATAGAACAACTGCTTCACAAAGTGATAGGGATTTATTTATCATGAAATCCTTACAATGATGGAAATAAAGGTTATATTTTTTCAATATATGATATATATATATATATATCTATCTGTGTGAATTTTTATTTTTTATGTAATATTAATATACCATTCAATTTCCTAACCATTCACCCAAAAAAGAAAAGATAATATAGATAATGAAATATTATAAATGAATGTGTAATAAGATATAAAAGATATATCATAAATGATATTATAAATATTAATATGTTACATATATATATTGAAATAATTATAATAATAACTATGATATAGGTAAAAAAATGTGAAACTAATGTAATGTCATGGCTAAGAGGTTTGTCAACTCAATTTCAATTTATTAGGTTATACAAGTACACACTTGATTGTACTATGCCAATATTACATGTGAAATTTATTATTGTTTCTTTTTTTATTTCTAATTTTATTTTTTTATTGATATAACATTTGACACATAATCACCACATTTATTTAGATTCATATCAATGATATGAACTTTTTACAGTTTTCAAATTTCTCTTATTCTTCCTTATGATGTATTATATATTAACTGCATTTTTCCATTATAAGGAATATATAGTGAACATTTTTTATTTTTAATAATGAATATTTTTATCATCATGGTTTTATATATTTCATTATTAGTTATTCCATTCATGGGGCTTATGATTCAAGATGTTACCTAAGTGAGACTTATTTATTTTAAAGTCTCATCATTTATCATGATTGCTTATGATTAAATTTCAAATGATAAAATATATTGATATATCACTATTGAAACAAAAGTATTTTATTCTCCTAAATTTATTCATGAAAATTTAAAGAAATTTTTCCTTTATAATATAATAGGAACATATATTTATTTTGAAAATGTTTTTAAGAAAATATATCTTCATTTATCTTTTAATGTGATGAACAATTTTCATTAGAGTCCATGGTATGTAAAAATATTTTCACAAAATAATTTAATATAAATTTTAAAATAATATTTAACTACTATTCTGTTTAATATCAAAAAATGATAAAAAAATATACTTCTTAGTTTCCAAACAAGGAATAGTTTTTACATTTTATAGAAAGATATGAATGGAATTGATATTTTGAAAAAGTATTCATCATGAAAATAACAGTTTCAACATCATAAACACTAAATGTTTTATTGACCAATTTTTATATTTAATGGGTTAATTTTGAGATAAGAATAATTTAATTCATGGTAATGTAAATATTATATGTATTTTATAAAATAAATCAAATGATCTTTTACTCAATAAATATTCATAGTGATCTTTTAATATAAACTTTATTCTATGAAATCAACCTTTCTTGTTACACAAAGTGTAAAGTTTATTATAATCAATAGTATTTTTAATAATTTCATAAACAAAAACTTCCAATGATGTTATAAATTGTGTTTAAATTATATATTTGTGTCACTAAAATATATTCTGAGTTAGTTCCCCCATCATTGATAGGGTATAAATTGTCAAAGGTTATTTTCTCAAATTATATCAATAGGATGTTTCCATTGATTATAATAATTTTAAATATTAGGAAACCCATTTTCATTCGATAAAAATTTATTATATTATGCATTATGATAAACATCCATTGTGTTGAAAACAACAAATATGAATATGTTATTATGGGATAATCAAGATAATGATCCATTGGGTTGGGTAATGATATAGTTTCATGATAAGTAATGTATGTTGTTTGGGGGTAATTATAATTTGTTATTGGACAATTTCGATAATGTGATATTTTCTAGGATGATATCCATGAATCATGATAATGTCCTGCTTCTGGGTTTCTGCCAAATTTCTAATGCTGACATGAATTATTAATCTATGTTCTTTATGTTATGTTTCTATAAAATTTAACATGATCCATATATTTATTCTATTTGGATATAACTTTTTACAAACACAACATGTTTCATTATAAATGGTATTCCCTTACACATACATTATATTAAATATTTTTCTATGTATTCCACATGTTTTCCCGTTTATTTTAGGTCCTGGAATGAGGATATGATTATTTCAATCGAGTATGTAAGGAAAATATTTTTCTTTTATAGTCTTTTATTTATTTATAATCAACCATTTATTCCTTTGAAAAAAACAATGAGTAAAGATATATATTTATAGAAATCAAGTAATAATGATTATAATAGTCATGATTCATTAATGTGGGTTCCATAAAAATGTATTAGTAATCTGCTAGAACTAATATGAGAATATTATAGTGAGAAAATAATGTATAAGTGTGTGGATAATTATATGGGTGTGTACATATATAGTAAAATATCCATGAAATTTGATGAATTTTAGACTGAGTTGTTCCTAAGTATTGGCATACCTAATTGGATACTACCTATAGATGTGGTTCTATAAAAGTTTTACATATGGATAATATCATGGAAAATGAGGTTTCAAACATGACTATATCATTTTTGGGTATACAAAAGTGGTCCTTAATTAGAACCTTTCTTAACTCCCATGTAATATTTTCATTGTAAATTCACAGACTCATTACAATATATCAAAAAGAATTTGAATAGATAATTAAAATAAATATCCTTGGATAAACCTATGGTGTGTTGTATTTAAATAATGGTGTAATTATTTAGGCATCATATAAATAAATTTTCATTATTCTCTGGTTTCCCACTATGATTTCTATTTCACATATTATTCTATGTGGTTTTAGTAAATGGATAGAATTGTGAGGAATATTGTTTGCACTGTAAATGATGGATAGTTAGCTGATAATGGGAAAAATGATTTTATAATTAGTAGAGGAAAATAGATTTTGGTTATTATAGTCATTTAGAGTATTATATTATTCACAGTTTTTACATCAGTGAAAAAAATTAAAGGATGGTGGACTTTTATTTATGTTCATTTGGTAATGATCAAAGAATCAATAAGATGGAAATTCCAATATGTCATGTTGGATGGAAGAACCACAATTTGGAATATCTAGAATATAGAGGTAGATTTCATAAATTTTGAAATTAATGTCGTAGATTATTGACTTTTCATTGAATTTGATGTCATATATATGAAGAACATGTGAATTATCTATGTAAATTCATAAATATAAGGATTATCCCCTATACCAAGGATGGGGCTATGTTATACCAAACAATTTAATTTAATGGGTTTATGTATATAAACATTATGATTCAAAAATTATGTATTATATGTTTTTAAAAAAATGTAATTTTGGTTATGAGAATCATGATATATTTAAGGATTGTGTAAAATTAAAAACCGGATGTATTCACGTAAGATTAACTTTTGATTTATGTATTCCTTCACTAGATTATATGTTTATAGATAATAAAAAATTCAACATCATAGAAACCCATTTTATGTTTTGATTAACATTATTTAATGGTGACTAATGATATTTTTGGAGATTTTTTACTGGGTTAATTAATATCTTACCTTTTTCAAAATATAATGGATTATATTAGAGGAATAGTGTATCATTTGTAGAGATGAATGCTAAATGGTTTTTATGATGGAATCTTATTGAATTGGTTGTGATTAAAATTGGGACATACGATTGTTTTATTATATAAGTATGAATTATATGGAACACCTGTGATGACTATTATTGGTTTAATTAAAGAAAATAATAAAATACTGTGGTGATATTGGGGATTATGTGATTCTTTAGAAGATTATTTTAGTGTTTTTTGATTAAAATATTCATTTTTTAATATTAATTTCATCCCTTAAAAGATGAATCATAAATATATTGAATAATAAATATTTTTTGAATTTTTTTTATGATTTAAAAATTTATCATGTAATTATATATCCTTCTATTTTGGGTTAGTAAATTAACTCTTAGAAATTTGGAAAATGATCATGAAAAAATAATGATATCATATTAATTGCAAATTTAACCAATAAAATGTACTTTATATGATAATATATTTATGTTTTTGAGGTCCTTCACTTTTCATCAGTCATTGACATTCGTGTGATCAATGATTTCTAGAAATCTCTATAAATATATACTCTTTTCTTGCATGGCCATATACTCACTTATCACAAATATTATCCAATGCATAACCATAATTTGTTATGAATTTTATATTTCACGTAATATTTTTAATAGAATTTTTTATTAGTAATTTTGATGATGTTTCTTCTTCAAAAATAAAATTTTAAAACAATTGATTTCCTATATCATGATTCGATATATTGGGTTTAATTTATTTAAGTGGGGTAAAATGTAACTCCCAGAGATTTTAATGGTGGTATTTATTCTTTAACAAAGGATAGGGCATATGTAACTAAAATTATATGACAATATAACACCCATGACTTTTTAATATTATTAGGTTTATGTTGTAATTTTATAATAATATTATAACTACCCTACATGAGGAAAAAAATTGATCAAAAAAAGTGAAGCATGAATTAAGTGGTTTTTTAAATCTATTTCCATTTATTGGGTGGTAGGAATACATCATCGATTATATTACGAAACAATTATGTTATAAATATCATTTTATATGTTTATGTTGTATTTAAAATATTATTTTTGTGGATACAAATATTGTACTCATAACACGCACATTGATTAACTCTCACCTCATGGATATGAACAAATCTCATGTTTTGTGTATCACATTTTCCACCATTGGATGTATCCCATATTGATCACATAGTACATTTTTTTGAATATATATTACCCCTTTGATATGATATTTCATAAATACCATTATCTTAATAGTATTTACCATTTCATATAAATTTCATTGTTTCTTGGGGCCTATGATTTGAATGTTACCAATGTGGTAATATATATTTTTTAGTATCATCATTTATCATTATTTATTTGGATTAAATTTATAATGATCAAATATTATAATTTATTAATAATTATATACATTGATTTAGGGCTCTAATGGTTATTCAAGAATGTTGAAATTAATATGTCATATTTTTTCCCATTCATTTAAAATTATTGTGAAAATGTTATCATGAAAATACATATTCATTTATTTATTGGCATAAAAAACATTTTCTTCTAAATATATTTTTCACAAATATGTTTTACAATAATTTTTCAATGTAATTATTTCAATTAATTTTTTTACAAAAAATTTTAAAATTTAATATTACAATCATTTTGTGATAAAGTTAGTTTTTGACATTCCCATAAAAAATATTAAATTAATATTTATGTTTAATGTATTTTTTAATAATGTAACTCTTATGTCATCTTAAATAATCAATTATTTATTGAATCTTTTTATGTTTAAATTTTAATATTTCAAAAATATATCATTTTTTATTTTATGAATTTTTTTATTTTAATTTTCATTCAAAATTGAATCATTATTTTACTAAATAAATATTCAATGTTATCTTTGAAAATCATTTTCAATATATGTTGTCATCATTCCATGTATATCAATGTAAAAATTGTTTTTCCTAATGTTATAATTTATTATTTCCATTAATCAAAAAAATAACATGGGTTTCTATTTAATTATGTATATTTCTCTATCACATTAATACCAAGTTCATTACCCAATACATGATAGGTGAACACATTATATTTTATAATTTATAGAATTGTATCTTTAGGAAACCTTTTCTGCTAATTATATAATGAAATACTATAAAAACCATTTTACTTTCATTAGTAATTCTTTTATCATCCCTTATGACTTAAATCATTTTTGGCACACGTAGTTAATGAAAATATCATGATTGGTGTTTCTATATATAACACCATAGAATTGGGTAATGTAACATTCTAATGAGAAATAATATATGTGATTTTGGAGAAAAAATAATACATCATTGTACATTGACAGTCCAATCATATAGTCTCGGTAGTTACCTTGGAATCATGTTTTTTTCATGATTTTTCATTTCGTAAATATTTCCAATGCTATAATGACCGTATGATACCATGTCCATTATGATATGATTTTATACGATCACACCTGGTCCTTTTAATTATAATATGATTATATTCATTTGAGTGACACGTTATATTCAATATCATGTGAATTCCATTTCCGGTAATTTGTCTAAACATATTTTTTATGTATTCCCAATGTTATCCCATGAATTTTAGATGATCAAAATGGTTTCATAGATTTTTATAAACAATAGAATAAGATGTTTTATTTTTTTTGTTCGTACATTGATGTACTATGAACATATTTTTCAAAAGAAAATAATATATTACAATCCATATGTTTATTAATGTATATTTATGTTTACAAATAATGTAATTATATGTTTGAAAGGAATGGTTCGTCATATTCTACCTCATATCCCAATTAGTATCTAATTTTAACGACCACTAGATTGATTTTCTTCTATTTTTTATATGGTTCCTTGTATTTATAACGATTTACTAATACAAAAAATTTATATTGTGAGAAAATTAAATATAAAAAAATATTAATTCTTTTGAATTTAATAAATTAAAATATGTTCATAATTATGTAACTTGTGATACAAATATTTTGATACATCCCCCAATTACAAAAAATAACCACATCTATTCATAATAAACAAACATTTACTGTTACAAGATAATTTTGACTTATTCTAAATTAAAATCATAAATACTAAAGATATCTAAACCATTTTATTGGCAAAAATTGAAAAATATCTGACCTGTACACTTGGATATTCAGTTAAAAACATACTTAACGCGAACTATTATTGATACCAACTATAACATCCTATAATTACATGATTTATAATAATGGGTTCAAAGTTTTTACTTTTACATGACTGTTTATCATTAAATTAATTTTGAATTAACAAATCCATTTGATTTAAATGTATATATTTCAATTATTTTTACATTATTTAACAAAATCATGTTCATATGTTTTCATTCATATTTTATTTGTTATAATTTTTTTATTCATTCCATTGGTTTCCTTAACATAGTTATCATACATCCATAGGCCAAATGAAATGCATTTGGAAACATGAAATGACAAAAAATAGTAAGGGATAAGAAAATTGTAATAAACCAATTATTAAGTATGAATATTTAGAAATCCCCTAAAGAATTTAATTTTCATTAAAAAAAATCGAGATCATGAATCATTTTTTATAAACCTAAAAAATATCAATAGCTGAAATTTTTTCATATAACATAAAATAATAATTCATATTGTAAAATTTTTTAGATTTGTAGTTTTCTTGATATCCATTCCTTGAAAACAAACAATTTATCTTAAAATATCATAAATTTTTATTAAATCGTAATATCATTTGTTTACCTTAACATTTCCAATAGTTCCCATAAAACCCAATTTTTATTAAAATAAAATCCAATAGTTACCTTGAAAAATAATTATCATATCAAACATTCATAAATTATTATAGACACCAATTCAAAGGAATAGACAACCGGGTTAATTAAATTATTTCTCATTTTTTTAGAGTATATTATTACCAATTTTATTATAGAGATATTTCAAACCCACCCATGATTAAAAAAAATTTAAAATAACATTATACTAATTCAAAACATAAAATATTACACATCCATTTTTTAAAAAATACGAAAAAAAATCTTATCCCACAAGAAAAAATGCATTATTTTATTTCATTATATGAGATAATATATCATTTTCTCATGAAAAATTTTAATATGTTCAATTTTTTTAAAACTATTTTTATACAATCTTATTTATAAATACATGGGTAATTTTAAACGAAACCTGATAAATAATAATTCATATGAATAAAAAAATGAAAATTTTGTGGTTAATGTGAAAAATATTATTTTTAAATATTTGAAATGAATGTCAAAAATAAATTGAAAAATCAAAATCATATTATAAAATTTTAATGCATTTAAAATAAATAGAAATTATTTTAAAATGAATATTACTATTATTCACTGAATAAATAGTACAGTTTTTGGTACATTTTAAATAACATGGTTTTGGAAGAAAATAAAATTCAAACATTTAAATTGTAATTTTATTGAAAAAAGCAAAAATAATTAAATTACATATGATTAAAAAGAGAATTGGAAGAGGTAATTTTATATATTCTATTAAAAAATTTATGATTATGAAATTAATGATCAAATATATCTTTGGAATTTTATACATCACAAAAACAATCATGTGAAATTATATAATATTAAATGATTGGAAATTATGATGGTCTCCACTTACATTAAAACGAAAATGACAAGGTAATAATTGATCTTAACAAATCATAAAATTATATTAATAATTTAATTATATTTGGAAATGACCCAAACCCTAGTATCTCAAAGATGTTGTGATGTCCCAAAAAGGATCAACACAATAGTTCCTCAATCCGGTCAATCACATGACCTTAATATCATCTCACTATCTTATAGAAGCAACTGAAAAGTAGATATGGTATGGTAAGATGATCACCAGGAAACTATAAACTCTTTTATTAGATTAAAAACCTTTGAAAACAAATAATCAATTGTAAAAGAATACTTAATCCAAATCAGTATCAATTTTTCAATAAATCCACCATAGTAAATACATTACTCGATTGAACAGAAAAAACATGATTTCCCATTGTATGTGTCAAATTTACTAAATGAAACTAAATTTAAAACACACTATTGAATTTAATGTGGTTCTCAATCAATATGTGGTTCCCTCAACCCGGCTCTATTCCCAATTAGCAATCTAATCTAGGGACGCTTCCATTATCTTGTCCTCCAAAAATTAAGTATGTTCTAGTTCTTATTAGGAATCCCAAATAGGGTGTGAGTACAACTGAGTAAGCCATCACTGATGGTGTCTAAAAACAAGTCATATCTATATATAGGGTATGTAAATATATATAAAAAATACAATGCATAAATAAATAGTTATCACTTTATCACTTTATTATTTTTTAATGATATTAACTCCAGGGTTCCCAAGGAGAGTTGAACCACTATACTAAATTTATCTCATGACAGGGCTAGAAGAATTACCTAGGTATTATTAAATATTAATACCCTCTTCGACTCATTTCAGAGTATGAAGTATTCAAATATTATATTATATCTCAACACCATATTTGACTCATATGAGTGTTTGAATTATTCTAACGCATGGTCATAACTCAGAGTTCCATTATTATCATTATTCAATTAAAAATTTATTGTGGGCATTGAACTTCATTCCTATCCACTCTATTATCTAAATACATACAAACCATTGGTGTAAATCATTATTTGTATCATTAAATTATCATTTTTGGGGACCTATCTCTACCATAGATCATTATGTCAACCACAATTTCATTTAGTATACATATTGTTATATCATAGGTAGATAATCTTGTCCTGACCTCATTCAGCTACTATGCATGTATACCATCACCGACCTATATCATCATATCTAGAACCCAATCGTTTACTACCATGAATTAATTTAAAATTTTCTTAATTCAAACCCATTAATTAATTAAAAAACTTTTTAATTAATAATATTAGTTTTTCCTTTAACAAACTAGTCAGTTGATTAAACATTCACATATTCAGCATCTAATAATTAACATACCAATTAATTTTTCTAAATTTAAAATCAATCATTTAGAAATCAACTTAACATGTAATTATCCAAAATCAACTATCTAAATATTATATCAAAACCACAATTCCCCAATTCATTTATTGATAATAAATTCATCAATTAATTATCCAAATTCATCAATTCCAAAAATATCATACTTAATTCTCTAATTAAATATCGTTTTCTTCAGTTCAAAATTCACAAAATTCCATAACAATGCATAAATTATTAATTACACAAAATAATTAATTTAAATAAGAAAATCTAATTTCAATATGAATCTAAATATTATATTACCTTTATATATCTAATAAAAATTATGATAATGAAAATTAAATTATCAAAAACCTACATCGATTCGTTGATAGACATCAACTCAATGGAAAACCCCAAAATCTATGCAGCATATTGGTTTAGATTTGAGTTCCAGATCAATATTATTAAACCAAAATAAATGATATCAATATCTCAGGAATCTAAATTGAGATATATAGTCCTAGATATAGATCTCCACAAAATGGAATATATATGAAGAAACTGAGGATATATTCCCCCAAAAGATCAAAGGAAGAGGGAAAAATAGATAGTATATCGTTTGAAATGAGATCCACATACTGAGGTAAATCATATATTCGAGTCCATATCTTAATACTGATGAATGGAGTATGGTCATCCATCGAACCCCTTCATAAATCACTATAATCATCTGAATTCATAAATTCCATAGGTGAGGCTGTAATGGATGTGTTTCAGGGGTTTGGGAGTTTTTAAACAATTTTTCAGAAAATTGAAAACTACATGTAATGTTTTTTGGTTTGGGATGCACTTTTTAATAAATATTGTACTGGCCATACAGACTATCACAATTTGGGGTTCCACATATACCTCAGATTAGTTAAATTTTCAATCAAACCACACACCAACCGTGTTAATCAACTATTCATATTATTTCATGCTTAGATGGCGTAGGTACATTGTTTACCCTCACCCTGTGCCAATTGAGAACAGACCCTTTTCCTCGTATTTTTCTGGAAACACCCCTCCAAAAAACCCATGCCATAACTCCAATAAAATGTACTTTTATAAAAAAAATACCTAAATTCATGCCCCTTATAACTCCATAAATGATCAGGATCTTACCATATCCCCACCTTAATATAGATTCTCCTCGAGATGGAATTCCATTAGTTTCTATGATTATTAGCCAAAATGATATGTCCATTTAGAACATGTATATCGTACCCTTTCTCATGTTTCATCTTATAAGATTCCATGTTTCCATAACACAAGAACTATCAACATAGTATTTCACCAAAAAAATGTTCTATCTACAATACAACACACGTATCAGATTCTCTTCAATGGATATATCTATCTCATGATGAAGCACTTCCATATCAATCATATTCGAAGGTTCAGGGTGATACCTTCAATGTTTTAACACATGGGAAACATCATGCATGGAACTATATTTTTTTTGAAGAGACAATCAACATTCCACTCGGTCTAATCCCTCCATAATATCAAAATGTACAACAAATATGGGAGCCAATATTCCCTATCTCAATATCCTGTGATGACCAACCTAGGTGAAACCTGAAGGAATACACAATCACACACTTTAAACTCAATGGGTGATCTCAGTCTACTAGAAATGAAATCTTCCTACACTGATCTATAACCATATGTTTCTGAATCAACTTCACCAAATTTTACATCTCCTACATGAGGCATGGTCTAACAAGTCTGACTCACCAGCCTATATCCACCATATTGGCGATCTGCATGGAATTCTATAAAGATACTTGTATGGATCCATCTATATAATTTCATGATTACTATTTTCATAGGGAAAATTCCATAATGAAAAATTATTCTCCCAAGGCCCATAGAAACTATGCCCATGTGCCCACAACATATTTTCATGTGTCCAGATTGTATGTTCTGCCAACCCATCTATCTATGGGTGGAATGTTGTATAGAATAAATACTACGTACCAATTGAGTTATAAAATCCATAACATATGTCTGATGTAATGAAAAAATCATGATATGAAACTGTAGTTTGAGGTATCCCATGCAGATGAACAATCTATTTAACTTGAATCTCTCCTAACATCTCTAATGTAAAGGATACCCTTCTAGGAAATAAACTAGCTACCTTTTTTAGGTGATCCACTATAACCATTGTAGTGTCATTCATCCTATGAATATTTATTAGAACCACCAAAAAATACTTTTTAACATCTTTACATATATATTTTGGAATTGAGAACATATTTTTTAACCCTCTCATTCATTAATTCTCTACATTCACCACCTGATAGGTGAATCATTGTGTCATGAACCCTACTATCTTTTTTTTTTAATTCATTCCCTCCAAAATTGTCTTCACAGGTCATGGTACATTTTGGTCAGTCCTGGATGATCCACTCATGTTGATGAATGAAATTCCTTAATTAATTTCTTTTTCATGCTTATAGGTACAACCACTAGATCCTTCACATAGATAATCTCATTCTAATCTATTAACCAATGTAATGTCGTGTCCCAACATTCAAATATTTGCCTCATGGATGTATCATCTCATCCAAGCATACCATCGAACCGGTAGCTAGACCAGTGGGTCATATGGCTCAATTGCATCTCTTTGTATATCAGAGGATGACTGTAAGAACCTAGACCTTCATTTCTTGTAATTTATCCCATTTCTGCAGTTTTTTAGAACAAAGGAGTTTTTGGAAATTTTTTAAGTACATGTTGTGTACTTTCTAAGTACACATCGTGTACTTCACTGTTGATCATGGTTGTGTGCTAGCCGTGTCATGGCCAAACACACGGCCATGTAGGGGAGACTTAGAGACTGCCTAAATCGGAGTACAAAAAAGCCTAGTACATGTCGTGTACTCTAAAAGTACACGCTGTGTAATTTATTTTTTTTCACTAAATGCCCTGATGTCGCGTCTTAACCCCAAAACTATCTTCTTATCCAGCTTCTTTGACCGAGAGTATTACGTACGGCTATGGTTCTTCAACGAACCCTCGAGCCTATGTTCGTTCTCCGAATCGACCGACATCGATTGCATTGGAACCACAACAGTAAGCTATTCCATCTCCTAGAGCTTCGTTTCCCAATTTATCTTTTTTCTCAAGTTATCATGGATTGAGTGTTTTGGATGTTTTCATAGATCTATGATGTTCCAAGGAGATTCAAGCCCCATGGTTCACGTAAATGGATCTACTGACATCGAGGTAGGTGTTTTGTTCCTTTCTGTAAGAAGCTATTTAATAATTGTGAAAATCCCACCAATACCCTTGAACGGGGTATTGCGAGTTTACTGTTTTCCCTTGTTGTTTTCCTGCATTGCATATATTCTTGAGTAGAGGTTACTATTTTGGAATAGGGTAATTTACTATGATTTGGATGCTTTTCCCATGTATGTTTTTCCTGTTTATGATCGTTTAGTCTAGTTTTTCCTGTTAGAAAATTGCTAGTTCCATGCCTAGATTGTTGGATGGTATGGCTGTTCTTCCATGCTGAGATGCTGTAGATCCTAGCCAAGTTTCTCATGAGGATATTTTGGCTGTTACACGATGCAATACTTGCTGACATCACACAGGGCTGTGAGAACCTAGTGTAGTAGACAATAGGGAGAATGGATGTAAGGGCTTTTCTAGAGTGTGTTTAATTAACGATGCAAGACAATAGGGGGAATTGACGTTGAGTGCTACCTCATAGAGTTTGTAGTTCCTTGATGTGGGCCACAGGGAGAATGAGACATTGAGTGCTTCCCCAGAGCGCCTTTTGTATGATATGATACTATAGGGGTAATTTACATTGAGTTCTTCCCCCGAGAGTCTATTCTATAGCTGTACCAAAGGGGTGTGACTGTGTGTGACTCCCATATGGTTGCTAGTTCATATAGGTTGAACCATAATGGTTAGGTTGTGAGAACTACCTAGAAGGTTACCTCTTTATTTACTTGATTGTGTGGCTGCTTTCTTGTTTGAACATTATATACTAGTGATTTTGTATTGCTTGATTGTAGAGACCCGAAGCTTGGTGTACATGTACACTACATTAATTTTTCATAATACACAATACATAACAAAAACAGACACACAAGGACCATAATAGTTTAGTGTCTTTGGAAACATGGAACGTAATCTTCTAATCGTGGTGAAAGATCTTCAACATCTCCCGTAAAGATCTTCCACTTTTTGTTTCCTTACCCAAAACCTTTCATTTAATCCTGGGGGAAAATAAAACATAAAGGTTGACCTCAAATGCTCAGTAAGGGTAAGCATGGATAATATAAAACATACCATATAAATTTGAACTTAAAAACATGAACATAATGTTTAAACATAAAAATCTTGAGCAACGACATAAAACATGGAAGTACTTAAGGAATAGATCATAATGGAACATAAATCATGATAAAATAGAATGGGAATAAAACATGTCATTGTGGAATCCATTAAGCACATGTAATGATTTCCATAGTAGCCAAGGCATTTCTGCCAAGACCATCTTAGTGGACAATGTCCCTTTCTGAATCGAGTTCACTCCTCGTTCATGTCCAGTAATACTGAACCAGATTAACTTACCGTTCCAGCCATGTCTATCTCATTAGATATAAATCATTACCTAATGCATTGGAGGGAGATATAGGTCGCACCCATCTCATAATGAAATCATTCTTACTTGAGCCACAAAATAAACATACATCATTAATAAAATCCCTATAAATAAAATGGGTTTCATAAACATCATCCCATCATCACATAATCCATATAAATGAAATGGATATCATTTCATATTAAGAGAATTGAAACCATGTAAATCATAGAGACATTATACCTGAAACATACACATATGAAATAATGTCATCTTAGATGAAAAATTGTTTTGATAAAACGCTTGAAATGAATTCTTGAGGAAAATATCCTTTTTTCTTCAAAATCACTTTCTTTCAAAAAATGTCGTTCAATTTTAAAAGAAAATAATTTTTTTGAAAATAGTCATGAAAAATTTTAGAGAAATCTTCATGAAAACAAGGCTTTATAAAACTGTAAAAATCCTCTCATGCCGTATATGTTAAAAAAACATTCTTCTCGTACTTTTGTCGAAAAAGTCCAAAACTACCTTGTAGGGTAAATAAAAGAATGTTTCCTTCCATACCATTGGGTAAAAGTCAAAATGGGTAAAAAGGACATTAAACATACATGAAAACATTTTTAGGAAACATGGACATGGATGATAACAATAACCCCAGTAAATACTTACGAATAAACAATCTCGGATAAGAACGGGATTGGAATAGTTATCCCTTACCTTAGGTCTGATATTCTTTGTACGTATCCAAACCTCATGTATAATGATTTAAATAATGTCATTGACTTATTACCGAATCATATTCATTGTTATTATATCATATATGGTTCACTTATGACTTTATATTACCCATTCTTTTGTAAATTCATGTTATAGTAGAATTTTGGGTAAAATCGTCCCATTTGTCATTCGTGTTTTAACATTTAATTATTCATATGATTACTTAGATAATGATTAATTACATCTAGAATGTAAAACATGATTTATATATAATATATATTCATAATATACATATATATAATGGATCGACAAATGGAATGAAATACATAGTTCATGGAGACGGTAGGTCGTACGTACGCATGAACGTTGTTTTCGTTCCTTATTGAATTGAATGTAATTAAGTAGATGACATAAATATATATATACATAAATATAGTATCATTATTATGTAATATATTTCATGATTACTTATTATATATACTTTATAATCATTCTTGAATGGTTATCATGGAGAGTGAATGTCATCGCGTCGTGGAGACGGTATTCCGTACGTACGCACGAGCGATGATATCATTCCCATGATCATGTAATTGTATTAAAGTGTATGTATAATATTAAATAATCAATATCACATTAAAATAATCATATATAGTCATTACTTTCACCATTATACCCATCCATGTAAGGTGGTGGTGGAAAATAGATTACACCATGGCGTGGAGACAGTATTCCATACGTACGGACGCGCAGTGATTTCATTTTCTGTAGGATGGATAGATGGTGAAATATGGTTGTTTCAAAAATATAATAACATATTAGTATATTATTGATACTTATGTTATTACTTCATAATGAAACAACTAATGAATAAGAAGTTGAAGAAGAAATAAAGTTGAAAGAATTAGTAACGGACATTACCTCTTCTTTGAAGAGCCTCTTTGAGACCTCCCCTTAAGGCACTAAAATTTGTCTTTGAAGAAGACCAGGACTTCTAGGATGTTTCTAGGGAAGTGGAGAGTATAATTTTTCAGGGGTTTCCCGATCTTGAAGGCTCAATGTTGTGTGAGGAAGAGAGGGTGGATCTTCCCTTTTATAAGGGAGGAGAGGGGAACCTTTGGAATAACTAAAAATATTATTTTATTATAAAGTCATATTCAGTTTTTAATAGCTCCAAATTGAGTCATTTCGAAGCTAAGGTGGGGATGGGTCGAAATAATCTAACCCAATAGAATTTATACAAGCTTAGGTTTCTATTTTAACCTTATCATTTAGATTTAACTTTAAGTTAGATAATTTAACTTTTACCGTGTCTTCTTGTTTTCTTACACTATAAGGATAATAAACATACAATAACAAGCCAAACGAACCCCATGAAGTTTATTATTAATATATATAACCTTATCTAAGTTATTTTGCTGAACCATATATTTTTAGTAATAAAATAACAATTAATAATATAATATTTGTTTTAAAAACTATTTTATGTCAATTTTGACACTATTTGGTAATTTATTTTTGTGAAAATAATAACAGAATGATTAGTTCGAAAACATTTAACTAAATCAATACTAACATGTCATATTAACCTAGAAAATTCGTGTAATTAATAAGAAGTCTCAAATTACATTTATTTGGGTTTTTATAATATCAATTATTTCAATATTTCTTTAATATGATAGTTACTGCATCATCATTGTGTCATAAATAAATTAAATTATTTAATGTCTAAAATTTATAAATAAAATATAATTATGTACGAAATCTTTTTAAATTTGTAATGAATATTTATAGTTGAATTTATCTTATGTATGACCCTATATTAAAAAATGTTTACTTACTAAACATTGATTTTAACTATTTTAACACTTCTTTAAATAAATTAATATTAAATTTCCTTATCTAATCCAAGAGCACATAAATGGTCATATTTTATTCCTAAGGTTGTTTTTGGTAGAATTACTCTTCTCCAATTGAATTAGGACATGTGTTAGGGTTTAATAATATCATTTTTACCCTTAATTATCCTATTTACTTTTAACCGTGGTAAATAAAAGAAAAAATGTTACTATTCACCAAAAAAAATATTTTCATCTCATTGAACCACATTTTAGTCCATGAAATTAACCGTGTCTCTTGGATTTTTTAAATCCACTCACAGAAGAGGTAAAAATATATTTTATGAAAAATTCAATTTTTAAACTACCACTTAGTGGTTTCACTATTCATAAAAAAAATGAAAGTTTCCAGAAAAATACCAAAAACTATGCCTAAGCTATATTTGATATTATGAATTCAAAAATGATTTCTTTTTTAACAAATTAAAAACATATCATTTGCATTAATTAATTTAAAAATTAAATCTTGTTGTCAAAACAAATAGCGTGTTTTTAAGAGATAATAACTATCAAAAGATTGACACTTGTTTATGTCTTGTTTAAATGTGAAATTACATCCAATGACCAAAATTGAATTAAATGGTAAAAATATATTCTAAATATACTATAAAACTACTCAAATTAATTATTTATCACTATTAATTATTTCTATTAAAAAAGTTGTTTTTAATTAAAATTTAGTAATTTGCACTATTCATCAGAATATGAAAGTTATCCGAAAGGTACCAAAATTTCACCCTAAGCTAATTTCAATATTCCAAATCCAAAAATGAAGTCCATTTTGTATGATAAAATTTATTATATTTCATAAAGTGGTTATTACTATTCACAATGGCTAGTTCATAATAACATTATAATAATATCTCGTTTAGTGATACTCGGTATTGCATACTACACACGCTATTGAGGAAGGTCATTATTGTGTGTAAGGTAAGCCATGTCCAGGATACGCATAGTGAATGCTCTATTTGGTTTTGTGTATAATCAAAACTTATTTCATTTATACATTGAACAAAATATATACATAATGTTGGGTAGAATAGTTTCTACAAATCGAACTAGAAATTTTGTGTAACGCGAGCCAAGAATAGTGTTGTGTATACTGCAAGAAAATACGGTGTTGTGTATATCAAAAGCTAATTTGTGTGTAGCATACAACAAAAGACATTAAAAAGAATATTTTTCATAAAATATCGGGGTGTTACATTCTACCCCCCTTAAAATGAATTTTTCCCTCGAAATTCGTCAGGGTTATAAATGTTCTATTACATGGAGTTTCTTTCATAGAAACCCACATCGTAAAAAGTTATACTAAAACTTCATTTAATAAAGGAATGTTAGAAACATAACGGATACCCAAATAACTCATCACTGAGTTTCCACATTGGAGAACATAGGTGAAAATATGGATATGGAGGAAAAATATGACCATCATATTCTGATGGAGTGTGGTAGAGAACATGGCTATGAAAAAGCCATCAATCAAAAAGATTAGATTTGTGATGATCTAAGGTACCATCTGATTCATCGGATATAAGGGCACTAGGACATCATTTTTGGTTTTCAAGATCATTTCCCTAATGTTGATGAAATTGGAATGAGAAGAAATACTTTCGTGATTTTGGTACAGTCTCACCATTGGTCGTTCTTTGGAAAATTTCCACTTCATCTCTTAAAGAAATGAAGTTGAATTTGTCATTCATGAAGTGTTAGAAGAGCATGCGATAGAATGATGGGTCATTCCATCTGCCTCAAACAAAAGGTTATAAAAGGTATCAAAAATACATAAGTCCATCTATAGTGATATTAATCATATATGGTTCCTAAAATGGACTTATAATTCATATATCATACTTCTTAATATAATAAAACTAGTTTCTACTAAACAGGGACTTCCTGTAGGCTAGTGGTAGGTGATAAAGGCCAGTCGCACTTCGGTTGTGGGTTCGATTCCTATATCCTTGTCCGACCTGATTGGATTTCTCCCATCCTGTAAGTTATTCTTTTTATAAAACTACATTACTATAACATCTCATCAATAATATCGAAAAAACTTTTATCCTTAAATAATACTAACTTATGTCCAATATAATCCATTCCAATCTTTAGGCTTATCTATAATACTGCAGTCCACTGTCATATTATAGTGAAAACTATTACCAGAGATTTCATATAACAAGCATGTTAATAACATCATTGATACACATATATCTTAAGATATGTCTTGTTGGTCACATTCCAATCATTATAAGGCCATAATCATGTATTCTCTTAAAAAATGAATACCCATTGAATCTTAGTGAAAACATGAGTGCTGTCAAAAGCTAAATCTTTCCACATACCAAAAACCCAAAATTCTATATACTCAAACCATGATATAACTATTTCCTTATATCAGTAACTAGCTCATGAATACTATCAAACATTTAATTTTCTCTTTATCCATTCATTATGCGCATATCATCTTTTTTCCAAAAATATCTCAATCACTTTCTATGGATACCGGTAAAATAAAATTATTGAAAACCACAATAGACCAATACATAAATATTCCAATATTCCATGATACTATATACAACATTATTTTGGAATCCCATTACATAAACACTTAACCATTCCACCACATCGTTGTCATATTCAACATCGCCAATAGTGATCGCATGTGACTTCCCTTTGTCCTTTGCCTTAAGTGGTTTCTCATGCCGATCATCACTAACCCTTGGATTAGGGAATTTATTAGCATAATGCCCCATTTCCTTGCACTTGATGAATTGAACTCTTGGTGGTGCGTTCTCTATAGTCTTTTATTTATTCGCATCATTAGAAACCCCTTTTTCCATTACTTGGACACTCAGCGGATCGATGAACTTCTTTTATACACTTAAAAAATTTTCTAGTCCCTTTAAGACAATCTCCACCATGATTTTTTCCACACTTTGAGCATAATGAAACATTCAACTTCTGTTCACCATTATTCTGAGATTTCTCCTTGAACTCAATATTTCGTTTCTTGCCAAAACCATGAGATGGATAAGTAACACCAACTTTCATTTCTACCTTGATAGCACAACACACAATTTTTTCATAGCTACAGAAGTCTCTTATACCTATTTCCCTTCGAAGATTTGGTTTTAGGCCACTAAAGAATTGATAAACTTTACTTTCAGGTTGGATGATAATGCCAGATTCATACCTTGCAAGCATTGTAAAATTCTCTTCATATATACCAAAAGATTCATCATCCTTTTGATTTAGTTCAAGAAACTCCTTCTCTATCTTTGTTCAAAAAATACGAGGGAAATACTTATTGAAAAATATGTTCTTGAACTCTTCCCATTCCATGGACTCAATTTCATCTCTTGGCCTCATATTCTTGATAAGATTCCACCATTAATCAACTTCACCATCCAAACGATATACTGCTAAGATGATATTATCATGTTCAGACTATTGAAGAATTGAAAATATCTTTTCAGTGGTACTGATCCATTTTTCAGCAACAAGTGGATCAAAAGACCCACTAAAATAAGGTGGGCGCTTCCTCATGAAGGACTCAATAGAATATTGTTCCATTCTCTGCTCATTTGGAAGTACATAATTATTCATAGCTTGTGTAAGTATAACAGTATGATTTTTCACTCCATCTCCCATAACATTTGTTTGTTCAAGAGTATAATCATTGCATTGTCCATTGCATTGATCAACATGGTTCCTTCGGGTTCCAGCCATCATCTAAAACCCAAAAAGAATAGTATGAGAGGCAAAAATCATGCTAGGGAAAATAAAATAATAATGGTGGAGTACCTTCAATATCTAACATCTTAGGTATAATTCTATGATTGTTACCGTAATTCTAGGACTATAAACTATACATACACTTAACCTTAGGGACATCCCTAGACATACCATAGAAATATCTCTAGGGATCTCACTAAAATTATTGCATCCTAGTTTCCAATGGTTGACTAAACCATTAGTTTGATACCATATGTAGAGACCCGAAGCATGAAATACATGGACATTACATTACTTTTATGGAATACTTAATACATAACAAAAATAGACACACATGGACCGTAATAGTTTAGTGTCTTTGGAATCTTGGAACGTAATCTTCTAATCGTGGTGAAAGATCTTCAACATCTCCCATAAAGATCTTCCACTTTTTGTTTCCTTACCCTGAACATTTCTTTTTAATCATGGGGGAAAATAATACATAAAAAGGGTGAGCTCAAATGCTCAGTAAGGGTAAGCATGGATAAAATAAAACATACCATATACATTTGAACTTAAAAACATGAACCTAATGTTTAAACATCAAAATCTTGAGCAACGACATAAAACGTGGAAGTACATATGGCATAGATCATAATGGAACATAAATCATGATAAAATAGAATGGGAATAAAACATGTAATTGTGTCATCCATTAAGCACATGTAATGATTTCCATAGTAGCCAAGGCATTGCTGCCAAGACCATCTTAGTGGACAAAGTCCTTTTTTGAATCGAGTTCGCTCCTCGTTAAAGTCCTATAATATTGAATTGGATTAACTTACCGTTCTAGCCATGTCTATCTCATGAGATATAAATCTTTACCCAATGCATTAGATGAAGATATTGGTCCCACCCATCTCATAATGAAATCATTCTTACTTGTGCCACAAAATAAACATACATCATTCATAAAAACCCAATAAATAAAATGGGTTTCCTAAACATCATCCCATCATCACATAATCCATATAAAATAAATGGATATCATTTCATAATAAGAGAAGTGATACCATGTAAATCATAGAGAAATTATACTTGAATCATACACATATGAAATAATGTCATCTTAGATGAAAAATGGTTTTGAGAAAACACATGAAATGAATTCTTGAGAAAATATCATTTTTCTTCAAAATCATTTTCTTTTCACAAAATGTTGTGCAATTTTAAAAGAAAAGTATTTTGTAGAAAATAGTCATGAAATATTTTATAGGAAGCTTCATGAAAAATAGGCTTTATAAAACCGTAAAAATCCTTTCATTTTGTATACGTTAAAAAAACATTCTTCTCGTACTTTTGTCGAAAAAGTCAAAAAGTAATTTGTAGGGTAAATAAAATAAAGATTCCTCCCATACCATTGTGTAAAAGTAAAAATGGGTAAAAAGGAATTTAATCATAAATGAAATTTTTTTTAGGAAACATGGACACGGATGATAACAATAACCCCAGTAAATACTTACGAATAAACAATCTCGGATAAGAACGAGATTGGAATAGTTATCCCTTACCTTAGGTCTGATATGCTTCGTACGTAACCAGAAATCCTGTATAATGATTTAAATAATTTCATTGAATTTTTATAGAATCATATTAACTGTTATCATATAATATATGGTTCACTTATGACTTTATATTACACGTTCTTTTGTAAATTCATGTTAAAGTAGCGTTTTGGGTAAAATGGTCTCATTTGTCATTCTTGTTTTAACTTGTAATTATTCATACGATTACTTATATCATGATTACATACATCCTGAATTTAAAAAATGATTTATATATATTATATATTCAGAATATACATATATATAATGGATCAATAAATGGAAAGAAATACACCGTTCATGGAGACAATAGGTCGTACATACGCATGAACGCTGTTTTCGTTTCCTTATTGAATTGAATGGAATTAAGTAGATGACATAAATATATATATACATAAATCCAGTAACATTTTTATGTCATATATTTCATGATTATTTATTATATATACTTTATAATAATTCTTGAATGGTTATCATGGAGAGTGAATCTCATTGCATCGTGGAGACGGTATTCCGTACGTACGCACGAGCGATGATATCATTCCCATGATCATAAAATTGTATTATAGTGTATGTATAATATTATAGAATCAATATCACTTTAGAATAATCATATATATTCATTACTTTCACTATTATTCGCATCCAAGTAAGGTGTTGGTGGATAATAGATTACACCACAGCATGGAGACGGTATTCTGTACATACGCTCACGCAGTGATTTCGTTTCCTGTAGGATGTATAGATGGTGAAATATGGTTGTTTCATACATATAATTACATATCAGTATATTAGTTATACTTTTGTTATTACTTCATAATGAAACAACTAATTAAGAAGAAGTGGAAGAAGAAATAAAGTTGAAATAATCGGTAACGGACATTACATCTTCTTTGAACCGCCTGTTTGAGACCATTGCTTAGGGCACTAAAATTGGTATTTGAAGAAGACCAGTACCTCTAGGATGTTTTTAGGGAAGTGGATAAGAGAATTTGGCATGGGTTGGACGAGCTTGAAAGCTCAATGTGGTGTGAGTAATAGAGGTTGGAGGAGCCCTTTATTAAGGGAGGAGGGGGCACCTTTGGAATAACTAAAAATATTATTTTATTATAAAGTCATATTCAGTTTTTAATTGCTCCAAATTAAGTTATTTAGAAGATAAGGTGGGTATGTGTCTCAATCCTATAATACAATAGAATTTAGACAAGTTTAGGTTTCTATTTTAACCTTATCATTTAGATTTAACTTTAAGTTAGATAATTTATCTTTTATAGTGTCTTCTTGTTTTCTGACACTATATGGTTAATAAACATTCAATAACAAGAAAAACGAACCCCAAGTTGTTTATTATTAATATATATAACCTTATATAAGTCATTTGGCCGATCCTTAGATTTTTATGAATAAAATAACAATTAAAAATATAATATTTCTTTTAAAATACATTTTATGTCAATTTTGACACTATTTGGTAATTTATTTTTGTGAAAATAATAACATAATGATTAGTTCAAAAAAAGTTAACTATATCAGTACTAACATTTCATATTATCCTAGAAAATTAGATTCATTCATAAAAATTCCCAAATTACCATTATTTGGGTATTTATAACATCAATTATGTCAATATTTCATTAATATGATAATTACTACATCATCTTTGTGTCCTAAATAAATTAAAATATTTAATGACTAAAAATTATAAATAAAATACCATTATGTAGAAAATCTTTTTATATTTCTAATAAATATTTATAGTCTAATTTATATTATGTATAACCCTATATTAAAAATTATTTACTTATTAAACTTTGATTTTAACTATTTTAACCCTTCATTAAATAAATTAATATTAAATGTCCTAATCTAATCCAAGAGCGCCTAAATGGTCATATTTTATTCCTAAGGTTGTTTTTTGTCTAATTACTCTTATCAAATAGAATTAGGACATGTGTTAGGATAATAATAATATCATTTTTATCCTTAATTATCCTATTTACTTTTAACCGTGGTAAATAAAAGTAAAAAGATACTATTCACCAAAAAATATTTTCATCGCATTGAACCACATTTTAGTCCTTGATATTAACCGTGTCTCTCGGATTTTTGAAATTCCACACACAGAAGCGGTAAAATTATGTTTTACGAAAAATATAGTTTTTTAACTACCACTTAGTGGTTTCACTATTCATCAAAAAATTGAAACATTCTAGAAAAATACAAAAAATTAGGCCTAAGCTATATTTGATATTATGAATTCAAAAATGATTTCTATTTTACCAAATTCAAATCATTTCAGTTGCACTAATTAATTTAAAAATTAATTCCCATCGTCAAAACAAATAGCGTGTTTTTAAGAGATAATAACTATCAAAAGGTTGACACCTGTTTATGTCTGCTTTAAATGTGAAATTACATGCAATGACAAACATTGTATTAAATGGTAAAAATATATTCTAAATATACTTTAAAACCACTCAAATTAATTATTTATCACTATTAATTATTTCGATTAAAAAAGTTGTTTTTAATTAAAATTTAGTAATTTTCACTATTCATCATAATATGAAAGTTATCCAAAAAGTACCAAAATTTCACCCTAAGGTAATTTCGATATTCTGAATCCAAAAATGAAGTCCATTTTGAATGCTGAAATTTATAAAATTTCAAAAAGTGGGTATTAATATTCATAACGGCTAGTTCATAATAATATTATAATAATATCTTGTTTGGTGAAACTCGGTAGTGCAGACTACACACGCTATCGAGGAAGGTCTTTATTTTCTGTAATTCAAGCCAAGTAAGGGCTGCGTGTAGTGAAATCTCTGTTTGATGTTGCGTATAATCAAAACATATTTCATTTATACATTAAAAAAAATCTATACACAATGTTCCGTCGAATAGTTTCTACAAAACGAACATGAAATTGTGTGTAACGCGAGCCAAAAATAGTGTTGTGTATACTACAAGAAAATATGTTGTTGTGTATATCACAAGATAAATTTGGTGTAGCGTAGATCACAAGAGATTAAAAAGAAAATTTTTCATAAAATCTTGGGGTGTTACATTGCTGCTGAGTATTTTTCCTATATAATGTTTTCAAGAATTTTTCTTTCCATATACTCACTGATTGTTAGGAACAGATCTTTGGGTGGTTTCCTTCTTGTATTTTTATCTCACACCCTGTTTGGGACATGCTTTTGGACCCAAATAGATTATATTGTTTCATGTATAGATAATGGAAATTGCACTTCCACTTCAGGTTCTTGATTTCACTGTAGCTGGATAGCATGGGACCAAGTCGAGGCTTGCGATGCTGAGGAGTTTCTTATATGTTTTTATTTTGTACATGGGTTTAGTACAGTATTCAACACTGTGACTTATTTGCCTATTTTCTTAGATATATATTTATCATTCATCATTTACATATACTTCTGCTCCATTTGATTATTTATAAATATTATGTTGTTGTTGTTGTTGGATATTTACTGCTTCCACCATTTGATGAGTTGTTACATCCACTGTGTACTCTTCTAATGAGGGTATTGTTTCCCCAATATCACACCCAAGGCCCTTGCTATAATTTGGCAGCCTCTGGTGTTCGGGGAAATGTTCTTGAGGCCATGTGACCAACCTGGTATGGGGCGCCTCAAGGTGGATCCTGGAACTGGGACGTTACAATGTGGTATTAGAGGAGTTCTTTTCATTTGACATATTGTTTGGTGCCTATAGCCAGGGATAGGATGGAATAGGTACTTGGTAATAAGTTGTTCCCTGGAGTAGCTAACCCATGTACAGGGAAAATCCATACTACCTGGTTTATTGCAATTTTTCTGGTTTTTAATTTTATAGTTTATTTGATTTCGCCATTGGACGATTCACATGATTTGTGATTCTACCATTTTTGTTATTGCAGCTCTTTTCCTATCACAACCCGAGGAGATGAGGGTATTCCATCTCATGCATCATATAGGCACTTGTTAGTAATCACATGCCATGCATTCTTACTATTCCATTTAAGATGCATTAGAAATTGCTTGTTGTTGTGATAGAAGTTGTGTAGATTATCCATGCTGTTGTGATATATGCTTTGATATAATCCCTACTGTTTGTTAGGAAATTTTCTTGTGTATGATCATTTCTTAGATGGACACCAAATTTGGTTATTGAGGTGTTATAGGCCATCATGGACCGAAATTTGGGGGATCATTGTCCTGTTTTCCTTGTTTGTAACCTATATAAGATTCCAACCTTTGAATCGCGGGGAGTATGGGCCCTCACATATCGGAATTTGGAAACTTAATGCTGGTTTTCTGTGTTTTATGGGCTCCGAAGTATTATATGAGGCTACAGTTCGAAAAAACCCAGAATACACAACATGTACTTTATGGTTACACGCTGAGTAGTGTATAGCCGTTTCACTGACTGTGCAAGCATGGACACGGGGTTGTGAAAAATATTGTAGGAACATGCTGTGTGCTAGTTTAGAACACTATGTTGTATGAAATAGGTACCACGACTATGTCACAAACAATACGGGTCATGTTATCCTTTCACATACATGTTGTGCCTGAATTTTACATGTTGTGTCGTCTGATCTTGGTACCCGGCCGTGTCATGATCAACATGGGTTGGTGTTACCCTTTCTCGAACACATTGTGTCTGTCTGGAACATGTCGTGTAGTGTCATCCATGTGTTAGGCCATGTCAGTAACAACACAGGCCAGGTTAGGCATGTCTAGTACATGCCATGTCTGCCCTGAACACGTGGTGTAGTTTTGTCTTAGAAGAGTTATGTGGCATAACTGTATAGAAGGAATAGGGAAGGGGAAGGGGATCTAGGTACACGCCATGTGTTATTATAACACGTCGTGTGTTTGGGGAGTTACAGGACCAGTTTTGGCAGAAGTACATGCCCATGAAAATGAATTAAGAGAATATGTCGTGTATTCATTATACATGGAGTGTAGTCATGATTTGTAAATTTTGAATGATTTATTTATCATGTTCCATTATTACACTACTATTTTTCAGTCCCTGATAATGTTGATCTATGGTGTGGTTTTGACCTTGCAGAGTCATGGCACCGAGATGTCCTCCGGTTGTACGCCAGTTTCCAGGCAGTGATCAGACACCGCATATGGCTGATCAGGGAGTTCTCGCAGATCCTCTAGTTGTACCAGGCTCGGCACCAGTAGTGATACCGGTTACAGCCGCCGATACACAGTTTATGGAAGGTTTTATGAGGACGATACATACCTTCTAGGGAGCATTGCCTCCTAACTCGACAATGGAAGACTAGACGCGGGTTTTCTAGCAGCAGCATCCTCCCACATTCTCAGGGGAAGGAGGACCACAGGCTGCAGAGTCATGGCTATGAGCCATTATGACGATCTTCGAGCATCTGGAGACGCCTCCAGAAAGGCGGGTCAAGATCACTACCTACATGATATGAGACTCCGACAAGCGGTGGTTGTAAATGATCTCACAAGCAGTTTATCAATAGGTTAGGGTGTGGGAGGAGTTTCAGCATGTCTTTTACAACTACTTCTATTCGGAGACCCTGAGGCCTGACCGAGCCTAATATTTCATGAGCCTAGTGCAGGGTAAACTTTTTTTAATAATGTATTCCTTTCGTTTCATCGATCTTCCGCGTTTCACACCCCTCCAGAGTGAATATGGGTTGTTCTTTGCATTGATGTTTAAGGATGGCCTCAGAAGGTATATCCTCTCACTGGTGAATATCTTCATACTGAAATCCATCACATCAATCGTCAACCAGGCACTGATTGCAGAGTGAAATCTAAGAGATTCCAGAGTTTAGAGCCAGGGTGGTTCTGCTTCTACGGTTAGTGCTACACCAACAGACAATATGAAGCATCGTAGGGAGTCTACGTGTAGTGATCCGAGGTGGCGAGATGCAACTATAGGAGCCTGGTGGTATTCTACCAATTTGGAAGCGATGTACATATGATGTCGTAGTGCCAGAGAGGCCCATTGGAGTTCCCATCTTGCGGTAAGATGAGTCACCTTCAATGATTCTATCAGGTTTTCTCACATGTAGCTGGTGATTGGGGTTCATCCATGACTCCTCGTTCAGGAGCAATGCCACAAGTTTCTCACCAGTCTGGGAACATGAGTTTTTCTGGTTGTTCGGACCATGGTGGAGGTCGAGGTCGTGGTTTTCTGTCACCTGTCTTTTTGTGATATTTGGGTGGATTAGCTTAGAGAAGTCAGGCAGGGCCACAAGGCCATGGTACAGGTCAGGCTTCTGTAGTGGAGCAGACCCAGCCAGATAAGGATCCTGGACCCTCTACAGTTTGAGGTATGATCTTAGTAGCCTTAGTTATATCTTATTATATTATAGATACAATGGATTCCCATAGCTTTATCTTTGTTTCTGTGGTGGAGAGCCTTTGTATCTACATATTTTCCCCTACCGATACTTTGACTCTAGACACACTGTTGAGGACTAGAACAGTTAGTGTACATCAGTGGAGAGAGTGCCCTCTTGAGGTTGAAGGGTGTCACATCTTATGGGAACTTTATGGACTATAGATGATAGGATATGATTTTATTCTTGTAATGGATTGGCTAGTTCCATTCTAGGTGGTCATCGATTGTTATCGCTGAAGGGTGAGTTTCATATCACAATAGGGTGGATCTTTTCTTCATTGGGGTGAGTGGGATGTTCAGGTGAGCCGAGAAGGACCCAATCATCATGGAAAAAGAGGAGTTATAACCCAGATTGCTAGTCTATATCTGTATGACCAAGGGACATCATATTTAGAATTTCCTCTAGTTGCAGATCTTTTCATAGATGTCTTTCCAGAGGACTTTTTGGGTTTGCCTCCTGAGCGTGAGGTACACCTCTAGATTGAGCTCGGCCAGGAGTGGCACCGATGTCCATTAAACCATATAGGATGGCTACACCTGGGTTGCAGGAGCTCAATAAGCAGTTAGAGGAGTTTCTGGCAATGGGTTTCAACCGACCCAATTCTTATCCTTGGGGTTTTCTTGTCCAGTTTGCGATGAAGGTAGATGACACCCTTAGGATTTTTGTAGAATATCGGTAGTTTAACCAGTATACAGTCAAGAACCAATAACCCTTGCCTAGTATTGATGACCTCTTTGATCAGATTCGAGGAGCTCAGGTGTTCTCGAAGTTCAATTTGAGGTTCGGTTATCATCAGTTGTGCGTTAGACCAATAGATATACCTCTTACAGCCTTCAGGAGAAGGTGTGGTCTATAAGAGTATATGGTTATGCCATTCAGCCTCACGACCTATAGTTTTCATGGCACTCATGAACCGAGTGCTCCATCACTACATAGACTCTTTCATTGTGGTTTTCATGGACGATATCTTGGTGTACTATCACACTCTAAATAACCATGATGCCCATCATGAGTTCATTTTGAGTACACTAAGAGAGAATAAGTTATATGATAATCTCTTGAAATGCCACTTTTGGATGGATCAGATTCACTTTTGGGGTCACATTATCTCAGAGATAGGAGTATCAGTAGACCCATAGAAACTGAGAGCAGTAGTTTTCTGGGTGTAGCCGAAGAATGTCTTTGAGGGGCAGAGCTTTCTAGGGCTAGTTGGATACTACATGCTCTTCATAAGGGACATTTCACACATAGCAGCACCATTGATAGGTCTGACCAAAAAAGGGGAGAAGTTCTTATGGTCAGCTTATTGTGATTAAGCCTTTGAGGATCTGAAAGCGATGGTGACTTCAGCACCGATATTAGTCTTTCTAGAGCTAGGAAAGAGCTACACTGTTTACTATGATGCTTTAGGTATCGGGCTGGGAGTTGTACTTATGCAGGGAGATGGAGTCATTGCGTACGGGTCCCAGCATTTGAGGCCACATGAGAAGAACTACCCGATGCACGATCTCGAGCATGGTGTAGTTGTTTATGCCTTACGTTGTTGGAGAAATTATCTTCTGGGAGAGCACTTTGTGGTTTTCACCGACCATAAGAGCCTCACATACATCTTCACCCATGGTGTTCTAAATCTAAGACAATGTATGTTAGTTGATTATCTTCATTCCTTTGACATTGATCTTGCCTATACACAAGTAATGTGAAACGCAGTGGCTGATGCGTTGGGCAGGAGGAATAAGATACATGATGTTCATGAGGCCAGTAGTGGGTGGCAGTTCATGGATAAGTTCTGTGAGATGCATATTGAGATGCACAAAAGACATGGGAAGACTTTTAAATCATCTTTTTCTACTACCTCTACTCTTCTAGATCAGGTACGAATGAGGCAACTATCAGATTTTGATGTCCTAGTCCAACGAGAAAGAGTCATTGGAGAGGACCGTATTTTTGGATGGACATTAGATGAGGATGAGATATTGTGTTTCCAGGTATACGTCTGGGTTCCAGTAGACATATATGAGGAGATGATGTAGGACTTTCATTCCTCGGTTTGGGAAGGTCATCCTAGCTTCACCAAGATGTATCATGATCTACACAGTCATTATTGGTGGCTAGGTATGAAGAGGGATGTTGCTGGTTTTGTCATGAGGTTTTCCACTTGTTAACAGATGAAGGTGGAACATCATCAAACATTAGGTCTTTTACAGTAGTTACCCATTTCTTGAGTGGAAGGGGAATGAATTCATATTGGACTTCATAAATGGTTTTTCGAGATCACCTTGAGGGAATGACACAGTATGGGTTGTCCTAGACAGGCTCACGAAGGATTCTCACTTCTTATTATCATGGATACCTTTAGTGATGATGAGTTGGGACCGTTGTACATCCGAGAGATTATACGTCTGCATGTAGTTAGACACTCCATCGTTTTAGACAGGGTTTCACATTATACTTCAAGTTTCTGCTAGGGGATTCAGAAGGATTTGGGTACATAGGTACTTTTGAGTACAACATACCATCCCTAGATAGATTTCCAGTCCTAGTGTACGATTCAAGTGCTTGAGGATATTCTTCGAGCTTGCTTTCAAGACATTGTAGGTTCTTGGTAAAATCATATACCTCTTGTGGAGTTCTCCAACAACAACATCTTTTAAGAGGCTATTCAGATGGAACCGTAGGAGGCTTTGTACGGTAGGCCATGCCGATCACCCTTATGTTGGCTAGAGGTAGGAGATACAGCTTTTATTGGACCTCGTCTTGTACAGGAGACCTCAGATGACATAGTGTTGATTTGAAATAGGATGGCTATAGATCAGTCTCAACAGATGTCTTATGCTGATCGGTAGAGACAACTTATGGAGTTCGATGTTGGGGATTAGATTTTCCTGCGTGTCTCGCCGAGGTTGGTACATAAGAGGATTCGGAGGCAGGGTAAGCTTTCCCCAGGGTACATCGGGCCATTTGAGGTGTTGGAACGAGTTGGGCCAGTTTCCTATTGGTTTCAGGTACCTCAGAGGTACCGGGCTATGCACGACGTCTTCCACATTTATCACCACCAACATTACTTATCAGACCCGTCTCATGTCCTTCAACCTGTTCAGGTTGAGCTCGAAGTAGAAGCGTCGTTTGAGGAACATCCTATCTGGATTTTCAATCGTAGTACAAAGGTTCTACATGACCAGTCTGTTCCTCTAGTATGGGTGATATGGCATCATGGGCGAGTACCAGACGAGTCTTGGGAGAGGGAGTCTGATGTACTATCGTAGTGGGCGGAGCTATTCGGGGTTTCTTCTTCTACACCTCTCTAGAGAAAATTTGTGGATAAATTTCTTTAAAGGATGATGTTTTTATGAACCCGGACCTTTTTTCAGGTATTTTTATCCTTTTTGAATGTTTTTGAGAACATAGGAGTTTCTAGAAAATTTTGAAGTACACACTGTGTACTTTCTGAGTACATGCCATGTACTTCATTTCCACCCGAGGCAGTGTACTAGCTGTGTCCTGGCCACACACATGACTATGTAGGGGTGACTTGGAGGCCTCCTAAAGAAGAGTACAGAAAATCCTAGTACACACCATATACTCCAAAAGTACACGCCATTTACTTTCTTTTTTTGTCAATAATCACATCGGGGTCACGTCTTAACCCCAGAACTATCTTCTTCTCCAGCTTCATTGACCAAGAGCATTCCGTACGGCAGCAGATCTTTGGTGAACCCCTAAGCCTCCATCCATTCTCTAAATAGAATGTCTTCAATTGCATTGGAACCAAAACTGTAAGCTCTTCTTTCTCTTAGAGCTTTGTTTCCCAATTCCTCCTCTTTCACATGTTATCTTGGGTTAAATGTTTTGGACGATTTCTTAAATCTCTGACATTACAAGGAGATTCATGCCTCATGGTTCATGTATATAGAACTCTTTATGTCGATGTAGGTGGTTTGTGCCTTTCTGTAAGAAGTCTTTTAAAAATTTTACAAATTCCTCTAATTCCCTTGAACGGGGTATTGCGTGTTTCCTGTTTTTCTTTTGTTGTTTTCATGGTTTGCTTAGATGCTTGTGTATAGGTTAATATTTTTGAATAAGGTAATTTACTATGCTTTGGATGCTTCAACCATTCATGTTTTTCCTGTTAAGGAACGTTTAGTCTAGTGTTACCCGTTAGGCTATTGTCAGTTACATGCCAAGTTTGTAGGATGGTATGATTGTTCTTCCTTGCTGAGATGTTATAGATGCTAGCCAAGTAGTTCTTGAGGATACATTGTCCATTAAGAAATTCGATACGTGAAAACTTTAGATAGGGTTGTGGTAACCTAGTGTAGTAGACCATAGGGAGAATGGACGTAAGGGCTCCTCTAAGGTGTCTTTAATTTACGATGTGAGACCACCGGGGGAATTGACATTGAGTAAATACTGAGAGAGTCTGTAGATCCTAGATGCGGGCCACAGGGGGAATGAGATGTTAATTACATTCCCAGAGCAACTATTGTATGCAACAAGACTATAGGTGGAATTGATGGTGAGTGCTTCTTCATATAGTCTATTCTTTAGCTGATCTAAAGGGGTGAGACTATTTGTGCCTCCCATAAGGTTTCTTGTGCATCTAGGTTGAACAATAGTGGTTAGGATGTGATAACTACCCAGAGGATTAATTGATTGTTTAATTTCTTGTGTGGACACTTTCTTATTTGTACATTATATACTAGAGACTGTGGATTTCTTGCTGGTGGTTATTTTCCCTATTTACTGTTTTAGTACTTTTCCCTTCCATAAAATCACTATCTATTAGGCACAGATCTTATGGTGCATTTTTCTAGGAATTTTATCTCACACCCTGTTTGGGTCATGCTTCTGGGCCCAAAAAATTTATATTATTGTAGGTATATATAAGGGAAAGCACCCATCCACTTCAGGTTCTTGATTGAGCTGGTGCTAGAGAGCATGGGACCAAGCTGAGGCTTGTGATGTTGAGGAGTAGCTCATATGTTTTTCTTTTGTACTTGGGTTTTGTACTGTATTCAGCATTGTGAATTGTTTGGCTGTTTTCCAAGACATATATTTATCATGAATCATTTACATATTCTTCTGCTCCTGTTTTTTATTTATCAGTCTTTCGCTGTTGTTTTGGTTTGATATTCACTACATCTGTCGTTGCATGTATTTTTACATCCACTGTGAACTCTTCCAATGATGGAATATTTTCCCGACCAAGGCCCGCGTTTCTAGTCAGCAGCCTCTGGAAATCAGGGAAATGTGCTTGAGGACATGTGAGCAACCGGGTATTGGGCGCCTTGGGGTGGATTCCATAATCGGGGCATTACAATGACAACTAATAGAGAGGTTCTTAGAGGTGATAGTGGGTAGACTATACCTTCTTATTAGAGTTATAAAAATTTATTATTATAGAATTATAAATTGGAAATAGTAGGAGAAGTAAATAATAGATAAAAGAGAAGTAGACGAATAGTCTATTCTATTTAATAACAGTGGCCACTACTAGTTAATGAAATTCATAGATAAATGTCATAGTGATGTTAAATTACTGAACGATGTAGACAAAACAGAATGATTTTCAGAACAATACCAACACAGAACACATAAAGATAATGTAACTATAAATCCATAAGAATATATTCATGATAATTTTGACCATTATCTCAGTCATGATCTCTTAGCTCCCAGTTACATGAAGCATAACATAGGAAACCTAGATCTAGTAAATAATAAGGGGATACTCAGGTACCATAGGTACCTTAGTAGGTTGTGGTATATGAATATTACTATGTTGGCACACACAATTTCAAGACATATAGGTTTTAATAGAAACTATATAGTGTTCATGTTATGTAGAATTCAATTAATATAATTGGATAAACAAATAATCAACTGTCTAGGTTCCTAAGTGACACCTCAAGGCTATACCAGCTTCGTCTCATTTTCAGAATGAGAGTATGATTGTGAAAAATATAATAATAATAATAATAATAATAATAATAATAATAATAATAATAATCATATAAATATATAGTATAGATATACTTCACATCCTCCTATATGATCCAGGTTTGTACCAACACCAAATGGTCATATATATGGGATGCTACGTCAGTATTGTCTGGGATGTAACTCATAATTACCCATTAACAGGGGAAACTCTCAAGGTCATTTGCCTTGTCTAAACTCCAAGATCTTTCATGGCCTCATTGAAAAAAATATTGAATCTCACACATTATTCCTACTGAAGGTCCTCACAGTCATTTGGAAATTAGTGCTGGATAAATCAGGATATAACGTCTAGACATCTGTGCCCAATGGAAGAACACATGGTCTATCCCTTTTGGTCAAATCCATGATCTCTCATTATCTCTATAAGATCACCATGTATATTCAAATTGTATTTATCCTTTAATGGATATCAGAATCCCCAGGATCCCTTACCTATATAAGGTGTAATAATTAATAACATATAATGCATAAGGTATTTACCTCTCATTCAGCTCATTAGTCCATTCCATATATAATCATTTTCATAATCATAATAGAATGTATAAGGAAATAACTCTTATTCATTTCAATAATCCAACCCTTATTAATATCTATACAATTTAATTCCATTAGAAATAAATATATAAGGCATAACCTCTAATGTGTTCCAAATTTTACAAATCTTATCGCATTTAATCCTTCTATAGAAAATAATGTCATTAACCATATTACTTTCCATTTCATGGAACCATTTAATCTAAACTAGTTAGTACAAGTCATACAGCTTCATAAGGATAAAACCTTTATTCATGTAATGAAATTTGGTGTAGGTCATCCTAGTCATGATCATTTTACTCGTTTTTTATAAACATGGAAAAGTTATTCAATGTATGTTTAAAATTAAGGAATCAAAATTAATACCTCTAAATAAATCTACTATATTTCATAATATATTTTTTGAATTTCCATTTCCTTCACTAAATAATTCATCTCATTAAGATGTAGTGACAATATTTCATGGGCTCAAGTGATAGTAGTGGGATACATCTAAAAAGAAATGATCCAACTTGGAGAAAGGAATCATAAATTGGCCAAGAATCCTAAAATTCTATTTATCAATTATAACCCAAATTTAAGTAATGAATAAAAGAAATAATGTCAGAAAAAATATATTGTATAACTAGAATTTTATCTTAAATAATGAACACCATTATTATAGGTGTTTTATTATAAACACATGACATAATTATCAACCATTAATTATATCTTGTTTATAATTTCGTTATATTTTCCTATGGATTCAATTAATATAATAATACTGTAATAAATAAATGAAAAGGGCAGAGCAATAATATATTCATTGATGCATTAAATAAAATAAAATGTCCAAGAAAGGGTCCCAACATCAGGGTTTAACCAAACTAAACATTTGGCACTTCAGACTTTTTAACTAATTGTTTCTCCTCCCCCATTTAGAATATTCACAATTAAAAATATATAATGAAGCATATCCCCTATGTACATATTCACATGGCCCATGAACACGACCAAGGGGATCCTTACACATATGCTTATATTCATATACTCATCTCCACTCTCTTACATGTTCATTTTAATATATAAATAGGAAAACCTATCCCAATACATTTATATTAAATGTCGTCGATGAATATTCACATAATGGGGGATCCTATATATATATATATATACTTACCTACACACATGTAACAGAGTTACCTTAGACCTGATGACTCAAAACCAAGAAGAAGGGTGCAACACATTGCACCATAATTACCATGGACAATAAAACACGGAAATTATTCAATAAAAATAGTGAAAAAACATGAATCAGATGAAAAAACATACATTGGTCACTTGAGGTTGCTTGAATTAATGAAAACCAAATTGACTACATTGTCGGTTTCTAAAACACAATCTCTATCATCCCAAGAGACCATTCACACATCCTTATAAAAAATACAACTAAAAATCAAAATACACAAAGACTAATGGTTTGAATGAAACACTCTGGGTGACAAGGAGGCCAAAACAAAGATAGGTATTCGGTAGAGAATAGAGGATATGGAATATAATTATTGAGTGAGATAAAAATATGAACAAAACGTGATGGATTGATTGTTGAAGAGGGGCCACTGATGGGGGAGTCGCATGACCAACGATAGAGAGAATGTTGGTTTATTTCCCAATTTTGACGTGATATTACATTAGGTTATGATTTTATTTTTATTTTATTTTAATTCAATTTAAAAAATACAAATTTTGAAATTGGGTGACCTACACCGTTTGACCCGTACGGGTTTTCAAACTATGTGTAAATAGTGCAACACACTCTATAATGATACTACCTCTAGAGCACTTTGTTCAGGCTAGGTGCATGGTTTGGAAAACCATTCGAATCCTATTTATACTGCCACATACCTCTTTAAATGAGGCTGCACAGTTTTCACACAGTTAAAAAACCCAAGTGAAGCATATACACACACTTAAAATCATTAACATTCATGTTTTGGTGCTTGCGTGACATCACAAGCCAACAATGAAACATAACATGGATTCACCAAGGTCTAATACCATCACGTTGAAGAATTATAACTCTCCAAAATCAAATCCAAAGTATAGATTAAATAAAACCCATTTACAAAATGAAAAAGTCTAAAAACCATTGCATTTTTTTCTAAATCGATTAATGGATCCCACCGTAGAACATGTGGACCTCAAGATGCCTTAAAAACAAGGTAACACAACTCATAACCTATAGGGGTTTTAAAGCATCATTTAGATGATTGAATGTCATTTCCGAATTCCCAACGCACCTTTTATTATTCTGTAAACATAAGGCCCCTAACCATTTAAACCCCTTCCGATGCCCTTTTTCAAACAGACACATCGAGACAACTCTCACCTGAGACCATCTACCAAGATACATGATCATGTCATCATCTCTTCCAGAATTGGAAAACGGTTCTTCCCACAAAAGGCATTAAAGTTATGTATCCAATTCCAAACTATAGTTCAAAACCCATTTGGAATTATCCTAAATGCATCTCTTTAAGTGTTATTTTGAAGCTCCAGGTGGGATTCACAAAATAAAAAAGAACACTTGATAACCCCATCGACCTAAAATCTATAGACTACTAGGCTTATTTTGAGAAGAATCAATCTATATATTCAACACTCAACTCATCCTAGTAATGTTCTAGAAATGGTACACACTAACTTTAACACTTTGTAAGAGGTATAATAAGTCGGGCCACTCATCCCAACCTACTATTCTCAAAACACAAGGATTGGAAAGCTGATGTGTTTTCAATAGAACCCTAGTTCATTTATAAAATTACCCTAGTTTTTACAAATGAACACATCCATTGATGTACATACCTAAATTACCATAATGTTCCAAGAAAAACCAGGAATAAATAGACACATATAGCATAAAACACCAAAAAGGATCACGAAAAAATATCATCTTCATTTTAAGGCTTTAGCATGGCGTATAACTGGAACACTCTTTGTTCATTGAGGACGAGGAAAAGATAAGGGACAAGCTTGTCAGTATAAAAAAAATGCACTAAATGAATTTAAATGGCTTCTAAGAAATCATATCAAAGCACTTTATGGATGTAGGTTCATACCACCAATTGTGGACTTCCATGAAGGGGCTCAACTTCACATGTCGATGAACCATCATTAACCAAACACACACATTTACCACCCGAATAAATTTTTGTTGGATTAAGTATTTAAACCAATGTTTATATCGATCCAATGGTGTTTACCTAGGGTTTCACACATATCTCAACATAAAGACAATGTGCTACTTTGTATGAAACATCAAATATTATGACATGAAAGCCTCATTGGTTTTCAAATAGAACAGACCATCATTCAATGGTCCTCACTAGTGTTCCTTCTACATGAAAGGTCACATTTAATAGATTCTACAGGACTCTTCCCACATTAGGAGTGCCTTATTCCCAAAATTAATGGACACTAGCTTCTCGTAAGAGTGCTCAATTAAAACTAACATAAAATTATATGTGAAATTCACCGGATCCACAATCATTCTGTCATAACATTATGAAATGGACTCAAAAACAAATCAACGGGTGTGTCAAAATTACAAAGTTATTGAAACAACATATCGAGAAATGGAATGAGATTGAATCTTTAATTCTCTATTCACTCTACCATGGTGGTGACTCACGTACTTAATCAATTGTGAAAGGAAAAACAATCCTACAAAATTCAATCAGTTCATTACAACATTTAACACTCAATGGTACCACATATATAAACTCATACTACCCGAGGAAATGGGAAGGGGTTAAATTACCATATAATAGATGACCATGCCCGTGGCATGTATAACTAACTAAAAATGAGAATCAAATATTACTCATGCCCATAAAATGTTTAAAACCCAATGTACCACCGATCTGAACAAGACTGTTTTTGGTAAAAAAATCTTATGGTGGGAAACTGCACCTGAATAACACAAAATAATAGTAATATTCTGGTACAATAAATTAATTTAAACATTATGTGTTTGACTAGCCAAATTTATCCCTTTACAAAGAACTTCCATCGACCCAAACTTTTTTTCATGTGAAAAGAAGTCACAAGATCAATGACAATAATCTAATACATTTCTAAAATAGAAATTAGCCTACAGAAAACACTACCTTTTCAACTCCAAGTAATATCAAGGGGAACCTAAAAAATACCCATACAAGAGGGTTTTACTAAGATCACCACTTATGGATCCATTTTCAATCCCTTTATATTTAATCACATTTAATATTTAAACATTAAAATATGTTATTAAAAAAATGTACAAATTTTTTCAGAACAGAAAATATAGGTACATGATATTAACCAACAACACAAGGGAAAAACATTCATGAATATCCAACCTCATTGTTATAATTTAGATGACCTATAAGAATCCCTTATGTAATTCAATTCAAATAATAAATAAATTACCCTTTAATTTATACATATTTTACCAAAAAAATTTCTATTACCTTTAAATTGGGATGATATTTCCCAATTCATGAATTTCCAAAACACATCAAGTATTTAAAATTAGATACCCTTAATCGATGCTAACCATATTTCACAATTTAACGTAATTATATAAAATGGACCGATTAAATGGGTTTCCACCTACACAAATGTAATTCACCCAAGCCCTTTAAAATTTGGAATTGGGATACATTTAGTCCAAATCAATTCAATTTATCCTTTTTATTTAGCATCCTTTTATAAAGGATATAATGCACAGGTCACTCATTCCATGTTATAATGTACACATACACATTAGAACTGAAAATTGGCTCCTGACATAATCAAAATCTGTTTATATATATCAAAAAGTATAGTCATTATATCACAATAAATAAACCAAAAAATCATGGTATATAATCAAATTTTATTTTTAATAAAAAAAGTAATGACATATCAATCAATGAATAAAATTCGAAAGTAGTAGTTGACCTACAAATTTAACTACATGGAATTGAACTATTGATGACAAGTAATTTTCTTATGTTCCCAATATAATTAATGAAATATGAGTTATATTCCATATTATTCCATGGTAAAAATAGCCGAATCCTATATAATATAAAGTAAATGAAGGTACAATAATCAGTCAATGTGAAATCATATAAATTGTTAAATCAAATAGTATGAAAAATCATTATAGCCATTTACATTTGTTCATTTCCAAAATGTGGGCTGATCAGTCCCAATAACTATGACTAGCCAAGTGTTGACACATTCTTAATATCAGGAATACCAACCAAAAATAGATATAAAAAATAAATTAAACAACATATTATTCAACATTGTAACTTACCAGAACATGATACATTCAAACTGATAGTCAGATCAGAGGGTCACATGGCCTTATAAACATCTCCACATATTCTAGAGTTTTTCTAATAGTATCATGGTTCAAAGAGGTGATAGTGGGGAGAATATACTGTATTATCAGAGTTACACAATAGTATTATCAGAGAATAAATATTACGAAATAGTGGAAGCAATATATAAAAGGTAATAGTGTAGTATAATAATAGAATATAAATTTAATAAATGCGGCCATTTCTAGATTATAAAATGCATGGATGGAGGTATTAGTGATGTTACATAACTGAAATTAGTATACAATACAACATGATTTTTAGAAGAGTACAAAAATAGGACTCAATAAGTGAAAATATGTAGAAATGACTAAGACGATCTCCATGAGAATCCAAAAATTTGGCTTAGTCCATTGCTCCTAAATCCTATACACAATCATCACAACATAATCCACCTAGATAAAAAAAATAAAAAGGGGAAACTCATATAGTAGGGGTACCCAATGTGGGTGTGATATATGAATATCAGTAGGCCAACACACACAATGTTGAGTGAAATATTGGGGAATATAAACTATGTAGTGTTCCAGAAATATAGAATGAAATAAATAGAACTGAATAAATAAAAAAACTAACATCTACGTTCATAGGGAATACCTGACAACTATACCAACTTCATCTCATTATCAGAATGAGAACCTGAGGGTGAAATATATAATAATAATAATAATATACATATATAGAATATCTATTCATTGCATCCTCTTATATGAACCATGTGTGTACTGACACCAAATGGTCATATACCTTGGATGACACGTCTTGATGGTCTAGGACATAATGCATAGTTACCCATTGCCCGGGTAATCTCTCATGGTTTAACCCATGGTTTAAACTACATGAGCACTCATGGTCTTAGGGAATTCAATATTGAATCATAGACAACCTTCCTACTCAATGAACTCCTCGTACATTGGACATTATGGTTGGTTGGATCGGGATGTAACACACAAACATCCATCCCTAAGGGTAGAAATCATAGTTTATACCCACGTATAAAATCCATGATCTCTCGAAGTCTCTGGATGATCATTATGGAAAATAATATATTCTTTCACATTCAAGGGCTCTCATGGTCCCTTGGCTCCCCTATCAATATAAGGCATAATCCTTCAAATAATATAATGAAAAATGCATTTACCTCTCATGAATCTCACTATCTCAATCCATATATAATAATTTCAATAATCGTTACATAATTCATAAGGAAATACCACTTATGAATTTCAAAAATCCATGACATAACCTTTTTATACACAAGGCAATTACTTTAAAAACTATCATGTATAAAATAAAATCATATGCGTTTATAATTTAGTAGAGTATATTCCATTTTACCCATACAATGGAAATAATGTCATTAACCATATTTTATTACATTTCAAGGAACTATTTTATCTAAACCAATTAATTCATGTCAAATATTTTACTATGGATAAACCATTTATTCAAGAAATTCCATTTGGTGTGGGTAATCAATCTCATATTCATTTTACTCAATTATATTAAACATGGAAAACTGATTCAATATATGTTTCAAAGAAATGAATCAGAGTTATTAACACTAAATAAATGTACAATCTTGCATAATCCATTCTAAGAATTCCTTTTTTCATTTACTAAATCATTCATCTCATTAATACATAATGAAAACCTTTCCCAGGCTTAAGTGTAATGAGTGGCTTTAGGGAAACATGAAATATGCCTACTTGGGGTAAACCATCATAAAAAGGAAAAGAAACCTAAAAGATAATTTATCAATTATTACCCATATATAAAAAAATTATAAATTCAATAAAGGAGGAAAAAATATATTCTACCACTACATATTTAGCTTGATGGAAGTGCACCTCTATTCGAGGGGTTTCATTAGAAAAACATGACATAACTATCACCCAATCAATATGTCATATTTAACAATTAATTAGTTTAATCAATTGTTTAATTTAATATAATAATACATAAATAACAAAATTCTAAGGGTCGTTCAATTGTAATTTCATTATTGTGTTACTTAAAATAATGGGGCATGGAAAGTGACCATTCCACAGGGTGGAACCAAATCATACCATTGGTTCATGGCACTTTATAATTAAAAGATTCTTCTCCCCACTATGAATATTCACATTCACATACATATAAGGACTCATCACCACAATGCAATATTAACATTGCCAATGAACATGTGAAATGGGATCCTTACACATATGCATATATGAATATACACATATCTGCTCACATACTAATGAATTTCCTTATATATACATATAAACACCTAGACCCATACCCGTATATTCAATGAATGTGATGAATATACCCATAATAAGGGAAGAAACATACATTTATACATACATACCTATTCACACACATGAAATTCACCTTAGACCGGACGACTCGATATGACATATCACTCTCAAAAGAACTACACCATAATTACAAAGGACCATAAAACACCCAAATGATCTAATATAAATAGAGTGAAAAAATGATGTATATGAAAATACATACATAGATAGGTTGTCATAGTCCAAATTGGAGAGAAATGCTTCACCTATGGAGGCGGTTTCCAAAACAGAAACCTTATGGTCCCTAGAGACCATTCATACATCCCTAGATCTATTGGAAACCAAAAATCAGATTACCAAAAAGTCATAGGGTTCTGATGAACCCAATGGGCGGAAAAAGAGGCCAAACCAAAGCCAGAAATTAGGAGTTAAAGATAGGATGGGGCTTACTATGAAGGATCATATGAAAAATAGAATTAAAACTTGATGGATTGAAGGTCAGAGAGGGAGCTGTAGAAGGGGGTGTCACCTGACCCACAAGATATGGGGGTGTTGTGTCCTCATTTTTTGGTGAAGGGATATTTAGTTATGTTTTTATTTCTGTTTTAATTTACTTCAATTTTAAAAAAAAATTATTTTTAATACTCGCTGAACAACGTGGTTTGACACCCATGGATCTTCAAACCATTAAAACATCATGTGGTGCAATGTGTTAGGATACAATCTTCAATGAAAACTATTCATGAATGGTTCGAGGATTGGAAACAAATTGGGATTATTCGAACCACCACACCCTTCCATTAACAAGGACTCTTAGTGTGTGAAAGGTTTGGAAGATCATTGGTAGCCTAAGGGCACAGTTCAAAACATTAGCTTTCTATGTAGGCTGTTAATAAAACATCGTGAGACCCATGAGAATACAAAAAGATTCTCATTTTAGTCTGATACAAAACAAAGATTGTATCATTGTGAAACCACGTCGAAAAATCACATTTCATGTCCCTAATCAGTCTAAATAATGTATAATCCCCTTTAGCTTCTATAAGGGTCGTTATCTCCTAAATATCCAAAACATGAACATCCATCTCATCCATGAATTTCATCATCCTCAACTCTGCACTAGATTCACGAATTACCTAAGTATGATTTTTCCTGCTATGAATTTTAGCCACATTTTTTCTCGTTCAAGGTGTATATGTCATCTCAAAATTACAATAGTACATATACACAACAAATATCCACTACTAAATATTAAAATCCCGTTAGGAATGAAATACATCAAGAACATATGGTCATTATAAACTATAAACATCTCTTCAAATAGATAGTGTCACAAACACATCAATGTATAAGACACTTCCTCTTACATGAGGATCTGAATCGGGTAATTCTGTTTATGTGGCCTAAAATACTGAGACCCATATGAAAAATCTTTATCCCCTTACATTAATTAATCTCTAATTTAGATCTGTGGTGCATCACAATACACTTTGTATTACTCACATGGAAGAGGTATGATCAAAATTCTTTTGGACATCAAATGTTTCATCAAACCCTAAAAATCCATTTATAGATCATCCTACATTTCATGATTAACATCCTTTTGTTCATTCCTAAATGTATCACTAAAAATAGGAAAAACTCTTGATTGTATCTCCTATAATATACATCTAATCCAAAAAATCATCGGATATCGAAAACATTATTGGCATACTCCTATAAAAAAACATAACAAACATTCTCTATGTCCACTAACAGACATCTCTTTATGTTGATGTGTCCTGGAATGTGTACCTGGTAAATTCAAAAATGTCACTTGTATATAATGGCATGTAATTGATTCTCTCTTAGTACACATAAAGAAGATGTCATGATGTTGGTAATGATCATAATGATTCTTAGAGTTCACCAAGATTTCATCCCTAAACACCAATATAAATTCATATTGATACAGGTGAAATATTTTTCCTCAATTTCATAAACACTAATACTTTGTTTTACAACCCAAATAAAATTATGAAAAACTAAAAATTCAAATACTTACTCCTAAAATCAGTCATCAGTGGATCAGAGGCCCCAAATGTAAACTAATGATACCCCTATTTGAAGTCAATAAATTAGAACACTTACCCACACCTCAAATATTCATTAAGATTATCGAAACACAAAAGAGGATATAGGTTCATCACAACCATCTTGTTCAGCATTCAGAAATTGACACACAAATGTTATCTCTATTCATATTTCATTGAAAAAACAAAGGTGATAACCACTTTGAATTACTCGGATAGATAAGAACATAATCCTTTAATTTACACGGCTGAGACTTGAGAAAATGAAGCTTTGTCCTTTCCATTCTGTATCATGTAATAGATACTAGCACAGCCCTTCCACAAGATCAATAATGAATTCTAAATCTATCGGATGTGGAAGTCCTATGATGTCTCTATGAAAGACATTATGTAACAGTTCCACCATTTGTGGTAATATATCTTTCATAAGACTTTCTTTAACTAGAATAATACTAGAAACCCAGTTCAAGATATATCACAGTAGTTGGGTAATTTTCCCCTCTGGGCCAGACAATATATCCCACTCCCCATGTTGAATGTAGTTTTCACCCTTCAGAGATATAAGTGTCACTCTCCTGCGATTAAAATCAATTTGACCTTGGTATGTGAATAGACTCTCAATACACATTATCAAATCAAATCCATTAATATCAAGAATATAAAGATCACATAGAAAATGATACTCCCCAATCACTATTATACATCCCAGTCAAAAATTGAAGTATCTAGATTTTATTCCCAATTGTGTTTCTATAGTCATTACTCCACACACAATATCCACTTCCATACTAAATTTATTTACATGTTTTTCAGATATAATGGAATAATAGTCACCTATATCAAATAATTCACTTGCTAAAGTATATTTTACTAGAAAAGTATCTCTCACTGTTAATGTCCCAAACCACTCTCTAATGTGTATGTTGTACCACATGAAGCTGTAATGCCCATATTATATGTGACTTCATCTTACACCCTAGTGAAGAATCATTCTAATAATATGGTAACTATTTCCAAAAATAACCATACCCTATACATATACTTCCAATACCAGTAGAACATGAACTCTATGACTGATAAGGTGTAAAAGATCACCATCTGACACACTGACTCTATCTAGTTGCTCCATGAGAGACCATCTATCGTGGGTTCTTTCATATCCTCTTTAGATGTTGCATCCTTCAATAAGATCGGCACTCGACTAGTGGTTATGAAAATTTGTTATTATGTTTTCCTAGTTCAACAAATTGTTTTATTGAGCTTCAGTATGATCATGGGAAACCAATCCTCCTGAATACCACCCTAATTTTTGATGACTTGAATAATGTTCTTGTAATAATGCTTCCATCCCTCAGATGTCCCACCTCCTTATCATTCATTAGAAACAATATTCCCACTACTAAAATCATCTTACAGGTTCCCCTCCAAATTGAGATCCTGATTTACCACTTCTGAAAAATACTTCAGTATAAATATATTCACCTAGGACTTGATTTCACATAAAATTTCATCCTAATATGATTTTTCTTGTGTTTCCTTATCTTCCACAAACACATTAGAAATTTACTATAGATATGTAAACTATCTATCATATTCCTTCACAAACACCATACAAGGAGTTAATCTCAATAAATCTGCTTCTCTCTATTTTTTGAGCATCTATGGGATGTAGTGTTCTAATAACATCTCCAAAAAACCCCTCTACAAACAACCATCACTCTATCCAGTCTAATATTGGACATACTGACATTTCTTCATGAGTCCAAATAGAATGAATGTATCTAACTTGACCATCTTTTTAACATAAATCTCTAAATAGTCATGTATCACCCCAACCAACACAACCCATAACTCAGCTACCTTTTCCCTACCTTCTCAAGTAAATGTTAGAGATAATTCAATGTAAAATCCATCATCATAATAGGAAACACCATTATAACACAACTTATGTCTATTTCCATTAATTTCAACAAGATATAGATTTAATGCTTGATTTTCTACCATACTTCCTCACCTTGAACTATTGGAGTCACATGTTACATTAATGGAGGACCATTCTTAGCCATGACACCTAGTATTCCACTCAAAAAATTTCATGGATGCATATATCTATATTTTGAAATTCCGTTATTAGGCCCCATAACACTATAATATAAATAATAGTAATAAACCCAACAGGTTACAAAAATTCCTTTCCCCACATCTCACCACAAAATCAAAACTGAGGTTCCACCCCTACCCTTAACCATCCTACACCTATGTCTTATTTTACAAGGGTATCCCATTTTATTACATTCAATATTCTTATTTATAAATTCAATTATTCTTATCTTTCATCATTATTAATTTTTCATATTTCATGTTAGGCACCATTTTCATTTCAATTTCACCAGAAAGGAAAATATATTTTGTTCAACAACATACACATAACCCATTATCACGTAAATGCCTAAAATAATGAATTTTCATAAAATAATTCTTATTTCCTCAAATTATGAATTAAAACACCTCTCTCATTCCATTATATGTAACAAATCAAAAAAAAATTTCTCAATAATATTAATCACATTACAAAACAAATGCATTAATGAAGTTTAAATAATATTCATCTATAACAACAAAAAACAATACCAAAACCCACCAAAGGTACGTCAGGTTTCCCCTATATATTGTCTTGGAACACCCATAGATGTACTCATTACCAATACCATACTATCTGTATTCTATTATATACATTTCACAAAATTTTATGATAAAATTAAAAGAAATATCTCTTTTTTGATACCACATTTTGACATCCTAACCCCGGTGTCATGAAATGGTGCCCTGATCACATCGACCACACCAATCACATGACATCAAGCATGTCTCCCTATATAAAAAGGGATTAATACTAGTAGATAGGTTCTAATTAGTGGATTATAGGGATACTAGAACCATGTTTTTAGATTAAAATCCCGTCGAATAATGATAAAAAAGTCCACAATAATATATAATCATAAACAGTACCAATGTCACAAGATAATAATGGTAGGAAATAAAATTATCAACATAAAGGGAAAAACATGTTATGCCAATTTAAATACCAATGTGTCTAAATGAAACTGTATTTAATGAAACTAAAAACTCCAAATTGTGTGATGAACCATATAAGGATCCATCAACCCAACTCTCTTCCCAATATACAATCTAATCAATATATTTTTCCCTTAACCACTCTTTCAAAAATAAATTTTATTCAGGTACTGATTAGGTATACCAAGAAAGGTGTGAGTAAAACATTGTAAGCTATAACCAACAGTTTCTAAAAAAACATTCAGTCAAAAAATAGTGCATAGATATCATTAATGAATGATGTAAAATGAATTAATAATTAGTTATCACATTGTCATTTAGTCTTTATTTATTCATTATAACTCCAGGATTCCCAATGATACACATACATCACTAATGAAATCATATTTTATAGGATCCCAAAAGTGTACCCTAGGTAATATCATATATTAAATCAAAATTTGACTCATGCTGAAGATCAATGTATTTGAATTCGATATGATGTATCATCACGAGGTTCAATTAAATTTAAAGTTATAATTATTCCCATGTGTGGAAATATCTCAATGTTCAATTATTTTCATACCTAAATTTGAAATTTATCATAGGCATAGAAAGTCATGTATAGCCTCCAGATTCGTAACATTCTACGTACCATTAGTGAAGAGCATCATGTATATCCCTAAATTATCGTTTTTCTCCACTTATCTGTCGTGTAAATCATCAGGTATTGAACTCATTAATTCAACACCCCAGTAGATCTATCAGTGGAAGATCATCATGTCCCCCCTTGTTCAACAACTATGAATGTATACCATCTTCAATTTGGACTACCATGTCCATCACTTGATTCCTTTAAATGAATAATTAATTCCCAAATTAATTAATCAAATACCATTAATTAAGTCAACAACTAATAAACTAATCATGTCATTTTTTCATTAACCAAATTGTAAATTTATTAAACATTCATATATTAATCATAAAATAATTAATCTTCAAATAAATTATTATCAATTTACCATTCATTATTCAATAATAATCTAATATTGTAATTATCCAAAGTCCAAAATTCTCAATATTCTATCAAATCCACAATTCCCCAATTCTGGTCCTGATAATTAATTCATATATTAATTATCAAATTTCATAAATCCCAAAAATATCATATTTGAATATCCAATTTATTATCGTGTTCATCGAATACAAAACCTCTCAATTATATAATAATCCATATTAATTAATTCACCCGAACAATGAATTCTATTGGGAAAATAAAATTTCAAAATAGATCTAGAAATTATATAACCTGTATATACATAATTGAAATTAAAAATATGGGAATTAAATTCTATTCCACCATTATCGACTAATTGTTGGGAATTATCTCAATGAAATTCCTAAAAGTTTGATCCTCCCAACGACAATTTTTGGAGTTCAGGATCCAAATCCCTCAACCAAAATCGCTAATATCAATCATCTCATGAATCTAGATATAGATCTACAATAAATTATATAGATATCACCGTATAGGTTTATATTAGAGGAAATAGTGGATATATTCCACCAAAATATAAAAGGAAGAGAGATGAATGGAAGGGATAGGGAAGGTAATGAAATCCACTTACCGAGAGGATATAGAATCATCGATTCAAGTATTAAAACTTGATAAACGAAGGTCAGTTTTCATTGAGTCACATATAGAATGCCTTGGGATCACCCAAATTCTACAATTCCTGATCCTCTATTGCAGAGTAGAATTTTTTTTTTGCGTTAGGGGGATTTTAATAATTTTTTTTAGAAAAATGAATATCACGCACATGGTTTTCATGCTTGGGGTCAACATTTTAATAAATTTTGCACCAGCAATGTGACACCCCACAATGCAAGGATAAATGGATACATTGGTTTTAAAAAAAAATCAAACAACATTCCAACAGTGTGAATCCCATATACTTGGGATTACATGTTTATCTATTTTGGGTGCACATTTTTTCCAAACCGTGCACCAACTATGCACATAAAAGTTTCCTCGGGGTTTCAAAAAAACTCTACAGAAACACACAAAATTTAAAACTCCAATTAGTGGTACATAAATAAAAAAATGTACCGAATACTATACTATGATAACTCATGAAAAATTCAGGATCTTGTAGCTGGTGTCATATTTTAGTGTATTGGTAATGATACATATTTTCAACACATAATGGATTGAATAGTTTAATATTATTGGTAAGATATGTACATACATTACCCCAATATTAAATTTGTAAATTAAAATTTCAATATATATTTTTGAATAAAATTTTCCCCAATTGAATATACATTAATATAAAACATATTAAAATCTACAAATTCCCATGAAAAGAATTAAAATTATGGTGTTATCAAATTTTATGTAATTTTATGTTTGAAAGAATATATCATGAATGAATTATAATAATAAACATGGTAATATAAACAATAAACACATATTCTATTATAATTACTTGATTATCATGATAATAAAAGTCATAATCAACCTAGAAACGTATATAGGTGAAAAAACAGACATTTAATCAATAAAATGAGAATTAAATGAATCCAATGATAATATCATTATAAAAATCTCAAAGATAATAATAATAATTAAATTTTTAATGAAGAATTTTTTTTAATAATTTGATTCCATGATATTAATTATCATGACACCTCTACTATTAGGACATTTTGAAATAGAATTTCAATACTACAGGTAGAAACCCATTTACTTTTTTCATCTTATATGTATCATGCGACAAAACTATAAATCAAGAGGATATATTGTAAAAGTCTCCAACAATCATTTAAAGTCAAAATAATTAACAATATATGTTATTATTTATTTAATCCATGAATTAATATTCCTTATCACCATATATCTATATTGAGTAAAGGATAATATTTATCAATCTTTCAACAGTTTTTCAAATAACATTACAAATAATCATCATTTCTAAAATTTCTATATAGTTTAGGAAATAATATTATAAAACATAAAATAAAATGTTTATTTAATATAAATTAAATTTCCAATTAAAAATAATGACAATAATGTGATAGTTTCTATAGATGGTCCACCATCCGATACAAAATTGAGATTTGAAATTTCTTTTACACCGTGGAATTTTGATGTAAAATACCCATTGATGAGATAAATAAAATTGAATCATAAAATAAAATGAATAAATATGTAACTAGGATATTATTATTCAATAGGGTAGTACATTAATGTTATAAAATAAATTAGGCTTATAACATTGCAATATGCCTTAATAATGGGAAATTTTTATGAAGTCGAGTACCAGAAGATTTCCTCAAGTTTAATTGGAAATAACCTCATGTGTAATTAATTTAATCAATTTATATAATCATAAAATAAGCATAATAAAATCTAAATTATTTTATAATATTTATTTATAACAATTTACCACCCATTTGTTAATAATATTTCATTATTTTCATCATTTTATGTTATAATTGCCTTGTTTTTTCATCTGATTTTACAAATGAATGTATTGATTAATGTCGAAAATATTTACATATATTATAAAAGTATTCATAATAATTTAATAAGTATCGTATTTTTTATGTAGATAAATTAGTAGGATAATTTATGATATAGTGACACAAAAAATGATTCAAATCACATGACGGAGATGGTTTGCCAAACATACCAACATGCATTGATATCATTCATCTATAGAGTGAAATCATGGATAATTGGGTGATATTTTAATTTTCTATAACAAATAACTCCTCATATATATATCATTTATTTTTAAATTTTATCCCTCTAATATTCCATGTAATTATTATGTGAATAATTCATCACATCGCTTCACGAGTCGGTAGTCTTCCATACACACGTGAGACAATATTATTATTAAAATGGAAAGGAATAAAAAAAATGTATATATATTATGAATATTAAATAAGTATAATAGAATGATTAAAATTGTATACATGTGTTATATCCATCATTATACACATTTCTGAATGGAGGTGATGTAAAACGAACCACAATGGTTCACATTGTTATCGTCCAACGTACCCATGAACTAGGAATTTGTTTCACATTTGATGGTTGTGGGGATAAAAAATATAATTTCACAAAAAAAATTGTATTTATTTTTAGATATATGGTTATATATATATCATATTTTTTGATATAAATTATTATGGAAAAATAATATGAAAAATTTATGATCTTAGATATGATAATTACCTTCTCTATGAGAAACCACCTTAGGACCCCCTATAATGGACACACTAGATCATTTTTTGTCGGACCATAAGAACTATAATGTGATTAATGGTTTATAGGAAAAATTTCATTTTTACTTCAATAAACGTGGTTGGGTAGGTGTTAATACGATATTGTAGTGACTTCCCTATTATAAGTTCATAATGGGGGTCTTCTTCCAAATTCAAGAAAACATTCCCAAAATAGCCAAAATTCATACTGACGTTTAGATAAAAAAAGATTCAAAATGACCATATAATCTAAATGTGTAATTTTAATTTGAAAATATATCCATAAAATACATTTTTACATGTTACTAGGTAATTTTTATCCATTCTCATCCATGATTAACACTCGGTAATCCTATTTTTGATTTAAATTGGGAAATTAATTTATAATCATTTCACTAATTATTATGGTGAGAAATAATTTTTAACATAATATATAATATAACTTTTACCCAAAACAAATATTTAATCCATTTTTAAAAATACCATTCACTTATGTAGAAAATGTTATTATAAAATTAATCCTCCAGACACAACGAGAAAGCATGTTTTTGAAAGTGAAAATGATTGAAATTTTGTAATATTTTCATTGCAAAATTCAATATTTATATTATTTTAAATACATTAATTTTATTAATATATATATACTAGATCTACTTTCACTATATATAATAATAAATATATAATTTTCATCATTAAATTATTTAATAAAAAATTAATTTTTAATTAAAATTCAATATTTTTTACTATTCTATGAAAAAATAAATATTTAAGAAAAATATAAACGAAGTCCATATAAATATTTTGAAATTATTATATAAAAATATGAATATTTAAGGAAATAAATTGTCTATATGTGAAAACAATTAATTTAAAATCATTTTGGAAAAGCACGACTAATCTACCTTTTATAAAAATATTATTTTCTAGAAAACATTTATCCATATAATAAATGATTCATATATTATTTCAATTAAATATATATTAATAATTTTTATTATTTTTTTAGTAATATTCATTACTCAAAATTAAATATCTAGACTATAATGGTATATTATGTTATGGTACATTTAGGCACAAGTTTGTGGGGTTTGTAATTTATATTTGAAATTGCATATAAAGGAATATATTTCCTAGGTTGTTTTGTTTTTTATGTTTTCTGTCACATACACTATGAAATATGATTTAGTTATTATATAAGTATGGGGTTTCAAAATATCCAAACATAAATTAAATTTCATACTCTAAAATTAAAATTCAGCTCAAGTATCAAGGGATTTATATTTTACCATATCATTATAGAGAAAACCCACATCATAATGTAGTTAATAAGAAATTATCATAATGAGATTGAAAGGGATGTAAAAATTCCCATATTGAATAAATAATACTTGTTTTTTAAATATAGTAACATATGTTCGAATTTAAATCATGGATATAAAAGAGAACTAACACCAAAATACTGATGTGGCATGATATTGAAAATGATCACGAGGAAGTTATTTAACACAACATCATAAACCAAAGGTGTAAAGGATGATTAATATTTCATAAAATTATATTATAATTGGAAAAATAAAATTTCTATATTCTTTTTCTAATGTTGAGGAATACATTTACTTTCTATTAATATAAGGGAATATAATTACATGATTTATTTTTATTTCATTGGTATAAATTCATGATATGGTTGTGGTTTAATCAATTTTTTCATTGTTTCTTTTTCCTAGTAATGAATATTGAAAAATGAATTTTTTACCCCTAAATCAATGACATTAAATTTTAATGGATCATACAATCAACAAAATTTTACAAAATATTCCTCCTATATTTACTAATAAAATTGTAATGAAATGTTATCCAAGATCCCCAAAAGATTTAAGTATTTCATAACACAAATACTTATCCTCAAGGATCTTGTACAATATGCTTGAATAAATTTAGAAATAATTTTTCAAAATATACATTATATCTCGTAGATAATAAAAAATTTATATTAATGCCATGTTCCAAATATTTAAACACACTTTTCACTGAAATCACATAATAAAAACATGCAGACTTCTTTATTGTTTATATAAAATATATATTATTGGATATATTCCTTAAATAAAAAATGTCAAAGTCACCATGAAGACTATAATAAACCATATTGAAAAAATTATATATACATTCCTAGATTAGATAGTACTATCCATTTTAGATTACCCATATCTACCACCTCATTATAAAAACATCATTATATCAACATGAGGAACATATAAAGGGTTTTAATTAAATCAATCATGTGATTTCCATGAATTTGAACATGCCACTGAATCATTTCTCTTGGTCATTGATACCATTTTATATACTCCATAAAATCCATAATGAGAAAGTAAAATAATACAATACCTACACAATTCATAATTATTATAACAAGGATATTATTGATAAAATAATGAAATGAAATAATTCTTTAATCCAAACACAAGAACATTAATCAATCTACATCACCAAAGGTAGTGGTGTAAACCAGTCCATGATCCCTTGGCTTCTTCTCAGGTATTTTACCTTGATAATTGAGACATTTATTTGTGTTGTTCCCCATCACCCTAATGTTTAGGAATTGTAAATTGGAATATTTTTAGATTCCTATATTATAACCCACATAGTGTCCTTTCTCTCTCCAATTATAGAATATAAACATTAATTTTAGATAATAACTATGTTGTTTCATTCCACAATTACAAAAAATGGAAAAAATATTCATTCCACATTAAAAATATATCAATCTCTTTATTATCCATTCTCTTTATGTCTTTATTCCCATAAAATACATACTACATAAAGATTTTTTTATGATGTTTTAAACACCTGATCATATGTCATTTTTTTTTGAGAATTTTTGGGTGAGTACATTCCATCAAAAAATAGATTATGTCCATCATTGAAATTATCATTATTACTCACGGGATTGTATGAAATGGTTTGGTTCTAATTCCATCAGCTTGGACCCATTTATAAAAAAATATATATAACAAATTAGATCATATAATTATGAATCATTTTATATAATTCAACAAATAGTGAAATAAAAAACATAAATAAAACATTTAATGCATAGTTAATTTAATAATAAAAAATATGGTTTTTCTTATATCTCTATTTTAAACTACATTATGTATTTTTTTTAATAAAATATGAATTACATAAGAATAACCCTCCAGTAGTGGTAATCCACGTGTGTATCATGTCTCATTATCATACATGATGTTATTATTGGGTTAATCTCAATGCATCAATTATAGAGTTATTAACCTTTTTTATATATTTAATATAGCCACAACCACTTCTTGTATCCATAAATAAATTAATTTCAAATAAAAAAATATAATATCTATCTTATAAAAATGTTATAATGTTCTTAAATAGTCATACAAATGGTATATAATTTAGTTATGTTGTAACACCCCGACCCTAGTTACCTAGAGTCGGTGCATTATTACATAAAATTGGAATGATAAAAAGGAAATCATGTCTCAAAATACTGATCAATTTAGTATTATTGAAACAATATTCACACATAAATTCAACATTACAACTTTAGAAGAAATACAAATGAATTTATTCTATTAGAATCATCCAAGCCTCCTAGACTATGCCTGCAAGTCTCATATAACTAACTTCTTCATATCATGATAAAGTGAAACATAAGAAAGGGGGGAGATCAAATTCTCAATAAGGATAATAAATAATGTAGAAGATAACATAAATATTAAGCATGGTGAATAATTGAATCCACCTGCCTTTACCAATAATTAACAAAAGTACATTTATTTTAGGAATGTGGATTGAGTAAATAATTCCATAATAAAACATAATCATTGGTATTGTACTAGTAAAATGACCACATGATGCATAAATATTATTGTAGAGATCCAAATCTTGATGTACATAGAAATTACATTACTTTTGCGGAATACTTAATACATAAAAAAAACAGACACTAAAGGAGCGTAATAGTTTAGTGTCTTTGGAAACTCGGAACGTAATCTTCTAATCATGGTGAAAGATCTTCACCATCTCCCATAAAGATCTTATCCTTTTAATTTTCTTACCTAAAACCATTCTTGAAATCCTGTGGAAAAGAATTCATATATTGGGTGAGCTCAAATTCTTAGTAAGGGTATGCATGGAGAAAATAAAACAAACCATATACATTTGAACCTAAAAACATGAACATAATTTTTAAACATAAAATGTTGAGAAAAGACATAAATCGTGGAAGTATGTAAGGAATGTATCATAATGGAACATCAATAATGATAAAATATAATGGGAATAAATAATGTAATTTTGGAAACCATTTTGCAGTTGTTATTATTTACATAGTAGCAAAGACATTGCTTTCATGACCATCATAGTGGAAAAAGACCAATTTTGAGTCGAGTTCACTCCTCGTTCCAGTCCTATATCACTGAACTAGAATTAATTTACCATTCTTGCCATGCATATATCATGAGATATAATTCTTTACCCAATGCATTGGAGGGACATATAGTTCCCACCAATATCATAATGAAATTATTCTTACGTGTGCCACAACATAAACATAAATCATTCATCACAACCCAAAGAATAAAATGGGTTTCATAAACATCATAACATAATACATTTAAAAAGATGGATATAATTTAATCATAAGAAAAGTGAAACCATTTAAATCATAGAGACATTATACTTGAAACATAAACATGATAAATAATTTCATCTTAGATGGAAAAAAGTTTTAATAAAACTATTGAAATGAATTCTTCGGGAAAAATCCTTTCTTCTTCAAAATAATTTTCTTTTCAAAAAATTCCATGAAATTTTAAATGAAAATTAGTTTGTTGAAAATAGTAATAAATTATTTTAGAGTGAACTTTATTGAAATAAGTCGTTATGAAACCTTAAAAATCCATTCACACCGTATAAGTTAAAAAAAAATTCTTCTCATACTTTTGATGGAAATGTCAAAAAGTACCTCGTATGGTAGTCAAAAGAAAGATTCCTCACATACCATTTAGTAATAGAAAAAAATGGGTAAAAAGGACTTTAAACATACATGAAACAATTTTTGGAAAACACTCACATGGGGAATAAATATAACCACAATAAATACTTACGAATAACATTCTCAGATAAGAATGAGATTAGAATAATTATCCCTTACAACGATCTTTTTGTAAAATAAATTGATAACTTATGTGTATTCAATATAAGGTAACATAAAAAAATTACAAATAAATGATAAGATATTCATTTCTCACAAAATCAAAGAATTACATAAACAAGAAAGTGATGATCAGCCCAATGAATGGAAATTGGGTTAAGAAGTTACCTTATATTATGTCTGAAATGCTTGTATGTTTCTGAACCTCATTTATAATTATTTAAATAATATCATTTAATTATTACAGAAACATATTCATTGTTATGATATCATATATGGTTCACTTATGACTTTATATTACCCATTATTTTGTAAATTCCATGTAAAAGAACCGTTTTGGGTAAAATCGTTTCATTTATCATACAATTTTCAACTTGTTGTTCTTGATATTATTACATATATCATGATTTACATAATTCCTGAATTTAAAACATTATTTATATATAATATATATTCAGCATATAAATATATATGATAGATTGATAAATGGAATGTAATACACCATTCTTGGAGACTGTAGGTCGTACGTACACATGAACGTTGTTTTCGTTTCTTATTGAATTGAATGGAATTTAGTAGATGAAATACATATATATATACATAAATCCAGTATCATTATTATGTCATATATTTAATTATTTTTCATTATTTATACTTTATAATCATTCATGAATGGTTAACATGGAGAATGAATCTCATCGTGTCGTCGAGATGGTAGTCCGTACATACGCACAAGCGATGATATCATTCCCATGATCGTGGAATTGTATTTAAGTGTATGATTAATATTTCAGAATCAATATCACTTTAATATAATCATATATAGTTATTTATTTACACCATTATACCCATCCATGTAATGTGATGGTCGAAAACAGATTACACCCCGGCGTGGAGACGGTATTCCGTACGTACGCATGAGCGGTGATTTCGTTTTCCGTAGGATGGATAGAAGGTGAAATAGGGTTTTTTAATATTTAAATAACATATCAGTATATAATTAATACTGATGTTATTACTTTATAATGATAACTCTATAGAATAATAAGTAGAAGATGAATGAAACTTGATAAAAGCAGAAGAATATATTACCTCTTCTTCGACACACCTCATTTATGCTTCCTCTTAAGGAAGTAGAGATGGTATTTTGAGAAGTCCAGAACCTCCAAAATGTTTCTAGGGAAGTGGATAAGAGAAATGGGTAGGGTTTGGCCGAGCTTCAAGGCTCAAAAGGGTGTGAAGAGAATAGGGAAGGGGTTCCCTTTTTATAAGGGATGTGAGGGGACCTTAGGAAAACATAAAAGATGATTTTATAATAAAGTCATATTTGGTTTTTAATATCCCCGAATTGTTTTATTTTGAATATAAGGTGGGTAAGGTTCGAACTCCTCTCAACAAATAGATTTTAGACAGGTTTGGGTCATTATATTAACCTTATATTATAGTTCTAACTCTTAGTTAATTAGATTGACATATACCTTGTCACTTTGTATTTTTATATTATATAGTTAAAAAATTTACCATATACTTCCAAACGACATCCAAGTGGTCCATTAATGATAAACCTATCTTGTTATAACTATCGTGGCTGAACATTAGCTTTTTACGAATACAATAACAATTAATAGCATTATATTTGTTTTAAAAACTATTTTATGTCAATTTTGACACTATGTTTCAATTAATTTTTGTGCAAACCATACGAACATGATTAGTTAGAAAAAAGTTTATTAATTCATTACTAACATGTCATATTAACCTAGAAAAATATTTGAATTCATAAAAAGTCCCAAATTACTTTTATTTGGGTATTTATAACATCAAAAATGTTAATATTTCATTAATAAGATAATTACTACATCATCATTGTGACATAATTAAATTAAATTATTTAATTTATAAATTATAAATAAAATACGATTATGTAGGAAAACTTTTTATCTTTATAGTGAATATTTATAGTCTAATTTATCTTATATATAACCCAATATAAAAAATTATTTAGTTATTAAACATTGATTTTAACTATTTTAACCCTTCTTTAAATAAATTAATAATAAATGTCCTAATATAATCCAAGTGGACCTAAAATGGTCATATTTTATTCCAATGGTTGATTTTGGTCGAAATAAATTTATCCAATAGAATTAGGACATGTGTTAGGGTAATAAAAATATCATTTTTACCCTTAATTATCCTATTTCCTTTTTACTGTTGTAAATAAAAGTAAAAATTAACTATTCACCAAAAATTATTTTTATCTTATTGAACTACTTTTTACCCCTTGATATTACCTGTTTCTCTTGGATTTTCAAAATTCCACTCACAAAAGCTGTAAAATTAGGTTTTATGTAAATTTTCAAATTGTCCTTGGAGGTGGGTAAAAGACGGTGAAAAGTACAATAAAATTTTCATATATCTAAAATTATTATAAAATGACTCAAATGAATTAAATTGAAATTATATAGGTATTATGTATCAATTATGACCTAAAATATATTTAAATAAAAAAAATTATTTAAATAAAAATTTGGATTTTAAACAGTAACCCAGTGTTTTCACTATTTATCATAAAATTGAATGTTTTCCAAAAAATAAAAAAAATTCACCCTAGGATAATTTCGAAATTCCCAATCCAAAAATGAATTCTATATTGAATGATAAAATTTATAAAATTTCAAAATGTGGGCATTACTATTCATAACAGCTAGTTCATAATAATAATATAATAATATCTCATTTAGTGAAACTCGGTATTGCATACTACACACGCTATCGAGGAAGGTCTTGATTACGTGTAATGAAAGCCAAGTCAGGGCTGCGTGTAGTGACTGCCCAATTTTGTGTTGCGTATAACAGAATCAAAACTTATTTCATTTATACATTAAAAAATCTATACATAATGTTTTGTAGAATAATTTCCACAAAACGAACATGAAATTGTCTGTAACACGAGCCAAGAATAGTGTTGCATATACTGCAAGCTAATACGGTGTTGCCTATAGTACAAGCTAATGTTGGTGTATTTTATTATAGAAGACATTAAAGAAATTAAAAATAATATACCTCATAAAATCTTGGGGTGTTACATTCTACCCCACTTAAAATGAATTTCTCCCTTGAAATTTGTCGGGTTTATAAATCATTTACTACATGAGAGTTTCTTTTGTAAAAACCCACATTTTAAAAGGAATACTAAAATTTAATTTTAAAAAGTAAAGTTAGAAATGAAATGGTTACCCAGAGTAACTCATCACTGTGTTTCCACATAAGAGAACATATGTGGAAATATGGATATGGAAGAAAAATCTAACCATCATGTTATGAAGGATATTGGTAGAGGACATGGCAATGAAAAAACCAACAATCACAAAGCCATAAATTTGTGCTAAATTGAGGTACCATCAGATTTATCAGATATAAGGAAACTAGGAAAACATTATTTGTTTTCAAGATCACTTCCATAAAGTTAAAGAATTGTTTAATTAGAAGAAATATTTACTTGATTTTGTTACAATATTAATGTTTTTTGTGCCTTTATCAATTTACACTTCATCTCTTAAAGAAATGATGTTGAATTTGTCTTCCGTGAAGTGTTATCAGATCATGTGATAGAATGATGGTCATTCCATTTGTCTTAAAAAAAGGATAGAAAGAGTTACTAAATATATATAAATCTATCTATAGTGAGATTAATCATATATGGTTCCTAAAATGGAATTATACTCATATATCAAACCTCTTAATATAATAAAACTAGTTTCTACTAACCAGGGATTTCATGTAGGCTAGTGGTATGCGATAATGTCCAGTCACACTTCGGATGTGGGTTTGATTCCCACAACCTTTTCCGATATGACGGATTGTCCCCCGTCTTGTAGGTTATCCTTTTTCTAAAACAATACTATTATAACAAAAATTTATAGCCATAAACAATACTATCTGATGTCCAACATAATCCATTATTGTCACAACCCGCCCTCGGGGTCCGTGCTGTGACTACCCCAAGCCCGCCTTCCATAGGCCAGGGGCTGGCGACTAGCACCAAGGCGTAAATCACAGTAAAAAGGGAAGACATTGCCTTTGTAAAGTAAACAAACACCACAGAGTAAGCAAACGGAAAGTAAACACTAAGTAAAAAAAACAGAGTACAACTGAAAGTGCGGAAAAGTAAATGGGCCAGTATACAAAACCAAACTGAATGTAAAGTACAAATCGAAAGGGAAAACGACAACTGAAAATAAAAGCCGCTACACCGAGCTGTCCACTAGAAATCCCACCTGAAGGGTGGGTACAGATAGCTCCACTGCTCCACGGGTCCTGCCGTCCGCTCCGAGCACATCCCGGCCAGTGGTCCACCTCCAGGTACCATCCTGCTCTGCAAGCCTCAGCTAAGATCAACGATGTCCGTTGTCTGCAACCAACACAACGTAGTGCGGGCAAAGCCCGTGCATGGGTGAGTATAAGCTACTCAGTAGTGACCCCGAGACCCCTGAAGGTCTCTCAAATCCACAAAGGATAAACCACGAAGAAAGGTAGAATCACGAAGTAACAACCGACATTGCTTAGGTATATGCCCATACATATACCTAAGTCATCAATTTCTAATACGCTCCAACCTCTGAGCCCATGTACAACTCAGTCCACACAGGAAAGTAAACGTATTCCACACAGGAAAGAAAAACGTAATCCACACAGGATTGCACAACACAATCCACACAGGAAAGCAATAGATTTCAGCTCACACAGGTATACATCTTCAAAGGATGATAAAGATGATCTCTGATCCATCTAAGTCGTCGGACCCACGAAGGATCGATAGGTAACTAACCCCCGCAAAAGACCCACACAGGATCGGGCCCACGTAGGACCTGTAGGCGCTGGTTCACACAGGACCTCTGAGCGCAAAGACCCACACAGGATCGGACCCACACAGGATCGGGCCCACACAGGACCTGTAGCACAAATCCACATAGGATCGCTGAGTGCTGAAGTCGTCGTCGTCGAATCCACACAGGATCTCTGTACTGTCGTCGTCGCAGTCACAGTAGCAGTAGTAACAGTAGTAGTCACAGTAACAGTCGCAGCCAGCACTAGGGTTCCCGCACACAGCAAGCTCATTCGGAGGGTCCTCTCCACGAGCCGAGAGGCTGATACATCATCTCTCACAAAGTCCAGAGTTGATGTATCCAAAAGTTCTGTATCGTCAATAGGAACTCAATGCAACAGACGGCGCGTCGATCGGACGCCCGGTCTGAGAGTTATTGGCATTTTCGTCCCCGGGGCCCGGTTGGTTTTTAAGGAAAAACCAACCCGACCATACTCCACCTGCGTCCAAACCTCGGGCGGAGTATGCCAAAAGAACTGTCTCACTAAGTGGAACACAACAAAACTGACGGCACGTCAATCGGACGTCCGTAGCTCAAGATATGAGCGTTTCCACTCCGAAGGCCCGGTTGGTTTCGTGAACGAACCAACCAGATGAACTCAAAGTGTTCTGAAACTTTGAGTGCGATATAAAGAAACGACCGTCTCGATCCAAGGATCGCGTTGCCGCAGACGGTTCATCAATCGGAGGTCCGTGGCTCAAGTTATGTCCAAAAGACCGAAACCGATTCGAAACGGGGGGTCCGGGTCCCGGCCGACCCGGCCCGACCCCCCCGGTCGAACCGGGTCGACCCGACCCGGGTCCGACCCGGCCCGGCCGTCCGGCCGGCGGTGCGGCGGCGCGGCGGGCTGGCGCCACACAGAGGCAGCGCGCGGGCGGGCAAGGCCCCCCGCTTCTTGGATTAGCGGCGCGGCAATCAGCCGTGCCCCTTTGTTTTTCAAACGCCCCCACCCCTCGTGGGGGGCCTGATTGTTCGGAAACCGGGGGGCCGCCTGCCCCCTCAAGGAAACCGCCCCCCCAAATAAATGGGGGGGGGGATTTTGAGCTGCCGGGGGAATTAAATTCCCCCGGATTTTTGTCCATCCGGCCGGCCGGTTTTTCTCCAACGGGACCGGCAAACCGGTCCCCATTCCGACTCCCGACGCCGATGGCCCGGCCGCCGGTCTTCTCGTCCCGCCGCGGCCCGGAACCGGCCGCAGTGTTCGTCGTCCGGCGCGGTGCGACTGCACCGCGCCCCTCCTCCGCGCATTCGATTCCCATTGACGCGGCGCGACAGTGTCGCATTCTTGATGATTCTTCCACGGCGCGGCGCGACGGCACCACACAATATAATCGAACGATTATCCGCGTGGTGCGACGGCACCACGCCACCTTGTTTCCACCCGCAAGATAAATCAACAAGAACGATAGACGGGGTTCGGCCGTGTTCATGCGGTCCGGCCCCCTCACATTAAACAATAACACAAAATTATAATCCTCACGTTAGTCATGGTAGAACCACGAACAAGGATAAATAAATAAACAATAACAACAACCCCTACCTTGAAAATTGACGTCGCACGTCGGTTATCGCAGAGAAAGGCGTCGCAGCGTCGGACGTAGATTCTGTGGACGTCGGGGTGCGTCCGAGGAGGAAACGACGTCTCTTCACTTGTCTCTAAGACGAAGAAGAGAGGTACGTTGTCGTTGGCGATGATCACCACGGTCGGCGAAGGGAGTCCGAGGAGGAAGCGGCGTTCCCTCTCGTTGACACGGAAGACGAAGAAGAGAGGAGTGGCGTTCTTCGTCGGATCTTGATCGTTCTTCGTCAAGGCTTGAGCGTTCTTCGTCAAAGTTTGATGAAGAAGGAAAAGCTCTCAAAAGCTCTCAAGATGGATAATGAGTTCTAACCCAACAAAATAAGATAAGAGCTTATTTTATTCACAAATTTAACAAATGAATTTCAAAGGTTTGAAATTAAAAAAGGATAACTCCAAAATTAAATTACTATTGTCATGTTATATAAAGAGGGGTTAAGGGGGTTTGGGAGAAGTTGAAAAGTTTAGGGTTCGTGTGGGCCCCACCACACTTAATCCTCTCAAGGGAGGTTAAGTGGGTGTGGGTCCCACCCCTAACTTCCTTTGAGAGAAGTTAACTAACAAGTTTAAATAAAAATTTGTAATCCACAATTTTTATTTAACATATTCTAAACTCCCAAAAAACTAACTCTCATACTGAAATAAACGCAACCTCGGAAAAGGTCTCCTTAAGCGAATATCAGCGCTGCGAGTTAATCGGTGCCCTCGGATTTCAATTCCGAGCACCGGATCAAAAGTTAGGAAAACCCGCTCGTTCGTTCACTGAACGTACCCGAGCCAACTTCGGAAATTGATTCTGGGAACTCCGGGCCTCGGAATCAGGTGCCGTCAGAAACCGCGCTCTTGTAAAATTCCAAAGAAAATTAAGAAAAAATTTCTGTTGAATTCTAAGGGGCTTTACATTACTCCCACCTCAGGGATTTACGTCCCCGTAAAGATACATCAACAAATTAGGGAAACAAATGAGGGTACTGAGCACGCATCTGAGCCTCCCGCTCCCATATGCTCTCCTGGAGATTCCCTAGCTTCCATCTGATGCGCACAAGAGGAATCGATCGCCCATGCAGGACCCGCTCCTGTGGATCCTCTATCTCCACTGGGACCTCTGTAAAAGTCGCCCCATCGTCAACGTCAAGCTCCCCATGGTCAATTATGTGCGTCGGGTCGTGCACGTATCTCCTCAGATGAGACACGTGGAAGACGTCGTGCACCCGGTGCAACTGAGGTGGTAGAGCCAGGCGATAAGCCACCTCACCAATCCTGCTGAGGACCTGGAAGGGTCCGATGAAGCTCGGAGATAACTTGTCGCCTCGGCCAAATCTCTGAATACCACATCGAGGTGAGACCCGCAAGAAGACGTGGTCGCCATCCTCGAACTCTAGTGGCCTCCGCCTCCTGTCAGCATATGACTTTTGCCGGTTCTGAGCTGTCCTCATCTGCTCCTGGATGACCTGGACCTTCTCTGTCGTGGCCTGGACCATCTCCGGTCCCACAAGTGCTAACTCCCCAGGGTCTGTCCAGCACAAAGGAGATCTACAAGGTCGGCCGTACAACGCCTCGTACGGTGCCATCCCGATAGTGGAGTGGTAGCTGTTGTTGTACGCAAACTCCAACAAGGGAAGGTGGTCCTCCCAGCTACGACCAAAGTTGAGGACACATGTGCGGAGCATGTCCTCGAGAGTCTGAATGGACCTCTCCGTCTGACCATCCGTCTGAGGGTGAAAGGCTGTGCTCAGACGTAGCTGCGTCCCGAACGCCTCCTATAACCCCTTCCAAAGCCGGGAAGTAAAGCGATCATCTCTATCGGAGACGATAGATGATGGCACACCGTGGAGCCGCACAATCTCCTGAATGTAGAGACGTCCCAAGCTCTCCACTGAGCCCTGCTCTATGATGGGTACGAAGTGTGCCGACTTGGTGAGTCGGTCAACAATCACCCAGATGGAGTCGTGACCTCTGGAAGTGCGTGGAAGTCCAGTCACGAAGTCCATAGATATGCCGTCCCACTACCACTCCGGAACCTCCAAGGATTGTACCAAGCCTGCTGGTACCAGATGCTCTGCCTTCACCTGCTGGCAGGTGAGGCATCGAGAAATGAACTCTGCTACTGCCTTCTTCATGTCCGGCCACCAGTGCTGTCGTCTGAGGTCCTGGTACATATTTGCCACTCCAGGATGTACTTCCAAAGGAGAAGTGTGAAACTCTCTCAGCACTTCCTCTCGTAAAGCGACTGGTACCATGGTACGTCCTCTGAAAAGTATGTCTTTCTCTGCTCCAAGGGTGAAACCATCAGGTGCCTGTCCCGAGGATATCTGTGCACGTCGTGTCTCACAGTCAGCGTCCCCACGTTGTGCCTCCCTGACTCACTGCAGTAGTGGATGAGTGATTGTGAGAGACTGCAGTTTGTCTGTTCCATATCTATCCACGAAGGATATCTACAAAGAGGCTAGCTGCTCCGTCGCCTCCTCAAGTAGCTGAATACCCATCCTCCTGCTAAGGGCATCGGCTACTACGTTCCCCTTCCCAGGAGTGTAGACTATCTCAAAGTCATAGCCCTGGAGGAACTTGAGCCATCGCCGCTGTCTCAGGATCAGGTCCTTCTGCGAGAAGATATACCTGAGACTCTGATGATCGGAAAAGACTGTAAAGCACTCGCCCATTAGGTAGTGTCGCCATGTCTTCAGAGCGAAGACCACTACTGCTAACTCCAGGTCATGGGTAGCGTAGTTCTGTTCATGCGGCCTCAACTGACGTAATCCATATGCGATCACTGCCCGCTCCTGCATCAAAACACATCCGAGTCCGGTCCCTGATGCATCGTAGTAGACTACGTACCCTACTCCCTCCTCGGGCAACCTCAAGATAGGTGCGCTAGTCAATCTCTGCCTCAGCTCATGGAAGCTCTGCTGACACCTATCTGACCACATGAAGGGTTTCCCCTTATTCGTTAAAGCTGTGAGTGATGCCGCAACACTAGAGAAGTCTGGCACGATTCTCCGATAGTATCCAGCTAGTCCCAAGAAACTCCAAACCTCAGTCACGCTCCTGGGTGGCTCTCATGCTAACACAGCCTCGATCTTCGTAGGATCCACTCCAACTCCCGCCTCAGAGACAACGTGTCCCAAGAAGTGGACCTCATGTATCCAGAACTGGCACTTCGAGAGATTACCATAAAGATGGTGCTCTCAGAGTGTGTCTAGTATAACTCGTAAGTGATAGGCGTGCTCCTCCTCTATCGTAGAGTAAATCAGAATGTCATCGATGAAGACCACGACAAACCGATCGAGGTATGGCTGAAATATCCTGTTCATGAGAGCCATGAACACTGCTGGAGCATTGGTTACACCGAAAGGCATAACCAAGAACTCATAGTGGCCATACCGACATCTGAAGGCCGTCTTCTGCACATCCTCGTCTCTGACTCTGAGCTGATGATAGCCTGACCTGAGGTCTATCTTTGATAACCACCGTGCTCCCTTGAGCTAATCAAAGAGGTCATCAAACCTCAATAGCATATACTTGTTCCTCACTGTCACCTGGTTCAAGCGACGATAGTCAACACAAAGTTGCAAGCTCCTGTCCGCCTTCTTGGCGAACAATATCGGGGAAGCCCAGGGTGAAACACTGGGTCGAATGAACCCCGTTCCCTGCAAGTCCTCCAACTGTACCCGTAGCTCTTGAAGCTCGCTGGGGGCCATCCGATATGCTGGAGTGGATATCAGGGTTGTCCCGGGGTACAATTCAATATAAAAGTCTACCTCTCTGCGAGGAGGTAGCCTTGGAACGTCGTCGGGAAAAACGTCCGCAAACTGATCCACCACTACAGGAAAACCAGGACTCTGCACATCAACTGCTCCAAGGATGAGGCTAGCTAACTGATGAGTGATGGGCGGTCCTCTCCTCCGCGGAAGTCCATCCTGTGCTGCTAAGGCTCCCTTCTCGTCGGTGAAGGTGAACCTACTCCTGTCGGTGCGTACACATCGCACCTTGCGCCTAAAACAGTCAATCTGTGCATGTACCGTAGATAGACAATCCATACCCAAGATGACGTCGTAAGGCCTTGACGCTGCTACAAGAAGATCCCAGCCGAATCTCTCGCCTCCTAGAGTAAGCTCACACTGCCGGGACCAGTGCGTAATCGTTGAGTCTGCTCCCGTAGGAGTCTCTAGCTGTAAGGATCGAGCCAACGGCTCTTTCGGAATCTCCGAGCTCCGAACAAGGGCAGCGGCTATGAAAGAGTGACTCGCTCCTGTGTCTATAAGAACTGCAGCAAGGGTGGAATAGACACAGATAGTACCTCGAATCATCTCGGGTGCGCCGTGGTCATAGGCCTCTGCTTCCTAGAGATGTGCCTGTCTCTGCCCGCCAGCTCCCTGTTGTCGGGGTGGACCTCCTGGTGGTGGTGGTGGCAGAGCCTCAAAGCGTCGCCCACCACCTGCTGCTCGGACAGCTCCTCTGCCTCGTCCGCCTCCTTCCTGCGGACCTCCACGGGCGACCCTCTGCCTCTGCCTCGGTGGTCCCTCAACCGACTGCTGCTCCTCGGCACGGCGGGTCGGGCAGTCACGAGCCATGTGGCCCTGCCCGCCGCACGAGTAGCACTGTCTGCCTCTCGAAAGACTGGCTCCGCGCTGTGTGCTCCGCACTGCTGAGCCAGTGTCCTGAGGTCGTCTGCCCGAAGGTCTGGTCTGCCTAGACCCCTGAGACATCCGTCTACTGCCTGTTGCAGATGACTCTGCCACGTGCCGCCCTGCGGTGGGTCGCTGCGCTGGTGTAGACTCAGCAAGGAAGCTCTCGATCAGAAGGTCCCGCTCCATTACTCCTGTCTGAGTCGGTATGCTGAGGGAGATCAGCGATGCCCTGATCTCGTGTCTCAAACCCTTCTCGAAGGTCCAGGCCCGGAAGAATGGGTCCCGTACCATGTCGATCGAGTAGCGCGAGAGATCGGTAAATCTCGCCGAGTACTAAGCGACCGTCATGCTAACCTGCCGCAGCTAAAGAATCTCCTGGATACGCACCGTACGAAGGGTGGCTGGGATGAACTCCGAGCGGAAGAGGCTCTCAAAGTCCGTCCAAAGTAGAGATGCCTCATCGTGCACCAGGAGCATCAAACTCCACCATCGTCCTGCTGCTGCGTGTAGTAGGCTCGCAGCGAGGATCACCATGAGGTATGCTGGTGTCCTCACTAGCCTAAACACTCGTACCACTGCCTCCAGCCAGTCCTCTGCTGCCTGGGGATCCGTCTCCCTGCGAAACCTAGGTGGTCGCTGGCGCTGAGACTCATGCAGTGCGCTGAGGCGACGTGCATCGTCAGCGGCTGGTGCTGGAAGCATCCGGGGCTCGGAGGGTAGTGCTACCGCCGGTGCCACTGCTGACAAAGGGCCCTGTACCGAGGCCTCGTCGCTCGGTGGGCTATCCTCACGCTCGACTCTCGGAACCCTAGATGGCTGCCGTCGTGGGGCCATCCTGAAAAGGAAACAGGTGCGCCACGGTCAGAACAGTATACCTGGTGAGTTGATATATGTAATCACAAAGAAAACTTTGAAACACACACGCTATCAATGTTTTCGTGCATTAAGTCGGAAATCAGAAGTCAGGGTCCTGGTGTACGGATATGTCGGCCGCCGCACCAACACTGGACTCCCTTGACTGATAACCGCACTCAATACCCTAAACATTATTGCTTCACATAGAAAAGATCAGAGTTCGCGGTAGAACCAAACTCCTCTGATTCCAATTTGTCACGACCCGCCCTCGGGGTCCGTGCCGTGACTACCCCAAGCCCGCCTTCCATAGGCCAGGGGCTGGCGACTAGCACCAAGGCGTAAATCCCGGTAAAAAGGGAAGGCATTGCCTTTGTAAAGTAAACAAAAACCACAGAGTAAGCAAGCAGAAAGTAAACACTAAGTAAAAAAACAGAGTACAACTGAAAGTGCGGAAAAGTAAATGGGCAAGTATACAAACCCAAAATGAAAGTAAAGTACAACTCGAAAGGGAAAACAGCAACTGAAAAGTAAAATCTGCTACACCGAGCTGTCCACTGGAAATCCCACCTGAAGGGTGGGTACAGATAGCTCCACTGCTCCACGGGTCCCGCTGTCCGCTCCGAGCACGTCCCGCCCAGTGGTCCACCTCCAGGTACCGTCCTGCTCTACAAGCCTCAGCTAAGATCAACGCTGTCCGTCGTCTGCAACCAACACAACGTAGTGCAGGCAAAGCCCATGCAGGGGTGAGTATAAGCTACTCTGTAGGGACCCCGAGACCCCTGAAGGTCTCTCAAATCCACCATGGATAAACTACGAAGAAAGGTACAATCACAAAGTAACAACCGACACTGCTTAGGTATATGCCCATACATATACCTAAGTCATCAATTTCAAATACGCTCCAACCTCCGAGCCCAAGTACAACTCAGTCCACACAGGAAAGTAAACGTATTCCACACAGGAAAGCAAAACATAATCCACACAGGATTGCATAACACAATCCACAAAGGAAAGCAATAGGTTTCACCTCACACAGGTAAACATCTTCAAAGGACGATAAAGATGATCTCTGATCCATCTAAGTCGTCGGACCCACGAAGGATCGATAGGTAACTAACCCCCACAAAAGGCCCACACAGGATCGGGCCCACGTAGGACCTGTAGGTGCTGGTTCACACAGGACCGCTGAGCGCAAAGACCCACACAGGATCAGACCCACACAGGATCGGGCCCACACAGGACCTGTAGCACTGATCCACGTAGGATCGCTGAGTGCTGAAGTCGTCATCGTCGAATCCACATAGGATCTCTGTACCGTCGTCGTCGCAGTCACAGTAGCAGTAGTAGCAGTAGTAGTCAAAGTAACAGTCGCAGCCAGCACTAGGGTTGCCGCACACAGCAAGCCCGTTCGGAGGGTCCGCTTCACGAGCTGAGAGGCTGATAAATCAACTGTCACAAAGTCCAGAGTTGATGTATCCAAAAGTTCCGTATTGTCAACAGGAACTCAACGCACCAGACGGTGCGTCGATCGGACGCCCGGTCTGAGAGTTATTGGCATTTTCGTCCCCGGGGCCCGGTTGGTTTTTAAGGCAAAACCAACCCGACCGTACTCCACCTGCGTCCAAACCTCGGGCGGAGTATGCCAAAAGAACCGTCTCACTAAGAGGAACACAACAAAACTGACGGCACGTCAATCGGACGTCCGTAGCTCATGATATGAGCGTTTCCGCTCCGAAGGCCCGGTTGGTTTCGTGAACGAACCAAACCAGCCGAACTCAAAGTGTTCCAAAACTTAGAGTGAAATATACCGAAACGACCGTCTCAATCCAAGGATCGTGTTGCCGTAGACGGTTCGTCAATCGGAGGTCTGTGGCTCAGGTTATGGCCAAAAGACCGAAACTGATTCGAAAAGGGGGGTCCGGGTCCGGGCCGACCCGGCCCGACCCCCCTGGGTCGGCCCGAACCGGGTCGACCCGACCTAGGTCCGACCCGGCCCGGCCGGCCGGCCGGTGGCGCGGCGGTGCGGCGGTGCGGCGGCCTGGCGCCCCACGGAGGCAGCGCGCGGGGGGGCAAGGCCCCCCGCTTCTTGGATTGGCGGCGCGGCAAACAGCCGCGCCCTTTTGTTTTTCAAACGCCCCCCCCCCCCCTCATGGGGGGCCTGCTTGTTCGGAAATCGGGGGGCCGCCTGCCCCCCTCAAGGAAACCGCCCCCCCAAATAAATGGGGGGGGGGGGCTTTTGAGCTGCCGGGGGAATTAAATTCCCTCGGATTTTTGTCCATCCGGCCGGCCAGCTGGCCGGCCGATTTTTCTCCAACGGGACCGGCAAACCGGTCCCCATTCCGGCTCCCGACGCCGGCGGCCCGGCCGCCGGTCTTCTCGTCCTGCCGCGGCCTGCACCCGGCCGCGGTGTTCGTCGTCTGGCGCGGTGCGACGGCACCGTGCCCCTCCGCCGTGCCTTCGATTCCCCTTGACGCGGCGCGACGACGTCGCGTTCTTGATTATTCTTCCACGGCGCGGCGCGATGGCGCCGCGCAATATAATCGAACGATTATCCGCGTGGTGCGACGGCACCACGCCACCTTGTTTCCACCTGCAAGATAAATCAACAATAACGATGGAGGGGGTTCGGCGGTGTTCATGCGGTCCGTCCCCCTCACGTTAAACAATAACACAAAATAATAATCCTCACGTTAGTCATGCTAGAACCACGAACACGGATAAATAAATAAACAATAACAACAACCCCTACCATGAAAATTGAAGTCGCATGTCAGTTATCGCGGAGAAAAGCGTCGCGGCGTCGGACGTAGATTCAGTGGACGTCGGGGTGCGTCCGAGGAGGAAACAACGTCTCTTCACTTGTCTCTAAGATGAAGAAGAGAGGTACGTTGTCATTGGCGATGATCACCACGGTCGGCGAAGGGAGTCCGAGGAGGAAGCGGCGTTCCCTCTCGTTGACATGGAAGACGAAGAAGAGAGGAGTGGTGTTCTTCGTCTGAGCTTGAGCGTTCTTCGTCAAGGCTTGAGCGTTCTTCGTCAAAGTTTGAAGAAGAAGGAAAAGCTCTCAAAATCTCTCAAGATGGATAAAGAGTTCTAACCCAACAAAATAAGATAAGAGCTTATTTTATTCACAAACATAACAAATGAATTTCAATGGTTTGAAATTCAAAAAGGATAACTCCAAAATTAAATAACTATTGTCATGTCATTTAAAGAGGGGTTAAGGGGGTTTGGGAGAAGATGAAAAGTTTAGGGATCGTGTGGGCCCCACCACACTTAATCCTCTCAAGGGAGGTTAAGTGGGTGTGGGTCCCACCCCTAACTTCCTTTGAGATCAGTCAACTAACAAGTTTAAATAAAAATTTGTAATCTACAATTTTTATTTAACTTATTCTAAACTCCCAAAAAACTAACTCTCATACCGAAAAAAACGCAACCTCGGAAAAGGTCTCCGTAAGCGAATATCGGCGTTGCGAGTTCATCGGTGCCCTCAGATTTCAATTCCAAGCACCAGATCAAAAGTTAGGAAAACCCGCTCGTTCGTTCACTGAACGTACCCGAGCCAACTTCGGAAATTGATTCCGGGCACTCCGGGCCTCGGAATCAGGATCTGTCAGAAACCGCGCTCTTGTAAAATTCCAAAGAAAATTAAGAAAAAATTTCCCTTCAATTTTACGGGTCTTTACAATTATAATATTTTGGCTTATCCAAATTACATATGTCTAATCTCATAGTATAAAGAAAACGATTACTTGAAATGTCACATAACAAGAACATGAATTCCATCATTTTCCCCCATATATCATAAGATATATCTTGTTGGTAACATTCCAGACATGTGAATACCTTAATCATGTATTCTTTTGAAACATGAATTACCATAGAACCTTACTGAAAACATGAGTGATGCCAAAAGCTAACTCCTTCCACATACCAAAATACCAAAAATTCTATATACTCAAACCATGATATCACTTAGTCCTTATATCAATCATGAGCTCATTAATACTATCCAACAATTTATTTTCTCCTTATCCCTTCATTATGTGCATATCATCTTCTTTCCAAAATATTTGAATCACTTTTCATGGTTACTGGTACCATAATCTTACAGAAAACCACAATTGACCAATACACAGATATTTTAATATACTATAAAAGTACCTCAACAACATTGTTATTTAATTCCAATACTTAATCCCTTCAATCCATCCTATTCGATGATTGTCTTAGAAGAGGTCCTTCTTCGATTTAGAAGTAACTTATTAGGTCAAGACACTGAGTTGGGTAATGCCCATGTTCTCCGCAGATAAGAAATTTGAATCCATAAGAGTCTGTCAGTCTTTGACCCTTTTCTCCACATAGATAACATCTTCCCTTCCATTTTAGGTATTCCTCAAGGTTCTTCTTCCCTTCTTTAGAAATCTCAATCTTCCTTTCTCTATGATCCTCACCATGCGAACATGCATAAAATTCCATCTTCCTCTAATTTGATGACATAGGAATACAACTAATGTATACCTTGTTAATTATATATCGAGATGACTGATTTGGCATAATCACAATATTTTCCTCTCCAGGTGTTACACAATTTCTTTGTTCGTAGTCACCAATTTTTCCATTGGAATCAATGCTAACTGAATTCTTTCTCGTTCCCTCCATTGACTATGACCAGAAGCCATAGTGTAAGAAATAGTAAAAATAATGTGGAACCACATAATCATAAAAATTCACTTATGGGATGTCTAACTTATCAGAAATTCTTTAATCCATGACACCTTATGTTCACCCTAGTTTATTCATGATCATCAACATAATTCTAGGACTCTTACCTATATGTGTACTTAACCTTAGGGACATCCCTAGACATACATTAGAAATATCTCTATGGATCTCTCTAAAGTTTCCGCATCCTAGTTTACAAATGATAATTAAACCTTTCCTCTAATACCAATTACAAAGACCTAAAGCTTGGCGTACATAGACATTACATTACATTTGCGGAATAATTAATATATAAATAAAACAGACACCAAAGGACTGTAATAGTTTATTGTCTTTGGAAACTCAGAATGTAATCTTCTAATCATTGTGAAAGATCTTCAACATCTCCCATAAAGATCTTCTCCTTTTTTTCTTACCTAAAACCATTCTTGAAATCCTGAGGAAAATAAAACATATAAAGGGTGATATCAAATGCTCAGTAAGGGTAAGCATGGAGAAAATAAAAAAACCATAAACATTTGAACATAAAAACATGAACATAATGTTTAAACATCAAATCATGAGAAAAGAAATAAATCATGGAAATACGTAAGGAATGTATCATAATGGAACATCAATCATGATAAAATAGAATGTGAAGAAATCATGTAATTGTGGAAACCATTTAGCACTGGTTATGATTTCCATAGTAACCAAGGCATTGCTGCCAAGACCATCATAGTGGAAAAAGTCCCTTTTTGAATCGAGTTAACTTGTCGTTCTAGTCCTGTATCACCAAACCGGATTAACTTACCGTTCCAGCCATGTCTATTTCACGGGATATAAATATTTACCCAATGCATTATAGGGAGATATAGGTCCCACCTATCTTATAATGAAATCATTTTTACATGTGCCACAACATAAACATAAACCATTCATTATAACCCAAAGAATAAAATGGTTTTATAAAAATCATAACATAATACATATAAAAAATGGATATCATTTCATCATAAGAAAATCGAAACCATTTAAATCATAGAGACATTATACATGAAACATAAACATGCTAAATAATGTCATCTTAGATGGAAAATAGTTTTGATAAAACACTTGAAATGAATTCTTGAGAAAAATATCATTTCTTCTTCAAAATCATTTCCTTTTCAAAAAATACCATGAAATTTTAAAATAAAGGTATTTTTTTGAAAATAATCATAAAATATTTTAGAGGTAACTTTATTGAAATAAGTTGTTATGAAACCGTAAAATACCATTCATGTCGTATAAGTAAAAAATAACATTCTTCTCCTACTTTTATCGGAAATTTCAAAAAGTACCTCATATGGTAATCAAAAGAATGATTCATTACATACCATGTAGTAAATATCAAAAATGGGTAAAAAGGACTTTAAACATTCATGAAACCATTTTTAGAAAACAAACACATGGATAATAAATATAACCCAGTAAATACTTATGAATAACAATCTCGGATAAGAATGAAATTGGAATAGTTATCATTTACATATATCTTTTTGTAAAAAAATAGATCACTTACCAGTATTCAGTATAAGGTAACATATAGAAATTATAAATACATGATAATATATTCATTTCTCACATTATCCACGAACGACATAAACAAGAATGAGAAAATAAACCCAAATAATTGAAATTGGGTTAAGAATTTCCCTTACCTTATGTCTGATATACTTCATAAGTTTCTGAACCTCCTGTATAATGATTTAAATAATTCCATTTACTTTTTATAGAATCATATTCATTTTTATGATATCATATATGGTTCACTTTTGTCTTTATATTACCAGTTCTTTTGTAAATTCCATGTTAAAGAAACTTTTTGGGTAAAATCGTTTCATTTATCGTACGAGTTTCGACTTTTTCTCTTGATATTATTACATATATCCTGATTTACATAATTCCAGAATGTAAAACATGATTTACGTATAATATATATTCTGCATAAAAATATATTTGATAGATGGATAAATGGAAAGAAATACACCGTTCTTGGAGACGGTAGGCCGTACGTACACATGAACGCTATTTTCGTTTCATTATTGAATTGAATAGAATTATGTAGATGACATACATATATATATATATAAATAAATCTAGTATCATAATAATGTCATATATTTCATTATTATTCATTATTTATACTTTATAATCATCCGTGAATGGTTTACATGGAGAATGAATCTCATCATGTCGTCGAGACGGTAGTCCGTACGTATGCACGAGCGATGATATCATTCCCATGATCGTGGAATTGTATTGAAGTGTATGTATAATATTTCAGAATCAATATCACTTTAAAATAATAATATATGGTTATTTATTTACACCATTATACCCATCCATGTAATGTGGTGGTCGAAAACTGATTACACCCCGGTGTGGAGACGGTATTCCGTACGTATGCATGCGCGGTGATTTCGTTTTCCATAGGATGGATAGAAGGTGAAATAGAGTAGTTTCAGATTTATAATAACATATCAGTATATAATTAATACTGATGTTATTACTTTATAATGAGACAACTATAGAAGAATAAGTAGAATAAGAAAGAAACTTGAGAAAATCGGAAGAAGATATTACCTCTTCTTCGATGCACCTCCTTTATGCTTCCTCATAAAGAAGTAGAGATGGTATTTTGAGAAGACCAGAACCTCCAGAATGTTTAGAGGGAATTGGAGAAGAGAAATGTGTCGGGGTTGGCCGATCTTCATGGCTCAAAAGGGTGTGAAGAGAAGCGGGAAGGGGTGCCCTTTTTATAAGGGAGGAGAGGGGTACCTTAGGAAGACATAAAATATTATTTTATAATAAAGGCTATTCGGTTTTTAATAGCTAATTTTTTTATGCTAAGGTGGGGATGGTTATAAATCCTCTCAACCAATAGATTTTAGACAGGTTTGGGTCATTATATTAACCTTATCTTTTACTTTTAACTCTTAGTTAATTAGATTGAGATATACCATGTCACTTTGTATTTTTATATTATATAGTTAAAATATTTACCATATACTTCCAAACGAAACCCAAGTGGTCCATTAATGATACACCAATCTTGATATAAGTATCTTGGCTGAAGCATATATTTTTAGGAATATAATAACAATTAATAACATAATATTTGTTTTAAAAACTATTTTATGTCAATTTTGACACTATTTTGTAATTGATTTATTTGAAAATCATAACAAAATGATTAGTTCGAAAAAAGTTGATTAAATCAATAATATCATGTCATATTAACCTATTAAGTTAGTTAAATTCATAAAAAGTCTCAAATTACTTTTATTTTTGTATTTATAACATCAATTATGTTAATATTTCATTAATAAGATAATTACTACTTCATCATTGTGTCATAAGTAAAATAAATTATTTAATGTCTAAATTATAAATAAAATACGATTATGTATGAAATATTTTTATCTTTCTAGTGAATCTTTATAGTCGAAATTATCTTATGTACAACCCAATACTAAAATTGATTTAGTTATTAAACATTGATTTTAACTATTTTAACCCTTCTTTAAATAAATTAATAATAAATGTCCTAATGTAATACAAGTGGACCTAAATGGTCATATTTTATTTCTATGGTTGTTTTTGGAAGAAATAAAATTATCCAATAGAATTAGGTCATGTGTTAGGGTAATAATAATATCATTTTTACCCTTAATTATCCTATTTACTTTTTACTGTGGTAAATAAAAGTAAAAAGTTACTATTCAAAAAAAATTATTTTTTTCTTATTGAACCACATCTTACCCCTTGATATTAACTGCGTCTCTATGATTTTCAAATTTCCACTCATAGAAGCTGTAAAATTATGTTTTTTGTAAATTTTCAAATTCTCATAGGTGGGTAAAAGAAGGTGAAAAGTTCAATAAAATTTTCATATATCTAAAATAATTATAAAATGACTCAAATGTATTAAATTGAACTTATATAGGTATTCTGTATCAATTCATACCATAAATAAATTTAAATAAAATAATTAATTAATTAATTAAAAAGTTGGTTTTTAAATAGTAACTCAGTGTTTTCACTATTCATAAAAAATTAAATGTTTTCAGAAAAATACCAAAATTTCACCCTAGGCTAATTTCGATATTTCAAATCCAAAAATGAAGTCCATTTTGAATGATAAAATTTATAAAATTTCAAAAATTGGGTATTACTATTCATAACAGCTAGTTCAATATAATAATATAATAATATCTCGTTTAGTGAAACTCGGTATTGCATACTACACACGCTATCAAGGAAGGTCTTGATTGCGTGTAATGAAAGCCACGTTTGGGCTGCATGTAGTGAATGCTTAGTTTGGTGTTGCGTATATCATAATAAAAACTTATTTCATTTATACATTAAAAAAATTTATACTTAATGTTGCGTAGAATAATTTCCCCAAAATGAACATGAAATTGTGTGTAACACGAGCCATGATTAGTGTTGCGTATACTCTAAGCTAATACGATGTTGCGTATAGTACAAGCTAATCTTGGTGTAGTGTATAATAAAAGACATCAATGAAATTAGAAATAATATATCTCATAAAATCTCGGGGTGTTACATTCTATCCCACTTAAAATCAATTTCTCCCTTGAAATTTGTCGGGGTTATAAATCATTTACTACCTGAGAGTTTCGTTTGTAAAAACCCACATTGTAAAAAGAATACTAAAACTTAATTTTAAAAAGTAATGTTAGAAATGTAATGGTTACCCAGATTAACTCATCACTGGGTTTCCACATAAGAGAACAGAGGTGTAAATATGGATATGGAAGAAAAATATAACCATCAAGTTCTGATGGAGAGTGGTAGAGGACATGGAAATGAAAAAACCAAAAATCACAAACCCATAAATTTGTGATGATTTAAGGTACCATCTGATTCATTAGATATAAGGAAAATTGGACAACATTTTTTGTTTTCAAGAACATGTCTAGAAAGTTAAAGAATTGTTGAATTAGAAGAAATACTTACATGATTTTGATACAATGTTACTGTTGTTTGTGTCTTTGACAATTTCCACTTCATCTCTTAATGAAATGAAGTTGAATTTTTCTTCCTTGAAGTGTTAGCAGATCATGCGATGGAATGATGGTCATTCCATCTGTCTCAAACAAAAGGATAGAAAATGTTATTAAATATATATAAATCTATATATAGTGGGATTAATCGTATATGGTTCCTAAAATGGACTTATATTCATATATCAAACCACTTAATATAAAAAAACTTGTTTCTACTAACTAGGGACTTCATGTAGGCTAGTGGTAGGCGATAAAGGCCCGTCATACTTCGGTTGTGGGTTTGATTCCCACAGCCTTGTCTGATATGACGGGTTGTCCCCTATCCTGCAGGTTATCATTTTTCTAAAACCATACTATTATAAAAAAAAGTTTGTAGCCTTAAACAATACTATCTGATGTCCAACATATCATAATATATATCTTTTTGGTCACATCCCAAACATGTGAATACCTTAGTCATGTATTCTTTTGAAACATGAATTACCAAATAACCTTAGTGTAAACATGAGTGATGCCAAAAGTTAACTCTTTCCACATACCAAAATCCCAAAAATTCTATATACTCAAACCATGATATCACTTAGTCCTTATATCAATCATGAGCTCATGAATACTATCAAAGAATTTATTTTCTCCTTATCCCTTCATTATGCGCATATCATCTGCTTTCCAAAATATTTGAATCACTTTTCATGGTTACTGGTACCATATTCTTATAGAAAACTACAATGGACCAATACAAAGATATTTCAATATACTATAAAAGTACCTCAACAACATTATTATTTAATTCCAATACTTAATCCCTTCAATCCATCCTCTTCGATGATTGGCTTGGAATATGTCCTTCCTCGATCTAGAAGTAACTTATTAGGCCAGGGAACTGAGTTTGGTAATGCCCATGTTCTCTGCAGATAAGACATTTGAATCCATAATAGTCTGTCACTCTATGAACCTTTCCTCCACATAGATAACATCTTCCCTTCCATTTGAGGTATTCCTCAAGGTTCTTCTTCCCTTCTTTAAAAATCTCAATCATCATTTATCTATTCTCCTCACAATGCGAACATGCATAAAATTCCATCTTCCTCTTATTTTAAGACTTAGGAATACAACTAATGTTTACCTTGTTAATCATATATCGAGATGACTGATTCGGCATAATCACAATATCTTCCTCTCCAGGTGTTACATAATTTCATTGTTCGTAGTGACTAATTTTTCCATTTGAATCAATGTTAAATGAATTCCTTCTCGTTCCCTCCATTGACTATGGCCAGAAGCCGTAGTGTAATAAATAGTTAAAATAATGTGGAACCACATAATGATAAAAAGTCACTTATGGGATGTATCACTTATCAAAAATTCTCTAATCTGTGACACCTTATGTTCACCCTAGTTTATTCATGATCATCAACATAATTCTAGGAAGCTAACTTATATGTGTACTTAACCTTAGGAACATCCCTAGACATACATTAAAAATATCTCTAGGGATCTCACTAATGTTTTCTCATCCTAGTTTCCAAAGGTTAACTAAACATTTCCTCTGATACCAACTATAGAGACCCAAAGCTTTACGTATATAGACATTACATTACATTTGCGAAATACATAATACATAACAAAAATAGACATCAAAGGACCGTAATAGTTTAGTGTCTTTGGAAAATTGAAGTGTAATCCTCTAATTATTGTGAAAGATCTTCAACATCTCCCATAAAGATCTTCTCCTTTTTGTTATCTTACCTAAAACCATTCTTGAAATCCTGGGGAGAATAAAACATATAAATGTTGAGTTCAAATTCTCAATAAGAGTGAGCATGGAGAAAATAAAACAAACCATATACATTTGAACTTAAAAACATAAACATAATGTTTAAACATTAAATAATGAGAAAGGACATAAATCATGGAAGTAAGTAATGCATGTATCATAATGGAACATCAATCATGATAAAATAGAAAGTGAAGAAATCATGTAATTGGGGAAACAATTCAGCACTGGTTATGATTTCCAAAGGAGCCAAGGCATTTCTTCAAAGACCATCATAGTGGAAAACGTACCATTCTGAATCGAGTTCACTCGTCGTTCCAGTCCTGTATCACCGAACTGGATTATCTTACCATTCCATCCATGTCTATCTCATTAGATATAAATCTTTACCCAATGCATTATAGGGAGATATAGGTCCGACCCATCTCATAATGAAATCATTATTACGTGTGCCACAACATAAACATAAATCATTCTTCATAACCCAAAGAATAAAATGGGTTTCATAAAAATAATATCATAATACATATATGAAAATGGATATCATTTCATCATTGGAAAAGTGAAACTATGTAAATCATAGAGACATTATACATGAAATATAAAAATGCTAAATAATTTCATCTTAGATGGAAAATAGTTTTGATAAAACAGTTGAAATGTATTCTTGAGAAAAATATAAATTATTATTCAAAATCATTTTATTTTCACAAAATGACATTAAATTTTAAAAGAAAGGTATTTTGTTGAAAATAGTCATAATATAATTTATAGGTAACTTTATTGAAATAAGTCGTTATGAAACCGTAAAAGTCCATTCATACTGTATAAGTTAAAAATAACATTCTTCTCGTACTTTTGGCAGAAATGTCTAAAAGTACCTCGTATGGTAATACAAAAGAAAGATTCATTACATACCATGTAGTAAATGTCAAAAAATGGGTAAAAGGGACGTTAAACATACATGAAACCATTTTTAGAAAACATGCACATGGATAATAAATATAACCCCAGTAAATACATTCGAATAACAATCTCAGATAAGAACGAAATTGGAATAGTTATCATTTACATATATATTTTTGTAAAAAAAATAGATTACTTATGTGTATTAACTATATAGTCACATAAAGAACGTATAAATACATGATAATATATTAATTTCTCACATAATCGAAGAAAATAACAAACAAGAAAGAGAAGATCGACCCAAATAATGGAAATTGGGATAAGAAGTTCCCTTACCTTATGTCCGATATGCATTGTATGTTTCTGAAACTCCTCTATAATGATTTAAAAAATGTAATTTACTTATTACAGAATCATATTAATTGTTATGATATCATAAATTGTTCACTTATGACTTTATATTATCCATTATTTTGTAAATTCTATGTTAAAGCACCGTTTTGTGTAAAATCGTTTCATTTATCGTATGCATTTCGACTTGTAGTTCTTGATATTATTAAATATATCCTGACTTACATAATTCCATAATGTAAAACATGATTTATATATAATATATACTCATCATATAAATATATATGATAGATCGATAAATGGAATGAAAGACATTGTTCTTGGAGACGGTAGGTCGTACGTACGCATGAACGCTGTTTTCATTTCCTTATTGAATTGAATGGAATTAATTAGATGACATACATATATATATATGCATAAATCCAGTATCATTATTATTTCATATATTTCATTATTATTAATTATATATACTTTATAATCATTCATGAATTGTAAAAATGGATAATTAATCTTATCGCTTCGTGGAGACGGTAGTCCCTACGTACGCACGAGCGATGATATCATTTCCATGATCGTGGAATTTTATTGAAGCGTATGTATAATATTATATAATCCATATCACTTAAAAAATCATATATAGTTATTTATTTACACCGTTATACCCATCCATGTAAGGTAGTGGTTAAACCAGATTACACCATGGCGTGGAGACGATATTCCATACGTACGCACGCGCGATGATTTCGTTTTCCGAAGGATGGATAGATGGTGAAATAGGGTTGTTTAATATTTATAATAACATATTTTTATATAATTAATACTTATGTTATTAATTTATAATGAGACAACTAAAGAAGAATTAGTATAAGAAGAAAGAAACATGTGAAAATCGGAAGAAGAGATTACCTCTTCTTCAACACACCTCCTTTATGCTTTCTCTTAAGGAAGTGGAGATGGACTTTTGAGAAGACCTGAACCTCGAGAATGATTCTAGGGAAGTGGAGAAGAGAAATGGGTCGGGTTGGCCAAGCTTCATGGATTAAAAGGGTGTGAAGAGAAGAGTGAAGGGGTTCCCATTTTATAAGGGAGGAGAGGGGCACCTTAGGAAAACGTAAAATATTATTTTATAATAAAGAAATATTCATATTTTAATAGATCCAAATTGATTTATTTTTAAGCTAAGGTGGGGATGGGTCGACATCCTCTCAACCAGTAGATTTTAGACCGGTTTGGGTCATTATATTAATCTTATCGTTTAGTTTTAACTCTTAGTTAATTAGATTGGCATTTACCAGGTCACATTGTATATTCATATTATATAGATAATAAACATAACATAAACTTCCAAGAGACCCCCATGTGGTCCATTAATGATACACTTATCTTGATATAAGTATATTGGCCGAACCTTTGATTTTTAGGAATATAATAACAATTAATAATATAATATTTGTGTTAAAAACTATTTTATGTCAATTTTGACAATATTTTGTAATTTTTTTTGAAAATCATAACAGCATGATTAGTTCGAAAAAAGTTAATCAAATAAATACTAACATGTTATATTAACCTATAAAATTAATGGAATTCATAAAAAGTCTAAAATTACTTTTATTTTGGAATTTATAACATCAATTATGTTAATATTTCATTAATATAATAATTATTGTATCATCATTGTGTCATAAATACATTAAATTATATAATGTCTACAAATTTAAATAAAATACCGTTATGTAAGAAAATATTTTTAACTTTCTAATGAATATTTATAGTCGAATTTATCTTATGTATATCCCTATATTAAAAATTATTTAATTATTAAACATTGATTTTAACTAATTTAACCATTCTTAAAATAAATTAATAATAAATCTCCTAATCTAATCCAAGTGGACCTAAATGGTCATATTTTATTCCTAATGTTGTTTTTGGTCGAATTACACTTATCTAATAGAATTAGGACATGTTTTAGGACAATAATAAAATAATTTTTACCTTTAATTACCCTATTTACATTTTACCGTGGTAAATAAAAGTAAAAATTTACTATTCCTCAACAATTATTTTTATCTTATTGAACCAAATTTTACTCAATGATATTAACTATTTCTCTCGGATTTTCAAAATTCCACTCACAGAAGCGGTAAAATTATGTTTTATGTAAATTTTCAAATTCTCCTAGGAGGTGAGTAAAAGGGGGTGAAAACTTCTATAAAATTTATATATATTTATAATTATTATAAAATGACTAAAATTAATTAAATTGATCTTATATAGGAATTATGTATCAATTTTGGTGTAAAACAATTTTTAAAAAAATAAATAATAATTTTAATAAAAATCTGGTTTTTAAATAGTAACTCAGTGTTTTAACAATTCATCAAAAATTGAATGTTTTCAGAAAAATACCAAAATTTCACCCTTGAATAATTTCGATATTACAGATCAAAAAATGAAGTCCATTTTGAAAGATAAAATTTATAAAATTTAAAAAAGTGGGTATTAGTATTCAAAACGGCTAGTTCATAATAATATTATAATAATATCTCGTTTGGTGATACTCAGTATTGCGTACTACACACGCTATAGAGGATGGTCTTGATTGAATGTAATATAAGCCAAGTCAGGGCTGCATGTAGTGATAGCTTTGTTTGGGGTTGCGTATAACATAATCAAAACTTATTTCATTTATACATTAAACAAAATCTATACATAATGTTGCGTAGAATAATTTCCACAAAATGAACTTGAAATTGTTTGTAACATGAGCCAAGAATAGTGTAGTGTATACTGCATGCTTATACAATGATGCGTATAGTACAAGCCAATCTTGATGTAGTGTATAATAGAAGACATCAATGAAATTAAAAATAATATATCTCATAAAATCTCAGGGTGTTACAATTTTTTTAATAATGAGGGAATTTATAATGTCAGACATTCTGAAACATTTTTTCAAGGCCACGACCAAGACTTCTTAAAATGATTAATGCCTCGACCAAAACCATAAATCAAATATGGAAAGGCCTCATCCGAATCAACATATAGTTGTATAATTGTAACACCCGGGACTTTTATGAGAATTATTTTGTTTTTATGTTATATAAATAATCAAAGGAATATTTCGCTACACACAACACTTGCTTGTCTTGATTTACAAGCAATCGCGACCTTCCTCGATAGCTTGCATCGTACACAATACCAAGTTTCACTAAACAATGATATGCTATTAAAATATAATTAAAACTAGCCGTTGTGAATAGTAATAACAACCTTTTAATGTTTTTTAAATTTTATTTTTCAAAATGGACTTCATTTTTGGATTCAAAATATCGAAATTAGCTTAGGGTGAAATTTTGGTACTTTTCGGATAACTTTCATATTCTGATGAATAGTGAAAATTAAAAATTTTTATTTAAAAACAAATTTGTTAATCGAAATAATTAATAGTGATAAATTATTTATTTGAGTGGTTTTAAATTATATTTAGAATATATTTTTACCATTTAATACAATTTTGGTCATTAAATGTAATTTCAAATTTAAACCAAACATAAACAAGTGTCAATCGTTTGATAGTTATTATCTCCTAAAAAAGCTATTTGTTTTGACGACGGGAATTGATTTTTAAATAAATTAATGAAACTGATGTGTTTTTAATTTGGTAAAATAGACATCATTTTTGAATTAATAATATCAAATATAGATTAGGCCCAATTTTTGGTATTTTTCTGGACACTTTCAATTGTTGATGAATAGTGAAACCACTAAGTGGTATTTAAAAAAACTGAATTTCTCATAAAACTTAATTTTACCGCTTCTGTGAGTGGAATTTCGAAAATCCGAGAGACATGGTTAATATCAAGGACTAAAATGTGGTTCAATGAGATTAAAAGAATTTTTGGTGAATAGTAACTTATTACTTTTTTTACCAAGGTTAAAAGTAAATAGGGTAATTAAGGGTAAAAATGATATTATTATTACCCTAACACATTTCCTAATTATATTGTATAAGTTAAATTAGACCAGAAACAACCTTAGGAATAACATATGACCATTTAGGCCAACATGGATTAGATTAGGACATTTATTATCAATTTATTTAAAGAAGGGTTAAAATAATTAAAATCAAGGTTTGATAACTAACGCATTTTTAATATAGGGTTATACATAATATAAATTCGACTATAAATTTTCATTAGAAAGATAAAATGATTTAATACATAATTGTATTTTATTTTTAATTTTTAGAAATTATATAATAAATTTTATATATGACACAATGATGATGTAATAATTATCTTATTAATGAAATATTGACATAATTGATGTTATAAATACCCAAATAAATGTAATTTGAAACTTTTTATGAATTACACAAATTTTATAGGTTAATATGACATGTTAGTATTGGTTTAATTTACTTTTTTCGAACTAATAATTTTGATATTATTTTCACAAAAATCAATTACTAAATAGTGTCAAAATTGACATAAAATTGTTTTTTAAAAAAAATATTATATTATTAATTGTTAGATTATTCCTAAAAATCTAATTTTCGGAAAAATGACTTATATAAGGTTATATATATTAATAATAAACAACTTGGGGTTCTTTTGGATTGTTATAGTAAGTTTATTAACCTCATAGTGTAAGAACACAAAACGACACGGTAAAAGTAAAATTATCTAACGTAAAGTTAAAAATAAATGATAAGGTTAAAATAGGAACCTAAACTTGTCTAACTTCTATTATATGAGATGATTTAGGCCCCTACAAACCTTAGATTCTAAATAAATCAATTTGGAGCTTTTTAAAACCGAATTTGGCTTTATAATAAAATAATATTTTTAGTTTTTTCAAAGGAGCCCCTCTCCTCCCTTATAAAAGGGAACCTCCTCCCCCTCTTCCTCACACCACATTGAGCCTTCAATATCGTCCAACCCCTGCCAATTTCTCCTCTACACTTCCCTAGAGACTTCCTAGAGGTCCTGGTCTTCTTCAAAGACCAATTTTAGTGGCCTAAAAGGTGGTCTCAAAGAAGCGCATCAAAGAAGAGGTAATGTCTGTTACCGATTCTTTCAACTTTATTTATTCTTCCACTTCTTCTTCATTAGTTTTTTTATTATTAAGTAATAACTTCAGTATCACTCATATACTGATATGTTATTATAAGTATTAAACAACCCTATTTCACCATCTAACCATCCTACGGAAAATGAAATCACCGCGCGTGCGTATGTACGTAATACCGTCTCCACGCCGTGGTGTAAATTATTTTCCACCACCACCTTACTTGGATGGGTATAATGATGTAAATAATAACTATATATGATTATTGTAAAGTGATATTGATTCTGAAATAGTATTGATACACTTTAATACAATTCCACGATCATGGTAATAATATCATCGCTCATGCGTACGTACGGAATACCGTCTCCACGATGTGATGTGACTTGTTCTACATGATATTCATTGCATAATGATTATATAAATGAGTTTAATGAATGAATATGATATATATTACACTAATACCATTCTTTAAATGAGGTATCTAAAACCTAAAAATAAAAATAAGAATTTATTCAACAAAACACGCATAAGAACAAAAATTAATAAACACCCGAATAACAAGTAGTAATGAAATATTACTAATAATAAGCTATGAATATGACCATATATGATATCATAAAAATACGTATGATTCTGGAATAATTCAATATCATTATTTAAATCATTATACAGGAGTTTCGGACACTTACGAAGCAAATCAGACCTAAGGTAAGGGAAAATATCACAATCTCATTTTTATCCGAGATTGTTTATACTTTGGTATTTACTGGGGGGTATTTTATCATCCACATCCATGTTTCCTCAATATGTAATATTTATATACTTATACAATATTTTATATCCTATTTTAGCCTTTGGTGAGTTTTTAATAAAAAATATTAAAGGAATCTTTTGTCATTTTTTGTACGAGGTACTTTTTTACTTTTCCAACAAAAGTACGAGAAGAATGTTTTTTTAACTTATACGACATGAATGGATTTTTTAAAAAAATTCCTAGAATATTACTTTACAAGTTTTAAAGTTATTTTTTAATCTACTAATTTTAGTTTAAAATTATATGACATGTTAAGAAAGGAAAATGTTTTTGAAGTAGAAAGGACATTTTCCTCAAGAATGGATTTCAAGAGTTTTATCAAAATTATTTTCCATCTAAGATAATACATGGTTCTGTTTATATCCCTATTATTACATGGATTTGGTTATGTTGTGATGGAAATATTTTATGAATTCCTTTATCATATATGAATTGTTTTATGATGTCACGATGTTAATGATTCCCATTTTCTTTACATGGTTTATACTATGATGTATGGTTTATGATTTTGTGGCACAGATAAGAATGGTATCATTATGAGATTGGTGGGACCTATATCTCCCTCCAGTTCATTGGGTAATGATTTTATATCTCATCAGATAGTCATGGCTGCAACAGAAGGTTAAGGCAATTCAATGAAACATGACTGAAACGAGGAGTGAACTCGGTTAAGAAATGGAATTTGTCCACTAAGATAGTCTTGGAAATGAGTCTTGACTAATAAGAAATGATTCTCTATGAGAATGTGTGTATACCACAAAGTTTCATGTTTTTAGTTATGATTATTGGGATTACATTTCACTACTATGATTTATCCCATGTTATGAAATTATGATCTTTTTTGCAGGTTATGTTTTCAAAAAGTTATGTTCTTATGTATATGATGTGATTGATATTTCTTTTGTTTACCCTTACTAAGAATTTTATCTCACCCTTTTGTATGTTTTATTTCCCCAGGTCAGGAAGAAGGTTATTATGTAGGATATTCCAAAAAGGTACTCTAGATATGATGAAATAAATGGGAGGCAAAGTAGATGCTTTATGAACCAGTTATTTATGTTTCCCAGTTTCTAAATACTCAATACCTATACGGTCCTTTCGTGGTTTTGTTATATGTTGTAATAAGTGTGCTTCAATTCTGAAGTAAAAAAAATGTATGTAAAGTATGAGTCATTATAATTGGTATCAGAGGAAAGGTATAGTCAACCTTTGGAAACTAGGATGTGAAAGCCTTAGTAAGATCCCTAAGGATAAATCTAAGCATAGAACTCAATCTTAGTGTTTTAGAAAAGGCAATGAATAACCTAGGATAAGACCTTAAGTGTTAAATTTTATTCTTTATTATGTGGTTTTCCTATTATAAGTAGTGTTTCTCACACTATTGTTGTTGATTTTAGTCAATGGCTGGAACCCGAAGAAATTGTGTTAATGCGGAATGCGACAGGCAATGTAACGATTGTCCCCATGAGAAACCAAACGTTATGGGAGATGGAATGAAAAATCATGTAACCATGCTCACACAACATTCACAAGCTATGAATCATGAAGGACTTCCAAACGAGAAAATGAAGGAGCAACATTCTGTTGAATCCTTCATGAGGAAGCATCCACCTTCATTCAACGGGTCTACTACTCCATTAGATGCTGAACAATGGATTAGTACTACTGAAAATATATTTTCAGTTCTTCAATGTTCTGAACATGATAAATTCATCCTAGCAGTGTATCGTTTTAAGTAGATGATGATCAATGGTGGGTTCTTATTAAGAATACGAGGAAAAGGGATGAAATTGAGTCCATGGTATGGGACGAGTTCACGAACTTATTTTTCAACAAGTACATTCCTCGTATTCTCCGAACAAGGATAGAGAAAGAGTTTCTTGAATTGAAAAAAATGGATGATGAATCTGTTGGTACCTCTGAATCAAATTTTGCAAGAATTGCAAGGTACGCTTCTGGTATTATTATCCAACCTGAGAGTAAGATCCATCGATTCTTTAGTGGCTTAAAACGAAGTCTTCAAAAGGCGTTAGCCATAAGGGACTTCAATAGATACGAGGAAATCGTTTGATTTTCTCTCAAAGTTGAGATGGAGATTGGAGTAACCCATCAGTTATATGGGTTTGATAAGAAGAGGAAAATGGAATTCAAAAGAAAATCTAAAGAGCACACTGAAAAGAAGATGAGCTTTCCCTTATGCTCAAAGTGTGGAATGAAACATGGAGGGAGTTATCTTAAAGGGAAAAGTAAATGTTTCAAATGTGGAAAGTATGGTCATCGGGCATTTGAATGCTGCAATGATGGGAAGAAGATGTATAGTGATGCAAAAAAAAGGAATGGATAAACAGAATGAACCTACTACACTTCAATGATTCAAGTGCAAGGAGATGGTGCATTATGCCAATCAATGCCCAAATCCAAGGGTTGATGATGATGGTCGATGTCAAAAAAATCTTAAGTCTAAAGACAAAGGAAAGTCACATGCAATTTCTATCAGCGATGTGGAGTACGATAACGATGTGGTGAAAGGTATACTTACCATCCACTCTAAAGTAGCAACTATTTTATTTGATTCTGGATCCACTCACTCTTTTATTTCTGAAGCATTTTCTAAGAGTATCACCATATTACCTCAACAATTTGATGTTGAGTTAGATGTGACAACCCCTAATGGCACAACAGTCGCATCAAAAGTTTATAATTCTTCCCCGATGGATGTTTGTTTGAAAGTGATTCATGCATGTCTTGTGATCCTTCGTATAGTGGAATTTGATGTGATTCTTGGCATGGATTGTATTTCTTTATACAGATCTCATATCAATTGCCAAAGAAGGGAAGTCACATTTCATATTCCAGATTTATCTATGATCTTCTGTCGATGCAATGATGAACATAACCTTCCAGTAGAAATTTCTTCCATCTTATGGGTCTTGATTCCACTATATGAGGGTTAGTTATCTCAAATGGCTGGAGAGAAACTAATGATTAAGAATATGCCAATTGTACGGGAGTTTGATGATGTCTTTCCAGAGGAATTGTCGGGTCTTCCACCAAATCGTGAATTTGAGATTTCAATAGAACTCGTACCAGGTTCTTTGCCTATTTCAAATACACCTTATAGAATGGCCCCAATTGAGTTGCATGAATTGAAGAAGCAACTCCAAGAGAATCTTGATAAAGGATTCATACGCCCTAGTGAATCACCTTGGGGAGCACCTATTCTGTTTGTTAAAAAGAAAGATGGATCAATGAGACTCTACATTGATTATTTAGAACTTGACAAGATCACTATCAAGAACAAATATCCCCTCCCATGCATTGATGACTTATTTGACCAACTGCGCGGAGCACAATAATTTTCCAATATTGATCTTAGTTCAGGGTATCTTTTATTAAGGGTCAAAAGGGAGGACATACCAAAGACGACTTTCCGTACATGGTATGGACACTATTAATTTATAGTGATGTCATTTGGTCTTACTAATTCCCCTGATATCTTCATGGATTTGATGAATAGAGTCTTTAAAGACTATCTTGATCAGTATGTGGTAGTATTTATAGATGATATTCTTGTATATTCAAAGACAAAGGAAGAACATGAAGATCACTTGTGAATTATATTGAAGACCCTGAGAAAGGACAAGCATTATTCCAAAATTACCACGTGTGAATTTTGGCTTCAAAAAGTTTCATTTTTGGGTCACATAATCTCAAAAGAGGGGATATCTGTGGATCCAGCAAAAATAGAGGTTACCGAAAGATGGTCGAGACCAACAACAGTAACTGAGTTCCGAAGTTTTCTTGGTTTGGCTGGATATTATTGACGTTTTGTGAAAGATTTCTCACGATTATCTAATCCACTCACCAGGTTGACTCGGAAAGGAGTTAAGTTTGTTTGGACGGAGGAATGTGAAGATAATTTTAAGGAGTTGAAAAGAAGTTTATCCAGTGCACCAGTCCTCACACTGCCTTGTAGTGGATAAAGGTTTTTGATTTACAGTGATGCATCCAAGAAGGGATTGGGGTGTGTTCTTAGGCAAAATGATATGGTGATAGCTTATGCATCACGACAGTTGAAAATCAATGAGCAAAATTAACCAACTCATGATTTGGAATTAGCTGCTGTAATATTTGCATTAATGATTTTGAGGCATTATCTTTATGGAGAAAGGTGAGACATTTATACTGATCATAAATTTTTAATGTATATTTTCACACAAAAGGAGCTGAATATGCTACAAAGAAGGTGGTTGGAGCTGATTAAAGATTACGACTGCTCAATCCATTACCACCCTGGGAAAACAAACAAGGTGGAAGATGCATTAAGTCGACAATACCATGCCAGTTTATCCATGATGAGTATCACAAAAGATCCAATATTTATGGATTTACAAAGGTTGGATCTTGGAATTATAATGGAAGGGGAAAATCTTATCTTTCTCAATTGAATGTTCAACCATCTATAAATGTGAAGATTAAAGAGTCACAAAAAGAATATGTAGAGTTACCAAAGATTGTGAGAAATGTACCTGAATTCAACAATGATTGTGATGGGATAATAAAGTTCAGGAATCGGGTTTGTGTTCCTCCCATCCCAGAATTAAAGAAGGAGCTGTTGGACGAGGCTCATAGTTCATCATTATCTATTCATCCTGGAAGCACAAAGATATATAGGGATCTGAAAGAGTACTTCTGGTTGGATGGCCTGAAAGGAGATGTTTCTAAATATGTCTCTCGATGCTTGGGTTGTTAGCAATATATATTTGAGAGACAGAAGTCTACGGGGATGTTACAGCCATTACCCCTACCAGAGTGGAAATAGGAAAACATCACTATGGACTTTGTCACAGGGCTTCTTAAAACATCCAAAGGCAATAATGATATCTGGGTCATAGTTGATCGTCTTAAAAAGTTTGCACACCTCATTTCTATTAGAGAGTATTTGTCTCTAGATCATTTTTCTAGGATATATGTAATAAAGTGGTAAGATTGCATGGAGTACCACATTCTATTATATCTGATTGGGATCCGAGGTTTACCTCAAAGTTCTGGCGAAGTCTTCATCATACTCTGGATACAGAGTTGAGTTTTAGCACTGCTTTCATTACATGCAATCACGACCTTCCCCAATAGCTTGCGTCGTACGCAATATCGAGTTTCACTAAACAACGATATGCTTTTAAAATATTATTAAAACTGGACGTTATGAATAGTAATAACCACCTTTTTAAATTTTGTAAATTTTATTTTAAAAAATGGACTTCATTTTTGGATTCGGAATATCGAAATTAGCTTAGGGTGAAATTTTGGTACTTTTCGGATAACTTCCATATTCTGATGAATAGTGAAAATTACTAAATTTTAATTAAAAACTACTTTGTTAATCGAAATAATTAATAGTGATAAATTATTAATTTGAGTGTTTTTAAAGTATATTTAAAATAGATTTTTACCATTTAATACAATTTTGGTCATTAAATGTAATTTCACATTTTAACCAAACATAAACAAATGTCAATCTTTTGATAGTTATTATCTCTTAAAAACACGCTATTTGTTTTGACGATGAGAATTAATTTTTAAATAAATTAATGCAACTGATGTGTTTTTAATTTGGTAAAATAGACATCATTTATGAATTCATAATATAAAATATAGCTTAGGCCTAATTTTTGGTATTTTTCTGGAAACATTCATTTTTTGATTAATAGTGAAACCACTAAGTGGTAGTTAAAAAAACTGAATTTTTCATAAAACTATCTTTTAAAACTTTTGTGAGTGGAATATCGAAAATCTGAGAGACACGCTTAATATGAAGGACTAAAATGTGGTTCAATGAGATGAAAAGATTTTTTTGGTGAATAGTAACTTTTACTTTTTTTACCACGGTTAAAAGTAAATAGGGTTATTAAGGGTAAAAATGATATTATTGTTACCCTAACACATGTCATAATTCTATTAGATAAGTGTAATCCGACCAAAAACAACCTTAGGAATAAAATATGACCATTTACGCCCACATGGATAAGATTAGGACATTTATTGTAAATTTATTTAAAGAAGGGTTAAAATAGTTAAAATCAATGTTTAATAACTAAATAATATTTAATGTAGGGTTATACATAAGATAAATTCGACTATAAATATTCATTAGAAAGCTAAAAATATTTCCAACATAATGGTATTTTATTTATAATTTTTAAACATTAAATAAATTAATTTATTTATGACACAAAGATGATGCAGTAATTATCATATTAATGAAATATTGAAATAATTGATGTTATAAATATCCAAATAACAATAATTTGAGACTTTTTATGAATTCCAATAATTTTATAGGTTAATATTACATTTTAGTATTGATTTAATTAACTTTTTTTCGAAATAATAATTCTGATATGATTTACACAAAAATCAATTACTAAATACTGTCATGATTGACATAAAATAGTTTTTAAAACAAATATTATATTATTAATTGTTATTTTATTCCTAAAAATATAAGGTTAGGCCAAATGACTTATATAAGGTTATATATATTAATAATAAACAACTTGGGGTTCTTTTGGCTTGTTATATTATGTTTATTAACCTTATAGTGTAAGAACACAAAAAGACACGGTAAAAGTAAAATTATCTAACTTAAAGTTAAATATAGATGATAAGGTTAAAATAGGAGCCTAAAATTGTCAAAATTATATTGGATGACAGGATTTAGACCCATACCCACCTTAGCATCGAAATAAATTAATTTGGAGCTATTTAAAAACGAATTTGGCTTTATAATAAAATAATATTTTTAGGTTTACCAAAGGAGCCCCTCTACTCCCTTATAAAAGGGCACCTCCTCCCCCTCTTCCTCACACCACTTTGAGCCTTCATGCTCGACCAAAAACTGCCACTTTCTCCTCTACACTTCCATAGAGACGTCCTAGGGGTCCTGGTAATCTTCAAAGACCAATTTTAGTGCCTTAAAAGGAGGTCTCAATGAAGCGCTTCAAAGAAGAGGTAATGTCTGTTACCGATTCTTTCAACATTATTTCTTCTTACACTTATTCTTCCTTAGTTGTTTCATTATGAAGTAATAACACCAGTATCACTCATATAATTATATGTTATTATAAGTATGAAACAACCCTATTTCACCCTCTATCCACCCTACAGAAAACGAAATCACCGCGCGTGCGTACGTACGGAACACAATCTCGACGTCGTGGTGTAAACTATTTTCCACCCCCACCTTACATGGATGGGTATAATGGTGTAAATAATGACTATATATGATTATTGTATAGTGATATTGAATTTGAAATAGTATATATACACTCCAATACAATTCCACAATCATGGGAATGATATCATCGCTCGTGCGTACCTACGGAATACCGTCTCCACGATGTGATGTGACTCGTTATAAATTATATTCATTGAATAATGATTATATAAATGAATTGAATTAATGAATATGATATATATGACACTAATAACATTATGTTAATGATGTATCTATAACCTTAAAAGAAAAGTGACAATTTATTCGACAAAACATGCATAAGAACAAAAAGTAATAAACACCTGAATAACAAGTAGTAGTGAAATATTAATAATACGAAGCTAATAATATGACCATATTATATCATAAAAATACTTATGATTCTAGAATAAGTCAATAAAATTATTTAAATCATTATACAGGAGGTTCGGACACTTACGAAGCAAATCGGACCTAAGGTAAGGGAAAATATCACAATCTCATTTTTACCCGAAATTGTTTATACTTTGGTATTTACTGGGGTGTATTTTATCATCCACATCAATGTTTTTTAAATATGTAATATTTATATACTTCTACAATAGTTTATATCCAATTTTACCCTTCGGTGAGTTTTTAGTAAAAGATATGAATGGAATCTTTTTTTGTTTTTCGTAAAAGTTACTTTTTGACTTTTCCAACAAAAGTATGAGAAGAATGTTTTTTAACTTATACAGCATGAATGGATTTTTAAAACATTATTTCCAAGAAGATTCCTTTACGAGTTTTCATGTTTATTTTTAATCATCTTCTTTTAGATTAATATTGTATGACATTTTAAGAAAGGAAAATGTTTTTGAAGTAGAAAGGATATTTTCCTCAAGAATGGAGTTCAAGAGTTTTATCTAAATTATTTTCCCTCTAAGATAATATAGTGTTAAGTTTCTATCCCAATTATTACATGGATTTGATTATGTTGTGATGGAAATATTTTTATGAATTCCTTTATCTTATATGAATTGTTTTATAATGTCACGATGTTTAAGATTCCCATTTTAATTACATGGGTTATGCTATGATGTATGGTTTATGATTTTGAGGCACACATAAGAATGATATCATTATGAGATGGGCATGACCTATATCTCTCTTCAATTCATTAGGTAAATATTTTATATCTCATGAGTTAGACATGACTAGAACGGCATGTTAAACCGGTTCAGTGAAACAGGACTGAAACGAGGAGTGAACTCGATTCAGAAATGGACATTGTCCACTAAGATAGTCTTGGAAATGAGTCTTGACTAATAAGAAATGATTCTCTATGATTATGTGTGTATGCCACAAAGTTTCATGTTTTAAGTTATTATTTTTGGGATTACATTTCACTACTATGATTTATCCCTTGTTATGAAATTATGATCTCTTTTGCATGTTATGATTTCCAAATGTTATGTTCTTATGTATATGATGTGATTGATATTTCTTTTGTTTACCCATACTGAGCATTGGAGCTCACCCTTTTGCATGTTTTATTTCCCGAGGTCAGGAAAAGGTTATTAAGTAGGATATTCAAAAAAGGGACTCTAGATATGATGAAATAAATGGGATGAAAAGTAGATGCTTTATGAACCGGTTGTTTATTTTTCCCAGTTTCTAAAGACTCTATACCTATACGGTCCTTTCTTGGTTTTGTTATATGTTGTAAAAAGTGTGCTTCAATTCTGAATTAATAACAATGTATGTAAAGTATGGGTCGTTATAGTTGGTATCAGAGGAAAGGTATAGTAAACCTTTGGAAACTAGGATGTGAAAGCCTTAGTAAGAACCCGAAGGATAAGTCTAAGCATAGAACACAATCTTAGTGTTTTAGAAAAGGCCATGAATAACCTAGGATAAGACCTTAGTTGTGAAATTTTATTCTTGATTATGTGGTTTTCCAATTATAAGTTGTTTTTCTCACACTATTATTCTTGGTTTTAGTCAATGGCGCGAACCCGAATGAACCGTGTTAATGCGAATGCGACGAGCAATTCAATGATTGTCCCCATGAGAAACCAAACGTTATGGGAGATGGAATGAAAAATCTTGTAACCATTCTCACAAAACTTTCTCAAGCTATGAATCATGCAGGCCTTCCAAATGAGAAAATGAAGGAGAAACATTGTGTTGAATCCTTCATGAGTCAGCATCCACCTTCATTCAGTGGGTCTACTGATCCATTAGTTGCTAAACAATGGATTAGTACTACTGAAATGATATTTTCAGTTCTTCAATGTTCTGATCATGATAAAGTCATCCTAGCAGTGTATCATTTGAAAGGAGATACTGATCAATGGTGTAATCTTATTAAGAATATGAGGCAAAGGGATGAAATTGAGTCCATGGAATCGGACGAGTTGAAGAACTTATTTTTAAATAAGTACTTCCCACCTATTCTCCGAAAAAATATGGAGAAAGAGTTTCTTGAACTGAAGTAAATGGATGATGAATCTGTTGGTACCTATGAAGAAAATTTTACAAGACATGCAAGGTACGCTTCTGGTATTATTATCCAACCTGAGAGTAAGATCGATTGATTATTTAGTGGCTTAAAACCAAGTCTTCGAAGGGCGTTAGCCATAAGGGACTTCAATATCTATGAGGAAATCGTTCGATGTGATCTCAATGTTGAGATAGAGATTTGAGTAAACCATCAGTCATATGGGTTTGATAAGAAGAGGAAAATGGAATTCAAAGGAAAATCTAAAGAGCAGACTGAAAAAAATATGAGCTTTCCCTTATGCTCAATGTGTGGAAAGAAACATGGAGGGAGTTGTCTTCAAGGGACAATTAAATGTTTCAAATGTGGAAAAGAAGGTCATCTGGCATTTGAATGCCACAATTATGGGAAGAAGATGTCTAATTATGCAAAAAAAGAAGGGATACACAGAATGAACATAATACATTTCAATGTTTCAAGTGAAAGGATATGGGGAATTATGCCAATAAATGCAAAAATCCAAGGGTTGATGATGATGGTCAACGTAAAAAAACTCTTAAGGCTAAAGACAAAGGAAAGTCACATTAAATTTCTATCAAAGATGTGGAGTATGATAATGATGTGGTGGAAGGTACACATACCATCCACTCTAATGTAGAAAATGTTTTATTTGATTCTGGATCCAAGCACTAATTTATTTATGAATAATTATCTAAGAGTATCATCGTATTACCTCAAAAAATAGATGTTGAGTTAGCTGTGACAACCCCTAATGGCACAACAGTCGCATAAAAAGTTTCTAATTCTTCCCCGATTGTTGTTTGTGTGAAAGTGCTTCATGAAAATCATGTGATCCTTCCTATAGTGGAATTTGATGTGATTCATGGCATGGATTGGATTTCTTTATATGGAGCCCATATCAATTTCCAAAGAAGTGAAGTCACATTTCATATTCCAGATCAATCTACGATCATCTATCGATGCAACGATGAACATAACCTTCCAGTGGAAATTTCATCCATCTTATGGGTCTTGATTCCACTAAATGAGGGTTATTTATCTCAAATGGCTGTACAGAAACTCATGATTAAGAATATGCCTATTTTACGGGAGTTTGATGATGTATTTCCATAGGAATTGTCGGGTCTTCCACCAAATCGTGAAGTTGAGTTTTCAATAGAACTCGTACCGGGTGCTTTTCCTATTACAAAGACACCTTATAGAATGGCCCCAATTTAGTTGTAGGAATTAAAGAAGAAACTCCAAGAGAATCTTGATAAGGGACTCATACGCCCTAGTGCGTCACCTTGGGGAGCCCCTATTCTGTTTATTATGAAGAAAGATGGATCAATGAGACTCTTAATTGATTATCAAGAACATAACAAGATCACTATCAAGAAAAAATATCCTTCCCATGCATTGATGACTTATTTGACCAACTATGCGAAGCTCAATACATTTCCAAGATTGATCTTCGTTCAGGGTATCATCAATTAAGGGTCAAATGGGAGGATATACAAAAGACGGCTTTCTGTATATGGTATGGACACTATGAGTTTATAGTGATTCCATTTGGTCATACTAATGCCCCTGCTATCTTCATGGATCTGATGAATAGAGTCTTCAGAGACTATCATGATCAGTTTGTGGTAGTCTTTATAGATGATATTATTATATATTCAAAGATCAAGTAAGAACATGATGATCACTGGAGAATTATATTGAAGACCCTGAGAAAGGATAATCATTATTCCAACTTTACCAAGTGTGAATTTTGGCTTCAAAAAGCTTCATTTTTGGGTCACATAATCTCAAAAGAGGGGATATATGTGGATCCAGCAAAAACAGAGGTTATCGAAAGATGGTCGAGACCAACAATAGTAACTGAGATCTGAAGTTTTCTTATTTTGGCTGGATATTATCGGCGTTTTGTGAAAGATTTGTCACGATTATCTAATCCAGTCACCAGGTTGACTCGGAAAGGAGTAACGTTTGTTTGGACGGAGGTATGTGAAGAGAATTTCAAGGAGTTGAAAAGAAGGTTACCCAGTGCACCTGTGCTCACACTGCCTTGTAGTGGAGAAAGGTTTGTGATCTACAGTGATGCATCCGAGATGGGATTGGGGTGTGTTCTTATGAAAAATGATATGGTGATAGCTTATGCCTCAGGACAGTTGAAAATCCTTGAGCAAAATTACCCAACCCATGATTTGGAGTCAGCTGCTGTAATCTTCATATTAATTATTTGGAGGAATTATCTTTATGGAGAAAGGTGTGACATTTATACTGATCATAAATGTTTAAATTATATTTTCACACAAAAGGAGATGAATATGCAGCAAAGAATATGGTTGGATCTAATTAAGGATTACGACTTCTCAATCCATTACCACCCTGGGAAAGCAAACAAGGTGGAAGATGCATTAAGTCGAAAAGACCATGCTAGTTTATCCATGATAAGGATCACAAAAGATGCAATATTTATGGATTTACAAAAGATGGATCTTGGAATTATAATGGAAGGGGAAAAATATTATCTTTCTCAAATGAATGTTGAACCATCTATACATGTGAACATAAAAGAGGCACATAAAGAAGATTTAGAGTTACGAAAGAAGGTGAGAAATGTACCTAAATTCAACCTTGATTGTGATGGGATAATAATGTTCAGGAATTGGGTTTGTGTTCCTCCCATCCCAGAATTAAAGAAGGAGCTATTGGATGAGGCTCATAGTTCTTCATTCCCTATTCATCCTGGAAGCACGAAGATGTATAGGGATCTGAAAGAGTACTTCTGGTGGGATGGCATGAAAAGAGATGTTGTTGAATATGTCTCTCGATTCTTGGTTTGTCAGCAAGTTAAAGCTGAGAGATAGAAGTCTAGGGGATGTTACAACCATTACCCATACCAGAATGGAAATGGGAAAACATCACTGTGGACTTTTTCACAGGAATTTCTAAAACATTCAAAGGAAATAATGATATCTGGGTCATAGTTGATCGTCATACAAAGTCATCACACTTCATTTCTATTAGAGAGGATTTCTCTCTGGATTAGCTTTCCATGATATATGTCAAGGAAGTTGTAAGATTGAATGGAATACCACTTTCTATTTTATCTGATCAGGAACCAAGGTTTACCTGAAAGTTATGGCGAAGTCTTCAGCATACTCTGGATACAGTGTTCAGTTTCAGCACTTCTTATCATCCTCAGACAGACGGTCAGTCTGAGAGAACAATTAAAACTCTAGAAGATATGTTGAGAGCTTGCTCTATGGATTTCAAAGGTGGTTGGGATCAACACCTACCTTTGGTGGAATTTTTTTATAATTATAGATTTCACTCCATTATTCAGATGGCTCCTTATGAAGCTCTCTATGGAAAGAAATGCAGGACTCCAACTTGCTGGAATGAAGTTGGGTAAAGAAAGCTATTATGACAAGATATTGTTGATGAGATGGTAGAAAAGGTTTCGATCTATTCGACAACACATAAGAGCAGCTCAGAGTCGACAGAAAATTTATGCCAACAACCGAAGAAAATACCTAGAGTATGAAGTGGGTGATAAAGTGTTCTTACGAATATCTCTCTGGAAGAGGGTCATGAGATTTGGAAAGAAGAGAAGTTTAGCCCTAGATATATCGGTACTATCGAAATACTGGATCGTGTTTGAAAGGTAGCTTACCGATTGGTGCTTCCACCGAATCTCTCTCAAGTTCACGATGTGTTCCATGTATCTCTCCTGAGAAAGTACATACCTGATCCTTCACATGTACTCAGCTCAAAAGTGGTACCGCTGGAGAAAGATCATTCTTATGAAGAACAGCCGATAGAGATTCTGGATCGTTGCGAAAAATGTTCTACGAAACAAGACCACTCGCTTGGTGAAAGGTTTATGGAGGAACATGCTATTAGGAGGAGCTACATGGTAGATTGGGGATATGATGAGGGAGAGGTATCATCATCTGTTTGTTACAAAGTGACGAATTTCGAGGGTGAAATTTATTTTAAGGGGGGTAGAATGTAACACCCGAGACTTTAATGAGATATATTTTGTTTTTATGTTATATAAATCATCAAAGTAACTTTTCACTACACACAACAATTGCTTTTATTTCTTTACACTCAATCGCGATAATCCTCAATAGCTTGTGTCGTACGCAATACCGAGTTTCACTAAACAACGATATGCTATTAAAAGATTATTAAACCTAACCGTTATGAATAGTAATAACCACCTTTTAAAATTTTGTAAATTTTATTTTTCAAAATGGACTTCATTTTTGGATTCGGAATATCGAAATTATCTTAGGGTGAAATTTTGGTACTTTTTGGATAACTTTCATATTCTGATGAATAGTGAAAATTAATAAATTTTAATTAAAAACAACATTGTTAATAGAAATAATTAATAGTGATATATTATTAATTTGAGTGGTTTTAAAGTATATTTAGAATATATTTTTACCATTTAATACAATTTTGGTCATTAAATATAATTTCACATTAAAACCAAACATAAACAAGTGTCAATCTTTGGATAGTTATTATCTCTTAAAAACACGCTATTTGTTTTGACGACAGGAATTAATTTTTAAATAAATTAATGCAACTGATGTGTTTTGAATTTGGTAAAATATACATCATTTTTGAATTCATAATATCAAATATAGCTTAGGCCTATTTTTTGTTATTTTTATGGAAATTTTCATTTTTTGATGAATAGTGAAACCACTAAGTGGTAGTTAAAAAAACTGAATTTTTCATAAAACATAATTTTACCGCTTCTGTGAGTGAAATTTTGAAAATCTGAGAGACACGGTTAATATCAAGGTCTAAAATGTGGTTCAAGGAGATGAAAATAATTTTTGGTGAATATTAAGTTTTTACTTTTTTTACCACGGTTAAAAGTAAATAGGGTAATTAAGGGTAAAAATGATATTATTATTATCTTAACACATGTCCTAATTCTATTGGAGAAGTGTAATTCGACCAAAAACAACCTTAGTAATAAAATATGACCATTTTGGACCACATGGATTAGATTAGGGCATTTATTATTAATTTATTTAAAGAAGTGTTAAAATAGTTAAAATAAAAGTTTAATAACAAAAGAAATTTTAATATCGGGTTATACATGAGATAAAATAGACTATAAATATTCATTATAAAGCTAAAAGGATTTATTACATAATGGTATTTTATTTGTAAATTTTAGACATTAAATAATTTAATATATTTATGACACAATGATGATGCAGTAATTATATTATTAATGATATATTGGCATAATTGATGTTATAAATACCCAAATAAATGTATTTTGAGACTTTTTATTAATTACACTAATTTGATAGGTTAATATGACATGTTAATATTGATTTAATTAACATTTTTCAACCTAATCATTCTGATATGATTTTCAAAAAAATAAAATACTAAATAGTTTCAAAATTGACATAAAATAATTTTTAAAACAAATATTATATTATTAATGGATTGTTTATTCCTAAAAATATACGGTTCGGCCAAATGACTTATATAATAATATATATATTAATAATAAACAACTTGGGGTTCGTTTGGCTTGTTATAGTATGTTTAGTAACCTTATAGTGTAAGAACACAAAAAGACACGGTAAAAGTAAAATTATCTAACTTAAAGTTAAATATAAATGATAAGGTTAAAATATGAACATAAACTTGTATAAATTCTATTTGATGAGATTATTTCGACCCATACCCACCTTAGATGAGAAATTAATCAATTAGGAGCTAGTTAAAACCGAATTTGGCTTTATAATAAAATAATATTTTTAGTTTTTCCAAAGGAGCCCCTCTCCTCACTTATAAAATGGAATCTCCTCCCCCTCTTCCTCACACCACATTGAGCCTTCATTATCGGCCAAACCCTACCAATTTATCCTCTCCACTTCCCTATAGATGTTATAGAGGTCCTGGTATTCTTCAAAGACCAAATTTAGTGCCCTAAAAGGAGGTCTCAAAGAAGCGCTTCAAAGAAGAGGTAATGTCTGTTACTGATTCTTTCAACTTTATTTCTTCTTCCACTTATTCTTCTTGAGTTGTTTCATTATGAAGTAATAACATCAGTATCACTAATATACTGATATGTTATTATAAGTATGAAACAACCCTATTTCACCATCTATCCATCCTATGGAAAACGAAATCACAGCGCGTGCGTACGTACGGAATACTGTCTACACGTCGTGGTGTAAACTATTTTCCACCACCACCTTACTTGGATGGGTATAATGGTGTAAATAATGACTATATATGATTATTTTAAAGTGATATTGATTCTGAAATAGTATATATACACTCCAATATAATTCCACGATCATGGGAACGATATCATCGCTCGTGCGTACCTACGGAATACCATCTCCACGATGTGATGTGACTCGTTCTACATGATCTTCATTGAATAATTATTATATAAATGAATTTAATGAATTAATATGATATATATTACACTAATACCATTTTGGAAATGAGGTATCTAAAACCTAAAAAGAAAAATAAGAATTTATTCGACAAAACACGCATAAGAACAAAAAGTAATAAACACCCAAATAACAAGTAGTAATGAACTATTACTAATATGAAGCTAAGAATATGACCATATATGATATAATAAAAATACATATGATTTTGGAATAATTCAATAACATTATTTAAATCATTATACATGAGGTTCAGACATTTACGAAGCAAATCAGACCTAAGGTAAGGGAAAATATCACAATCTCATTTTTATCCGAGATTTTTTATACTTTGGTATTTACTAGGGTGTATTTTATCATCCACATCCATGTTTCCACAATATGTAATATTTTTATCCTTCTACAATATTTTATATCCAATTTTACCCTTTGGTGAGTTTTTAGTAAAAGATATGAATGGAATCTTTGGTTGTTTTTCGTACGAGGTACTTTTTGACTTTTCCAACAAAAGTACGAGAAGAATGTTTTTTAACTTATACGGCATGAATTGATTTTTAAAAAAATTATTTCCAAGAAGCTTCCTTTATAAGTTTTCATGTTTATTTTTAATCTACTTCTTTTAGATTAAAATTGTATTACATGTTAAGAAAGGAAAATGTTTTTCAAGTAGAAAAGTTATTTTCCTCAAGAATGGAGTTCAAGAGTTTTATAAAAATTATTTTCCATCTATGATAATATAGGGTTATATTTCTATACCTATTATTACATGGATTGGATTATGTTGTGATGGAAATATTTTTATGATTTTCTTTATCTTATACGAATTGTTTTATGATGACACGATGTTTAAGATTCCCATTTTCATTACATGGGTTATGCTATGATGTATGGTTTATGATTTTGTGGCACACATAAGAATGGTATCATTATGAGATGGGTGTGACCTATATCTCCCTCCAATTCATTGGATAAGGATTTTATATCTAATGAGATAGACATGGCTGGAACGGCAGGTTAAACCGGTTCAGTGAAATAGGACTGAAACGAGGAGTGAACTCTGTTCAAAAATGGAATTTGTCCACTAAGATTGTCTTGGAAATGAGTAATGACTAATAAGAAATGATTCTCTATGATTATGTGTGTATACCACAATGTTTCATGTTTTACGTTAAGATTATTGGGATTACATTTCACTACTATGATTTATCCCATGTTATGAAATTAGGATCTCTTTTGCAGGTTAATATTTCCAAAATTTATGTTATTATGTATATGATGTGATTGATATTTCTTTTGTTTACCCTTAGTGAGAATTTGAGCTCACCCTTTTGTATGTTTTATTTCCCCAGGTTAGGAAGAAGTTTATTAAGTAGGATATGCCAAAAAGGGACTCTAGATATGATTAAATAAATGGGAGGCAAAGTAGATGCTTTATGAACCAGTTGTTTATGTTTCTCGGGTTTCCAAAGACTCTATACCTATACGGTCCTTTCCTGGTTTTGTTATATGTTGTAATACGTTTTCTTCAATTCTGAAGTAAGAACAATGTTTGTAAAGTATGGTTCGTTATAGTTGGTATCAGAGGAAAGGTATAGTCAAACTTTGGAAACATGGATGTGAAAGCCTTAGTAAGAACCCTAAGGATAAGTCTAAGCATAGAACACAATCTTAGTGTTTTAGAAATGGCCATGAATAACCTAGGATAAGAACTAAGGTGTGAAATTTTATTCTTGATTATGTGGTTTTCCTATTATAAGTAGTGTTGCTCACACTATTCTTCTTGGTTTTAGTCAATGGCTGGAACCCGAAGGAACCATGTTAATGTGGAATGCGACGGGAAATGCAATGATTGTACCCCTGAGAAAACAAACGTTATGGGTGCTGGAATGAAAAATCCTGTAACCATGCTCACAAAACATTCTCAAGCTATGAATCATGCAGGACATCCAAACGAGAGAAGGAAGGAGCAACATTCTCTTGAATCCTTGATGAGGCAGTGTCCAACTTCATTCAGCGAGTCTACTGATCCATTAGTTGATGAACAATGGATTAGTACTACTAAAAAGATATTTTCAGTTCTTCAATGTTCTGAACATGATAATTTCATCCTAGTAGTGTATCGTTTGGAAGAAGATGCTGATCAATGGTGGAATATTATTAAGAATACGAGGCAAAGGGATGAAATTGAGTCCATGGAATGGGCCGAGTTCATGAACTTATTTTTCAATAAGTACTTCCCTCGTACTCTCCAAACAAAGATGGAGAAAGAGTTTCTTGAACTGAAGCAAAAGGATGATGAATCTGTTAGAACCAATGAAGCATATTTTACATGACTTGAAAGGTACACTTCTGGTATTATTATCCAACCTGAGATTAAGATCGACCAATTCTTTATTGGCTTAAAACCAAGTCTTTGAAGGGCGTTATCCATAAGGAACTTCAATAGCTACGAGGAAATCGTTCGATGTGCTCTCAATGTTGAGATGGATATTGGAGTAACCCATCAGTCATATGGGTTTGATAAGAAGAGGAAAATGGAAATCAAAAGAAAATCAAAAGAGGACACTAAAAAGAAGATGAGATTTCCCTTATGGTCAAAGTGTGGAAAGAAACATGGAGGTAGTTTTCTTAAAGGGGCAAGTAAATGTTTAAAATGTGGAAAGGAAGGTCATCGGGCATTTGAATGACGAAATGATGGGAAGAAGGTGTCTAATGATGCAAACAAAGGAAGGGATACACATAATGAACCTACTATACTTCAATGTTTCAAGTGCAAGGAGATGGGGCATTATTCCAATCAATGCCCAAATCCAAGGGTTGATGATGATGGTCGACATCAACAAACTCTTCAGGATAAAGACAAAGGATAGTCACATGGAATTTCTATCAGTGATGTGGAGTACGATAAAGATGTGGTGAAAGGTACACATACGATCCACTCTAAATTATAAAATGTTTTATTTGATTCTGGATCCACCCACACTATTATTCCTAAAGAATTTTCTAAGAGTATCACTGTATTACCTCAACAATTAGATGTTGAGTTAGTTGTGACAACCCCTAATGGCACAACAGTCGCATCAAAAGTTAAAATTCTTCCCCGATTGAAGTTTGTGGGAAAGTGCTTCCTGCAAATCATGTGATCCTTCATATAGTGGAATTTTATGTGAATCTTTGCATGGATTTACTTTCGTTATATGGAGCTCATATCAATTTACAAAGAAGGGAAGTCAAATTTCATATTTCAGATCAATCTATGATCGTCTATGGATACAAGGATGAACATAACATTCCAGTGGAAATTTCTTACATCTTATGGGTCTTGATTCTACTAAATGAGGGTTATTTATCTCAAATGGCTGGAGAGAAACTGAAGATTAAGAATATGCCCGTTGTACGGGAGTTTGATTATGTCTTTCTAGAGGAATTACTGGGTCTTCCAAAAAATCATGATGTTGAGTTTTCAATAGAACTCATACCGGGTGCTTTTTGTATTTAAAAGACCCCTTATAGAATGGCCCCAATTGAGTTGCAGGAATTGAAGAAGAAACTCCAAGAGAATCTTGATAAGGTATTCATACGCCCTAGTGCGTCACCATGGAGAGCACATATTCTGTTTGTTAAGAAGAAAGATGGATCAATGAGACTCTGCATTGATTATCGAGAACTTACCAAGATCACTATCAAGAAAAGTTATCCCCTCCCACGCATTGATGACTTATTTGACCAACTACGCGGTGCACAATACTTTTCCAAGATTGATCTTCATTCAGGGTATCATCAATTAAGGGTCTAAAGGGAGGATATACCAAAGACAACTTTCCGTACAAGATATGGACACTATGAATTTATAGTGATGCCATTTGGTCTTACTAATGCCACTGATATCTTCATGGATCTGATGAATCGAGTCTTTATAGACTATCTTGATCAGTTTTTGGTAGTCTTTATAAATGACATTCTTATATATTCAAAGAGCAAGGAATAACATGAAGATCACTTGAGAATTATATTGAAGACCCTGAGAAAGTAGAAGCATTAGGCAAAATTTCCCAAGTGTGAATTTTGGCTTCAAAAAGGTTCATTTTGGGTCTCATAATCTCAAAAGAGGGGATATCTGTGGATCCAGCAAAAACAGAGGTTATCGAAAGATGGTAGAGACCAACAAAAGTAGCTGAGATCCGATGTTCTCTTGGTTTCGCTGTATATTATCGATGTTTTGTGAAAGATTTTTCACGATTATCTAATCCACTCACCAGGTTGACTCGGAAAGGAGTTAAGTTTTTTTGGACAGAGGAATGTGATGAGAATTTCAAGGAGTTGAAAAGAAGGTTATCCAGTGCACCTGTGCTCACACTTCCTTGTAGTGGAGAAAGGTTTGTGATCTACAATGATGCATCCAAGAAGGGATTGGGGGTGTGTTCTTATGCATAATGATATGGTGATAGCTTATGCCTCACGATAATTGAAAATCCATGAGAAAAATTACCCAACTCATGATTTGGAGTTAGCTGCGGTAATCTTTGCATTTAATATTTGGAGGCATTGTCTTTATGGAGAATGGTGTGACATTTATACAAATCATATAAGTTTAAAGTATATTTTCACACAAAAGGAGCTGATTATGCGCCAAAGAAGATGGTTGGAGCTGATTAAAGATTATTAATGATCAATCCATTACCACCATGGGAAAGCAAACAAGGTGGCAGATGCATTAAGTCGACAAGACCATGCCAGTTTATCCATGATGAGGATCAAAAAAGATCTAATATTTTTGGATTTAAAAATGATGGATATTGGAATTATGATGGAAGGGGAAAATTCTTATCTTCCTCAAATGAATATTCAACCATATATACTTGTGAAGATTAAAGAGGCACAGAAAGAAGATGTAGAGTTTCAAAAGAAGGTGTGAAATGTACCTGAATTCAACCTTGATTATGATGGGATAATAAAGTTCAGGAATCGGGTTTGTGTTCCTCCCTTCCTAGAATTAAAGAAGGAGCTGCTGGATGAGGCTCATAGTTCATCATTATCTATTCATCATGGAAGCACGAAGATGTATAGGGATCTGAAAGAGTACTTCTGGTGGGATGGAATGAAAAGAGATGTTTCTTAATATGTCACTCGATGGTTGGTTTTTCAACAAGAAAAAGTTGAGAGACAGAATTCTAAGGGTATGTTACAACCATTACCCATACCAGAATGGAAATGGAAAAAAATCACTATGGACTTTGTCACAAGACTTCCTAAAACATCCAAAGGAAATAATGCTATCTCGGTCATAGTTTATCATCTCAAAAAGTCTTCACACTTAATTTATATTAAAGAGGATTACTCTCTGGATCAACTTGCCAGGATATATGTAAAGGTAGTGGAAAGATTGCATGGAGTACCACTTTCTATTATATCTGTTCGGGATCCGAGGTTTACCTCAATGTTCTGGCGAAGTCTTCAGCATACTCTGGATACAGAGTTGTGTTTTAGCACAGCTTATCATCCTCAAACAGGCGGTCAACCTGAGAAAACAATTCAAACTCTAGAAGATTTGTTGAGAGCTTGCTCTATGGATTTCAAAGGTGGTTGGGATCAACACCTACCTTTGGGGGAATTTTCTAATAATAATAGCTTTCACTCCAGTATTTAGATGGCTCCTTATGAAGCTCTCTATGGAAACAAATGCAGGACTCCAACTTTCTAGGATGAAGTTGGGGAAAGATAGCCGTTAGGACCTGATATTGTTGATGAGATGACAGAAAAGCTCTAATCTATTCAATAACACATAAGAGCAGCTCAGATTCGACATAAAAGTTATGCCTACAACTGAAGAAAAGACCTAATGACTGAAGTGGGTGATAACGTGTTCTTACGAATATCTCCCTGGATGAGGGTCATCATATTTGGAAAGAAGTGGATATTGAGCAGTAGATATATCGGTCCTTTCGAAATACTGGATCGTGTTGGAAAGGTAGCTTACTGATTAGAGCTTCCACTGAATATCTCTCAAGTTCACTATGTGTTCCATGTATCTCTCTTGAGAAAGTACATACCTGATCCTTAATATGTTCTCAGCTCAGAAGTTGTACCGCTGGAGCATGATCTTTCTTATGAAGAACAACCGATAGAGATTCTGGATTGTAGCAAAAAAGTCCTACGAAACAAGACCACTCTCTTGGTGAAAGTTTTATGGAGGAACCACCAATTAGAAGAAGCTACATGGGATCTTGAGGATATGATGAGGGAGAGGTATCCTCATCTGTTTGTTTCAAAGTGACGAATTTCGAGGGCGAAATTCATTTTATGGGGGGTAGAATGTAACACCTGAGACTTTTAATAGAAATATTTTGTTTTTATGCTATATAAATCATCAAAGGAATCATTAACTGCACACAACACTTTCTTGGCTTGCTTTACACGCAATCACGACCTTCCTCGATATCTTGTGTCGTACAAAATACCAAGTTTCACTAAACAACGATATTCTATTAAAATATTATTTCAACTAGCAATTATGAATAGTAAGAATCACCTTTTAAAATTTTTTAAATTTTATTTTTCAAAATGGGCTTCATTTTTGGATTCGGAATATCAAAATTAGCTTAGGGTGAAATTTTGGTACTTTTCGGATAACTTTCATATTCTGATAAATAGTGAAAAATACTAAATTTTAATTAAAAACAACTTTTTTAATCGAAATAATTAATAGTGATAAATTATTAATTTGAGTGGTTTTAAAGTATATTTAGAATATATTATTACCATTTAATAAAATTTTTGTCGTTAAATGTAATTTCACATTTAAACCAAACATAATCAAATGTCAGTCTTTTGATATTTATTATCTCTTAAAAACACGCTATTTGTTTTGACGACGAGAGTTAATTTTTATATAAATTAATGCAACTGATTTGTTTTGAATTTGGTAAAATAGACATCATTTTTTAATTCATAATATCAAATATAGCTTAGGCCTAATTTGTGTTATTTTTCTGTAAACTTTCATTTTTTGATGAATAGTGAAACCATTAAGTGGTAGTTAAAAAAACATAATTTTTCATAAAACATAATTTTACCGCTACTGTGAGGGGAATTTCGAAAATCCAAGAGACACGGTTAATATCAATGACTAAAATGTGGTTTAATGAGATGAAAATAATTTTTGGTGAATAGTAACTTTTTACTTTTTTTACCACGGTTAAAAGTAAATAGGGTAATTAAGGGTAAAAATGATATTATTATTACTCTAACACATGTAATAATTCTATTGGATAAGTTTAATTAAACAAAAAACAACCTTAGGAATAAAATATGACCATTTAGGCCCACATGGATTAGATTAGTACATTTGTTATCAATTTATTTAAAGAAGGGTTAAAATAGTTAAAATCAAAGTTTAATAACTAAGGAATTTTTAATATAGGGTTATGCATAAGATAAATTCGAATATAAATATAATTATAAAGCTAATAAGATTTCATACATAATGGTATTTTATTTTTAATTTTTAGACATTACATAATTTAATTTATTTATGACACAACGATGATGCAGTAATTATCTTATTAATGAAATATTGACATAATTGATATTATAAATACCCAAATAAATGTTAATTGAGACCTTTTATGAATTACACTAATTTTCCAGGTTAATATGACAGGTTATTATTGATTTAATTAACTTTTTTAGAACTAATCATTCTGATATGATTTTCAAAAAAATCAATTACTAAATAGTGTCAAAATTGATATAAAAAAGTTTTTTTTTAAAAATATTATATTATAGTTGTTAGTTTATTCCTAAAAATCTATGGTTCATCAAAATGACTTAGATATGGATATATATATATATTAATAATAAAAATCATGGGGTTGTTTTGGATGGTTATATTATGTTTATTAACCTTATAGTGTAAGGACACAAAAAGACAAGGTAAAAGTAAAATTATCTAACTTAAAGTTAAATATAAATGATATGGTTAAAAAAGGAACCTAAACTTGTCCAAATTCTATTTTATGAGATACTTTCGACCCATCCCCACCTTAGCTTCGAAATAAATCAATTTGGAGCTATTTAAAAATCGAATTTGGCTTTATAATAAAATAATATTTTTAGTTTTCCAAAAGGAGCCCCTCTCCTCCCTTATAAAAGGGCACCTCCTCCCCCTCTTTCTCACACCACTTTGAGCCTTAAAGCTCGGCCAAACCCTGCCACTTTCTCCTCTACACTTACCTAGAGATGTCTTAGAGGTCCTGGTGTTCTTCAAAGACCAATTTCAGTGCCCTAAAAGGAGGTCTCAAAGAAGCGCTTCAAAGAAGAGGTATGTTCGTTACCGATTATTTCAACTTTATTTATTCTTCCACATATTATTTTTTAGTTGTTTCATTATGAAGTAATAACATCGGTATCAATCATATAATTATATATTATTATAAGTATTAAACGACCCTATTTCACCATCTATCCATCCTACAGAAAACGAAATCACCGAGCGTGCATACGTACAGAATATCGTCTCCACGCCGTGGTGTAAACTATTTCCCCCCACCACCTTACATGGATGGGTATAATGATGTAAATAATGACTATATATTATTATTGTAAAGTGATATTGATTCTGAAATAGTATACATACACACCAATACAATTCCACGATCATGGGAATGATATCATCGCTCGTGCGTACATACGGAATACCGTCTCCACGATATGATGCGACTCGTTCTACATGATCTTGATTGCATAATGATTATATAAATGAATGGAATGAATGAATATTATATATATTACACAAATAACATTCGGGAAATGAGGTATCTATAACCAAAAAAATAAAAATAAGAATTTATTCGACAAAACACGCATAAGAACAAAAAGTAATAAACACCCGAATAACAAGTAGTAATGAAATATTACTAATAAGAATCTATGAATATGAACATATATGATATCATAAAAATACGTATGATTCTGGAATAAGTCAATAACATTATTTAAATCATTATATAGGAGGCTTGGACACTTACGAAGCAAATCATACCTAAGGTAAGGGAAAATATCACTATCTCATTTTTATCCGAGATTGTTCATACTTTGATATTTACTGGGGGGTATTTTTTCATCCACATCCATGTTTCCTAAATATGTAATATTTATATCCTTCTAAAATATTTTATGTCCAATTTTACCCTTTGGTGAGTTTTTAGTAAAAGATATGAAAGGAATCTTTTGTCATTTTTCTTACGAGGTACTTTTTTACTTTTCCGAAAAAAGTACGAGAAGAGTGTTTTTTAACTTATACGACATGAATGGATTTTTGAAACATTATTTTCAAGAAGCTTCCTTTAAAAGTTTTCATGATTATTTTTAATCAAATTCTTTTAGTTTAAAATTTTAAGCCATGTTATGAAAGGAAAATATTTTTTAAGTAGAAAGGATATTTTCCTCGAGAATGGAGTTCAAGAGTTCTATCAGTGAAACATGACGGAAATGAGGAGTGAACTCGGGTCAGAAATGGACTTTGTCCACTAAGATAGTCTTGGCAATGAGTCCTGACTAATAAGAAATTATTCTCTATGATTATTTGTGTATTACATAAAGTTTCATGTTTTATGTTATGATTATTGGGATTACATTTCACTACTATGATTTATCCCATGTTATGAAATTATGATCTCTTTTGTAGGTTATGATTTCCAAAAGTTATGTTCTTATGTATATGATGTGATTGATATTTCTTTTGTTTACTCTTACTGAGAATTTGAGCTCACCCTTTTGTAAGTTTTATTTCTCCTAGCCATGAAGAAGGTTATTAAGTTGGATATGCCAAAAAGGGACTCTAGATATGATCAAATAAATGGGAGGCAAAGTAGATGCTTTATGAACCAGTTGTTTATGTTTCCCAGTTTCTAAAGACACTATACCTATACGGTCTTTTACTGGTTTTTTTATATGTTGTAATAAGTGTGCTTCAATTCTGATGTAATAACAATGTTTGTAAAGTATGGGTCATTATAATAGTGAGACCAACAGATCTATCAATGAACTATAGAAAACTCCTCCCATCACTTACTATGTCCAACACATTCCTCATATGAAAAGGATGAAGTATAACATAAACATTCATATTAAAACTAGTCTACGAAATGTCAATACTTTAACCATAAACCATGATTGGTATAAAAATAACACATCTACAGTCAACCATATCACAAAACCTTCAACAAAAAATGGACGATTTGTATCACAATGAATTGACTTCAACCAAGTATAAAATCCATCAAATTATGTTGACATAGATGAAATCAAAACTATTTGAGAGAAATATATTATTATTTTGTTAAATAATTTGAAGTTACATAATTATAAAAAAAATTATTTTTAATATATTCAAATAATATTATAAGGGAATCTTTGATGATGTTATAATGGACGAGAAAATCCACACCCACCATATAAGTTAAAAAACATTCTTACCTTAATTTTGTCAAAAAGGCCATAAAGTACCTTGTTTTGGAAACGACTGAATGATTTCGTTCAAAACATATTTTTTCAAATAAGCATTTAAATGACTCTAACCGATTTTCTAGTAAATAGTAAAAATATCTTCAAATAAATTTTCAAGAAACATGGATGTGGATTATAAAGAGGTCCCAATATATATATATGTAAAAACAACCTTGGATAATAAAGAGATTGTAGAGTTGACCCTTTCCTTGTACATTTCCTTGGTCGAGGGTAGGTTAACCTCTTGTATAATGATGAAATAAATTTTATTAAATTATTCAAGAATCATATACATTAATATGATATCATATATGATCATTTAATATTGCTTTGTTTATAATATTTTAGTATCATCATCGTTTCATCTGTTAACTGATTCGATTTAATTTATATGCTTTGTTATGTAAGTAATGTTATTTATGGATATGATGTATCTTATTAATATTCAAAATTATATAAAGTATTTAAAAATTATTTTTAATCATCTAATGAGAATTAATTTTGAATGGATATGATGAGTAATGAATCTCATCACATTTGTGGAGACGGTAATCCGTATGTATGCACGAGCAAAAATATCATTCTTTTGATATTAAAATAGTATATAATTGGATGTAATATAATATATAAATAATCATTTTCATGTTATATTTAATATTTACATTAATTAAACATCATTATTATATCCATCCAAATAATAATGTATTAAATAACAAATACACCACAACGTGGAGATAGTAAGCCGTATGTACGCACGTATGGTGACATGTCATTCAATGGATGGATAAAGTAATTAATATGGTTGTACCATATTTATAATAACAAAAAATTATATATAAGATACAGAATTTATTATTTTAAAGTGGAAACAATAATTAAAAAGGAAGTGGAAGACGAAAGGAACTTGAAAGATGTGATAAAATATTTACCTCTTCTCCGAGTTCGTCCATTTGATTTGATAAAAAGGGCTCTATAGGTTGGCTATCTGACTAATGTAATGCCTCTATGATAAAGGTAGGATTTTATAGAGGGTATTTGGGTAGGGGTTGGTGGAGGCAAATGGCATTGAAGGTGTGCATTAGAGAAAAGGGGGAGTGACCTTTTATAAGAGGGGTGAGGGGCACCTTTGGAAAAGATGGAAATATTATTTTATAATAAAATCAATATCAGTTTATAAAGGATCAAAAGTGAATTATATATCGGATACAATGGGGATGGTCAAAAATCAATCAACCAATAGGTTTTATGTTGGTTTCGGTCATTATATTAACTTTATCATTTAGATTTAACTCTTAGTTAATTACTTTGACATTTAACATGTATCATTGTATTGTTATATTATATGGTTAATAAACATACTATAAAAATCCAATATAACCTCAAGTGATTCATTAATAAAATATATAATATTATTTAAAACCTTTGGCTGAACCATTGATTTTAAGGAATAGAATAACAATTAATAATATAATATTTGTTTTAAAAACTCTGTTATGTCAATTTTGAAACTATTTTCTATTTTGTTTTTGTTAAATACCTAACAGCATTATTACTTCAAAATAATTCATTTAATAAATCCTAACAAGTCAGATTAACATAGAAAATTCATTTATGGAATCAAAACATTCAAATTATATTTATTTTAACATCTATAATACAATTTATTTGATTCGTTCATTAATATGGAAAATATTTCATCATCATTGTGTCATAAATAAATATATTTATTTTATGTCTCAAAATTATAAATAAAATATCATGAGGTTGGAAATATTTTTATCATTTTAAAGATTATTTATATTCGAATATATCAATTATATAACCTCATATAGAATTTTTTTGAATAAAATATTTTTTCATTTTGTTATTTTTGTCTCTACTTTGAATTATTTAATATATAATATCATTATCACTTCCAAGTTCCTCCATGCGGTCCCAAAATCGACTCAAGGATGCCAATGGTCGGAAATGTATCAGCCAGTAGGGTTAGGACACGTGTTAGGGTAATTTAATATTATTATAATTTTATTTTTTACCCTTATTTACTGGATTTACGCCTTTAACAACGGTAAATAAAATATTTTCTTAAGTATTCCTAATGTATAAAAATAAAAGATACCTATTTAAACAATTTGGACATCCTGATTCCAAATATAGAATCAATTTTTCTAAATTCAAAACACAGAAGTGGACGAAATTAATTTAAAATCAATTCATGTTGTCAAATCAAGTAGCGTGTTCTTAAGAAATAATAACTATCAAAAGATTTACATTTTCTTATTTCCAATTTAAATGTGAAATTATGTCCTATAACAAGAATTGTATTAAATGGTAAAAATAAAATCTAAATATACATACAAACCACTTAATAGTATAATTTATCACTATAAATTATAATGATTAAAAACATTGTTTTCAATTAAAATTTATTATTTTTCACTATTCATCAAAAACTGAATGTTTTCAAGAAAATAACTAAAATTCACCCTAAGATAATTTCGATATAAAAAACCCAAAAATTATGTTCATTTTGAAATATAAAATTGATAAAATTTCAAAATGTGGGATTTACTATTCATAACGGCTAGTTTGATTGGTCGTGATGTGTTAGAATCCCGATGGTCTGTGAAACGCAAGTTATCACATTATTCAAAGGGAAAGGTACCACAAAATCTTGGGGTGTTAAATTCTTCCCTCATTCAAATAATTTCATCCTCAAAATTTCTAAAATATTATTGTATAAGAAGACTCTGGTGGTATTTCATCATAAGTTCCTCGGGTTCCCACGTTGCCTCCTCCATCTTATGGTTTATCCATTGAACTTTTACTAGAAGAGTAGTCCAGTTTCTCAGAACTTGTTCTATTGTATCAACAACCTTGATAGGATATTCACAATAAGAAATATCATGTTCCATCTCTAATTCCTCATAGGTGAGTACATGCATTGGGTCAGGCATGTATTATCTCAACAGTGATACATGGAACACATTATGAACTTTGGAGAGGCTTGGAGGCATTTCCAACCGGTAAGCTACAACCCCAATTTGTTCTAGATTTTCAAAAGGTATGATGTACATGGGACACATTTTTCCCTTCTTACCAAAACTTATAACACCCTTCCAGGGAGATAACTTCACAAAAACATGGTCTCCTACATGAAATTCCAAATCCTTCAATCGGTTATCGACAAAGCTCTTCTGCTTAAATTGAGATGCTTTGATGTGGGTGTCGATTACCTTCACCATTTCCATCGTATCATCCACATGTTCTGGGCCTATGAGTTTTCTTTCACCAACATCATCTTAACAGGTTGGGGTGCGATATCTCTTTTTGTATAACAATTTATATGGTGCCATATAGAAATTTGAATGAAAGATATTTTTATAGGAAAATTCTACCAGTGGTAAATATTGGTCCCACATACCTTTAAAGTCAAGTAAACATGATCTCAACATGTCTCCTAATATTTGAATAATCCTTTCTAATTGTCCATTAGTTTGGTGGTGTTTGGATGTTCTCAAACAATGTTTAGTATCCAAGTCTTTCTGAAGAATTTTCCAGAATCTTTATGTAAAAAATGGATCACGATCAGAAACAATCGATAGGGGTACTCCATGAAGTCTCACAACTTCATTAATATATAGTATTGCTAGATGTTCATAAGGTATGTCTTCTCTTATAGCAAGAAAATGTTCTGACTTGGTAAGATGATCTAGAATGACCCATATTGTATCGTTCATTCTTGGAGTCTTTGAGGTCCCATGAAAAAGTAAATTGTAATGTTATACCATTTACACTCAGGTATGTGAAGAGGTTTTATAACTCCTGTAGGCTGTTGCCTTCCAGCTTTCACTTGTTGAAAAACCATACTACTTGACACAAAATTAGCAATCTCCCTCTTCATGTTGTCCCACCAAAAATTATCCTTCAATTCTCTATACATCATGGTGCTACCAGGCTGTATAGAAAAATTGGAACTATGAGAATCATCCAAGATTTCCCATTCTAGATCGGGTATATCGGATAAACAACGTCTCTTACCAAATTTCAAAATTCAATCTTCCTACAAAAATTCATTCAATCTCCCATCATTCACATATTTAATCTTGTTTTGAAACTCCATATCATCAACATGAGAACCTTTTATCATTTTTAATATAGATGGTTTGGAATCCATTTGAAAAAGTATTAATGATGTACCTTCCATTGTTATTAACATATCAATATTAACTTGATCCATGAGAATAGTATCCCTTTAAACACTCATCATGTTCATAACTCTATGATCTATTCTGCTCAAAGCATCTGCCACCTTATTTTCCATCCCTGGGTGGTAGTGTATCGTCCAATCATAATCATTCAGTTGTTCAAGCCATCGTATTTTCCTCATGTTGAGTTCTTTCTGTGAGAATATATACTTCAAACTCTTATGATTGGTATATATCTCACATGTTTCACCATGGAGATAAAGTCTCCATATATTCAAATAAAATATTACAGCTGCTAACTCAAGATCATGAGTAGGATAGTTTCAATCATTAATTTTTAGCTGTCATGATGAATAGGTAATAACCCTATCATTCGGCATAAGGACACAACCATGTTATTTCATTGATGCATCACTATAAATAACAAATCCATCATTCCCCGATGGTAGATTAAATCTACTATCATTGATTAATCTTCTCTTCATATCTCAAAAACATTATACATACTATTTTTTACAAAAAAATTTATCCCCTTTATGCGTGAGCTTGGTTAATGGGGTATCCAATAGGACAAAATTCTGGAGGAAATGCCGATAATAACTTGATTAACCAATAAAATTATGTACCACATTTGTCATCGTCAGTTTTGGACATTATTGAATTTATCATGTCTTAGAAGGATCAATGAATATTCCATCCATAGAGAAAATATTTACATGAAAATAAATCTCCTAAATCTAGGATTCACACATTGTAAACATCCCATATAATTAATGCCTTCTAAGAGTCTTTAGAATAATGCGCATGTGATTTTCCTGATATTTATAGATTTTGGTGTATACCAATATATCATCAAGAAATTACACTACAATGTCATCAAGATATTCCTTTAAAAATATATTCATTTAATTCATAATAAAATATGGTGCATTAGTCAATCCAGAAGACATTACTGTAAACTCATAATTCCCATACCTGGTTCAAAATGCTATTTTCGGATTGTCTCCCTTCATCACACAAAAACAGATGATATCTAGATCGAAGGTCTATCTTTGAAAAGTATTGATCTCAATGAAGTTTGTTGAATAAATCATCCATGTGAGGCAGGGGATATGTATTCATTATTTTTATATCATTGATCTCCCTGTATTCAATGCACAACATCATATATCCATCATTCTTCTTAATAAAAAGGACATGGGCTCCTCATGGAGATACAATAGGGATAATAAACCCCTTATTACTCAATTACTCTAGTTTTTTCTTTAGTTCCAATATTTCCACAGTGGCCATTCTATAAGGGGTCATCGAAATGGTGCTTGAATCATGAATTAAATCTATGGAAACTCAATTTCTCATTTTGGAGGATGTCCAGGTAAATCCTATGAAAAAACATCAATAAACTCTTAAAAATAGGTACATCATCTATTTTAAAATTCTTTTCCTCATCCACAGTTATTTCATTCTCTTCATGCCCAATAACTAAATTTAGTTGAGCTACTGGGGGTGGATCTAGATAAGAATTAGGTGGTGACTATTCTGCTCTAAAGATAATATGTTCTTTATCATCATCATCAAAGATAGAAACCTCCTTCTTCTTAAAATAAAATTTTTCATCATGGACTGAAAGCCAATCCATATCGGGAATTATATCGAATTCAGTTATGGTTATGTTGTTCATATCAGAAGATAAAGAACATTTATATGCCCTAATGGGCACTGATTAACAAAACAATGTACCAAAGATCCTTCCCTTAGAAGATTTGACTGAAAACTCATTTTTAAAACAAATTGGAAATATATAATTTTCATAGAAAACTGGGAATATATGAAACAATGTGATGATCTAGAATCAAATAAAGCATTGGATAAACTTGATGAATCCATTAAATTACCTTCCGCCACGTCTTTCAGGGCTTCAACCTTAGCAGTAGTGATTGCACAGGATTTTCCTTGATCCCTTGTCCTTTTCTGAGGTATGTTTCCCTGATTTTTAGGAAATTTATTTTCATAATGACCCATATCCCTGTAACTATATCATTGAACATTGGTAGCATCTTTCTTTCCATTAAAATCACCAACCATATGGCCTTTATGCCCACATTTGTAGCATAATCCTTTTTCTTTTAGATAAAAACTAGGTTTCTTCCTTCAACAATTATAACGAGGTGGAAATTTAATTCTTCCCTTCTTCCTTGTTTATTTATTTCCTTTCCCAGAGTGTTCCGAAGATCTCTTCTTCTCTTTCTTTTCTTATATAGTCAAAATACATAGAGAATTTCTTTTCTATATTGATAGCACACAACACCATATCTTTATATAATGAGAAGGATTTTGTAACTAATGATCGATGTAGAAATGGTTTTAACCCATCAAAGAAACGGTCAATATTACTTCATGGGTTATGTATATAATATGCAGCATGCCTCACTAACCTTGTAAAGTTAGCTTCATATTATGTGATATTCTCATCATCCATTTTCCTCGGACTTAGAAATCGTCTTTTCATATCTGCTCGATTGTCATGAGGAAAGTATTTTTATAAGAAAATTTCATTAAACTCCCTCTATTCCATATTTGATACTTAATCATCTTCCTTTATGTTTTGAATGAATAACCCCCATTGATCAACATCTATAGTGAGGCGGTAAACTACAATGACTACTTTTTCCCTTTTATTACTCCCCAAGTCGTGGAATATTTTCTCTATGGAATTTATCCATTACTCTGCTACAAATGGATTATTACCCCCATTTAATGTTAGTGTTTGTTTCATCATGAAGCGATCTTACATTTATCCTCCACGTGGTTGATCAGGGTGCTCTATAGGGGTAAGGTTTTTATTTGTAACCTCTGTGAGTTGTCCCATTATGGTGATAAGCTGATCAGCATAATTTTTATTACCATCTCAACTATAATTATCTTGAGCAAGAGGAAAATACCTAAATGGAGTTCATGAATTGATACAGTTTACATTTCTTCCACTAGGAACCATTTATAAACAATGGCATACACTATATTAGTTTATAAATCGCAATACATAAATCTAAACATGTAAAACATATAACATAAATTGAAATGTTTATGGATATAATCTATAATCATAAATATGTTTTCTTTGAGTAATTATATACTCATAAACCCTTAATAATGGGTTTTCAAGAAAATGATAATTATCCTAAGCATATCCCCTCGGAGTGTCGTAACCAAGAGTGCCGAAAGGCCCATTGTAGTGGACCACTTCCCATTCGAGTCTAGATCAAAGCAGTGTTTTCTAGTTTTACCCCTAGGTTCATCTATGTCAGATCCACCTCTACCTGCTCGTATTCATAAAGGGATGTATTTCTTGGAAAACTCACAAAATATATACAACACCAAAATTCTAGGATGTTATTATATACTAATCCTCAAAGTATATCATAGGGCAATGTGTTCTAATCAGAGTTTATCAAAATCCAGTTTCCATGGATTGTACTAATCTTCCGTTGATACCAACTATAAAGCCCCAACCCTAGTTACCCATAGTTGGTGCATTATTACATAACATTAGCATGATTTAATGGAAATCATGTCTTGAAAGACCGATCAATTTAGTATTATTGGAAACAAGATTCATACATAACTTCATCATTATAAATTGAAAATAAATACAACATGAATTTATTCCATTATAAACATACAAGCATCCTAGATTATTGTTGCAAGTCACTCATAACCAACTTATTCATATTCTAGAAAAATTAATCATAAAAATGGGTGGGCACAAACGCCTAGTAAGGGTATGAAATACAACAGAAGATAACATAAATATTAGGTATGGTGAATAATTGAATCCACAAACCTTTACCAATAATAATCATAAAAACATTAATGGAAGGAATGTGGGCAGAATAAATAATACCATAATAAAACCTAATAATGGGTATTCTACTATTCTAATGACCACATGAACAATCAATATTATTTTCATAATGAGGGAATGTATAATTTCAAACATTCTAAAACATTTTTTCAAAGCCTCGACCAAGATGTCTAAAAATGAATAAGGCCTCGACAAAAACCCTATATAAAATTGGGAAAATCCTCAGCCGATTCCAATTATATATGTCTCATGAGACCTACTGATGCATTGAGGATCTTTATCAGACTCCACCCGTCACTTACTAATTCCAATACGTTCCACTTTTGAAAATTTTGAAATATAAGATAAACATTCGAATTAATACTATCATATGAAATGTAAATATTTTATCCACAAACCATGAATGGTATAAAAATAACACATCCACAGTCAAACATATCACAAAACCATAAATACAATATGGAAAATTTGTGTCATAATGAATCGACTTCAAACAAGTATAAAATCTATCAATGGATGTTGACATAGATGAATTCAAAACTATTTCAGATAAATATCTCTTTCTATTTTTTTTAATCATTTGAACATACGTGATTATAAAAGAAACCATTTATTTTGAAAATATTCTTATAAGATTGTAATCGATGCTTCGACGTTGTTATAATGGCAGAAAATAACTGCTTCCGGTGTATAAGTTAAAAACCATTCTTACCTTAATTTTGTCGAAAATGACAAATGTACCTTGTTTTGAAAAAGAATGAAACATTCCTTTCAAAAAATATTTGTTCAAATAAAGGTATAAATGTCTTTAACTTATTTTCTAGAATATAGTAATTTTTTTGAAATACATTTGCAAGAAACATGGATGTGGATGATTAAGAGGTCCTAGTAGATACTTAAGTAAAAACAACCTCCGATAATAAAGAGATTTTAATATTAACCCTTACCTTGTACATTTCATTGGTTGAGGGTAGGTTAACATCATGTATAATGGTGTAATAATTTTTATTAAATTATAAAATAATCTTATACATAATATGTTATCATATATGATATTTTAATGTTGCTTTGTTAATAATATTATAGTATTATCGTCATTTCAGATGTTAACTGATTCGATTTACTTTATTAGATTTGTTATATAAGTAATGTTTTTTATGGATAGTATGTATCTTATTCATATTCAGAGTGAAATTAACTCTTTAAATATTATTTTTAATCATATAATTATAATTATTCTTTAATGGATACAATGGGGATGAAATCTCATCACGTTCGTGGAAACTGTAATCCGTACGAACGAATGAGTGAAAATATCATACTTTTGATTTTAAAATAATATATAATTGGACGGTATATCATATATACAGAATAATAATCATGATATATTTATTATTTACATGAATTACACATCATTATTATAAAAATACAAATAATAATGTGTTGAAAAACAATTAGACCACTATGTGGAGACGGTAAGCCGTATGTACACATATATGGTGACATGTCATTCAAAGGATGGATAGAGTAATAATTATGGTTGTACAATATTTATAATAATATAATAATATATATAAGATAACGTATTTATTATTTTAGAATGGAAACTAAATAGAAAGGGGATGTGGGAGAAGAATGGAACTTGAAAGAGGTGATGAAATATTTACCTCTTCTTCGTGTTATTTATTTGGATTTGATCGAAAGGGATCCTTAAGTTGGATTTATGACTAAAGTAAGGCCTCCATGATGAAGGGAGGATAGTTGAGAGGGTATTTGGGTAGGTTTTGGCCTATCCAAAGAGCATTTATGTTTTTAATTAAAGAGAAGGAGGAGTGACCTTTTATAAGAGCCGTGAGGGGTACCTTAGGAAATGTACGTAAGAAATATTATTTTACAATATAATCATTTTTTATTATAATGTATCCAAAAAGATTTATTTAAAGGATATGGTGGTTATTGGTCTAAAAACACTCAACCAACAGGTATTATAGAGGTTTGTTTCACTATATTAACTTTAACTTTTAGATTTTAATCTTACTTAACTAGTTTGACAGTTACCATGAATCTTTCTATTTTTATATTATATGGTTAATAAAGTTACTATAGACTTACAAGAGAACCTCAAGTTGTTAATTAATTACATAAATAATATTATTTATGATATTTTTTTTTATCCTCAATTTTTTTTGAATATAATATCAATTAATAATAAAATATATTTTTTAAAAACTCATTTATGACAATTTTGTCAATATTTTCTATTTTGTTTTTGTTAAATTCTTAACAGCATTATTACTTGAAAAAAATAATTTAATCAATCCCAAAATGTCCAATTAACCTAAAAGATTCATGGATGGCATCAAAACTCTCTAATTTTTATTTATTTTAACTTTTATAATACAATTATTTGATTTTTATTAATAAGGAAAATACTGCATCATCACTATTACATAAATAAATATATTTATTTTATGTCTAAAATTTATAAATAAAATATTCTGATGTAGGAAATATGTTTATAATTTTAATTAATATTTAATGTCGAATAGATCAATTATATAACCTCATATAAATTTTTTTTGAATAAAATATTTTTTTCTTTTGTTATTTTTGTCTCTACATTAAATTATTGAATATATAATTTCATTATCACTTCCAAGTGGCTCCATGGGGTCCCAAAATTGACCCAAGGATGACCACGGTCAGACATGTATCCTCCAATATGGTTAATACACATGTTAGGATAATTTAAATTTATTATAGTATTATTTTTGTAACCTTATTTACTGGATTTACATCTTTAACCGTGGTAAATCGAATATTTACTAAAGTACATATTACTAATGCCTAAAAATAAAAGTTACCTATTTAACCAATTTGGACCTCCTGATTCCAAATGTCAAATCCATTTTCCTAAATTCAAAACACATAAGTGGAAGAAATTAATTTAAAATTAATTTCAGTTGTCAAAACAAAAAAAACGTTTTTATGAAATAATAACTATGAAAAGATTGGCATTTGCTTATGTCCAGTTTAAATGTGAAATTACATCCAATGAAAAAAATTGGATTAATTGGTAAAAATATAATATATTTATTCTTAAAAACCACTCAATAGTATAATTTATCACTATAAATTACTATCATTAAAAAATTTGTTTGTAATTAAAATTTAGTGTTTTTCACTATTCATCAATAGCTAACTTTTTTGGAAAAATACCAAAATTCACCCAAATCTAATTTCTATATTTCAAACCCACAAATGAATTCCATTTTGAAATATAAAATTAATAAAATTTCAAAATGTTGGTATTACTATTTATAACGGATATTTTGATTGGTCGTGGTGTGTTAGAATCTTGAAGTTGCGTACAATGCAAGCTATTGAATTAGTTAAAGGGAAACATACCGAAAAAGAATGGGGTGTTACATATGTTCTATATTTTATGTTTTGTTATGTCTAAATAACATGTTTTCTTCAAAAAATCCACTAAAACCCACTATAATGGACCTGACCACAATGACCCAAACCCATTGGCTTACTATTTTTACTTTATCTTTTGTATGAAGATTGATTTATTAAAGAACCAATTAGTTTATAATTTTTGGATTACCACATGCATACAAGATATCAATTTGACATTGGGTTATATAAAATAAAACCTTATACCTATCAAAATCAATGTAAAATTTTCCTCGAATAGCCACACACTGTATTTTTATTCATATCATGGTGAATGGTAAAAATTATGTGTGGGATGAAATGATCAATAATGATTAATTACAATGTATTCTATCATAAATCAATAAGAATAATTAATATGGAAAGGTAAATAAATAAATATAATTTTGACTTATATAAAATCAATATTTGGATAGGATAGGACATAATCTATATGTAAAGGTAAGAAACTAAAAATAATTTATATTTAATTAGAAAATTTGGAATGAAATTCATCTACAATAAATATAATTGTTGAAATATCATATATAATAATATTATTTTTCATACAGATGTAAATGATTATTTATTGGATTCCAGGTTCTCGTTCATCAAGATTCATCTGCATTCAAAACCATTAACAATATCATTATAGTACTAAAAGAAGATACTCATTTTATTTTTCCAAATTATTTATCTCAATAGACCTACAAATGTATCAAGGGGAAATGTTATATTGTAACCCACCTATCTCTACAAGTACAAATAATTCCTCACATACCAAATGCTCAATTCAAAATATGTATTAATGTGTCATAATATCAAATATCTATACTTAATAAATGATACCCAACTATCAAAATATTTAACCAGTAAATAGAATAACATTTCAAATAATCACTCAATGTAAAAATGGAAAAGTATTAATTAAATTAATCATATAATATAATTATAATATGGATATTTATGTTAAATATAATGTACAATGATAAATTATTAAAATAAATTAATTGTTTATAGAGAAATTGAACAATCACAAAAGAATGTGATGTTGTAGAATAATTTTTATCTCATTTTAATATTCAAAAAAAATAATATATGAAAATTTAAATAAAAATAAAAAATATAATATAATTAATCAAGGTGAAATAATGAAATTAAATGTAATACAGTAATTCTATAAACAATATAATATAAATTAGTGGGTACAATTAAAATATTTTTTAATGAAGGAAAATTGAGATGAAGTCATTTACCTCATGGTTTAGAATTCATAACTATGAATTAAACACATTTATAATTGTTTTTTTGAATGATATTAATTTATAAATTAAATTTTATCATACTTATTATATAATTCATAGTCCTATTATTACAATTTTCCACCTACTGGACAATAATTATTAATTATCTATATTGTTTCAAGTGTTAGTGGCCTTATTTTCTCATCTTCCATTTGTAATGGCAGTTAGGGTTCCAATCCATAAGAAAGCATTATGTCACATATTAAATTATAATAATGTTATGAATATAAAATTTAATATTTATATACGTTATTAGAACCATTAATGAGTTTTTTCCAAGAAAAACGAATCTCATTTCTTTGGGGAGATGATAGGTCATATGTACACCCAAGAAACAGTATCATTGCCTTAATGTGTGAAAGGGTAAAGAAGTGGGTGATATATTAATTTTTTAGAATCAATATCTTCTCATATATATCACATTTATTAATTAAATTAGTCTTTTTTATATTTTGAGTAATGATTATAATTTAAATGATTCACATCGCATCATTGGGGATAAGTCTGCCATAAAATGAAAAAACATTATTTTATTAAAAATGTAATAGAATCTAAAATAGGTATATGATATATTGAAATTTTATATGTATTATAATATCATAAATATAATATCTATTTTTTATATCCATCATTATATAAATCCTTTTATGGTGGTGGTGGAAAATGAACCACCTCTGTTTGTGATGTGGCAGATTATTTTACACATGATAAATGATTTGGTTTACCAATTAATAGTCTTTATACTGGAAAAATATCATTCCATCTACATAATATAGTATTATTAACTTGTAGATAATATTTTAATTATTTTTATAGTGTTAACACAAATGTTTATGTTTAAAAATGATTAATAAAAATAAACAGTCATCGTTAATCTATTTATATTACTTAAAAGAAACCCCCAATGATTCTCCATTATAAGACACTATGGATGATATAATAAAAGGAAATTAACCTATAGAATGTTAATAAGGATATTATGGATACAATTTGTTAGTTCTTTGTTGAGTCACTGGTAATGGTAGTTGTGAATATGTATAGGGGGTGTCATTTTATAAGTGGGTTATGGGGAACCTCTTGGAATTTACATGAACATTTTTCAGATGAATTTTAAAAACATAGTCATTCACATGAAAAAATCTTAAAAATAACCCTATATCATATATAGTATGTTTATGGATAAATATAACCATAAAATATGGTTTTAACAATTTTTTGTAATTTTTAACCCTTACTATATTAGTTTAGACCCAATAAAACAATTTTTACCATCCCCATGATAATTAAATGATTCTATTTTTTTAATTAATTTTGGTTAAAAAATAGTATGAAATTTTTAGATAACAAAAATTGTGATTATTATAAACATGGAGTCTATTTCTTAAAATATATTTCAAATATTTGGTGGAATTTAGTTTAAAATTAATCCCACATAGGTGATGTGAAAAACGGGTTTTAAAAGAGAATATATGAATAGTATTCTAATGTTTTTTTTAAATTTCAATATGAAAATGATTCTATTTATCTAAATTCCCCTAATATATATAATAAAACTAATTATTCATTAATAAATGCTGAATTTTTTTATCTATAAATTATTTAAAAAAGAAATAAGTTTTAATTTATAACGTACAATTTTATCTATTAATTGACAAAGAAATATTTTAGAAAAATAAAGAAATACACACATTGATAAATTGAAATTTATCATTCAAATTTCTATAAAAAAATAAATTTGGTAATATTTTGTAAAAATAACATAATAATATTTGTATATAGTGAGACTAAATGTTCTATTAGAATGATACAGTTTTTCAGAAAATATTTATTTTTCATTTAAATTATTATGATTTTTTAATATTTGATATATTAAAATAATTTTATTAAATGGAGTTATTAATATTTATATATTCAAAGTTTATATGTAGTTTATAATGGTATAACATATTATGCTTCATTATACTCAAGGATGTGTTTTCAAATACATTCGAATAGATTAAATTTAATGAAATATATTCCATGGGTTATACAAGAAGGGATTTTAATGTATTATAATATATCTAATAAAGTCTTCTTGAATTATAATTGTTGGGAGTCTTCATTTAGAACCATTTCAATTTTAATTAAATTTTCTTTACACCTTTCGTTTAATTAACTAGTGTATTTTATATAGTTCATAAATTTGATGATATCACATATAATTATTTGTGTTTTTTTAACCAAAAAATATTTTTTATATTGATCATAGTAAAATGGTTCATGACTATATCATCTATATAATTTGGAATATCTTATAGTCATCATGTTTATATAATAAATATAAATGGATCAAACAATAATTATTTAATTATAATTTTCATTAATAGAGAGGTCAAATCTTGATTCAATACATGGAATGTGATTTCTATGTAGGGAGTGTCTAAAAATTTGGTTTTGATATCCAACATTATGTTTGTTATGTGTAAAATGTGTCTGGAAGATCATTTTATGGTTATGGTAATGTTTTAGGAGTTTAGGATTTTTCTGTCAACATTTTAGGGTTTGGTGTTGTAACGTCTCAGCTAGGGTTCCACACACTGGTGCCCCATGTTGATTGGAAACATGAACATAAGTGCACATTTATGTATGACAGAGGATTCTGACTATGATCGAGTGTTAGATAAGTCAATCATGGAAATACTATAACTTCTTCTATCATGTTTATACACTAGTGGGAATAAATAATCAATAGAAGAATATTATATAACCATGAATAATAACAATAATTCACGATAATGAATGCATGAAATACAATATCCAAATCGAGCTGAAAATATGCCATGCTAAGATTGAGTCATGTTTCTAAAAGGAAAACTGGAATTGAAGACACCGATGACCTTTAAATAGGTCTCATGCTTCGTCTACTTCCCTCATCAATGTTCTATCCCAAACATTGTGTTCTAACATCAGGAAGTTACTACAAGAATCTACTACATCAATAAAATATATTCAGTTAATAATCAATAATCCCATGTAGGGTGTGAGTAAAACATAGTAGTCCACCACCAACGAGGTCTAAAAAAATCTACTTAACTACTACTTTATTCAGTTTTAGAAATAAAATATTTAAAATTCACATGTAAACATTTCATACACAGTCAATTAATCATTCTTAAGTAATATAGTCCACTGAGTTCCCAAGGACACATGCACCACAAAACAATCTATGGGCCACGATAGGTCTAAACCGTGTTTCATATTTAACTCACAACTCATATAATCAAATTTTATTTCATTATCTATTTTATTTCACTTCTATTTTTACATCCACTGGGGACTATAGTCCAATAAAGATGTTTTGTTTATATATCTCCACTTTCTATCACCTCGTTTTTAAATCCTACAATATTACCATGTTTATATAGATTCATGTCTATATTCCCAATTATCAATCATAAATATACATCCTAGGAATTTTATTTGATTTCGTTCACCCAAATTCTCAACCATGGCCTTATAACATTGGTTTAGATCATCATGTCTCACAAACCATTTTCAAACCCTAGGATTGATCTATCATTGGCCTTGATTTACATGTCCAACACAAAATTTTCCAACTAAGAATGTATTTCACTGGAGAATATTGTCATGTCTAACACCACATTTATCAACCATGAATTTATATATTTATTTAGATGGATTAGATAATCAGGTCTAATAATGCATTTATCAACCATTATTAAACAACATTAATCCTCTTATCTCAATTATACTCCACCACTTCCACAAATTAATTCTTAAATTAATTTATACACTTATGTTAACTATTATAACAATTAATTAGATGAAATAAATTTATTTAATACATAAAATAATTAGTTATCCATTTCCCAACATAAATGTAAAATAATTAATTTATCAACTATTAATTCTAAATTTTTAATTCAACATTTTGATAATTAATACATCAATTAATTATCCCCAATTTCCCAATCCATACATTGATAATTAACTCACCAATTAATTATCGTTAATATAAATTTAATATCTATATTAAACCATCATAATTTCCACATATTTTATTCCCACAATTAAATATCAAATCCAGATATCTTGAAATCTCACAATTAATCCTCCGAGTAATTATCTCATTCAACAAACCCTTAATCGTATAATTTAAAAAATTTCTAAAAATATTAATTTTCAACAGTTATTAATTAAATTATGGATTTAAATTGATATAAATCTATAGAAATTATATAAAATTAATATACTTAATAAATACTTTGTTTATGGGATTTGGAAATTAGGCCACACACATTGATTCTACTACAATTAAATGCACAATGGAAATCTCAAAATTTTTGTAGCACAGTGATGTATATCAGATCTGTATCAATAACCATATATTAAAATTAATCAAATAATGAAATATAATATATAACTATAGATACATTTGTATAAATCATGTTTCACAAAATCATGATCTAGATCAAAAATAGTAAAATTTCGACAACTAAATGAGAGATAGAACTTTGGAGTATGAATGGGGAAATAAATTTGACCAGATCAACATACAAGGATATATTTTAATCTTCATTCTTGGATTTGAATCATGAATAAGAGGATTCATATGGCCTTGGAATTTATTTAGATATCTTTATAATAATTTTATATCTCCTAGGGTCTAATGGAGGTGAAAATATATGAGTCCTAGGGGATTGGATAATTATTAGAATAATTTTTTATCATAAATAAATATCATTCATGGTCTCAGGCAGAAGGGTGCACAATTTTCCGCAACTGTGCACCAACCATGAGCCAGTTGTTTTATGGGTTCATAGTTTCTATTTTTAGGACACATGGTTTTATAAAAAGTTTTCTATACATGTAAAATCTCGGTGTCTAGGGTGTCCCAATTTGATGGTATGGGGAGAATTTATTTCTCTAACTATGAACTAATGTTGCATAACCCATTTTCTTCTAATTTTCTCAAAATTCTCCAAACAACGACCCATTTTACCCACACAAAAACCACCCAAATTTAAATAGAGGAGTACCTAAAAATAGAATGTGATAACTCTAGAAAAATTCAGGACCCTATAATCTCACTATATTATAATATCTCATCCTTGAAAAACAATTACAATAATCTCTATGATTCAATGAAAAAAATATCTGGCCATTGATCCCTTATACCAGCTTCCCTTAGCCTTATTTCCTCAATAAAATGTCCACGTTGTCATCATACATTTACAATCTGCATAGTCTTCCCTATAACACATTCTGACTATGATCCAACACACATATTAAATTCTCTACAAAGGATTCATCTCCATCATGATCAATTCTATATACCTAGATCATAGTTGAAAGGTTGGGGTGAGACCATTTTAATATTGACACATGGGTAACATCGTTCAAAGATCGTTATTTTTATAGAGAGGCAATCAGAATTACAATGCCCCATTTCTCACAGTAGCCTCAAATGTTCTAAAAATAATAGCTATCATATTGCCACACATTTTTACTATTTGGTGACCTATCATAGGTAACACCCAAAGGAATACACGATCACCATCTGTAAACTCTAGCAGTCACCTCCTTCTATCTTCACGTGACATCTGCCTACATTGAGCTATAACAATGTCTTTCTGAATTAGATTAACATACTCTAACATATCATACATGATACATTATTACAACAACCTTAACTGACATGCTCCATCAAATATTGTAGTGATCATCATTTACTACACGAAAGATCCTCATATGGTTCTATCATTATAGTTTCGTTGTAACTATTTTGTATTAAATCTCCACTAAATAAAAGTGTTTCTCTCAAGACCTACTGATGACAATGTTAGACACCCATAAAATATCCTCATGAACATGTATAGTATTATATGAATAACAATATTGATATGGAAGTAATGTTATACTCCCTAATACCATTGTACCATAGTATTATTTTTATGCCCTTCAAGATGATTTTAGTGAAATTTGAGTCATGATATGAAACTACATTCCATGGTACCTAGTGCATATGGATTATACTACAAATATATATTTCCCTCAATGATTATATGCAAAATGATTCCAATATAAGCTATAAATGTGCTACATTCATTAGTCGATCCATAATAACCTTGATAGTTTCATCCATCATATGATTTTTAGGTAGAACAATGATAAAATCCATATTCATGTCATCACACATCTATCCCAGAATGGGATAAAGGATGTAGTGAACCTATAGGTCATTTATTCCCTAACATAACATTTTGGTTGGTTTAGCGTCAATTTGTGAACCCATATATATCCTTTATCATTCCTGGACAAAAAAAATATCAACCAATTTTATGTAATATTTTTGGTCTAAAATGGATGTTCCACAAACATGGAGGTAGTAAATTCATGAATCAAATCCTCTCTCATGATTGTAGGAAAAAAATCCCGATTCATCACTTAAATTATTTGAACATAATTTATCTTCCAATATGAAGATGCCTACACACATTAATGGATTTCCCTCTTGAATAAACATTTTGGATCCCCATATTATCTTTATATGACCCATCACAAAAGTGAAGACTCTATGGAGACTGATTGAAGATTCACACCTCTGGAATCTTATGAAACACCACATGCATCTCAGTCGGCAATGTCATCAACATCCACTTATCACTATATTAATGTACTTACAGAGCCAGTGTTTTTATGATCAAATAATCATCTACATTATTTCCCTTTCTTTGTATATATTATAGTCATAAATCAAACAACTTCATTTACTCAACCCATCTATGTTTCTAGAGAATCATGTCCCTTTGAAAAATATATTCCATAACAACTTTTGATCTCTAAATAGTATACAATTTTCACCCAAATGATAGTTCTTCCAACACATCAAAACAAAATCCACATCAAAAAATTTGATGTCTTGTTTAGGTTAGTTCCATTCATATGGCCTCGACTGTAGCATCCCATATTCCACAATCATTCTCCCTCCATAAACACATATGAAATAATAATTGTAAAATCTTCCCAATACATTGTGTACTGAACAACTGGATCATTTAGTTTCTGGATCATCCCTGACATCAAGTTCTTATTGATCTCCTGTAAGGCCATCGTACAACCTTCCATTCAGTCAAACATTATCTCATTATTCATAAAGCATGAGAGAAATTATTTCAACAAAGGAATTTCATTGTTAAATATATGATAATATCCTGATTACACCAGAAAGTTATAAATATCAAATAGATTCATGGGATGCTCCAAAGAAACCATTTTATGAACTTTATCTCTATCTACAAACACACATTCCTATGAGATGAGGTGTCCTAATAAGTGTACCTTTTCTATCCAATGATTAAACATTGATTGATTCCCATATAGTTTATTATCTATTAGTGTGGTCATGAAAACATAATGATGTTAGTCATGATTGTCATAAGCCTTAGTGTACACAAATATGTTGTCCAAGAACACCACCAAAAAATGATCTAGGTACGATTGTATGATTCTATTCATTATGTCCATAATCGTTGATGGTGCATTTTTCAACCCAAAATTCATTACGATGAATAAAAAATAGGCCATACCTACTTCAAAAATAATATTTTTTATATCATTAGTCTGAACTCCCTACTGTTGATACCCCGATCAAGTGTAGATTTTTTAAAACACACAAGATAATATCAACTATTCAAATACATAATTGATACATTGAAGATGATAATTTTTCTTTTCATTAATCCTGATAAACAACATTAATCGACCCTCAAATTCAAACTCCTATCATTCATGTATTCAAACTACAAATTTGATCCCAAATCTGACATACTCAGAAGGATAAACCTTTTATCCTCCAACTCATCCAACTATTCCTTGTGATATTCTAGGTATGATGGTGACATTTTATATGGTGTAATAGAAACTATCTCTGCTACTGATATGGTCTTAATAGGGAATATTGGGTATCTCTTAGGTGGAAACCCTAAACATTCTAGGAGAAACCCATATAGAAAAAATTAAACTACTGGTGAAAAAACATCAGGTTTAACACCTCCATAATCTAAAAATAAACTAGAATCTTTGGTTGTGAGCTCTCCAATTTTCAATGTAATTGGTCCCACATGATGTGTCTGGATATCATACTCCTCACATTAAACATAAAATTTATCATTATGAGACATAAGTACCAATATCCTATAGTAACTATCTATTTTTTATTGTTATGCAACTAGTCAGTTTATACCCATAATTGGATCAAATATTATCATGTCATGAATATAGTGATCCTAGAGAAAATAATACTCACCAATATCAGGGGAACATACCCTTCACATACATATCTCTCTATTCCACACCCCAATAGGGGCTCTATAGTCATTTCCTCACTCAAAAACACCACCACGATTCGTAGAACACTATATTTTTTCCTATAAAATGGAATGAGAGGCATAATTTTCAAATTAGTATGGCACTAATGTACAATCTACAAGAATAGTACCTCTTATAATCGATGGTATAGCCTCTTTATCAGTAGGTTTAGGCCACAAAAAAAAAATATTATCCCCCTATACCTTGTAATTCCTTATGCCCCCCCACACCCTACCCCATAGTTTCACTACTCTATATATATGGGAATTTATTCCTATAATCACCACATCAACTACCTATACCACCATGGGAAGTATAACTCCTACTGCCAGAATGATATGGTACATAATATCCCATTCCATCACCCTAGATCAGTATATCCCCACCATCAACAAATTCCAGTTTTGGGTTCCTATAGAACCTTACATATGACACATTTGTTCATAAGATTATAACTACAATGTTTTTCTAAGAGAATATTTCTAGAGGATTCATATCATAACAAACTGATGTAAAATTACTTGGGTAAGATTATAACTGACTGATCCCCCTGAATGACAACCCTTCTTCCCACTACTCAAGTTAAATTTATCATAATGACACATCCTTCTCTTGAATGATGTACCCTCTGGTCATCCATTAGAATCAATATGTTCTATATTGTAAGCCTCTCTTTAATTACCTTCAATTATAAGATCACACTCCACCACCTCAACAACCATCTATAACTAAAATAGGTTAACATGAGACTCAAAAGCTCACTTAAATCTTTCTGGAAATAATCTCTCCAAAGCTATCTCATCTATTTCCAGAACTATAAAAAATATCTACCAGACTATAAAGAATCTATAATAGTTTATCATGGACAATCTCCCCTAAGTCATCCAAATGAACTCCACTTATCTATCTTGTCCAAATATATCTGGATTAATGTTCTCTAATACAATTTACATGATGTGCTTCTATAACATAGAATTAGTCTTTCTAGTCCCCACATAGATGTCCCCCAATCAAATTTCTAATCCTTAACACATATAAAAAGCCAACAATACCCTCATCTTAGTAGGATTATCTATATGGTTATGTATTATCTCGATGGATTAATCCTAGAATATAGTTCTTTCAGGTCCACCCTCTCATGTAAAAAATGGAGGGTGTAGAAAAAAAAAATCCTATTTCAGGTTGGAAATGCTCATCAAAACCATCCATGGGACTCTTTCTATTAACTACATGAAGCAAGTAAATTTCTATCATAACTTCTCCCAAACTTACTGAACCAACAATATTGGTGCCTCATGTACTACCACTGGAGAATCATCCACCGCCAAGTCCTCCGGTCTTCTTATCCATATGCATCATCATGCAGGAATAATTATAAAATGACATACACACATCATATACCTCATTGAAAAATTGTATAACATTTAAATTTGAGGGAAAAATCATTATAAGTGTTTTTAGAAAATCTCACAATGCGGCCAAATATGAGGCACTCTCACTAGCCTTCACTATCCTACACATAGGTATTGGTTATCAAAAGGGTATTCTCATTATATTGTAATGTTTTTCATTATAAAACCATTTATTCAAAATGGGAATCATTTTTTCATACTTCATTAATATTATGAACCATTATCAATTAAATTTCATCAAAAAGGAATATTATTTCTTGTTCGTTATCTTTCCCAAAAACCATATGCTTGTGTGTTCCTAAAATTAGTCATGTCTTAAAATAATCTGGATTTTCTAGAATGATGTATGTAGACTCAAGTACCATTCCATTCTAGGAATTAATTGAATTCTCAAAAAAATCACAAAAGAATCACATAACAAAACAACTGCATCACCCAGGTAGAAATTATATTCAACTGTCACAACGAACCCAAATATCAAAACTCTCACCCTCAGTACATGATTTTTCCTCTGTACATGGGTTTGAAAATCATATGCACGAGCTCATACGAAATCCCCAACTCATTACAATGTCCAATATAATATTACATAATTGTAATAAAAACGTTAAAGAATATAATAACTGACCTCTAATTCTATAATGTATTATGTTGGCTCAGGTTCCACACACCAGTTCCAAAAAATAGTTATTCACATGACCTCATTTGTGCCTTGCTATATGATAGAGGCTATCAACAAGAATATAGGGTCTTATAAGTCGATAATGGGGAGACTATACCAACTTTTATTGAATTAGTACACAAGTATCAATATATAAACAATATAGAATACATATATAGCCAGGTACAAAAATAATTCATCATGATAATCAATGAATGAAAATAAATATCTGAATAGTTCTTAGAACATGACATGCTTTGTATGAGTCTTGTTTCTAAAATGAAAACAAAAATTAATGGCATAGAAAACCTCCAAACAAGACTTGAACAATGTCTAGTTCAATCATCCATTATCCATCCAAAAATTATATTTATAACCTTGGTCATTTCCCTTACATTGTCTTGTATTAGTAAAATAATTCGGTTACCAATTAGGTAGCTTGAGTATGGTGTGATTTCAGCTTAGTTGGACCCAACCAATGATGTCTAAAACATATGAAGAAAATAATAAGTGTATGCAACAGTATATTGAAAATAATCAATATTCATATGTAATGAATTATCACAATATTAATTAATCATCAATAAACCACATATTCAATATGGTTCTCTAGGACACAGATACCTGAGTACCTGCTCTGGCCCGTGCCTAGTCTAAACCATATTACATATTGAACCAAGAATTCTATTAAAAATTCTGTTATTCATTATATATTTTATTTAAATTAAATTATTTAGTCCACATTGATTTGTAGACAATGCCATTGTTTTTGTAATAGAATTCCATGTCTAACACCCCATTCAACTATCTTGCATATCTACCAGGGGCATAGAATGTCAATTATAGAACCCCAATTCTAATTCATGCATATACATCATGGGGATAGAACAACATGTGAAGAACCCCCCTCCACAAACATATCCATATAAATTTGGTTTATACTTTATTTTATCACACCATATTTATCAACCATAAAGATTGATCTATCATGAGCATAGATCACCATGTTTAACAACCCATTTTACAAATATGAATCTATATCATTCGATTTGATATTTATTTTTAACTACCCATATATAAACAATAAATTTATATCATTATTTAATTGGTTTAGATAATCATGTATAATACCATATATATCAAATGTGATTAAACAAGATTAATCCTCCTATCACATTTAACCACCACATCTCCATTATTTAATTAAAAAATTAATTTATATATGTTTGTTAATTAATGAAAATTTTTATGGAAAACATCAATTTCCATTAATATATTCTAAAATCAATTAAATATTTCACAACCATAAACTTCAATAATCAGATGACCAATTTATTATTCTCAATTAACAATTAAAATAAAGTTATAATTAACTTAAAAATTATTTGTCCCCAATTTTCAAATAAATACATTGAATATTTATTCACCAATCAATTATCTTTATTCCAAATTTAATATATTAATTCCACTATCTAAATTCCATCATAATTAATTCCCACAATTAATTATCTAATAATCAAATCCGGGAATCTCAAAATTAATCCTACATTTAATTAACTTATTCAAAAGTACATAAGTCTCACAATTTCAAAAAGCAATGAAAATTAATTTACTAAATTGATGAATTAAATAATGGATTCAATTTTGAAAAAACAAAAGAAAATATAATATATGAATTTATGTAATCCCAATTATAACTATGAAATTTCAAAAATAGACCTTTTAAATTGATTCATTAATGGATAACCCCCCAATGGAAATCCCCAAAATTGAATAGAACAATGGCATAGATCTAATCTAGATTTATTAGAAAAAATATAGATTAAAATAATCATGATATCCCAAATCTAGATATATATCCATAGACCTAGACAATATTCACCAAATCAGGTTCTAGATCATGATATATATATATATATATATCCCTAAAACAAGAGAGTGGACTGATAATGAAGAATGCGAAAGTAATAGGACATGATCAATATACTAGGACAGATGGATATCTGTATTCTATGATTTGAACAATGATGAACGAAGTGCGGATGGACATATAATTTTCTTATAGAGAACCATTATTTTGAATGACCTTATATGGTAGAATGGGTGTAAAAATAAGAGATTTATAGGGGTTCAAGGAGTTTTATTCTAAAAAAATAATATAAAATTGATTCATGTGCATGGTTCTTTAAACGTGGGGTCACAATTTCCCTTAATCATGTTCCAACATTGTTATTATTATTTTCACAGTGCACAATTTCTCCATTTAGAATGAAATTTTTTAAAAACTGTGTGTCATCTATGTAAACTATAAAAATACATGGTTGTAATGTTTTCTATGCAAGGCTCCCTAGTTTTATCTGACTATATTCCAACAATGCACAATCCCCTTTTCAATCAATTAATCTTAGCCATGCATCACATCGTTGTTGTATAGTTGTTTTCCAGATAGTTGGTGCATGATTTAGAAAATAGTGAGGCCATATCGTGTTAGTGGTATGTTTTTAGATGGTACCAACATCACAATTGGTGTAATATTTGATAAAACATGTGGCCAAACTATGAGAATTAACATAATTTAGTTAATTTTAATTTTTTTTACCATTTTCTCCTGTGATATTTTATGTTACCCCTACTCATTCTCCCCCCATTGACTTAACAACCCTGATAAGGGTTCTACTCCCATCCTCCCATCTTGATGCCTCTCCAATGGGGTGTTTTACTGAGTTTTCAATGTAATTTTGGGGTATGATGCACCCACTATTGGTTAATTTTATTAGTTTCCATCCGTATATATAATTTTTTAGATGTTTTACTAATGTTCTCTAATCCCCTAGATCATAGTTTATTTCTTTGTTTCACATGGGTAATTTGGATGACTTTCATAGAGTATGTCTTGAGATGGTTTCCTCACAGTATTGTGTGGTGTTACATAAAAGTATGTGACAATAATGAATTTTAAAAAATAATTCCCCTTATGAATTTATTAAATTAGTTTTCAAAATTGTAACACATCTTAGGTAATTTTTTTGAATTGTGGTCAGTGTTATGTTGTGGATCTTCAGTGACGGGTTGTATTCTGTTTTGTTGTGGCATGATAAATCGATGAGTTTTTTTTCATTATTCCATGTTGGGTTTTGATTAATTAGTTAATAATAATTGTAATAACAAATTATTTGTGTTTTTTAGTGTAATTATGATGTTTGGGTGATATTGACAAGATCAGTTTGATGCCAGAAGGTTTAGATGATGCTTAGAAAAGCCACCACATGGAATTTTTTTATTGGAATTATTTTGGAAAGCATCACTGATGAGATTAGCGGTACATGAGTATTACTCATATTATTAATAATTAATATATATTTTCAACATTTTAGGTGTCATATAGCCCATATTTAGTTTTTTTATGTTCATTATAAGATAATGTCTTCTGATTCCAATGATTTCATTAGAAATTCCTCATACCCCATTGGATATGAGGTTGTTTGAGATCAGATATATGGCTACAAAAGAGGTTTTATATCATATGGAAGTGGATTGTTTCCTTTGAAAGGTTTTTATGAAAATACCTATGTGTTTTATGAAATGTTTTAATGTTGTGAATTTGTTTCAGACCTGATATTTTATGAAAAAGGTGGGAGGATCTATTTTGAAATAATATTTTTTTTTGAAATGAGGTGTGTACATTAGGATTATTTTAAATATGTTTTATATTGATTTCTATTTTTTATTTGAGATTAATGTGTTGGGACCATTTAAATGTTTCCCATGGAAAATAAATTCATTGACATTGTTTGTATTTTTAATTAGTAATGATAATCATTAATGGGTGGTTTGAAAATGTATACCCGATATATTTGATAATGTATTTTTATGAATTTTGAAAGGAGAAAGAAATGGATAAAAGGGGTCCATTTGATTTTAAATTGTTTAAAGAATATATATGGATTATTTATTTGGGTACAATGTGAAATGGATATATTTTTAATTTGGATTTATTAATGAATGTAATGGAAAAAAGAATAATTTATTAAAATGATATTAATTGACAGACATTGATTGGGGATGGTAGGAAGGGAAGTGAAAAATCAACATTGGATTCATGTACTGGAGCTCCTTGTATCATGAACTATTAATAATGGTATTTTTATGTGGGATTGATGCTCAAATACCTGTTTGGGGAAGATCACAATAAATTTCTATAATAACATCCCCCGAACATCCAAAACAAACACTGTTAGTGCCTCATGTTATACCACTATAGAATAATCCACTGCCTAGTCCTCTGGTCTTCTTATCCACATTCATCGTCATGCATGAATAATTATAAAAAGACATACAGAGATCGTATACCTCCTAATTTTTTTTCACATTTATATATGATAAAAAAATCATTAATACTGTTTTCAGAAGATCTCACCATGCATCCAATGCCGAGGCACTTTCACTAGCCTTCACCATCCTACAAATATATATTGGTTATCAAAAGGGTATTCTCATTCTAATGTAATGCTTCACATTATAATACAATTTATTCAAAATGAGAATCATTTTATCATACTCTATTAATATTAGGAACCATTCTCAATTCAATTTCATCATAAAGGAAAATTATATATTGTTCATCAACTTTCCCATAACTCATATGCTTTTGTGTTCCTAAAATTACACATGTCAAAAATTAACATGGAGTTCCTGAATGATGTATGTAGAGTAAATAAACATTACATTCTAATACTCAATTGGAATCTCAAAAATATCACAAAAAAACCAGAACACACAACAACTGCATCAACCATGTAGAAATTATATTCAACTATCACAACAAACATGAATAAAAAACAGACCCTGGGTACATGGGTTTTCCTCTGTACATGGGTTTGAAAATCCCATGCACGATCTCATAAGAAAGCCCCAACTCATTCTAGTTTCCAATAGACCATTACCAAATGGTAATAAAAAAGTAGAATAAAATAATACATGACCTATAATACCAAAATGTAATGTGTTGGCTCAGGTTCCACTCACCAGTTCCACAAAACAGTCAGTCACATGACCTCAACTGTGCCTTCCTATATATTAGAGGTTATCAACAAGAATATAGGGTTTGGTAAGTCGATAATGGGTAGACTATACACCATTTTATCAAATTAGTAAAATGTATTAATAAATAAACAATAGATAATGCTAATATAGCAAGGTATAATACTAATTCATCATGATAATCAATGCATGAAATTCAATATCTGAATAATTCATAGAACGTGCCATGATTTTGATGAGTCTATTGGGTAAAATGAAAACTAAAATTAAAGACACCGACAACCTCCAAACAGGTCTTGAACCATGTCTGGTTCTATCATCCGTGCTCCATCCACAAATTAACAATATAAATTTTAGCATTTCTCCTATCCTATCACATAATAGTAAAATCATTTGGTTACCAATTACGTAGCCTGAGCAGTGGGTGAGTTCATATTATTAGGCCATCACCAATGATGCCAAAAACAAATAAAGGCGAAAAAAAGTGTATGAAATAGTATAATAAAAATAATTAATATTCATAAGTAAAGAATTATCACATTATTAATTGATCTTCAATAAACCACATAGTCAATATAGTTCTCTAGGACACATATATAAGAGTACCTTATCTGTACCTTACCTAGTCTAAACCATAAAATATATTGAACCAAAACTATTATGAAAACAAATTGTATTCATTATATATTTTATTTAAATTACATTATTTCATCCACATTGATCCATAGTCTAATATCATTATATTATGTAATAGAAGACCATGTCTAGCACTGCATTCAATTATCCTACATATTTACCATGGGCATATTATGTCATGTATAGAACCCCAATTCTAATTCATGAAATATACATCATGGGGATATAACAACATGTAAAGAAACCCCCCTAAATCATGTGCATATAACATTGGTGTATATTTTCATTTATCGCACCCTATTTATCAACCATAAATATTGATCTATCATTGGCATAGATCAGCATGTATAACAACCCATTTTACAAAGAAGAAACTATATTAGTGAATTTGATATATATTTTTAACTACCCATCTATATAACAGAAATTTATATCATTATTTAATTGGATTATATTATCATGTATAATACTAAATTTATCAAACATGATTTAACAAGATTAATCCCTTTATCCCATTTATTCACCACAACATCCATTAATTAATTCATAAATTATTTTATCCATGTTTAATAATTAATTCAAAATATTATAGATATCCCCAATTTATATTAATAAATTACAAAATCAATTAACAATTACATAACCTTAAAATCCAAAAAATAGTTGAAAAATTAATTTTTATCAATTTACAATTAAAATAATTTTATAATTAACTAAAAAATTATTTGCCCCCAATTTCCTAAAAAATACATTGAATATTTATTCTGTAATTAATTAACTTAATTCCATGTTTTATATATTAATTCAAATATCTCAATTCCATAATAAATAATTCCTACAATTAATTATCAAAACAAAATCCTGGAATCTCAAAATTAATATTTCAATTAATTATCTCATTCAAAAGTACGTAAATCTCACAATATCACAAAATTCACCACAAATTAATTTACTAAATTGACGAATTCAATAGTAGATTCAATTTCAAAAACACACAATAAAATATGCTATGTGAATATAAATAATCCAAATAATGAGAATAATATTAATAAAATAGACCTTCTACCTTGATTCATTAATGGTTAACCACCCAACGGAAATCCCTAAAATTGACAAGAACCATGGTGTAGATCTAATCTAGATTTACTAGAAACAAATCATGATTAAAAAATCAAGATCTCCCATTGTAAATATATATCCATAGGCCTAGACCTAGATTCACAAAATCATGTTCATGATCATGAAATATATATATACGTATATCCCCAAAACAAGAGAGTGTATACATGATGAAGAATTAGAAAGATATAGGAGAAGATCAATATATTAGGAGAGATGGATATATTTATTCTCATATTTGAACCATGATGAACGAAGTACATATTGTCAAATAACATTCGTGTAGAGAACCATTATATTGAATGACCTCTTACGGTCGAATGGGTGTCAAAATAGGTGATTTTTCGCGGTTCAAATAGTTTTTATTAAAAAAAATATGGTATAATTGATTCATGTTCATGGTTCTTTAAACAAGTGGTCATGATTTCCCATAAACATGTTCCAACTGTGTGCTTATTTTTTCTGGCTTCACAATTTCTCCTTTTTGGATGCAATGTTTGAAAAAACTGTGTGCCATCTATGCAAACATCACTATCCATGGTTGTAACTTTTTCTATGCATGGATCCCTAGTTTTACACAACTATATGAAAACCATGTACAAACCATTTTTCTTCCATTTTCCCCAAATTTCTTCTTAACTCACCCCAAATTACCATCCAATAATTTATTAATCAAATATAAAATAAAGTGTTCCTATATAAGAAAATGAGTCAACTCTATAAAAGTTTATGATCTTACATGTGTGCATGATTTCTCAGATACTATAAGACCCCTAGAATTATATAATTTTTTAGTTCACTTTGAAATTAGAATAGTTGTGTTCCATGTTTATTTAATGTTTATGGATAATCTCTATGTAGTACATGGGGAATCCATTCATGTTTGAGGATTGTTTGAAGCATGTAGAATGGGTTTCACATAGTTTCTAGCAATCTATGCACTATGTTGTATAAGGGAGGTAGTGTCAAAAATATTCTTGAAGAATAGTTGGTCAATAAATTAATCCTAACCATGTAACACATGGGTGTTGTATAGTTGGTTTCTAGACAGTTGGTGCATTATTTGGGAAACTGTGAGGCCATATCATGTTATTGGTATGTCCTCAGAGGTTACCAACATCACAGTTGGTTTATGATTTGAGAAAACTAGTGGCCAAATTATGAGGATTAACTTATTTATGTTAATTTTATTAGTTTTTACCATTTACCCCATTTGATATTTTGTGTTACCCCTACTCATTCTCCCTCAATTCAGTTAACAACCCAGATAAGGGTTATACTCTATTCCTCTCATCTTGAATCCTATCCAATGGGGAGTTTTAGAGGTTATTCAATGCAATTTTGGGGTATGACCCACCAACTATTGGTTTATATTCATACATCCCATCTATATATCTAATATTGGGGATATTAGACTTATGTTTTTTACTGCCCCAGATCATTGTTGATTTATTTGTTTCATAAGATAATTTGGATGACTTATTAAGAGTATGTCTTGAGATGATTTCATCACATCGTTGTGTGGGGTTACATCAAGGCATGTGACCATAGTTATCATTAAAAAATATATTCCCTACTGATTTTATTAAATTAGTTGTCAAAATGGTTACACCTCTTAGGTAATTTTTCTGAATTGTTGTTAGTGTTATGTTAGAGATCTTTAGTGATGGGTTGTCTTCTGTGTTGTTGTTTCATGACAAATCGATGAGTGTTTTTCATTATTCTATGTTGAGTTTTGAATATTTAATTAATAATAATTGTTATACCAAATTATTTGTGTTTTTAGAGTAATTATAATGTTTTTGTGCTTGTGAAAATATCACTTTGGTGCCACGGGGGTTTGGATGATTCTTAGACAGGCCAATGAATGGAATTTTTGTATTTGGAATTATTTTGGAAAGAATAACTGTTGAGGTTAGTGGTACAGGAGTATTACTCATAGTATTACTAATTATTATATATTTTTAATGTTTTAGGCCCCATATAGCCCCTATGTTTTGTTTTTTACATTCATTTTATGGTAATGTATTATGATTCCCATTATTTCATTAGACATTCCTCAGACACCATTGGAGATGTGGTTGTTTGAGATCATTGATATGGCCATAGAAGAGGTTTGATATCATATGGAAGTGGAATGTTTCATTTGTTTGGTTTTTATGAAAATACCTATGTGGTTTTTGAAATGGTTTAATGTTTTTCACTTTTTTCTGACCTGATTTTGGATGTCAAAGAGGGGATATATTTTGAATTTTTTTTTGAATTGAGGTGTTGACATTATGATAATTTGTAATATTTTTTATATAGATTTCAATTTTTTATTTGAAATTGATGTGTGGGGACCATTTAAATGTTTCCCATGGAACATAAAGTTCTTTTACATTGTTTGTATTTTTAAAGAGTAATGTCAATAATTAATGGGTTGTTTGAAAATGTATACTCAGTAAATATTATAATTTATTTTTATGAATTTTGAAAGGATATAAAAATGGTTAAAAGGGGTGCATTTGATTTTTAATTATTTTAAAAATTTATAATGAATATTAATATTTGTAAAAAGTGAAATGGATAAATTTTGAATTTGGATTTATTAATGAATTTAATGGAAAATAGAATAAAATTTTAAAATTTTATTAATTGATAGTGAATGAATGAGGATGGTCGGAAAGGAAGGGCTAAATCCATGTTGGATTCATGTACCGGTGCTCATTTTTTCATGAACTATTACTAATGGTATTGGTATGTGGGATTGATGCACCACTACCTGGTTTTGTGAAATAGATAAATTTTTTATTTGGATTTATTAATGAATGTAATTTAATATAGAATAATTTATTAAAATGACTATAATTGATAGTGAATGATTGGGGATGGTTGGAAAGGAAGGGATAAATTCATGTTGGATTCATGTTCTTGTGCTCCTTGTTTTAGGAACTATTTCTCTTGGTATTGGTATGTGGGATTGATACTCCACTACCTGGTTTTGTGAATACGATAATAAATATACAGGATCCTCAACGGTATGTATTTTTAAAGGAAATGAATAATGCCCCTAAACCGAATTTAATAAACATGTTTTTCCATATCAATGTTGTGATGGTCAGACACGGAGTAACGTATCTCGGAAGTATACATTGACTAATATTTAATTATTTATTACATGTGGGATAATGGTTGGGATGACCATATATAGAGTACCAGATCTTGGTTGGATTCATGGGATAAAGATCCATTATTTCTAACATGCTACCCATGTGATATAAATCATAGATGACCAGATTTTCCAATGTCTAGACTTATCAAAATGTGTAATACACTGAAAAATGAATAAAATTGATACACTGAACAATCTAAAATATTTAAAACTATATTATTTACATTCTACTATATAGTTATTCTTTTTTCCTTCTGGTATTACTGCACTGGAAGATGTTTTCATTAGTCAATATTAGTGGTGGCCTACATATTTTTAATCACACCGTGCTCTGGACACCATTCCACAAGTGTACCTAAGAATCTCTCACATTCCAGTTATTGGAAAATTTTTAGGTTCAGGTACTTGTTGAGTTTTTCAAATATGGCTTAGATTGGTCGATGGTTTTAGGTGACTAGATGTGTATGGTTAAATGAAAAAAATAGAGCCTTTTTAAGTTTTTTTATTTTGTTATGTTATGTAACTAGCCTATTGGGAGTTTGGTTATGTGTATGATATAATAATTCTAGAAAATATTTCATTTTATTTTATTTCAACATGTTTTTGTTTTAGTTGATTTATTATTTCCATGAAAAAGGATTTATATAATGTTAGGTTATTTACTATTGATTGTGCACTTAGATATACTTGTAGAGTCTACTAATATTTTTTATTTAGACATCCCCCATTATTTTGAAGCCTAAAAAATTATAATACCCATTATTAGTCATGCATCAACCAATCTATAGAAACTAGATTAGTGGAACTCGAGATATGACATTTCAATGTGGTGTCAAAAGAGTTATTATTCCTATATTTTAATATATTATGTTCGGTAGAATATATATATAATAATGTTTTTTTTGAGATAGATATATTATTGGTGAATCATGAAGATCTATGTCATTAGGAAGTTTATGTTACCAGTGAAAGGATTACAATTCTTGTTTGGGATGTTATGGATGAACATGATTTTTGATTCAATCAATGAACATGTAATTTGGATATGTTTACTAATGATGGCTTTCATGTTATTTGAAACTTGAAAAAACCCTATATATTTGTATTATATCCTATATTATATATTAAAGAGGCCTCTAATGCATCATGATATGAATTTAGGATACATATAATATAAGCCTATTAGTATATGTTTTTATTTATTTCCCTCTGACTGAAGGTTATATTGATCAATGAAGAGTCACTGAATGATTAGGAATATGGTGTGGTCCTCATGTACTATTTATGCAGTGAGCCTTGTGGGTCATTAATTTATACGTGTTTGACTATTAGAAGCACTTATGCATAGTTTTTTTAGGATTAGTAGCATATTTTGGTCCTCCCAGGAGAAGTCTAATTTGATGATTCGTAGAGAGGATTAATGACCTAATTTTTGGATTATTGTTAGTATATAAGAAATTTAATGTATCATACCAATGATGATGTTTATACATGGTAATTTTTTGTGACCATGAGATGATTTCATATTTTTTTGACATGAAAATTTTGTGTAACATGGTCATTTTCTCTGATGTGACTCCTGTCTATGGAGTGTTGATTTGTGGCTTTCAGGGGTGATAGGTGAGATATGTAAATTAGATATTGTGAGTTTGTGGAATGTTTTTTAAATATAAAAGATTTATAATTATGATATTATTTCATTAATTATGTAGATGAGTTTGGTGTTTAGACTTATTGGGCGTAATTTTTTGGGGATTCTTTTTGGGTTCTAGTGTTTCTGCATTGTGGTTGGTTTTCAAATGTGATGTTTCATTAAGGTGACTATCCTAGAAAATTAATTTTAAGAAAATTCGAACCTAAGTACATTCATTTTTAATAGGATAACAAATGTCGCTCAAGGAAATGAATTTTCATGTGGTTCAATGTTCACAAATTTATTTTGAGTGGATATTTTTTGTGTCAGTTTGATTTCAATGTGAGGGACAAAAAGTTTTCTAGTTTTACTAAAGATAGAAGTTCTTATATTGTCGATTCATTGGCGTTACGGGTTGGGGGGAGGGTTGGTTTTTGTCCTAGAATTCATTGGATGGGTTTTTAGATACATAGTGAGAGAATGGATGATCATACTAGAAATTTTGATAAAATTAGGGTCTTTAATGGTTAGTTATGTTACTTGGTCTTGTGAGTTGTTTTTAGTATTTTATACCACCAATGTCACTCATTAATCTGTGAAATTGGAATTATGGGTAATCATAGACAGTGGATATATATTTTAAAAAGAGATTTTATTAATATTTAATGAATATATTTGAAATTATGTTCTATGGTGCGACAAAAAAAAATGAATATAGAGGTTATGTGTTTAGGGGATCCTGTAAGAATTATCATGTGGATCCATGCTACATAATTTGGATTGAATATTATATTTGATGAGTCACCTGTGGGTTGGGTGGCCCCAGACATTTGGATGGGTTTGACAAGTCCCCATAGATTGTTGTGACATTAGAAATGGTTTTATGGGGGTGGTGTTTTTCGATGACATATTAGTGCACTTTTATTTTAGAGATGGTCATGCCCATTTCTATTAGATAGTATCAATTAAACTAGGTGATAAATATATATACATTTATCTACCATAAGGTTTTTGGTACATTTTTATCTTATGCGTGGAAGGAGGGTTTGAGTCAACATTATTTGATTTTTGATAAAAAATGAAGGGTTATGATGATGATGTTTGGAATTCTCACGGGTGTTGGTGAGTTTTATCTTTGAAATCATGCAATGAATGTTGTGGGATAAAGTGTTTATGTTTTATTGGGTTCACATGATGGAATGAGTACAAATCATAAAATAATTGTGATTATATGGTAATGATTATTGTTTGGAGAAATAATGATTGATGAATAATCACATGATGCTGTAATCAACATTTCAATTTTGTTATGGTTGGATAAGAACCATTGTGGTGTTTCAGTTTTTTTTAATTAGTGTTACATCAGAGTCATTGCTAGCTAAGGGCCTTGATTTGGACGCCATTCATTTCTAGTGTTTCATTATATCCAATGATGAATAAGGTGGGTGAAAAAAATATTGTGAAAAAATAATGTTATGTGTTGAAGATAGATGACGAATGAGGATCCTCAAGTAGGATATGTTTTATGGAATAGAGTTTTTATGATATTTTATCTGGATGGGTAAGAAATTTAGAATGGAATTATTATTATCTTTACAGGAGGTGTAAAATTATGAATTATGACAATGAATAATATTACTGGGGTTGGATAGTATCAAAATGGATTTTTTGTGATACTAAATGTTATTATGGAGGTTTCCAGATTGTTTGGATGAACATTAAAGACATTTGGTTATGTTTGGGGAGTTATTGATTTTTTTTGAAAAGGGTGAATGGTTTGGTGTGCATAGTTGTAAAACGCATTATGGAATATAAGTTCATTAGTTTGTGTTGAAATAATATTGGATGGGATAATTGGATATGACATGATTATTTAAACAACATTTTTGTTCCATGGTGAATTCATTTGACGTGGGGGAGTGTATAAGGTATAGAGCATGGGATTTGTATGGTTGTAGACAAACTATGAACCAAGGTGATGAAGTGAGGATGTGATGAAAACATGGTAGGTATATATTTTTTCAATCTATGTTACCTAACGATGTATTATTCTAGTGTTTGATTTTAGGGGTGCCCAAAATGTTCACACATTTTGGCCAATCATTTGGTCAGAATCTATGATCGAGTAGGCCATCAATAGATCAACCCACTTTGTTTGCACATTGATTTGAATATCATGTGGCTACTCAAATTTTCCATAAAATGGTATTTTTAAAATATTCACCCTTTTGTATTCTATTATTCCCCTCCCCTTTTTTCTCTCTCTCTCTCTCTTATGCAAACTAACCAAATAATGGTTCAACATCCCCCTCCATTATTAATGAGTCTTCAAGGAGGTGTGTCTGTGTCGATTCCTTAGACTTTTTAGGTATTATACAACCTTTAGTGGATTCCATTCCTCCGTCCCTTCATTATATCTATGTTTTTTTCATAATATTATTGTTTTTTTATTATTTCAATGGATCATGGGGGACTCATCTATTTCTCAAAGGGATTTTGTCTATATTACATATTAGTGGTCTAGAGAAACATTATTCACTTCAGTTCATGGAATAACATCTAGGTATGTAACCATAGTGAATTTTAATAAGTTTTTTCATAATTAATTAATTAAATAATTAATTTAATTGGTATCACCACATAGGGATTCAGTCATAATTGTGGTTAGGGAAATGTTGTAGGTCATTGGTAATGTGTTGGCTTTAGTTACATTATATAATGATAACGTGATTATTTTTCTATCATTATTCCATGATTGGTTTTTGTTAATTCATAAATTATAATTTTTATAGTTAATTAATTTTTTGAAGTGTAAGAATAGTGCTTGGGTGTTCATGTATATCTATGTTTCTTGATGTGGGGTTTGGATGATTCATTGATGGGCCTTGGAAAACAGCCATGCCTTGGAATTGTTATGAACAACATCCTTGATGAGGTGTGATTTCTAGGAGATTTATTTATATTCTAAATAATTATTATATATGTGAATGGATGTAGGTGAATTATGTTCATTGGGTTGTGTATTAGACCATTGGATTATGTTAATGTATTAGGCTTCCCTTTGTTGGCATTGAAATTCCAAAAATCCTATTGGAACATTGGTGATACGAGACTTGACCTACGACCACACATGGGGGGTTATAACCTTTATAAGTTAAATCATTCATGTGTTATATTTTTATAAAAACTATTATAACGTTTTTAAAATGTGTTTAATGTATGCATCATGTTTTGACATAGTATTTTATTTCAAATAGAGAAGGGTATTATTTGAAATAATTATTATTTTGAAATGACATGTTGACATCAAGGATATTTTTAATGGGTTCATAAATGATTTGAATTTTTTATTTAAAAATCATGATTCGTAAATATTTAATTTTTTCTCATAGAACATAATGGTATTTGACATTTTTTTTTATTTTCAAATATGAAAAACGATTATTTAATGGGGATTTCCAAATTATTAATTAAAATACCTTATTTTTTTTATTTATGAATATTTAATGGTTATAGAAATTAATAAATGGCGTGTTTTTTAAAATAAAATGTTTTTAATAACATCTAATTTATATTTATCTGTTGAAAATGTTAAAATGGATTAATTGTGAGTTTTGATTTATTGATGAATGTAATATAATATTTAAATTTTCAGCAAAATTGTTTTAATTAACAATATAATGACTGGGGGTGGCGAGAAATTTTGTATTGTGATCTTTTTGGATTAATTGACTGATGGTCCATGTTTTTTGACAAATTTATAATTTTTTTAGATATTTTATTTATTCTCTACACCTTGGTTGGGGGTTGGAGAGGGTTATTCTCTAGGAATCCTTATACTCCGTATTATTTTTTCCGAAAAAGGAGTGATGATCCAAAACCTAAGGGTAGAGAAATAGAATTCCATATCAATTTTATATTGGTCATACATGATTTTCCAACTTAATATTGGATACCTGGACTAATTCTCCTTGTCTTCCAACATGAACCTTATGGTTGGAATGGTCAGACGTTGAGTACAATAACCTCATTTGATTCATAGACTAATAATAATATATTTAAATCCTATGACACATGTGATATTAGAATAAAATGAATGGGGTATTCTATTTATTGTTTGTAGAAAAGGGGTACCAAAATTAACTTATAATAAAAGTGATCAATTCAATATTGTTATATAATGAAACATCTTCTATTTACGTGATTGACTAATATTATAGCTTTTCAAGAAATAAATATTACAGTGGCTGATATCATCTCACTACAAAATTTATGGTTCTAGTCTGAGTGTTACTAACACAATTCATCTGAATCTATTACACCGTAATACCCATGAATATATCACTTTATTATTATAAGAACAAGTATGCGATGAGGATTGTAATGAGTTTATCAAGGCCGGGAGGGATATATTAAGGATTTCACTGGATTGGATGTGTCTATCTAGGATATTGTTTTGTTCCATTTTCTTGTTTAATTAATTTCATTATATTATGTAAAATTCCTAGTGAGTGGTTGGTTATATGTATGATATATATGTTTGATCCCTTCTTGTTTTTCATTTTTTCAACATATTTCTATATCAATTTTTTTTGTTTTTCCAAATAATAATATGTGTATGACGTTTTGTTATTTTCAAGAAATATTTCACCTTTATATGTGGTTTTATACTCTTCATAGATTCAAATAAGACCCACAATGTTATTTAGTATCCTCTGAAAAATGAGGAGGTTCACCAGAGGTCAAAAAAATAGAAACATAACAATTTAAGATTATAAAACACAACCACTAATAATGTTTCATAATTATATGATAATTTATATACCATTTAAAAAATTATGTCCCCAAATTAAAAAATGATTCAAAAACTATTACAGTTCATTGTCACTAATATTAGTAATTAGAAATTATGATATATTTGTTGAAATCGATGGATAACTACATTTTACGATAAAATATTAGAACTAGTTTTAAAATAAAATAAGTTTTTTATCCATGAGAGAGTTGGGGATTTGTTTTCAATCACAATTAATAGAATAAATATTATTTGATAATACATGAACGTAGTAATAAAAAATGTCAAATATAAATATAAACTATAATAGTAGATTTATATAAACATAATGTTTTATGGAAAATTAATGATGGACAATCTTATATTTTCATTCAATTTAAATTTATTTAGAATATTATATCAGTGGATTCTGAAATAGAAAAAATCATTTATATAGAAACAAATAGAATCATTAAACATTAATTAAATATGAATAACAGAGTTTATTATCATATCAAAAGATTTATCTATTATGACTAGGAAAACAAGAAATAATTGGAATGAATACAAAAAAATATAATCTAAAAATTAACTCATCGCGTGTTGTAATTGACATATTGGGATTAAAAAATAAATAAAAAACATTAATAATATTATCCACTAAAACATAACCATTGCTTTATTGCTGGTACATTTCCACATCAACAATTCCTGTTATCTATCAATATCATAATAACATTTATAATTTTTGAAATCATATCAATGAAAATTTAAAATTATTTATTTCCAAATACAATTATTTTTATTTTTTGATTCTATGTCCCTATTTTGTATTAATTAAATTATGATTTCCACAAGAGATGGAAATATTTATTTAGTCATTATAATAACTGAAAACATGGTAATAAAAAATCATTATAAATGTGACTTCATGTTTGGTAAAGAGACCATATTAATATGTCATGTAAAAATCCTTACAAAATTTAATTAATAATATTTTAATAATACTCTATGTTCACAAATTTATTTGTTACCAAATTATGATTATTTTAATATTTTCCACTAATTTTTCACATGTTTCTCTTTATTGTGTTATTTTTAAACATTTCATATCATTATATATCAGGTATAAAATATTAATAATAACTTCAAGAATTTGTCATATTGATCATGGAATAAATTGAATTAAATTAGTAATTTAATTTTTCATAATTATATAGAAAATATTCTGTAGGTGATTAAAATATTATTCATATTTTCTATAATAATCAAAAAAATTCTAATAACATGATTTATTAATTATAGTTATCAACATTTCACCATTCCCCGAAAAAACATAATTTAGGATTTATTCGAAACATTAATTAAGTAATTCATATGAACTAATATAATATTATAACTCTATCATTCTAAAAAATTAAATTAAATCATGCCATTATATTTAAATTACATTCAAATAATTTCCAAATTATATTTTATTCATTAATTTAAAATTAAATATATAATAAAATAAATTAAAATCAAAATCTTAATTAAAAAAATATCTCATAAAATACATTTAACATAATTAATAATAATTGAAATTCATGATTAGATAGGAGTTAATAAAGAATAATTTAAAATAACAATCAATTGAAAAAATTTAAAATTTAATGAAACAAATTACCATACTAATTCAAAAGAACCATTTTATTTCATATAATTCCCTTGATGTTTTATAAATTATCATGATTATATTTTTGATATATTAATTTGAATTATTTCTAATCAATTTTACAAAAAATCATTTCAATTTTGGAATTTTATGAATGTAAATTTTTACTATAATTAAAAACATATTTAATATTATTACAGGATAATTATATAGAAAAAATATTATTAATTTTTTAGATAATATTAAAAAAATATATAATTAAAACAAAAATTTTAACCTAACTAAAAATTTGGGAAACTATTAATTTCACATTATAAAATTTTCCACGCTTCAGTTAGTACATGTTCCCTCAAGATAATGATCTATTGGTAGTTATGTTCCTTGCATTGGCTCAATGGGGTGACAAATAATAGATCCTATAATGTCTCAATGATATTAATGATTATAAAATCATTAAAATGGTTCACTAAACAATTTAGTTTTATCCATTCATCTACAGTCGAATATTGTTTTGTAAAATTATGGTTTTTCATTACTATAAACCATGTAATCCAAACCATTTTCTATCTAAAATATTTAACATCTATAAAAAATAATTTATTACAAATTCTCACATTCCACATCCACATGAACATAAAATGGAATAGCCATCAATATAATTATGTCACCTTAATCCCAATTAAAATAGGCTTTGGGCTAGCATCACGAACCCTGGTTTTCTGTCTCACACACTAGAGGATTTACCCTTATTATTTTCTAATTGAAAATTAAAATATTCCAAAATAAACCTCAAATATTTATCAATTACAAATATAAAATTCCAATTCATATATTAGTTTATAATATATATTAATACATTATAAATAAATTCATCGAAAAGATTACATCATAGACTCCACTGATTTTCCTCTATATAAATATTTCCATACAATAATTATCTATACTATAATAAAATAAAAAATATTTTGTTGGGTTTTCATTGGAGGGTTCCCCTTAATATAATAATATTAGGAAATTATCTATCAATTGGGACTAAATATTTCAATATAGACATGAGTGAGTACAAATAATTGAGGAATATAGGATATTGAATGACACTAATTAAGTAAATAACAATAATAGATGTTATTATAATGGATGATAATAAAATTGTCATTGGTATAGGTGGTAACACCTGAATGAGTCATACTGGATAATTTTTTATAATTAAATAAATTAATTAAGATGACATCAATCATAAGTAATTAATATATGTGGGTTAGGTTAATATCACATTTTTTTAATCATCATATTGTTCTCAAATTTATTATTTCAAAAAAATTCTCATCTAAAATAACTATATTTCACAATATCCATTAGAATGTTACCACATCCCCATAGCCACCATATCAACAGCACGTCATCACATCTAACACAACCAAAATTCATAATGATCATAACCACCACCACCCTAATGTGATAGATCTACTATTTTACTCATATTATAAATGAATTTAATTTATTTAGACATTCCAAATTTATGAATTTGAGATTATATATATAAGTTATAGATGTATGAATTTTTCTGGGACAAAATTGTTAAAAGTACATAATTTTGGATTTTCTAAGGATTATTACTATTAGAAATTTCTGATTATTTATTTTATATTGTAATTATATATTGAGTAGGTATTTCTTTAGAATAAAATTTGTATTTCCTTCATCTTGGTCTTATTAACCAGGGGATGATTACAGAATCTAAATGTCTGTAAAGTTCATTGAGGTTGGTAAATTTTCAAGGCAGAATGTCTGGACTCTAACATTGTAACAAAATCACAACTCGGTAAAATCGCCCCTAATTGTGGGATTTCAATATGGAATGGAACAAAGATTTTTATGAATGTTTTTACTACTAAATTAAAGGAGTTATGAGATAAAAAAGGTTTAATATGGATGCAATATTTTGAATGTATATTCCTAGAAACTTCCTCTAGAGAAAGTAACATTCAATAACAAATTTATAACACCGAAATATGGTAGAAAATTATTCTAAAATTTTCAGGGTTTTCAGGAAACACTTTTTGAAAAAACATTTATGTGGGATTCACTGCATAATTATTTAACTAATTAGGATTACATCATGAAATAATTCAGATGTAAAATAATACCTATAAAATAAGGGAAGATACTCTCATCTCATATCAAATCATTACATACCATTCATTTCGGGACTCCAGGAATGAGAAATTTTAGATTTATCTATTTTATTTTTTTTCATTCTTATTGATTTTTAATGCCTTCTTCTTCACCATTCATGTCAATTACCATTCTCTTGGAGTGGTAGGAATTTTAAGGGATGGGGGAAGAGGTATTTTCCATTCTGTAATGCTGTAGTCTTGTGCTTTAGTTTAAAATTTTCAATTTAAATTGAATGATATCTATTTTCAATCATGTTCAATTTTCTTAATGTGAATTTATTATGGATTTATATTTCATTAATTTACTATAGATTTGGTGTAAAAATTTATACTCTCTCCACCAAGTGAATTATTTCTCGAAAGAGAAAACTGTGTTAGGTGGTATGTTTCTAGAGACCATTGGCATGTGTGTAAAATAAGTGAATTTAATATAAGTTTATAAGGATATAAAATTACTGATCATGACATTACTCAATAGTTTAGTATTTTTTATGAACACCCATGAACATAAGAGTGGTTTTAATTGCATATTTCATCCAAGGGTGACTGAAAACATGATCAAGGAGTTAATCATTTATCATTCCATAGGAAGAGATGAGATCTGATTTTTAAAACAATGATGAAAATGAAAAAGGAGATCATACCCTAAACCTGTCACTCTCTCATTAACTTGTGTAAAGAAATTATTGTAAATTTTATTATTCTTTATTTTAAAATACAATATTTTAAAAAACATCCTCTAATTATTTCATGAATTAATGTGTCAATTTTTTTTTGTGCACTCCTCTTCGAGAGAAATCCAATGTCAACCACATTACAAAATATTAACATAGAAAATATTTTTTTTACCATGACCAATGGTACGCATGTGTAAAACATGGTGTCATTGATAAGGAAGTAGTTCCAAAAAATAATTATAAATATTCAAATCTTTCCAAATTATAAAAATAAAAAAAACATTCCCAATATGATTTTAAATTATTATTTCTTTAATTAATTGAAAAATTACCCAATGGTCGAATTAAAAATTATTGACTCACACATATCCATGGAGGATGGTGTTTTGTATCTATTTGATCTTGTTAGGTAATTTAGGAAATAAAATAATTGAGGTAATGTATTTAATGAATTCATTTATTTCCAGAGGGTGGGAATGAACAATCAAAATTTTGAAGTGATGGATTGGAATTTAATTGAGTTCTCCCATTACATTATAGAATTTTATAAAGTAGACAAGTTGGAAGATTATTACCCCTTAGTATTACCTTAATTTTCAATGGAGACCTAAGAAATTGAGGAGACGGACTACCTACCTATATCTGCTACTACTCAACTCTAAGAAGTCCATTCTGCTGAAGAAGAAATTGAAGGTGAAAAAACTCAAGGAGATAATATTTTCATGAACTCATTATATTTTGACTTTTTTGAAACAATATTGAGTATTACCACCCTAAAATTTTATTTTTTATATTCTCCAAACACATGAATTTCCATAGATGAATATGATCATAAATTGATTCATCTAAAGAGGACTACCTAGAGCTCCTTGAAAATGATGAATAATTATTAGAGGGTTTTCCAGAAGAGATCCAAGTGGATTTACCCAAGGAAATTGAGAAACCATATACAGAAATTGAAATGTTATAATTTCATATTGACAATTCATGCTTTAACTTTTTTCAAATAAATTTAAACTCTACTTTTCCCATGGATTTTTTTATTGATGAATCATACCTTCAATAACCACTAGATAATAATGAATATGTTGTGAAAGTGGAAAAAAATAAATATGTGGACTCATTAATTGTCTTAAACCCACCATGAATATTGAATCTCATTATAATGGTGGTGGATTTGGGGTACAATATGCATGGAGTAGTCAAGAATAATGAAGAAGGTCATCCGATAAAAATAGTTTTTGTAAGTTCAGGAGCAAGAAACACAACCCACCATTATTTTAGGGATAAATGATTATAACTACCCATATTGAGGCCGTGAAAACCCAGGTCCCAAATGGGGGAGTAAACCATGATATAACTATGATTTATCTTTCTATTTATATTTAATTTTCTTTTCATAAATTTATTGTGGTATCTTTTTTACATTTTCATGTAGGTATCTGGTGTTCAACAATAAGGAGAAATACTCAATGATTCATAGTGAATATGTTATGTTGTCCAGCTACATTAATTTTTTTCTTGATTTGATTAATTTACAAATATATATTTATGTTAAATCCATTTTAATTAATTGATGAAAATACCTCACTTAAGTGTGGGAGTTGGATCCTTTATTGTTTAAGATATTCATTTGAACATTTATATGATTTACTATATTCAAATTTTTTGGATTCAATTTTTTTAGCTAAAATGATTATAATTTACGTTTTTTAATCCCATTTCAATGAGTGACCCAATGTATTCCATGAATATGAGCTTAAATGAATGCTTAAAATTACTTTTTTCATTTTCTAATCAATGGTGAATTCATGAAAATCACATTGAAATTTGAATCTCGTGCAACATATCATTATCTTTATTTTTGGAAATAACTTTCCTATAAGTCTTCTAAACCACTATCATAGTTTTCATTACATTCACCTCATTTCATTATGGAACTAGAAAATTCATTCTATAACATGAATTTGATTTATTCTTATAAGAATAGGAGGGTTTGAGGTAATCATGTTTTAATTTTTTGATCCATTTATTTTTATAGAACCCAATTTTCAAAAATATTCATTTCATTAGAGCCTAACATGTAAATTTAATCCCTTCCTCCCTCAGAATCGATGAAAAACATGTTAGGTTAGCCACATTAAAATCCAATTTTCCCTATCTATCCATCCCCTGATGTGAAATTAGATGATCTAGTTGAACTTAATTGCAGGGGAAGCAACCTTGTGTTTTGATACCTCATTTTGTGATACATTGAGTGGAAAATTATATTTTGAAGTGCTGCTGTCGCAGCTACATAAATTATTATATTAAAATATTCTTTTTCTGGTGTAATAATGATAAAAGAAGTTTTTCCATTCTGGATCTTCCATTGGGGAATGAAAGATATGCCTATCTGGAGCATTCATGAAAAAAAATGATTGATAAGATTGAAACTTTTTCTGATACAATTTTAAATTTTTCAACAATTCCTTGAGTTATCATGATGATGGATAATATATTCTACAAATGGGATGATAAGGATTCCAGACTTGAGTGAAATTAAAATCTATCAATTTTTCATCAAAGATCCAATCCCTTTTCATTTAGCATCCAAATTTATAACATCTAAATCCAATGAACCATAATCAATAGAACAAACCTAAAATGTTCTCATGAGAAACACTTTTACTTGACTCACATCTAGTGGGGATGTTGGAATTTATCAACCCTACAATTACTCTTTCATGACATTGTTTAAGAAAATCATTATTGGACATTTATACTTGGGAGATGTGAAAAAAATCAGGTGAGGTAAGATTCTTGTATAAATGGGTTGTTAAATTAATTAGAAATATATTAAATTTTCGTAGTGAAGAACATAAAATAATGGTTTTTGAGGAGGCCTAATATCATTTTGATTCATGGTGTGGATTTGGTAGATCTCATTGATTTGTTTTTTTAATTTTATTTTATATAATTTTTGTACTTACTTTTCTAGGAGTCCAAGTGCTATATGAGAGGAATTTGATATAGCTAATATTTTATTTATTTTATATATGAATTTTAATTATTTAAATTCTCCCAATTTACTAATTTTAGGTTATATAGATCATTTTTTTATTTAGGATGTGTTTTGAGAAACATTGTGAAAAGTTCATAATTTTTTATTTTTGATATATTTTTTCCACAATGGTATTTTGGTGATTTAATTAAAAATATATTTCCAAATTGAGTAATTTTTATTATTTAAATATTTTATTTAATTAACTAATATATTTTAGATGTACTAGGGGAATATTTGAGTAACTATATGCCTAAAAATTCATTCATGTTCGGAATGTTTCAATGCACACAGCATGGACCCAACCATAGTAACATTTTCACAACTCAGTATACATAGCTCCAATTTTGGAGAATCAATATGGAATTGATATAGGAATCATAGGTATGTTTGTTAATTAAATTTCTTGGATTTATGAGTATCAAATTGTTTATTTTGAACACACAATTTTGAAGAATGCCTTTTGGAATTATCGTCCAGAGAAAGTATCATTCAATATAATATTTATAACTCATATGGATGCTGACCTACAAATTATAAAATTTTAAGATGGCTCAAAAATGTGTTTTGGAACAACTTTTTTGAAGGATTAATTGTGTAAATCTATAATAAATTAGGTCTACAACGCATAATATTTTGGTGGACAAATTCATATTATAAAAGGTGGGGATCACCTCTCATCTTATATCATCTCATTCCATCCCATTCCATCAAATAAAACAAGGAAGATAAAATTTCAAATTTAACTATTTTTTTATATTTATTTTATTTAATTTTAATGTACTTTTCTTCATTGTTCACCTCAATTACACTTCTCATTGTGGTGTAACTAATTTGAGTAATTGTGGAAAGGGGAGATTTCTTTTTGTAATTTAGAAATCTTGTGCTTTAATATATATATATATATATATATATATATTATTTTAAATGAAACATTTTTTAACTAGTGTTAAATTTTATTAATTATATTTCTTAATTTAATTTATTGTTTATATGTTATAGGGAAAAACATTATACACCCACTACATAGTGTAATTTGTCTTGAATGGTTAAAATTTTTTAGGTATTGAGTGTATAGAGATCTTTGGAAAAAGTGTGAAATAATTTAATTAATTCTATATTTATATGTATAAAAATTCCCAATAACGACATACCTCAATATTTTGGAAATGATTTATGATCATTAATTCACACAATAGTGGGTATAATTGCATCCCTAAACCAATGGTGACTGACAACTCGATCGATTAGTCAATCATTCATCATTAAAAAGGGTTTTTTGGTATACTAAATGTTAATTTGAAGGTGTCCAGGTTGATTGGATGAACATTCAAGACATTGGGTTATGAATGGGGAGTTTTGGATTTATTTGGAAAGGTTGAATGGTTTGGTTTTCATAGTTGTAAAACAAATTAAAGGAATATGTGTTATTTAGTTTGTGATGAAATAAAGATGTATGGATTTATTAGACACCACATGATTATTTGAACCCTATTTGTGTTCAATGGGGAATTCATTTAACATGGGGGTGTGTATAAGGTATATCTCATGGGCTTTCTATTGTTGTAGACAAACTATGAATCAATGTTTTGAAGGAATGATGTTATGGAAACATAGTTGGGAAATGGTTTTTCAATCTTTGTTACATAAATATGGAGGAATTGAGTGTTGGATTGTCGGGGTGCTCAAAATTCCCACACATTTTTGCCAATAATTGGTGAAAATCTATGCTTGAATGGGCCTTCGATAGATCCAACCAAATTGTTTGCACAATTATTGGAAGAATATATGGCTACCTAAATTTTACATAAAATGGTATTTTTAAAATATTCACCATTTTGTATTTTACGCTTCCCCTCCCCTTTTTCTTTTTCATGTATGTACAAAAGAAAAATAATGGTTCTACTCCCTCCTCTATTATTAATGAATCTTCAAGGAGGTGTTTCTGTGTCGATTCTGTAGACTTTTTAGGTATTTTAAAACATTTAGTGGATTCTACTCCTCCTTACCTTCATTATATCTATGATTATTATCATAATTTTTATATTATTTTAAAGGATCATGGCAGCCTCATCTATTTCTCATGGTGATTTTGTCAAGATTACGTATTAGAGGTCCGAAGAAAAATTATTCACATCAGTTCATGGAATGACATCAAGGTATGTAACCATAGGGAACTTTCATATGTTGTTCCTATTTAAATAATTTATTTATTTATTTAATTGGTATCTCTACATATGGATTCAGTCCTAATTACAGTTAGGGATATGTTGTAGGTCTTTTTTAATGTGTTCTCTTTAATTTCATTATAGAATGATAACACGAATATTATTATATAATTAGTCCATGTTTTGATTGTGTTAATTCATCAATTATAATTTTTATAATTAATTAACTTTTTCTACTATGAAAATAGAGCTTGTTTTTTCATGTCAAGTTATGTTTCTTGATGTGGGGTTTGGACGATTCATGGATTGGCCTTAGAAATTAGCCATGCCATGGAATTGTTTTGAACAACATCCTAGATGAGCTAGGTTTTCTATACGATTTACCCATATTCTAAATAATTATTATATATGTGAATGGATTTAGGATAATTAAATTCATTAGGATGTGTGTTAGATCATTAGATTATTTTAATGTATTAGGCGTCCCTTAGATGTCTTGTACATTCCTAAAATCATGTTTGAACATTGGTGATATGAGACTAGAACTATAGCCGCACATGGTGGTTTCTAACATTTATAAGTTACATCATTCAGGTGTTATATTTTTATAAAAACTATTATTATGTTTTTCAAATGTGTTAAATGTATGCATCTAGTTTTGACCTAGAATTGTATTTCAAATAGGGAAGGGTATTTTTTGAAATAATTCTTATTTTGAAATGATTTTTGGACCTGAAGGATATTTTTAATGAGTTCTTAAATTATTTGAATTTTTTATTTAAAATGAATGTTTGGTAAATATTTAAATTTTTCTCATAGAACATAATGGTATTGGACTTTGTTTTTACATTCAAATATTAAAATAGATTATTTATTAAGGATTTACAAATTATTAATTTAAATACATTATTTTTGTGTTTTATGAATATTGAAATGTTATAGAAATTAATAAATGGTTTTTTTTTAAAATAAAATGTTTTTATGAACATATAACATATATATATTTGGAGAAATGAGGAAAATGATAAATTGTGAAATTTTTTTATTGATGAATGCAATAGACTATTTAAATTTTGAGCAAAATTGTATTAATTTAACATTGAATGACTGGGGGTGGTCAGAAATTTTGTGTTGTATTCTTTTTGGATTCATATACTGATGATCCATGTTTTCTAAAAAATTATAATTTTTTTAGATATTTTATTTATTCTCTACTCCATGGTTTTGGGTAGGAGAGATTTATTCTCTAAGAACCCTTATAACCCATTTTTTTCTGGAAAATGTGTTATGATCCTAAACGAAAGGGTAGGGAAATAGATTTACATATCAATTTTATTTTTGTCAGACATGATTTTCCAAGTCGAGATTGGATACTTTGACTAATACTCCTTTTCTTCTAACACGATACCTTATAGTTGGGATGGTCGGACATTGTGTGAAATATCCTTGTTTGATTCATAGACTAATAATCCTCAATTTAAATCCTATGACCCGTGTGATATTAGAATAAAATGAATGTATTTTTCAATTTCTTGTTTACTGAAAAGGGGTAGCACATTTAACATATAATAAAATCTATCAATTGATAATTTTTATATAATGAAACATCTTCTATTTACGTGATTGTCTACAGTTATTTTATTAAAAGAAATAAGAATTACAGTGATTGATATTATCAGACTGATTCATTTATGGTTCCATACTGAGTGTAACTAACATCATTAATGGGACTCATAATATCTCAATACCCAATAATATCTCACATTGTTATTATAGGAACAAGTATGCACTAAATATTGTGATGAGTTTCTCATGGTCGGGAGGTATAGATCAAAGGTTTCATGGGATTAGATGTGTCTATCTAGGATATTGTTTAGTTCCTTTTACTATATTATTATATTTCATTATGTTATGTAACAGTCCTAGTGAGTGGTTGGTTATATTTATTATATATATGTTTGATCCCTTCTTGTATTTCATGTTTTTAAACATTTTTATATTTCAGTTTTATTAGTTTTTCCATTGAATTATATGTTTATGACGTTTTGTTATATTCATGATATCTTTCACCTTAATATATGGTTTTAATCTCCTCATAGATTCAATTAAGACCCACCATGTAATTCAGTATCCTCTCGTATATGAGGAGGTTTGCCAGAGCTCATAAAATGAATAGGCACATGCACCTATTTAGTAGAACCTTGGTTGAGAGAGTAAAATGGTTATTCTGTTGATTATCATAATAATAATATATATTTCATATTTTACCATTAAGTATGTCCTTATCACAATCCCAGGGATTTATAAAAGAACAACAAACAATGTAACATTATTGATGGGGTAGTCTATATGTATAAAAGAGTGACATTTCCATTTTCCAGCCGGGTGGGTGGTTATGCTTTTAAAAAATATTTCGGAATAATATAGTTATATTTATGATATAAAAATTATATATATCCATTAAAAATTTCATTATATATCTCCTTGGGAGTTTGTTATGAACAAAAAACGAATCACTTCGTGGAGGATGTATTCCTCTTGTATGGACAAGTGGCATCTTAATGCGACAAATCATTTCCATGGGGGAAAATTTTACATGGGATCTGTATAAAAATAATTTATAATTATAAAAATAATTAGTTAATTATATTATGATTGTAATAAATTAATTTAAGGAGATATAAGAATAAATAATCCATTAAGAATGGGGTTATGGCTTATACCATCACATTTTATATCTTCATTTAGCTTACACAAAAATCCTTCATGGATAGTCCCGTTGGTTATAAAATTAAATATAGGGTGTATATATGCATGTTGGGAAGTTATTTAGTACTGAAAATTCTATATAATAGGATAAATTTGTATAGATATGTGAGATGATGGGTTCCCCATTAAATATTGAGACAAAACACACCATTATAAATAAAAAAAATTTGAATATTATAAATAAATTTATCATTGAAGGTGGCACAAATATATTAAAATTTCAATGATATTATTCGGATAATTATCAATAAACATATACTTCAAAAATCAAAAATGTTTGATAAATATTTTAAACTTATATCTTACTTTAACCCCCACATTATTCCTTTTAAACTTTAATATAGTGACAAACATTTACAACAGTAATTATTCATTATGCCTAAAATGGAATTGAAAACATTTACAAATTGGAAACATATAATCCCAAATAGATAATACATATTAATGATACAATTATTTGATATTCAAAAAATGACATTGAATATATGATCTAAATATTTAGTGAAGATCCATATTTTGAAAATTTTATTTCTTTGAATAAGAATTTTTTCACACAAAATTCACGTACTTTGTGTATTCCAATATATAAAATTACTTATGGTTAAATAAAACAATACATATTAATATTTTAATCTAATCCTTTAATGAAATAAACCTTTGTAAACCACATTAGTATAGAGCCGCAAAAAACAATTCATATTTAAAAAAATACATCACTTTAATTTTCAAAATATTGAACCAGTATTTTTATGTTTAATATTATATATTTAAATGAACTATAATAATTCATAAATATAATATTATACCATTAAAATGGTTCATGAACATTCATTTCATTCTTATTCCAGGATATGGTTATTAATGAGACAACATTTGTAAAATTTGAATTATTCACTAGTCTCACAAAAACCAATATTTTAAAAATAAAATAAATAAAATCAACATAAGAAAATTTTTATATAAAAAATTAAATGAAAATAATTTCATAGAATTAAAATTCTAAAATTCATCAATTTATCTTCTAAATAATGATATAATTTAAAGATAAAAAGTACATTCAAATGAAATTGACCCTTTTAACATTATGTGTTTATAACCAAATTTTATATATTTTACAAATGTGTGTCATGTTATCTATTTTTCATTCTATATTCTTAGTATATTCATTTTTTTCCTCTCATTTTAGTAAATTATTATCCACATTTATTCATTGTTTCAAATATAACATGGTATTCAGATTGATATTTATAAAAATTAATACATACAAAAATCAAATGGTGTTATAAAATTAATATCAATTACATGATAAATATTATTAAAAATCGTTATAATTCAATAATTAAATATAATATTCCATTAAAATACCATATAAAAATAATAAATGTAAAAAATCCGATAACATTAAATCCGTTATCAAATAATTGACTAACAATTATCTTGTGTGCAACCCTGAGAATATATTTGATATATATTATAATAACCTATATACAGACAAAATTGGATATTTTATCAATTCAAAATATATATTAAATATATTGATCAAATACATATGATTTTAATATGCATAAGATATTCAAATATTATTTTTAATTTTTTTATTCTATACATCTGAGGTTATAATTTATATGTATAAAATTATTAATATGTAATATTTAATAAATATATTCATATAATATATTTCTATGTGTAATATATTGTAAATAAAAAATTGACGTGTAAGAACCATTTTCCAAAAATTAATAATCTCCACACATAAAAAAACCCTATATGTAATATAACCAAAAACCCTTATATATTACATAATATAAGGTATATCTTAACCTTTGTTAATAAAATTTTAACCAAAAAATTATAAAATTATCTAAAGTCATCATCGGCATTCTAAAAATTAAAAAAGAACTGAAAATTTTCATTGATCAACCAAAAATTACATGAAATTAAAATAAACAAAAATCAGGATATCTAGGACGTTACATGAAATTACTATTATACAATTCTTTCAATTGATAATCAAAATAAAAAATGGAGTAAAGTGGTTGATAACCTATGTACAAGAATTGGTTTTTATAATAACCACAATAATTATTTTTCCATTGTCTCTCTTCCTTTGGAATCTAAACCTAATTTATTAATTAAATTAATAAAACATAATTTCATTTAGGGGATAATATTCAAATAGAAACATATCAATTTAAGATTATAGAACACAACCACTAATAAAAGTTCTTAATTATATGAAAAAATATATACCATTTAAAAAATTTATGTCCCTTAATAATAAAATGTTTCAAAAACCGTTATAGTTTATTGTCACTAATATTAATAAGTAGAAATTATGATATATTTGTTGAAATAAATGTATAACTACATTTTAGGATAAAATACTAGAATTGGTTTTAAAATAAATTAAATTTTTTATCCATGAGAGAGATGGGGATTATTTTTCAATCACAGTTAACAGAATAAATATTATTTGAGAAAACATGAACCTAGTAAAAAAATGTTAAATATAATTATACATTATAATAATAGATTTGTATAAAAATAATGTTTTATGGACAAATAATGATGGACCATCTTATATTTTCAATCTATTTAAATTTATTTAGAATAATATATCAATGGATTATGAAATATAAAAAATCATTTATAAAATAATTTAATAGAATCATTAAACATTAATTAAATATGAATAATAGAGTGAATTATTATATGAAATGATTTATCAATTATGACTAGGAAAAAATGAAATAATTGGCTCGAATATTTCAAAATATAATCTAAAAATTAACTCATAGAGTGTTGTAATTAACATATAGTGATTAAAAATTATATAAAAAACATTAATAATATTTTCCACTACAACTTAACCATTTCTTTCACACATATACATTTCCTCATCAAAAACGCCTTCTATATATCAATATAATAATAACATATATAACTTTTCAAATCATATCAATGAAAATTCTAAATTATTCATTTTGAAATAAAAATAATTTTTTTATTCTATATCGTTAATTTTTATTAATGAAATTATTTTTTCCACAACGGATGCCATTATTTATTTGGTCACGATAATAACACCAAACAAGTTATTAAAAATCATTATAAATGTTACTTCTTGTGTGGTAAAGAGGCCATATTAAAATCTCATGTTCTATTCCTTAAAACAAGTATTTAATAATATTGTCATAATACTCTTGATGATAAATTTATTTTTTTCCACATTATGATTCTTTTTATATGTTCAACCAATTGTTCAGATGATTCTATTTGTTGTGTTATATTTAAAAATGTCATAACATTATATATCATGTGTCAAATATTAATTATAACATCAAGAATTCATCATATTGATAATGGAATAAATTTAATTAAATTAATAATTTAATTAAGCATGATTATGTAAAAAATATTTTGTAGGTGATTAAAATATTATTCATATTTTCTGTAATAATAATAAAAAATAAAATCAATTTATTTATTAATTTTAACTATAAAGGATTAATCATTCCTATAAAAAATATAATTTACGATTTATTCAAAACATAAATTCAGTCATTCATATGAACGACTATAAAATTATAACTCTATCATGCTACACAATTAAATTAACTCATGCCTTTATATTTGGTTGACATTCAAATAATTTCAAAATTATATTTTCAACAGAAAAGTAAAATTAAATTTATTATTAAATAAATTAGAATCCAAATCCTGATTGTAAAAAAATATCTCCATAAAATAAATTTATTATAAATAATAATAATTAAAATTCATGATTTGATTGGAGTTAATAAAGAACAATTTAAAATAATAATCATTTAAAGATGTTTAAAATTTAATGAATCAAATTACTATACTAATTTCAAATAACCCTTTTATTTCCTATAATTCTCTTACTGATTTATTAAATATCCAGATTATATTTTTCATATTTAAATATGAATTATTTCGATTCATTTTTCAAAAAATAATATCATTTTATGAATTTTATGAAAGTGAATTTTTAGTAGAATGAGATAACATATTTAATATTATTACAAGATAATTATATAGAAAACATTATATTAAAATATTTTATAATATTAATAAATAAAGAATAAATAATTAAAATAATAAATTTTATCCTTACTGAAAATTATGGAAACTGTTTATTTGACATTATAAAATTTTCCACGTATTAATTAGTACATTTTCCTTCAACAACACGATCTATTGGTTGTTATGTTCTTTGCAATGGATCAATGGGGGAACAAATAATAAATCTTATAATGTCTCAATGATATTAATGGTATAAAATCATTAAAAAGGTTCACTAAACATTTTGGTTTTATCCAATCATCTATTGTCCATTATAGTTTTGTAAAATTTTATTTTTTATTTACAAAAGAACCATTGAATCCCCACAATTTTGAATCTCAAATATCATTATCATCTATAAAAAACCATTTATTGCAAATGTTCACATTCCACATCCACTTGAACATAAAATGGAATAGCCATAAATTTGATTATGTCCCTTGAATCCCACATCAAATAGGCCTTGGGCTAGTGACTAGAATTGTTCTTATCTATCTCAAAAACGAGAGGATTTTCACTTATCATTTCTGAATAAAAATTTAAAATATTCCAAAATAACCATCAAATATTTATCATTTTAAATTATAAAATTTAAATTCATATATTGTTCTATAATATATATTAATATTTTATAAATAAATTCAACAAAAAGATTACCACCTAGACTCCACGGAATTTCCTAGATAGAAATATTTCCAAACAATACCGAACTATACATTAAAAAAATATCATGTATATTGTTGTGTTTTCCATAGAGGGATCCCCTTAAGATCATATTATTAGGAAATTATCTATCAATTGGGATACAAATATGTCTATATAGACATGAGCGAGTACAAATATGTAAAGAATATAGGGTATTGAATGGTAATGATTAAAATAATAAGAAAAAAAGATGTTATTATAATATAAGTGAATCCAATTTTCATCGGTATAGGTGGTAACACTTGAATGAGTCATATTGAATAATTTTTTATAATTAAATAAATAAATAAGGATGGCATCAATCATAATTAAATAACATATGTGGGTTAGGGTAATATCAACTCTATTTTAATCATAATATTATTATTGGAATTATTATTTCAAATATATTCTCATCTAATATAACTATATTTCACAATATCCAGCGAAATGTTACCACATACCCATAGCCACTGTATCAACACCACATCATGACATCCATCAAATATAAAATTCCAAATTATCATAACCGTCACCAACCTAATATGATAAAGATACTATATTACTCATATTATAAACAAATTTCATTTATTTAAAAATTCCAAATTTCTGAAAATAAGATTAGATGGAATAATTATAGATTTATGATGTGTTTTGAGAGAAATTGTGAAATGAACATAATTGTAAAGACCCTTAAATTTCATGGAATTTTTTTTCATAATTTCTTTGAGATTTTACGAGTACGTAGATTCTGACGGCAACTGATTTCGAGCCCCGAAGTTCCCGAAATCATTTTCCGAAGTTTATCTCAGGTACGTTCTGTGAACGAATGAGCAAGTTTTTCTATCTTTTGAACTAGTGATCAGAATCAAAATATATGGGCACCGATGAAACCGCAATGGCAGTATTTGCCTAAGAGGACCTTTTCTGAAGGTGTGTTTTCTCCAGAGGAGTTGTTTAAAAAAAGTGGTTTAATTGAAGAGTGAAATAAAATATCTGTTACAATTTTATTTCTTTTCTAAGTGATTATAACCTATGTGTGGAAGTTGGGATGGGACCCACTAGGTTGATAACTTCTATTGATGGGATAAAGGAGAGGTGGGGCCCACATGATCCCCCATCTTTTCACATTCCCCATAACCCCTTAAACTCCCTTTAAACCTCCCTTGTTTTTAATAATGTGGCTTCTCCTCTTCTAAATTAATATGGCCAACATAACATCCCATTTAATTTGACAACTCAAGATTAATTAGTTAAGTGAATTCAATTTTGAATTTTTTTAGTTTTTAAAAAGCATTGAAAAAGAATAAATTAATGGGAGTCCATATTTTATTAGGTTGGATTGTTGTGTGAGGATATTGGGAAGATATCTCTCTGTTCTCTTGAATAACATCATCCTCAACGAAAGAACGACACCACTTCATCAAGGATCTTCGACTCGGTGACACAGATTCTTCCGTCTTCTTCTCCCTCCACGATAATGGAGGGGGAACCGATGCGGGAACTCTCCAACGTCATCATGCCATTCAATCTTAACTCTGTGCCAAAGGAAGGGAGACACAGCTTCCTCCTCGGACGCTCTCCGTTGAAATTTACGGAACCCCACCCCGCGACGTCGTCATTCTGTGACATTCAACGTTCAAAAACTTGTGTTGAGGTGGGGGTTAATTCTTCGTTCGAGTATTATTTAAATAACTTCATTATTTAATTATTGGCCGCTTGTTATCGATATCACGAGATGAGATCGGACCACACAAACATGACCGATCCTCCTCCCCTTTTATTTTTGATCTTCATTGTGGCTTGAAACGGAGGCGACGCGGTGCCATTGCACCGCGCGGGGACGATGAAGACCGCGGCTGGAGCGTGCTTCGATGGAGGTACGCGGAGCCGACCAAAGAAGAACCGTGGCATTAGGCTGCATCTGTTTAGCAGGAGGCGACCGGGATCGGCCGGCCGCCGACATAATATGATGTGGGACCCTGCAGGTACTGCGGCAGCCTCACCGGCCAGCCATTATGGACGGCCGTTTCTGTAAATACCAGGGGTTGTAACCCCCGGCTAGCAACCTAGGGAGGACCCCACCAGAAGGGGGGTAGCCGTTTCAAAACAAAAGCCCCCCCCCCCTTCGCGTCCCGCTCGGCCACGAGCCGAGCCGTGCCCGCGCCGTTCCGAGCCACTAGCGTTGGGCCGGGCCACGCCGGCTAGGACGGACCGCTCCCAAACGTGCCGAACCCGGACACGGGTCGGGTCTACCCGGTTATGGCCGACCCAGGGGGTATTGGGCCGGGTCGGACCGGGCCAAAACCCCCTATTTTCAGACAGATCTGTTCTAATGCCCATATCATGGGCTATATTACTCCAATCGACGCAACGTCAGTTGCGTTAGGGTCTTTGGATCGAGACGGTCATTTCAGTATATTACACTTAAGATTTTGGAGAACATTGTGTATGGCCGGGTTGGTTCGAACCCGAAACCAATCGGGTCCTCGGAGAGGAAATGCTTATAACGTGAGCTCCGGATGTCTGATTGACATGCCGTCGACTTAGTTGGATTCATTTTGGTGAGATGGATCATTTGGTATACTTCACCTGAGGGTTGGATGCAGTTGGAGTATGGCTGGGTTGGATTATACCAGAAATCCAACCGGACCCCTGGAACGGAAAAGCTGATAACATTCAGACTGCATGACCATTTGGCGAACCGTCAGCGACATTGGTAGTCATGTTGAGAAACGGTCCCTATGAGTATACCCTATGATAGTTCGGGTTACTGTTGAGATACGTTCGGGTTGGTCGTACATGAAACCCACCGGGCCACCAAGACGAAAAGGGTAATAACACACATACGGGGCGTCTGATTGACGCGCCGTCTGTTGTGTTGAGATTTCTATGACATGGAAAACACTTGGGATACATCTTCGTAGGACTTTTTGATACATGGAGTATCGATCAATAGATCGTTGAGAGGACCCTCCCGGTGACAAGCGAGCAGAGTGCATAGACCTAGTAGCTGGTTGAGACTTGATGACTGTTGATCGATCGACTTGGAGTGATTCAGATAGCCAATTGGGGAGAACTTGGTTGTAGAAGCAGACCCACGATGGAAGAGTGCTTGGATATAGCGGCAGACCCACGGTACCCGAAAGAAAGAGTACCTCTGTAGGCTTTGAAGGGGTGCACTTGGTTGTAGTGGAAGACCCATGGTGGGATGCACTTGGTTATAGAAGAAGGCCCATAGTACTCGAAAGGTGGAGTACTTCAGCAGTCCAAGGTTAGTGGGAATCGCTTGGTTGTATCGGCATGCCCAATGTACTTGAAAAAGGAGGAGTTCTCCAGCAGCAGTGGTTTCGACATCATGAATAAAATCCTGGTTTGAGCTGAGTTGTTGACCTTTGTGATTTCCTCATGACTGAGATGGGTTACTTGATAAATTAGGTATACGTATGGGCATATAACTAAGTAGTGTTTATCCGTTGATTTCATATCTGTGTGATACCTCTTGATTAAAATGGGTTAATTGATAACTTAGGTATAAGTATGGGCTTATTCCTGAATAAGGTTTATTTTTTTAGATCCTGCTTTGTGGTTTTCCTTTTTGTATTTAGTGAGACCATGAGGGTCTCAGGGTCCCTTCTGAGTATCGTTATACTCACCCCTGCACGGGCTATGGCCACACCTCGTTGTGTTGGATGCATATGAAGGAGAGCGCAGACGAAGGCTGAGTGTTCGAGGACTAGACGGTACCCGGTGCTGGACCTCACGACGGGTCAGTATCCGGAGGTGGACTTCCCGACGAGATGGTACTCGGAGGAGGTTGACGGGCAAGAGCATTGAGGATGCTATCTGTACCTACCCTTCAGGTAGGATCCATGGTGGACGATCCAGGAGTTGCGCTATCTGTACCTATCCTTCATGTAGGATTCGAGGTGGATGACCCAAGAGCTACTTATATTCTTCATAAGATTGTCTATTTTGATGTACATTCATTCAGTTGTAGCTGTACTTTTCCTTTCGGTTTGTATTTTGGCCCATTTAATTTTCATCACTTTATTTTGTACTTAGTGTTTTTTTTCTCTTGTACTTTGTTGTGTTTTTTAATTTTATAATGGAAATGAATTCCTTTTTATTGGGATTTATGCCTTGGGTGCTAGTCTCCAGCCCGTGGCCTATGGAAGGCGGGCTTCGGTAGTCACGGCATGGGCCCCGAGGACGGGTCATGACAAATTGCTATCAAAGGAGTTGGTTCTACCGCAAAACTCAGGACTTTGATAATTTCTTCTATGTGAAGCAATAATGTTAAGTGATGTTTGGGGATTTCAGTCGCTTTACCCTACTCAATTAAATTCTTATTTTCCTAAGAGTGTACTATAGTGGCACAACCTAGGGTCGATCACAAGGAGGCTGCTTATACGCACTATATTTTCAATTGCCACTTTTTAATTTAACTAATATAAAACTAACATATATAATATATATGGGGGATTTTGATTATGAAAATTAAATCAAAATGAAATATTAAATCAACATTATCTATTAAAATACCAAAGAAAATCGAACTGGAATGAACAAGTTAAAGGTAGCAGTGGTGGACAAAGTTGATCGTTGGACACTCCCTTTATCATTGTTTACGAATATATTTTCATTAAATTATCCAATGTATACCTTAATACCTCAAAGTATACACCTAAATAATCTAGATACCATATTGAAACCTCATACATGGGTGCTGATCTTCTAATGAAAGTGTTCTGATTACCCGAAGACCTCCGAGTAACCAAAACAGGATGAACTCATCGTGCTCAAAAGCGAGACCTCGCCAAAGAATTTTAAACCATGAGTAAAACCACTTTAAATTCATTAGAATATAAGAAATCTAGAATAATTTATAAGAAATTGAAAACACGAGAGAACAAGACCTCATTCATTCATGTAAACAAGTTCCAGGATAGTTTAAAAGAAAGTATTTTACAATAAAAGCACAAACTCAAAAAGGGAAATGTCTTCGGATCTCTGTTGCCCACCACAACATGGATTTAGCCCTTCATGGCTTGATTACATCATGTAATACTCCTATACTCTTGCTCTCTCAAGCCAAACCCCTTTGTGACGGATGGTGTGGTGAAGAATGGAATATGTCTTGAGAGCTAGGAGCTCCCCTCCTTTTATAGGCAGAGTTTATCTTCACCGAAATGTCGCGTTTTAGACCCATTAAATGGCCGATTCACGTGTTTACTTCTTCATAAATATTGTTCATCAATGTCTTGGCCGTCCACCCTCAAAATGTCAGATTCATTGGACGCGTATTGAAGTATTTATTATTTTTCTATTGAAAATAGATTTCTCTGGATGAAGCTTCCTGGAAGCTTCCTTCAAAACTCTATCACTAAACGGCCATCATAAAGGATTCCAAACGGCTTGAAATTTATTTAGGAGCCGAGCCTTGGAGTCCTCTGTCTTATTCAGGTAGAATCGAATCATTTGGAGTAGTGTAGGACGATATTTGCTGCCATTAATATGGTGGAGTCAATGCAGTCCGCCCGGAAACAATTGTCATCATCATTGATTTTTTTGGGCACCATTAATATCGATTCAATCCCTGGTCCTGAAGACAAAGTTTAAGGAAATAAAATAAGGGTTCAAAAAAAATTCGAATCACAAAATTTGGAAATATATTTTATAAGAAATGACCAAAATACCCCTGTGATAAAAATCTGTTAAAAATCCAGAATTAGGAAATTTTTGCATTTAGGCTCAAAATAACACCAAAACCTAAATATGTAACAATTTCCCATTAAATAACACTATTGTGGGTTTATAAACATTAAATTACAGTATAAAATATGTGAAAATATTAGCTTCATCAATCCCCCACACTTAAGCATTGCACTCCGGAGCAATTATCATATATTCAAATCAAAATTCACAGAATAATCAAAAATGAGAAAACATCCATGATCTTATTAAAAACCAAATTTCATCATGTCTCTTATATGAAAAACAATTTCCTTTTATTTTCATTACAAAAAGTTAAATTTGTTCAACCTCATAAATCCATCCACGGATCAATCACAACCTACCTCGCATTGAATTTTATGTCACTCTTCACTCAAGAGAAATAAATTCTGTAGTTATGCTCATACTTGGAAATTGCATGTATCACCATAGGCTTGTGACAATTCTCATTTCTCCACAACGTGAAACATAAAAATGAATTCAATCATGAGGGATTTCATCAATGGTTCAAATGACTCTGTGGCTTTAGGTTGGTGGTTAAATGTTTTAAAAGATCAAGGCTAGAAAGAGAAGGTTTGACTCTAAGGTACAATGCATGAATAATCAAGTGAAAACCCAGAAATTTCCTCACTCAATCCACCTTGAGAATGTGAAACAAAACACCACCCCCATTTATTTTAAATGGTACATGAGCCAATCAATGATTTCAAGGTATTAAATCAACCAAGTTCTCCCCCTTTTTTTTAAAGCTCCAGAAAGGCACAGCTTTATTTTCCATTTTTTTAATATATATTTTTTAAGCTCCAGAAAGGCACAGCTTTATTTTCATTTTTTTTGAAGGAGAACTGAATGAAACAAAATGAAGCATAATAAGATTATGACTCATTCCCAATTATTTCATTGCCCAAAATGTTGATGCATACCACACAATACCCATCAATAAAACAAATCCCAATGAACGCACACGAATGGCCCTTCCCCCACACTCAAACTTGAAATATCCATGCAAAAATACCAAGAGAATGGGTAGGTAAGAATAAATTAGCATGTATTGTGGCTTAAACCTATAAGGCAATTCATGGAATCTAAGGGATAACGAAGGATAAATGTAATGGTAAGTCTCAGGATAATATGTGGCTAGCCAAAGTAGTGCCTCAATCATATTAAAAACATTCAATGAAATCCAAAGCTTCGAAAGGGAAAAATCACAAATTCTGGTTCTCACAAAAAATACAGGATTCCCTCAAGTGAGTGTGGGCATTAGAAAGAATATGTAAAAGTGTTTTAGAATACCTCACAGGACAAGAAAAATATTTTGAGTCAGTGTTTCATGGCCATGGATTTCAAAAATCAGTTAAACTCATAAAAACGATTGAAAATCCAATTTAAGGGAAAAAAATTCACATCAACAATCATTTAAGATCCTTTTTTTTCAAAATTCATTTCAATTTTATCAAAATAATTTATTGTGTGAAATGTGATAAGAATTGTCATTAAAGCTCAAGGTTCCTAAAAAATGAAAAAAAAATGAAAGCACACAAAAAAAAAGCAGGTCGACACTCCCCCCACAATTAAATTTCAGTACCCTTCATTTTGTCTTGATAAAATATTAATAAGGGAAGAGAAAAAAAACTAAATATAAGGAAAGATACAACCTGACTTTATTTTTCTAGCAGTACCATTGAGTTAAGCTCCTAGTTGGCACCACTTCTTCCTATAAAGAAATAAATAAAAAAAATGAATTAGAAAAAAAAATAGAAAGGTGAAAGGGAAGGGATATTGTTTGGTTTGACCCCCCAAGCGGGTGATAGGTTTTTACTGCCCCTAGTCAGGCAGTTGCAGTAGGTTAACCCCAATCCGAAGGTGGATGGGGTTTCTTGCTTAGAAACCACCACAAATTATTTCTCCTGATATCCATATGTGGATGCCAAAAGTGAGAACCCCCAAAGAAAAGAAAAATATCCCCAACCCCTAGAAGAGATGGAAAATAGAATTTGAGATTAAGAGGGGGAGGGAAAAGGATGTAGGGGTGCTCCCTGTTTTTGTAATCTAGAGGAGGGGTGTCCACCGGTGTTGAAAATAGAAGAATAGGAAGTGGATTCTCTTCTGGTTCATGTTGGTAAATTGGTTCTTCAATTATTTCTTCTTTTTTTCCATCATCCTCAAATGCACCAATGCATAACTCAACAGGCACCTCCATTCTCTCCTCAACAAGAGGACCTTCTTCTTCTTCTTCATCCAGATCCTGCAATAGTGATTCTGAATCTACAAATTCAGAATAAGGGATATTAGATTGAAATTCAAAATTAATGAAATTTGAATGAAATGAATGCTCAGAATTTAAAACTCCCTCAGAAATTTCAGCTTTAGAACCCTTTTCCTCAAGCAAGGCAGCTGGGAACTCATTTGTTGGCGAGGGAAGTGGGTCCTTAATATTTTCTTCAACATCATCAATATCTTCATTAAATGTAGGTGGATCAAGTATTTCATTCTCCTCAGCTTTTATTTTTTGTCGTTCTATCTATAAGACTTTAACATCTTCAACTTGGGCGACCAGCGATGATATCATCTTGCTTTCTTTTTCCATATTTCTGCAATTCTCTTGAATTATCAAGGCATTTTCTTTAAATTGTTGGGAATTTTCAAGAATTTGAATACTCAATGTATCTTCCCTACTTGGCTCATCATAAAAGTTATCCACATGCCAATAATTATAATAATTTCCATAAAAATCCATATTGGCTGATGAAATGAATGATATGCAACAAGGCTCTTTTTTTTGTTTTTTTTCTTTGAAAAAATAGTGTGTGTAAGCACTTGGCCTCCCCGGCAACAGCTCCAAATTGATGTTTGGGGATTTCAGTCGCTTTACCCTACTCAATTAAATTCTTATTTTCCTAAGAGTGTACCATAGTGGCACAACCTAGGGTCGATCACAAGGAGGCCGCTTATACGCACTATATTTTCAATTGTCACTTTTTAATTTAACTAATATAAAACTAACATATATAATATATATGGGTGATTTTGATTATGAAAATTAAATAAAAATGAAATATTAAATCTACATTATCAATTAAAATACCAAAGAAAATCGAACTGGAAAGAACAAGTTAAAGGTTGCAGTGGTGGACAAACGTTGATCGTTGGACACTCCCTTTGTCATTGTTTACAAATATATTTTCATTAAATTATCCAATGTATACCTTAATACCTCAAAGTATACACCTAAATAATCTAGATTCCATATTGAAATCTCATACATGGGTGCCGATCTTCTAATGAAAGTGTTCTGATTACCCGAAGACCTCCGAGTAACCAAAACAGGATGAACTCATCGTGCTCAAAAGCGAGACCTCGCCAAAGAAATTTAAACCATGAGTAAAACCACTTTAAATTAATTATAATATAAGCAATATAGAATAATTTATATGAAATTGAAAACACGAGAGAACAAGACCTCATTCATTCATGTAAACAAGTTCCAGGATAGTTTAAAAGAAAATATTTTACAATGAAAGCACAAACTCAAAAAGGGAAATGTCTTCGGATCTCCGTTGCCCACCACCGCTTGGATTTATCCCTTCATGGCTTGATTACATCATGTAATACTCCTATACTATTTCTCTCTCAAGCCAAACCCCTTTGTGACGGATGGTGTGGTGAAGAATGGAAGATGTCTTGAGAGCTAGGAGCTCCCCTCTTTTAATAGGCAGAGTTTATCTTCACCGCACTGTCGCGTTTTAAACCCATTAAATGGCCGATTCACGTGTTCACTTCTTCATCAATATTGTTCATCAATGTCTTTGCCGTCTACCCTCAAAATTTCGGATTCATTGGACTCGTAGTGAAGTATTTATTATTTTTCTATTGAAAATAGATTTCTCTGGATGAAGCTTCCTGGAAGCTTCCTTCAAAACTCTATCACTAAAAGACCATCATAAAGGATTCCAAACGGCTTGAAATTTATTTAGGAGACGTTCCTTGGAGTACTTTGTCTTATACAGGTATAATTGCATCATTTGGAGTAGTTTAGGCCGAAATTTGCTTCCATTAATATGGTGGAGTCAGTGCAGTCCGCCCGGAAAAAATTGTCAAATTCATTGATTTTTTTGGGCACCATTAATATCGATTCAATCCCTGGTCTTGAAGACACAGTTGAAGGAAATAAAATAAGGGTTCAAACAAAATTCGAATCACAAAATTTGGAAATATATTTTATAAGAAATGACCAAAATACCCCTGTGATAAAAATCTGTTAAAAATCCAGAATTAGGCCATTTTTGCATTTAGGCTCAAAATAACACCAAAACCTAAATATGTAACAATTGCCCATTAAATAACACTATTGTGGGTTTATAAACATTAAATTACATTATAAAATATGTGAAAATATTAGCTTCATCAATCCCCCACACTTAAGCATTGCACTCCTGAACAATTATCATATATTCAAATCAAAATTCACACAATAATCAAAAATGAGAAAACATCCATGATCTTATTAAAAACCAAATTTCATCATGTCTCTTCTCTGAAAAACAATTTCCTTTTATTTTCATTACAAAAATTTAAAATTGTTCAACCTCATAAATCTATCCACGGATCAATCACAACCTACCTCGCATTTTATTTTATGTCACTCTTCACTCAAGAGAAATAAATTCTGTTGTTATGCTCATACTTGGAAATTGCATGTATCACCATAGGCTTGTGACAATTCTCATTTTTTCCACAGCGTGAAACATAAAAATGAATTCAATCATGAAGGCTTTCATCAATGGTTCAAATGACTATGTGGCTTTAGGTTGGTGGTTAAATGATTTAAAAGATCAAGGCTAGAAAGAGAAGGTTTGACTCTAAGGTACAATGCATGAATAATCAAGTGAAAACCCAGAAATTTCCTCACTCAATCCACCTTGAGAATGTGAAACAAAACACCACCCCTATTTATTTTAAATGGTACATGAGCCAATCAATGATATCAAGGTATTAAATCAACCAAGTTCTCCCCCTTTTTTTTAAAGCTCCAGAAAGGCACAGCTTTATTTTCCATTTTTATATATATATTTTTTAAGCTCCAGAAAGGCACAACTTTATTTTCATTTTTTTTGAAGGAGAACTGAATGAAACAAAATGAATCATATTAAGATTATGACTCATTCCCAATTATTTCATTGCCCAAAATGTTGATTCATACCACACAATACCCATCAATAAAACAAATCCCAATGAACGCACACGAATGGCCCTTCCCCCACACTCAAACTTGAAATATCCATGCAAAAATACAAAGAGAATGGGTATGTAAGAATAAATTAGCATGTATTGTGGCTTAAACCTATAAGGCAATTCATGGAATCTAAGGGATAACGAAAGATAAATGTAAAGGTAAGTCTCAGGATAATATGTGGCTAGCCAAAGTAGTGCCTCAATCATATTAAAAAAATTCAATGAAATCCAAAGCTTCGAAAGAGAAAAATCACAAATTCTGGTTCTCACAAAAAATCCAGGTTTCCCTCAAGAAAGTGTGGGCATTAGAAAGAATATGTAAAAGTGTTTTAGAAAACCTCATAGGACAAGAAAAATATTTTGAGTCAGTGTTTCATGGCCATGGATTTCAAAAATCAGTTAAACTCATAAAAATGATTGAAAATCCAATTTAAGGGAAAAAAATTCACATCAACAATCATTTAAGATCCTTTTTTTTCAAAAATCATTTCAATTTTATCAAAATAAATTATTGTGTGAAATATGATTAGAATTATCATTAAAGCTCAAGGTTCCTAAAAAATGAAAAAAAATGAAAGCACACAAAAAACAATAAGCAGGTCGACACTCCCCCCACAATTAAATTTAATTACCCTTCATTTTGTCTTGATAAAATATTAATAAGGGAAGAGAAAAAAAACTAAATATAAGGAAAGATACAACCTGACTTTATTATTCTAGCAGTACCATTGAGTTAAGCTCCTAGTTGGCACCACTTCTTCCTATAAAGAAATAAATAAAAAAAATCAATTAGAAAAAAAATAGAAAGGTGAAAGAGAAGGGATAATGCTTGGTTTGACCCCCCAAGCGGGTGCTAGGTTTTTACTGCCCCTAGTCAGGCAGTTGCAGTAGGTTAACCCCAATCCGAAGGTGGGTGGGGTTTCTTGCTTAGAAACCACCACAAATTATTTCTCCCGATATCCATATGTGGATGCCAAAAGTGAGAACCCCCAAAGAAAATAAAAATATCCCCAACCCCTAGAAGAGATGGAAAATAGAATTTGAGATTAAGAGGGGGAGGGAAAAGGATGTCGGGGTGCTCCCTGTTTTTGTAATCTAGAGGAGTGGTGTCCACCGGTGTTGAAAATAGAAGAATAGGAAGTGGCTTCTCTTCTGGTTCAAGTTCGTACATTGGTTCTTCAATTATTTCTTCTTTTTTTCCATCATCCTCAAATGCACCAATGCATAACTCAACATGCACCTCCATTCTCTCCTCAACAAGAGGACCTTCTTCTTCTTCTTCATCCAGATCCTGCAATAGTGATTCTGAATCTACAAATTCAGAATAAGGGATATTAGATTGAAAGTCAAAATTAATGAAATTTGAATGAAATGAATGCTCAGAATTTAAAACTCCCTCAGAAATTTCAGCTTTAGAACCCTTTTCCTCAAGCAAGGCAGCTGTGAACTCATTTGTTGGCGAGGGAAGTGGGTCCTTAATATTTTCTTCAACCTCATCAATATCTTCATTAAATGTAGGTGGATCAAGTATTTCATTCTCCTCAGCTTTTATTTTTTGTCGTTCCATCCATAAGACTTTAACATCTTCAACTTGGGCGACCAGCGATGATATCATCTTGCTTTTTCCATATTTCTGCAATTCTCTTGAATTATCAAGGAATTTTCTTTCAATTGTTGGGAATTTTCACGAATTTGAATACTCAATGTATCTTCCCTATTTGGCTCATCATAAAAGTTATCCACATGCCAATAATTATAATAATTTCTATAAAAATCCATATTGGCTGATGAAATGAATGATATGCAACAAGGCTCTTTTTTTTGTTTTTTTTTCTTTGAAAAAATAGTGTGTGTAAGCACTTGGCCTCCCCGGAAATGGCGCCAAATTGATGTTTGGGGATATCAGTCGCCTTACCCTACTCAATTAAATTCTTATTTTCCTAAGAGTGTACCATAGTGGCACAACCTAGGGTCGATCACAAGGAGGCCGCTTATACGCACTATATTTTCAATTGTCACTTTTTAATTTAACTAATATAAAACTAACATATATAATATATATGGGGGATTTTGATTATGAAAATTAAATCAAAATGAAATATTAAATCTTCATTATCAATTAAAATACCAAAGAAAATCGAACTGGAAAGAACAAGTTAAAGGTAGCAGTGGTGGACAAACGTTGATCGTTGGACACTCCCTTTATCATTGTTTACGAATATATTTTCATTAAATTATCCAATTTATACCTTAATACCTCAAAGTATACACCTAAATAATCTAGATACCATATTGAAACCTCATACATGGGTGCCGATCTTCTAATGAAAGTGTTCTGATTACCCGAAGACCTCCGAGTAACCAAAACAGGATGAACTCATCGTGCTCAAAAGCGAGACATCGCCAAAGAAATTTAAAACATGAGTAAAACCACTTTAAATTCATTATAATATAAGCAATCTAGAATAATTTATAAGAAATTGAAAACACGAGAGAACAAGACCTCATTCATTCATGTAAACAAGTTCCAGGATAGTTTAAAAGAAAATATTTTACAATGAAAGAACAAACTCAAAAAGGGAAATGTCTTCAGATCTCCGTTGCCCACCACCACTTGGATTTAGCCCTTCATGGATTGATTAAATCATGTAATACTCCTATACTCTTGCTCTCTCAAGACAAACTCCTTTGTGACTGATGGTGTGGTGAAGAATGGAATATGTCTTGAGAGCTAGGAGCTCCCCTCCTTTTATAGGCAGAGTTTATCTTCACCGAAATGTCACGTTTTAGACCCATTAAATGGCCGATTAACGTGTTCACTTCTTCATCAATATTGTTCATCAATGTCTTTCCCTTCCACCCTCAACATTTCAGATTCATTGGACGCGTATTGAAGTATTTATGATTTTTCTGGATGAAGCTTCCTGGAAGCTTCCTTCAAAACTATATCACTAAACGGCCATCATAAAGGATTCCAAACGGCTTGAAATTTATTTAGGAGATGCTCCTTGGAGTCCTCTGTCTTATCCAAGTAGAATCGCATCATTTGGAGTAGTGTAGTCCGAAATTTGCTTCCATTAATATGGTGGAGTCAATGCAGTCCGCCCGGAAAATATTGTCAACTTAATTGATTTTTTTGGGCACCATTAATATCGATTCAATCCCTGGTCCTGAAGACAAAGTTGAAGGAAATAAAATAAGGGTTCAAAAAAAATTCGTATCACAAAATTTGGAAATATATTTTATAAGAAATTACCAAAATACCCCTGTGATAAAAATCTGTTAAAAATCCAGAATTAGGCCATTTTTGCATTTAGGCTCAAAATAACACCAAAACCTAAATATGTAACAATTTCTCATTAAATAACACTATTGTGGGTTTATAAACATTAAATTACAGTATAAAATATGTGAAAATATTAGCTTCATCATTAAGGGTATTGAGTGTGGTTATTAGTCCATGGTGTCCAGTGTTGGTGTGGCGGCCGATGTATCCATGCACCAGGACCCTGAATAAAAATTTCCGACTTAGTGCAAGAAAACACTGATTTCATGTGTGTTTCCAAAAGTTTTAATGTCAGCTCAAACCAGGTCAGCTCACCAGGTATAGTCTATGATAGTGTCACATCTGTTTCTTTCTGGATGCGTTCCCGCGTACGACTAGCTAGAGCCCCGAGAGTTGTGCGTACTGATATCCCGTCGAGCAAAAATGCCTCAGTACAGGAACCTCATCCAGTTGAGGCACCAACAGTGGCACCAACGGTACTACCACCCATTGGGCCACCGATGCCACTAGTCGCAGCAATAGAGAGTGGATGTCGCTTGAGCGCGCTGCACGAGTTCCAGTGCCAGAGGCCACCTAGGTTCATGGGAGAGACAGACCCGAAGGAGGATGAGGATTCGATGGAGGCTGTGGTGAGAGTCTTCAGGCGAGTAGGGATGCTAGTAGACTTCATGGTGATCCTTGCTGCCATCCTCTTTTAGGCAGAAACAGGTAGATGGTGGAGCCTGATGCTCAAGATGCATAACGAGGCGACACATATGCGGGAAGACTTCAAGAGCATGTTCCAGGAAGAGTATGTACCAGCCACCCTTCGAGCTGTGTGTATACAGGAGCTACTTTATCTTCAGCAGTGTAGCATGACGGTGGAATAGTATTCAGCGAGGTTCACTGATATCTCGTGCTACTCCACTGATATGGTACATGACCCGTTATTCAAGGCCCGAACCTTTGAGCATGGGCTTGAGCGAGAGATTAGATCTTCAGTTGTTTCTCATAGCATCCCAACGATGAAAGGGGTGTTGGAGAGATCCCTCTTAGTGGTGAGTTTCCATGATGAGCTGTCTCCAGCAGCAGGACCCACCAGTAGCTGGCATGCGGTAGATCTTTTGAAGTGGGAAGTAGACATATGACGTAGAGGTCCAAGAGGACCTGACCTACTAGTGGTTGACCACATGACAGAGGATTGTGTTTGCGAGGCACCAGGGGTGGAGAACGACTTCCCAGGAGTGGACAGTGTTAATCCTACGGCGAGGTTTGTCACATGGCATGTGACTGTCTGACCCGCCATACAGATGATCAGCTGGTAAACGAAGGACCTCCTAGGTAGAGGCAGATGTTCAATCGAGGCAGACCACAAGGAGCAGGAGACCAAGGCAGGGGAGTTGGCCATGCAGCTGGAGGTGGACGACGCTTCGAGGTGTTTCCACCACCACCACCAGGAGGTCCACCCCGACCACAGGGAACATGTGGACATGGGAGAGCTCAGCTTCAGGTAGCTGAAGCATATGACTATGGAGCTCCAGAAGCAGGCAGAAAAGTGCGGGACTAGTTCCAGGCATGTAGACCTTTGATCTTGGTGCTTCTAGTTTCCCTATTGTCATTGTTGATGTTTTTAGTTGCTATATGTCTATGTACATTGAGCTGCAGTAGTAAAAGACACTTTTCCTCATCAAATTTGCTTCCTTCCTTTTTGTGTGCTAAGAGGTTATGATTTAAACTGTTGACATGACCCTCATTTTTGAGATTCCTACTGGAGGAGACCCAGTGACCACACACTGATGACGACAGTGTGAATCAACCCTTGGAGGAGAGAGTAATGGTTGGATCTCGTGGTAGTAGTGTCGAGGCCTTACGGCATCAACCATGACATGGATTAGTATCATTCATGTCAGGATTGACTGTATTAGGAAAAGAATGTGGTTCATCCACTGGATGAGACTGGATTTCTCTTTCTGGAAAATGAGATATATTAGAATCTCTTTTAGGACTAGAGATGGTTCAGGCCACGATGGAGAAGGTACAGATCATCCATGAGCGGATGAGGACTACTCAGAGCCAACAGAAGTCCTATGCTGATTGGAGGTAGAGACCACTAGAGTTCGAGGATGGTGACCTTGTTTTCTTACGGGTCTCACCTCGACATGGATTACAGATATTTGTCTGAGGCGGCATGTTATCTCCGTGGTTCATCGGACCATTCCAGGTTCTCAACAAGATAGGTAAGGTGGCTTATCGTCTGGCTTTTCCACCTCAGTTGCACTAGGTACACACCGTCTTCCATGTATCTCAGCTGATGAGATATGTGGACGGCTCGACGCATATCATCAATCACAGGGAGATAGATATATATGACATGGAGACTTTTTCAGAGGTCCCGGTGGAGATCAAGGATTGATAGGAGTGTGCCCTACGTGGATGGTTGATTCCTATAGTGTGCATCAGGTTGAAGCACATGAACCTCAAGGAGAGCACATGGGAGCAGGAGGCTCAGATGAGTGCTCCGTACCCTCATTTTTTTCCCTTGTTTTGTGATGTATCTTTACGGGTACGTAATGCCCTGAGGTGGGAGTAATATAAAACCCGTAAATTTGAAGGAAATTTTTTCATAATTTCTTTGGTATTTTACAAGTACGCAGTTTCTGATGGAAACTGATTTCATGACCCGGACTGTTGGGAATCATTTTCAAATGTTTAGCTCGGGTACGATTAGTGAACGAAAGAGCGGGTATTTCTATCTTTTGAAATGGTGCTTGGAATCGAAATCTGAGGGCACAGATGAAACTGCAGCAGCAATATTTGTTTATGATGACCTTTTCCGAAGGTGCATATTCATGGGAGGAGTTGTTTAAAAAATTTGGATTAATTGAAGAGTGAAATAAAATATGTCTTACAATTTTATTTCTTTTCTATGTTATTATAACCTCTGTGTGGAATATGGGATGGGACCCACTAGGTTTCTATCTTCTCTTAGGAGGATAATGAAGAGGTAAGGCCAACACGATCCCCCATCTTTTCAAATTCCCCGTAACCTCATAAACTCCATTTAAACCTCCCTTGTTTTTAATTACGTGGATTCTCCTCTTCCACGTTAATATTGCCAACAAAACACACATTTTAATTTGACAACTTCAGATTAATTTGTTAAGTGAATTAAATTTTGATTTTTTTAGATTTTGAAAATTATGGGAAAAGAATAAATTAAGGGGAGTCCTTATTTTATAAGGTTGGATTGTTGTGTGAGGATATTGGGAAGATAGCTCTAAGTTCCTTTGAAGAACTTCATCCTCAACGAAAGAAAGACACCACTTCGTCAAGGACCGTCGACTCGGGGACCCAGATTCTTCCGTCTTCTTCTTCCTCCATGATAAAGGAGGGGGAAATGACGTGGGAACTCGCCAATGTTGTCATGACATTCAATCTTAACTCTGCCTCCAAGGAAGTGAGACACAACATCATCCTCGGATGCTCTCCATCGAAATTTATGGAACCCCACCCCGTGATGCCGTCATTCCGCGACACTCATCGTTCGACAACTTGTGTTGAGGTAGGGGTTAATTCTTCATTCAAGTATTATTTAAATATCTTCGTTATTTAATGATTGGCCACTTGTTATAGATATTACGGGAGGATATCGAACCTTACAAACATTGTCGATCCTCATCCCCTTTTATTGTTGATCTTCATTGTGGCTTGAAACGGAGGCGATGCGGTGTCGTTGCACCACGTGGGGGTGAAGAGGACCATGACCAGAGCGGTCTGTGGCGGAGGTGTGTGGCACTATCGCGTGAAGCCAGTGAGACTGAAAGAGGCCATGGCCAGGAGCGGGCCGCGTTGAAGGGGCGCGTCGCCGTCGCATCGAGCTAACCGAGGAAGAGCCGCAGCCATAGGCCGCATAGGTTCAGTAAGAGGCGGCATGGCTGGGCTAGCCGCCAATCCACCAGGAGGCGGGACCCTGCGGGTCCCGCGGCAGCCACACTGGTCATCTATTATACCCGGTCGTTTCTGAAAATACTGGTGGTCGTAACCCCCGGCCAGCAACCTATGGCGGACCCCACCAGAAGGGGGGCCGCTCCCCCCCCCCCTTAGCGTCCAGCTCAGCCACGAGCCCAGCCGCGCACGTGCCGGGACGTGCCACGTCGGTGGGGAAGGGCCACTCCCAAACGGGCTGCACCCATAAACGGGTCAGGTCGACCTGGTTCGGGCCGACCCAGGGGGTATTGGGTTGGGTTGGACCGGGCCCAAACCCCCTACTTTCGGACAGATCCGTTCTGATGCGCATATCATGGGATACTGGCCTCCAATTGATGCACCATCAGTTGTGTTGGTTTCCTTGGATCAGGATGGCTGTTTCGGTATATTAAACTCAAGGATTCAGAAATCTTTGGGTATGTACGGGTTGGTTTGAAACCGAAACCAACCGGGTCCTCAGAGAGGAAACTCTTATAACATGAGCTCTGGACATTTGATTGACATGCCATAGACATAGTTGGATTCCTTTTGGTGAGACATATCATTTGGTATACTTGCCATGAGGTTTGGACATAGTTGGTGTATGTCCAGGTTGGATTTTACCAGAAATCCAATAGGGCCACTGGAACGGAAAAACTAATAACATTCAGACCGGACAACCGTTTGGCAAACCGTCAGCGGTGTTGGTAATCATGTTGAGAAACGGTCCCTGTGAGTATAACCTATGAGAGTTTGTGGTAAAATTGAGATACGGTTGGGTTGGTCATACATAAAACCAACTGGGCTCTCGGGAGGAAAAGCCTAATAACACATAGAACAGGCGTCTGATTGACGTATCGTCTATTGTGTTGAGATTCCTATGAAGTGTCAGACCCTTGGAATACTACTTCGTGTGATTTTGTGATACATGGATTATCAACCAGTAGCTCAGGGAGTGGACCCTCCCAGTGATGAGAGAGAAGAGTGCAATGACCTAGTAGCTGGCTGAGACTTGATGACTGTTGTTCGATCGAATCGGAGTGATTCAGATAGCCCAGTGGGGAGCGCTTGGTTTTAGTGGAATTCCCAAGACTGATGAGGGCTTGGTTGTATTGGTAGTCCCGCGATACTCGATAGAAGGAGTACCTATATAGGATATGAGGGGGTTCGCTTGGTTGTAACGGTAGACCAATGGTGGGAACCGCTTAGTTGTAGCAGCAGGCCCACAGTACTGAACATGTGGAGTATTTTAGCAGTCCAATGTAAGTGGGAAGCACTAGGTTGTAGCGGCAGGCCCACTGTACATGATAGTGGAGGAGTTCTCCAGCAACTGTGGTTTCGACATTGTGAATAAAATTCTTGTTTGAGCTCAGTCGTTGACCTTTGTGATTTATTCATGATTGATATGGGTTATATGATAACTTAGGTATATGTATGGGCATATACCTAAGTAGTGGTTATCTGCTGATTTTATATCTATGTGATACCTCTTGATTGAGATGGGTTACTTGATAACTTAGGTATAAGTATGGTCTTATACATAAGTGAGGGTTATCTATTTAGATCCTGATTTGTGGTTATCCATGTCGGATTTATTGAGACCATGAGGGTCTCAGGGTCCCTACTGAGTATCGTTATAATCACCCCTGCATGGGCTATGCCCGCATCTCGGTGTGATGGATGCTGATGACGGACAGTGCAGAGGGAAACTGACTGTTCGAGGACTGGATGGTACCTGGAGGAGGACCTCACGAAGGGTCAGTATCCGGAGGTGGATTTCAAGATGAGACGTTACTCAAAGGATGTTGACAGGCGAGGGCATTGAGGAAGCTATATGTAACTACCGTTCAGGTAGGATCTGTGGTGGACGATCCAGGACACGTGCTATCTGTACCCACACTTCAGGAAGGATTCGAGGTAGACAAACCAGGAGCTACTTCTATTCTTTCAGCTGCTTGTATTTTCTGTTGTACTTTCATTCAGTTGTAGCGGTACTTTTCATTTGGGTTTTTATTCTGTCCCATTTACTTTTCAGCACTTTCTTTTTTTACTTAGTGTTTTCTTCCTTTTGTACTCTGTTGTGTTGTTTACTTTTATAAATGCAATATCTTCCCTTTTTATTGGGATTTACGTCTTTGGTACTAGTCGCCAGCCTCTGGCCTATGGAAGGTGGGCTTGGGGTAGTCACGGCACGGGCCCCAAGGAAGGGTCATGACAATAATTTTGGATTTTTGATTGATTTTTACTATTACAACATTCTAGTTATTTGTTTAAATTTTTAATTCCTTATTGAGTAGTTATTTTTTATTAAAAAATCATTATTTATTTCTTTCATATTTTTCTTCTGAACCAGGGGATGATAGAAGCGTCTAGAGGTCTGGAAAATTCATTGATGTGGGTAAATTTTCTAGGTGGAATGTGTGGACACTAACACTGTAACAGAATCACAACTTGGTCAAAACGCCCCTAATTGTGGTGATTCAATATAAAATGGAACAAGGATTTATATGAATGTTTTTAATACGAATATCATGGTGTTATGAGATCAGAAAGTTGTAATATGAATGAAATATTTTGAAAGAATATTCCTGGAACATTCCTCTAGAGAAAGTAACATTCAATAACAAATCCATAATTCCAACATATGGTGGAAAATTAAACTATAATTTTTAGGGTTTACATGAAACAAGTTTCACACAACATTTATGTGGGATTCACTGCATAATTTGGGAACTATTTGGGATTACAACATGATATCATTCAGATGTAAAATTATACTTATAATAGGATGGGATATCCTCTCATCTCATATCATCTCATTACATAACATTCATTTTGGGACTACAAGAATAAGAAAATTTTAGATTTATATATTTTATTTGTTATCATTGTTGTAGATTTTTAATGCTTTCTACTTCACCATTCATCCAAATTACCCATCTCATGAAGTGGTAAGGATTATTAGTTTTTGGGGAAGAGGGATTTTCCCTTCTATAATTCCAGAGTCTTGTGCATTAATTCAAAAATTTAAATTTTTATAAAATTATCTCTATTTTAAATCATGTTCAATTATATTAATGTGAATTTTTATTCGGTTTATATTTCATTAATTTATTATAGATTCCGTGGAGAAATCATAATCTCTCCACCAAGTGAATTTTTTCTCAATAGAGAAAAGTGTGTTAGATGGTAAGTGTCTAGCGACCTTTTCCATGTGTGTATAATAAGTGATTTTTTTATAGATTTATAAGGATATAGAATTACTGATTGTGACATTCCGCAATAGATTTTGATTTCGTTATGAACATTCATACACATAAGAGTGGTTTTCATTGCTTCCCTCATCCATGAATGACTGAAAACATGATCAAGGAGTTAATCATTTTTCATTCCATAGGATGAGATGACATCAGATTTATAAAACAATGATTAAAATGAAAAAGGTGATCATACCCAAATCCCATAACTATCTCATTAACTTATGTTAAAACATTATTTTCAATTTTATAATTCTTTATTTTTAAACTACAATAATATCAAAAACATCCTTTACTTATATCTCAAATTTATATATCAAACTACTATGTGTGCACTCATCTTTGAGAGAAATCCAAAGTCAACAACATTACTAAATATTAACATAGAATTTTTTTCCCATGCCCCATGGTTTTTGTGTGTCAAACATAGTGTCATTTCTAGGGAAGAAGTTCCACCACCTAATTATAAATATTTCAATATTTTCAAATAAAAAAAATTAAAAAATATTCCCATGAGGATTTAAAATTATTATTTCATTAATTAATTGAAAAATTATCCATTGGTCAAATAAAAAATTAATGACTCTCACATAAAAATGGAGGATGTTGTTTCATATCTTGTTGAAAAGGTTATGTTATTTAAAAATTAAATAATTAGGGGAATGTATTTAAAGGATTCATTTATTGCCTGAGGGAGGGTATGAACAATCAAATTTTTGAAGCGATGGATTGGGAGATAATTATGTTCTCCCATTATATTAACTAATTTTATAATGTAGACATGTTGGATGATGATTAACCCATAGTCTTACATTATTTTTTAATGGATATCCATGAAATGGAGGAGACTGACTACCTACTTATATCTACTACTACACAACTCCAAGAGGTCCATTCAACTGAAGAAGAAATAGAAGGTGAAAAAACTCAAGGAGATAATATTTTCTTGAACTCATTATATATTTATTTTTTTGAAACAATATTGATTATTACCACCCCTTATTTTTATTTTTTAAAATCTTCAAACACATGAATTTCCTTTTAAGAATATGAAAAAAAAATGATTCATCTAACGTGGAATATCTGGAGCTCCTCGAAAATGATGAATAATTATTGGAGGGATTTCAATATGAGATCAATGTGGATTTACCTAAGGAAATAGAGAAATAATATACACACATTAAAATGTAATAATTTGGTATTTATAATTCATGATTAATTTTTTTTCAATTAAATTTAATCTCTAATTTTCCAATGGATTTTATTATTGATGAATCATACCTTTAATAACCACTAGATAATAAAGAATATATTTTGAAAGCGGAAAACATTAAATATTAGGACTCATTAATTATCCTAAACTTACCATGAATATTGTATCTTATTATAATGGTGGTGGATTTTCAAACTATATACCAGGAGTCCTCATGAAAAAAAATGAAAAGGTACATCCTAGAAAGAATAATTATTGTATGTTCAGGAGCAAGAAACATAACCCACCATTAGATTGGGGATAACTGATTAGAAACACCCATATTGAGGCAGTGAAGTCCCAGGTCCCTTATGCAGGATTATACCATGATATAACTATCTATTCTCATTCTATTTTTATATTATTTTCTTTTAATAAATTTATTATGTTATATTTTTTATATTTTATTGTAGGTTTCCAGTGTTCAACAATAAGGAGCATAACTTAATGTTGAAAAGTGAATAAGTTAAGTTATACCTCCACTTTAGAATTTATTTCTTGATTTGATTAATTTACATATCTACATTCATGTTAAATCCATTTTAATTAATTGATTAAAATGAATCACATAAGTGTGGGGGTTGAATCCTTTGTTGTCTGGAGATTCATTTGAACATTTATATGATTTACTATTTTCAATTTTTTGTGTTTTCAATTTTTTTAGATAAAATGATTATCATTTAATTTTTTTAATACCATTTTAATGAGTGACCTAATGTATTAAATGAAACTGAGCTTAAATGAATGCTGAAAATTACATTGTTTCATGTTCTAATCAATGGTGATTTCATTAAAATCACTCTAAAATGTGAATCCCACACAACATATCATTATCTTTATTTTTTGGAAATAAATTTCCTATAATGCTTCTAAACCAATATCATAATTTTCTTTTAATTCACCTATTTTCTTGAGAGAACTATAAAATTCATTCTATAACATGAATTTGATTTATTCCTAAAAATAGGAGGGTTTGAGGTACTCATCTTTTAATTTTCTGAGCCATTTATTTTTTTAAACCCCATTTTCAAAAATAACCATTTCATTATAGCCTAAAATTTAAATTTAATTCATTCAACTATTAGAATCCATAAAAAACATGTTAGGTAAGCCACATTAAAATTCAATTTTCCCTATCCATCCATCCCTTGATATGAAATTGGATGATATAATTTTACGTAACTGTGGGGGAAGCAGCCTTGTGTTTTGATACCTCATTTCGTGATACATAGGGTGGAAAATTAAATTTTTATGTTCTGCTGTTTCACGTATATAAATAATTTTTTTAAAATATTTTATTTTCTAGTGTATTAATGATAAAAGAAGTTTTTCCTTTCTAGATTATATAGTGGAGAACAAAATTTGTGCCTAACTGGGGCATTCAAGAAAAACTATGTTTGAGAAGATTCAACCTTTTTCTGTTGAAATTCTAAATGTTGTAACCGTTCCGTGAGTTATCATGATGATGGATATGATATTATATAAATTGGAAGATAAGTATACCGGATGTTATTGGAAGTTATAATCTTGAAATTTTCCATCAAAAAGTTCCCATACCTCCTCATTTACCCTCATAATTAATAACATCTAAATCCTATGAACCAGAATCCATAGAAAAATAGTAAAATTGTCTCTTGAGAAACAATTTTACTTGAATCACATCTGGTGGGGGTGTGGGAATTTATCAACCCAATGGTTACTATAGCAAGATATTGGATATGAAAATATTTGTTGGACAATTATATTTGAGAGATGTGAAAAAAATCAGGTGAGGCAGGATTCATGTATAAATTGGATGATACATGAATAGGAAATATATTTAATTTTCCTACTGAAGAACATAAAATAATGGTTTTTGATGAGGCCTAATATCATTTTGTTTCATGGTGTGGAATTTTTAGATCTCATTGGTTTGTTTTATGAATTTTATTTGATTTAATTTTGATATTTAATTGTCCATGAGTCCAAGTTATAAGTGAGGGGGATTTGATATAGCTAATATTTTATTCATTTTATATATTAATTTTATTTATTTAAACCCTCCCAATATATTAATTTTAGATTATATAAATCATTTTTTTATTTATGATTTGTTTTGAGAGAAATTGTGAAAAGTACATAATTTTATATTTTTGATATATATTTACCACAAGGGTATTTGGGCCATTTAATTAATAATATAATACCAAATTCAGTAATTATTATTTTTTAAATTTTTTATTTATTTACTTCATCTTTTTCTTATAAACCAGCGGAATATATGAGTAACTGTAGGCCTAAAAATTCATTCATGTTAGGAATGTTTCAATGAAAACATCATGGACCCCACCATAGTAACAGTTTCACAACTCAGTCTACACACCTTCAATTTTGGTGAATCAATATGGAATTGATATATAAATCAGAGGAATATTTATAAATTATATTTCATGGAGTTATGAGTATTTTTTTTTTTTTTTGAACACACTATTTTGAAGAAAGCAGTTTGGAACTATCATCTAGAGAAAGTATCATTAAATAGAATATTTATAACTCATATGGACGGTGGCCTAAACATTATAAATTTTGATGAAGGACAATAAATGTGTTTCGAAACAACTTTTATGAATGATTAATTATGTAATTATATCATAAATTACGTTTAAAATGCACAATATCATGGAGGAAAAATACATCTTATAAAGGGAGGTGATCTCCTCTCATATCAAATCATCTCCTTACATACCATTCCTTCCAATAATACAAGGAAGAGAACATTTCATATTTAACTATTTTTTATATTTCATTCATTGATTATTAATGTATTTTTATTCACCATTCATCTAAATTACCCTTCTCGTTGTGGGGTAAATATTTTGAGTAATAGGGAAAAGGGGAGTTTTATTTTTTTAATTTCTGACTCTTGTGCTATAATAAAAAAAAAATATTATTTTAAATGATCCTTATTTTAACTAGTGTTCAATTATATTAATTATATTTTCTATATATCTTATTGTTTATATAATTTGTTGAAGATCGTTAAACTCTCACGACATAGTGTAATTTGTCTTGATTGGTTAAATTGTTTCAGGTATTTAGTGTCTTGAGATCGTTGGCACATGTGTGAAATAAATTAATTAATTCTAGATTTTTAAGTATAAAAATTCCCAATCACGACGTACATTAATTTTTTGGTAAAGATTGATGATCATTAATTAACACATGAGTGGTTTTAATTGCATCCCTCAGCCAATGGTGACTGACTACTCGATCGAGTAGTCAATCATTCATCATTCAACAGGACGAGAGAAGAAATGATTTTTAAAATAATGATGACATTCCAAAAGGTGACTCTATTAGAAAACAATCACTCTATCCATAATTTTTGTTAAATATTTTTTAAAATTGTCTTATTATAACTTTTTAAATTAAAACTATTTCAAAAAAAACCTATATATAATTCTCAAATTAAAGTGAAAAACATTTAACCTATCAACTATTTGTTATGACTAAAATGAAATTTAAAACATTTCCAAATAGGGAAATTGTAACCCAAAATAGATAGCATGTTTTAATTATTTCATTATTTTATGTTCAAAAAATTACATTTAATATACGTTTTAAATTTTCTATGATGAACCATATATTGAAATTTTCATATTTTCAGAGAAAATATTTCACACAAAATTAATGTACTATATGGATTCCAATATATTAAATTTCATATTGTTAAATAAAACAATACTTATTAATCATTTAAAAAATTACATAATTGAAATAAACCATTGGAAACTATATTAACTGAGAAACCCCAAAATAGTTCATATTTAAATAAAAACATCACTTTGATTTTCAAAATATAGAACATAAATTTATTTGTTTAATATTATATATTTATATAAACTAAAATAATCCATAAATATATTATTGTACCATTAAAATGTTTCTTAAACATTAATTTAATTCTTATTCAATGATAAGGTTATATATAGGATAAAATTTTTATCATTTGTATTATTCACTAGAAGCACAAAAAAATATTTTAAGAAAAACTAAAAAACTCACGAAGTGATACATTTTACATTATAATATCCTTGTCCTCATAGTGAAAAACATTTAACCTAGTAACTATTTGTTATGACTTAAAACATTTCCAAATAGGGAAATTGTAATCCAAAATAGATAGCACGTTTTAATGATTTCATTATTTTATGTTCAAAAAATTACATTAAATATACGTTTTAAATGTTCTATGATGAACCATATATTGAAATTTTCATATTTTCAGAAAAAATATTTCACACAAAATTAATGTACTATATGGATTCCAATATATTAAATTTCTTATGGCTAAATAAAACAATACTTATTAATCATTTAAAAAATTACATAATTGAAATAAACCATTGGAAACTATATTAACTGAGAAACCCCAAAATAGTTCATATTTAAATAAAAACATCACTTTGATTTTCAAAATATAGAACATAAATTTATTTGTTTAATATTATATATTTATATAAACTAAAATAATTCATAAATATATTATTGTACCATTAAAATGTCTCTTAAACATTAATTATATTCTTATTCAATGATAAGGTTATATATAGGATAAAATTTGTATCATTTGTATTATTCACTAGAAGAACAAAAAAATATTTTAATAAAAACTAAAAAACTCAGGAAGTGATACATTTTACATTATAAATTATATAAAATCAATTCATCCAATTAAAAACTAAAAATTCATAAATTTAGCTTCTAAATAATAATATAACGTATAATGAAAAAGTTAATTCATAAAAATGGACCCTTTTAACATAATTAGTTCATAACTTAATTTTATATTTTTTAAAAAGTAGTGTAATGTTGTCTATTTTCATTATATATTCATAATGTATTGATTTTATCCTCCACTTTTAGTAAATTATTATCAAAAATTATTCATTGTTTCATATATGACAAGAAATTTTGATGAATATTTATATAACATATTACATACCAAGATCCAATGGTGTTATAAAAATTATATCAATAACATGATAAATAACATTCATAATCATTATAATTCCATAATAAAATATTAAATTCCAATAAAATAATATATATATATATATACAATAAATGTATAAAAAACCAAAACATTAAATAATTTATTAAATAAATTTCTAATAATAATATTGAGCATAACTCCAAAAATATAAGTGATATATATTTTAATAATATTTATAGAAATAATAAAATGGTTATTTTACCAATTATAGAGATATATACTATATTTTAATCTAATACGTATGATGTTGATTTGCATAAGATATTCATTAATAATTTGTAATATATTTTATTAGATTAATTAGATGTTATAAATGATATGTATAAAAATTTTAATATGTTATATTTTATAAATATGTTCAAATAATATTTTTCGGTGTATAATATATTGTACATCCAAAATTGATGTTTATGAAACATTGTCCAATATTTTATAGTCTATGCACATAATAAAAATTATATATGTAATATAACTAAAAACCTATATATATTACATAACATAAGGAATAGCATAAATTTTGGAAACAAAATTTAAATCAAAAAATTATAAATTTATCTTAATTCATCATTAACATTCCAAAAATTAAAAAAACATGAAAATTTTATTGGTATCCAAAAAATTACATGATATAAAAATTAACATAATTAATAATATCTAGGCCCTTCAATCATGGAAAACAATTATAATTATTTTTATTTATAATTAAAATAAAATATCAAGGAAAGGGGATGGAAACCTACGTAGAATATTGGATTTTAATAATAATCACTTTAATTACATATCAATTGTATATGTACCTTTAAAAGATGAACCTAATTTATAAATTTAATTAATAAAACATAATTTCCTTCAGCTGATGAAATACAAAAATAATCACTCCAATTGATGATTACAGATCATAATAATGAAAAACTATTCTTAAATATATGAAAAAATATAAACCATTTAATAAAAATAAGTTTTCTAATAAAAACATCTAAAAACTATTATAGTAATTTGTTACTAATTTCTGTAAGTAATAATTAAGTTATATTTATAGAAGTCAATGGATAAATATATTTTAAAATATAATATGGGTATTATTCTTAAATTAAAAACATTTTTAACCCTTATATAATTTAGGGTTAGTTTCAATCATAATAAATTGAATAAATATTATTTTTTAAATCTTGAACCTGGTAAAAACTATTATCGAACATAAATAAACACTGAAATACTATATTTTTATAAAAATAATGTTTAATGGAAAAAAATGAAGGACTCTCTTATATATTTATTACTATTTTAATTTATTTAGAATATTATTTCAGTGGATTTTGAAATAAAAAAAATCCTCAAAGAAACTAATATAATCATTAAAAATTAACTAAATATAAATAATAGTGTGGACTATTATATCAAACAATTTTATAATTGTTTTTAATAAAATATTAAATCATTGGCTTGAATATGATAAAATATAATCTAATAAATATCTCATTTACTGTAGTAATTAACATATTTTGATTACAAATTAAATAAATAACATTAATAATATTTTCCACTACTATATATCCATTACATTATTGCAAATATATTTCCACATCATCCATTCTAATTGTCTATCAATATAATAAAAAAATTTATAATTTATTTAAACCATATCATTGAAATTTAATAATTATTTATTTGTCAGTGTTATTAGTTTTATTTTTTGATTATATTTCCTTATCATGTATTAATGGATTTGATTCTTCAATAATGAAATCTAGTATATATTCAGTCAAGACAATTACTCAATACATGGTATTAAACATTGATTATAAATGTTACTTCTTGGGTGGTGCATACAATATATTAATATCCAAGGTTCTAATAAGGACAAAAGTATTTAAAAATAAAGTCATAATGTTCCATGATCACCAATTTATGTATTGTAAATATATAATTCTTTTTTAATTTTCCACCAAATTTACCCTAGTTTCACTTTACTATGTTATATTTAAAACTATCATGTCATTATATATCGAGGGCCAAATATAAATAATAACATTAATAATTCATCAAGATGATCATGGAATAAATTTAATTAATTGTTTCAAAAAATATATTATGATTACCTCAAAAATATTTTATAGTAGAATAAAATATTACACATACTTTATATATTAATCAAAAAAGTAATATCACTTGATTTATTTATTTTTATTATAAATGATTCAACAATTTATATGAAAAATATAATTTAGTATTTTTTTCAAATCATACATTAAGTCATTTATACTATCAACTATAAAATTATAACTTTATAATGATACAAAAATTAAATTAACAAATTCCTTAAAATTTAGTTTCCATTCAAATAATTTAAAAATTATATTTTCAACATAAAAGTTAAAGAATATTTATTATAAAAAAATTATATTCATAATCATAATTGTAAAAACATATATTTTGATGATAAATTTAAAATATTTTATAATTGATAAAATTCAGGTTTAAAAAATAAATAATGAAGAATAATTTAAAATAATATTTTTTAAACATATTTTATATTTAATGAATAAAATTACCATACTAATTTAGAATGAACATTTTATTTCCTCCAAATCCCTTAGAATTTTTTTATAAATCATGTTTATATTTTTCTTATATTAATATTAATTATTTCTTATAAAAATACAAAAAATTATTATTATTTTATAAATTATATGACTGTAATTTTATATTATATTGAAATAAATTATTTAATATTATTATAACATAATTATATAGAAGACAATAAATTCATATTTTTTATAATATTAAAAAAGATGATATAATTAAAAAAAATTAAAATTAACAAAATATTATAGAAACGATTTATTTGACATTATTAAATTTTCCACTCTTTAGTTAGTAAATTTTTCCTCAAGAACATGCTCTAATGATTATTGGGTTCCTTGCATCGGATCACATGGGGGTATAAGTAATATATTCTATAATGTCCCTATGATATTATAAATTATTATATCATAAAAAAGGTTCAGTAAACATTTTTTATCCAATCATACACTATACAATATAGTTTTATAAAATTATAGTTTTTTCTAGATAAAAACCATTAAACCCCCAACATGTTCTAACCCAAGTATCATTAAAATATATTTAACAAAATCATTGGTTACACATTATGAAATTCAACATCTACTTGAACATAAATGTACTAAACATCAATATGGTTATGTCCCCTGAATCCCACCTCCAATTGGCCATTGGATAGCAACATGATCCTTGGTTATCTGTCACACGTATTGGAGGTTTTACCCATATTAATTTCTCACAAAATTTTAAAAGATCCCTAAATCCACCCCAAATATTAATAAATTCAAAATAATAAATTCCCATTCCAATATTTGTATAAAATTCAGTGAAATAAAATATATATAAGGTTGATTAAAAAATTTCCTCTTAGACTTCACTAATAATCCTAGATAAATATATTTCCAAACATTAATGAACTATCCAAAAAAAACCTAAATATTTTTATGTGTTTTCATTTTAGTTTTCTCTATAAGATCATATTGATATGAAACTATCTATCAATGAGGATGAAATATGTCAATAAAGAGGTGGGTGAGTTCAAATAAGTATGGGAAATATAATATTGAATGGTAATGATTAAGACAATAAGAAAAGAAGGATTTAATGAAATGACCAAAAATCAAATATTCATCCACATTAGTGGTATCATCTGAATGAGCCATATTGAATAATTTTTAATATTTCAATAAATAAATTCAGATTATATCAATCATAATTAAATAATATATTTGGGTTAGGCTAATATAACCACTATTTTAATCATCATATTGTTTTTAGATATACTATTTCCAAAATATTCTCATCTCAAATACCTCAATGTCACGATATCCATCACAATGTTACCACATCCACATAGACACCACATCCACACCACATTATCACATCCCCCACAACCATAATTCAATACATTCATAACCATAACTACCAATATGTGATAGTGATAATATTTTACTCAATTAATATAGGAATAAAATTTATTTAAAACCAAAAAAATTATGAATATGAGCTTATATGGATATATTTTGTATTTATGAGGTGCTTTGAGCAAAATAGTGAAAAATACACAATTTTGGATGTTTGATATATTTTTTTCCACAAGGAAAAATTTTCAAATATTTAAAAGTGTAATTAAAAATTGATTTGTTATTTTTTTGTTAAAATACCAAATTTATTTCCATAAAAATATTGTTTTGTGGATCAGGGGACTATTTGAGCATCTAAAGGCCTGAAAAATTCAATGATGTTGATAAATTTTCAAGGTGTAAATCATGGACACTACCACCGTAATGGAAACACAACATTTTCTAAACACCTCCAATTACGGTGATTTCCCATGGAGTTGAACAAGGACTCATAGGAATGATTTTATAGAAACAATTATTCATTTATGAGATCATAAACGTGTACTTCGAATGGAATATTTTGAAGCAATATTCATAGAACCTACATCTATAGGAAGTAACATTAATTAACAATTTCATGACGCCTACATTCGGTGGCCCGTTAATCTATAATTTCGATGAATTTTGCAAAAAAAAATTTTAAACTACATTTATGGAGGATTAATTTCATGAATTTTTCATTATTTTGTGCTACAACACAAAATATTTCATAGGAAAAATTATTCTTATAAAATGAGGGGAGATCCTCTAATCTCATATAATATCATTCCTTCTCATAAATTCCAGGACACCAAGGAATAAAATATTTCACATTTTTCTATTTTATTTGTTTTATTTTTTAAATATTTATTATGCATTCTTATTCACCATTCATCTTTATTACCCTTATCATGGTGGGGTAATGATTTTGAGTGATCGAGAAAGTGGGAGTTTTTTTGTTGTAGTGTCGGAGTCTTGTGATTTAATGTAGAAATATATATTTCTCTTGAATGATCTCCCTTTAATGTGGTGTTATGCTGTATCAATTCAATTTTATTTGGGTTTTTTATTTCATTGATATTTTATAACTTTTGTGTAAAACATTAAACTCCCTCCTCCACGTGCAATTTTTCTCGATCGAGAAAATTGTGTTAGGTAGTGAGTGACTAGAAATCATGGGAACATGTGTGAAATAATTTAATTTTTTTATTAATTTATAATGATAAAAAATTACTGATCGATAATTTCCATAAATTTTGGGGAATTATTTAGGAACATTCATTCACAAAAGAGTGGTTTTCATTGCATTTCTCAACCAACGGTGACTGAAAACTCGATCGAGGAGTCAATCATGTGTCATTCAATCGGAAGAGACACGATCTAATTTATATGATAATGATGAAATTTCAAAAGACAATCCTACCCTAAAACTATCACTTTCTCCTTCACATATGTTAAATAATTATTTTAAATTTTCTTATACATTTTCATAAAAAAACCTTCTCAAAAAACAACCTCTAAATTTTTCTCAAAATAAAGTGACAATGTATTTTTTGTGAACTCCTCTTCCAAAGACATCCTAGGTCAACCACAATAAAAAAAACTTAACAAATAAGTATTGGTTTTTCTATGAACCATAGTAAGAATTTATCAATCTTGGTTCCATTTCAAATAAGGATGTTCAGCAACTTAGTTTTAAATATTTGACACTTTTCAAATAAAAAATCCTTCCTTAAGATGTCTTCAAATGAATATTTCATTAATTCAGGGAAATATTAAAAACTAGTGAAATAACCAATTATTAAGAAACCATTATCCATGGAGGACAATTTTTCATTTCATGTTTGAAATGTTAGGTATTTTTGTAAATCATATAATGGGGGGAAAGTATTGAAAGAATTCATTGATGGCCTGAGAGGGGGCATAAATTGTCAAATTTTTTATGTGGTGTCTGGAGAGCTAACTTATTTCTACCATTAATTTCCATTATTTTATGAATTCTCCACGGTCAATGATGATTCCCCTATAGTCTTACATAATTTTTCAATGGAGATCCATTAAAAAGAGAATAATGACTACTTGCCTCAATTTTCTTCTACTCAACTCCAAGAGGTCCTAACCAATAAAGAAAAAATTTAAGTTGAAAAAACTCAATGATATTATACTTTCTTGATCTCATTATATTTAGATTTTTTAATAAAAATTGTGTTTAAACTCCCCCTATTTTCATTTATCAAATTCATCAAACACATGTATTTATATGGATGATTATGAACAAAAAAAGATTCATCGAAAGAGGAAGAACAAGAGCTCCCCAAACCTGATTAACATTTCTTAGAGGGTGTTCAAGATGATATCAAAGTGGATTTACATAAGTAAATAGAGACACCATATATAATAATTTAGAGGGAATAATATTATATTGACACTTCATGCTTTAATTATGTTCAAATACAATTACACTCTGATTTTACCATGGATTGTTTAAGTGATGATACATATTATTAAAATTTAATAGAGAATAATCAATATGTTGTAAAACTGGAAAACAATATATAAGAGGACTCATTTTCTGTCCTAAACCCACCGTTCATGTTGTTTCTCATTAAAATGGGGGTATATTTGGCACAATGTATTCATGGATTCCCTAAAAAGGAACAAATCCATCCTAGAATGAAAAATTATAGTTGGTTCATGAGCAAGAAAATTAACCCACCATCAGTTTTCGGACAACCAATTAAAACTACACATATGGAGGCAGTCATAACCTACATCCCACTTGGGGTATTAAACCAAGATCTAACTAAATTTTCTCATTAAATTTCTATTTTATTTTCATTCAATAAATTTCCAATGTTATATTTTTCACTTTATATTTTTGGTTTCAATTGTAAAACAATTAGGATATTAACTCAATGTTGCACTATGAATATGTTATGTCATACCTATCCTCTAAATTTTCAAATATTTTGTGATTCATTATCAAATCCCTTTATATTTTAAATCCATCTAAATTAATTGATGATAATTAGTCATTTATTTGTGGGTAAGGGAACCTTTTTAGTTTAGGATTTTCATTTTATCGTTAATTTTATTTAATGTGTTAATTTTTTTTGTTTTCAAAATTTTTATCTATAAATATTATGGTTAAATTTTTTTAATCAGATATCAATCTATGAACCAATGTATTCCATGAAATTGAGCATAAATCAATGTTTATTATTAATATGTCTCAGGATCTAATCATTGGTGATTTCTTGAAAATAAGTCTAAAATTTGAATCCCATGCAACATATCAATATCATTATTTTTTGGATATCAATTTCCTGTGAGGCTTCTAAACCACTATAATCATATTAATGACATTCAAATCATTTCTTGGGAGAATAAGAACATTCTTTTTAAGCCTAGAATTTTATTTATTCCTTTAAGAACAAGAGGGTTTTAGTTACATTTGTTTTAAATGATTGAGGAATTATTTTCCTTTAATCGCAATTTTAAAAAACATCATTTCCATTATGTCCTACCATGTACATGTAATACAAGTCTCCTTTAGAATCCAATAACAAAAAATTATCTTAGCCACATTATAATCCATGATTCCTCATCCAACCAGATCTTGAAGTGAAATTTCACGATCTAGTTGAACATAATGGTTGGGGATATTGTCTTGTGGTGTGATAGCTTTGTTGGTGATACTTTTGGTGGAAAAATAAATTTTTATTATATGATGATGATGCTAAAGAAACAATTTTATTTAATGTTGGGACTTTATAGATCATTCACGATAAATGATGATGTGCATTTCTAAAGCTTCTTAAGGTGAATTTATTATGTTCCTATCTAGTGTGTTTAGGAAAAACATTGTTTGTGATGATTGTATATTTTTCATGTTAAATTCTAAATGGTGTGAACTTATCTTACTTTGTCATGATAATCGAGCTGATATTCTACAATGGGGAAGATAAGGAGACTATTCATGAGTGAAAATTTGAATCATGTTATTTTTCTTCAAAAAGATCCAATACTTCCTCATTAATCCTCATAATTTATAACATCTAAATCCTATGAACAAGAATCATTAGAACAACCCTAAATGGTCCTTGTGAGAATCATATGTCCTTGACTCACATCTTTTGGACATGTTGGAATTTATCAATCCTGGGGTCATTCTTGCATGAGAATGGATAAGAAAATTATTGTTTGATATTTACGTTTGTGACATGAGAAAAGTATTCAAGTGAGGTAGGAGTCTTGTGAGCATGGGTTGATAAATGATGATTAAATATATTTAATTTTATAAATGGTGATCATCAAATAATAATATTTGATGTGGTGTAATATCAATTTTTTTCTTGTTCTCGAGTTGGTAGATCTCATGGGTATGTGTTTTTAATTAGCTTTGATCTAATTTTGATGATTACCAGTCTAGGAGTCCAAGTGATAATTCATTGGGAGTTGATATAGATAACATTTATTCATTTTATATATGAATTTAATTTACATAAACAATAAAATTTAATCAATTTGATATTATATGGATCAATTTTAGTTTTATGATGTGTTTTGAGGAAAATTGAAATCATTTCTTAATTTTGAATTTTTGAAAGACTTTCACCACAATGATATTTTGTACATCTATTTAAAATTAAAATTAAAAAACGGGAAATTATTATTTTATAAAATTTTATATTTATTTAAATAAAATTTCTCTACTGGACCATGGGATGATTTGAGAATCTAGAGGCCAGAAAAAACCACTGATGTTGGGAAATTTTCTGGGCAGACAATGTGGGCCCTACAACAGTAAATGAATCACATCTCGGTCCACTCACCTCCAATTTTTGTGATTACATAGATAATGGAACTTCAAATCATTAGTGCATTAGTAAATTAATTTTTATTCAGTTATGAGCTCATAATGGCGTCCATTGATCAGAATATTTTGAAATTAGTTATTTGGAACCTTCTTCCAAAGAAAGTAACATTCAATTGAAAATTAATAACTTATACTGACGGTGGCCAGTTAAACTGAAATTTTGACGATGGCTGAGAAAGACTCTTTGGAAAGAAATTTAATAAATATGAATTGAATTATTATATCATTAATTAGGCATACAAAGGAAAATATTTTAGATGTAAAATTATTCCTATAAAAGCTGGGAAGCTCATCCCATATCATATAACCTCATTACATCTCATTCCTTCCTCGACAACAAGGATGAAGAACTATTTATCTTTCTCTATTCTATTTATTTCCTTTTCATTGATTTTTAATGCATTTTTTTAACTATTCATATCGATTACCCTTCTCATGGATTGGTAAAGATTTTGAGTTTTCCAGGGAATGGTAGATTCCCTTTTTAAATGTTATAGTCTTTTTTTATAATAGAAATGTCACTTTTTTTATTAAATGATCTCTATTTTCAGTGTTTTTTAATTCTATTAATTTAATTATATTTTGTGTTTTTATTTAATTTTTTTTTATATATTTGTGGTATGAAAATTAAACTCCATCCACCTAGTGAAATTTTTCTTGAACTGTCAAATTGTGTTAGGTAGTGAGTGTCTACAGATCATCGGCATGTGTATAAAATAACAGAATTATTACTATATTTATTAGGAAAAAAATTACTAATAGGGAAATTCAATAATTTTTTATTAATGAATTATGATCATTAATGAAAAAATGATTGTTGTTATCACATCCCTCAACAATGGTTGACTGAAAAATCAATCGATGAGGCCATCATATATCATTCAATAACAAGAGGCACGAACTGATTTATATGAAAATTATGGCTTTTAAAAAGAATATGTTACACCAATAACATCACTCTCTCCATCAATTGTGTGAAAACATTATTTTGAATTTCCATACTCATTTTTGTAAAAAAAAAATTTCCAAAACAACCTCTACATCTTTCTAAAATTAAAGTTACAAACAATTTTGTGTGAAATCATCATCGAGAGACATCCAAGTCAACCATATTAATACATTTTAACTTTGGAAATAATTTTTTTTGCTTTACCCATGAATTTCCTTAGTTGTAATGCCACATCACCACATCTATGAATCATATAATAGCTTCTAGTCATCAAATAAAAAATGCATGACCTAACTAAATGTCATCAATGTCAGGGTATATGTGTATGTGGCTTAAAATTAATTAATTATATACCATAAATATGTAAACATTTCTTATAATATACACATTATATCATATATATGTCTGTGTACACATACACTACACATTATTTTGTTTTATGTTGTGTAAATCAATTACTACATATATTAATCGTAAGCCATTAAAGAATTTAGGACCTATATATGCCACAAATGATGACCATTACAACACATGGTTATTTATAAAATACATTCTGATAATATATCCCTATTATATATTGTGTTTTCAAAAATAAATTAAATACAACATTTTTATAAATATATCAAATAACAAAATATCCAAAAAAACACACATTCATTCACTAATTAAATAAATCACATAAAATAAATATAAATTTAATTTATAAAGAAACAATTAAAAAATATAGAAAAAATACATATAAAATAATAATAAATATATTATATATTATATGTTAACTTTTGAAGTATCCTTAGTAAATGAGATACAATAACATCCTCAAATTATTATTGTGTAATTATAATCATTAAGAACCCATTAATTATCCATTATTTATTTAGTGAGAATTTCTTACTAGTTAATAAGCACAATTTATTATTAGATTAATTAATCAAAGCCAAATAAAAATTTATTAATAATATGGTACAATGAGTTAACCATACATCCTCAAAAATAATCACATACCATTTCCTATGAAGTACTATCGAACAACTAGAAAGTATCATTTTTCTCTAATATATCCATGATATCTATAAAATCTCATTTCAATGGAATTATTATGTCCCTCACATAAACTCTAAAATAAATAATTAAATAATTCAATTATATTTCAATTCATGATATTTAATTTGGATCATTTTATGAATTTATTTATAAATAAATATTAGTATAAAATTAACATCATTTCCATTTGATCAATTAACATCAACATATATTCCTTAATATAACTCAATAATATATAAATGTAGTTCATTATTATATGAATAATTTAATTTGGTTATATATAAATATATTCAACACATAATCAAATAATGGTTTTATAAAAATATTTGAAAACATTCTCATCTTTAAAAATTGCTATATATATGTTAATATTTACTCTTCAACATTTTTATTTGAAAACGAGTTATGAATTAAATTAAATTATAAAACAACAAATTTAAATACACATTAGTCCCATTGTCTAGAAAATAACAAAAAATTCAAAAACCCATAATATATTTACATTACAAATCAAAATAAATAGTTCAAAAATTCATGGTTCCAATTACATTACTAATCATTGTGAAGAAAGGAGTATACCAATATTTTAATTACGATAGTCAAATCATTTTCATTTTTTTCTAGATTTTAGAAAAAATTTCCATGATTATTTTCTTCTACATCAAAAGGACTGAATGATCCTCTTCCCAATAGCGCCTTTAGAAAAAACCATCATAATAACATTCAATATTATTTCCATTTTTAATATATATTTTTAAAAACACATTCTTGTGATTTTTATTCTCAATAAAAATGAACTAAATGGTCTTATCCCCACAAATCCCATCAGAAAAACACACCCATATTTTCAACGAATAGTAAAATTATTTATTGAAAATTTTAAACCCTTATATTTAGTATGAACCAATTATTGTATATATATTATTATCTTCCAGTAATTGGGAATAAATGACCCCTTTATATTTTCATCATTATTTGACATTCTTTTTTGGAATCTGCTGTTTTAATGACTTTATTGTGGTTGAATTAAATTATGTGTCCATTCTATATAGGGTAAGTGAGTTTTTTCACCAACAACCACCCAATTTGGTATCTATATCATTTGTTAAATCTCATGTTCTTAGATCAGTGTAGACCTATCCATTGTTTTTCTTTAAGGATCATTATTTTCAGAGGAGTATTGCATGTATCCTAGTGGTATTAGTAGTTTAAAATATTGGAACACTAGGATTACACATTGCATACTCATTACATGTTCTGTGAGTATATATTAAAATATTTCATGGCATGTAAATGGTTTGTATCATGAATTTTAGTAATTCAAATATAAAACAGTAAATGTGTTGCATTTTTTAGAAAAAAATAAACCATAACATTTAAATGAATTGTAAATGTATTATATTCCATTTAAATTCATGTGGTAGGGAATCTTTATATGTTTCAACCAGTTAGGCTTTCTCCAAACACTATGAATAATATGCCTTCTTTCTTAGATAAATTGCGATCTGTGGTGATCAAAGGTGCGATATTCCATCAGTTTCTTATAGTTTCACCTAGTTTGATCTTGTTACCCCTATATCATCAATCCATTTGATGGAATATGGAATCTATTAGTTTTAATGGGTGTTGTCTTGGTATATTTTGGAGAAATTGTTATGTGTCATTCTAATATAGATGTATTAATTTTGTAGGAGGTAATTGAAGATTTTTGATGTGGTTTGTCTTCATGTGGTGAATGTTGGATGCTGTATAGTTATAGGATTTTTGGGGATATCATTATCTTACATGTTATCATATATTTATAATTCATACGACCTTTGGATGGAAATATAAAAACCTAATAATTATTGAACCATATTAAATAAATTGGACTGTCATCACTTGGGGATGATGTTGTCTCTTGGTACTACAATAATGGTTTCCCATATGATTTGATAGATATTTTTAAATGGTGTTGTATTCTATGATAAAATGTTCTTATTCTTAGAGTAAAATTATAATTAGATAAATAATTAATATGTATATTAAATTGAAAATTAATGGGATTTTTTATAACTAATGAGAGTCATGTTTTTAATCTAGTGGACGTTGTAACTAGATGTTAATTAAAATAATGAAATGCACATTTTTAATTTAAATTTAGCTTTCATATGATTAATGAATTGATAGAATACCTGAACCATATCTAATCTTGATCATAATAATTAATAATTACTGATGAGTTTGGAAGGATGAATTCATGATCATATTAAATTTTTAATTAATAGATTACCTTATTATTGACTATTGTATTCTATTTCTTGTTATTGGAACCTATAAATAGTTAATAGATTAATTCAAGGTGCACTAATAACTAGTTTTATGAGAATTTTTTTTCTAGGCCTTATTTTCCGATGTTCATTAGATGGATTATTGTATTTTTTTGGATCAATGTATGTTTATTTTCATAAAAGGATTAATTCCTTGTTTTTAGGGCTAGGTTTCCACATTGATTACTGGTTATAACATGTGCATTTGTGGGATTCTTGAGATATATTCCTTATGATATGATCTTAATAATAATGATCCAAGATTGGATTGTATGAGATGAGTATTCTTGAATGTAATGTGATCCATGTATGGAAGATACAAGAATATATGACGATATATGAGGGAAAGGAATATTTCATGACATTGAAGTTGGTTATGCTTGTAATATAGAGATACTTATGTATTTCATTTTGGGTATTTGGGGTGGAACCAAAGATGGTGAAATGTGTTAAAACAAGGATTACTCTTGGATTTTATGATCTTATCTGATAGTATTGATTTCTAATCTATTTAATGGATGATGGAATAGTTTCTTATTTTATCTTAATTCTCATACCAACTTTGTTAGTTAGCTATATGTGCATTTTTGAATGTTTACTCTTTATAGAAGCATATTAAATGCTTCTTATTGTACATGTATTTTTTAATTTTGATAATAATTAATTTTCTAATAATTGACAACATGGTGCTGGTTGATGATGGAATGAAAATTCATACAAGATGTTAATCATGATAAAAAATTAAAATTGATTACATTATACGGGAAGTGAATGCACATTACAATAATGATTAATTTAATGAAATTTAATTTATTTTTAACCATTCTAAATGAATAATTAATGGATTATGAAATATTTCATTCATGGAAAATGATAAAAATAAAACCTGTAATTTAATGTATCTCATTAAATTATTGTTTCCCTGTAGGGTATTTGGTCGTAGTAGTGGATGTCTGGATTTCGTGCGATGTTAGCCGATGTTTAGTTGTGGAATATGATATTCCCATGGGATTTTTCTGAGATATATTTTTTAATTCAAATTATATGATTTCATTTAATACCCCGCACATGTTTGTTAGTGAAACAAACACATATTGTACATTTAGAGGCTATTTTCCCTAACTTACTTGCAGGAGGATGTATGGAAGACTACCCCATTTGGCCCTACTCGTTTTTCATATAGTTACATGTAATGGTATTAATTGTAGTGAGTTTAACCATATATGTCTGTTGATGGGTTTCAGGTATTCGGGTGTTTTTAATCTCCCATGAAGCATCGTTATTTACTCAAGAGAATAATCAAAATAAAAAATTAATAAAATATCAAACTATGATAATCAATCATTTAAATATGGTATAATGAAATTTCAACGTTTAAGAAACTAAGGAGGTGACATATTTTATTTGTGTTTTTAAATGAATTATTATATTATATTAATGAAATTGTTGAGAAATTATATTATGGTTTTAGACATAGATTAATAAATGAAATAATAGAAATTGAAAAAGATTTTTTGTTCAGCTTGAAAATATTTTAAAGGAATGATCAGGTTTTTTTAGTTTCCATGTTCAAGTTAAATTTCAATTTAGAAATAAAAATTATTAATTTGTATTTCTAGATGGGGATGTGATTAGGGATATCCAATGGTCATGGTGTCCCATATATGATTCCACAATACCCCTTTTCCATCAGCCCAAAAATTTAGTATTCTTTTTTAATTGAGTATGTCTCAATAAAATTATTAAATCAGGTAATCTTGAATTTGAAAATGTTCATTCAATGATTCAAGAAAACCAATTGCGAAATTCCCAAATGTTAATTTCCAATTTATATACCAAGAATCATGAAAAATGTAAAATAAAGATATTGGAAATTAATTTAATAAATATATAGTAATTCAAAATAAATAAATAATGAAACATTAATAAATACAATGGATCCTCCCCCAATAATCTTTGTAAAACTAGAACAAGGTGGGATTACCTCTAAAATGATTTATAAGAGAGTAAGAGGTATGGACTAAAGAAACAAATCCAAATAATCAGAGATGAAATGACAACATACCTAGGACAACATAGATTTTCACTCAATGATTTGGTCTCTTATACCTCCTCAAAAAAAGTGGTTGAACCCTCAATTTATATAATCATGATGGAAATAGATTTTAATTAATGACATGATGTATGGGTCAACATATAGTCGTCGGTGTGTTTCATCTCTTGTAATGGGTCAGAAGATCAGGATACGTTGAATATAACCATTATTGGCCCATCCAATACATCAAACACAATGTAAAAATAACATGATGTTTAAATGTTGCACCACTTATGCCAAAATCACGGAATGTATGGTTTATAGGAATACAGTAGTAGTTTCATGGAGTGAATCAAATGTTTCACTCTAAGACTCATTTCTTCTTATACTTTTAATGTTTCAATCCGCATCACAACATATAGATATGTCATGACTTGCATCTGTACTTGACAATTAATAATAAAATGACATTTAATATCAGTTAATTTTTTAGGATGCCTAATTTTTTACTATTGATTCATTTATATTACTTCATGATTCTCTATGGCCATCTTTGAAAATCCGGTGTCACTGTGCTTCTTTTGTCATGCAGTGAGAATTGAATTTTACCTCTTATAAACATCATTTTTTTTCATTTTACAACATTCTATATATCATTCCATAAAACCCAAAAAAAATATAACATTCATATAATTTTAATTTCTAATCAAATATATGAAAAATTAAATTCGTATTATACAAAAAAATACATTCATGAAATTCATTAATCATTATTTCAGATAGATTTGTCATAAAGTATAATATCCATGGATTATAATAGGTTTGACATGTATATGATATGATCTCTTTAGGTACATAATCAATGATTGGGTTTTAAGGATTGAGGTATAATACACAATGTTTGATAAATTTCACATGGTATATAGTGTTTTCGTGAAAATAAATAATAATTATATGTTGATATGAGATAGATTGGTGTGGTTATGAGATGCACAATGAGATTTTTGTGATTAACTTCTAATATGTCTTTAGTTTTTCCTATATTTAGATAGAGATGTTCATGGAATAAAAAAACATGGAAGAGGTAAAAAATAGTTGGAAGATGTTGTATGGTACCTTTGATCTGTCATTACTATATTATATAATATCCTGTATGGATAACATGGTCTTATTTAACCACGGTTTATCGGGGAACAATTTATACCTATTAAGGTGATGATTAATTTTCACTATTGTTCACTCTGAGTTTTTCTGCATTACTATTATTTTCATGTGAGTCTTTGCTGAGGATCCTAATGAGTTTACTATTATTCTCAAAAAATATATATTTAAAATATTTTCATGTCCGCCGAATTAGTTTGTAGAATACTCTGGATATTATAAGCTAATGGTTTTACAAGAGTGGAATGGGATTCATTATCAAGGTAGTCTTTTCATGTTTCTTTCATGAAGTTTGATTTCTATTTTTTTTGTATTTTAGTAAATTAATAGTTTTAACTGGGGATTTATATATATATAACTATTTTTTAGAAACTATTGATTATTTTATCTTTCATCTCTCTCTTATACATGTTTCTTATAGAGTATCATGGGTCCCATATTTTTTTTTATTATACCATTAGTGCCACATTCCACATGGGGTCTTACTAGAGGTGGGACAAGTGAATTCACCATTACTCTCCCTCATGGAGGTATGTGGAGGGGAGGGGGTTGTGAAATAGTTCTATTAAATGTTTAAAATAAGGGTTATGATGTATTTAAAAATTACATATATGTTATATTTAATGTGATGATAAAAAAATGGTGTTAGATATGTTTTAAAACCAATATAGAATTGGGAATCTTGGTGAGACATGGGTATTTATGGACCATTATTATCTAAGGAACCGAGCTTTATGTTTACTTGGCTTACTGAATTAGGTGATACTGGGGGTAGGGTATATACCTCGAAACTGAAAAAGAAATTTTATACATTTTTCATGTGTTTGTAATTCTTAGGCCATGGGTATCTTAAAATAAATACATATATCATTAAATTGATTAGTTAAAATGTTAAATATTCCATATTCCATATTTAAGTGTGAGGAAAAAGATCAATTTTCACTAATGTTTTCTGGTCACAATCCATATAGAGATTGTAGAAGCATGAGGTATTTGTTTCATATGTAGTCATAAAATATTAGTTGGAGGAGAGTGAGACAAATTTCAAACAAATCCACGATTAGAAGATGAAATGGGTTTATAGTTCGTAACAATGCTACATGGATATATTTCGTAGTGGTGGTTCTTATATTATTAGGATATCATAGATAATGTATTATTATTGAAGATGTTCTAGCTGCAGTACAGATTAGAGTTTCTCTCTTTATCTATAAAAGAAGCCAGTCACCGTGAGTTGATTACACATCAATTGGGTAGATCCATTATATGTGATTTTTGAAAACATTTCAATACCCTTATGTGATATTTTTAAGATATATTTATATAATTTAATTCTATAAAATTATTTTAAAAGACTATTTGAGTTCAAATATCCAACACTAAGTCACCTCATTCATGATTATGACATATACCAAGGTGGTTGAGAAAGAAGAGGTTATAAAATAGGATGATGGCCATAATTGTATCATCGTGATAGATTATCAATCATGATTCCTCATGAATAAGTTTTGTGTTTGGGGTTTTCCTATATTCCTATATAGTATATATTATAGTTTGTTGGGGGTAGTTTCCTGACCTATTCTTCTCATTTCTCTGAAGTCGGAATATCGCAAACGTAATTCAATGACAAGACATTGTATTTTCTTATATAGGATGAGGTCATTAGTGGAGAATGTGACAGAACATCAAGAGAAGTTAGTGTGTAATATGTGTTCCACATAAGGTTCACAATTGATGAAATTTAAACAATGTAATTGGTAGTAGGTTACTTAATTTTTTAGTCAGCATATGAGAGGATTGGATGTAAGATTTGAGAAATTATAATATCCTTGTCCTCATTTGATGTATCCATATCTTATTTTCTATGTGGGTATGTGATTAATTGATTCACTATATATAAAATTCTATATATAACCTACCCTCATCCTTGTGGTGGGAAATAAGGTATATAATCGTCCAATTCCCTTGTAATTGACTTCAATAGATAGAGGATGATCTCCCTTGAAAGATGTATATTGATATTTTTGCGTTGTTATGGGATACGATATCTCTTGGGGAGATTTCCTTTATTAGTGGGAACATCCATATTAAATTATCTTTGTTGTGTATATGTAATATTTAGTACAAAATATCATGGTATTATTTAGTCGGTAGGTTCTGATATGTGACATAGATGGAGATCCAGAGTTGTTTATTAGTGGGAGAGACCCTTAGATAACTTATATGTGTATTTAATCCTTAACATCATTTATGGTGGAGTTGATGTTGTTATATGTAGTGGTTCAATAGTATGTAATATTCAAGGTTATGTAAGTGTTCCTTGATGATTTTCAAGATAATGATATAGAGTTACCCCCGTGATAGGATATCATGTTTTAGATTTAGATACATCGTTGTGTGTCTCGTATCTCAAAAAATTGATATATTATTGAACATTTTGAGTTCCATGAACTGAATGTATAGATTTATTTTACGATGTAGTGGAGTTTTTTTTTGAATGAACGTGTCACCTTTGGTTACACCTATTTTCTATTATTATTTTTGATGTAAATTTTTCATTCATTTATCTATTTTCATTTCATGGATCATGTGATATTGAATAAAATTTATCATATTCCCAGGATTGATGATTATTTAGTTCGACTAAATTATACCAGGTGGTTTTCAAAGATCTATTTATGGATACCATATCATCATATGCGAGTTATGGATGAGGATATTATGAAGACTACTTTCCATTCATAACAATGGAATTAAGAGTTCATTGAGATATTTTTAATGGTGAAAATTTATCTAGATGTCTTCATGGGGTTTCAAAATAATGTGTTTATAGTCTACTTGTTTATTTTCATTGTTGTCCTCATCGATGAAATCCTTTTGTACTCTATGTCTAAATAGGATCCTAAAGATAAAATTCATTACATTTTTTGGGTTATTCATCATTGGAATCTATTCAATATGTTCCCAATGTGTAAATTATTTGCATGTGAATTTAATTTCATGGATAATGTGGTATCCAGTTAAGGTGATGATGTGGATTCATTCAAGATAGATGTGTTTGGGTCATTGGAATATTCTATGAAGGTGGAAGAGGTGACTATTTTCCCAAGTAATACAGGCTAATACATAAGGTTTATAAATGATTTATCCCTAGTTTATACTCCTTAGATAGCGTTGACCATAACAAACCAGACATTCTTCTGTAATGACTTTAGTCAGGAAAATTTTATGTACCTAAAGGAGATGTTTTATCATGCTTCATTTCACTGTTCTTCATTAAAGTTATTTCATATTGAGGACTTCTATAATTCATTTTAATATTTTCATTTGTTTTATTTCTAAAGTAGAGGATATTGGTTGTTTCTAATTATTATCATCAGATACATCCCCATGACCATAACTATTCCATAGAAAATCTTATGTCTGTGGAGAAATTTACTCTTTGAAGTCATGGTGACATAACAATATTGATGTGGGTTTTTTAGTTTATAAATGACCAAAATATCCAATGTTATGACATCTCCCAATGTGACTGGAATGTGTATTAGTGTTGGTAAAAATTTTTACAATAATAAGACATTGATATTTCATATATTCTCGAACTGGGGAATGTTGTAGTATATGTAATAAGTAGGTTTTCATATAGTGATTTCATGAGTGAATATCAGGATTCTTGGAATGTTATGAAAAAAATCTCAATGTTGAATCTTCATTTAATAGTGTGTTTAAGAGGAATTTTTTTTTCATATGATGGTTTTTTTATCACTGGTGTAATATGTCGTGGAGTCTCAGTTGTGGTATTCTGATGTTGAGGTCGATAGATACTAACTTGTTTTTGGTAAATTATATAATGGTTGTTCGGAGGATGGAAAATACCAGGAAATTTTTAAGGGTACACATTTATTTCATTAGTGATGCATGAGATGAAACTATGAGATTTTCATTGTTTTATTATTTAGGTAAATCTTGTATTTAAAAATATATATCAAAATTTGAGAGGTCCATTTTGTTCTCTTTGGTTAAATCATGAATTTTCTAATTTTGTTTCCGGATTTTTTCCAACCAAAGTGTAAAGTCCATGCACCATGTTCACTATGATTTTCTCCAAATATTAAATATTCCCTAGAGGGAGTGGGAGGATATATTATTGGAATTTATTTGTTTCACCTCAATATTAGGATGTTTATAATGATATTTGAGTTATAATATATCATTTAATTAAATCATCCAACTTTTTAATGATTAGGACGTCTATCTCAACAGAGGATTTTCCAATGACCTATCGAGAGGAGGTGGTGAAATATATGTAATCCCTAGGCATGTAATATTAGTTTAGGATCCTAATTTTACCTCTATGGTGTAGAGAGGTTTCCAAAATTATTTTGGTTATCATTTATTCCATATAAATTATTTTCATCCATAGAAATATGGTTAGATAGTGTAGACTATCCAGACTATTGAATAACTGTTGTGCTATTTTTTCCCTAATATTATTGGAACACGGATGAGTCACCAATGCATGGTTGAGTTTATTTATAAAAATATTTTCCACTCCACCATTGTTGTTGAGGTATAATAAGAATTTTACAACCATCAAATTCATTCTATGTTTTTCTGACTTTGGTAATTGATGGAGAAATCCTCATGCTGAAACTCGTATAGAATATGATATAGATAACTTAGGTAATTTTTTAGAAGATTAATGTAGGACATGATTTTTAAAATTCATATGCCAATCTTAGTAGCATCCCTATAGAGTATTACATTCATGATCATGTTTTCCATAAGGTGAATCCTGGTTTTGGGTAGTAAAAGATTGATCATTAGATTTATCTTTCTCCCCAGTTTTCTGGGAATTTTAAGGTGTTAGGTCATGTTGGATTAATGATGTATTAGATATCACTTCACCCATAGATGATCTGGATAAGTGATGTTTTTAATTTGTAACAACTCCATCGTTATCAACGTGATGTCTCTCATGTCATCAACTGGGGTGAAAAAGATATAGATAATGATGTTACCTTCAAGGAGAGGCCCATAGATATCTATGACAATATGAAGAAGGTGTTTCATGGGAATGGTTTTCTATTGGATTACATCATGTACAAAAATAATGGAATGGATGATATTACCTAGGATCATGAGATCACAGATACGTTCTCAAAACCCCAATCTCAATTAAATTTACCTATGATGGTTTTTTATCATTGGTTTAATTGGTGGTGGAGTCTCAGTTGTGGTATTCTGAGGTTGAGATCTATAGATACCAATATGTTTTTGTTAAATTCTATAATGTTTGTTTAGAGGATGGAAAATACCAGGTCATTTACCGGGGTACTCTTTCATTTCATTAGTGATGCATGAAATAAAACTATGATGTTTTCATTATTTTATTTATTAGGTAAATCGTTTATTGAAAAATATATATCAAAATTTCAGAGGTATATTTTGGTGTCTTGGGTTAAATCATGAATTTTTAAATTTGTTTTATGATTTTTTTCCAACCAGAGTGTTAATTCCATGCACCATGTTCACTATGATTTTCTCCAACTATTAAATATTAACTAGAGGGAGTGGGAGGATATGTTATTGGAATTTATTTTATTCACAACGATATTAGGATGTTTATAATGAAATATGACTTATAGTATATCATTTAATGAAATCATCCAACTTTTTAACGATTAAGATGTCTATCACATTAGAGGTTTTTCCAATGAACTATCAAGAGGAGGTGGTAAAATACATGTATTCCCTAGGTTAGTAATATTAGTTGGAGATCCTCATTTTACCTCTACGGTGTGGAGAGGTTTCCCACATTATTTTTGTTATCATTTATTCCATAAAAATTATTTTCATCCATAGAAATATGGTTAGATAGAGCAGACCATCTAGACTGTTGAAGAAATGGTGTGCTATTGTTTCCCTAATATTATTGGAAAGTGGATGAGTCACCAATGTGTGGTTTAGTTTTTTTATAAAAATAGTTTCCACTCCACCATTGTTTTAGAGGTATTTTAACAATTTTACAACCATCAGATTCATTCTTTGTTTGTCTGACTTTGGTAATAGATGGAGACATCCTCATGCTGAAACTCTTATAGAATATAATAGAGGTGGATCAGGTAATTTTTTAAAGGATGAATGTAGGGAATGATTGTTAGTATTCATATGTTGATCATAGTAGGATACCTCTAGAGTATGACACTGGAGATCATGTTTTCCATAAGGTGAATCCTTGTTGTGGGTAGTGAAGGATTGATCTTGATATTTATCTTTCTCCCTAGTTTAATTGGAATTTCAAGGTGTTAGGTTATGTTGGATTATTGGTGTATTTGATATCACTTCACCCATAGATGATCCGAATATATTGTGTTTTTAATTTGTAACAAATCCATATTTATCAACGTGATATATCTCATGTCATCAAATGGGTTGATAACGATGTCGATACCGATACTACCATCGAGGTGAGGCACATAGAGATCTATGACTACATGAAGAAGGTGTTTCATGGGAATGGTTTTCCGTTGGATTATATCTTGTACCAAAATAATGGAATGGATGAGAGTACCTAGGATCATGAGCTCACAGATATGTTCTCACGACCCCAATATCAATTAAATTTACCTATTATCTTGTGATACTATTATTTATTGGATGTCTACCCTTTTTGTTATTATATTTTTTCTAATTATTTATTGTTGTTTTTTCATTAATTTTAAAGGTATCACCATAGAGAGAGTGTGTAGGATAATGTTTTTATGGATTCATGTTCATTCCCATGTTTCCTCTAAGTTTGGTGGTTAATCTTTTGAGAAGGTGGTAACATTGAGTGGTATCTCACTAGTTGATGTTCAGATAACCCCTTCTAATTTCATCACTTATTTTGCTTTTCTATTATTGAGGTTTTGAATTATATGAGGGTTATGGAATTTGAGGCCTTTTATTCATGTAGATAGACCTATTTCATGTTTTTTAGACTCATGATCCTCGTAGGTGTCTTGGATGTATCATAAAGGTGTTGGCTGTTGAAAATGATTATATTGGGAAATAACACATAATCTATTATTTACATGCCATGTATGCGTGTTAAAATGATTTTAAGGTAGGTTCATAGTACATTAGTTGACTTTTATTAATTATAAATTTATATCCAAGATTAAATTCTTTTTCAGTGAAAACCAAACCCAAAAAATTAATTGATGTGTAAATGTATTATACACCATGTAAATTCCTATTAGATTTCACCATCAAATGTTTAAACAACTTCTATTTTTTCAAAACTGTATGGCTCCAACACCTCTCTTTATCATTATTGGTTAATTTTTCCTCTATACATTAGAATTTATATATCCATTCATCTGTGGATCGATTCATGGAATCCATTTTTGATCAATGGAGAACTTTTGGGATCCATGGTGAATTCTTCTCTCATTTTCTAGAATTTTCTCCCAATTTGATCTCATTTTCTACGATATCTTTTCATTGGGTTGTGTATTTTAAAATCCATTAGTTATAATATGGTTTATCATGGTAGATTATTATATGTTTTTTCTACAAAATCGTTGTATGCATTAATCTCTTATAGTGGAGGTTATCAGAGATCTGCGATGTGTTCTAATCTTGTGTAAAGAACGTTGATGTCTTTTGAGGTGGTATTTGTTACATAAACATTATTTTCATAAAATAATTAATTGATAATTATTTATCCATTTTCATGTAAATTCAATTGGATTTGTAACACCCCAAGCTTCCACGGTACGTTTCCCTTCGAATAATGCAATGGTGTGCATTGTATGCAACTTCGAGATTCTAACACACCACAACCAATCAAACTCACCGTTATGAATAGTAATAGATAATTTTTAAAATTATAGAAATTTTATCTCTCAAAATGGACTTCATTTTTGGATTTGGAGTATCTAATTTAGCCTAAGGTGAAATTTTGGTACTTTTCGGATAACTTTAATATATTGATGAATAGTGAAAATTACTAACTTTTAATTAAAATCAAATTTTTTAATCAAAATAATTAATAGTCATAAATTATGAATTTGAGTGGTTTTAAATTATAATTAGAATATATTTTTACCTTTTATCCAATGGTGTTCATTAGAATTAATTTCACATTAAAATTTGACATAAACAATTGTCAATCTTTTGATATATATTGTTTCTTAAAAATATGCTATTTGTTGTGACAGCGGGATTTAATTATTAAATTAATTAATGAAAATTTTATGTTTGGAATTTTGTAAAATAGAAATAATTTTTTAATTTGTAATATCAATTATAGCCTAGGGTGAAATTTTGTCATTGTTCTGAAAAACATCAATTTTTGATGAATAGTGAAACTACTAAGTGGTAGTTAAAAAACTGAATTTTTCATAAAACATAATTTTACCACTTCTGTGATTGGAATTTCGATAATCCAAGAGACACGATTAATATCAAGAAATAAAATGTGTTTCAATGAGATGAAAATAACTTTTGGTGAATAGTAACTTTTTACTTTTATTTACCACAGTTAAAATTAAATTGGGTAATTAAGGGTAAAAATGTAATTAATATTACCATAACACATGACCTAATTCTATTGGATAGGTGTATCTGGACCCAAAAAAAACTTAGGAATAAAATATTATCATTTAGGTCCATTTGGATTAGATTAGGACATTTATTATTATTTAATTCAAAGAAGAGTTAAAAGAGTTAAAATCAATGTTTATTCAGTAAAAAAAATTTAGAATAGGGTTATACATAAGATAATTTCGATTTTAAATATTCATTAGAAAGATAATAAGATTTAATACATAATGATAATTTATTTATAATTTTTATACATTAAATAATTTAATATATTTATGACGCAATGATAATGCAGTAATTACCCTGATAGTGACAAATTAATCTAATTGATATTATAAATACCCAAATAAATATAATTTAAGACTTTTAACGAATTAAACTAATTTTCTAGGATAATATGACATATTAGAATTGATTTAATGGACTTTTTGTGAAGTAATCGTTCTTTTATTAGTTCCACAAAAATCAAATATTGAATAGTGTCAAAATTGACATAATAGAGTTTTTAAAACAAATATTATATTATTAATTGATATTAAATACCTAAAAATCTAAGGTTTGGCCAAGAGACTTATATAATGATAGGTATATCATTAATGGACCACTTGGGGGTATCTTGGTAGTATATCATATTTTTATTAACTATATAATATAAAAATACCAAGTGACATGGTAAATGCCAAACTAATTAACTAAGATATAAAACTAAATGATGAGGTTAATTTAGTGACCCAAACCTGTCTAAATTTTATTGGTTCAATGGTTTTCGACCTATACCAACCTTAACCTTTGAATAATCAACATTGGAGCCATTATAAACCGAATATGAATTTATTATAAATTAATATTTTAAGCATTTCCAAAGGTGCCCCTCACCCCTCTTATAAAGGGGCACTCCTCCTTCTCATTTCATCACACCTTCAAATCCTTTTGGTTCGGCCAAAACCTGCCCAAATACTCTCTCAACATCCCTCAATACATCCTATAGGCCTTAGTTTGATCAGAAATCCAACCTATGGAGACCTTTTGATCAAATCAAAGGGAAGAACCTGAAGAAGAGGTAATGTTTTCACCACCCCTTTTCAAGTTCCTTTCTTCTTCCACTTCGTCTTTATTTGTTATTACCATTATAAAATAATAAATCAAGTATCTTATATATACTGTGATGTTACTATAAATATGGTACAACCATATTCAGTATTCTATCCACCCTTTGAATAACAAGTCACCATACGTGCGTACGTACAACTTACCATGTCCACGTCATGGTGTAATTGCTATTCAATATATTATTATTTGGGTGGGTATAATAATGATGGGTAACTCATGAAAATAAAAAATATAACATGATAATTATTATGTATATATGATATAACATCCAATTATATATTAATTTAATATCAAAAGAATGATATTGTCGCTCGTGCGTACGTACGGACTACCGTCTCCACGAACACGATGAGATTCATTCTCTATCGTATCCATTCAAGTATAATTATCATTTGATGATTTAAAAATAATTTTTAAGGACTCGATATTATTCTGGATATGAATATGATACTACCTATCAAGGAAAAACTTGTCTTACATAACAAAACATATAAAAGAAAATGAGTAAGTTAACACCTGAAACAACGATAATTCTACGATATTATTCACAAAGTAATGTTAAAAGATCATATATGATATCATATTAATGTATATTATTCATGAATAATTTAATAACAATTATTTCAACATTATACAGGAGGTTAACCTACCCCCAACCACGGAAAAGTACAAGGTAAGGGATTTTCTTATCTCACTTTCAATTCCGTGAGATTTCCATTATTCTCCACTAATTTATTGAAAGTGGTATATTGTGTACTGCCATTTGATATATATTATCATTTTTCTCTTTATATTCATGTTATTCTGTAAATAATTTGGGGGTTATTAACTTTTTTTTATATGAATCAGTTGATTACAACATGGTAAGGGTTTATTTCAAAATCTCTTCATTATCAGAGGTTGTTTATACGTAATAATCAACTAGGATCTCTTTTTCATCCACATCCATATTTCTTAAAATTGTATTTCAAAATATTTTTACTATTTACAAGAATATGGGTTAAAGTCATTTATACCCTTTTTTGACTTTTTATACGTGGTTTATAAAGGAATCGTTCCGTCGTTTTCCAAACAAGGTGCTTTTTTACCTTTTCGACAGAATTAAGGTACGAATGTTTTATTTAACTTATATGGCGGGTGCAGCTATTTTCCACCGTTATAAAATCATCGCAGCATCCCTTACAAGATTATAAGAATATTTTAAAAGAAAATGTTTTATTTCATAAATATATGACTCTAAAATTATTTCAAAATAGAAAGAGATATTTCTCTAAAAAGAGTTTTGATTTCATCTATGTCAACATCCTTTGATGGATTTTATGCTTATTTGAAGTTGATTTATTGTGATACAAAACATCTATATTGTATTTAAGGTTTTGTGATATGTTTGACTGTGGATGTGCTATTTCTATACCGTTCATAGTTTATGGTGAAAATATTGACATTTCGTATGTTATTCTTAATATGAATGTTTATGTTATGTTTAAACCTTTTCATATGGGAATGCATTGGACTTAATATGTGATGGGTGGAGCCCGCTATAGCTCTTTGATGCATCGGTAGGTCTCATGAGACAAAATAGTGTCTTGGCACAAGGCCTTGGCAAAAACTTATTTGTAGTCTTGGAACGAGGCCTTGGCTATGTGGTTATGATAGTCTGGAATTATGCATTCCATCATTATGAAAGTGGTAATTGATATTGCATGTGATTATTCGATGAGTACAATATCCATGTGAATAAGTAAATGGCATTATTTCATTTTATTTTTTCCATACTATGTTGAAATTCAAGTTTAAAAGGCTTTTGTTTTATGTTATGCATTGCCTTAAATGTTTATTCTTATTTATGAAAGATTCCGCTGTATTGTTATCCTTACCGGGCATTTGAGCTCACCCCTTTTCTATGTTTTAGTTTTTCCAGGATGTGAAGAAGTAATTTATGAATGACCTGCAGGGATAGTATGTGGGGATATGAGTGTGGGTTATGGAGACTATGTTGTTGTAGTAGTTTTTCACTTTATGATGTAATGTAAAACATTAGGAATATATCTAATGTTTCCAAGGCTACTAAACCAATCGGTCTTTCGAGATTTGATCTTTCTTGTGATCATGCCAATGTTATGTAATAATGCACCGACTCTTGGTAACTGGGTTCAGGGTGATACAGTTGGTATCAGAGGAAGTTTAGTAAAATCCTTGGAAGCTAGATTTAGATAAACTCTGATTAGAGCACGTAGACCTAAGATGAACTTTTTGGATTAGTATGGAAGAACTTCCTAGAATTTTGGTATTGTAGAGATTTTGTGAGTTTTCCGAGCAATACATCAATGTCTAGATACGAGCAGTTAGAGGTGGCTATGGCACAAATGTACCTAGGGGTAAAACCCGAAAACACCGCTTTGAGCTAGACTCGAACGGGAACTGGTGCACGACAACGGGCCTTGCTGCACTCTTGGTTACGACACTCCCGGGTGATATGCTTAGTATAATTTACATTTTCTTTACAACCCGATTTAATGTATTATATATATAAGATGAGAGTAAATGACCTTGGTTAATCCTAATGTGTTTCAAATTAAGAATATGGTGACATGTTAATCTCTAAATGATTGTATGACTACTATTACTCACATAATGCTTTCTAGTTTTAGTCAATGGATGGATTCCAAGGATGTCATAGTGACTTTGAGAATGATGTACATGGTGGGAATGGTGGTGGAAATGAGTAAAAAAATGGAATGTTTATAGGAGTAAAAAATATCGTCTTTATGCCAAATTAATTTTACAAAAATATGATAAAAATTATATATATTAACCAATTACCGGACTCAACAAAGAAGAGAAAGGTGATGAAAGGTAAGAGCTCCAGTAGTGGAGACCATGAAGAAAGAAATCCTCAATTTCCATCATGCAAGAAATGTGGAAGGAGACACCCATGAATGTGTCTCAATGTGACAAAGAAATTCTTTACGTGCTGGAAGGAAAGACATAAAGTGAATAATTGCCGAAGAAAAATGAAGAGTACTATGGAAGAAGATAAAAATGGTCCCAAGAATTCATTTACAGTCATTTGCCGTAAATGTAGGGGACCTGACCATTACTCGAGTGAATTTCCTATTCTATAGGATATTTTCTTGTTTAGAGAAGAAGCTATGTGGAAAGAAATGGTTGGATAAATGTCTAAAAATTATTAGTGATCCTTGTTGAAGGGTTTACTTTGGAATAATTTTCGCTTTTATTTTTAAACCTATCATTTGCCATATTATATTGATATTTATGGATGAATTATCTTTTCTATTGTGGATATAGCTATAAATAACCATTTGGTTTTATATGATCATTGGGTTTGAGGCAATTAAAAATTATTATAATTTGGGATGATAATGCAAGGTATGTGATAACATTTGTGGTTAAATTATGTTAAGGTTATTTTGAGGAATTTATCTCATTTTGGTAATGTTATAAAATATACTTTTTGAAAAAGGACAACACGTAGACCGTGTGACAACCTGTCGCGTCGGACAAAGCCCTGGGAATCGAACCCACAACCAAAGTTCGATTGGGATTTATCGCCAACTAGTGGACTACGTGAAGTCTCTGGTTAGTGTGACTATTATTTTTAGTTAAATTATTTTATTGATAAATAATAATTTGATTTGGGATCTTATGTCTTATCAAATGAATACCCTTAGTATTGGGAAATGATTTGGTGATTAAGTGATAAATGTTATTTTGGAAGTTGTTCGTTTTGGTGTGAACACTTCATGCCCAAGGAAAATAGAATAGTATGGGATTTCATTTGAGTAGTAATGCTGGATTTTTATCTTTTTTTTGTGTATTTATAATGATTTGGGTTATTAATTGAAATGATTAGGTTATTTAATTTTAAGTATGTGACTTTAAGAGTAATTAATGTCATTTGGAGATAAAATTTAACGTGGAAGACTACATTATTAATAAGTTTTGGTTTTCAATATTAGTTTTGATTATATTGAAGGATTTTAAGGACAATTGATTATTGAATGGTATTTATTTATCTTTTTGGTATTGTTGGTTTAATTTTGGAAATTAATATTAGTGTTTATTTCTCTCAAGGAATACCCTTTTGGAGGATCATTAGATCTTGTATTAACCATTTTGGTTTTGATTAATCTCCAAAGATAATGTAAATATATAGTTCATCCTACATGGATCATGTGATTCTATAGAAGTTTATTCTAGCTCTTCCAGTGTGACCAAGTCTTCTTGAATACTTATCATTAAAAAAATGAGTTAGTGGTGGAAATTTATTAAAGAATGAAACTCTACTTAAAATGTAAGTATATATCTTTATATTCTTAGTCAATATCATAAACTAATTCCTCGTCCTTATTTAATGTAACTTAAAACAAAAAAATGTTGTCCGTTTACTTTCCTACTAGGAGACTAATGGTCGTTTGTCCCAACACAAGTTTGTGGTTTTCTTATTGTTAACCTTCTCCTGATCCCGATTTCAACCCCTCTCCATCAGAACATAAAACTTAGTTTATCATCCATATCCATGTTTTCCTACATGGAATCCGAGTATGGGTTATCTTGGATGATCATTATACCTCTCTTTCTTTCTTTTAAAGTGATAGTTTTATTGACTATTTTTTCGATGTGGGACATTCCATTATATTCCCAAGCACAATTTTAAAAATTGTGAGGACACAATTTGTTGAAGGAGGGGAGAATGTAACACCCCATGCTTCCACGGTACGTTTCCCTTCGAATAATGCAATGGCGTGAATTGTACGCAACTTCGAGATTCTAACACACCACAACCAATCAAACCAGTTGTTTGGAATAGTAATAACTTCTTTTTAAAAATATAGAAATTTTATATCTCAAAATGGACTTCATTTTTGGATTTGGAGTATCGAATTTTTCCTAAGTTGAAATTTTGGTACTTTTCGGATAACTTTAATATTTTGATGTATAGTGAAAATTACTAAATTTTAAATAAAAACAAATTTTTTAATCTAAATAATTAATTGTGATAAATTATGAATTTGAGTGGTTTTAAAGTATAATTAGAATATATTTTTACCTTTTTATCCAATGGTGTTCATAAGAAATAATTTTACATTAAAATTGGACATAAACAATTGTCAATCTTTTGATATATATTGTTTCTTAAAAACACGCTATTTGTTGTGACAGTGGGAATTAACTATAAAATTAATTAATGAAACTTTTATGTTTGTAATTCTGTAAAATAGACATCATTTTTTAATTCGGAATATCAATTATAGCCTAGGGTAAAATTTTGGCATTGTTCTGAAAAACATCAATTTTTGATGAATAATGAAACTACTAAGTGGGAGTTAAAAAACTGAATCTTTCATAAAACATAATTTTACCGCTTCTGTGATTGGAATTTCGAAAAACCGAGAGACACAGTTAATATCATGGAGTAAAATTTGGTTCAATGGGATGAATTATTTTGGTGAATCGTAACATTTTACTTTTATTTACCACGGTTAAAAGTAAATAGGGTAATTAAGGGTAAAAATGATATTAATATTACCATAACACGTGTCCTAATTCTATTGGACAAGTGTATCTCGACCAAAAACAACCTTAGGAATAAAATATTATCATTTAGGTCCACTTGGATTAGATTAGTACAATTATCATTATTTAATTCAAAGAATAGTTAAAAGAGTTAAAATCAAAGTTTATTTACTAAAAAATTGTAATATAAGGTTAAACATAAGATAAATTCTATTGTAAATATTCATTAGAAATATCATAATATTTCCTACATAATGATTATTTATTTATAATTTTTAGACATTAAATATTTTAATATATTTATGACACAATGATGATGCAGTAATTACCATAATAGTTAAAAATTAAGCTAATTGATATTATAAATATCCAAATAAATATAATTTAAGACTTTTAATGAATTAAACTAATTTTCTAGAATAATATGACATATTAGGATTGATTTAATGGAGTTTTTTCGATGTAATCATTCTGTTATGATTTTTACAAAAATCAACTATTGAATAGTGTCAAAATTGACATAAAAGAGTTTTTAAAACAAATATTATATTATTAAGTGATATTAAATTCCTAAAAATATAAGGTTCAGCCAAGAGACTTATATCATGATAGGTATATCATTAATGGACCACTTTGGGGTCGCTTGGACGTATATAGTATGTTTATAAACTATATAATATAAAAATACAAAGTGACATGGTAAATGTCAAACTAATTAACCAAGAGTTAAAACTAAACGATAAGGTTAATATAGTGGCCCAAACCTGTCTAAATTCTATTGGTTGAATGGTTTTCGACCTAGCCCCACCTTGACCTTTTAATAATCAACTTTTGAGCCATTAGAAATCGAATATGAATTTATTATAAATTAATATTTTTATCTTTTCCAAAGGTGCCCCTCACCCCTCTTATAAAAGGGCACTCCTCTTTCTCATTTCATCACACCTTCAAAGCCTTTTGGTTCGGCCAAACCCTCACCAACAACTCTCTCAACTTCCCTCTCTACATCCTAGAGGCCTTAGTTTGATCAGAAAGACAACTTAAGGAGCCCTTTTGATCAAATAAAAAGGAAGAACCCGAAGAAGAGGTAATGTTTTCACCACCCCTTTTCAAGTTCCTTTCATCTTCCACTTCTTATTTATTTGTTATTAACATTCTAAAATAATAACTCCAGTATCTTATATATAATGTGATGTTATTATAAATATGGTACAACCATATTCAGTATTCTATCCACCCTTTGAATAACAAGTCACCATACGTGTGTACGTACGACTTACCGTCTCCACATCGTGGTGTAATTGTTATTAAATATATTATTATTTGGGTGGGTATAATAATGATGTGAAACTCATGAAAATAATAAATATAACATGATAATTATTATGTATAAATGATATACCATCCAATTATATATTATTTTAATATCAAAAGAATGATATTGTCACTCGTGCGTACGTACGAACTACCGTCTCCACGAACGCGATGAGATTCATTCTCTATCATATCCATTCAAGTATAATTATCATTTGATGATTTAAAAATAATTTTTAAGTACTTTATATCATTCTGGATATGAATGTGATACAACCTATCCATGAAAAACATGTCTTACGTAACAAAACATATAAAAGAAAATGAGTATGTTAACACCTGAAACGACGATAATTCTACGATATTATTATCAAATCAATGTTAAAAGATCTTATATGATATCATATTAATGTATATGAATCATGAATAATTTAATAACCATAATTTCAACATTATACAGAAGGTTAACCTACCCCCAACCAAGGAAAATTACAAGGTAAGGGATTTTCTTATCTCACTTTCAATTCCTTGAGATTTACATTGTTCTCCACTAATTTATTGAAAGTGGTATATTGTGTACTGACATTTGATATATATTATCATTATTCTATTTATACTCATGTTATTCTGTAAATAATTTGGTGGTTATTAACTTTTGGTCATACGAATCAGTTGATTACAACGTGGTAAGGGTTTATTTCACAATCTCTTCATTATCCGAGGTTGTTTATACGTAATAATCTATTGTGATCTCTTTATCATCCCCTTCCATGTTTCTTAAAAATTTATTTCAAAACATTTTTAATATTTACAAGAATATGGGATAAAGTAATTTATACCCTTGTTTGAATTTTTATAAGTGGTTTATAATGGAATCCTTCCGTCGTTTTCCAAACAAGGTGCTTTCTATCCTTTTCGACAGAATTAAGGTAAGAATGTTTTTTTAACATATACGGAGGGTGCGGTTATTTTCCACCATTATAAAATCGGCGAAGCTTCCCTTACAAGCTTATAAGAATATTTTCAAAGGAAATGTTTTATTTCATTAATATATGACTCTTAAATGATTTCAAAATAGAAAGAGATATTTCTCTAAAAAGAGTTTTGATTTCATCTATGTCAACATCTTTTGATTGATTTTACGCTTATGGGAAGTTGATTTATTATGATACAAAAATTTAATATTGTATTGAAGGTTTTGTGATATTTTTGACTGTGAATGTTCTATTTTTATACCGTTCATAGTTTATGGTGGAAGTATTGACATTTCGTATGCTAGTTTTAATACGAATGTTTATGTTATGTTTAAACCTTTTCATATGGGAATGCATTGGACTTAATATGTGACGGGTGGAGCCCACTATAGCTCCTTTATGCATCGGTAGGTCTCATAAGACAAACTAGTGACTTGGCACAAGGCCCTGGAAAAATCATATTTGTAGTCTTGGCACGAGGCCTTGGCTATGTGGTTATGGTAGTCTAGCACTATGCATTCCGTCATTATGAATGTGGTAATTGATATTGCATGTTATTATTCGATTAGTACAATATCTATGTGAATAAGTAAATGGAATTATTTCATTTTATTTTTTCCATAATATGTTTATGTTCAAGTTTAAAAGGCTTTTGTTTTATGTTATACATTGCCTTAAATGTTTATTCTTATTTATTAAAGTTTCTGCTATATTGTTATCCTTACTGGGAATTTGAGATGACCCCTTTTCTATGTTTTATTTTTCCCAGGATGTGAAGAAGTAATTTATGAATGACCTGCAGGGATAGTATGTGGGGATATGAGTGTGGGATATGGAGGCTATGTTGTTGTAGTAGTTTTTCACTTTATGATGTAATGTAAAACTTTATAAATATATCTAGTGTTTCCAAGGCAACTAAACCAATCGGTGTTCTGAGATTTGATATTTCTTGTGATCATGGAAATGTTATGTAATAATGCACCGACTCTAGTTAACTGGGGTCGGGGCGTTGCAGGATTGATAATTAGTGATCCAAATTAAATAAATTGGTTTGCAGTCACATGTTTATGATGTTTTCGATTTATAATGATAGCAGTCTATATGATGATTTTCTAGATAGTGATGTAGCGATGTTGTATGATATCAAAACATGTTCTTGTCATTAGAGTAGGAAGTTGGAATAGATAAATAATTTACATATATAATTTATTGATAATTAATTTTCATATGGTAGATTAATGTATTGAATTCATTATAATACAGCGGTTAATGTAATTTGATGATAATAAAATTGATGCAATTCATAAGTACAATTGAAATTTATCATAATTATTATTAATTGAATTGATAAATGATTTTAATAAATTTATTCTTAATTATAATAAATATAAAGGGGTTATGAGTAATAATGGTTGAATTCATGAATACATGTTTAAATTAATTGTGTAATTAATTTAATATCTTTTTATAGATTGTAAAATTCAGTTTCCCTTACTCGGATATTTTAAATAATGATTTTGTTAATTCAAGATGTTAAAAAATAGTTATGTTATAATGATTATTTTCATGGGATTAGGTTTCTAATTTTCATGGAAATTTTGGATTCCCCATTTTGGATCCATGAGACCATGTTTTGAAGAGAAAAATGAATTCTTGGTTTGGAGGTCCCTATTACCCTATTGATTGTTGTTTTGTTCCTGCTTCTTTTATAGTGTTTTCTAGATAAAAGCCTTGTGATATTTTCATTATACCACTGATCCTTTTATTGATGATATGGGGTGACGAGGTTTGAATTTACTTTGATCCTTGTATGTCGGGGAATAGGATGGGTGAGGAAATATGTGGGAAGGGAATCATAATAATGGGGAAACAATTGATTCCAATGATTAAAATATGAATTGGTATGTGCATGTGGGTATCATTGATAGAACAAGGGATTAAAAAATAATTAAATTTGGAAATTATTTTGGGTGATAACCTGAGAGAAGATATGATCCTTGATCAAACATTTTAATGGTCTATTGTTGGGTTACTTGTTTTATTTGAATTCCTTTCCCTTTTAATGATGCATTTGGATGTTCATGTTTTCATGCATCCACTTGGTGTTTTCTTGAAAAAGTTTCCTAAAGTACATATATTATGTAATGATGTTAATTATTAAATGAATAATTGATAACCCATGGGGTTTTTTGATGATGTAATTAAAATAATTAAATGAATTTTTCCGGATAATCTATGGACTTAGTTTGGACAATGGTTGTAGAACGTGGAATTTACTCAGATGATTAATATAATATAATATAATGTAATGTAAAATAACTTCAATGGTTAATTAGTGTTTAATAAGTTAATTTACCCATGGAACATGATCATATTAACAAAATGAATTTAATATATATATATATAAATTATTGTTTTCTTATAGGATATTTTTCTTTGTGACTGTATATCTGGAGTCCAAGTGACATTATATACAGTTGACTCTATGTTAAGGTTATTCTCCATTGTGGTTGTGATATCTATTATATAATGTATATTCTATGGTTTCATACAATAACCCATACATATTAGCTATGTTAACATTCACTAAGCTGACACTAGGAGGGTTTTTTCCCATAAATCATTCCGGGATGATGTATAATTGACTACCCCCGATGCCCCATTATATTATCTTGGTAATTACATGTGATTTTGTGAATGAATGGAAATTTTACTATAATATTATTTAGAGGTTTTTTATATCATGTTGTTATCTCACTCACATGTATTAAAAGACATATTATCTAGAAGATTATTATAGGTATAACATATATAGGTTATGATGGTTTGAAGCGCTTACTTTGTGTATGAGTTGTAATGGTTTGAGATATAATTCCCAATGTTTGATATAATTCACATGAGCTGTGGTAGCTCTACGAAAATAATTGGTTACTATATATAGATATTTTTATTGGATAGTGTGGTTATTTGATGAATAAGGTGAATGTTGTTATACATTCAATGGAATCTTTAGGATCACTAACTTATAGAGAGGTATGCATTGGATGTTTGATGTTGGGAAAGTGCATAAATTAAGTGGAGAAGTTGGAGATGGGTACCCTTGATGATTGATTGTAAAATTATATACTATCATACATGAGATAAATTCTGATAGTTATAAAAGTAGATTATGGGACATATCATACCAATTTAGGAGATGATTTTCTTTTACAATTGTTTACTAGGTTGAAGAATTATTTATTTATCCAATTCAAGAGAGACTATGAGGATATTCCATTTGGGTATAAAATCATTATCTCACTAAATATATATAAACTATTTTCAGTTCATGTGGATAATAATGGAGATCAGGATGGATATTATTATCTCCTGGATTAGTAGGATCAATTTGGGATTGGTGGCGATCATCACATTTTCTATTGTTTTTTACTTTTAGTTTTTATTACATTATATTAGTACTATTTGAAATTCAATGTTTTCTCTAGGTATTTCATTATATATGTATTTTTTAGTATGTTTTGATACATTTATTCATCTTATCTCACTCATACACATGTTTCTATTTTATTTTAATACCTCGCATATGCTTGTTTTTTATAACATTGGTGCTAGTCGTCGTCATGGGTCCTACTATAGGTAATTATAGGGGTAGTCACAATCTCTCTTCCCTCATTGTTGTATCTTGTAGGGATGGGTTAAAGGCATAAATATTGAAATATACACTCGTTTTAAGGAATATATATGCATATTCATGATGAAATTCTTTACTTCCTTGATACTCCATCTTTCATATAGAATTTTATGTAGAGACTCAGGTTTTTGGCCATATCAGACTTTGGAATATTTTTACGAATGAATCCAGAGCTAGGTGCGAAGAGGGCGTGCGATTCCGAGGCCTGGTGTGCCTGAAATTAATTTTATAAAAATATTATGTATTTTTATACTATGCACATAGCTGGGGTGTGATATCTATTTAATGGTACAGAATGGGAATCTTAGGGAACAGTTGCGTCCAGAAAGTGCCATTTACACTAAGGGAGGTGTAAATTTTGCGGGCGCGGGCCTCCGGTGGAAAGCGCCACCTGGGGCGTTTTCATAAATAAGTGGAAGAGTCCATTTAAATGTGTTGGCTCGAATAACATCTGAACGGAGTCTCAGATCGCAAATCTGAGTCCACCGTTGCATTGAGAACGATGTGTTTACCCTAGAGTTTACATTATTTATGTCTGCATTGGGCATCGGGTGGAGGCGATTCTAGAGCCGGAGATGGGAGAGATTTTTATTTTAAAAAAAACCTCTCATCCCTCACCTCCCTCCCTCACACGCACGGTGAACCACACCCCTCCCCTCTCTATTCTTCACCGATTTGAGCTCCGGGTGACAGTTTTCTGCACCGATCGTCAGCGGATCTAGCTTCAAGGTGTCGCCGGCGTTGATCTGCACCTGAAGCTTCAACATTTCACCCGCGAGGTAGGATGTTTGAGTTGTAATTGTAGACCATATTTTTTCTGTGAATTTATTCGTTTTGATGTCGTCATAGGGAAGATCGTGACCTGAGGGTCGCGTCGGTGCATTCGGATCGTAAAACGGACCTCCGGGGTGCCCCCGACGGTCCCCAGAAGCTCCGCCTGCAGAGGCGTGGTGGCCGGCCACCCGGGGTGGCGGGGCGTCGGCCTAGCCGGAGGATCCATGAAGGCACCGGGCACTGCACGGATGAGGGCCGGTCCCGGCCGGTCGGACCTGCCAGTTTAGGCCGGTCCGACCTCTTTTTCATATACGGGGGTTTTTAAACCCCCGTTTCATCCAATCTGGGGGTCAAATTCGCGTGCCGTCTACAGAGACACGACCATGGGGATGAGGCGAACCCTCTTGTGTGTGTCTTAGGGTTTAAGGGTTTGGGATCATGGATCGAGAGTTAGAAACGCTATATAAAATACTAATATTTTATTATTTTACGACTTCGTGCTATTGTAACATCTACCCGGAGCGTCTGAATGACGTGCCGTTAATGGCGTTGAGACTCTGAAGGTACCGCATACTTTTTGAGATGGTTTCCATGTGTTGAGACTGAGAACAGGGTGTGGCCCCATGAGGCTGGGTTTTGGCGTTTGTGGGGAAACAGAGATTTCGCACCAGTAGTCCGATTTTGGCGGATGAATAGTCGATCATGTGTGTTTTTCTAGGAGGATCGCAATGGGGCGATCCGTCCGATGAGTTTCAGGATCGGGGTGTGGGCCCAACCCGGGCAGGCTCCGGTGAATAGTTCTGTTTCCACCTGGTATCCGTTTCAAACCTACGAGTAGTCGATTCCATGTGTTTTTCTTAGGGGATCATCGTGTTATGATCTGCTTGATGAGTTTTAGGATCGTTGTGTGGGCCACACCTAGGCTAGCTATGGTAAATAGTGATTTTTCAAAAGTAGTCCATTTCATGCGAGTATGCATCCTATCCTGCATGTTTTTCCATGTGGATCACGATGGTGGCCTCAGTATCTTCCTTGGAGGTGTACAGTGTGGCGTTGTGGCGGGTCGCTCAGGTTATCAATGTTTGGACCAACAGTGGTTGAGGGTACTCCCTTGGTTCATTCCTACGATAGTTTGTGCGGCATCACAACCCCAGTGTAGGCTTGTGATCCTCTCGATGGGATGTTTAATCTGTTAGAGTTGTGGTAACTCTCTGGTGGGTCGGAGTGGGATCCTCTAGCATCGCTACCCTAGATCGGGTTCTTGGTATCGCTGTGACTGTTTATCCATAGGCGATGATCCCCTATCAAGCTGGTTAACCCTATAGGGTTGTGGCATCACTAGGATTATGATCCCCTATGCGGTGGGACATACTGAGTAGGGTTGTGGCATCGTTGGTTATAAGATCCCCTACTCAGCATTAGGTGCATAGTTGGGTTGTAGTGTCATTGGTTATGAGATCCCCTACTCAGCGTGTGGTTTTGGTAGGGTTGAAACATCATCGGTTCGAACTCCTACATCGCGAGTTATACTAGTTAGGGTTATGGTATCATCGTGACCACCTTTATGTGGGATATGATCCTCTATTTGAGTGATGTGCATCAATCGAGCGCCAGATCGGGTTGTGGTATCCCCCAGCGGATCCATGGTGTGATCCCCTATCTGTGAGAACTACATATGCCATATCAGGTCATGGTATCCCCTAGAGAACCCTGGAAGAGGTCCCCTATCTTTGAGATCTTTGTCTAGCAGAGTCGGTTATGGTATCCCCTAGCAGACCCTAAGAGAGATCCCTTATCCGAGGAGTTTGGTGGTTTTTTTTTCATTGAGGATTCTTCATTGATGCTATCTGATGAGCGTTATATCTCTGTTGACAGTCTGAGAGGTTTGTGATATTCAGAATGGGGTGTATCACTCGGACAAGTGTCATATTGGATGCCAGTGATTATAGAGCGTGTTATCCTGGTTGTGAACCGTTTCTGGTGACGAGGTCGTACCTCGGGTTCCTTGGTGGGTGAGCAAGGTATACTTGGATTATTCAAGGTATATGTATGTGCATACACCTTACCTGAGCTGAGTAATTCTGTTTATCCAAGGATAGTCATGAGATAAAGTTTCTCTCTTGTCTAGGTTCTCTCTAGCTGGGGTGAGCAGACTATTTCCTTATAGTTGGTCTCTTTTGGTCTTGGGTTTTTTGGGGTCCCTATTTAGTATGTTTATACTCACCCCTGCATGGGATTTTCCTATACATGTTTGTGTCTTGTGTAGACTGCATACCTTTCGACGGAGTCCCAGGTGGACCCGGAGCAGGCAGAGTTGAGTGAGAGAGACTGACCGGGGTGTTTTCTAGTGCAGTGTTGAGGGAGCTTTCTGGTGGGTGTTTGTGGCTGTGTTCCCCTTCTTCAGAGCAGGTTGGACACGCTTTGTAGTTTTCTTTTGGTGGGCCCTGTTTTTCCCTTTTGTACTTTTGTTGTCGCACTCTGGTTTGGGATAGATTGTATACATGCATTTACTTTTCAATTTCCTATAACTTTGAACTGTTGCATGGAGGTGTTTGTGGGTGCGTGTATACAGGCACCTTAGGCTAATGCCTCCTATGTGTGTGATAGCCTACTCAGTGATGGACTCCAGCCCCTAGCCTATTGGAGGCAGGCATGGGGAGTCGCAACTCGAGCCCCGTTGGGTCGGGTCGTGAAATTTCATATGGTCGTGTTATAATAAAATATCACACTATTATTATTATATATTTTGAAGATACAACTTTTATTACCAAAAAAAATAAAAGTATGTGAGACGGTAATAAAAAACATACATGTTAAAATGATGAAGTTAAATAAAAAAATATACATTATTAATAGATGAAAATAAAATAAAAACTTTATTTGGGGAGTGAGTTATTACCATATATTATGGAATAATAATGGATGGATATATAAAATCAATATTGATATTTAAAAATAGAATCTAATAGGATTTTTTGCGTGATTCACAATAAATAATATTTGTAGAATCCAATCATTATATGTGATACAATAACAATAATGTATGTTTGATGATGATTCAATTTTAAATTTTAAAAGGGTTTTACAATGAGATTCTAGGAATGAACATGCATACCATAGTAAAATAATTCATTAAACAATATAATTTTCGAACATTAAAATACATATCAACACCAAAATAATTATTTTTTAATATTTATTATACCTCAATGACATAAATGATAAATTTCAAAAAAATACTTATTTATTTACATGAACGTAAATAAAATAAATACATAATTATTCATTCATCAAATAAAAATGTAACAATTTATAAATCTATTACTCGAAATGTATATTTTTTAATAAATATAATATTATCTATAGAAAGAAAAAAAGTAAAATATTTCTCAAATATAATAGAAAAGAAATATTTTTTTATAAAATACATATGTTTTTGGAATTCATGTTCTATACATACATGTATGTAATAAATATTTTATAATTATTTAGAGTGTATAAATGATATAATATATAGATGAATATTATTAAATAAAATTTAAAAAAATATTATATTAAATTAAAAATAATACTGTATTGAATCATTATCAAAACTAAAAGAATATATCCTTAGACAACAAAAAACCTAGTAAATAAAATTTTAAAAATACAATAAAATCAGGGCTCATGCGATGTCAGTCTAGCAGTGGCTAGGTATCCCTTAGGTGGTTAGTAGAAGAATAGTGGCCATCCATTGGGAACATGTAATCCACTATGTGCTATTTATTATCATTTGTTGAATTAAATACATAAATTATGTGAAATGATATCATATATAGTGAAACATTTTTTCCAATACATAGTTACATTTTCCCTCCCCCATCATTATTCCCCCTGCACCTCTCTATTAATAATAAACATAATGAATATTTTTTGTCATGTGAATATCATATTTAATGTGGGATCTATCCCATAATGAGTCCTTAGTGAACAAATCCAATCTAAGAAGTCATATCTAGCTATAAAACTACAATATATATGATTTAGGAGGTTTTGTTGATATTATAGAATATATTATATAATTTCCATGTATAATCATATGATTATTTTGCAAATTTTCAAAAGATAAAAATTTCATATAATGAAATAATATCAAATTACATATAATATAGTTTTTACTAAAATTGACGATATTATAGATTAAAAAAATATTTTTTTGATACGTGTAACAATTCTCCAAAATTTAACACTATTAGAGTCCCCAATATACATCACCTATGTTATACTCATTTTTATAACCATGGGAATGTAAACCGAAAAAATTGTTCTGCTCAAAATACCAAAATTTAAAATAAATTAATAAATGGTTTAATTGAAATAATGTTAGAAATGGGATATGGAGAAACATATTATTAAAAAATCAACAAGGTTTTTTGTTTTATAAAATTCCTGGTAGAGGATCATCCACTCTCAAATGAACAAAATTATAGCATGGAATACGAATGTGAGATTAGAATAAAACAATTGAATATGTGAATTATGTGCTATATTCATACAATAATAATTATTAAAAAACATCATAAAATATGAAATTATAAGATGATACAATGCTCACCTGAAAGACCATCATAGTGGACAGAGTAACATGTGGGATTTCATTGACTACCCAATCACATACAAATGGTTTTTAAGAGTCCCAATATGGATTGGGTTCACTCCCAATCCCCATTAGAATATTAGGAATAATACCATTGTGTATTTCATTTTAAAAATCTAGATAATTTCCTTCATAAACAGGGAATCATTGTAGAACAATATTCAACACAACTCATAATAGTACATTAACATCACAACCAAACCCACCAGGTCCAAGACGTAATTCCTTATGACATATTGTTCACATCCCTATATTAAATAGGCTTCCAACTAGTATTGTGGATGTGAGTAGGATACTATGGAGACTATTCCCTTTATATCTGGTCAAAGAACAATAATAAAAAATTAATAACTTCAAAATAATTTGGTTAAACTTATGGAAACCAAACAAAAAGAATACATGTCCAATATATTATAGCATCTCTCATAAGTATAAATCCAATCTAGGAAAAGTATGATAGATATTTAATTTAAATATGACCTATATGTCCTTATATTGTATTTCTTATCCTACCATCATTCCCTTTCTCATCATCTATGCAGTCCACCATAGCACCATTAGCCTTCGTTGGATCCCTTGTTAAATGTACACGCGCATTGAAATTCTTGAGAATGATATGAGTAAAATACTGATAATGGAACACAATATGATTCCTTAAAATAATGTTCTCGTTTATAAATATTTGTACCATAATAATAATAAATTCAAAACAAAAGCTGACATACAATCCAAAATTGTGTGGCCATTCACAAACCATTCCACCAAAAAACCCATATTCATACCTTATTTGGATATTAACCAGAATAATAATAAAGTGTAAGAATAATCCAGGACAATCCAAAATGATAATGAATCATGATTCACATCATCATGTTACCTTGAAATGTTTTTTAAACTAGGCATTATATATGTGATTTCCTATTAAAAATTTCAAAAGAAAAATTCTTTTTCATGAAAATATAATTTTTTTAGTCTTAGAATATTATTACAAAATATTTATTATATTTTTATTATCAATTAACAAAAATAATAAATTTAATTTAATGATATATATTAATATATATCATTTTTCGATAAATCCTATTCATACATATCAATTTAACAATTATATTATAACATATCACTTTTCATTTCTAAGATAGGTGGTGTGTGTCAATAATGTTTTTGAACAAAAAAAATTATTAATTGATAATGTATATTCTAAAATTTATCATTTTTATCAATTTGTTAGTAATTTATATCCTTATTATCCAATGCGGCTAATCTTATTTCCTAATTCCTTGGATGGATATATAAAGATAGGCACACCCATTGTACATTGAAAATTGAAATAAAATTATTCATACTTGTTCTAAATGTGGAAATTACACAATACATAAACTAATAAGCATGACAAAACCGAAGAGAATGAACTAGGTTTCACAATCATATATAAAAGAATAAAAAATTATTTTATATTAATAAATCAAAAAATATAAAAGAATACAATCAATTTATATGTTAATAATTTATAAACAATAATTATTGTGCATCATTTAGTTCAAATGTAAATATTTACATTGAGGGATACAAAATAAAATGTTACATCCTATTAATATTTTCAGGCACTTTTAAAAATATTGTTTTTTATGATTTTATTGGGTTCTAATTTGTGATTAGTCTTGTGAATGTTAATTATATTTTTTAATTCTTTTGGGTTATTCACGGTCGGTGAAGGTTTTTCCAAAATTGTGATCTATTCTATTGAAATAAATACAAACCAAGGCATCAAGGTATTTCATGTGTGGGTACTATTTGAAAAACCAAGACACCACCAATCAGAAACCATGAAACCCCACCTTCATCTGTGAATTTTTAAAGAACATGGTTTTTAGAACTAATCATGGATTCCTAGATAACCATGTACATATGATTTAATTATTCTTAAAATTATTTAAAAATTCTTGAATACAACTTTTTACATATTGATGGGCCCTACATTCACATATCATAATTTTAAAGGGTTATATGTCTCCCTAAAACACTTTATGAACCTCTAAAACACTTTATAGGCTTATAAAACAATAGAAAATAATTTATGATCACTTATATGAATGTGAATCTTATATTCCTAGTCTCTCATGATCTCATACTCTCTATTCCTTATGGTTTGCTAGATATCCTTTTTGTTGGATGAACAAATATAATTTTTTTAGATAATGAATTTTATTTGAATTCCATATCTATATTTCTGTTGTTCTTTATTGACAAATTCAATTGTGAACATATGGATTTGTGATTATGTGATCTATTACAGGTGGTTCCATTTTTGATTGTCTAACTGAATTAACCCTAAAATTATTTATATAAATTACATTTATTTAAATAGTTTTTTGGACATAAAAAATTGATTAAAATTGGAATTTTTATTTACAATGGCTTTAAATTAGGTATATCCCACAAATATAATTTATTGGTGTGTGTTTTTGGAATTTTATGGAAAATTATGAAATTTAATTTTGGAAGTCAACTTATAAAATTGAATTGTGAAATATTATTTCAATTTTTTTTGAATATGGATTATTATTTTTGATAAGAACTTGTTTTTTATCCTGATAAAGGAATAATTTGATTAAAACTCTGATTTGGGTTTTAAATAGGTATATCCATGATGAAATAGTGGAAATTAGATAATTCTTTTTTATGCAGATTGAAACCAATTTCCAATTATTTATTTTTGTATGATAACATGAAACAAAAGATAGAGACTTATTTATTATACATAAACACACTATGATTATAATTACCTAAAAAGGATTAATTATTAACAAATCTATTATAAACATATAGGCCTATATTATCCAAAGTGGTATATTGGATTGTCTTATTTGGTTTCTGTCAAAGCGACTTGTGTTCACATTTCCATTATCATTATATTAGTGTGTAATGATCCCATAACATGGAACTATCATAATTCTTCGTATATGACCATTTTTACATATTATGATTATTTTTATACATATTCCATTTTTTTATAAAGTTCCAATACACATTCTTGTTAATTTATATAATATATTTTATTTAAAATTTTTATTGTTACATTGTTGGAAATACTTCATCAATTGAAAAGTAATGGATTATTTGTTTTCATAATTAATTGTATCTACTCTGAAAATTTTAGAAAACATTGAATATGTATTTCATTAATTACTTTTTAATATAATTATGGAATCCATGGTGAGACCACACTAGGATTTTATCTCACATGTTACATATTCCCTTGGGAATTTTTTTGATTATCTTATTCTAGGTTTGATCATGGTAAAAGAACCACTTGGATGTGGTGGGTTTGGATCATTTGGATTGGAGGGTTGTTTATGTTGGTATACAGGTTGGTTATATTCATGTTTTATTATACATTTATGATGTAGTTTTCATTTGTTATTCATGTTTTACTTTTGGTACAGTTGACCCAATGGGGTATTCTTTTGAACATATAAACATGTATCATTTTATACTATAATTTTTGTTGTGAAATAGTTTACACCATTAACCTATACAATGCTAGGTGATAATCTAAAACCTCTATGGATCTGGAACACACATTAGGTGATGTTGGGTTTATCTTGGGAGTTATTGTACAAAGTTATCTAGGTTGGTTTGTGACGTAGAAATATATTTGATCATTTAAGAAATTTCTAATGATAATTTCAATAAATAAAAAACATATATTTTTCTATATTGTAGATTTAAATGAGTGGGATAATCTATAAAATAATTAAGTTTTTATGATGTTAATTATGGTTAAACCCATTTTATGCAGGTGTCATGTGCAATGAAGTAAGAAATAATAATTTTCTCATTATTTGGGTTGTATTAAAATCAAATAATTTTATGGGACACATAGGAATTTATTTTCAATATAAATTGACAACATAAATTATTTATGTCTTTATGTAATATATATATATATATAATATAACGAAAATACATGAGAATTAGTTTGAATAAATTTGATAAATATATTGAAAAGATGTAATTCATAATAAATTTTTGTGTTTTAAAGATCTATTTTTATTTTATAATTCACATTTTGCAAAAACCTATGTTATATAAAATAATAGTAATGTAAAGACCCATAAAATTCAAGGGAATTGTTTATCTTTGGGATTTTACAATAACGTAGTTTCTGAAGGCACCTGATTCTGAGACCCGGTGTGCCCGAAATCATATTCTAAAGTTTAGCTCAGGTACGTTCAGTGAACGAACGAGCGGGTTTTCCTAACATTTGAACCGGTGCTCGGAATCGAATTATGGGGGCACCGAAGGAATCACAGTGCCATTAATTGCTTAGAAACACCTTTTTCGATGTTGTGTTTGCTCGGGTGTGGTTTTTAAATTTTTGGGTTAAGTGAAGGATTAAAATAAAAGTGGTGCAACCAATTTTATTTTATTTTTTTTAACCTAAACTAAGTGGATGAAGTGGGACCCACAATATCCTACCCACTAGGTAGGATTTTTGTGAGGTGGGGCCCACACAATCCCCACCGTTTGTTTTCTTCCTAAACCCCATCCTTTAATAAGGTAACGCACCCGCACCCCTATTATGTGGAAGTCAACCCTTGCGTTTATCTGTTTAAGAAACGCCACTATTAATTGGGAGGATTCAACATTTCAATTAATTCAATTAATTGTTTGATTCATTTTTGATTTTAAAAATTCTTGGCTTGAGAAATAAAATAAGACAAACTCTTATTTTATTAGAGTGGTTGGGTTGTGAGAGGAATGGGAGAAAAATCTCTAAGCCTTGAAGTTCTTCTTTTACGTCAAAGAACGCAAAGAACGCGAACAACACACCACCGCCGACAAAGAATGCCAACCTCTGAGAACAGACGATGGTGATAGATGCCTTCCTTGGAAATCAATGACCCGACACATATCTTTTCATTCCTTCTTCCCACGTCAAAGGATGGGAGACACCGTTCCTCCCTGGACAATCTGCATCAATGTGTACAGAGCCTTCTTCCGCGACGATCAATTCCACGACGTCCCTTTCCGCAACAAACCTCGTTGGACGACTACGCTCAAGGTAGTGGGATTATTTCTTTTGGTTTCTATTTACATTCATCGCTGATTTATCGTCTTTTCTAGGCCGCCTATTATCGCAATAATGGGAGGAGGTCGGACCACACAAACAAGGCCTACCCTCCTCCCCCTTGGTTGTTTGGTTTTGTTGCGGCTTGTGTAAGGAGGCCCGGTGCCGTTACACCGCGCGGAAGCAATGAGTTTGGGTGAAGAAGCGCGGAGCCGTCGCGTCGTGCCGTTGAAGACGAACAAGTCGTGACACCGTTGTGCCGAGCTGGAGAACCACAAAGGAACCGCGGCCGGAGTGGGGCCATGTCGGAGGGGTGCGGCGGAGTAGGGAACGGCGGCCGGTTTCCGGGTGCCGGCGTCGGAGTAGAGGGACGGGACCGCCCGGGTCCCATGGCGGCAGTAGTCAGCCGGCCGGTGTTGGCCGGCCGGTCAGGGGGAAGTGTCGGGGGTCGTAACCCCCATCTGGCCAGCAGGAGAAACCCCCCACATGGGGGTTGTGGTTTCACAACGCATGGGGGTGGGGGGGGGGGGGGGGGCAGGTCGCGCCGTACCGCGCCCAAGCGGGACGGACCCTGGTCGGGTCGACCAAGTTTGGGCCGTCCCAGGGGGTATTGGGCCGGGTCAGACTTTTCCTGAACCCCCTATTTCCAGACTTCATTCTGCCTTTTTCCCATAACATGGGCTGCGGAACTCGGAATGACGCACCGTCAGCTGTGATGCGATCCTTGGATTGAGATGGTTGTTTTAGTATATTACACTAAATGTTTCTTAGTACTTTGGGTTCGGCCGGGTTGGTTCGAACACAAAACCAAAAGGGCCCTTAGAGCAGAAACGCTTATAACTTGAGCTCCGGATGTCTGATTGACGTTCCTTAAACTTCAATGGATTCCTCTTAATGAGACAGACCTTTTGGCTTACTCTGCTCATGGTTTGGATGTAGATGGAGTTTGGCATGGTTGGTTTTGACTTAAAAACAAACCGGGCCCCTCAGACAAAAAAGCCAAAAACTCTCAGACCGGGCGTCTGATTGACGCGTCATCTGTCACGTTGAGTTCCTATTAACGATACAAATCATTTGGGACACATAAAATCTAGACTACGTTTCAGCTGTTGTATTAGCCCCTCGGATCGTGGAGCGGATCCACCCGAACGAGCTTGCTGTGTGCCGGAACCCTAGAGCTGGCTGCGACTGCGATGACGATGACCATTGTGTTGAAATCCTCCGTGGATTCGACAACTACGACTATAACATTCAGCGATCTGACATGGATTAGTTCTACTGATCATGTGTGGGTCCAATCCTATGTGGGTCAGTTCTCAGCAGTCCTATGTGGGCCAGCACATGCCGATCCTGTGTGGGTCATATCCTGTGTGGGTCATTGTGGGGGTTAGTACCTATCGTTTCTATATAGATCATTGCATGGGTTAGTACCTATTGATCCTATGTGAGTCATTTCAGGGGTTAGTACCTATTGATCATGGGTGGGTCCGACGACTTAGATTAATCAGTGGCTACATTTGATCATCTCGATCGTCTTACGAAGATGTATAACTGTGTGAGCTGAATCTTGACTTTCAATCATTATCTTTGATATGATTGACTTTCATTCCTGTGTGGATTGTGTTGTGCTATCCGATGTGGATGTGATCGAACTTGGGCTTTGATGTAAGAACAGAACTGGAATTTATGACTTAGGTATATGTATGGGCATATACCTAAGTAGTGGCTGATGTTACTTCGTGATTGTATCTTTCCTTTGTAGATTATCCTATGTGGATTATGGGAGACCTTCGGGGGTCTCGGGGTCCCTACTGAGTAGCTTATACTCACCCCTGCATGGGGTATTCCTGCACTACATTGTGTTGGTTGCAGACGATGGAAAGCACTGATCGTGGATGAGGCTTGCGGAGCAGGTCGGTACCTGGAGTTGGACCACTGGGCGGGACGTACTCGGAGCAGACTACTGGACCGAGGAGCTGTGGAGGCTATCCGTAACCACCCTTCAGGTGGGAAATTCAATGGACGGCTCGATGTTGCGGCGTTACATTTCAGTTGTTGTACTCCCTTTTCAGTTGTACATTACATTTAGTTTGGGTTTGTATTCTGGCCCACTTACTTTTCCACACTTACTATTTTACCCAGTTTTTACTTAGTGCTTACTTCCTCTTGTTTACTCTATGTGTTTTTTCACTTTACAAAGGCAATGCCTTCAGTTTTTATCGAGAATCACGCCTGGTGCTAGTTTCCAGACCCTGTCCTATGGAAGGAGGGCTTGGGGTAGTCACAGTATGGGCCCCGAGGATGGGTCGTGACAAATTGGTATTAGAGGAGTTCGGTTCTACCGTAGATATCAGGACTCTGATCTTTTTCAATGTGAAGAAATAGTGTTAAGAGTATTAAGTGTGGTTATCAGTACAGGGAGTCCAGTGCTAGTGCGGCGGCCTACGTATCCGTACACCAGGACACTGACTTCTGATTTCCGACTTAATGCACGAAAACATTAATTGCATGTTTGTTTCATGTTTTCATTGTGATTAATTTGTGTCAACTCACTAGGTATACTGTTTTTACCATGGCTCACCTGTCTCTTTTCCGGATGGCCCCACGACGGCATCCATCTAGGGTTCCGAGCGTTGCATGTGATGACAACCCACTGAGCGACGAGGCCTCAGTATAGGGCCCTTTAATAGTAGAGGCACGAGCGGTACCTCCACCTGCCGAGCCACCGATGCTACCAGCCGCATCCACTGACAGTGCACATCGCCTTAGTGCACTGCATGAGTTTCAACATCAGCAACCACCCAGGTTTCGTGGGGAGACGGACCCTCAGGCAGCCGGTGATTGGCTGGAGGCATTTTTAAAAGTTTTCAGGTTAGTGGGGACACCATATGACCTCATGGTGATACTCGCAGTGAGACTCCTGCACGCGGAAGCAGGCAGATGGTGTAGCTTGATGCTCCAGGTGCACGATGAGGCATATCTCCTCTGGACAGACTTTGAGTGCCTCTTCCGCTCGGAGTTCGTCCCAGCCACCCTCTGTGCGGTGCACATCCCGGAGCTACTACAGCTACGGAAGGGAAACTTGACAGTCGCCAAGTACTCGATGATATTTACCGATCTCTCGCGCTACTCGACAGACATGGTACGAGACCCATTCTTCTAGGACCGGATCATCGAGCAGGAATTGAGTCATGAGATCAGGGCATCGCTGATCTCCCTCAGCATTCCAACTCAGGCAGGGGTACTGGAGCGAGCCCTTCTCATCGAGAGCTTTCTTGCTGAGTCTACACCAGTGGCGAGACCTACCATAGGGTGGCACATAGCAGAGTCTTCTACAGCCGGCAGTGGACAGATGGCGCAGAGGTCCAAGCGGACCAGGTGATCAGGCGGACGACCACATGATACATGCTCGGAGGTGCGGGGCACACGCAGTATAACCAATCTTACGAGTGGAAGACAGTGCTATGCATGCGGCGGGCAGGGTCACATGGCTCGTGACAGCCCGACCCGCTATGCAGAGGGGCACCAGACAGTTGACTAACCACTCAGGAAGAGTTAGAGGTTCGACCGTGGCGGTCCGCAGGGAGTAGGCAGATGAGGTTGAGGAGCTGTTCGATTGGAAGGTGGTGGACGATGTTTTGAGGCTCCACCACCACCACCACTAGGAGGTCCACCTCGACCACAGGGGAGAGCACAACTTCAGGCAGCTAATGCTTACGACCATGGAGCTCCAGAAGTGGGTGGAAAAGCGCGGGACTAGCTCCAGGAATGTATTCCTTTGCCCATAATGCCTCTATCTTCATTTTTTGGGCTACTTTGTGTCTGTGTACTTTGTGTTGAACTAATATATGAATCTTTCAATAGTGACTTTTTCTTGCTTGTCTTATGTATGTTAATACTAAGAGGTTCCGGTAAAAAACTGTTGACATGGCCCTCACATACGATATTTATACTGGAGGAGACCCAGTGACCACACACTGATACTGACAGTGTGACTCAACCTTGGAGGCGAGAGTAACGGTTGGATCTATTGGTAGCAGTGTCGAGGCCTTACGATGTCATCCATGGCATTATTTAACTGATCATGATGGGATTGACAGTATTAAGAAAGGAATGTTGTTCATCCAGGGGATGAGACTAGATTTCCTTTTTCAGCAAAGGATAAATAATTGCAGCTTTGCAGAACGTTAAGGAAGAAGGGGAAACCCTTCGTTGGGTCAGACAGATGTCAGCAGGGCTTCTAGAAGATGAGACAGAGGTTGACCATCACTTCTATCTTTCAGCTACTTGGGGAGGTAACAGAGCAGCTAGCCACTTTGCAGATATCCTTCGTGGATAGTGATGGATCAACCTTTATACAGTCACTCACAGTCACTCCTCCACTTCTGCAGTGGGTTAGAGTGGCACAGTGTGGGGACCATGACTATGAGACACAGTGTGCATAGATATCCTATGGACATGCACCTGATGGATTCTCTGTGGGAGTTGAGCATGTCATCCTTTTCAGAGGACGTACCATGGTACTAGCTACTTTATAGGAGGAGGTGCTGAGGGAGTTCCACATTTCCCCTATAACGGTACATCTAGGAGTGGAGAAGATGTACCAGTATCTCAGAGGACATCACTGGTGGCCAGGCATGTAGAAGGTTGTGGCAAAGTTTGATTCACGATACCTCAACTTCCAGTAGGTGAAGGTAGAGCACCAGGTACCAGCAGGCTTGGTACAACCCTTGGAGGTCCCAGAGTGGAAGTGGGACGACATATCAATGGACTTCGTGAATGGACTTCCATGCACTTCTAGAGGTCACGACTCCATTTGGGTGATTGTTGACCGACTCACCGAGTCAGCTCACTTATTACCCATCATAGAGCTGGGCTTAGTGGAGATCTTGGGACGTCTCTACGTTCAAGAGATTGTACGACTTCACGGTGTGCCGTCATCCATCGCCTCTAATAGAGATGATCGCTTTACTTCCCGGCTTTTGAAGGGGTTGCGGGAAGCATTTGGGATGCAGCTACGTCTGAGCACTGCCTTTCACCCTCAGACGGATGGTCAGACGGAGAGAACCATTCAGACTCTCGAGGACATGCTTCGGGCATGTGTCCTCGACTTTGGTCGCTGGTGGGAGGACCACATGCCCTTGGTGGAGTTCGCGTACAACAACAGCTACCACTCCACCATTGGGATGGCACCATACGAGGCAGTGTATGACCGACCTTTTCTGATCACCAATTTGCTGGACAGACCCTGGGTAGTCAGTACTTGTGGGGCTGGAGATGGTCCAGGCCATGACGGAGAAGGTCCAGGTCATCCAGGAGTGGATGAGGACAACTAAGAGCCGACAGAAGTATTATGCTGACAGGAGGCGGAGGCCACTAGCGTTTGAGGATGGAGACCACGTTTTTCATGGGTCTCACCTCGATGTGGATTACAGTGTTTTGGTTGAGGTGACAAGTTGTCTCCGCGCTTCATCAGACCATTCCAGGTCCTCAATAGGATTGGCGAGGTGGCTTATCACCTGGCTCTACCACCTCAGTTGCACCGAGTGCAAGACGTCTTCCACGTATCTCAGCTGATGAGATACGTGCACGACCCGACACATATCATTGACCATGTGGAGCTGGAAATTGATGATTGGGAGACTTTTGCGGAGGTCCCAGTGGAGATCGAGGATCGATAAGAGCGGGTCCTACGTGGATGGTCGATTCCTCTAGTGCGCATCAGATGGCAGCACGGGAACCTCCAGTAGAGCACTTGGGAGCGGGAGGCTCAGATGCGTGCACAGTACCAAATCTTTTTCATGAGTTTTTTATGTATCTTTGCTGGGATGTAAAACCTTGAGGTCGGAGTAATGTATAGTCCCGTAAAATTCAAGGGAAATTGTTTTCTTTGAGATTTTACAAGAACACAGTTTTTGACGACACCTGATTCCAAGGCTCGGTGTCCCCAGAATCATTTTCCAAAGTTTAACTCGGGTACGTTCAGTAAATGAACGAGCGGGATTTCCTATCATTTGAATCGTTGCTCGAAATCGAATTCTGAGGGCACTGATGGAATCACAGCCCCTTTAATTGCATAGAAACACCTTTTCCTGAGTTGCATTTTCTCGGGTCTGGTTTTTAAATTTTTGGGTTAAGTGAAGGAATAAAATAAAAGTGGTGCAACCAATTTTATTTTATTTTGTTTAAACTAAACTAAGTGGATGAATTGGGAACCACAATATCCTACCCACTAGGTATGATATTTGTGAGGTGGGTCCCACACAAGCCCCACCATTTCTATTCTTCCTAAACCCCCTACTTTAATAAGGTAATGCACCTACACCCCTATTAAGTGGAAGTCAACCCTTGCATTTCTCTATTTAAGAAACACCTCTATTAATTGGGCGCTTTAAACATAGCAATTAATTCAATTAATTGTTTGATTAGTTTGTGATTTTCAAAATGCTTGGCTTGAGAAATGAAATAAGACAAAATCTTATTTTATTAAAGTGGTTGGGTTGTGAGAGGATTGGGAGAAAAAGCTTTAAGCCTTGAATTTCTTCCTCTATGTCAAAGAACGCGAAGAACGCAAAGAACGCACCGCCGCCGACGAAGAACGCTGACCTCCGACAATGGAGGACGGTGAGAGACGCATTCCTCAGAAATCGATGACCCGATGCCCATCCTTTCATTCCTTCTTCCCGCATCAAAGGAAGGGAGACACCATTCCTCCTCGGACGATCATCGTCAACGTGTACGGAGCCTTCTTCCGTGACGATAAATTCCACGATGTCCCTTTCCGAAACAAACATCGTTCGATGACTACACTCGAGGTAGGGGGATTATTGCTTTTTGTTCTTGTTTACTTTCATCATTGATTTATCGTCTTATCTGGGCCGCCTCTTATCGTTGTAACGGGAGGAGGTCGGACCGCACGGACACGACAGACCCTCTTCCCCCTTAGTTGTTTGGTTTTGTTGTGGCACGTGTAAGGTGGCGTTGTGCCGTTGCACCGCGCAGAATCTATTAGTTTGTGTGAAGAAGCGTGGCACCGTCGCGCCGCGCCAGATGGATCAAGGACGTAGCCATAGGCCGCGGTGGAGCAGGAAACGGTGGCTGGTTTTCGGCTACAGGCGTCGGAGCAGGGGGACGGGACCACCCCGGTCCCGTGGTAGCAGCAGCCGGCTGACCAGTGCAGGGCGGCCTGTCAGGGGGAAACGCGGGGGGTCGTAAAACCTGGTTGGCCAACAGGAGCAGCACCCTACATGGTGGCCGCGATTTCACATCCTGGGGTTGGGGGGGCAGCACCCACATGCATTGCCCGGCCGTTACGGCCGAGCCGCCTGGCGCCAGGCCGGTCCGCCAGACTAGGGCGGGCTGGACCCAGACCCGGGTTTGGTCGACCCGGTTCGGGCCGGCCCAGGGGGTATCGGGCCGGGTCAGACCGGGCCCGAACCCCCAATTTCCGAACTTCTTTCGGTATTTTTCCCATAGCATGGGCTGAGGACCTTTGAACGACACACCGTCAGCTGTGATGTGATCCATGGATCGAGATGGTCATTTGGGTATATTAAACTCAAGGTTTCAGAGTACTTAGGGTTCGACCGGGTTGGTTCGAACACAAAACCAACCGGGCCCTCAGAGCGAAAACGCTTATAACTTGAGCTACGGACGTCCGATTGGTGTGCCGTCAACTATGATGTATTCCTCTTAGTGATACGGACCTTTTGGCGTACTCTGCTCATGGTTTGGATATAGTTGGAGTTCGCCCAGGTTGGTTTTGAATTAAAAACCAACCAGGGCCCTGGGATGAAAAGTCCAAAAACTCTTAGACCGGGCATCCGATTGACACGCTGTCTGTCACGTTGAGTTCATGTTGACGATACAAAACTTTTGGGATACATAAACTCTAGACTACGTTCCAGTTGATGTATCAGCCCCTCGGCTCGTGGAGTGGATCCTCCCGAATGAGCTTGTTGTGTGTAGGAAGCCTAGAGCTAGCTGCGACTGCGACGACAATGACGAATGTGCAGAAATCCTCCGTGGATTCGACGACGATGACTACAACACTCATCGATTTTACGTGGATCAGTTCTACCGATCCTATGGGGGTCAGCGCTCAGTGGTCCTGTGTGGGCCAGCGCCTACCGATCTTGTGTGGGTCAGATCCTGTGTGGGTCATTGTGGGGATTAGTACCTATGGATCCTGTGTGGGTCATTGCGGGGGTTAGTACCTATCGATCTGGTGTGGGTCATTGCGGGGGTTAGTACCTATCTATCCTATGTGGGTCTCACGGCATAGATGAATCAGTGGATACATCTAATCATCTCTATCATCTTATGAAGAAGTATACATGTGTGAGATGAATCATGACTTTCAATCATTATCTTCGATATGATTGACATGATTTCCTATGTGAATTGTGTTGTGCTATCCTGTGTGGACGTTATCGAACTTGTGCTCGGATGTTGGAGACTAACTAGAATTAATGACTTAGGTATATGTATGGGCATATACCTAAATAGTGTCGGATGTTACTTAATGATTGCATCTTTCCTTTGTGGATTATCCTTTAAGGATTCTGGAAGACCTTCAGGGGTCTCGGGGTCCCTACTGAGTAGCTTATACTCACCCCTGCACGGGCTATGCCCGCACTACGTTGTGTTAGTCGCAGGCGACAGACAGTGCTGATCGTGGATGAGGCTTACGGGGCAGGTCGATACCTGGAGGTGGACCAGTCGGTGGGACGTATTCGGAGCAGACTGCTAGACCGAGGAGCTGTAGAGGCTATCTGTACCCACCCTTCAGGTGGGACTTTCAGTGGATGGCTCGACGTTTTGGCTTTACTTTTCAGTTGATGTACTCCATTTACAGTTGTACATTACTTTCAGTTTCAGTTTGTATTCTGTCCCACTTACTTTTATGCACTTACTATTTTACCCAATTTTTACTTAGTGTTTAAATCTTCTTGCTTACTCTATGTGTTTTTTCACTTTACTAAGGCAATGCCATCCCTTTTTATCGGGAATCACGCCTTGGTGCTAGTCCCCAGCCCGTGGCCTATGGAAGGCGGGCTTGGGGTAGTCACGGCAGGAGCCCCAAAGACGGTTCATGACAAGTAAAACAATATTTTTATAATATTTGAAGAGATATATGAATTCCCCATTTGATAACACATATTTAGTTTAAAAATATAAAGGAGAAAATTTTTTGGAATATGAAAATTAGTTTTATGTGGGAAAACGTTGTTAAAGGGAAAACGTAATTGTACAGTTATCATAATTTTAGGTGGAAAATCATCAATGTGGAATAAATGAATCCAATGATTCATATTTTCACTGAGAATTATAATGGTAAATAAAAAATATTTTAGTTAATTAAAATATGAATTGAAGTAATATGTTCATGATGATATAATATAAATCATCAAACTGGGGGCATAGTTAACATGAACACTTATTTTGTCATAATTTTTTGAATTGAAAATTCATCAAATGTAAAACATGATATGATTATTAAAATTCACACTTTATGGTCAAAATTATGACTAAAATTATTACTTATACATGACATAAACTATAAAAAGAAACAATTTTTTAGCATAATTCATTTCTCATTTAATATGATTTTTGAAAACAACCATTGTCATAAGTCATTATTTGTCCTGTATATATGATCCTAACATATGTGATAATAAAAACATGGTAATTAAAAACATTTTTATAAATTTTTTTCAACTCTATTTTGTATTATAAGGACTATTTATTAATATTAATTATTAATTTGTTCAATATATTTAGAATATAATAATTAATTAGGGTGGTCTAAAATATTTCACTATTACTCTATTATTATGTTGAAGATTAATAAAATGTTTCTTTAGTAGTTTATTTTTTTTTAAAAAAATATATTCAGTTCCACTGGATTCCAAATTGTACCCAAATTAAGAAAGGTTCCATAATATAAACATTTAATGCGGTTATATTTTTTTTCCTTACACTATAAGGATTAATTAAAAAAAATCAATTATTTTAATTCAATAATATTACTTGTGTAAAAATATAATTATTATTTGTTAGAATGGTATCTATAATCATCTATCAAAGGAGATAATGTATAAACCCAATATTCCAGTCCATGCATGTGGTAGTTTTCTTAAAGATGGATTGGTGACTCTTTCATTATAGAACATGAAGAGGGTATAAAAATAAAATAAAATCAATTTATTAGTTTTATTCAGAATGTATTCCTTTCCTTTCATTATTAAATAACTATTTTTACCATTCTTGTAATGATTTTACGAAAAAAATAAGCCCCCATTTTTATTTGGGGTAGTCTCCACAAACGATTGACGATTTCAATATTTTATTAATGGTTTTGGAGGAAAGAATAAAATTTATAATACTTTGGTATAATAAAATTTAGGAATATTATACATACTTAAGTCATTATAAAATCAAATAAAGACTATATTTCCAAGATATATATTAAGAATAAGAGTTTAATGATTAAGTATTACTCACATGAAGAGCTTTAACATTATAATGAATATCATCTCAGGAATAAAGTTAATGGAGTTTTTTAATGAAACAAACATCTTATGAAAGAGAAAATTCTTTTTAGGATAAGAACATTGGGATTATATTGAAAAAAAATTATATAGATAGTGCATCGTTTAATTAGTTGAAGTGACGTCTTTTTATGAGTAGAGGGAAATGGAATTTTTATATATACACATAACTTCACAATTAGGTCATGAAACTATTAAATGGTAAATGTCTCCAAAAGTTGTCCACAAATTATTTCAAATAACAATGGGAGGATAATTACTCAAATATTAAATTTACACAATTTTTAATCATGTTTTGAGTTTTTTACAGTTATATTTTTTCCCTACCATTTGGATTTTCACATTGGTAACTACTTTCGTAACTAAGTGTTTTCATACAAATAATATAATATAAAAACTATAAAAATAATTTTTTAAAATTGAAAATAATTTTATCCAATATTTAATAAATTAAAATTTAAAATATAATATAAATTAATTTTAATTTATAAAAATAACATTTTATATAAAGTAATATTTTAATCATTAAGTGTCCTTGATATTATAGAATAATAATTATAAATTAAATTAGTGATAATATATTTTAATATTTGTTTAAAAATTATATTATCATATTTTTTATAACATATAGTTTTATTTTATTTGATAAAAAATAATAATTTCAACAAATCAAATATTCAAAAAAATCAATTATTATTGTAATTAACAATATCCCATGTACTTTTATTTTACATAATATTTATTGAAATAGAAATTATTAAATAATTAAAAGAATTAATATAACATATTAAATCCATATTTTCAATATTAAATTTTATGGGTGTTGAATATTATTTTTTAATACAGCTAAATAAATCTTTTTTTACGATAAAATATTTCTAATGTTATAAAACGGTTGTATACCGAATTTAAAATTTCCTTGTAGTTGTGGAAAATAATTCATTTTACATAGTAAATAAGTTCATAATAAAATAAATTTATATTATTTAAATTTTCATTTACTTATTAACTTTATTATTAAGATTATAGTGTAAGTGAAAATGTTATTTTGTACTATTCACCTAAAATCTGTTATCTTATAAAAACATCAATAGGTAATTCAATGATTATATAAAAATTTTGTTTCAAAAAATAAATGTCATTTTTTTTAAAATTCAACATCCAATGATTAATAATTTATCATTTCAATAAAATATATATATATAATCTGTTATCTTATAAAAACATCAATAGGTAATTCTTTTTATCATTCTATTTTTTGTTAAATATTGTTTTATGAAAATTTGGTTTTATAGTAAAATTTCAATTAAAATCTATTGTTGTTTCATTCCCCACAAATATAATAATATATTTTTTCCTAGTTTCAATTTTCAAATAAAATTGACAATTATTTGATGAATTTTTTTCTAAATATATATAATTAGGGAAATACTAATACATATATAAATATTACCCTTTAGAATATTTCAATCTCTATTAGGATTCATTCTCTAATAAAATCGAATATACCATGCTCATGATTTGGTGTCATAACTCCTATAATGTGTTTTTTTCATTGAGATAACATGGTCATCATTTTACTATTTTGTGATTTAATATTTTTTTGAAATGAGAATCATTAGTTTTCAATTTTCTAAATTAAAATGGATTATATGTGGAGATACAAGATAAACATACAAAATCACATCATGTTTATATAAATTAAGGGTATTAATATTTTAATAAATGGTATTTAAAATAACACTGCAGAATATTTATATACTGTATACTCAATAATGATATCATGAAGATTTTTAATTAAAATAACTAATATTTGATAAAAAATCTCATAGAATAAGTGATATAAAATCTTCATTAATGAATATGTGTAAAGAGGACAACATAATTATCAATATACCATAAAATATAAGTCATTTCATAGGTTTCCACATATTCTACTCATAAATGATGATGTTTCTGTAGATTTTCAACTTAATCTCATAGAATAGTTCGTTGTATTTAATGATGAAAAATTTCCACATACCTAAATCATCAAATTACCAATGGGTACTTAGGAGAAACATTATTTTACACCGACATCCTAACTAAACAAATACATTTCCCTATAATGATTTTTCCTCAATAAACTATTTTACTATTTATAAATAATAATTTTTTTATTCTTTTTATACATTCCCCAATATGCCTACTCTAACATTTTTGAACAGAATGAAGTTTATGAAAATTTCCTTCATTAATATCATCACATGAAAATACATTAAACAATATCATTCTCGTAATTTTTTTTGTTTAAAAACTCAACTATCAATATATTGTTACTCATAGTTCAATATAATCAGTTGGGATTAATATTATGATTTCTTAGTCCTGAAATTATCATGTAATAAACCCAACTCCAGAAACCTATACCTACTGCTTTCTTTTTTACATTGTCACTAGATACAACTAGTTGCTTCCCAAAGGACTGAATAGTTATGAAGTCTTATAAACCATGATACATACATAATTACCATAATAAATTGAAAATATCAAATAATAACCATTAAAATATTTTTTTTATTTTATATATTATTTATAATATAAATCTTTATATTCTTAAGAAAAATGGTGAAAATGTGTGATATCCAATTCTTAATAAGGTTTAAATTGATTAATATGTGATGATTAAATAACACATAATAATCATTGAATAGTATATATAAACAAAAAATACATTCTATTTATTCAATAACTATATCAAGAAAATAATTTATGGGTAATATAAATTTATTAATCTCTTGGATGAAAATAATAACTGATATTACATTAGGGAAAATGCTTGATATTTAATTCCATAATCTCAGAATTAATGGAATATATACCATTGAATCCCTCTTCCACGTTAGATTTAAATTTAGTGTAAGGAACCTTTTAATTTGGCCAGTTAAACTGTCTCAAGGTACATTTTGATATACCATGGGGAAATATAATACAATATTTCACTTTCCAGAGTATGTTTAATGCATTACTAATGTATCAAATGATAAATTTCATTTATAAAAAATACATCAATTAACTGTAAAAATCAAATTTATAAGTAATTCTGTATTTAAAAAAATACATTCAACATGTTACACAATATTAAGAAATATTATATATTTTATTGAATAATCAAACCCATTCTATGAATAATATGGGTATTGGTGACACATCGAATATTAAATGATAAAAATTGAATGTTTCAAAGGATGATATCCTTAAACAATCTCTTTAGGGTTTCATAATTAAAATAACATGTTTCTATAATTTATTTAAAAAAGTACCATAAAAGGATATTAATTTATTTTAAAAATATCATTTTAAATTATGATATTCAATTTTTTTAAAATAAAATTTTTACATAAATTACGGGAAAAAATTTCATTGAAAACAAATTATTTAATATTTAATTTATGAATAAAATATATAATTTCCATGATGGTGGTAAATTATTTTTAATCCACTAATGTTAAAAAATAACATTCCTTCCAAATATTCTTAATAAACGATCATAATTCAAAACACAATAAGATGATTCATTTTTATTCATTTTTTGAAAGAGAAAAATGTTTGTGAAAATGAATTATCATAAATCATTCAAAATGTGTAAATTTATTTTTGAAATCATATTGAAGAAATTATTGATATTCGATGAATATAGATCCAATCATTAGAGAAATAAGATCTGTTTCTCTTTTCAATATTTCTTTTCTTGATTCACGTTCAAAAATTTAGTAGAAATAGTAAGAAAATACGAAGACTATATATAATTGAATGTGATAAATGAATATTAATAATAATTAATAATTATATATTAAAATTAATTCTATATCGGGGAATTATTTAAACTACATACAAATAAAAAGGATAATAATAACATACATGTTTCAATGGGGTGAAAATTTAGATGAAATCTATTACCTCACATTTCCTATTTGTTGAACATGAATTTCCTCCTCTATAATAATATTATATTTCTTATACATATATTATTGAAACTTATAAATATATATTATATAATTAACAAACAGTTTATAAAATTTTATTAGTAGTTTATTAACAATTGTTTAATATTATCATTATTTCGTGTGTTAAATGCTTCATTTTTTTGTTTGTTTTGATTCTGTATTTCTAGTCCTTGTACATTGAAAATGCATCCATTATCTCCAAAAGAATATTCATAGTATAAATATCATATTTTTTTAATATATTTATATTTTTATACATTAATAAAATATAATGATATAATAATGAATTATAACATTCAAGATGGTGGTTGGTTGTATATTCACATAAAAGATGTTTTCAATTTTGAACACAAAGAACAATTGAAAAGAGAAAAAAAATATTCATTATAATATCATTAGTTGATTATAAATATTATATTCATCCAATACATATACTATTGTTACCATCTTTGTAAAAAAAATAAGATCACTTTGCATTGTGGAGGGGGTTTTCCACACGTACGCACGACGGATGTTATCATTTTTGGATGTATTCAATGTTATGAAGGAATATTTTATATTTTACTCCAAAAATTTATTTATATCATAAAAGTAATATATATTGTTTACTTCCATATTTAAATCCATCTATTGAAAAGTTTAATGAATGTCAAAATGCACTGCTATGTGGATATGATAAGCCATAAGTTCTCATGAGGTATATTTTGAATTTTTATTGAATAGATGATATATGAAATATTGTTGAACTAAAATAATATAAAATTATTTATATACTTATTATAATTAATATTTTTATTATTATTGGTTCACCCCTATAGGATGATGTCAAAATTTGATGGATTTGGGGAATCGGTAAAGATAACTACCTCTACTTTGATAGACTTCTTTTATATCACTCTATAATGGAATAAAGGTAGGTCTTTTAAAAAAACCACACTATCTAGTACATGGATAAATATAATTATAATATAATTGGTATGGGTGTGGTCATGATATAAGACACAATGTGGTTTGATGAATTGAGAGAATAATATTCCTTTTATATGATTTGTATGTTGAATTCTACGAAATTATATAATTATAAAACTAATATAAATTTATTTCATTGAAAAATGTACCTAAATTGATATAATTAAAATATTTTACTATTTTGTGTTGAAATAATAATGTTTAATAAATTTTTTCTTTTGATTTATTTATTTTATCACCCATTTCACTTATATTTATACCTTCACTGTCCTTTTTGACAATTATCATAATATTTATTTTTTCCAACCTGTATGGGTTAATAATGTTTTAATAAAATTCCAAAAGTATCATATATTGATCTTTAATAATTTATAAAACCATATCCCATTATTTTGGTCCAGTTAATAATTTTTATAATTTTTAAATAATTTAATCAAATAATTTTTTTTATAAAATATCATTACTGTCACATAAAAAACTATGCATTTAATTTAAATTTTAAAACATAAAAAACTATTAGAAGAATAAAATGGATACACAATTCAATAAAATGATATTTTTATTGCAAAAAATAATTTTATTTCATGAAATAGCCTGGGTCGACCCTGAACTGGTCACCCATGCCGCACCATGACAAGTCCGAAGAAGAATTATTGATCCTCCAAAGATGGTGACAAGCAGATATGACATCAAAAGAGTATACAAGGGAATGAGTTTTCCTATATAAAACCAATAAAACAAACATGGGAGAGAATGGAAAACCTAATATATATACATATAAAAAATTAATGGAAAATATTTGTTGAAGAAAGTGAAAATAGAAAGGAACAAAAAACTCAACCGACCAATCCTAACAACTATTTAACACTCTGTGACCTCTCTGATCACTCTCCAACACAATGGACAATTGTCTCCAAATGTGATGGAACTCATGATGAAACCAGCACAAGGGATAAAAATAGAAGAAAACTATTGTTCTTTCTATTAATACTCATTAGGATATCCCGATAACCTATTCCCAATGAAATTAAAATAAAATAAAATAAACATCAATTCCATGTTTTAGGTACAATATATAAATGTATGATTTCCAAAAATGGTTCAATTCCATAATAATTACCTAAAAAAACATGCAATTTTTATAATCAATAATTCTATATTTGATATCCCTAAAACCATTTAATAAATCAATTTCATGATTCATAAAAATAAATCAAATGATACAACAATAAATACACATAGAACCAATTTTAATAAGAACAATTACAATCATTTCTTTAATAATTTCATAAAACTACCATTTCCCAAAAGTAAAAAATTTATGTTTTAATAAATAGTTTTATAAACCCAATTAAAATCCTAAAAATAATTTAATACATATCTTAAACCATTTAGTTTACACATAAAAAGCACAAAAAAATTTATATAGATGCCAAACTGGCCATTTTCCGGAAAATCGGGCCAAAACATGTTTACCACAAATGACCAACTTCTTTGTAAAACCAAAAATACTATAGAAGGAAATAAAAGAAACCCAAAATACCATTTTATATTCTGGAAATGTATTTATTTTTCCAATCAATATATTTTAAATCGCACTAGCTCATAAAAGTGAACCAGGAAACTTATCGAACACATGGCATGTACTTTTTAAAAAAACAATGTATTTTATGCACATGAAAAGGGATAAAATAAATTTATCATTCCATAAATTTTTTAAAGTAGCTAAAACATGAAAAAAATAGCATAAAATAGGTGAGTAAGATAATAGAAAATTTAAGTAAGCAGTGTACACATTTATTACAAAAGAACAGTACTTGTCAAAAAAATGCTTAATCAACCATTATTTACCCCAATAAAATTATCCAGAGTCTGAAAAACAACACTAATCATATATATTAGGTGTTAACAGTTATAAAATAGTGAAACATATTTAATAATTGCATGTGAAGGGATATACTACATCAAACCCATGACAGAATGGAATCACACACCAGATATCTCCTGTCGTGGTTCCCGTCACTCTAGATCTTTTAATACCCACCCCAAATGAACTAGAACCCAAAATAAATCATGGGAAAATATAAACCGTGGTATCAAATGACTATGAGATATTTTTAATCAAGTTAATGTGGAAGGATAAGGAAGAAGGAAGATAAACAAGAAGGAATATCACATTGGAAGGTAGATAATTTTTTTTATCTTCCATTATATCTACACCCATAGAAGAAAGGGAATGTCTTAGAACACCATGGAGAGTCTCCGTGGGTCTCGATGAACAAGGGAAAAAATATTTGGGGCTTAAATAGAATAAAAATGAATGATTCATGAATAAAACCTATTACCTTAACAAATATGGGCAATTTGGGACGAATTAATAAATTTAGCCCTTATTTTCGACTATGATGAGCTCCAGAAAAGAAAATTTTAACATGAGGGGTTACACTGGAGTTCTTGGGCTCGAGGTAGGGGTATAATCACTGAAAAATATTAACTATTTAACATTATATAAAAGAATAAAATTATTTTTAAAAAACTGGAAATGGGGCCATGGGATGGTCAAATACCTGAAAAACAACCCAAATACACCATGATTATTAATTCCTATGGGGGTCTAAAAATATATGTTTGTTTTAATAGGTTCGGTGAGGCCATGTGCGAAGTGGAATGAGTGAAAATTTTCGAATAAATAAGGAGTAATAAATGAAATAATAATCCTTTTTAAATCTGGTATTGGGCTCAAGGTTGGCCCAAATAATTATGAAACAACCCTTTTCTAAAAAAACTCTCTACTCAGCTATGGGTATCAAATTTTAGGATGATTAGAGATAGATATACGATCAAAATACAACATTTATATCACCCAAAAATAAATTAAATGATTTTCATTGCCGACAAACCATATCAGAACTAGGACATGAAGAATTGGGTGTGATAATTATCCCCATCATTAAAGAATTTTGTCCTCAAAAAGCTAATACAGATTCTAGATGATTGAAAAATACCTAAGGATTCCATACCAAAATATTCTATCCACAAAATCAAATTAAACCTAATCCACCATTTACAGAAATTAATCCTATTAACTCAACCAAAACACCAACTCCCAACAAGTTCCTAAGAAGAAACCAAAAGATTGAGTCACTCCCTCCTCAACCAAACCATGAACATGACTGTTGGGACTTATCCCCATAGACCCAATGATCACATAAACCAAAGAGAACTCATGAAACTCAATTATTCTAGTTGATTCTGGAATAGAATCCCCACAATAAATAATCAACTAGCAGTTGGTAAATTCTAAGGGGGAAACTCTATGATACCCAAGGTGGTTCTCCCCACCATTATAAACTCATGATCAATGACACAAAAAATAATTCTACATGAACTTGAAATGGGTATCTCCCACACAGGCCCACCAAAACACTCCAATAACAACATACCAACCCATGATAATAGGAACAAAATATGAACATTTAAGCCCCCCACTACCGAATGGAGGGCAAAAGAACTAGGACAACACTCTCTTCGAGGATCCAAAACCCCACCACATGGGGTAGGAAGGTAAGAGGACCCAATCAATGGGCCACCTAAACCACAAAATAATTAAAGGAACTACCAAACTTCGATGGTCGATGAATATTTTTAGTAATACTACCCACAGTCTTGGGGATCCAAACTACTCAATAGCTTTACTCCAAGACCTATGGGTAGAGTTATGTTTAATGAAGCATATTATGCATCGCTGCCAGGCTTTATTAATCCCTAAATTGAAAACTTCTTCTTTGTTAAACATATTGATGCATAACACCCCCATACCAAAACTACAGATCAAGGGACACCATGAAACAATCTTATTAAAATAACACACTTTTACCCAAACAAGAACTTGGAGATACAGAACACTATTTTATCTCACCCTGAAAGAGGAGAAGAATGGACAAAGTACATGAGAAAACACATCAATCTCACAATTCACAACTACCACAATGAAGCGGGACACCATAATAGAAAGTCACATTAAAACGAGCATAAAAACCACTCAATTTCAACAAACGGGCTGAAGAATCATTCGAGGAGGTGGATTTAACATTTGGAATGAGAACATAGGTTGATTAACTATAAATATTGTCATTGTACAACCATCTATGGCCACATCACAACATCCAACACATCTTTAGAATCCCACAGAACATTAATCTAAAAATAATCCACCAAAGAGATCCAATATCAAGACCCAAAAAGAGTATGAATCAATATCACAAGGAAGTATTTTGAATAAACCACACTCCAAGAATATCTGAAAAACTAGAAAAATAACCATCAGTTTATAAAAAATGTCATAAATTTTCAGTTTGAAACACTTTTTGAAAACAAAAAACATTGGAGGATTTTCGCATTCAAAATTATTTTTTCATCAAGTCTCAGTCATATTCACATTTACATGCCACCTTAGGAACCCAACCACCATTCCATACCATCAATTAATTCATATATCCATAAAAACATGCATGTGAGAACCCATAAAACAACAAGGCTAAAATAAAATAATCATCACTCTAAAAACAATAATGTACCTTCGAAAGAAAAATTAACAACAACATAAAAAAACAATTATCATATTTAAAAAAATAATCCAAACATCATAAAGAACCATATGATTAAAAAAATAAATTTTATGTAATAAAACATCCAAAACAACCATTATTTTCAAAATAGCCAATTTCCATTTTAAAAAATTATGAAAGTTCTATTTTCATTATTTGACAACCACAAAGCCAAAAACCCTTTCCAGAAATACACTAGCTGCTCATAACCATATTTCCAAAACAAATTAATCATATTCAAACATATTCCAACTGCCCAAAATACCCCATTTAAAATCAATGTTCAGAATCATTTTAAAATAAACCAATCATTCTAGAAATTTCAATTTAAAAATCCATTAGTTTAGATAAATGAAATTCAATCCCATTAAATCATTTCCAATTTTACCCCATGATTTGTTTCAAAAACCAAAAATTCCAAAACCATTATCATATTAAAATTTAAAAACAAATTTTATACTATTAAACAACCAAACATTCCATTAAAACCCACTTTCAAAGTCGTCACAAAATTATTTTCAAAAAAAAATTCCGAATTCAATAAAAGACCAAGAGACCCACAAAAGGGAACTATTGTTGGTGGGTTACTTGACCATATAGATAAAATCCATATGTCAAACAAACCCCTAAAATAGACTTCCTTCTTATGAAATCTCCCTGGATCTACATAGAATACCATGCCCTACGATCTCACATGGATTGTAACAGCCCAAGATTTTATGAAAAATATTTTTTTTTATTTTACTAATGTCTTGTGTTACACGCTACACCAAAAGGAGCTTGCACAACACACATCCTTGACTTGCCTTGCATTACACGCAATCGCAACCTTCCTCGATAGCGTGTGTGGTACGTAATCCTGAGTTTCACGAAACAATGATATGCTATTAAAATATTATTAAAACTAGCCGTTATGAATAGTAATAACCACTTTTTAAAATTCTGTAAATCTTATATTTCAAAATGAACTTCATTTTTGGATTCGGAGTATCGAATTTAGCCTAAGGTGAAATTTTGGTACATTTCGGATAACTTTCATATTCTGATGAATAGTGAAAATTACTAAATTATAATTAAAAAACAACTTTTTTAATCGAAATAATTAATAGTGATAAATTATTAATTTGAGTAGTTTTAAAGTATATTTAAAATATATTTTTACAATTTAATACAATGTTGGTCATTGGATGTAATTTCACATTTAAACTAGACATAAACAAGTGTCAATCTTTTGATAGATATTGTTTCTTAAAAACACGCTATTTGTTTTAACAGCGGGATTTAATTATAAAATTAATTAATGCAACTTTTATGTTATGAATTTGGTAAAATAGACTTCATTTTTGAATTCGGAACATGAAATATAGCTTGGGATGAAATTTTGGCATTGTTCTGAAAAACATCAATTTTTGATGAATAGTGAAACTACTAAGTGGTAGGTTAAAAACTGAATTTTGCATAAAACTTAATTTTACCGCTTCTGTGAATGGAATTTCGAAAATCCGAGAGACACGGTTAATATCAAGGACTAAAATGTGGTTCAATGAGATGAAAATAATTTTTTGGTGAATAGTAACTTTTTACTTTTTTTTACCACGGTAAATAGTAAATAGGGTAACTAAGGGTAAATATGATATTAATATTACCCTAACACATGTCCTAATTCTATTGGACAAGTTTAATTCGACCAAAAACAAACCTATGAATAAAATATGACCATTTAGGCCCACTTGGATTAGATAAGGACATTTATTATTAATTTATTTAAAGAAGGGTTAAAATAGTTAAAATCAAAGTTTAATAAGTAAATCATTTTTAATATGGGGTTATACATAAGATAAATTCTACTATAAATATTCATTAGAAAGCTAAAAAGATTTCCTACATGATGGTATTTTATTTGTAATTTTTAGACATCAAATAATATAATTTATTTATGACACAAAGATGATGCAGTAATTATCTTATTAATGAAATATTGACATAATTGATAATATAAATACCAAAATAAATGTAATTTAAGACTTTTTATGAATTCCACTAATTTTATAGGTTACTATGATATATTATTGTTGATTTAATCAACTTGGTTCGAACATATAATTCTGTTATGACTTTCACAAAAATCATATATCAAATAGTGTCAAAATTGACACAAAAGAGTTTTTAAATCAAATATTATATTATTAATTGTTATTTTATTCCTAAAAATCTAAGGTTCGGCCAAATGACTTAGATAAGGATATATGTATTAATAATATACAATTTGGGGTTCGTTTGGCATGTTATAGTAAGATTATTAACCATATAGTGAAAGAAAACAAAAAGACACGGTAAAAGTTAAATTATTTAACTTAGAGTTAAATCTAATTGATAAGGTTAAAATAAGAACCTAAACTTGTCTAAATCTTATTGGTTGATAGGATTTCGACCCATCCCCACTTTAGCTTCGAAATAAGACCCTTTGGAACCATTATAAACCTATTTTGACTTTAATATAAAATAATATTTTGAGATATTCCTAAGGTGCCCCTCTCCTCCCCTATAAAAGGACACCTCCTCCCCCTCCTCCTCACACCAATTTGAGCACTCAAGCTCGGCCAACCCCTGCCAATTTCTCCTCTCCACTTCCCTAGAAACAACCTAGAGGTTCTGTTCTTCCTCAAAGACCAATTTTAGTGCCCTAAGAAGAGGTCTCAAAGAGGCACTTCAAAGAAGAGGAGGTTCGGACACTTACAAAGCAAGTCGGACCTAAGGATATAAAGAAAGGTTTATAGGTAAAAAAAAGGGAAGATCTTTATGGGAGATATTGAAGATCTTTCACCACGATTAGAAGATTACATTTCGAGTTTCCAAAGACACTAAACTATTACGATCCTTGTGTGTGTGTTTTTGTTATGTACTAAGTATTCCGCAAAAGTAATGTAATGTCCATGTACGTTAAGCTTCGGGTCTCTACAGTTGGTATCAGAGGAAAGGTTTAGTCAACCTTTGGAAACTAGGATGCGAAAACGTTAGCGAGATCCCTAGAGAAATTTCTAAGGTATGTCTAGTGATGTCCCTAGGGATAAGTATACGTATAGGTTATAGTAATAGAATTACGCTAACGATCATAGAATTAAACCTAAGATGTTGGATATTGAAGGTACTCCCCCTTTATTATGTTGTTTTCCCTATCATGATTTTTTCCTCTCACACTATTCTTTTTGGGTTTTAGACGATGGCTGGAACCCGAAGGAACCGTGTTGATCAATGCAATGGGCAATACGATGATTGCCCTCCTGAACAAACAAATGTTATGGGAGATGGAGTGAAAAATCTTATTGCTATACTTACACAAGCTATGAATCATTCTGGACTTCCAAATGAGCAGAGAAGGGAACAATATTCTATTGAGTCCTTCATGAGGCAACGTCCACCTTCTTTCAGTGGGTCTTCTGATCCACTTGTGGCTGAACAATGGATCAGTACTACTGAAAAGATATTTTCAGTTCTTCAATGTTCTGATCATGATAAAGTCATCTTAGCAGTATATCGTTTGGAAGGTGAAGCTGATCAATGGTGGAATCTTATCAAGAATACGAGGCCAAGAGATGAAATTGAGTCCATGGAATGGGACGAGTTCAAGAACTTGTTTTTCAGTAAGTACTTCCCTCGTATTCTTCGAACAAAGATGGAGAAAGAGTTTCTTGAACTGAAGCAAAGGGACGATGAATCTGTTGGTACCTATGAAGCAAATTTTACAAGACTTGCAAGGTATGCTTCTGGAATTATCATCCAACCTGAAAGTAAAGTTGATCGATTTTTCAGTGGCTTAAAACTAAGTCTTCGAAGGGCATTAGCTATAAGAGACTTCAGTAGCTATGAAGAAATTGTGCGTTGTGCTATCAAGGTAGAAATGGAAGTTGGTGTTACATATCCATCTCATGGTCTTGACAAGAAACGAAAGATGGAGTTCAAGGAGAAATCTCAGAATAATGGTGAAAAGAAGATGAATGTTTCCTTATGCACAAAGTGTGGAAAGAAGCATGGTGGAGATTGTCTTAAAGGGACTAGAAAATGTTTTAAGTGTGGAAAGGAAGGTCATCGAGCAGCTGAGTGTCGAAGTAATGGAAAAAGGGTTTCTAATGATGTGAATAAAGCAAACACTGCAGAGAACGCACCGCCAACACTTCAATGCTTCAAGTGCAAGGAAATGGGGCATTATGCTAATAATTTCCCTAATCCAAGGGTTAGTGATGATCAACATGAGCAACCACTGAAGGCAAAGGACAAAGGGAAATCACATGCGATCACTATTGGAAATGTTGAATATGACAACGATGTGGTGGAATGATTAAGTGTTTATGTAATGGGATTCCAAAATAATGTTGTATCATTGAGTATTGCAATATTTATTGATGTGGTATTCAAAGTGATTGAGATATTTTTTGGAAATAAGATGATATGCGCATAATGAAGACGAGAAAATGAAATGTTTAATAGTATTCATGAGCTCATGATTGATATAAGGACTAAGTGATATCATGGTTTGAGTATATAGAATTTTGAGGATTTTGGTATGTGGAAAGTGTTAACTTTTAACTGCACTCATGTTTTCACTAAGGTATTCAAGAGAATACACGATTAAGGACTTTGAATGTTTGGAATGTGGCCAACAAGACATATCTTATGATATGTGGGGATCAACGACAGTATTAAATCTCTGGTAATCGATGTCACTATATTATGAGAGTGGACTGCAGTATTATGTATAAGCCTAAAGATTAGACTGGATTATGTTGGACATAAGTTAGTATTGTTTAAGGATAGAAGATTTTCGATATTATTGATGGGATGTTATAGTAACGTAGTTTTAGAAAAAGGACAACCTGCAGGACGGGCGACAGCCCATCGCTTCGGACAAGGCTGTAGGAATCGAACCCACAACCGAAGTGCGACTGGCCTTTATCGCCTACCACTGGCCTACAGGAAGTCCCTGTTTAGTAGAAACTAGTTTTATTATATTAAGCAGTATGATATATGAAGTATAAGTCCATTTTAGAAACCATATGTGATTAATCTCACTATAGATCGACTTATGTATATAATTTTTACTAACCTTTTGTTTGAGACAGATGGAATGACTCGTCATTCTATCACATGATCTGCTAACACTTCACGAATAACAAATTCAACTTCATTTATTTAAGAGATGAAGTAGAAATTGTTCAAGGCACGAACGGAAGTGAGATTGTACCAAAATAAAGTAAGTATTTATTCTAAGCAAATTTTCAACTTTAGGGAAATGATCTTGAAAACCAAAAAATGTTGTCCTAGTGATCTTATACCTGATGAATCAGATGGTACCTTATATCATCACAAATCTATGGATTTGTGATTACTGGCTTTTCCATAGCCATGTTCTCTACCACTCTCCATCAGAACATGATGGTTAGATTTCTCTTCCATATCCATATTTTCACCTATGTGGAAACCCAGTGATTAGTTTATTTGGGTAATCGTTAAATTTCATAATTTAGTTTCTAAAGCCAAGTTTTGGTATTCCCTTTTACGATGTGGGTTTCTATTAAAGAAACTTTCGAATAGTAAACCATTTATAATCCCGACGAATTTCGAGGGCGAAATTCATTTTAAGGGGGGTAGAATGTAACAGCCCAAGATTTTATGAAAAATATTCTTTTTTATTTTACTAATGTCTTGTGTTATACGCTACACCAAAAGGAGCTTTCACAACACACATCCTTGACTTGCCTTGCATTACACGCAATCGCAACCTTCCTCGATAGCGTGTGTGGTACGTAATCCTGAGTTTCACGAAACAATGATATGCTATTAAAATATTATTAAAACTAGCCGTTATGAACAGTAATAACCACTTTTTAAAATTCTGTAAATCTTATATTTCAAAATGAACTTCATTTTTGGATTCGGAGTATCGAATTTAGCCTAAGGTGAAATTTTGGTACATTTCGGATAACTTTCATATTCTGATGAATAGTGAAAATTACTAAATTATAATTAAAAAACAACTTTTTTAATCGAAATAATTAATAGTGATAAATTATTAATTTGAGTAGTTTTAAAGTATATTTAGAATATATTTTTACAATTTAATACAATGTTGGTCATTGGATGTAATTTCACATTTAAACTAGACATAAACAAGTGTCAATCTTTTGATAGATATTGTTTCTTAAAAACACGCTATTTGTTTTAACAGCGGGATTTAATTATAAAATTAATTAATGCAACTTTTATGTTATGAATTTGGTAAAATAGACTTCATTTTTGAATTCGGAACATGAAATATAGCTTGGGATGAAATTTTGGCATTGTTCTGAAAAACAACAATTTTTGATGAATAGTGAAACTACTAAGTGGTAGGTTAAAAACTGAATTTTGCATAAAACTTAATTTTACCGCTTCTGTGAATGGAATTTCGAAAATCCGAGAGACACGGTTAATATCAAGGACTAAAATGTGGTTCAATGAGATGAAAATAATTTTTTGGTGAATAGTAACTTTTTACTTTTTTTTTACCACGGTAAATAGTAAATAGGGTAACTAAGGGTAAATATGATATTAATATTACCCTAACACATGTCCTAATTCTATTGGACAAGTGTAATTCGTCCAAAAACAAACCTAGGAATAAAATATGACCATTTAGGCCCACTTGGATTTGATAAGGACATTTATTATTAATTTATTTAAAGAAGGGTTAAAATAGTTAAAATCAAAGTTTAATAAGTAAATCATTTTTAATATGGGGTTATACATAAGATAAATTCTACTATAAATATTCATTAGAAATCTAAAAAGATTTCCTACATGATTGTATTTTATTTGTAATTTTTAGACATCAAATAATATAATTTATTTATGACACAAAGATGATGCAGTAATTATCTTATTAATGAAATATTGACATAATTGATAATATAAATACCAAAATAAATGTAATTTAAGACTTTTTATGAATTCCACTAATTTTATAGGTTACTATGATATATTATTGTTGATTTAATCAACTTGGTTCGAACATATAATTCTGTTATGACTTTCACAAAAATCATATATCAAATAGTGTCAAAATTGACACAAAAGAGTTTTTAAATCAAATATTATATTATTAATTGTTATTTTATTCCTAAAAATCTAAGGTTCGGCCAAATGACTTAGATAAGGATATATGTATTAATAATATACAATTTGGGGTTCGTTTGGCATGTTATAGTAAGATTATTAACCATATAGTGAAAGAAAACAAAAAGACACGGTAAAAGTTAAATTATTTAACTTAGAGTTAAATCTAATTGATAAGGTTAAAATAAGAACCTAAACTTGTCTAAATCTTATTGGTTGATAGGATTTCGACCCATCCCCACTTTAGCTTCGAAATAAGACCCTTTGGAACCATTATAAACCTATTTTGACTTTAATATAAAATAATATTTTGAGATATTCCTAAGGTGCCCCTCTCCTCCCCTATAAAAGGACACCTCCTCCCCCTCCTCCTCACACCAATTTGAGCACTCAAGCTCGGCCAACCCCTGCCAATTTCTCCTCTCCACTTCCCTAGAAACATCCTAGAGGTTCTGTTCTTCCTCAAAGACCAATTTTAGTGCCCTAAGAGGAGGTCTCAAAGAGGCACTTCAAAGAAGAGGAGGTTCGGACACTTACAAAGCAAGTCGGACCTAAGGATATAAAGAAAGGTTTATAGGTAAAAAAAGGGAAGATATTTATGGGAGATATTGAAGATCTTTCACCACGATTAGAAGATTACATTTCGAGTTTCCAAAGACACTAAACTATTACGATCCTTGTGTGTGTGTTTTTGTTATGTACTAAGTATTCCGCAAAAGTAATGTAATGTCCATGTACGTTAAGCTTCGGGTCTCTACATGGATCATTTGTCCAACTCCCATTTTCGTATCCCAACAACAAATAATAAATAATAAACACAGACATTAATAATACCAGATATCCCATTAACATCAAAGAGTCGAAATGGGAAAGAGTACACAAAGATCGTTCCAATCCTACCATTCATGTCCTGAAATTTCTTATTCATCCACCTTGACATCCCAATATAAAAAAGGGTACTATAAAAAGGATGGTATGTTATGATCCCACCTCTCTCTAATACCATTTTTTCCTAAACTTGCACGAGTCAACCCTAAACCTGTCACTGTGGCTGCTCTGTGACATGTCCTGAGGGGAATTCTCAATCCATTCAGGGTGGAGACAAGAACATAGGGCATAAATAGAGTACACAATGTAATTATTTCACCCAAATATAACCAAAAAAACAAACATCACCACTAACATAAAACCCAATATTCGTTAATATAAAAATTCTACTAAAAATTATTTTTTCATGAAAGTGAAAATACAAAAAAAATCAACAAATCAACTGAACAAACCTAACTATCATGAGACACCCCCTGAGGCCTGTTCTGTGACTACCCCAATCCCCATTTCCATAGACCAGGGGATGACGACTAGCACCAGAAAGGCATATCCCTAAAACCAGGAAGGCATTTCCTTTTTAACCTGAAAACTGACAGAAACCATGCACAAAGCAAGATACAAGCCCAATGTAAAAAATATAGTAAATTGACTGAGTATAGTGTGTTAGGGGGCCAGAAGGCAAGCCCAACTAGAAAGTTCAAGAAAAACTGTTAATATCTCCTGGGAACACCTACCTAGGATCCTACCTAAAGGGTATGTACATCACTCAAACGGTTGTTTCTGAGGTGCGTCTTCTCTAATTGTCCTCCTCGGAGTTGCCTCTAGTCCTAGAACCCTCAATCTGGATCAATTCAATCTGTCTAATAAATATGACACAATAAGGTGCAGGCATAAGACATGCAGGGGTGAGTATAACAATTCCTTATAGGGACTCTGAGACCCCTGAAGGTCTCTCAGAATCCACAAAGGATAACCCAGAATGAAACACCATGTTGTAAAGCAAGAAAACAATAGTCAAACCTAAATAGTTATATTACCATACATATAACTAAGTTATAATGTATACCCATCTCGTTTATGAGGAAACATAGGGCCCAACTCTCTAGCCAAAAGCACAACTGTTTAACAAAGGTATGAATACCAACAATGTAACGCCATGAAGGTAAGTACCACAATGGTAATTCCACATAGAATAATACCACGAAGGTATCAAAACAAAAATATGTACCAAAATGTAAAGACTTAGTTCACACTAGGTATAACATGAGTACGAAAGTATAAATGATTAGTTGTGTTGCTGGATCATCTTACTTCATCGAGTAGCTCTTCTATTTACCCACACTGGATCAAGGAAAGACCCACATAGGATCTGAAGATGACACACCAAGGATAAGAATATGTTGACCCACATAAGATCTAATGATGACCCACAGTGGATCTGAAGACTGTACAAGTACAACCATCCATGCAGTTTCCACTCTAGGAATGGTTGATTCTAGGAGGATTCAATCCTCTAGACATCGGTCGATTCTTCAACTGCTACTAAGTCCCATGAAGATGTTTCCCAATGTATCACTGAATCTTATGGGACCCAACACGATAGACATATTTCCAATTAGATGCATGATCTATAATTTATTAACCTTTTAGTTAAGACGGACCAATGGTATCCGGGTTCGATCCAACCCAGTTGTAAGCCAATATTATCAAAAATGCAAGTGGTGTATTCCAAAAGGACGGTCACGATCCAAGGCTATCGGTGCAATATAAATTCCGTCAAATAGATGCCTGGTTCTCATGATATGGGAAATAAGGCCTATATGGGTCCAGATGGGGCCAGGTTTGGTCCGATATGAATGGGTTGTACCGCGGCGGCCCCAGTCTAGCCTGCTGGGCCGTTCAGTTCTAGACAACACGGAAGCACCACATAGAGCCACCAACTCGCACACGGGACCCACTAGAGCAGGTACTTAATGGTGTGAAATGACCGGTTTGGGTTCTGGCCAACTCCCCCCCCCCCGTGTAACGGTGCCTGCGTGCACCGTTACTTCCTCTACGGCCAGATGGGTGTCGGCCACCCTCCAGGTACACTACCACAACTCAGTAGCCACATCCTCCTATTATAACAGCGGCATGGATGCATGCCACCCTAATTCCATGTGGTCGTCTTTTGGGATGTCCGCCACAATCCTCCAGCACGGATGACGAGCCACAGGCTCCTTCGGTTGCACGGTTTCACCGCTACCACCATCGCGGATGGTCGGTGTGCCGACTGCTACATGTACCCTATCAGCGTCGATCTCTGGAATCTTGTTATAGTTCCACTCAACTCATCGATTCGCTTGTAAAGAACACTTCAACAATGATGTATCAGAGTGATCGGGTCATGTTCATTTGTCCTACAACCTCAACATTAAATCGATTACATGAAGTTCCTATATTGAAAACAATGATTCATCAGGAAGAAAAAAATTAAAATTTTCCCAACATCGATCATTTTCTGGGGATAGCGTGAGGAAGATGATGAATATATTGAAGGAGACATCGGCATTTTTCACACCAGCAACATTCTTCCAATCCAAGCTCGAGAATTTGTTCATAATTCTTGATCTGGAGGTTCGTTCTTCCACCAAGAGTTCTCCGCCAAACCATTTTTCCAAAACATCCTCCATCCATGAGAGGTGAGGAACCCCTATCATTTATTTTATGTTAATGGTAAAAACATCATTAATAATATTTCAGTAAATGGTGGGTTTCATGGATACACAAATTGTGTTACTGGGAATTTAATTCCCACTATTAAATTCCCAACCAACCTCGTGTGGTCCCCACATACAAAGAATTTAAAAAGAAAGGACATATTTTAATAACAATATAACATTAGCTTTATTTTAATCCTCCAGGAAAACCCGTAAAACCAGATCTTCCCCTCGGCCTAATAGAGTTTAAGTGATGGTCTACTTAAGAAAATATCGTGATGCATGTTCAATGGTGTGCTCATATTTCAATTCGTAGCATTAGTTAAAATGTTAATCATTCTAGATTGCATTGTAACAGAATGTACCCAAAAAAAGTTCACAAATTCATTTCGGGCACACCATGCCTCGGAATAAGATGCCGTTAATTTTCATAGACTCGTAATATTTCCATAAAATTAACAAAATTATATGGGAAAATAATGGTCTTTACATTCTCCCCACATTAGGACATTACATCCCTAAAAGTCACAACACAATCTAGGGAAACAAGTTGGTGTACTGAGCATGAATATGAGCCTCTCACTCCCATGTTCTCTGTTGGAGGTTCCCGTGCTGCCATCGCATGCGCACCAGAGGTATCGATCACCCACGAAGGACTCTCTCTGGTTGATCCTCAATATCAACTAGATCATCCGAAAACGTCACCCCATCCTCAATGTACATCTCCCCCTAGTCAATGAAGTGAAAATTATTGTGTACTGACCTCCTCAATTTGGATAAGTGAACAACTTCATGAACCCAATGAAAATATGGGGTAAGGGATAGGTGGTAGGCCACCTCGCTAACTCTAATGAGTACCTGAAATGGTCCTATGATCCTCAAAGATAAATTTCCTCCCCGACCAAATCTCTACAAACCTTGTCGAGGAGAAACCCATAGAAAGACATGGTCACCATCCTTGAACTCCCAAGGTATCTATCTCCTCTCACCATACGACTTCTTCCTAATATGTGAACTCTTCATCCACTCCTGGATGATCTGCACCTTCCCAACGGTATCCCACACCATCTCGGGTCCCATGAGTGTTGACTCCCCTTGGTCAGTCCAGCACAATGGTGATTTCCATGGTAAACTATAAAAATCCTCCAATGGTTCCATTCCAATAGGGGAGTGATATATGTTGTTGTATGTGAACTATACCAAAGGAAACTGATCCTCCCAGCTATGCCTGATGTCAAAGATGAACGCATGAAACATGTCATAAAGTATCTGAATGGTCCACTCTATGTGACCTTCCATATGAGGATGAAAGACAATGCTTAAAGAATGCTGAGTCCCTAATGGCTCTGGAAACCCATTCCATAACCAAGAAGTAAAACGTTCATCACAATTGGAGACAATAGTCGAGGTAAATCCATGAAACCATACAATCTCTTGCACATTGAGTCATCTCGAGACCTCTACTGAACCCTACTCTATGATAGGTAGGAAGTGGGCCTACATGGTGAGTGGGTCAAAGATCACCCCGCTGGAATCATGTACCTTGGACGTGCCTAGATTTCCTATCACAATGTCCATGGATATTCCATCCAAAATCCAATAAGGCACCACTATTTGATGAACATATCCAACTGCAACCCGATTCACTGCCTACACTTGCTGACAAGTGTGGCACCATGAGACAAACTCTACCAATGCTTTCTTCATTCCCAGCAACCAGTGATGTTGTTGAAGGTCCTGGTATATCATCTCCACTCTGGGATTTACCAGTAGTGGGGACATATGAAACTCATTCAACACATCCCCTCATATCTCCACTGGCACCATAGTATGCCATATGAAGAGGATGGAATGATCTCCAACTTCAAAAAATACATCAGTTTCATATACTGTGGATATCTGAGCATGTAGAGCCTCGAACACAGTGTCACTAAGCTGCACCTCCCTGACTCGCTGAAGGAGTGGGAGAGTGACTGTCAGAGACTAAAGATAAGCTGCTCCATCACGATCTATATTGGATATCTACAAAGCAGCCATCTTCACTGTCTCCTCACTCATCAACTATATACCATATCTGCTACTGAGTGCATCTGCTACAACATTTTCCTTCCAAGGAGTATATACTATCTCGAAGTCATTGTCCCAGAGGCACTCAGTCCAATGGCACTATCTCAGGTTCTGGACCATCTGAGAGATGATACACCTGATACTCTTGTGATCAGAGTAGACTGTAAAATATTCGCCCAACTAGTAATGACTCCACATCTTTAGGGTGAAGACCTCTATGGATATCTACAGTTCATGGGTAGATTTGTTCTGTTCATGTTGTCCTAGATTCCGAAAATAATATGCGATTAATGCTTTCTCATGCATCAGGACATACCTGATCTCGGTCCCTAATGTGTCAGAGTAGACTACCTACCCAACACCCTCCTCAGGTAACCTTATGAAGGGGTATCTCTTCAATCACTACCTCAGCTCTTAGAAACTCCATTGTCATCTCTCTGACCATACAAAGTGTGGCCCCTTCTTTGTCAATGTTTATAAGGGTTCCACTTATCTGGAAAAGTCATTCACAAACCACATGTAGTAACCAGCCAGACCCACGAATCTCTTCTCCTCTGTTACACTCCTAGGGGTCTCCTAAGAAATAACATCCTCAATCTTCACTGGATCCACCACAACTCCAACCTCAAAAATAATGTGTCCCGGGAAGGGAACCTATAGGGTCCAAAATTATCACTTTGAGAGCATACCATAGTGTTTGTGTTCTCAGATTTTCTTCAGAACAATCTATAGATGATTGGAATGATACTCCTCTCTAGTTGAATATAACAGGATTTCATCAATGAAGACTAACACAAAAAGATCATGGTATATCTAGAAGATTCTGTTCATGAAATTCAGTAACAATGTTGGGGAATTGGTCACATAAAATCGCATAACCATGAGCTCATAATTTCTATACCAACAACTGAAAGTAATCTTTTGCACATCCTAATCTCGTACCCTGAGCTGATGATAGCCTGATCTGAGGTCTATCTTTGAAAACCATTGTGCTCCCTTCATTTAATCAATGTGATCGTCTATCCTCGAGAGTGGGTAATTGTTCATCACGGTCACCTAGTTCAGGTTCCAATAGTACATAATGAGTCCCAATTCCCATCCTCCTTCTTGGAGAACATAATCAAGGAAGCCCAGGGATAAAAATTATGCCTTATGAATACCTTCCTTTTCAAGCCCTCCATCTATACCCATACCACGCGATGCTCCATGAGAGCCATCTGAAATTCTGGTTTAGATATTAGTGTCTCCCCGATGTAGAGGTCGATGTAAATGTCCACCTCTGAGCGTGGAGGTAGTCCTAGAACATCATCGGGAAAGACATCAGCATACTGGTTAACTACTACATGATAGCTCAGACTCTCAACATCATCTTCCTCAAGGAAATCACAATACAATTGATTATTGATCGGATGCAGCATCTTCTGGGTAAGTCCATCCAATGCAGCAATGTTTCCCTTCTCATCAGTGAAGGAAATCACGGTCCCATATTTCTGGACACACCACACTTTTCACCAAATATAGTCGATCTGAGCATGGAATATAAATAAACAATCCACACCCAAAATGATTTCGTAAGGCCTTGACACCACTACTAAAAGATCCTAGCCAAATCTCTCTACACCTAGAGTAATCTCAAACTACTGATACTAGTGTGTAATCATCGAATACTATACCTTAAGAGTCACTATTTGTAAGGATCATCCAACAGCTCCATCAGAATCTCCTTACTCCGAACAAGGGTCGTGGAAATAAAAGATTTACTAGATCTCGTTCCTATATGTACTGCAACAAATGTGGAGTACACACAGATCATACCTGTAATCATCTTTGGAGCACTGTGGTCATTGGCCTTAGTTTCCTGGAGCTGATCTCGTCCTTTTCCACCTAATCCCTGTGGTCGGGGTGGACCACCTAGAGGTGGCGACAGTAGAACCTTGAATCATCAACCACTACCTGTTGCATGAACATCTCCACTGCCACGTTCGCATGCTACCTGGGGACTGCGTCGATCGAATCATTTCCTCTTCTCTGGAGATCCTTCAACTGTTGGATGGTCATTCCTATGGCGAGTTAGGCAGTCGCGAGCCATGTGACCCTGCATGGAAAACGTGTAAAATTGTATTCTCATTGACTTTACTGCTCTGTCTTGAGAGCCCAACACAACTGACCCTATATCTTGTGGTTGTCCACCTGTAGTTCTAGCCCTATTGATCCTCTGGGTCATCTGTCTATTACCATCCACAAATGAATCTACAACGTGACGACTAGTGGTGGGTATCACTGTCGATGACTGCTCAACATGGAAGCACTGCACTAATAGTGCTCGCACTAACACCCCAGCCAGCTTATGGATGCTAAATAAAATCATTGATGATCTAATCTCCCACCTGAGCCCATGATCAAATGTTTGGGACATGAAGAAATTGCCTTTCACCATGTCATTAGAGTACCGCGAGAGGTCAGTGATCCATGCTGAATACAGAGCCATGGTCATGCTCCCCTGCAACAAGTGGAGAAACTCCTCTATACGCACTACGAATAAAGTTGTTGGGACAAACACTGCCAAGAATAGGATCTTAGAGTACTCCCATAACAGAGTCACCTCATCATGAACCTATATCATCAAGATCCACCATCTTCTCGCTTATACCTATTTAACCCTAGTGGAAAGGATCTCCATGAGATCAGATGGTGTCCCTACTAGTCTTAAAACTCTAACCCTGGCCTCTAGCCATTCCTCAGCCACCTGTGGATCTGTCTCACCCCAAAACCTCGGTGGCCTCGGTCGCTGAAAATGTAGAAACACACTTAATTAGCATCCACCCTCTAATGATAGGGCTGGTGGTTTTGGCTGCTCGATGGGTAGCACTGCTGCTGGTACCCCACCAATTTTTCTCCACAAAACCGGTTTTCCAATAATTCCTCTAACCATGGGAGTTGGGTTCCCCTATCATTTATGTTATGTTAATGGTTAACTATTAATTAATGATATTTCATTAAATGGGGGGTTTCATGGTTTCACACTTTTGTGTAACTAGGATTTAAATTCCCATTATTAAATGGCCAACCACCCTTGTGTTCTCCCCACCTCCAAAGAATTTAAAAAGAAAGCATGTAATTTAATAAAAATAAAACATTTTTTTTATTTTAATCCTCCACAAAAACCCATAAAACCAGATCTTCCCCTAAGCCTATTACAGTTGAAGTGAATCTCTCCTTAAGAAAATATTAACCTTGTGAGTTCAAAGGTGTTCTGATATTTCAATTCTGATCACCTATTAAAAAGATACAAATTCCCACTCACATGTTAATAGAATGTACCTGATTAAAAGTTCAGAATTTTTTTTTGGGAAAACCGATCCTCGAAATCATGAACAGTTAATTTTTGATGATTCTTAATATATCCATATATTTAAAAAATTACAAGGAAAATTTGGTTCATTACACTAACAACCATATAAATTCATATGACCTCATTGGTTTCACTCTAATACAATGATCAAAAAATTTCCCAAGGTGATCAATCTTAGGACAAAACCAACACAAGGGCTACAAACAGAAGAAAACTATAAGCATGTCTATTAAAACTCATTAGGCTAGCCCGATAATATATTCCAAAGGAACCACCATTAAAATAAAACAAAAATATATTCTCTATTGGAAATAAAATATATAAATGTATGCTTTCTAAACGTGGTTCAATGTTATGAATGTTACATGAAAAAACATACAAGTTTTATAATCAATAGTTGTAGTAAATTTTTTTCAAAAAGGTGAAACTTCAAAATGAAAAAAAGTTTTCAAGAGGACTAATTTAAAGAATATAAAATTTTAAATAAAACACACACACTTCTGAGTTTACAGTCTAAACACACTGTATTACTATTTTGAGTACAAAATAGCCAATGAGAACATGTCACAGGAACCGCCCTAGGCACTTGTTCATTGTGGTCCCTAGTTTCCTCTAATCGTGGAGAAAAGTAACCGTAAAAAATATATGTTCTAATGAACATAAACCACTAGTGGTTGATTCATCCATAACCTAGTGGTCCAAAACATCATCATAAATACTGTTTTGTTAGTTTTTTCATTTCCCGAACATCTTACGTGAAATAGGGACAAAACCCCTCCGGATTACTGGCATACTAGTACACGTCCACCCTCCTAGATACCCTAGTTTTTCCTTTTTGTGCTCAAACAATTTACAAATCTATAAAATACAATTTCCACATTTTTATTTGATTTTAAAAAAATGCACATATCAAAAATCCCACACACATGTCTCACATTTCTTTCTCATATCAATAAACCACCTAAATTTTCATCAAACAGTTTCAAGATGTATAAAAAGTACATGCACATAAAATCAATTCTAAAATGATATTTTAAGGGAAAACCCATCAATTCCATATAATACCATATTTTTCAGCCCCAAATCAATCTAAAAAATAAATTTCATGGATAAAAAAATGGCCCAAAATGACAAAACACGAAATACACATGGAATCCATTTTTACAAGAAAAATTACAAACAAGCCTTTAAGCATTTCTCAAAAACTATCATTTTACATGGGATAAATTTTAGAAATTAATAAATAGTAGTATAAACACCATTTTCAGAATAATTGTTTTTTCATAAATCACTTTAAACATTTAGGTTACACATCCAAAGCATGACCATTTATTTAAATATGCCAAACATGCCATTTTTGGAAACTCAGGACAAAATGTGTTTACCAACAAAAACATATTTGATTGAAAGAAAATAATTTGTACAGCCCTAGAAGACACCAAAATAGCTTTAATAAATCTCAAAATTTATTTATCAATCCAAATAAAATATTTTATATCCCACTAATCATGTAAAATCCTACCGATATATTTACCGAACGCATGTCATGCACTTTTAAACAAAAAATATATTTTATGCAGTTGAAAAGTGATAAAATACCATATTCAAAACATTAATGTATTCATGATACTTAACAACATTCAAAATTCAATAAACCAGGTGTGTAAGCTAACCGAACATTTAGGAAAAAAAGCAATGTTCACATTTATTAAAAAACAACACTATTATTCAAAAAAACAACCTTAAAAACCATATTGCACCCCAAGAATATTTTCCAATGGATGAAAATCAATAATAAACATATATATCATGTGAAAAAAAAAATTTGATAAAAGTGAAATGATAAAGGCATGTTCAATGGATGTCATACCTCAAACCCATGGCGTAATGGAACCGCACACCCAATATCACCCACCATAGTTCCCAACACTATATATCTATGAATACCAACCATAAACGAACCAAAACCCCATAAAAATAATTATATAACATATACCTAGGAATTTCATGACCCGGGGAGAAGAGGAAACTAAAATAAAGAGGAAGGGAAAAGAAGTGGTGGAGAAAGGAGAATGAATCTCACCATGGAAACAATAGAACTCATTATCTTCCCTTAGATAGAAAACTATAGAATTTTATAGACTATACATAGGTCTATAAGAATCAATGAAATAATATTTGGGTGAAAAAAGAAACAAAATGGTCCATTCATGAAATAAATAAATATATTTCCCAAATTTAGACGATTAGAGAAGACTAGAGATATGTATCACCAATCCGTGACTAAGATGATCTCTAAAAAAGAAAAAATAACATGGGGTATGATATCATGGGTATTGGACTCAAGTTAGGGGGTTAATAATACAAAAATATTAAAAAATTAATATTATATAAAGGAAATAAATTATTTTATATAAAACTGAAAATGAGATCACGGGCTGGCCCAATACTTGAATAAATTACACGAATAACCCATGATTATGAATACCTAAGGGGGTCCAAAAGGATATAGTGGTTTGAATACGTCAGGGGAGGCTATGTGGGAAGTATAATTAATGATAAATGATGAAAACTTATATAGTTATAAAAGAATCAAATTTAGTTTTCAAATATGGAAATGGGCACTCGGTTGCTTGAAATCCTGATGTAACCACCGTTTTCTCAAAAAACTCCCATAGAATTTATAGGGAACCATGATAGATTATTAGACAATGATAGAAGTTAAAAATCCAATATTCATGTCACAGAAAACCCAATAAATGTTTTTTGATTTCCAACAAACAATATCAAAACCAAGACATGAAAAACTCGGTGGGGAATTAATAAAAAATATGATTAAATTAATATTATATATTTATTTATCAAAAACATTGTATTGGTTATTTATTTCTAGCCAAATAATTGAGTAGGGGTTTTAAAATATTTTAACCAAAATATTACATAAATTCAAAGTTAAAATAAATTTACATGATTAAAAAATCATTTATCATTTATATAAATATTTTTAAAAGGTCATATCATCAGTTTATCACGGTTATAAATAATATAATATATGGAAACATAGAAAATCTAAAGACCAATAAATTCCATGATTTTTTATATGGGATTTTTACGAGTTAGTGAAAATTGATGGAACATGATTTCGAGTCCTGGAGTGCCCGAAATAAAAATCTGAACATTATTTCGGTAACGTTCACTAAACGTACAGGCAAGTCTTTGTAACATTTAAACAGGTTCTTAGAATTGTAATCTGAGGACACTGTTGAACTCACAACATTAGTATTAAATTAAGGAGACCATTACCTCAACTATAGTAGGTCAAGGTTGAATGATAATTTTTCACTTTTTTGTGGAAAAAGAAATGAAATAAAATAAAAATCTATTTTGTTTTTGTTGAATCCTCCCATGTGAATGTTATCGAGGTGGGGACCACCGAGCCTAAAACCCCCAATTTTGAATTTAATGGTGGGACCACTCGAACCCTCTTAATGGGGGTGAAACCTCTCAGCTTCCCATTAATTCATTACTCCAATTAATTTGATCCATTTAATTGATCTAATTAATTATTACAACAACGTAAAATTAATTGTGCCAACAATTAATTTTTCCAACAATTAATTATTCCAACAATTAAATTGATAGACCTTAATTAAAATTATATTGGAACCTCATTTATTTGGGAGTATTGGTTGGAAAGGAAGGAGAGGAGAATTTGTGGACGATCTTATCCAATGAAGAATTCACCCTTCCTCTTCAATGATGAACTTCTCCTCCCAACAAAGAATTCTATTTGAATCAAAGAACATTATTCGAAGCCAAGAAAGAGGATGACATGTTAGACTGACTTCAAAAGCATGTTTCAGAGGATATCATTGTTATAACCCCTTCTCATTTACCGTTCTTCATCATGAGACACATCAATGAACCTTAGTGGTAGGATTTTTTGTTTTTAGTACATCCCTTACCCGTTCTCTATGATCTTCTTGATTCAAAATTTGTGAATCGTTTGCTACCCCACTAATGCGGAGGGTGCAAGATAATCCAACATGGCCAAACCTCTACGCATTCCCTCAGTGAATATATATATATATAGAAAAATGAAAAATGAATTAATAAAAAAGTAAGTACTCAAAATTGAAGAATCCTATAGTTTCAAAATACATTCATTTACATCTATCAATTATTCAACAAATCATTCACAAAAAAACCCTCTATAAAAGTTCTCATAGTCTAAATCCCCTTGTTCAATATATGATTTAAATCAATAAATATGTAACGAACCTCTAGGAAATCTCATACAGTCTTAATCCTTTGGTCAAATGTAAACAAAGACATTATGAGGAAGCCCTCATCATCAATTCTGCATGTGGTATTTTAACGATAAACTATAGACTCTATGGGGAATCACTAAATGTCAATTCCCCATGTGGTCTCATAATGTTAAACTATAGCAATTATAACGGAGCACTCACCATCAATCCCCCATGTGGTCTCTCAATGTGAAAAGTATAACAGAAAATCTAGGGAACTCTCAACATCAATCCCCCCTATGGTCTCACTACACCAGGTTCCCATAGTCTTGTATAATAAAATTGTGAAAAAAACATATCCATCTACTAATGTAAATTCAAAATAGTACATGGAAAAACAACTACAATTCAAAACATATAATATCAAATCCATCAAAACAAAAAATAGGCATGGAAAACAAAATACCCTAACCAGAGTTTTAGACCCAATATACAATATCAAACAAACATGAGAAAAACATACATAAAAAGGTAACAAAATAATTTATAATCAAATCCCTGGCCCAAGAAAACAAAAAAAATCAAACATCATCATGGTTAAAAATGAAAAAAATGCAATACCATAAACTAGGGTATTCCGAACATTTTGAACATATAATCCTAAGAAAATTATGGAATGTCACAAATCATATAAATTGAAATTGTACGATCGATATTTTTGAATCAAAACCTTTAAATCAAACTAGAACATCGTAGATATACCAAAACATCAAAAACAGTCCACCATGAATAACTCATGAAAGATATGAAATCAACATAAGATGCTCTATATGAAAAAAGAACTCAGTGAGGCGATTCCAACATGATCGATGTTGTTTGATTTGGAGAATGGATGTATCATCATGGTATCAGTGTAGATTCTATAATTCCAATCACTTTTGGATGAAATGGGGCTAGAAGAAGGTGTTTTTTGAAATTATACATGACACCAACCCGATTTACAAGATAAAATGAAAAGTATTCAACATGTTAATTTAATGTACATGAAGTGTACTTCAATTAATATGATCTCACATTTGGAGGTGTCCAGGTCACCTCACACCGCCATTTACTCAGCCATTATATGGAAATTGCATGGATACCCGTGGAAACTAGATACACAGTGTGTACTCTTATGTACATGACATGTATTCCTTAAATTTCAAAAAACTATGTTTTTCTAAGAAACACCTGAAATCAAAATCCATACCTGAAATGATGTTCTAGGTTCTTAAAATATTCCCCCTATAATTATATTCTACCTCAAATTTCCATAACAAGTTATAGAAGAATAAGAATCGTCGAACAGCTCCGGCCACTATGATCCCACATCGATCTCTCACTGCCAAGTCTCATCCTGTACTCGCATGTGCTGCCCCAACACCCATAGCAGAGGATTTGACCAGTCACAAAGTACCTTCACACTGCAATCTACAATTCAGATCGAATTATCCTCGAATGATGTTTCCACCACCAACTGATCCTCCTCATGTTGAAATACATGATACTGGTATGAGAAGTAATGTCACAGCTGTTTAATGTGGAAGACAATGTGCATATCCCCATAACTCTAAGGTAATATAAATACATAGTAAACTTGCCCAACTATCTCCAAAAAGTCAAAAGTACCAGAGAATCTCAGGGAAAGAATTCCCTTTCTCATAATCCTCATATGTCCCAACCTTAGGGTGATATGTAGGAAAACATGATCTCAGAACTCGAACTATAAATGATGTATCTGTGTATAATTATTAGACTTCTATTATGACTGAGCAGTATCCATCCTCTTCCAAATCAACTCAACTTTCTCTGTCATCTCCTAGACAATATGGGGTTCTAGCATAACTGACCCTCCTACTTCTATCCATCATTTGGGTGATCGACAATTTCTACTATAGAAAGCCTCAAAAGGTCCCCTCTAAAGAGTCTCCTGAATACTATTATTTTATTAAAATTGTACTAGAGGTACGTTCATCTCCCAAGAAACTAAAAAATCTTGGACGCATGCTCGAAGAATGTGCTTCAGCACCTGAATCGTGCTCTTCGACTGAACATAATTCTGGGGATTGTAATATGTACACAAAAGTACCTATGTACACAAATCCCTATGTATTCCCTGGAAGACTTGAGATGTAAAATAGGAATCCCTCTCTGAAATGATGGAGTGTGGTACAACATGTAAACATACAATCTCTCGGATGTAAAACCATCCTAGCTCATCGACCCTGAAGGTCTCTTTTATTGGCATGAAGTATGAAACCATCATGAGTCTTCCAATGAAAACCCAAACAACATCCTTCCTTCAAGGAAACCTCGATAACCATGTTTGGATGTCCATCATGACATCTTCCTACATATACTTGGGAATGGGTAAATATTGAAAAATCTATTCTAGTCACTGATGCTCCACCTTCACCTGTTGACAGGTGGAATACCTAATGGTAAAACCAACAACATATATCTTCATGCCTAGCGACCAATACTAATGGTGTTGATCTCAATACCGCTTGGGGACGTCAGGATGAACTTCCCTAAAGAAAAATGAAAATCCTAGATCAACTCCTCGTGTATGTCTATTGACAACCACATACATCCATGAAACCAAATAATATAGTCATCATTAACAGTCCATACCGGAATAATGTCCTCTATTGAAACAACCTCCCATAGATCTAGGCCTTTAGAATCTGATAAATGCCTCATTCTAACTCAATCCTATAGAGTGTAGGTAACAGTTATAGAATAATGAAACGTATGCCATTTAATAGTTATTCCATTTTTCATGAAAATTTCTTCCCCAAATTATTAATAACAAATCATTTTAAAATGAATCATTTCGGCCACACTAGGCCTTGGAATCACACGATTTCTTAGTGCATGTTCTCAGAATATTCCCCAATAATTTCTAAAAATAAAAATTTGGAAAAAATGTGTTGTTAAAAATGTGGTTCTATAGGTTTTTCTATCAGTTATTTTTCTAGTTTTGGGAATTGTTTTGAGCATAAACTGATTTCATTTTTAGTTGTTGCTATGATTAAGAGTGGTTTTCTATATTTTTTGGTAATGGTCCATTCTTTATACTTATTTAATACTTACTAAAAATGTACGATTTCAATCAATTATCTAGATTTAATTTTTTTATATTATTTTGTCATTAATTTTTCAATTTCACTAATATATTTGATTGTAAAATAGTGAAATTTAATCATAGAAAAATAACAAGAGTAATTATGAATGAATTGGGTGAGAATCTTTTTATTTAATAATTCATAGTTAATGATACCTCTTTATTTTTTTATTGCATGGTATCAATATCAAACTTTTTATTTTTAAATAGCATGGCTGATGACCTTTAAATTAGAAAACTGAAAATAATGGTGAATATAATGTTATTACATAAATAATCATGTATATTTATTTAATGTTATACCATGAAAACTATATAGGAAAATGTATTTCTTAAGGAATTATTAAGGATGATTTTATGTTATTGTTATCTAAAAATTATAGGATTCCTATTTTTTATTAATATGAATAATTAGTAGTTTTTTTAAGTTAATGAAAAGATTATTTTTTGGAGATTTATTTCATGTGGTTTTTGTTACAATCCAAATTTTTAATTTCCATAATATTCATGAAGAGTGATCTATCATCCCCATGAAAATTGGTGTTAAAAATAATTTTTCTTGTTTATTTAGGCTATTATATGGTAGATCTCAAGCGATATTTTCATTTCTAAAACATATTTTCGTTGGTATATTTGGTATTAATTTATGGGAAAAAATTCAAAAACAATTAGTGGAGTGAGTATATAATCCATGAAGTTCTGTACGTATTTTTCATTTGATGTTTTTCAGTTTTTTGGAGATGGTATTTGACATTGTGAATGTTGTTTTATTTTAATATATTGGTATATTGATGGTTTTTAAATATGATTTTAACTAACAGCTATAAGTTGTATATGAAAAACTAATGTGTATTTTTATGGTATTTTTGAGATATGTTCTTGAATACCTAGTTTATGGAATGATAAATGAATTAATACTAAAATCATGTGATGGGTAATTATGTTTTATTACTGAGTCATGTAAACCATGGGATGGTATTATTAAACTATCTAAAGGTACGGAATTGAATATTGATATTAAAATATGAATTAAAATTTCTAATTTCATAGAGTGAAATGATTTATTAAACCATAATTTTAATGAGTTTATCAAATTTATTTAATTTTAATTACTAATATACTAAATGAAGATGGTTAATTTTGTTGAATCGTTATTATTATATACATGATTGGGACCATACATTTTTGGCCTTAGTGTGGTAGTAGGTGTCATGTTTGATAAAATTTGTAGTTATGACTGTGCCTTTTCATTGTCAAGAAATTTGTCTCCGGATATACAATATTTATATCTTTATATTTCATATTTTTTTCTCCCATATTTATATGGGATGTTGATGACTAATTATTTTGGGAATGGTTTTTCCCAAAATCCATGATTGTGACAGAACAAATGGATGGCTCATCCCACATCCACAATCATCCATCAGAGTAAAATGTTGTAATGAACTAGAATTAATTCCATTAAATTTATGTTATCATATTTCTTTCATATCACATAAATCACATAAAATCACTTATAGAACACAATACAGATATTATAAATGAATAATGAGGGAAATTTTATTTATTTATTCAAATTGTGGAACCCAATATAATTTAATTTTAACATGACATTTTGAATAGTGATGTGAACATTAAGAATATTAACCAATCCTATATAAATGGAAACTCGAATATACAATTATAAATAAAATTTAGATATATTTTAAATGAAAATATGATATATTTATATCATAGAATATGTAAATAAATTGTTAAAAAATGATATATTAAGTATTGATATTTTTATGAAACTACATTTTTTATTTATAATGTTATAATTAATATATAGATATAAAATTCAAGTTAAATTCATAAAATGGATTCAAAAATCAATATTATTTTTCGTATGATTGTATGATAATTTTATGAGACATTATTTAATATTTCAAATCATTATAAAATCAGATATAATTTTTAAATTTATATGTTTGTATAAATGAATATTTTAATTAAAAAAATATAGAACATATAGAATTATTTTCCTAAAATTAAATTTATTTTTGAAATCTTCACATTGGATCAAATTTGGGAAAATTTTATACATTTTTCTAAAATTATTTAATTTTTTGGGACTAGTAAGACATAGTATTTTAGGGTATAAGATAAAGACATGAATTATTGGGTCATTGATTATGTATATATAATGTAAAAACTATAGGTTCGAACTAACAGACACTATACACTATATTTAGCCACTAAAATAAAAAATATGCATATCCTTGCAATATAATTATAGACAAATGAATAAAATAATCAAAAAACACCCATCTCATCCACTATAAATACCATCCCACAACACATCTTCTTCTCACAACTGAAAATTCATTAATATTTTAAAAATTATTTTAAATCCTCTTTACATGTCAATCCACCACTTCCAAGAATAGTAGTTTTAAATAATATACCATACACATGTTCCTTACTGAGGTTCATAAAAAGATGGAATTCAACTGGTGAAGCACTCATTCACTAGACATTCATGATATGCCTCTATATTTTTCATGAACACCATAAGAAAGGTGTGTCAAATATTTATAGGACTATAACAAATTCTATGAAAGACATGGGAAATTTGAGACATTGATATCTATGAGTATATTTTTCGTTGTTCCCTTAAGGTTGAAATAGTGATTAGAGACACTAAGTGGTCTCATGGGACTATTGATAAAAATGGGGTAATAGATTTTAATATATTAGTATAAAGTGATAAATACCAAGAGGTAAAACCCAATATCCCATGTTTTAATGTTGTGGAAAGAAGAATCACAATAACAATCTATATTGGACTAGGATATGCCTTCAAAGGTAGATGAATGGGGAATCTGGATAATAACCACCCAAGGGATAAGGAAAATCCATGTAATGTGGAAGAAGAAAAGAGGGATCAAATGAAAAATCAATGTGTAGTGTATTGTTTCGACTCCTATTAACATGGAAATTATGAAATATAATTCCATAAACCATGGGTTCATTGAAGCAATAAATAACCACCTAAATGGAATCTAGGAAGGGAATATCCTATCACTACTACAATGGTGGAGCATAAAAATGATGTGGTAACATGTCTACAATTTATTCATACAAGAATATAAAACACACTATTTGATTCTGTATCAATGAATTATTTTATATATTACATGTTAAGTAGAACTATTGAGACACCACCTTAAAATATGGATGTTGACTTATCTGTTAGAATGAATATGGGGATTCTTTTACATCAAAATCATATAACCCATACTTGGTTAATTATTGTGGGTTGAACATCCTACAAAATATCATTATATTTTTGTTGGTGGAGTTTGATGCTTTACAGTTCTTGGATTATTTATCTGTATACAAATCCAACATCAGTTATTTGAATGGGAAATCACTATTCACATATCAATACATCATCCAATACTGTACAATTGTAAAGAGGATGGATAATGTAACACCAAATAATTAAAACAATTTTGGATTTTATTACCTTATGAGAATGAATATCTTGCTCAAATTATGTACAAAATGAATTGAATCAATCTTGAAGACATACCCATTATGATGGACTAAACTGATGTATTCCCTACATAATTTCATGTTCTTATTCCTAGATGTGATTTTATGTTCTCAATTGAACTGAATCCTAGATCACTTAATATATAATTGAAACCATATTGAATTTCCACTATAGATTTATAATAACTAAATAAGTAGTTCATGGAGAATCTGGAGAGGGATTTTACATAATCGAGTGATTCACCATGGGGTGAACCAATCATCTTAGTCAAAATTAATTATGGATCAATGTTACTCAACATTAATTATAATGATCTCAATAAAATTAAGATAAAAAATTTATCTCATTACATGAATAGATGTATTTTTCAATCAAATACATGGTGAAATATATTTCACAGACATGGACCATTTGTCAGGATATCACCAAATAAAGGAAAGTTAGGAAGATATTTCCAAGATTTCATTTAAAACTATATATAGGCCCTATGAGTTCCTAGTGATTCCCTTCAAACTCACTACTTCTCTATAAATTTTCATGTTTTTAACAAAAAATGTCATTATGCATTACCTTAACAAATTTTTTGTTGGCCTTGTTGATTATAGTTTGATATATTATAAGATAATGAGGGACCAATAGGTTTAATTAAATATTTCGATAATGACATTATGATGGAATAAACTATATGAATAGTTTACTACATTTGAGTTTTAGATGGATAATGTATAACTATTAGGGAATTATATCTCTCAAAAATGAATATCTTTTCACCCCTCCAAGACATAAGCAATAGAACAATGGCCCAAAACAACATATGTAATGTATATTTTTGGTGTCATTAGTCACGTTGGGTATTACCTATGATTTTTGAAGAACATATAAGGATTTTCAAACCCAATAACCAAGCTGACTAAAAGGGACTAATGTTATTCTAAACTATTGAATGATAATATTTTGTAGATGTGTTGAAAAGAGTGTTATTAATGCAACACTTCTCACACTACAGACTAACGTGAAACTCTATAAATTGAACACTGATTCTATAAAGAAGAATATAGGATATGTAAAAATGAAAAATTAATATGTGATATCCTATCCATCAAGGAGGTTAAAAATTAGTGGGAAAAAATGTCTCATACTTGATTTAGAGTTTTAATATGTGATCTTTTAATTGAATGTCCTGTAGAATTATCTTTATAGGGAGAAGTGTGAGATATATAGTGTTCCTAAGAGCCTAAAATATATATTAACATATATGAATCTTAATACACAATGGATAAGATAGTTAAATCTATTCAATTATTATGATTTCCCAATCAATAACCTTCATGGTATGGAACATAATTTTCTAGATACTCTAAGTAAAAAAATATCCTCTAATATTATTAGTAGTGTCAATGTAGAAGATTCCAATGGTAATAGATTTTAAAAGTATTTACATGGGAATAATTATGAACGGAAAATCATTAATCCTTTATCAAATTACTTCTCAGTCATATCTCAGAGAAAAAATAATGGATTATCTAATAAATTATTAGGAAAATATGAAAAATTTGTAATCTATTTGAAAATATAAATCATCAGTGTCCAAAATATTTGTGGATGGATTCATATGATATGGGTAATGACTATGTGTACCATCCAATCAAAAAATAAAAAAAGTGATTCTGAAGGATTAATATTTCTAGACATTCTCTATCAACCCATGTAGCACAATGACGTATTGATATATCTGATATCTCTATTGGTGGGAGAATATGAATAACGAAATCTCAAAATAAACATCAATTTGTCTGGTATGTAATCTAGTCAAGGATGAAAGAAATACATCAAAAAGGATGATGCACCCATTACCCTTTACAACGTGGAAATGGGAAAACATCTGAAACACACATATTCACCAAACATCTGAAAAAATGAAGAGAATATAAGGCTATATGGGTTTTGTGGATCATCTCACAATGAAAACTCTCTATATCACAAATTTAGGGGACTGATCACTGGATAAACATGCATTAGTATACATTATAGATTTGTTAAGGATTCATGGATTTACATTTGCAATTATATCTGATAGATATATGATATACACCTCTATGATCTAAAAAGGTTTCCAAAATGCTCTACAAATTGATGTGAACTTCATTACGCCTTATCATCCTAAAATTGAATGGAATATTCAGACAATGAAATACATGTATAAACTATGTCGTATATACTTCAAAAGGGGATGGGAAAAGTATAATCCTCTATATGAGTTATCATAAAAAATATTTTCCACTTTAGAATCCAAATTGATCTATATGATTCCCTTTATGTGAAAATATGTAAAACAATATCATGGTAGTATGTTGTCAGTGAACATAAGGTGGAAGGTTTTGAAATTGCAATTAAATGGTGGAAAGGTTGAAGAAAATTCATCCTATCATCAATGAAACCTGAAATAAAAAATAATTATGAAGAAAATCATCAAATATACCCAGAGTATATGATTGGAGACATGGTATTTCTACCCATGTCTCAACAGAAGAGGAGACCGACATTTGATAAGAAAGGGAAAGCTAGTCCTATGGACATCTCCCCCTACATGATTCTTGATTTTTTCAGTGTTGTGGCCTATAATATTTCATATCAACCAACCAAATCTCAAAAATATGATTTATTCCACATATCCTTTTTGTGAATGTACATACCAGATGCCCCACACATACTGAATTTAGAGGTGTTACAGTGGGAAAATGATATCTCTTATGAGGTGAAGGTTGTGAAGATCATGGAACATAGAGATAATGTTCAACAGAATAAGACTAATCACCTGGTAAAAGTAATATGGTAGAATAATAAGTACATGGATAAATCATTGGAACTAGAAGAATCAATGAATGAGATGTTAGGTCACATATTTTCTTTTTAGTTTATAAAATGAAATTTTTGTGGGAAATCTTTTATGGGGGATAATATAATAACACATACGTCTATCAATGAAATTTAACTTCTAAAATTAATTTCGTAATTTATAAATCACCTAAAATTACATGAAGATGAAAATAATATATTTACAAGTAATTAATTAATAAAATAATATTTATTTATATATATCAAGTAACCTAAACCAATGGAATTAGAATATGTCTTTTGGAATTCTAATGTGGCAATTAAGATTAGTAACACATATTATAGAATAGTAACCTCACCAGTGAAATTTTAAATAACATTTGGGTGTCTTTTTAATGAAAATATCATCTATTTATACTATTTAGTTATTAAATCATTGTTTTAAATATGATAAATTACGTATTAATATTATTTTGATATATTAATGTTGATTTATAATTTTATAATAATTATGATTATTGAAATAAAAATTTGTTTTCATAAAATATAATCCCAGAAAAATAATATTTGTGTCTTATCATAATAATAAAATTTTATTATACCCTATTTAATGTTTCAAAGTGTAATAAAATTAGTTATAATTTTAAAATAGGTATGTTTGCAATAAATGATGAATGTAATAAAAAATTTAATTTCTCATATTTATATAATATGTTTCAATAAATTGATTCAATTTTTATATTATACTCATTGAAAAATTATTAGGGTTAATTTAATTTATTTTTAATAAATACTTGAATTTTTTTTTAAATATTTAAAATAAGGTAATTTTCAATATAAGATAAATATTTAATTATTGAGTCTTTAATAATGTATGAATGAATTAATCACCATCATTTAAAACTCACATGAACTAGTTACTATATATAGTAACATGAACCCACAATATTGACATTCTTAATCCAAATTAATAAAAAATTGATTCAAATAACTATAGACCACCAATCTCTTCCAATATAATTACTTCCAATAACTAGTCTATCTTCCCACACAAACAGTGCCTTAATGCTTATCATAATTTATCCCAATTCAAATTCCAAGTATCTCCCACATTTCGTGAATCATTTGGTCTGAATAAATAACGAAAAATAAGTTCATCATGTATATTTTATAGTAGTAGTAATTCAAGACGTGAAATACTCTTCCATTTTCATTTATTATCATTTTTTCTTATCCTCCCCCCAAATTTCATTAACCAATTTAGGTGATAAAACTAGTATATTTTTTATTCAGTAATTTTATTTTGTTATTGGAATAACCCATCATCAGTTATATTCCCCAATCATTTTGTTCTAAAAATGAAAATATCATTTGTGATGTGTTGATTTATCAAATTAATGAATGATATATTATCAATTCAAATTACCGATTTCCCGGATAGTCATAAAAACATTATAATTGTTTGAAATCGAGGTGTTAAAATTTATGTTATATCCTAATAAATGTGATAAAACTAACATAAATAAATAATTATAAAAAATATAACAATTTTAATACAAGATGATCGAGAAACTGCAAAAATAATGTAGATGATTATTAATAAAATTTAGTCCACTGAATCATCCTAATACAAAAGAATATATGACTGTATAATCCTTTCAAAGTTAAATATTAAAATATAATTTCAATTTTGCAGAAATAAACTCAGTTTAAATGATTTTCAAAAAAATTATACAAGGGAATTGATCATGTAAACCAAGAAAATTAATGCTCTCGAATATTGAAATTGTAATCTATAACTCGTTAAAAATGACATAAATGAACATAAAAAAGTTATCAAAAATAAAATGAAAGTATAAAATATTATTGATTAATTAGTTAAGTTAATTAATTTGATTATCCATGACATTATGTATAGGTGTAAAGATATTTCAGAAATATGGTTGTGGATTGTCTCTAAACCTTAATTTTTCTATAATGTTATTCTTTATCTAACATTACCACAATTTAATTCATAGTTATTATTTACTAATCCCAAAATATTAATATATTATGTTTAAAAAATATTTACTTATTCCAATTATTAAATTCATTATAGGGGAATTTCATTTTTATTAATGTTCCATTTCCAATTTCTCCAACATCTAGATTTATTTCACATTTTCAGCGACAAATATTTTTTTAAATAAATAATTTTATTAGGAAAAAATTGTTCTATTCTTTTATACATATATATATTCCTTTTTCCCTTTAAAAAAGTTAATATTTTACCTAAAACATCAGTAATGATTCTAATTTAAAATTTTTCATAAAAACAGTTATTACTTTTTTTCACTTATTCTTGACATTTATTCTACTTATATATGACTATTTTACCTTATTAATTTCCTAATATTTTTTAAATCCATATTTTCATGGACACCTTTTTTATATGATAATTTTATTTTCTGTAATACATGATTATGAAAATTATTTATTTCCAGGTGAAACTGTTATGTTTATTCGTTATTTATGATTCTTCATGTAGATCATGCATTCATGAACACATCATGATGGGGGTGACCAGATGATGATCTAATGCATTGGGTAATTCTTCGTCTCCTGGGACATCATGTTGAGACATGAAGTTAACCTAATTCTTTTATGGGACATTGAATTCCATAAGAAATGGCCTTGGAAGTTATCCTTCACTAATTCTCCTCCATGTGAAATAATAATCAATGCTAGCCTTGACTCATGTTTGTGTCATGTTTTATATTATTTCAACATTCCATTGATTTTATGATTACATGATTCTATGTTATATAATTTATCCTTCCTTATGATTATTCAGGGTCCATGCGTTTTTATGTCATATTTGAATCCCTTGTAACCCATGTTTTATACTTTATCCCTATGTGTATTTCCTTACTAGGATTTGAATCTCTTATATTATTTCATGTATTCCCTATGTTAAACTATGTATATTTTAGAGCTAAATTGATGTTATTATATCATTATAGAGATAAAATAAATTAATTTTGTTTATTATAGTTTCCCAAATTATAATTAGGTACTTAATCATTTAATGAAACTAAACATTACTATTATTTTTTTATTTCATGGTTTAATTATCATAATATAGTGTAATAATATGTGTAAATTAATAATTCCATTATAAATTATTTGTACAATTATCAATGTTGAAATAGAATAAATAATAATGTACATATCAACATAGGTTGTGATGGATATTACATTTATAATATGGACTATATTCTCATCATATATAATCGTATAATTGTATTATATCTATAGTTAATATAGTTTCTTACATTTTTACTTTCATGTGTTGTGATGGATCAATTTATAATGCATGATACACTAGATGTACCATAATTAAATCCTTCAATATGGGTATCGATGAGATTACGTTGATGCTATTGGAAAATAGAATATGTGGTCCATAATAAACTAATAATATGTATATGATATATATTCACTTGGTTTACAATATCTAATGTAAGGGTTTATATAATTCTATATTTGACGGTAGGATATGGTTGAAATAAAATATTTTTGAAGTGGGTATGTGGTGACTTTATTATGTAAATTAATTTGTTACATACAAACTTCCTTAATTTAATTACTTGTTTAGCGAGTATTGGTGATGATGAGACACATTTTTAAAAAATTATTCATTATGTAAGTTTTATTTATTTATGTATTATTTAATATTATGATTCATTCTAAATTTATTGATATGTTTTTAGTTGATAATTCAATCTATATAAATATTTATTCTTTAGATATATATATATATATATACTATTTTTAGTTATGTAGGGTCTTCTTGGGGTCTTTACTAGATCGTGGTATTCTCCAAGAGCTATTGGAATATCGTACTTGTTTCATAGGTATTGTTTTTTAAGTTCTTATTTTTTATATCAGTCCTAACATTACATTTATGTATTGGGAATCATTATTTATCCTTAATTTGTGTTTATTGGTGTCTATAATCATATAATTTATCATTAAATATATATAAATTTGAAAATAACATCAGTTTTTATGAATTATATACCATTGGATCTAGTTTTAAGAAGTTTCCAATGAGAGGTGGCCATCAAGGGTCACCCTTATTTTTATAAATTTCCCATATGGGGACATAGTTTGTAATGTTCTTGATAGTTTAATGGATCATGAATATTGTAATTTTTTTAAACAATTGTTGTTCCTTTTATAAGTTCATTTTATCCTCTATCCGTGGTTTTTGGAACTAATGTTTCAGGGTAAATTTGACACTAGTTGTCATAGTCAAGGGTTGAATTATTTTTACACCAATATGGGTTCTTACAATGTTATAAATTTAGAATATCATGAATAGTCACTAATGGTATTGATTAACATCTTTTGAGTGATTGAAATATCATCTAAATAAATTGATATTTTTAGAGGGTTAATTTTTTTGCAAAGAATTATGTATGTGTATCACTTCTCTTGGATAAACCATATTTTTTGAATCCATATATATAGATAAAATAAAATTACACAGGAAATATTCAAGGGATATAGAAAATTCTAAAATGATTTAATAGAGACCATTTAACTAGTAATGTACCTTGTGTGTTTTCTTGGATGTATGTGAATATATGAATAATTATAGGTGAGGGGGTGTTTCTCTTGGACCATCTAGAATAATATTTTCCTGAGAAAGTTATAATATCCTAATATAACTAAGAGGTATACATTAATTAATCTAAATTATTGGTATTGATAGATTAAAATATTTATACGACCTTATTAAGATAATATTATTTAAATGGTCATCGAGAAACATACAATCACATATCATTCTAATTTTATTAACATATAATTGAATCAGAATAGTTGAATGGTATTGATGCATAAATATATTTATTTTTGGATTGTTTTATTAGTTATATCCTAGGGTATTAAATGATAACATAGGGTTATGCATATTTCATGTTTAGATAGTGACACGGTCCATAACAGTATAATATTACATTATTTTACACTTCAAATACCATAAAAAATACAAACCATGGATTAAGAGGTATATTTTATTTAGAGAAACTTGGTGAAAAAAACTAATAAACTCCCATGATTTTATTATCCAATAGATATTTTTTTACTGTACAATGAAATGATTAATCCAAATATATTCTTAATAATAAATGATAAATTTCCAACAATAGTTAATGTATTAGACAAAAAAAGTGTATTACATCATTTCATTACCACGAGTAATGGAAATATAATAAGGCATGATTATAAATGTTTTATACAAGTAATAATGAGAGGATATATGAAAAAGTAACATCTTATAATATTATGAACATATCTGTATGATAATCTAACAATGTAATATGAACATAATATTCAACATTCATACCCTAAAAAACATTGATCACAAAGAAATAATCATAGAAAAACATCAATATAAATAAAATGATATAAAATAATAATGAAATAATATTATTATGAGAAATAATATAAACACGACATGATTAATATAATTAAAGGGTTCCCCCAAATAGAATCATCACATAGTGTAATACATAAAATATTTTATTAGAAACACTCTCTAGTAGTATACAAAACATGTCATGATATTTAAATAATTACATAATATATTAGAGGGATATATAATTTTTGGGAAACCCATATTCACATAATGGATAGTGTACCATAGTGGTTTATGATCACTCTTTAATCCCATATTATATCATTATATATAATTACACACCTAATGCATTGGTGGGATATATAATTACCAGACCACTTATCACATCATATTATATGCTAGTGTATCTGTTACAAATAAAAAAGCATACAAAATTTCATCAATTATCATTGAATAATTATAAAATTATATTTATAATTATTAAAAAATATCAATGTAATAAATCTATATATATGAGGTAGATGGTTGAAAATTAAAATATCCCCAGTTATCAAAATAGTCAAAGAATAATACTAACATTGATGAAAAAAGTCCGTATAAATAATTCATCAAATAATAAAAAATGTTACGGGTTCAAAAACGTGTTATCTCGATAGAATAAATTGAATTACCCAATAGATAAATATAAATATTCTTTAAATCAGTAAAAATGAGTCACATTATGGTAAACCATATAGGATATGAAATAAAAATTTAATAGGAAATCGAAATTGTTTTTTATAAATCTTTCATTACACTATACTAAAAATTATAAGGCATAATTTTAAAACTAAATTATAAATGTTTTATGTGAATAATTTAAAAAACATTAACTTGATAATATTATCAAAATCATATATTAAAAAAAATATAAAATTACATAAATGAAATTTTTTTACGATAACAGATGCAATCGTGGAATGAAAAACCATTTAATATATATTTTTAAAATACATTTTTTGAAAACCATCTACATAAATATTTGTAACAAATCATCCTTCTAATCATTTTTAATGTAAATATTATAGTCAAATGAGTTAATAGGTAACATGTTTTCAAAAAACAATAGCATAACATTGGATGTGAGAGGAAATTTTGGACATGGGTGATACACAGTCATTTAAGGGGATAAGCCTTTATTATTAAGATAGATTCATCTTCATGCAGAAAAAAACTTCATCAATATGTATTATTTATATTAGTCTCAATCTCTTAACACATATATTGGTTAAACCTTATTGAATTATATAAAAATACAATGTAGAAACATTGTACCTCCAGAAATAAGGTTGTGATAAGAAAATATCAAATATTCTAAAGAAAATTTTAATCATAGTAGAAATTGAGGAAGAGTGTTAATAAAAGTGATATTTTTATTAATTATGATAATTAAATGTATTAGATTTAATGGTTCAACAGTTATATGATATAAATTATATTTGGGGAATAATATCCAAACATTCCTAAATAAAGGGTGATAGTGAGAAAAACCCATACCTGTTATATTGAATAAATTGAAAATTTTCATCATCCTAGATAAAAAAATAACAATATTATTTACTTATTTACAACACATATTATTAAATATATCATATTATATAATAAATTAATAATCAATCGTTATTAATTAGTTATATATTATTTGTAATGTCTAGTGTAGTTTATCTATACCATTTTGATGTAGTATCATAATATCATTGTTTTTCTTCATTATTTTAATAAATAACATCCTTCCGATATCATAAAAGGTAATTTCCTTCATATTTTATAATTTTTTATTAAATTATAATTATTATGTATAATCATTATTGTTATTATTCATGACAACTAATTTATATATTGCCTTGTTTTTTAAGATATTATAAACGAATGGTATAATATTAATAAAATAATAAATTTCTATATATTACCATGAAAGAACCAAAAAATCATTATCAACATATTAATTTAAATTATTGGTTTCCCAAATCTTCAAAATAATGAAATTTGTTGTGGTTTTCATGTATAATGTAAAACTGACCTAATAATTACAAGATATATTCAAAATGTGATTATGGATACACAAGAGAATATTTTACTATATTAAAATTTTTTAAAAATTATAATCAATGATTTTATATGTTTTTAAGGTGATTAATTATAAATTGGAAGAGTTAATGTAATAAGGAGAATGGAAAATTGGTTTTTAATTATAAATTAATCTCTTATTAACGATGTTTTTTTTTGTTTTACACATTAACACATAAAAATATAGTTCATTTAAAATGTTATTTATAAAATTTATAATTAATATTAAAAGAATATAAATCGTAAATTATAAAATATATATTTATAGTAAAACAATTTCAATAAATATTTATACATTATGGTGATGAGAACAACTTGGTCTTGTATAATGGCACTACTATATATACATTCATGAGAAATATTCCATTTATTTCAATTGAAGGGGGGAATAAATTTTCATCACAAAATAAATATAAAGAAATCATTAATATTTATTTGCTTATATATTTATTCTTTTAAAGTTTTTAGGAGGTTTGATGAGAAATAAAATGAAAGGATGTTAATGGGTAAATAATATTTATGTTGCGAATTCAGATATTATTTCGATGTATACTTTTCAAAATAATGACATTAGGCGCAATAAATAATCAGTATGGTACAAAACGTTTTAAGGGGATATGAAATAATAATATTTAAAAACAATTAATTGAATTTTTAACTATAGTCATGTCATGAAATTGTTCTATGTGTTCTCCTTTAATAGGGGAAAAGAAGAAAAAATACTTGGAGAACAATAATGGGTAAGGTGTAAGAATGAATTTTTATAATGGTTTGGTGAGTACGATGGGTATATTTTAGTGATACATTTATATATAACATTCTATCATAATTAATATATTATTTTTATATTTTAATTCCAATAGTATTTAGAAAATTCCAACAATTATAGATTCACAATTGAATAATTGTTAATCATCTTTATAATTTAACTATGGTAATTATTATATTAATAATATATATATAAACATTATTACACCTGTTTTAAATTCTAAATATGAATTATGAATCATATACTTCGAATTAATTTTCCAATTGTGGGAAAATTATATTTTAATTGAAAACATAAAAATTTTTAAAAATAGTTTTTGTAGAATAATGTGATTTTAGTCACTATGAATTATATATATTATTTAACATGGTTTAAAAAATAAATGAGAGTTAATTTATATTCATATATATGGACCATATTTGTTTCATTAATTTAAAATAATTTAATTTACTAATAACATATAATATTTATATAATTATGATTCATTGAAATATAATAATTTTCTTATAGAATCTAATATTTATCTTGGAAATTAATTTTATGGATAAAAATAATATTAATGTTTGTATATAATTTGATATAAATAATGATATATATGAATTAAATTTTATAATAGAAATTTTTTATTTTTAATTACTCAATTTAATCATTATTTCAATAAATGTGAAAAAAATATTTTAAATAAACTATATATTTATGTTTAAAATAAATGTTTATGGTTAAATTAACAATTTCATTGATTTTCAAGACCTATTTGTTTTTTTAAATAATAATAAATATGTTACTTTTATGGTGATTAGAAATCAAATTTTACCATAATATTATTTCACTAAAAACTCAAACTGTTTTCTTCATTTGAAAATATTAGATAAATTCAAAAAATTATAATAATTGGTTTTTTTAAATTAAACTTTTTAAGTTCAAAATTTATAAGATTATGTCATAAATAAATCTAAAACTAATGGAATGATGTTATAAGATTTAAGGTCATTAATATAACGACATAAAAAATATAGTTTTAGTAAAAAATATTAATTATTCGTGTAAAAATTTATTTATTTGTGACTATAAAATAAATTATCACAATGGTTATTTTGTAATTTTCATTTTAAATTAATTATCAAATAAAAAATTTAAATTTAAAAATATCAATAATAATTATTTTAAAAATTTTATATATAGAAAAAATATATTTATAATAAAATTACTTTCATTCTATAGAATTTAAAATTAAAATATGTAATTTACATGTGATAAATAACATTTATAATTAATAATTACATCATAAAATAATTCCACTTTCATGTCACATATCCCTTTATTATCAATTCATAAAATTTAACCATAAGGAATAACCTAGTAGAATACGAGGGTGGTGATTCCACTAGTATAAATCTCATTGAAATTTCCATGAGCTTGATTTTATCAAGAATTTGATTTAAATAATATAGTAATAATTAAATTTCATTATGGAAATGGTCAAGATAAATCTATATATATGATACCACCATCTAAATATTAGAAAAAAGATATTTATAAGGGATACTTCTACAACTCGAAGCCATTTATTTTGATCATTACATTTATTATATAGTTACATCCTTTTACAACCACTAAATTAATAAAAAAATATTATAAAGGAGGAATTTTATTTTAATGTCTGAAAGATTTATTTTTATTTGTTATTTCATTTATAAAAGTTTTTAATCATGATAGGTATTTATGTAAAATATATACATAATTTTTGGGTGGTTACATTAACCCTATAAATATGTTGAATCATCAAAATGTTAATTGAAATTTATTACTGAAAATATCAAAGGGTTGATAAAATATTTTCATGAAATAGATTTTATATATTATATGTTATCATCATTATTATATTTTTAGAAATAGTTAAATTATATATTCCTATATAATATGAATATAATAAACATGATTTTTATTCTATCCATTTATACCAAATAACCCAATATAATAGGTGGCATTTTTTACAATGTTAATATAATTAGCCTTTTACCAATTAGTTATCATAGTTTCATTTCATATTTTAAATAATTTAATATTATAATTTTCGTTCAAATTGTAAATGTATATATAATGGTTAAATCGATAACATAAATCACATAAAAGTTTTCTAAATGAAGGATAATAGTATTTTCTATGTAGTTTATTCGTATAATTTTATGTATAAATTGAGTTATATACATGCTGCACAATAATCACATAACAATAATTATATATATATAAATCACCATAAAATCAACAATTTTATTATTTTATATACTTAGAAATCATTATAGAAATAATTAATTCATTTAAATATTATATAAATGGAGTACTCATAGTACATGAGGATATCAACATTTTTTACTCACCACATTTTATATTATGAATTTTTCATCAATTGATGTGGATGAATAAGATTTACCATATTACATTTTCCATGGAAATTTTAGATGCCAATCCATCCATCTAATGGCCCGAAGGCCTTCATTTTTTATTTATTTTTGATAATCCACCTTTAAATGGGTGAGGTGGAACCCTTATAAGGCCCGTAGGTGTAATTATTACATGGCCTATAGGCCTTAGAGGAATTCATTGCCCGTAAGCTTCAAACATTACATACATCCCAGAAAAACTACATGGAACTACTCTTTCCCACCATGTTCATCGGGAAATCAGCTCTCCACCTTCACATGGTCGTTCGACTAGGCATTTCTGTGCACACACATGCTTGTCTCGATGGCCGGTGCCATACCCTCTTATTCTTTCAATCCGTTTAGCTTATAGTATAGTGAAATCTATTTTTTTCATCCTCCTTGTAGTGGTTGTTCCTTTTAGGTTGTCTGGTTTTCATCTTCACTTATGGTGGCCCAAAGGACTTGAGGCGTCCCTAAGGCCTTATTGACCCGAAGCCCTGGGTGGCCCGAATGCCTTAATGACTTTGGGACCAAATCGGTGGCCTGAAGGCCCAAATAGGGGCATATTCTCGGCTGCTATAGTACTAAACAGTTCCTTCTATAGTTCCCTCTACAGTAAATTGATACAGTACTGCACAATACACGCTGTTTTACATACTATAGTACTACTGTAGTGCATGCTACATTACTTCTATAGTAACAAAAAAATTATGCCTCCACCATGATTTGATACTGGGTCGCTTGGAATTGAACAGTTAGTGGTCACTCTTGGTGTAAAATTTTTCATTTCAAAGTGTCCTCTATTATAATAACATTATATAGTAATTTTTCCCTATTAAAATTTTTACACAATATAATTAACTTCTAGTTTAATTTATAAATCCACCTAGGTGCACCTTCCGACATTTATTACATGAATGTATTTGATCATTATTTCATTCATAGTCGAATCAAGTTGAACATCATTGAGCCTCCATCAATCTAATATATGGTTTTTGGGGTATTTAACTATGTTAACATTATTAATCATAATTTAATATATATATATATTTACATATTCATAAGAAATATCATTATTGATCTTATCCTTTTAGGATTATCATATGGAAAATATCAAAATTGTCGACAGAATCCATTTTTATCATGGTTCACTTAGGACCCAACCATTATGAAAAAAAACAAGTTAATGTTACTGATGAATAACTATCATCATAACATTATTACCATAATTTATGTCATGAATAATATAAATTTAATTGCTATTATCTTCAAAATAATAAAATTATCTTTTTTTCAACCTAAAAAACTTTTTGTTTTATCATTATCTATTTAGGATGGGTTTTCTCATACAAATTTTTATAACACATTAAAATATGAAATCCTCCATATCATCAATTTTTTGAATGTGATTATCCAATTAATATCCACCTATAGGGGTAAACCACATATGATTTAATTTCTTTTTGAACTGATCCATGAAATGATATAGTTATTTTCCAATATACATATTTAATTCTTATTCCCTTAGGTACTAATATCCATGAGCCTTTATATGTTTGTATAATAGAGAAAATATTGACAGTTTTAGAATAACCAATTAAAATTTTCTATATAAATAAATCAATATGTCATTATATAAATATACACATTCCAAAGGTTCCCATTAATTTTATCTCATCTTAATTTTTAAAAGTAGATAAACCATGCCTTTGATAAAAATTATTGAAAACCAATCCTTAAACACATAAAAATACATTATTATATATATATATAATTATATTATGAATTGAGCTCATGGATCCATAGGTCTAGATATTTTAGAGAAACTAGTAAAAAAATAAATGAATGAACCCATATCATTCATATAAAATTGATATTTCATCAATATAATTGGAAATAGTTATTCTATATTTTGTATTACATAAAAAAATAATTTGTATAGATTAATATTCATGATATTCAACATTTATTAAATTAATTATTTTTGTGGGAAAATGGAAACCTTGAAATAAGTGATCAAAAATTTATAAGAAGGATAATAATAATCCTTAAAATTAAAATATTAAATCATAAATTAAGATGAAAATATGGGTATGTGAATATATGCATGAAACATTTCTTAAATATAAATAATTCAATCCCTGTAAATAATTGATCTTATTTTAGGTATCACATCACAAGGGATTCCAATAATTAAAACAATTTCAAAAGATCTTGGATAATACAATTTTTACCACATCACAATGCATGATGTCTTTATCATTAGTCTTGTTTCACTCTTAATAAAAAAATCACATAGTATGCAAAGTACTTTGGTGGATCGGGATCACTCCCTAATCCCATATAAACATTTAATATGATATATTTATTTATCTAATGCATTGAAGAGATTTATAATTCAGGAATCATACATCATCACATAATGGAGAATATCTCAAATATATTTGGTTCACTACATAATCACTGAATTTCATATGAGTTATTTTTTTTACCCAATGTATTGTAGGAATATATAATTCATGTCCCACTAGAAACACCTTATTATGTACATTAATATGTATTATATATAGAAAAACATTAAAAAAATAACTAATTTATCATTGACTCAAAATAGAAATGTTTTTTATATCAACAACAATTAACCAAAAAAGTAGAGAGAAAAATGGTGGATAATTAGAAAATAACACTACTGAAAAAAACACATATACCCACTCTTCAAAACTGTGGGTATAGCCCCCAAAACCGTGGGTATAGCCTATACCCACTGTTTTGGGAACCGTGGGGATGAGTGGCGTCGGTATGGGGTCTTAAGCTATCCCCATGGTTTGTCAAACCGTGGGTATTTTTTTCCATGGTGTCACAACATTCTCCACGCTGTCAAAACTATTCTCCCCATGGTTTAAAAACCGTGGGTACAGAAATTTGCAATATGCTGTTGATGGGACTTGATCTCTCGCCAACCACGACCTGACAATTTCTTCCACCAGACTTCACCACTTCCGCCAACATATTTATATGAATATATATCTATATTACTAATTATATATTATATAATTGACCGTATTGCGAAAAATACAAGCCAGCGGGTTTCGAACCCGCATCTACCGCAGAACTCTTACAGCGCCTAACCAACTATGCTGACTCGACTTTGACAATTCAAATATGTATTTATAATAATATATTTATCCTCGTGTCTGTATTAAAAAAAGTTTCCAGTGGGATTGGATACCACAACCGATGTAACAGCAGCGTAACACCTGACCAACCAAGCCACAGAATTCATTAGTTAATAAATTTCTATCAACTTAAATATATTAGTCGAGATCGTGGGTAAACATTTTCCCGCCAAATTGTTTTTATTTTCCCACGTCTTTTTTTTCCGCCATAATGTGGGTGAGCTATCCCCACAGTTCTAGAAAACCGTGGGGATAGGCCTTCATATAAATACCTATACCAACGATTTTATAAAACTGTGGGTATAAGCCTTCAAAAATAACTCAATACCCATGGTTTTTCTAAAATCGTTGGTATAGGTGACCAATACCCATGGTTTTCCAGAACCGTGGGTATAGGTTCCCACAGTATATATATACCCACGGTTTGAGAAAGGCATGGGTATAGGGCACCTCTATACCCATGGTTTTTCCCAAAACCGTGGGTATAGGTCTATTTTCCAGTAGTGTAATATATCTCTAGCGAACAAAAGAAACATTTAATGGTGTAGACATAGAAATATAAACATTCCGTAAAAAATAATTCCCCATAGAACACAAAATGACATGCAATTGTTAATTTAATTATTTGATTCCATGAGGTATATCCCCTAATTGATAATTATAAATAGTGGGTAAAACATGAATCATGAATCCCACGATGGTAAATAATACCAAAAAGGAAAAGTAAAATTGAAATTAAATCCAAAATTATTTTCAGAAAATATTTTTAACATTGTAATAAATGTTATTATTATATGTCTCATTAAAAATTCAGTTAAAAAATTATATTAAACATTTGATAAAAATAAATTTGATTAAAATATCAAATAATTGATAATAAAATAATATATCAGTATTCATAATGGAAATGCTGTATAGTTGAAAACACAATTGACCATTGATCTAATTCTATTTATATTTTTTTAAAACATGGTTGAAAACAAATATCATATAAATAGGTAATATAACATCCTTTTGAAATCTGTTAAATGTAAATTTTTTTGTCACATGAGTAAAAACATTATTCTATTTTAAAATTAAAATTTATATTTTTAGGTGGAGGAGGAAAATATAGACATGGGTGATAAAATGTGATTTAATGGGATGATAATGGTTTTTTTTCATATTTTGATTTTCAATAAATTATATAGTTTACCCATAATTTTTATTTAAATAAAACACTAACTCATATAATATAAAAATGGTATACCATATGAATGGATAATAGAGGTGTAAGAAGAATCATTATAACAAAATATAGTAAAATAAGTTATATAAATATTTATATTTTTGTGTTGATATCAATCATATTCCAAAAAAAAGAATATTTTGGATGGAAGTGATTATTATAAGATCAATTATAAATTTTCATATTATAAGATAATGGGTTTTAGTTACACCATGCGAAAGAATATTAGTCATTATAACAAAACGTACCTCAATAATGGATGATATATATGAAATCCCAAACCATTAGTCATGAATTCCGTGAAATCATTGTAACCCCCAGTATAAAAAATTAAGAATAATAATTACTTAATTTAAAACTATATTAATACCTATACCTATTTATACTCCTCAATTATACTCTTTTTGTCATGTCGAGAATTGTCAGTTGTGATATACTTTTAATATTTTGTGTTAGTAATATTGATCATTTCGAGATATTTTTTAATAGATATTTTTTATTAATTTTTTTTACCAAATTTCATCATTAAAATATAATTCATAATAATGGAATGGATATTAAATAATTATATAAAATTTTCAAATATATTTTATAAGTATATCATTCAATATTCTTGGTGATGAAATCCGATCTGAACATATTTGGTAATTTATAATGAATGATCAATTTTGTCTTATTTAATAAGTTAAATGTTTATATTAGAAAATATACATCCATAAAGTCAATATTTACATATTAATACCAAATATATTATTCCTAATTGAATAATGTATCAAAAAATTTAGCATTGTTCATGTTTGTGGATAAACCATCACAATAAGGTCACACTACAATATTGGTGTGAGTATGGATTTAGAAGAGATTATTTCAATATAATTAAATCATAAAAAGGTATAAATATATTATTTATATTTTATTAGGACAATTATACATAATATGGATTTTTTTTAGAAAAATTTTAATGAAAATGATATTTTCTTTTATAATTTAATTATTATTCCTTCTTGTAAGTTTGTGTTGGGATATTAATTTAAAAACAGTTATTTATTTATAAAATTAAGTATATAGTCTATATATAATATTAATATTATATAAATCATGAAATAATTAAAATTGATATACAATAATCCAAAATATCGACCATCCATGAATAATGTTGATGAAAAATGAATCATTTCAATCACGGATGCCATTGTCCACACATGTACATGAGAAAAAAATTTATTTTTTCTTTACATTATTTAATGAGATGGTAACAAATAATAATTATAAAATAAATATAAATACAATTAAATATAATATTTAATCTTATTTAAATATATTCATATTGACAAACCATTTTTTTGGATGGTGGCTAATATATATGAAGAAGAAAATTGAAGATAATGAGATACTAATGTTGAGAACAATGACAATATATTTATGTATACTTTCAAAATGAAGTATTAAAAGATATTTTTGGAGGGTAGATTCATTAAAATGAATATAGAGTATATGGAAGAAGATAATTTGGAGGAATCTCTTTGGAATTTTTATTTATAATTTCATTTTCAGATGGGTGGTAGTGTGCTTCATTTATCTATGAAAATATGGGAAAATTAATTGGAAAAGAATTTTGAATGTGCGTTATAGAGAATTATTCATGATATTATGGTGTGATAAGTAGAAAATTCATTCTATGATAGGTATTTATGGATTTCCAAACTGTATATGTTTTTATATAATTTTTATGTGTCAAAATGAATTTTTCAAATTTGAGCTACAATAGTTCACCCATATTAACACAAATTAATCTTGGTTTTCATCTTATCAGAGAAATTATTTATTTAATAAAATTTAATATGATCCTTCCTAAAAACGTTTATGGTAAAGAATTTATATATATAATCGATTTAATCTAATTAAATTTAAATATATGAAATAGTTATCATTTAAATTAAATCATACACTTTGAAGGAAAAAAATTATATAATAATGTGACTTTAAATAGTCAGTGTTCATACACTTATTTTAAATTGATTAAATATTAATTTTTTGTTATTTTTTTTATATATCTTTTAAAAAATTTAATTTGTATCTTTATTTTGAAACTGAACAGTTTAAATTAATATCACAATATTTAGGAAAGTAACTTTCTTTGAAAAATAAATAGTTTAAATTATTAACAAATATTTTTATTGTTAAATGAATTTTATGTATAAACATATAAAATAATTTATTAGATTATTTGGAAATAGTGATTAAATATATAAATTCAATAATTCCAAAAGAATATTATTTATGAATTTTAATCAATTTTAAAATTAGTTCATGACACGCATAAAAACAAAATTTTAGAAACACCTTATTTTCAGCTGCAAATTTAGGTGTTGAAAAAAATTATCTCAATATTTGATTTGCTGGAAATAAATTGTTTTATCATAAAAAAATTATTTATATATTTTAAAATGACATAAAAACTAAAATTTCCAAAATATTATTAAATTATTTATATTGTTTAAAAAAGTTTTTATTATAAACAATTACTTACATTCCTAATATGTGAACCATATATTTTTCTAAAAAAATATTATTTTTAAATTTTATACATTGGTTCTTATAAAATTCATCTATGACAAATTAATATGTTTAATACACTTATAGGTCATCCTTATAAAGTGATAAAATTTATTGTTTTGGTAAACTCAAATATTTCATTATTCACCGAATAGTTCCATTATTTTTAAAATTCCCAACAACATAGACTAAATAAATATAGAAATTATTAAGATTAAATATATGTTCATCTAATAAAATGAAAATTTCTAAATTTATTTTTATCATTGTATGATTTTATATAATGAAAGACTATTTTTAATGAAAAATAAATTTTCCTTTTCATAAAAAGTCTAAATTTTCAATATGTATAATTCATGTGGGAAAAAACATATTAAATTAATATTTAAATGGTTAAATAATAAAAATTTCATTATATATATCCCCTTAGTATAATTATGTAAATTTGTTAAAAATTTATTCTCTAGTCGAAGTCTATGGTGTTGACTATTCTACCAAATATATCATGTAAATTATCATATGTTTGAATATATATCACATATTATTTCTATTATTTCGAATTTTTTTCATGTTTGGAAATTTCCCATTTTATGTAAAACCATATAGAATTTACTTACTTGGATATATATTTTTACTGAGCTTCATAATTTAGAAATATAGTACTCAATTTTATCTCTTTCTATCATAAATTTTATTACATGAATACTTCCCTTTATACCTTATAAATTAATAGATATATTAAATTTTTCAATTTTTATTTTAAAATGCCATAATTTGATTCTTCTTTGGTGTTTGTTTTATAAAGAGAAATTTGTATCTTATTTATTTATGGAATATAATTAAATATATTTCATATCCTAATATATTTCATTTTAGAATACTATACTGTGATATTGGTCAGTACTAGAAATATTATAAGACAAGGATTTTATGAGACGAGATGATTTATCTTCCATTCATGAATATATATCCTAAGGATGTTCATGTAGAATATAATCTGACTATGGACAAATATATATGATTACATGTGTAGAGTTACCAATAGAAGATGTTTATTTCCCACAGGTTCATAGTGGAATCAATGGGAAAGAGTCTTGATACCACATTATCATAAAATGTTTGTCTGCACTATTCTTCCATTCCCATGAGATTTTCCAAAAAATTTGTTATATAAATTTGGATTTATATTTGGGATAGAATTACATTTTATCCCTATATTTTTTTATTTTATAGATTACAATACACATTTTTTCATCAATGCATTTAAAATATAGGATTATCATAATATTAAATGAAACCAATATAAAATATTATATAGGTCTGGAAGTATATATTATATTATACGACAAATTTATTACATGTATTTTTAGAGGTATTGATAATAATTTGGATGGGGGCTTGAAATGATACCATGGGATCGATGTATAGAGTATAAATTTCTAAAGTGTTTGGTTATATTGAGTGCTTGTTGGATCCATTCTAGAAGATTCTATTAATCTATATATATATATATATATATATAGTATTGGGATTGTTATTATTTTTTTTATTATGTGATTCATAGGTTGTGTTTCTCCATCAGTAGATGTATATATGTAGGCTAAATAAGGTGTTCACCTATTTTTTTTATTTTTATCACTATATGTTGGGTCGTGATTCTTTATATTATTTTCTCCAATTATTTATATCTCATGTGAATCCTTGTACTATGTATTATGAAATTTTTTAGGAAATATATTTTTGGTAAACTAATTATATTTTTTCCCAGTCCCTATATAGGTACACCTGTGTGTGAGTATAATTTATTTTTAACTTTAAGTAACATTTTTTACAATAGACATGTCCAAAGTAGTTTTCTATATTGATTTAAAATAGGAACAAGGGGTGGATCATAACGTGATTTTGATATATCTATAATAGTTCTAGTTTCTTTGGTTTTATTTACTTTAAATTATAACCATTTATGTATGTATGCATGTGTTATAAATTTCCCACCATCTAATAACATATTATTATTTATGAGATATTTATTATTAGTACATTCAAAAATTATATAGGAATTATTTTTTTATATTATTTTATATGGGCAAACATTTAGATTATTTTCACCACCCATTAGGTTTTAACCTCTCATCACATATAATGAGACAATGCAATATGTTGAGGCATGCCAAATAACATGTGAAGTCCTTATACTAGGTCATTATGTTGTTACCCTGGTCAAGAAAATTTAAAATGGAATACTAAAATATAATTAATTATTATGGGTAGTTTATATTAAATTAATATTAGAATAATAAAATCCCACAAATTTATTATTTTTACAGATCATTGACTGATTATTGTATTCAAGTATTATGTGTTTGGATGATTTTATATAATTACACTGAGTATAATATTGTATATGATTCAAAATAAACTTATTAGATCATAAGTGTAGACTGATTATCTGGACTAGACCATGAATGTATATCACATAGAATATAAAATATTAATTTATATAGTTATTTTATATTTAACATGTAAATTTAAATTACATGAGTTTAAAGAAATTATTTGTTTTTTGAACAATAGTACATTGATCCCTTTTTTTACTTCGGGCATAAAGAAATGAATATTAATGGTTATTGGGTATGTTGGTAATAATTTCATGTACATAGATTATTTTTTTTAATTTGTCAAATTATATTACAATTATGATATCACAGTCTTTAATTAAAATGAAAAATTATAATACCTAATGTTTGATTATTTGGTGAAATTTTATGAGTTTTGATACATTGTTTTCTCAAAAAGTGAAATGTTAATTCACACTAGTTAGTCTGTTTTGGATAATCCTGATCATACATGTTAACCAATAATATATTGAGTTATTATACATCTACCAATTAGTAGATGACGTATGAAATAATATTATATATGAATTTATAGTGATTTATTTAATTATATCATTTTTTAGTAATTTTCATATGGATATATAAGGATGTATGATTGGTATCATGTCAAACCCCTCTATATTTTATATATAAATGAAATGTATATAGAGGCCACTATTTAAATATAAATATACATTTTAATTTATCCATATTTGTATTCATGCTACTGGTTTATGTATGTTCACAATGTATATAAAAAAGCGAGTATTCATATTGGGATTAATTTTCTTATGAACAATATATTGTAAATTTTATAATCGTGTCCATATTATTTTTTATATATTATTTAAGTGCTTTTTTAATTCTCTTTAAATCTAAGAGGATTTATCAAAAATACATTTTCATTAAAAATATATACTAATGAAAAATCCATTTTATAGTTAAATTAGCATTTTCATGGTCTATGTTGGTCTATTTTTTTGATAACATGTCTTGGTGTTTATAATTAATTATTTTGGAAATCATGCATCTCACACTCTTATTATATAATTATTACATAATTAAACATTTAAAATATCATGAGAATATGTTTCTTATAAATTATTAATAATAAATGGAACATAAGAATTAATATATTTCTAGGATCTCTATTATAATGAGAATCGATATTCGAAATCAATTTTTTTGACATATCAAAATGAGTGAAACCTTAGTCGATAAAAATCAACCATATACTGATGCAGCCATATATAATTGATATTCTATACCTTGTTTGGTTAAACTATTACTAAATCGTAAAAATTTTCAACTGTTAAATATATTCTGTATATTCGCAATTTTAGTGGACTTGTTAATAAAATTTCGATGTATATAGGGAATAAAGATATAAAATTAAGTATTAGATTTACCATATTATATAAATTAAAGAAGGAAAAAAATTTCTACTGTCACATAATAAATGTAACAACTATAGGGAATTCATTAGGGTATTTGAAATATTATTAATTTTACAAAATTTTCCTTTGAAATTTTAAATTCATCCCAAAATTAAAATTATTAATGGTTTGTATGATTTATTATCTATTTATTGGAAATATCACACCCAAAAAATCCCAAATGGTTAGAATTATCTTCTATGATAATAAATTTTATTGATTTACTTATTTATATGGATGAATTTTTTTTAATTATAGATTATTTTCTTATATTAATAAATGACATTTATTTCTGATATATATCATTTTCAATCATGAAATTTATTAAACATTATTATTTTTTAAAATTGTATAAAACTCTTGTTTTGTTGTAAATTTTTTTTCTTTGAGAATCATGTGAATAAATGTCTATAAAAACCCTATCGATTACAATATATATATATATATGATATAACAAAATATATATTTTATAGATATTAAATAATACATATTATTCAATGTGGAGAAAATCATTGTATATTGCACGATTACATTTTAGAATGAGTATAAAAGAAAAAATCATAAATTATGACGATGTGATATAATGTCCTCTAAGATGTACAATTTCATATTTTAATATACGATAACGTTTATCGTTTTTAAAAAATTTGGTTACACACACACACTTATATATATATATCAATATAATCATTATTCATAGAGATATAAATTATAAATGATCTTACCTATGGGGGTTGTGATATAGATAACTAAAATTCAGTTTTATGATCTAATCCTCAATGTGGAGGTATAACAGTTGAATATGATATGGGATGTTTTTGGTTAGTGGAGAGAGGTGGTGTGATATGTTTTTAATAAATTTTTAAAGCTAATGATAGTAATTTTATGGGTGTATATATAAGGTTTCCACAACTAATAGTTCTAATCGAGTGTCTTAGTAAATGAAGGGATGGCGATGGAGTTGTGTATAATTGAAGGGAATGGGTGGAATCATTATGTGTAGGATTAATAGAACATTTATACATTTCATAAATATTTTATTAATAAATGAATATACTATTTTATTTAAATCTATAGTTGATATCGATTTCAATTGTAAATGCCTCAATTAGAAATATATATTCAAGTCACATGCCTAGGAAATACCTAAAATTTTTGCAAATTTTTATACCAGCTATTAGTTTATTTAATTTCATTTGAATCCATTAGATTAAAAATTATTTGGATTTAAATAACTCAATTATGGAAATAAAACATGTTGCTACCATATAAACATACTTTGATGACGATTTATCAAGTAAATAGTTAGGTAAAAGGATTATCCATTGATGAGAGTGCATCAATGATTTTTTCAAATAATGGGTAAATTAAATGAAAAAATATTGTAAAATGATATTAATATTTTCAATTATATAGTAACCAATATATATTATTATTATTATTAGGAATTATGAAAATATTATATAATTTTTTTTTCAAATTAAAAAGATATAAATTTTATGAAAAAACGTATTGTTTTTATAATTAATGTTTTTGTAATAATAAATTACAATATAAATTATAATTTTCATATTTTTTAATAGAAGTCGGATCCTATAATAATCAATAATATATTTTAGTTTATTTTCCATCATTATTGAATTCATTATGTTGTGAGAAAATTTAAATCATGTATCATTATTACTAAAGGAGTTTTGAAATTAAAAATAATAATTAATTGTAATTCTTGATAGTCATTAATTTTTTTTAATTTTTTTGGTATTAAAATCTCTAATTAGAGAACCCTAAATATTATAACAGATATAATTTTTAGGATCACATATTCAAAAACCATACATAAAATATTTTTACTATCTTCTTAATATTTACAATGTGAGGACACTCCATTAATCATTACATATTCACGATTTTTTTAAAATGAATTCACTTTCATAAAATATCTTGGATATCTTAGGTTATGAGTTTTAGAAAACTAGTAAAATATCAAACATAGTAATCCTATATTTTATATGTGGACACATATACATAGTATAAATTTCATTTCCAAACAAAACATTTTAAAATGAAGCGTGGATTCTTTTATTGAAATATAATCAAAATATTCTTCATGAATAGATTTTTACACTACACTTCGTTAAACCATATTTATTTTTTTAAAATTATGGATGATAAAAAATATTCTTACGATGGGACATAAAAGAATAAAAACATCATCCCATTATTTCGAAATTAACTTTTTATTTATCAAATGAATTTGAGGGAAATGTGAGAAACCTATGTTTAAAAAAAAGGAGATAAATGAGTAATTATTGTCCAATTTAATACTAATAGAACTAACCACCCTATATAATTTCAAAGATATGATATTTACCTTAGTGTTTGGATCATCCATTATTTGATCTTCGAACCTGATGGTCAGCTTGTCCCATGACTGGATGTACTCCTTAAAATAGATATTCACATTATTTAATCCCCCAACGAGAATATGATCATTCATATTGATCAGGGTATATTTCTCTTTATTTAGATTTATCATAATGATATTACCATCATTTTTGCGGATTCTTTATCAATTGTTTTGAGATTCAAAACCACTTTTTCCTCTTCATCTTCCATGCTCTTGAGTAATTACAAGGATTGCTTGATTGCATCATCGGAAATACAATTTTTTTCCCATCTACATCACTTAACTCACTAAACTTGTCTCCATTAAGCAATGAAATGAGGATTAATCCTTAATCTCGTTACGTATTCCCTTCCTTCCATCAACAGAGTCCCTAACCTATTTTCATTCAAATACCACATTCATCTCATAAATCTCATTATAGAGGATATCCTACTGAACATCAGAGGTGATGCCACCCTCCTAGGAGCTCATAAGAGTAGCCTCAACAAAAAAATGTGGAACATTGACAACATTTACCTCACCTGCCTCTGATCCCTATCGCAAGGAATCCACCTCAAAAAACTTAAATAAGTTTCTTACTAAAACATTTGGACATCTTCTTCATAGTCTCACCAAACCGATTGCCTTCAACCATATTTTGTAGTATTCCCTTTCACCTACCTCATTCCTCAACAAAGTAGATTTATCTATAATTGTCACCCCCATTTCTAAACATCTTGCATGTGCTTCCACTTCACTAAAAGGGGTGTCACATTCCATATACTGAGCTGCACATTCATACCATACAATAGTAGAAAGATTTTTACTTGAATTCTTTTCCAACCTAGCATAATTATAATCATCATACCCACCCACAACCTTTGGATCAAAAGGTTGAGTCAGGGATTTGTTTGTACTAACCTAAATTTCATTAATTTAATTCATGATAATAAAATTATATGTGGTTATCATAGAACCTGTAACATCCCATATCATAGAATGACCATTGGAGTCTGTAACCAAACAAATATCCCTATCAATAGGAAACTCAATAGCGGACTAAACCAACTGGTTTTCACTCCAGTTGGAAACATTCTCCAACTTCACAAGGATATAATCCCCAATCTTATGCCCCATCTAAATTTAATAGGTAAAACTTTCATACCATGGCTCAAATAACACAAATTTTTAGTACCTGAACTCCTCACCAACAACCAATTAATGATGATAAACGAGAGTCCTTGATATTCCTATCTCAACACAAACCCGAAAACATATGTGTTGGATAACATCACTTTTACGATCATTATAGGATAAATACCACTCAATTAGATTGTCTATAATAAGCAGAATGGATGGGTTTTCGAATGGAATTGGTTGTAGAGTGACCCATAGCCAGATCGAGGTGGATGGGTAGTCACGTATCTTGCAGAAATTATATGACCCTATTAAAAAAAGAAATTGTGATCTGTTTTAGATGGTTGGTTCAATATACTAGTCTATAAACAAGTCATTTTCTAAAGCGAACATGAACATTATATTATTGTAGATGAGGAGAGAGATGGTTGATCATTCCTGAAAACCCTAGGAACCAAAAACATAACTGTCGAATGATTCATTAGTTGGTAGGATATTCTTGATTGTAGATATCAATGAAATAATCAAAAAAGTGGAAACTTCAATGAATTCTAATCGGGAATTTGAGAGCTGTAGATAACCTTTGAACTAATTAGAGACCTTCAGACTGAGATATATTGATGGTAAAGGAGGAATTAAATATGGGTTCAAGAAATGGGAGACGCCTGACTTCCGAGATCCATTATGATATGACAAAAGGCCCTCACCCATCGAAGGACGACTTTCCGGTGTGAGGCCAATTAGCACCAAGGTCATCTGGGAAGTTATCCAAGGAGAGCTCCCCTGGAATCCCACAATCATTCCATTTAAAAAAATCCATGTACAAAAAATATCCTAAAAAGACATACCATATAACCCTAAAAGGGGAACGTAATTGTTTTCTAATATATTATATTTATATCTGTATTTGACAAAAATGATTTATTTAAAAATTGATATTAATGAATAGGGAAGTCATATTGGTTTCTTAGAACATCATTATCATATTAGTCATACAATCACTCTTACTAATTGAATAATCATAGAATTATTTTTCACCACCAGTGAACCAAATACATTGGGGTGCTATCTCGAAACCATCAACATATAATCTATAACAAATTCACTTTATTCAAATAGGGATCAAAAAATGTTTTAGTTAATAAGATCTCACCCATGAGATATAATTGGGTTTAAGTCATAAAAACAGATTTTAAGGACTATATCTTGAATAAAACCTTTGAAAACATTTATTAATATTTATTAAAAATACAGTCGGACCTCAAAATACAACATTTCATAAAGATCATTCTGAATATAAAAGCATTGAAGATAATAATGAATTAATTTTATATGAAAATATTAATGAAAATAAATAAAAAAAAATTAAATGAATTATTTTGTCTTGATGTTGGGAAAATATATTCATTCTGTATATTATAAACAATCATTTCATTTATATTTTAGTCCTCAATGTCAAATCTACCTCAATTTTTAATTGAAAAAAATGTAATCTTATAAACCAAATTTGTTAAAAGAAAAAATGTGTATAAAGTATTTAGAAATAGTAATATAATAGAAAAATATTCCACTAATACCATTTTCAAAAAAAATGGATATCATTGAATAATATTTATAAAATTACTATTTAGATCATTTAATTTGATGTTTTTAATGTAAATTGTCCCTTACTTTGGTTCCAACTAATCATGTTCATTATTAACCATCCTTACTAATAAACATGGGTCAATTAAATAATTTCTTGATATAAAATTTCTTTTTTAATATTCATTTAATTTCACTTATTTCCATTTTATATTAAATTATCAAATCAGATATGTTTACACTGAAATTTTTGGTGATATTCTACACTTATGGCCAAATTGTATTTGGTCAATTTAATATAGAAATAAAATTCCCCCATTTCATAGTATCCAGAATAATTATCATTAAATAATTATAATTTTAATAAATCAATTATAATTTTAAATGTTACAGTTAAATATGATTATCAATAATGAACTACATTAGTGTCATGGAGACAACAGGTTGTACATATACATGATTATGGTTCCCATTATTCAACGATAAATATGGAAAGAAGGAATGAAAGATTTTACTTTTAAAATATTTATAATATCATGAAAATAATATTAATTATTTTCAAATATACATATATATATCATCCATGTTGTGGGGTGATGAAAAATTAATTTCATCACTTCAGGGGGGTGGTAGTCTACATGTATGCACGAATGAAATTATAATTACTATATGACCAAATGGTAAGAATATAAAAGCTAAATTTTTTACTAGTAATAATTAATATGTCATGAATAAAATATATAATAATTAATTCCACCATTATAACTAGTAATTTGAGAGGGGGATGGAAAATTAATTACATTGGTTCATGAGCTTGTGGTCAGTTATACACAAGACTGAAGAATTTTTTTCTTTGAAGGGAACTATATATTGATATATGTCATGGAAAAAACTATATAATATTTTATTTATAATTTTATCATGTTTGAAAATGGTTTTAGGTTTAAAAAATAAAAAACAAAACTGAAACATGCGGATATAAACAATATATCTTCCTTTTCAAATAGGATTTTCTAAAAATGTGATGACATATAATAATGGTATTATGCATCAAAAATACATCTTTAATGATTGCGGGTATAAGCCCATAGCCATAAACAATACATAATCTAGAGAGAGGTTGATAATTTTACATTAATTCACATCAAGGATCATTTTAGGTTTTGAGGTATAGAAAATTAGGTCGCAACATATACATAACATCATGAATATTACACATAGACACTTATACTCACTATCTTTTTTCCCATAAAATAGATAATCTTTAATATGAAATATGATATCGTTTCATGTTTTAACAACATAACTATTCTTTGATCCCATCCTTTACTATAGTCTTTATTATGACTAGTGAAATACATTACAAAATATAGGATGAATATAAAAAACTCATTAATGGATACATAATGAAAGAAAACTTCTATTCCTACAAAAACATGTAAACCATTAAAAAATTATCATAGAGTAGTACTTTTCACCATTAAGAAGTAGAAAAAACACAACACTGAATATGATCTCATAGCTTACCCTGTTTGTAACAGAAATATTACAATTAAACTCATATAAATCTATATAGAACATATAATGGAAACATGTAACATTATCATTCATAAATAGAAGACCCATACGATCGAATTACACACATATCACTAAGTGGAATAGCCAGACAATCGGCTTCCATATGTAATGCATTAGAAGTTATAACGTAACCAACCATCCTTCATTTATCACGAAACCACACATCCTTTGGTTTATCATGTAACCTACTGTCATTGGTTTATCATGTAACCACCCCTCAAATTTCCAAGTACCATTATATAATAAAAACATATAAAATATTCCAAATAACAACATTTCACTAAGAACATTTCAATTCCAATAAGAAGAATTAATTTCAAGATATTGAAATACTCAATAATTTTAAAAGACATTTTTCAATACCAAAATACATAAAAGGGTATATGTTATTTATTTTCCTTTTAAAAAATTAATTTTTTTGGAATCCAAATATAAAATAATTCTCGTGGCGGCAGAATGGTCATTTTCACTGTATACGTTTGAGAATTCATGTTTTTTGTTTTGTAAAATGCTTGGTATAAAAAATTATCTTTTTGAATGAAATTCAAATTCAAAGGGGATTTTTATACAACATATAAAATAAGAAGGTGTATATTATAAAAACATGTCTCAATGAATAGAGATTGATACGAAGTCCCTTACTACATTAGAAACTATTGAATAAAAATAATTAAGGAATGAAATTAAACAGAACATTAAATACGATGAGAATATTATAAATCATGATATAAATAGTCAAAAGGGATTTATATAAACATTTTAAGATAATATATGTTCATAACAACATGATGTGCCTCAATTTAAGGAGAACAAGAAGAAATCCATTAACTTGTCTTTAACTTGTATTATTCATTCTTTATCTCCCTGAATAATAAATATAATATAATTTATACTTTCTTAGGAACCAAATTCATGTTTATTATTTCTTTTATATAATTTATTAACATGATATCACAAAAAAAATTACAACTTCAGAAATTTCAATTTGTCGATGTTCGGTACTACAATCCAAAATATATTTATTATAATTAAAAATTGTCCACGAGGTAAAAAGTCCATTATCTCCAGAATCATATTCATGATTTAGATAACATAAATATATTTTATATAAGTATTTAGATCCATTATATATTCGTTAGTAATATTCCATAACATTTTAAGATAAGAAATGAAATGCACCGATCAATGAGACTGTGAGATGTACAAACGCATGAACGCTACATTCATTTATTTTTTATATCAAAGAAATGAAAATTAAATGATAAAAAGGTATATTATTATTCCATTTTAATAAAATATTATATATATGTTACATAAGTTCTTTTAATCATTCCTTTATACATTCCATGTATGGCATGAATGTGTCATATCACATTGAGGGGGAGGTAGTCCATATTTCCTCAAATAAAATTATCGTACTTACACATCATTAAAAGAATAAATCTATGTTTGTAAATAAAATTACAGAGTAATAGTTAAAATATAAATATATATCATATTAAAATATAGTTTCATCATTATGGCCTCTATGAGTGGTGGTAGGGGAATATAAAACAATCATAGATTCATGAGGCATCAATTCGTGATACACAGAAATAGCATGTTCATATCCATTATATGGAGGTGTCTATAAGTGTATTTTTAATACATCCCATAAAACCATACTAGAATATTGAGGATATTGGTTTTTTTTAAACAAATTAAAAAAATATAATAGTTAGCATATAAGTAAAATAATGGAAATGAATTTTAGAGAAGATGATACCTCTTAAAATGTGTATCTCCCATTGATTTGAGCCAAATGTATTTTTTTAATCTCCTTATACATAAGGTGGGGATTCTAGTAGTAATAATGGGATGTGTGGATATTATTTAGGAAGATTTAGGACAAGAAAAAGGGTTATATAGGTGTGACTAAATGGGTAGAGGTAATTCATTTTTATAAGAAGGGGAGGGGAACATTATGAAGGTATTGAAATATTATTTTATAATAACATGATTTTTGGTTTAAAATGGGAAAAAAGATATTTATAACAGAGATAAGATGAGTTTGGGTTGTAAAACTCAACAAATAAATTTTAGACTAGTATACGTCACAAATTTAACCTTATCATTTAGCATTAACCCTTAGTAAACTAATTCAACTCTTACCATTTGTTCTTGTATATTCATATTATATGCCTAATATAGCTAATATAAAATTACAATAGAAACACAAGTGGTTCATTAATTACTTTTTAAACATTATCTAAGTCAATTGGTCAAACAATATATTTTTAGGACTGTTATATCAATTAAAAAATAGTATTTGTTTTAAAAACTCACTGATGTCATTTTTTAATATCCATATCATGAGTTTTTAAAAATCTATAACAACTTTATTATTTGGAAAAAACATAATTAATTAAAATATAAAAATCCATACTCCTTTCCAAAATTCATATATGAAATAAAATTTCCAAATAAGTTAATTTTATTATTTATAATCTCATATATTTAATCATTCATTAATATGTCAATCACTACATCAATATTGTGTCACAAATAAATTTATTTATTTGATATGTAAACAATTATATATAATAGAAAATGTTATAGGAAATATTTCTTTCATTCAAATGACTATTTATATTCTAATACATCACTTATATATCGCCATATAAAAATTGTATTATTAAATTATATATTTTAATGTTATATTTTTCTTTACTTTAAATTAATTCTTAAAAAATGTTATTTTCACATCCATGTGGCTCCATGGGGTCCCGAAATCAAAACATTGATTCACATGGTTTTAAAAATATCCTCAAATAGGATTACAACATTTGTTAGGGTAGTTATTATTATAATAATTTTATTTGTTACACATATTTACTGGATGTACCCTTTAACTATGGTAAATAAAACAATTACTCATGTTACTATTAATAATGAATTAAAATAAAAGGTTCCTATTTAAAAAAAAATGAACTCCTAATTCCAAATATAGAATCGATTTTTCAAAATTCAAAACACAGAAATGGATGAAATTAATTTAAAATTAATTCATTTCTCAAAACCAAAAAACTTGTTTTCAAGAAATAATAACTATCAAAATATTTCCATGTGTTTATGTCCAATTTCAAACTAAAATTACATAAAATGACAAAAATTGGCTTAAATTATAAATATATAATCCAATTACACATTATAAAAAATTAAAATTAAAACCTAAATATATATATTATTTAAAATAAAATGATGTTTCGAATTTAAACGTAGTATTTTTCACTATTCATAAAAATATGAATTTTATCCAAAAAATAACTTAATTTAGTTAAATGAAAATTTTCATGTCCCACTTCTATAAAAACATTATTTTTCATATATAACATATAAAAGGGTCAAAAACAGATTTTAAATGGGTTCTCCATCTAAAGGCGCTAAAAATAATTTTTTTTAAAAATTCTTCTTTTATCAGAAAAATTTATTTTGTTCTTATATTATCTTTTGAAATCATAGAATGTGAACATAAAAATTACATTGAATATATATTATATATATTTTCATTAAATAAAAATCCACAAATAGTGATATGAAAACCAAATTATTCTCTTTTAAATTGGTTTTCATAAAAACACATCCTATATATTCAATTGTTCTCTATTTCCATTTCTAATAAATTTGTTAACCAATTAACTATTATTTAAAAATGTGTAAAACAAATTTAAAATTTCAGTTGATACTTTTCATTCCCTCCATACCAATATAATACTACTTTTTAGTAAAACTCAATGTTGTGTGTAGCATAATATTTTGGATAAACCCGTTATTGCGTGTTGGGTATGCTATTCTAAATAGTGACCCTATTAATATAAAATTTATATATTATTCATAAGTATTAATATAAATTAAAAGTTATTATTCTATAAATACCTCGGTCGTTATATCCTTCCCTCCATTTTGAAATTGCATCATCACAATTTTAAAATTGGTCTTGGAAACATTATTGAAAGTATCATGTTGGAAAAATAGTCAATAAATTTATATAACATTAAATGAATGAAAGAGATATACAAAGGTCACCCAAGATAAAATATACTAGGATTACATATACGAAAACATGAATATGGAAGAAAAAAAATTCATCAAGTATTTATGGAGTGTGATAGAAAACTTGAACAAGAGACAGTTAACTCCCAGAAAATCATAAACATATGATAGGTTAAATGGTCGTTGATTCCACGGTAGGAATAGTGAATGGACATCATTTTTTGGTTATGGAACTTTATATAAAGATGGATAATTTATTTATGAGATTTACTTAGAACATATGGAAATATAATAAATTTTCTAGTAGAGATTCATCCTTTAAAAAATTTCCACCACAAAAAGATTTTTTTCCAAATGATGAGTATTAATGATAAAATGGTCACACCTATAGTTATAGAATAAACATATATAGAATAAATAAACAATAAAATATTTACTAAAAATATCCGCTATCTTTGGTCATTATCCATACCAACATTGTCAGTACGAGATCATAAAATCCCCCAAAAATGATAATCATTTAAAAAAATAGAACTCTAAATCTCTAAAATTAAACAATAAATACCCAATGTTCAACAAATACCATTAAATAAAAAACGGTCCTTCAAATTATTCAATATAATCCAAACTAATATTTAATCCTAAAACATAGAAAAATTCGACCACATAGCTTTCCACAATAAATCATAACATTTATCTCTAACATTTATCAACTACTCTTAAATCACGTACATAACTATAATTAACTTAATCACATATTCTCTTTGATAGGTTAATCATTTCCATAAATAACCATAATTTCCATATGTCCATAATAAAATCATTAATCCTTCCAAAATAAAATTCAACCATTACTCCTCAAATTAAATCCCATAGTATTCTATTTACCTTAGGTATATATTGTTCCCAATATATAAAACATCATTAAAAATTATATTTATTAATTAATAACCAAATAATTTCCCTATTGATAAAACATATGTCCCAAAAATAACCTTATTCTAGATCCATAAAATCCTTTAACTAAAAAAATTATTCATACTTACTTGGCACTTCACGTAGTCCAGTGGTAATTGTTAAATCCCAATCACACTTGGGTTATGTGTCTGATTACTTTAGCTTTGTCCGACATGATGGGTTGTCTCATGGTCTACTTGTTGTCCTTTTTGAACAACCATAAATTAAAAATATGTGGTAAAATTCTAAAAAATATCCATAACATGTTTTAACTTCCACTGATATTTCATACCTCAGATTTTTAATCCTGAAAACAAATAACCCATAATTGCCTCCAATTCAGGGAATATATAAACACTAATGGATTTTTATAACTATATCTGAAATAGAAAGAATAATTTTTCCCCAATTGAGATATTTATATAAAAAACATATGGGTTACAAAAACTAGAAGTCTTCCAGCTTAATCCAATCATTAGTACATTAAAATGATAATCATCCATAGATCCAACAAAACTCTTCAATTCATAAATTATAAAAATCATAATCATCAAACATTTTTCATGATCTTTTATATATGTTTTTACATCTTATTATTTAATACATCTATCTTATAAAAAAAATTTAATGTTCAATGATTTAAATAATTTAAAAAATTGATCTATGAAATAATCTATATATTTCATTAGTCATTTGTAGTTTCCTTAACTTCAATAGAAATTTCATTAGTTATTGGTAAACATATATTTATATGGTCCAACTGATTCCATTCCATAACATTCTTCATAGGAAATCTATTTTGTAATGTCAACGCACACCTCATTTAAAACATTCAATTTATCCCTTGGAATGATTTTTTTCCCTATACTGGATTCAACAAGATGCATCCTTTTTCAACGACATGTTATTATTTTATAACATTCAATACCACATCTATAAAATCTTTCATACCTTTGATTCATTTTCAAAGGTAATTCATTACATTTATTTGACATATATATCTTTTAATATACATACCATAATGATTATTACATACACATCCATAGGGATTCGTTTCTCGTATATATGATTCCATAATAAAACATCAAGGTTTAAGGGGTCAATAATGACTCTATATATATGGTTGATAATTACCATAAGAGTTCTTATTGTAGATCCAATTTCATTCGGATGGTCATTCTGAAAACTAGCACAGTTTCCTTCACATCCACAGTTACTTTCGTGCCTACTAGATCCATCCATTTAGACTTAAAAAAATATCAGAGTGTGTATATAAGTAAAATTATTAAATACTATGTTATGAGGAGGTTAAACACTATGATATACTAATTCATGTTATCTTAAACTAATTAAAAAATAATTATGGCTATTTCTAATATACTAAAATATATGTTTATATAAAACATTTAACTTGTTCTTTAATAAAACCCTATCCTATAAAGTTATCTAAACCAACCCCTTATACCAACTATAAGTCCCCATCCTTTAACAATACTCAATATAGATATAAGTCAATAATTTGAATTTTATTCACATAGAGGATTTTTTAGGTATAGAGATTTAGAGACTTAGGACATAACATATACATAACATTTTGAATATTAATAGTAGACACTTCTAGTAACTATCATTTTTCCCATCAAACAAAAACTCCTTAAAACGAAATATGGCATTGTCTCTGGAATTAACATCATAACTTCACCATGATCCCATCATTGACCATATTCTTCAATATGTCTTATGCAAAACATTTCAAAACAATGTATGACCTAAATATATCTGTATGGGATAAATAATAAATGAAAAAATTTGGTCTTTCCAAAACATGTAATCAAAGAAAAAAATATAACAATGTAATAAATTTAACCTTTTTGATGTAGCAAAAAAAATAACTGAATATAAGATCATTTTTTCCATTTTTTTAACAAAATTATTCCATAAATTCCATAAAAGGAATCATATAGAATATAACGGTCACTTGGGACATAAATATACTTAAATAGGATAACCATACAGCCGAATTCCACAGGTATCACTAAATTAAATAGCCATACGACCAACATCAATTCCCAATCCATTGTAGGTTATAATGTTACCACCCATCCATGGTTTATCACAAAACCCACAATAATTTGGTTTATCACGTAACCACCAGTCATTAGATTATCACATGACCACCCATCAAATGTGAAAGTCCATTTTTCCCCATGAATAACTATGGTAGAGTTCATGTGTGACCTGGACAGCCTTTTATGTGGTTGTATACCCCAATACAGAGTGTGGATCAAATTTTTATTAATATAAACTACATAGTGGTAGGTGATCACCATCTTGAGAGGACTAATTTTTAGCTACAAACTGAACTTCTTGTTTTAACCACTATACCATTTTGTATTATATTATTATCTATTATGTATTTATTTCTTTAAGAATATCCTAACATTGATAGTTAGTTTTGCAAGCGTTTATATCGGTTTTAAAATAATATATTAGTTTCAAAAGTTTGAATAATCTTTAGATTGGTTAAACTATGAACTAATCAATCTTTAGAGGAACAAATTGAACTTTTAAGACTTATATAAATTCACTACAAAAAAACTTTGATTTTATTATAATTGGGGGTATTATTTTAAAGAAACTATTTTAAATGAAATTCTTATAGATACTTAATTCACTATTTCTTGAGTCATCTACTCCGACCAACATCTGGTATAAGAGGCATATTGAATGTTATTATAAGTTTTTCAATTTGTTTCAACTGTGATTATAGTTGTGTTACAGAGATCTTAAATTTTTCGTAATTTCTAAATTTTTATCTCTTTGAAATTATTTTACAACCTTTATCATGGAATGTATATTAGAAGGAGATATTAATAATTGAAAACCTTTCTGTAATGGAAGTAATTATTCTTAGTGGGAGATTAAAATGAAAATACATCTATAAATTATGGGGTTTTAAATCTATAATGTTATTCGCAGTAAATATGCAATACCTAAAATAGCTAGAAACACATGGGATGAACCTACCAAGAATACCTATAAAAATAATTGTAAATCAATGAATTCTATGTATTGTGCACTAGAATATGAATATTTTAACAATATTTCAACTTGTAAAACTGCACATGAAATATGGTATACTCTCTCTATTTCTCATAAAGGAACATATATTGTTATAGAAATGTGATTGAATATCTATACAGTCAAATATGATAACTTTATATTAAATCCTAATGATTCAATTTCTTATATGTATCTTATGTTCAATGAAATTGTGAATACCATGATTTTATTAGGAAGAGAAGTAACAACCAAAGAGTAGATCATACAGATTCTACTATGCTTACCTAAATGATTTGTGGAACATCTATTTCTATCAGATAATTATGTAATATTGATAAGATTTCAATGAAGGATTTTTTGGATAATTAATGATGTATGAATAAAAATTAACTGTAAATAAAGAGGATGACGATCCCAAATGAATTTCTATAGCTTTCAAGACAAATGAATCAAAATGTAAAGACAAAGAGACAGTTCAAGCTACTTTCAAAAGCTCAAGCATTGATGAAGTTGCTTCAGATATTGATGAATTAATGGCCTAGTCTTCTAGATGATTCAAGAAATTATATAGGAAAAATAAGTTCTTCAAAAAGACAAGTAACAAAGGAATGTATGATAACATGTGGACTTGGAAAACAGATTGAATGAAAAATGATAAATCAAAAGGTATAATCTGTTATGAATGTAAAAGGAAAGGACATATCATGTCTTACTTCCCATTGATGAAATACAAGAAAAAATTTTAAAGTAAGGATTGAAGTAATAAAAATGGAATGAAGGCCACATGGATTTCCTCTGAGGAAAACTCATGTGAATCAGCCTCTTCTCAAAATGAGAATGATATGGCTAATATGTGTTTCATGACAAACACAACTGAGGTAACCTTAAATTCTCTTGTACATAATTTTATTTATTTTTAAAGTTAGTCTAAAAATATAAGAAATGATGAATTATTCGAATATTGAAACATGTTAGAAGAAACCTACAATTAGTTGAAAGTTAAGTATAAATATTTAAATAAACAACATGCTCTTATTGTGACTACTAAATCTGAAATTACAACTAAAAAAGAGAAGAATGCTCAACTGCTCTAAGAGAACAATGTGTTAAAATTGTCTAATGAACAATTGATGAAAGACTTAGAAAATTTTACTAATAAAAAAACTACACATAATAAAATTATTTTTAAAAAAATTTCTCTTAATTATAATTTTGGGATAGGATATCAACCAGGTCAAAGGAATTTATCCAAATCATAATTTGTACACAAATCTAGAAAATTTGATACCTTTTCCAAAAACCAGAGTTGTACTGCAAGTTCTAGTTCCACAAATTCATTTACTATATCCAATTATTCAGGACCAAACATCTTTTATTTTTAAAATACTCTATATTCTTCATATAAGAAATCAATAAAACAGTAGTGGGTTCCTTAGGCTTATATCACTAATATATGTGGACCCAGACAAATATGGGTACCAAAGTCATTTCTTGGTTAAACTATATTGTAGGTAAATTGCCTAAAGATTTTCTATAAAAAGCTGTTGTACATTGACAGTGGGTATTCAAGACATATTATAGGGTATTTTTCAATATTTAAAAGTATTATCATGATTGATGGAGGACATGTCACATTTGGTGAAAATGGTAATGGAAAAATCATCATCCACGGCCCGATTGGAAACCCTAACACTATTTCCTTTTCTAAATTATTTTATGTTGATGGACTGAAGTATAACCTGGTCATCATATATCAACTGTGTGATTATGGATTAAATTTAAAATTAAAAAATTATTCATTTAATGTTTTTATGCCAAAAATGATTTAGTATTTACTACTTTTAGAAATGATAATGCATATGCTATTAATCAAGACAAAATAGCCCCACATAATGTCTATTGTCTAAATTCCTTTGACAAAGAGTCCTGGATCTAGAATTAATGACTTGGAAATTGTAATATATACTCTCGTAGGATTTTAACTATAAAAGGCTTAGTTAGAGACATACCTTTATTATAGTTTCCATAAAATAATGTATGTAATTCTTGTCAAAAAAGAAAGCAACATAAAATCACTTTCAAACAAAAGAAAGAAGAAACTACATCTCATCCTCTTGAGTTGGTTCACATGTACTGGTTTTGAACATCTAGAGTTTCATGTATGAATGGGAATCACTATATTTATGTTCTTCTAGATTATTTATCTAGGTATACCTGGACATTTTTCCTAGCTCATAAAAGTGAAACATGTTCTCACATTAATATGTGTGCTAGGACTGTAAAAAATATCAGTGGATTTAAGATTAAATACTTATGAATTATTCATAGTCGTGAGTTTGAGAATCAAGATTTTGAATCTTTTTTTGCAAAAAAATGGAAATAATCAGAAATTTTATGCACCTAGAACACCTCAACAGAATGGTGTGGTAGAATGAATAAATAAACCTTACATGAAATTTCCCAAACTATGCTCAATTAATAGGATCTACCCATTAATTTCTTGGCTGAATCTATTATTAATAATTTCGATATAATAAACCGAGTTTTAATTAGACCCATTCTTAAGAAAACACTTTATGAGTTGTGGAATAATAGGAAACCCAAAGTAGGTTATTTTAATGTGTTTGTATATAATGTTTATATCCAAAATACTAAAGATAATTTAGATAAATTTACTTCCAAAATTGATGAATGAATATTTCATGGATATTCAACATCAAAAAAACCTATAGAGTATTTAATAAAGAATCCAAATGTGTGGAGGAATCTGTACACATCATGTTTTTTGAAGCAGATCAACATGAGAACAAGACCTCACTAGAAAATATTAATGAGGATATGTCCAATATAGAAATTAATGATAAAACCTCAAATCATCATGTGAAGGATGCGATGAAAACATCCAGTTCTAGAAATTTTCCATTTCCTAACGGTAGTGAACCAGATAAACTAACCAAACAGAAATATAATGTCATACATTCTCTAGACCAACTAGACCCTTAAGAATCATCAATTAGATGTTGTTGTTGGGGATTAAGATAGAGGAACACAAACCAGAGCTTCCATGAGAAACCAGGTTGAACATCAAGCCTTCTTGTCACAACTAGAACCTAAAGATATCAATTTTTCAATCAATGATGATTTTTTGGCAATGTCCATGACTGAATAACGTAATATGTTTGAATAAAATAATGATTGGAAACATGTATATAGACATAATGATACTTTTACCATTGTAAACAAATGGATATTTAGAAATAAGGTATATCAAGTTGGGCATATTGATTGAAATAAATCTATATTAGTTTTACAAGGATATAATCAAGAAGTGGGAATTGATTATGAAGAGACTTTTTCACGAGTAGCGAGTCTTGATACAATTATGATTTTACTTGCCTATATACCATAGTTGAATATTAAACCTAATCAAAAGGAAGTAAAAAGTGCATTCCAAAATGCTTATATAAATGAGGATATTTTTTAAAAAAAACCCCAGTTTTACCAAACCAATTTTTCTGAATCAAGTGTTCATATTAACGAATGATTTAAATGGTGTGAAATAGGATCCAAGAGATTTGTATGAATGGTGAAGTAAATTTATTATTTCTAATGGTTTTACAAAAATACTTTTAGATCCTAAATTATTTATAAAAGTATTTTCAATATAAGTTTTAATAGAAAAAATATATTTATATGATATTATTTTTGTATCTTCTAAAAATTCATTATGTAATGATTTTTTAAAATATAATGCAATTTTATTTTGATAAGAGTTTAATGGGTGAACTTAAATATTTTATTAGATTTTAAATATTTCAAAATTAAGAAGGTATAAATTTAATATCAATGTATGTAAACAAATAATATTTTGGAAAGATTAGGAATTGATAAAATTTAGAGTAGTGAAACTCATATGAGTCTACATGTAAGTTAGATCTTGATGAAAATGGAAAATCAGGTGATCAAATAGTTTATAGAGGAATGATAGGGATTTTGGTGTACTTAATACCCAGTTGGCCATATATTATGTTCACTGTGTGTATGTGTGTGAGATTTCAAGAAAAAACAATGGAGTCACACATAAATAGTGTTAAAATAATTTTCATATACCACAAGTATATAAATGACTTAGGATTGTTCTATCCAAATAGACAACCTTTTGATTTAGTTACCTAATCAAATGTTGATTATGGTGTATGTAAGTTAGATAGAAAGGGTACCTCTAGAACATGTCACTTTTGGGGATAGTCATTGATATCTTGGTGTAGAAAAGAACAAAATTCAATTGCATTGTCAACTGCTAAAAAAGAGTACATTGCAGCTGGAAGTTGTTTTGCACAAATAATATGGATGAAACACACCTTATTAGACTATGGGTTTCAATTCATCCATATTCCCATAAAATATGACAACACAAGTGATATAAACATTTATAAAAATCCAATTTATCATTATAGAACTAATCATATTGATGTAAGACATCACGTTTTGGGAGATCATTATAAAAAATTTGATATAACTCTAGATTTTATTGGGACTGATTATCAGCTTGTGATATATTCACTAAACCCTTAAATATTGAGAGAATGAATTACATAAATCATGAGCTAGGAATGTTAAATCAGTAGTATTTCTCCAGAAAATGATCTCAGGAAAAATATCCTTGAAGTCGATATCCTGAAAATGATCCCTGAAACTGATCCTTGAAATTGATCTCATGAAACGGATCCTTCAAACTGATCTCATGAAACTGATCAATGAAACTGATATAATGAAACTGATTACATGAATATGATCCTAGAAACTGATCCCATGATACAGATCCTTGAAACAATTCCCTTTAAAATGATCCCTTGAAACCGATCCCTGAAATGGATTTTTTTTTCACTGGTGTATTTAAAAGTATTTTTGGTAAATTCTATTAGTTTTTAATAAATCAAATTTGTTTTAATCTATTTATTATGTGTTTAAATTTTATTTAATTATATTTAAAATCCATAAATGATATATTTAGTTCAATACATCCTGACCTTTCACCTTCCCATCTGCCAAAAAGAGACAACCTTTGGTCACACACCCTTTCGACTCTCAACCTCTCAATACTGTTGGAATACTATGCCTTGTCATGGAAAGGACCAAGAGTGCAATGGAATTTCCTAGAAAATATCCTTCTCCTAATAATTATAATAGTGACTCTAGTGGGACTGTGGACCGAGCTTAGTAAGACGAGTGGTTATGGATGAAAAAGAGGTGTCTTTTGAGTGGCTTCTGTCAAGAAAATAAGTTTTGTTAAAAGTGTTGGAATCTCAAGGATGGATCAGTTTGTTCACCAACAATGAAAGACTATATTATCCCTTTTTAGTGCATGAGTTCTATAAAAATTTGAAGATATCCCTGTATGAAGCCAAGGGAGCAAGGATGATGTTTGTCGTAAAGAGAAAGGAGATAGAATTTTCATCTAATGAATGGGATGAATTCCAAGAAATGCATCATGAAGGTTTCTATGTTGATTATCTGGGTAACATTTCACATTCCTCTAATTTGTTATATTATGAAGATGCTCTGATTAAGCTGACAGGAAATGGAGAATCTAAGAGGACTGTTGGAAATGAATTTGAAGGAGACAAAAGAATTCATTTAAACTTCATACAACATCAAATCTACCCAAGGAAGAGAGATTTCTCTGCTGTGAATTATTAGGATGTTTTCGTTTTCATTCTGTGGTAACATTGGATTATTGTTAACCTATGTATGTATATAATGGTTCATATCTATGATTTGATCAAACCATCCAAGAAATAAACATTTCTGTACTATCTGAGGATAATCTCTTACTTGTTATAAATGGTTGGTTATATAGAAGATGGTGATGAAGTGATAAGTGCCTATAGTGATTTGTGTCATCAAAAAGACATTTTTAAAAGGAAAAAAATATTATAAAACCCATGGAAGATATGTTTTGTAAGAGACAAGGACAGGATCTATGTTGATTTCATTATTGTTGACCACCCTTCTAAACCAGAGGACAATGTTGATCCAGCTCTCAATCCTGGATAGGTTCTAGTTTATTATGTTGAGGAAGTAGAGCCTGAATTGCCAAGGGAATAAGGATCTCATTTTGATGAACATAGTGATCCTGATATTATTGAAGGTCCCAAAGATATGTCTTATAAACCTGATATTCCACATTTGTAATTAACCACAAGAGATTCAGTCTAAATTTATGGGGATGAGGATGAAACTGATGTTACTAGAGATGAAGGCTATGTTAGTAAATCAGATGCGGAATCCGATGATGATGATGATGATGATCATGATGATGATGATGATGATGATGATCATGATGATGATAATGGGGTAAATGATGATCATTTGAGTGACTCTCTAAAAATGGGACAACAAGTGGTTAGCATATCTATTGAGGAATATCTACATGGAGCTGGTGAGGGTGTTGATCATGTTGAACAACAGGATGTTGGTCATAGAAATTCTGAAAATGGTGACATTTCACCCCTTCCTAATACTGAAAATCAATATATCGTTCATGAATTGAATGATCTTTTGGCTGCTAGCCAATAGGAATAAGATGTGGTTCATGTGCCTCAAATTGAGGAAGTTCATGGTGATGCTGAAGTAGCTACAACACAAGTAGAACCTGAAGTTTGCTTGGTTCCTATTCCCAGACAAGTTGCTATTTCCAGAAACTAGGATGAAGGATTAGATGATGATGATGTTGTTTTTGAGCCTTAGTGAAGATGGATCAGAATTCGTACAATGGATCCAAGAGACTAAACCTATACTAGAGAATGGAATAATGATACAGGATACATTATTTTTGGTTTATAATATCTCTCAAATGAGGATAGGATGATTTCTCCTCCTGCTCCACAAGTCCTTGTTGAACCAACACCAATTGCACCTCCAACAGTAGAACCAATATCTCAAACAGATCCTACTGACTATATCACTAAGGATGATTTGGAAGAATTAAAAAATGATAAATGTGACTCTCTTATAGCTTCAGTGGGGTCCAAAATTTATGACTCCACTTCATCAGGTATTTCAGATGCAAATTCAATGGAGGTTTCCAGAATAGTGATCCATGGGATTCAAATGAATCCGATTACCACTGAAAAAACCATTATTAGTCACAATACCTTGCTGAGGGAAGAAGTAAGAAATATGAGCATTGTGTTAAATTCATTATTGTTTCACTTAATGACCTCATTTAGTTGTTTTCTGGATTTAATTTGGAACTTGGTAAGTCATCTACTCAATGTGGACCTGAAGTAGTTGAAAGAAGAGCTAGGGAATATGTTGACTGGACATTCAAATTCTAGGAGTGGGAAATGTGTTGTTTTTTATTTGGAGTCTCTCAAGGTTGTGATGATAGAGTAACTCCAAAATCATCAGAGTGCTTCAGATAAAAAACTCTTGAAAAAGTACATTGATATAAATACTTTGTTTAAAATATGGGTAGGCAGTGCACAAATGAAGCCACTACAGCTTAGAAAAAGATTCAGGAAATGGTGGATAAGTATTTCACTAATATTTATACAAATCATGATCACATCAATTGCATCATGTTTCTCGTAGAAAAACATAGAATTCATCCAATCAAAAGAATTCATGAAGAAAGTCTTTCAATTGAATAATTTTACCCCTTTGCTGAGTAAATTTATAGAAAATCAGATTGAATTTTAGAAAACCATGAAATATAGTGGATAAATCATTAATTATTCCATCAACCTCCTCAAACCTTATTTGCATGTTCCAGAAGAGGCTATAGTGGTCCCTCCAGCTACTTTAATTGTTTCTAACTCTCGGACTGCTACTCCAATGACTATCTCATAGGCACTTTCCCATATTTGACCGATTACCACAGAGCAACCCCCAAGTTGCATGTTGTCAGAAAGGCGGCCTACCCTTGTAGCTGTTGTTCCTATAGGTGATTCCCTACCTGATGTTATCTTTAGATCACATCTTGTATCTACCACTCCCAAAACATATCTGTCTCCCTCGAAAACTTTAGACAAAGGCAATGTTCCTAAGAATCCAACCCGTTAGTGATGTATTGTATTTTTTATTGGGATTTAATATTTTTGTTTGACTTTTACTCTTATGCCTCTTAATGAAAATATTAATGGATTCCTTCTTTTCTGTTATTTATCCTTACTATTTTTCTTCTTATTTTTTCTAATCCCAAAAGGGGGGAAAATAAGGCATACATTATTTATCTAAGGGGTATATTTTCTAGTTTAGGACACATGGCATGTACTCACCTTAATCCATTTATCGAGGGGGAGATTTTTTTAGAATTTCATACAAGGAAAAACATTAGTTATATTGGATAATTACATTTAGTGTAGTATGATATGTCAATCTATCGTTATTCTATATATTTTCATGTATGACATAATTTGTGATTATCAAAAAGGGTGGAGATTGTTGGACCCTCTATGGTTTTTAGTTATCATAATCACAGATATTGGCAATATACATATTATACTCTTTCATGCCATTTTAATTTAACAATGTAAATCAATTATGTCATAGGGAAAAATATACTTAAATAATTCAACAACCTATATTCATTATTAAATATATTTACAATTGTATTTATATATGTATTTTTTGACAACACATAGTCTTGTAATGATTTTTGTAAGACAGACACTTCATAAACTTATTAGATTCCCTGAAACCGTTGTTCGACACACTGATGCTCGAAACATGGATGGTTGACACACCAATGTTCAACACACTTATATTCGACACACCGATGTTCGACACACCGATGTTTGACACACCGATGTTTGACACACCAATGTTCGAAACACCGATGTTTGACACACTGATGTTGACAGACTGAAGACGTGTCACATAAGTTGATAGACCGAAGATGACAAACCGAAGATGATAGAATGATGATCGACAGACCGAAGATGATACACTGAAGATGAAAGAACAATGTCGACACACCAAATATGACAGACCAATGTCGACACACCAAAGATGACATATCAATGTTACCCAACTAAAGACAATGGACCATAGATGACTCATCAATAGTCATAAATAAATGTTTTGATTTTATTAATTCAAAATTATTTCTAATGGTTATATTTAGACAAATTATTATTTCTGACCTTATTTAATGTTTCCTTTAGGATTATCCATAAAAAGTATGAGGTACATGCACGTGCGGAGATCTTCAAGCCTAGTGGATCTTGAAATATAAAAGGACTTCAATCAGAGCTCTAAAACCACATATACACATAGATATACAGATACACATAGATCTTAAATAACACCTTGATATATATACTATGCAAACATATAATATTGAAAATGAGAGAAACAAGAAGCTTGAGATCACCTATCAACTACCTACTTATGCTTGCTGAACATCCCCACAAAGAAGAGCTGAACACTTTCACAAGAAACTGCGACAAACTATTCTAAAGGAAACTGTCATAAAGGGACTCGAATATCATTTCCTCAACATCCATTATAACCAGAGCATTGCTACACAACACACAGAGAATTATAAACCCTATTCTCTTTCATAACACTATTTTGTTCTTATCATAACTATTTGAGAAGTGTGTATATCTGTTTAAATCTCACACACTTTCTCCTAATCCAAACTAGAGGATAAAAAAATATCCCCACTCTCAATCCCATCTTACACTTATATACCACATAGAACTTTTGTGAAGATCCTATGTGATCTGTTTATTTGTTTTTCCCACGAAAAGCTATGGTAGACGTCATGTGTGACCTAGGCAGTCTTGTGTGCTATTTTGTACCCCAATCCAGGTTGTGGATCAAAATTATATTAATATAATCTCCTTGGTGGCTGGTGATCACCAAGTGGAGATGACTAAGTCTCAGCTTGATACAGAACCTCTTGTTTTATCCTTTTTTCCATTTGTCTTATATTGTAATTTGTAATGTATTTATTGCATTAAGATAAACCGATCATTGATAGTAATTTTAGCATGTGTTTATATCTATTTTAAATTAATATATTAGTTTCAAAATATTGACTAATCTTTATATTGTTAAAATTGAAAACTAATATATCATCTAAGAACCTAATTGAACTTTTACGACTTATATAAATACACTACAAAGTGACTTTGATTTTATTATAATAAAGGGATATTATTTTAATAAACAAATTTTAACAGAAAATTTTTTAGATACTCAATTAACCCCCCCTTGAGTCATCCACTCCGACCAAAAAGATTGAAAAAACCTAGATTTATAAAGGGTTCACCATTAAAATGTTGTAAAACTATTTTTTTTCGAATAATACTTCTTCTATCCAAAAAAATTGATTTTTTATATAATATTTAGAAAACATATTAGATGAACTTAAAAAACTACATTGAATATATATCATATATTTTTTCATTAAATAATAAACCAAAATTAGTGATATGAATTAACAATTATTCTCTTTTAAATTGGTTTTCATAAAAACATATCCTTTATAATCAATTAGTTTTTATTTCCATTTCTAATAAATTTCATAACAAATGAATCATTATTTAAACATTTGTAAAACATATTTCAAAATATAGTTGATACTATTAATTCCCTCCATTTCAACAACTATGATTTAACTACAATTTTAAATAATAATATTATTATTATACTACTTTTCTATATAACTTAATGTTGTGTGCAACATTAGATTTCAAAAAAAACCCATTATTTCATGTTGGGTATGTTATCGTACATAGTGTCCCCTTCAATCTAAAATTTAGATTTTATTAATAGTTATTAATAGAAGTAAAAAAAACTTATTCTATAAATACCAGGGTCATTGTAGAGGGGAATATATAAAGGTATTTATGCTGGTATAAGATGATAAAATGGGGTTTATGAGTGATTAAATTAGAAAATGATCTCCATTTTAAAAAATTATTGATTATCACTGATGTAATTTTCTCAATATATAAAATTTATTCAAATGAATATTCAAATAAAATCTTAAAATTGTGATTTATTTGAAATATAATATGAGTATGAGTCTAAATTCACTCATCACAAATTATTTTATATTTTTTGAATAAATTTCTACACTTATCATTAGGTTTTAACCTCAATTTAATCACTTCAACTATTACCACGACAACCTATATTTTTACCCATTGGGTGTCTGTATATTTGATATAAAATTAGAAAAATACCAATAAATGGTGTACATATTATTTTAAATGTATTATCCAAACCCCAGGGAAGAATTTAATATTTCCTAATTTTTTATATCATTTAGTATAATATTAATTTATTTAAAATAATCATATTTTCCTTTATAGAAAAATTCATTACTATTACTTTAATAATTTGATGATAACACTTATCATTCAATCCAATTGTTTTAATATATCTAAAACATGTTGTTAATTTCAATAAAATTCTTTTATCACATTATTTATTTCAATGTATATTTTTTTATATTTTTAATATCATTTAATACATTTTTAAAATTAATTAGGTAATTATTACATTATCATTGTGTGAGTATTTTAGTTAATTATGTTTTAAAAAATTTATAAATAAATTAACATTATTATTTTAAATAATTTAATATTGAAAATATAATTATAGCCAGAAATATCCTCATCTAATACCCTATATATAATACTACACTTATTAAAACCAAGAGTGTGACTTGTTTTACATTTCATTAAATAAAATACTATAATGGTTGTAATCTTATCCAAATAGATTCAAATAATCATAAATTAGATCCTATGATTTTTTTGGTTGATATATACTCATCCAATGAGTTTTAGGTCCATGTTTCAGTCATTTAATAGTTAAAATCATTTTCTATTTCCACTAAATCACCTGATTTACCCTTTGTCAATATAAATAATCATACTAAATAGACTATTAATATTTTCCAATAGAAAAAGGGAAATAATCAATTAATTTGGAAATTTGATTTCCAAAAATGCAATTCATACTTAAAAATTCAAATACATATTTTTTCTTAATTTGACTTATAATTATTCCAAAAAGTAAAATTAAATACATTCAATCAATAACAGTCACATTTAAAACAAAAAATCATATTATAGTAAACTCAAGTATGAAATCCATTTATAAAATACAATTTGATTATTTTAAATTAAAACAGTCTTATTAAAATATAAAAATATATATAACATAATTTGACCATAGAAAGTCATCAAAAGAAAAAACATCACCTTATAAAAGTCAATATTTTTCAATATCCTTAAAATTAATACTATATAAAATTTCCCAACAACCACATCCTCATTGAATTTTGACATTCTAAATTTTAAAATGAAAATATTTTTTTATAATATTAAAATTAATTAATTTGATAAATATGATTTTAAAAAATATAAAATATGTAATGTGTTTAAAAACCATATTTATTTTTTATTATCTTAATTATTTAATATTTTTTTAATTAATACAACAATACAATACTAGAATGATAAGAAATATTAATTTTTTTATTATATCATCCAATAGATTCTTTATTTACCCACTCCCACTAACCTTTTGGAAAATACACCGTTATAATTTCGTACACAGGCTCAGTAATGAAGTTTGGAATACTCAAAATAACTTTTTTTGATGTCCAACATCATTAAAATTATTAATAAGCCATATTATTGAAAATATATTAGGAAAAGTGATCATGTAACATCATATTTTACATATTAATTATTAATGTAGAATCACATAAGTGGGATGTGAAAAAATTGACAATTAAAAGAAATATAAGTCCCAATGAAAGATAGAGAATGATAGGGATAATGGTTTCAAGAATTTCAACCATTACAAAACAATAAATCTATAATAGGTTAAAAGGAAATTTATTTACCAGTCTCAAAACTAAACTGATATATTTTTTGATTCAAAATAATTTTCCTAATTATAAAGAATTCATTCCTTAAATATAAGATGAATATATTAAAATATACTTATATGAAATGTATAATTTCATCATTTAAAATATATCCATAAAAAATACATCTTCTACTCCAAATAACGAGTGTTCAATATGGATTGTTCATTCATGAAGAATGTCATATGGGTAAAAAATCAACAAAATGCTAACTATATATTCGTCCAATATTTAGGGAACATCCAAAACCAAAATTGCTATGAAAAGATATGATAATTCCCTACATTTAATAAGCCATTATATGATTAAAAAAATTATCTCTAAATTTTATCTTTAATAGAGAAAGTAAAACATTGATTATTCAAATAAATATATATCCATAATATTTCGTAATTAATTCCAGACAAAAATTAAAACCCAAAAATCAAAGGAATATGATAACTTAGTCTTCTATGATAATTTCTTATTTATCTCTAAATAATATCAATCACTCTTATTGTCTCATAACAAAATTTTTATTTTCATAATAACATAATCTCTATTATATGAAAATCAATTCTATAAATCAAATTAATCTACATAAATCCAAAGTATGATAATATAATATTTCAAAATATAGTTCAAAAATTATTAATCAAATAATATTTCATAGTTTTTTATTTAACTTAATACTGAAATGCTCTCCAAATTTAGGGTGATCTTATTTGGAAATGACATAATTCACCCAATCAATTTAAAATCACATTTTTATTTATTAGATAAACAACATTTTCCCAAAATAATAGTAACCATTGTCTATTATACCCATTAAATAAAGGAATAATTGTCATAATAACTAGGACATCACAAAGAATAGTGGATGGAATTGCACCCATGTCTCCCTTCTGTTGTGGATGAAATCCATCTGGCATTTTGGGATGTGACATTACATCACCCATCTGATCGAGTGTCCTTTTTCTAAATCTAAACTAATATAATACTTATAAAATTCTGAATACTTGAGAAATATACTCAATGATAGAAATAATATATTCATCATTAATTAAATGTTTTAACAAAATTTGTTATCTCATACCTTTAATTTATCATCCCAAAATGTAATTACCCAAATCTACCTAAAATATTATTATATCCAAAAATAACATCAGCCACATTAAAATTTAAAAAAACCCCACAAAAGTGGTTTACAAAACATAAAACATAATTTCAAACAAAAAACAGAAAATACCATGATGGTATTCATAACACTTCACATTACCACACCATAAAACAACTTAATCTCTAAATATATCAAAACCCCCCTCTAATTCAAAATATAAGGAAGTTGTAAATTGAATTACAATGTCCAATATTTTCATACTATAATTCACATTCATAAAGTGCCTTGTATACTTTTGGGTTTTTACTAGCGAAATAGGAAAACTACTTACATATTAAACCCAAAGATTACTTGGGAACCCTTATCATGTATCCATTTATGAAACAAAAAAATTACAAATAAAACATGGTTTCTTTCCCTAATAAATCAACATAATTTTCCCCTTGACCACTTCTTTATTCATAATATTCCTTTTAACCATATAGAATATTTTCAAAAAAATGGTTTGTGAATAAAAATTAACAGTAATGGGAAAAAATAGCAAATAAATTACTTTAATTAAATAAAAGAAATCTCATTAAAACCCATTTCGTGAAAAATTATTCCTTCATCAACTAATAGGGAATAATAATTTTTTCAAATCAAATGATACGTCTCTCACATTTTTTAGAAAATTCTTTAAATTAAAACTCATAAGATAGTATTGAAATGTCGCATAGGTTCATACGAAATATTTATCATATCACTCCTACAAATTGAATCCCATATGGTTGACTTCCATCATTGGATAACCCAATTCCTTGGAACACTATCTGGGAATACACATTGTACAAGCTATATTGGGATCACCTAGTGATATCTATGTAAACCCAATAAATATGATATAATTGGATAAAAAAAGATCTAACATTTGGATTAACCCTTCATATAAAACTTTATAGGACGTGTAATGAATAAAAATCTAGATAAATCGTTAAAACCCCCATGAAAAAAATTGATATCAAAATATAATTTTTTGAATAAATTAATTCTGAAATCGGATAATTGTTAACATAATAATGAAAAAATATTATTGGAAAATAATATTTAAAAAATATAATGTAAAATTTGAATCATTATGGATTTATAATGGAATTAAAAACAACCAATTTCATATAAAATCATTCTAGTTATATTATTATCAGAAAATTGAAAAATTATATCATTTAGAAAATGATAAAACGAATTCGTTCGAAAAAATATAAAAGTTATAAAATGATTAAAAAGTAATATAAACAATATACATCTAATAAAAATGAAATTTTATAAAACATTGTTCAATAATATGGACTTTTATGAAAATGATTTAGAAAATAAATCTCTAGGACATTTAAAATAAGGTTTCAAAAGAAATGTGTCCCTTAAAATAAGTCTTACTTCTCACAAATGTTCCATTTTTTATTAAATAATAGACAACAAATAATTATTTACACTAATATGTACCCTATTAATGTTAACTATTATTTTTATGTCAATTCTTATAATTTTATAGAAAAATATTTAATCACTTATGTTTTCCTCTAAAAAATTGACAATATTCAGTATTGTGGTCCCATGTAACTTTAGGGAGATGAATATGGTCAAATAATATATTATTGAATAATGTCTTGAATAATACTAATTTCTTAGTTATAATTGTTTATATAAATTATAAATTTAAATCCATATTTTAAATATGGTAATGAAAAATGAACAATGTTATAGTCATACAGACATTATGTTGTATGTACCCATTAAAAAAATTCATTATTTAGTGAATAATATGAAAATGAAGGTAAATATTATTTTATATTTACAAAATTTTAATAATATAAAAAATTTAATTATACTTCCAAAAATATAATTTTATTTTCCTTCTATGTAAGGTGTTGTTGAAAAAGGATACACATCACTTCGTGGAGTTGGTAGTCCACATGTACGGATGAATGACATTGTCGTTTTTATGTGCATGAAAGGGTAATAATAATAATGCTATATTATCTAATTTTTTAAAATATTTCATTAATATCTTATCCATCATTAATAATTGTATTGAGAGACGGTGATTGAAAAGCTATTATATTAGTTTAAGAGGCAGCAGCCCACTGTTTATACAAAGTATTAATTCATTACAAATTTGACAAAATTAAAATTTTTTATAGGTCTTGAAAATAACATAATAAAATTCCATTATATGTACTATAATGGAATAATTATTTTATCATGGATGAATATGGTTTTAGGGATGTGGAATAATAGTTAAATATCAATCATATAGATAATAATTATACATTTAATTTGGAAAAAATTATGTTTAATGCAACTAAAGACCTCTCAGACTCATATTATGATATTAAATAACATTAGAATGATTTTAGATATTGTATGAAAAATTTTTATTTAATGGTCAAACAAATTTTTTTATTATGTATAACGAAATGAAAAAAATGACATCCCAATTATATGATAGGGTAATGATACTCTTGACATTTAACAAAATATTAAATTAATATAAATTTTAATTAAATTATAAATTTATCCATAGTTATTTATATAGAATATTATAGGATTATGGGTCAAAATAACCTCATAAAAAAATATTATACATGTTTTTACATTATTTCTAATGTTATTTATTCATTTGAAGCCCTATTAATCAACACTAACTCATTTTGTAAAAACATGGATTTTTTCTATTTGGGGAAAATATATTTACATTAAAATGAAAAAATACCCAAAATAGAAAAATTTTTATAATTAAAACCATAAATAAATAACTTGTATGAATTTAGAAATTTTCACAGTTAAATATTATTTAATTAAATATTAGTTTCTTCAAAAAATTATAATTTCAATTTTAAGAATTATTCAGTACATTATATTTAATAATAATAATATAAATAAAATATATCAAAAACATTATTTCAAAAAAATAAAATAACCAATGTAATCTATAAAATTATTTTATCACATTATATATCACATATAATATTTATTTTAATATTTTTTATATCATTTCATAAATATTTTCATTAGTGAAATAATTAATGTGTCAACATAGTGTGATGTTATTAGATAATTTTTTCTTAAAATATTAAAAATATTAAACAATCATGAATACTAAACATCTATATTTAAAAATTATATTCATCATTGTTGATTTATTCGGCATATAATATTTTTTTTAAATACACCATGTTTTGAAAACAATAATTTGAAATGTGAGACAATTATTTATATAAAAAAATACATATGTCATAATCTTATCCAATTATCTTGATAAAATCAAAAAATAAACCCTAGGATGATTGGGGTAATTATATTATCATAGAATAGGATTTAGGTATGTTTTCGGGATTTTAATAGCTCTTCTAATTTTATTTTGTCCCTAAATTACTGGATTTACCCTATATTGTGTTATCAAAAATTACTAAAGTTTATATTATTATTTAGATAAAATAAAATTAAACTTTTTAGTAAATTTGAAACTAATAATTCAAATTATTTAATCTATATTTATAAATTCCAAAACAACAAAAATTTAGAATTTAATGTAAAATTAAACCAACGCAACACAATAAAAAAATTACAAAAATATTACATTTTAAAAACTAATATGTTATTATACTAAATTTGAGAATGAAATACATTTCAAAACCATATTCATATTATTAGAAGTTGAAAAAAACTTTTAAAAAGTTTAATAAAATCCAAATAAAATTTTTACCTTGTAAATAATTTTAAATAAAACATAGTTTTCAAGAAAAATAACTATTTTTACTATTATTTAAAAAATAACTATTTTTATAAAATTAATAAAAATCATACTTTTATTTAAATGATGAAATTTTAAAATAAAATAATTTCATTTAATTGAAATTCCTTAATTTTAAAACTTTACTTATAAATAATATCTTCTATGAAATATGTTTTATAAAACAATTACGATTTTTATTTTATAAATATCGTAATATATTTACAATGAGAAAAACTACTATATTATGAAAAACAAATAAATTTTAATATTATTTATTGTTATAATACATATATTGTTCGAAACAATAAAATTTTGTACCCATTAATAGATTATTTTAAAGTATTAATTTAAATTATCATTTAGTCATAAAAATAAAATATGGTCATCCAAAATTATATATTATTTTATAAAGTGTTTATTTTTCATATTTAATATTAACGATAAAAAAATATATAATTTATAAAGAAGTATTGAAATCGCATTAAACTATAATAAATGATTCATTTTTATATCAATATCAATATTTGAATATTTTCAGGTGATAATTATCATGAGGAACATCATTTATCCAAAATTCATACATTACCATAGATGAATATTATAAATGAGTAGTTAGGGTTTGGCTTAGTGGTAAGAACCCGATCATCCTATATGAAAAATTGGGGTTCAAAAACCATTGGGCAAAAGGGTATTGTAACAGTACTGTAGCTTAATGTAGCAGTGACTGCACTGTTGCAACAGCGGGCACTGTAGGGGCGACATGTCACTATATCGGTGGTAGGTCACTATAGTAGCGGTAGGTCACTATAGAAGCGGTATGGTACTGTAGGTGTGGAAGGGTACTTTTTTTCTATAGCTGATGGTTACTGTAGCACTAGTATTCAAAGAATGGGATTTGGGCCCAAATTTTGGGCCTACAGGCCATGTAATGGAAAAAATCCCACTCGGCCTCTGGGCTATGTAATGGGTCTCCCTCTACCAGTTAAAAGCGGACTTAGCTTTGATGTAATAATAAATGAGGCTTCAACCACAACCTTTTTTAAAAAAATATTATAAATTATAAGAAAATTTTAAAATGTATTATGATTAATACAGAAAATAAAATTTTGCTTCCTTAAAATATTAAAGATTCAATATTTCATATCATTTATTCTTGTGTAAATTTGTTCTAAAAATGATTAAAAAAATTCAATTTTGATTAATTAGAATTGATGTAAATTTTTTCATTACTAATATTCTATTATTCCTTATATGTTAAATTTATAAAATATTAAACAGTATAATGAATTATTAAAGGATAATTTATAATGGTATATTTACCTTTATTTCTTATTTATACCCAATTTATTCTGCTAGTATCCTGACATATGAAAATTTCAACCACTCAAGTCTAAAACCTATAAATAAAAAAATTCATTAAAATTATTCATACAAGAATATATATTTTTATAAAAAAATACATGAGTGGATAAACATATATAAAAAATGGTTTTAATTTATATATATTTTAATCTTGTAAAACTTCTTTCAAAACTGAAACAAATGTATTAACATTCTAATAAAACCACAAATTTATTGATTTCATGTTCCACAACATCAAAAACCATTAATGTTTTCTAAAATTCTGAGAATGGATATACAAATTATTTGTTATATCTTATTTCATATTTCTTTGGAATAAAAGATAATCATATATTTCTTATTCAATCATAGTGGTCCTCATATTTAGATTTTAAAACTAAAATATGATTTTCCACATATCAGGTGAAGATATGATATTAATATAACCATGGTTACTATTACTAAATTTATTCTCTCCAAATACTTATGTAAACAATGATTGATTTGATCCATTTTATTGAAAACAAAATAGTTTTTATATCATAAATTAAAACGTAATTTTATATACCTCATTTTTAAAAAGATAATATTGGTTTGTTTTAGTTTTTATCATTCTAGAAGTGAAATTTATTATATTCACTCACATAAAATATCCATTATTTAATGTATGGTATTTATCAATTATTTATTTTTTTAATCGATCAATTATTAAAAGTGGAATATTTATTTTTTTAAAAGCGATGAAAAATTTTATTTCATAATATTTCAAAATAAATAATAATATTTATTTTTTATTTAGGTCATTAAAATTAATTTTTTTTGAATGAATATATTTTTCTGATGATACGATGTTTATTGAATTTATTTTTCCATAGAAATTATGTAATACTACAGAAATAATTATATTACATATATTAATATTAAAATAATAATTCTTAATAGATATTAAAAAAATAAATTAAAATAATTAATCTATCGCCTTATATAAAATTATGATCCATCTAAATAGAATACATAACTATATTTTTTAAAAAAAATTAGGTGCAATAATTATCTTTATTTACAATATATTATTAATATTAATTCCCAAAAAATTATTAACCACGAAAATACAATTTTAAAAAGAATAGTGTTGACACTACAAGAATTTAACCATTCACATTGCTTAAATTTATTTAAATTCTCTATTATTGATAACGATGGAATCATTTAAAATAGGTAGTTCTTACTAATAAATAATGAAGGAAAAAATCAACATGAAACATGATATATGTGAATAAAATAAAAAATATTTGGGATCAAGAAATAAAAAAAATAAAATAAATGTTAAATATTCAAAACATTTCATTGCATAATTAAGTAAATTTTATAATATAAAAGTATAAAGTACAGAATTGCATAACTTTTTATAAAAATTAAATTATTTATTATTTAACATTCTTAGTCTAATTATAAAATAATAATTTTCAAAATTATTATAATTAAAAAACACGTTAATTAGGAAAAAACTAAAAACATGATCAATAATTCATTCAATTAATGAGAAACAATGCTTTTTCTATTTTCCAAAAAAAATTCAAAATGAAAAATAAGATAAAAATTACTATAAAATTCAAGAAAAAATATATATAAATATTAATAAATAATTTTTAATATAAAATATAAATTTTTTACGAATTAAAAAATTTACAAATTAATATTCATCGTAATTTTATGATTGAAATTATATATATATAGATATTTATAAAAAAATTTAAAGATTTTATTATAAAATATAAATATTGAATGAAACAGTTATCAATTAAAAACATATAAATAAATAAACAAATACATTTTCTTAAATTAGAAAACCCTCACCCAAGTTTTCTTTAATCATAATAAGTATTTTCTTCTCAATTTACAAATAAATGAAGAATTTAATGAATATAAATATAATTTTTTTAAATAAATTAACTATAAATAAGTATAAAATATTCATTTTTATAAAAGACACATAAAAATAAATTCATATAGAATGAAACATTAATAAGTGATAAAATTCCCCTAATGATTCATTAATAAAATCATTATTTACTATGTATATTTTCTAATATTATAAATAGTTAAAAATAATGAAAAACAGCGGACAAAATAAATCAAAAATATATTTCAACTGAAAACACATTACATAATAAATATTTTATTATTTAAATGACAATTCATTTTATGTTTTGATGATCTATGATTCACATTATAATAGTATGAATGGAATATTCATGTAATTATTTACTTGTCCATCACTAAATCAATAATTAGTTATTATGGTTTTCAATAATTTTGTGAAATGATAAGAAAGTATATAATCAAATGAAAAATATATAATAAATTTATATGTAAATGAAAAAAATTTAAAATGCTTAAATTAAAAAAAATATTAATTTTTTTTTTCAATGGTAATTTTTATCATATATAGATTTTTATTAAATTTTACCGCAAAATTATTTCATTTTTTTCATTTTAAAAATTGAAAGGTTATTTTATATTAATTATTTTTTTCGTATAATATTATAAATTAGTGAAATATGGTAATATATAAAGACAAAAATGAATGTTTATAGAAATATAATCAGGAATTGGAATTTGTTGCTATCCTAAAGCTTTCTGATATATTGTATTGTGTTTAATTATTTACCAGAATAAAAATAAAATCAATATTTTAAATAAGAGAACTCCAAAAATTGAATATAATATTTTAATCATAATTTTGTGCTAACATAAAATTTTATTCATGTTTGATCAACTATTTAGATATCCATTCATATAATATGAGATATTTATCTTTATATATTTACATTTTAAAATAGTTAGACAATTATATGGGTTTAGATGAATGACTTTAACAAGATGATATCATAAAAATTATTAATTGATCCCCTGGTATCGAGTCAAATCCCATACCATTTATTAATCTACAGATAAAATTAACACTCTTAATAAAAAATTTAAAATATTATTAACCTATCAATGAAATGGGTTGTAAAATATAATTAAATAAAATATAAATTATATAATTATAACATTTTATATATGATGAAAAATTTATATTAAAAATTAACTTAAAAAATAATGTGTAATATAAAATTATCATTTAATTCAGTAATAATATAGGTGTAATTTTTGTTTCCTAATATTATTATCACATGTAAACACATGGAATAACATGAAACACATTCATCAACATGTAAATGAATGATTTCTAACATTACTAGAAGTTAATTTTGATCAATTATTGGTGGTTTATGGTGATTGTAGTTGATGGGTGAAGAGAGAAGCTATTTAGTCAATAGTTAAGGAAACAATCTGATGTAATTTAAAAAAAGGTTTTTTATGTCTCATAAAACCATAATTTCTTGAAAAAATTAAATTTCTAGAGTGATGAATATATTTTTTTTAAGGAATTAATGTATTCCATTGGGAAATAAAATCATGATTTTCTTGTTGTTACATTGAGAATAGTTGGTGAAGAATCTATTATTTTATGGTGAATAATATGTTGTTTCAAAATTCAATATTAAATAAAAATAATAACTATTAATGGTTACATATAGAGAAAAAATGTTTTTTGATCATTCTATGGTTTGTTCATCTGTTTGTAGGATATTGGTATATTGAGTTGATATTTCGAACAAAAATAATGAACTAGTCATTATATTCAATAAAATAAAATAAAAATATATTAATAAAGTCATCGTGAATTTATTATGTCTTCGGTTTTCAAAATTATATTGTTAGAACAAAGTAGTTAAAAATAGATAAGATAAAAAATAATTAGGGATGACTCACCATATCATGTTTTTTTTATAAAAATCATATTTTTTCGATTATTGTTATGACCCGTCCCCCGGGGCCCATGCTGGGACTACCCCAAGCCTGACATCCATAGGCCTAAGGCTGATGACAAGCATCGAAAGGGGTATTACCTAAAATGGGAAGGCAAAGCCTTAATAAACTATAAACTCACACAAACGAAACACATAGTAAGATACAAGCACAATGTAATCTATATTGAAAACAGGGTGTGTACAGAAAGTAATGGAACTAGAATACAAGCCCAACTGAAAGTACGAGTACAACACAAAATTACAAATACAACTAAAAATGAAAATATTCTCCCGGATCGTCCACCACAGATCATTCATAATGGTTAGGTACAACTCACAATTAGTAGTCCCCATGTCACGTCACACCAAATGGTCCACTTCCGAGTACTATCCAGTCCTTTCCACCTCATCCTCATTCAATGTTGTACATTTTCAACATAAGACACAATAAGATGCAGGTGAATCCCATGTCGGGGTGAGTATAATGATACTCAGTAGGGACACCGAGACCCATTTGGTCTCCTTAAGTTCCTCAAAGGAAAACCCACAATGAAATAAATCAACTCTACTTAGGTATATGCCCATACATACACCAATGTTGTCAAGATATGAAAATCTCATACATGAGGGAATAATACCACATAGGTAACACCATGAAGGTAACACCATGAAGGTAAAGGTACCACATAGTTAACACTACGAAGGTTACCCTGCAAAGGTAAAATTATCACACATGCATCACCACTAAGATAATACCACGTTGGAAAAAGTACCACATAGGTATGACCACGAAGATAGTATCACGAAGATAAATGTTCCACACAGGTATCACCATGAAGAAAATACCACAACGATAAAAGTAACACATAGGTATCACCACAAAGATAATTCCACGAAGGTAAAAGTACCCTACACGTATCACCATGAAGATATTACCATGATGGTAAAATTATTAGTTCAAACTGAGTCTCTGTTAAAAACATTTTTTTCAATGATGTATAGAAGCATAGATGATTAGTCGTGAAGCTAGATAATCTTATTCTGTCAAGTGGTACTGCTGCTGATTATATGGAGTTTGACCCACCCAAGATCTATATGTAATAACCCCCGTAATGACTCATTCAGGATATGACCCACCCAGAGTTGATAGGTACTAACCCCCAGCAATGACACATACAGGATTTGACCCACATTGGATCAGTATGCACTGACCCACACAGGATTGCTAAGCACAGACCCACATAGGATCGGTCCCACACTGGATCGGTATATACTGACCAACCTAGGATTATTGAGCACTGATGCACAAAAGATCGTACCCACACAGGATCAGTGCAGACCCACACAGGATCTCTCAGTACTAACCTATATATGATCTATCTCCAACCTCCTCCTCCCTCCCAGCCATTGGATTCCCACTAATTTCACGTTTCAGTGAACCTTTCCCAAGGTCATAAATCATAGAACAACTGACACGAAGTTCCATGAAGAAGTATCCTAATGATCTGTCACTTCATAAGGGACCCAACGCAATAGACGACACGTAAATCAGACGCCCGGTTTATATGTTATTAGTGTTTCTGCTCCGATGGCCAGGTTGGATTCGAGGATCGACCCAACTCATACGTACTCCAACATTATACAAAACTCAAGTGGAGGATAACAAAAGGACAGTCTCGATCCAAGGATTCTGGTACCATAGAAGGTTCATCAAACAGACATCAGATTCTCAAGATATGGTCAAAAAGGTGTGTCTCGTACTAGATGGCCCCGGGTCCGGCCCGACCCGGTTGGACTGACCTGATCCTGGTCCGGCTTTGTTGGCCTGGGATACTACAGGCCTGACCTACTTGGAATCATGGGGTGCGTCCCATGGTGGGCGGAACACCGTGGCAGGGCCCGCCTTCGCCGACTCCCAGGAGGGGAGGGGCCTCCCAGGTCACCCAAATGTTCTAATGGACCGTTTGGCTTCTGGAAACAGGACCCACCAGAGTGGGTATTTCTCGGTGCATCATGGCTGCCCAGATTCCTAGATGGTCCTCCTCCCAGTACCGTGATGTTGCTGCTATCCTCCACATCCGGATGAGTGCAGTCCACACTTCGGCCTCTGTCGCGGCCAAGTGATCGTGGTCTCCAGCTCCGGTGACGCGGACGTGCACCCTCACTTTTCCACACAACCTTCCAGCGTGCTGGACACGGCCCTACTCTATCGCATCCTATTTCTCATCAGGTAGTGTGGATACGTGCCTCCATATCTCCACATGGTCGTCCGATGTGTCGACCTCCCTCCTCTTCCCTGGATAACCGCAACTTCGTTCTAAGCCCAAAAAATATAACTACTGCATATTTTCAATCCTCGAGTCAATGGCTCTACATACATACATTTCAATCAACAGAACATTGTGTGTAAAGTGTTCTTAATTATTTGGCATTGATGAATGCACGAAAAAACTCGTGATGAATAGAATAATATGGGGTAGGGTCTAAGTGTGGGATGATAGCCATGTGTGCTTGGCCATCATCGTTTTGAATCCGGAATATGAAGAATCAACAAAATAGATGTAGTCATAATTAAATTTAAAACCCCTGCCTTGATTGTCCGTTGGAGGTGTCCTGAGGAGGAAGACGTTGATGGTGATGTCAGCATTCGTTGCTCCTGTAAGACGCTTCCGATCTGGGCTAAATCGTCGTCCTCATTCTTCATTGGGGGTGGTTCTTCATTGGAGGATCTTCATTGTTGGAGGATATTCCTTCAAATTCATCTTCTCCCATTCACCAACGGAGAAAAAAACCTAAATTCTCTCAAGAAGAGTTAATAAAATAACACTACATTAACAAGATGTTTCATTAATTTAGATTTTATTAACCCTATTAATTAAAGAGATTTTTGGTTACATAATTTGTGTAACCTACCATTTAATGCCCAGCCTTAATTTCCCAACCAAACCCGTGTGGTCCCCACCTCCACAATTCAAAAAGGTGGTTTCAAAAAGAAAAATAAAATAAATTTTGTTGTTTTATATTACATTTATTCTCTTAAAACTCTCACAAAAATCAAGAAAACTAACATCCACTCGTGACTTACTATTGTCGAGGTGAAGGTATCCATATGAAAATATCATTGTTGTGAGTTCAACAGTGTCCCCAGGTTTCAATTCTGAGCACCGGTTCAAAAGTTAAAAAATGTCTCTCCTACGTTTACTGAATATGACAAAAAAAATTTTATGAAAATTAATAATAGTCACCCTTGACCTGTGACTATCGAGGCTAGGCTATACCTAAGTGAAACATGCCCCAGCAAACCCAAAAGTACTTTCATATTTCCATTACGAGTTAATTTTTAAATTTTGTAAATTTTTCAATAAAATAATTGTCACTTAATTATTTTTTTTACGACCAAAAACTAACATTCATTGGTGGTTTTCACCGGCCAATGTAACTATCTCCATAACGAAAGAATACCCTCATGAGTTCAGAGGTGGTATCAGATTTTTATTCCAAGTTACTATTTTAATGTTATATGCATATGAAAAATAAAATAACTTTATTTAATTATTTTATTTACGATTATTCCATTTTTTTGTTTTCCCACAGGAGGCCCACAGAAACTAAACCTAAGTCGCACCTAGGGAAAACATGCCATCCTAAGCACAATGGTTCCCTCATAATTTTGATCAAATTAACCGTTTATGAGTTATTCCACATTTTCAGGAAAACATCTTATGCACGATAATTAAAGATTAATAAAACATTGAAGGATCATCCCAGTATCTCTGGGACTCAAAATCATGCATCGTTAGATTTTGAGGTCTTGATATTATTCCATATAATTTAAAAAATATATTGAATTTCTTGGGAAATTAAATTCTTCAGACCTTAGGGATTTCTGTCCCAAAAATCCACAACATTAAATAAGGAATCAAACGGGAATACTAGGCATGGATATAAGCCTCCCACTTCCATGTACACTCCTGGAGGTTCCTATGCTACCAACGAATGCACACCAGATGTATCAACCACCCGGGAAGCACCTGCTTCTGTTGATCCTCAATCTCAACTGGAACCTCCATAAACATCGCCCACCATCTAAGTCCAGCTCTCCATGGTTGATTACTTGAGAAGTGTCAGGAACGTATCTCCCCAGCTAGTATATGAGATATACATTGTGCACCCACTCCATCCATGGTGTTAGTTCCAAGTAGTATGCCACCTCGCTAGTCCTCTAAAGTGTCATAAATGGTCTGATAAACATCGATGATAACTTGTCACCTATGCCAAATCTACGTAGTCCTTATTGAGGGGAGACTCACATGAAAATGTGGTATCCCTCCTGGAACTCCAATGTTATCCGTCTCTTGTCAGCATAAGTCTTCTGCGAGCTCTGTGATGTCTTCACATGCTAATAAGTGAATTATAGTGAAACAAAATCTGCCACTACTTTCTTCGTCCCCTGACACGAGTAATGACATCAGAGAACCTAGTAAATTATCACCACTCCAGGATGTACTACTAGAGGGGATGTAAAAAACACCCTCAACACATCCTCCTATAGCACCACTATTACCATAGTACGTCCTCTGAATAGGATTGAATGCTCCCCACCTTCATAAAATTCATCAGGTGTATGTCCTATGGATATCATAGCATGGCGAGCCTAGCAGTCAGTGTCCCCATGTTGCGCCTCCCTGTCTCGCTGAAGGAGTGGGGATTTACTGCCAGAGACTGAAGATAAGATTCTCCATCTTGATCAATGTAGGATATCCACAATACACCAAGATGCTCCATCACCTAACTCAGCAATTTTATACCCTATCTCATGCTAAGTGCATCTACAACTATGTTCCCCTTCCAAGGTGTATAGAATATTTCAATGTTATAGTCGATGAAGAAGTCTATACATTTCAGCAGTCTCAGGATCAATTTATTCTGATAGAAGATATTGTTACGACTCTTGTGATATGAGTATCCTATAAAAGGTTCTGCCATCATGTAGTTCCACCAAATCATTAGTGCAATGTCCACTAATGCTAACACTAGAAGATGGGTAGCATAGTTCTCCATTTCATTATCTGCTTCATCTACTAAAAGCTCTGCTGACACTTCTTCGTTAACAGGAATGGCTCCCCCTTTTCATCAAAACCGAAAGGGGTGACACTACCCTAGAGAAGTCTCGTCCAAAACTCCAGTTGTACCCAGAAAAAATACAAGCCCCTCTCCCTTAGAGGAATTAATACTGGATTTTTATTTCGAAAAAATGTCTCCATGCTCTACCACTCTAGTTTAGAACTGAAAACACAAAACTCATGCTTCCACGATGGTAGGTCTGGCCAACTAAAGAGTGATTGGATTCACCCTTCTATGCATGTGTTTATCATGTGATTCTTGGTTTTCCCTTTTCGCTGACGAAGGAAAACCCCATTCTCATGTTGTAGATAAACCATAACATTTTACATAATATAGTCAATCATAGTATGAACTGTGGATGCCCATTCCATACCCAAACTAATGTCGTAAGGCGTCGATGCTGCCACCAAGAGATTGTAACCAAAACACTCTCCTAAAGGGTCATATAACACTGTCGGCGTATGTGTGCTTATCGAGTCTCCTCCCAATGGTATCTTAAGATGTGATGGTAAAGTAAATATTTTAACTTAAAACTCTAGGTCATCAACATGATTTGTGGATGTATGGAATTATTGGTACCTATGTCTATTAATACGGAAGCTAGTAGTAGACAAAGATTGTTTATCAAATCATTCATAGAGACCTTAGGTCTCACTCCTTGACCATATGTAGCTAATCCCTTCCTCTATCCTCTTGCTCATTGATCATGGTAGGGAACACAATGGGGTGTGGTTGAAACATGTCGAATTGTACACCACCTCGTGCTACTCACCTACCTCTGCTTTCGTGTCTAAATCCCTACAGATTCATTTGTACCTAACACTTCTTCTAACCAAAACATTTTTCCATTCCCATGTCTCTAAGACTGGTGCTAGTTTAATGAATTCCTATTATTTACATTCACTGGCTGAATCTGATCATCCAAAGAACATTCAACTGCAAAGGTTCTCTCCAGAACCCTAACATATATAGGAATGCGTAGAGGAATAGTGCTGGCTTGGATGTCCTTAAACAAACTGTGCACTAATGTCTAAGACCCAAAGTACTTATGGTATCATATTCATCGAGTACTAGGAATGGTCGATATGCCTCGATGAATACTCTGCTACCGACATGTCATCCTACCAAAACTGTAGATGCTCTTGAGAAATCTCAGCCACCTCCTCAATCCATTCCTCTACCGCCTGTGAGTCGGGCATGCCTTGGATCCTGAGGGGTATCTAATGCTGAATCTTCTGTAACATTCAATTCCTAAATGTATCCTCTACCGGTACCACTAGTTGTAACTTCTTCCCAATGAGTAGTGATATAGTTGATACACTACCGGATGGTAGTATCTCGGTGAACGGTCCATGTAATGAAGCCTCATCACTATGTGGACTATCTTCATGGTCACTCACTAGAAAATGCAATAAGCTAATATCACCATCTGGTCTATCGGTGTCTCAACTAGGTAGAAAACTCTAGCCACAGCCTCCAGCCAGTCCTCAACTGCCTGTGAATATGTCTCACCTTGAAAAATCAGAGGTCTCATCCATTGGAACTCATGAAACATGCTCAGTCAGTGTGCATCCTCTAATACTAGGGTTGGTGGTTTGGTTGTCCAACGTGTAGTGGTGCAGCTGGTACACCACCCGATGGTTCAACTGCTGTAAGGGGGCCCTACACCGAAGCCTCATCACTCGATGTGATTTCATCACTTAGACTACCTCAAACTCTGGAAAGCTGTCTATGAGGATGCATCCTAAAATGAAAATGGTGCGCTACGGTCATTATTTTAAACCTAGTGAGATGAAAGCAATGAATTTAAAAGAATTGCTTTTTCAAAAAAAAAACACACCCAATCAGTTTTTTCGTGTGCTTAGTCTGAAATTTGGATTCAAGGTCCATGTATATCGATAATTTGGCTTCCGCCCCAACCCTAGAATCTCCTATCTGAAAAAAGACTCATAACACTTAAAAATATTGCTTCACATAAATAATAAGAGCCCTAGTTCATCGATTGAACCGAACTCCTCTGATACCAATTTGACATTACTCATCCCCCGTGGTCTGCGCCATGACTACCCCAAGCACGCCTTCCATAGGCCAGGGGTTGGCAACAAGACATGAAAGAAATATTATTTAAAATGGGAAGGCTTAGCCTTAATTTACTGTAAATTCACACAAATGAAGCACACTGCAAGATACCAGAATTAATTAAACTATATATAAAACATTGTGTGTAAAGGAAGTAAAGGGGCCATAATGTAAGCCCAACTGAAATTACGAGTACAACTCAAAAGTAAAAATACCACTAAAAGGGGAAAAGAATCTCTTCGATTTTCCACCATGGATCCTACCTGAAGGTTAGGTACACATCACGATCAGTAGTCCCTGTGTCACATCACACCAAATGGTCCACCTCCGAATACCATCAGATCTTGGATCCCTCATCCTCATTCAATGTTGTACATCATCTTCACAAGTCACAACAAGGTGAGGGTGAATCTCGTGTAGGGGTTAGTATAACGATACCCAATAGGGACCCTGAGACCTCGTAGGTATCCTAATGTTCCCCAATGGAAAACCACATAGCAAGACATCAACTCTTCTTAGGAATATGTCCATACATATACCTATGTAATTAAGATATACACATCTAATACATGAGGGATATATCCCACAATGGTAACACCACGAAGGTAACACCATGAATCTAAAGGCACCACACAAGTAACACTATAAAGGTTACACCAAAATGGTAAAAGTACCACAAAGGTATTACCATGAAGATAGTACCACAATGGTAAATGTACCACATTGGTATCACCACAAATATAGTACCACAAATGTAAAATTACCACACACGTATCACAACGAAGATTGTACAAAAATGGTAAAAGTAACACCCATGTATCACCACGAAGATAGTACCACAAAGGTAGAAGTACCACACAGTTATCACCACAAATATAGTGCGATGATGATAAAATCCAATGTTCTAACAGAGTGTCTGCTCAATCCACGTTTTCCAGTGAAGTATATATGGAAAAATGATTAGTCATAAAGATAGCTCATCTTATTCTATCAAGAATTATTGTTGCCGATAATACAGACTCTGAACCACACATAATCGATAGGTACTAACTCCCGAAAAGGCCCACATAGGATCTGAACCCCTTGGAGTTAATAGGTACTAACCCCCGTAATGACCCACATTGGATCTGACCCGCACATGGTCGGTATGTACTGACCCACATTGGATTGCTGAGCGCAGACCCACATAGGATCAGACCCACATTGGATCGATATGCACTGAACAACACTGGATCATTGAGCATTGACCCACATAGGATCTGACCCACCCAGGATCGGTGCAGACCCACATAATATCGCTTGGTACCAATCTTCATATGATCTGTCTCCAAACTCCACCACACTGCCAGCCATTGGATTCTATCTAATTGCATGCTTGGGTGAACCGCTCCTCAGACCATCTGTTGAACCTCAACGGCCACAATGATCCACGAAGTTGTATCCCAATGATCAGTCACATCATAAGGGATCCATCGCAATAGACATCATGTCAATCAGACGGATGGTCTGCACGTAATTAGTGTTTCTGCTCTGAGGGACCGGTTTGATTCGGTTTTCGATCCAACATGAACATACTCCAACATTATCCAAAAATCATGTGGAGTATACCAAAAGTAATTCCTCGATCCAAGGATTTTTGTGTTGTAGAAGGATCGGCAAACCGATGCCTAATTCTCATGATATGGCCACAATGGCGTGTTTCGGTCTAGATGGGCACTGGTTCAGTCTGACCTGGTCGGACCATCCTGATCCAGGTCTGGCTCGGTTGTCCTGGGCTGCTGCGGGCCTGGCCTAGTGGGCATTCCGCGGTGCGGCCCACAATGGGTGGACCGTTATTGCAGGGTCCACCGTGGCCAAATCACGGGAGGGGAAGCGCATCACAGTTCACCTGAATGGTTCAACGGACCATTCAATTTTTGGAAGAGGGACCCAATGGAGCGTGTCCTGCTCAGTGTTTCATGGCCAGCCAGATGCTCGGTTGGTCCTCCTCCCAGCGGCATGACAGTGCCGTAGTCCTCCATGGCCGACGCGTTGCAGAATTCCCTTCGTCCTCCGCCGCAGCTAAGTGACTGCGGTCTCTAGATCTGGCAGTGCGGATGAACGCCCCCGCTTCGCCATGTGGCCAGCCGGCATGCCGGCCACAACCCAACTCTGCCGCGACCTCCTTCCATCTGGAGATGTGGACGCACGCCACATTATCTTCACGCTGTCATCCGGTGTGTCGGCCGCCCTCCTCTTCCACTGTTTACAGCAACATCGTTCTAAGCCCAAAATATATGACGACTGCATATTCGCGACCCACGAGTCGAGGGCTCTGTGTACATATGTCACGCTCAACAAAACATTGTGTTTCCAATGCACTTAATTATTTTTCATTGATGAACGCATGAAAAACATGTGAAGAACAAAAAAAAGGGGCACGGTATAAGTCCGAGATGATGGTCATGTTTGATTGGCCATCATCATTATGAATCTATAATACGAAGAATAAACCAAATAGATTTTATCATAATTCAATTTAAAATTCGTATGTTGATTGACTTTTGTATGTTTCATCAGTAGGAAGATGATGATGGTGATGTCAGCATTCGTTGCACCCGCAAGACGCTTCCAATCCGGGCTCAAGCGTCGTCCCCATTCTTCGTTAGTGGTGGTTCTACATTGGAGGATCTTCATTGTTGGATGATCTTTCTTCAAAATCCTCCTATCCCTTTCACCAATGGAGAAACAACCCTCAATTATCTCATGAAGAGTTAACAAAATAACTCTTCATTAACAAGTTGTTTCATTAATTTAGATTAAATTAACTCCCTTAATTAAAAAGAGTTGTGGTTACATAATTTGTGTAACCTGGAATTTAATGCCCAACATTAATTTCCCAACCACCCTCATGTGTTACCCACCTCTGCAATTCAAAAAGGAAGTTTCAAAAAGAAAAATATAATCAAATTTTTTGTTTTATTTTACTTTTATTCATTTATCCCTCTCAAAAAAATCCGGAAAACTAACTTCCTCACATGACATACTACGGTCGAGGTGAATGACTCCTTAAGAAAATAACGGTGCTGCTTGTTCAACGGTGTCCTCAGATTTCAATTCTGAGCACCGGTTCAAAGTTTACTAAATTCCACTTGTGCGTTTACTGAATTTTCCTGAAAAATAGTTTTGAAAATTTATAACAGTCACCATTGACCCATGCCGATTGAGGTTTGGCTCTACCTAAGTGAAACATGCCCCAAAGAATCCAATGGTACTCTCATATTCCCTATTGGAATTACCATTAAATGGTTCTGAACATAATTAATTTATTTACGACCAAAAATTAACTTTCACTGGTGGTTCGTGTTGGCTAACCTTAGTATCATTCTCAAGAAGGAATTCCCTCACAAGTTCACCAGTGGTCTCAGATTATTAATCCAAGTTACCTTTTTTGAGTTTTAAGAATTTGAAAAATAAAATAACATTATTTAATTATTTTATTTACAGTTATGCCATTTTGGGGTTTTCTCATAGGATGCCTCTACCAACTAAACATAAGTCGCACCTAGGTTAAACCCGACATCCTGATCCCAATAGTGCACTCGGATTTTTGATCTGAGTGACCATTTAAGAAATATTACACTTTTTTCTGGAAAACTTCTTACATGTGCTAATTAATGCTTAACAAAAAATTGACAGATCATTCCTGCCACTCTGGGCCTCAGAATCACACGCCATCAGATTTTGCAGTCTCAAAATATTTCCATATAATTAAAAAAATTATATGGAATTTCTGGGATATTAAAATTATGTGGAAAATAGATCTTATAGATAAAATTAATTTTACAATAACTATGTCATTAATGAAGGATAGCTTAATATTTATTCAAAATCAATGGATAGGGTGTGAAATAATATAATTTTTTGTATTATATATATTATTATTTAAAAATTTATAATTCTTGAAAAGAGAAATGTGTATTTTCTTTATGTTTGGGTAACATAAAATTAATGAAAAATTGTTTTGAATACAAAATGATATATTAATGAAAAATTTAAGAATTACTTTGATGAATAGTAGAGAAACTATAAACAAGTTTATATAAAAGAAGTGGGATTCCATACAATACAAATATGTTATACAGAAACAATAATTTTCATTAAAATTCTATGATTTTAGCTAGAAATTATGAAATGTATATTTTATATACATTATTTGGTTTATAAAATTTTATAAGAAAACCCATCTTAATATTTTCTTGTTTACTATAGATTACAATCTTAACATGGTTTTTACATGATCATTATGTATTCTGAATAAATTTATTTATAATTCTATAATATTTAAAACATTAAAAAATTTGTTATTTTATTGATTTCAAACATTGGATTCAAAATTATGTTCACTAAATTCATTTTAATTCAATGTTGATAAAGTATACTTACTAATAAACCTATATTGAAATCATCATACCAATGTATAATGTATGGTTAATTTAAAATCATCAAGTAGTTTAAATTATTTATTCGCAACCTCCCCCACAGCGAATTAATGATGAACATATTTAATACGGTTGTCAACAAATAAAAAAATATTTTGAGATCAAGGTTGTGGGATTAATTTATAAAAATTGAAATTTATTTTTGAATTTTAAAGATAATGTGAACACATAACATTATATAATTAATTTCCAATAAATCATTAGCCAAATTATTTTTTTAAAATTTTAATAATATACAATCACATATGAAATAAATGTATAATAACAAATAAATCATTACCATACATAAAATTTATTGTTATTTCTAAAATATGTAATATGGATTATAAAGACTATGATGAAGTGAATCCTATTTTGGGTAATAAGTTTTAAAATGATACACATTGGTTAAATGATACTCTTTTGTCTCACAAACTATAAAAACAGACACCCATTGGGGGATAATCCTGTGATGATTATGAAAATAGGTGTAAACCAAAAATCCCACCTCTAATGGGACATGAGTTATCAAATAACACTGATTTTATAAGAAAAAAATGGGAGGTGAGAACCCTATAAATACATGATTGATATAGTAACCCACTAATTAGCTCCAAAAAAATAAAAATGTAATCTTAGGTACATGACACAATAATATTAAAAAACAAAATTAAATCCAAAAGTAGAAAAATATACTCGATATGTGATCAGTACTAACCAGTACGATTAGTATCGATCAGTTACTCATTTTTTGGAAAAATATAATATGTATATATATATATGGCTGAGTATAAAATTTTCATTATTAAGATCCCCATAAGACATATATAACTATTTCAAAAAATAATACTAATTCCATAGTAAATATACAATAGAATCAACACACACTTATAACAAAAAAAACAATATATGAACCTCATCATCTATCACACATCCAATATCACATCCATGAAAAATTATATAATATGAAAAGAATAAATGTCATGAGAACTCCCCCATCAACATTCCTAGTGTTCAAATTTATATCATTATCAAAAATAAATTCATCATACTCTTCCCAGATATATATATATATATCCTCATAACTACATAAGATCAACAAAATAATATCCATAACTAAATAAAAACTTTTCATGACCCCATACCACTTATCGACAGAAAAATTCCATATCATACCTGTTTATCACAACATCATCATATTGTGTTACCAGGAAAATGTTGGTCTTCAATCTTGTGCTCTCATATTGACATACATCACCACCTACATGTATCAATATAAAAACCAAGTGAATATAATATATATATATATTATAAAAACATTCTATTTCATCCCATATATATCTTTATTTTCCCATGTAATTACATCAAATAGAATATATAAAGGGAGTGTGAGGAAGAGGGAATAATCAACCATTTCTTCACCCTATAAGATAATTATTAATAAAAAAAATGAGAACCCAATACCTTATAGAAAATTTATATTTCATAAAATCTGATTTATGATGTATAACAATGAAAAATAATGTATAATGAAATTCATATATCCATATAATTGAAAATAAAGCATCTACATTAAGCTTATACTTCCACTATAATATCATGCATTGTTTCATTTCATCGATGCAATAAATGTATTTTTTCTCACTACCACTACAAAAAAATCCATAGATATCACCATGATACATCCATAAAAGTCATAATTATGTACTAAATTAGTAAAATCATAATAAAAGATTTATATAACTTCCATTTATCATACTCATTACATTCATTATTCTGTATACATTTAGAAATTTAATATCATTCTATACACTAATCATAATCAACATTTATAAAATAAAGTACTAATTTATATTATTACATTAAAATTAAATTTCAATATAATATATTATTATTAATTTAATTGTAACATTAGTTATAAATTTAATCTATCCTTTATTATTATATATTAATTTTTGAAAATATACAATTAAAATTCTTGTTAGTTCCATTCTCATTACATGGTACTGTGAAAATATAATATAACCAAATTAAAATGATATCAATTATTTTAACCACCTCCCTTGTATCAAATTATATATAACCACAACCACTATAAGGTAAATGAATCTATATTACATAACCATCCTTGGTACAACAACCTAAAAAACCACTTCATACCCACCACTACCATATCAACAATCACCGTGCATCCTCAGAACCAACCAAAAAAATTAGCCATAAAAATTATATTTTTAGAGACAAATTCCTTTTATAATATACCACATAATTAAATTTATAATCTAAACTCACACTAAGGAACATAATTTTAATTATTCATTTATTTAAAGTTATATTCTAGATTCAAACCATAACATGTAAAATATCTTATTTCCATACAAAAAAATGTACCAACATTTTGTGATTTAACCATTATGTAAATAAATAAATAAATAAATAAATAAACACATTGAAGTAATTTTAATATAATAAAAATACATCACATTGAATAGATATATATATATATATATATGGAAGTATTAATACATGACAAATATCTTATATTTTCATTCAACATAGTTGAATTACCCCAATTCCATTTAATTTATTTTATCCCAATTTAATATCTTATTTTAATTAATATTTAATGGATTCCAATGTAAAGAGAAAATATTTATACATTAAAAATTAACAAAATATTATATAATTGTATGTCTCAAATATACTACCTCAAATAAAACTACAAAATTCATTGCAAAATATGTTAATGAAACACCAATAAAAGCCATTAAACACATAAAGATCAATAGAAATGTAAATTCATCTCAACTCAGTAGAGAAATAACAACATAAAAACATAAAATTATCATCATAATTGCATAAAAAATAAATAAATAAAAATTATGATGAAAATAATAAAGAGAGTGGGGGACTCGACTTTGATCATGATGGGTTGATCTATTGAACATGCAGATCAAATATAATCAATCGGTGGATTTTGATCTTTATGGAAATAATATAAACCTAGAGGGTTTGATTTATATCATCGAAATTTTTTGGAATATGATGGAAATCATGAATTCAGAGACACTCAAGAAAACTTTTGAATCATTGTTTAATAGGGACGTATAAAACCATAATAAGGAAAAATTGATCACACCTCTAATAATAATTTTAGGTTACATCATTATCTCCCCAAAATTCTCACACAGATGATATAATTCTCAGTATGAATTTAATTAGGTCCATGTCACAACAATTTTTTCTATACTAAAATACTATATCCCTAGAGAAATAAGGATTAAAATATAATATTCTCCCCTTATACACATTTATCACCATAACACAATATTGAATTATAGGAGGTACCATGGTGAATCATTCCTAAAATATGAAGATTAACAAAATAAATCAAATTAGTATTCATGCCGGATTTTTTAAAAAACTACAAAATTATATATTTATATGATTAATATGAAGGATTAGGTATGATAATCTCAAAATAACAATGAAAACAGTATGTTTTATTGATACACCTCATAACACAACCACGATCGGGTAATGTGAAATTATAATACTCACATGAAATTAATCTAGATACATCCTGATACAAAAATAACATGTGACCTATAAATTATAAAAAACCACATCATGCCATACCTGTAAAACCATCTCAAAACTACATAATAAAAAATACCATTGAAACCATAAAATATAACTAAATATAATCAACCTAAAAAGAAAATTATTCATATACAAACATGCAACAATATTCAAAATCCATCATCAATAAAAATATACACACAATAAAATGAATTATCGCACATTTCATTAGATCCCCCTGTTGATATTTACTGTCAAAAAATAGAATCCTACCCCCAAAATCAATATGATGAATCCAAAAACCATAAAAATTATCTAATTGTCCAAGAAGGAATGATACACTACCTTAGACACATACAACATATATATAATCCTTGAGAATGAAATTTTTACTTTAAATGAAAAATTTGGCAAGAAACCCAAAAAATACATTATAGATACAAATTAAACCAGTAAATTAACATCTCATATATTAATAAATATAGTTAAAAACAATAAAAAAATCAATAAATAAATATATATTGATTTATAAATGAAAAATAGGGTTTAAGAAACATAGGATATTGTGAACACATTTGTGAATCACATCACCATATGAATTAATTAAAATAATCCAATCACAAAATGAAAGGAAACAAGGGAATGATAAGATTGTGAAAAGTCTTTTCTCAATGATCCAAAACCTTAACAATGTAATCTATAAAAGTTAATTCATCCTCTATATCCAAATCATCCAAATAAATTCAATGAAATTAATTTTTAAGATATTTATTGATATCTAACATATACAAAATTTATTTCAAGATATAGAAAATTATGGGAATTTCTATTTATTTTCCCCCAATCTAACTCACACTAACACCTCAAAAAATGAAAATTTTAGGGGAAATATAATTTACATAATAAAACCACTACATCTAATGACCAGTATAAATATTAAATACAAATTTTAATTCCACCTAAAACAATAACATTCACTACCTTGGATATGCAACTGATTTATGAGCATATTTTGGTAAAAAAAATTGTTCTCAACTCATCTAAATATTCTCAATCCTTCTGTACAATACATATTTTCTATGAAATATTTACTATATAGACTTTTCCTAAAATAATATTGATCTAAAAGGCTTACCATTGAACTCCTATAATAAATCCATTACAATATAATTGTAGTAATTATTTTTCAATGTAATTGGGATCAATGACTAGTTATTTACCTAGGATCTACCTAAATCATATACCCATTCATCCAATATTACATCATCAATACAAATTATATAAACCTTTTGAATGATAATTTGAGGTTGGAAGATATTGATAATACAAATCTAAGATATATTTTTATTTAATATTCTATATTTTCGTGATGTAAAGTTTGGATATTGAAATAAGATAATAATACTCGGATCACGGTGAGTATACACTATCTCATCGACATACCTCAACACCAAAATATCAACATAACACTACTCCTTCGTCTCCATAAAAAGAGACAAATTTTTAAAAAATTCCTTGATTACACAGTGTGCATCATGTCCATTATTATATAATGTAAAATAAATTATGATATGCATCAAAATTTCATCTGAATTCCACTCATGTCCATATAATGGGAATTAAAATAATCCATGAATATGATTATCTTCCTTTAATCAGTTTATAAAATGAACCAAATCATTAAAAAACATAAAAAATATTATCAATGGCCACTATAACAAACTCATCAGGGAATGATACATCATTGGTATACATATATTAATAAATATGGGTCAGAACTATATTGGTTGAAGAACCAGTATTCACATTACTTGTGTGATAAAAATCTTAAATTGAATCAACGCCCATTTATGATCATCCTCAAAAAATATCTCAAGGGCATCAACGTTAATTATACAGCTCGTAATTATTATAACATTGAGTATCCCCATATCGAATTTTACATCTTCTAAAACATGTCATAATACATTATAATCTAAAAAATTATCCATATAACACCATTCTACTTCATATATTTATGCATTAGGGAATGCTCCTTTACCATACTGCTTGAATTTCTAAAATCTCATGTATAATCTCCTTGATATTTCTTACTCATCACATTGGATAAAATATATATATTTACCTAGGGTGTAAGAGATCTCAACGTCATGTCCTTGTAAGAAATATATATACATACACAAGTGTATTTTCAAATCCCATTGGGAGAATATATACCCTAACATGTTCTCATTCTATAAGACCAACACATGTTCTTCAATGATGTAATTACTCTAAAATTTTAATCTGAACACCATTAATATTATCCAAAAATCATGGGTTGAATAATAATTCTTATGAATATAAAACTCCCTAAACTTTTTATAGATCACCAAGATATATTTCATTTCAATACACCAAAAATCAAGACAATAATCATTATAGGAAAACTCTTTAATGAACCCCTAACTATAAATCAACTGATCCACCATAAGTAACCATGTTAATTACAAAAAATTAAAATAATATATAATATATTATACTAAATAGACTAGATTAAATAAAATATTGAATAAAATGTATTTGAAGTTTTTTTAATATTTTTTAATATTAATAATTTTGATTTTAGGAGCACACATATAATGTCTAAACTGCGAAAGAAAAGGTTTATTAGCTCAATTATTATTCTTTTATAAATGTTAAATTTTTTCAATAGTTTAAATTTTATATGGTATTATTTTTATTTTTATCAAATAAATGGGCTCTAATGATTTTTAGGTAATTAATGTGATGTCGAAATAATAATTGAGTTCATATATTCATCCTTATTTAGATTTCTGTCTTACTCATGATGTAATTTTTATTTGTCTATATTTTTAATTCAATGAGACTTGTTTTAGAAGTTATATATTTATTTCTTTTATATAAATTATTTATTGCAGTGTTTCCATCATGTATATTTTATTTCATTCATGAAAAAAACATAATGTCCATGTCCTAGTAAGAGAATTATGTTCTTTTTATTATTTTATTGACATAATTGTATTGGATTTTTTAACTCATATACATTAATTAGATTAAACTTATCCATCACAAACATTCAACATCAAATATTTTTTACCACTCCATAATAATTTATTTAATTTTGATATTTTTTATTATCTAGTGGATATTAATTTTTAAATAAATACTTTTAACTTCACAACCATAATTCTAAAAATATATATATCATTTTTTAGAATAAATAGTATCCTCATTAAATATTATTTTAAATCCATATATGTATATCGCTTTCCCACCAATATACCTCATCATATGTGGAGGCTCAATTATGTTTTCTCCATAGTTACATTCAAATTACCATTTTCCCACATTTTTAAATGGTATTTTATTACCGATTTTATAATATAATATTTAAATAAGAAAATTTTAGAAAATAATGTGGTATTACTTCCATAATAATTTGATTTCACTTCCACTATTTAGTTCCCAAAAAATCATTTTTTTCTCTTTGAAAGGCCCCACTTTTTGGGATTATTTTTAAAAGTAAATGTTTTCAAATGATTCTCAATCAACAATTCAGAAATGTATTTTGAATGTGGTCAATAAAATGTTAAATTAATTAAATGTCAATAACATTTTCTAAGTTTATTTTTTTGTTTTTCTATTATTTCGTAATTTATACAAAAAACTTATTTAATTTCATTCGTCATTATTTTAATTAATTACACTACAAATTAACTTGTACTATTTTGGGTGACTAAACTCATGGAACTCCATTCCATTAATATTCCTTCATTATTTTATGGTATTATTATAGAATGAAATATGAATTAAAAATTTATATGATTCAATATTAATATGATACTAAACACATTTTAGATACTTGAAATATTATTGATTTGATCATTTTACACAACTGGTAAAAATATGGTTGAATGAGTAAGGGGTAGGACCCTTTTAAAAAAAGGTGTGTGGTTCAATTATAAAAAATGGATGGATGCTTCTATAATGAAACAAGGATGGGTGATATTTTTATAAAAAAGGATGGTGGTTGAATTATAATCCATTCATGGGTGTTTCTATTATAATCATTTAATATATTGGATAATTTTTTAATCCCATGATACATGTTTACACAAGTAATATTTAGATTCCTAAACATATGAGTTAAATTGTGTGTCAAAGTGATAAAGAAGTTTCCCCATGATACGGTTTGTGCCATATTTCTTTGGTATCTTTATGATACACCATTATGGTTTATTTTTATTGACTATTTTTGTACCTAGACATAGTATCCACTCAACCGATGCTATAGGGTAAAGGGAAAAAAGGATTTAGACATGAAAAAAATTATTACATATTTTTAAATAGTTATTAGGGTCCATTTATGATAGGTTTGGAGACTTTACCATTAGGTGATAATAATAGTACTAAAAAATGGGTTAAAAAATAACAATATAGTAGATTATCAAAACAAAACTCAGTGGAAACATATATAAAATAGGGACAGTAACAAGTCCAAAAGAAAATTAACTATAAAAATCATAGAATATATACATGTCATGATAGGCATATAAAATAGATATTAAATATTTACCTTAATTAATCATATAATTATATACAGAATATCCTAAAGAGATATAGTAGTTCAAAAAATCAATCCCATGAACTTTTAGTTCATACCTTGCTTTTTTTCTATCCTAATAGTTTGATTAAAAAACTAATCATAAACCCATAAATTTTTCATGCATATCAGGGGTCTCATGAAGGGATTGAGTATCACCATATTACTCAACCATTAATATGTTTCTTTATTATATACATATTAATATAATTTTATGTGGATTTAAATAAATAGAATCAACCTAGAAATTTATTAACCATCTTCACTTGATCTCAATTCCTAGAAGGGAGCCCTTACATGATTCAAAGGTCATCGAAAATCAAATGTTGTGTCCATATTCAGTAATAAGAATTGATCCATTAACATCATAATAATATATAAATGACATATAACCATGTTCCCAGTTATACCACGTATATAACATTGCATTTCCAATAGTATCTCATTGGCCATACCAATAAATAGTTCATATGTCCCTTGGACATCAATTCATAAAATTCCCACCCGATCAATATACTTACATAGCAATACATGGTCATACATTTCATCCAATAATCCATGACCATTGGACTCTACATTATTTCAAGCCTCAACCAGCAATAAATGGATAAACATGGCATATATAATCTCTTTTTAACATTAGTTCCTCCTCCAAAACACATAGTCATTTCTATACCCCAAATCACAAATAATAAGGATTCTTCCACCCATATTGAGGGGTCAAAACCACATCAATATATCCCTTTCCCTTATGAAATGACTAAAAATTAGCTATTGGAAAATGATGGTGAGAAAAAACATCCAACTGTCATGAGAAATACCATCCTATGAAACTCAGTATCCACATATGAACCCCATAAACCAATGATGATATCTATAATCAGTCTTCACCTTATCAATTTGAACCTCATAACATCATAGTCTAATCCCCACATATTTAAATAAAACATATATCAAATAAAATTTATATTTATTTAATCAAATAATATATCCCTCCCAACCAATTCCAAAATAGTATTTCAATTTTTTTCCCATACTCGAATCAACCTACATCAATAGAAATGTACATACCCATTGAAACCCAAAAATAATAAAATTAAAAATTAAGGAATTAAAATAATGGTCACCCTAGACTACCCTACAAAGTAATACATTTTTTAATACAATACATGAATATAAATGTCAATAAAGAAAAGAGCCACCAATCATAAACTAGATGGAATTAACTCATTGATGATAGAAAGATACACTACTGGAAAATTTCAATATACCCACGGTTTCAAAACATGGTTATAGCCCATGAAACCATGGGTATAGGCTATACCCATGGTTTCATGAACTATGGGCTCCTAGGCGTCGGGATAACCCTATACCCATGGTTCTATGGAAACTGTGGGTATATCCCACAAAAACGTCATATTACACATGGTTCTAGGGATCCTTAGTTAAACATATATACCCATGGTTTACATAACCGTATTCATACATTTTTACAGCCCAAATTATATACCCACAGTTTTGAAAACCGTGGGTATACAGTGTTTTTTTTAACAGCAAACATACCCATAGTTCAACAAACAGTTGGTATAGGTAGATACCCTCCTACAGCCCCCCTGGATAGTTGGCACCCTACCCCCTAGACAGACCCCCCTGGAGCCCCCACTCCAGACCTACAACACCCCCTGGACTGACCCCCGCTGCAGCCCCCCACTGGTCCTACATGCCCCCTTGATAGAAATCCCCCCCACCGTGGATCGGCAGCCACATCCCCTCCCTTCCCCCGTGAAAAGACCCCCCATAGACATACAGCCTCTCCCATTGGACCCCCGCACCAACCCCCCCCCCCCCTAGTAGACCACCAGGACTTTGGACCCCCCACTAGACCCCCCAGTGGAACCCTCAAACCCCCCTGGACCTTGGACACCCCCACTAGACCCCCCCCCCCATTGGACCCCCCTGGACACCCCCACCATTATGGAAATCCCCATTCACCCCTCCCCCTCTATGAAAACCCCTCTCCTGCACCCCCCCCCCCGGACACCCCCCATTGGACCCACCTTGGACACCCCCATTGGACCCCACTAACACCCCCATTGGACCCCCCTTTGACCCTGGACCACCCCCTCCCCCTAAAACCAATTATACTTCTTGTGAAATTATGGGAATATGACAGAGATTTTTCTACCACAACAATTTATTAGAGATTAGTATATGTTCTAGTCTAGTCTATTCATGGTTTTGGTTAGGGAGCAGGTTTCGGTCCTACTATGGTAAGGGAAGTGGAACTAGTTCCTGTAAAGGACAACGCTTTGGAGTTTCTACAGAAAATAACTCACACCTTCTGAGGTAATGATGAACCCTACAAAGAAGAGGAGTGTCATGGAAAGAGAGAGATAATTTCTGAATTTGATGTAAATCTTGATGTTGTCAGATTAAAATGTGTTTCGTTCTTATTATAGGGTCCTAATCGAAGGAATTTGGACTCAGTGGTTCTAACTAGGATGACTGTAGAGATATGTTGAAATATTTCAAAAACATTTTAAAAGTGTAGAGGTGTCCTGAGACCCTATCATATTGCAGATCCAGGGAGTATATTTATCATTCCAACAGTGACTGATCAATGATGGAGTATACAAATCATTTTAATGAACTAGTGCAGTACACACCCTAGATAGTTTTAAATTAGTAGATGAAATATCAGAATATTGAAATGGGACCACAGATATAAATTTATTCTCAGGTATTTTTTTCAAGTTGAAAGCATACAGTGAGGTAGTTGATAATTCGTTAAAGTTTTATATTAGTATGAAAGGAATGTCTATTAACATCGGACACCCCTTGGACACCCCCCTGGACAGCCCCTGGACACCCCTCCCCACTCCCCATGCAGCCTCTCCCTCCCCAATAGAAAAAACCCCTGGACACCCCCTGGACACCCCTCCATACTCCCCCTACCGCCCCCCCTTCCCCCTGGACAAACCCCCTCCCCCTTGCCATGAATAATGGAATAGAAATCTATTTCATGAAGATGTTATGAAAATATATATATATAAAGTGAATTTGATGTGTTATCATAAATAAGAAGTGTTGGAAGTGGACTGAGGGTGAATTTATGCATGGTATAATTTCCTAATGAAATGACATTCATGATTTGTAGATATTGATATGTGTTTGGAGCATGGATCAAAGTTGATATAGGTTGGAAATTGGATATGGATCATGTTCACTAGTTGAACTAAAGTGGTGGCTGATATATTAAAGTTGGAATTTATCTTAATATCTGAAATCTAGAAGTAATTTAGAATACATGAATGATGGAAGAATTTCTAACTAGTATATTAGGTTGAGGTTACACAACATTTCAATGGCCTGCATAAATATTGTATTACAGGGATTCGGATGCTTCTATGAAGCTATTATATAATGGGAACCATAGCTTTAGGTGTGGAAAAGTAGGATAACATGCATTTTTCATGAGGAAAAACATGTATCATGTGAATGGAACTCATGAATGGTTCAAATGGTTGCATGAATCAAGGTTTTTAATCTCATGATAGTGATGTTTTGAATGAATATTTTTAGTAATATAGATTCCATAGTATTCAGAGTCTTAAATAAAGAATACTGTGTTGCGATATTCTTTATGTTCTACTAGGACATAGTTTGTGATGAGCTCCTTTACGCTATGAGGGAGTTTTTTAAACACACCTCAATTCCCTATGGAATAAATTCCAATAATATCTCCCAAATTCTAAATAAGGAAAATGTTGTGGATGTAATGGATTTCAGACTAATTTCTATTGGGAATACCTATCCAAAAATCATTAGCAAAATTATTTCTATGAGGTTAGGTCCTGTTGCTCATGGGTTTATCTTTACAAATAAGTTAGGATATATCCTTTGTATGAATATTCATAACTTCCTATGAATGTGTTAACATCTTGAAACCTATGGTTAAACATGGGAACATTCCATAAAATAATGTTATCTCAAATAAATTTGATACAATAATGTGTAGTTTTATTTTTAAATGCTCATAAGGTATGAAAACCCCCTTACACCCCCATGAATCCCTGGAAAGTCTCCTTGAACAGCCCCATCCCCCCTGGACCGCCCCCATGCACACCCCTGAACTCCCCCAGATGTTTATGATTCCACATTCCATAATACACAAAGACTGCTTCTTGAGAACCAGGATGATCACATGAAACACCTTCCACATCCATGAGTCTTTCCCCTAGATACCCATGTTCAGATCAATACTATGATAGATATGAAATTTCCTAATAGGGAACGACCTCTAAGAATCTCCCAAGAAATCATAGCTAGAAGAATGTGCATTGATCTCTCAACACTGCAATTGTTGATACCACCATCTACCACTAGTCTGGTCATCCTCATTCACACATCCCTAAGAATTTCATCCCTCCCCATGAGATACAATATTAATGAAGTCATTATCTTATCAATATTCCCCAACACCACCTTTGAATTAATTATGACCAATAACAGATGAATTGTAATGGATCTAAGGATGAAATTCACTAGATTAATTCTTCCTTTGAAGCATAAAAAGCGGTTCTGGGGGATGGCGCAGTGGTTGGTCCGGACTAGAACTGGTGGTTGGGGTTGTTTTTCAGGTGGAAGATGGATGGCATGAGTGTTTTCCAAGATGATGGGGGGTCTCATTGTAGTGTCTGGGGTGGGATATATTGTAGGTGGTCGCGGCGTGACCGCATCATGACTGCGACGTGACCGTGGCCGGACAGCGGTGTGACCGCAGTGTGATCGCACTGTGATCAAGGCATGACAGCAGCATGACCGCGACAGTGATGAACACAGAATGATAGTGGAGTGACCGCAGCGTGACCGTGGAGTCATCATATTGTGACATCTACGGTGTGACTACGAGATGACCGCGACATCACCGTAGCATGACCACGGCATGAACGTGGCGTGACCGCAATCAATTGGCCTGGTCCAGCGACATCTGCGAGGCCGCATCTTCCGGACATGAGCTAAGGGAGTGGGAGGGGGCAGGGAAACATTCCAGCCATCACCCCACTAATAGAAATTGTAATTAGTCAGTCTCATTATTGATCACAGGACTCAGGGACTACTCTAACAGAACTAATCATCCATCAGATTCCCCATTGTTGCAGAAATATCCGACTACACTATATGAGGTGTGTGTTGTTTACAGTTCTCACACAGAAATAGAAGATAATGTAGAAGCATTTTCTCTACAAAGGTCAAAACACCCATCCGATCATCGGGATCATAAAAATATCAAACTATGATGGACACTTTTCTAAATAAAATTATTATTAAAAAATTATTATCAAGTCTTCTTATTGTCTAACATTTACTATGATGCACCTCGTGAACTTAGATTTTCCCTGTAGAATACCAGTAGACATCTTTACCCTCTTCTCCAATGTTTCTTATAGGTGTTTAAATATATTCAATAGGGACTCAGTCTAGAGAGTTACTACCAGAGGGCCTCCCTCCCCATTAACTATGGGTGGGTAATATATCTAAAAATCTATCTAGGTATCAAATAGTGAATTCTTACAGGATTGTGACCTGCCACAGGGTTTCTTCATGGAGTAGGGCCAAATATCTGTTTGAATATACTAGAAGATGATTTTAATAAACTAAATCACTTCATAGATTTTTTAATAAAATAATTACCTAGAAACACCTACTGAATACAAGGTGGAACAAGGGATAATAAAGATCTTAAAAAGGAATAGTTCATTTTGGTAATATAAATTAATTTAAAATCAATTGAAAAATTAAATTCATATTATTTTACTAATATCCAACACTAAATTTTACACACACCGTGATTAGGTATCTCATAAGAAATGAAATTGAGGAATATTGAAGTGAAAAGACCTGGGGAATCTACCTTGGAATTTAGGTAATGTCTTCTGTAACAAATGTCATCTAGTATTGTTTTTGATTATTATGGTGTACCCTCATTTAATTTTTAATGATGAGTTAATAGGATTAGACTTGATCTATTTGGTTGGAATAACTCCATCGTAATCTTTGGGTTATAATACTTCCATTCTCTTAAATGGGAATGTCTCTATCATTTCCATAGGATTATATAATAAGATCCAAATTATTTTTTGGATCAGTTCCATCTTTTCTACAATGGTCCAACTAAAAACCCTTAAATGGGTTTACTGTAGTAGAATGATTTACGTTTTTTCATATTTTATGTTTAATTTCTTTGTATGTTATTTCTTTGACAATTGAAGTTAGGTAAACTTATATATTATCATACCTACATATTCACCCATCATTCTTAGTTTGGATTTGTTCTTCTAAGGCCATGGAATCCTCATTAGGAACGTCACTTAGAATAGGTTTTCTTTTCTCAAGGTATTCTTTCTCTATCCCCTTAATTCTAGTAAATGTTCCCATTGATATTATTACTATAGGTTTTAGAAAAGCTAATAATCCTTACACCTACATACCATATTTCTTTATTTATAATTTTTTTTTCATTTTATGGTTTATGTATTCAAATTAAATTTCTTCATCAGACAACGGTAATACAAAATACATATATTGAGGATATCACACCACATAATGGTGGCGGGAATTCCAACCCTATCTGATCTACAGGTAGAGGATCTTATTCCCCAAACATATGGGGTAAATTTAGAACCCTTCCTAGGAATAGTGAGATGAAATTATTCCATGGTGTAAATTTATCATCAACGAGGGATTATATTTACTAAGAATTCTTATAGATAAGATTGTTTACATTAATGCTAATATGATCGATCATGCTACATTTAGCACATGCCACATATCTATATTCAGAAGTAGCTCCACCATAAATTTCAATGAGTAAGTTCACTTTTAATGTACGGGTTATATTTAAAAATATAATCATGAATAATGATTCTTGGTCACCATATTGTCTTAGTATAGGTATATGATGTCTTCCCAAGGTAAACATCATATATCCCATAGAAAATTGATTGCCCATGTACAAAACACAATAAGGGGAAGTAGAAATATGACTGTAATATGTGTGGCGAGGTGAACATGGTGGGTAGGATCCATAGGGAGTGTTGGTCGGCTCTCCATCTTGATAAGTCATGATTTATCAAGGAAAAATGGAATGTGGTATTGAACCTCTTGGTTTGTGAGGATACTCGGGCTTCCAGGTTGTATATTCCATACACACACAAAAAAATATAGATAAGGGTAACATATTTTATGATTTAACCACACAATTTGTGGTATTTAACATATTCTTGAATCCTGAGCTATTATACCTAGCAAAGTACATGATGTGTGTTTTTTGAACTATACCCCATGTAGTTGGGTTCTACGATCTAAACATTACTCTAGTCCTTGATTCATTTCTACATCATCTTATTTTTCATCATATATTACTTGAATTTCCTTTATCCGTGCTAAAAATGATAATTCCACCTATGTAAATTGATTTTTATCCTTTTGTACCTGGATTGATGATTAATATCTCATTCTTGCAGATGTGCATATTGTTATTCCTGAAGAAACACCAAATCCATACTCCCATATCCTATTTTATCTTATCCTATAATCCATCCTCATGCTATAATTTTACATGATGAACACACAATTTAATGATATAGATCCTATTTTAATTGTGCAACAAAATCAATCTATGATATTAGTTGAATCATCACCTGAAATCTAAAGTTAGTGATGAACATGAAAAGAATGGCAGGAGAAATAGAAGAAACCACATGAATGGGAATGATGATCCTATATGATCAAGAATCATCTACGTTCGCATACCATAAATAAATAAATAAGTAATTTATATTCCCAATATCAGTTATCCCAATATCATAATTTCAACCAAATATCATAAGTTAAAAAGTCCATCTACTACATGAATATTGATTCAATTTAAAGAAAATTATTCCATGTTCAAATCAAGAAAAAAATGGGGATAAATCCATATATATAAATTCCCTACCATGATGGTGAAATGATGTTGATATGATTCTACTTCAAAAACAAGGTACTTTTTATCAATATCATTAAAAAACTGATATTTCTTCCCTGATTTGTCATCACCACCAAGCCCTCTCTCAATATTCTTATTCTTCTCCCTATAAGGTTCATGTGGTCATAGGATAACTAACCCTATGGAGATTTCATAATATGTATTAAATATATAATTTCATGGATTTCGTGGTATAATAACCAATAAATTAAATAATTAAATTATCTAATTAATCATCTCGTGTCCAAAAATAACCAAGAGTCCCAATTAAAATAAATCATAAACCATGAATATGGTAAAATGCCCATTTTGGATTCAATATCTATCTTGGTTTCTCAATATAAGACTCTATTTAAGATATATAAGAAACAATAAAAAAAATGCATGGACTAGAAATATTATATTATATTTTTATATTATTTCTAAAGATCCTTAACACGTTATTTTATATGAAAAGGCAGAATTGGGGTAAACATCACAATATGGAACCAATGAAACATTAAAAAAAATTTGATGTTTCATACTTCATGCCAACTAGTTTCTATTACTTGCATAACTACCCCTATCTTAGAGTCTATTAGAATGGATTCCTATAAAGAGACGTGTCACTTTGTAACTGTAATTCTAGAAACCTATGACCGAGGAGGCCAGTGAGATTCTCTCTCCCCTCACCCCACCCCATGAGGGAGAACTACTTCCAAAATATCCACCACCCTGAGTGATGAAAAATTTAATATAAGATATTTTAAAGGATCCTCCATTACTCCATGCCATTATGGGATTCACAACAAATATCTAATTTCTTTTCTATATTAACTCCTACAATATATGTGAAGGATGATTAAAAGATCCCCCATCCCAAATGAGAATCCAAAACTCACTAAACCATAATTAGTTAGTGAATTCACTAAAACACTAATAAAAAGATTTGAGGAGGCTACTTTACACCCCTTTCACTCCTGCTAAATCCACCACCTAGCTAGTGAAGCTATGAAAGAGCCTCCTTCTTTATCTCCTGAACAATAACAGATAATTCCAATTCAAGCATCTAATTAGTAATAGACACTATAGGACCATCAAAATCCATAAAAAATTTGAAAGGAAGTATATATCAAACCACGATATGAATTTTGAGACATCAATCCATGTGATTCTATAAAATGACAATGTTATGAAAAGAAATAGCATTACCTTCCTTAACAATATTATGGATAATACTAGTACCATAATAATTATTAAACTAAAGTAAATCTTGGAGATTATTATATAGTCTCGATTAAAGGCATAATCTAGCATGAATGGGTTTCTTCCTTGTCATTTCCCACTAATAATCCTATAAGAATTCATTGAATGCCTCACCAAAATGATTAAGAACTCGGAAATTCTTGGAAAAGAGCTGAATTATAGGGATTAATGTAATGAAAATCAAAAGGAATATATTTCAACGCATGAATCACCCGAATCCAACACATCATAAAATAATATAGAGGATGAACAACATGAAATATATGAGACCAAACAACCAAAAGTTCATCTTCCTCCACTCATCTAATTGAAAAATAGTGGTGCCCAATGCTCTATAGCATCACCTATTTGCTTGAAACCAAAATATAGTTCACATGTTGATCAAAAACATATGTTGAAGCCTGTCATAAGCTTTATATTGAATGTAGGATAAGTTTGACAGATGATATATAAAAAAACAAACTCAATTTAAGAGATATCAACCAATATAAAAACAAGGAGATGAAATTTCATACCTAGATGCTAGAGCTAGGGGCAGGGAGGCGGAGGCCGGGACGGGACGTTGTAGGAGATGGAGGAAGAAGAGGTGGAGGCCAAGGCCAAGAGGAGGGGGAGATGATAGCGGGACGTCGCTGGAGATGGGGATAGGGAGGCGGAGTCTAGGACATTGAGGTCGAGGAGATGGTCGAGAGTGAGGTCGGGAGAAGAGGTGGAGGCCGGGGAGTGGAGGAGATTGCCGAAACTCGATGGTCGAATGGCTGGGAGGTTGAGGATTGTGAGGTGAGGAGAGGGTTGAGCGGGGGAGGTTGGATGGCCGAGAGGCAGTAGTCGGGGAGGTGAGGAGAGGACTGGGAGTCAAGGAAGCGAACAAGAAGATGATAGTGATGGAAGCGATGGTAAGGGGGAGGAGGAGCCCGATGGAATCTAGGGAATTGGGTACTGGATTCCCACGGTTTTTTTAAAACTTTCGGAATAGATAATAATAAAAAGAGATATCCCCATGGTATTTCTAAACCATCGTTATAGATGCATGGGGAAATAACCCCTTTCCAGTATGGATATTTTAATATGTATTAAAAGAAAATATGTAATAATGTAAACACAATGGAAAAAGGGAATATGATCTCCGATGGAAATAACATTCTAAATGGAATGAAAAAATATAAAACAAATCAAGTGGACTATAATCCTTACTGATAGCTATCCAACATGATTGTAAGTGATTTGATAAGTACCAATATGAAGAAGAATCCTCCAAATATTATAATATAGTGTAAAAAATATCCACATGGGTTATATGTGTGAAAGAGAGGAAATAATTATATATTAAGATGAAATAATTGGAGGGTCAATTTTTTTATTTTATCTATCATAATTAGTTGTATGATTTGAATGAATGATTTGAACAAACCATGTTCAAGAAGTGCTTATCCACTACCAAAGTGACAATAATGGTGTGGGCAAGGGAATATCTTGATAAACATATAATATCCCCTGTGGATAACCTATAAAATTTATAGTAGGGTCCTCACATGAATGTAATGCCCTACATGAAAAATTTCTCAAACTATATGAAACGCTTTATAGGGTTCCAGTGTCGAGGTTACTAGTTATAAGTAACCATACACTTGACTTATGAATCTTCTTTTCAATCCATAAATCAAAAACATGAGTTACAATGATAAAATAAATCCGCATAAACATATTATGATTTAGTAAACATACAAAAAAACATAAAAACCTGATCATTCTCTCATAATTAACCATCGACTAGTAAAACTATTATCAGATCATTAATTATCTAAAATGTAAAATTCCTTTGAATATATATCCCACTCAGAAACCTAGGATGTTAAACCCTCTAAACCTTATGATTTCTCATCCTTTATCTACATGTCTTCACTTTGAGATTATTTAGATAAACACCATCTCATAACATTACATTGTACTACCCAAATTACTCCCACAAGAATAAATACACTTTCGGTTCTCCCTACATTATCAATTACCTACATGGTATCTTTAACCACAAAGATTAATAATTTTAATTTTTCTACTAAATGTATTCAATAAAATCATATCCTCACTAGATTTAATGACATATTTAAACCTCATCAAATTTTATATTAAAACTTGCAACACACATGATTCCCACAAAGTCCCTCATCGTGAGTGATACCCAATAGTTCTTGTATCATATATATATATACACATATATATCTCTCTGTATGTATTTCATGGCCCAAAAATATCATGATAATAATGAATCTCATAAAAAACAATCTAGATTCCCACATATTATGTAGTTTTTGAATATTTCAATTACCACATGTCCACATCATGAACTCCATTCATTAATACCACAAATAAAAGGAAAACACCCATGATGACTGAGTACATCTAACCATCATCAGCTACCCATCATACTATTTTCCTTCCATATCATCTACATGTACATAGATAAAATCTGATAAAAATGTATCATATCCTCCTATTATATCATTAAATACAAAATGGAAGTGACCCAACCTTAGTACCACACTCTCTATATCACTATATTTTTAATGACCTACACACTCTATAGTATTTCAAAAACCAACTTATTTTACCACTACCATTCTTACCATTGATTTTTGTGTATGACATGGTCCCCAAATCCGTACTAAAAAAGATTTCTTCTAAAATAACCACATTAAATTTTTCATATCAACATATTTCTAACACTCACTCTAATGAACCTTATATTGTGTCTAAATATGACCCATCTACCAATACTGGAAACATCAATGATCCACCCCGTGGTGGAATAGTGATGTACCAAACCTAACATCATTTATTAGGATCATCATGGACTTTCATATATCTACCTCAATCACTAATAATTTCACCATCTGTTTTCTCCTATCTCAAATTAGTCATGTCTATCGTGTTCTTCTTAGATATCATCAATTGGTTCACCACCTCAATGAATAAATTAAACATATTAAAATTAACATATACATTAATGGAATTCTACAATCCATCACCAACCATTAATAATATAAATTTAATTTTTTTCCAAATAATGTGTGATGTGGAACATGTCGATGAACCTCCTAGAATGATACATAATGAATGTGTCCCCCTGTTACTTGTCAAGGAATTACAAGTTTGGTATTTCCTCAATTTATCTTCGAAGAAGTCCTCAAAGAACATTGTTTAAGCATCATTACACATTGTCTCTCCATGCTTAACTGCATGTGAATATATGTATAACTAGTTATTTTTGATCCCAAAGGAATATCATAATATAACTCCACCCTCTATCCTGGTGGTCCCTTAATCTGATTGAATATGTTATACACAAACTCCACCCTGTTTTCTGTATCATGGGGCTTTCCCTCTTCCTACAATAAATTTGGATTCTACAAATGACGCACAATAATTTGATAAAATATGGATAGATATACTCTATGAAATCCATTATGAATAATCTTCATGTATCATTCAAGTATCTCCTTGAGTTACTCATATACCCTTGGAAAAATCACTTCATTTAACAATGGTTTCCCTACATTCCTCAAGTACTCTACATATAGTTCATGCTCAACACAACCCTCATGGTCTTTATGACATGAATTGTATAGAAAAACTACCACTGTAACCTCTTGATTCTCTAAAAAATCATGTGTATGTGTGTCTCATTGATTATCAGAAATCAAGATCTATAAAAAATATCCTTCTATATATCATATATGTCACGACCCATCCTCGGGACCTGTGCCGTGACTACCCCAATCCCTCCTCCCATAGGCCACGGGCTGGCGACTAGCACCAAAGGCGTAAAACCCAATAACTAGGAAGGCATTGCCTTTATAAAAGAAAACAAAACCTCACATAGTACAAGCGGAAGTAATACAGTAAGAACAAATGAAAGTGTTGAAAAGTAAGTGGGCCAGAATACAAACCCAACTGAAATTACAACTACAACTGAACGAATGTACAACAGGAAAAGACATACAGCTGGAAGAACGGAACCAGCTCATGGTTCTTCCTCCTCGGATCCTACCAGAAGGGAAGGTACAGATAGCACAACTACTGGATCATCCACCCCGGATCCAACCTAAAGGGTAGGTACAAATAGACTCCATAATGCTCTCTTCCGTCAACCTCCTCTGAGTGTCGTCTCGTCATGAAGTCCACCACGCTTCCGCTACTGACTCGTCGAGAGATCCACCTCCGAGTACCATCCAGTCCATGAACACTCGGCCTCTATCAGCGCTGCCCGACATCTTCAAACAACACAACAAGGTGCGGGCATAGCCTGTGCATGGGTGAGTATACAATATTCAGTAGGGACACTGAGACCCTCAAGGTCTCACTAAATCCAACAAGGATAACCACAAGGTAGGATCTAAATAGACAACCCTTACTTAGGTATAAGCTCGTACTTATACCCAAGTTATCAAGTAACCAATCTAAAACATGAGGAAAAACAAAGGATATTAAATCAACGGATAACCACTACCTAGATATATACCCATATATATTCCTTAGTTATCAAGTGACCCATATCAAACATGAGGAAACACAAAGGTCATAGACTCAGCTCAAACCATGATTTTCATTATCGAAGCCATAACTGCTAAAGAGCCTCGTCTCTGGATTGTACAATGATCCTGTCATGACTCTGAGGTACTTATCACTAACCTAGGACTGCGGAGGTACTTCTCCTGTCAAGTACCATGGGTCAGCCACCCAAACACTGTAGTGCTTCCCACCAGGGTCGCCACCCAAACACAGTAGTGAATCCCCTCTAATAGCCTACATATGTACTCTCCGGGCAAGTATCGCGGGTCTGCACCCAAAATTAGTAGGGCTTCGTCTGCCATGGGTATGCACCCAAAAAATTTAGTGCACCATCCACAGGGCTAGTCGACTCACTCCAAGTAGAGTCGGTCAAGCATTCGTCAGGTCTCAGCCGGCTACACGGTCTCCGTACTCCGTATGCTCATCTCCGAGAGGGTCCACTACACGAGATACTGGTAGATACTCCAAGTATCACAAAGTCCCACGAAGAAGTATCTCAAAGGACCGTCTTGTCATCGGGGTCTCAAAACAACAGACGATGTGTCAATCGGATGCCCGGTCTGTGAGTTATTAGCACTTTCATCCTAGGGGCCCAGTTGGTTTCGTGTGCGAACCAACCCGGCCGTATCTCCACTGTACCCCAAACTCTCATAGGGTATACTCATAGGAACTGTTTCTCAACGAGATCACCAACGCCAATGATAGTTCGTCAAACGGATGTCTGGTTTAAAAGTTATCAGCTTTTCCGTTCCAAAAGTTCCGTCTCATCAAGAGGAATCCTATAAAGTCGACGACACGTCAATCAGACGTTCGGAGCTCATGTTATAATTGTTACCGCTTCAAGGGCCCGATTGGTTTCGGGTTCGAACCAACCCATCCATACACAAAGTTCTCTGAATCCTTGACTGTAATTTACCGAAACGATCGTCTCGACCCAATGATCGCATCGTAGCTGACGGTCCGTCGATCGGAGTTCTGTAGCCCCCGATATGGGCATTTGAAAAAAAACTACCCGAGAATAGGGGGTTCGGCCCCGGACCGACCCGGGCCAGGACCCCCCCCCTGGGTTGGCCTGAACCGGGTTCGGGTCCAGCCCAATAGGGCGCGGCCCGATCCCACTGGCATGGCCCGACCCGGCCTGGCGCGCTCGCGCCGTCGCGTGGCCTGCTCAGCGAGCCGAGCTGAGCGGACATGGGGGGAGGCGTGCGCCCCCCAGATTGAAGCCCAGGCCCCCGCGTGGGGGCCACTCCCTGCCAGCGAGGCGGCGCTGGCCGCCGCGTCTCCCTCGATCCCGCGTGGCCGCGGGACCGCTGCCTGTCGCCGCGGTGTACATTCCTAGCGGCGCGCCGGCAGGGCCTTCTACGGACCACCGGACGTGCTCCGGTGGTCTGTTTTGCCTTCCGTTTTCACCGGCGGTCTTCCCAGGACATACCCTTCAATACTAAGCCTTTAAAACACCACTGTGGCATTTTCCGTCAATGCCTGATGATCTACCATCAATTAAACGATCTGTGGAGCCTTCTAAACGACGCAATGGCGCGGCGCGATGGTGTTGCGCTTCTTCGCCCGTTCTTCATTGTTTCCGCGCTGTGTTGCTTTACCGCACCACCTTTTCTCATGTCGTAACAAGAACAATCATAAAAAGGGGGAGGAGGGTCAGCCATGTTCGTTCGGTCCGACCTCCTCCCGTTATTTAGATAACAGGTGGCTCAATGACTATCAACAAAATAATCAATGACCGAGGATATAATCCACATAAATTAAACCAAACCCCCTACATTTTTGGAATCGTTGAACGAAGGTTTGTCGCGGAATTGAATGTCATAGAAGAAGGCGTCGTGGAAGAGTGTTTCGTTCACTCTTGACAGAGATCATCTAAGGTGGGCGGCGTCTCACACCGGCTGCGGAGAGGAGTAGAAAGTCACGTCATCTTTCTTTGGTGTTGGCATTATTCGTCGGAGAGTGGCATTCTTCGCGTTCGTCAACATGGAAGATGAACTTCTTCAGAGGAAGATTTCTCCCTCTCTCAAAATCCCAACATCACAAAACAACCCCCAAATTAATTAAGTGTTATGATTATTTTATTATAACATGCCATGAATTTAAAATTCAAATTCATAACTCCACAATTAAATGGCATGATTTAATGTGAAAGGATGTCACATCATTTAATACATGGGGGTTTAAAGGGGAAGAGTTATGGGGGGTTAGAGAATCTAAAGGGGTGGAGTTAGTTTGGGCCCCACCACCCTCTTAACCTCTCATGGGTGGTTCTTCAACTTCCACTCAAAGGATATAACCACTTAAAATGAAATAAAATTGTAGCTCAATTTTATTTTTACCATAAAAAATTTTTAACATCTCCTCTAGATCAAACGCACCCCCAGAAAAGGTGTTCATAAGAAATAATCGGCGTTGTGGGTTCATTAGTGCCCTCAGATTTCAATTCCGAGCACCAGATCAAATGTCAGGAAAACTCACATATTAGATAACTGAACGTACCTGAGCTAAACTTCAGAAAATGATTCCGGGCACACCGGGCCTCGGAATCAAGTGCCGTCAGAAACTAAGTTCTTGTAAAATCACAATGAAAATTAAGAGAAAATAAAAATTTCCCTTGAATTTTACGGGTCTTTACATTACTCCCACCTCATAGCTTTACGTCCCCGTAAAGATACATTATAAACAAGAGAAAAAAATACAGGTACTGTGCAAACATCTGAGCCTCCTACTCCCAAGTGCTCTCCAGGAGGTTCCTATGCTGCCATCTGATGCGCACTAGAGGTATCGACCGTCTAGGTAGGACCCGCTCCTGTTGATCCTCGATCTCCACCGGGACCTCTTCAAATGTCTCCCCATCATCAATGTCTAGATCCCCAAGGTCGATAGTATGCATTAGATCAAGCACATATATCCTCAGTTGAGATACAGGGAAGACATCGTGCACCCAGTGCAACTAAGGTGGAAATGTCAAGCGGTAAACCACCACGCCTACCCAGCTGAGGACCTAAAAAGGTCCGTTGAACCTCGGTGATATTTCACCGCCTCGGCTACATCTCCGTAAACCTCGTCGAGGTGAGACCCATATAAGGACATGATTTTCATCCTCGAACACTAGAGGTCTCCCTTTCCTGATTAGAACTGAAACTCAAAATTCCCACTACCACGTGGGTGAAGTTGGACTTCTCAAGAGAGATCGGCTACACCTTCATATGCATGATTCCATCCTGTGATGGCGGGATTTTCCTTTTCGCCGACCAAGGAAAACCTCTTCCCAAAATTATAGATAAACCACAACCTTTTGGCCTAATACAGTCAATCTGTGTATGAACTGTGGATCCAATCCATACTCAGTCCAACATCGTAAGGCCTTGACGATGCCACCAAGAGATTCCAACCGAAACTCTCACCTCGTGGGTCAGATCACACTATCGACGTAAGTGTGATTATCAAGTATCCTACCAAGGTATCTCCAGATGTGAGGGTAATGTCTATGGCTTACCGGAAACTCTAGTTCTGGGAAAAGATTCGTGGAAGGAAGGAATGATTCATATCTATGTCTGTTACTACGGTAGCTAGTAGTGGACACAGACTGTCCCTAGAATCATTCTTTGAGCCATTGGGTCAAACTCCATGACCACATGCATCTACTCTCATACCCTTCCCTCCAGCTCCCTGAGCCTAGCAGGGACTATAAAGGTGGGTGATTGTAACATGTCGAAAAGTACACCACCCCATGCTGCTCTCCTAGCTCAGCTTCCACGTCTACTGCTCTGCAGATTCATCATTCCTTGAATCTTCCTCTTCCTGAAACATTTTACAAGTCAAAGTCGCTGAGACTGATTCCAGTTCACATCTTCCCACTACTAACATTCACTGGCTATAACCGATCAGCCAAAGAACATTCAACCAAAAAGGTTCTCTCTAGCACCCTAACATAAGTAGGAATGCATATAGGAAAGAGTGCTTACTCAGATATCCTTTAAACAAACCTCAATCTATGGTCCGAGCACTAAATAAATGATCATATCGTATTCATCAAGTACCAAGATCAATTGTTACACCCTGATGAATTCTCAGCTATCGACAAGTCGTCCTAAAAAAGATGTATAAGCTCTCGAAAACTCTCTCCCACTTCCTAAATCCAGTCCTCAGCCTCTTGTGAGTCGGGCTCGCCTCGGAACTTGACGGTATCTGATGTTGGAAAACATGTAAGGGAATAAGTCTACATGTGTCACATACTGGTACCACCGGCTGTAACTTCTAAACAATAGGTAGTGATGTAAAGCTGACACAGTACCCAAAGGTACTATCTCAGGCATCTGTCCACATACTGAATTCACATCACTATGCGGACCATCCTCATGATCACTCACTGGAAAACACTAGTATCCAAGTCTACCATCCACTCCACTGTTGTCTCATATAGTTGGAAAACTCTAGCAATCGCCTCCAGCCAGTCCTCTGCTATCTGGGAATCTGCCTCGCCTCGTAACCTTGGAGACCTCTACTACTGGAACTCGTGCATCGCGCTATGCCAGTGTGCACCGTCCACTAGTACGACTGGTGGAATCTACTGCCCAATAGGTGGTGGTGTTTCTGGTACACCACCCGGGGGTACCAATATAGAAAGAGAGCCATGCACCAGAGCCTCATCACTCGGTGAGCCGTCATCGAGTACTCTCTCAAAAAATCCAACTGACTGTCTGTGTGGAGACATCTTGAACAGATGTGACACAGACAATGGTTTATACCTGGTGATCTGACCTGGTTTGAGCTGAATTTAAAACTTTGGAAACACACACGCAATCAGTGTTTTCGTGCAAAAAGTCGGAAATCACAAGTCAGGGTCCTGGTGTGTGGATATGTCGGCCGCTGCACCAACACTGGAATCCCTGAACTGAAGACCACACTCGGTATCGTTAACACTATTGATTCACATAGAAAAATAACAGAGTCCTTAGTTCTACGGTAGAATCGAATTCCTATGATAACAATTTGTCCCGAACCGTCCTCAGGACCCATGTCGTGACTACCCCAAGCCCACCTTCCATAGGCCAGGGGCTGGCGACTAGCACCAAAGGCGTAAAACCCGATAACTGGGAAGACATTGCCTTTATAAAAGAAAAAAAACATCACAGTGTAAAAGAGGAAGTAATACAATAAAAACAAAAGAAAGTGATGAAATGTAAGTGGGCCAGAATACAAACCCAACCAAAAGTACAGCTACAACTGAACAAAATTACAATAGAAAAAGACAAACAGCTGGAAGAACAGAACCAGCTCCTGGGTCGTCCTCCTCGGATTCTACCTGAAGGGTAGGTAAAGATAGCATAGCTCCTAGATCATACACCATAGATCCTACCTGAATGATAGGTACATATAGCCTCCACAACGCTCTCTCCCGTCAACCTCCTCCGAGTGTCATCTCGTCGTGAAGTCCACCACGCTTCCGCTACTGACTCGTCAAGAGATCCACCTACGGGTATCGTCCAGCCCTTGAACACTCGGCCTCTGTCAGCGCTGCCCGACATCTACATCCAACACAACGAGGTGAGGTCATTTCCCATGCAGGGGAGAGTATACGATACTCAGTAGGGACCCTGAGACCCTCAAGGTCTCACTAAATCCAACAAGGATAACCACAAGTTAGGATCTCAACAGATAACCTTTACATAGGTATAATCCCATACTTATAACCAAGTTATCAAGTAACCCATCTCAAACATGAGGAATCACAAAGGTTATGAAATCAACGGATAACCACTACCTAGATATATTCCCATACATATACCTAAGTTATCAAGTGACCCATTTCAAACATGAGGAAACACAACAGTCATACACTCAGCTCAAACCAGGATTTTCATTATCAAAACTGTAACTGTTGAAGAGCCCCGTCTCTAGAGTGTACAGTGATCACGTCACGACTCTGAGGTACTGCTCACTAACCTAGGACTACTGAGGTACTCCTCCTGTCAAGTACCGCGGGTCATCCACCCAAACACAGTAGTGCTTCCCGAGGGGGTCTTCCACCCAAACACGGTAGGGCATCCCCCAAAATAGCCTGCAGAGGTACTCTCCGGACAAGTACCGCGGGTCTTCACCCAAACATAGTAGTGCACCGTCCGCCATGGGTCTTCACCCAAACTCAGCCGTGCTCCATCCACTGGGCTAGTCGACTCACTACAAGTCGAGTCGGTCAAACAGTCGTTAGGTCTTATTCGGCAACACGGTGTCCGTACTCCGTACACTCGTCTCCAGGAGGGTCTTCTCCACAAGCTACTGGTAGATACTCCAAGTATCACAATTTCCCATGAAGAAGTATCTCAAAGGACCGCCTCGCCAAAGGGGTCTCAACACAAAAGACGGCGCGTCAATCGGATGCCCGGTCTGTGAGTTATTAGCCTTTTCGACCACGGCACCCGGTTGGTTTCATCTGCGAACCAACCAAGTCATATCTCAAATATACCCTGAAATCTCATATGGTATACTCATAGGAACCGTTTCTCAACAATATCACCAACGCAGTTGATGGTTCATCAAACGTACATCCGGTTTGCTAGTTATCAGCTTTTCCATTCCAGGGGCCCGGTTGGATTACGGGTTCAATCCAACCCGGCCACTATCCAACTGCTTCCAAAACCAAGGAGAAGTATGCCAAAATTTCCGTCTCATCAAAAGGAATCCAACAAAGTCGACGAAACTTCAATACGAGGTCTGGAGCTCATGTTATAAGCGTTGTCGCTCCGAGGGTCCGGTTGGTTTCAGGTTCGAAACATCCCAGCCGTACACAAAGTTCTTCGAAACCTTGAGTGTAATATACCGAAATGACCGTCTGGATAAAAGGATCGCATCTCAGCTGACGGTGCGTTGATTGGAGGTCCATATCCCATGATAGGGGAGTTTGAACAAAAACTGCCTGAGAATAGGGGGTTCGGCCCCAGACCGACCCGACCCGAGAGCCCCTGGGTCGGCCCGAACCGGGTCCAGTTCCAGCCCAATAGGGCACAACCCGACCCAACTGGCGCGGCCCGGCCTGGCGCGGTCGCATGCTCGCGTGGCCAGCTCGGCGAGCCGAGCTTTGCAGATAGGGGGGGAGGCCCCCCCAGATTGAAGTCGTGGACCCCACGTGGGGGCCTCTCCCTTCCAGCGATGCGGCGCTGGCTGCCGCGTCTCCCTCGGTCCCGCATGGCTGCAGGACTGCTACCAGCCACCGCGACATCAGCCGCGGTGGACCTTCCTGGCGGCGCGCCGACATGGCCTTCCACGGACCACCGGACATGCTCCGGTGGTCCGTTTTTCCTTCGGTTTTCGCCGGCGGTCCTCCCAGGACATACCCTTCAATACTAATCCTTTAAAACACCACTGAGGCCCATTTCGACAACGTCCAATGATCCACCGTCAATTAAACAATCTGTGGAGCCTTCGAAATCCCGCAATGGCGCGGCGCGATGGCGCCGCACTTCTTCGCCCGTTCTTCATTGATTCCACGCGGTGTCGCTGCATCGCCCCGCCTTTGCTCATGCCGCAACAAGAACAATCATAAAAAGGGGGAGGAGGGTCGGCCATGTTCGTGCGGTCCGACCTCCTCCCGTTATTACGATAACAGGCGTCTCAACGACTATCCACAAAATAATCAAATACCGAGTATATAATCCACATAAATTAAACCAAACCCCCTACTTTGATGGAATCGTTGAAAGAAGGTTCGTCATGGAATTGAACGTCATGGAAGAAGGCGTCGTGGAAGAGGGTTTCATAAATTCTTGATGGAGATCGTCCGAGGTGGGGCATCGTCTCACACCGGCTGCGGAGAGGAGTAGAAATTCACTTCGTCTTTCTTTGGTGTTGGCATTCTTCATCGGAGAGTGTCGTTCTTAGTGTTCTTTAACGTGGAAGATTAACTTCTTTAGAGGAAAATTTCTCCCTCTCTCCAAAACCCAACACCACGAAACAACCCCCAAATAAAATAAGTGTTATGATTATTTTATTATAACATGCCATTCATTTTAAATTCAAATTCTTAACTCCCAAATTAAATGGCATGATTTAATGTGAAAGGAAGTCACATCATTTAATACATGGCAGTTTAAAGGGGAATAGTTATGGGGGGTTTGAGAATTTGAAGGGGTGGAGTTCGTGTGGGCCCCACCACCTTCTTATCCTCTCATGGGTAGTTCTTCAACTTCCACTCAAATGATATAACCACTTAATAAGAAATAAAATTGTAGCTCATTTTTATTTTTACCTTCCACAATTTTTAACATCTCCTCCCGAGCAAATGCACCCCCAGAAAAGGTGTTCTTAATCAATTATCAGTGTTGTGGTTTCATTGGTGCCTCAGATTTTAGTTCCGAGCACTGAATCAAACGTTAGGAAAACACACTCGTTCGTTCACTAAACGTACCTGAGCTAAACTTCGGAGAATTATTCTGGGCACACCGGGCCTCAGAATCAGGTGCCGTCAGAAACTGTGTTCTTGTAAAATCTCAAAGATGATTAAGATAAAATAAAAATTTCCCTTGAATTTTATGGGTTTTTAAAATATATAGAGAAAATGATAATAGGAATCACTTTTCACCACCCATACACTTTCCTATACCACCTATATAACATATCATCAATCTATAAGGTATCGTTCCATTCCATATCATAGTCGGGAATCATATATCAGTCATACTATATATTACTATCCTATGATGGATGAGTATAATTTCACAAAGATGATAAATAGGAAAACATATTTTTTCTTGTTATAGACACTATAAACCCCTCACCCTATTCCTTTATCCATGACCACATGTGACATAGAAAAGACCAAATACACTATATGCACATATGATCTCATATAGATCCAATTATGATCCACATTTCTAGAATTTTTGAGTATAACGAAACCATGAACCAATGATGTAAAATAAATTTTTCCCTATTTTAGATATATTAAATAGACCAACCCATTTTCTCATGTTACATGTTTCTAAGAAATATGAAAAATCACAAAAAAGGTCATGCTATCCTATTTTTATATCACTATTTATGAATTCTCATCAATTTTATTACCGTTTCATGGTTCAAAATCTCATAAATCAACAACACCACATCTTAGGCACCAGATGAGGGGAAAATTCAATTAACTGTAAAAGTATAAGAAATCAAATTCCGATACCTAGATACTAGGTATACACAATATTCATAGGGATACATGGAAAAAATGATATCATTGCCATGTTATGACTATATTCTTATATTCGGTCTACCATTACCCAAATATCATACCATTATTAAAACAAAGAATTAATTCCACTTTGAAACCAACCCAGCAATGTTGCTATTTTTAGCCAATAAGAGGCTCTCATACACCTTCTACTACCTCTCATGGGATCCACTGGATTGGTTTCCTTGGATAGAGGGTCACTAGGCCCTAGGTATTCATATATGTATGCCAAATGATTTTAACTAGCTATGATGGCATCATTATATTACATCGGGGATATTGTACCCTTTGCTGATAATAATTGTAGTAATTCAAATTATTGAACTTACCAATACCGCATTTATAGCTATAAAAATGACTCAAGGGAAGAATATTTAAATCAATGGAAGTAATAAGTCCCAAAAAACCATATATATATGAGATTAAATATTCATCCCATCAAATTAATATAAAAGAGAACTAAAATATCTCCCCTAACATATCATATAATAACATACATAAAATTCCAAAAAATAAACTCCAGGTTACCATGAATGTTCCACCATATTCATATAAATCAATCACATGCACCTGTGTTTCATACCTACACAGTATGTTTCATCCCATGATTATTAACCCTAAACAAATATAAAATCATTAATGTCGTAACACAGATCTAGGGGATCTTGTAATGTTTGGGTATAAACTTAGTAGGACCCCAATATTTTACATGCATTCATCCGTAAAATCACATATCTAAATAGCGTAAAATCACATATAAGTTACCTTGAATTACTTTTCTCAATATCTTCAAGGGATTTTTTTTCTACGTCATCCATCGTCAAAAATGGAATGATATATCCATGATTAGAATAACCAAAGAATCCGCAATCTCCAATATATTTACGTAATACATAACATCAAATTCCATCTTATAACACCTATATCACATGTGATTTCAAATGAAGTGTCATTTTTATTTCATATAAATATGTCACAAATCCCTCAGACATTAGTTCATCAAATAACTAGACTCTCAATTTCTTAATTTACTAAGGCATGAGGATATCTACCCATCCATAGTGATATACGATCCTCCTTAACATTAAATTGAGCCACATCCCCCAACTAATGATCTCGCACAACATAAACCATATATATTCCTAAAGTGATAACCTCCAACATAACTTATGGTCAACACTATACCGTAGTCCACAAATACTATATAGGCCTCCACCCATATCAAGTGGAGAACACCAAATCAGTTAGTCCCTATACTATGTGTACATGGGTCCAACAACACTATCGACAAAATCTAGCTAGATAAAATCACGACCAATCATAAATCATTATATTTGGTGATACTCTATCAGCACAGGTGAACCAAACATAAATCGTGCGTTTGAAAACTCTCCCCACTATTAAATCATTTCATCCCGGAATGTTATCCAAAAGCTTTTTCCAAAAACCAGAATAGATACGCTTCCTCAACCAATGAGTTCTACTCCCATTCCTCATGTGTATCATTTCCATGCGTCCAAAGAACCTAGACTAGTAGAATAGAGATTCCCTTGAGCAATATATTTTAGGAGTCCATTATTTTCATAGGTCACACAAAAACTAAAAACTGAAGTTGAATCTTTAGTTTTTCCCAACATAGAAAATGGAAAAAATCAAGGTTTTATTTCTTCAATCTGGAGTCATGGAAGATTTCATGGATATATGTCAAATTTTAAGGTAAAGAGAGCACTAATAACACCTTTCCAATATGGTTGTTGATCTCAAAAGGTCTAACATATTGTGGCATCAACTTCACATGAGTTCGCAACAAATGATTGTGTAGATCTGGGGAAACATTAAGCAAAACACTTTCACCCACAGAAAACACCATGTATCGATGCCTCCAGTCATCATAATATTTATGGTGACACTAAGCTATCAATAATCATTTTCGGGTCAATTTGACCATTTCAGATGATTACTACACCAGACTAGGCCCCAGTTGTGAGGTTTCACCTACCTCATCACAACATATGGGGGACCAATAGGGACGACCATAGATCCCCTCAAAAGGAGCCATTTGAATCGAATATTGTTAACCAATTTTATAAGTAAACACAAAAAATCTCAAATGGTTATCCCATGAACCTCCATTTTATGATCCACATACATGAATCATGTCCTCTAAAATATGATTTTACAACTTTGTTTGACCATCCGCCAGAGTGTGGTATGACATGATCTTCTTAAACTAAAACACCAAGGCATTCAGAAGTCCTTACTAGAATCAAGAAGTTAAATAGGGATCTCTATATGAGACAATTATAGATGGAATTCAATGGATTCTCATCACCTCCAGAAGATACAAACGGCCCAGCTGATAGACTTCAGTTTTATATCTGATTGGAATGATGTGGCCTGATGTGGTCAAACGGTCAATCACCCCCCAAATGATATTCTTACCCCAAGGTGTATGATGCATGCAAAAAATGATTTCAATGTCAAACTCATACCAATTATTTGTATGAATGGGTAATGTTTGGAGAAAACCAGAGGGCCTATAATGCTTTGTTTCTACCTACATGCATGTTCAGCATCTCGACACAATGTCCCATAAGTCCAGTCATATTCCTAGCCACTAGATCAATTTTATAACATCATAATACATCTTTGGGGGCACCCGGATGGATATCCCACTGATTCCGGTGGCCTCCTCTAGCACCACCTTTTGAAGAGATGATGGAACTACTGATTATCCCTTTAAGAACAAGATGCCCATGGTAGATGATGATAAATCAGTGGACGTCTCCCCATCACGAAGAAACTGCCTCTACTAATGATAAAGATCATCACTAGTCTATTCCTACTAAATCTAATCCATGAGAAGATTAAATTGAATGATCTCCATGAACACACCTCTGTTGTGCTCCCTGGTCTCTACATTCATTTGAGAAAAGAGTCTAATCAAGGTCCACTCATCACCGGTCTTCCTCAAAGACATCACTAGAACACTTCTACTCAAATAAAAGGTCACCACATTACACTGTCCTAGTGTGTAGACAATGTTAATGATCATCCCCTCTATATTCTCAGTCCAGAAATTCTTCCTCAGGTTGATATCCTTCTGTGTTAAGATATTGGACCAGCTTTTGTGACCAGATTAGACCCCAAACATATCCCTGAAGAGATAGTGCTGAAATGTATTCAATGCAAGCCTCACCACTACCAACACCATGTCATGGATCTAGTAATTATTTTCTTGTGGTTTGAGTTGGGTAGATCCATATGGCACTACATGATCATCCTCCAAAAGCATGCACCTAGGACTCATACCTGACGCGTCGAAACAGACCACATACCCCTTCCCAGCCTAAGGAAAAATCTACACGAGGGCGGTAGTCAACTGCTGATTTAGATCCTCAAAATGATTCCTGACATTTTGGGCCCCATAAAAACTTCACCCATTTCCAGGTGAACATGGTCATCGATGAAGCAAGCCAAGAGAAATCTCATATGAACTGCCCGTAATAACCATCCAGGCCAAGGAAACTACTCATCTCGAAGACATTCTTCAGCTGCTCCCACGACATGACCGCACTAATCTTCTCGGGGTCCACTGAAACCCCATTCTATGAGATCACATGCCCTTAAAAGATCACCTTCCTGATCCAAAATGTTCTCTTTGATAGCTTTTCATAGAGTCGTTGATCCCCAAATGTTCCTAAGATGATCCTCAAGTGAGGTTTATGTTTCTCCTCTGAGCCAAATTATACTCTAATATCATCAATGATCCCCACAACTAAGGAACCAATATACTGATGGAACACCCTAAAAACGAGTTCCATAAATTCCAATGGATCATTGGTCGATCCAAATGGAATTCCCAAATACTCATAGTGGTCATACTTTCTTTAAAATGATGTCTTCGGGATATTGGACTCTCTCACCATAAGATGATGGTATCCTAAATGAAAGTATATTTTTGAAAACAAAATTTCCCCCTTCATCTGATCAGACAAGTAATATTTTTTGGGAGAAGGTTATTTTTTCTTAATTGTTACATTATTCTACTTCTGGTAGTCAATGCACATCCAGAGGGATCTATCAGATTTTTTCACAAACAAAATAGGAGTGACAAGGAGAGACACTCAGGTGCATGAAGCCTCCAAATTCTAATTCATACATCTATATCGTTAGTTAACTCATAATCGTAGGGTTAATGTGATATGAGGGAAGATATATCGGCTGTGTTTCCAGTGCCATTTGAATTGAGAACTCCACAACTCGCTTAATGGGAAAACCTAAAAAATCATATGGGAATACTTCACGAAATTAATTCACTACATTAGGTATTGCACCTTCAGTGGAAGGACCATCAGCCTATAACATGTGTGACGATAAATAGAATATAATACTTCCCAAATATAAAAGTGGAGGTCATACACGACCTCACTGAAGATCAAATTCTCCAGGAAAATCCTAACGACTCCCATCGGGTGCTGTGAAACTCACTCACTGCCTGTAGCAATAAATCTGTTCATGGATGTGTACCGACCAAACCAAGCCATGTATCTTCTACACAAAATCCATATCTAAGACCAAAATTTACCACTCCATATTAATCCCAGAAACGAAGAGCACACATGATAGGAACCTAAGACCCTGCTCCATCTTCTTTCCCACCAGCGTATCCAACTCCATTGAAAGAAAAATAAACACGATTGGAATATTCACCATGTCCAAAAATTGGAATAAATGAATGAAATAGAGGCAATAATATCAAAAAGAGATGAATATATAGAATATGTGATAAAAACAGTTCCCCAAAAGTCTACGGCCTCGCCTCTATTACCGCTGGTTCCCGATCCACTACAAGGATATGTACAGTCTCCGCCTGAGGATAAATGATAGTATGTGGTTGTCCCATAAATGTGATATGCTCAGAAGATGAACCAGAACTACCAACATGACATCCAAATAGTGATCCCCAAGCCCTCGATGGATCGGACTGTGCAAGCACTGCTATTGAGACCACTGACACTGCCCTAATCGGAATTGGACGTGCCACCACACAAAAGCGTTGAAAATGAACCATACATCAACAGTGGTAAAAATTATTCGAAGGAAGAGGTAAAGCATGATGGATGTGCCCAAACATCTCACACTGGTGGCATAATACTGATATCGCATAAAAAACTCTAGAGGAATAAAGACTGGAGGCGTGGCTTGAACTGCCACCATATTTCTTCACCTATTCATCCCACATCCTTTTATTCTCTGAAGAACTACCACTACCAACTTTTGATACTGATCCAGAGAAACTAGCCCTAACCTTCAAATAAATATCCACCACTCATTCCTAATCAACATCCTCAGAATAGTTCCTTATCTTAAACAAGAACTCATGAAAGTATATCTCTGGTCGAATGCCTTTCTCAAACCCTTGGTCCTTTTCATTCTCATTAGAGACAATTTCAGTAGCTTACCTAACAAACCCAGTGAAATGTTTGGCCCAGTCCATGATAGAATTATTACCCTGAACAAGATCCTTGAACTCTCGGGACTCGGAATATTCCAAGACGTTGGGGAAATATTTCTCAATGTAGGTAGCCTTAAAATCTCCATAGCGCAAATGCTCATTTTACCCAGTATGAAAAACTGATCCCCACCGCCTATGACTGGGACCCTTTAATAGAAATGAGGAATATTTTAACCTAATATACTCGGGTGTGTATAAGACCTCAAACATGCACCAGATCATCTCGATCCATTCCTCTGCTTCCTGGGGTTCTACGTTGCCTAGGTAGGTGGGAAGCTTATTATTCATAAATTCCAAGGACTTGTCGTTTCTAAGTCAAATATCATCCCCTATAACAGGAGATGGAAAATGATATGGTCTTTTCCTAGAGCCTGGAAAGCCTTGACTATGGCCTTGACTATCCTCTGATCATTTTTTGTGGGATAAATCTCTCTGGCATCCTCCAGTGAGTGCGTGGGAGCTTTAAGGGGAGGAATGTTGCTACAGAATTAATCAGTCATAAAAACAATAGTCAAAAACAAAATTCTGATAATTTTATTCCAATAAATCAAATATAAATAATCTAAACATGTCACAATAATAAAATAAACAACTATTCCACCCCATCTCGATGTCCATGTGTGGTCTGCAACCCACACATCTCACCTAGAAGTCAAGTGAATCCGTCAATTCCAATGTCCCCTGGTGACTCAAGTTTTTCCACTAGAGGTGTGGTCCAGGAACCCTAGTCGAGAAAAAAACCCCTATCCCTAACAATCCTAACTATTTTCTATCAAAAATCATCCCAAAATAGAATGATAACCCCAAAATATTAACATCTTTTTATACAATTTTTACATGAATTGGATCTGGTTTCTACTAATAACATCACGAAATCTAGACCATTATAAAGAATGAAGGGAATTCCCAGTCCCCATGGGCTGGAACAAGTTCCTGGGAATAGATAAATTAGTTTTGGAAATGATTTACCTGAGTAGAAAGCATAAAAAATTAAAAACAATCAATATTAAGAATTTGAAATTTTCTTGACAAATAATTATAAACAATCCAGAACTCATTACATTGATATAATCAAATAACAATACATCCAAATAATAATAAAAATAGTATCATGTTAGGTACAATGACTCCACACTACAAGGGGTCTTCACCCCCGAGTCGTCTCCACAACACCACACCAAGAGGGGACTAACATCCCGAATTGCCTTCAGCCGAGGGTTTTCCTTTACCTGAGTCTAAAATAATAAAGTCTACTTAAACCCAAAGAGTGTAAGTAGTGTATGAGGCTATGAAAAGTAGGATAAATCACAACTATTTCAATTTTTATTTAATACAATGTGAAAATCATGCAGTTTTACTATGTAAAGAAAACGATGATAAATAACATGTAGTGCAACATTAAATTGAAAATAGTTTTTAAAATAATAATTTCTGAATGTTTAAAAAATTAATTATGTCATGTTGGATACTGTAATGTTCATACCAAAACACCCTAATACATGATTAAATACCATTAATACAATAAGAACTAAATACTGGAAAACCCCTAGGTAACTAGATAGTCTCTGGCCATATGCACTTCGTACCTTGGTGAAATGTAACCATATAAAAATATATTCTTGTGAATTAGCCACTAGTAGGGAACATACTCATAACCTAGAGGCCCCCCATCATCATCCATATAGTTTAGTTATAGTTTTCATTATTCATTTTCATAGTGAAATTGGGACAATACCCATCTGGTTCACTAGTTGTACTAGTTCATATCCGCCGACCTAGGTACTCAGGCTTCCCCATTTGTTCTCAAACAATTTCATAAAGTAACACACATTCCTTTGTATGTAAAAACAACAATTAATTTTCACATAAAAATAGTAATTTTTCTACACACACATTATATCAATTAAGACACAAAAAATGCATTTTTGATTATTAATAAACAACTTCTCAAAATATTTTCTTGTTTTGTGCACAAGACTCCTTGAAACCCCCATTTTTCACACCATGTTCACAATTAATGTTTCCAAGGAAAGAATGGAAATAAAAAACCTTCCAATTAAACCGAAAAATCAATATTAGTTTAGCCCTATATTATTTATTATCTTATAACATTTTAAAACCATATTTTTTCTCAAACATTACACCAAAAAAATTTATGTGTTTCAGAAACACCATTAACACATATTTTCACAACAACCACCAAATTAGATAAATAATAAAAATATGTTTCCAGACCCATATATTTTTAATACAATAACCAAAGATATTATAAGTAATCCCCATGTGAATCAATGAAATAATTCTTTGTAAAACACCGAATTTCACATAAAAGTGACACTGAAAATTAATTTTCATTATAAATACAAATTTAACCCATTTTCGATGAAACATATAAATGAAATAAAAATGATAATATAATTAACATAGCAATATAATTCCCAAAAATTTCTCCCACAATGAGATCACCTACCAAAGTAATTAAAACATTGAATCCTTTGTGAGAAAACTCAAACACACCACTATCGCACCTCAAGGAGGGTAGATCAAGACTGAAAATAGAATAATCGACCAAGAAAAAAAAAGGTTAAACCCTAGGTTCTAAAACCTACCCTATATACATTAGAAACATCAAGGATAAAGGAAGAAACCCTATGAGAATTGAATGACACCATATGAACAATTATAGAATAATGAAGGAGACCCACTCAATTGATGGAACGTGAACAAATCACTCGAACTACACAAGTAGATGAATTCAAAAATATCCAAAATAGAAATTTTGGATGGAACAGGAGGATAAGGTTATGTGATAATTGAAATGGGGGGAAAATGAAAAATTAAGGAGTTATGGAGGAATCAAATTACATTTTTCAATCTAGATGAAATTTTTGTTGCTTCAGATAATTTCACCTAAACTGTGATGAAAATGAGTTCTATAGAGTGGTATAAGTGAATTAGGGAGATCATTGGTTTAGTGGGATCAAGTGAGATGTATAGTCACTGAATAATCATAAAAATATAATTGGATATTAAATAAACGAGTTTTTTTTAAAAAATGGAAATGGGATTCCATGCATACCCTAATCCTTAAATAAACACCCAAATAAACCATGAATATGGATTTATAATGGTTCAAAATTATCATGGTGGTGTTAATAGGCTAGGGGAGGCCTAGTAGGAATTTCCATGGATAGAAAATGATGAAAATAATGGAGTTAAAAAAGAAACAAAATTTATTTTTAATAACTGATTTGGGATAATAGTTTGGACCAAAATTTGAAAACCCACTATTTCCACCAAAATTCAAGGAAAACAACCAAATTAAATGAATGAAAATTAAAAGTAAAATTCCATTAAAATAAGTCATGCATGTGATAGATAACGTCTTGAAGCTACCACTCTTCCCATACATAGTCCCACTTCCACAACCCACCAACACACACATTGGACTCAAACCACACAAAATCCCACCCACAGAAACATGGGCCACAACAACCACGCCTCTCATCCAATGAAACATGGACCCCATTCCAAATTCAATTGGGTTGAAATACTATCCCATAAACACCTTGTCCCATCATCCCCAAGAAACCGTCCAGATGTATTTAGGACTGTGGTAAGCCTCATGACATTTCAACCGGCCTATATATTCTCGATCAGTGAGAACTAGAAGATGGTGTGAGGAAGAAAGTCAGTAACCTTCCATCCATCATCCCACCGAGATTTTGGGAAAGATACAATCTCCCATTAAATGTAGTTGTTCAGAACCTACTTCTCAACTATTGTGGGGTGTGTTTGGAAGCCACAAGGATCTAAAATTTATATATGTATAGATAAGAAAACACTCTTCCAATCATATGGTTCCCCACAACAGACAACCAACTCATACAGAACCACAGTTGGTTCTACCCCTATACGCAAAACCAGAAAATATCCAATTCGAATGAATAACCCAACCCCAATTTCATTTCACCACTTTTAATTTATTAATTTAGGTATTCACTGTAATTTATTCCAACACTATCGGGAAACTAATATCCATAGCCATAAAAAACCATATTTGTTATCCCACTAGACACAACCTTTCAACTAGTTCCATGTGTGATTATTCAATGTTATACCACATAATACTTCTCTCAAAATCCTACTCTATAGCCCCGTTTCCAAAAAATTCACAAATTTAGACCCACTGCATAACGTTCATAACCACCTCACAGTCCCACTTCTCAACACTGTTGGACGTCCACAATACAAAAAAAGGAAGTTCAACAGCCTACATGTCCATCCATTCTACAATCAATCAGTCTCTCAAACAAGGACAAACACACACCCCCTTTACTACACATCACACAAATACTACAGAAACTAAAATTAACCCATAACCATGATATACACACATGCCACACCATTCTCAGGGAACCAACTCCTCTGTACACCCTTGTCCCTAGAACCATGCTCCCTAAAGAAGCACCACACTACTCACACCAAGTCCCAAAAATCAACAAAAAAGAGCACTCAACGACACCTATCAACAGGATGTATATATATATATATATATATTCATTTTTAGTAAACATTATTTTTTAATATAACTGATAAATATGGGTGATCATATAAGGTTATTCTTGTTGGGGTATCCCGTTTCAATTAACCATGTGTAAGTGATTAAGTCATTTTAAAGTTATGGACAATTTTCAAACATCATAAAAAAGAAGTGGGACATAAGTAGTGCACATGGAAAGTCCAATAATGACCTTTATTTTCCGAAATAATACTTTTAAAATAAATCCATGATGAATCAAAAGTAAATTGGTGATCAAATATCAATCCACTCACAATCATTTATCTCATTACCATGTATTCTTTTGATCATATTCCCTTATTATTGATTTATTTCTTTTTGAAATTATTCACCAGTTATTTATAATGTATCATTATTACTCTCACCCTGCATGATGCAAAATTAAAGATATGTATATGGAATCACTAATATATTATTAATGGATCTAAGTTCTTCCTTGCACTAAGAAAACTTTAACACATCACCAGTAGCGAAAAACTCTAAGGAAACAGGGCATGAGTGGCTCCAGCACAAGCGCGTGACTCTTCTGGGGAGGAAGACTCTAGAAGCACAAAGAGGGAATGAAAAAAGTAATAGGGGGATAAGATTCCAGCGTTGAAGATTCAGATCATATATTAAATGGAGAACAATTTTAAATGACATTAATCGTGGAATTTTTGTCAGGATAATGCATTTTGTGTATACCAATTCCCTCATAATGTTAGGATATTAAATATATACATAATATCTATCATAATATTCTTACAAACTCCCAAATAAGGCATTAAACTCTGTTTACGTCAAATAAAAACTATGGGGGGCAAAACTGGAAAACCAGGAAATATTGGGAAAAGTGAAAATGGGTCACCAATGGGTATGTCACCAACACAGATCCACCAAAGGGTGAGATACCAAAATGACCTATAGTGCTTGAGACCCATACAAGTGACCCATCAATGCAATGACCTACCTATGCAATGACCTATCGAAACCCACTCTTACTGACACCCTGACATACCGATGTCTATACCAAATGATTCGATGACCTAAAACACCCTATCCTAGTGACATTGATGCTCTAAAATGACTAATGTCGACACCCATGAATCACCACTTCACTTTAACGATGGCACACTGATATGATGACTAGACAATATGTCGTCACAGTGACTTGGAAATGCGGACACTATGAGTCATCGATGGAAATACTGTAAATTTGGAAAAATTGTGAAAATAGCCACAGATTCCTCCCAAAACACCCTATACAATGTTTTTTCATGAAGGGAGGTCTTGAGGAAATATGATTTATTATATAAGATACCTCTAAACTACTAGTTTCCTCGATAATTCAAAACTAAAAAAAAGAGAGAGGGTCTGAACAACCAACCCTTAGGATACCTCTTTGGTGAAAACCAACATGTATTATTGTAAAGAGGCAGTGAAAACATCGACATCCCAAAACACATCCTTTTAAACTACCTTCGTGAAAACAAGGAAAAGATTATATCCCCACACTTCCAAAAAAACCACGCAAACAAAAAAGGTCACACAGTCCGGACAAATGGATTAGTGATAGTTATAAATTTAGGAAAAATATACTAGTAGAAAGTGACTTACCCATGATTCTTTGACGTTCATAACACACAATCGTAGCATATCCTCCAATGTCTAGATGGTCCTCTATGTTTTCACATTCTTCTGAGGGTGGAATTCATTTATAAGGAATTACTAAGTTCAAAAGGCATACTGCCATCCCCTCCAGGATCACGATACAACACTTATATCCCGATTTGAGATAATGAATCATGGAACTCAATGCAGTCGTACCACCTCATCCACATACCTCTGGGCTAAGGCACCCACTGCTCTCAACTCCTTGATCACCTAGAAGTTAGTCGACTTCATCATCATGTCCATATGTTGCAAAAACCATCAGCTTCTCTACATACGTAGGTAATACTATGACAAAATCCATCAATATTTTATCCCATTTCAACTCAGAAACATATAAGAGATGAAACAGACCTATCGGAACATGGGGATCAACCTTCACCTGCTGACACACTATGAACCCTTACAAAAACTCCACCATTTCCCACCTTATCTCAGGCCACCAAACATGTTCCATCAAGCCTGAATACATGTCATGACCCATCCTCGTTACCCATGTCGTGACTACCCCAAACCTGCCTTCCATAGGCTAGGGGCTGGAGACTAGCACCAAAGGCATAAATCCCGATAAAAGGGAAGGACATGCCTTTAATAAGTAAAAAAATACAACAGAGTACGCAGGTGAAAGTAAACATTAAGTAAATATTGTATAAAAAAGAATGTGTTGAAATGAAAAGGGCCATAAATACAAGCCCAACAGTAAATTACAGTACAAATGAAAAGCTTGTACAACTGTAGTAAAGTAAAATAGGAACTACAGAGTCGTCCTCCGGTAATCCCACCAGAAGGGTGGGTACAGATGGATTCCTCAGCACTCTATGTCCATCCTTCCCTCCATGTACGTCTCTCCAAGTGGTCCACCTCTAGCTATCATCTGGTCCTATCTCGCTCTCGACCTCCGTCAATGCTGTCGGTCCTCTACATCCAACACAACGACATGCAGGCATAACCCGTGCATGGGTCAGTATAACGATACTCAGTAGGGACCCTGTGACCCCCAAATGACTCCCAGTAACAAAGAAGGATATACCAGAAAAGGAATGATACAATCAAAAAATATCAACAAACCCTACATAGGTATATGCCCATACATATACCTATGTTATCAATCATAGTTCGGCTCCAACTATCGAGACCAAGCACAACCCAGTACACACAGGAAGTAAAGTCAATCACATCAATGATAATGATTGAATGTCAAGACTCAACTCACACAGGTATACATATTCTGTATAGAGATAGAGATTATCAGATGTAGTCACTGATTCATCTATGTTGTCGCATCCACATAGGATACAAGACCAGCTAAGCTGTCAGACCCACACATGATACACGACCAGCTACTCTGTCAGACCCACAGAGGATACAAGTACAACGATCAACATTGTTGGACCCACACAAGATTGAAGAACAATATTCATTGCTGTCGATCCCATGAAGGATCCCACTATGGTATTCATGGCTGTCGAACCCACAAGGATCCCAGTAAAGTAGTCGTCGTAGTCACAGCCAACTCTAGTGTTCCTGCACACAACACACTCGATTCTGGGAGGCTCCGCACTTGGAGAAAAGAGGGTTCATACATCAAGAATCATGAAGTCCAGATTTTATGTTTCCCAAAGTTCCATCTCATAAAATGAAACCCAACGCGACTGACAGTGCATCAATCAGATGCCCATTCTGAGAGTTATTGGCTTTTATGTTCCAAGGGCCCGGTTGGAATTACACTCATTCCAAACCCGGGCGTTTTTCAAAATTTTCCAAAACTCAAATAGAGGATTGAAAAGGTACTGTCTCATCTCAAGGGTCCCAGTGCCGCGGACAGCGTGTCAATCGGACGCGCGGTATAGAAGATATTCACGTTTAAGCGAAACAGGCCCTGCCTGTCATGTCCAGTGGGTTGGCGGGTCGGCCTGACACAATTCGGCGAGTTGGCCTGGCCCGGTGGAGTTCGGCCTAGCTAGGAACCCATCCAAGTTGGTCTGACCCGGTTATGGGGTCGGCCCGGCCCGGTGGGGCGCGGCCCACCCACAAACCCGGCCCGCGGTTGCGGGCTGGTTCGGCTCGCCTGACGGCGCCGAGCGGCACCGCCCATTCTAGCTTCCTGGAAGGTCGAAGCCGAAAAGTTTTTCTGGTGAAAATGGCCAACACAACGGGCCATTGTATCTACCATGAGGTGTTGCGGCCTTTAACCCGCCCTGTAGGCCGCCGGAAGGTTCGCCTACCGAAGCAGCCTGTGGAAGGGTGTCGCGGTTCCTCCGTAGCGCGGCGCCATAAGGTGCCTCCGTTATCCAGCCCAGCCAGATATAGGAAGCTGGTTTGCTTCATCCAAATAGCCCACATAGCGGGACGTGGTTTCCTCCACTCGGCCAGCGCGACGACAGCTGTCCTCCACCACAACGGCTTGGCCAAGTGGTGGTCTTCAGTTGCCGCCTCCTTCAATCGACACTGCTATGGCTTGGCCTGGTCGCGACCTTCAATTGCAGCCTATTTCAATCGCCACTGCTTCATGGTAATGGCCTCTTCCTCTGGCGCGGTGTGACAACACCACGTCCTCTCGGCTCCACCTCTATCATCAAACCACTCAATCCAATAGTGGGTGGTCGTGCCGTGTTTGTTTGGACTGCGCCCTCCCCGTTATATGATAACAAAATGACACCGATGCACAAAGTAAACATCGATGAATTGAGGATGTAAATTTTATTCATTTAAAATTATACAAAACCACATACCTTGATTCTGATGTTCGCTTGTCGTGTCGTGGAATGAGGATCAGAAGACGACGTCAATTCGTTGACGTTGGGGTGCGTCCGATGTGGAAGCATAGTCGGCATTCCTCACCGACGATGTCTTCTCCCTTGACGTGGAGGAAGAATAATGTTAGATGAAGTTCTTTGTGGCGTCGCCTTCTTTATTTCCCAAGTTGAAGAAGTGGATAAGTTGCTTCACGTCCTTCGAGTCGTGCAAAGTTCTTTGTGTTCTTCGTCAAGAGAGTATGTCGTTCTTCATGGGAAGAACACTCCCTTTACAATTATACCAAAACCCCCCAACACAACACGTGCCAACCCAAAATAATAAATTAGGCTATTATTTTATCCTCAGATGATTTTCAAAATATTTCAAAAATTATAAGAGACAAAATTAATTGTTCATTAATTGAAAGTGTGTTGCCACATTCATGAGAGGGGGTGGAATGTGGAGAGTTTAAAAATAAAAGAGGATAGGTGGAGATTTTAGGAGTTAATTGGGTGGTGGGGGATTCAAACAGTTTAAGGGATGTTAATGTGATATATTCATGTGTGGGCCCCACAGCATATTATTATCCCATGGGAGGTTATGTGGGTGTGTGCCCCACCACCACCCCCCTTTGGAGATAAAAAACACCAACAAAATAAAATTGTGTAACACTAACGGTTTATTTAATTTATTATGAATCCCCAAAATATCACTTCTACTCTCGACCAAACACAACTGCGGTAAATGTCACCTTAGGCGAATAACAGAACATCGAGTTCATCGGTGTCCTCAGTTTTCAATTCCGGGAATTGGTTTAGAAGATATAAAATCCCACTCATACATCTACATAACGTACCCGAACAAAACTTTGTAAAATTATTCCAGGCACACCAGGGCTTGAAATCAGGTACTGTCAGAAACCACAGACTCGTAAAATTCAAAGAAATTTATGAAAAAAAATCTCTGAATTTTCCAGGTCTTTAAATCACCCCCAACTAAGGGATTTACGTCCCCATAATGTTACAACGCACACATGGGAAATAAATGAGGGTAATGAGCACGCATATGAGCCTCCTGATCCCATGTGATATCTCGAAGGATCCCGTGTAGCAAGAGAATGCACACGAGATGAATCGATCGTCCACGTAGGACCCAATCATGTCGATCGTTGATCTCTACTAGGACCATTGTGAATGTCTCCCCATAATCGATGTCCATCTCCCCATGGTCGACGATGTGGGATGGGTCGTGCACGTATCCCCTCAGCTACGATACATGGATGACGTCGTGCACCCGGTGCAACTGATGTGGAAGGGCCATGTGGTAAGCCACCTCGCCTATCCTATTAAGGACCTGGAATGGTCTGATTAATCATGATGATAAATTGCCACCTCATCCAAATCTCCTTAGACCACATCGAGGTGAGATATGTTGAAATACGTGGTTGCAATCCTCGAACTCTAGTGGTCTCTGTCTCCTATCAGCATAGGACTTCTGTCTGCTCTGTGCAGTCGTCATCCGCACCAGGATGATGTGCACCTTCTCTGTCATTGCATGCACCATCTCTAGTCCTAAAAGTGCCAACTTCCCTAGGTCAGTCCATCACATAGGTAATCTGAAAGGTTGGCCGTACAGTGCCTCGTAGGGTGCCATCCCGATGTTGGAGTGATAGCTGTTGTTTTATGAAAACTCCACCATGGGTAAGTGATCCTCCCAGCTGTGACCAAAGTAAAGGATAAATGCACAGAGCATGTCCTCGAGAGTCTGAATGGTCTTCTTAGTCTGGCCATCCGTCTAAGGAAGGAAGGCGATGCTTAGACATAGTTGTATCCCAAATGTCTCCTACAACCCCTTCCAAACATGGGAACTAAAGCATTGATCCTGATCAGAGACGATCATTAATGGAACACCCTGATTCTGTACGATCTCTTGATCATAGAGGTGTCCCATGCTCTCTATCGATCCCTACTCTCTGATCGGTAGGATGTGGGAAGACTTGGTGATTCGGTCGATGATGACCCATATAGAATCATGGCCTCTAGATGTATGTGGAAGCCCCATCAAGAAATCTATAGATACCCTATACCACTTCTACTCGGGGACCTCTAAGGGTTGTACCAATACTGCTGGTACCTGGTGCTCCGCCTTCACCTAATGATAAGTGAGGCATTTTGGGACAAACTCTGCTAGATCCTCCTTCATAACCAGCCACCAATGTTTTCTTCTAAGGTCTTGATACATCTTCATCACACCTGGAGGAACAGCTAGAGGGGAAGTGTGAAACTCTCTCAAAACATCCTTTTTAAGTACAACTAGTACCATGGTATGTCCTATGAAGAGGATTACATGACCCTCACCTTCATAAAACCCATTAGGTGCATGCCCTGAGGTTATCAGAGCACATCGCTTCTCACAGTCAATGTCCCCTCAATGTTCCTCCCTGACCCACTGATGAAGTGGTGGAGTGACTGTGAGAGACTGAAGAAAGGCTGCTCCATCTCTATCCACAATGGATATCTTCAATATGAATAGCTTCTCTGGTGCCTCTCCTAGTATATGAATGCCTAATCTCCTCCTGAGAGAATCTGATATAATGTTCCCCTTTCCATAATTATAGATTATCTCAAACTAATAGTCCTAGAGGAAATTGAGCCATCACCACTATCTTAGGTTCAGGTCCTTCTGTGAGAATATGTAAATGAGACTCTGGTGGTCTAAGTAGAATGTAAAATGCCCGACCATAACATAGTTCCACCACATCTTCAGGGAAATGAACACTGCTGCTAACTCTAGGTCATGGGTAGCCTAGGTCGTCTTATGATGTCTCAACTGTCATGAAGCATACACGATCATTGCTTCCTCCTTCATCATGACACACCAGAGCTTGGTCCCTGATGCATCTTAGTAAACTATATACCAACTACCTCCTCCGGTAGCCTCAAGATGGGTGCAATGTTCAACATCTCCCTCAGTTCCTAAAAGCTCTGATGGAATCTATATAACCACACGAACGGTTTCACCTTCTTTGTAAACACTGAATGCGGTGCTACAACTCTGGAGAAGTCTGGAAGAAATCTCTGATAGTACCAAGCCAGACTTAGAAAACTCCGAACCTCTGTCACAATCTTGGGTGGCTCCCAAGAAAGTACTACCTAGATCTTCGCTATGTCCACTGCAACTCCACCCTCTGAGATGATGTGTCCCAGAATGTGATACTCTCGAATATAGAACTGGAACTTTGAGAGATTACTATAAAGATGGTGCTCTCAGACTGTATCCAGTACCACCCACAAATGGTTGGCATTCTCCTCTTTATTAGTCGAGTAATTCAGTATGTCGTTGATGGAGACTATGAAATAACGATCTAGGTATGTATAGATGATCTTTTTCATGAGACTCATGACCACTACCGGAGGGTTGGTTATGTCGAATTGCATAACCAGGAACTCGTAGTGGCCATACCAACACCTGAAGGACGTCTTCTACACATCATCGTCTCGGACTCTTAGCTGGTGATTGCCTGAGATAAGGTCTATCTTCAAGAGCCATTGTGATCCCTTGAGCTGATCAAAGATGTCATCAATCCTCGGGAGTGGGTTCTATTTCTTCACAGTCACCTGATTCAGGTGACGGTAGTTGAGACACAGTCACAAGCTACCATCCTCCTTCTTGGTGAACAAAATCGGAGATTCCCAGGGTGAAACACTAGGTCGGATAAATCCATTTCCCTGTAAGTCCTCTATCTGTACCCGCAGCTCACGAAGCTCGGCCGGAGCCATCCGATATGAAGGAGTAGATATCAGTTCTGTCCCATGGTACATATTAACGTAGAATTCTACCTCTTTGTGATGAGGTAATGCTGGAATGTTGTTAGGGAAAACATTCATGTACTGATCCACCACAACAGGAAAACTCAGACTCAGCACATCAACTGCTCCAAGGATGAGGCTAGCCAACTGATGTGTGATCGGCTGCCCCCTCCTCTGCATAAGTCTATACTGCGCTGCAAAAGCTGCCTTCTCTCCAGCAAAGGTGAAACTGGTCCCATCCGGGAGGATACACCGCACTTTGCGCCAAATATAGTCAATATGAGAATGAACTGTGGATAACCATTCCATACCCAAGATGACTTCATATGGCCTCGATGCCACTACAAGAAAATCCCAACTGAAGCTCCCACCTCCTAGAGTATTCTCACACTGTCGGAAACAATGCATAATAGTCGACTCTGCTCCCGTAGGAGTCTCTAGCCATAAGGATCGAGTAAACAGCTCCATCGGAGTCTCCGAGCTCCGAACAAGGGAAGCGACATTAAAAAATGACTCACACCTGTGTTTATATGTACTGCAGCAAGGGTGGATTAGACACAGAGAGTACCTCAAATCATCCCAGGTGCACCGTGGTCGTAGGACTCAACTGCCTGGAGATGAGCCTACCTCTATTCTCCAGCTCCCTCTGGTAGGGGTGGACCTCCTAGTAGTGGTGGTGGTAGAGACTCAGAACGTCATCCACCACCGCTGCTCGGCCATCTCCTCTGCCACATTCTCTTGCTCCTGATGGACCACCATAGTCAATCCTCTGCCTCTGCGTGGGAGGTCCCTCTTCTATCTGCTGCTCGTCTGCATGGTAGTTCGGGCAGTCATGAGCCATGTGGCCCTGCCCGCCGCATGCATAGCACTTCCTGCTCCTCGTAAGGCTGGCTCCATTTTGTGTTCCCCACATAGCTGAACATGTATCCTAAGGTTACCCACCTGATTTCCTGGTCCACTTGACCGTTGAGTCAACTGTCTACTGTCGACTTCAAAAGGCACTTCTACGTGTCATCCTACGGAAGGTCTCTCCGTTGGTGACTGGTCAGCTAGAAAACTCTCCACTAGGAGGGCTCTCTCCATCACCCCCACTTTCATTAGGATGCTGAGGGGAATCGTTGATGCCCTGATCTCGTTCCTGAGTCCCTACTCGAAGGTTCGATCCCTGAAGAATGTTTCATATAAAATATTCGTGGAGTAGTGAGAGAGGTAGGTAAAACTCATTGAGTACTGAGCTACTATCATACAGCCCTGCTACAAATGAAGTAACTCTTGATTCCTCAATGGACAAATGGTGGATGGAAAAAACTCTGAGCAGAAGAGACTCTCGAATTATGTCCAATGTAATGTTGCCCCATCATGCACCTGGAGCATCATGCTCCACCATCTACCTGCTTCTAGAGGTAGGATAATCGTGGAATGAATCACCATGATGTCAGATAGTGTCCCTACCAATCTGAAAACTCCGACGACAGCCTCCAACCAATTCCCAGCTACCTGTGGGTCCGTCCCTGCCCGGAACCTGGGCGGCCTCTGGTGCTGGAACACGTGCAACGCACATAGGCGGCGTGCACTCTCAGATGTTGGAGCTGGTGGTATTGGTGGCCCAACGGGAAGTGGTACTGCTGGTGCTTCCGCTGGGATGGGGCCCTACACCAAGGCCTCGTCGCTCGGTGGGCTACCATCTCGTACTAATCTCGGAACCCTAGATGGTTGCCTTCGTGGGGCCATCCTGAAAAGAAATAGGTGTTCCATAGTTAGATCAGTATACCTGGTGATCTGACACAAAGAAATCATGATGAAAACATTTTCATAGAAAACACACATGCAATTAGTGTTTTCGTGTAATGAGTCGGAAACCATAGGACATGGTCTTGGTGTATGAATACGTCAGCCGCCGCAACAACACTGGGATCCCTGGACTGAAAACCACACTCAATACTCTAAACACTATTGTTTCATAGAAAATAATCAGAGACTATGTTTTGCAGTAGATCCAACTCCCTCTGAAACCAATTTGTCACGACCCATCTTCAAAAACCATGTTGTGACTACCCCATGCTCGCCTTCTATAGGCCAGGGGCAGGTGACTAGCACCGTAGGCGTAAATCCTGATAAAAGGGAACACATTTTATTTTAATAAGATAACAAATATAACACATTACATAGCATGAAGTAAACACTAAGTAAATATTGTATAAAAAAGAATTTGCTGAAAGGAAAGGTGTCAGAAATACAATCCCAACAGTAAAGTACAGTACAACTGAAAAGATAGTAAAACTACAGTAAAGTAAAATAGCCACTACTAAGTCATCCTCAGAGAATACCACCTGAAGGGTGGGTACATATGGCCTCCTCAGCACCCCAGGTCTATATGTCCGCTCTGTGTACGTCTCACCAAGTGGTCCACCTCTGGGTACCGTCTGGTCTTGGCTCACTCTAGACCTCCGTCAATGTTGTTTTTCGTATTCATCCAATATAACGAGGTGCTGGCATAGCCCGTGTAGGGGTGAGTATAATGATACAAAGTAGGGACACCGACACCCCCGAAGGTATCCAAGAATCCACAAAGGATAAAACACAAAATGGAATTATTCAATCACAAAGTATCAACCAACCATACTTAGGTATATACCCATACAAAAACCTAAGTTATCAATCTCAGTTTGGCTCCAACTCTCGAGCCCAAACACAATCTAGTCCAGGAAGAAATTCAAGTCAATCAAATCAATGATAATGATTGAAAGTGAAGAATCAACTCACACAAGTAAACATATTTCTTATAGCGATATATATGATCAGATGTAGTTACTGATTCATCTAAGATGTCGGACCCCCATAGGATACAAGACCAGCTAAGCAGCAGACCCACACAGGATACAAGACCATCTACATAGTTGGACCCACACTGGATACATGTATAGAGGTCAATATTGTCTGACTCACACATGATACAAGAACTGTAGTCACCACCATCGAACCCACGTATGATACCAGTACGGTAGTCATCGGTGTCGAACCCACAGAGGATCCTAGTACAGTAGTCCTCACACACGCAGCCAGCTCTAGGGTTCCCGCACATAGCACACTCGATTCTGGGAGGGTCTGCTCCTCAAGAAAAGGGGGACGATACATAAAATATCTAAAAGTTCCAAGTTGATGTATCCCGATGTTCCGTCTCATCAAAAGAAACCCAATACGACTGACGACGCGTCAATCACATGCTCAGTCTGAGAGATAATGGCTTTTCCGTTCCAGGGGCCCAGTTGAAATAAAGCTCATTCCAAACCTGGACATTTTCCAATCATTTAAAAAACTCACATAGAGTATTGAAAAAGGACATCCTCATCTCAAGGGTCCAGTGTTGTAGACGGCACATCAATCGGATGCACGGTCATGAAGATATACGCATTTCTGCAAAACGGGCCCCACCCGTCATGTCGAGTGGGCTGGCAGGTCGGATCGGCGGTTCGGCCCGGCGCGATAGAGCGTGGCCCACCCCGGAATCCAGCCCGGTGGGTCCGACCTGGTTAGGGGGTCAGCCTGGCCCGGTGGGGCGCGACACACCCACGGACACGACCTACATTTCCGGGCCGGTTCAGCTCTCCCGGTGGTGCCGAGCGGCGTCTCCCCTTCCTGCTTCCAGGCCGTCTGAAGCGATCCGGTTTGTCCGGTGCGGGCAGCCTACACAGCGGGCCGCTGTCTCTCCCACACGGTGCTAATTGGTGTCGCAGACTTCAACCTGGACAGTTCTCCTGCCGAAACGGCCCACGAAAGCGGGCCACAGTTCCTCCGCAAGGCGGCGCCCACAAGCATCGCTGTTCTCCATCCAGGACAGCTACGGTTGGCTGGTTCGCTTCGTCCGAGCGACCCGCACAACGGGACACACATTCCTCGACTCATCTGGCATGAAGGTGCTTTTCCTCCATCGCCATGGCCTTGAAAGGCCATGACCTTCATTTTTCGCCTCCATCAAACGCCGCCGCCTCATTCCCATGACATCTTCCTCCAGCACGGTGCAAGGACACTGCGCCCTCTTGTCTCTGCCTCCATCATTAAACAACTCAAACCAACGGAGGTTCATTGGGCCATTTTTTGTTCGTCCCGCGCCCTATGAATTATATGATATCAAAAGGCCACTGATGCAAAAAGTAAACATTGAAGAATCGATGATGTAAATTTTATTCATTTAAAATTATACAAAACTCCTACCTTGATTCAGATGTTCGATTTTTGTGTCGCAGAATCAGAATCCGAAGACGATGTCAATTCATTGATGTCGGGGTGCATCTAAGAAGGAAACATAGTCGACATTCCTCATTTGCGATTTGTGTTCCCTTGACGTGGTGGAAGAAGAAAGGTAGATGGCATTCCTTGTGGCATCGCCTTCTTTCGTTCCCCGGTTGATGAAGTGGATCAGTTGCTTCAAGTCCTTTTAGTTGTGGAGCGTTCTTCGCATTTTTTTTCGAGAGATCATGTCGTTCTTTAATGGGGGGTTTCTAGGAGTTTAAGGGATATTGAATGGTTAAATGAAAGTGTTGTCCCCACCACATATTATAATGCCATGGGAGGTTATGTAGTTGTGGGACCCACCACCAACCTCCCTCTGGAGATAATAACCACCAACAAAATAAAATTTTGTAACATAACTATTTTATGTAATTTATTACGAATCCCCAAAATATAACTTCTACTCTCGACCAAATGCAACTGCAGTAAAGGTCCCCTTAGAAGAATACCGGCACTACGAGTTCATTGGTGCCCTTTGTTTTCAATTACAAGCATCGGTTCAAAAGATATAAAATCCTGCTTGAAATTATAATGAACGTACCCGAACAAAACATTAGAATATTATTCGGGCACACATGGCCTTGGAATCAAGTGTCATCAGAAACTGCAGACTCGTAAAATTCCAACGAAATTAAGAAAAAATATTTCCTTGAAATTTATGGGTCTTTACAATACATATATGAGGATCATGGATGCACCACAAGGGTTGATCTTTGGAACTCACATAGAAATCCCTCACACATTCCCATTCGGAAACAACTTCCCATAGAACAACATCTGATTCCATCTATTCTCTGAAAATCCCTCCAGAGCACCACCCTTGGATACACGATCAAACATCACATTTGTCTCTTTGTCTCACCAATAAGACACCACTACCTACCGCATTAATTAAGACACATTATCATATGAAATAGAGAGCCTCTTCAATTTTAATTCCCATCATCTAGACACAAAGTGTCCAAATCCACCATCAAATTCCATGTATTCATGGATTCCCAAACTACCTCCTTCATTGAATTCATGCTCATGGAATCTGCCACTATGTTCCCCTTCCTTGGGGTGTAAGATATTTCAATATCTTAATCTTGGAGGAACTCCATCCACCATTACTACAACATGTCCATGTATCTTTGAGAAAAGATATAACTCACACTCTTATGATCAGTGAAGACCACAAAGTGCTTCCCGTTGAGGCAATTCCGCCCCAAATTCAGCATGAACACAACCGTTAAAATATGTAGATCAGGGGTGGCATAATTATGTCCATAATGACGTAACATCCATGTCCCATAAGATATTAATCCCCATTGATACATCAACATACATCCCAATCCTAGGATGAAAGCATCAAAAAACACCTCGAACAACACACCATCCTATAGTTACCTGAGCACTGGGGAATTGACCATCTTCCCCTTCAGATAGATGAATGATTCATGACAATGATCAATCTATATGAGGTAATGGAATTTTCTAGAAAATTTTGTCAATTGATATAAAACTCAAGATAAGTAGGGTGCGAACATTCTATAATAGTCTTCCAGTCCCAGAAATCAATGAACCTCACCCACATTCCTGGGTGCTTGCAAAGAAAGAACTGATTTGACCCTTGATGGGTCCACTATAATATATTTCTGAGACACCACATGTCCAAGGATGTGCAATTCTAATGTCTATAACCTGAACATGGAAAACATTCTGTAGATCTGGTGGTGCCAGATGAACTCCAAGACAGTCCTTAGATTACTGAAATGCTCTTATTTTATCCTTTAGTAGAAAAATATTTCTCTGAGGAACACAACAATGAACCAGTTTTGGAACACATGTAAAATAGATTTCATGAGCCCCATGAACATTAATGGAGAATTCATTGAACTGAATGGAATGAACACAAACTAAAATATCCCATACATACACTTAAAGAAATGTTTGTCATGTCACCCTCTATTACCCTCCACTGGTGATATCCAGACTGCAGGTCGATTATTGAGAACCCACCTTCTCCCTTTAATAGGTCCAAAAGATCATTGATCCTCAGAAGGGGGTAACAGTTCTTGACTGTCTCCTGGATCAAACTTCAGTAGTCTATTATCAATCATGGACAACCATCCGCCTAGTTGATGAACTATATTGGACACCACATAGTGACACACTTCTCCAGATAAACCCCTTCTTCATCAGGTCTTCTACATGAATTCACAACTCCCCCAACTCATATGGCTCCATCTTATAGTGAGACATCGAAATCATATCAGCATTGGGTTGAAAGTCTATTTTTAATTCAACATCACATTGATGGGGTAGAGTCACAACCACTTTATGGAAGACAACCAGAATCTCGATGAAAACCCTATAAAATTTCACAGTTTCTATGTCTACTCATTATACTAACATCTTGGATAACATATAAAAAAGAGGCTTCACATGTCGACTTCCCTCTTCATAACTCCAATCACTAATGAATGATTTGAATTGGCTCCCCATATCATAGAAAAAGCCATTATCTAAATTTAGTTGTTAATAGTGTGCACAAAAACCACTAGTATATCCATAGGATGACATCATATGGTAGAAAATGTAGCCGATGAAGATCCCCATTGGACTGATGCGGCCCCATCGTTAGTCTAAATCCTAAAAAAACATCAAGAAGACAATTATGAACACCAAATCGTAACCTCTAAATAATACTTCTGAGAATTATCTCTATGTCTAGTCCCCATGCATGGGATAGACCGGGTGAAACCAAATAGTTCGAGGTTTCTAGGTCAAAAAAAATCAATCACTAGATTAACATACAGACTGGTCGTACCTTGAACAACCTCTAGCCCTACAATGACTGCAACATTTGCGGCCTACAAATTCCCACCCCAGGATCCTCTACATCTCTACTATCGACTGCCTCCCCAACCAAATGCAAGTCGGGGTCCCTAAGGAGAAACATGTGGTTGGACTCCCCCCGCATCATCTACCCTTAGTGGAGCAGGAGTTCACTTCCCCTATTTTTGGATGGGCCCGACTGATAACTAATGCTGCAAAAGTGGGTGCTGAACCTACCCACCCCAACTGTATGGATCTAAAAATAGACACAGGTTCCAATGATTTCCAAATAATCTATAGACAAATAACCTGGGTCTCAGGCCCATGGGGAAAGGGTGAGGACCAAGAGAATGAAACTGGAAGTGTTGGGGTATATTTACCAATAGCCAAAACCTATAAGTCCCTAACTCCAGAGGCCTAATGCTGATAGAATTCCCCTGTAACATAATCTGTTTGCTCCCCTCTCACGACAAACCTCCCAGTGAGTGGAGCCTTTTCACTACCATGCCATTCTTATGATCCTCAATGTATTTCGGAAAATTTAAAGTAGTAATAGCATACCAAAGAGGTGGTCAGAGTGACACCTCTAACAATATCCATATGGAGTCCTCATTTTGGAAGGAGATATGGTGTGAAGAATATGATATATATGAACATGAACTTTTGTTCCCGTACCGACACACTCTAAAGTTGAAAGTGATCACCACCTCCTCAAGACAAAACTCGGTATCCATGTCTAATACATTGCCCTCGTACTTCTGCCGTGTCTGCTGCTAGAAGGTGTGAAAAATATTTTGTCACAAGTCATATTCCTCCTCTTTATCGGCCCACCATTGATCAACTAGGTGAACCTATCAAGCCTCAACTTCTCGTACCACGTGTGTGTTACATGCGGGTGCCATTGCTGAAATAGTATAAGAGGAACTCCAAAACCCAAGTTGTGTGGAAATTTTCATTAATATTTTTAACACTTAGTTTATTTTAAATTGCCAAAAAAACAAATACACACTTGAACACAAGTCATTATAATTCATGTTCCTTTACAAGGGTCTCTAACCTACAATTGGTGTAGCCTCACTTGGTCTTTCTGTAGGTCGAGATTCCTTGCATCAGATCCTAGGGGGAGATTAAAATATTATGTAATATCCTATCTTCTTGTGAACAATGATTTTGCTAACACCATTTCTCAACCATCCATTTAAATCCTCACTATGCCTATCTCTAAACTCCATCATACTTATCAATGACTCAAAACCAACATTTGATGCCATTTTTTCATGACTACCTTCTTCACGATGAGGGAAGGGACAACACAAGTGACACAACCTTTATTTCTCAAGATAATGGAGGGATAATGACCCCCATGTCCCACCTTCCTTAGGCCCAATAGTAGAGACTACTACAACTGGTATAGAATCTCAGAGAATAAGAAATTCATTACCATTTCTGTTGAAAAATATTAAAATATGACATGGTAAATCCAATGAAAATCCAAATACTAAAAGTAAAAGGAAATCCAAAATCCCACCCCAAATGCATTATTGAACGTAAAGATGATTCATGTTTGAAAAAAAAACCAATAAAATGTACTAAAAGAAATTATACTATATAGAAACAACTGCTAATCCCAAAACATGAAATAGTAACGTACCACATGATCCTTGATGTCCTCGTAGAAACCTGAAAATAGTTTTATATACGTAGGGTGATAAAACATGTATAATCAGTAGGGAAACTAAATCTACTTCCACACAAGTGGGGGAACATACTCACATCCATGTGAGAAAAAATTAGATCCTCATAGATCCAACCATGGAATACCAACCGACCTAGCTTCAGTAAGGCACACTCACCAAATAATGAATGTCAAGTTATGTTGTAGTATAAGAACATAGATATTTTGGTACCTCCCACAACATTACAACTGTTAACTACTCATCACTGATAGATAATGTCTTGATGCTACCAATCTTAACATACACAGTCTCATTTTCATAACCCACCCTCACACACCTAGGCATCAAAACACACATAATCTCACCCACCGACTCCTGGGCCACAAAAACCACGCCTCTCACCCAAAGACACCTTGTAATCATCTCGAAGACACATTAGAAAAATATCATCACCCAAAAACCCCTAGGCCTATCATAGAATGAAAACCATCTTGAAACATATTGGTCTACGGTAATATGAATTCCATTATAGCCTACCAAGATATTCTCAATTGGTAAGAAACTTAAGAGTGTGAATGGGGTAATGTCTCTAACCAGCCATCTATCCTCCCACTAGAATGTTAGGGAAGAAAACCTCTCCCATGAAATGTTTGTGTTTGCCAGATAGTACTCAAAAAATGTGGGGTTCATTTAGAAATTAAAAGGAACTACAATTTATATATTTATCAATAAGAAAACACTCACCCTAACTTATGGGTCCCCATAACAGATGACCAATTGACACATAACCACAATTTATTCTACCCCTATATGAACAAACACACAAATACCACTAACAATGAATAACAAGACTCCTTTTTTATTTGACCACTTACCATTTATTAATTTAGGAATTCAAATTAATTTATTCTAAAACGTTTAAGAAAATACTATCCTCAAACATATCAAAATAGCTTACAATCCTATATATTTATGACCCATAGAATACCCCTGTTCAACCACTTCGAACTATCATTCATAAAATATATAACACACAATCCTTATATCACAACATAGCATCACAACCCCACTACCCAAAAAATCTCAGATGCTTTCCCACAATATACAAGTTCAATGGCACACCAAAATTTGACTGCCCAATGTTGTTTGATTGCAATGACACAAACAAAGGTAGTTCACCAACCAATTCCTCCATCCATTCTAAAGTCAATCAGTATCTCAAACTGGGATACAAACACACACCTTGTAATTCCCCACACATAAATCCCACTAATTATACTATTAACCCACTTCCCAGTTGTACACACGTACCACACCCTTCTCATGAAACGAACTCCCATTTCAACCCTGGTACCCACAACCATGCTCCCAACAACAACACCACACAACCAAAAAAATTATAAAAATCAACATAACGTAGCACTCAACCACACCTATCCCCCAAATGTATATATATATATATATATATTCAGATTTGGTAAACACGATTATTTAATTTACATGAAAATAGTGATTGATCATACTATGGTTTCATCACGGGGATCCCATTTTAATCAACCAATTGTACGTGTTTACATAGTTTTTATGTTATGGAAAACTATAAAATATCATAACAAAACAAATGGGACAACACTAGTGTGAATGAAATTACCAAAAACAATCATGAATATTAGAAGTCCTACAGCCACAATCAATCCATAATGAAAAATGGGTATCAAAAATAAAATAGGAGACCCGACATCAATCCACTATTACCCAGTTATTTAATTACCCCATCATTTTTTTATCATATTCCATTCTTATTTATGTAATGTTTTACGAAATTATCCACCCATTCAATATAATGAATCATTATTACACCCATCCTGCATGATGAAAATTTAAAGAGAGATAGAAGAAATCCCCGCCAGATGATCTAATGGTAGAATTTCCTCCTTACGCTATGAAAAGGGGATCACAAGATCTTTAGGGGATAAACTCTTAGGAAACTGATCAGAGTGGGCTCTAGCACAGGCACATAATCATGTGAGGTTGAAATCTCTATACTCAAAAAGAGAGAGTGAATAACATATTGGTTGGATAAGATCTCAGTTTTGAATAGCCAGATTTTATATTAAAGGAAGAATAGTTTTCGAAGGCATTAATCGTCAAATTGTGGCCAAGATCATTCGCTTTGAGTATCCCAAATCCCCTAGAATGTTAGGATATTAAATATATAATTTGAATCCTTCAAAACACTCTAAAAAAGGTCTAGAAATTTCTTTAAACTCAATTGACAACCAATAAGCCGTATGAGGGGTGAAACTAGAAAACTGGGAAAATTGGGAAAATCACAAATGAGTCACCGATAATAATGTCACTAACGCAGATCCATCAATGGGTGAGATACTAATGAAATCTACTAACATCGAGCCACTAATGTGGGAGCTACTGATATTATGACCTACTTACAAAATGACCTACATATTCTATAGCCTACTGATGCATTGACTATAGAATGCCCCAACCTACTAACAACCTGACCAACTGACGCCCTGACCTACTGATTCCATGAACTACCGACACCATGGCCTACCAATTCTTACGCTCTCAACTCATTTATGATGATTCCCCTGACTCACCCTAGTATTGTAATGCCAACGTACTGACATGGCGACACACAGACTTGCTGATACACTGACATGATAACACTGACAACCTAAGTCACTGATGAAAAAATATAAATTTGAAAAACTCCAAAAACGAGCCATTGTTGCCTCCCCGAACAAACAAAACAATTTTTTCTCTCAAAGGGAGGGCCTGGTGAAATCAGGGTTATTAAAGTTAATATAAAAAATGTTTTAAAAATTATTTTAAATAAATTGTAAATCATTGTGCGATTGATTATTTATATTATTAATGAATAATATTTTATATATATTTCAAAATGATATTAAAAATTTCCATTATCATCAACCTAATATATTGGATATAAATTTAAAACTCAAAATTTATCATTTATATAGTATATTTTTATTTGACTGATATCAGTTTTATGTAGACCACATGATATTTAAAATAATATTGTTTAAATAATACACATTCAGTAAAATTTGGGGTGTCACATTAATCCCCACTATAAAAATTTATTTCCTCATAATTTTTCCCAGGATTAATTGAAATATTTTTATTCATTTTGTAAATAAATTACACTGAGTGGACAATAAAACCTAAAATCATGAACGGAAAACAATTTATTATTTAAAAAATTATTGAATACCCACATAATAATAAGGGATAATAAAAAATTAGTTTGATAATATTGAAATATATATAATACAATCACCAATGATAATCTATAAGGAGGTACCCATATAAGTAAAACATTGGATAAAAGTTAAATTAATGACATGGAAGAGAAATATAATCTAATGTGGGTTGAAATTTTTCAAATCATAATTATACATTTTAGAAAAACAATATTTATTGAACAAGATTCATTGAATTATGATTTCATTTTCATCAATGAGAGAATGTAAATTAAATGTGATGACCTCAACCCTAGTATCCTGGAGCCACTGTCATATTATTACATTTTCATTAGATACAATTATTCTTATCTCGAAGGGTAGAATAGTTTAATGGTCTTGGTAAACTAGATACATACTTGTGTCTTGTATTATATGTGAAAACAATAAATTCAACAAATTTTTTAATTATATTATAATTATGTTGTATAAAATATCCTTATATATAATCAATAGTACCCTTCCTGAATTCTAGAGAATGTAAAAAAAATATGGTTTAGCATAGATACTGATTAGTTGTTTTCTAGAGATGAATTTTTCATGAATCAATAATTATAATAATTAAGAAATGTTAAATATATGAACTCACATTCTATGTAAATAAATTTGAAAATAATTACTAAACAATTTATATTAAATATGATAAGTAAAATATGTGAACAAATAATATTTTTAATCAATTACTTGAAAATCACTATTTTAGAAGGAATAAAAAATAATCTAATTTTAATATATAAAAAGAAATCCAATTTAATCAATAAATTTAATATCATTATTAAATAAGGAAAAATAAATACGTAATTTTTAATATCCGAAAATAAATTTCATTTTATCTATTACTATGAATGAAATATATCCAAATATAATATCATTGAGAAAATATCATGGATAATAATAATTAAATTTTTAATAAATGAAAATATTAGTTATTGGATTTCATGATCTCATGAATCACAATACCTCTACTTTCATAAAATTTTAGAAGAGTGTATGAAATTATGGGTAGGTATATATGAGAAATACATTTAACTGTGGATTACAATCTAATTAATCTTATTTGAATACTAATCCCATGATAGAAAATATAAATCCATTCCATGAAGATATCCTATTGTCTAAAGTAATCCATGTATATAAAGTAATCATTTTAACTAATGAATAAAATTCATATTCATCAAATACCTATTGTGCCTTGGTTTTCTAGCCAAAGCACCATACTCTTCAAAAAACATCAAATACCTATATTGAGAAAATAATATAAATTGTAAAATATTTCAAAAATAATAAACTAAAAATTTATGTAAAACAGCATATTAAAAAATGATATATGATTTAAGAAATAATCATTTGTAGGAGAAATAATATAGATATTAATGAGAAATTCTAATTCCAACAATAATAGTAATGACAATATTTCATGTGAAAATTAATTATTAAAAAATGATTAATGCAAGTAAATGTTAATACATTACTTGGTCAAAACAAGCAAAAAAAAATGTATAAATAGTAAAAATTGTATCAATAATAATTTTAGAAGGTGATTTAAATGTAAAATAAATCATCATTGTCATTGATGAATATAAAAAAAAAATTCATTAAAAAAAATCTTGATGAAAATATACATTTATTAAATTTATTTTCATAACACTAAATGTTATGGAAATGATAAATAATTCAATGAAAAAAACTTCTAAAATTATATATTATTATTTAAACCTTGAGTTTTCATGCTGGTGGGAAATTATATATTTACTATACATATAAAAATAATGACTACTTTTAGACTATTTGATAAAATCCAAATTGGGTTAATTAAAAAATATCATGAATATTACATTAATATTTTTATGGAAATTTAAATAATTGGAAAAAATATCATTAATAAATCATTTGGAAAGTATAAAGACCATTTTTCAAAATACATTTATAATATTTGTTTGTGCAAGAAAATGTATTTTCTACTGAAAATACAAATGAAGCATGATATTATTAAAAACATTTTCTAAATCATTTTTTATACTATTCATTTTGAAATTGTATTATTACATGAGAAAATCGGGAATTAAAAATTAGGGATAAAATTTGTGAGGTTTTTATCAAACGAAATTATAATTTCCATCAATGGAAATTCTATCATAAATTATCATGTTTAATATATTATTTTGAAATAAATCCTTACAATGTTCTTCATATTGAAGTTAGTATTATTCAATAAATGTATTATGAGTTTCAAAACTAAATCCCCATTAAATAAGTTCAAATAAAAGAATAATATATTAAAAATTAATATTTAACATAATTAATGAATATAAAATACTATAAAAATGTAATATAACTTAATGAAAATAAATATTAACTATAATTCTTAACCACTTCTTAAAATTTATTCCAAATAACCTTGGATTAAATAATTAATATTGAAAAAAAAGTAGGATGAATTATATTTTAATAAGGATTTTAAATGTAAATGGGGAATTATTTTAAAAATATTCAATAAATTAATTTTATAACAATAAAATATGCCTCAATTAATGGAAATGAAGCACAATATCTTACCTAAACCATTTGGAATAAAATAAGTCATATGTATGAATAATGGAAGATAACATTCCTCTATCAACTAAAATGGTATTGAATTTATCGTTATATTATTTTTAAATAATAAATGTAATTTTACATATAATCCATATAGTCATTAAAATTATCCTTAATACATTACATGTAAAATGAATGTGAAAAAGTATCACATCACTTGGTGAGGCGGTAGTTTGTCTTATACATGAGTGAAATTATATTATTTTAAAAGGAATGTAATTTAAGATGATATATATGATATAAAAATTCAAAAAATATAATAAGATCATACATATTATATATTATATATATTAAATATATCATTATATACAATTTTTATATGTGTTTATTGAAAATTTGTTACATTGGTTCACGATGTAGTAGTCTTCCAAACACATTTTTGATTATTTCATTTCCCATTTTATGAATAATGATGTGTATAAATAATATAACATTAACATAATTTCCTAAAATTATCTGGTAAACTTGGATGTTGTTATCCTTGATGTGTTAGGACATAAATGAACGTGGAAATTTAATAAAGAAAATGAAAGAGATTAATTAAGATAATTACCATCCCTTAGTGATACCTCTTATAGATAGGCTCTTAAGGACCTTATTTTATAAATTTTTTACAAGATATTATTATATAGCAATTTTAAAATCCTTATTTAGATTGATTTTTTTTATTTTTTGTTCTCTACATAATTCATTAGAGGTTTTAATAAATGAATAGATGGAGTGGCCATTTTTATGTGGGGAAGAGGTCAAACATGGAATGTTTTATTAGGATGAATTCAACCAACATTTTTTCACAATTAATAGGGATTAAAATAGGTAATTATAGAACTGTTTATTATATATTGTCTAAATATGGACATAAAATGGTTTTTTGACACGTTTTTTCACATTTTATCCCATATCACCTTGGATTAAACCCTGCTAAACTCGTTTTTACCATAACTGATGTAATCAATTTTTACTACATATACTATTCATAATTGTTAAAAAGAAATATTAAAATATAATATAATATAATTAATAATTTTTGAAATAAATTTATAAATTTTTCAAAATTCAATTCAAAGATGTTGAAAATTCAATTTGAAATTAACCTGTAGATCTGATGAAAAAGCAAGTATCAAAAGGTAAAATTCAATTAAGTATATAAGGATTTAATTTCAAAATTCAATATTAAATTTATTAAAATGTCCTAGATTATTTAAATTATAAAATAATAGAAATAAGTATTTTTTCTTCCCAATATAAAATATAATATTTTATACCATTTATTTAAATAATTTTCTAGTTTTCAATAAAATTCGTTATTTTGACTACTCATTAAAAATGAACCATTTATGAAATATCACAAATATTAGTCCTTTGATTATTTTTATATTATGAACAAAAAAATTATGATAATTTTATAAAATAATGTTTTTAAAAGTATAAAAATAAAAAAGTAAATTACATGCACAAAGCATTACTAAACCATCCGTAAAAAAATACAGTTTTTACAAGAAAAAAAATTCCTTTATTTTTCGGGTTTATTGTTTAATTTATTATTTACATAAAATAATAATTTTCATAAAATGGTATTTAATATTCATACAATATAATTTAATTTCTCGTTTATAATTGTATATAATATTGTAGTTCATTTAGATTATAGATCATGTGTTCTTGAAGCTATCAAAGTGGTTGATTTTTTTAAAAAATTAATACATTACAATATAATGGGGTATTACATTGTAATCAATATCTATGTTCCCTGACATATACACTATCAAACCCAATATCATTCTTCGAAATTCCCAATGTGTTACTTTCTCCCCAAATTTAATAAATATGATTCCTAAAATATTAACATCATTATGAGTATCACACATTTGACATTTGATAATACATTTTTTTAAAAAAACCCACATAGTAATAAATGTTAATTAAACATAATCATGAAAATAAATATTTATAATAAAATTTTCATCTATAACATTACATAATAGGGTTTCCATGTAGGAGAACATATGTGAGATTTAAATACACGTACAAGGACTGAATGACTAACTATTTATGAGATAGTGATTTTCATCATCTATATTAAGAAATTTATTTTTCAATAGAATGTTAAGGACCTAAAAACCATAAATCCATGTTTATTAAAAAAATATATTTTATTCATCAGATATAAAGGTAATAGTATAACATTTTTTATATCATTTTTCCTATATTAAATAAATTCAATTTTTTATATTGATGCTCAAATAAATAATGTATAAAAACATGATATATTACAGTTTCTTATGTTGAATTTGGCCTTTTAGTTCTAATTTGTTTATCATTCAATTCATCCCATAAACCATGAAATGAATAACCGAAAGTTATTTTAATATTCTGAAACCAATAAAATTAAATTTTAATGTATCAAAAAACACATAAAACAATGTAAAGTCATTATTCTTGTCTCTATATATTTTATAATACTGATATTGTTAGCAAAAATTATATTGTAAAATATATTAATATATAAACCTCAATAGTTACACCACTGGTTTAACATTAATATTCATTCATCATAAGTTTTTTAAATGATTTCATTTGAACAAAAACATTAAATTTGAATGTGGTAGGAATTAAACCCATATTGCTCTTCGGTTATCTTTTCCAGACCTGTGGACATTCTTGATGTTAGGGGTTGTAACATATAATGTGGGTTTTCCATTTCAAAAATACATATTAATTTAATTTTCATAACTTTCGTAGTTGTAATAACCCATAATTACCTCAATGTCAAATATAATATAAACTCTAAAGGTTTATAATTACTTTAATCTAATTCTTATAAAATGTGGAGTACATCTTAGCTGAATAATGATTCACTAAAATAAAAACTAAACCATTATGTGGTATTTAACAAAATGAATCCCAAAAGTATTTTTAATCCTAGTAGACCATCACATAAAATATAAAATGGGGTGTTTATGATTTTAAACATTAGAACAATAATAAACTCATATACACATAATTGTATCAATAAATAATATATTAATGAAGACATATATGATTGGAAAATTTAAGAAATTATTTAAATCATTCATTATTCTTATAACCAAAAAATCATTTGCAAATATACTTCTACAAGAAAAATTCATATCCAAATTCATAAATACTACAATAGATTTATTTCATAAATGGTTATTCCTTTTTCTGGGGGTATCCAATAGAATAGGTAATATACATAGATAATGTCTAGGTTACCCATATTTAAATCAATGTAATATAAAATAATCCTTAGTATGGTATTTATTTCCTTCCATCACAGACTTCATTTTTTAAAGGAAATTCTTTTCTGTATGCCCTTCTTTTCCACACATAAAAACATTTCCTTTTGCGTTGGGACACTTTATTAGTTATCTATTTCAAATTTTATTACATTATAGATATGGATCCTTCATTACTCCATAGTATCAACCAATCATGATCTTATTTAATGCCATATTTCTCTCATTGGGTGAGCCAGGAAGTTGGTTAAGGTATCAATTCATAATCATATTTTTAGTTAACTGAATAGGTAAATTTATTAAATCTTTAATTCTAGTATTTATCCAATATTTTTTCTCATAATCACCATAGTTTAATTCATATTAAAAATTAACAATAATCTCTTAGGTTATAACCATTCAATAAAAACAAAAATCATATTGGTGGAACCAATTTAAATTGTGGTAAACCATATAATCATAAGGAAACATTTATGGAATTTTTAAATCATGACACTTTATTTGCAATGTATGAAACAATATTTCTAAAATCAATAATTAATTTTTCTCTTCCATTAATATTATTATTAATTATTATAAAATTTATGAAAAATATCCAAATCATATCCCCTGAGAGTTGAAAATTAGTTTCCTAGTAAGAAAAGTTATTGTGTTCCACGTAGCCCATGAGTTATTCCCAATAGACCATTTTCCATGTTATTACTCCTACGAACATATATTATTTATTCATTTCTATTGGTAGTATCTTGTATTGGATGTATTTATCGGGTAAAAAATAATATCATCCTTACCCAAACATTGGGACATTCATATATAATTATCCTCATTGAAAATATTAATATCATTTTCTCTAATATATGTATTCCAAAATATATTTCCCATGTTTTATATTAAATTTATCCTGATAAATACTATAATGACCTTGAATGTAGTAATCCAGATTTTATTTCAACATTATTACATTGGAAATAGATAAAATTGATCACATCCTAATGTACTGAATTGTTTATAATTCATTGTATTCTAGATATGTACTTGAGGAATTCAGTACATATGGGAAAAAATAAAACAGTTATTATTATGAAGAATTTCATTATTTCATATAAAATTTAAATTCATATATTTCATTTGATAAATTATAGACTCCTGATGAGTGGGAAAATTTAGGATGATTTCATATTATGTATAAGAGTTTCACAAAGCTGAAGTTATCATGAATCGATAAGTGTAGTCAAAATGGAACGATAAATAACCTAACACATAATCTATTTAAATAATTTATCCATCTTGATTAAATAATCAAAGAATCATGTAAATTAATTACAAAAACCATTCATTTAATAAATAACATGACTATAATGTTTAGATAATGAATAATCAATTATTAAATGTAAATATACGGACAGACATCCCATTTAAACAATAAAAGTGAATGAAATGAATGCAAATTTAATATCATTTCTAAAATCCAATTGATATTAATAATGGAATCCATAATGATGAAAATTCTTAATTATATGATATCATGATCTCATAAATTGAGATATTTATTCTATAAATACCATTCAAAAGTTTGTTTAAAATTAATTGAAATAAATATAATAGAAACCCATTTACTACGTCTATAAAAAATATTCGTCTCATGAGTATACCAATGCATATAGGGGATATATATTACCAGAACACACTGATTTATTTATGTGTAAATAATTAATCATATATATAATAATCCATGTAATTGATTAATAAATTTCCCTATCATCAAATATTTATATTGAGTAAAGAATATAAATTTATAAAATATTTACGTAGTTAATCAAATAACATTCAATGTGTAATATAGTATGTTAATATTATATATTGTTTTTGAAATAAAAATATCCATGATAAATAATTTGGATATTTGGGGGAAATGTAACATCCAATGATCATAGGAAAGTGAATATTGTATGTAAATTTCAATGACTAAAAATGAATAAAAAATGTGATTGTGGATATAATCCATGTTAAAAATTCCCATAATCCTTACATTTAAAGGACAAGGGTGGTATCAATACAATATATACCCATTAGAGAATAAGCTAAATCAAGAGTAATTTTCATCAATAAAAAGAAATACCATGTAAATATCATTAATAACATTTCTGAGAATAATATTCTTTTTTTACTTGGAAAATATTTTTATGACTAAAATTTCAATAACTTTTTTCAAATAATATTAAATGAAATGTAATTTTCATCATAAATTGGATACATTAAAAATTTTATTTATCATTACACTAAAAATTACATTATATAGTATTTACATTAAAATAAATATTCATTTTATATATTTTTGGAAAAATCCAAATGGGTATTGGTTGGAAAACAACATGAATATTCCTTACAAAACGATTTGAAAAATGTCAAACATCAATAAAAATTTCATTAATAATTAAATTAGAGAATTTCAAGAGCATTTTATTACAAATTTTATTAGATAACTTGTTTTTGGATGAAATTGTATTTTTAACTAAAGATATAAATAAATTCAGGTTTTATAAATAAATAATAACAATAATTTTTAATACTAATGGGTTTATAAACTGTTCTATTACATCATAAATTAGTCAATATCTAAAGTATAATAAAATTAAAAGTATTTATTATCTATTTATCTATCAATTTACTTCAATGAAAAATCTATAATAAAAAACATGATTAAAATTTGAGCATGAAATTAATACTTCTAAATATTATTATCTTAATGAGAGAATCGACCAATGAATTTATTATGTGTTTCAATTAGTGTACCACATGATGCAATTAAAAATAGAATAAATATAGTTAAAAATAATTTAAAAAATACTTTAGTAAAATGAAAATGATTATGTATTATAACCGAATGAAAAATAAATTGAGTAATGAAATCATGTTCAAATCATTACGATATGCCCTAATAATAGAAAATTGAAATGAAGTTAGCCACCACATTGACTCATTTTGGTTGAAAATTATTTAATATAAATTATTTGGATTTTATGAATGTTAATAATTTATGATATAACCATATGAAAATTTAAAATATTACAACGGATCCCCTTGTATCATTTTATCATTTTTATAAATATTGTTTCATTATTTTCATTGTTACATGTGTTATTTTCTGTGCTTTCTCATGAATTTTTTGTCCTGAAATTTCAATTTATTGTGTATAGGATATATATATTATTCATCTAAATCGTTATATTATTGTTATAAATATCATAGTGAATCATTATATAATAATATATATATATATATTTTATGGTTGAACAAGTAAATTTAGTTACATCTCTTAGTAGAGAAGGTATGACATACCTACACATGAGTGAAAATATCATTCAATTAGCATGGGAAATGGTATGAAATTAGATATAAAAATAATATTATATAATCATTTACATTTAATTTATACAATAAATATTCATTAAATTTATCCTTATCACCTTATATATAAATTATATGTTAAAAAGAATCGCATTTTGTTTCAAGGTGTAAGTCCTTCGTACATAAGGGAAATGTTATCATATTTTTAATCGTAATTGAAACAATGATGTTATATTAGATATTATAATTTCATAATTATATTATTATCATAAATATTATATATATATTTATATATTAATACCATAATTATTTAAAATCATTATATGTGATTACTGAAAATGAGTTACATTAGTTCACCATACTGTAGTCCGCCATACACATGATAGACTATTTGGTTCCACATTTGATGGAGGATGAGATATATATATTATGGAATTAAAATAATACATATTATTATATTCGAGATACTAGTGTTATTATATTTAATTTTCTATTACATAATTGAAGGTGGAAAAAGAAAATCGAAAATAATTTTTTTTTAATTAAGATAGTCACTTCCCCCATGACAAATCTCATTTATATCTCCCCTTAAGGGTCCTAATGATTATCATTTTTTAAATAAAATATATCTATATTTTTTCTATGTATATTAGGTAGTGATAATGTCATGTTTTTTTGATAAAAGATAATTGAGAGGTGTGATGTTGTGAAGCGAGGGAGTGGGATTTCATATGTGGGGGAGAGGGAATACATGGAATTTTTAAAAATAATAAAATAATTCCACATTTATTACATAAAATGTATTTCAAAATTGGACCATTATCAAAATTATTACGTTAAATATCCAAAATATTTCCATTAAATATATTTTTTATGTGTTGTTTTTGGGATATTAACCCTTATCTTTTTTACATTAACACCCTAATAAACATGTTTTCAACTTAACCATAGTAACTAATTATTAAAATTTTTTCTGCTAATATTGGAAAAAAAATATATTGAACATATTATATATATTAAATTATTTTTATTTAAATATGGAATTTATTTTTTCCAAACACAATTCTCAATTTTTTGTAGGATTTAACATAAAATTCTACTTGGAGGGACGATGAAGAATCATGATTCTAATGTTAAAATTCTCTTAATTGTGGAAGGAATTAATATCAAATTAAGTATTAATTATTATAAAATTTTAAAAAATAGTTATATATAAATATAAATATAATAATGTTACATTAAAACCAATATAAAAATTTATTTTCAAATTGAATTTGTTTTTGTGAATGTTGTATATAATAAAAATCATTAGTTTTAACTATTAATTAAACAATGGATAATTTTATAAAAATAAAATAATTCACCCTAATATAATTTTTATATTATTATTTAATAACTTTTTTATATATTTAACAAAAATATATCACTATTAATTTATTTTAAATTAGGTTGGAAATGCCCGACTAAAGAGCCTTTTATAATGATAAATTTATGAGGAATTATTTTTTCGTTTAAATGATTTTTCTACTCAATGAATAACAATAATTTAGAATAATATATAGCCTATTATTGTACAATATAATGGATATCTTATAATGGTGAAGTATATTATTGTTCATTTAGACTCAGGGTTGTGTATTTTTCAATAACACAATATGTCAAATGTATATAAAATAAATACATCATAATGTCTTAGTGTTTTACATTCTCATATAAGAATTGTGTTCTATGTAATACATTCTATAGAACATAACATTATTCTTTTAAAATAAATTATGTTGACAATAAATTCATCAATAATATTTATTAAATGAAAAAATTCTCATTTCATAATATGTTCACTATATTTTTTGGGGATTTCTATTTCTAACAATAAATAAAGAATAATAAAATATAATTACATGATTTTTAAACACCATATAATATATTTATTTTTTTGGTTGACGTTAGAGTATTTTTTAACCAATAATTCATTAATATTTAATATGATAAATAATAATGATAATTTTTTCATTCTGAATTTACTAAAATTAAATAATATTTTTGGTTGATATCCACAAACGATTATAAATATTTCCTCAAAACTAAAGACATTTTAAAAAACCAAAATTGATAATACAAGATAAAATAATATCTTATATTATAGTCATTTATAATAATAAAAACAATATTAAACTCCATGGAATCACTAATTACTCCCAAGGATGAACTATAAACATTAAATAAATAACCAACATTAAATATATTTAAAATAGTCATGATAAAATTTGATTCCTATAGGATATAATAATTTATTAACAACTTATATAGAGATTAATTTAGAATTTATCTCAATATTGGAATAAAATTACTATAAATAACCTGAGTCACTATAAAGACATAATATAATAATACATTTTCCAAAAGTTTAATTGAAAAATTATTCAATAAATAAATTTAATATTTTTATTCACCTTAATCATATATTCTTTTCTAGATAGTAAATTCTATCCAAAAATATAATTCAATTAGTCATCAATTCACATTTTCAATTCCATGGTAATAAACATGTTAGAACATATGTTCTAAATATTCAATATACCATTTAACCACCATTCCATCAATATTAGTGGTAATATTATTCCAAATTGTAATCGATGTGTCTCATGTTATGTCAAAAATAATATGATAGAATTATTCCTCAAATAATAAATTTCATGAAAATATAAGTGAAACATAAGGATTTTATACTCATCAATCATTTATTAGATCAAAATAAATGTATCCAATAAAATTCCATAATATAAAAGGATAAAAGAGTATTAGTTTAATTATGATTATTATCATACATGGACTTATGATCCCTTAATTTTACATAAAAATATAAAAATATACTAATATGTATAATCATAACCTCTAATGTTATCTAAATATTTCATGTGGTAAAAACTATAAGGTATCACACATTAAATATCCCTAAATTAGAAAATTTAAAATATGGTTACTAGTAGAAAAAATTGTGATGATCTTTTTGATCTAGAGATATAGTGAAAGAGAAAAAAACACTGTATCAAACAATTATAATTCAATATGGACACATACAATCACTGTACATTTTTCTAGATAAAAAGGATTCAAAATTTCTTAGTTCCTTGTTAATCATGACATAGTTTTTTAATTCAAGGAAAAGTTTCATTACAATCATATAGTATTCATAAAGTTTCATAAATTTCCTATGGACATATTAAATAAAATGAAAAAAAAATTATGAGAAAAAATATATGAAAATTAGATATAAGAATAATTATACAAAGTTAGACCATTTGAAAATTTATGAAACCCCATAATAATGTTTCCGTTTTTCATAATAAATTTTGAACATATATAATAAATTACTAAAATATGGAATAAATTTAGTTGTTTAATGATTTCATAAATCATGTCACATGAAAAGGTCAATTAATAATCATTACCATGATTGTTTCTCATGAAACCTGAGACTAAAAAAATATTCAAAAACCTATATTTCACCATCAAAATGGTTATAAATTTAATAAAATAAAATCTTTTCTTCATAAATTGTGAAATAAAAATATATAATAAAAATTATTTACCAATTATAATAAATTAATGTAGGTAATGTGGGACACCATATTAATATCACCCTTATAAACTTTAAAAAAATTACACTTGAAAATGGAATAACCTATTTAGTTAATTAAAATATCATTCTTAGGAAAATATAATCATTAAATAATAAATTATTTAATTGTACTATAAAATAGAAAAAAAAATTAATCATTCATTTATTTCATAAAAGGTCATAAAATACTTCATCTAATAAAATTAAAGTAGAACATTCAATTTTTACAAAAAAAATAATGAAAAATAATTTTTCATTAAAATTCCTTCAAATAAAAGATACAAGAAGAATGGAAAATATGATATTCATTTAAAATCCTATGAAAACATAATTACATATATTCTTAATGAATAATCGTCATGAAAGATGAAAAGTTGGTCGATGATTTATACATGAAAAAAATATTATTTCTGATATTTTGAATAAATTAAAAAAATGAACATGACCTAAAAAAATTATTATGTTCAATCCATCAAAATGAAATTTAAACATAATTTACAATGACACTGACCATACATTTAAATATATTTATATATTTTTGAAACATTTATTTATAACATGGATATAGGGTGAAAGGATAAAAAAAATTAAATAAGGTTTTAGTGATAAATCACGTACCTCATGACCGACACCCTATTAAATAAATTTAAATTAATTATAATAAAAAATATATAAAATTTATAACCAATTAAAAATAATTTTCAATTATATTACCTTATTATTTTCCATTTCGCAAACATCTCGGCCCAACTAACCACTTACATGGTAGCCAAACTAGTGGGTTAGATGGCCTCAAACATATCTCCTTGTATTTCTATGGATTTTGAGGATTAGTAAGGGTGCAGTGGTTGTTAAAAGTGGGTAAAATACACTCTTAATTAGAGTAGAAAATCAGTACAAAATATAATTAATCACAAAATAATAGCAGAAATAGTAAATAAAATAAATAAAAAAGTGCAAAAAAATGATTTTATAATACTAAATTAATGTTTCCAATGTAGGATTGTACAACGAATGCATGAAATATGACGATACAAAAGATAAAACCAAAAAAAATTATAGTATTCTATATAATGAAATATGATATAAGACACAAGTAAAGTAATGAAATTAAAATGTAATTAAAATCCCAAAGAGTATATTCTACTCTAGATTATCTTTCGTCAGCTAAATACATGGTATATGAACCCAACAACAAACAAGTCTACTAGTTTTGAAAACATTAGGCTTTCAAAGTAACATGAGTTAAATGGCAGCTTGAGTAGGGTGTGAGAGATGAATCTCAGTAGCTTATCACCCATGGTGTCTAGTACAATCCTAAAAGAGAAATATAAACTTAATTTTATAAAGGTATAGAGATGTAATAAATACAACTGAGTATATAAATAACCATCATTCCATGTTCCAAAGGTACAACCGAAGGCTTTGTCTACTTCGGATCCTAGGTAGAATGAGAGTCTGATCAGTTCCCTATATATACAGTATATAAAGATACATATATACATATATATATATATATCGATGGATTTTACTAGGACGTCACACACAAGCATCTGACTCTAGTCTATGAGATGATAAAATATACTCATGGGGTAGTAATTGCAATATATATAAATATATATATTTATTTAGTGGGAGGGGATGTAATACCATGGAATCCAACACTAGTCTATGAGTTGATAAGATCTACTCATGGGGTAGTAAGCCTGACACACTGATAGAATGGGGTTCCTCAAGCCTGTCACATTGGATGGTGACTCTTCATGACTTGAAAACATTCTAGCATTGAATATGGTTCTCAAACTCTCATTTCCAATATCGAATTATTAGTGAGGGTCTCCATTTGCAACCCCAATGAAAGGGGTGTGAGGGACTCCATGCCCCATTGAGCCCCTTACCTTCACACTCAGCCTCTTCAATGGAATATATTATGTATAAAAGTAATGGGGATTTTCATCCAATGCATAAGAATTTATATATTTCATATACATTTTATAATCATGTTCAATTTCATTAAACCCATTACATTTCAAAAGAATATTTTCAAAAGGAATAGATTATGATCATTGTCATACCATCCCAAAATATCATCTCATTTAATAACAATTTGAACCACATAATTAAAAAGGAGGCATCTATCATTATTTAACCTGTTAATACATTCTATAAAAAATCATTACATTTGGTGTAATCCATCCTACACAATTTCATCTACCTTCCTAATCATGAAAAATTTATTTTAAGGTACATGTTCCAAAGGATGGTATCTTTCTCATTAACCTTAATGGATTATTCCACCATTCATAATATACTATAAAAATTCAATTTACATTAACCAAAACATTTTATCTCTCATATAATTGGGAAACCACATACGAAGACCAATGGTCATGTTCAAGGAAGGGGTCATAGAAACAACTCAACTACACACAATGTTAATTTTATGTCTAATTGTACAAAACACCAATGGGGTGTCTAGGGTTTATTGAACAAACATGGTAAATGGTAAACTCCAAATAAAATACAATCCAATTGATAAAATATTTTCCAATAATTTTTATCTATTTAGGCCAAAATGACAAATTTCATGGTGTCTAGGCTTGGGACCCATAAGATGCATTGGTTGCATGAAAATTTGTAATGTAATTTGGGAAACTCATTTGATAACTTCAATAATAAAAAAGTCTCAACATGCTATGTACCTCACCATAAGGTCAAGTCACAACATCAAATCCAACGAAATAAGGAATTATATAACAAAATTATAATTATAGTTTTTAGATTAAAGGAAATTCACCACTATTGGAGGTGTTTCATTATTAATTCATGGAATTGTTTAAAAATAGTAAAAAAAATTTAACATCACATTCTATTCAATATGGATAATCATTTTAGAAAACAACCATACATAGAAATGAATTAAAAAAATTATGGAATAATATGCAATTAATTAATTAATTAACTCTTAATTAAGAGGGGATTTAATATGATATACATAAAATGATGAATAATATGAACACTCTATACATGAAGTGTTTACGAACGAAATAGAACACCCAACACTCTCACATGCATGCATTCCTATATATATACCCAAAAATATAATGCAAAAATCCCCCTTTCCATGAAGTAATTTGTACATGGAAGAGATATATATATATATATATATATATATATCTGTATATAAATATATATTTATATGATTTGAAGACCGAATAGAGTCTCCAAACACTTTAAAAACAATAATATGAACTAAAAAACAGCATTATGGACCAACACACCAATGTAAAATTAGCAGCAACTTAATAAAGTTATATCCCAAAATAAAATATTGAGAAAAACAATGATTTGTGTAGAAACATAATCTAGTGAACAATAGGAAAGCGGAAATGGTCCAATATTCTTAACCATTGATGGTGGATGTAGGAATACATATGAAGTGGTACTAAGAGACCTTTCACAAAAACTATCATTAGAAGAAAACAACAAAAATAGGGTTATCCTCAACTCTAGGGATTGTCCAAACCACACTGGGTGATCGGTATTAGAAAAATGTCTTAAATATGGAGGATATAGTAGGATATTTATTTACCATGAAGGATCATGAAAACATGGTAATAGTTACAATGGGAAACAATTATCCAAGGAGGAGTCCTAAAGGGGTGTGTCATGTGAGATAGAGATGAAGGGGGTGGGGGGAACCCTATAATAACGTATGATAGAAGGGGTAGTAATAGGTTTTCTTTTTTATTATAATTTTAATTTGATTAATTGAAATAAAAAAAATTAATACAGTTCTTGGTTTATGATGCATTGTTCACCGTACCTTGCACAAACAATGCATTATACCATGACTTTGAGATAAACTCACACAATTTCCCCACATGTTTAGCCTAACCATCCGTAAACATAGTGATTAATATTGTCGAGGTACTTCCTATATGGCACTATCGTTGTGGGATAGGGGTGTCAATTGTAAAAACCATGCATATGCCATTCAGGGAACATCTTCTCCTCTGATTAAGGACACAAGGTTACTATTGGAGACCACATGATTTAAAAAAAATTCACCCTCTGCAGACCCTCTAAAAACAATTTCTTGGCCTGCCATTCTAAAAATTCATCAAGACCCTATTAATATTTCTTGGACCATCACACAAGTAAAAATATATCACATAGATTCATTCCATCTCTAGGATTTCCTTTTTGATGTTCAGTTTCAAAAACTGGCTATATATAAAATGAAAAGATCAAATTCATTTTTTTCATCTAGTTCGGAACAAGGATCATTACAACCTCTCCAACATAGAATTTCTCGTCTTTTAGTATCCATCAAGAAAAAATTAATCATCACTCAACCTATTGGGGTGATGAATATTCATTCAAATGGTTACTTTGTGATTCTAAAAAACCAACACACCATCATATGTCCATTTACAAACATAGACATAAGGAATTATATCTTGATAAAAATCCCATTCTCTAAACGAAACACCCAATCTGATCAAGAACAATATCATTTAGCTAGGGACATGATCTGTAGAGACCCAAAAATTTAAAGAATTTTTTTTTCTTAATTTTTTTGGGATTTTACAAGAACAGAGTTTCTGACGGCACCTGATTCCGAGTCCCGGTGTTCCCAGAATCAATTTCCGAAGTTTGGCTCGGGTATATTCAGTGAACGAACGAGCAGGTTTTTCTATCTTTTTAACCGTTTCTTAGAATTGAAATATGAGGGCACAGATGAACTTGTAGTGCCGGTATTTTCTTATTAGGACTTTTAACGTAGGTGGGTTTGCAAGGGAGAGGAAGTTAAATTTTGGGGTTTAAGGAAGAAATAAATAAAATTGTGAACAATTTTATTTTTGATATTAAAGGAAATTAAATCTTCCATGGGAAGTTGTTGGTGGGGTCTACAACCACACATCTTCCCATGTGTAAATATGTGGGAGGTGGGTCCCACACCCACCTAACCTCCCATGGGAGAGTTTAGTGTGGTGGGTCCCACACGAGACCATAAAACCTTGAACTTCTTATAACTCCTTTAAACTCCCTTGCGCTTAATGTGCCGACTCCTCTTTAATCTCCTCCTCCTTTAAGTTTGTATCACTATTCACCTTTTCATTCCACCATTAATTCATCCCAACATGCCTAAATTAATGAGATGAGCCTCTTAATTTAATTAATTATGTGGTTTGGTTTGAATTTTAAAATCATTGAGGTGTGAATAAAAATAATATCATGGGATATTATTTTGGAGCTTTTGGTGTGTGAGAAAACCTTAACAACGTTCTGGAGTTATTGGGGGAACTTTGGTGTGAAGAAGAAGAGAACTTCCTTCCGACGAAGAACACCTCTGATCGAGAACGCGACGACACCGACGACGTGCCTTTTCTTCCTCTTCCTCTGCATCAAGGGAGGAGACACCACCACAGGGAATGTCACCATCGATGACAGCTCTTCCTCCGATGACAACGGAATCGACACCGATCTTCCGTGATGATCGATCATCGCGACGCTTTCCTCTTTCCGCGGCTCGACGACATGCGACGTATTTTCGAAGTAGGGAATTTGGTTAAATTTAATTTATGTGGATTATATCCTCAGCCTTTGATAATTTTGTTGATAGTCATTTGAGCCACATGTAATTGTAATAACCAGAGGAGTTCAGACCGCACGAACACGGTTGAACCTACTCCCCCTTTTGATGGATGTACTCATTGCGGCACGAGCAAAGTCGACACGATGCAATGGCACTGCGCGGAAACAATGAAGAATGGGCAATGAAGCGTCGCGCTGTCGCGCCGCGCCTTTGCGACGATTCGAAGGCTCTGCGAATTGTTTAATAGAAGGCGGATCGATGGACGTTGACGGAACGGGCCGAAGTGGGGGTATGATGATTCCGCAGTAATGTGAGAGGCTCGGGGTGAATGTCGGCGTAGACGGAATTGAAAACGGACCAACAGAGCAACTCCAGTGGCCCGCGGAATTCACCGGCGGCGCCGGCGGCCGGAGGCAGCGGCGACGTTCCGGCGCGCTGCCAGGAAGACTGTCGCGGCGGCAGGTGATGGGTCCTGCAGCCGTGTGGGGCCTCGGGGGACGCGGCACCGGGCGCACATCTGCTGGCCGATGGAGTGGCCCCCACATTGGGGTCGCGGTTACTCAAACAAGGGGGCAGTGCGCCCCCCTGTTCCGCACAGCTCGGCCAGCTGAGCTGGCTACGCGGGCCGCCCGAGCGCGCCATGCCGCCGGGCCGCCCCGGACAGGCCGGGCCGCGCCAGCCGGGCCGGGCCGTGCCCCAGTGGGCCGTACCTAGACCCGGGTTGGGACTACCAGGTTCAGGCCGACCAAGGGGGTCTCGGGTCGGGTCGGACCGGGCCTGAACCTCCTATTATCGGACTATTTTTAGTCATTTTCCAATAACATTGTATAGGGACCTCCAATCAGTGCACCGTCAGTTGCGATGCGATCCTTGGATCTAGACGGTCATTTTGGTATATTACACTCAGGGTTTCGAAGAAATTTGGGTCCCGCAGGGTCGGTTCGATCACGAAACCAAACGGGCACTCGGAGCGGAAACACTTATATCCCGAGCTCCGGACGTCCGATTGACGTGCCGTTGACCTTGTTGGATTCCTCTTGATGAGAAGGAACTCTTGGAATTCTTATTCTGAGATTTGGATGCTGTTGGTGTATGGCCGGGTTGGATTGTACCCGAAATCCAACCGGGCCCCTGGAACGAAAAAGTTGATAACTTTCAGACCGGACGTCCGTTTGAGGAACCGTCAGTGGTGTTGGTGATCACGTTGAGAAACGGTCCCTATTAGTATACCCTATGAGAGTTCGGGGTACAATTGAGATACAGCTGGGTTGGTTCGCACACGAAACCAACCGGGCCCCTATGGTGAAAATACTAATAACTCACAGACCGGGCGTCCGATTGACGTGTCGTCGGATGCGTTGAGACCCCTATGACGAGGCGGTACTTTGAGATACTTCTTAGTGGGACATTGTGATGATTTTAGTATCGACCAGTAGCTCGTGGAGTGGACCCTCTTGGAGACGAATGTACGGAGTATGGAGACCGTGTAGCCGTCTGAGACCTGACCACTATTTGACCGAATCGACTTGGAGTGAGTCTACTTGCCTAGTGGATGGAGAACTACTTTGTTTGGGTGCAGACCCATGGCGGACCGAGCACTACTGAGTTTGGGTGCAGACCTGTGGTACTCATCCGGAGAGTACCTCTGCATGCTATTAGTGGGGATGCACTACTGTGTTTGGGTGTCAGACCCCTACGGGAAGCACTACTGTGATTGGGTGGCTGACCCGCGGTACTCGGCAGGAGGATTATCTCAGCGGTCTTAGGTTAGTTAGAAGTACCTCTGAGTCGTGATAGGATCACTGTACTCTCCAGAGACGAGGCTCTTCATCAAGTATGGTTTCGATAATGAAAATCCTGGTTTGAGCTGAGATTATGGCCTTCGTGTTTACCTCATGATTGAGATGGGTCACTTGATAAAATAGGTATATGTATGGGAATATACCTAGGTAGTGGTTATCGATTGATTTCATAACCTTTGTGTTTCCTCATGATTGAGTTGGGTTACTTGATAACTTAGGTATAAGTATGGGATTATACCTAAGTAAGGGTTATTTGTTGAGATCCTTCTTTGTGGTTATCCTTTTTGGTTTTAGTGAGACCTTGAGGGTCTCAGGGTCCCTACAGAGTATCTTATACTCACCCTTTCATGGGTTATGCCCGCACCTCGTTGTGTTGGTTGCAGACGTTGGGCAATGCTGACAGAGGCCGAGTGTTTGAGGACACGACGGTACCCAGAGATGGACCACACGACGAGTCAGTACCCGGAGGTGGACCTCACGATGTGTCAATATCTGGATGTGGACTTCACGACGAGATGACACTCGGAGGAGGTTGACGGGAGAGAGCGTTGTGGAGGCTATCTGTACCTACCCTTCAGGTAGGATTCTTGGTGGACGATCCAGGAGTTGCACTATCTGTACCTACCCTTCAGGTAGGATCCGAGGTGGACGACCCAAGAGATGCTTCCTCTCTTCTAGCTATTTGTCCTTTCCGATTATACTTCGTTCAGTTGTAGCTGTACTTTCAGTTGGGTTTGTATTCTGGCCCACTTACTTTTCAGCACATTCTTTTGTACATAGATTATTACTTCTGCTTGTACTCTGTGATGTTTTGTTTTCTTTTATAAAGGCAATGTCTTCCCAGATATCAGATTTACGCCTTTGGTGCTAGTCACCAGCCCCTGGCCTATGGAAGGCAGGCTTGGGGTAGTCACGGCACGGGCCCTGAGGAAGGGCCGTGACATGATCCCACTATATCCCCATTAAGTAACTAGACAGATGTAATTCGAACTGTATTCATTAACATTAAACAAGGAAAATTCCTAGCCTTGTCATATCTATTGTTGGAATTTACTTTCAACTAATTATCCATGAATTCTAACAACAATCCTATAGAGATCTTGGACAAAAAAAAGTTGATCCCCATATGACCCCATTTAACCAAGTCAAGCATTCTTATCATGAAATACCATTACCAACACACACCAAACTCCACGCCATATAAATATGTCCAAAAAATGGTGTCTCACCAACTAGAAAAATTAAATAAAAATTCATTGGGTCAATCCACCTCAAGATAATGATTTAAACTATCATCCTCTTCACAAAAAATGTGTCTCCTAGATCCACACCATTAGAATTGACACCTTTTAAGAATTAACTCCATTCCCATCAACATGAAAAGTGTAACCCTGTAATTCAAAAACGATGTGCCTGAGGAAAAATTTATGGTTGTCAAAAATAAATATTACAAACCAGATATGGGTACAATGCCATAATTTCTTATTTATATCCCAAACTATGTCCATAGAAGCATCTACTTTTTGGTTTAGTCAAATATTTGAACATGTGTTGTCCATGAGTCTATAAAAGGAATTCATACATGAGAATAATTTTTTAACTCATGACTAAACAATCCTATACGGAAATTATGCATCCAACATGAAAAAACACATATGGAACTACATTAAAAGGTGAATGGATTTCAACGCTTTAGCACATTTTATGAATGAAACTATCCTAGTTCATAAATGAAGCTGTCAAGATATATGAAATGATATTCACAAAGAACATGACACCAAGATTATTTTATGATTTACAAGAAGATTATTCAAACCACAACTGACCGAATTCATTGAGGAAACTCTGTATCACCTGCTGATTCCTCATTAAAACCGATCACAATTCCCTTTCCACCCATGGAATTATGTGATATATTGAACATAAAAACAGATGTCTAGAAATTATCATTATTTTTTCTCAATGTTTTAATACATATCCAACTATTTTAATGTAGTTTTTCCAATTAATAACAAACAGGAATTAATATTTTCAGGCATCAATGGAATTCATGAATAATTAAACATATAGAAAAGATCAATATTGGTATTGTTCCTTCTAACGTTAAGGTCAAATTAAACATAATTGAAATGAATCTCCCCACATTGGGATTTTCATGATCTTTGAAATAATTGATAGAACAACTCATCAAAAGATAAATCGGCTATACTATCAATAAATATATATATGAATCTTCCTCGAGTCAAACACACCAACATGAAGAAATTAGATAAAGAAACTAAAACCAAATCTACTGATGTTTCAAAACAACATAGTCACATGAATTTCCACTCAAGAATTAGGATAAACTTTTTTGACAACATTTAGGTCACTCTACTTTAGTGGGGACTCGATTACATATTCAACCGTGATGTTCTCATGGATTTACCTATACTCAATGGGGTTCACTATATCATTTATCACTCGATTGGTACCACATACATGAATGAATACAACACCAATATTTTAAAAGAAAAATAACCCATAATCTATAGTATCCATAGGCTATCAACCAAATGAATTCATGTATCAGATGTCCTACAAAAAATATTTATCCAAAATAAATATTTCTCAATAAGACCATTAACATAAAAGACTCCAAACCAACTCATCCAACCCTAAGAAATATGGAGGGCTATGAGTCCTATAATGTGGTTGATCAAACCTATGTCATATCTGACCAGCTAAACCTGAGCATTAACTGATTCCCATGGCCACATAATGGAGTCAATGAATACATGTCCACCCATCTGAACAAGGGTGCTATTTAGAATATAGGGATCTATGATGAAAAAATACACAAAAACAACTCCAAATGTCAGAGAAAAATAAGGCATTATAATGTAATTTATGTTTTCAAGGTGACACCAACCATGATCATTCCCCTTATAAAATGAAAAATATCGACCATATCACTAGGTCACACTGACCTAAGCCACCAGGACCAAAATCTGATTATAAAGACATTATTAAAATGGATGAAATTAAAATGGAAAATTCTCATTCATCCATTATATGCAAACAAAAATAGAAACTCGATAAACACATAAATGTGGGTTTTGAATAAAGGAAACCACCTATAGTTATATTTCCAAGACCTTTTAATTTTTTTAATTGAAATTATAATAAATTTTAATGATTTTACAAACACATATAGGAAATGATAGTAGTTCTAAAAAAATTTACTTTTGAAAAAATTGAGAAATCATAACATTAAGTCAAAATTTGGAAATATATCATAATAAATTCATTTATAATAAATAAGGAAACATAGATGTTTCCCATTTCAACCAAACAAGGCTCTTGAAAATGAAATACAATAGAATTTTTTATATTATTAATGTTTCAAACACTCAAAGAATTCATATCATGATAAACATGCCCCAACTAACCTACATGGGTTGAGTTCATCATTTTTTTGAATATAACCAATTCATTATGGTTTAAAATTAAATGGAACTTCATATTTATAGGCATTTCACAATACATCATGCTACAAAATTTAATATGGATTTTTATTTCCCAACTCGTGGAGTGGCCATACACTTCATGGGTTGAATATTTTATCCCAAAAATGAAAAAATAATTTCCAAGAATAAAATCCTCAACGACAACGGTGCATTCATAAGGGAATCAAACAGACAATTTAAAAAGCACCCATACAATTTATTTATTTTTTCTTTTGGCTGTTATTAATCAAAATAATTTCCCCAAAAATATTGAATTTTAGCCTCTATTAACATTGGTTAAAATACATGAGTTACAATATTAAATCTATATTACACCCATACCTATTACAACATAAAATAATATCCCTTCTTAATCATAACCGATAAACAAATACCATAAAACAAATTTACTATTAACAAATCAACCTATTTTTATAAGTAGCAGCACAAAGAATCGTATTGTAAACATAAAATCATGGAATATTATAAAATAAATCCAAAGACTCAAGAATCATGACATATGAATATTAAATATTGTTATAAAAATATGAATGATAATAACAAAATGCATATCATATCATATACCCAATTTCCTTAAAATACAACTATAGGGGTTGAACCATACTTGAAATGTCCATCCCTATGTAACTATAATGATTATTGTAATAACTCATCATTTTCATACCAAATTTTTTTATAAAACTACCAAAAAACATAAATCAATAAGTGGAATCAATTATACAAATAACTCATGGTGAATTTATATAAACAATAATAGAAAACGACATGAACATAAATCTCAACTCTTGCTACTTTGTCTTTTCCCCGTATGTAGGGTGACCAGTAACAATAATGGAAATTTACCAAGACACTAAACATTCATAGTATCTTATCTACCACCTCAAAACCGTATGCCTATGTAAAAAGTAAGCTATAATACCACTTTGTAATGTCCCTACCTTATTGACCTATAATATAGTAGCAAGACCAATGGGTCACATGTCCTCAAGTGTTCCTCACTATATGATATAGGATGAATACTAGAAATTAGGGTGTAAATGGGGTTTAGTGGGGGTAATATATCATATTGGTTATAGTATGTCACCATTATAATAGATAACAAATAATAAATAATAGAGGAAGCTATAGAAAAATTTAATAAAAATGATAAAAAGTAGGATTTTATATAAATAAATTAATGTGGAAAATGCCAGTATATACAAAGAATGCATGATAGATGATGATATATAATATAAATAAAAAAATACAATATAGAATGCTTAACAATAATGTAAAATATTATACTCGGTAAAATAAAGTAGAAAAAATTCTCCAATATGATTTCTATGAGTGTCTTGAACTCCATCTCAGTCATTTTATCCTAACTCATAGGTACAAGAACACAATAATAGGAAGTTCCCAAGGTCTAGTTAACAAGAGGTCTAATCGGGTACCCCAATGAAACGGTCTCCCGGGAATATTGTGAGATATAAATCCCAGCAATATAGAACCCATGGTTTCTAGCCCAATCTTGATATTGTATTATAAATTAAATAGTTACTATGAATTGAGATGTAATAAGAAGAAATGATTAAATACACAACCACCCATCCAGACTCTTAATGAACACCAGAAAGCTATACCTACTTCAACCAATATACAAAATAAGAGTCAGATCATGTAACTATATATATAGTATATATAGATACAAACATATACAAATATATGTATTGTTAGAGTGGACTAGAATGTGTCATGAGAGCATCCAACAACATTCTATGAGATCGTATGTTATAAAGATAGAGTACTATGCCCAATATGTATATATATACATATATATATATATATTGCTAGTGTGGAAGAAGATGTAACACGTAGGAAGCCAAGGATAGTCAATGAGCTGATAAACTCAACTCACATGTTAGTAATCCAGCCATCCCAATATAGTGTGGTCTTCAATAATTTATCTTTTGATGGTTAGTATTCACACCACGAATATACTCTAAGATGGAACATAGAGCCTAAAATCTATTCACCCGGATACAAGTAGCCACAAGTGTTATCATGCCCTACACAGATGTATGGGGAGAATGGGTCACCATAACCCACTGATCTCTTTACTATCGGTATCAGACACTATAAAGGAATATAATATATCTACCTATCATGGGTAATTACCACTAATCTATAATCCTTTATATAGTCCTTTCAAATATTATAAGCACATTCAATTTCATTGAAACCATTACATTTCAAAATAAGAAATTCATAAGGCATAAATATAGGGCATGGTCTTACAATACCATTGGATTATCTCATTTATAAATCATTTGAACCATTTAAATAAAATGTAAACAAGCATCATGTTGTAACAATTTAATACAGTTCATTGGAAATGATACCATTTTGTGTTATCCATCATACTTAAGGACATATCCCTCAATTTTTAGAAACATGGATATTTATTTTTAGTGTACCAGTGCCAATGGAATGGATAGTGTTCATTTCCCTTAAAGGATTTTACCCTATTTTAATATCCTTTGTAAATATTCCATATATCATAACCAAAACATTGTCTCAATCATAAAATAGTAACACTGTATAAAATTTCCAAGGGTCTTGTTCTAGGAATGTGTCATAACAACTCAATTAACCACTAAGGAAATTCTATGTCTATGTGGGCCAGAATCCAAGGGGGTTTCTTCAATTAAAAAGACACACATGAGAAAAGGTCCACAAAATTTAAATTAAAATCCAATATCTAAATTAGGATCCATTATTTTTTTGGGGATTAAATCATCACTACCATTGTGGTCATGCTTTGGACTCATAAGGTTCATTGATTACATGAACATTTATAATGAAAAAAATAAACTTATTCCATAACTTCAAAGAATTTTATGTCTCTTCATACATTATAACAAACGATAACATCAGTTAATTAAAATATACACGTTAATAAGGTCAGAATTAATAAATGTTAAACAACTAATTTTTAGCTTCAATACCACACACCGTCATTATAGAGGTTTTGATAGTAAATAATTAATTTTTTATAAAACAATTCTTTAATTCAGTTAAGCATCACATTGCATTCATAAAATAAAATCATTTTGAAAAAATACTATACATAAATAAATATTAAATTAATGTTTGAAGAATGTGGAATTATTTAATTCATGAATTCATGAATTAAATGTGTATAAAAAGGAATCCAACCTCAATGGAAGACCAATCCAATCACTTAGAACATGATGTCATTAATGATGGAAAAGAACACTCAACACTTTCCCCAACATATTTTCTTATATATATACCACTTCATATGATGTACATATTCCCCTATCTATGGGTGAATATCATTAAGGATTATTTATATTAATATATATATATATATATTCATATGTATAAGAGTGAATTTCATCCTAGAGTCATTAAATTCTCAACATGGAATACCAAAAAATAAAAAACACTATAGTAAGGACCAACTCTCCGAGGGAAAATTACAATTACCTTAGAAACAACACAATAAAAAAATAGAAGAATAAAGATTAGTGAAGAAACTTACCCAAAATCGAAGAGATCAAGATGGAATTAACCAATGTACTTCACCTTATATAAAGAATTCCAGATTGCACACCATGTGGTCCAAAGGGACCCATCACATAACCTAACATTAGAGGATGTCATCAAAAATCAAAAAAGACTAAACCCTAAGGTTCTTCTGAACATAAACATGTGACATGCAGAAGAAAAAACTAATTTAATGGGGATGTTATGGGAGATAGTGTATTTTCATTGATGGATCATGTGAAATAAGAAATAGATGTGGTGGAAACAGATTTCCAAGGGGGAGTCATGGATGGGTGCCTCGTGCAAGCTACATAGGAAGGTGGAGGAGGGGTCACAGAAATGTATAGAGGGGGAGAATGGATAGTAATAGGAAAATTTTTATTTTCATTTAAATTTTATTAATTTAAATTTCGTACAAATTAATACAGTGAACGATTTATGTATCTTGGTTAACCAAACTGTGTGTTAGTTGTATGACATCCAGATCTATAGTAATCAACTATCATTGTAACGCCCGAGACTTTTATGAGAAATATTTTGTTTTTATGTTATATACATCATCAAAGGAGTCTTACACTACACACAACACTATCATGGCTTGACTTTCACGCAATCACGACCTTCCTCGATAGCTTGCGTCGTACGCAATACAGAGTTTCACGAAACAACGAGATGCTTTTAAAATATTATTAAAACTAGTTGTTATGAATAGTAATACCCAATTTTTTAAATTTTTTAAATTTTATTTTTCAAAATGGGCTTCATTTTAGGATTCGGAATATCGAAATTATCCTAGGGTGATATTTTGGTATTTTCTGAAAACATTCAATTTTTGATGAATAGTGAAAACACAGGGTTACTATTTAAAAACTGACTTTTTATTTAAATAATTATTTATTTTATTTAAATTTATTTTTGGTCATTATTGTTACATAATACCTATTTAAGTTCATTTCATTTCATTGGAGTCATTTTATAAAAATTTTAGATATATAAAAATTTAATTGAACTTTTAACCTTCTTTTACCCACCTCCGAGAAGAATTTGAAAATTTACATAAAACTTAATTTTACCACTTATGTGAGTGGAATTCCGAAAATCTGAGATGCACAGTTAATATCAAGGACTAAAATTTGGTTCAATGAGATGAAAATAATTTTTGGTGAATCATAACTTTTTACTTTTTTTACAACGGTTAAAAGTAAATATGGTAATTAAGGGTAAAAATGATATTATTATTATTACCCTTACACTTGTACTAATTTGATTGGATAAGATTAATTCGACCAAAAACAACCTTAGTAATAAAATATGACCATTTAGGCCCACTTTGATTAGATTAGGACATTTATTATTAATTTATTTAAAGAAGGGTTAAAATAGTTAAAATCAAAGTTTAATAAGTAAATAATTTTTAATATAGGGTTATACAAAAGATAAATTCTACTATAAATATTAAATAGAAATATAAAGAGCTTTCATACATAATGGTATTTAATTTATAATTTTTAGACATTAAATAATTTAATTTATGTATGACACAATGATGATACAATAATTATCTTATTAATGAAATATTGACACAATTGATGTTATAAATATCCAAATAAATGTAATTTGAGACTTTTTATGAATTAAAATAAATATATAGGTTATTATTACATGTTAGTACTTATTTAATTATCTTTTTTCGAATTAATATTTATGTTATGATTTTCACAAAAATCAATTACAAAATAGTGTCAAAATTTACATAAAATAGTTTTTAAAACAAATATTATATTATTAATTGTTATTTTATTCATAAAAATATAATGTTAGTCCAAATGACTTATCTAAGGTTATATATATTAATAATAAACAACTTGGGATTCTTTTGGCTTGATATAGTATGTTTATTAACATTATAGTGTAAGAAAACAAAAAACACGGTAAAAGTAACATTATTTACCTTAAAGTTAAATCTAAATGACAAGGTTAAAATAGAACCCTAAACTTTTCTAAATTCTATTTGATGATATTATTTCGACCCATCCCCACCTTATTCTCAAAATAAATCAATTTGGAGCTATTAAAAACCGAATATGACTTTATAATAAAATAATATTTTTGGTTTTTCCAAAGGTGCCCCTCTCCTCCCTTATAAAAGGGAACATCCTCCCACTCTTCCTCACACCCCTTTGAGCCTTAATGCTCGGAAAACCCCTGACAAATTCTCTTATCCACTTCCCTAGAAATATCCTAGATGTCCTTGTCTTCTTCAAAGACCAATTGTAGTTCCCTAAGACGAGGTCTCAAAGAGGCGCTTCAAAGAAGAGGTAATGTCTATTACCGATTCTTTCAACTTTATTTCTTCTTCCAAATGTTCTTATTTAGTTGTTTCATTATGAAGTAATAGAATAAGTATTACTCATACACTGATATTTTATTATAATGATGAAACAACCCTATTTCACCATCTATCCATCCTACGGAAAATGAAATCAACGCGCTTGCGTACGTACGAAATATCGTCTCCACGTCCTGGTGTAATCTATTTTCAACCACCACCTTACATGGATGGGTATAATAGTGTAAATAATAACTATATATGATTATTTTAAAGTGATATTGATTCTGAAATAGTATAAATACACACCAATACAATTCCACGATCATGGGAACAATATCATCGCTCGTATGTACGTACGGAATACCGTCTCCGTGATGTGATGCGACTCATTCTACATGGTTTTCATTGCATAATGATTACATAAAAGAATTGAGTGAATAAAAATGAAATGTATTACACTAATACCATTCTTTAAAGGAGGTATCTATAACCTAAAAATAAGAATACGAATTTATTCGACAAAACACGCATAAGAACAAAAGGCAATAAACACCTAAATAACAAGTAACAATGAAATATTAATAATAAGATGCTAAGAATATGAAAATATATGATATCATAAAACTAATTATGATTCTGGAATAAGTCAATAAAATTATTTAAATCATTATACAGGAGGTTTAGACACTTACGAAGCAAATCCGACCTAATGTAAGGGAAAATCTCACAATCTCATTTTTATCCGAGATTGTTTATCCTTCAGAATTTACTGGGGAATATTTATCATCCACATCCATGTTTCCTCAATATGTAATTTTATTTCCATCCACCTACAATTTTTTAAATCCAATTTTACCCTTCGGTGAGTTTTTAGTAAAAGATATGAAAGGAATATTTTGTCGTTTTTCATACGAGGTACTTTTTGACTTTTCCGGAAAAAGTACGAGGAGAATGTATTTTTTTAACTTATACCGCATGAATGGATTTTTAGAACATTATTTCCATGAATCTTCCTTTACATGTTTTCATGTTTATTTTTAATAAAAAAAATTTTGTTTAAAACTGTATGACATGTAAGAAAGGAAAAATGTTTTTTAAGTAGAGAGGATATTTTCCTCATGAATGGAGTTCAAGTGTTTTATCAAAATTATTTTCCATCAAAAAAAATATAGGTTTCTGTTTATATCCCTATTTTTACATTGATTTGATTATGTTATGATGAAATTATTTTTACGATATCCTTTTATGGATTATGTTATGATGACGTGATTTTTAAGAATCCCATTTTTAATAAATGGGTTATGATATGATGTATGGTTTATGATTTTGTGGCACACATAAGAATGGTATCATTCTGAGATGGGTGGGACCTATATCTCCATCCAATGCATTGGGTATTGATTTATATCTCATGATATAGACTTGGCTGGAATGAGAGGTTAATCCTGTTTAGTGAAACATGACTGAAACGATGAGTGAACTCGGTTCAGAAATGGACTTTCTCCACAAAGATAGTCTTTTAAATGAGTCTTGACTACTAAGAAATGATTCTCTATGATTATGTGTGTTTTTCAAAAAGTATCATGTTTTATTTTATGATTATTGGGATTAGATTTCACTACTATGATTTATCCCATGTTATGAAATTATGATCTCTTTTGCAGGTTACGATTTCCAAAATGATATGTTTTAGGAATATGATGTGATTGATATTTTTTTTACCCTTACTGAGCATTTGAGCTCACCCTTTTGTATTTTTTCTTTCCCCAGGTCATGAAAAAGGTTATTAAGTAGGATATGCCAAAAAGGGACTCTATATATGTTGAAATAAATGGGAGACAACGTAGATTATTTATGAACCAGTTGTTTATGTTTCCCAGTTTCTAAAGACACTATACCTATACAGTCTTTTCAGGGTTTTGTTATATGATTTAATAAGTGTACATCAATTTTGAAGTACTAACAATGTATGTAAATTATGGGTCATTATAGTTGGTATCAATGGAATGGTACAGTCTACCTTTGGAAACTAGGATGTGAAAGCCTTAGTAAGAACCCTAAGGATATGTTTAAGCATAGAACACAATCATAGTGTTTTAGAATTGTCCAAGAACAACCTGTTATAAGACCATAAGTGTGGAATTTTATTAATGATTATTTGTTTTTCCTATTATAATTACTGTTTCTCACACTATTTTTCTTGGTTTTAGTCAATGGATGGAACCCGAAAAAACCATGTTAATGCGGAATGCGACGGGCAATGAAATGATTGTCCCCCTGAGCAACCAAACATTATGGGATCTGGAATGAAAAATCTTTTATCCATGCTCACACGACTTTATCAAGCTATGAATTATGTATGACTCCCAAATAAGCAAAGGAAGGAGAAAAATTCTGTTTAATTCTTTATGAGGCAGCGTCCACCTTCATTTAGTGTGTCTACTGATCCATTTGTTGCTGAACAATGGATTAGTACTACTAAAAAGATATTTTCAGTTCTTCAATGTTATGAACAAGATATATTCATCTTAGCAGTGTATCATTGGGATGGAGATACTAATCAATGGTGGAATCTTATCAAGAATATGAGGCAAATAGATGAAATTGAGTCCATAGAATGGGACAAGTTCAAAAACTTATTTTTCAATATGTACTTACCTCGTATTTTTAGAAAAAAGATGGAGAAGGAGTTTCTTGAACTTAAGAAAAAGGATAATGAATCAGTTGGTACCTATGAAGCAAATTTTACAAGACGTTCAAGGTATGCTTCTGGGATTATTATCGAACCCAAGAGTTACATCTATCGATTCTTTAGTGGCTTAAAACCAAGTATTCAAAGGGTGTTAGCCATAAGGCACTTCAATAGCTATGAGGAAATTGTTCGATGTGCTATCAAGGATGAGATAGAGAATGGAGTAACCCATCAGTCATATGGGTTTGATAAGAAGATGAAAATAGAAATTCAAAGGAAAATCTAAAGAGCACACTGAAAAAAAGATGAGTTTTCCCTTATGCTCAAAGTGTGGAATGAAACATGGATGGAATTTTCTTAAAGGGACAAGTAAATGTTTCAAATGTGGAAGGGAAGGTCATCGGGAATTTGAATGCCGCAATGATGGGAAGAAGATGTCTAGTGATGTGAACAAAGAAAAGTATACACAGAGTGCACCTCCTACACTTCAATGTTACAAATTCAAGGAAATGGGGAATTATGCCAATCAATTCCCTAATCCAAGGGTTTTTGTTGATGATCGACGTCAACAAACTCTTAAGGCTAAAGACAATGGAATGTCACATGCAATTTCTGTCAGCGATGCGGAGTACGATAACGAAGTGGTCAAAGGTACACATACCATCCACTATAATGTAGAAAATGTTTTATCTGATTCTGGATCCACACACTATTTTATTTCTGAAGAATTTTCTAAGGGTATCACTGTATTACCTCAACAATTAGATGTTGAGCTAGCTGTGACAACTCTTAATGGAACAACTGTCACATCAAAAGTTTATAATTCTTCTCCGATTGAAGTTTGTGGGAATGTGCTTCCTGAAAATATTGTGATCCTTTCTACAGTGGAATTTGATGCGATTAATGGCATGGATTGGCTTTCTTTTTATTGAGCTCATATCAATTTCTATATAAGGGAAGTCACATTTTATATTCCAGATCGATCTATGTTCGTCTATCGATGCAAGGATGAACATAACCTTCTGGTGGAAATTTCTTCTATCTTATGGGTTTGGATTCCACTAAATAAAGGTTATTTATCTCAAATGGTGTGTGAGAAACTCACGATTAAGAATATGTCCATTGTACGGGAGTTTTAGGATGTCTTTCCGGAGTAATTTCCGGATCTTCCACCAAACCGTGAAGTCGAGTTTTCAATAGAACTCGTATCGGGTGCTTTGGCTATTTCAAAGACACCTTATAGAATGGCCCCAATTGAGTTATAAGAATTGAAGGAGGAACACCAAGAGAATCTTGATAAAGGATTCATACGCCCTAGTGAGTCACCTTGGGGAGCACCTGTTCTGTTTGTTAAGAAGAATGATGGATCAATGAGACTCTGCATTGATTATTGAGAACGTATCAAGATCACTATCAAGAAAAAAATATCATCCCCCATGCATTGAAAACTTATTTGACCAACTACGCGGATCTCAATACTTTTCCAAGATTGATCTTCGTTCAGGGTATCATCAATTAAGGTTCAAAAGGGAGGATTTACCAAGATAGATTTCCGTACAATGTATGGACACTATGAACTTATAGTGATTCCATTTGGTCTTACTAATGCCCCTGTTATCTTCATGGATCTGATGAATAGAGTATTTAGAGATTGTCTTGATCAGTTTGTGGTATTCATTATAGACGATATTCTAGTATATTCAAAGCGCAAGGAAGAACATAAAGATCACTTGAGAATTATATTAAAGACCCTGAGAAAGGATATGCTTTATGACAAATTTACCAAGTGTGAATTTTGCCTTTAAAAAGTTGCATTTTTGGGTCACATAATCTCAAAAGAGGGGATATCTGTGGATCCAGCAAAAACAGAGGTTATCGAATGATGGTCGAGACTAACAAAAGTAACTGACATCAGAAGTTTTCTTGGTTTGGCTGGTTATTATCGACGTTTTGTGAAATATTTTTCACGATTATCTAATCCACTCACCAGGTTGACTCGAAAAGGAGTTATGATCGTGTGGACGGAGGAATGTGAAGATAATTTCGAGGAGTTGAAAAGAAGGTTATCCAGTGCAATTGTACTCACACTTCCTTGCAGTGGAGAAAGTTTTGTGATATACAGTAATGCATCCAAGAAGGGTATGGGGTGTGTTCTTATGAAAAATGATATGGTGATAGCGTATGCCTCACGACAGTTGAAAATCCATGAGAAAAATTACCCAAATCATGATTTGGAGTTAGCTGCGGTAATCTTTTCATTAAATATTTGGAGGAATTATCTTTAGGGAGAATGGTGTGACATTTATACTGATCATAAAAGGTTAAAGTATATTTTCACACAAAAGGAACTGAATATGCGTCAAAGATGATGGTTGGAGCTGATTAAGGATTACGACTACTCGATTCATTACCACCCTGGGAATGCAAACAAGGTGGCAGATGCATTAAGTGAACAGGACAATGCTTGTTTATCTATGATGGGGATCACAAAAGATCCAATATTTATGGATTTACAAAGGATGGATCTTGGAATTATAATGTAAGGGGAAAAATTGTATCTTCCTCAAATGATTGTTCAACTATTTATACATGTGAAGATTAAAGAGGCACAGAAAGAAGATGTAGAGTTACAAAATAAGGTGGGAAATGTTCCTGAATTCATCCTTGATTGTGATGGGATAATAAAGTTCAGGAATGGGGTTTGTGTTCCTCCCTTCCCAGAATTAAAGAAGGAGATGATAGATGAGTCTCATAGTTCTTCATTCCTTATTCATCCTAGAATCATGAAGATGTATAGGGACCTGAATGAGTAATTTTGGTGGGATGGCATGAAAATAGGTTTTGTTGAATATGTCTCTCGATGCTTGGTTTGTCAGCAAGTTAAAGCTGAGAGACAGAAGTCTAAGGGGATGTTACAACCATTACCCATACCAGAATGGAAATTGGAAAACATCACTATGGACTTTGTCATCAGACTTCCTAAAACATACAAAGGCAATAATGCTATCTGGGTCATAGTTGATCATCTTACAAAGTCTGCACACTTCATTTCTATTTGAGAGGATTTTTCTCTAGATCATCATGCCATTATATATGTAAAGGAAGTGGTAAGATTGCAATGAGTACCACTTTACATTATATCTGATCGGGATCCAAGGTTTACCTAAAAGTTCTGGTGAAGTCATCAGCATACTCTAGACACAGAGTTTAGTTTCAGCACTTCTTATCATCCTTAGACAGACGGTCAGACTGAGAGGAAAATTCAAACTCTAGAAGATATGTTGAGAGTTTGCTCTATGGATTTCAAAGGTGGATGGGATCAACACCTACCTTTGGTGGAATATTCATATAATAATAGCTTTCATTCCAATATTCAGATGGATCCTTATGATGCTCTTTATGGAAAGAAATGCAGGACTCCAACATTCTAGGATGAAGTTGGGGAAAGAAAGCTATTAGGACCTGATCTTGTTTATGAGATGACAGAAAATGTCAGATCTATAAAATGACACAATAGAGCAGCTCAGTGTCGACAAAAAAGTTATGCTGACAACTGAAGAAAAGACCTAGAGTTTGAAGTGGCTGATAAAGTGTTCTTACGAATATATCCTTGGAATAGAGTATTGAGATTTTGAAAGAAGGGCAAACTGAGCCCTATATATATAGGTCCTTTCGAAATAATGGATCGTGTTGGGAAGGTAACTTACTGATTGGTGCTTCCACCAAATATCTCTCAAGTTCACGATGTGTTCCATGTATATTTCTTGAGAATGTACATACCTGATCCTTCACATGTACCCAACTCAGAAGTTGTACAGTTGAAACAAGATCTTTCTTATGAAGAATAGCCGATAGAGATTCTCGATCATACCCAAAAAGACATACCGAACAAGACCACTCGCTTGGTGAATGTTTTATGGAGGAACCAAAAATTAGAAGAAGCTACATGGGAGCATGAAGATATGATGTGGGAGAGGTATCCTCATCTGTTTGTTACAAAGTGATGAATATCGAGGGAAAAATTCATTTTAAGGGTGGTAGATTGTAACACCTGAAAATTTTATTAGAAATATTGTGTTTTTTGTTAAATACATCATCAAAGGAAGCTTTCACTACACACAACACTAGCTTGGCTTACATAACACGCAATTGCGACCTTCCTCGATATCTTGCGTCGTACACAATACCGAGTTTCACTAAACAACGATATGCTATTAAAATATTATTAAAACTAGCCGTTATGAATAGTAATACCCACTTTTTGATATTTTGTAAATATTATTTTTCAAAATGGACTTCTTTTTTGGATTCTTAATATCAAAATTATCCTAGGGTGAAATTTTGGTATTTTTCTGAAAACATTCAATTTTTGATGAATAGTGAAAACAGTTGGTTACTATTTAAAAACCGGCTTTTTATTTAAATAATTATTTATTTTATTTAAATTTATTTTAGGTAAAAAATGATACATAATACCTATTTATGTTCAATGCAATTCATTGGAGTAATTTTATAATAACATTAGATATATAAAAATTTTATTGAATTTTTCACAGTCTTTTACCCACCTCCTAGGAGAATTTTCAAATTTACACAAAAAATAATTTTACCGCTTCTATGAGTGGAACATCGAAAATTCGGGAGTCACAGTTAATATCATGGACTAAAATGTGGTTCAATGAGATGAAAATAATTTTTGGTGAATAGTATCTTTTTACTTTTTTTTAACACGGTTAAAAGTAAATACGGTAATTAAGGGAAAAATGATATTATTATTAACCTAACATATGTCCTATTTCTATTGGATAAGTGTAATTCGACCAAAAACAAACTTAGGAATAAAATATGACCATTTAGTCCCACATGGAATAGATTAGGACATTTATTATTAATTTATTTAAAGAAAGGTTAAAATTGTTAAAATCAAAGTATAATAAGTAAATAATTTTTAATATAGGGTTATAAATAAGATAAATTAAACTATAAATATTAATTAGATAGCTAAAGATACTTCCTACATTATGGTATTTTATTTATAATTTTGAGACATTAAATAAGTTAATGTATGTATGACACAATGATGATGCAATAATTATCTTATTAATGAAATATTGATATAATTGATGTTATAAATACAAAAATAAATGTAATTTGAGACTTTTTATGAATTACTATATTTTTCTAGGTTAATATTATATATTAGTAATGATTTAATTAACTTATTTGGAACTAAAATTTCTGTTATGATTTTCAAAATAATCAATTACCAAATACTGTCAAAATTGACATAAAATAGTTTTTAAAACAAATATTATATTATTAATTGTTATTTTATTCCTAAAAATCTATGGTTCATCCAAATGACTTAGATAAGGATATATATATTAACAATAAACAACATGGGGTTCATTTGGCTTGTTATAGTAATTTTATTAACCTTATACTGTAAGAAAACAAAAAGACATGGTAAAAGTAAAATTATTTAACTTAATGTTAAATCTAAATGATATGGTTAAAATAGAACCCTAAACTTGTCCCAAGTCCGGAGCCCCTCCACTAGTGCCCCATACCCAGATTTCCACATGACGACAAGCGTGTTTCTCCGAACGCCAAAGGCTTCCAACTAGAAGCGAGAGCCTTGGTGAGTCGGTGGCGAAACAATGCCTTCATTCGGTAAGGTATACAAGGTAAGAAAACAACAAAAAACAGCAGAAGCAAAAAAAACAATACGCATAACAACAGAAACTAAACACCAGAATAACTGTAGATATATAACTATGATGACAATGATGCAGAAGGTACAAGTATCTAAGGAAAACAGCAAAACAACAAACACAACAACGTGCTGAAATACATCTGAAACCAAGTTAAAATGAAAAAAAAGAAAGATCATCAGCATCGCGAGCCATGGCTCGGTCCCATGCTCCCCATATCTTGGTTCAGTCAAGATACTGATGAAGAATGGTGATTTCACTTGTCTATACCTACATAAAAATAGTCTGCTTGGGACCAATATCATGGCCCAACCAGGGTGTTAGATATAATCCCAGTAGGCAATCACCCAAAGATTTGTGCCTAACAGTCAAATAATATATGACAGTAATAACAAGAAGTAGTAAACATGAAATCACAAGAAGCTACAACCCACATATCTAACAAGTAAATCACACAAGTAAGCAGTCAACAATAAGAAGAAAACAGGCAACCCTCTGGGTAGCATTCACAGTCTAACCCCTATGGTTCAACCTATAAGTACTAGCAACCCTCTGGGAGGCACACACAATCTCACCCCTCTGGTTCAGTTACGTAAATAAGAAGACTCTCTAGGGATGCACTCAACATCAATTCCCCCTGTGGTCCGCGTCGTGGATCTACAGACTCTCTAGGGAAGCACTGAACGTCAATTCCCCCCATGTGGTCTCACATCGTAATTAAAAGACACTCTGGAGAAGCCCTTCCGTCAATTCTCCATTTGGTCTTCTACTCTAGGTTCTCACAGTCCTGATTATAACTAAACATGCTCAGTGTGTCCGCATCGTCCAAGTAATTCTCAAGAACAACATGGCTAACAACTAAGGCTGAACAGCAAAACAAGGAAAAAGTCCACAATCATACAACTAAGCATGGCAACTGGAAAAACCCTGAACAACCAGAAAAACCATGGAAAAGCAATCTGAGCACAAAAAAAATACTCTAATCAAAAGAAATAACCACTAATAAAGCAATCAAGCAAAGCAGGAAAGCAGTAAGGGAAAAATAGGAAACACGCAATACCCTGTTCAAGGGTATTGGTGGAAGTTGCACAATATATCAATCAACATTCTACGGAAAGGCACAAACCACTTACCATGATCCTAGGAGATCGATATACGTGAACCACAATGACAGATTCCTCTTATAACAACATAGATCTAAGAAAATTCACAAAACGTTCATCCCACGATAACATGGAAACATGAGGAATCTAGAAATGAGTCTAAAGAAGAAGGAAGAACTCACCACTCCGATTCCAACGCAACTGACCATGATCGAATCAGATAACGGATGGCGAGGCAGGACTCCGTCGAAGATCTGACCGTACGGTCACTCTCGGACGGACGAAATCTGAAGACGAAGATGGAAATAGGGGTTAGGCGCGACCCCAGTCCATTTAATGAAAAAAAAGAAAGTACGCGGCATGTACTTCTTGAGTACATGGTGTTTACTACAATGCTTCTCTACTCCGAATTCACTGGCCTCCACCTCAGCCTTACACACCGTGTGTGTGGCCCGGATACGGCCAGCACACAGCTTCGAGCTGGAAAAAATTACACGGCATGTACTCATAATGTACACGACGTGTACTTTAGAAATTTCCAGAAAATTCATTTTCCTTAAAAACTCCAGAAAAAGGAAAACGTACCTGAAAAGAAGATCCGAATTCTTAAAAACTTCCCCCTTAAAGGAATTCGTCCCCGAATTTCCCTAATGAGGCGGAGAAGAAGAAACCCCGATCAACTCCAGCCACTACGATCGTACATCGGCCTCCCTCTCCCAGGTCTCGTTCTGTTCTCACTCGAGTTGCCATAGCACTTGTACCAAAGGAACAGACCTCATGTGGAGAACCTTTGTACAACGATCAAAAATCTGGATAGGATGCTCCTAGAATGATGCATCCACTTCATGCTCGACTTCCTCGGGATGAAAGACATGAGAAGGGTCTGAAAAGTAACATCAGAGTTGAGAGACGTAGAAGACTTCGTGCATGGCACGATACCTCTGAGGTAGCTTCAACCGATAGGGGACCGACCCCACTATCTCCATGGCCTTAAACGGCCCGACGTACTGCGGTGAAAGCTTACACTGTCTCCGAATCCTTTTGTGTCCCAACCTCGGTGTGACACGTAGGAAAACCTTATTACCGACCTCATACTCCAGAGGTCGCCTCCGCTGATCAACATATGTCTTCTGTCGAGACTACGCTGTAGCCATCCTATTCTGAATCAACTCTATCTACTCTGATGTCTCATGAACAATACGAGGTCCCAACAAAGCTGCCTCGCCTGCCTCCATCCAGTATAAGGGTGATCGGCATGGCCTACAGTACATAGCCTCATATGGTGCCATATGAATGGTCACCTGTAAACTGTTGTTGTAGGCGAACTCCACAAGAGGAATATGCTTCTCCCAAGAACCACCAATTTCAAGGATGAAAGCTCAAAGCATATCCCCAAGCACCTGGATCGTGCGCTCGGACTGGACCTCAGTCTGAGGATGGTACACTGTACTCAAAATTACCTGTGTACCCATGGCCTTCTGAAGTCCCTACCAAAATTGAGAGGTAAAGCGTGCATCTCTGTCTGAAACCATAGAGCGTGGAACTCCATGTAGATGCAAAATCTATCTGATGTAAAGTCTTCCCAAATCATCGACACCGAAGGCATCCGTAATCGGCAAGAAGTGAGAAACCTTCGTAAGTCTGTCGACGACAACCCAAACAACATCGTTCCCCCGAGGTGATCTCGGCGACCCGGTTACGAAGTCCATCGCAACATCGTTACAATTAGACTACAGAATGGGTAACTGCTGTAAGAGCCCCACTAGTCGTTGATGCTCTGCTTTCACCGGCTAACAAGTAGAACATATTATGAAAAAACCATCCACATCCTTCTTTATACCTGGTCACTAGTACTAGAGATGAAGATCCCGATACATCTTGGTGACGTCAGGATGAGCTGCCCAAACGGAGGAATGGAAATCTCGCCTGATCTCCTCGCGTATGTATGATGGCACCCATACGTGTACCTGTAAATTCAAGATCTTATCCTCGCCCACTGTCCATCCGGGAAGAGGGTCCTCTCCTGACACACTCTCCCACAGGACTAAGCCTTCCGAGTCTAATAGCGGCCTCATTCGTACCCGATCAAGTAGAGTGGTGGTAATAGCTACGGAAGAAATATATGTCGGTCCTCGTCTGTCGTGCACCTCTAGATGCATCTCATAGAACAGATCCATCAGCTGCCACTCACTACTAGCCTTCTAAACTGCCTGAATCTGAGTTCTCCTGCTCAACACATCTACCATGACCTTGCCCTTCCCCGACATATAGGCAAGCTCGAGGTCAAAAGACTGAAGATACTCGACTTACCTTCACTTCCTCATATTCAGATCACGTTGAGTGAAGATATACTTGAGACTCTTGTGGTCATTAAAGACCACAAGGTTCTCCCCCAAAAGATAGTCTCCAACAGCGTAAGGCATGGACAACAGCTGCCAACTCTAGATCATGCGTAGGGTAGTTCCTCTCATGTAGCCTCAGCTTCCGAGACCCATACACAATGACTCCATCTCCCTGCATAATCACAGCTCCTATCCTGACACCTGAAGCATCAGAGTAAATAAATGTAGCTCTTGGCTGGCTCTATGAAGACTAGTATCGGTGCTGACGTCAACCTCCCTTTCAGCTCGTGAAAGGATGAATCACAAGAATCTGACCATAATAACTTCGCCCTCGTCTTGGTCAGACCTGTGAAAGGTGCTGCTAGGCGTGAAAAGTCCTGAATGAAATGTCGGAAGTGTCCAGCCAGCCATTGGGAGATCCGTACCTCGAAAATGTTCTTCAGCTGTTCCCAAGAAACTATAGCTCTCACTTTATCTAGGTCCATAGATACTCTTGCCTCAGAGATGACGTGACCCAAGAAGTGAATCTGATCCATCCAGAAGTGGCACTTCAAGAGTTTATCATAAAGCCGATGATCTCTCAGTGTACTTAGAACGACCACAAGATGTGTGTCATGTTTGTGTCGAGTGTGATAGTACACCAATATAACATCCACGAATACCACGATGAAGGATTCCATGTAAGGATGGAACACTCAGTTCATTAGTTCCATGAAAACTTTAGGTGCATTCGTGAGACCGAACGGCATGACTTTATACTCGTATAGACCATACCTGCTTCTGAAGGCTTCCAGATGTATATCTGATGGTCAAACGTGCAACTGATGATAACCGGACCTTAAGTCAATCTTTAAGAACACCTGGGATCCTCTAAGATGATCGAAAAGGTCATCAATCCTTGACAAAGGATATCGGTTCTTGACCGTCAAATGGTTCAGTGTCCGATAATCCACACAAAGCCGAAGGGTACCATCTACCATCTTTGCAAACAGAACAGGTGAACCCCAAGGAGAAGTACTGGGTTCGATGAAATCCTTAGCCTGTAGCACCTCCAACTACTTCTTGAGCTCCTGCAACTCAGGTGTGGCCATCGTATAGGGAGGACTAGACACTGGTTCCACTCCTGGCACGAGCTCAATAGAGAAGTCTACCTCACGCTCCGGAGGTAATCCTGAAATGTCTTCTGGAAATACATCCCTGAAGCGATCCACCACTGGAGGAAAATCCAACTGTGGAGTCCCCTGATCATCTAGGTAAAGGCTAGAAAACTGGGCCATCACTCCTCCTAGCCCAAGATTCTCGAGTCCCGCCCGGCTCACCCGAACTACCCATTCGCGTCTATGAAGGAAAGATTCACCTTCTGGTGAAATGAAACTGAATTTGTGGCGAAAATAGTCGATGACTGCCTGAAAGGGAATCGACTAGTCCATGCTTAGAATGACATCATGACATGTCATCTCTAGGGCATAGAGATACCATAAGAAGTGATTCCCTACAACCTCTAGAGGGAACTCTCTACATTGTCCCACACTAGATGTCCTCTTTCCCAAAGGTGTGTCTAGTGTCAACGAGTCGGCAGAAGAAAAGATGCAGAGCCCAAGGCTCTCCACTACAGAAATGGAGATAAATATATGCGTAGAACTAGTATCAAAAAGGGATCATGTTAAAACTGAGGCTACTAAAATCGTACCTCGAACAGTAGAAGGGTCAGGATCCTGCTCATGATATATCTGCTCCACGATGAAAGATTGTCCTGCATCGCGACCCTGCGCCCCTGACTGACCACTCTAAGCTGAACCTCCCTGCTGGTGCTGAGGAACTGGTGGTTGAACGCCACAACCTTGACCTCCACCTCGGCCTGAATGGCCGGATGAACTCCAGTTCCATGACTGGTGAGAGACTGCTGGGGCTGTTCCTGAATGGGGAGTCATGGAAGAACCCCAGTCACCTGCTGTGTGTGAGAAAACCTGGAAGAAATGATAAAGGTGACCCATCTTGCCACAATATCGTCCCTCAACTGGGTCCCTCTGGCAATGCGGCCTCGTGTGCCCTGTCCGACCACAATGATAGCATGTCACTTGGCTACCCGATGAGGCGACTCGCTTCCTCAAATCACCGCGCGTAGGCTCCCTACGTCACTTCTTACTGTCATCTGAAGGAAAGATAACTTTGGAAGAAATACCATCCTAGCTCGTAGCTCTAGAGTCTCTCTGATTTCGCTCCGCAATTAGTTCCTGGTTGACGATGGAAGAAATGACAGTCAGCTGTAAGATGTTCACCTGTGAGCAGATCTCCCATCTGAGTCCATCTTCAAATTTCCTTTCCACGAACAACCCACTCCCATCCCAAAGGGGTGTATAACTCTGAAGCTCAGTCAAAAAAGGCGAATACTCCATGACCGATAGAGTACCTTGCTCTAAGCTCATGAAATCCGGAGCTTGATCGGCCCTCAGGGTCTCTTGGTAGAAGTAGTCGTAGAACACAGGCTAGAACTCCTCCAAATCTAAAGCCTACTGCTGACCCACCTATGAGATCACGTCCCACCACCTCTTGGCGGAGTCTCGGAGCAGGTAGGTGGCGAGCATGACCCGCCTCTCTGGAGGCATCTCCAGATTCTCGAATATAGTCAGCATTGCATCTAGCCGTGACTCTGTAGCCTGAGGTCCTCCCTCCCCCGAGAAAGTGGGAGGATGCTGCTACTGGAAAACCTGTGTTATGTCTTCCATAGACGAGGAAGAAGGCGGTGCTCCTTGGAAGGCCTATATCATCCTCATGATAACTTCCCTGAACTGCGCATTATCAACTGCAACTGGTACGAAAACTGGTGCCAAGGCTGGCTCGGCTGGGGGAACGACCGGATGTCCTTGATTAGCCGTGTCTGGCATCTGATCACTACCTGAAAATAGACGTACGACCAGAGGACGTCTCGTAGGCATAGATCTGAAAGATCAAAAGAACACCTTATATCAGGAAAACAAGGATAGAGAACACAAGAGCACAAAATGGGAACATGGGAAGAAAAACACACAAGATTTCAAAACACGACTACACGACGTGTATAAAACTACACGACATGTCCTCTTAAACCACCGACATGGGCGTGTACTCATGCCCTACAAGTCATGTACACCTCAAAATACACAGTGTGTTGACCAATACACACGACGTGTACTTGAATGCTATTCCCCTACCGATTCTCCTTACACGGCGAACCCACACGGTCTGACTCAACCCATGACTACACGGCGTGCTCGAAACAAACACGGCATGCACTAGACAACGCTTCGGCGTACTGTGTTGTTAAGCACACTTCCGTCTACATGGCTGAACCTTACACGATGTTCTCCTAAGAAACACAGCGTGTATATGAGAAGGTGTCATCATCCCGTGTTCTTCGTGACACGGCCGGGTACCTGGGCAAGACTACACAGCGTGTTCCGAACAAACACGACATGTTGAAAGGAAGGTCACACCAGCCCGTGTTGTTCGTGACACGACTAGGTACCTAGACAAGTCTACAGGACTTGTTCCCTATGGACACAACATGCAGAAAAGAAGGTCACGCCGGCCCGTGTTGTTCGTGACACAGCTAGGTACCTGGAAAGGACAACACGGCGTGTTCCCTACGGACACGACATGTTCTCTACGGACACGACATATTCTACCCGAGCTTCCCCAGCCTGCGTTGTCAGTGACACGGCCGGGTACACGGCTCCGAACTCACACGATGTGTACCAATGGTACACGGCGTGTTACCGAAGTTACTCCTACGACACCGTGTTCTACTCACACGGCCATCGACACGGCCTGAAAACTACATGGCGTGTTTCTAAAAAGTACACGCCGTGTATTCTGGGTTTTTCTCGACAGTAGCTCAGAAACTGCGCAGAATTCCAGACACACTAAAACAAAGGATAAGGTGCCAAATTCCCATCCTTGAGGGCCCATAACACCTCAAGAACCAAAATTTGGAGTTCACTTTAAAAAAAAAAAAAAAAAATTTTCTAACATAACAGTAGAGAATCTATCAAGAAACTATCACAACAGAATGCATAATCTACACAATGTCTATCCCAATAGCATGCAATCGCTAATGAACCCTAGATTGCATGGCCATAATGCATGACATGTGATTCCAACCAGTTCTTATGTGATGAATGAGATGGAACACCCTCATCTAATCGAGTTGCGATAGAAATAGAATTGAAATATTAAAACAATAACCGCACAAGTCATGTGAATCACTCTAGGTGAAATCAGATCAACTATAAAATCTCAATACTATAAAACTGCAATTAACGAGGTAGTATAGATTTTCCCTATACACAGGTTAGCTACTCCTGGGCACAACTTAATGCCAAGTACCGAATCAGTCCCATGTTCCCCAGCTCATAGTGCAGTCAAGTTCCTGAAGAAGAAGGGTGCTTTCCCTTGTCTATACCTACAGCAACATTGTCTGCTTGGGCCCAATAGCATGGCCCAAACAGGGTGTAAGATACAATCCCAGTAGGAAATCACCCAAAGATCTATGCCTAATAGTCAATGAATATATGACAGTAAAAACAAGAAGTTGTAAATAGGAAATCAAAAGCAGCTACAATCCACAACTCTAACAAGTAAAGCACACAAGTAAGCAGTCAGCAATAAGAAGAAAATAGGTAACCATGTGGGTAGCTCTCACAGTATAACCCCTATGGTTCAACCTCTAAGTACCAGCAACCCTCCGGGAGGCACACACAGTCTCACACCTCTGGTTCAACTACGTAAATAAGAAGACACTCTGGGGAAGCACTCACAGTCAATTCCCCCTATAGTCTTGTGTCGTGCTAAAGGCTCTCTGGGGAAGCACACAACATCAATTACCCTGGTGGCCTGCATCGTGGATCTACAGACTCTCTGGGGAAGCACTCATCGACATTTCCCCATGTGGTCTCGAATCGTAATTAATAGACACTCTGGAGAAGCCCTTCCATCAATTCTCCCTTTGGTCTACTACTCTTGGTTCTCACAGTCCTGAGTGTAACTAAACATGCTCAGCACGTGTGAATCATCCAAGTAAACCTCAATAACTACTTGGCTAACAACTAATGCTCAACAGAAAAACAAGGCAACAGTCCACAATCCTACAACTAGGCATCGAAATTTGAAAAACGCTAAAAAGGCAGAACAAGAATTGAAAAGAAATCTGAGCACACAAAAAATACTCTAATCACAAGAAATAACCTCTACTAAAGAAATCAAGCAATGAAGGCAAGCAACAAGGGAAAAACAGGAAACACGCAATACCCCGTTCAGGGGTATTGGTGGGAATTGCACAAAATATCCATCAAATTTCTATGGAAAGGCACAAACCACCTACCCCGATCCTAGGAGATCAATATACATGAACCATGATGATTGATTCCTCTTAGAACAATGGAGATATGATAAAACGAAAAAAACGTTCATCCCACGATAACTTGGAAACGAGGAGGAATTCCGAAACGAGGCTAAAGTCGAAGGAAGAACTCACCACCATGATTCCAACGCAACTTAATGTGCTCGAATCGGAGAACGGACGACGAGGCTGGACTCTGTTGAAGATCCGGCCATACGGTCGCTCTCGGATGGACGAAAGCTGAAGAAGAATATGGAAATAGGGGTTAGGCGCGACCCATGTCCATTTAATCAAAAAAAGAAAGTACACGACATGTACTTCATGAGTACACGATGTGTACTTAAATGTTTCCGTACACCGAATTAACCAGTCTCCACCTCAGCCTTACACACCATGTGTGTGTCCCAGACATGGCCAGCACACGGCTTTGAGTCGGAACAGAGTACATGTCATGTACTCATAAAGTACATGGCGTGTACTTCTGAAATATCCAAAAAATTCATTTTCCTTAAAAAATCCAGAAAAAGGAAAACATACCTGAAAATAAGATATGGTTTCTTACACAAATTCTGTTCTCCACTTCCCTAGAAACATCCTAGAGGTCCTGGCCTTCTTCAAAGTCCAATTTTAGTTCCCATAGAGGAGGTCTCAAAGTGGCGCTTCAAAGAAGAGGTAATTTCCATTACCGATTCATTAAATATTATTTCTTCTTCAACATCTTCTTATTTAGTTGTTTCACTATGAAGTAATAACATCAGTATCACTCATATACTGATATGTGATTATAATTATGAAACAACCCTATTTCACCATCTATCCATCCTATGGAAAACGAAATCACCGCGCGTGTGTACGTACGAAATACTGTCTCCACACTGTGGTGTAATCTATTTTCCACCACCACCTTACTTGGACGGGTATAATGGTGTAAATAATGACTATATATGATTATTGTAAAGATATACAAATTCTGAAATAGTATACATACACTCTAATACAATTCCATGATCATGGGAAATATTTCATTGCTCGTGCGTACGTACGAAATACCGTCTCCACGATGTGATGCGACTCGTTCTACATGATTTTCCTCCCATAATGATTACATAAATGAATTGAGTGAATAAATATGATATGTATGACACTAATATCATTCTATAAATTATGTTTCTATAACCTAAAAAAGAAGAATAATAATTTATTCGACAAAACACGCATAAGAACAAAAAGCAATAAACACCTGAATAACAAGTAACAATGAAATATTACTAATAAGAAGCTATGAATATGACCATATATGATATCATAAAAATAAGTATGATTCTGGAATAAGTCAATAACATTATTTAAATCATTATAAAACAGGTTCAGACACTTACGAAGAAAATCAGACCTAAGGTAAGGGAAAATTTCACAATCTCATTTTTATCCGAGATTGTTTATACTTCAGAATTTACTGGGGAATATTTATCATACACATCCATGTTTCCTCAATATGTAATATTATTTCCATCCACATATAATTGTTTAAATCTAATTTTACCCATAGTTGAGTTTTTAGTAAACGATATGAAAGGATTATTTTGTAGTTTTTCATACGAGGTACTTTTTGACTTTTCCGGAAAAAGTACAAGAAAAATGTCTTTTTTAACATATAAGACATGAATGGATTTTTAGAACATTATTTCCATAAATATTCCTTTACAAGTTTTCAAGTTTATTTTTAATGAACTTCTTTAATTTTAGAACTATATGACATGTAAGAAAGGAAACATGTTTTTGAAGTAGAAATAATATTTTCCTCAAGAATGGAGTTCATGTGTTTTATCAAAATTATTTTCCGTCTATAAAAATATAGGGTTATGTTTATATCCATATTTTTACATTGATTTGATTTTGTTATGATGGAATTATTTTTACAATATCCTTTTATGGATTATGTTTTGATGACGTGATTTTTAAGAACACCATTTTTATTACATGGGTTATGCTATGATGTATGGTTTATGATTTTGTGGCACACATAAGAATGGTATCATTATGAGATGGGTGGGACCTATATATCACTCCAATTCATAGGGTAATGATTTATATCTCATGAGATAGACATTGCTGGAATGGCAGGTTAATCTGGTTTAGTGAAACAAGACAGAAACGAGGAGTGAACTCAGTTACGAAATGGACATTGTCCACTAAGATAGTCTTCGAAATAACTCTGGACTACAAAGAAATGATTCTCTATGATTATGTGTTTATTAAAAAAAGTTCCATGTTTTATGTTATGATTATTGGGATTACATTGCACTACTATGATTTATCCAATGTTATGAAATTGTGATCTCTTTTGCTGGTTAAGATTTCTGAAATGGTATGTTCTTATGAATATGATGTGATTGATATTTCATTTGTTTACCCTTAATGATAATTTGATCTCACCCTTTTGTATGTTTTCTTTCCCTAGGTCATGAAGAAGGTTATTAAGTAGGATATGCCAAAAAGGGACTATAGATATGATGAAATTAATGGGAGACAACGTAGATGATTTATGAACCAGTTGTTTATGTTTCCCAGTTTCTAAAGAAACTATACCTATACGGTCCTTTCATGGTTTTGTTATATGTTGTAATAAGTGTACTTAAATTTTTATTTACTGACAATGTATGCAATGTATGGGTATTTATAATAATTGTTTGTCCCACATGATTTTCCAAACCATACACAAAACCATGTGATGAATAGTTTTAAGGTACTACCCAATTGGAACTGACTATGTCAGGTAGGAACATGGTTATGAAAACCCATTCATAGTTCATGTGGGTAACATCACCGCCTCTGATCAAGGTTTCATGATTACATCTAGGGGATACACAGTTTCAAAAAAAAACCATGCATCCTATATAGACACTCCAGAAAAGTAGTTTTGACTGTCTGATTCTATATAATTTATATGATCCACCAAATAACATTTCAAGCTATCACAAAAGTCCAAAAAAATCACTTATAAGTGTTCCAACTCTTTGAATTTCATTCAAGGTCATACATTTAAAAATTCTACATCTGGTAAATGAAAAGTTCAAATTCCTTTCCATCATTTTTCCAATTCATAAGATATATACTTACAATATTATAACATTTATTAAAAAAATACATAGTCACTAAATCAGTTTTGGTCAATTTGTATGTTTCATTGATTTTTTTTATTATACAAATAAACATTGGTTGGTTAAAAAAAATCAAGGGTTCACTATTCAATCATCTCCAAAATATTAATCACCAAATATTTATATTTTATTATATTTTATGTAATTTCATAATCAATCGTTAAATGAATATGAGAAAAAAGAATCAAATCAAATCAATGATATAGTATTCCATACTTACACATCAGTTGAATCATAATTCTATATGGAATAAAATGGTATGAATTTAGTTCATATATAATCATTCTATAATCATAATCATTTCATGAATATAATTTATATGAAATATATATATTTTAATAACTAGCTTTGTCTCGTTATGTACACGCGTGTGGTTCATTCATCAGTAATATGATAAAAAATGAGATGATAAACTATTTTACATCAACATAAAAATATTATTTTTTGTGAAATACAATAATTTTATCATTTTATCACTGTTATAAAATTGTTGATGGATTTGGGATAAAAAATAATCCTAAAAACAATATGTAAAGCGTTATTCCTCTTATTTTAGAAGCCTCGTTTTGAATAAAACAGAAGCCCTCATTTATGTAAATTCTTTCATACTATAACAACAATTACATGGTTTGAAATTATGGTATATTATTTGGTAATGCCTTGGTCAAGAGAAAATTATAAGGAGGTGTTAGTAATCTAGGAGAGTGGATGCTATTTTAGAACTAATGCAGATGGAAATTTTATAATTACATGAAATATACATATTTTATTTGTTTCTTAATTATTTAAATTATTGAAATTTTCCATATATAACATTATAAGGACAATAAGTTAAAATATATTCATCTAATAAAATATAAATATTTATTGTTGTCATTTCAAACCATATCATTTTGTTTACCCTAGATGTTATCCTTGTTTAACCTTAATCATTATAAAACATTTTTAATATAATGAGGAATGAAAAACATTTACACCTTTCATGTATCACATAAATGGACTATTCATGATATAGTATATAATGTTCCATCAATTGTTATTTATGTTATTATTTTTATGATTTTTAAATCATTTTAACATTTTTTTTACCATAAAATAAAATGTATTGCCATTTTCTAAACTAGTTCGAAAAATTTAACATTAATGGATTCATGATAATATTGATATTAGATTTAAAACACTTATGTTAAATTTTTTTTTCATATATATATATATTCAATTATTATAATACCATAAATGTTGTACATATTATCATTTTTAGTATTTTTATAAGCATTTATATTATTTTTCATATGATTTCAACATTGTTGTGTCTACGCTGTAAAAGTGTGCTAAATAATTATTCTATATTTAAATAAAAAATTTTAAAATAAAATTATTATTAATAATTATTGTTGTACTATTATGTTAGTTGTGTATATTAACTATTATTTTAATCCAGACATTATATTATTATTATAAAATGAAATAAAATTATATTTTATTAAATTTAACAATTCTATCCCATGGAAGGAAATATGATTTTAAAGGAATCCTAACAAAATAGTCCAATAAAGAGTATTGTTTGATCAACCTATCCCAACAAATACTCATGAATTTTGGTAATTTTCTAGATTTCAAAATAAAATATATTACTAACATAATTTACCATTACTGTGAGAATATAATATTTTAATTTGTGGATATATTTTTATGTACAAATTTAGAAATTAAAATATAGATAAATTGGGTAATTTTATTCCTAGTTAGAAATTTTTTACATAATATATTATCTTTATAATTGTTAATTAGAAATCATATTACATTTTGGAAAATGAAAATTAAAAATAGAATTACAAAATATGTTCTTAGGAATTAAGATCATTATCTATCATAAAAAAATATAATGTTATTTCTTATCAAATTAATTATAATATGTTAATTATTATGAAATGATACTACCAAATTCGAAAAAAATCACTTTTAAATGAATTGAATTATTTAAAATAATTGAATTTTTTTAAAAGATAAACAATTTTCGCACTTCTATAAAAAATTATTCATTTAAATAATGTCACGACCTATCCTCGGGACCCATGTCATGACTACCCCAAGCCCACCTTCAATAGGCCAGGGGCTGGTGACTAGCACCAAAGGAGAAAATTCTTAATTTTGGAAGGCATTGCCTTTATAAAAACTAAACACACACTATCAGAGTACACAACTTGAAGTAAAACACTAGTATAGACTATATACAATAGATTTGATGGAAAGTAAAGGGGGCCAGAAGTAGAAGCACAAAAGTAAAGTACAAGGGAAAGAAAAAATTGTTACAACTAAAACAAACAAACAACTGGAAGGTGTCAAGAAGCTCCTGGACCATTCAACAGGGATCCTTCCTAAAGGGTAGGCACATATAGCCTCCTCAGCGCTCCACGTCCATCAATCTTCTTCAGGTACCATCTCGTCGTGAGGTCCACCTCCGGGCACAGTCCAGGTCTAGCACACTCTGCCTTGGTCAACGCATTCTGTCATCTGCATCCAACACAACGAGGTGTGGGCATAGCCAGTGCAGGGGTGAGTATAACGACACTCAGTTTGGTCCTCGAGACCCTCAGGGTCTCACAAAATCCAACAAGTATAAACCAAAAATTATGAAATCAACAGATGACCATAACATAGGTATATTCCCATATATATACCTAAGTTATCTAGTAACCCATTCAAATATTGAGGAAAACACAAAGGTCATTGAGTCAGGTCAAACCAAAATTTTTATTCATGAAGTCAAAACCATGACTGGTGGAGAAATCTTCCACTATCGAGTATAGTGGGCCTTCCAGGTACAACCTATCACGTCCCACTAACCTTGGACTGCTGAAGTACTCCACCAGTCGAGTAATGTGGGCCTGCTGCTATAACCATGCGCTTCACACCATGGGTATTTCGCTATAACCACGCGCACCCCCTCCTAGCCTACAGAGGTACTTGCCTCTACAACCATGTAATCCTCTGTCGTGGGTCATTAGTGGGCCCGGGTCTGGTCCGACCCGGTCGGACCGACTCAGCCCAATCCCGTGTGGGTCGACCCCGTCAGAAATTCTGGGTTTGACTCACCTCGTTGGGAAGGTCAACCTGCTATGTTTCGACCCAGTCCACTGGGCCTGGCCCAGTGGAATGCGAGTGCAGTTCAGCTAGACGCCGCCACGCAGGTGGCATTTTCCCAAAAGCTGGGGCTGGTTCGTCCAGCGCTGCTATTGCACAGATCGATAGGTCGGCATCCAGGAGACCATTGCAAAGGTCTTGTGAGGCACGGGCATGCCGACGGGACTCCGGGCAGGCGGCGAGTGCACCAGGTATGGAGACAGGGTGCCAGGCAGCGCGCCGGGGTAGCACGGTAGGGTGCGGCACCACGTTGGGGCAACGAGTTGACTTTGGAAGGGGGCCGAGGGGCCGCCAATTGGGCATTATGGTGCCGGGCAGGCTGCCTGCAGGGGTCAGCCATGCCACTGGCTGGGTGTGGGTGCGCCGGGAAGGCCACCTGCATTGCACGGGGGTGCGGGGCAGAGCGCTTGCTTGGCGCGGGGGCATTGGGCAGTGGAACCAAAAAGGTGCGGGTAGCATGCCGGGGACACCGCGAGTAGGCGGGTTGGGTAAAACTTGGCCGACGATATTTGGACGAGAGCATCTGTGCGCCACGGGGGCAGTGCGATTTTCAGAGGCCACGGGGAGCATGACCATCGTCGTTGCCGCCTCCATCGTCATCGCCTCAACGCCTTGTCGTAAAACGCCACAAAAGAGAAGAAATAGACAGAGGATATCAGGTCGTGTTAGTTCAGCCCGCATCCTCCATGTATAAAGTTTTAACAATTATCTCAACATGAAGGGATGATATGATCGTTAATTGTTTTTAAAACCACGGATCAAATAATTTTCAATCTGAAGAAGAGAAAAATAAAATGATATTATGCTAGAAAAAAACCCCTACATTTTGATCTGTCGAACGATGCTTTTTGTTTGTTGACGACGTTGATCGATAGGTGTCCGAGGACGAAGTCAAAGAAGAAAGAGTGTCGTTGGTGTTCTTCGCTTTCCTCGCATTCTTCATGTTCTTTTTTGGGAGCACTTTTCTCCCAAGCTTCTCTCAATTCCACCAAATGAGAAATGCCATCCAAAATAATATTAGACTAGCTGTCTAATATTATGTTGGCACACCAAATGAAAAATTGGAATTAATTAACCTGGATCCACCAAATTAATTGCACGAAAGGTTGGGACAATTAATTTGGAAGGTCAAGAGGCTCCCCATAAATTTTTGGAAAAACTTATCGTGGAGGAGTTGAAGAGTTTCACCTTATATAATGTGGAGTTGAGGAGGTTTTATCCTCCTCCATTGATAGGGGGTCGGGTGGTCCCCAAACCTATCAATAGTATGGAGGTTATGCGGCTCGGGTGGTCTCCAACTCAACTATCAACCCCTGGGAGGTTAGGGTGTGGTGGTCCCACCACCAACACCCAAGAGGAGGTTTTAACCAAGACACTCAACACATGACAGCGTTAAAATAAACTAATGTTTTGTACTTTTTTATTATTATTTTTTATAAAAACCCAAAAAAACAAACATTTATTCTCGTTAGAACACAACTTCGGTGAAGGTCTCACTATAAATTCACCAATTCTGCAAGTTCAACGGTGCCCTCAGACTTTAATTATGAGCACTGGTTCAAATGTTATAAAACACCGCTCGAGCGTTTACTGAACGTACCCGAAAAAAAGATCCGAAAATTATTATCAGTCACCCTCGACTTGCACTGGTCGAGGTTAGGCTTTGCCTTTATGAAACATGCCCCAATGAACCCATCGGTACTCTCGTATTTTTAATCTGACTCATCATTTAGATGTTATAAATTTTACAATAAAATAATTGTCACATAATTAATATATTTGCCGCCAAAAACTTACTTTTTCTGCTGGCCCATGCCAGCCTAAGTTATTATCTTCTTAAACAAAGCATGACCTCACGAGTTCATAGTTGGTGTCAGATTATAAACCCAAGATACCATTTATGAGATATAAGTATTTGAAAAATAAAATAATTTATTTAAATATTTTATTTACGATTATTCCATTTTTTTTTATTTTTCATAGGAGGCCAGGATCGACTAAAATTATGGCGCGCCTAGGGTAAACCCTCCATCCTGAGCGCAATGCTGCCCTCAGATTTATGATCCTAGGGTAAAATTCATATGTATTAATTAAAAAAAATTCCACATAATTTCCATGACTTTACATTCTCCCCACATCAGGGCTTTATGTCCCCGTAAGCTACAACTCAAACTAATGGAACAAATGGGGGTACTTAATAAGCATATTAGCCTCCCGCTCCCATGTTCTCTCCTAGAGGTTCCTGTGCTGCCATCAAACATTCACTATAGGTATCAACTATTCATACAGGACCTACTCCTGTCGATACTCAATATCCATTGGAACCTCCATTAAAGTCAACGTGTCATCGATGTCCATCTCTCCATGGTCGTTGATGTGGGAAAGGACATGCTCATATCTCCTTAGCTGAGATACATGGAAGATGTTGTGCACCCAGTGGAAGTAAGGTAGAAGAACTAATTGGTATGCCACCTCAAAATCTCTGTTGAGGACCTGAAAAGGTCCAAAGTATCTGAGAGATACCTTTCCTCCTCAGGAAAATATTTTTAGACCTAGTCGATGTGAGACCCGTAGAAAGACATGGTCTCCATCCTCGAACTCTAGAGGTCTCCGTCTCCTGTCAGCATATGATTTATGTCTGCTCTGTATAGTTTTCATCTGCTCCTGGAGGATTTTCACCTTCTCTATGGTATCTCGTACCATCTCTGGTTGGTAAGAAGTGGTTCGACTTGGTGATTCAGTTGACGATCACCCAAATAGAGTCATGTCTCCTGGACAAACGTGGAAGACCCATCATTAAGTCAATGGATATCCCATCCCACTTCCACTTTGGGACATCTAAAGGTAGAACCAAGCTAGCTAGTACATTGTTCCCTACCTTCACTTGCTGACAAGTGAGGCACCATGAGACAAACTCTACTACGACCTTCTTCATACATGGATACCAGTGTTTTTCTCTGAGGTCCTGATAGATCTTCGCCACTCCTGGATGTACTACTATTGGGGATGTGTGGAACTCTCTCAACACTTCCTCCTGAAGTGAAACTGGTACCATGGTACGTCTTCTAAAAAGGATGACATGCTCCCCGCCATCAGAAAATCCATCAGGTGCCTGCCCTCTGGATATCTGAGCACGTTGCGTCTCACAATCAGCGTCTCCACGCTACGCCTCCCTGACTTGCTGAAGAAGTGGAGGAGTGATTTTAAGGGAATAATGATAGGCTACTCCATCCCAATATACAAAGGATATCATCAAGGTATAAAATCAATGGATAACCATTACGTAGTTATATTCCCATACATATACCTATGATATCAAGTAACCCACATCAATCATGATGAAAACACCAAGGTCACTGACTCAGCTCAACCAATGATTTTTATTCATGAAGTCGAAACCTCGACTGCTGAAGAACTCCTCCTCTGTCAAGTATAGTGGTCCTTCTGCTACATCCATTCTCTTCCAACTAACCATGCACTACTGAAGTACTCCACTTTTCGAGTACTGTGGGCCTACTGCTACAACCATGAGCTTCCCACCATGGGTCTCCCTCTACAACCATGTGCTCCCCCTCATAGCCTACAGTCGTACTCCTTCTGTTGAGTACCACAATTCTATCGCTACAACCACGCACTCCTCCATTGTGGGTCTGCTGCTACAACCAAGCGCTCCCCACATGGCCATCCAAATCACTCTGAGTCGATCGATCAGCAGACTTCACGTCTTAGCCAACTACTAGGTCTCTGCAATCTGCTCTTCCGTCACTGGGAGGGTCTTCTCCATGTTCCAAAAGCCGAAAATCCAAGTCTCAAAAAAACTCATGTAGAAGAATCACAAGGACTGCCACGTCATTGGACTCTCAACACATCAGACGGCGCATCATTCAGATGCTCGGTCTGTGAGATATTAGTCTTTTAGTCACGGGGGCCCTGTTGGTTTCATGTACGAACCAAACCAACCATATCTCAACTATTCCCCGAACTCCCATGGGGTATTTTTAAAGGGACCATTTCTCAAGGATATTTTCACCGCCACTAACGGTTCATCAAATAGACGCCTGGTGCCAAAGATATGGCCAAAGTAAGCAATGGGTCATTAGTGGGCCCGGGTCCGGTCCGACCCGGTAGGACCGACTTGGCCCAGCCCAGTCTGGGTCGACCCGGTCTGGGGCAACCTGGTCAGACATGTTTTGTCTGACTCGGCCTGTTGGGTGGGTTAGCCTACTATGTTTGGTGGGTGAGGACCAGTTGTTACATTTAGTATCAGAGGTGGTACCCAGCCTTATGTGCGGTGCACTATCTAGGTTGAGATATAGGGATAACAACGAGGACGTTGTGCTTCAATGGTGGGGGTGATTGTAACACCCCCAAATGATAAAAGGGTTAAATGACGAAATGATATGACTCATGTCAATATGGGGAATCATCCTTTTCGAGATCCTACCCGATTAGAAGTCGAATGTTAAGCATGATTGGCCAGGATTAGTGATTAGGATTGGCTACCTCCTGGGAATCTTCAGAGGGTGTATGTGAGTGAGGACAAAACACACCGGAAAGGACATGTGTAGGCCTTTAGGGATTTTCATTAGTCAGATAACCCGTTCAGGCACGTGGGTGGGTCCTAGGGCGGGGCCTACGTGTATGTGGGGAAACTAGTGGGTGGGGCCCAGTTGTTACAAATAAATCCTAAAAATATCATAATATTTATTTTATATATTAATATTTTGAAATATTTACACATTGAAAAATAATTTTTTTTAAAATTGTGATTTTTTTTATAAAATATCCCAGCATTAAAATCACAAATAATAATTTTAATGAGTTTTTATTTCCATTTTTACATCGAAATTTTGAAACCTAGGTTTTTATGTAAATTATATCCCACAGTTTTATATTTATGTGAATTCCCTATAATAGTATTATTTTCAAAAATATTATAATTTATATTTCTATATGTTCAATTTTATTTGAAGGGATTTTTATTATTATTAATGGAACTATTATACGATTGTAACAAAATGAAATTAATATAGAATAATCAAAATTGAAATAAACATTAAATAACATCACAATGCAAGATATTGATAAAAAATAGGAGTGGGAAATCTAGTATTTATTTTGGATAAAAAACATTTATCACTTAAATTATAAAAAAAACTCACAAAAAAATCTAAACACATGCATTTATTTTAGCTCTAAATTTATTTTCGTGATCTAAAATACTAGTTTTATACCTTTTTTCATTAGGTTTCAATAATGATTCTTAATGGTCACTAAAAATAAAAGAATAATTATTTCCCCATTTTTATCTATATTATCGATCGGTAATTTCAATATTTAATCAATGAAATTTAATCATAATAATCATACCATTAACAAAATAAAAATATGTGCACTATGAAAAAATGGATCTGATGAGAAATACATCAATCCAATAATGGAAGATAAAATAAGAACACAATGTGAATTAAAAATTTAAAATTAAACTTCTACAATAATCTATGAATGAAATTGGTGATAGATTATAGTAAAATATTGAATAAAATTAATCATAGAAATAAATACTCATTGAATATACAAGTTTTATCCATAATGATTATAAAATATTATTATCATGATGTGTATAAAAACATTTTTATTTATCTTCTTCTGATGTAATTAATGAACTATAGACGATCTCCTTATTTCGATACTCATTTCTCCACTTATGATTAAATATCATAGTTATCCAATGTTTACATGAAGAATATATATCATAGTTCAATGTCCAATTATAACTTTTCAACATACCAAATTATTGGACATAAAATTCACCTCGGAATCCAATTCGAATATTACAATTTACCCTAGTAACAAATAATTCTATCTAGGATACACATTCGTCATTTTATTTCTGAAAAACAATTCCAATAATTCATGTCATCTTCTGCAAAATATTATTCTCAAAATAATCCATCTTTATCTGAAATCATTTGAATTTATCTTTCACCCCCAAACTAATTAATTTTTTATGGTAAACCCTGGTTATGAAATTCATCTTTTTTCCATAGGTTCATCTACACATAATTTGCAAACTCATTACCACAATTCAACTCATCCTAGTAATGTGATGTCAACTCCTCGAATGTATTTCATTGGAAACATAGTGTGAATAGATCCACACATTCCCCACTAATGAATTTATGAATGACTATCCACAATATATATTTCAAATTTATACATAATAAAGAATGAACAGGCACTAATTAATGGCCTTTTGACCTTGGGGCCACGATTGCTCATGAACCATCATAGATTTGGTCGAACTACATCTATTATCTTAGGTCGTGTTAGGTAATTATCATCCACATTCAATAAGGACTGTATCCTGGGTAAAATATACAAGAGGGAATATTATATTTGTTATGAATGTTTGAGTTTGGTTTAATTTGGGTTTTCATAAAAAATCATTATATATATCGGTATCAAACTATTTTTTTCGATGATAATAATATCAATCTCATGATAACCATTGTATAAACCATATGTCATCGTTATTCTAGGGATATATCTCATTCATAATCAATAGAGATTTATATTTATAGCTTTAATATTGGAAATCATTCAACCATCAACATCATAGATTAAATATCGAGTAAAAATACTACAAATAATGAGACCCTCATTCATGGAGATTCTTACTCCTTGAAGATCACCAGTTCACCATATTTATCTATGATCATGGGAGGAATGTCATCAACCTCAACAATAGTGAATCAACATCAGTGGTGGATTATATATTTGGAAAGAAGAAGTTTCATCATCTTCACCAACTATGAGAGTGTGTTTGTTACTTATTTTGGTTTTCTTTCTCATATTTGAGCTCAGATATAATTTCTTTAAATTGAGAGCTCGGTCAGATCTCCAATGCATCAATATTTTCAGTATGAGTATTTAAGGAAATGGAATCATCAATATGGACAATTGGATCACAAAACCAACTCTAAAAACAACGGTGATAACAATGTTGGATCACAAATTGTATTCTCACTACCACAGATCGAGGAAAGGGATGCACCATCTTCTATCATCAATAAATAAAAAGCCATAATAAAAGGGTAACCTTTATAAATGTTATTATTAGAACTGGTAAATGTTTTTAATAAAAATTATTGTTAATTTATGTAAATTTCATTTATTTACATTCAAAAATAATTTATATTTTATAAATTTAATAAAAATGAATGTTTATAATTAATATATATTTTTAAATAATTCATATATATATATATATTGCTTTTAAAATTGTATTTATATGACTATAATTAAATAAATATATATTCAAATAATTATAAGTAGATAATATATTTCATTAAATAATACATATATTTATTATATTTATTATATTTAATATATTAAATCAATTTATTATATTTAAAATAAAATATAAATTAATTTAAAATATATATGATTTTATATATAATTATAAATAAATAAATATATGTTTATAATGAATATGGAAAATAAATACATTGATGTTTGAGTATAATTTATGGGAATATATGTTATGTTTTCCTCATGAACGTTCATTTATACATTATACCCTTCTTAATATTCAAGTTGTCCATATGTGATGACTCATTTTTTATTATCTATATATTTCATGGTATATGATTCATTCAGGTCATACCCATGAATCTATAATTTTATCTTGAATAATTATATTATTACAATATATATAGTTAAATAAAAATTTTATTTACTATATTTAAAATTATAAAATATTAATTATAAATAAATACATTTTCAATACATTTATTTTTAATTTTTATTATAACTATATGTTTATTTGATTAATTATAAAATTAAAATAAATAAATATATTATTATTTTATTAATATATATTTCTAAATATAGTTATCATTATATACAAATGTTTATAAATATTTTTATTTAATGTCATAATTATAAAAGTATAAATTTTTACATAACTATGAAATTATAATAAATATTATATATATATATATATTTATAAAAATATTAATATATTTTTAATAATTTTTTAATTTAAATAATATTAATATAAATATATAGTTTTAATAGTAAATAAAAAACATTTTTATTATATTTTTTAATTACAAATAATTATACATTTTTCATATTTATAAGTATTAATTTATATTTATTTCATAAACTAATAATAAATTTATAAAAAAGTATATTTATTATTCTTATAATGTTATATATATTTATAAAAATATATTTATCAATATATAAAAATATCGATAAAAAATGAAAATATTTATAATTATTATAAATAAATAATTATATATTTATATATTTAAAAATTTAAAAAATTATATATATTTAATATTAATAAATTTATATATAATGAATGAAATATATTTATAAATATAAAAAATATTGATAAATAAATACGAGCATATATATTTATAATTTTAAAAAATATAGATGAATTTTGATAATTATAACATTATAATAAAATTAATAATTTTATATAATAATTATCAACATTCAGTGGAGTAGAAAAGGCTACGGGGGATGTGTACCACACTCCTTTATCTGAAATAATAGTAGTCTCAATGAGAGTCAGCTGATGATGGTGAAGACTCTAGCTATGGCCATGGTGATGACATTGGTCGTTTTGATAAGTAGCGCTTCCATTTGGTTGAAGTTTTGTCTTGATTGTTAACCCTATTTCACTCTTTCTTGTACAATAGTTTTCATTATATTTAAAATAAATATTTAGCAGCCATGGCTTTTGTCGTGATCAAATTCAAATATTATTATGATTAGAAATATGATAAGAATATTTATTATAATTTTATAATTATTTATATAAATAATTATATAATTATAAAAAATAATCTTTTTAAATAATAATCAGATAAATATATAAAATAGATATATTATTTATTAATATTTATATTATTATAGAAATAATGAATATATTTCTTGTAATTTTATAATTATTGAAAAGAAATAATATATATTTATAATTATAACTATATATATATTTATATAATTATCAAATTTTAACTAATATATTCATTATTTTTATAATTTTATTAATTTATTTAATTATTATAAATATTATAAATTTAAAAATATATATTTATTTAAAATTTTAATTAAAAAATATATATATTTATCATATATAGAATATTATAATTATATATAATAATTTAAATATATTATTTACATTATATAATTATTTGTGCTAATAAGTACTGATAACAGCTTGTTTTATCAATGCTTTCTATTTTAGCACTGGTAAATCAAACCATTATTAGCACTTTTTTACTAGCGCTAAAAAACATAACCTGTAACACCCCAAGATTTCAATGTACATTATTTTTTCCATGTAATTCAATAACATGCACTACACGCAACACCGAGTCCTAGCACACCACAACTTGCCAAACTAGCCATTCAAAAGCGGTTATGAATAGTATTAATGGAATTTTGAACTCTATATAATCTGTATAATTTTAGAATCCATATTATGAGTTTCTTAGACATAATGTAAGAATAAATTCAAATGTTTTCAGATAAAAGAAGTATTTTCAAAAAAATTAAATTTTACAGCCATTTAATTGTGAATCGTTTTTAAATCCAACATTTGAAACATTAATATATTCAATTTAAGAAATAAAAAACTTCTTTAGAATCGGGACATAAGAGTTTAGTTTCAATAACATTTTGGTGCTTTTCTGATAACTTTCATATTTGTGTAAATTGTTAAAAATACTATAATTTAACTGAAAACAACTTTTTTAATAAAAATAATTTATAGTGATAAATTATAAATTTTAGTGGCTTGTAAGTATAAATAGATTATATTTTTACCATTACATCCAATACTAGACATTGTAAGTAATTAAAATTAGAAATTGGACATAAACAAGTTTCAATCTTTTGACAGTTATTATTTCATAAAAATACATTTCTTGTGTTTGACAACAGGAATTAATTTTAAATTAATAAATTCAATTTCTATGTTTTCAATTTGGTATTATAGAGTTCATTTTTGAATATAGAATATCAAAATTATCTTAGGGTGAAATTTTTGTATGTCTTTAAAAACATTCAATTTTGGATGAGTAGTGAAAAACACAACGTTATTTGTTAAAACCGACTATCCATTTAAATAATTATTTATTTAATTTAAATTTATTTTAGGTGAAAATAGATACATAATAATTATATATGTTTAATTTAATTCATTGGAGTCATTTTATAATAATGTTAGATATATAAAAATTTTATTGAAATTTTACCGTCTTATAGCCACATACTAGGAGAATTTACAAATTTTCATAAAACATAATTTTACCACTTCTGTAAATTGAATTTCAAAAATCCGAGAGACAAGGCTGATATCAGTAAGTCAAATGTAGTTAAAAACGATAGAAATTATTTTTTGTGAATTGTAACTTTTTACTTTTATTTACCACTGTTAAAAGTAAATATGGTAATTAACCGAAAAATGATATTATTCTTACCCTAAAAAATGTCTTAATTCGTTTAGATAAGTATAATTTGACCAAAAACAACCATAGGAATAAAATATGATCCTTTAGGTCCATATGTATTATATTAGTACATTTAGTATTATTTTATTTAAAGAAGAGTTAAAAGAGTTAAAATCAATGTTTAATAACTAAAACTTCTTTAATATAGGGTTAGACAAAATATTAATTCGACTATAAATATTAATTATGAATCTAAAAATATTTCCTACCTCATTGTATTATATATATATATTTTAGACATAAAATAATTTAATTTATTTATGACACAATGCTGATGTAGTAATTACCTAATTAATGAAATATTAGCATAATTGATATTATAAATTACCAAATAAATGTAATTTGAGACTTTTTATGAATTCCACCAATTTTATAGGTTAATAAGACATGTTAGGGATTGTTAAATGGATTTTTTTAGATGTAATAATTCTGTTATGAAGTTAGAAAAAACAAAATACCAAATAGTGTCAAAATTTCCTCAAAAGAGTTTTTAAAACAAATATTATATTATTAATTGATATTATATTCCTAATAATATAAGGTACATCCAAAAGACTTATATAATGATAGGTGTATAATAAATGAACCAAATTATGTTTTCTTGAATGTTTATTTATTGTTTAGTAACAATATAACATAAAAATACTAAGAGACGTTTTAAATGTCAAACTATTTAACAAAGAGTTAAATTTAAAAGATATGGTCAATATAGTGACTCAAATGTATCTAAAGCCTATTGGATGAGTACTTTTTCACCCCTAACCTCCTTATCATTTAAATAATTAATTTTTTATCCATTATAAAATGAAAATATTTTATTATGAAATTATATTTTAAGATTTTCCTAATGTGCCCCTCACCCAACTTATAAAAGTGAACTTTCCCTTATCTCAATTTTACACCTCCAATACCATTTTGATCTGCCAATACCTACACAAATATCCTCCCAACTATCATACCATCATCCTAGAGGCATTATCTTGTTCATAAATCAAACATAATAAGCCCTTTTGATGAAATCAATAGGAAGAACCCGAAGAAGATGTAATGATTTCACCGCCCTATTTTAAGTTCTTTTATTCTACCACATAATCTGTCTTTGTTATTACCATAACAAAATAATAAATCCAGTAACTTATAAATAATGTGATGTTAATATAAATATGGAATAACAATATTCATTATTCTACCCATCCTATGAATGATAATGTCACCATGCGTACGTACGTACGACTTAACGTCTCCACGCCGTGGTGTAATTTGTTATTCAAATCTATGTTATATGGATGGATATAATGATGAGAAATATTCATATAAATTATGAAAATAAAATTTTAATGTATATATAAAATTAATATACCATCAATTTCCAATGTTTTATGGAAATGATATTGTCAGTCAGGCCTACGTACGCATAACTGTTGCCACAACGCTATGAGATTTATTTCCACGTTCACTATTCATCGACGAATATAAAAATATATATTTCTAATAATTATGTAATATAGGACATAATAATTCTACGGTAGATTTAAATATATATATATATATGTTCTTACATATATCTTATTCACTTACTTCCTTTCAATACGTTATGAAAACAGAAACAACGTTAATGTGTACATACGGCCCACCATCTCCATAAATGGTGTTTTCCATTTCATATATCATTCTATTATGAATATTTATATTCAAAATAAATATGACATATGAATCATGTTTTGTATTCTCAAAGTATTTAAATCATTGTCTAAATGATAAGGTCAATAATAACAATTTAAAATACGTATGATAAAGAGAGCGATTATTAACCAAAATGTTAGTTTGACATGAAAATCATTATTAAATGGGTAGTATAAACTCATAAATGAATCATGTATGATAAAATAAATATTAATATGGTTTGGTATAATCTAATAACATACAATGGTCATAATAAATGAAGTTAAACATACACTCGACAAAAGGAAATTGCAAGGTAAGGGGTTTTCATCTCACACTTTATTCCCGTGAGTTTCATGCTATATTGCCACTATTTCCTTTTTATGGTGTATATACTACCCATAATTGTATTATTTGTGTAATAAACTTTTTTTATGTGTGTTTACATTTTCATTGTATGGTACATAATTCATGGGGTGTATGTTTCATAAGATACCAAATTGGGTAGGGTTAATTCCTCAATCTCATTACAATTCGAGATTGTTTATGACTATGTTTTTACTTGGATATATTTATTATACATATACATGTTTCATATAAGAATTTTAAAAGGGATTAATTTTAAGGGAATATTTTACTAAAACAACATCTTAAATGTTTTAAAATATTCATACTTCTATATCATTCTCATTAATGTCCATGTTTCTAAAACGGTTTTATGGATTTATTTATATGGACATGAATATTTTGAAATGATAATTATTTTAAAAAGTTTCAAAGTGGTATGAGAATGATTTAATCAATAATCCCTTTTAAATTACCCCCTTTATCAATTGAGATAATTTTAAATGATTTCATGAAAAAGGGGTATTTCTCTCAAAGCATTTTACTGATAATTTTCATATATGTCAACATCTATTGATAGATTTTAAACATGTTTGATGTTGGTTTATTATTATACAAATTTTCCATAATGTATTGAATTTTTTGTGATATGATTGACTGTGGATGTGGTATTATTATACCATTCATGGTATAGGGATAAATTATTAACATTTCATATGCTGGTTTTATTATGAATATTTTTGTTATTTCAACCTTTTATTATGATGAATGTATTGGAATAGTATCTTCCGGGTTGGGGACCAATAAAAAGAAACACTCTGGGTCGGGTTAAGTTACATTAAACCCTCTAGGTTTGAATTCAGTTACAGAGGCTCTCCGGATTGAAGTTGGGTTATAGAGCATCTCTGGGATGGATTTCAGTTAAAGAGGCTCTCTAGGTTGGAGTCCGGTTACAAAGGCTCTCCGGGTTGGAGTTCGGTTACCGAGGCTATCCGGGTTGGATTCAGTTATATAGGCTCTCAGGGATAGATTCACATTACAGAGGCTCTCTGGGTTTTGTTCCGATTATTGTTATCCAATAGGTCCTGGAACGAGTGCTTGATAAAGAAATTAAAGTATGATACTATACATTCCCTCATTATTAAATTAGTTTTCACATTTGATTATTCGACTTGTAGAATATCCATGTGCATATTTATATGGCAATGTTTTATTTATTTATTCAATATTATGTTAATGTTATGTTTAAAAGGTTGTTGTTTTAGTAGAAATATTTCCTTAAATGTTTATAGCTTTTGCTAAATTTGATACCCTTACTGAGTATGTGAGCTCACATGTTTCTTATGTTTTATTTTCCCAATATATGAAAAAGATAGTTATGAGTGACTTGCATGCATAATATAGGAATCTTGGATGTTTCTAATGGAATAATTTTTTGTTGTTTTTCTTTTCAATTTGTGATGTTGAACTTAATGTATGTAATCTATTTTACATTACTGATAAACTGATCGGTTCTTTGGGACTAGATTCCTTGTAATCATGCCAATGTTATGTAATAATGCGCCAACTCTGGGTAATTGGGGTCGGGGCGGTAAAGATGGTATCAGAGGAAGTTTAGAAATAACCTTGAAAATATATTAAGATAAACTCTGATTATATAACACTACCCTAAGATAGAAAATCGAGATTAGTATAGAAGAACTTCCTAGAATTTTGGTAAGATATAGATTTTTTTAGTTTTCTATTCAATACATCCCTATCCAGATACTAGCATATAGAGGTGGATCTGGCACTGATGTACCTAGGGGTAAAACCCAAAAACACTTTATTGAGATAGACTCAAACTAGAACTGGTTCATGACAATGGGCCATGATGCACTCTTGGTTACAAGTTTGGAATTTTGAATTGCGATTCAAAAACTGGCCTACTGTATTTCGTAGTTAGAAAATGGATCATAGTAGAAGGAATGATAACTCCAGCAATATGTATGATCCAAAAAGTAAGAATGATAGTATATTTGCTGGTATTAATCCAACATTTAGAAGGGAACTAGTCTCCCACCTATTCCCAAAATATGAAGAAATAATATCATTTGTTAATATGACAAGTAAATATTTATCTGAGTCCTATGGCTTTGAAGGGTAGCAAGAGAAGAAAATGATGATAGAATGAATGATGGATAAATGGAAGAAGGGAATGAAGGATTTTCCAACATGTAAAAACTATGGAAATAATCACCTTGGTAAATGCATGAAGGGAATGTGAGTTTGTAATAAGTGTAGAGAAAAAGGGCACCCATTACATGATTTCAAGGGTATGAAAAAGATTTCAACTGTACAATGCTTCATCTTCATGGAGTTTAGACACTACGTGAATCAATGTCCAAAATGGTATAGTATAGCCCAAATGATTCTATTGGATAATAATCATGTTATGATACCACCAAAGATGAAGAGGAATGATTAAGTGTTCTTATGTATTTATTAGAGAATTATTTCATTTGAGTAATGTATCAAAGATGTACTGGTTATAATAATTATGGAATATATAAGGATTGTACTACAATACTTTTTCATTAAGGACTTATGATTGTATGGAACCATGAAAAGTGACTCAATAGTAGGTTAATTATTTGGAAAATAAATGGTTGAAGGAAAGGTAAACCATAATATGGTCCTGATAATGAGGTATTGATTCAGCAATAAGAGATGATTGATTTGGATAAATTATAGTGGATATTTTATACTACCATGAAGTTGATTAATGATTTCTATATTCCATCATTGTTGGAGTTTACAACATTTTTGGATATAGGGAGTATATGTAGTATTCTATATGGAATAAGGGAGAATGAATGTAATCAATACGGTAATATAATAAATTAGGGTGTTACTATTAAAATAATACCTGATGAAGTTGTACACATGTTATTGCGTGGGAAAAAGGATCTTAATTGTGTTTATCATCATTATTATTTTCGGACTGTGAGTTTGGATAGAAGTATTTCGGATAATTCTAAAGGATTGAATTGATTAAGCTTAAAATTGGATACTGCTATGAAGGTTATTTTTGGTTTGTTATAAAAAGGACAACACACATACCATGTGACAATCTGTCGTGTCAGACAAAGATGCGGGAATCGAACCCACATCCATAGTGCAATTGAGATTTATCACCTACCATTGGACAACGTGATGTCCCTATATTGTATAATATTGATATATTAAAGGTTATGATTGTTGAATTATAAATTTATTATTTTTCGAACCCCATACTATTAGGTTAAATTTAATTTTTTTCAATGGTTGGGGACGAAGCCTCCGTTTTATTAATAAACCAAAGAAAATACATATTTAATAAATTTAATATTTTTTTGAAAACTTTTGGAATGAATGATGAGTTTATAGTAGGAATTAGTTGAAGGATGAAACTCTACATGTCAAGTATATATATATGTAATTTATTTCTTCTTATTCTATGGTTAAATTAATTCTTCAACTTTAGGGAACAGATCGTAAATCCAATAATGTGTTTTATTAACACCTTAGGATTTGTTGAAATGATTATATTTTAACTCATCATAGATTGATGGATTTGAGGCCCTCAATTTTACCGTTGTTTTTCATTGATGACATGAATCACTCCCTATAAATATATACATTTTTCCTCCATTTATGTGTTTCTAATTTCCACCAATTTTCTCCTAATCATGATCACAATTTGGTGGGGACATTTCATTTCTATTTTCCTCTTATTAAGAACAAATTTTATTAACTCAATTTCTGATGTGGGTTTTCCAGTAAAGGTATTTTTTATATTCAACCATTTATTACTGAATAAAAATTTCAAATTACGAGGACACAATTTTATTGAAGGATGGAATAATGTAACCCTACAAGATTTTGTAGTACATTATTTCATCAATGTAATTCAATAACATACACTACACGCAACACCGAGTCCAAGCGCACCACGACTTACCAAACTACCTATTCAAAAGCGATTATGAATAGTATTAACTAAATTTTGATCATTATATAATCCTTATAATTTTAGAATCCATATTATGAGTTTTATAAGCATAATGTAAGAACAAATCAATTTTTTTCAGATAAAAGATGTATTTTTCAAAAAAATGCACTTTTACCTCCTTTTAATGGCAAATCATTTTTAAATCAAATTATTGAAAAATATTTTATTAAATTTAAAAAATAATATTATTCTTTAGAACCGGGACATAAGATTTTAGTTTCAATTAATTTTTTGTGTTTTTCTGATAACTTTCATATTTGGGTGAATAGTGAAAAATAATATATTTTAAGTAATTTGTATTTACAAAAAAATTATAGTGTTAAATTATAAATTTTATTGGTTTGGAAGTTTAAATAGATTAAATTTTTACCATTTAATCCAATTCTGGTCTTCGTAAGTAATTTCACTTTGAAATTCAACATAAACAAGTTTCAATCATTTTATAGTTATTATTTCGTAAAAATACGCTTTTTGGTTTTGACAATGAGAATTAATTTTAAATCAATAAATGAAATTTCTATGTTTTTGATTTGATAAAATATATTGCATTTTGGACTTTATAATATCCAAATTATCATAGGGTCAATTTTTGGTATGTTTCTGAAAACTTTCAATTTTTGATGAATAGTGAAAAACACTGCATTATGGGTTAAAAATATCTTTTCTTTTAAATAATTATTTATTTCATTAAAATTCATTTTCAGTCAAAATAAATACATAATACCTATATATGTTGAATGTAATTCATTGGATTCATTTTATAATAATTTTAGATATATTAAAATTTTAGTGAAAATTTACCGTCTTTTACCCGCCTCATAGAAGCATTTGCAAATTTGCATAAAACATAATATTATCATTTCTGTGGATTTAATTTCAATAATTTTAGATACATTGTTGAAATTTGTATGTATAAAGTTGTTCAATAAGAAAAAAATAATTTTTTGTGAATAGTAACTATTACTTTTATTTTACATGGTTAAAAGTAAATATGGTAATTATGGGTAAAAATTATATTATTCATACCCTAACACATATTCTAATTCTATTGGAAAGTGTAATTTGTCCAAAAACATTAGTTATAAAATATGACCCATTAGGGTCACTTTGATTAGATTAAGAACTTTAATATTATTTTATATAAAAAAGAGTTAAAAGAGTTAAAGTCAATGTTTAATAAATAAACCATTTTTAATATTGGTTTTCACACAAAATTAATTAGAAAATAAATATTCATTAATAATATAATAATATTTACTACATCTTTGTATTTTATTTTCAATTTTTAGACATTAAATAATTTAATTTATTTATGAAAAAATGATGATGCAGTAATTACCTAATTAATGAAATATATAAATAATTGATATTAAAAATATCCAAATAAATATAATTTGAGACATTTTATGAATTGAACTAATTTTTTAGGTTAATATGACTATTATAGTTGGTTAGATAAAATTTTTCGAGGTAATAATGCTGTTATGAATTTAGATAAAACAAAATACCAAATAGTGTCAAAATTGACATAAACGCATTTTTAAAACAAATATTATATTATTTACTGATATTATATTCCAAAAATTCTATTATTTGGCCAAAAGACTTATATAATGATATTTTTATAATTAATGAACCACTTTGGATTCTCTTCGAAGTTTGTTGTAAGTTTATTAACCATATAATATAAAAATGCAAATAGACATGGTAATTGTCAAACTATATAACTAGAAGTTAAATCTAAATGGTAAGGTTAATAAACTGACTCAAACATATTTAAAAAATATTGGTTGACAGGTTTTCGACCCATACCGAACTTATCCTTTAAATAATTTAATTTTGATCCATTAGAAACTTAAAATGATTTTATTATAAAATAATAATTTATGTTTTTCTTAAGGTGCCTCTCACCGCTCTTATAAAATGGAACTTCCCCCTTCTCTCAAATTCAAAACTCCAAAGCCATTTTTCCTGAGAAAACCCTACCCAAATATCCACCCAACTATCCTAAAATCAACCTAGAGGCATTCCGTGGGTCAGAAATCCAACCTATGGAGCCCTTTTGATCAAATCAAATCATATAATCTGAAGAAAAGGTAATGATTTCACCACCCTCTTTCAAGTTCTTTTATTCTTCCACTTACTCTTTCTTTGTTATTATCATACCAAAATAATAACTACAGTACCTTATATATACTATGATGTTATTATAATTATGAAATAACCATAATCATTCTTCTATCCATCCTTTGAATGATAATTTCACGATGTGTGCATACGCACGACTTACCATCTCCACGTTGTGGTGTAATTTGTTATTCAACACAATGTTATTTGTATGGATATAATGATGAGTAATATGTTTATAAATAATAAGAATAACATGATAATATCTATGTAAAATTAAAATACCATCCAATTACAAACCATTAAGGAAATGATATTGCCACTCGTGCGTACGTACGAGTTACAGTCTCCAGTACGTGATGAGATTCATTTACACGTATACCATTCATCGATGATTATAATAATATATATTACTAATATGTATTTAATATATGACATAATAATGATACTGGATATATATATATTTATGTATTTATGTAATTTCAAATAACTTATTCACTTACTTCTGTTAAATATGATATTAAAATAGAAACAACGATTATACCTATGTACAACCTACCGTCTCCATAAATGGAGTTTTCCATTTCATATAACTTTATATTATATATATTTATATTCTAAATATATAAGATATATTAATCAAGTAATGTTTTATGGATGTATTTAAATCATGATTTAAATTATATGATAAATAATAACAAGTTAAAATACGTACGATAATGAAAGCGATTATTACCCGAAATGTTAGTTTAACATTAAAATCATTAATAATTGGGTAGTATAAAGTCATAAATGAATCCGGAATGATATAATAAATATGAATATATTTTTGGTTTAATATAGTAATATACAATGGTCATTATACACGTGGTTAAACATACCCTCGACCATTGGAATGTGCATGGTAAGGGATTTTCCTCTCACTCCTTATTCTCGTGAGATTCATGCTATATTGCGACTATTTAATTTTTTTTGGTGTATGTACTACCCATAATTGTATTTCTTGTGTAATAAAGTTTAAGTAATGTGTATTTACATCTTCTTTGTATGGTACTTAATTCATGGGGTGTATGTTTCATAAGTTACCAAATTGGTAATGGTTAATTCTTAAATCTCATTATTATTCGAGATTGTTTATGTGATAGTTTTTACTAGGGGAATATTTGTTATACAAGTCCATGTTTCATAAAATAATTTTCAAAGGGAATAATTTTAAGGGACTCTTTTACTAAAACATCATTTTAAATGAGTTAAAAGATTTATTCTTCTAAACCTTTCTCAGTAATGTCCATGTTTTTAAAATGGTTATAATGATTTATTTATATAGAGATGAATGTTTTGAAATAATAATTATTTTAAAAAGTTTCAAATTGTTTTGTGAAACTATGATTAAAAATACCTTTTAAATTACTACCTTTATAAATTGTGAGAATTTTAAACGATTTTATGAAAATGGGGTATTTCTCTCAAAGCCTTTTACTGGTCATTTTCATCTTTATCAACATCCTTTAATGGATTTTAAACTTTTTTGAAGTTGATTTATTATGATACAAATATTCCATATTGTATTGAATGTTTTTTGAAATTTTTTACAATTGATGTTTTATTTTTATGCCATTAATGGTTTATTGATTTTTTTTGAAAATTCGTTTTCTAGTTTTAATATGAATGTTTATGTTATATTTCTACCTTTTCTTATGACGAATGTAATCGACTTCTATGTTCTGTGTTGGGGATCAGTAAATGTAAGCCTTCCAGGTTGGGGTCCAGTTACATAAGACCCTCCGGGTTGGAGTCCGTTTATAGAGGCTCTCTAGGTTGGAGTCCGGTTACATAGGCTCTCTAGGTTGAAGTTCGGTTCTAGAGGCTTTCTGGGTTGGATTCCGGTTGTAGAGGATCTCCGAGTTTGAGTCTGGTTATAGAGCATCTCTGGGTTGGAGTCTAGTTACTGAGGCTCTCCGGGATGGAGTCCGGTTATAGAGGATATCTCGGTTTGGTTCTGGTTATAGTTAGCCCATAGGTCCTTGAATGAGGCCTTGAAACAAAAATTAATTTCTGGTACTATACATTCCCTCAGTATGATATTAGTTATTACATGTGATTATTCGACTACTAGAATATCTATCATCATGTTTCTATGATAATTTTTGATTTATTTTGTCCATATTATTTTCATGTTTATGTTTAAAATGTTGTTGTTTTATTACACATCTTGCCTTAAAACCTTATAGCTTCTGGTAAATTATTTACCCTTACTGAGCATTTGACCTCACCCCTTTCTTATGTTATATTTTCCCAGGATATGAAAAAGTTAGTTATAAGTGACCTGCAAGAATAATCTAAGAGCCTTGGAAATTGGTAATGGAATATGTTACTGTGGGTTTTCTTTTCACGTTTTAATGATGAACTTCATGTATGTAATCTATTTTCCAAGAAGAATAATTTGATCGGTCCTTCGGGACTTTATTCCTTGTAATCATGCCAATGTTATGTAATAATGCACCGACTCTGGGTAACTAGGGTCAGGGCGTTACATAGCCCAATTTTATAATTGAACCGTAATAGTCAGGTTTTTCTCTTACACACCTCAATCTATCTCAAAATCTAACTCCTACGCCACTGACCCCTCCTCTTCACTTACCTCACCTCTTCCACTACCAACCCCTACACTACTACTTAACCCTCCTCCACCACTGTGAAACCCTCCTACATCATTGATAACCCCTATTACACTACGAACCCACCACAAATATCCCCCTCATACACTATGTACCTGCCTCTACTGTGAACCCACCTTTGTTGCAAACCCCATATTTTTTCCAAACCCCTAAAGGACCTCTATTTCCACCGATGTTTCCACATATCTTGAATCTGACACTTCCATAACCTATGTCTATCAAAAGAAAGGTATTCCATTTTTTCCACATTATTAATACTTTTTAATATATTTATTGATTTATTTTTTCTTTTGGTCTATTATTATATTAAATTTATTAAGAATCAAATCCCATTAAATACATTAAAATATATTGTCATTGATTAAAAAACACTAGTAGTGTTATAAAAATCCTTTAAAGCATCTATATTTTCAATATATTCCACAATAAAATTTTTGTAATTCATTATAGATGTGGTTTTTAAAAAATTCCATTCCCCCTTCTATACTGAACAAGGCACTAAAATTAACAATCCCATCTCTTGTGAAATGGAACTAGCATATTAGATCCACTAAAACTATTTTCATCATATGAAATTCCAAAAAATTATTTATTTATATTTTCTATGACTATCAACTAATCTTCATTCAATTTCATTTATGTTGTATCATTCATCATTAACTAGTCCAAAACTCAATAACATGATACCCCTTAATATTATATTTTTTATATTCAGTAGAACCTTTATAGCATTCTTCCAACATCATATTTTAATTACACAACTTTTGCTCCATAAACTAATTTTTTTTCATAATTTATTTATGGTAAAAGACCTTTTATTGATCATTTGACTAACCCATAAAATTGAATGACCTATAAAATGAAGGATTTCCTTAATTATAAATTCATAGATAATGATATTAGAATAAATAATTTTAGAGATGGTATTATAAATATAACAAACATTGTGTTTTAAATTCACAAAATATGTATATATATTTCACAAAGAGATTATTATTATATTTATCAGTAATTTTTAATGTCCTTGTAATATAATTCACATTAATAGATTATAGTAGTTTCCTACTATAATGAGAACATAAATATTCGATAAATATATTCTTAAATAAATATATCATAGGGTGTAGATACATATATAATACATGACATGGATGATGGTTGACTATCAGGTGATGACGCCTCATTTGAATTTTATATATCTTCTAATTAAGTTCATACATAGGGATCAATAAGAAGAATGTTCCTAAGTAAAGTCCTAATCCTAGAAGTTCCACATGTCTTTTTCTGTCATTTCATGTTTCTATACAAAAAAAATTTTATTTTCCCAAAAACTAGAAATTTTTTTTCTTTCATAAAAAAATAAATAGCATAAAATCATTTATGAAATCCTACTAGGCTCTTAGCTTACACCATACGTGCACACATTACTGTGCATATAGAATCAGTTTTATATGATATTTGTAAAAGGAAAGGGTCACCGTTTTATAGTGGAGTCCCAAAATTAGATATTAAAGATATAATGATAATGGGATGTAGGGGTCACCAGGGGGAATACAGAAACAATATTCATTATATATTATATTATGATAGTTTATATAAATTTCATCTCGTTTAAATAATTTTTTTTGTTTACCTTTATATATTGGATCATGTGTGAACCATTTATAGTTCTATATTTTTAAAATTTTGGATACTTTTGATTCATTTATCGGTTATAATATTCATTTCATAGGATTTATCTCTTTTTGAAAATGAGGATGTTTATCTTTTAAAATTATTTTTTGGTTTTAATTGTTTCTTAAAAAAGTATATGTGTACAAAATACCATTATTTATTATTTAAATAGAATTAAAATAATTTAAACACATATATTAGAAATAGTTTGTAGGTTATGTGTTTCTCAAATAACATAATTGTATTTTATAAATAGATGTGAATTTTTTGAATGTGTATTTAATGATGGATTCATTTTAACAATAGTTAGGTGATCATTTAAATGAAATTTGTAAAGTATTGGGGGTTGTCCCTAATTTTAAATGATTATTATTGTTTGGTTCATGATGATTCCTTGAATTCATTGAGAAAATGAATTGTGGTTTTGTGTAATATTTCATTGAATATATTGGTTTATTTTAAAAATAGTGTGTTATTTTAAAGAATAATTTGATTAAATGGTTAGTTCTTTAATGGCATTTCAAATGAGATATTAGAAATTGTTTTTAATTGACATCTAAAAATTAATTATTCCATAATATATAATGTTTTTATTTTTTTAGAATTAGAAAATACAATAAATTATATAGGTAATTCTAGTATATAGAATTTAACACCATTGAAATGGAATTTCAATAACTCTACCCCAACCCATAGGATACCCATCATGACCTCACTACTAGAAAAGGTGACTTAATTTTTACCTACATTTCAAATCTTAATCGTTCACTGAATATAACATCACCTACATGGTTTAAATTAGGTGGACCATTGTCTGATATGCCTATTTAGTCCTTCTCTATGAGAGTGATGTGATTAATTATTAACATGAAATGGTTGCTGATTATTCATGGATGTGAAAATGGTCTCTTTCATTGTGAGGGTCTTATAGATTAAATGTAATTTACGACTCATATTATATTTATTCATGTGATTATAATTAGACTATTGTTTATCACTTCCACATGTTTGGCTACATGGGAACCATTATGATACAACATATGACAAGTATGACTCAAAATTTATGAATCTAGTTTGAAATGAAATTCTAGTAAAAAAACAATTGGACAACTGAAAACAATGGAAATGAATTCAGAAAATTTTCATGCATTTAGAAAATGACCTATAATACATTTGTGACATGTATAAATCAAAATCAACTTTATATAAAGCATGTTGTGTCCGGTATGAATCCAACTGTATTTTTTTTAATAATTGACATTAATTTTAGAAATAATATAAAGTGACACACTGAAAACTGATTGAACACATTCATATTGTATTTCTAATTTTCAAAAAAGTTCCATCATCTATTTATTATGTGTAAAAACAAAAATCCCATCAATCCAAGGCATGGTCTAAATGATATGAATTTATGTGTGTATGTTTATATTAAATTTATATTAAATTTAAGAAAATGAAAAATTGACATTTTAAAAACTGAGAAAACAATTTTACATTGTTGTGTACTTTATGAAAATTATATTTGAGTCACTTATGTTGTGTAGTAATCAACCAAACCTCAATCTGACACATTGTGTGTCCATAATGACTAAATTTGTAGGTTATTAGTTTAACATTAAAATGTTAGATCAAAACAAGTCAGTCCCAGATTTCCTTTATATATTAGTAATTAAATTCATATGTCATTTTTGATGTGTTTGATGTAGTCTCAAATAAAAAAACACATGATGAAACTGGAATGACTAAAAATATGATTTTCTAGTTCGAAAGAACATTTTAGTAAAAAACAATTGACAGGATTAAAGCCAAAAAATAAACATTGAAGTATTTTTATAAATTATGAAAATGTTTGTTATGTCATTTATGACATTTTGGAATCAATCACACATCAATAAGATGCACATTGTTTCTATAATAACAATGAAGTGTCTCTTTTTTAAATCGTCATTAATTTTAGTAATAATAACATGTAACATATTGTAAACCAAGATAATCATTTGGATGATTTTAAGAATTTAATAAAACCATCCTTGAGTCATTTTTTGATGTTTAGGAATCAACAACACCTCCATATGATCTACAATGCGGATGATTTGACTTTATGTGTGTATTTTTATATTAAATGGTCATAAAATTTAGCAAAAATAACAAGTGCCTTACTAAAAACTAAAAAAATGTATTAATATTTTTTTTTATACACTAAAAAAATTAACTAATAGTAATTTTTACATGAAGTAATAAACCACACGATAATCTGACACATAGTGTAACTAGTACAACGAAAAGTATCTGTAATGTTTTTAACAATGATTTTTTTACTCAAAATGTTTCACCCACTAAAATCCAGGAAAAAAATTCAGATTTACTTAATGATTTAGAACAGTGATTCATAAATTATTTTTGACATAAATGATGAAGTCTCACATTAAATTGGGGAAAGATGCAACTGGTATGATTTAATATGTATGTTTCCAGGCTGAAATAACATTTATGTAAAAAACATATGTGACATATTGAAAACCATGAAATAAAACTTAGTTATTTTTATAGTTTATTATAATGATTTATAATTCATTTGGGATGTTTTGGAATCATCCACACCTCTATATGATGTACGACATGGATGGTATAAGTGAAACTATCTATTTTTATTTAAAATTGATATTAATTTTAGTAAAACGAACAAGTGTCATATTGACAACTAAGAAAACACATTAATATTGTATTGATAATATTGGAAATGATCCATATTTCATTTCCAACATATATTGAATAAACCCCACCTCAATATGGCTTATAGTGTGACAGGTATTACACCAATGTGTTATTTTATATAAAATTGACATTTATATAAATAAAAAGAAGTGTGACATACTGAAAAATAAGAAAATGCAATCAGATTATTTTGATACATTAGGGAAATGATTCATAGGTCATTTTTGATGTTTAGCAACAAACCACACATCAATATGATTCACGGTGTGATAAATATGACTAAAAGTATCCATTATTAGTTAGAAATTATAATTTTAACACAAAAACATTTACTTATGGGAAAACATTTCTTGATTTTTAGCAGAATTCACAAAATGGATTCATAAGTAATTTTTTAGGTTTATGGAACACTATAACATAAAACTAAAACCCAATGTGTCCAGTATCACACGAAATTCATGTTTCATGTTTGAAATGACCTTTCAGTTAAAAAAATTGATATACTGAAAATCAAAAAAATGATTTTGGATTGTTTTTAAACTTTAAAAAAATAATCCATCATTAATATGTGACATGTAGAAATCATCTACATCTTAATCAGATTCATTATGTGACCAGTATAAATCCAAATGTGTCATTATTTAAATTTGATATTAATTTAATTAAAATAACAATTGACATACTATAAACTGAGAAAACCCATTCATATTGTTTTTATATTTTAGTGAAAATATAAATAACCCATTATGTAAATGTAGTAATTAACCCCACCTTAACATAGCACATTTTGTGACTATTATTACTCAAAAAAATTATTTTTCAATATAAATGACATTTTAGTAATATACTATTTCTTATTAATGATTAATTAATTTCTTTATAGTATTACTAACAATAATTTTTTTTTCTTATATTGGTGGAATATTTTAATTGAGTTAGGATGATTGGATCATCCAATAATACTATGGGTAAATTTTTTTAAATGGGATCACATGCATTTAAGGTTGAAACATTAATTTTATTATCTTTTTTTTGATAATTGAAAAATTGTTTTTATAAAATATTCATTGAAATTTAAATAGAACTGTTTTTATATATACGGGTGGATTTTTTTGTATTCACAATGTCATTTAACTGCATATACCATTGTTTTGTTAGTGTGTTGTATATACCTATATTATTTTCTTTGTGTGTTGTAATATAATATGAAAATTATATAAAGATAGTTCAATATCAAATATATTTAAGGAACTTACAAAGAAAACCTTAATTATTATTCTAAATAGAGCTAATAAAGGAGATCCTTTAACCATGCTGAAAAAATGATTGTAAATTGGGACCTGTATCAGTGCTTTCTTTAGCACAGATAAAGACCTCTTTATAAGTGCTATGATTGAAAACACTTTTTAAGAAATTTAAAAATCCATTTTTCTATGAAGTTAAAATTAATATGTGCCATACTGTCTTCAGTTATGGACACCATTAGATCTCCAAGTCAGGCTTATTGTTAATATCGTCAATTTATTAAACAAATGGAGGCTTCATCTCCAATCAGGTGTGAAAATCACTAATTCTTTAGGAGGCCGTGAGTTCTCCATAATTCTAATAATAGAATCACATACATGAAAATATTTTACATGAAAAACTCCTATGTATATATAATATATGAATCATTTGGTCAATGATTTTATATAGAAGTTGTCATTGTGATATTAAATATTTTTTTAATTTGGCTATGTAAACAGTAGAAATAACTGTTTAAATGAATGCAACTGGAAATTGGCTACATAAATGCTCAATGATTTAGATATGTGAACTATAGAAAATATGTTCTACAAAAATTGACATCATTTGGAAAAAATGGAAACATTTATACTAAACTAATCCAATTGAAATCCACATTTACATATAAAGTCAAAACAAAAATACATAATAATTAATACAAAAAATAGTAAAAAAGTATTATTTTCTAAATAATAATAAACATAAGAAAAAAAATTAATTTATATATATATCATTATCAAAATATAATGATTAATAATTGTTATGAAAATTTCTTAAAATCAATAACTTATTGACAAAAAACAAAAATAAGAAAAGATAAATATTAAATTATTGAATGAATACATTTAAAATCTAAATGCCAATTGTGTATTTATTTATAAAAAATGTGGAAGTGATATTTTAATTAATTAGAATAATAAATTAATTAATAAAACAAAAATTAATAAATTAATTTTATATTATTGATTAATTAATAAAATTAGTATTTTAAAAACTATAATTAAAACATAAAAGACAGTAATAAATGAGAAAATTTAAATTTTATTATTTTATCTCCAAATTATCATCAATTATAAATTACTAATTTAAAATTCATCATGAGAAGTTAAATAATATTTTAAACAATGTAATCATTAGGAAATGTTGTATTAAAATAAAACTATTTCAACCATTATTGATGAAATTTTATTTTAAGCATTAACGCATTTATTCTAATTCCTTTTAAAGAAACACCCATTATATGAACGTTAAAATTTCATCTATAAATTTTATTAAAATTATTCATCTATGGTTGTTAACATTATAAAACCAAATAAAAAATTCATTTCACACATAAAATTGTTTTGTAAAAAATATCTCCATCAGTCCTCAAATGATTTTATTTTCATATCCAATATATTGAAAACAAATGAATGATTTATTATTTATTTATTTTAGGATTGAATTTATTATTTTTATATTCCTTGACATAAACAAAATGTAAATATACTCTTCATATAAAAATTCACATTATTTTACACCCATTGATTTTTAATATATTGTGGTATTGAGAATTGGTTATTCATCCAAACATAATAAAATATAAAATCAAAAAATTGACACGTCCAATTAATATATATTTTTCCTGCAATACCTTAATTTTATGATATAAAATTAATTATTTTCATGATATATCATTTTAATTATGATCTTCGCTAACTCTATATACCCAATCACCATACAAACCCATTGAAAATAATTTAAAAATATGCGATGAGAAAATTATTTCATTAAGAGGCATATAAAAATGAAAAAACACACTTATTTATCCAGGAATAAGTATTACATTTTTTTTCATATTAATCATTTATCACAATATAAAAATTTTCATTGCCTAGAAATCCACAGGGATTTTTATATAAAACGTCCAAATAAATCACAATGTTAGAAAATTTAAATACTATTTATTTATAATCCTAATATAATAATGGGAACATATTACCAATGATATAAATTTCAACCCGAGAAGTATAATAAACATTACTATTTAAAAATCACATTGTACTCCCTTTTGAAAAATTATGATTTCAAAAAAAACTCATAGCTGGCATATATAAAAAATTGTAAGAATCCTAGAACATAATTTATTTTTCAATATTACCATCAAAATTATAAATGTAATTATCAACCATCTTAATTACTACTATCTCTAAGGTTTAATCTATAACTTCTTAACTTCTCTAATTTAACCAATGAAATGGAGAGACATATTCAGATCACTCATCATCATGATCTATATCGACCTCATTCATCATCATTTATAATACCTAAAAACCATAAAATGTATATAACTTATGTTTGATTTCATTTTCATCATTACACCTGATAAATTGTTTTTTCACCATTTGGGAAAAGTCAATTTCATATATTGAAATAATGACCACATTTAAAACCCTATTTTAAAATACCTATATTAAATGGATGAATAGTTTTTCTTTTATTAGAACATGGAATCATGTATCACTATCTATATAATAAATAACAGTAATGGAGATGGTAAATGTCATTGATTCAATTTAATATAAAAAACAATCATTTTATAATATCATGAAAATCATGAAAAAAGAATCATTAAAATAAATTTATATGAATTTCAAAGGTGGGGTAAATTTTATATAATAAATATTTTAATTAATGATTTAAAAATATATAGAACAATATGGATATAGATTTTAAATGAAATATTCAAATCATTAAATGTGGTTTTTAATAAATAATATATATTACCTCGAGTCTACATGTAATGTACATCCTCTATATCATATATAAGAGAAAATTGAATTTTTTTTATTTGATGGGATTTTTTTCCTTTTATTTCACTTATTAACATGCTACATTGAATTATATAATCAATTATTCTCACATTATATTATTTGAGAAAATTGAACTTATATATTGGGAATAAATTCTAAACAGTGATTATGATCAAAATAATCATTATCAAATTATCTGAATATTACTAATTTTAAACAAGTCAACATTTTTATACATTAAAAAAATTGACCATCCATAAAGGGAGTATATGAAAAATAAAACACAATGTATCATGAAGGCTATAGTCTGCATGTATGCATGAATAACATTATCATTTTCAAAGGGAATTATCTAATGAAAGTAACTGTTATTTAAATAAAAAATGATTATTATATCAAAAATATAATATTGATTCATTAATCACATTTATATAACCACCCATGTGAGGTGGTGATGGGAATTAATAGACATAACCATGTGATGCAGTTTTTCAACATACACACAATCGTTGTTTTTATTTTTTGATTGAATTTAGAATAAATAAGATTGATATTTACTTTACCATAATGTAATTGAATTAATATCATATATATAATAATATATATTTTATATCAATCATTTAGGATATCCTGAAGTGGTAGTGATGTAAAACTAATTACATCGGTTCATAATATGGACATTCACCGTACATACGAATGAATATTTAATATCCCATTTAATGAAGAATGATATAGATTAATGTTATAGAATAATTATAATAACATTTCACCATATGGAATATACTTATTTTACTATATCAATATAGATATATGTTTTCTAAATGAGGTATATGATGAAAATAAAACTAAAACAATTGATTAAATGTTATACCTCCTCTCTAGACAACCTCCTTTACATTACACAGCATTCTCTATAATAATTATACAAAAAACTATTAACTAGTGTAAATTGTTAGGACTGTTAATATGTGATTTTATAAGTATTTTTGTATCTTAATTCCTCCATAAATTTAATTTTTCTAAATGTATTTGGGTTTTCATTTATTTGTGTGGGGGAAGAAACATTTTCAATTTTCAACAATATTTTAATATTTTTATGTAATTTTCATAGAAAAGTATCTGAGACACTATTAAATTTCAATATTACTATTATAAAGATCAAAATAATTCATTAATATTTGATATAAAAAATTTCCTATGTAAGGTCTAACATCATTAATTTAGTTTAACCACTAATTATTCTATTTTATTATTAACCATAGTAACATTAATTTATTGTTATTATTAATCCTTATAATAAAAAATTCAGTTGAAATGTTTAGATAATATCGACATTGATTATTAGAAATATGAAATCTAATGGATAAAATTTAATTCAAAATATTATAATAATTTCAATGATATTTTACCCAACAAAATGTTATAAAAACTTTTTTTAAGAAAAAAAAATTATTGTGAATAAATTGTTTTTATAAGAAGTGTAGGAATAGTTTTTAAAAAAATGAATATAATTATATTATTGATAATTCAAATGAACTAATTTTAATTTCAAACATTCCAAAAACCTAATGGGTCTGTATCAAATCTTCAAAATAATTGGAGTTTTTAATAAGATTTTTTATTTTTCCATTTTCCATCAAAAAATAAATATTTTAATATAATAATAAAAATATCATCATATGAAAATTATTAAATTCTAAATTTAAAAATGATGTATATTTTTTAAAATTTGTGTCATAAAATATATTATTTTTCTTTTTAAATTTAACTACATATTGCATGTATTGTAATTTTGGTTAAGAAAAAAGAGGAATCTCTTTTTTTGAATCATTAATGAAAATTATAATAATGAATATAAGCCAATATATTATCATTAATGATTAATAATAATTCTTTAAAATGATTTATTTGAAAATTACTTTTTCTATTAATTTTTGGCAGAGAAATTTTTTTGCATATTTTTATATAATAATAATGAAATTTTTTATTTTTTTTAAATTATAAAACCCATATATTTAAATGTTTTATTAAAATAAAGGGAAATTTTGATTATAAAATTAAAATGATCTAAATTCTGAAATATGGTTAATTCTGGATTTTTGAAAGATTTTTACGTCAAGGGTATTTTGGTCATTTCCAGAAAAATATAATTCCAAATTTTCTGATTCAAATTCTTTTAGAATCTTTATGTTATTTCATAGAATTTTTTCTGCTCAACCAGGGGCTGAATCAATCATCTAGATTCCATAAAAATCAATGAAATTGATGATTTTTCTATGAGGACAATGTGGACCCCACCTATGTTACGGAAGAACATTTCACTTTAAAACCTTCCAAATCCAGTGTTTCTACCTGGGATCGCACGAGGACAGATATATTCAGATCTACAATAAATTTGGTTGAAGTTGGATGTAATTAAGGTGGTCATAGTTTGACATACTTTTGGAGGAACCTTCCAGGAATCTTCATCCAGAAACAGAAACCTAGAATGAAAAATTAATAACTCATTTATATAGGGTCAAAATGAGCTGATATTTTGAGGGTGAATGGAAAAGACATTAGGAAACATCTTTAATTTAGGGTTCCACTCTTTATTCGGCCAATTCATGGGTCCAAAATGCAACAACCATCGGAAGACATAAATCTTCCTATAAAAGGGGAAGAGCTCCGACCTCAAAATCAATCCTGTCCTTCCCAAAACCATTTGGGGCACCAAGGAGAAGAGGCCAAGGGTCATTTATAATTTTCTTATTTCATTATTATATTTTTATTTTAGTTTTCATTTTCATTGTAATAAATTTATTTTTTTATATTAAAGTGTTCCCCTTTATTTTTCCACCCATTTTCTCTACCAATCTCAATCTCATTTTCTCTCTTGCATCATTCCATTGTGATCTCTATGCAATTCACCATGGTATGTGACTAACTCGAGGCTTGGGTCTGGGGGGGTTTCATGGTGTTCTTTATTATTACACTTCAATTTTAAATGTTTTAAATTTATTTGTAGTGGAGACGGGATTATTGTACAGGTGAAGCAGCCGTCCACCACGACACTATTTCCAAATCAATTTCTTTTCACTGATTAATAATTTCCCTCGCTTTCCTTAGACACACCCTTAATACGGTGGAGTTGGGTTTGTTATAAGGGATGAAACTTCATACAGTGGAGTTAGGTCTTGTAGGAATAACATGTTCGGTTAAGGTGTAATACTACTTGATTACTGGAGGATGTATGGTTTGTGTAATGCCTCAACCCCAGTTACCCAGATTCGGTGCATTATTTTAATAAATTGGCATGATAACAAGGACTCATGTTCCTAAGGACAGAGAATATCAGAAGTCATGGAAAAAATATTACATAAAATAATTTTATATTAAACATTATAACAAACAAAACAAAAAAAATAATCTTTTATAAATTCCATTATTCACTTGGCTTAACCCTGCATATCAATCACAATACACTTATTGGAATCTTGGGAAAAATAAAACATAAAAAGTTGTGAGCTCAAATTCTCAGTAAGGATAACAATACAGTGGGATATTTTATAAATAATCATTAACATTTAAGGCAATGTATAACTAAAACAAAAGCCTTTTAACTTTGAACATCTGTATAATATGGAAAAATTAAAATGAAGTAATGCCATTTACTTATTCACATGGATATTCTACTTGTCGAATAATCAAATGCAATATCACTAACCACTTTCATAATGATGGAATACATAATTCCAGACTATCATAAAAACATATTCAAGGCCGTTTTCCAAGACTACAAATAATATTTTTTCAAGACTTTGTGCCAAAACACTAGTTTGTCTCAGGAGACCTATCGATGCATCGGGGAGCTATAGCGGGCTCCACCTATCACTTACTAAATCCAATTCATTCATCATATGAAAAGGTTTAAACATATAATATACATTCGTGTTAAAACTATCGTACGAAATGTCAATACTTTATCCGTAAAACATGGATGGTATAAAAATAACACATCAATAGTCAAACATATCACAAAACCTTCAATACAATATGGAATATTTGTATCATAATAAATCATATTGAAACAAGTTTAAAATCCATCAAAGGATGTTGACATAAATGAAAATGATTTGTAAAACTCTTTGAGTGAAATAACCTTTTTCATGAAAACATTTAAAAGGCACACAACTTAGAAAGGAAGAAATTTCATGAAATTTTTGAATCAAAGTGTCCCATACCTCATTGAATCTTTTGAAAGGAATTAACATTTTAAAATCATTCATGTCCATATAAATAAATCCTTTTAAACCACTTTGAAGAGATGGACATTAATGAGAAAAATTTAGAGAAGTAAATATTTAAAACATTTGAAATGATGTTTTTGTAAAAAAAATGCCTTAAATGATAACCTTTGAAAAATCATTCCTGAAACATAGACATGGATAATAAATATGTCCCATTATATACTTACGTAAAAACATCCTCGGATAATAAAGAGATTGTGAAATTTACCCTTACTAATTTGTAACTTACAAAACATACACCACATGAAAGAATTATCATACAATGAATATTGAAATACACATAAATTAATGTGTAATACAGAAATACTACCATTATGGGTAGTACATGCACCACACAAAAGGTAATAGTGGCAATATGGCACGAATCTCACGTGAATAACGAGTGAGATGAAAACCCCTTAACTTGCACATTCCTTTAGTCGAGGTTACTTTTAAACTTATGTAAGAAGAATATAGTATGTTATAAAATTATTTTAGAACCAAATTAATATTTATGATATCATACATTATTCATTTATGACCTTATACTATCCATTTAATAATATTTTCCCTGTTATATTAATATTTCATGTAATAATCACTTTCTTTATCTTATGTGTTTTAAGTTGTTACTCTTGATTGTATCACTTAGATCCTGATTTAAATAAATCCAGAATATAAAACATGATTTACATATCATATATATATATATATAATATAAATATGTATAATATACATATATATGAAATGGAAAACATCGTTTATGGAGATGATAGTCTGTACGTACGCATAAATGTTGTTTTTGTTTTAATATATTATTGAACGGAAGCAAGTGAATAAGATATAAGTAAGTACATAAATAATAATATATATAAATATATATAACTAAAATAGAATTATTATGTCATATTATACATACTTATTAGTAATATGTATATTTTTAATCTTTTATGAATGGTGAACTTGGAAATTAATCTCATCGTGTCGTGGAGATGGTAATCCATACGTACGCACAAGTGAAAATATCATTATTTTAAAATTAAAAAAATATATAAATTGATGTTATAACATATATGCATAATCCTTATCATGTAATATTTATTATTTACATCAAATACACATCATTATTATACCCATCCAAATAATAATGTATTGAATAACAATTACACCACGACGTGGAGACGACAAGTCGTACGTACACACGTATGGTGACATGTCATTCAAAGGGTGGATTGAATAATGAATTTTGTTGTACCATAATTATAATAACATCACAGTATGTATATTATACTGGGGTTATTATTTTAGAATGGATACAACAAAGAAAAAGGAACTGGAAGAAGAAAGGAACTTGAAAGATGTTGGTGAAATCATTACCTCTTCTTCGGGGTTTTCCTTTTGATTTATTCAAAAGGTATTCATAGGTTATATTTTTGATCAAACTAAGGCCTCCAGGTTTAAGGTAGGATTGTTTATAGGGTACTTTTGCAGGGGTGGCCGAGCCAAATGTATTAGAATGTGTGAATTAGAGTGAAGGGTGAGTGCCTTTTTATAAGATGGTGAGGGGAACCTTAGGAAAAACATAAAATATTATTTTATAATAAATTCATATTCAGTTTATAATGGCTCGGAATTGATTTATTTAGAGGCTAAGGTGGGTATGGGTCAAACTCCACTCAATAAATAGGCTTTATACAGGTTTGGGTAACTTTATTATCCTTATCATTTAGTTTTAACTCTTAGTTAATTAGTTTGACCTTTACCATGCCTCTTTGTATTTTTATATTATATGGTTAATAAAATTACTATAAACTTCCAATAGACCCGAAATTGGTCCATTAATTATACACCAATTATGATATATGTCACTTCTCCAATCCATAGATTTTTATGAATATAATATTAATTAATAATATAATATTTGTTTTAAAAACATTTTAAGGTCAATTTTGACACTATTGGGTACTTTGTTTTTGATAAATTCATAAAAGCATTATTAATTAGAAAAAAAATTTATATATCCAATCCTAATATGTAATATTAACCTATAAAATTATTTAAAGTCATAAAAAGTCTCAAATTACATTTATTTGGGTATTTATAATATGAATTATCAAAATCTTTCATTAATATGGTTATTACTGCACCATCATTGTGTCATAAATAAATTAAATTATTTAATGTTTAAAATTAATAATTAAAATAATATTGTATATGAAATCTTTTTATATTTCTAATGAATAATTATAATAGAATTTATCTTATGTATAACCCAATATTAAAAATGTTTTAGTTATTAAACATTGATTTTTACTCTTTTAACTCTTCTTTAAATTAAATAACAATAAATGTCCTAATATAATCCAATTGGACCTAAATGTTAATATTTTATTCCTAATGTTGTTTTTGTTCTAGATAGACATGTCCAATAGAATTAGGACATGTGTTACGTTAATATTAATATAATTTTTACCCCTAATTACCCTATTTACTTTTGACCATGGTAAATAAAAGTAAAAAGTTACTATTCACCAAAAATTGTTTTTATCTTATTGAACAAAATTTTACTCGTTGATAAAATACCATGTCTCTTAGATTTTCTAAAATCCATTTAAAGAAGCGATAAAATTATGTTTTATGTGAATTTTCAAATTCTCCTAGGAGATGGGTAAAATGCGGTGAAAAGATCAACAACAATTTTATATATCTAAAATTATTATAAACTGAATCCAATGAATTATATTGAACTTATATATGTATTATGTATCTATTTTGACATAAAATAATTTTAAACAAAATAAATAATTTTTTTAAAAAAGTTTTTGTTTTAAACTATAACTCAGTGTTTTTCACTATTCATCAAAAATTAAAAGTTTTCAGAAAAATACCAAAAATTCACCCTATGCTAATTTCGATATTCTGAATCTAAAAATGAAGTCCATTTTTAAATATAAAATTTATAAAATTTCAAAAAAGTGTATTACTATTCATAACTGCTAGTTTGGTATGTTTTGGTGCGCTTGAACTCGGTGTTGCCTATAGTGCAAGTTATTGAATTACATTGAAAAAATAATGTACTATGAAATCATTGGGTGTCACATTATTCCCTCCTTCAATAAATTTCTTCCTCTCAATTTGAAATTTTTATTTGAAAATAAAAGGTTGAAAATAGAAAATACCATTATGGGAAAACCCATATCAGAAATTGGGTTAATAAAATTTAGTCTTGATAAGAGGAAAAGGGGATTAAAAAATTCACCTATAAATTATGATCTTGATTAGGAGAACATTGGTGGAAATTAGAGACACATAATTGGATAAAAAAATTAAATATTTATAGGGACTTATTGAGGTCATCAATCACAAACAATTGTAGAATTTTTGTCCTCAAAGCTACCAATCTATGACGATTTAAAATACCACCGGTTCAACAAAATGTAAGGTATTAGTATAACATATTTTTTGTTTTAAGATTCATTACCTAAAGTTTAATAATTTGTTTCGTTATAGAATAAGAGAAAACAAATGTATACGTGTCTTGTATATTTCCATCCATTACATAATTTCTACCACAAACTCATCTTTCATTCTAGAAGATAGTAGAACATAAAAAAATATTCTATTTATCATATTCGTATAGGGTTCCGAAATGAAATGAATTTATAATTCATCTACCAGACCCTTTAAAAAACTACATTATTCAATTAAAGACATCACATGGGTTTGTAATATGTGATACACCGTTGTCTCCCATCGGTTGCGAGTTCAAGTATCACGGCCTTTCCGGACTTGACGAGTTGCCACATGACCTCCAGGTTGTCCTTTTTATGGAAAGCCAAATATAACCTTAATAATAGTATCCATTTTCAAACTTTATCCTTTCCAGCAATTAGAATATTCAAAAATACTTATATCCAAACTCTCAATCCAAAATATATAAGGAAGTTAAACATGATGAGGATCCTATTTTACAGGTAATAACATGTGAATGCCTTCATCATGTATTCTTTTACAACACCGCATCATACCAAATTATCAAAATCAACCATCTTTTATTCCAAAAACACTACCTCATTATCAGGACCATATTAAGGATTACCTTTCCTTCAACCATGTATTATCAAAAAAGTGTATCTTACTATTAATTCACTTCTCTTAGAACGTTATAATCTCAAATCCTCAATAAACAAGTATAGCAGTATAATCCTTATTTATCTCCATAATTCATGTAACCAGTATACTGTTGATACAACACTCAAGTGAAATAATTATAAAATAACAACATAAGAACACTAGTCCTTCCACTTCATGTGAGGTAGTATCATTACTTGATTTTTATCTAATAACATCATTTTCAGTATACTCTTATGAATGGGACATTGATTCGTGTAGGGTCCCAACGCCTTGTAGATGAAGCATTATACATATTTTTTTTACCCTTGCAATCACATACTTGGTGTCCTTTTTTCTCCATACTCATAACAAACTCTCATTCCCTTCATGAATTTACCATGGTGATTCTTTCCACATTTATGACATTTAGGAAAATCCTTATTTTCCCTCTTCCCTTTATCCATCTTTCTCTCTTCCATCCTTTTCTTCTCTTGCTTCCCTTCTATGTCAGAGGACTCAAATAATTATTTACATATCTTTTTAAAAATTGCTACTATTTCTTCATATATTGAGAATACATGGGAGACTATTTCCCTTCTAAATGTTTTCTTAATACCGTGAATGAAATGATCCTTCATGCTCTTTGGATCATACATATTACTGGAGTTCACATTCCATCTATTGGGTACCATATCTATACAATGGCATACACTAGGTCAATTTATGAATCACAATTCATAATTCCAAACAACTTAAATACCTATCATAAAATGAACAGTTTATGGATATAATCCATAATCACAAAAAAGTTTTCTTTGAGGAGGTATATACTCATAAACCCTTTATAGTGGTGTGTAAATAAAATGAGAATTATCATAAGCATATCCCTCGGGAGTGTCGTAACCAAGAGTGCAGCAAGGCCCATTTTTGTGCACTAGTTCCCATTCGAGTATAGCTCAAAGCAGTGTTTTCAGGTTTTACCCCTAGTTACATCTGTGCTAGAGCCACCTCTACCTACTCGTATCCAGACAGGGATGTATTTCTTGGAAAACTCACATAATCTCTACAATAACAAAATTCTAGGAAGTTATTCTATACTAATCCTCAAAGCCTATCTTAGGGCTATGCGATCTAATCATAGTTTCTCTAAATATAGTTTCCAAGGTTATTTGTAAACTCCCTCTGATACAAACTATAACTCCCTGACCCCAGTTACCCAGAGTGGGTGCATTATTTTAATACATTGTCATTATTACAAGGAATCATGCCCCAAAGGACCGATCAGTTTAGCAGTCTTGGAAAATAGATTACATACATTAATGTTACATTAAACATTATAACAAACAAAAAAACATAAATAATCCTTTATAAATTCCATTATTCCCTTGCCTTAACCCTGCATATCAATCACAATATACTTCTTGGAATCCTAGGAAGAAGAAAACATTTAAGGGTGTGATCTTAAATGTTCAGTAAGGATAAAAATACAGTGGAGTCTTTCATAAATATGAATAAACATTTAAGGAAATGTATAACTAAAATAAAATATTTTTAAACATGAACTTCAGCATAATATTTAAAAAATAAAATTAAGTAATTCAATTTAATTATTCACATGGATATTATACTAGTCTAATAATGAAATGAAATATCACTAACAACTTTAATAATGATGGAATGCATAATTCCATACTATCATAACCACATAGTCAAGGCCTTGTGCCAACACTACAAATAATATTTTTTCAAGGCCTTGTGACAAGACACTAGTTTTTCACATGAGACCTACCGATGCATCGAGGAGCTATAGCAGGCTCCACCCGTCACTTACTAATTCTAATTCATTCTTCATATGAAAAGGTTTAAACATAAATAAACATTCGTATTAGAACTAGCATAAGAAATGTCAATACATTATCTATAAACCATGAATGGTATAAAAATAACACATCCATAGTGAATCATATCACAAAACGTTCAATAAAAAATTGAATATTTTTATCATAATAAATCATCTTCAAACAAGATTAAAATCCATCAAATGATTTTGACATAGATGAAAATGATTTCTAAAACTCTTTAAGAGATATACCCTTTTTCATGAAAACATTTAAATGTTGCAAAATTTATAAAGGAAGACATTTAAAGAAAATTTTTAATCAATGTATCCCATACCACTTTGAAATTTTTGAATGGAATTTACATTTTAACAACATTCATGTCCATATAAATAAATCCTTAAAACCCATTTTCAAGACATGGACATTTATGGGAATGATTTAGACTAGTAAATATTTAAAATATTTGAAATGATTCTTTTGTAAAAAAATGCCATAAAATAATCCCTCTGAAAAATCATTCCTGAAACATGGACAGGGATAATAAATATATCCCATTAGATACTTACGTAAAAAAAACCTCGGATAATAAAGAGATTGTGAAATTAACGCTTACCATTTTGGTAACATAAGAAACTAACACCCCATGAAAGAGGTATCACACAATGAATATGAAAATACACATAAATTAATGTGTATTACACAAATAATACAATTATGGCTAGAACATAAACCACATAAAAGGTAATAGTGGCAATATGTCATGAATCTCACGTGAATAAGTAGTGAGATGAAAACCCCATACCTTGGACTTTCCGTTAGTTGAGGGTACGTTTAACCTCCTATATGAAGACTATATTATGTTATTAAATTATAACTGAACCAAATTATTATTTATGATATCATACATTATTCATTTATGACTTTATACTACCCATTTAATAATAATTACCATGTTATATTAATATTTCAGGTAATAATCACTTTTTTATCATACGTGTTTTAACTTTTACTATTGATTGTATCACTTCGATCATGATTTAAATACTTCCAGGATATAAATCATGATTTATATATCATATATATTTAGAATATAAATATGTATAATAGAATTATATGTGAAATGGAAAACATATTTTATGGAGATGGTAGCCTGTACATACGCATAAACGCTGTTTCCGTTTTAATGAACTCGTGTTATCAAACCCTAGGACCAAGACCTTTATTCCCTAATTTTATTTTGTCAGTATTTGAATCTCTATTTAGAATTAATGTTTTCATTAAATTATTTTAATTTAATGTTTTCCAAAACAATCAAAAAATATTGTTTTCATTAATTATTTAATAACCCATAATAATTAGATTAGATGAACAAGAATAATTGATTGAACTGACTTTAATTTCATTAAATGAGACGACCCTGGTCAGCCACTATGCTGCACTAGGAAAATAAATTTTCTTTTACCACGCCCTACGAAAGGTGTGCGTAAATTCTTCCTAGGATGTGTAAATTACATCCCATCACATTATTTTACTATTTATATATGTCGGGATATCATTCTGTCTATAATATTTTATAAACATGATTCTTTTTAAATCATATTGTTTTTACAAAAAAACATCACTCGGTAAATCCATTAATTCCCAAAAAATATGCCCATGAATATGTATGGGCTATTCCTTTGAATAATTTTTTCATCCTACTAAACTACTTCATGGATCAACAAATTAGATAAATCATTCACATATTTTCTAACAAATTAGACATAAAATAAATAATCTAACATAGGTTATTTTAGGGGAAATTATAATTAGTAAAAAAATAATCTAATGTTATTTAAGATTTCATACACTCTAAAGAATCATGTACAAATCCACCATGTTTTGGAAAATGCATAAAATTTCTCCATATAGAGACTTTAAGATAAACATGACCACATAACACTAAATAAAAATCATTCACCCAATTATCTACATAAAATTTTAAAATTCATTGATTTATCCTCTTTTCATGTTTAATCATATTAACCTTATCAATCATTTCATCATCCAATAATGGTCCCAAATTAAATTAATTCATTCTCCCAATTATCTACACAAATATTTATATAAGTACTCAAATGGTTCCATATTTATACATGAATATGAATTGTTATTATAATGAAAATTCAACCTAATTAAATTATTCATCCCATATTATTTGATATCACACTGACGAAGCTTGAACAATATCCTCTAAATCCAAAATCATTCACTATTCATGTCTATTATTTCGTTATTGAAAGGATTTAATGGAATTTAATTCAGTTCTCATTGACTTTTGAATCCGAATAAAAAAATTAGATGTGAATCTGGGATAACATTTAAAAATAGTGGAATTAGACACTCCTTGTATTCTAATTATCTTTTTAATGTAATTCTCATATTGTTGATGAAAATTAAAATTTTATTTACTTGGTTGAAATTTATTAAATTTAGTTAATATTTATTTAATTAATCAAATAAAAAAATTCAATTGATATATCCTTCGTATTCCCAAAATGAATTATATGGATATATTATCACATTTCCATTCTGTATAGAGAAATGGCCTAATCATATCCTTAGTTATTTTCATTTATAATTATGTTGTACTCAAATATAACATTCCATTGTAAAATCAATAATATGATTCTTCAATCTTTCTTGATGAAATTATCATAATTGAATCTATACATTTTTTCATTTCTATAATGACTAGACAATCAAGATCTTGGATCCTCAAGCAATTTTTATGTCTTCAAGTATGGGTCACATAAAACAAAATAAACATTTTTGGAATCATAAAACCCATTCTTTGATAATATTAAATTTAGGGATCTTATATATCATTCCCAATTCATCCTTTTAATGTAACTCAGTGGAATCCATCTAAGATTTCATAATCGAGAATGATAAATATCATATTAATGAAATATGTTGAAAAATTGATGGAGTTTCACAATAGAAAATTTTTAAGACATCATTAATCAAATCATTAAGAAAAGGTACATACTAAAAATGTAACATTGTTAATTAATAATTATATTTCGACCTAAAAGTATCAACTAGTTTTTTCTATTTACCAATATTGTGTTGAATTTAATAGTAAAATTACCTTTTTCATTCCATGAATATCAACTGTCTCATATTCAACAACGTTTTAGTGAACAAATATATATATAAAAACATTTTTCCCTATATATCACACACATTCCACAATATAAATAATATTATCATATCTGTAAAGAAATTAAATAGTATCCACTACCAGATCTGGTGTAGAATAATTTTCCTCCTGTGGATTTAATAGACATGAGGAATAATAAAATACTCAATCATTCTAAATAAATAAACAACAAATTCATTTAAAATAATTGTTAATATAGATTAATAATTCATCATTAATAATTGGTAAGGCTAACACATGATAATTTTCTAATCATATTTTAAATTCTATGAACCATTCACTAAATTAAATTTTGAAGATTAACATGACAATTTTTCTTGTTAACTTTGTTAGTGGAATAGATAAATACGAATCATTATCATAAATCATCCAGCAATGCCATGAAAATCCAAGGAAACACCAAATATCAATATATTTTTTAATTATTCGTAATCATTCATTGACATTATATTCACTTATTTTAAGTGTTATGAGTTAATTATTGAAGATATTTCCAGTGGAAGAATTCAAATATAAGAAAATTCACAAATTCTAAATTTCCCATATAACAAAATTTCATTCAATGATTAGTGAACAATAATTATATGTTTTTGAATATTTTTATAAAATATGGAATAAAAAATTATCAAATATAATAATGAAATTTTCAAACAAATCATTGAAAAAACAATTCAAAAGATCCGTCAATATATCTATAGATTTCGATAACCCAAAGGGGATATCCAAAAAACTCATAATTACTATACATGATATGAAAAAGAATCCTTTGAATTCCATACACATTCATCCAGGAAAGATAATACCATACCCATATATTAATCATTAATAAATATTGGGAACCCTAGAGTAGATCAAAAAATTAATCAGTATGTAGAGACATATAATTATTGTAAATAGTAATGTTATTAAATTATCAACAATTAATGAAGTAAAACGTATAACTATATGAAATTTTAAAATATATGATTTATAACCCCATATTGATGTGATGGGATGAATTCGACATTTATCTTGAAATTCATGTAACTATGTTTTTAGTTCAAAAATATCTATTAGAGCCCTTAAATATGGGTTTTATGATTTTGTTATAATTATGTACTTAAAATAATAAAATCAACCCCCCAATATTCCATAATACTCAAAATATCATTATAAAAAATTAATATGTATTATTTTATTACCATCACATCATTAATTTTAATATTTTCATTATTTTAAACAATATGTGCATAATAACATTCATTTAAAAAATTTACCAATTTTTGACTATACTGATATGTTTTCAATAGTTTGAATACATTATTATAAGAATAATAATACTAATATTGTAAAATAGATTCATTATCAATAAAATATTTCTTATAGAGAATTAATATGTCAATCCAATAACAGAATACCATCCAATTGTACATTATGAATGAAAATATTGTTTGTTGGGAAAAACCATCCATAAGTGATAGAAATATGTTTTGTTAAATTCATTATTCCTCATTTATACCCCGACACATTTTAAAATAAAATCTCAAATTCATTTCTTGTGGGTAAAGTTAAATTTTAAATATGATTTCTTCATAAATAAAATTTATTTAGACCCCAAATAAGATAATACCTCAAAATAATATAAAAAAAGTAATATACATGTCACCACATCATTTTATTACAAAAACATATCTAATTTATTTGATTATGATTTCCCCAAACACTTTGTCTTATAGTGTTAATGATTATAATAAAATTTTCTCTTCTCTCCAGGTTCACCATATCTCCATTCCCATGCTCTACCTAGGGTTTCCTCATGAAACTGTTCACCACAGACTGGTGGTGAGTCCACTCTTTCATCTCATCCCCTCCTTCTACACCTCTACCTTCTCCTTACTTCTGGTATCAACCCTTTTTCTTTTCTTTTTAGTATCCTTTAGCCTATCTAAATTCCCCTTTCTATCATGCCTTTTAGAGATTTTTTATAGGATGTTGAAGCCTTTCACATCCTCTCTTTCTTATTTACCCTTCGCTTCATACCTCTATGTTATATCTTTTTGTGGGCATCACAGATGGTTTGGTTTATCATTGGTCATGTCTCTCTCTGTTACTCTTTTCCGCTACTATATTTTCCAAGCTATCAAACTCGATCTATCTTGTTCTGGATCAATATGTGTTTTGGTAATCCATGGTATGTTGTTGGAGGATGGATAGTGGTAGTTTCAATGTTTTCTCAGCCATCATTGTTTTCTATATTTCATATTTGATGACGACATATATAGGGATGTTTATGCTGATGGAATAATCAAGGTTTACTATAGAGACCCTGATACTTGTTCTCTGATATTGATTCCATGTTCTTCACACCCTCCCAGGTTAGTTGGGCATAGTATCTTTCGAGGAGCCTTTGAGTGATGTTCGTACGAGTTGATGGGTGTCCATGGATCCACGACTGGTGGATACTTTCATTGGATTCTTTTAAAGTGTTCTGGAGATTTCGATGGTGTCTTGTTTGGAGTTGTGTGTTCATCTATGTTTTTTGTGGAGTGAAACTCAATGGTGAAGGTGGATTTAGTGGTATACGTCAGAGATGTGGATGTTGGTGTAGATCAATGAGGAACACAAAGACAATGATTAATGATCCGATGATGTTGGAGATAGAAGTCTTGGCGACAATGATGATGGTGGTTCTGAGAATCGAGGAAGATGGAGGTGAATTGATGTTGATTTCAATGTTGGCTAAAATCATGGTGGGTGAGCGATTCCGTGTCTACGCGACTCGAGGTGGCTCTTGGATCAACTCACAATGATTATTGTAGTCTTGTGTACTAGAAAACAAGTTATGTTATTGAATTTTTAATTTGAAAAATCTGGTGGTACTGTGGGACTTTGGCTATGAAGGATGTGGGGTATGGGTTTTTGTAATGTGGTGCAATTTTTGAATATTGTAATGTACAATTATCACTATTCTTTAATGTGGCTCTTAGAAAATAAAAAAAAAGATTTGGTTGGATGTTTAATGAAATTGGTTTTACCAATTGCCACATCCTTTCCATTATATTCATAATCTATATGCACAAACACACAACATTGGAAAAATATCAAAAATTCCTATAGATATTTCTTTGGATGATTTTTACCACACCAAAGAGAAAATTGATAATTGATTTTTTATTTCATATTTCTTTGATGGAACCTTTCTCATTTAATACTACATGGTCTCTTTATTATCCTTGTTTACAAGAATACATGTTCATAAAAAATCATTTTTTCCTTCTCATTATTGAATATATGTTTCTCAAAACATTTAAATTCTATAGGGGCATATTTTATTATAGTATCACCGCTTCATTACTTAGTATAAAAATTCTGTTTTGCAATGAATTACCAAAAACAATTTTGTTGAATTCTATTAAAATTATGTGATGTTTTATTCATATTCACCTACAAAATCCTCTTATTTTTTCATTTATTAAATGAATTTTTTCAGTCCTAATTGAAAAAACATATGAAGAAAATATCAAGGAAATTAATATTATAAGTAATTCCTTCCATTATTTATATATCTTCTATATCATTATAATTTTAAAAATTTTCCACTATTATTATATTTAAACATTAAACATTAAATATAATGTTCTACCTTTTTATTCTTTGAGAAACACATCACATAAAATATCATTTCCATATCAAAAATTAATACCACAAATACTATTGGATTGGAAGGTCTACTAAATGAGAAAGGGTAATATCTTATAAATGATCTAATACATACATTTTCTCCTATGGAAAATCATGTTACTCTCTTGAATGGATTCCACCACCATTTATAGTTCAAATAAACTAATACATAAAAGTATAAAACTACTCTTTTACAATTCCATCCATTCTATATTACTTATTTGTAAGGATATTGAACTCTTGGTTTCTTCCTAAATTATATTTAATATTCCCACTATGGATAAGTTTCTAATATATATATATATATATTATATGAATAAGATTGGAGATCCAAAATATATATCTCATTTCAATATAAAAATAAATTATAATCCCTAATGGGATTACATTCAACATTATTGTAAATAATATTATTATCTAATCCATTGGTATGATACAAATTACAATGGCAAGACAATAAATAATACAAAAAATTAAATTATAGAAAATTATCCATATTATTAATTTTTCATGTCCTTTTAGGCTTATTTTTTCATATTATTATATCGTCACCCTTATGAAATGAAATATTACATCATTCTTTATATATTTCCTCTATGTATCCATTTCTTGAATGGAAAATCAATAATATATAAAAAGTACTAATTTCATGAAATACCTTCCCAATTATTATAATGATTACACTCTAGTCCAATATCATCCTTAAAACCATATGAGAAATAATTTAAAATTTAAAATGAGAACAAAATATACTTATAGAATATATGAAAATATACAAATAATACTACTTGTATATAAATAAGCATTATAAAAAATATCAATTGTTCATAAGAAACATTATTTTAAAATTAAATATTTTCATACATATAAAATGAACATTACTGCACAATTATTTTCCTAAAAAAATTTGGAAACAATATCAGTTATAAATAGTATTCAAAAACATTTCTTTATAGTCATACAAAATATAGAAATATGTTTTCACCACATTATAAAATTATCCCCTAAAAAGTATCATTAAATTTAATTTATAATTAAGCTAATTAACATACAATGTGAAATAATAATATTCTTTTGAAAACACATGTAAAAAATAGACAAATGATGTTGATGTGATTGAAAATAATTTTCATATCACTCTTACAATCAGTCATATAGATTGAACAACCAACCGAGTAAATTAAAATATTCTCTTAGGTGTATACTATATGTAGTTAACATATTCAATTTATATAATTCATTGGAATGGTATATTTGTATTACCCGCCATCATGATCTATATCCATGTCACCCATCTTCATAAAACATTATCAGTAATCCTAACATGTTTATAACACATGAATGAATAAATTTCATCACCACAATCATAAAAATAGTATTTTCATTCAAGTGAAAATTTAATTCATGATATAAAAAGATACATTTGAATTTAATCACTATTCAAATAATACTTGTAACAAAGGTATAATGGAGTTTTCATTTATGATAACATTCCATCTATAAATAGAATTTATGTAACAATCAATATTTATGATGATGGGTAAAGTCATTGATGCATAATAAATTAAAAACATTATATATTTATATTGAATTATATTTTTTATGAAATTTGATAAAATATTCCTTTTAAAGAAAATATTAAGAAATTACAAGGACATGTAAATTTTCATTGATAAAACCATTATTTTAATATATAATCATCTATTGAAAATTAATGTTAAGATTTTAAAACAAATCATTAAATCATTTGAAACATGATTGATAAAGAAAATAATACCACAACATGAGTCCATCTTATCTCTTTTCTTATTCACGTCAAGTATATTAAACAGTAATCTTGTTATATTATTTAATTAAAATATTTCATAATTTTATTATTAAAATTATTTTATTTATTACTATATAATATTAAATTATACAATCCATTAGTCTTTCATTATATTTTTTGTGAACATTATTTTTATGAGTCTAAAATTTAACCATACTGATGAATCTGGTCTAGAGAGTTTGGATTTCATAGTCTTTAAAAATATATTCAAGAAAAAATAATCATTTTAATACGTTAATGACATTTTTATAACCATACAAAAATAGTGTAAATTATAAATGAAATACAATTTATCATTGAGGTGGTAATTCACATGTATTCATCCTTAAGGTCTTAAATTTTCAATGATTATGAGTTAAATATGGTTTGTTATATTTTATATTTCTAGAATTAATACTATATAAAAAATATCATATTAATCATTTAAATCCACTAATATGAGATCTAACTATTATCCGCATTTTTAGGTATAAGCCTACTTTTTTATTTTTTATTTTTATTTCGTTCTTGCTAGATTTTGCCCTAGTGTACATTGTATATATTAGTTAAAAATGAATAGGGGTCTGTCCTTATGTTTTTCTATAAATTTCCAAATGTATATAAAGGTATAATATCAATAGGTAAACCACCAACTAACTTGTGAGGGCAACTGGACAGCTGGTGGATGTCTAATAGAATGGGTTTACTATAAGAATCCCACTGACAAGCTTCTGGAATTCAACAACCATTTTATGTGTTTTCCAGAATTTTAGTCATTCTTATTACACCACTAGAATATAATAATGATAAATGTATATCGGTTAGGGTAGATAATACCATATGTATTTATAATAAAGCCACATGATCAATATATTAGACATTCTAGGTCAATTATGTCTGGTGTAATTTGGTATTCCCAACATAAGAGGACTCTATTATAATTTTAAATCTATCTCCATTGACCCAAATTCAATTAATATTATTTGGATACACACATGGTTTTTATTAGATCTCTTAAATAAATTCTTTAGTTGATCAATTCAAAAATAAATTCCTAATACATCCCTTGGAATGTCAATATTTGTTGTAATCGTGGATATCATTATTTCATCACATCACTATTATTTTTCAAAATGGATTGGATTCTTCATTGATTGTAATTTTTTGGTTTGGGATCTTTTATTTTGACCTAAAGATCTATTGTTGAATTGAAGAATCTAGGTTAGATCATAAATCCCCACTGTTTGTTGAACATGAATTGTGGTTTAATGTGATCCTTTTGGATTTTCCTCATTCGAGAACATTTATATTTTTGGATTTAGGATTGTTAATTAATTATAAAGGATCTATTATTACTCTATATGGCCCAAGGATCTTATTGTGTTAGAAGCCATTTTTCAATAACATATATATTGATTTTAAATTATCATTAAATCCATAAATTTTGTTTTGTTGAAATTTTAGGGATTTTTATATAGACAGGAAAAGGAAATCGTGACACGGTAATTTATTAATATTTGTATTAAATATTAATTTGTGTGATTTCAAATTTGACATTCCCTTGATTGATTTTATTTTGATATATCTATTAGTAATCTATTTTTAGTTATGGATCCTTCCTTGGGGATGAACCACTAACCACTAAAAAAATTATTAATAGGTAATGTGGGAATTAGGATTCCAATATTGTGGTATAGAAACACTTTACGGAGTATAATATTAACACATATATCTTTTTTGTTTTTATTGATCACCCTAGGTGGCCTATTGAACATGAAAATAGAATTATGGTCATCATTGAAATGAAATTATTTTAAAACGACGTTTTATTTTCTCTATTGTTTCTATTTGAAATTATTATTCAATGTGTATAATAAAATAATATTGAAATTAATTAATTTAATCTGTTTTTAATATTTGATGGGGATTTTATAACTATAGTTAATGTTAGATTTTATCTAATGACATGATTTATTGTATCTGAGAATGTATTGTTTATCTAATAAATTATCTTAATGAAACACATAGTGGGATACTAAAGAGATATTTTTCTCGATCCTTGCACAAACATTTGGATGTAAGTAGATTGTTCTAAATATGATACCTGTAAGGGAAAGGTGTTATATCGAGGTTATATATTACTTTATTTTTAGTGTGTCAGTTTCTACTGCTGATATTACATCACATGGATTTTGGATTTTAATTTTTTGATAGGGTTAGTTATTTTATGTATTATAAAATAATTTAATTTTAATTATACCTATATTTTATTATATTACATTTTGAATCATGATATATACAATTTATTTAATGCCTCGTCTTAGGTTCATTGAGGAAAAATATTCCCAAAGGTATTTACTTATCAATGAAACATTTTAGCCGCATTAGGGATTAGGTATTCCATTCAATAAATGATTAAGAACATTATTGAGGTAAATAATTTTTGTTTCTCAAAATATTTAATTATTCATTCACTAAAAATTCATAATGATTTTACCAAAACATGGCCACGGGATTTTAAGTTTGTTTTCATAATCATTTTCAAATAGTTTCCAATATTTCTCATTAATGGAATCTCCCAATACTCCCACATCCATATGTATGTACTAATATTAGTTGCAAAATAATGTGGTCAATTGGGTTTTCAAAACCAATGTTGCTTGTGACCTCACATTGCTCATCATGATTGGATTCCAGGATCATCATACCCTTTTATTGGAATTGTGTCATGTTTTGGGTTACTCTTATAAATTTATGATATGTTCACTAAATCCTTCCCACAACCAAATAATATATTTTTTACCCATGATTCAAATAATTGATTATGACCTTGTGCTCACAACAATAACTATGTATGTCACATTTTCTCCATAACTCTCTTGCACATTTATGATTCTTTAGTTAATGTCTATGTCAACGTTATATAGAGTTTGTTGTCATTCAAGAATTTGGATGGTTCATTGGATTGGATATTTAACCACTATGAGGTTTTTTACGTATATAGTGATAATATAAATTGATTCCCACATAGTTTGTCCGGTATTATTTATGTTCATATGATAATAAAATACCCTGAAATATAATTTAATGCAACCATGAAATAAATAATGGTCCTCAATAACAATTAGGCATCTTATATATATATTTTTTTAAATAAATAGATTCCATGTAGATTATTTTATGGGAACCAATTTCATAAATAATGAGACAACATCGGCCTTGTGTGGGGATTATGCATATAAGGCTTATCAGAATATCCTCATAATGATAATGTCCCATTATGTGATGATGATATGCATTTACACATACATTCCACTAAAGGAACCACAAACGTGTCATTATCTTCATTCTATAAATATAATCATTTCTAATCTCTATAAAAACATGATTCATTAGTGCTATGAGAAAGAAAAAGTAACATATGGTTTGACAAAAAATATATGGACATATTTTTAGGGTAATACTCATTAGTGATTCCCTTAGAGTGGAATCTCTACTACTCTCATGGATAATATTGTATGGAGGTTGGGACATAGGAATAAATCCTATGTTTCTATTTATAAATATGAAAAACGGTCATCAAATTTATGTTTTTTATTATCATGGTGATGGGTTTGAGGTGATTGAGGTTTAGTTTGGGGCACCCACCTGAATGGATGCCCATTTATAATCCAAACTATCATCCAATGAAAGATAGTGGAAAATGAATGATTTATTTGGAAATTCAATCCATTTATTCAATAATATATGGGATATGATGAGACATAAACTAGGGTGAATTCCTATTGGAAGTTAGTCCATATGAAGGCATGTTTCCTATACTATTGGTGACGGAATCATACTAATAAATATTAATTTATCTTCTCCATCCATTGTTGTATAAGCATAAAGTACACAACCATTAGGGAGTTTGGTTTCCATGGGTTTCTATTTCTGAGAAATGGAGGGACAAAAACCATAATAGTTTCCCATATGAGTTAGGACATAAGATAACATCTTACCTATCCCGATTACAGTAGGAATCAGATTCATCGTAGATCAGTTAAACCCTACCCCACTAATGATTTGGGTTTGGTGATTATACTCAAATCCATTATTAATATTCAAGTGGTTTAGTAATGTTATCTACATATTCATAGATGATTCACATTTACAATAATAATTCTCTATCATCATATTGATAATGAAAAATAATTACTATGAAGGGTAACTTTAATATTCATGGTACGTAGTTGGGGTCCTATATGATATAATAACAAAAATAGGGTCACATGAGTTAATAATCCTAACCCATTAACAAAAATATCATTATAAAATGGGTATTTATATGATTGTTCATGGAAGGATGTTTTTATATTTTAATACGAGGGTTGTTTTCCGGAAAAGGTTTATATGTCTTCCTGACATGTACAATCATTATGTTGGCCATGTATTTATGGTCCATTCAACATGATCATGATGGCAGTTTTACATGGACGTCACATCTTTGGGTTATTTCTAGAAATTTTATATATGCTTTACATAAAAAATCATTAATGTCCACAACCTCTCACATAATAAACTAACTCTTCCATAATGTATTTTTATTATCAATGTGACTTGTAGAGGACCTTCATGCATTATCAAAGCATACATATCATGAAACTTTCACATGGTCAAATGAGTTTTCCTAGATTTACTCAAATGATCAATAAATATTTTTTAATGATGTCTTCAGTAGATCATTTCAACTTGTCTAGGTTGTCTTTACCTGATCAATGTGGACATGTACATAGGCTATCACATAATCAACTTGTCTTGTCTAAGGGTAGTCACACAATAAAAGTGACTTTTTCAATTCCTAACCTACAATCAAATTAAAAAAACTATGTCAATGTAAGGGAATCATGATATAGTTAAGGAATCATGAGATTGTGTGATCATAAGAGAGTCACACATAGGGATCTTGAAAACATGTATAAGATCACACACACATCAAAGTGTTGTTGTTCCATGTACAATGCTATATCATGTATATTAAATAGGTATGTATTTTCATATGAGGTGTGCACAGGTGAGGGATCACAGTGAGGGTGCACATTATTGGGTTTTTGTCGTAATGTTGGGGACTTTCTACAGTTTCACATGTATTCCAAGTCCACACACACGTCGATGGTTTCTGAAATGAGAAATGAAATTATTTATTGGGTGTCCTCATATCATGGAAGACACTTATAAGGATATATAAATGAATTACCGGACCAAGGGGTTGTGGAATCATGAGATATAAGGTTCACGTGATCCCATATTCTAGAAAACACGGATGAATCAAATGTCAATTATCTATATCCACTAACAACGTCATTTGTTTTATTTTTGTTTCAAATCATAAACTGTGTCGATAAATAAAGGCATTGTGAGAATAATGATTTTTCTGATAATCACCTTATAGTAAAGTGGAACACATCATATATTCATTCATATATTCCATAATAGAGGTCACATGTTCGTCATGAAATTTTATGATCCTTATGGGATTAAGTGATAGGATCTACAATCTTATTTTGGGGATGCACATTAGTGTTGTTTTCATGAAAAATGAATTTTACAATGGAGTCATGAACCTAGTGAGGAACCGTGTGACCGTGAAAATGATAATATGAACTAGGAATTTCATGATTCACATATATCAGACATGATAATTGGATTTCATCATTATAGATGACTTTGAGTAGTGGATTCATATGATCATTAAGTAAAATTTTGTTTCTATATAATGGTGTTCAAAGAGTGGAAGGTGGGAATATTATGAAGATGAATTCAGAGAGGGATTAGATGGATTTGATTGGACTAATATGGTTGCATCATTTTTTCTCAATAGTTTTATAATGGATCAATTTTATACTCTATCTGTATCTCATATAATTTTATAAAAATCATAACACATCTTCATATGATATATCTGATTCATCTTTTAAAAAAAGTGACTACCAGGATCCACTACTGACTATTGATGGCACTACCCCATGTCATCCAGTTAGACGATGTGTTATTGCACCCCGACGTGACTATACTATCTCATTCATTCATTATTCTTCATGACCCATTAAACATATGTTATATAGATGATCTGTCTCCCAAATAACTTTTTTTCTCATTCCCACATGATCCTGGGTCAGGTTGGCCTAGCGATCAAACATTGGGTTTTTTAGATATGTTTCACCATTACTACATAGAAAAAAATAACATTTATTAAAGAAAAAAATAATGGACCTTAATTTTTACCCATTACAAAATCTCAATCAATGAACTATCATTTATCGATTCCCCTTATAATCAAATCATTATATTGATTCATAAGTCATGAAATTTTTTTTGACTCAAAAATATGTGTGTCCAGAAAATACCCCCTCTAAATGAATTTTAATTCCGGACAAAAGGATTATGGTAATATAGTGAATGAAGATTGCATTTTTACATATATAGTCAACATATGGGATATCTAATTGATTCTTTTGAGAGGATTTTTTGAAAAGATATCCGAAAACAATAATGTGTATTGATTCTAGGATGGAAAAGGGATTCAGTGGAAATGAACTTGTTGATAGATCCCTAATTATGATATCTATCATCACTATATATCCTAATTAATAATAATGAAGATTTAAATTATTCATAGATTTATTATTATGCATATTGTTATCATTCTTGGGAAATATATGTTCAAGGATATTGAAATATATGATTAATTTCACTACATATATATAAATCATATGTAGGATGGGGAATATCACTATTTTTTGATGAAATCATTTGTAGGGACCCATATTTTGGTGGATATTATTCACTTTTATAAGTCTCATTCGTTATTTTTGGCCACAAAAATATTGAAACATTGATAATTTTTAGTCATTATCGACACACCATGTTTCATGTTATTTAATGGAATGAGTGTAAAAGGTACACTCAAGATTCTATTGATAAAAAATGATGTACTCTAATATTTTCCATGATCAATGGATCTAGGGAAAATTAATTACAATTTTATAGGTAAAAATAATGGTCCATAACATATTTTTATCCCATATATATTGAATAATTGTACTTCCTATGATTCATATGTGTGAATCCTTGTGGGTATTGATGTGGATTTTCTGTGGCCATCCTCTACAAGTTTTCGACCTAAAATTATTTTCCAATTAATATGGTAATTTTTGGATTTAAAAAATTTAGAATCTCAAGGTTTCTGTTTAAGGAATTATAACTCCTATATTCTAATTATTTAGTTTTGGGTCTAATATTATTGATCTTATATTTAATTTGTGTGAATTCTACAATAGTGGTAATTCTTTTTACGATTTAACATTATCAATGTAGTTTAATGTCATGAAGTGAGGTTGTATTATGTGTAGTTTAACATCATGTGGTAGTGGAATATTCCACGCAATTTAACATAATGTTTTATGTATATAAACAAGATACATTTTTTGAAAACATTCATTCAATACATTATCGGTGAATATATAGTGGGGAAGACATTCTAGGGATGACCCATATCACCATATTGTGTTGAGTTATGCTTCTTTTTTCCTTGTCCATGTGGTGAATGGAGTTCCTTTATTATAAGGATGAGATAACTGTAGTTATTAATTTAGTGTCCCTTATGAATTGGACCATAGGATATACATTAATAGTATTGTAGTAGGGTCCCTAATATTTTTCATGGTCCTTGGGTGATTTTTTAGAGTTGGTATTAGTGTTTTTAGAATATATTAGGGATGCTGATTTCACCTAGATGTTTAAATAATGGGTGGTGTAACTAACATGTCCATGATTTTAATGCTATGAACCTGTAATAGAGGAGAAATATCAGGTATTACCCAAAGAAATATATGGTGTTATTGGGGCTTATAAGGATTATATTATTTTTCCTATGAGGATGATATGCTGCTAGTTTGTAGGTTTTTAAACTTTATGGATGGGAAGACAGTGATTACATGAGTGGTCAAGTATAGGCATCCACACACATTTACAAGGCCTATGAATTATTTTAATTTATAAAATTTAATGTCGATGAAGTGGTATATATAGTATATAGCTATCTATAATGTTTTATAGAACACTATGGATTTTTTATTATTTTATATAGGATGCTTCAGAACCAGTCTGTGTTGTTGATAATATTACTCCTCGGTGAGTGAGGGGCAGTAGTGGGAAGAAAATGGTTAAAACTGTTGATTGGAAACCTCCTCAGCGGCCTATGAAAAGGATTTGAGTCGTAGTAAACTCTTGAAGCAACCATCCTCTAATATTTGAAGGTATTGATTGTTGTGCTCTAGGTAAATTTTCCCAATGTGATTGGTGGGGAAAACAAGATCCACTTGTCACATAGTAGTTTTCATTGTACGAGGATGACTTGAAAGTTTTAGTGTCAGGAGACCCTTCCATGCGGCCTCAATGGTCTAAATTATACTGCATTGATGTTATTCCTTCAACCATTACATTATCCACCCAATGATGAGGGTATTGTTTTGGTGACCCCATTCTACCACTTGATGGGGTAGAAACCCTGGATAGTGCACCATAATATTGTCTTGATGATGACATGGTCTTGGATCAGGGTTTTATTTTTGAGAGTAGTGTGTTGTGTCACAAAGACACCATGGAACAAGGTTACTAATTATTTTCTCACCTTTTGGGTTATATGGGATCAGTCATCTAGGAACATCTAACAAAAAATGTCCCTTTCATTCTCACTTTGGTAATTTTTCTTGTGTGGACTCATCACGTTAGGAATGGACATATTTAATGGGATCCATAGTTTTGTGGGATTTCACCTATATCATACTATTTTTTTAATGATGAAAAAATTATATGGACCAACATATGTTTGACTAATCATTATCATCATTTGAGATATTTTTGTATGGGTAACCATTTTTATTTTTATTCAAAATAGAAACCAAAATTCCTAGATGTTTAGAAAATTAATCATTTTTATGATTTTAGAGTTCACATAATGGTCACTATTATGTTTTTTAATAAATTTATATCAATTATTCCTGATTTCTGGTTGTGGGTGATTATGGTTTCATAAATAATATTATTCATTAGGTTTACAATATTTTTCTCTAGATGAAACTCCCACTGATAAAATCATCCATAACTATATGCATACCTTCCTGAAAATGGGTTTTGGTCTAATAGGGTTTCAGAACCAATGAAACTTATTACCTCACATTTGTCTAGAGGATGGGTGTTCTGGAACATTAGAAACTTTTCAAGAAGAATTACTTTGTATTTTGGGACACACTTATAGATTTAATATAGGTTGAGGATATTGTTCCAAATCAGTGATTCAAGAATTGAAATACCTCTCTTAATGATTTTATTTAGACTATTTTTTTGATAGGAATAACTATGTTTTGCATTGGATGCCCACTATTCTCTTTGACATTTCAGATAATTTAGTTCATATATATGGTTGGGACATTTGGAGTTTAATTACTCTAGGAATTTTTTTAGATTTTTATATAGGATTTAACCTCTATGAGGTGTCAAATGTAACCTATGAGAATTGGAATTAATACCCACATTGTTCCTTTGACATATTTTTATGATCATGTGATAATACTATTCCATTTAGTTTAACATCTAGTGGAATGGAAAAAAATATATTACTTGTGTATTAAGGAATTCCATGTATCATGTTATGGTTGGAATCAACATCAATTTAGATCATGTTAGAGTCACCTATGTCCTAGGTGATATGAAATCATTGGACTTCAACATGGAATTTTCATATACGGCTACTGTGAATGTCCAAATCTGGTGTACAACACAAAATGTTAAATTGAGATGTAATAAAGTACAAATACCAATGAAAAGGACACGGTGTTATCATTATCTTAATTATATATGTATAATAATCGATAGTCTCTATGACCCCACGATTCATTTTTGGTGGAAGAAACCTGATTTAATGGATGATTGGAAACATCACACGAGATAATATTTATATAAAGTCTAAACAATAATGTTTCCCTCATAGTGTCATAATTATAATTCTCATGGAGAATATGTTTTCCAGATCAGGGCATAAAAAATAGTCTTACATATTATGTTTTTAATAGGAATCAGAGTCATTATAGTTATGTTAGTCCCTATGATAATTATAAGTTTGGGGTGCACCAATTCATGGCTAGGGATTACAAATTACCAGAATTTTTTTTAATCCTACTTCTAATCAATTGATGGGAATGAAAAAATGGTGTAATTGTGGGAGAATTAAATCATATGAGTACTGAATTCATGGGAAATGAAGGGACATGTAGTATGGTAAAAGTACATTGGACCTCATCTTTTATTAAAGAATCATACACATCCTACTAAATAGGGATATAAATACCTCATAGTTCACTTTCAATCTCAATATGTTGATCAAAGTGAATGAAAGATGAACCCATATTATAATTTTCACCTCATTGGTTTTTGTTTTAGAGAGATCAAGGTACATACACCAAGGTGAATTCCCATTGATACATTTTCTTAATAAGGTGTTTTCCTATCCTGTTTACAACAATAATAAGAGTCCTAAAATATTAGTTACCCCAAGCATGATTAGGAGTTTGATGGGTTATTATACTAAATGTTAATATTCTTATTCATTATTTTTATTCAATATGGGTACTTATACCTAGGTGGATTCATATTTTTCATTTAAATTCTCAATAATTTTAAAATAAAGTGATATTAATACCATGCATGGTCTATTAAATATACTTGGTGAGACCATGAGGGAATTTTTGAGATCTCTACATGAAAATGGTTTCATGAGTTCATAACCCAAACAAATTATGGCCACCCAACATATAATTGTTTTATTCAATGGAAAGATCATGTTCTAATGTCTCATGGAATATTTCCATGTTTAGTATCATAAAAAGTTGGTCATGAATTCCCAATATGTCCTGATGGGGTTTTGGAAATGCTTGTATTTTCATTTAGACATGTTTATGGTGTCAGTCTAACACGACATAAAAATAAAAGGGTTCATACTAGAAATGTGTTAGATCCCTACCATAATCTAAACTGATATGATCAGATAATCTCTTACTATCAACGATCTCAAATGAAATATCATATAATTATCAAAATGAGTATTCTGTTAAAACATATTTGGATGAAATCTGACATGTCATGGGATAGTAGCATGATAAAATGTCTTATCAAGAATTCCTCTCATGATCAAGGAAATTATTAAATAATGTATTTTCATGATCAAGAGGACATAAAAATGATGGATTCTCATGATCATAGAGGAAATTCACATAGGTTATCACATGATCAACCTTGCATGTTGAGGGCATGTTGCGTGATCTATGTGAGTTGTCTAATTTCAGCATCATGATTGATATGACACGTTCAAAGATGTATAAGGTAATTGTGATACCTGTGTGGAAACATGAAATCAAAATAGCATAATAGTAATAGGTGATGAGATCTTAGAAACATGTCATGGATTGCAGACATGTCTATTTATATGAGTATCATTCCCAAAGGGATCACATATCGACTACATGGTAAATAAATTTCGTTGGATGAGTGCACGGTTGTGGGCTCACGTTGGGGATGAATTTCTTGGGGATTAAATAGTGATATGTGTATTTTACATGGTATCATGTATATATTATAGATAAATAAATGTTGAAGGGTTACCCCATGACTATGGGGTGTACATCGATGGGGTATGTATGATGACAAACCATCTTCCTCTGATGGTACAATAAACTCAAGTCCAATGGTTTGATGCATCATGATATCGAGGGATCATTTCCGCATCATGATATAATTAACACATTTCACATCTACTAGTGATTGTTTTTAGAAACCAACATGGTAGTCTATAATTTATGAGATCCTTCAACTAGTGGTATAATAGTAGAATTTGGATACCAAGGGTTAAGCTTGTTGACTACACATGGAATAGAGGTTCACATCAGAGTTTCATGAGTTGATTACATAATAGAGGTAAAATGTTCATCATGATATCACATGAATTCTAATGGATCATGTGAGGAGTTCTACAAACAAATGTTAGTGCAGGGTAGTGGTGATGAATTAATGTGTGACGTGTTTCATGTTAGAGTGCTGAAAAAATTGAGGCATCATACAACCATGAGAGAAAATCATTTTAACATGGTGTCCCTTGATATTCTGTTCATCGTGTTCCTGGTTTCTGAGATAACATGAAAATTTCACATTGGGCTATACCTGTTGTTTTTACTCTCAATATCCCTTTATCACATATATCATTACATGATTTAGTTCAAATTCCAATATTATTTTTTTGTTTTTTGAATGGAATTAAGGGATATATTCTTGTAGTTCAAATATGATTCTAGCCACTTTAAATGATGAGAGTGTCATTCATTCTAGAAAAATAGAGTGGAGGTATTTCAATGGTAGACATCAGAAGAGTATTATATGGATTAACATGACATAATTATTTATTGTTGTTGAGTCTCCACCCGATCATCTCTAAGGTTGTTGTTTGATCATTGTATGTTTATGTGACATATCTAAAGAAAATTTCCATTATGATCACATAATGAATTTACACTCTTTGAATTATCTTATGGAATGATAATGGATGGACAATAGAAGGTATATCATTTTATAATAAATAAAAAAATTCCATTAACATGTTTTTTTATTTGATTGGTAGTTACATTCTTTTTCATGAGAAGCATTATTATTTTCACGTATAAATCATGAGTCTTCTATAGAGATCATACCATGATATATTGAATAATTTTATTCAGTCATACATTTCAGTATAAAATAATTTAAATGATAGTGTGGTTTCATGAGATATTTTTAAGAAATCTCCTAGGAGGTAGAAGGTTCAATTTTTCAATCTATTCGAACTCCTGATGGTTTGGTGGAAATTCACGGTATAAATCAATAAATAACCTTAAATTTTAATTATCCTCATCATTCCATGATTATACATTTAAAACTCCTATGATTATTGGTGGTTGTCTCAATTTGATCAAGTGACCGTTCTATATCATTTAATGTCATTATGAGATAGATTTATTGGATTCATGAAAAATAATATACATGCATGACTTTGAGAAATCAAGGAGGATTCGGTTGTCTATGAATTTATCATTGGGAAGGGGGGTGGCACGTCGATATTTGAGTTGTGGAGTCATGTTATTATTGGGTGTATCATTGTGATATAAAATCATGTATAGAGTTTGAAATGTAGGGGAGGTTGATGACAATGGTATATTAGGATTTTACGCCTTAGATAGACATGATCTTGAGGTCTCAATTTTGTCAGTATATTATTATAGAGGAATAGTATCATGATACTTCCAGGACCATGATTGGTTTATCAGACAATAACATCCTGGTTTAAAACTAATCAGGGATCCACTAGTTTCTAGTAGTTTTTATCGAATTTCTCTTTTGTATATTTTTGTTACTACCCTGGGTCAGCCCACTATCCCACTACAATTCCACCATAGAGATTGTAAATACTCATTTGTTTGTGTGCTTATCTAAATTTCCCTACCACTTGTTCTATCCATCCAAGATGGATTCATAAAAATTGTTGAGGAAACTGCAACATGATCATGGATAGAGAATAACCATATCTAGCTTTCCTTTGAATACATTTTTCTTGGTTGAGGCCCACATTAATTACTTATAACAAAAATCAGATTTAATGTGGTAAAACATAAATTAATGTAATGTGTTCCTTATAAAGATGAAATATCATGAAAATAAGCTAAACTTTATCAAGGGGACATACAAGAATTTGAAAATAAGGATTCCTCCTACTTATAGAATTTTTTTTGAGAAATAATTATGGGAATTAATAGTGACAAAACCATCAATTTGTGGAGGTGAGGGAAACAAATTTCATCTTCTCGTGAGGCTTATGTCGTATGCATGAGTGATGTTTTTATTTATTGATATTATATAAATAAGTGATATATTTAGTTGATCATAATATAATATAATTTATATTATATATATATATCATTCATATCCATATTTTATACCATGCGTAAAAGGAGGTGTTCAAAAATGAATTATATCATTTTGCATGGTTGTTAACCGTCTTACAAAAAAAATGGTTTAGAATATGATTAATTTTTTAAGGATATTGATTAATGTTATGAAATAAAATATAATAACATATCAGTATATGCAATATATTGATGATATTATATAAAAAGATTCCTAAATATTTTTTTATGTTTTATAATAATAAATAAAACCAATACGTCTAGTTGAACGTAATAACTCTTCTCTAGAAAAACTCTATTTCACTACACCATAAGCCCTCTATAAATCGTATTACCCCAAAAAAATAATAATTCTAGTAAATTGATATAGATGTTAGGAATGTATTTTGATAGTTATTATAAGAGCCAAAATTTTCTTGATATGTGGAGAGGATATTAGTGGGGGAGTCCTTTTATAGGTCATGGGGAGAACACATTTAGTGTTATTGAAAATATCTAATTATTATAGTGTTATATTTCTTGAAATTTTTCCCCTTAAAATTTTAATTTGTATCCCACGGAGTTAATTATATATACACATCAATCCAATAATACTTAATTATGATTTAGTCCATTTTATCAATTATAAATTTAGTTTAACATCAAATAAATAATATTTAACCTTAATAGAGATGAAATTTTATTAAGGTCTTTACATTTCATTATGAAAAATAGTTAAAAATATTCCATATTATTATTATTTTTAACAAAAATATCTAATCACTTTTACAAAATTCAATTCATATATGTGGTAGAACATAATTTTAAAAACCAACAAATTTTAAGGAAAAGAGGTTATCCATAAATAATTTCTTCTTAACAATATGCATTTTTAACACTAAATTTAATAATTAAGTTGATTATAGTGACCATTATTGAAATATTGATAATAAATGTGGTCTAAATTTTAATTGTATACATTAATGAAAACAAATTGTCCATTAATTTTTGAAATAAAAATACAGTTTTCAATAAAATAATTCTTTTATTTTATAACCATCCTATAAATAAAACCAATTAAAAATTATAAAAAATTCTTCCCAGTATTATTAAAATGTGTCTAATTTAAAAAATATATCCTTTATTAAAAATAGAATTGAAAAATTGAATAAATTATATATTTAAACATACCTATATAATTAATGTAAACTTCTGATGGCTATTTTTTCCTTTCGAGTGAAAATCTCCTAGTATTATAATATGAAATATAACTCTATAAAATATAATTTTTGATTACTAATGATACATCAAATGAGTTTAAATTCATATTCCATGGTTTTTCACAATCATAAATATCATTACACTATTTTTGTTTTTTATACTTGTCCATTTATCATCATAATTATAATGATCATATTCAAATATTATTTTTTATATAGTATATTATAGTTTATTTTAGATAAATGATGTGTATTTAATATTATATAAAAGGAAATTTTATTTTGATAAATACATTCAAAAATCAGGGGGTGTTTAATATATCAAAATTACCAAAACAATATAGACATGTATTTTTAATTATAAAGATATATGAATTTTTTATGATGAATTTTTTAATGGATAAATTATAATATCAAATTATATTATAATATCCTTTAATGATCATAGAGATAGATATGTTTTATTTTATAGTAATGATGATATTTTATATCATTCCCTATATATTTTATTACAATTTATCATTACATAAATATCATTATCTTGACACATTTCAATTGAAATATTTTTAAACTATAAAAATGTATTATTAAAATGAAAATGGGGTCAATATATATAAGGATGGTATAATGATAAATAAAAAAACAATTTCAGGTATAAATCATAAAAACTATAAAAATAATACATTATTGACGATTATATATGTTATATTTCTGAAGATGTTGAGATTACATTGTTAAATTTTATTTTGTTATGTCATGGTATATATAGAAGATAAAAGGATTGTATATAATGTAAAAATATATTAAATAATATTAATATTTAGATAGAAAAATATTATGTCAATAATATATGGTTTAATTTATATTATTTTGAAAATGAGTATGACAAACTATGATTTTTTCTAATGAAAAAATATTATAAATTCAATAGAAATGTTTATCTTGATGGGAAAATATAATAATATAAAAACATGGGAAAATTGAAATTTATTATATCAATTGGATGATACAGAATAAAATAGATGTTATATTGATGTATATTTATTAGTTGATTATGATATATTTTTTATGACACGAACAATCCCACATGTATCCCACCTAGTCTGCAGGTAAGCCATGTGTTCCCCCCAAATACCACGTCCAAAAAGATAGGGTATATAAGTTAGAACTAATAAGGTATTACATAAAAGTAGAGGAATATTCCTATATTATTATTCAATAAAAATGACTCATTAATAAACAACAAAATCCAACAATATGCATTGAATGATATATAAAAACATGAAAATATAGAATAAGGTTATGAGGTATAAATTTCACATAAAATTATATAGCTGAATAAAAAATAATGGAAATATATATATAAATAAGACAATAATTATTTTTTTAAATCATAAACTAGAAACATGTGTACCCCACATCTAGAAAGGTTCATCGAGATTAGACAACATCTATGAAAAAACATGCCATAAACCATTGTCAACAATAATGGGGTAAATCCAACAAATCATCTAAATCCAAATACATCTATTAAATTAATAAAATTTGAATCATTTTCTAAAACAAACTAAATATAGGATAAAATCCTATTTATGTGTGCGGATACTCATAAATTGTTTCATTCCCTCAAAACACAAATCAAATTTGAATAAATTTGATACAACAAATATAAAACCAATTAATTAATTAAGAAAGCCTGAAGGACGAATATATTACCTCATGTTAATATATCCCTGTGAAATATATCAAACAAATTATGAGATCTAATAATTTTTGGAATAATTAATTTTAGTGATATTATTGTTACTATGTGGAAGAAGGTGAACTGTTTGGAATTGTTATCGTGGAAAATATTTAGTGTGTTGTATTTTATTTTCAACACATATGTCAAATTCCAATATAAATGAAAAATTGTAAAGTGAATTCTCTTGGTTGTTTATAAGATAATTTAATATGTTTGAATATTATAGGTAATTAATTCAATAAATTCAGGAATTTTTATGTGTTTTCAAATTTGGAAATGAAATTGAGGGTGTGTCTATGTCACTATAAGAAGAACATTTTATTTATTTAAAAAAAATTATAACTTTGGAAGAGGAATTGAAATCATATGAACCATTCAAAATTGTGTATTGAAAAATGCTAGATAACTATATGAGCCCATTGAAACTTTTTTATGTGTAATTTCACACAATGTTTTAGCTATAGAAATTCATATTCATGTTGTGAAACAAAATATGATTCATCATTAGTATCCTATGTTTTATGAATAAAAATACAAGATTAATATTAATATAGAGGGTACTATATAATATTCTAAATTACACCAATCATATAAATATAATATATCAATAGATAAATTAATGTTAATTTTATATATGTCTTAAATTGTAAATTGATATATAATTTAGGTATGAAGTGTTAAAGACTATTATGGTTGAATCATCCAGGGAAATATAAATGAAAAAAATATAAACATCTAAATTATAAAAAAATAAGTGAATACATTAAATCTTTTGATCAATGTAATAGAGAAGTGTTATGTATATTTAATTTAAAAAATATTTTATATAAAAATTATTCAGGTAGATTTAGTGGGAAAAAATGTGAAAAAAGAGAAAAATAAAGGTGTCAATATATATTTATAGAAGAACTGATAATCTAAAACATTTTATACAAATAGTATCTATGATATAGGAAATAGTATTTTTCGATATGAAGAAATAATAACTCATTCTTGTGAATAAAAAAGAAAAGGAAGAAGAAAATATTATTCACGATATATATAGCGAACACAAAAAAGTATAGAAACATCATGAATAATGTGAAAATTGGAAGAATATATCTTTAATTATTGAAAACAATTCATCATAGACATTAATTTTGATGTTTATGAACATTTAAGAGATAATATATCAATGACATATCATATAAAAACCCTTCATATTATATAAAAATAGTTGATACTAGAGCACAATGCAATATCTAGTAGCACATGATCATACTAAAGATTATATCTTCATGATTATTACAAAACACTATAAATATATTATCCCATACTTTCTGTGTGAATTTTTATTTAATAGTTATGTAAAGTCACACTAATATATAGAAAAAGATGTTCAAAAAGGATGGATGTAAAATACTGATAAATAAAGAATACCCACATAATAGTGATGTCATTTATTCTTTGGAAATACATTTGTATGCAATGAAAATCAAGATCCAATTATTGAAAAAGTATGATTTGGAGGCTATATATAACTTTTTTCTCTCATATTGTTGATCGAGTCACTGAATTTCTTGCCATAGACAATGTATAATTACAATTCAGTGGAAAACATAGGGATATAAGTGTTTGATGTTATGAATTATCACAATGTAATTTTTTGAATGTTACTATATCATTGATTAATAATACTATATATATTTGTAGACTAAAAGTAATGGATTCACTCCTTGGGATAATTGTGAAATATTTTGACCAAATGATGGAAATAATTTTAAAAATGATGGACATTATTATTATAAAATTCTATCTTCCAAATCACAGAATTGTTTTTCAATATATAATGGAATAAATATAGAAATGTAATGTAGTACCATCTTTCTGTTGTTATTAAATAAATATGAATTAAATTTATGAAAATTTTATTATTTATAGATTAATATATGAGTTTTTTATGTATGTTGATAAAATAATATATATATAGTCATTATAAGTGATAATTATGTAGTTATGACAACAAGAATATTTGGTGAAAATTAATATGATACTAATATAGTTGAGTGTATAATAATAATTTTTTCCAATATATTTGATTCAAAATACTACTTTCATATATATAGGGAAAATAGAACAATTCCACTACAGTACATAACATGTATTATCATACCCTATAATAATTTAAAATCTATTTTTATTCTATGAATGAAATGGAATATTTATAGTAATAGTTTGGTGACCATACTCTGATAAGGCATATGATTCCATGTTCTGGTTAGTAATGTAATTGATTTTATAATTATATTAAATATATTAAATTTCCACACAAATACATTTTGATGAAATAGTTTAATATCTCAGAAACTGGAACATTGATTGGAAATATGAGTCTTCAATTGGATTTATAGATTGTGTTTTAACATATTAAATACACTACCTTATATCACATCGGTTGTTTAGGATGAGCATAGTCCCAATATAATATTAAATAAATAATGTAAGATATTTATCTAATTATGAATTGGAATGAACTTATTATATGTCTTTAAATAGGATATTATCATAAGGTTTTGGGGTTAGTCAGATAACTATTGAGATTTTGGAGATATCATTGGTGGATTCTTCTAAGATGATAAACAACTTGATTATGGATCAATGATTTATGTGTAAAAAAACATGAGAATCTCACAAATGGAAATAATGCAGAATTATTCATTACTAGTGATTTATCCTAATTGATTTATGACACTTGTTTTATGTGGATTTATATTTTCTTCATTATTCCTATGAATAATTTGAATCAATCAACTAATGAATTGATTCACAAATTGAGAATATTTATTGTGTGGGTCAGATTTTTCTATGATTGGGGAATTCTTTTGTTGAATATATTTTATTCCATATTTTATTGTTATAATAGAAATGAATCAAGGCCAACATGAATATTGGATAAGTTATCTCCCATTTTTTTACTGTGAATATCTTCCCACATTCCTTTCCTCGTCATCAGGGAATATTCCAGTGGACCATGGTTCAATGAATTCACTATATTTTATTTTTTATTAAATACTCCTTGGAATAAAAAAACTATATCATGGTTAAGGATAAAATTGAGTATGATTTTGTGGGGAATGTAAACAATCAATTTCGAATAGAGTGGAGTTTATCATGTGGTTATTAATTTGTTCCTATTAGGAGATGTGACCGATGGTTTTCCCCTATGAATCAGATGGCCATATTGTGGTGAGTAGTGATGGTGATGTTCAAAAAGACTATAATCATTATATATGACATGATTCTCTACTAGGGTGAAGGATGGAGGAGTATAAAATGACATATGAAACAACACTATGAGTTTTGGAAAATTATGACTTACACTATATATAATCTATTATCAAAAATTATGTGGGAACCTCTATGTGATTAAAGGGTGGCCACAAAGAATATAACTGTTGTATTGAATGTGAAGTACATCAAACTATGTGTGAACCAAAATGTAGAGTCAACATTTCCTCTAGGATAACATGCCTACGAACCCCACCAGGCACATGGTTATGCTTACAACTGGGTGAAATGTACATGGTCATAGTTATGTACTCGAACATAGTCATAGACACTGACCATGATACAGAGGGAGACCCAGTGATGAGGATTCATGCAACATTATTTTCTAAATATATCATGGATCCATGTGTCCCCTAATCATGGAAACAATATATTAAATAGAGATCCAAAGAATCAATACCCTAGGGTTTATAATATAATCATGTCCTATGAATATGATTGTCCTCCCATCAAAGGAACCTCAGCCTGAGGTAATGTTATTGAAATCCCTCTTCGATGCCTTGACAGATATACTCTATCATCACCATTTCACTTAGGTGGGGTTTTTGGAATCATTATGTCTAATTCTAATTAGGTTATAACCCCATATATAGATAGTTAATCTATATTACGTTGTTTTATTTACCCATGACTTTGGGTGTGATCCCTATCTATATGTCGATATATTCATACTTATAGTTTCTATGTAATGACCCCAGATTTTTTCATTGGAAATTACCTTATTATAAGAATGTCATATAGTATAAACCACATAAAACCACAATGATAACCCAATTACAACTTTATAAAAGATAAATTAATGAAATAATAACAATTTTTAGAACATAAGGAACATATAACAATGAAATAGTAACATGACCTTAAGAATAGTAATATTCCCTTGTTGAATACTACACAATCTAGATGATTAATATACTCAACCATGAAATTATAAATAAAATTCAGTCTTCTTAAAAATTATAATGTTATATAATTATATCATTTTATATGTAATTAAATGTCTGATAATTTTTTAATATATTTTTGTATTTATTGAGTCATTAAAATTTAACTACAATTTTATTACTAATTATATAATTTTAAAGGAAATGTATATTAATGAAATTTATTCATAAATTAATATATTTTTCTTATTATATTAAAATAATACTACGAGACATTCTATAACTAATCAATGTCTTATAAAATCAGTTATAATTTTAAAAATGATATTTTCAATGAAAAGAATATATTTCATTAAAAAAATTTATTATATATATAAAATTATTTTCATAAAATGTCATTAAATTTTAAATTCTACAAATTAATAAAATAACTGGGATGATTTTTTTGGATTTTTCATAAAAATGTGAATTTTATGTGAATAGTAAAATACAATAATTTACTATAAAAGATAAATACAAGATTTATGGAGTAATATTTGACATATGGACTATGTAAGAATAAATTTATGAGTATACATAATTATTTAAATATATTTATTTATAATTATCAATATATTTAAATTTTTGTCTGTAACAACCATGGTAAATAAAGAATATAACATTTTCATTTTTATTAATTTTTTTTTATAAAATATTAATATTTCATTAAATGGCATGCTATGTTTGCTGGAATTCCCAATACGCAACAATGAGTTTTTTTGAAATCTTATGTTGCACACTAATAATAAAATAATATTATTTTAAATGGTAGTTAACACCTATCTATTGTAATGGCGGGAATGAATATATCTAACTACAAAATTATTATATATGTTTGTTACATATTTTTACATTTATCCAATAAATGTTAGAGGCTTAAAATGAGAATGAATCTAATATTAAGCTTAAATATACTAATATTCTCTAAAAGGACGAATAACCACCTTTTGATGGAGAACCCTTTTTAAATAAACTTTTTGAAAAGTTTATATGTTATATTTTACAAAATAAAATCCTTTTTACAATTGGGACATCACAATTTATTTTGTGTAATTTTTTGTTTTTTTTCCGATAAAGTTCATTTTTTTATGAATAGTGAAAAATGCTCTATTTTATTTCAAAACCTCCTTTTAATAAGATTTACTTATATTGTTAGATTATATTTTTAATTGGTTTTAAATTTTATTTATAATATAGTTTTACCATTTAATTCAATGGTTGTAATTGGAATTAATTTCACTTTGAAATTGGACATAAACAAGTGTCAATTTTTTGAAAGATATTGTTTTATAAAAACACGCTATTTGTTTTGACGGTGATAATTAATTATAAAATTAATTAATGCAAATTTTATGTATTTAATTTGGTAAAATGGACATAATTTTATAATTTGGAATATCAAATTTACTTGGGATAATTTTTTTTTATTTTTTTGACAAATGTTCATTTTTAATGAATAGAGAAAAATACTGCCTTTTTCATCAAAACTGCTTGTTCATATAATTTAATTATATAGTTACATTGTCTTTTTAATTTTATTTAAATATTAATTGAATTATTGTTTTAACACTTAATGCAATTTTTTTCATTGGAAGTAATTTCACTTTTCAATTGGATGTAAAAATAAGTCAAACTTTTGATAAATTTTACTTCTTAAAAAACCCATCTTTGGTTTTGACAACATGAATTATTTTAAAATTAATTACTGCAATTTCTGTTTTTAGAATTTGGTAAAATTGTTTCAATATTTTTAATTATAAGATCCAAATTATGTAATTAAGGGTCTTTTGTTTTTAAACATTATGAATAGTAACAACGACAATTATCTTTAATTGTCATGATTAATTAGAAATCAGTTAGTTAAGGGTAATAAAATAATATCATAATAACAATCATTGAACCCAACATGTGTCCAAATTATTTTATTTTGTGTCATCGGTGACCATTGGATGCCTTGTTCCAACTTAGGGACCACATGGAATTACTTTTGTGCGATAGAGATCTTTCATCATATTGTTTTTAAAGAAAGGATGATATAAACAAAGTATGTAACACCTAAGTAAAACAATTTTAATTTTAATTAAATTAATTATATATTAGACTATAAATAGTAATTGTAAATATAAAAAGATATCATACATGATGGTATTTTATTATAATTTTTAAACCTTATTTAAATAAATTTATTTATGACAGCATGATGATGCAGTGATTACCTCATTAATGAACGATTTATATAAAATGAAACGTTGAGGTAAAATCTAAGACATACACTTGAATAAAACCAATTGGATTGTTGGATTTAGATCCCTTATCACCTTATCATAAAAATATATTACTATGGGACCTTTAAAATCCAAAAATCATTTTATAATAATGTAACATTTCAAGACATTCCAAAAGTTACCCTCCTCCGTCTTATAAAAGGCCCCCACCTCTACCCCATTACCCAGACCTCTCAAGACCTTGGATCATCCAATATCTGCTCATATTATCTCTTCACATCCATCTATTACTTTTATTATCCTTACATTTTACATAAGTATTTCCAAGGAATCCTTTGGATCAAATCAAAAAAGAGTTACCTGATTTAGAGGTAATGACTTCTCTCGAGATTCTTTCTTTTATTTTCCTTTATCACTCACCTCTATAGTCTTATTATTTTATCCCATAATAACACCAGTATCCTCAATATACTATGATTTTTTTATGAAAATTATTCTATCTACACTTACACCCACCTCTGTATAATGGTTAAAGAACATACTATTTCTGTGGGTGGCGAATTACTGCCTCATGAAACGATGATTGTTCAATAATCTATTAACACCTCTCATAGTGTCCATTATGATGAAGGTATATTTATATATGATATATATTATATTTATTTCCTATCTATTCTTCTGTATTTAATATTTAATACATACCATTATGCTTTGCATGTTGTGCAAATGCGATAATTTCATATCGGGAAGTGTTGACAACCGCCCACTCATGTGATGTGACTCGAACATTACATACATGGAACGTATAAATAATGGAATAAATGAACTTATGTGGCCTATATAACATATATATTTTACAGGAATTATATTATATCTATGTCTCATTTAGTTTTAATGTCCATTAATATGAAAAAATGAAAGTAGCCTTCATGCATACGTCTGACCTACCATCTCCATGAACGGTACATTTCAATTATTATCTCCAATAATTATGTAATACTATTAAATACATATATACTGGATATATATGATATTTAAATCATAAACTTCATTCTGGAGATTATGTACTTATAACTACATTGGAAATTCTTTTCAAACAAGTTCATTTTTGACTCATATACCGAACATCGACAAAACGTATGATATGCACTCACATAATTAACTCATATTATAACATGATAAAATGTGATATTTATTAAATAATAAACTATAATTTATGTCCTTGAGCAATTATAAGTTGACAAAAGTTTATTATTCTTTAATATAATGAACGAACGAGAACAAGTCCGACTTGAGAAAGGGATTTCTTATCTCACTTTTAATTTCATGAGATTTCCATTGTTCGCCACTTATTTGTCGCATGTGGTGTATTGTGTACTTACATTACATATATATTATCATTATTCTATTTATATTCATGTTATTATGTTATTAATTTTGTTTTTATTATATTTTGGTCATACGACTTTATTGTTAACAATGAGGTTAAGGGTTTTTATCTTACTTTTTATTCCCATGAGATTCACGCTACATTTTCCACTATTTCTTATTGTGTGTTGTATGTACTGCCCATTATTTTATTAATTGTGTAATATACATTAATTTATGGGTATTTACATCTTCATTGTATGATCCTTATTTCATGGGGTGTATGTTTCGAATGTTACCTAAATAGGTAAGAGGACCTTTCACCCTCCTCTTTTTAAAAGTATACTTTTTTATGTCTTTTAATTTACGTATTCTTATGTTGGGATATATTCTTATATATATTAATTTCTACAAATTTTATGTCAAATTTATTAGATACCATTTTTATCTCTCATCAACTCATTTTTGTTATTTTAATGTGACGTCATTAGGCTGTCAAATTTCGGTAAGGGAACTTCATAACCCAATTTCAATTCTTTGGGATAAACCTCTGCTCCTTGATTATGGCGTGCTATGAATTTATTTTGATGAACATTGATTATTTTACACTTAATATCCACTTATATTGGGTGTATTTATATTTCTCACACATAATTATGTAATTGATATATCCTTAATCTAAGGATACCATCTCTGTATGGGACTTCTACTCAATCTACTTTCATTAAAGCATCTTTCGATGTCAACATGACATTATTTTATACGGTGCATAAAAAATTTTGACTTTTCATTTCATTCAAAGGGAATCTTTTCTCAAGGAATTATTTTACTAAACGACAAAACGTAATGTTTTTTAACGTTAGTGGTGTCAATGACCTTTTCCACTGTCGCGAGTATTATTTGAAATATGGCTTCCTTAACATGTAGTAATGTTTTCAAAAGAAAAAGTAATACCATATCCCCTTTTTTACATATTTTGGTATTGATAATGGTTTTTAGAATGGATTTATTATTTAAATATCATAAAATTTTATATTTTTATTTCAATATGGGAATGTTATCTTTCCATTATACTTAGGTTATGTGTTATGATTATGTTATGGTTCTTGGCCATTGGTTCGTATACAGGTGGTTGCGTGATAATCCTAGGGCGGCTGAGCCTAGGATAGCTCTCCAATGCATTGGGTAACAAGACAGAGGTAAACGTTAATGTTTTTTCTAAGATATTTAGGTAATATAATGTGATAAGTATTCCAAATGTGACTCCCTTTATAGTCGTGATAGATACAATATAAGTATGTTATGTACGCATTAAGTTTTGATTATGATTTGTGATTACTATGTGTTATTCATAAATTTGATATTTTCATGAGATATGCTAAATAGCTTATGTTATGTTTGTATTGATGAACTAATGTTCTCTTTCATTGTTTTTTAACCCTTACTAGGATTTTTATGATCATCCCATGTTTTTGAAATGTTTCCCAAAATACATAAAGATGAATAGGGTCATGGATTGGATCATGGAAAGACATACTGTCTAAAAAATGGAATTATACATATTCATTTTTAAGAGTTTTTATTTTATGAAAAAAATGGAAACTAATTAGAATTTCCTACTTTGTAATATTTTGAGATGTAATAGTTTTATCATAATTCTCTAAAAATCTAAACCCGAATAGATCCTCATTGAGAATTATTAATTTTATTCAAGAATATGTAATGTTTTAAGTCCAGGTCCTTATAGTTGGTATCAAAGGTCCGTTTAGATAACTTTTGAGGTTAGGGTATTATTTGAGCATAAGTTACATTACCATAATAGTTAAGATTTCATAAAGAGTCATAGATTATTAGATAACGTGAATGAGTTTAAGATAACATGAATAATTATATATTTTTATTGAATGACGATTTTACGGATATACTCACACTGAACTTTTTGGTTTTAGTGAATGGATGGATTTATCAGGAACCAAAGTAATAGTTGATTTGAAGAAAACTGAGAAGATTTTCTAAATGAGAAACTGAATGATTTGGGAGCTGCAATGGGAAATCTTGTGGTTATTCTCAAACATCTATCTAGATTCATGATTGAACTCCAAAACCATAGTGATTTTTATAAGACATCATATATGCGAGAAACAAATCCCTAAGGAAGTTTAGGTAATAGTAATAACTGTAAGTATGTTCAAAAACATATGTGTCAAAGATGTGGAAAGAAACACATAGGAAAATGTTTCAAAGGGACATAAAGATGATATAGATGTGGAAATGGAGGTCATAAAGCAATAACCTTCCATGAAAAAATGAAGCATCAAGTTGACCTTAAGAAAGGGAAAGAAGTTATTTCTGAAGGATCAATTGATTGTATTAAATGTGGTGTGCATGGTCATTAAGAAAACACATGTCTTACAAAGAATTTTCAGGAATGAGATCACTAGGATTGTACAAATATTCATTTACCAATACCTAATACCATTCCAATTGATGATGAAGAAACTGACAATGACCAATGAAAGGTATGCATTATTTCTTAACAAATGTTTTCCTATTATTGAAATCATAGGATATGATTCATGATTTTGTTTGTAGAAAAGAATTATTTTAGAATAAGTTGTAAAGGAATGGTTAATAGATCATGAATAATTCTGAATGAGTAAGATGTCAACATAAAAGGGATTCAAGAGTTATAGTATATTTTAGGATGTTGAAATTCTTAAAAGTATTAAGGCTCTTCTGATTATGGGATTACATTAGAAGACTTTTTATAGTATGTGTTACCCTGATTTTTGATATATGAATATTTTATTCAAGGAATAATTATATTTTCTTTTTTGGATATAGTTATAAATAACCATTTGGGTTTATATGATCCTTCAATTAGATGAAATTACCGGTTAATACATTTTGGGATGAAAAGAGAACGTTATTAGTTACTCATTGTGGTTAAAATATGTTTTGGTTATTTTTAATGAATTTATCTCTCTTTAGGAAAGATATAAAATTATATAGTGTTTTAAAAGGGAAAACATGCAGACTGTGTGACAAACCATCACATCAGAACAAACTATAGGAATCGAACCCACAACCAATGTACGGTTGAGATTTATCACCTACCACTGGATACCATGATGTCCTTAGTTAATATGAATAATTATTTTTAGTTAGATGATCTTATGATCTGGAATTAGTTGATATTGGGTTATCTATATAAATGATTAACCTATCCTGGAGGATATGTGATAAGTTAATTACTTTTTTAAATGATACTTTAAGAGTATCTGATGTTATTTGAAGATAAATGTTAAGATTTTCTATTGGAAGACTATTTGATTAAATACATCAGAGATTTTGGTTTCAATCATAGTTTGGATTAACTTTAATAATTATATATATGGATTTTTATTGATTTTTCACTGATTAACATTGGGTATTGTTTGAAAATTTTTTCAGATTAGGAGTAGTTCTTCTTTTTGTAAAGGATTAACCTTTTTGGAATTATCTGATCTTGTACTAACTATTTTGGTTTTTGATAAGGTCTAAAGACTTGGTAAATATATTGTCAATCTTTTGGGGGGGCTAGGTGATTCTCATGACGTTTATCATAGCTCTCTTAATGTGAAAAAGTTGTCCTAAATACTTATCTTTTGTAGAAAATATGAGTTTGTGTAAGAAATATAGTAAGAGACTAAAGTCTACATGACAGGTAATTATGTTTCCTTATGTTTTAGATAATTTCATTAATAAATTCCTCAATTAAAAGTAACTTAAAACAAAAATGTTGTCTATTAACGTTTCCTACTGGGGAATCAAATACAGTTTATCCCATCACAAGTTTGTGATTTTCTGGTTTTTAACTTTCTCCTAGACATATTTTCTATCAATATCCATCAGAACATAACCCATTGTTTTCTCATACATATCCATGTTTTTCTACATGTAATCCTAGTATGGGTTAACTCATGTGACCTTTTTAATTCTCTTTCGTTCTTTTATAGTGATACTTTTACTGACTCTTTTTCCGATGAGGGGATTTCAATGATGTTTCTGAGCCTAATTTTAAAATTGTGAGGACATATTTCCTAAAAGGGGGGATGTATGTAACATACCAGGTAAATAAAGAATATGACACTTTAATATTTATTAATATTTTTGAAGAAAATATTAATATTTCTTTAAAAGGGACTCTATGTTCGATGGCGTACCCAATAGGCAAAAACGAGTTTCTTTGAAATCTTACGTCGCACAAAATAATATAATTTTATTAATTTTAATGGTAATTAACGCCTAGAAATTTTAATTTTGGGAATGAAAATAACTAACTATTAAATGATTATTTGTGTTCTTTAAATATATTTACATTTATCCAATAAATGTTAGAGGCTGAAAATGCAAATGAATCCAATTTTAAGCATAAATATTCTAATATACTTTAAAAGGTCGAGTAACCACCTTTTGATGGTGATCCCTTTTTAAATACACTTTTAGACAAACTAAAATGTGATATTTGACAATATAAAATCCTTCTTTATAATCGGGACATCAAAATTTACATTGTGAAAATTTTTGTTATTTTGCCGATAAAGTTCATTTTTTTATGAATAGTGAAAAATGCTGTATTATAATTCAAAACCACCTTTTAATATAATTCATTTATATGGTTATATTATATTCCTAATTGCTTTTAAAGTGTAATTAGAATTTATTTTTACAATTTAATTCAAATGTGGCCATTGGAATTAATTTCACTTTGAAATTGTATATAAACAAGTGTCAATCTGTTGATAGATATAGTTTCTTAAAAACACGCTATTTTTTAATAGCGGGAATTCATTATAAAATTAATTAATGAAACATCTATGTTATGAATTTGGTAAAATGTAAATAATTGTTTAATTTGAAATATCAAATTTACTTTGGATAAATTTTTGGTATTTTTCTAACAAATGTTAATTCTTAATGAATAGTGAAAGGACAACATTTTACATCAAAACTACTTTTTCATCAAATTTAATAATATATTTAGATTTTCCTTTTAATTACTTTTAAAGTGTAATTTAATTATGTTTTTATCACTTAATTCAATTCTGTTAATTGAAATTAATTTCACTTTTCAATTGGATGTAAAAAGAAGTCAATCTTTTGATAAATTTTACTTCTTACAAAACCCGTCTTTGGTTTTGATAATGAGAATTATTTTTCAATTAATTAATGAATTTTTTTTTGTAATTTTGTAAAATGGAATCCATATTTTTAATAAGATGGTCCAAATTATTTAAGTAAAGCTATTTTGTTTTTGGACATTATGAATAGTAACGATGTCAATTATCATTAATTATCATGATTAATTAGTAATCAGGTAGTTAAGTGTAATAAAATAGTATCATAATAATATAAAATGACACGAAAATGTGTCTAAATCCACTTTTTTGTGTCCCGGTCGACCATGGTATGCCTTGTTCCAACTTAGGGACCCCATGGAATCACTTTTGTGTGATAGTGACCTTTTTTCATATTATTTTTATAGAATAGAAAATATAACCCAACTATGTAACAAATAAGTAAAACAATTTTAATTTTGTATAAATAAATCACCTATTATACTATAAATTGTAATTTTAAGTTAATAATATTTCCTACATCATGGTATATTTTTCATAATTTTTAGACTTTTAATAAATAATTTTATTTATTACACCATGATGATGCAGAGATTACCTCATTAATGAACGATTTAAATAAAATGAATAGATAAGGTACAATATAGTACTTAAAATTTTCTAAAAGCTGTTGTATGGGTGGATTTATAACCCTTATCTAATTATCCTAAAAATATATCATTGTGGGTCATTTAAAATCCGAAAATCATATTATAATAAAGTAACATTTTGAGACATTCCAAAAGTGACCCTCCTCCCTCTTCTAAAAGGCCCCCTCCTCTACCCGCTTACCCACACCACTAAAGACCTTGGCTCATCCAAACTATGCTCTTATTATCTCTACACATACCTATCTTACTCCTCAAATTATCACTTTGTGAAGAAGTCTTTTAAAGGAAGCCTTTGCCTCAAATCAAAAAAGAGTTACCCGATTTAGAGGTAATGTCTTCTCTCGAGTTTCATTCTATTATATTCATTATTCAGTCACCAATATATTCTTATTATTTTATACCATAAAAGATATTTTCCTAAATATACTAGGATGTTCTTATGAAAATTATTCTACCTAAACATACACACACCTCCGTCTAATGGTTAAAGAACTTTCTGTTTCTGTGGGTGGTGAATTATTGCCTCACGAAACGATGATTGTTTAATCTTATTTTCAACACCTCTCATTGTGGCCATTATGATGGAACAATATTTATATATGATATATATTATATTTATTTCCTTTATTTTCTTCTGTATTTTATATTTAAAACATAAATTTATGCTTTTCATGTTGTGCAAATGCGATAATTTCATATGAGAAAGTGTGGACAACCGCCCCCTCAAATGATGTGACTTGTTCATTCCATACATGGAAAATATAAAAAATGGAATAAATAAAATTATGTGACCTATATAACATATATATTATACCGTAATTATAATATATCTATGTATCATTTATTTTTAAAGTCCATTAATATGACCAACAATGAAAGTAGTGTTCGTGCATACGTACGACCTACCATCTCCCTGAAGGGTACATTTAATTTATTATCTCCAAACATTATGTAATATTATTAAATACATATATACTGGATATATGTCATATTGAAATCATGAACACCATTCTGGAGATGATTTACTTATAACTACAAGGGCAATTATTTTCAAACAAGTTCATTTTTGACTAATGTACCGAACAACGACAAAACGCATGATATGAACTCATGTAATTAACTAAATTTTATAACATGATGAAATGTAATATGTATTTAATAATAAAAATTATAGGAATTACTTAAGTAATTATAATTTTACCTATTTTTTTAGGAATATAAAAAATGAACGAGAACAAGTACGACTTGAGGTAAGGGATTTCTAATCTCACTTTTAATTCCGTGAGATTTGAAAATTTCGCCACTTATTTGTTGCATGTGGTGTATTTTGTACTGACATTTCATATATATTATCATGATTATATATATATTAATGGTATTATGTGATTAATTTTGTGTCTATTATCTTTTGGTCATATGGCTCGATTGATTACAAGGAGGTAAGGGGTTTTTATCTCACTTTTTATTCCTGTGAGATTCATGCTACATTTTCCACTATTTCCGTTTGCGTGGTGTATATACTGACCATGGTTTTATTATTTGAGTAATATAAATTAATTTATGGGTATTTACATCTCCATTGTATGATCAATCTTTCATCGGTTGTACATTTTGAATGTTACCCAAATCAGTTAGGGAACCTTTCACCCTCCTCTTTTTAGAAGACTTATTTTTGTTAGGTCATTTAATTTACATATTCTTATGTCGGGATATGTTATCATATATCCTTATTGGTGTAAATATTATGTCCAAGTGAAAATATACCTTTTCTTTATCTAATCGACTCATTTTCTGAATTTTAATGTGACGCCGTTAGGCTGCCAAGTTTCTGAAAGGGAACTTCTTAACCCAATTTCAATTCTTTGGGTTAAACCTCTACTCCATGATTATGTCGTGCTATGAATATATGTTGATGACCTATGATTGTTTTATACTTAATATCCACATATATTGGGTGTACTTAAATTTTTCACACATAATTATGTAATTAATTTATCCTTAAACTATGGATACCATCTCTGTACGAGACTTCGTCTAAAAATCATTTCATTGAGGAATCTTTTGATTTCTATATGAAATTATTTTATACAGTGCATAAAACCCTTTTGAATTATAATTTAATTCAAAGGGAATATTTTCTCTACTAAGGGTTTTACTAAATGGATAAAATGAATTTTTCTTTTTCAATTTTTGCAGTGACAACTATAACACCCCAATCTTCCATGATATGCTTCTCTTTCAATAATGTAATATCTTGCATTGTATGCAAGTTCGAGGTTCTATCACACCAAGACCAATCAAATTAGCCATTGAGAAGAGTAATACCATCTTTTTTAAATTATATATATTTTATATTTCATAATGGACTTCATTTTTGGATTCAAAATATCAAAATTATCCTATGTTGAATTTTTGGTATTTTTCTGAGAACTTCCAATTTTTGAGGAATAGTGAAAAATACATAAAAATAACATTTTAATAAAAACAATTTATAGTGATAAATTATACTATTGAGTGGTTTAAAGTATAATTAGAATATAATTTTACGAATTTATCCAATGGTGGTCATTAGAATTAATTTCACCTTGAAATTAGACATAAACAACTGTGAATCTTTTGATTGATATTGTTTCTTAAAAACACGCTATTTGTTATAACAGCTGGATTTAAATATAAAAAAAATTAATGAAACTTTTATGTTTTGAATTTGGTAAAATGGATATCATTTTAGAATTTGGAATATCAAATATATCTTAGAGTGAAGTTTTGGTATTTTTATGAAAAAATTCGATTTTTGATGAATAGTGAAACCACTAAGTGGAAGTTAAAAAACAGATTTTTCGTTTAAATGAAATTTTACCACCTCTGTGATTTAAATTTCAAACATAAGACAGGCATAATTTTCATTAGGATGTAAATTGTGGTTCAAAGGGATGGAAATAATTTTTGGTGAATAGTAACTTTTAAGTTCTATTACTCGCGATTATAGGTAATTAGTGTAATTTAAGGTAAATATAATGTTATAATAATATGAAATTACCTTTACACTTGTCCTCCCCTTATTGAATGACTCATGGAAGACCATGAAAATCCATGGGTCAACATGGGAACCCCATGGAGCCACTTGGGTAAGAAAATGACATTAATAACTTTTTATTTAAAGTAAAAATAAAATTGTCACAAGTATGTGTTGTTTTAATAAAACAATTATTACACGGGTTTGCGTAAGTTAAAATTTAAACTATAAATATTAATTGGAATGATAAAATTTTTTACTACATCATGATATTTTTTTCATAATTTTTAGACAATAAATAAATTAAATTTTTTATGACACCATGATGATGCAGTGATTACCTCATTAATTAACGATTTAAGTAAAATAATAATATAATGTAAAATCTTAGACATACAGTAGTAAAAAACATATTGTATGAGTATATTTAAACCCTTATCACCTTATCCTCAAAATATCTAATTTTGGGACCTTTAAAATCCGAAACTAATTATATAATAATGTACCATTTCATGACTTTCTAAGAGTGCCCCTCCTCTCCTCCAATAAAAGGCCCCCACATCTTCCACCTTATTCACACCATCAAAGCCATTTTTATCGGCCAAACACTGCCCAAATATTCTCTCAACATCCCTCTATTACTCCTATAAGCCTCACATTGTGCAGAAGTCTTCCCAAGGAAGCATATGGCTCAAATCAAAAAGAGTTACTCGATTTTAAGGTAATGTCTTCTCTTATGTTCTATTGTTTTATTTTGCTTCTCCAACCCCTTAAACTATTTTTATTCCTTTATTTTGTAACAACACAATTATCATAAATATATTAGGATGTTTTTATGATAATTATTTGATTTTCAATTACACACACCTTTGTCTAATGGTTAAAGAACATATTGTTTCTGTGGGTGGTGAATTACTACCTCACGAAACGATGATTGTTCAATCTTCTTTTAACACCTTTCATAGTGGCCATTAAGATGTAAATATATTTATTTATGATATATATTATGCTTATGTTTTCCTTATGATTCTTTTTTATTCATTTATGGAATGCATTTATGATTTCATTATGGGTAAACACGATAATTTCATTTTAGGAAGTGCGGACTACCGCCCCCTCAAAGTGATTTGAATCGTTAATGCCATATGTGGGATGTGTAAAGGATAGAGTAAATGATATTATATATGATATTATACTGGAATTATAATACACCTTCATATCATTATTATCTCATTCCATTAAATACGAAATATAAATGAAATTAGTGTTCATTCGTACGTACACCTTACCGTCTCCATGAACGGTTCATTTAATTTATTGCCTCTAAATGTTATCTAATATTATAAATGCATATATATAGTGGATATATAGGATATATATGATATCTACATCATTAATATAATTCTGAATATACTGGATATTTTACCACATGAACAACTTGTAATTATCAGAAGTTTATTTTTGACTGAAGTACAAAAGATCGACATAATGACCGTTATTAACATAAATAATTACATAATGTTCATAGCATGGTAATAAGTAATATAAAAGGAATAATGAACTTGAAAAAGGTTCTCAAGAAATTATAAATTAACTCTAGTTTATTATTCAGGAGTTTAATGAACTGTCTAGTCAAGTCAGACACGAGGTAAGGGACTTCCTCTCAATCTCCTTTCATTGAAGAATAATTTATTTTATACACAACTTTCATTTATACAATGTATAAACACATTTGACAATTAATTATATTAAAAAGAAATCTTTTTATACAAAGTGTTTTTACTAAATGACAAAAGGAATTTTTTGTCTTACATATTTGGTGGCAACGACTTCTCCGCCGCCATGACCATAATTTGAGTTTCGGCTTCTTATACAAGCCATAACCTTTTTAGAATGTAAAATAAATACCATATTTTAATTTTATTTTATTTTGGTATTTAAAATGGGTTTGAAAGTGTTTTTATTATATCGATGTGTTGTATTGATATCTTGGGATTGAAATGTGGAAATTTTATGTTTCCTTTATGCATGTTTTATGTGATACGATTATGTTATGGTTTATGATATGTTTTAACCTGTTCATTTGAGGAATGAATTGAACTTAATAAGTGAAGGGTGAAGCCCGCTATTCCCCCTCGATGCATTGGTTTTTCTCATGAGAAAAACTAGTATCTTGGCACGAGGCCTTAACAAAATCTTATTTGTAGTCTTGGAATGAGGCCTTGGCTACGTGGTTATGATAGCCTGGAATTATGCATTCCATCATTGTGAAAGTGGTTATGGATATTTCATGTGATTATTCGACTAATAGAATATTCATTTGAATAAGTAAATGGAATTATTTCATTTTATTTTTCCATATCATGCTGATGTTTTGTTTAGAAGGATTTTTTTTTCAGTTATACATTTCCTTAAATGTTTATGCTTATTTATAAATGTTTCTTCTATATTGTTATCCTTACTGAGCATCTAAGCTCACCCCTTTCAATGTTTTAATTTTTCCTCGATGTGAATAATTATTTTATGAATGACCTGCAGGGATTGTCGGAAGGGGATATGTGTGTTGACTATAGAGACCATGTTATTTTAGTTTTTCACTTTATGATGTAATATAACATTTATTAATGTATCTAGTGTTTCCAAGGCTACTATACTAATTAGTCTTTCGAGACTTCACCTTTTGTGATAATGCCAATGTTACATAATAATGCACCGACTCTGGGTAACTGGGGTTAGGGTGTTACAGTTGGTATGAGAGGTAGTTTAGTACCAACCTTAGAAGATTGATTTAGATAAACTCTGATCAGAGCACGTAGCCCAAAGATAGATTATGAGGATTAGTATAGAAGAACCTCCTAGAATTTTGGTAATATAGAGATTTTGTGAGTTTTCTGAGCAATACATCCCTGTTTGGATACGAGTAGGTAGAGGCGGCTCTGGAATAGATGTACCTAGGTGTAAACCCCGAAAACAACGCTTTGAGATAGACTCGAACGGGAACTTGTTAACAACAATGGGTCTTGCTGCAATCTTGTTTACGACACTCCCGGGGGATATGCTTAGGATAATTATCATTTTCATTACAAACCATTACGAAGGGTTTATGAGTATACACTTTCTCTAAGAAAACATTTTTATGATTATGGATTATATCCATAAACCGTTCAATTTATGTTAAGTGTTTTACAAGGATGGAATTATGTATTTCGATTCATAAACTAATCTATTTTAGGCCATTGTTTAAAAATGGTGCCTAGTGGAATGAATGGAAACCGTATCAATGCACGCACTCCATGTAGGTATTTCCCTCCTGCTCAAGATAATTATAATGGATCTAGTGATACAATTGGTGCTGATTATCTTATCACCATACTAGGACAACTCACACAGGTTATGAATAATAACCTTATTCGTATGGAGCACCATGATCCGCAATGTAGAGGATCAATGTTAGACCCCTTCATGAGGTAACAACCACCAACATTAAATGGGAGTACGAATCCATTAGTAGCTGAGCAATGGATAAATTCCATAGAAAAAATATTCCATTACTTTGGGAGTAGTGAAAAGGAAAAGGTTATCATAGTAGTTTACTGCCTCACTGGAGATGCTGATCAATGATGTTCATTGATTCAAAACACAAAGGAAGATGATGAAGTATGAAATATGGAATGGAGGTAGTTCAAAGATATTTTCTTAGAAAAATACTTTCCTCCTGACCATCGAGCAAATATGGAAAGTCAATTTCTGAGTCTGAGGCAGAAGGAGAATGAAAATGTCGCAATGTATGTGTCTAAATTTACAAGGTTAGCGAGGCATACTGCAGATTATATATATAACCCAAGAAGTAAGATTGATCTTTTTATTGATGGATTAAAATCATATCTCTGTCGAGATTTAGTATCATAATATTTATCAACGTACAATGACATAGTGTCATTTTCTATCAAGATAGAAAAGGAATTATCTAAATCTTATGACAATAAATTAAAGCAAGAGAAGAAGAGAATTATGGAACAAGAGACAGATAAAGGGAAAAAAGAAAAGAAGGATTTTCCATTATGCGATAATTGTGGGAATAATGAACCCGGTACATTGCATAAAAGGAATGGGAGTTTGTTATAAATGTGGAGAAAAGGTCACCAGGATCATGATTGCAAGGGAGCGAAAGAGGCTCTCAATGTTGAATGCTTCAATTGTAGAGAAATGGGGCATTATGCAAATGAATTCCATAAGCACCAAAGAAACTTACCTCATAAAAGGCCAATGGAGCAAGGCCAATCTTATGCTATTACTATAGTTGAAGTTGAATAATTAATGTATTGGTTCTTTTGGAATTAAGGATTATATTCTGGTTATAAGAATAAGGTGACATAAATAAGGATTGTAATGTAGAACTTGTTGTTTTCATTAAGGTTTTAATATGATGAAGGTAATCATATTTTTAGTATGTCACTATAAGAGAAACATTACTTTTTTTGGGGAATCTATTGTTATAAATGAATTTTTAATTTAGAGAACTTTTATAGAATGTCTGGACAGAGGTATTTTGGATAAATATAAAGGTTGGAATGGATTAAGTTGAACTTTGGATAGTATTGATTAAGATTAAAACATTTCTGAAGATTGTTTTTGGAATATTATAATACTATTGATTTATGAAAAGGACAACATGCATGTTGGGGGATAACCCGTTATGTCGGACAAAGCTTTAAGAATCGAACCCACAACCATAGTATGATAGGCCTTTATTACCTACCACAATATGACAGGAAGTCCCTGGTTATTACAAAATATTTTTCCTAATCTAAATGGTATGTGTTTATATTTTGAACCTTGTACGATTAGGATAAATAGAATATTTTTGAGTTATATTATCATATGGAGTGAAAGATGAGTTTGTGGTAAATATTTATTAAAGAATGAAAGTCTACATGACAAGTAAGTATATTTACATACGTGTTTAGTAAATATCCTAAATAAATTCCTCGACATTATGAAAGGAATCTTATAGCATAAACATTGTCGACTAAATTTTCCTAATGGGAATTCAATGACCGTTTATCAAATATCAAGTTTGTGATTTTCTGATAGTTGACATTATCCTAATCCTATTTTCTACAACTCTCCATTATGCCTTGATGGTTTTTTTTCTCCTCCATATCCATTTTTTCATATATTCCTAGTATGGGCTATCTCGGGTGACCTTTGTACTTCTATTTATTTCTTTTAATGTTATATTTTTATTAACACTATTTTCGATGTGGGGTTTTCAAAAAAATATTTTCTATTTTCAACCATTTATTTTTGAAGAACAATTTCAAATTGTGAGGATGAAATTTATTGATGGAGGGGAGAATGTTACATCCCAATCTTCAACGGTACGTTTCTCTTTCAATAATGCAATAGCTTGCATTGTACTCAAGTTCGAGGTTCTAACACACCGCGACCAATCAATGTAGCTGTTAAGAAGAGTAATACCCACTTTTTGAAATTATATAAATTTTATATTTTATAATGGACTTCCTTTTTGGATTCAGAATATCCAAAATAGCCTATGTTGAATTTTTCATATTTTTCCGAGAACTTACAATTTTTGATGAATAGTGAAAAATACTTAAAAACAACATTTTAATCAAAATAATTTATTGTGATAAATTATACTATTGAGTGTTTTAAAGTATAACTAGAATATAATTTTACCATTTTATCCAATTTTTTCATTAGAATTAATTTCAAATTGAAATTAGACATAAACAATTGTCAATCTTTTGATTGATATTATTTCTTAAAAACACGCTATTTGTGTTGACAGCTGGAATTAAATATAAAAATATTTAATGAAAATTTTATGTTTTGAAATTTGTAAAATAGACATATTTTTGGAATTTGGAATATAAAATATATCTTAGAGTTCATTTTTTGTATTTTTCTGAAAAACATCGATTTTTTATGAATAGTGAAACCACTAAGTGGTAGTTAAAAAACTGGTTTTTCGTTTAAATGAAAATTTACCACCACTATGATTTGAATTTCAAATATCCGACATACATAATTGTCATTAGGAATTAAAATTTGGTTCAATGGGATGAAAATAATTTTTGGTGAATAGTAACATTTATGTTCTATTAATCGCGATTAAAGGTAATTAGTGTAATTTAAGGAAAATATAATGTTAGAATAATATGAAATTACATTTACACTTGTCCTAACCTTATTGGATGAGTCATTTCCGACCAAGACAATCCATGGGTCAGCTTCGGGACCCCATGGAGACACTTGGGTAAGAAAATGACATTAATAACTTTTTATTTAAATGTAAAAATAAAATTGTCACAAACATGTGTTGTTTTACTAAAAGAATTATTACATGGGGATATATAAGTAAAAATTTAGACTAAAAATATTCATTGGAAATCTAATAATATTTCCTACATCATTATAGTTTTTTCATAATTTTTAGACCTTCAATAAATTAAAAAATTTATGACACCATGATGATGCATCGATTACCTGATTAATTGACGATTTAAATAAAATGAAATGATAATGTAAAATCTAAGAATTAAACATGTCAAAAACCTATTGGATGATTATATTTCGAACATTTATCAACTTATCCTTTAAATATATAGTTGTGGGACCTTTAAAATCTGAAACTCATTATATAATAATGTAACATTTCATGACATTCCAAGAGTGGCCCTCCTCTCATCTTATAAACGGCCCCCAACTCTACCACCTTATTTACACCATCAAATCCATTTGGCTTGGACAACCTCTTCCAAAATACTATCTCAACTTCTCTATCATACTCCTAGAAGCCTCACTTTGGGTAGAAGTCTTCCCAAGGATGCCTTTGGCTCAAATCAAGAAGAGTTACCCTATTTTAAGGTAATTTATTCTCTTATGTTCTTTTGTTTTATTTTGATTCTCCAACCCCATAAACTCTTTTAATTCCTATCTTTTCTAAAAACACCAGTATCTTAAATATACTAGGAGTTTGTTATGAGAAGGATTTTATTTTCACTTAAACAAACCTTCATCTAATGATTAAAGAACATACTATTTCTGTGGGTGGCGAATTAATGTCTCACGAAACGATGATTATTCAATCTTCTTTTAACACCGTTAAGGGTGGACATTAAGATGTCACTATATTTATTTATGATATATATTATGTTTATGTTTTCCTTATGCTTCTTTATTTTTAATTTATGGAATACCTTTATGATTTCCATTATGGATAAACACGATATTTTAATTTTAGGAAGTGTGGACTGCCGCCCCCTCAAAGTAATTTGAATCGTTAATGCCATATGTGGGACATGTAAAGGATATAGTAAATTATATTATATATGATATTATTCTGGGATTATAATAAAACATATTATCATTATTATCCCATTCCATTAAATACGAAATATAAATGAAAGTAGCGTTCATGCGTACATACGGCTTACCATCCTCATGAATGGTGCATTTCACTTCTTACCTCTAAAAGTTATGTATTATTATAAATGAGAATATATATACTGGAAATATATGATATATATGATATCTACATCAGGAATATAATTCTAAATTCAATGGATATTTTACCACATGAACAACTTTTAATTTTTAGTAGTCTATTTTTGACTCAAGTACCAATGATCGACAAAATGACCGTTATTAACATAAATAATTACATAATGTTCATAACATGGTAATAAGTTAAATAAAAGGAATAAATAACTTGAAAAAGGTTATTAAGAAATTATAAATTAACTCTAGTTAATTATTCAAGAGGTTAAAGAACGGTCGCGTCAGCTCAGACATGAGGTTAGGGACTTTGTCTCAATATCCTTTCATTGAGGCATATTTTATTTTATACACAACATTATTTTATACACTGTATAATCCCCTTTGACTTTTAATTTTATTCAAAAGAAAAATTTTTATACTAAGAGTTTTTACTAAATGACAAAAGAATGTTTTGTCTAACGTATGAGGCGAAAACGACTTCTCCTCCGCCGTGACCATTATTTGAGTTTTTGCTTCCTCTAAAATCCATAACCTTTTTAAAAAGAAAAATAAATACCATGTTTTAATTTTCATTTATTTTGGTATTGAAAATATTTTTGAAAGTGTTTTGATTATATCAATGTGTTGTATTGATATCTTATGATTGAGATGTGGAAATGTTATGTTTCCTTTATGCATGTTTTATGTGATATGATTATGTTTTGGTTTATGATTTGTTTAAACCTATTAAATTGAGGAATGAATTTGACTTAATAAGTGACGGGTGGAGCCCGCTATAGATCCTCGATGCATCGGTAGGTCTCATGAGACAAACTAGTGTCTTGCCACGAGGCCTTGACAAAATCTTATTTGTAGTCTTGGAACAAGGCCTTGGCTACGTGGTTATGATTGTCTGGAATTATGAATTCTACCATTATGAAAGTGGTTATTGATATTGCATGGGATTATTCGCCTAGTGGAATATCAATGTGAATAAGTAAATGGCATTATTTCATTTTATTTTTGTATATTATGTTGAAGTTCAAATTTAAAATGATTTTGTTTCAGTTACAGATTTCCTTAAATGTTTATGTTTATTTATGAATGTTTCTGCTATATTGTAATCCTTACTGAGCATCTGACCTCACCCCTTTCAATGTTTTAATTTTTCCAGGATGTGAAGAATTATTTAATGAATGACCTGCAGGGATAATCAGAAGGTGATATGAGTGTGGACTTTGGAGACCATGTTATTGTAGTTTTTCACTTTATGATGTAATGTAACGTTTATGAATGAATGTAGTGTTTCCAAGGCTACTAAACTAATCGGTATTTCGAGACTTGATCTTTTTTGATCATGACAATGTTACGTAATAATGCACCAACTCTGGGTAACTGGGATCCGGGTGTTACAAAAACAACCTTTTTTTCCGCCGTGAGTATTATTTGATCTATGACTTCCTTAACAGGATGTAATTTTTTCAAAAGAAAATTAAATACCATATACTCTTATTTACGTATTTTGGTTTTGAAAATGGTTTTTATAATGGATTTATTATTTAAATATCTTAAAATTTTATATTCTTAGTGTAATTTGGGAATGTAATATTTCCATTATGTTTATGTTATGTCTTATGATTATTTTATTTTTCTTGGCCATTGTTATGTGTATGGGTGGTTCGGTGATAACCCTAGGAAGGGTGAGCCTGAGATAGCTCTATAATGCATTGGGTAATGTAACGGAGGTAAACGTTAATGTTTTTCCTAAGTGATTTAGGGAATATACTATGATGGGTATTCAAAATGTGACTCCCTATGTAGCAGTGATTGCTATAATGTAAGTATGTTATGTGTGCCTTAAGTTACCATTATGACTTGTGATTACTATGTGTTATTCATAAATCAAGTTTTTTCATGAGATATGCTAAAGAGCTTATGTTATGTATTTATTGATGAACTAATGTTATCTTTATTTGTTTTATAACCCTGACTGAGCTTTTTATGCTCATCCAAAGTTTCTAAAATGTTTCCCAAATTACTTAAAGATGAATAGGGTCAAGGATGAGATCATGGAATGACATGATGTCTAAAACATGTAACTATACATCTTTTTTTTAGAGTTCTTATTTTATGATAAAAATTGAAACTGAGTAGAAGTGTCTACTTTGTAATATTTTTAGATGTAATAGTTATAACCTAATTCTCAAAAACACTAAACCTGAAAAGATCCTCAATGAGAATTATTCATTTAATTCACGAATATGTAATGTTTTAAGGTCGGGTCCTTATATTTACCTAATATATTAAACTAATGAACAAAATAATTAGAAAACACCCATCTCATTCACCAAAAATACCACCCCTAACCACTTGTTCATATCACTGATATAATGTTTTTATCATTATAAAAAATAACCTAAAATATATTACCATTACCCATGCCCCAAAATTCCTTTGTCATTTGTTTCCCAAAAAATACGAAAAAAATATTGCTAAGGAGGTTCATAAGGTGAACGATTAAAGAGGTAAAATCCACTCTATTTTCGTTTAATTTATTTTCAGGTTTTTTTAATCATTATATCATCACCTAACCTCATCCAAATGGAATTTAAACTCAAATAATATACATATACTTGTTATTAGAATGTAATAATCAATCATCAAACCCATTCTCCTCTTCGTTTTATTTTGAAATTGGAAACGTTGTCCATGATGTGTTGTTTTATCACCTTCAAGGATGAAATGTTTTCATTTTCCATGACCTCCTTCATGGAAGATCATAAAACCATTATAATTATTGAATCATATTGTAAAATTTATTTTATTTAACCCTCTGTATATTCTTTAAATAACATTTATTCATTATAATAAATTATAAAACCAGACTAGCTCATTCTGATTGAAAAACTCAAAAATTAAACTGGAACCATTAACAATAAAATTTATCTAATGATTCATCCTCATAATATATAACATAGTTATTTATAATATCATTTAAACTTATATAATTTAATTAATTAAATAAAATAAAAACTATGTATATTTATTCCGATTATAAACGAACTTACACTTGTAGGATCGAAATAGTAATGTAGATGCTCAAAATACAAGAGGGGGGTGAATTGTATACTTTAAAAATTCCTTTGGAACCTTTAAAGTTAGTTAAGAATAACTATGTTTTCCTTATGAAAAGGAAAAGGCTATGTTTAACAAAGTTAAAATAAGAAAATTCACAACACCTCATAACACCGAATGCAAACTAGGAAAGAGATTCCGAATGAGGGTTCCAGAAATACGGTTCCGGAAATTGAATCTTAACAAATGATTACAATATGAGATTCTACCTTAAAGAATATATAATCAAAATGAAACAGATTACAAATAAGGAAGTATAAGAAGGTTATACATTCCTTATAATACAAAATGCAGCGGAAATTAAACAAGAAGTAAAACTACAAGTAATAAGATATAAGTCTTTTAACCCAAAGAGAAGGGTATCCATCAACCTTGGATAAAGGTCCCTTGATTTATACTTTCATGCAAGTCTATCTTACCCACACCAGGGTAAGCCCTCGATACGAAGATCGGAGTCTCTGTCTTGCTATCCCCGCAAGCCCTCAACTTCAAGGTAGTTGGCAACCTCTGTCTTCCTCAGCAAGGAAGCCCTTGAACTTCATGGTAGTCGGCACCTTTGTCTTCCTATCCCCGGAAGCCCTCGAATGTAATCACCAACATTCGGATTCGCACGATGCTTTGAGAGTTAATAAGAGCCTCTCTCTTTAGAAATCACTTCAAGCAAATTAGTCAGCCTTTCAGCACTTTCATCAGCTATCGGCTGCCAGCAGCCCCGAGCTCTTTCAAATGAGCTCATATTTATAGGTAAGGTCCGCTCCTTCTCCAACGTTCATATTTTCCTTAAAGATCGTAGGGACCTGTACACGTGTCACTTAGACAACGGTTAGTTTATAACAAAACAGAAGACATCGTTTTATAACAAAACAAGTGTAACAGAATGTACGACATCATTTTAATTCTAACATAAAAGTTCGGAATAAAAACATTGGAGTAATGGTTCGGAGTTTAATGAAAATAATAAGAGTAAACAAATTTTAGAAGTGTATGTAACATAAATGTTCGGAGTCAAACAATGATATTTTTTGGAGTATGAATTAATTTAGAGTGTATAAAACAAAGATACTCAAATTCTATTTAATGGGTGAATTCGGAATGATAATTCGTAATAGGAATTCGTCATCAGAAATCGTAATGAGAATTCATCATGAGGATTCGTAATGCGAATTCGTCATCAGAATTCGTAATGAGATTTCATCATCAGAATTCATAATGATAATTCGTCATCAGAATTCGTAATGAGAATTCGTCATTAGAATTCGTAATGAGAATTCGTCATCAGAATTCGTAATGAGAATTCATCATCAGAATTCGTAATGAGAATTCATCATCAGGATTCGTAATGAGAATTCGTCATCAGAATTCGTATCCTGAATCTGGAATAGAACTTAGTCAGAGTTCATATCCGGAATTCGGAATGAAACTTCCTTATGGGTTTTGTCTAGAATCCGAACCTTAAAATAGAATGCTTTATATCAAAGTTTCAACGATTCCGAGAAAATGAATCTGAATCTCATACTTAAGAAAAATATGGATGTAAATATGATAAGGATAATTTTTCTTATAAAAGCGATTTTCCTTAAGAAAGCAATTTTCCTTAAGAAAGCAATTTTCCTTATAAAAGAAATTTTCCTTATAAAAGAAATTTTCCTTATAAAAGCGATTTTCCTTAAGAAATAAATTTTCCTTAAGATAAGGTGTTTGTGATTTTCAAAAAAAGAAGGAATGGAAAAGTCATAAGGAAAACCTTATTAACTCATCAATCTCCACCTTTTTGGAAAGCACAAACATCCTTATGAAAAAATAAATTCTAAGAAGAGAGAAAAACATTAAGGCTTATCTCCCTTTGATTTAAGGATATTGATGAATACGACTAACTCCCCCTTAGACTTTGAAACTCTAAGGATCGAATTCAGATTTCCGGAGTGATAAATAGGAATGTCTTCTTTAATGAAAAAGCTCCCCCTTAAACAAAATCTTATTAGAGTTTTTCTTTTTCTTAAGGATCTTTTTCTTCTCCCCCTTTGATAAACTATTGTTAGAGTTCTTCTTTTTCTTAAGGATCTTTTCCTTCACCCCCATTGTGATTTTCAAAAAGAATTGGAGAGAATGGAAAAAAATAACAATGTACCTGAAATATTAGTAATGACAACACAAGAAACGACAAGCACAACTTTCATTAAATTTGAAATCTTAGCAACAAATAAATACAACAAAAAGATCGGATTAGGTTATTTCAGATCTTTTTCCTTTGACATGAGCCCCTTTAGAATAGTATTGATCTTCTTTAAGTCTTTATGATATTCTTCAGCTTGCTTCACTAAGACAACTATTCTTGCGGACTGAGATTCAATTTTTTCATCCTGGGCTTTCATCTTTTTTTCCTGAGCATTGATTTTCTCTTCCTGAGCCTTCATCCTTTCTTCAAAATCAATCTGATGATCGCTTTCAAACATACAGTTCTGAGAAACAGAATTGAGCTTCCCATTCAGATCTCTCACTTCTTGAATCCGGAAGTTCTTTTCTTCTGTCAGCTTCTCTTCAAAGGATGCATTTAACTCATTTATCTTCTTGTCCTCTGTCTCAAAGGCATCATTAACATTGTCTTGAAACTCATCGAGCAACCTCATCTCTTCCACAGTCTTCTTCGACCAGTTTTTCATCCTCTTGCAGGATTTTCTATGAGCTTCGTAGCCAATGAAAAACTTTTTGAACTGAGCCTCTATTTCAACACACTTGTCCATAACCATAGATACAGAGTCAGTTCTCTGATTTAAAGCATGTTGGAGCATTTGGAATCATGAATCAATACTTGAGAAGGTCGGAATGGTTCCCACCAACTTCTTCAAAGACTAAACAACAAAGTCATGCCCCACTGAAGATGACTCCGAATCTAAAACTTTTCTTGGAGAAATTTCTTCTTCCACAAGTTCAAGCTTTATCTTTGAAGAGCTACCAACTTCCTTCCTCTTCTTCACTACTCAACTTGGAGTGTTAGCAAGAATTTTCTTTCCCTTGTCGTTTTCCGGAATGGAATCCTATTCCGGAGTTCTCTTCTCACTATCAGAAAACTTGAACAACATTATCTTCTTCATCCGCGACTTCTTGAACACGAACCCCTACGATTTATTTCTGAGAAACATCAAGTAAGAGATGTTCTTCTTCTCTATGATATGAAACTTATTCTTCTCATTTCTCTTCTTCCATTACTGGAGTAACTAGCTTTGAAGATTCAGCTTCAGAAGTTCGAAGTGATAAGTGTTCCGAAGGCGTCCCATTGTAATCATCAACTTGTTTCAGCACATCTCCGGTTTCACCACTTCCTTCAGCACCCTCTTCTACTTTTTCCACTTGCTCTAATTCCTCTACTTCCTCAGTATTCGTAGCAACAGCTTTTTCTGGAGTAACAAAATTTCTTCCTGGAGTCTCAGGTAGAGATTCCAAGGAGAAAGATCTCAGAACTGGAATAGTTGCTGAAACCATTTCATTGAATTTCAACAAAGCCTAAGCTACCTCAGCCTCAGACATCTTCTTCTTGAGCTTCTTTTGATTTGCTTGTTTTTCAAGCTCATCAGCAGTTTTCTCCTTCAAGGCCTTAGCCTCCACAGGGTCCAATCCGAACTGCGGATCCCCTTCTTTCCTTTTTTCTTTAGGAGCTCTCTACTTTGTAACAACCTCATCAGGATATGCTTTCTTCTTCTTAGGCTTTGGAGGTGCGGAATGGACTTCCTTAGACTTAGGATTCTCTGCTTGTACTTCCACTTCTTTCAGCTTTCTCTTCCTTACTGGATAAGATGATTCCAGTTCAGCAGCTTTCAGAGACACTTCTTCTTAACTTGGAAAATCGAAGAACTCACCCGTTAACTTGTTGAATGCCACATCCATCCTCATCAGAGTACCATCGCTGACCAGCATGATCTTGCAAACTCTTGGCTTATATTTGCAAGCCTCCTTGAAAGATTCAACGCATCGAATAATTAACTTGGAGAGGATTGTTGGATACATAATAATCTGAGCTCTCTGATTTCCTTTCTTCAAATTTTCAATAGTAAGAAGAATGTGCTTCATCATGTTGAACTTCCTTAGATTTGTCAGGAAATCTAAGATATAGATCACACTTTTCTTCAAGCTATCTTTATCACCTTTCCTCGGTACGATAAGTCCTTGCACCCATAACTCCTGAATCCGGAAATTTGTAGATAGACTTGCAATCTTCGGAGCCTTGTCATCAGCCAGTCCGAGAGTTTCTAAGGCCTTTTCCTTGTCGAAGCTAGCCATAGAGTCTGGCAACACATGTGAAATAAATTCGGCTTCTCCTTCATAAGACAGCACTACCAAACTAGCATCCTTGGTGTGAGAAAGCTTGTAAGTCTTACCATAAGACTTAAAAGAGAACTTCTCCCTATTATCTTCCTTAAAAAAAGAAACTGATTATTAGAACTCAACAAGTAAGTCTGAATATAGTTCATCTTGGTTCCTAGTTTCTGACACCCCAATATCTTCCCAGCCATTCAACATAATATTCTTTGAAATAATAGAATCGTAGTTGCTGAAGAAATCCGGATGGACTAACCTTTCTCTGTAAACTAACCATTGTGAAATAGGCTTAGTGGATGACATTTCTTGAGATGCTAACTCCGTAGAAATTCGGATTTGAAGTCCACTGAGACGTTCGGAATGACCTTAAATCAGAGAGGCAGAGATTCCGGACGCGAGATCTTGAGATCGATGTGGTACAAGTATTTGGTTCCCCTTTATATAGGCATCGAGATGACGGTTTACCTTCCACAGTTGATCTAACGGTTAGAATGAGCTGGGATCAGATTTGACGGTTGAAAGCTTGATTCCGATCTTTTTGAGGTTTTTATTAAAACAACGAGTTAAGAAAACTATAATCCAAAAACATAATACAAGAAAATGCCAGTAAGTAAAATATGACTACGAAAACTTGAGTAAGGTAATCATACCTTTCGGATTGGCTTAGGGGATTATTCGTAATGGCAGATTTCGCAAAAATTTTATTATGAAAAATAAACATAGTACGAAAAACTCATTACAGAAAACACAGTACGAAAAACAAACTTAAGAAAAAAACAGTATGAAGAACTTAGTACGAAAAATATATTACGAAAAATTTTGTAGGAAAATTCCTTTATGAAAATTTTAGTACGAAATTTTCATTCTGGAAATTTTCAATACGAAAACTTCCATTCCAGAAGAATTCTGTACGAGAATGTCCATTTTGGAAAATTTTAGTTCCAGAAGTTCCATTCCGGAAATCTTCGTTCCGAAAAGTTTGAAAACAAATTTTGAAAAACATTGTTAAAAAAACAATCAAATGTACTCCCCCTATGAAATGGGGTTTATTACTGTAAGGATACTTTTTCAACAGAAAGTTAATTAAGAAATATTACCTTATGGTTATCATTCCTAACTTCTATTTAATATATTCAAATCTATCAGAAGGCAAAGATTTTGTGAAAATATCAGCAAGTTGATCTTGCGTTCCGATAAACTGAAGAATAATATCTCCTTTGAGTGTGTGATCTCTAAGAAAGTGATGCCTAATATCTATGTGTTTTGCACGGGAGTGATGTGCAGCGTTCTTACTGAGGGCAATGGAACTTGTGTTATCACACAAAATTTGAGTTTTAGTAAAACTCAAGCCATAGACTGTGAGTGTGTGTTGCATCCACAACACTTGTGAACAAAAACTTCCAGCTGCTACATATTCAGCTTCTGCAGTGGAGAGTTCTACAGAATGTTGTTTCTTGCAGGACCAAGAAACTAAATAATCTCCTAAGAAATGAAAAGTTCTGGATGTACTTTTTCTATCCATTCTACATCCACCAAAGTCAGCATCAGAAAAGATTTTTAGAACAAAATCATTTCCAGAAGTATAAAATAATCCTAGATCCATGGTTCCCTTAAGGTAGCAAAAAATTCTTTTAAATGCCTTTAAGTGAGATTCCTTTGGATTGGATTGATATCTTGCACATAAGCATACTGAAAACATTAAGTCTGGTCGACAAGCTGTTAAGTAAAGTAGACTTCCTATCATACCTCTATAAGATGTATGATCTACTGGTTTCCCAGCTTTGTCAAGATCTAAAGAGATTGAGGTACCAATGGGAGTACTTATACTCTTAGGGTTGTCATAACCATACTTTTTCAGAAGATCTTTAATATTATTATGTTGAGATATGTATGTTCCTTCTGGTTTTTGAGAAATTTGAAAACCAAGGAAAAATGTTAACTCACCCATCATACTCATTTCAAACTCATATTTCATTAGACTATCAAAAGAGTCAGTCAAAGATTGCCGAGTTGAACCAAATATAATGTCATCAACATAAATTAGAACAATAAAAACATTTTTCTTATCTTTCTTTATAAAAAGGGTTGGATCTGCATTTCCCTTAACATAGTTATTTTGAAGCAAAAATCCAGTGAGTCTATCTTACCATGCTTGTGGGTATTTTTTAAGGCCATACAAAGCTTTGGTAAGTCTAAAAACATGATCAGGATGTTTTGTATCTTCAAATCCAGGAGGTTGTTCAAAAAAAAATACCTCTTGAACATAACCGTTAAGAAAAGCACATTTCACATCCATTTGGAAAAGTTTGAAATTAAAGAACGCTGCAAAGGCAAGTAGAATACGGATAGATTCAAGTCTAGCTACTGGAGCATAGGTTTCTTCATAGTATATTCCTTCTTGCTGATTATAGCCTTTAGCAACAAGTCTAGCTTTATTTCTAACAATGACTCTGTTTTCATCACATTTATTTCTGAAAACCCATTTTACTCCAATAACAGAAGTTTCCTTAGGTCTTTCAACCATGATCCAGACATTATTCCTTTCGAATTCATTTAGTTCATCTTGCATTGCTTTCATCTATTCATCATCACCTAAAGCTTCATCGGTGATTTTAGGTTCTAATTGGGAAAGAAATTCTAGATTTTCTACTTCATTTCTTAAGGAACTTCTAGTCCTTACAGGTTGGTTTACATCACCAATGATACTATCACTGGGATGATTCTTAAGAAACACCTGATTTGGGTTTTGTAAAACCTGTTCATCAACATAGGGTAGAAAGTCGTCTGGGGTAAATGTTTCGGAAGTATTTTCTAGAATAATTTCCTTATCAGAAGGTTCTTCTATCAAAGGTTGACAATGAGTTTTTTAAAACACATCCGAAGATGTATGTTGAGATGCTTTAAAAAAAAGGTTCTGATTCATCAAATTTTACATGTACTGTTTCCTCAACAGTGCATGTATTTTTATTAAAAACTCTATAAGCCTTAGAGGATGTGGAATATCCTAAGAAAATTCCTTCATCTGATATTGGTTAGAATTTATGTAATTTGTCTTTAGTATTCAAAATGAATACTTTGCAACCAAAAACCTTGACATAGAAAGTCTTGGTTTTCTACAATTCCATAACTCATAAGGAGTTTTATTATGAAAAGGTCTAATCAAAACTCGATTTATAGTATAACAAGCTGTACATACAGCTTCAGCCCAGAAATGTCTATCAGTAGAGTATTCACTCAACATGGTTCTAGTTATTTCTTGAAGAATTCTATTTCTTATTTCAACTACACCATTCTGTTGAGGAGTTCTAGGTGATGAAAAATTGTGAGTAATACCTTTCATACTACAAAAAGTTTCAAAATCAGAATTTTGAAATTCTCCTCCATGATCACTATTAATAGTTTTCAATGGAAGGTTTTTATCATTTTTAACATGAGCTCTAAAACGTTTGAAATAAGAAAAAGCTTTAGATTTCTTTGCTAGAAAATAGACCCAAGTAAATCTAGTGTAATCATCAACTAGAACAAACACATAATATTTGCCTCCAATACTTCCAGTTTGTGTTGGACCAAATAGATCCATGTGCACTAACTGTAATTCATCAGTTGTTGAGACTTCACCGATTGACTTAAAACTAGATTTATGTTGCTTGCCTTATTGACAAGGATCACAAACTTTAGAAAAATCAAATCTAAGCTCTGGTAGATCCTTAACTAGTTTCTTCTTAGAGAGTTTACATAGGTTTCTAATATTACAGTGTCCTAATCTTCTATGCCATAACCAGGAATGATCTTCCATTGCACTTATTCAAGGTAAATTTTGGCTCCTGAGGTCTTCTAGGTTCAAAGTGTAGACATTCTCTTGCCTATTTGCTGAGAGAATAAATTCTTCCTTGGAATTGTGAAATAAACACTTATCATTCCTAAAATTCACAAGGTAACCTTCGTCACATAACTGAATTATGATAATGAGGTTGTGCTTAATACCCTTAACAAAAAGAACATTTGAAATCAATGTTTTACCTAAAAGCACAATATTACCAATACCAACAATCTCTCCCTTAGAATTGTCTCGAAAAGTTACCTTTCCTCCTTTCGTTTTGATAATCTTTTCAAAAAATATTTTATTGCCAGTCATGTGCCGGGAACATCCACTATCAATTTACCATGTATTGTTGCTGGTAGTTTCTTTATTATCCTAAAATAAAGAAGAAAATCAGACTTTCGGAATACAAACTTGTTTGGATCTGAGATTTCTAGACAATAAATTTTTAGGAACCCACATCTTCTTAGAAAAGTAAGCTTTGTGAAATCCTAGAGATTGGGTTTTGTTTAAGGAACAATTCCTTGCCCAGTGACCACCACATTGACACTTGGTACAAAATGGGGCACTTTGAGGAACAAAATAATTGTTACTAAAAACTGGTTTTGCATGGGTATAACCAAATCCGGATTTATTTCTTAAAGGTCATATTTGGGAATACATCTTATAAAAATTTTCCTTACCATGGGTAAAGTTTGATAAACACTTATTTAAGGAAAAAATTTCGGACTTGAGTATTACAACCAAGTTTTTATCCTCAAAATCATTAGTTTTAGAACTAGAGTTAGGCTCGAAAACATTTTTCTTAGAAATTACTTTTTCTAATTCTTTAGAATGTTTATTCTTCTCAGAACTTACTTCCTCAAGATTTTTTGAAATATTTTCAAAATCAGCATTTTTCTTATCAAGATCTTTAGAAAGATCTGATATCTCTTTTGTAAGAATATAATTCCTAGAGTTTGCCTTATCAAGTTTCGTATTGAGTTTGGAATTCGAAATCTCAAGAAGTTCAGAAAACCTAGACACATATTCATAAGTAGGTAAAGTATTTTCATCATCAGAAGATAATTCTTCATCAGAAGTGTTATAATACTTACTATCATTAGATTTTAAAGAAACATTGGTCAATGATACAGCATTTCGTACCTTAGCCATAAGACAATGATTATCAATTTGTAATCTAGATATAAGACCAAGATTCTTCTGTCCTGGAGATTCATAATCAGAAGATTCATCTGAAGAGTCACCACCACTGGCACTCCAGGTGTCATTAGCTTTCAGAACATTCTTAGCTTTAGCTTTATAATACTTATTTTTGTCCCTGTCTGAATGTATTTCCTTCCTTTCTTTCTTTTTGAGCATAGGGAAATCTGGTCTAATATGTCCAGCTCTTTTACATTCATAACAAGTAACTTCTCCATCTTTCTTATATTTCCTGTCCTTCTTCTTATACTTAGATTGAGAATTTCTTTGTCCAACTATCTTCTTCATCCTTTGAGCAAGATTAGCTAATTCATTTTCTGAGACTTCACTCTCACTAGATTCAAGTTGGAAAATGACTTTCTTAGACATGGATCTGGTTATTCTCTCAGGATTCTTAGCTTTCATCTAATTTGAAGTTGTAGTAAACGCAACAGTACCATTTCCATTCTTCTTTTTGATGTTGTCAGCATCTCTCTTCATTCTGGTTTCATGTTGTAGAAGGGTTCCAAATAATTCATCAAGAGTAATTTGAGTGACCTTCCTGTTCTCATCTATGGCTGTTCTCTTGGATTCCCACTCTTTGGGCATAATATCAATTATCTTGTCCACAAGAGCTTCATCATCTAATCCTTTCTCTCCCATAGATTGTAGACTGTTGACGATACTCATAAATCTTTGTTGAACTTTACAGATAGGTTCTCCATAAGGAAAATTGAAGCCATGATATTTAGCACTAAGTATAGCTCTTCTAGTTTCAGTCACCTTAGAAGTCCCAAAGTCTGTAACCTCTAACTTCTTCCATATACAATTAGCTGCTTCACAAGAAGAAATTTGGCTATATATATTTCTAGTCATTGAACATAGTAACGTGTTGCGTACCTTATAGTTGAGTTGATATTCTTGCTTTTCCTGGTTAGTAAAGGTTCTAACTTCCTTGTCAGGAATTTTATAATCTCTAGTAAGCATAACAAAGTTGTATACTCAAGTATTGATAACAAAAGTCTTCATACGATCTCTTCAGTATTCATAGTCATTACCATCAAATATTGGTGGTCTTGTAGGATTCAGATTGTCAATATATCCAACATTAATTCCTGCCATACTTAAAATAACTTTGCACACAATCTTTTTAGTAGTAAAGAATCGTAATAACAAAGTTCAAAATGGGAAATGTTCGGAATGGGAAAATTTGTAATAAGATAGTTCAGAATGATAAAATGAGAAAGAAAAACTTGTATGTGAGTACAAGTATTTCAGAGACCTCCTCTGATACCAAATGTAAGATTGGTATAGAGTATGAGGTTTCCAACCATTGATACCAATTGTATGATCAATATAGTAATGTAGATGCTCAAAATACAAGAGGGGGGTGAATTGTATACATTAAAAATTTCTTTGGAACCTTTAAAGTTAGTTAAGAATAACTATGTTTTCCTTAAGCAAAGGAAAAGGCTAAGCTTAACAAAGTTAAACTAAGAAAATTCACAACACCTCTTAACACCGAATGCAAACTAGGAAAGAGATTCCGAATGAGGGTTCTAGAAATACGGTTCCGGAAATTGAATCTTAACAAATGATTACAATATGAGATTCTACCTTAAAGCGTATAGAATCTAAATGAAACAGAGTACAAATAAGGAAGTAAAATAATGTTATACTTTCCTTATAATACAAAATGCAGCGGAAATAAAACAAGTAGTAAAACTACAAGTAACAAGATATAAGTCTTTTAACCCAAAGAGTAGGGTATCCAACAACCTTGGATAAAGGTCCCTTGATTTATACTTTCAAGAAAGTCAGTCTTACCCACACCAGGGTAAGCCCTCGATACACAGATCGGAGTCTCTGCCTTGCTATCCCCGCAAGCCCTCAACTTCAAGGTAGTTGGCAACCTCTGTCTTCCTCAGCAAGGAATCCCTCGAACTTCAAGGTAGTCGAAACCTCTGTCTTCCTATCCCCGGAAGCCCTCGAATGTAATCACCAACATTCGGAGTCGCACGAAGCATTGAGAGTTAATAAGAGCCTCTCTCTCTAGAAATCACTTCAAGCAAATTTGTCAGCCTTTCAGCACTTTCATCATCTATCAGCTGCCAGTAGCCCCGAGCTCTTTCAAATGAGATCCTATTTATAGGTAAGGTCGGCTCCTTCTCCAACGGTCATATTTTCCTTAAAGATCGGAGGGACCTGTACACGTGTCACTTAGACAATGGTTAGTTTATAACAAAACAGACGACATCATTTTATAACAAAAAAAGTGTAACAGAATGTACGACATCATTTTAATTATAACATAAAAGTTCGGAATGAAAAATTTGGAGTGATGGTTCGAAGTGTAATGAAAATAATAAGAGTAAAAAAAATTTAGAAGTGTAAGTAATATAAAAGTTTGGAGTCAAACAAAGATATTTTTCGGAGTCTGAATTAATTCAGAGTGTATAAAACAAAGATACTCAAATTCTATTTAATAGGTGAATTCTGAATGAGAATTCGGAATAGGAATTCGTCATCAGAAATCATAATGAGAATTCATCATTAGGATTCGTAATGAGAATTCGTCATCAGAATTCGTAATGAGAATTCGTCATCAGAATTCGTAATCAGAATTCGTAATGAGAATTCGTCATCAGAATTCGTAATGAGAATTCGTCATCAGAATTCGTAATGAGAATTCTTCATCAGAATTCGTAATGAGAATTCATCATCAGGATTCGTAATTAGAATTTGTCATCAGAATTCGTATCCTGAATCTGGAATAGAACTTAATCAGAGTTCATATCCGGAATTTGGAATGAAACTTCCTTATAGTTCATGTCCAGAATCCGAACCTTAAAACAGAATGCTTTATATCAAAGTTTCAATGATTCCGAGAAAATGAATCTGAATCTCATACTTAAGAAAAATATGGACGTAAATATGATAAGGATAATTTTTCTTATAAAAGCAATTTACCTTAAGAAAGCAATTTCTCTTATAAAAGAAATTTTCCTTATAAAATAAATTTTCCTTATAAAAGCAATTTTCCTTATAAAAGCGATTTTCCTTAAGAAAGCAATTTTCCTTAAGATAAGGTGTTTGTGATTTTCAAAACAAGAAGGAATGGAAAAGTCATAAGGAAAACCTTATTGACTCAACAACACTCACGTAAAAAAGTGAACTGATCATGAAATCGAAGAAAACAAACACTCCTAAACGATGAAATTGAACACTATAACTCATTGAATAACCCGGAAATGAACTTATCAAAACTATAATGAATAAAATTCCTATATACAGGGTTCTCAATTCATAAATCTTTAAATTATATTTGATTATACAACATATAAATGTGAAGAAATAATTTATACATAATGTTTGTAGAATTCTTGAACTCAACAATCTTTTTGTTGGGTTTCTATCTTTCAATCCATTTTCAGAAAGTATTTTATTTTTTTTATCTATATATAAAATATTTTTTCCTTCCCTTTTACCTTCTAGTATTAAAATTCATACAATATTGTTTTATGACTTATGTAATGTTTATTCAAAAAGAACTCTTCTGTTTAAAAAACAATTTTACTCCTCATGAGGTTATTTCTTCCTTTATGAAGATTGATACCATGAATATTATTACATTTTGGTCATTGGGAATAAATTTTTTAAGTAATTATTTATGAAAATAAATTCAGTCATTAACGTGTGTTATTTTACGTTCATGATTGAAATGTTTTCTATGTGGAATGAATGAATATGTAAATTTAATGATGTGACTTGTTCAATAACAATTATCTAGGGCATGTAAATTTTATTATGAGGTTTTTTCAACTAATATTATATAGTAATCCAATTCCATGGGTAATTTTATTAGTCTCATGATGTAATGTGAAATATTCATGATCATGATTCCTGATTTATTCATGACTATGTGTGGTATTTGACCATTAATACATGATGTCTCCATTGAATGCATTTTCTCATTCATTTAATTTATCTAATGTTTCTTTTAATGACTATGATTATGACCCTTTTAATATATTATTATGATCACTATTATTCTAAACCATGTTTAATTATTCTTATTCACCCTTTTAGTAGGATTTTATCTCACTCTTTTCATTGATGTATATCCCTAGGTGATTACTCATACTAATGAAAGCACAAAAAACAATGGGATGTTATATGAAAAGGATTTGTGTAAATTTTTAAATTTTATTTTTTATAGGATATGAGGTCCTATTATTAGAAATACAGAAAACCATAAGAATGTTGTTTTGTAACACCGATATGTTTTTATCATTATAATTATGTAATAATTATTTCATAAATTTATGTTTTCTATAGTTGGTATCATAGAATAGTTTTGTTAACATAGGAATTATGATTACAGAACCACATTAAAAACTATATTTATGAGATTAAATGTATTTAGACACCCAAGACTATTTTTCTAAAAAAATATAAAAACAAGGATCCCATAATATATGCCTTTGTACATAATTTCACATTAGAAGAAACTATTTACTCATGACTTGTTGACTTATGTTTTGTTCAATACAATTATAATTTTGAAAATGGTGGGAACCAGAAAAACCATGCCAACAACCCATGTAAGAGACAATATAGTGATTTCCCAAAATAAATCCCTAATTCAATAGTTGATAGAGATAAAAATTTCAAGGAGATTTTGACCATGATTTATCTAGTTATTAACAACAACATGAATAATTTGGAACATCCTCCTTCACCTAAGAGGATGGAAAAGGCTATTGAGTAGTTTATTTTCCAACAATCATCAAAATTTTGTGGATCTTTGGATCAACACATTATGGAATTGTTGTTCAACTCAATGGAGGAGATATTTTCCCTTCGTTACAATTATTATATATAGATGGTGACTCTAGATTTTTATCGTCTAGATGGAGTGGAAGATCAATGGTGTCCATTAATTAAGAAAATGAAGTTCATGGATGAAATTGATGTGAATGAGTGGAAGTAAATTAAGATAATATTTCCTAAAAAGTGATTCCCTCAGACTCTTCATAAAAATATAAATAGGGAATATACTAAGATAAATAAAATGGAAGGTGAATATATCAATTCCTACGGTGATAATTTTACAAGGATTACAGGTTATTCTTTGGTTTTTCCAATCAATATTGATAGTGAAATTCATATATTATTTAGTGGTTAAAAACAAAACATTTTAAATGATCATTAAATTAGATACTTTTGAAGCAACGATTATGTTGTTAGATTTAATCTCAAATATGTGATTGGTGTTTTTGAATTGTATTATGATTACGATGGTATGAAATGAATGATGGATCTTTAACCCTAAGGATTTAATTGGAAATTTAGTATGAAATATCAACCACATGTATATCAAAAATGTTGTAATAAGTATCTTGGTAATATAATTAATTTGATGGGTAAAATTCTATATGGTTCATATTGATGTCCACCAAGATCGTGAATGTCATTAATATATGAAAATGCATGAAAATGTGGTAGATGAAAAGTGAAAACCACCTACACATCAATGAATCAACTATATTGATCAAGGGTAAGATCATAAATGATGAAAGTATATGAGGATGCATGAAAATTTGGTATAGGAAAAGAGAGAACCACATACACATCAATGCATCAACTATAGTGATGAATGTTACTATGCATGTCAGTGCACTATACCTTGAGTCCTCAATGGTAATCATTTTCACCAACCACCAATGCCAAAGGAGAATGAGAAATATTTTTCCACCACTACAAGTGAGTGGTTCTGAATAATGATTTGGTGATAGGTATATATGTTATTCATTCAAGAATAGAAAACATACTATTTGATTCATGTTATACACATTCATTCATATCATTCAATTTTAGCCTAACTATTAAAACCCCACCTCAAAATATGGATGACGAGGTATATGTGATAACTTGAAAAGGAAAAAATATTTCATGAAAATTATATAACCCCTTCTTGGTTAATGTTTTTTCACTTAACATCCAATAAAATAATGTCTTACTTCCTTTTATGGAGTTGTAAGTTATTTTGGTCATGGATTGACTATCATTATTCAAATCTGACATCATAATTCTTGAATAAGATATCACTCATCACATCCTAATTAACCCTCCAATTATGTAAAAGTGTATGTTTTATATTAATCTCCATCATAACCATAATATCATGTGTCTATATTACTACCTATTGATCCAGAATTTATAACTCAAATCTTTGAGACAATATATATGATGACCCTCAAAGAAATAACCCTTCTAAGGGACTACACTTATGTGTTCCCCAAATAATTATTTCGTATTCATCCTAATAGTTAGGCTGTGTTATCTATTGATCTTATTTAAAGATATATTTCAATATCAGAACACCATATAAATTAAAAACCATTGAGCAGGAAGAACTGATGAAGCAATTACGAGAGAATCTTGACAAATTTTTTATACACCAGAGGACTTTAACATGGGTTGAATCATTTCTCTTCATAAATAATATGGATGTATTGACGTGAAACTACACTTATTATCATGATCTCAATAAAATAATAACAATGAGAAAGTATCCCCATCTAAAATTAGATTATTTTTTTTGATAAACTATGTGGGGCCAATTATTTTTATATTGTCGAATTTCTGTTAGTATATCACAAATTAATGACGATGAAGTAATTAATTCCCAATACATACTTTCAAACTATGTATGGACACTATGAAATCATAGTGATTCCATTTTGAATCATTATTTCTCCATAAATATTCATGGACATAATTTATAGAGTCTTTAGATATTATCATGAATTTTTTTTGGTATTTTCTTTTGACATTATAAAGATATACTCAAAAATCATGGATGATCATGGGGATAATTTGAAACATATTCTAATAACATAACATTGGGAAAAACATTATGAAATTTATATTAAATGTGAGTTATTGATGGAAAATTATAATTCATAGGGTATTTTATCACTGAAAAAGGGATATATGTAGACCATACCACAATAACAGAAATCGAAGAGTGGAATAGGAAAACATATGTGATAGAGATCCACAGTTTTATTGCCATGGGTGGGTATTCCATTATATTTCTGAATAATTTCTCCTCAATTTGAAACCCACTACTCGGTTTTAATCAGATTTAAGAATTGTTTTTATGGAATATTGAATGGGAACACAAATTAAAAGATTTTATAATAAGGCTTATCAATAACCTAGTTATCACACTTTAGATACTTGGGGAACTATTTCTGTTATAAAAATATAAATCATATAATGTATTAGGAATTTTACAAATGAAAAATGAATATATGATATCCTACGCCTCAATATAGTTGAATATTTATAACAAAAACTATATCATGAATGTTCCAAGGTTTTCAGCATTGATCTTTGTGTTGAAAATATGGTGGAATTATATTTAAGGGTATATGTTTAAAATATATAATTATCATAAAGGTATCATATATATATTCATATTGAATGAGATTAATATGTGTAGTAAAAGATGGTTAGATGAAATCTTGGATTATGACTGCTCAATGCACTACCATCTAGGAATAGGAAATAATGTGGTGGATACAATATGTAGAATGGATCCTACACCATTATAAATAATGGGAATTGAGAATGATAAGATATTTTTTTTATTTTAAAATGATGGTCATGTAAATAATTAATTAAGGATCATCATATATCCTTTCTAAAATGATTTCTCAATCATCCCTCATTGAAAAATTAATAATACTAAAATTAATGATGAGGAAATTGAAAATAGGGTGGAATCATTGAAAAAGAGTAAACATCCAAGTTTAATGTTTATGGGGAAGGATTTGTATGATTTTTATCTCAATAATGAGTACCATACAATCCATTGATAATGAGTGAGCTATTGAATGATACACATATCTCAACCTTCCCTGTTAACCTAGGGAGAATGAATATGTATTGGGATACGCAAGGGAATAATTGGTGGTATAATATGAAGAAGGATATCTTTGATTATACATTAAATAGCCTTGTTTTTTAGAAAGTGAAGGCTGAATGATTAAATTCTAAGGGTTTGATAGAACCATTACCCATACCGACATGGAAATCGGGAAACATCACAATGGAATTTGTTACTGGACATCCGAAGAAATCTAGATGAAACAATTCTATATCCGTTATTTTGGATAATATTTAAAAGACATTTCATATTATCAAAATTCCAGAGGAATTCTAACTTCATAAACATGCATATATATACATCTAAGAATTTTTAATAATACATGGAGATCCACTATCTATTATATTTTTACAAGATACAAGATTAACATCAATGTTCTATAAAAGAATTAAAAATTATATATTAACTAAGATGAAAGTCATTACATCATGTCAACCTCAAACTAATGGCCTATCTGAGTAGACTATTCAGACAATAGAGTACTTTTAAAGATAATGTTTTATGAACTTTAATGGAGGATGGGGACGACATTTTCTCTCTGTTTATTTTGATTATAACAAAATTTTCCACTCGATCATCAAATCGGATCGTCATGAATACCAATATGAGAAAATATTAAGAACACTAGCTTTCTATGATGATGTTTTTGAACATTATCTACAATGTCTAGAAATGGATGAAAAAATGCCGGTGATGTTGAAAACCATTCATCAGTATATCAATGTTTCTTAAAGTCGACCAAAGTTTAATGTAGAAAATTCTCAATGATACCTTGAAATAAAATATAGAGACATGGAATTCCTCGACATATATCCATGTAAGTGTATCATAATATTTGTTAATAATGGAGATTTTACTCACAAGTATATCGTTCCTTTCGAGATTCTTGATAGTGTTGGAGTTGTGGCCTTTCGATTAACACATACAACTACCTTGTATGAATTATAATATATATTCAATTTATCACTGTTTAGGAAGTACATAACAGATCAATTACATATACTGAATCCATATGCGGTACATTTGGAAAATGATATATTGTACAAGGAACGAACAATGAATATCTTTGACTATAGAGATAAAGTTACACACGACAAGACTAGCCACATGGTCATAGAACCATGGTGAATCCACAAGTACAAGGAGGCAACATGGGGACCATAAGAAGTGATGTGTGTGGAATACACTCACAATTTTATGTAAAATGAAATTTAAATGGCTAAATATCTTAAGGGGGAAGAATGTAACGATCCAAAATTTTATTAGTAGAAATTTCTTTTTTTATAATTATTTACTATAGTATAACCGAAAAATAAACCAATTTATTGAACAATACATAAATTATAAAATATGAATTAAATAAAAAATATTTAGTGGTAGATATTAAGGAACTTATAACGATGAAATAATTACTTGACCATAGGAATAATAATATGAATCTTATGAATAGTAAACTGACCAAATTAATATTAACCTCACTAAAAAAAGTATAAATAAATGTTTGGAGTCAATTAAAATATAATATGATATTATTATATATTAGTATAAGTAAATGAATGTTTTAAAAATTATTAAGTAAGTTTTCTTATTTTTGTAAATCAAAGATATTTAATTAGAATATTATAATAAATTAAATAATTTTAAGGGAAACATATTTTCATAAATTTATTTCAAAAATTAATATTTTTTTATGATTATATGATAATTTTATAAGACAATAATTGATTTTTCAATTTTTTATAATAACCATTATAAATTTAGTTTCAATATTTACCATGAAAAAGATGACAATAATTAAATATTAAATTTCACATATTTATAAATTATTTTCTTAAAATCGAGTTAATTTTGGAATTCTACGCATAAAAAATTATTTAGGATTAATTATTTAGTTTTTTCAAAAACACGTGATTTGTTTAATCGTAAAATACAATAATTTACTAAAAATGATACATATATGAATTACGGGGCTATAGATTGTTAATGGTTGATGTAAACCACTTAGATCAAAATATACTTCTATATTTTAAAATATTTAGTGATAGTTCTCAAAATATTCATGTCCAATAGGCAGAATTGAAAACTAATAAATATAATAATAAGAAAACACCCCTCCCCTCCACTATAAATATCACCCTTAAACACCTCTTCATCTCACACCTCTTAAGCATTGATCCTTGGCAAAATTTCCTCCAACTATCATCTCAATTACCTCCCACAAATCCATAGGAATTTTTTATCAACAAAATCACAGAACCACTCCCCTTAAGGAGGATCTCATGGAGAAGAATTCATGAGGTGAAATCTTCATTCAATTTTTTAATTTATTTTCATGTTATTATATTTTATTATTATATCCTAACCTCCCATCATCCAAATATAAATAAAAATATGGAACCATAACTATACTAGAAAATTATTATGATAATGGAATATTCCGTCAACAAAGTCTATCACCTCTAGATTTTATTCTACAAATGGAAACATCATTCATGATGTGTTGTTTTATTTCCGTCAATGATGAAATGTCTTAATTTACTACACCACCATAATTGTTGGTCAGAAAATCATTATAATGGTTGAAAAATATTTAAAAATTAATTTTATAAACCATTTTGTATTCAGCAACCGTTATTTATACAGAATACTAAATATTAAAAACCAAACGAGTTCGTTGCGATCAAAACCGGAAAAAATTAACCTTAAATGATTATCATTAACTTTAATCTAATTATTTATCATCATACCATATAAAAATGACTCATAATACAACTTAATAATATTTATATTCATTTATAAAATATAGTAACCACTATGGGTATTTATTCCAATTTTTCAAGAACATCTATTCATGAATAATAGTGAAATGATCATGAAGACCAATAAATTCAACACTAATAAATGATGAAATTAAAATATATTACTCATTGAATATCCCATAATTTAATTTAATAAAATTTGATGGATTTTTTAAATAATTAATTTATTCTGATTATCCAGGATATTGATGTGAAGAAATCCTTAGCACATATAAGAAAAATGTATTATTGAATGCCACTCTCATTATATCTCTTCCACTCCATATTCTGTAAGGGTGTCCCATTATTTTTTATAAATTCAGTATCATTTTAATTTCCTTTTATTTTCTTGGACATACATTCTTGGAATATAGTTTTATGAAAAATACAAATAATTTTCCAATAGAACAGTTATTTTTTAAAAACATATATTTTATTTTACATGATATTGTTCCATCTCCAACCATGATTTATACCATGTAATTAAATCCCATATTATATTGGTATGATTAGTGATTATGAATTTATATATTAGGAAATAAGACACATTAATTTTGATGGGTTGTTTTATGTCTAATATTTATATATGATCTATGTGGTATGAATGATAATGTAAAAGTAATGATGTGACGGGTGAGAATATAATTATAGAGTGATCCAATGCATTAGTTTATTTGATGAACCTCATGAGGTAATTTGAAATATACACGAATATTATCCTAAAATTTACCACAACTATTTCTGATATTTTTCCAATAAGATATGATGTTTCATTTTTTTAATTTCCATATTCCATTCATTAATATAATGTTTCCTCTCATGATTATGATTACGTTCTATTACATATATTATGATGATGATTATGCTCACCCATCTTTCATGTATCTTATTAATCCTCTTACTAAGAATTTATCTCACCCTTCTATTTTATGTATATCCTCATGTGATTAATTTTACTAAAGTGAACACAATAGAAAAATTGAAGGTGGATAAGGAAAAATTAAAAAAATTTGCTTAATTTTGTAAATGTAATGCATTTTCATAATATTCCCATGATGCTAAACCATTGGATCATTGTTATGTAAGGATTTTATTTTTTTTAATCATTAAAATGATGTCAACATAATTTGAGAAAATTAAGTTTTCTATAGTGTACATTATATAGACGTACATAATATCCTTGGCATCTCATATAGAATTCATTATTGCTATTAGTCACATGAAATTTGTTCCCCAGGAAGAGTGTAATATGATTCCTTCAAGTTTGAATCCTAGGAACTCATTATGGTTGGGAACATACCTTGATGATGTGGGTATTTTATGAGTATACCTATATATTTCATTTAACGTTGAATTATTCCAGTGATGGCTTGAGTACTATTCTAGATGATATAATCTTATTGATTTCAGGGTGTCCAAATATGTATTTTTATACTCTCCCCTGAATGGCCTTGTCCCTCGTTTATCATGTCTTACGAAGACTAATGACCATTTAATAACACTCTCAGTGGACAAAGAGCACACTGAGCATTGTTTTTGTAAAGATGGACTATGTTTCATCCAATTAGTCAAAATTTATTGTAGTCCTCTCTTAATATCAGTTTATACTTCATTATAGTTTGTGGTGACCTTTTATTTTTCACTAATCACATTCCAATATTTTTTTATACTTTGATTATGTGGTTTAAAATTGTTAGGGAATTTGTTATCAGATTTATTTTAAATTTCAATATTCTATGGTCATGGAAGTGGGTGTGTTAATACAGGTACTATATGATGTTCAGTCCTAAGTGTGTTTTATTCTTTCTCAATTATAGTCTCCTTCACCTAGCTTTCAGTGTCCAATATGGGGTAGTCACACATGTATTATCACTAACAAGGAATTTCTCTATTAGTCAAGGTGTGCTAATGATGTATTATAATATTTTATTATTAGTATTGGAGTTCTGGATTTTGGTCTAGTGATATTGATTTAGGATTTATGGAAACCATTATAAGTGTTTTGAGATAGTATCATAGTATAGGGAATCCAATTTTGGTCCTGTAGATGACTTATCCATTCACTAGTACTATGAATCCTATATTGTTTACTTGGTACATGTAAGAACATTTTATATGGATATAAATATTCAAATGAATATTAATGGAATGAGTTATGGAGTCCATGTCATTATTGGGTCATCACTCAAGATATACTCATTGATCATGGTACATCATGTATATTTCATTATTCCACCATTATTTATTGTAGCTATGATTCAATAGTAGGATTGGGAGGATGATACCATGATTGTTGTTGCTTTGATTCAAGAAATTCATTATTTGGTGCTACTTATATGATGTGCACCAGCCTTACCTCTACCTACAATTTATAAGATATTACTTGTAGTACCAGTTGATGAGGTTTCTAGGATGATCAAAGATCATGAGTTTTTGAGTCACTGACCCCTCTGGTTTGTAGGAAATCCAAATCCACAGAAAGTTGAGGATTTTCATTAGGTAGTTATGTGGTTCAATTATCATTATGAAAAAAATAAAAAACTAGATGGTGGTATTTGTTGAGACCCTTATATATGAATGTTTCATAATATGATGTGGATTAAGGATTAATCATATGATGAGTTCTGTATTAATTGGTTGTAGTTCAATATCCTTTTTAGAATGGAGTTTTCTATAGATTATTTGAGTGTTGGGTGCATCCAATATCATCTATACCTTCAGTAGGGTCATACGAATGTGGAAAAGTATACCTCAACATTCACCATCCTATCTCAGTACCCAATGAATGTAGTGTGTGATTTTTTCTTTTAAGCTCATATCATTGACCAAGGTTTGTGAAGAAACATCTGACCCAGTATGATACCTCTATAAATTTAAACCTATTCTAATGCTTTGGAGAATGATCTTTTGTTCAATGGTTTCAGGGATGAGAAACCATAGATTTTTTGTTTCTTATAGGGGGAAAATGAGAAATTATATTTTATTATTAGGTATATGAAAATAAAAAAAAGTACATGGAAAATCAATGATTTTTATGATGGAATCCAAGGATATATGATCTACATATAATTGCTCCCAGGATGGGTCTAGTTATACTAGATAGATCTAGTAACTCTCCAGTTATGACTGGAAGAATCAGGCTTGATACATCCCCACATTACATGTGGTTAGAGATAAAATTAATGGCCCCCCTAGGTAGATGAAGCTGAAGGATGAGTAATGGATTTAGGTTGGATATGGAAGACATTTTAACATGGTATGACCACCACTCCAAAGTGATGAGAATGAGGGTCAACGTGTAGAAGGATAGTGGGGATAACTCAAAGTGGTTGAGGTTTATGATCAAGAGGTTCCATGGTTTATATGAGGTATGATCTATTTCATTTCTTCAGTTTATGAAATATTGATATACACATGTGTGTTCCACACTATTTTAACACTACCATAGTTATATACATAAGGATTCTACTTGAGATCTTTTATCAACCCTTGTACACTAAGAATCCTATAGGGGTGACTCTGTGATAACACAATTATGTTGAATGTGTGACATTATTCTTATACATGGTTGTTTCATTTGAAATATCGTTGTCATATGGATGAGGGTTTAATATTTCATCTTAGATATTTACAATATATATAAATATATATATATCATGCCATTATAGACTATTTCGGGATTAGGGTGATGTTCGTTCATGGAGATTGGATGAGGTTTTCTATTTTGTGTTAAAAGGAACCCCAATAAGTGATGGATGGTCTCATGCATTAGATGGTGGAGCTAATTATAGACAATTTGTCTAGAATGTCCCTTTTTGTAATGTACTGTATAATTTTACATCTTCCTATAGTTTCTTAGTGGTATTTGGTTTTATTTTTAGGATCATCTAGTCTTACCTCCCTCTAAAATGATAGAAATAATTTTTGATCTACACCAAGGGATGGACCCGATATCTGTACTAATATATCAAATGTATCCCACAAAGACCAACTAGATGCTGGTGTAGTTTGATGAATTCTAAAGGAATGTATTATCCTGACCCATTTTTTTATGATAGGAATACAATTTATTATTCAACAATATGGTGGATGAGAGCACGAGGATGTGTGTAGATTTTCATCTCCAAAACCAGGTGACAATGAAGAAAATTATCCACCGCGATGGATTGATTACCTAATCAATTATATGATAGGGGAATGATAAATATCGATGATTTAAATTAGATCTGGCTATGACTATCTATTAATTAAGGGATAAAATATATCAATATAAGTTCTACAATATCATTAAGCTCACTATGAGTACATGATGAATCATTTTTTGTGAATAACACATAAAAATAATTTATATTACTCATGAACCTTATGTTTTATCATTTCAAAGATCGATTTATGGAAGTATTCATCGATGATATCCTATAAACTATGAAACCATGGAATACACATGAGACACAAGAGGCTAGTTCAAGACCTAGTAAGAATGAACATGATTTATGGGATGTAATTTAAGTTTCCATTATGGATAATGAAGGCCCACATTCTTTGACATGAAATCTCACCAGAGAGTGTTGCTGTGGAAATTGGAAAGGATGACATAGTGTTAGCTTGGGAGACATATATGTGCAAGAAATATCTTCCAAGAATAATTAGGATGATAAAATACTATAAAGTATTTATAAAAAATTACCCTAGGTTATTATCTCTATTGACATGTTTAACCTGGATGTGGTATCCATTTTTGTGGATAAAGAGGTTTTAACAGGATTTCATGAAGTTGAGTGTGTGACTAACGAGCAGTCACATCTGTTGATATATATACGAGGTTTTTATGTATGGAATTTCGATGATACTTCAGGGAATATAATTGTATTTTTCTTGACATTGGTACATTTGGTCATGGATAATGATTCATGTCATTAGAGACCACATGATAAGAACTACATGTCATGTGATATTGGGCTAGAAATGGTTTTCATCACACTAAATGTGTAGAGATAATACCATATAGGTATGAGATTTAGTATCTATGTAGATCATTGGAGTCTTAAGTATATCCTCTCCCAGAATTATATAATCATTATATATAAGATATGGAAAGAGTTCCTCCATGACAATGACTTTGAGATTATTTATAATCCATGGAAGGGTACCTGATAGATGATGATCTTAGTAAGAGATCATATTCTCAATTACAGAGTGTTGATTTAAAATAGATATCTTAGTTACAATTATAATCAGTTGATAGGGATGGAGTATCATACCTACATTCGATGGTTTCTACCACATCAGTTAAAAATTTATCTAGGTATGTTTAGAATGAAGATACCAACTGTGAGACCCTACGTACTCTGATATCCACTGGTCATACTCCTGATGCATTTACTAGAGGTGGGAAGCACATCATCACATCCAATGGATGCATGATGCTATTGGTGATGTAACAAGATGACATTTTGAGGAAGCATCATATATCTCATTTAGTGGTACGCACATGTGTGTTTATGTTATATTAAAAACTACATCATCGTTTTTGGATTCTAGAGATGAATAAGTGAGATGCATTTTTTCTATGGGTGACTTGATTTTAAACACATGAAGGATGAGAAGTAGGTTCCATAATTTTTTACTCAATCTTATTTGGTGTGAGAGATGATTTGGTATAGGATGTATATAGATGTAATAAAGGTGATTGCATTTATAATTAAAAGACATGATTTATTCTAGGTGATCCTAGATTGACTCCCTATGTAATCCAACTACTAGTTATCCGATAAAATATTTAAATAGAGATCATATGACACCGATACAAGTAGAATACATTCTATCTCCATGGAGTTCCCTCAATGATAATTTCTAACCATGATACTCTTTTAAAATTATGTTTTTGGTATGTATTGAGAGAGGATTTTTTTTCACTCTATATTGTTTTAACATAGATTTACACCACTATAATAATTATTAGACTAATAATAAATTTTATGTCCTCATGGAAATGATGTGAGCATGCATTCCAGACATTATAGTTGTTAGGTTCACCTATCACATGAATAGTCGGTGTACAACAATGGCCACCATCCATCATCAATGTGAAAATATTTGAGGCATTGTTTGGTAGGAACTATAGTAATAAAATATATAGGAAAAACAATAAGAGACATATCATTCGGGCCCATAGATGATTCAATTCATGATAAAAATTGAAGATTATCTAGGAGGAGTTAAAAAATTTAAAGAGTCGTCAAATGTCCAATCTGGATCACAGATTGAGGACTCTGATGATTAATGAGGGAGACAATTTTATCAAGCATGTCTCCCCTAGTTGTGGGTCATAATTAATTGATCATGGTGGAATGTTATCTACAATATTAACTATCCCATTGTACATACATCAAGTGTTTGGTAATGTGTAATTCCACATGGCTATACACCCAATGTTTGACGGGTACACTAAATCATTGCTGAGATTTTACTGAGGAGGTATATGCATGACTCATCACTTGTTATCAACTATGGAAGGAAGTACATTGATAATGGAGATAATTTTATATAGTACCACATAATGATTGAGGATCGACAAGATAATATACTCATTGTGTGAGTTATTCCATTAGTGTGTGTCTAAGGGTAGCTTTAGAATCTTTGGGAGACTATAAGTGAGCTATAGCCTTATATGTTTTATCACTATCAACATCAATTTATGTTCTATTTTATTAAGTATTTTAGGAAATAAACACTAATGGTGGAGAGAATATAATATATCTTTATTCATGTGTTCTTTAGGCATATACCTAATAATATTTTCATGACTAAACAGTGATGTGAAATGTGATTATAGGGACTGAAGATCCCATAATTGGTGAATGAAATTTAATAAATATAGTAATTTTTCAAGACATGAAATGTCTTCCTAATAAATTTAATCACTCCCAAATAGGGACTTAGATTAAAATGTGGTGGCCATTAAATATTTGGGATTGTGTGTATTTCCCTGGTAATTATATTACATTAGAGTTTGTCCAATGTTTTGTTTTAGTACAATCTCATGCTGTTTAATAAATAATTAAAATAATTTATAAAATATATATAAAAAATTCTGAAATTAATCATTTCCTATAAATAATATTCTTTAAAAAATTCTTAGTTCATGTAACATAACATTAGAGATTTTTGATAAATAATTTTATCATCCTTATTAGATTAATAAAAATATGATCATAGATATTTAAGTGGAGAGTAATCAATATAATTTATATAACCAATCATAATAAACTATATTAATTGTTTGAAAAAAAATCCTAATAGAGCTTGGACATTTTTATATAGAATTATTTTTTTTTTAAATTTCTTATGATGATAGTGAATCAATCATGAAAAGTATTTATTCATTGAGAAACTATATTGTAGGTGAAGGTGTGGTTTATTTGACATCTTATATTTCTATTGATTATTATATTATATCACTTCATTCATCGTTATAATGGAAATGAATCAAGGATTATAGGAAAATTGGATGACGTCCATTCCATTTGTTTTTTCATTTCTTCCCCTATTAATTTCACATTCAACGCTAGAAATTCAATTGGGCATCATTTCAATGAATACCCTTTATTATAATTTTTTTACCATTATTCAATAAAATATCACTCATATGGAAGTGATTGTTGATTAATTTATTTGGACCTATGATGATGTCTCATTACCAGATCTTGGTTATTTATGATGGTCTTCACATTCACGACTGGTAGACCTGAAAATTGTTTTCTTAGGTGAATCAGATGGTATGGTTCATTGGTCATTGATGGTGATGTATGGATAGACAAGATCCATTAGTTTCTATTTCAATTACATCGATATGTGAGGCCATAAGACTTTATGATAATAAATGAAATTTATTTTTCAGTTTAATGAAATTAAAGGTTGTAAGGAATGTTATCTATGGTCACATTATCTTTGGTACCATCTCTATGATTATATTGTTTCCTTGTTGAAGATAAACATCACATGGTGTGAGATATGAATTAAATGGTGGGTAACCTCTACCCCCACCATTGACTGAATTTCTAATCTATGAGCACTCGACCATGCACATGGATTGGAACATCACCATGCCTAGAGTACACTAGTAGATATATAAACTCAATCATATTAATGGGAGTGGTCAAGGATATAATGGAATACCTAATGCCATATATAAATTTCTTGTAATTAGAGTATAGTCTATGTACTTTCCACATGATGTCATGGAGCCCCTTCTAAAAAAATATTGTACATGATTTTCTAGGGTGAATTACTATGATCATTTCCTTGGGGTTTTAGTATTGAGTTGTGTCCTATACATAGGATTATAAGACCATCCCATGATCATTAGCCTTAGTTAGAGTCCTTAAAATACCTCTCTAAGGCCAATGGTGAATCCTCTATCATCAACACATTGTATTGACGGGGTTCTTTAAATCTCGAAGACCAACTCTACTTAGGATTCAATAGCATATTTATCTCATTAATTTATATTGGGTTGTTGGCATTCCTCATGGCCTTATGTATTATCTCCATTATTATATCAATATCATTAGACTTCTAGTGTCTACTTAATATGGTTATTCCTATTGATCATGGAATCTTGGATGGACAATATTATTGAATTTTGACCCACAGAGTGTTATATTCTAGATTAGTTTTATATGGATTTCTTGATTTAAAAATCCTAGTCTGCATTTATTATTGTTGCCTTACATGAGTCTATGTGTCTAATATGATTATATATGTTGAATTTTATATTATTGGGATATCCATATAATGAGAAGGAAAAAATTTTATATTTTATTTTATTTTTTATTTAGTGGTGTCTTAATTTTATTTTTATACTCACCCCTATATGGGATCTTCCACATGTGTTTTGTTTTAAGTAGATGGAAAAAATTTCAATGGGGTTCTTGAAGAATTAGGGTGAGATGAATCTTTATTTTAGGCTATACAGAACATGGTTCATTCCTACAATCACATTTGATTGTAGAACCATGTTTCAATAACGATAAACTTATATACAGTTATTGGTGGGATTGTAGTTGTACCTTGACACATTCAAGTAATTTTTTCATTAATTTTATTATTTTGGATTTAGACATGTCCATGCCTATGGTATTAGTTTCACTTTATATTTAAATATTTTATGGTATTATATACATATGTGGTGTGTGTGTTTGTGTATGTGTATGTATAGGTACCTTAGTATAATTACCCTTTGGGATTGTTTTTCCTACTCTACATTGGTCACATTCCCCTGGACTATTGGAGGTAGGCATGGCATAGTCACATTCATATTATCATTGGCCATGTGGGAAAAGGTGGTCTAGGTACTGATAGGGATGAGGATGAAAAATATGACCAAAATGACGCTTCATGATGATGAAAAAGATTAATTTAAATCCTAAGAGAATAAGGTAAATAAGAATAATGTAGAATATAAGGAATTTTTTTTCTATATCACTTGAATAAAATTGAATAAAATGTTGAGGAACATTTTAATTTTTCACTAGAAATATGAGATGAAGAACTGAATTTTAATACAAAAAAATGACACAAAAATTATTATTATATATAGGTATTGGACACTTTCATGAAAAACATTCATTATTAATAGAATATGAATATAGTTATAAAGAAGATAATTGTCCAAAAAGATCCTTGAAAATTAATCATGTCTTATCAGAGCTTATTTATAAATAGCGTGTTTTTAAATTATACAAATATAAAAATATAAAATAGTTATCTATGTATTATGGATGTTAGGGAAATTAATATGAAATAGATTACATGAAATATAGTGAGGACGATTATGAGACGCTAATCACTACTATGGTAAATTATTATAAAATCAATACAGATGAAAGTGGTGATTCTTATTGAGAGGAAGAAGAAATAAATATATATTTTATAATAATGGGAGAGTAAATATAATGGATCTAAAAAATATTAAATATTGAACATTATAATTGAAATTTTCAGAATAATAATAAGTCCTTGATCTACAATTAATATAATTTCAAGGCATAAAAATTCATGTATCTAAAGGACTCTAGTGAACTAAAAAATCATAATTAATATAAAAATTAAAACACAAATATGAAACAATTAATTACTAATAAGGTTAATTATATTGTTCATTATCAACAAAAAAATAAGAGATGATGATGAACAATATGATTACATATATATATTCACTGAATCTATTCAAAAATTTAGGGAATGATTATTAAATAATATAAATTTTTCAATGATCTGAAAAAATAATCCTTAATGGGAGATTATAAATCTAAAAAACAAAATGAAAAATAATTTAAGAAGAACCATGTTGAAAATAAATTATATTTATCTAAATCATGTGAATGTTTAAAATGTACATATTCTACAAAAATGATCATAAAATAAAATTTACAATAAGTAGAGTATATAAATATGTCTATAACTAATCATAATGAACATTTAATGATATTTTGAGTTTCAAATAATTTGAATTAAGATAAACAACCCATGATGTATTCCTTAATTAAAAATGAAATAAAAATTTAATATTCTAGATAGTAAATTTTCTAAAGGGTAATGTATACATTTTAGGGTTTATATTTCCATTTCGGAGGATTTGAGAATACATCATGGATGTTTTCAATTGACCATTGTAATTCTTATTTGTCAATATAGTTTGGATGGAATATTTTTAGAGTATATTACACTGTTAAAATAATTTTTTTGTAAAGAAAAGAATATAAATATATATTATTGACTCAAAATATATTTTTAAATATAGAGGATGCTATTATATGATTTAACCATCCTTGTGGTAATAAGGATATTGTGTTAACAAAGAAACCATCAAAATTGGTAGTAAATTAAAATAATAATAAGTATTATGAGATAATGAATATATGTAAGAAAGAGTATCTTTTTTAGAAGTGTTACATAATGTATTAAAAGGGGAATATTTATGCATATAGACTTTTGGATGTTAAATTCATATAATAAGATTAAAAATATAATGATTAATGTTGACGACTAAATGCATGGTTATGTTTCCATTGTGAATAACATGTTGCTAAAAATATAGTTTGTTGGTTATATTTTTAAAATATTGTAGAAGTTGAAATATATGTAAATGTTGTATGTTGATGGGATAATATAGAGTTATTTATGTGTTTATTTCTTATTTAGTAGTTGGAATGTTGTTATTTAGTCATATTTTTCTAGAAAACAGTTTTAACGATTAATTGATAATGAAAACAATAAATAAAACTAATGGTAAATTTTCAGATATTTTATATTTTTATAATTCAATATACATGACTGTGAAATATGAAAATGATTTTTGGTATATATTTTTACTCCTTCTGTCCCTAAAGAATATGTGAATGAATACACAAAAATAAAATTATGTAATGTTCCTATGATAATGAGTGTGAGTAATTTCAAATAATAGGTATTTAATATTTGTAATATAACTAAATATTCATATATAAAAAGGCTGAGATTCATATATTACATCCAATAGATATTATTCATTCTTACATCTATGGGACCATTAGAAACATATTAATAAATAATAAAAACGTTATATCCTTTATTGATTAAATTACTTAAATTACATTCATTAGGTTTCTTAAATCTAAATTATAGTTTGATAATAAATTAATGAGTTTCAAGAGAGGTGTGTGAAATGATTTTGGTTACAAATAGATTAAGATTAATACAAATAAAATATCTAAATAATCAAAAGGAATATTTTTATGAATACATTGATAATAATGGTAATCATCATGAACTCAATACACCATATAAACTATAAAAACATTATGTTGTGAAATAGGGGAATAAATTTTTTTTAATACAAACCGAAATATATTTATTAATCATGATAATTCATTTAATTTCATAATACAAGATCAATATGTAGTGGTTCAAAATTAAAATCATTGTCTATAAAGTATAAATTATTACATGTCATCATATGAGATGTATACCAAGATCACTCTATCATTAATGTACTTAAGGGTGTCTATTTTCCTTATATAATCAATGAGTAAAGAAAAATTATTAGGATAATTGATATTTAATGCAATAATTGTATCATTATATATGATGCCTCAAATGCATGATGATATCATTTTTATGAAAAGTTTACAAGGAATTAAAAAAATTACTATAATAGTTGTTTAATATTCCATGAAGGAAGACATAAATTTTATAGAATGTTTCATATGTGATGACGACGGTTTTTGTTTTACTAATATGTTGGGTTTTTTACAGAAAATGATGGAAATTACATATAATGTCAGGTTTATAAGATAATTCAGCCCTATATAGTTATTAAGAGAAAAGAACATCATCAAATAAAAGTTCTATATTTTATATGGTGAGTTAAAACATCATTGGAGGTCAAATACCATATTTTATAACTTGTATAACATAATGGATAATATAAATACCTCATAGTATTGATAGGTATATTGTGGTTATGTTTAAGATTAAATGAATAATGAAGAGTGGATAGATTCCATGATTGATGAATTACCCCAGATAGAGAATAATAATATATGGGATTTATTGTACACATAAAAAATATTGTTATTTGAATAAAAAAATAATTTTGAAATAAAATGAATAAATAAAGTGAATTTGTGATAAATAAATATATTATTTTGTAAAAAGGTTATTCTAATGATGATATAAATTATGATGATTAGATATTTTCATCTAGGGTATGGCTATAAGAAATTACGACACTTATTGATTTTATGTCACAATTGTAATACAAGATATTCATAATGTATTAAAAATATACCATCCACAAAAGTCACATGGAATAAATTGTTTATATTGGTTAATATTTTGTGTTATTTCTAAATTAATAATAGAGATATGTTATCCAAATAAATAAAGTCTTATATTGGTTGAGAAAATCCAAAATATCATGGTTTAAAATGGTAGATACATTCCTAAATTTTTATAAATTCAGTAATGCAGGACTGGATATAAATCATTATATTAATGAAGACCAATATTTGAAATCCTTTTTATTGTAAATATATAAGATATAATTTTCAATGGAACATTATGTTTATTTTAGAGAAGTGTGGAATAGTGATAATTATGTTTTTCAAATTTATATAAAATGGAAAATGAAATAATTTATTGGTATAGAAATTTTTCTAGTAGAAAATTATGTTTTTTATTTCACATAAGAATTAATATTATTGGATTTTAATTATATTATTAACAGTTAAAACAATTAATGTTTCTACAACCACAATTATGGGAACTGTGTAATTATATGATATATAATGATATAATATTAAAATTTAATATTTCAATAATATTATTGTCTTCTTTTTTTGAATTTGAAAACCTGATGAACCAATATTTTATTTGATGTGGCACTTTATGTTAGGTTTCAATGTCAACCAAACGTCCCATATAAGAGGTCTAGGATTTGAATTTAAATATACATAAATGTTACACAATATTTTTTATTTTTTATAGAAGTATTGAAATCCATGAATTATTTTTTTCCATGTATTTAAATTGCATACTCAATGTTAATTACTTGAGAACCACATGTAGTTGAGTTTTTCTTATAAATGAAATGGGATTTAGTTGGCACAAAATGATGAAAATTTCAAAATCCTTTAGTAATATTTAGGGATAATATGTGGTTTCATCTTAGGTCATAACTCAAATTTTTTGAATGAAGACACAGTTAAAATATACCAAGTTGGATTTAAACATTTCACTTCTATTGGTCATTAAAAGTAATTTTTTGTATCTATGAGGACTATTAATACATGTTATTTGGTTCCATCTCATTAAATAAGTTAATTGTTTTAGCTTAAGACACATTTTAAATATATATTTTTTGAATTAATCATACCACTTTATTGGGTTGTTTAATATCAAAATGATATTACATTAATAAATAATCATTTTGTAAATCTATGGTCTAAGAAAATTGATATTAAATATCAATTCAACAAAGTGTGTATGAAAAAATATTATTTTTAGTGGTAATTTTTTTAATTTACTCTTATATAGTAGCCAATGTGGTCACCAAAAAATTTCCAAATATCGTTTTTAAAATGATGATATTGAATATTAAATTTCACCATATATTTTTATAATTATATGTTACATTTAGATATTCCCTTTTATCACCGTACTCATTGAAAAGTTTTGTCAAATTGTGAGATAAATATGACATAAAAACATCACAATTAAACGATTAGTTTATACCAAATATGCAACATGAAATATGTTGTTGGTGTTTCTAAATGTGTTTGTTTCACTTATTTAATGGGATAATATTTTAATATAGAGTCTAAAAAGGGGTATGCTCTGAAATAAATATGTTCTTTGTGTTTTCATACACTATTAACCATTATTTACATTTTTTATAGATATAGTTATGGAAATATTATATTTAAATGTTTTAAAAAGGTAATTTTTATTGTATAAAAATAGAAGATTATTTCATAAAAAATTCTGATAGGATAATTTTTTATTTATATCCATATGTTGATTGACTAAATGTAAAAAATATATTAATTACTATTTTTGTATTACTGTTTAATGTTATTGTTTCTTAAAACATCTATATAATTGTTTTCTAAAAAGTATCACACTATGATCCATTTCTATTCATAAATTTTTATTCCTTTATCTTCCTTTGTTTCCAAAAAAACCACAGGGGGAGACTGTCTAACTCATGAGATTTTTGGAAAATTGTTGATGTTATCAATAATAAGGGTAGAATTGTGGAATATTTGAGGATGATATGTAAGAATTTTTATCTTATGATTTCAATTATTAATTAATAATCAAATTCACATGATATATTCTAACGTGAATATTTTGTGTTTTATGAGTAAATTAAACATGTACAATAAATTTTATAAATTCTTTATTTTTTTTGAAGTTGTAATTATTTATGAATTTTTTTTAATTGAATGGGGATTTCTTATGAGTCATTCACAAACTTTGGTTTGAGATATTTCAATCAATATGTACATATCTAAAAAATCAATAGATTGTATATGAGCCACTCAACAATGCATATGGTTCATTTAATAAAGACTATATTGGAAATTTGGAACATTATATAAGTTATTAAAAACAATATTTTAGTCTATGGGATTCACATGAGATTAATTGGACTACTTATTATTTGTTTTATACTATTTATGTTTCATGAATATTACCCTATGATTCATATTTGGATGATTCAATTAAAAATAAAAATATCAACCCATAGCAAAAATCATGGAATACTAAATATTAATAATATGTGCATATTAGATAGAAATTCAATTTAAAATATAAAAACATTATTTCATTGTAATTTTTCCTTTATAACATATAATCACAATAATATAATATTAATAAAATTTGATGTTCAAGTATTCTACATTTTAAAGGAGAGTCCCATGTAATATTCTAAATTATTCTCTAGATACAAAATGTCTGAATCGAATAATATAATAACATTTACTTTTTGTTACTATTAATGATATGATTGTTTAAAAATTGGTTGAATATGTGTAAATGTTTATTATGAATTAATATTAGTTGGAATTTTTAATAAAACTAAAAATGAACAATATAATAATGGTGGAGAATAATTTTTAATCGGTAACCCATGTTACAAAGACGATTAGATTATATGTATTTTTCATTTACTAATTTTTTGAAATAATAGACACCCATATTTAATTATGTAAAACATGAAGATAAAGATTCATATATGTGTAAAAAATTATTAAAGAAAAACTTATACTCTATAATGTGGAATTTTAGCTTCATTAAATATGTAGAAAAAGAATATAGAGGTGAATAAGACAATTATTTTCAAGGATGATCTTATAAAGGATGGGGAAGAAGAAAAACCCTTTTATCATTCATGTGGTGATGATATAAGTATTTAATTAATCGATAAATTGATTTCAAAACAATACCAAAACTCCACTGCTATGAAAAATGCATTTACATAATAAATACAACTCAAGGCACACATACATTATTGATAATCTTTTGTGTAATATAATATCAAGGACAACCCATTTTTATATTATATCGTTGAATAAAAATTGGAATCATATAATAATGGTTTATTAAATATAAAACCAAATATTAACTAAATATGTGGAGTATTGAACCCTACAAATGGCTTGTCCCTTTTCTTTTTGTTTAAGACTTTCTTTAATCATGAATTTAATCCAAATTAACTAGTTCTGTTGGTTTTATAAAATGTATGAAAGTAAAGAAATGATAAATGAAATATTCAACCACCCATAACACTTAGATATTTACCTAATTATATGGGTCTATTTTGATGCTTTCTGAGTATTAAATTACATATATAATTTTAATAAACAATGATGCATAATTTTGGTAATAACTAATATCATTTCTATAGTTTTAAAATGTAATTTTAATTTAACTACAAAATCAAATAAAATAATAATATTTTATCCCAAATTATAATTTTTATCAAAAAGTAATAATACCAAGGGCTCATGATCATATTTATTTTCAATCATTCATACTACACATGTAGAAATATTGTGGGTAATATGTTACACTAAGGATTGTATGTACCAACCAATGAGGTACATCACCAATATTGATGAAAAAAATATGGTGAAATAAAGACTCTATAATTTTTGGTCCATATCATAAAACTTGGGACAGTAATGAATCAATTGATAAGGGACCAAATCTTAATATAAAATAGAGTATATGACCTCAACCATCACATGGTAGACTATTCCCGGTCATGTATGATTCTCCATTATAGATCTTCATCCCTACAAATTTCAGATTTTTCTCAAATAGACTGGGGGATTAAATACTTTACCTCTCCGCCCAAAATCATATATTCCAGATGTCACCTCTTAGTCGTAGTTACACCGTTCAATATAAATAAAGCATTACATAAATAGATTCTATTGATATGAAGTAAAATATATTTTACATCTACGTGAGAAGAAACATCTAATATAATTATCATTTTAAAATACTTTCATATTGCAATGAAATATTCAAGGAACACATAAAAATATTAGTGAATGACAGGACAATAATTTTATATAGTGTGTAGGGTTATCAATAAATTTTGATCATGCATTTTCAAAATACAATACTTGTGAAATGAAAAAACAATGTAGTTTTAGTTGGGTGTATAGAAAATAGGGTTAAGAGGATGTTGAGTTAATGGGGAATGAAATAATTACATTTTAAATAACTAATGTGTAATATAAATTGAATCTCTATAATCACACGAAATATAAAATAACTTTGGATGATGTTTTGTACTTCAGATAGACATTGGGCCAAATTGATTGTTTTACATAGTTCTATTATGGGATACATATAATTTTTGTCTAATATATTTACTGGTCATCTTTAATATATACACAATAAGTTGAAATAGGCTTTATATATTGATTTTTTTATGGAAAGAAAAGGAATATACATCAATATTCATGATACCAAATATATTAAAACCTAGGATAAATAGAAATATTACGATATACGTTATTATTGTTACAAATCATTATATATTATTATATTTTAATTTATTTACTACCCAAATGAGATCATTTTCGAGTACCATTTTGAAATTATTAGCGGGATATTTTTAGTATGAAATTAATGATAGTGAAAAATCATTAAATAGAAGAATAAAATATGTGTCTTCTAGGATGAAACATAATGTAATCAAAAGAATTATGCAATGAAAATTAATTGATTGAATTTCACTAAATTATTTCATTTTTTACCACAAATTCTATCATCACATCCACTATTGTTCATTCCCTTTACCCTGGGAACCTCATCATCACCACAGTAGAGCTACTCTCATGTTTCCAAAAAAATTTAGTCTACCATCATCAAACCATTTTTAAATTGTTTTAGACTCATAACACATCATCACAGTCATTCCATTATAAAAATAATTCTATGATATTTTATTATTTTCTCAATATGAAATCAATATCAATCTCAACCTGAAATTACTATAGAATTTTAATGATGGTGGTAGTAGGAATAATACATAATTACCCAAATATAGTCTAACATTCAGATTTTATCAATTAACACAAGTATGAGACAACAATAGAATTTTATATTCTTATGGAAAAAATCATCAACATGTTTTGATTATTAAAATAATATATTATTTCATGAATAAATAAATTATCAAATATTAATTTTTTCATATTTCATTATTGTTTTAATAACTCATCACCATGAAAAAAATGGTTACTAAAATATACTACAGGAAAATAAATGAAAAAAATCATGAGAAATAAGGATGAATTATAATCATGCTCTACCCATGCTAGAATAAAAAAATTTAACAAATTATCTAAAATTTCTAGGGGAGTACTGAAAATGAGTTAAAAATATAATTTTCCACATTTCATGATATAAAAAATATATCAAATCAATTAATATGAGTAGTTTTAATATCCAAATAAATTCAATTAATTGAATGTCCTCAAATATTAATATTCAAAAAAATTATTATATTTGGGAGATGGAGAATGTACTCATTGTTTATTCATTTAGAGGAATATAATAACTTATTTAATTGTTTTTTATTTTTATTAATTTTTTTTATAATTCCTTCTCAAATATTTACATGTTTTTAATAGTGAATGATTTTTTGGAAATATATAATTATAAAAGGAAAAATATTTCGATGGATCGAAACTAAAAACTAATATCCACAAGAATAAGAATAAATAAAAAATTCCAATTAAAATATATATTTATTAGTTTCTAATCAAATATATGGTAGCCATATTTTATTTCCCTTACGATAATCATTAAATTCATCAACATAGATGCTATAAGTGATTAAATCATGAAATAAAAGGGATAAAATATTAAAACATAAGTTAAATTAATATTAAAAATTAATAGTCACAATCCTTTAAATTTCCTCCAAAATTTGATGATCACATGATGAGGAAAAATTATAATTTTCACCACTACCACATTGGACACAAATAAAATTCAAATTTTTATCCATTATTAAATGTGATGTGATTGATGAATTTTTACCAATTGATTCCACCAATGTAATATATATTAATTTAAATCTAAATTGATAGGATTTGAATGAAAAAATTTAGATTGTGGGTAATTAATTTCAAAAATATCAGCAACACATTACCATAATTAAAATAACAAATAATCCCTTCTAAATTCCATGATTTGTTATATTAGTAATGCTAAAGAAATTACATAGATTGAGGATCCATAATTCTCACATCCATATATTCAATACATGTAAATTAATTAAAAATGTAAAGAAAAAAATCATCACATCAACAAAACAAACTTCAAATAAAAGGGCTAATTGATTTTTTCGGGTTGTGTTCCAAAATCATTGTATTTTGTGTTTAGTGTCTTTCTATAAAAAAACTAAAAAATAATAGAAATTGACCTCTTTTAGGACATAACTATGATTTCAAAATTAGATTTCTAGACCGCATTTTAGATATATGAAATGACCATTGAATTTTAAAGTATATTTATTTATTAAATAAATATTTATTATCCCTGAGAATTAAATAAGAATTGATTGTCATTAAAATTTACACCCACATTATATATACCATTCTAACTTTAATGAGTGTATAAAATAAATTTTCCAATATAAAACACTGTAAAAAATTAATATTTTAATACCATTTAATTATAACAACTATTAAAACCACATATATTTTTCATGCTTATAAAAACATTGGGTCACTATAAGCTCTCAACATTTAATTCTTTGCACTCTCCTAAACGAAATAACTAACTATTATAATTATATGTTTCATAAAAAACAATAGAGAATACAATCCAATATCATTCTTATTAAATCCTCATTTATATATATGTTTACTATTAGGAAAATAAATGCAACTTCTCATGAAAACATTTTTCAACCACATATTGGAATATTCTAGTAGAATCCTTTCAAAATATGGCCATAGAATGTGAAAAAATATGATGTCATAAAATTTTTTCACAGATTCCACATGAATTGAAAATTTAACCATTAGATAGAAACAAATAGAGAATGAAGGAAAAAATCCATATATATTATCTCCACAATTCTCTTTTTAAAGGCCACAAACTGATAGAGCATGCTTATCCCAAAAATAATAATAATAGAAAAACCCAAATCACGAATCCGCTACTAATGGCCTACTATTTTGGTTAGAATATCACTATGAAAATATCTATGATTATATTCCAATAAAAATAATCTACTTATAGATACAACAAGAAACAAATAATGAATCTTTTATATTACCAAATTCTCCATATAAAGTGTATAATGGTCTTTACTATTTTGATAAACATGTTCCCTTATAATAATTCCCAGTAAGGACACCATTAATGATTGAGAAACAATAACCATAATAATTTTTCAAACATCCTCACCGTGTAACTGAAATATCAACATAAATAACATTAATTACCAAATACATTCACGATTTTACTCTTATATGTGAACCTTAGATCTATACTTCCTGTCACAAATGAAGATAAGACTTTTAGATACATCATAATCTATTTAGAAATGAATGATGTCATACATCCCACTACTAATGGAAAACACCATGAGAAATAAAAATGAATAATTGAATACTAGTGACCCAAAACACAAATCATGCATAGAAGATCTCTAAAATTTATGGATATATGAGAGAAATTCCTCTCGAAATTAATCCAGCACCACTTCCATTAAAGATAACTGTAATGGATGTATTTTCTTATCACACCATCATTCCCTGAGAACTAATAATCTTTTATTTCTCCTTAGATACCATGACAAAAATATCGCACTCTAATCACCTATTAAATTATTATGTTGAAATTAAAAAAGATGAATAAATATATAAGAAACTATAATTTCATTGTAAGTGATATGGATACTCATACCCCAGAACAAGAACTATATTGTTTTACCAAATTATTAGAATCCTATATAACAGTTAAAACACTCTCTTAAATGATCAAAACAACCCCTTACCTTATAAATAAATAATTATAAAATCATTGAAGACTAATAATGAAAACTAATGATTCCCATTACCAAAACATTGTTAATATTTTATTCAAAAAAATCATTGTTATTTTTATGATATGTCATGTATGATTTTATATCTACTAAGACGAATCATTATATATATATTTAAGATATTAAAAATCATTTTTAAGGTAAATATTAAGTAATCAAGAGATCATATTCTCTGATCCCCCCACCATATGGCCCCTACCAAGCTATCACAAGAAATCCCACTTCAACATTCCCCAACTAAAAATTTATGGAATCTAAACCATACATTTCTCCACATGTCTATAACATCTCCAACTACTATTGGATCAAAATTAGGAAATATGAATGTTTTCCCATAATCAATGATAGTATATTCTATAACCTATTATAAATCAAGGAAACAATCGTAGTAGATGAATTCCCATTTTAGTCATCATCACTTCTACCCCGTCAGGCCTCTACGTCTATTCAGGATTTAGGGTGACACAAGAAAATGTAACTATTCAACTCACACAATAAGGGTTATTCTATATATCGTTACACAAATGTGTCATTTCTATCACCATGTATTTTTACGCATCTATCTAGTAATCATCTAGGTGAGAACAGAAATGGTGGAATTTTTTTTGGGATATACAATGTCAAAATAGTATTCTTAGTCAATACATATCTATAGGGGTAAAAAATCCCACAACCCAATGTAAAATATATTATAACCCCATATGACAATATTAGGACCCCTCATATGAAATGTTTATTCATGTCCCATATAATTTAAAGAAAATATATTTTCTATAATCACTCATCATATCTTTCACCTTGAATCAAATTTGATCCCACTAACCAATGGTTGCCCCATCCAAACAACAATTTATCACCATGTAAATATCATTTTTCATTATCATCTATTCTCTTGAATCTGATTTGGGTACCATGTACGGTCCCTATAATATGATATATAGATTTATTTAATAGAATAAAATCATATCCATCATAACACACACACAATGAAATTTCTCATAAGAGGCATCAAAACACCCCAAGGAGTCTTCCTGGTGCGTCCTACAAAGAAAAATAATACAAATGAAAAAATGTCTAATACTAGTTCTATTTTTTTAAAAGAAATCCTTCTCCATTAATGGGTAATAAGAGTGGAGTAGATAGCACTTTACCTTTATATATGGTTGATGAAATAAATATCCACTCATTACTTGTACTTCAATAAATTCAGGGTATTCTATAGCTCGGGACATGTGCTACTACATGGCCCGAACACATCTTAATTATGTTCATGTAGTACAACACACCCATTCCCCCTTACATTCTATATTTACATAAGTATAAAACAATAATTTCATGTAACACTACATGGAGTGTACTTATATTACCATTATTTTAGTCCCAAAAAAACAATCTTTCCTAATCATTATCAACATAATGAATGTGTTCATGATAACAAAAAATTTATGATTGGGTTTTCCTGTAAGGAAACCCCTTTGGGCCACTAAGAAATCATTTTCCCTAATTATGAATATATCTTCAACCATGGTTTTCAACAGTCACAACATGTATTTATAAATTTAAAGTACTATAACTATTGGGTTTAAAACCTAAAAATAAAAAATAAAATGCCTCATGGTGGAATATGCATAATATTCTCTAGTATCGATGCACCATTATTCTTTCATGAAAATTCATTTCTTCTTGAGATCCATAATATAATATCTATATCTAATTATCAATCCATCTCACTCTCCCCCTCTCTCAAAAGCTCAACCCAAATAAAGAGGATCCTCTAGAGTATAGGGAAAATACATGTAAGAGGAAAGGAAAGTGGAATTAAATAAATTATGAAACAAAGTGACACGAACCTAGTCCCATAGTAAAAGATGGATTTATGCAAATCCTTATAAAAATCCCATGTTCCGGAATCAACAACGAACTTAGAGTCACAATTCAATTTTCAGTTCAAATTAAATTACTATTCAAATAAATGTGAATAAATTAGTATTAAATTAAACAAGTATTAAATATTTGAATAAAATTACAATGAAATTGAATTCCACCAAAACATTAGAATGAGTTAGAAAAACCTTTCTGAGAAAAACAAACTATCATAGAAATTATATATTTTATTTTTCTAGGATAAAATGTCTATTTTACCACTAATAATAATCAAAAATACAAAAAAGCATTTTTCAATTGAATTTGATATCCTGAAAAAGCAAGTCGTTATAACCTCCGGTCTATAACCCTTCCCTTCCATGAGAAGCATATATGGTTAACCTAAATTAATTCAAACACACGATGTGTCATCATAACTAAGGTATATAGAATTAATATGATAGGTATGATAATTCCTCTAACCATATCTTAAAATGAGATGAATTTAATCGTTAATGATATAATTCTCCTTGGAATAAGAGTACCATAATCACTTCCCACCATATAAACACTGAAATAAACATCCCAAACTCCATCAATCCATATAAAAAATTATTGGTCCTAGATAAACGGGTCACACATAAGTTACAAAATTAAATCATTGTCCACTCATCCCTAACTCACAATTATTGGAAACCCATGTTCTCAATAGAAAATGTAAAAGTAAGATCACATCTTCTAATGACCTATAATGCACTCACCAACAAACTTCTGTCCATGAATTGATTTCATGTGTCATCCTTAACAGGTCTACCATAGATATGCCATATAAATTTTTTCATGATCTAAACAAGAACAAATAAAACAATCATGGTCCAACTAGAAATGTTTAATATAAGTATCCCTTAAATACTACTAATTATGCCTTTTCTCTAAATACATGTTTACCACCACTCATATCATCATGATAGTTTAATTCTCTAAAAATATTTCATGCTCATGTTTTATCCCAATAAATGAACAAAGAACCTATTATATGAAACCCATTATATTGACCATTCTCCACATAATGTTTAGTTGTAAAAATATGGATCACCCTTAGAACTCTTCTTCAAACATGGAGTAGATCCTATACCATATTTAACCATACAAACTAACTCGATATTTCACTTTTACATGTGATTATCATACATCCACACTCTAACCCACATACTAAAATGCCTCAAATAAATACGGCCATGCCCTCAACCATTTGATCCCACAAATATCAACTCGTTTAAGAACAACTCCTAATTCCCTGATTTCCACATCAATATCACACATGCTTCTTCTCAAGAAATAAATATCAATGTAATCTCCATTACCAGAAATAAAATAAATTTCACCTATCATGGAGAAATATAAGATTCTATAATGTATTATCACTTCAAACATATTGTTTTCAATAAATTGAGGGATACCCATATTTGGTTTCAATGGATCATTGAAAAATATGAAACTACTAAAAAAATCAGTCAGATCTCAAGGGCTCTATGTACCCCACCTACCCAATTTTTTTGGCCTTTTACTAATAAATGGGTTATGGGAAACATCTTGTATTTATCTTTGGATCTCACGGAAACACATGTTCAATAGGATACCACTGTCATGTTTAATTATAATTCAATTCCAAAATATATTGGAAAATTATATATAGGTTATTACTAGGATATTAAATAACTAAATCAAAATAAAATCACCCACTAAAGGTTACCACCAAAGGATAAAAATTCCTAAACTAACCCTCAAGGTCACTTATACCTCAAATTACCATGTTCCCACATTGAATTCTTTTTCATTGATTGTATAAACATACATCCACTTGACAAGGAAACAAAAAGAAATCCAACAAAGACCAGCTATCTAAGTAAAATTTAATAAACTATATAATAAAAAATAAATTATGTATTTTTTTTGATTCTATACAAATATATGACAATGTAATCTTTAAAACCACACATTACTATTCATATATGATATTTAAATACAATATTCTTTATATAAATAATGATATGTCTCTTATATCTATAGTCCACGAGGGAAACTCAATCATTGGCCTCATAACAAATGACAAATAGATAGAGGGACATAATAAAAAATGAAATCCATACCACATGTGAAATAAAAAAATTGAAAATCATATTCAACTATAACATTAGAAACAAATAGAGATTACTTATATCCAAGGTAAACTGAACTTCTTATCAGAACAAGTGTTCATGATGCAGTAGTCTATCATCCATTATATTAACTAACACATCCCTGATTCTCATGTTCTATAAAACCCAAAACGTTATTACAATATAAGCTAATTGAACTAATACCATTGGGAATTATTATATCTTTACTCACACTATGAACAATAATAATTCTATTTCTCAATGTGAATAGAATATTTCAGACTCATCCAAAAAAACCCAACTAGAAGTGGGGGTATAATAAAGAATATAAGGAGACTATTCCCACATACTGGAGTAAAAAATAATAATAATATAATATAACAACATATTTAGAAATACAACATCCATTAAATTTTGAATAAAATAATTGAAACCTAATATACATTAGTAAAATGAAAAACAATATATAACTCATATGTTCATGCAAATTAAATAATCAACTATCCTAATTGTTTGACCATATAATAATGTAAATAAAATGAAGACCAAAACATTGAGCTTTTAAAAGCTACATGGTATACCACATACATTGCATCTGATTAAATTTTGAGATTCCTTATTTTGATCATAAAACTCCACTCGAAAGTCCATACTCGATCATTCAATCCTTGGCCATTAATCTATCCATCATGCATTTTTTCGTAAAATTAAATAATAAATATGGATTTCACATACACTATGGTGAAAATTCATGGGGTCAAATGTAAATATGACTAGATAGTCACCATTGACGAACATATTACATAATGTAAAATAGTGAAAGATAATAAAATATAATGAGTGATGATGAAAAATAACAGTGTTAAAATAAATACTAAAAATAACTTATTACTCAGGTATATAATCCTAATACGCCATAACTACTTCGAACAATGCCTAATTTCTCTAAACACCTCTTGTAATCATGATCACCCAAATATTACAACAACCCATGTTCGGATTTCTATAAGACTATCATAGAAATCCAATATGGTTACTTTTTCATCTGGGAATAATCTCCACAATCTCCTCTAATAAGGAAAAAAGACTTTAGGTATCATATACCTCTATTATTGTAGTTTTATCTTAATGGGAATAATACGTAAAAGTGTTTTTAAAAAGGTAAATTTTGTTAAATTTCAGAAAACTTCCCTTATATAGTTTTTAAATAAACGAAATAAAACCTATATTAAATTTAGTGATGGAAAAATATTATAAGTATCAATTGACATGATTAAATCTAACACCAATATTATATACCAACAATTCATTGGTAGATATTATGTCCTAAAAAGATTATTCTCTCTGAATCCCTACATTAAAACCCACTTCAATCTATCATGTTATGAACACCATTTATGTGGACTATATGAAAATCCATTGTAGCCCAAATATATTAGAGATCTATATCCATGGTGAAAACAAAGATGACTAACTCCGAATCACGGATAACCAAGAATTTCATTCCCAACATGAATGAAAATTACAATACTATTAGTAAATGAAGAAAATAAATGAATCATATGAATTGAAATTCTTTTCATCATTATCTCTACCCAATTAGGATTCCACATCAATTTGGGATATAAAAGGACTTCTCCAAACATCACAACATAACACATGAAACAATATAGGGGAGGCCTAACATTGTTAGTCCACATGGTTAGTAAAAGGAAGAATATAAGTGGAGGAATCCCTGTAGAGATATAGTAAGTCAGAACATGAATTGTGGAATCGCACTTCAGATCATCATTCATTACCTAGTCTCTTGATATAAAAACCATATCTTAAGAGAAACATATAAAACAACCTGCTATCCAATATCTCATACACCCATAATCATAAGAAGTAAACCCACCAAATGGAGGGATCCTCATGTCAATCCCACTAATATGTTACTCCAGTTTGGCCCGAACACCCAACCTATATTCTTCATTAAGTCATAATCCACTCCCAATGATCAGGGATAGTTCTATGATGACACTATTAATGTTCCACAGCAATCACATCGAATGAACCTAAATTATTCAAATGATATTAAACTATGAATCCTTCTATTTATCACTAATGAAACCAATAGTTTTATTTAATGAATGATATAGCTCCGTATCTTTATTCACTCGCCCTAAATCATATTTAAGAATTCCCCAAAACACCATATTAGAATCACAAATAATTGTTATTGGAATAAACTATAAATGGACTTCCCTATTGTTCAGTTTGAGTTCTAGTTAGAAAAATCATGAAATCTCCTCAAACAGATTACAAGAGAGAAGAGAAAAAAATATACATAATGAAAAAATGTGTACTCTAAAATCAAAACCATCATTATGGGATAAAATGATTCATGGGTACATCTATGTTTTAAAATAGTACCATTACACAATCAATGAACAAATGTATTTTTTTTCATGCACTATTACAATACCATGCCCCCCTTAAATATATTTTATTATATATTCCCTAGATACATGTAAATTTTCTAATACACACCATTTTCATATTATAATAAGCACATATCCCTCAAAAATAGTTATCTATGAATAAAAATAACATAAAGAATATATCCTTGATAACACATGTTTTTTTTCAAGTTTTATAATCTCAAAACCCTTGGAAACTTCCCTAACCCATCGTTTTCCCCAAATTAAACATATATTGACCAATATGGGGTATCCAATAGTGATAATAGGGAATTCAATGTTGACCATAGAATAGATATGGGTATTAATGATTAAAACATAAAAACTACACCACCTCTACGTGGAATTCAATTAATCATTTCTCATATACTTACATTGTAGTTGTTGCACAGAAATATGACTCATTCAAAGCTCTGAGATTATATCTCCCTTTCCACTACTCTCTCTCACATCCTCTCCTTGTATATTGGATGAACACCCAAATTATTGGGGGACAGAAAAGTGATATCGGAATGGAGGGGAAAATTAAGGGGATAAAAGAAAATAATGAAAATAAGGAAAAAAAGAATGAAAATGATCCTAACCCAGGCTCGAGTGAGTGATGAGATTTTATGCCTCCCCTATGAAAATTCAAGTTTTATAAAAAAAATTAATATACAAATTTCCATTAATAAAATACTTTTAAATCTTATCACCTTCGGAACCCCATATGTATAAATTAATATTTAACTAAAAATATATTAAATATTATATGAAACATAAAACACTAAAATTTTAAACTAAACATATGTCTTAAGATATAAACCACACTCATGGATAAAAGGAGTACTGAAATTATTTTCATTAGAAAATTTTATAAGTTAATATTTATATTTTTTACTTCACGAGATATTGAAAGAAGAAAAATAAAATTTCCCCTAAATTTGAAATTCAATAAAAACTTTGGTCATTATAGTCTCACACCACAATTCTGCCCTAGAAGATAATATAATATAACATTTTCATTAAACACTGATTCTAAACCATTTTATCCACATTTCGTTAGCTAAAAATATAATTTATATAATCTAAATTCATAATAATTTTGTATATATATTTTGTTGGATGAAAATTCACTACATGAACCCCTTTAATTCCTTCTCACTCAAGAAGTCACTATGTGATTATACATATGAAAATGAAATGTAAATTAATCAATTAAATTTCAATTTCATATGGTGATAAATGATAAGGTGAATCCTTGTCAACCAAACAAGTCATACCTTACTCAGACATTCCAAGTACTGTATGATCAAGAATTGTTGTTATTTCCCATAAAAAAAATTCCAGATTATCCCATGTAAATCTTTATACATGAATAATAACACATTGGATACTAAAATTCATATATATATATATATATACCCTTAGGTCTAACTATTCTATATCATAGCTACCACAAAATATCCAATCCTAGTACCCCTTTATCTTACCCTTATATTTAATCAATATATAACATCTTGTTTAATGATTAAAAACTAAAAAATATATAACATATCAATTGAAATAAATAATAACCCATTTTTTCATTCTATTTTCCTCTTATAGAAGGAAATATCATCATTAATAAGAAAATATATATTCCTCATGAATGTTTTTATAGAACATGTTTAAAATTTATGTTATCAATTTTCAATAATGTTTTAATGTCTTATAATTCCATAAGAGGTTTTTAAAAAACATTATCTATTAAATTAATCCCTATAATACATTAATTTTCCAATTCCATTCATCCCTTACACTTTTTCATCATTTAGAAAATGGTAATTATTCAAATAGTTCTTGGTTTATATACCTAGTAAATGATTCAACCACATCTTATATTAATGTGATGACTTCATAATAGAAATATTTTCTAATAGTATCCATACCTTTCAACATACCAATGAGGTAATGATAAATTATCTAAAACAAATGATTAAAATATATGAACTAATTACACGAATTAACATGGAAATATTTTGAATTTGTCTGAAAATTAATCACATTCATTTGAATAAAATCCATAGATAACCATATTAAAATCATGATATTATCATCCTTAGATTTATAAAATTTCATAATAGTACTTCTAATGTTATTAATAAATTCAAATCATAGTTAACCATAATTCAATACTTAAGACAACATGTTGAGGTATGGTTTATCATTCAATAAAAAATTGTGAATTTCTTTTGATGATAAATAAAAAAAATTTAAGAAAAAAGAAATAAAGTCACCAATAAATAAATAATTCACATATAAATTTATTCCAAAAGTCTAGATAAATAAATAGGTCATATAATGCATCATATATAACAAATCTCCCCCTGGAATGGGTCTCTTAAAACATAAAGAAGTCAAAAAATAAACATTTCAATGAACTAGATGAAATAAAATAGGAATTTGAATTACACAAATATATTGATAACAACCACTTTGAAAAAAATAGTATGATTTACTAATAAACCACTACTATACAGTTAACACACCCACTGAATCTGAAATTCAAGATCTAATGAATCTAGAATTTAATATTAAATGTGGTGGAATAAATATAAGGATTTACGTTTCTAAAATTCTTTCATAATTTCTCCCAAGGATCGCATATTAAATTGGGTGACTTGCTAATGAAAAAATCTCAATCCTATAATAGAGGGAACTACACCTCCTTGAATAGTACTACAGGTCTATTTAGAGCATGGTCAATAACTACTGGGCCCTTAGTGTTATCCCATGGAATACTTATACATTATCCATTTAAATAGTTACCGGACAAACAACACAATTTACCTAGTGGGATTCTACATCAACAATTTATCATGTTTCACCATCGAACACCTAATTGAACATGTTAACCCCCTTGGTCCCCAGAAAAACAAAATTAAAAAAATTAAAAAAATCATAAAAATCATAATAATAAACTCACCATAATAATTAATTTTTAATAAACTCGAACAAAAAGATACTTCTCCATTATATGTGACATTTTACATCCACAATGGAAAACTCTATCAATTATAGCATTAAATTTTTTTTCTAACTCCTAGGTACCTTGTTATAAATATTCATGCTTTTATATGTAATGATTAAGAAGATTAATCATGGATAAAACTAATTATTAATATGAAGAAAAATACTCAATGTTTTCATTTCTATGTAAGTATTAATATTTTTTTCAACATTATCACTTTGGAATATAGAATAATGATCCTGATTATACATCCTCAACTAAGGCACATGAATGAAATCATACATCGTTTTATACATTGGAGTTTGTTACAAATATTAGTTCACTTCTAATATCCTCTAAAAAACTCTAATAACCTACCATATCATGAATCAAAAAAGGCAGGACTCCTAATTAATTTAATCCCTCAATGTTTCCGAACGAATGAAAGACATGATTTATAATAATAAATTAAGAGTTCAATGCATATAGTTTGTCTACGAATTCTATATAGACAAGAAAATTCTCATTATTTTTTATAAAACGAATTATTATGAAAATTACAGTAAACAATGTTAGTTACAACCAATGAAACATCACGATAGTCCATTAATCTTAAAATATATAGAGATATATGTTATAAAATCCAAATAAAACTATATGAGCTTCTCCCTAATAAGTATTATTTTAAAATAAATTATACCATGTGAACATGATCAACCCACATCCAAAAATTGCAACGGTATCATTACTATAACCTAGACCTAAGGGTATTGAATGAATTATCACCCAATATTTCCATATACATATGATACATTGTTTTTATCTTCACATGGGATCGTAAATAATTTTTAAAAATATGTAATAATTGAGATATGATTCTCACACCATGTTATAACATTATTCTTTGAGTTTTCCCATAGTGTCCATATTACTCAAAAATAAGTAGTTTTATATGTTCTTAAATATTATATTAATAATTAATAAATAATAAATTGGAATCCAATATTTATAGCTCATTAAAAAAAATATAATTTCATTCCTCATTGATGAGATAATAAAATATATATTGAAATATATAGTAACATTTCCACAATTATTTTATAAAATATGAATACCAATAATCATTCACATTGTCAATTAATTCGTATATTGAACTAATTTATATGTAAATACCCTCAAATAAGACCCATTCTTATCCTTCTTCTTCCATTTACCCTATATGTTTCACCAAAACTAATGTTTCATAATAATCATAAAATGATGATCATCGAACTGAAACATATGGAATTCCTTCTCACTATAACAAACGAATCCATTGGAACATAAGTCCTATTACAGAATAAAAACTAATAATCATGTAAATCAACACATATCCCAATCCTATACACAAAATATATCTTTTATTTATAAAACAAACTCATTGAATCATAACATAGTCCTTACTTATAAAGATACGGTATACCAGGGGAAATAAAAAGATATTTATAATAACATATCAATAAAATTGATATACATCAATTTTCTTCTTATAAAATATTTACATTTAATATTACTCCTCATTTTATTACAAATCAATTATTTTATGATACTTCCTTATTAATTTATTACTTTTATAATTCCAATTACCTATATTATATATTTACTAGAGTTCAATAGACTATATATTAAAAACACAACTAATCGTCCAATGTTATAATTCCCTCTGTGAAATTATAAACATTGGTTACTTATGATCAGTGAATACTTAAAAAAACCTCCTAGAAAATATAGTGTTGTAAACTACTAAGATCATAAAAAAATAAAATTTAATCCTAATAATTTGTGGGGTATTTATTCGCATGAGTCATCAGGTTCATAAAACAATACAAAAATGCATGACATTATGTTATTATTAATCATTTTAAAGGAAAATGATATGAATTACAATATACATAGTATAATTTCCATTTATTTGGTAAGATGTGAATAATGTTTCATTTGAATCACATTTTTTCTCATTGAATGTACAATTGAATTTCTCAATCTACTAAAACACAAATCAGCTATAAGAATGTTCTATCTAAAAAATATCTATGAATGTATAGTTGTAAGTAGAACATAGGTAATATTATATATCAGATAATAATATCTGAAACTAAAAAAATATATTTCAAAACACACATTAAACCATAGGATCCATTTTCATAAAATCTACAATGATGAAAGAATTTGAAAAAAAAAATTCCCATGGAACATTATATTTAAAATATTGAATTTTTTTTTATCATATTTGAATTGAATTTATGAATTCAAAAGAGTACAAGTTAAGTTAAAATAGATCACCATGGTACTTATAATGATTGTAATATATCAAAACATCATTAATAAACATGATCACAAAGGAATACAGATAAGGGTGAAAGAAATGATTCATTAATGTCATAAACATTGTGGAATAATTATTTATTAATGAATAAACCTAATATCACAATATTTTATGTCATTAGTAAGTTATTTTAGTTGTGGATGTTTTTCTTAAAGGTTAAATTAATAAACCAATGGATATAAACACACAACTAGATACTCTAAAATTCCTTACATATAATATTTATTAAAGGGGTGTATAATTTATTAGATGAATATATATGAATAAATATCCAATAATTATTTCTTTATCAACCAAATATATCTTTATCTGACGGCGCACGATTCTGATGCCCGGAGTGCTCAGAATGATCCATCAATGTTTTTCTAATCTTCAGTTGGAGCGGGTAAGTAGTTTTCTTGAATATGTGGAATAAATCTTAAATGGTTACATGTATCAGAAATATGAGGGAACCATTTCTTTCACGATGGCACGTGTACCCTAGGCACGTCTTAAGTTTATTGGGCATGAGCATCGTGTAAGAAAACCCAAAAATGGAATAATTGTAAATAAAAAAAAAATTTTTATTTTATTTTTCAAATTCTTATAAATCACAAATAGTAGCTTAGATTAAAAATCTGAGACCACTACTAATCTCATGAGGGCCTGCTTTATTTATGAAGATACTATCGTTGGCTGGAACTGGCCACTAGTGAAACTTAGTTTTTGGCCGTAAATAAAATAATGAATTAACAATTATTTTATTGTAAAATCCATAAACTTTAAATGGTAACTCTTTTTGGAAATCTGAAATTACCGTTGGGTTTTCTAAGACGTGTTTCACTTGGGCAGAGTATAACCTCGAACGGTGTGGGTCAAGGGTGAAAATTAATAATTTTATGAACTTTTTTTAGGAATGTTCAGTAAACATGATAGAATGGTCTTGTAAATTTTGAACCAGTGCTCAAATTTTAAATAAGGGGACACCATTGAACTTGTTTTGACGTTATTCGATTACAGATAAATTCACATTGACCGCAGTAGGGGCAAAGAAAAATTTAGTTTTTGGAACTTTATAATAGAATAAATTAAATAACTTTATTATTTAAATTTTATTCTATTCCACCAACGAAGAAGAAATAAGTTGGGGCGGGTGGCGTGTCAAGCCAATAAATATATTGACCCTCCAATCTGAGTAACAACAATGTTGGCAGAAATTAGGAATCATATTAATTAATTAGTCCCATTAAATCCCTACATTTTTACATACCCTTCCCCTCTCAAATAAATATGGAGCTTGGGAAAAGGTATCTAAGAGCATCACCAAACAGTGAATTTATGATGGAATGTCGTAACACCAGACCCATAGAATATGAATCCTACCATGTGGGAGGTGACATTCAACATCAAACTACCAATGGGCGACATGAAAGTGGTGTCTTTGGGAGCCTGTCGTGGGAACTAAGAACACAGTCCACCTGTAAGCACGGACGATTCTCTGACGTTAAAAGTTGGGTATTTTTTTATTATGATTGAATTATATTGATTCATCATATCCTAAATTCATAGCGACAATGGCCAAATGAACATTACCATCGTCATGAACATAAACCTTTCTCCTCATTTTTTTATGGTCTTCGTGTTATTCGTACGTTATTCAACGCCTATGTTTTCTTGGCACTGGAAATATGGAGTTTTGTTGGGAATGATATATGGACATGAATCCCTCGACACAAGGAACAAAAATATGTGATCGTATAAATTTTTGGGCTCGGAACGAAGCCGCAGTGTCTCTTAAAAGAAGGGGAAGGCCGGAACCCGGTCAGCCGCGAGGAAGGGAGGGCGGCGCACGTCCGAGCCACCAGTTGAAGAGGAGGCCTATGCCCGTTAGCTGCATTGGGGCATGATTGAGGCCGACTACTGGCTGGATATGTGGCAGATCAGTTCTGCGCATCCGCACTACTGATGGAGCAAGAAGTGATGGTCGCTCGGACGTGATAGAGGCCAAAAGCGACCGACATCCAACCGACCGTGGTGGAGCAGCGGCGCACGACTGCGCTATTGGGAGGAGGAACGAATAGCATTCTAGTCGGCCAAACCACACCGGGAGGGACCGCCCGACGGGTCCTGTGTTGCAGAAGCCGAACAATTCATAGACCATTTGGGAAGACCAGGTGGCACCTCGCCCCTGGGTGTCGGTCATGCCGGACCCCGCCTCGTGGACCGCCAGACGATGGGGGCGCACTGTAGTGGGTCGAGCCCAGTGGGCGCCACCATTGTGGGCTAACCCACAGCGGGCCACCACACATCGGGTCGCGCTGCCAGGTGGGCAGCGTCCAGGTGGCCCTGCCACCAGGCCGCCCCAATTGGATGGGTTGGGACATCCACTCCGCGGGCCGGGCCGGGCCCGCCAAGGCTCAGCCCATCCAGACCAGACCCAAATCATGCCAGAATGACCCAAAACAGTTCTGGTATACCCATGCTGGGTCGATCTGACCGGGTCGGACCAGACCCAGGCTCATCTTGACCTAGTTATGCCTTTGTGGCCATAATATGTGAAACGAGCATCTGTTTGAAAAACCATATGTGGCACCAGAATCTTTGGATATAGATTTCTTTTTTGGTACTCTCCACCAGTGTTTTGGATATGGTTTGAGTACGTCCAGATTGGATCAGACCCTGAATCCAACTGACCCATTAGAGTGGAAACACAAATAACTTACAAACTGGGCATCTGATTAATGCGATGTCTGTTGTGTTGGGTCCCTTAGGACGTGACCGACCTTTGGGATACTTCTTTCTGGGACTTTTGGGTAGTATAGTAATGATCGTTGTATTGGGGAGAAGTTCTCCCAAGAACTCTACGTTTATAACCCTGAAAATAGCTGAGATTTGACGACTGTTGACTATTACGACATGGCGTAACTCGACATGCCCATGGGGAGCGCCTATATGTGACACAACTAACCCACATTGGGGAGTGACTCTGTGTGATGTAGCAAACCCATGGTAATCTATAAGTGGAGTAACTTAGCAGGACATGAGGGGGAGCACCTTTGAGTGATGTGGAAAACCCATGGTGGGGAGTGCCTTAGTGTGACACGACATACCCACAATACACGACAGGAATTACATCTCAGCAGTCCAAGATTATTGGGAAGTGCCACTATGTGACGCAGTAGGCCCATTGTACTCGATAAATGAGGAGTTCCTCATCAGCCGAGGTGTTCAACGATATTGTTGGGGATGTTACTTGTTACTACCCCTAAAATAAATCATTGTGTGAGTTTTCTTTACTTTGTGATTATGATTGAGGTTATGCTATGTGACACTTCACATTTGTGGTGTTATATTCATGTTATTCATCCCAAATGTATGAGATTTATATAGCATGATAACTAAGGTATATGTTTGGGCATATACCAAAGTAGAGTTGGGCTCTTACTTCGTGGTCATTCCTTTGTGGAACTCTAGGAGACCTATAGGGTCTCGGGGTTCCTACTGAGTATTGTTATACTCAACCATTCATGGGATATTCCCACCCATTGTTGTGTTTGGTCCAGATGAATAACAAATCTGACTAAGGATGAGGTTAACATGACTAGAGGTAGCTCAGAGGTGGACTTTATATGAGTCATACCATAGAGATGGCCATTTAAGATATGCACCTACCTTTCCGACAGGATCCTTGGAGGGTGTTCACAAGATTTGTGTTCAGTTTTACTTGTACTTTTCTGTATACATGTACTTCACAGTTGAGCTTGTATTATGACCCCTTTTAAATTCTATACACTCCCAATTTACCATACAGTTTTACTTTGAGCTTTTATCCCACTTTTTTCTTAGTTGTGTGAGTTTACAGTTTAGAAAGGAAATGCCTTATCATTTTTAGGGAATATGGCTTTTGGTGTTAGTCTCTAGCACCTGTTCCACGGACGGAAGGCTTGGGGTAGTCACAGAATGGGCCCCGAGGGATGGGTCGTGACATTAATATTCTATGCTTAATAAAAAAATTATTTTGAAATTTAAATTTCATATTTAAAATCAGAATGAATATATTATATTTCTGTTAATATTTGATTATTTTCTAGAAAGATATTGTTTTCAGTTAATAATAAAACTATTTGTTTTTATTAAAAAAATTTATTTTACAAAAATTCATATACATGAACGAAAATTATAAGGGCTTCAAATACAAATTATACAAATTTTAATTTTTTTAAAACAATTTTATTTTTTTAATTAATTACATGGTTAATTGTTTTAAAAAAACATTTTATAATTTTGAACATCTTTTCCTCAGAAAGCTACATTATCATCGTGTATTTAAATTCTATTATAAAATATAATATTTCTATTTATGTGAATTTATTTTTAAAAATTGGATTTAATATTTACCATAATAATAATTTTTTACATAATAATTTATTCATATGTTTTATTGAAATATATAGTAAATAAGAACAACATAAATTTTATAGATAAGGCTAAAATGGGATTACTGGGGTTAAAATAAAAATCTAATGGGTAAAATGACCTATAAAAATTTAAAACAAATAAACCTTGAAATTTTTAAAACATATCATCAAGGAAGTTCAATAGTGTCTCATTTTTTATTTTCATGTATGAAACATGGGTTCACATTATTCATTTCTAATATTACATGTGTGTCTACCCCCACCCCCAACCCAAATTTATAATTGTCCAGGTACTCTATTATCCTATTCACTATTAGAATCCCCATTGGATAAGACTATACCTTCCCAAATATATTCCTTTCATCACTACCCACATCCTAGAGTACTGGGTGAGATCATAAATGTAATCTTTAAAAGAATTACAAAAAACATAAAGGAGTTGTTCGAAGAAGGGTTCTAAACATTACATTTATTTTAAAAATATCCTTGAAAAACAGTGGATAATATTAAATTATGTCTATATATTAAAAAAATATGTTCTATATGTATAAATTTAGTTATCTTAATTTCATTTCTTATATCCATATCTTATTCTATCAAGTAGGATTTAAAACTACCGATCCTGTGTATGGAGGACCACCACCTTATAAGACGATGTTATTATTTTTCCATTACCACATTCAATTGTTGTATATAATTATGATTTTAATATTTATATATTATATTTATCTTATTTTTGTTTATATGGATGTTTAATATTACACCCACCTTCTTTCCTTTCAACCTCTTAGTGAATAGTAAAGCCACTCATGTTTGTGGAGGACTACCACCTCACAAACCAATGTCACTTGTTTTTATTTTTGTATTAATTGAATGTTAATAATGATATAATAAAATAAGATATATGATATTAGTTTCATTGATATACTAATATAATCATGATATCACATATAGCTTCTCACATCCCATTCCACGGGGGACAAGATAGTGTCCTTCCAGTATACAGTATACTACGGCCAAAAAAAATGATGTGATTCATTTTTTTCACTAATGAATTAAATTTTAAGGTAATTAGGGTAGATATATTGAATAAATGTGTTATATATTTCCAAAAATGGATTCTAAAATTTTAATATGTTTTTACAATTATTTAATTTCATCTGTCGATAAAGTTGAAACAATTCTCATGTATTCTTACAACCTGTCATCACAATGAATTTTTTTATTTATTTTTCTATATTTAACATATATGGATTAATATATATATATATATATATTATATATATATGAGAGATATATATATAATCAAAAAAATTTTGTAGATTATGGGTTCGTGATCATATAATGAGGAAAAAAATAATAAATCCAACACTAAATGGAAAACAAAATTGTTGTTACATAAAATTTTATTTTAATAAGAAATTATTAATAAGAATGTAATAAAAGGTAAATATTAAATAATATTTTAAATGATATATATCATTAGGCTCATGGATTTTATTTATAAGGATATTATATTAATAATATATTATTTTAATTTATGAATCAATATGATGACACTTGAGGGAATGGATTTGTAGTCTCTCTTTTATTTCATTGAGGCATACAACATAATTTGAGATCATTTAATTAATTGGTGTATACATTACCCATTTAAAATTTTATATACATTTTATAATTATTTTTAAGAAATTAAATTTTTATTTGAATTTAAATTTGTAATGGGGATTTTAATACAAATATTACTAAATTGTTAAGGGGATATTTCTCTAATCTTATGCTCTTCGGTTCATATGTTATGTTGGGAAACAATATCAATTTATTATGTGTTTATTAAAACACTTTGAAATTAATTTTAATTAATTAATTTTTTAAAATATTTTTATGATTCATTTAACATTATTACACCATGATTCCTATGATTTAATGACACCAAAGTAGTAATGGATTCATGTTTCAATGTCCTAATTTATCAGGATTGTATATGTTTATGATTATAATGATAAAATATTATGAGTAATTTCTCTTAATAATAATTAAATTTAGTCACCAAAATTAATTTACAGAAAATTATAGTTTCCCCATCATTTTACTATCATTATCTTTTAATGATTCAAGAATAATGTTTTTAATGAATATTAACATTATGTCTCTCTTTGGTTGAATACCCTTTTCTCTTCCAAATCCATGTTTCCAAAATAAATATCAAAAATGATTTCATGATCATATGGAATTTTTTATTGTCGCATTTACCCTTTATTAATGTTTATAAAACACATTTTAAATGGAATCATCAATACTTATTCAAAACAATGCCCAATTTTTATCAAAATTGTGAATGAATACTTATTATAATTTGAGTGACATTTACCATTGTCATGACCACTCAATGATTTAAGTAATACATTATATTTTTTGAATATTATTTTAATATTATAATATTTCCAAACACTTTTTTTATCATAATGTTATAAAAATATATTTTTAGTGAATGTATATTTTCATAAAAAGTTTTTCTACTGTCTTTTCAAAATCCTTTTCCATCTATGAAGAAATATTTTTAAATGGATTATGACTTACTAGGGATATTATCCAATGAGACCATTTATAATCATTTTCTAGATGGTTTACCTTTATGATGTGATAGTTTTTATGAAACCTATTTGCATACTATGGGTTATGATATGATGAAAGTTATACCAAATCTATTTCATTTCATGGGTTCTGATATGATGAATTATTTATAATCTTATTTAATACAAATTTATTGATTAAATTATTGGTGGGACATATATCTATATCTAATGAATTAGGTAAAGGAAAATTTTATATGAGCTCAGATAGTATATGGGTCATTATCCCAATCCCACAAATGGTGCACAAAAGAGGTTAACCTAAGCTCGATGTTAGTACAAGGGTGGTTATCCCAAGACATAAAATTTCCAAATTCCTTTGTGGGTATCCAGGATATGAGGATTTATTTTAAGTATATTACGTGATTTCATTTCTTAGGAAGATTTGAGTATCCCATGGATCATTTTATTTCATTTCATGATGATTCATATCTTATGAACATCTAGTCATTTTACCGTGAATCCATATTTTGAAAATTGATTTACAGTTTATGGTACTCATATGTTTTGATATTGTTTGAATATCATTTTTTTCTTGTTATGATTATTTTTTTCAATAATTTACCCATTATAAAAATATAATGTCAAAATTTCTTAAGATTCCTTTTTAATGAAATAATGACATTTATTTTGTTTGATATGTTTACGAAGTGTTCTAGTTTTGAGAATGTAAGTTGGAGACGACATAGAACTATTATGATGTAATTATTTATGATCATAGGTTCCCAAATGACATGAACCTTTATTATCATCATGAAATTGTTTCTATTATATAAATAAATATCATCTATATATATTTTAAAATTATATATGAAAGGCCTTGGTAAATATAGATGGTATTAGAGGATAGATTTAGTTAATCTTTGGATACTAGGATGAGAAAACTATAGCAGTCTCCAGAATGATATTTATAAGGATAAGTGTAGATATAAATAAATATATAGGACCAAATCAATGTATAATGGTGATGGATAGACGAAATGTTTTATAGAAATACATCATGTTTTAGAAACTATAAGTTAATTGGGGTTTTGTATTGATGTGCATTAGGAAAATAACACAAAAAATGGCATGTTGATATTTACTTCAGTGTTACATGGTACATGAATATTTCCCTATCTACACACCTTTAATGAAACTATTTTTGAATATAATATGGAAACTAATTATCTATTTATGAACTATTATGAGTAATTTTAATAATGATAATGACAGATATAGGATAATCCTAAGGTGAAATACATTGAAAAAATGGAGTTATAATAAAAAAAATCAAATAAGTGATTCTTCATGATAATATGGATTCTTACGTTGAGTGTTATAAACCACAAAATGATTTTGGTTTAAATAAATGGTGGGAAAATAATGAAAACATGTTAATAAATAATCTAATAAAAAATGTAATGAATTTCTTCCTAAGAACCCAAATGCTATTATAGTATGAATGAAAAAAACATTGTTAAACACAAAAAACATTTTCATGATATGAATATTTATAGACTTTCAATTAGAGAAAATAGTGATAACCCTTTAATCAGATCATTCACGAAGAAATATCAACTATATTTTAATCATTCCATTGAATCTCTAGTAAATTAGAATTGTATCAGTATCACTAAAAACATATTCCATTCTCAAATGTTTTAATCATGAAATATTTTTGTTTCCATCCTTTATGAAGATGATGGCAGTCAATGGGTGATAATAATTATGTATATGATGAAAAAATTTGAAATTTACTGAATTTAGTGGGATGAGTATAATAGGTTTTTTTCAAAAATATTTTCCCTCATATTTTGAATACAATAATAAAGAATGAATTACATGATCAAACGTAGAAGGATAATGAAACTATTGGTAACCATGAGGATATTTTTAATGAATATTGAAGAATTATTTTGGAATCATCATCAAACAAAAAAATATAGAATATTAATTCTACAGTTGAGTGAAACTATTTTTCTTGTGGGTGTTATGATTAAGGGACATATGTATAAGTGAAGGTAGCATATGTTGTTCCCTCATAGCGGATATATAGATTTTAGTTACCCATTAATCAAATTGTTTTGATATGATCTAATATATAGTTCAAATGAAACACTAAGAACAATATATAGAGGAATATTATATTTCCTTCATGATTTATCATTAAAATTAAACATGGTTGAAATTATCATAACGGTAATGTTAAATGATTCATTTTTGGAAAATAAGTCCATAAGTTAAATGACTAAAAAAATGATGGAAAAATTTTAGTGTATAATTAAAATAGAGATAATTTTATATTGAATTCCACTCCCACACTCTAGTTCTTCATGTTTATGGTTTTTAGGAAATATGAAAATCAATTCTGAAATAAAATGTTTAATAGGGATCAAAATACAAAAAAAATCAATACTCAATAGAAATAGGTAAATATTAAAAAATGACAATGGATTAATCGAATCTTGATAATTAGTGGACATTTATATATAACTATATAGTATTGGATTTAATGTTTGATTTTGTATAAATAATCCCTATGAAATTATTATATTTCATACATTAGTGAAATGTGAAATGATTATGAGAAATGATTATCTCCCTCTGGATAGATGATGGAATAATGAAATCAAATATGTTATTATATTGGTGATATGATATACCCATATATCAAATTGAATTATTTTTGAATATTATAAATTATTCTTAAACTGATAAAGGGTTGTCATATTAATGTACTTATATTAAATAATTTCAATACAGAAGTATTTTTATAATGTTATTTTGGTTATAATATTCATGAAACATATTGAGATTAGGTATATTTTGGAATCATATAAGTCTCCATGAATTAATAATTAATTTTTATTTATATGATCACTGTTTTAGGATTTTAAGTTTGATCTTTTGATCAATATATTAGACATCAATTTTTAGGTTTTATGCGATCATTATTTATAACTTTTTATGTTATTTTGGGAATAACATTTAGAAAAAATCCCTCTATTTTTATAATATTTATTGGAAAATATATTTGAGGAAGAATTAATTTTAATTTTGAGAATTAGTTTAATGGAATTATTAAAATCATGTATTATACTGTATTTGATATTGAAGTAAATATGGGCTTTGAATCTTTAAATTTTTTTAATGGTTTTGGAAAAATTATAACCCACTTTCCATTAGATAAATTTCCACATTTGACAAGTCCATGCGACCTGAACATGTAATTGAACGAGGACAATGTTATATCTAATACCACTTGAATATGTGAAAGAGTATATATGGTGGGATAAAATAAAGATATGTATTAAAAATTTAGTATCATAGTGTTTAGTATATTTAGATATTATTGTTGAGAGGAACAATTTTATAGGGATTATCCATCCATTATCTATAACTTATGGGAAATGGTAAAATATCATGATATATTTTTTAATTGGACTCCCCAATACATATAAAGGGAATAATTACATATGGGGAGTATTTGGTCATATTAAATATTTATCACACTTCATCAAAATGAGGGGATAATTTTCTTTTGATCATATTCCCTATGAATACATTTAGGATGTTGTATTTTTTCATGAGTACCACATTCAATTGTATCTTATTGGTCTTAGAGTATTACATAAGATTTATCAAGATTATATCTATATGATCTCGAAATAATGTTAATTTTCAGAACTACATATCATCCACATAAAGATAGTAAGTCAGAGAGATAAATTAAAACCCTAAAGTTTATGTTAAGATCTTATTATATTAATTTTATAGGGTTTAAGGATATAATAATTCCTCTAGTTTAATTTTGATAAAAATTAACTTTGAATCAATAATTATGGTAGATCTTTATGAATCCATCTATTTAAATAAGAGTACACCTCCAATGTTTTAGGATGATGTTAGGGAAATAAATATAAAGAGTATTGATCTTGTTGATAAAATTGAAAAGAAGGCTATATTCATTTATCATCTCTTCAAGGCTGAAAATAGTAAACTGAAAAGTTATACTTCTAATCATCAAGCTAATCTAGAATTTGATGTTGGTGAGAAGTAGAAAATAAGAATTTCTCCAAACATGGATGATGTAGAAACTAATCCCTATATATATATTTCCCTTCTATATTATTTATCATATCATTATGGTATCATCTCAAATAGCATTCCCAGTAAGCCTCCCCATAGTTCATGAAGTGTCCCACGTATCTCTCAAAAGTAAGTACATACCGAATTCATCACTTGTATAGAATTCATAGGTTATACCGTAAGAGAAAGATCACTCTTATTTCAAAAAAATATAAATATTCCAAATCATAGATATAAATTTCAATGATACAATACCACTGACGTGGTCATGATTTTTTGGTGAAACATCCCATTTGGGGATGCTATGTGGGAACCTGAGGATTTCATAATGAAGAAGTATCCTTTTTATTCATTATGAAATAGAGGTAATTTCATTTTGGAAATTCATTTTATTGGGTGTATATTAACTATGTCATATTTTCTAAAAAATATATTCTATTAAATTTAATTTTTTGAATATCATGTGCTACACAAAACATGGAGTATTGATATAAGGTGAAATATGATTAAAATATAATAATTTTATTTGATAGTTATATCAAATCTATTGGAAGGATATTTATTCATAGGAATAAATAGTTTATTAAAATAAATAGATTAATTAATTTAAATACAATGAATTATATAGTGATCCATTGAATTAGAATTGAAAATTAATGAAAATATTTGATGATTGTGTAAATATTTTCTGAAAAAAACAAATTTTTTAAACAAAAATATGTTTTATATTAATTAATTAAATAAATATCCTTTCGTGATTGATTTTAATCAAATAATTATATTATATATTACAAAATTAAATTTCATCTTATATTTTTTATATTATCTATAATATAGTAAATATATATTTAAAATTTAAAACTTTAATTTTTTTAAATTTATTTATATCTCACTTAAAAAAAATTAATTAATTTCTGACACATTGGAAAAATTTATTGTTTAAAAATAATTTTTTTGAATTAATAATTTCAAAATTATATTTTTGTGATCAATGTGGAATTTTTGGAGATTATAATTTTTCAGTGAATATTAAAAAATACATGTTTTATTATTAACTTTATATGCATTCATATAATTTCAAAAAAAAATTTAAATTTATTTATTTTAATATATTTATAAATAAAATATATTCGATTGGGATAAATTTATAATTGAATCTTTAGAGATAATATTTTTCATCTTTTGATAATTTTATCTTTGGAGAAACAACTTTATCGTCAAGATTTTTTATCTACTTTTAAATTATTTTTTAAAAAAATTCATAGTCTAATTTGTGAATATTAATTATTTATTTGGAATCAGAATAACATAAATTAAAGGTCTAGGTAAACAATTTTTTCATAAAATAATAGTATAAATCTAAAAAATAATTAACATGATGATGTTTAAAACATGTTAATTTGCTATTAAACTAAATAGTTAAGGGGTAAAATGACCTAATAAGTTCAAGATCCATTTTTTATAATATTTATAACCTATAACAATTATTATTATAGAGAATAGTAGTTTTGGATATTTTTTTCATGTGTAAATTGTGGTTACATTTTATTCTTTTTAATAAATTAATGAGTGTTCTCTCCCCCGATTATAAATGGATACACCCTCTCTAATCCTATTACACATGAAAATAATTTTTTTTCATAAGAACTACCCAAATAGATACTTTACATGCGTATTGAAATATAATATTCATTTATATATCAAATCCCAAATAAAAAATGGATTTATGTAATATAGAATTAGGTAATATATAAAAGACTAATCTTTTAAACTATATATTTTTTTGGTTTTACATATTCTTATAAAAATTTATAATATTTTAGTTATTTTTATAAAATAACACCATTACCACCCAAAAATTAATTAATTATTATGTTAATTGATATATAATGTTCATCCACTTTTATATCAAATAGTACTGAGAATCCTTGATTGTGTGTGCAAATGACTACCACTCCATGAACCGATCTTATTCATTTTCCACTGGAACCACTAAACTCTAGATAAAATAATGTATATAATGTTTATATATTATATTTATGATTTTATTTTACCTATATAATTATAATATAAGACATATTTTCTTATATTAACAACATTTTAAAAACAATAATGTCAATCATGTGAATAGAGGAACATCCCCTCAAGGAAAGATGTGCCATGTTTTTCAATTGAGTTATACATGCTTGGTAATAAAGAAATATTAAATTAATATTTAAGAAAATTATAACATATTTATAATTATGAAATAATTATATCACATATTACTTCTCAACAATGCCTTCTATTAGGGATGCGACAAAATAATTTTTTAGTATGAAGCTCTTCCGCCTCACGAAGCAATGCAATTCAGTTTTAACTAATTAATTTAAGGGAAGATAATTTGGGGAAATTTATAGAATATATGTGTAATATTTAAGATTACAATTATACTATAAATTTAATATATTTTATTTACCATTTATTAATTTGATCATATTTAAAAATGTTGAATAGTTCATGCGTACATACGACATATCGTCTTTATTGATTGTGTATTTAATTTAATATCTCTAAAATTAATGTTTTTCTCAAAATCCATAATATATATATATATTTATATATATTTATATAATATTCATATCATGGTAAATTTTCTAGTTATTATGGAACCATGTTCTATGAAATAGTAATGAAAATATGAAATCACAATTAACATAAAAAAAGTTTGTATTTCATGGAACAAGCTTTTAATAAGAATAATTTAGTAAATGGGTAATAAAATGTGAAAAGTAAATAATATATTGTCTAATATATATAGGTATCATTAGTTAATATATTTTTAATTAAAATATTTTTTTAATAATATTTATCTTAATGTGAATGATGAAATTTTAGTCTTAATGTAAGGTATTTCTAGTCTCATTTATTTTTGGGATACATATTCAGCAATAACCAATCATTTATTTTATCTTCTGTATATATTGAACTAATGAATTTTTATATCAAATATATTAATTTATTAAATTATTTTTATTGATTATTTTTAATATATTTATTTAATTGTTCATTCAATTCAAATGATTAACAATGAAGTATGATATTTTTTCGTAAATTTTTCTTCTTTGGGACATATGTTATTCTATGAACCTATCTTATATTATAAAGAGTAAACAAAACCCATTTATAATGAACTATCATCACTATATTTTTATCTGGATTTTTTAATTTTAAATTAATTTAATCCCTTTAATGTTCTTATGATTCAGTGTTACCAAAGTGTTCTGTGTTTTATGATACAATCTTATTGATTATCATGATTATTTATGTCTATACATCTTCTATGTATATATTATGAATTACATCCCAATAAAATCATGCTTTTTATATGGGAATATAAGGATATTACGTGTTTTCCTATAATTTTAGTCCATTTATGTATCCATGAATTTAATATATTTGTTTTTGAAAAAATTACACATTATTTATCTCTTTGGTGGAAAAATATTTATCTTCTACCTACATGTTTTAAATAACTATTTTATAATTTTTTTAAATATACCATTTATATTATTAAATATAAAATTACCTTGTTTTACATTTTTTTCCATAACTTTTAAAATTTATATTCATTATAATTCCATAACAAGGATCATTTTAATTTAAAAAAATGTGAAAGGGCCCATGTTTTTATAATGTATGGAAGTATTTTCATAATAACAACTAAATTATTTAATGATTAAATTATAATATTCAATGATTATTTTTAAATAAATAATTCCCATATATTTTATGTTTTTGTAATTAAAAAATATAATTTTAATGAAAGTTTATTTTCCTCAGTAAAATTCACTGGTTACTTTTCAAAATAAATTTCTATATATTATAACTTCCCTTATGATTAATTATGTTTCTATAGGGATATGATCCATAGATACCATTCATAGTAATTTTATGGATGGATTTTTTATGATATAAAATGTTTACGAAACTACTTTCTTTACCATGGGTTATGTTATTATGAAATATTTATGAAACCATTTTTATTTAATGGTTCTAAGAGGATGAATTTTTTATAATCTCTTGGCACAAAAATTTATGGATTATGTGATGTATGGGTCCTATATAAACCTATTATTAATTTTGTAATGTATTGTGATCCAAGATATTAGAGGGTTCCCTAGATATTATCCAATTTAAATAAATAGGGTAAAAATAGGTCATCCAAGTACGTAAGTAGGTACAATATTTGTTTACCCAATCGTGACATTCTATAAATGTCATGGTGAATAGCCATGGCATAAGGTGTTATATGATTATATGTATAGAAAAATTTAATTTCATATTATAGTTTTTTACACTGATGGAAAATATTTATTTATTTCATTATAATTTGGGTCTTATTAACTATCAATATTAACCAAATGTATTACATTTTTAGAATTTACATGCATGTGTTATGATCATGTTCACACACATATATTCTAATTTAATTTTTAGTTATTTTTATTGTTTAACATTAATATTCATCAGATGTAACCCTTTATTATGTTTCTTTTCCACATGAATTTATGATATTAATCAACTGTGATATATCTATGATGGGTTCTAGTTAGGAGGAACCGAATAAAAGATGATTTAAAATTCTTATAAACAAGTTGTTTCTATTTCAATATATCTAAAAAAATATACATTTACATTCTTGGCCAAATTTTTAGGATTTGTAATTAAAATTAATCTAATATTAGTTAATGTATATATATATATATATATCAAAATACATGGTCTCTAAGAATTATGTAATTTTAATTAAAATAGTTATGAAAAGTATTGTTTTCAATATTCACCTTATTTATTTTATTTTAGAAGAAAAAAAACAAATTGGGATAATTTCTATAGGATGATCTGAAAAATAAAAATAATTTTATCAAAATAATTTTTAACCATTTTACATAAGAATTTATTATATAAAAATTATAATTTTTATGAGATTCCATGAAATAAATTTTTAAAAAAATATGTTAATATATTCAATACTTTTTTTAATATTGATTTCAATTCATTGGAATTAAAAAAGTTATATTTTGTTAATTTAGTCATGAAGAATAATATTTATATTTAATTTTATTATTTTAAGGCCAAATTACTATTCTGATTGTGATGTTACTATTCAGAATTTTCTGGATACTATTATCAATTATTAGGTAACAATTTCAATGGTCAAATTACTATTCCAATTGTCATATTAACATCTATAAATACTATGTCATTCATTGATTTAACATTTAATATAATTCCTCTTATGTTCATATTCATTACTTTTTAATTATGTCTATTTGTTTCAGAAATATTTATTCATTTTTATTGTATTCATTGAGGGGGTGATGATTCTTACAAATTGGGATGATCCATATTTTCACATTTGTATTTTCATATATTTTGTTTTTTTACCCAAATTAATGTTTTCAAATTTCATAATTTGAGTTGCTGATTTTTGTAATTATTTTTATTTCTATAATAATTTTTTTATGGTTTCATGACATGTTTTATTTTTATAATACTATATAACATCATATGAAACTTAATTGTTTCAATTATAATTTATTTATTTTGGTTTGTAACTTTATTACCCCGATACATGTTTTATCCTTGAAATTATAATTCATATTCTATATTAAGAATATGTTAGGGTACTTATGTTTCATTTAACCCTTTAGTTTCCATGGTGCCTCTTCGTATTTATGGTTCCATTAAAATAAATTAATAATGAGAGTTGTCTTGTTATGTTAAACCATTTTTCTATGGTTAATATATTCCATGGATTCTCTTCAAAGTGGATTTTTGTCTCTATTTGTACCATATTTAGATTCAATGCTTCTGTGGGATTAGCTATTTACTTCCTAATGATATATGAGTGGAAAAATATTTAATATGATCCATATTTGGTGAATATTTAATTTATAAGTCCACTTGTCCAATAAAATTAGGGATCTCAAAGGGATCAGTTTAACTGGTGATAAGATTGAAGTTATTTAAAAATAACTTGAATATATTCCATGTTGATATTGGATGTAAAAAAATTATATCTGAATTCAACAAATAATCCTCGTCAATGGTTTCCAACATATCACCTTCACTGAATATCATTATAATATATATACTTTTTCATTTATTGAACCATATATATGGTATCTTTCACAAGATTATTTGGATGTATCATTGATTGATAAATGTGCTATAACAAATTAGGAGTTCTACATTCACTTTCCAAAAAGTGATTAAAATGTATCCATTTGATTACTTTAGTGGAAGATTATTATTTATAAAAAATATATTAATGGGATTTGTTTATCACTTCCTTTAATAAATTCCATTGAGAAGGACATCATCATGTCATCATGTTTCTAAATGTTTTTTTTCATATTTACCATGAGTTTGTGGGTGATTAGTCCTGTTGAAAATCAATATAGTATTTAGAGAATAATGAGGAATTATTCAATGTTTTGATAATAACTCTTGATCAAGATCGGTGACTATATAATTTTATTCCCAATTTATAAAAAAAAATTCTTTTATTAATATATTTAAACCTAAAATAATTATAAATCCTCCAAAATAGAAAATAGTTCTATGTCATGGTTAATTGATCTACCATAACCCATATCACATGGTTTCTATTTTTTGTTTTCTAGAAATAAGTGAAAAGATCTATCCTGATTTTATCCTATTCCCATATGGGTATAATAGATGGTTTCATCAAACTTTTTTACTTTTTTTTTCTCTTTATTAACATTTGGATGTAAAATCATATTGATTTCTACTCAGAAAACTCCTTAAAGTTTCTACATAATATGTACTCTTGGTGATCGCAATACATCATGGTGCTTCTTGGATGGATTTATAATGTTGAGATCATAAAATTATGCAATAGATTCATATTTTTATTTGGTGATGAAGCCAAACAAATATTACATCAAAATAAAATCACACTATAATCATTGATATGGAGTTCACAAAGCATCCCTTCATTAAAAACATTCTCACTTATTAATACTTTAGATCATCCCTATATGTCTCATTGATCATATTATGTATAGATTGTTGGGAAATAATTTGTGAATGTTAACATGCATTACCTACTATAATTATTTCTTAATCCATCCATCTAATATCCATTATGAAAGATTTTTTTTTCAATCTGATTGAGTATAATTATTTGTTGTTTTCATAAAAATGAATCGGCTACCTTATTATCCATTCCGAGATATTAGTGAGTGGAGAAATTGTAGTCCTTGATTATCTATAACTGTATTTTTTAACATATGTTGAGATCCTTCTATTGTAACATAAACTATATAATCTTTTAATCAGTATGTATTTCAAACTTTTCTAACTGTAGGTAATTTCACCAGATGTTCAAGTCAAGGATAATTTTTTCTAAATAAAAATCATATGCTGTTTAGTTATTCTCATGGATCGTTATTTATCACGAGGCCTAAAAAATATATTTTTAATAAACAAGAGTAAAAAAATCTAGACATCCCTTGATGAGTCACAATATATCAAAAATCATTTTCTATGTGATGGTTTGTTGAGTGCATCTGTTGTAATTTTCCTCTTATATAACTCTTTAATTCATTCATATCATTCTTATTTATATAAATAAAATACACCCTTTTATTTTAATATAGTGGGATATTAAATAATGAAACAATTTGAACCAAAAGTTATTAAAATAAATATAGTCCAAAAAAACATGCTTTTCCATGACTCATGTGGGTATCATTCATTACACAATAGAATTTATCATTTAATAGTCTATTTTAATTCACTCACATAGGATAATGTTCCCTAATAATGTCACATGTTGTATCAAAAAATCCCAAATAATACACATTGAATAAATTTTTCACTTCCTTAATGTCTCATGTATAATCCTTAAATTTTCAGCTGGTTCTTTATTGTTCTTAGAGTTAATGAAAATATCATTGATAAATAAAACCACAAAAATTTCAATGGTGTCACAGAAAAATGATTCACTAAACGCCTAAATATTATATGATAATTAGAAATTATAAAGGATAACACTATGAACTCGTAGTCTCTCTAAATTTTATCTATGGTTGTGTTATGAATAAATTCCATAATAAAATTTAGTTGATGATGTCCATAATGAATTTCCACGGTTGATATGTATGAATATCCTCATAGAGGATCAATAAATTCATCAATCCTTGGAAGATGATACATTTTATTTATGGTGATCAGGTTGAACCCTCATTAATCTAAAAATAGATTCATTAATATATACTTTTTCTTTATAAATAACATTGGAACTCCCTATAGTGATGCACTATGGTGCATAAACACTTTCCCTTTCTTTCATCTATTTATTTAACTCCCCTCGATCGATTGGGGCCATCCAATAAGGGAATTTCAAAATAGGTGTGGCTCTTGGTATAATATCATCTAGGAAATATATCTCATAATCTATATATAACATTAGAATATAAATTACTAATATAGCATCATCTTCCTTGATCAGATGGAATATAAGATTTGATGGATAAATCATATCACATATTCTGTTTGGAAATGACTCTTATAATTTGGATTCAATGATAATACCACCTATTATTTTTAGATATATCTAAACATCATCACATCTTGGAGTCTATTTTTTGTTATAAATGACATAGAAGATACAGGGGAATTCATACAACCAAAATAAAAAAAACTTTTTTCCATTATTGAGTATTAGGAATTATACCTTTTAATAAATAATTTTCATTTCTAAAAAAAATAATTTCATATTATCTCATTTGATTTGTTGGTATTGGTTTCCGGTGACTCTAATTTCCAACTAGGAACCAGGTTTTAGTCCACTATCTTGTATATTGACAATGATGCAGACATTATAATCATTATACCATGGGTGGGGTGTTTGGGTTTCCCTGCTCTCCTCCACCATGTTGTTTGTATTATTTTTTTTTCATTTAAATTGATGAAAATTTTGTTCTTATATCATATTCTTAATGAATGTTCCCATACCTATGAAGAAATTCACATGATACTTCATCCCAGTTTTCTTACAAGTGGGTTGTTGGATCCTCTTAACTTCTTTTCATTTAAGCCAAAGACATGAATATCTATTATTCTCTATTAAATTCCACAACCATGGGACCATTTTATAAACTATTTATCTATATATTGAGAACATCAAATTAATTCTTCTTCACTTTTAATCTCTTTCCTAGTTATAACCTTTCGAATTTGTGGATTCAAAAAATTTATTGATAAATCCATTTTTATACAATTGTTGATGAAAATTCCAAATGAGTATCATAATATCGAATTAAGGATTTATGAATAAGTCATTTTGTATTATACTTTTATATTATTTATATCAATAAATTAACTTTGGTTCATTATTTGATGAGTTAAAGGAAAAAAATACAAAGATATAGTTCTTTATTGACTTTCTAATTGAGTTTTTCTATTTCCACATTCATCTTGGTGTTCTTTATCGATCCCCACCTTTTATTTGATAATAAATCTAAATGATTTATTTATTGATAACCTTCTCATTCTCAAAATATTTAACCATAGAAAATATATTTTCCATTGAGTTGTAAAAATATTCAATGATAGGTGGATCAAAAGATCGATTATACATTGTTGGTTGTCTCCAAAAAGTGTACACAATGGTCATTTTCTAATAATTGGGTAAGGAAACATGTTTTCTCTGATTTATGATATTTTTTATATTATATAACATATGTTCATATATTTAAAATATATTTTTAACTCCATTACCCATCACATTGGGAATATCATTTGAACAATCATTTTATTGTAACTCGGATTGGTTTTTTTATTTTATCTTAGTTGACACCGTAAAAGAAAATATAACATGATTTAATAAAATAAATTTTAGTTAATTATGAATAAATAATATATTTCTATGATGAAATCATGATTATATTCATATCGTGAAAGATAAATTTTTTTATCCTAATTCTAATGAAATGTTTCAATGATGTTTCCTTATATATAGACTTATCATTAGGGTTTTTAATAATTTTATGTAACCATATTTTAAAAATTAAAAAAAATTATCTAATATATTCTATATGAACATATATTTTATTTACCTGAATAATATATAAAATTTAATAAAGATAATATAATATTGTTACATTCTCAAATCAAAATTATTGGTGTCTTAGGAAAATTGGGCTTATACATCAATCATACTTTACACATATTAAAAAATATTAGAAAATATTTAACAAATTCTAATTTATCATATTAAATGTTATCACATTATCATTAGTATATGTTTTAATTTGATTATATACATCAAATAAAAGGGTTACAAGAAAGCCCCATAAGGTGATGAATAAGTACATAAATCAATAGTATATGGGTTGGATTAATAAACACAATCATATATTTGTAATAAGATCATTACCATCTTCATAATGGGTAAATTTTAGAATGTCATTGAATGGGGAATGAAAAAAACATTTAAACATCTTACCATTGTTGTCAAATATGACCCATAATTGTGATCAAATATATCATCATGTTCATGCATAACATATGTTAATAATCATAACATCATAAATATGATCTGATATAACATCTTGTTCACACATAATAGACATTATATCATAGGATACATCAGATTACCATATCCATAAGAGGGAAATATAATTATGATTCACCTGTTAAATTATGTATTACACGTAATCATACATTCCACATGGAAGGAGAATAATAATATTCATGAAATAACACAAAAAAATCAATGTTTTCAATAAATTATTTCATATAATACAAATTATTTTATTAAAATTAAAATTCCAAAATATATGTTGGAGATTTTTTATTTTTATAAAAGATCATTTCCTTTCCTGAAAAGATAAAAACCATGAAAGGATTAAATATATGACTGGATATATATTATTTTTAAAAAAAATTACAGATGGAGTAGAAATATTTCTAGAAAGGTAGGAATATGTATATCATAGAAATCCATGTAATGAAATAATTATATTACATATTTTTTATATTATATAAAAATCAATACAAAAATAAATGTGAAAAAAGAGATAACCTAGAATAATTATTTTTGTTATGAGAGTCCCCTAACCAAAAATCACACTATATATTATTTCTTTGCCTCATCAAAAATATTAAACTATGGATAATTAAAAAACTAATAAGAAGTAAATTATTTCAAATTAAAACTATTTATAAATAATAATAACTGGATAACATTTCTTATTTCCCATGGTTAAATGGAAAATTTAATAATGTAATGTTTTCTTCAAAAAAAATATTGTTTCACATTTATTTTTCTGTATTTATCATGTTAATTAATAATTTAATATAAATATTTATATACGAATAAAATAGAAATATTTAAATATTTATATTTCATAAATAAATTATCATAAGAATACAAAAGTTTGTTAATTAGAAAATAATTGACAACTGCATAGTTTTCGGTTGAACAACTGTTTGACGGACATTATCTATAGAGGTGGTCTATGAATTATATAATATAATTACATAGTAAATAATGTTGTTTTATTATTATAATATTTTTAATATTATTTTTACAATAAAAATTAATTAATATTATATTTTTTTGGATTTGATAGGATGAGATAAGAAAAACAAAATAAATAGTTAATGAAAACAAATCCTCTTTTCGACGTTCTTCACTTGTAAAAAAATAGACACCCTTGATGATCAAAGTTGGTCAGACCAAAAAAATATAAATTGTTTCTATAGGGAATTTGAGAAAGGATTTTGGAAATTTATTGATTTATTATGTGTGGTAGTATGGTTTTCCAGGGGTAGGGAGACCAGTTATTAATATATAAGGATATCTGTATTTTCAATTAAAATATGAAATAAAATAATATAATAAAGGTAGACCATGTAATATTGATATAAATGAAATTATGGATCATATATAAATTAATTATTTTTTCTTTTCATTAATGAATTTTATAATTCAAATTCAAAATATAATTAAAATGAAATGTGAAAAAAAAATAAAAATTATTTATTTCATTAGAATTCTTTACATTTTAGATTTTGGAAAAATAATTTTGAAGTTTGGAAAAAATGTTTATTGTATTTAAATGGTTCATTTGTCAAATATAATAGATTTTTGGATGATCTAAATTTTATATAGCTGATTAGGTTTTTTTATAAATGATGTAATTTGAAATACACTAGTTATGAGAAAACTATATTTTCACTGTTCACATAAATATTGAATTATTTTAGAAAATTACTAGAAGATTAACCTAATTTTTTTCATATTCTAATTTCTAAAATGATATTAATTTTTTCAATGTACCATTATATAATATATTTAATTATTTTTATTCAAAAATAATATTTTTTTATGAAATACATTAATATACTATATATTAATGATTTCCCTATATTTTAATGAGTTCTTAATATTGTTATTTATTTGATGTCATTATAATATGTATATATAAGTTATTTAATAATGGCATATATTATTAATAAGTCATTATATAATTTTTATCTCTAATTACTATTCTAACTATTGGGTTACTATTTCTAATGATCAAGTTATTATTCTCCATAATCTTGTTAGTATTCAACATGTCACATTTTTATTCCATAATAGGCATTAACTCTTATAAATAATACTTGATTCCTTCATTAAACATTAAATACTATTACTTTCATGCTATTATGACATCATTTATGAGGATGCTGATTTGTTTACTAATAAATTATTTCATTTCCTTAGTTTTCCTTAATGGGTGATGACTCTATAAGAGTAGGGTGATCCATATTTTTCCATTTTAGTTTAGTTGCTTTATTTTTTAGGTCTCGCTATAATGATTTATATTTTCATGGGATTTAGCTTTTTATTATTGTAATAATATTTATTAATATTTTTTCGTTTCATAATGTACATTAAATGTATAATACTTTAGAATATATCATACCACATATTTATTTAAAATAACATTTATAAACACTTGGTTATTAATATATTACAATTATATTTAGAAGGATTTCAAATGATTAATTCATTCAATGACACAAAAAAATACATAACTATTTATCCAGTAACGGTACCTAATGATCAAGAATCATTCTTGTAGCTCATTAAGAAACCATAGACTTCACAATGTCTATCCCGAAATGAAGAATATTTAAACTTGGCCCCTCTTGAACCAGAAAATGATATTAATCATAGCCCACAATATATTAAATTTAATATCATGGAATAAAATATATTCATCGACATATATCAAATTGTTCTGAATCATGGAAAACACATAAATATACCATCGAATATATTTATTCCTTATTTTATACTATCACATTATGAACCATAATATTACATATTTATGTTATCACTACCATATATCACCATAGAAAAAGCAATTTTATTTTTATCGAATACACATAACAACTAAAAAAATATAAAATGGGTTCTAACTCATTATGAAGCATGTTTTTATTCTTCATTACTTGTACATTTTTCAAAATAATTTGGCTAAAAATCATTATCTAGTATCAATGTTAAAAATTTCAGGAAAATAATAGATATAAACCACCAATATTAAGATCTTAATATCCCATATTTCAATCCATGGTAATTATCTTTCATTATCATGTAATTTGAATATCATAAACACTATAAGTAATAATTACAGATTTCACATATCATTATTTTAATTTACTAAACAACCACGATAACTCCAATGGATTTTGTATATTTCTTATTTAGTAGGGTTAATTCCCTATGTTACCATTTTACATTTTTTCTAATTCATCTGATACTTTTAGTCATAAATTTCATTATTGATAACTAAAAATAAAACTTTAATAAAAATTGATTCTACCAAATTATCATAATTAGATGAATAATTTCTATAATCTCATTAACTGAATTATTTAGTAATATATTGGAATTTATTATAGAAATTATAATATTATTTAATAATTAATTCCATATTTTACAAATTAATAATCACAATATTATAATAATTTCAAATCCCAATCATCAAATTGAAATTCCATACTCCAAACTAATATTTAAATCAGGTTTGACAGTAATTACATCCTTACTAAAGAAATTTAGGGAATGTTTTATTATTTATAATATCACATCAAAAACAATTCTCAATTATTAATGAAATTACAAAATCCCGAAGAATGTAATTTATAACATAAAAACAAAATAAATGAAATTCAATAAATCAGTGATCCTCTAATAACCTAATGATCACAAGAATTCTACATTCCATTTATCTAAAATTAAGATAAATGAAATTATAATTACATATTTATCTACTCCACAACACCATCACTTAACATGGAACACATCAATATTCCCATATAATGTATTGTAAGTCAAAATGAAAGAAAAAATATTAAAAAATTAAAAAATACCCCATATGATGAAAAAACCAAATAAATTTGATCAAGAAACCTTATTAATCTATATAATGTACTAAATGGTATCTCGGTTCATACCAAGAAAATACAGTTATTTGAGAAAACCTCTTACCATACACTAAATAACATTATGGGATTATTATATCATAATACTACTTAATATAAAAGTGAAAACCATATAAAATTTGTTGGATAAACCAATTTTATCAAAATAACACCAAAAAACACATATTACAATGATTTATTAATAAATATAGAGAATAAATGGACCTTAACAAATGTTTACAATAATGAACATATCAAAAATGATGATATGATATAATATATTTAATCTAAATGAAAAAAAACCTCAAAATGACACAATACTACCTTGATTTTGTTCTCGTTTTATTATATAAAAATTATAACGTGATTCTATGATGTTTTAGAAAATATCACATAAATATAATAAGATTTTGATGGAGTGAGATGAATTCTGGAATTTTGACGGTGAAATAAAAAATTTGTATAATGATCCACCAATACACATAAATCATTGTATAATTTCGATATCATTGGAAGGATGGAAAAAATTTATATCATTATTTTCTCCAATTTATATATTGGTATAGAAAATAGTTATATCATCTCCTTGTAATTTTCTAAATTATTATGAACACTCTACTATACCATGGAAATATATTAATATTAATAATATCATATATCATATTATCACACCAAATTTTCAATCATGGTTATAAATATATAGTTATTCTATATATTTTATATGAGAATTATTAGATATTGGAATCATTTAATATATTCTATATTATTTCACTATATGATTTAACAAAAAATATTTTCCATAATTTTATAATTACATATTTTTTAATATTTAATTTCAATCTTTTAAATTCCATTATCACTATTTCCATTTATCATATATCTATACAATATATCAAAATCCCCCAAATAATTTAAATGTTATATGATTGGGGATTGGATTGAGAAATGCATGGGTTTTCATTTCTTAATGATTCCCATGTCCATCCTTCACATGTCTAATAATATTTAACTAATTTTAGTTATTATCATTGATAAGGTTAGAGAATACTTTATACATATATAGTATTTTACATTGTTTTATTTTTTAGGATGTTAATGTGATGAAATATGGTAGTTATTTATTTCCTCTCACCAATTTCATTATCACCCGATTATTTAATTCAATATTTTTATCTACTTGATAATGTTTTTTATAAAATAATTCATTCATATCACTATAGAAATAATACATCAAAATCATTTTTTAAAATATTATATCTAGAATTTATCGATCTTGATTCTTATAAATTTTATCTGTATCAACAATTATCATGAATTATTGGATGTCATAATATTATATTTCATTAATAGGCAACCAAAAATTATCATTGAATCATTTAACTATATTATGAATTAGTCAATAATTGAGGGTAATGATTGTAGAGGATAATTAACATGTTAATTCTCCCCTCTATGAATATCACCTCCCATTAAATTATCATTAATTAATATTCACATTTTATTTTAATAATGGTAATTTGTTTTGGTAATCATGATTAATTTATCATAAAAAATTTAGTTATACCTATAAAATCTGAAGAAGGTAATGATCTTCATAAATAATGTTTTTCAGGGAAATTAAATAAATTAATTTAAGATTTAAAGATATATATGTTTCCATTTAATAATGATTAGTTTCCCAATGATTTTTTTTCAATTTTAATGAAACATTTACTATACATATCGCACATTATATTCATTTATAATGTATTTAACAGAATTTTTATTTTCTAATTATATCCAAAAAAAATTATTTAGAATATATGAAAATATAATCTATAAATACCACCACTTATTTATAATAATAATAATCTCAATGGATAATATTCATCATGTTTTTAATGATTATCATACCATTAGTGTATATTAATTGAATTAATATGAAATCAAAAGGATTATATAAAGTTATTTAATAATAGTTTCAGAATATCCATCCTTTCACATTTAATTAATGATTCCACAATAATATATTGACCATTGATAAGAAGTTATTCCCATATTTTAAACCAAAAAATTCATAAATCGATGATGTAATAAAATTTTATTATCATAACCCTCTAAAAAACATTAAAATAAATATTCATAAGGAATTATTTAATAATTTTTCTTAACAATAATAATTCGAGATTCATATAGAATCATATTTGAATATAGTATTTGATTACATTTTATGATATTTTCCTTTACTATTTTTGTACATCACCCAGTTCCATCCAATATATAATCCTTTATATGGTCATATATTCATGTATAAATTTTGTAGAAAAAACACCCAAAAAAGAGTAAATACAACAAACATATTACGGAATAAATCAAAATAATTTCATTAAAAGGGAATGTATTCTTGGATAATGATTTTTTATTTTATGAATAATGATGCTGACAGATTTTTTCTCAAGGGGGAATAATATTTATGCATGACAATGATTATACATGATAGTTTAATAATTATCCATGTATTGTAATACTAATTTCCCAACCCAAATTGTTGACATTTTATAGGTATTTTGATGGGAAAAATAAATATATCATTTTTGGTTTTAGATCTCTAATACATAATTCAATGTAATGTGATAATATTCCTAATAAAATGTGATCAAAAATAATTTATGGTGGATTCAATGATCATATGACTAATTTTATACCTATCAAAGGGAATTTTGATAGATTCTTATATGCTTAAAATTTTCTAGTTATTTCATATTTATTTAATGAATAATAATTCATCAACATTAAAAAATTATTCTATCTCCTTGCTGATATTATTAATTGAAATTTTATATATTCTATTTAGTATAAAATGGGTGTATTTGTTTAGGGTAGATATAATATTTTATTGAATTTCATGTCATATGAATAGATAATTTTTGGTGATTTATTTAATTTTTTCTTTTATCCCCCAACACCAACCCGATAATCTTGTAACAAATGGTTAAAAACCTTTACATATTTTTCCAAGGATATCATGGAAATGGGGAAGGTATTTTTAGCCACATATAAGGAGGTTTAATGAATATGGATTATGATAAACTGTAAATAATCCATGTAAAACATGTGTGTAAAACATGAATATTTTAATGCTCACCATGCGATACGATTATATATTTTAATAAAATATGTCTTTGTTTAATATTATTTTGTCTTCTAGTCTTATGAATTTTATGTTTTATTAGAGTTTTATATTGTAACACCCCAGGTAAATAAAGAATATGAAATCATTATATTTATCCATATTTTTGAATCAAATATTAATATTACTTTAAAGGGGATTCTATGCTCGATGGCATACCCAATATGCAACAACGAGTTTCTTGGGAAACTTACGTTGCACTCTAATAATAAAATAATATTATTTTAAATGGTAGTTACCGCCTAGCCGTTGTAATGGTGGGAATGAGCAGAACTAACTACCAAATGATTATATATTTTTGTCAAATATTTTTACTTTTTACAATAAATGTTAGAGGATTAAAAATGCGAATGAATCCAATTTTAAGTGTAAACATTGTAATATTCATTAAAAGGTCGATTAACCACCTTTTGATGGAGAAACTCTTTTAAATCCACTTTTTGACAATTTTATGTGTTATATTTGACCAAATAATATTCTTCTTTAGAACTGGGACATCAAAATTTACTTTGTGTAAATTTTTGGTATTTTTCCGAAAAAGTTCAATTTTTAATGAATAGTGAAAAATGTTGTATTTTAATTCAAAACCTATTTTTAATCAAATTTATTTATATGATTGAATTATCTTTTTAATTGGTTTTAAAGTGAAATTAGAATATATTTTTACCATTTAATCCAATAGTGGTCGATTATATTAATATCACTTTGAAATCGGACTTAAACTAGTGTCAATATTTTGATACATTTTGTTTCATAAAAACACGCTATTTGTTTTGACAGCGGGAATTAAATATTAAATTAATTAATACAACTTATATGTTTTGATTTTTGTAAAATAAAAATCATTTTTGAATTCGGAATATCAAATATAGCTTATGGTGAATTTTTGGTAATTTTCTGAAAAACTTCAATTTTTGATGAATAGTGAAACCACTAAGTGGTACTTATAAAAACTGATTTTCAGTTTAAATGAAATTTTGCCATCATTGTGTTTTGAATTTCAAAAATCCTACATACATGGTTGTCATTAAGAAGTATAATGTGGTTCAATGGGATTAAAATAATTGTTTGGTGAATAGTAACTTATTAAGTTTTTAATCGCGATTAGAGGTAATTAGTGTAGTTTAAGGTAAAAATAAAGTTTTAATAAAATGAAATGACCTAGATACATGTCCTACCCTCATTGGATGTGTCATGGAAGACCAAGACAATCCATGGGTCAACTTGGGGACCCCATGGAGCCCCTTTGGTTGGAAAATGACATAAATACCTTTTGATTTAATGTTAGAGTAAAAATGACCCACACATGAGATGTTTTACTAAAACAATTTTTACATGGGGTTATAAAAATTAATTTCATTACTATAAATAGTAATTGGAAATCTATAATGATTTCCTGCACCATAGTATATTTTTAATAATTTTTACACATTAAATAAATTAAATTATTTATGAAATTATGATGATGCAGCAATGACCTCATTATTTAATGATTTAAATAAAATGGAATGATAATGTAATATCTAAGACCTAAACTTGTCCAAAACCTATTTGATGAGTGTATTTCGAACCCTTATCACCTTATCATCGAAATACATCAATATGAGACTTTTAGAATCTGAAACTCTTTTGAAAATAATGTAACATTTTGTAACTTTACAAAATTGCCCCTCCTCTCCTCTTATAAGAGGCCCCCACCTCTACCTCCATACCCACACTCCCAAAGCCTTTGGCTCGGCCAAACCCTACGCATTATGTCTCTCCACATCCCTCTATAACTCCTTGAGTCCTCACTTTGGGCAGAAGTCTTCTCAAGTAATCCTTTTAGCTCAAACCAAAGGGAGTTACCCGATTTTAAGGTAATGTCTTCTCTTGAGTCCTTTTGTTTTATTTTGCCTCTCCAAACCCCTAAACTATTTTTATTCATTTCTTTTGTAACAAATCCAGTATCTTCAATATAATAGGATGTTGTTATAATAGAGATTATAGCTACACTTACACACACCTACATCTAAGGATTAAAGAACATACTGTTTCCGTGGATGGCGAATTTCTGCCTCACGAAACGATGATTGTTCAACACTCATATAACACCTTCAAATGTGGCCATTAAGATGTCACTATATTTATATATAATATATAATATGTTTATGTTTTACTTAATCTTATTTATTTTTCTTTTTTGTCATACCTTTATGGTTTCCATTGTGGGTATACACGATAATTTCATTTTAGGAAGTGCGGACTACCGCCCCCTCAAAGTGATTTGATTCGTTAATGCCATATGTGGGACGTATAAAGGATGGATTTAAAGTTATTATATATGATGTTATACTGGAATTATAATATACCTCTATATCATTATTATTTTTTAACATTAAATTATGAGATAGAAATGAATGTAGCGTTCATGCGTACGTACGGCTTACCGTCTCCATGAACGGTGCATTTCATTTCTTATCCCCAAATGTAATGTACTATTATAAGTACATGTATATAATGGATATATATGATGAATGATACATCTGAATGATGAATATAATTCTGGAGTTACAATATACATACCTCTCATTTAGTTGTAATTCCATTAATATGAAAAATAAATGAAAGTAGCGTTCATGCGTACGTACGGCTTACCGTCTCCATGAATGGTGCATTTCATTTCTTACCTCTAAATGATTATGTAATATTATAAATACTTGTATATTCTGGATATATATGATATATATTATATCCAAATCATGAATATCATTCTGGATATAATGAACCATTGACCACACAAACAACATGTAATTGTAAGAAGATCACTTTCGACTTAAGAACCCAATATCGACAAAACAAACATTATTAACTTAAATGATTAAATAATGTTTATAAAATGTAAATAAGTGATATAAATGGAATAATGAACTTGAAAAAGGTTCTTAAGAAAATATAAATTAACTCATGTTTATTATTCAGGACCTTAATGAATGATCGAGTGAAGTCAGAACCGAGGTTAGGGATCCTACTCCTCTATTTCTTTTTAAGGACGCTGTTTTATGTCATTCCTTTTAAATATCATCTTTCTTGTTATTGGGATGTTCTTTTATATTACTCTTACTGTAATTTTTATTTTTCATATGATGAGAGACCCTATTCTATCTCATCAATCCATTTTGGAAGTTTTAAGTGGCGCCATTAGGCTACCGAGTTTTCTTAAGGGATTTTTCATCTCACTTTTATTCACTTGAGATTTATGCTACATTTTCCACAATTTCCTTTAAGTGGTGTATGGACTTCCCATTATTTTACTCATTGTGTAATATACTTTCATTTATGAGTATTTACATCAATGTTGTATTGTCCTTCTTTCATGGGGTGCATGTCTCGGAAGATACCCATGTCGGTAAGGGAACCTTTCACCCTCCTCTTTTTGTAAAAGACTTATTTTGTTATGTCTTTTAATTCACATAATATTATGTTGGGATATGTTATCCTATATCCTTATTGATTTGAATTTTATGTCCTAGTGATGAGATACCACTTTTTATCTCTCATCAACTCATTTTCTGAATTTTGCAGTGACGTCGTTAGGCCGTCAAAGTTTTGCAAGGGAACTTCTTAAACCAAATTTGATTCTTTGGGATAATCTTGTACTCTTGAATATGTCATTCTATGAATATGTGTGAATAACCTATGATTTTTTTACACTAAATATACACTTATATTGGGTGTATTCATTTGTCACACATAATTATGTAATTGATTTATCCTTAAACCAAGGATATCGTCTTTGTAACAGACATCATCTCAATTTCCTTTCATTGAGGCACATTTTTGTTTTATACACCACTTTCCTTAATACGGTGTATAAACCCCTTTGACTTTTACATTTATTCAAAAGGAATCTTTTTATATGAAGCTTTTTACTAAACAACAAAATGGAATGTTTTTGTCGTACGTATGCGGTGACAAAGACTTCTCCGACGCCGCGAGTATTATTTGGTCTTTGGCTTCCTCAACAAGCCGTAATGTTTTTTAAAATAAAATAAATACCATATACTTTTTTTGTATTTTGTTATTGAAAATGGTTTTGATAAAGGATTCTATTATGTCAATTTATTTAAATGATATATTGTGATTGAAATGTGGAAATTTTATCATTCCTTTAAGTTGGTTTTATGTGTTCTAATTTTATAATGTTACTTGGACATTTTACAGGTGGTTACGTGATAAACCATATGACGGGTGGTACTGTGAATACCAGGATGGGTGGTTACGTTATAACCTCCAATTCATTGGGTATGGAAGTTGGCCATATGGCTATTCCATTAAGTATGTATGGAATTTGGACGAATGGCTATTCCATTTAGTGATATGTGTGGAAGTATACCTTATGGTTATTCCACATAAGTATGTTTATGTCCCAAGTTACCTTTATATGTTATGTGTTCTTTATATGGGTATTATGGTAATCTTTTGGTTACAGAAGGGTAAGTAATGAACCTTTATTCAGTGAATAGTTTTTACTACTTCGAAAAGGTGAAAAGTATTACTTTGTTAAAGTATACATGGTTTACTTGTTGTTTTGAAAAACTAACAGTTTTCATTCTTTGTGTATCCCTTACTGAGCTTTTTATGCTCATCCCATGTTTTTGAAATGTTTTTCACAGGAATTAACGTGGAATCGGTTCAAGGATGGGATCAAGGGAAAGTCATGTTACCTAAAACGTGGAACTAGAAATGTTTCTTTTTAAGAGTTTCTATTTTATGGAAACTTAGTAGAAGTTTCTACATTGCAATCTTTTGAGATGTAATAGTTATGTCCTAATTCTCTAAAACTCTAAACCGGAAAAGATCCTCAATGTGAATTATTCATTTAATTCAATATTAAGTAAGGTTTAAGGTTGGGGCCTTATAGTTGGTATCAAAGGTCAGTTTAGACAACTTTAGGGATTATGAGTTCTTGTGAGACACATGATTAGTCCCTATATCTATTATTTCAGTTAAATATTTGTTTTATATCATTTCTTCAGGTCAAGTAAATTCGGTTATGAATTGAAGGAGAAGGATCTCAAACGACATTCATATCTCTTCCTGATGACATGCTTGCAATAATTATTGGAAAGTCATCTTCAGATGACTGTGAAACTTTTTCTAGCATACAACTCACTTGAAAGCAACTGTTTGAGATATCAAACACCTCCACTATACCTCGTTATCATCCTGGATCATGGGTTGTTTTTAGACAAATACTATTTTCACAATATTCTCATATTTTCAAGAAAGGTAAATATTATCATGGTATTTTCAAATATTTTACCTTATCACAAGAATTTGAAGCATATTATGATTTTAAAAATGGTGCTGAGGAAGGAGACCCTTGCGCAACCTATTTATATTTGATTTTAAAATATATTCTCACATCACATACTTATGGTATTTTAAAAGGACCAAAAATAGAAATTTTCAACTCAATTTTGGTTCGACTATTTTATAGAAATCATGTTTTATCAGATGTTTTGGAATTATATGTCATACATGATTATTTTCCAGAACTGTTTTTCTGTGAACACCCATATGACCCATGTTGTACGAGGTGTATTTGGATGGTGGAAGCAATTGATTTTGAAGGATTTCTAAATCATTGTTGTAGTACATGGGACTTCTACCTTCGTGAGCAAGATGACGATGAAACCGAGTGGACGCCATGATCAAGGTATGATGTTATTCATTTTGGGAATTGTTTTATTTTATATTATTGTGGTGAAATAAGACTTCAAGAATTAAGATGTTGAGATCGTAACGAATTCGGATGAAAATTAATGGTATAAGGAAACGATTGAGGTTAAATCATGTAAGGGTTATTTTTGGAGTTTTATAAAAAGGACAACACGCAGACCATGTGAAAACCCATCGCGTCGGACAAAGTTGTGGGAATCGAACCCACAACTAAAGTGCAACTGGTATTTATCACCTACCACTGGACTGTGTGATGTCCCTGGTTAGTTTGACTGATTCTTTTTAGTTAGATGATTTTATGAATAAAGAGTACATTGATTTTGGGTTATCTATGGATATTTATTAACCAATCATGGAGGATATGTGTTTAGGTTAATTACTTTTCAATACGAGACATTAAGAGCAACGAATATTGTTTGGAGATAAATGATATGATTTATGTAGGATGAATATGTGACTAAATCCCTAAAATATTTGGGATTCAATCTTAGTTTGATTTACTTTGAATAATTTTATGGAAAAATTGATTATCGGATGGTCCTCGTTGAACTTTGGGTTTTGTTGGACAAATTTTGGAGATTAAGAATAGATTTTCCTTTTATAAGGGGTTATCCTTTTCTGGATTATCTGATCTTGTACTAGCCTTTTTGGTTTTGGTTTTGGTCTAATGACATGGGAAGTATATAGTTCTCTTTTGTGGATTAGGTGATTCTATAGAAGTTGATTATAATACTCTTAATGTGAACAAGTCTTCCTAAATACTCGTCTTTTGGAGAAAATATGAGTTTGTGTAAAAGTTAAAAGCCATCATGATAAGTGATTATGTTTCATTATGAATAAATTACTCAATATAAAGTAACTTAAAACAAAAATTTTGTCTATTAAATTTTCCTACTAGGGAATCGAATACCGTTTATCCCATCACAAGATTGTGATTTTCTTGTGGTTAACTTTCTCCTAAACATGTTTTCTATCACTCTCTATCAAAACATGACCCTTTGTTTTTTCCTCCATGTCCATATTTTCGTACTTGGAATCCTAGTATGGGTTAACATGGGTGACCTTTGTACTTATCTTTCTTTATTTTAGCGTGATTGTTTTACCGACTCTTGTTCCGATGTGGGACTTTCAAGGATCTTTCCAAGCCCAATTTTAAAATTGCGAGGATGATATTCCCAAAAGGGGGGAAGGATGTAACACCCCAGGTAAATAATGAATATGACATATTTATATTTATCCATATTTGTGAATCAAATATTAGTATTACTTTAAAGGGGATTCTATGCTCGATGGCGTAACCAATACGCAACAACGAGTTTCTTGGGAATCTTATGTTGCACTCTAATAATAAAATAATATTATTTTAAATGGTAGTTAATGCCTAACCGTTATAATGGCTGGAATGAACAGAACTGACTACTAAATGATTATATATGTTTGTCAAAAAATTTTACTTCTTATAATAAATGTTATAGGATTAAAAATGTGAATGAATCCAATTTTAATCGTAAACATTCTAATATTCTTTAAAAGGTAGATTAACCGCCTTTTGATGTCGAAACTCCTTTAAATCCACTTTTTTAAAATTTTATGTATTATATTTGACAAAATAAAATTCTTCTTTAGAATCGGGATATCAAAATTTACTTTGTGTAAATTTTTTGTATTTTTCCAAAAAAGTTCAATTTTTAATGAATAGTTAAAAATGTTATATTTTAATTCAAAACCACTTTTTAATCTAATTTATTTATATGATTAGATTATATTTTGAATTGGTTTTAAAGTGAAATTAGATTATATTTTTACCATTTAATCCAATAGTGGTCGATGAAATTAATTTCACTTTGAAATCGGACTTAAACTAGTGTTAATCTTTTGATACATTTTGTTTCATAAAAACACGCTATTTGTTTTGACAACGGGAATTAATTATTAAATTTATTAATGCATCTTATATGTTTTTAATTTTTTAAAATAAACATCATTTTTGAATTCGGAATATCAAATATAGCTTAGGGTGATTTTTTGGTAAATTTCTGAAAAACATCAATTTTTGAGGAATAGTGAAACCACTAAGTGGTACTTATAAAAACTGATTTTCCGTTTAAATGAAATTTTTCCATTATTGTGTGTTGAATTTCAAAAATCCAACATACATGGTTGTCATTAAGAAGTAAAATGTGGTTCAATGGGATTAAAATAATTTTTTGGTGAATAGTAACTTATTAAGTTTTTAATCGCGATTAGAGGTAATTAGTGTAGTTTAAGGTAAGAATAATGTTTTAATAAAATGAAATGACCTAGACAAATGTCCTACCCTCATTGGATGTGTCATGTCCGACCAATACAATCCATGGGTCAACTTGGGGACCCCATGGAGCCACTTTGGTTGGAAAATTACATAAATACCTTTTTATTTAATGTTAAAGTAAAAATGACACACACATGAGATGTTTTACTAAAATAATTTTTACGTGGGGTTATAAAAGTCAGATTTTTTACTATAAATAGTAATCGGAAAGATAAAATAATTTCCTACACCATAGTAATTTTTTTATAATTTCTAGACATTAAATAAATTAAATTATTTTTTACATCATGATGATGCAGTGATGACCTCATTATTTTACGATTTAAATAAAATGGAAAGATAATGGAATATCTAAGACCTACACATGTACAAAACCTATTGTATGAGTGGATTTAGAACACTTATCACCTTATCCTCTAAATAAATCAATGTGGGGCCTTTAAAATCAAAAACTCTTTTGAAAATAAAGTAATATTTTGTAACATTACAAAAGTGCCCCTCCTCTCCTCTTATAAAAGGCCCCCACCACTACCTCCTTACCCACACTCCCAAAGCCTTTAGATCAGCCGAACCCTGCCCATTTTGTCTCTACACATCCCTTTATAACTCCTTGAGGCCTCACTTTGGGCATAAGTCTTCCCAAGGAAGCCTTTTAGCTCAAACCAAGGGGAGTTACCCGATTTTAAGGTAATGTCATCTCTTGAGTCCCTTGTTTTATTTTGCCTCTCCACCCCCTAAACTCTTTTTATTCATTTATTTTTTAACAAATACAGTATTTTAAATATACTAGGATGTTTTTATAAGAAGGATTATAGCTACACATTCACACACCTACATCTACTGGTTAAAGAACATACGGTTTCCGTGGATGGAGAATTTCTGCCTCACGAAATGATGATTGTTCAACACTCATATAACACCTTCAAAGTTGGAAATTAAGATGTAACTATATTTATATATGATATATAATATGTTTATGTTTTACTTAAGCTTCTGTATTTTTCTTTTTTGTCATACCTTTATGGTTTCCATTGTGGGTAAACACGATTATGTCATTTTAGGAAGTGCGGACTACCGCCCCCTCAAAGTGATTTGATTCGTTAATTCCATATGTGGGACATATAAAGGATGGATTTAATGTTATTATATATGATGTTATACTGGAATTATAATATACCTCTATATCATTATTATTTATTTCCATTAGAGTATGAGATAGAAATGAAAGTAGCGTTCATGCGTACGTACGGCTTACCGTCTCCATGAACGGTGCATTTCATTTCTTATCCCCAAATGTAATGTACAATTATCAGTACATGTATATAATGGATATATATGATGAATGATACATCTGAATGATGAATATAATTCTGGAGTTAATATATACATACCTATCATTTAGTTTTAATTCCATTAATATGACAAAGAAATGAAAGTAGCGTTCATGCGTACATACGACTTACCGTCTCCATGAACGGTGCATTTCATTTCATACCTCCAAATGATTATGTAATATTATAAATACATGTATATTATAGATTTATATGATATATATGATATCGAAATCATTAATATCATTCTGGATATAATGAACCATTGACCACACGAACAACATGTAATTTTAAGAAGTTCACTTTCGACTTAAGAACCAAATATCGTCAAAACAATCATTATTAACATAAATGATTACATAATGTTTATAAAATGTATATAAGTGATATAAAAAGAAGAATGCACTTGAAAATGGTTCTTATGCAAATATAAATTAACTCAAGTTTATTATTCAGGACGTTAAAGAATGATTGAGTCATGTCGGACCCGAGGTAAGGGATCCTACTCCTCTCTTTCTTTTTAAGTATGCTCTTTTATGTCATTCCTTTTGAATCTCATCTTTCTTGTTACTGGGATGTTCTTTTATATTACTCATTCTGTAGTTTTTATTGTTCATATGATGAGAGACCCTATTCTCTCTCATCAATCGATTTTGGATGTTTTAAGTGGCGCCGTTAGGCTGCTGAGTTTTGGTAAGGGATTTTTCATCTCACTTTTATTCCCGTGAGATTTATGCTACATTTGAAACAATTTCACTTCAGTGGTGTATGTAATTCCCATTATTTTACACATTGTGTAATATACTTTCATTTATGATTATTTACATCAATGTTGTATTGTCCTTCTTTCACGGGGTGCATGTCTCGAAAGATACCCATGTCGGTAAGGGAACCTTTCACCCTCCTCTTTTTGTAAAAGACTTCTTTTGTTTTGTCTTTTAATTCACATAATATAGTGTTGGGATATGTTCTTCTATATCTTTATTTATTTAAATTTTATGTCCAAGTGATGAGATACCCCCTTTTATCTCTCATCAACTCAATTTTTGAATTTTGTAGTGACGTCGTTAGGCCGTCAAAGTTTTGAAAGGGAACTTCTTAACCCAAATTTGATTCATTGGGATAATCTTGAACTCCTTGAATATGTCATTATATGAATATGTTTGAATAACCTCTTATTGTTTTACACTTAATATCCACTTATATTGGGTGTATTCGTTTGTCACGCATAATTATGTAATTGATTTATCCTTAAACCAAGGATACCGTTTTTATAAGGGACTTCGTCTCAATCTCCATTCATTGAGGAACATTTTTGTTTTATACACCACTTTATTTAATACAGTGTATAAACCAATTTGAAATTTACATTTATTCAAAAGGAATCTTTTTATATGAAGCGTTTTACTAAATGAAAAAAGGGAATGTTTTTGTCGTATGTATGTGGTGACAACGACTTCTCCACCGCCGCGAGTATTATTTGGTCTTTGGCTTCCTCAACAAGCCATAATGTTTTTTAAAATAATATAATTACCATATACTTTTTTTGTATTTTGGTAATGAAAATGGTTTTGATAAAGGATTCTATTATGTCAATTTATTTAAATGATATATTGTGATTGAAATGTGGATATGTTATCATTCCTTTATGTTGGTTTTATGTGTTCTAATTTTATAATGATACTTGGACATTTTACGGGTGGTTATGTGATAAACCATAAGACGGGTGGTGCCGTGAATACCAGGACATGTGGTTACATTAAAACCTCCAATGCATTGGGTATTGAAGTCGGCTGTATGGCTATTCCATTAAGTATGTATGGAAGTTGGCAGAATGGCTATTCCATTAAGTGATATGTGTGGAAGTCGACCTTATGGTTATTCCACTTAAGTATGTTTATGTCCCATGTTACCTTTATTTGTTATGTGATCTTTATATGGGTTTTATGGTAATCTTTTGGTTACAGAAGGTTAAGTAATCAACTTTTATTCAGTGAAGAGTTTTTACTACTTCGAAAAGGTGAAAAGTATTACTTTGTTAAAGTATACATGGTTTACTTGTTGTTTTGAAAAACTAACAGTTTTCATTCTTTGTGTATCCCTTACTGAGCTTTTTATGCTCATCCCAAGTTTTTGAAATGTTTTTCACAGGACTTAACGTGGAATAAAGTCAAGGATGGGATCAAGGGAAATTCATGCTACCTAAAACATGGAACTAGACATGTTTCTTTTTAAGAGTTCTTATTTTATGGAAACTTAGTTGAAGTTTATACTTTGTAATCTTTTGAGATGTAATAGTTATATCCTAATTTTATAAAACTCTAAACCTGAAAAGATCCTCAAAGTGAATTATTCATTTAAATCAATATTAAGTAAGGTTTAAGGCCAGGGCCTTATATATGTACAGTAGATAATCATTAATGATTGATTTGTTGGATTTGGTTGGTTTTCATAATTCATGATACTTATACTCATGATTATATTTGTGTATTACTTGAACAAATTTTTTTAGTCAGTCTAAATGGTTAGTTTATTAGAAGATTGACACATTACATAGAATTTGGATTTAAACATTTTTTTCTATGTTGGGTTTATGTGAGATTCAATCTATGTGCATATGTTTTTGGACATATTTTTTGTATTAAATGACCATATTTTAGTTTATTTACAGACATACTATGTGTGTAAAACCAATTACTATGTATTGAGGGACCATATGATAAAGCTAGTTCTAACAAATTCCATTAAATACCATGTCAATTAAATGATATTTAGTTCTTATAATTCATTTTTTTACATAATTCATTTACTATGGTACATTCCATAAAGTATGTTTCTACATGAGTCAAGGCCTCATAATGTTAAACAATGTACTTTGTATACTTATACTTCATCTAACTAGAGATAACTGTTATTTTATTAAATGATAAATTAATATATAGTGTTTTTACTCATTATAATGGATTATTGTGGTGTAAATAAATTGAATCCCTTAATTCACATCACATATGTCTCCATATGGAGTTTTTTTCCTCATTATCTCACACATAATACAGTTTAAAAAATGTTTAAAATCCATTTCTAGTGTTATTCCACGTATATTTTTATTATTTGGTAATCACCACTATTATAGTCATTGTGCTTTTGTTTTGGTTTTGATTTCAAATATTAGTTATATAGTGATTATTTAATGAAATGAGTATGGTGAACCCCATTGAATATTTAATGAAATTGCGGAATGAAATTAAATTATTAGTTTGGTCTTCTTTGATGAATAAATGATAATTTCGGATACACACAATTAATAAGTAATATTAATGAATGTTTGAGTGTTTTAATGAAATTTTTCATTATGATTTATGATTTCAATGTCTGTGTATTATCATCAGATGTGGTTTAGTGGTTAAAAGTTCATGTGATGAATTATATATTATTAATTTTGATTTTCTGGGTGTTAGAGTATGATATATATAGGTTTTTCATTTAAAATGTTTCTAGGGTAACCCATCATGAAGGTAGGGAGCTAGAATCCAAAAATGGGACATGCCATGGCTAATAAAAAGTGAATATTTTTTACAGTTTTTTAATTTTTTTTAATCATGACTGTATTTATTTTCATCATACAATTAGAGGAAAAATGATTCCACAGTAAAGAATAGATGAATTATTGGAGAAATTTTTTTCATACACCAAGATATTCTCCAGCAATAGATTCTGTTATACATGAATTCATCGAGTAGTAATAATTTCAATTGAAAATATCGTCACATAAATTATATAACAGGGATCAGTTTATCTATGGTATGAAATATATGTCCTCATAAATTTTGAAAACATATAATGTTAGAGGATTTCCTTTATGATTCTGTCAGTTACTCTCATGAAGAGGGTCTATGGGATTTTGAGTAAGGGGAAATATATGTTTTCATTTCATGGATAAATAAATTTATGTTGCGGATGATATTGGATAAATGGGGTTTTCCTATACAAAAGACATATTTTTTTAGAGTCATGACCCTCAAATAAGGGTATATTGAAAATTAATAAATGTTAAATATAGTAAATATATTTTTTATTATTTTTTTCTTCTCAAGATAACATGTATAATGTTTTTAATAAATTACTCAAGATAACGAGAGAATTGATTTTTCATGAATATTTACTATTTATAAAATAAATATTATTTATTCATACTCATTTTAACAAAGCATGTTTTTAAAAAGATCTATAAATATAAATTCAAAAACCAAAAATTAATTTCTAATGTGAATGTTAAAATAGGTTTGGTTATTTATTCAAATGGATATTGGTCTTGGGTGGAGTGTATTTTTTACATTATTATTTTTGATATTATGATGAATTTTTTTCATCCCCCAACTCTCTACCATGTCACACATCATGTAGGATAACTCATTTTTTTAAATAATAAATATTATGGGACAAGATTATATATTTTTATCCACATTTTAGGATATATAATAGATCTTAATTATTTTATAGAATCGATATAGTGTGAATCATCGATGTGCACACCATGACGATTCCTAACATTAACTTATTTACTTTTTACGGAAATTTATTTAGTATCTAAAGAAATAATAAATTATAAAGTATTTTAGATGAAATAATTGGATTGGGTTGGTGTAATATATGTCTCTAAGTTTAAATTATATACTACCTGACTTGTCATTATGGATAAAGTCTCATACTATTTCTCATAATAATTTGGGTAGAATATTATGATCACATGAGATATGAATTTGATAATAATTTGACCAACATGATATTTACATGAGCATCCATTTTTGAGTTAATTGTTTTTTCCAATTGGTAGTGGCACAAAACCAACTATTCTTTTAGCCTTACACACTGTCTGGTATATCCAAAATAGAGTGAACCAGGGGACCACATGATATAGTGTGTAGTACTACAATCATAGAAATTCCATGTGAATTAAATTCTTGATATTTTCTACAAACCATTTACCTCCACATATAGTGTATTTTAGTATATGTTGTATAATATATGATAACATAACATAACAACTAATCCATAAATGGTGTGTACTTCATGAGACATGAATTCCATGGGACCTAATATACATTTTCTCTAATGATACAATTAAAAAAAAGATGGTTTTAGGGCAAGATCATTTCAATTATATGATAATACATGTCATGTATCTAAATCTTCACATGTAGTAACCCTCTATTCAAGGGGTTCTTGTGTATTTTATCACAAAGGATATTTATTTATCATATAAATATTCTAATTTATGTATTGTTCTTCACATATCATAATGGGTAGTTTTACATTTCTATTAGATGGCATTGTTTTGGTGTGTTGGTATTTTTTAAAAAGTAACAACATAGTGATGATTCAATGAATGTTTAGGGATGGTGTACCCCCTTTTAGTATTACGTGAAAATGGCATGGGACCATCACATAAAATTTAGAGTGTATTATTATTGAAGGATGAGTTGGTAGTCAGAGTAACATTTATAGAGGATATAATATTATTAAATTCAGGTTTTCAATAAAATATTCATTTGTTTCTTATATTAGTAAAGAAGATTAATGTTTCATGTAGATTAAAATAAAACTCTACGAGATTATCATGTCTCCATGTATACACAATTTTTATTGTGTGTAAAACCTAACCAATTAAGAGGATTATAATTTTTTTTGTTTCTCCCATTATTTTGAGGACTTCATACCCTCTTAGTGGCGTGGTTAGTTGATAACATCTCTTGAATATACATCCCTATTAGTGTCCATAAGGGAATATATAATGATTTCATATATTTCTATATATCCCATTTTTCAAACTCATGATTCAGATGGTTAATATTTTAAATCATTTTGGATATTTTATTTGGATTCCCACTTGGGATTACAATAATTTTTTAGGAAGTAGTCATCCAATACATTAATGTAGTTAGTAACCCCTATATATATGAGGTGTGAGCTCCCAAATCATTCAATAGTTTCATAGATCCCCTTTTAAGATCAGGTTGAAACAATATATTCACTAATATAGTACACTCATTGTTAAATCTTGGAACTTGTATCGGATAATGTTCATCCTTAGGGAATAGCAAGAACCAGATATTGTTTAAGAATTGCATAAATTGTAAATTCCACCATTATGATTTTATAATAGTTGAATTATGTTTTTTGAATTTAGGTATCATGGGTAGTGTGTATTCATAGATATTTATAGTCCATATTGTCATTTGGTTTCCCTTATGACAATATTCTCTTTTTTATATGTGATTTTTTTGGAAGAAACACCTTACTATTGGTTTATTTTCGACCATTGAGTATATATTGGGTCACATGAATATAATTATGATCCTTACAATATATTAATTGAATGTATTATAAAATTTAATTTAATTCATGGTACTTCCCCATTATATTGGTAGTTGGATGACCATTTATGTTGTAGTAACACCATTGCCAGTATGTATCTAATCTTGTGAATTCTGTTTCCATGCTATGGGTTTTCTATAATTTCTATATTAGGTGATTGATATTATCATAAGTGATTTTTTCGGCCCATAAATTTTCTCAAGAATAATAATAGACTAGTATATCTGCCTCATCAATCTATTTGTAGGGAAATTTATATTGTTGGAATACATAGTAAATCTCATAGTTTTATAATCCCATTTTTTATCATATCACCATGATCAAAATTCAATGGGTAAAATATAGTGATTTGGGTTTTCAGTCACAAATGTGAAATAATTACTGCTTGATTTCCCTATAATTGTTGACCATGAAGGTGTTTTTTCCATTATTTCATTGAATGTAATTTTGTATCCTCATTTGATTTATTGAGTAAACATTTGGTATTTTCTGTATTCCCTTTTGAGGTTTGGATTTCATTATATCCTGAAGTGATAGCATGTATTCTTGCATAACCAATGGTTTTTCCAACATGACTTGTGTTGGGTGGATTGATAATGTATAGTGTTGTTGTAAGTTGGTATTTACCTACTTTACAAACTTTTATGATATCATAGGGTTATTTTTCTATTCACTGAATCATTGAATTGTTAACCACCCATGTTCTCTATGTATAATTGACACATATAGTGGTGGGAATTTTTGTTAATGTATTGATAATAGAGTGATATCTCAAAGGATCCATGCCATGAATAATGTTGTTGGAGATCCATTAGTTAATGGTCATACAAGATGATCATTATATCATTTATATTTTATATTTAAATATTTAGGGATCTTTGACATTAAATTTTTAAATATGGTGTCATCATTTTTTCATGTAGTCAATTGTACATTTATAATGTTGAAAATGAATTTTACTTTTTATATAGTTAATTATATCATATAATTATTTTTCTATTTGTTGTATAGAGATATATATTGGAAAAAGTTTATAACTTCTATGTACTCCTATATGCATTCAATGTCTTATTTCTAGATATCTAAAAGTACATGAAATTTTTTATTACGATTACACTAGGACACACTTCTTACGATCAACCAATTTGGTGTCTTCGGTGGTCAAGTAATTCCATATTTGTGTCATATTTGTTTTTTAATATGGAGAGTGTTTTAAGTTATTTGTCTCATGCACTAGTCTTTATTAGTTTTGATTACAATACTTAATGTTATTAGGTCATGTCATCAATCCATGTGACCTTGATAGGGTGTGGGGACATATGTATTCTGTTGAAATTTCTATTATAATATGTTTTCTATTATATGTACATAGAATTTTTTTTGTAGATTATGTTAATTTATTTTAATTAATTATAAATACTTCATTAATTATTTCATTTCATGACATTAAATCATATATCCCAATATGTAATCATTTTATAAAAAAATATTTTACCATGCAGTAGTTATTTTACTAAGAGAGAGAAATAGAACTTTTATATATAATTGTAAAAATTATACCACTCACTATAGTGAGATATATATGGGAGATTAACTATTAATATTCTAGTGAAATGATTTTAAAAATATTATAATAATGAATACAAGGTCAGTTTAGAGAAAATGATATACAAGGGAGCATATTTTGGAAAATTTAGATAATCCACCTTAGTGATATTGATATTTGGGTATATTGTCCCAGAATTTTACAATAGAGACAAGATTTAATTAACACACTCCAACATGAGTTTAGTAATTGAGCCTCTATAAATTGGGTTAATAAATCTTTTAATTTAAAATTAATGGCATGGTACATGTCCCTTATGTTTTATTATGTAGTTCTATTCTACCCAACAGATACACAGGAACAGACAACCAACTGTGAGTGCATAAGTTATCCATTTTAGAATGAGATGAATACTCACAAGTTTTAATGTGGTTTGAGTCCAATATATTTTAGTGGATTTTATACTCCCAAACTTTAAATGGTGTGGGATTTCCAAATTTAATGTTTATGTCTCCTTATTTGATAGGTTTTTGTGGATTTAACCATATTGGATGGTACTACCCAAAGGAATTTTATTGTGGGTCCTCTATTATAGTTGTAGTTTCTACCTTGTATATCAAATATTTCTAAATGATTTTCAGTCCTCCAAAAATATCATATAGTTCTGTTATTGGATATATATACTAGATCATACACAATCCTTTGTAGGATCATTGGTTCACCCTTTAGGCATTGAATATTTAATCCCTCAACCCAATGAGGTATTCGTAACATCTAATATATAGGAGTTTCTACACTCAGATTTGAAAATACAAAATTGTTATCTCTATAGTCGCTGATTGTAGAGACCCGTAGCTTGACGTACATTGACATTACATTACATTTGCGGAATACTTAGTACATAACAAAAACACACACACAAGGATCGTAATAGTTTAGTGTCTTTGGAAACTCGGAATATAATCACTTAATCCTGGTGAAAGATCTTCAATATCTTCCATAAAGATCTTCTTTTTTTTTTACGTAAAACCTTTCTTTATATCCTGGGGACAAGAAAACATAAAAGGGTGAGCTCAAATGCTCAGTAAGGGTAAACAAAAGAAAAATCAATCACAAAATATTCATAAGAACATAACTTTTGAAAATCTTAACCTGCAAAAGAGAGCATAATTTCATAATCATGGGGTAAATCAAAGTAGTGAAATGAAATCCCAATAATCATCACTTAAAACATGAAACTTTGTGGCATACACACATAATCATAGAGAATCATTTCTTGTTAATCATGACTCATTTCCAAGACTATCTTTGTGGACAAAGCCCCTTTCTGAATCGAGTAACCCTCGTTTCAGTCATGTTTCACTGAACCGGTATAACCTACCATTCCAGCCATGTCTATCTCATGAGATATAAAATCTTTACCCAATGCATTGGAGGGAGATATAGGTCCCACCCATCTTATAATGAATCATTTCTGATGTGTGCCACATAATCATAATCCATACATCATATCGTAACCCATGTAATAAAAATGGGATTCTTAAACAACATGACATCATAAAACAATTCATATAAGATAAAGGAATTCATAAAAATATTTCCATCACAACATAATCAAACCAATGTAATAATAGGGATTAAAACAGAACAATTTATTATCTTAGATGGAAAATAATTTTGATAAAACACTTGAACTCCATTCTTGAGGAAAATATCCTTTCTTCTTCAAAAACATTTTTCCTTTCATAACATGTCATATGACTTTAAAATAAAAGAAGTTGATTAAAAATAAACTTGAAAATATTTAAAGGAAGATTCTTGGAAATTTTGTTTTAAAAATCCATTCATGCCATATAAGTTTAAAAAACATTCTTCGTACTTTTGTCGGAAAAGTCAAAAAGCACCTCGTATGAAAAACCTCAAAAGATTCCTTTCATAATTTTTTTACTAAAAACTCACCGAAGGGTAAAATTGGATTTAAACAATTGTATTTGGATGGAAATAATATTACATATTGAGTAAACATGGATGTGGATGATAAAATACACCCCAGTAAATACTTACGAATAAACAATCTCAGATAAAAATGAGATTGTGATGTTTCCCTTACCTTAGGTCCGACTTGCTTTGTAATTGTCCGAACCTCCTGTATAATGATTTAAATCATGTTATTGACTTATTCCAGAATCATATTCATTGTTATTATATCATATATGGTCCACTTATGACTTTATATTACCCGTTCTTTTGTAAATTAATGTTAAAGTAGCATTTTGGGTGAAATCGTCTCATTTGTCGTTCGTGTTTTTAACTTGTAATTATTCATATGATTACATAGATCATGATTAATTAATTCCAGAATATAAAACATGATTTATATATATATATATATATTCAGAATATACATATATAATAAATCAGTAAATGGAACGAAATACACCGTTCATGGAGACGGTAGTCCGTACGTACGCATGAACGCTGTTTTCGTTTCCTTATTGAATTGAATGGAATTAAGTAGATGACATACATATAAATATAAATAATTCCAGTATCATTATTAGGTCATATATTTCATTAGTACTTATTGTATATACTTTATAATCATTCATGAATGGTTAATCATTGAGAATGAATCTCATCGCGTTGTGGAGACGGTAGTCCGTACGTACGCACGAGCGATGATATCGTTCCCATGGTCGTGGAATTGTGTTTAAGTGTATGTATACTATTTCAGTATCAATATCACTTTATAATAATCATATATAGTTACTAATTACACCTTTATACCCATCCAATTAAGGTGGTGGCGGAAAATAGATTACACCACGGCGTGGAGACGGTATTCCGTACGTACGCACACGCGGTGATTTCTTTTTCCGTAGGATTGATAGATGGTGAAATAGTGTTGTTTCATACTTATAATAACATATCAGTATATGAGTGATACTTATGTTATTACTTCATAATGAAACAACCTAAGAAGAAGAAGTGGAAGAAGAAATAAAGATGAAAGAATTGGTAATGGTAATTACCTCTTCTTTGAAGCGCCTCTTTGAGACCTCCTCTTAGGGCACTAAAATTGGTCTTTGAGGAAGACCAGAACCTCTAGAATGTTTCTAGGGAAGTGGAGAAGAGATTTTGGAAGTGGTTGGCCGAGCTTGAGTGCTCAAATTGGTGTGAGAAGGAGGGGGAGGAGGTGTCCTTTTATAAGGGAGGAGAGGGGCACCTTAGGAATATCTCAAAATATTATTTTATATTAAAGTCAAAATCAGTTTATAATGGTTCCAAAGGGTCTTATTTCGAAGATAAAGTGGGGATGGGTCGAAAGCCTATCAACCAATAGGATTTAGACTAGTTTAGGGTGTTATTTTAACCTTATCAATTAGATTTAACTCTAAGTTAAATAATTTATCTTTTACCGTGTCTTTTTGTTTTATTTCACTATATGGTTAATACACTTACTATAACATGCCAAACGAACTCCAAATTGTTTATTATTAATATATATATCCTTATCTAAGTCATTTGGCCGATCCTTAGATTTTTAGGAATAAAATAACAATTAGTAATAAAATATTTTATTTAAAAACTATTTTGTGTCAATTTTGAAACTATTTGGTACATGATTTTTATGAAATTCATAAAAGAATGATAAGTTCGAAACAAGTTACTTAAATCAACAATAACATGTCATATTAACCTAGAAAATTAGTGTAAGTCATAAAAAGTCTCAAATTACATTTATTTGGGCATTTATAACATCAATTATGTCAATATTTCATTAATAAGACAATTACTGCATCATCTTTGTGTCATAATGATAATTATTTAATCCCTAAAAATTCTAAATAAATTCCTATGGTGTAGATAATTGTATTAGATTTCATGAGACTATTCATGTTCGAAGTTTCATGAAGTTTATCACTATATTAAAATTATTATACTCATAATATTTAAGAAAGCGACATGTTGTCACATTCTTTGGTTTTAATAATAATTAAATTATTTTCATTGACAAAATTTAATTAAATTAATCTAATCCGACCCTTAGGTGATATGGGTCGTTTTTTAGTCATCCAATAGGATTTTGACATTTTTTAGGGTAATTTTAAAATATTATATTTACCCTTAATTACCCGATTTACCATTAACTATGGTAAATAAAATTTACCGTAGTTACTATTCATAATTCCCAAAAATAAAAAGTATCATATTAACATAATTTGGAACCACTGATTCCAAATATGGAATCCATTTTTTAAAATTCAAAACACAGAAGTTTCAGAAATTAAATTAAAATTAATCCCGTTGTCGAATAAAAACGGGTTTTTGTTTAAAACATTGCAAAAGATTGAATTGATTTAACTTATGAATTCAAGGTAAAGTCAATGCTAATGACATACATTATATTAAATGGTAAAAATATATTCTATTTATACTTTAAAAACATTCAATATTATAATTTAACCACATAAGATATTACGATGAAAAAAGTTGTTTTTAATTAAAATATAGCGTGTTTTTACTATTCATTAAAATGTGAAAGTTACCAGAATGATATGAAACATTTATCCAAAGTAAATTTTTATTTCATGATTCCAAAGAAGAATTTTATTTTGTCAAATTGAACTTATAAACATGTCAAAAACCTGATTTAAAGTGGGTGCACCATCAAAAGGTGGAAAAACTGCATTTTTTTGAGAAAAACTTATTTTACCCGAAAAATTAATTTTGTTCTTATACCATGTTCTAGAAATGTGTAAGATGAATAATAATGTTATAAAATTAAAAATTTAGTAAATACTATTCATAACGGCTAGTTCATGACAATATTATAATAATATAACATTGTTTATTAAAACCCGGTATTGCGTACAACACACGCTATCGAGGAAGGTCGCGATTGCGTGTAATGCAAGCCAAGTCAGGGTTGCGTGTTGTAAAAGAATCCTCCGTTATTTCGTATAACATAATCCAACCATATTTCATTTATACATTTAATATATATATATATATAGTCAATGTTGCGTAGAATAACTATTATCAAAATTTTGTGTAACACGGTCTAAGAATAGTGTTGCGTATACTGCAAGTTAATACGGTGTTGCGTATAGCGCAAGGTAATCTTGGTGTAGAATACAACATAAGACATTAATGAAATTAAAATAATATTTTCCATAAAATCTCGGGGTGTTACATTCTACCCCCCTTAAAATGAATTTCGCCCTCGAAATTCATCGGGGCTATAAATGGTTTACTATTTGAAAGTTTCTTTGATAGAAACCCACATCGTAAAAAGGAATACCAAAACTTATATTTAAAAACAAAAGTATGAAACGTAACGGTTACCCAAATAAACTAATCACTGGGTTTCCACATAGGTGAAGATATGGATATGGAAGAGAAATCTAACCATCATGTTCTGATGGCGAGTGGTAGAGAAAATGGCTATGGAAAAGCTAGAAATCACAAAGCCATAAATTTGTGATGATCTATGGTACCATCTGATTCATCAGATATAAGGTCACTAGGACAACATTTTTGGTTCTCATGATCATTTCCCTAAAGTTGAAAATTTGAATTAGAATAAATACTTACTTTATTTTGGTACAATCTCACTGTTGTTCGTGCCTTGAACAATTTCCACTTCATCTCTTAAATAAATGAAGTTGAATTTGTTATTCGTGAAGTGTTAGCAGATCATGTGATAGAATGACGGGTCATTCCATCTGTCTCAAACAAAAGGTTAGAAAAAATTATATACATAAGTGAATCTATAGTGATATGAATCATATATTGTTCCTAAAATGGACTTATACTTCATATATAATACTGCTTAATATAATAAAACTAGTTTCTACTAAACAGGGACTTCCTGTAGGCCAGTGGTAGGCAATAAAGGCCAGTCGCACTTCGGTTGTGGGTTCGATTCCTACAGCCTTGTCCGACGCGATGGGCTGTCGCCCGTCCTGCAGGTTGTCCTTTTTCTAACACTACATTACTATAACATCCCATCAATAATATCGAATAAAAAAAACTTCAATCCTTAAACAATACTTACTTATGTCCAACATAATCCATTTCAATCTTTAGGCTTATCCATAATACTGCATTTCACTCTCATAACATAGTGAAAATGATTACCAGAGATTTAACACCATTGTCGATCCCCATATATCATAAGATATGTTTTGTTGGTCCCATTCCAAACATTCAAAGTCCTTAATCATGTATTCTCTTGAATACCTTAGTGAAAACATGAATGCACTTAAAAGTTAACACCTTCCACGTACCAAAATCCTCAAAATTCTATATACTCAAACCATGATATCACTTAGTCCTTATATCAATCATGAGCTCATGAATACTGTTAAACATTTCATTTTTTCGTTTTCCCTTCATTATGCGCATAATATCTCAATCGCTTTGAATACCACATTAGACCAATACATAAATATTCCAATACTCCATGATACAACATTATTTTGGAATCACATTACATAAACACTTAATCATTCCCCCACATCGTTGTCATATTCAACATCACCAATAGTGATCGCATGTGACATCCCTTTGTCCTTTTCCTTCAGTGGTTTCTCATGTTGATCATCACTAACCCTTGGATTAGGGCATTTATTAGCATAATGCCCCATTTCCTTGCACTTGATGCATTGAAGCGCTGGTAGTGCGTTTTCTGCAGTGTTTTCTTTATTCACATCATTAGAAACCCTTTTTCCATTACTTCGACACTCAGCTGCTCGATGACCTTCTTTTCCACACTTAAAACATTTTATAGTCCCTTTAAGACAATCTCTACCATGCTTCTTTCCACACTCTGTGCATAAGGAAACATTCATCTTCTTTTCACCATTATTCTGATATTTCTCCTTGAACTCCATCTTTCGTTTCTTTTCAAATCCATGAGATGGATATGTAACACCAACTTCCATTTCTACCTTGATAGCACAACGCACAATTTCTTCATAGATACTAAAGTCTCTTATAGCTAATGCCCTTCGAAGACTTGGTTTTAATCCACTAAAAAATCGATCAACTATACTTTCAGGTTGGATGATAATGCCAGATGCATACCTTGCAAGTCTTATAAAATTTGCTTCGTATATACCAACAGATTCCTCATCCTTCTGCTTCAGCTCAAGAAACTTCTTTTCCATCTTTGTTCAAAGAATACGAGGGAAGTACTTACTGAAAAACAAGTTCTTGAACTCGTCCCATTCCATGGACTCAATTTCATCTCTTGGCCTCGTATTCTTGATAAGATTCCCCCATTGATCAGCATCACCTTCCAAACGATACACTGCTAAGATGACTTTATCATGTTCAGAACATTGAAGAACTGAAAATATCTTTTCAGTAGTATTGATCCATTGTTCAGCAACAAGTGGATCGGAAGTCCCACTGAAAGAAGGTGGACGTTGCCTCATGAAGGAATCAATAGAATACTGTTCCCTTCTCTGCTCATTTGGAAGTCTAGAATGATTAATAGCTTTTGTAAGTATAGCAATAAGATTTTTCACTCCATCTCCCATAACATTTGTTTGTTCAGGAGGGCAATCATTGCATTGTCCATTGCAGTGATCAACACGGTTCCTTAGGGTTCAAGCCATCGTCTAAAACACAAAAAGAATAGTGTGAGAGGGAAAAATCATGCTAAGGAAAACAACATAATAAAGGGGGATTAACTTCAATATCTAACATCTTAGGTTTAATTCTATGATCGTTAGCGTAATTCTAGTATTATAACCTATACGTATACTTAACCTTAGGGACATCCCTAGACATACCTTAGAAATATCTCTAGGGATCTCACTAAAGTTCTCACATTCTAGTTTCCAAGGGTTGACTAAACCTTTCCTCTGATACCAACTGTAGAGACCCGTAGCTTGACGTACATTAACATTACATTACATTTGCGGAATACTTAGTACATAACAAAAACACACACACAAGGATCGTAATAGTTTAGTGTCTTTGGAAACTCGGAATATAATCACTTAATCCTGGTGAAAGATCTTCAATATCTTCCATAAAGATCTTCTTTTTTTTAACTAAAACCTTTCTTTATATCCTGGGGACAAGGAAACATAAAAGGGTGAGCTCAAATGCTCAGTAAGGGTAAAAAAAGAAAAATCAATCACAAAATATTCATAAGAACATAACTTTTGGAAATCTTAACCTGCAAAAGAGAGCATAATTTTATAATCAAGGGGTAAATCAAAGTAGTGAAATGAAATACCAATAATCATCACTTAAAACATGAAACTTTGTGGCATACACACATAATCATAGAGAATCATTTCTTGTTAGTCATGACTCATTGCCAAGACTATCTTAGTGGACAAAGTCCCTTTCTGAATCGAGTAACCCTCATTTCAGTCCTGTTTCACTGAACCGGTATAACCTACCATTCCAGCCATGTCTATCTCATGAGATATAAAATCTTTACCCAATGCATTGGAGGGATATATAGGTCCCACCCATCTTATAATGAATCCTTTCTTATGTGTGCCACATAATCATAAACCATACATCATAGCGTAACCCATGTAATAAAAATGGGATTCTTAAACAACATTACATCATGAAACAATTCATATAAGATAAAGGAATTCATAAAAATATTTCCATCACAACATAATCAAACCAATGTAATAATAAGGATTAAAACAGAACCCTTCATTATCTTAGATGGAAAATAATTTTGATAAAACACTTGAACTCCATTCTTGAGGAAAATATCCTTTCTTCTTCAAAAACATTTTTCCTTTCATAACATGTCACACGACTTTAAAATAAAAGAAGTTGATTAAAAATAAACATGAAAATTTGTAAAGGAAGATTCTTGGAAATTTTGTTTTAAAAATCCATTCATGCCGTATAAGTTAAAAAAAGTGTCTTCGTACTTTTGTCGGAAAAGTCAAAAAGCACCTCGTATGAAAAACGTCAAAAGATTCCTTTCATAATGTTTTTACTAAAAACTCACCGAAGGGTAAAATTGGATTTAAACAATTGTAGTTGGATGGAAATAATATTACATATTGAGTAAACATGGATGTGGATGATAAAATACACCCCAGTAAATATTTACGAATAAACAATCTCGGATAAAAATGAGATTGTGATATTTCCCTTACCTTAGGTCCGACTTGCTTTGTAAGTGTCCGAACCTCCTGTATAATGATTTAAATCATGTTATTGACTTATTCCAGAATCATATTCATTGTTATTATATCATATATGGTCCACTTATGACTTTATATTACCCATTCTTTTGTAAATTCCTGTTAAAGTAGCATTTTGGGTAAAATCGTCTCATTTGTCGTTCGTGTTTTTAACTTGTAATAATTCATATGATTACATAGATCATGATTAATTAATTCCAGAATATAAAACATGATTTATATATATATACTCAGAATATACATATATAATAAATCAGTAAATGGAAAGAAATACACCGTTCATGGAGACGGTAGTCCGTACGTACGCATGAACGCTGTTTTCGTTTCCTTATTGAATTGAATGGAATTAAGTAGATGACATACATATAAATATAAATAATTCCAGTATCATTATTAGGTCATATATTTCATTAGTACATATTATATATACTTTATAATCATTCATGAATGGTTAATCATTGAGAATGAATCTCATCGCGTCGTGGAGACGGTAGTCCGTACGTACGCACGAGCGATGAAATCGTTCCCATGGTCGTGGAATTGTATTTAAGTGTATGTATACTATTTCAGTATCAATATCACTTTATAATAATAATATATAGTTACTAATTACACCTTTATACCCATCCAATTAAGGTGGTGGTGGAAAATAGATTACACCACGGCGTGGAGAAGATATTCCGTACGTACACGCGCGCGGTGATTTCTTTTTCCGTAGGATGGATAGATGGTGAAATAGGGTTGTTTCATACTTATAATAACATATCAGTATATGAGTGATACTGATGTTATTACTTCATAATTAAACAACCTAAGAAGAAGAAGTGGAAGAAGAAATAAAGATGAATGAATTGGTAACGGTAATTACCTCTTCTTTGAAGCGCCTCTTTGAGACCTCCTCTTAGGGCACTAAAATTGGTCTTTGAGGAAAACCAGAACCTCTAGGATGTTGATAGGTAAGTGGAGAATAGATTTGGGCAGGGGTTGGCCGAGATTGAGTGCTCAAATTGGTGTGAGGAGGAGGGGGAGGAGGTGTCCTTTTATAAGGGAGGAGAGGGGCACCTTAGGAATATCTCAAAATATTATTTTATATTAAAGTCAAAATCAGTTTATAATGGTTCCAAAGGGTCTTATTTCGAAGCTAAAGTGGGGATGGGTCTAAATACTATCAACCAATAGGATTTAGACTAGTTTAGGGTGTTATTTTAACCTTATCAATTAGATTTAACTCTAAGTTAAATAATTTATCTTTTGCCGTGTCTTTTTGTTTTCTTTCACTATATGGTTAATACACTTACTATAACATGCCAAAAGAACTCCAAATTGTTAATTATTAATATATATATCCTTATATAAGTCATTTGGCCGATCCTTAGATTTTTAGGAATAAAATAACAATTAGTAATATAATATTTGATTTAAAAACTATTTTGTGTCATTTTTGAAACTATTTGGTACATGATTTTTATGAAATTCATAAAAGAATGATAAGTTCGAACCAAGTTACTTAAATCAACAATAACATGTCATATTAACCTATAAATTTATAAAAAGTCTCAAATTACATTTATTTGGGCATTTATAACATCAATTATGTCAATATTTCATTAATAAGACAATTACTGTATCATCTTTGTGTCATAATAAATGATAATTATTTAATCCCTAAAAATTCTAAATAAATTACTATGGTTTAGATAATTGTATTAGCTTTCTGGATACTATTCATGTTCGAAGTTTCATGAATTTTATCACTAGATTAAAATTATTATACTCATAAGATTTAAGAAAGTGACATGTTGTCACATTCTTTGGTTTTAATAATAATTAAATTATTTTCATTGAAAAAATTTAATTAAATTAATATAATCCGACCCTTAGGTGATATGGGTCGTTTTTTAGTCATAAAATAGGATTTTCACATTTGTTAGGGTAATTTTAAAATATTATATTTAACCTTAATTACCCGATTTACCATTAACTAAGGTAAATAAAATTTACCGTAGTTACTATTCATAATTCCCAAAAATAAAAAGTATCATATTAACATAATTTGGACCCACTGATTCCAAATATGGAATCCATTTTTTAAAATTCAAAATACAGAAGTTGTAGAAATTAAATTAAAATTAATCCCGTTGTCGAATATAAACGGGTTTTTGTTTAAAACATTGTAAAAGATTGAATTGATTTAACTTACGAATTCAAGGTAAAATCAATGATAATGACATACATTATATTAAATGGTAAAAATATATTCTATTTATACTTTAAAACCAATCAATATTATAATTTAACCACATAAGATATTACGATGAAAAAAGTTGTTTTTAATTAAAATATAGCGTGTTTTTACTATTCATTAAAATGTGAATGTTACCAGAATGATATGAAAAATTTATCCAAAGTAAATTTTTATTTCTTGATTCCAAAGAAGAATTTTATTTTGTAAAATTGAACTTATAAATATGTCAAAAACCAGATTTAAAGTGGGTGCACCATCAAAAGGCGGAAAAACTGCATTTTTTTTGAAAAAAACTTATTTTACACGAAAAATTTATTTTGTTCTTATACCTTGTTCTAGAAATGTGTAAGATGAATAATAATGTTATAAAATTCAAAATTTAGTAAATAATATTCATAACGGCTAGTTCATGACAATATTATAATAATATAACATTGTTTATTAAAACCCAGTATTGCGTACAACACACGCTATCGAGGAAGGTCGCGATTGCGTGTAATGCAAGCCAAGTCAGGGTTGCGTGTTGTGAAAGAATCCTTAGTTGTTTCGTATAACATAATCCAACCATATTTCATTTATACATTTAATATATATATATATATATACTCAATGTTGCGTAGAATAACTATTATCAAAATTGTGTGTAACACGGTCCAAGAATAGTGTTTCGTATACTGAAAGCTAATACGGTGTTGCGTATAGCGCAAGGTAATCATGGTGTAGAATACAACATAAGACATTAATGAAATTAAAATAATATTTTTCATAAAATCTCAGGGTGTTACATTGATGGATGAAATGATATTTTTTATAGTAAATATAAATGTATGGGTTGGTAATATGTCCCTATAATCTATTGTAAAGTGTCCCCCAATAGTGATTTCAATTAACACTTTGACCAATGCATAGTCCCATTACATGGTGTGGGTACCCGACCATGAATCAATGATCCATTAGTGTTTTTATAGTTCATGATTTTTCTTGTGATACCCTAGTTAATTGTGAAAACTGGGATGATCCACTGATTATGATATGCATAAAATATTAATCTATTTCATCTATAAGTTGATAGAAATACTTAGTTATATTCGAGGACAAGGAGCCTTGGATGGATGATATTGATTATTTTTCACCCCCGAATAGATGTGAGACATCCATTGCTAGAGCTCAAATCACATGAACAATAAGATTATGGTTAATATAGATGTTATCTCCTCATATGTACTAGATAATATATCAATACACATCATTCCCTACATCCACCATGTTTCCCTCCCTAAACATAAATTTTTTAGATTGAGGAACATTGTTTTGGGTGATCTATGAAAAAAATTAATAGTTAGTGTTTGATGTTTCTTGAGATTCAATATATTTATTTGTTACCCTAGTGCCAAATCATTTGAACACCTATATGTGTAATTACATCAATAGTGTAAAGTCAATCTGAGAGTCAGAGATATATATGGGGTAATTGTTTTCACTTTTTATAATTTTAGAATCCCTCTGTGTAGAACACCATCCCTTTTACATAAAATGTATTTGAGTTATCTTTTTTAGTCTATTTTACCTTGTGGTTCCATAGAATAGTGGCACACTTTTATAATATCATTTATACATACTGTTAATTTGAGTATTGATCTTGTGTGGATATATAGATATGTGGGTAATTCTATGACTAGTCATATGGGTATTAGTCTACTTTCATCAGTTAGTATGAACTATATGATAAGATGTATGAAACATTTGGAAGTTGAAATTTGTTTATTAAAATATTCTAAATACTAAATATAGATAACTAATTTTTTTTTATTATCTATCATTAATTTTTATGGAAATGTTTGAAAATTTCCTTGTTGGCTGTTTAAAGGTTACCCATTACTGTGAGTCTTCATAATCCCTTAATTTTTTGGACTACACTATTTCCTTTTATGGTCAAATATATATCATGATTAAAGTTAAAATGATTATTGTTGTGATTATAAGAATATTTTTATATTTCGTAATTTTTATTATTGGGATATAATGAAATTAATTTTCCTTTATATTGTATTAAATTCTCTATGAGATGGATCCATTTTCAAGGTACTATATTTTTTTCACTGAATGGGTCCTATCTATGTGTTATAGAAGAGTTGGGCTAGTCAATATCTATTTAACTATTATGAGTATCCATCATACCAGGTTTTCCACTAAATAAGATATTTAGTAAAATTTTGTCATTTTGGGATATTAGTGGAAGATACCACGCGAAATATAAATATAATTTATTAGTAGATTCAATCCACTAGCTAATAGTTTGGAACACATGATGATTTAGATAGATTTATAATGGGGTCTCAGATAGATGGACCATTTAATCTGAAGTGGATGAGAAACATGATTTGAATATTGACCTTGGGTTGTTTTACTTGTAGTTGTCATAATTGAGGGGGTGATTTGTTAGATATTATCCTTAAGATATATTCTGGTTTTTATTAATATGTGATTCTTTTTAGATGAAAATGATGAGTACTGGTGAGATAATATTATAAATAATTTTAATCTTATTAAGGAATATGGTTGTTGAGGTTTATATGATTATCCTTTTTCAATATTAATTTTGTTTGTTCTAACTTTTTTATTTCATTGTTCATTGAGGACTTAGGTGTAACACCCCAAACTTCCACGGTACGTTTCCCTTCGAATAATGCGATAGCGTGTGTTGTACGCAACCTCGAGTTCTAACACACACCACAACTAATTAAACTAGCTGTTGTGAATAGTAATACCTACTTTTTGAAATCATATATATTTTATATTTCAAAATGGAATTCATTTTTGGATTCGGAATATTGAAATTAGCCTAGGGTGAAATTTTGGTACTTTTCGGATAACTTTTATATTTTGATGAATAGTGAAAATTACTAAATTTTAAATAAAATCAACTTTTTTAATCAAAAAAATTAATATTGATAAATTATGAATTTGAGTGTTTTTAAAGTATATTTAGAATATATTTTTACCATTTAATTTAATGTTTGTCATTGGACATAATTTCACAATTAAACCAGACATAAACAAGTGTCAATCTTTTGATAATTATTATCTCTTAAAAACATGCTTTTTATTTTAACAACGGAAATTAATTTTAAACTAATTTCTGCCACTTCTGTGTTTTTAATTTGGAAAAATGGATTACATATTTGGAATCAGGATGTCCAAATTATGTAAATAGGTAACTTTTATTTTTACACATTTTGAATAATTACTGCGGTAAATATTTTATTTACCATGGTTAAAAGGTAAATCCGGTAAATAAGGGTTAAAAAATAATATTATAATAATACAAAATTACCCTAAAACGTGTCCTAACCTTATTGGTGGACACATACGCGACCATGGGCATCCTTGGGTCGATTTTCGGACCCCTTGGAGCCACTTGTATGTGGTCGGGACACATTATATTAATAAAGTTAAAATAAAAATAAAAATGGCATAAACTTACATCTTTTAGAAGAACAATTTTTACATAGGGTTATACATGTTGGATTTTCGATTATAAATATTCATTAGAAATCTAAACAGATTTTCTACATAATGATATTTTATTTATAATTTTTAGACATCAAAAAATTTAAATTATTAATGACACAATAATGATGCAATGCTTACCTCATTAATAAATCATTTAAATAAATAAGATTATAATGATTAAAATATTATCTAAAACCTGTCCAATTCTTATTGGTTGATGTTATTTAGAATATGAGTCATCTTATCTTTGACCTCAATGATTTTTGGACCATTATAAACCGAATATAATTATATTATAAAGTAAAAATTTCAATCTTTCATAAAGAGCCCCTCCCCTCCCTTATAAAAGGAGACCACTTCTACTCATTCCTCGCACCTCTCAAGCCACTTGGCTTGGCCAAAATCTGCCCAAATACTCTCCCAACTTCCCTCAATACAACTTAGAGGCCTTAGTTGGATCAGAAAGCCAACCTAATGATCCCTTTTGATCAAATCAAAAGAAAGAACCCGAAGAAGAGGTAATGTTTTCACCACCCCTTTTCAAGTTCCTTTCTTCTTCCACTTCTTCTTTCTTTGTTCTTACCATTTTAAAATAATAACTTCAGTATCTCACATATACTATGAAGTTATTATAAATATGGTACAACCATATTCTGTATTCTATCCACCCTTTGAATAACATGTCACCATACGTGCGTACGTACGGCTTACCGTCTCCACGTCGTGGTGTAATTGTTATTCAATATAATATTATTTGGATGGGTATAATAATGATGTTTAACTCAGGTAAATAATAAATATAACATGTTAATGATTCTTTATATATGATATACCATCCATTTATATATTATTATAATATCAAAAGAATGATATTGTCGCTCGTGCTTACGTACGGACTACCGTCTCCACGAACGTGACGAGATTCATTCTCCATCTGATCCATTCAAGTATAATTATCATTTGATGATTTAAAAATGATGTTTAAGGAATTGATATCATTCTGGATATGAATAAGATACAACAAACATGGCTTATGTGACAAAACATATAAAAGAAAATGAGTAAGTTAACATTCGAAACGACGATAATTCTAAGATATTATTAACAAATCAATGTTAAAAGATCATATATGATATAATATTAATATATATGATTCTTGTATAATTTAATAACAATTATTTCACCATTATACAGGAGGTTAACCTACCCCAACCATGAAAAATAACAAGTTAAGGTATTTTCTTATCTCACTTTCAATTCCGTGAGATTTCCATTGTTCGCCACTAAATTATTGAAAGTGGTGTATTGTGTGATTCCATTTGATATATATTATAATGATTCTATTTATATTCATGTTATTCTGTAAATCATTTGGTGGTTATTAACTTTTGACCATACGACTCAATTGATTAACGTGGTAAGGGGTTTTCATCTCACTCCTTATTCCCGTGAGATTCATGCCATATTTCCACCATTACCTTTTTTGTGGTGTATGTACTGCCCATAATTATATTCTTTGTGTAATACACTCTAATTTATGTGTATTTACATATTCATTGTATGCTACCTCTTTCATGGGTTTTATGTTTCATAAGTTACCAAATTGGTAAGGGTTATTTCACAATCTCTTCATTATCCGAGGTTGTTTATACGTAATAATCTACTGGGATCTCGTTATCATCCACATCCATGTTTCTTCAAAATGCATTTCAAAACATTTTTATTATTTACAATAATATGGGTTAAATTCATTTATACCCCTATTTGAATTTTTATAAGAGGATTATAAAGGAATATTTCTGTCATTTTCCAAACAAGGTGCTTTTTAACCTTTTCGACAAAATTAAGGTAAGACCGTTTTTTTGTTAACTTATACGACAGGTGCAGTTATTCTCTTCCATTATTACACCTTTGAAGCTTCCCTTAAACGCTTATAAGGATATTTTCAAAATAAAGTTTTTCTTTTATAATTATGTGATTTTTAAATGATTTCAAAAAAAGATATATTTCTCTCAAATATATGAAAATCCAGTGCAAATGTATACGTATTTAACGCAAGCATAAAAATGTTTTCAGAAAACCCGACTCTCAAGTTTGGTAGACAGGAAGGGATTGGGAGTGGACCCATCATGGCCTGTAATTAGTCGAGCAGTCTCAGAATTAGTTATTTTTTTCAGAAGCATGCATAATGTTTTCAGAAAAACACTGGAGTGCATTTTAGCAATTTTAAACGTAAGTATCTTCTAAAAAAATTGCATCGGTAGGTCTCATGAGACAAACTAGTGTCTTGGAACAAGGGCTAGGCAAAATCTTATTTGTAGTCTTGCCACGAGGCCTTGGCTATGTGGTTATGATAGTCTGGAATTATGCATTCCATCATTATGAAAGTGGTTATTGATATTGCATGTGATTATTCGATTAGTAGAATATCCATGTGGATAAGTAAATGGAATTATTTCATTTTATTTATGCCATACTATGTTGAAGTTAATGTTTAAAAGGCTTTTGTTTTAGTTATACATTGCCTTAAATGTTTATTCTTATTTATGAAAGTTTCCGCTATATTGTTATCCTTACTAGGCATTTGAGCTCACCCCTTTTCTATGTTTTATTTTCCCATGATGTGAAGAAGTAAATTATGAATGACTTGCAGGGATATTATGAGGGGTTAATAGTCTGGACTATGGAGACAATATGTTGTTGTAGTAGTTTTTTTATTTTGATGATGTAATGTAAAACTTATGAATATATCTAGTGTTTCCAAGGCTACTAAACCAATCGGTCTTTCGAGATTTGATCTTTCTTGTGATCATGCCAATGTTATGAAATTAATGCACCGACTCTGGGTAACTGGGGTCGGGGCGTTACAGTTGGTATCAGAGGAAGTTTAGTACAAACCTTGGAATCTAGATTTAGATAAACTCGGATTAGAGCACATAGACCTAAGATGAACTTTGAGGATTAGTATAGAAGAACTTCCTAGAATTTTGGTATTGTAGAGATTTTGTGAGTTTTCCGAGCAATACATCCCTGTCTGGATACAAGCAGGTAGAGGCGGCTCTGGTACAGATGTACCTAGGGGTAAAACCCGAAAACACCGCTTTGAGCTAGACTCGAACGAGAACTGGTGCACAACAACGGGCCTTGCTACACTCTTGGTTACGACACTCCCGAGGGATATGATTAGGATAACTCTCATTTTCTTTACAAATCATTATGAAGGGTTTATGAGTATATAATTCTTCAAAGAAAACAATTTTATGATTATGGATTATATCCATAAATAGTTCAATTTATGTTGAGTGTTTTATAAGTATGGGATTATGTATTTCGATTCATAAACTGATCTAGTTTATGCCATTGTTTACAAATGGCGCCTAGTGGAAGAAATGGAAACCGTATCAATGCACGCACTCCATGTAGGGATTTCCCTCCTGCTCAAGATAATTATAGTGGGGCTGGTGATGCAACTGGTGCCGATCAGCTAATCACCATACTGGGAAAACTTACTCAGGTTATGAATAATAACCTTACCCGTATGGAGCACCCTGATCTGCAGCGTAGAGGATCAATGTTAGATCGATTCATGAGGCAACAACCACCAACATTCAATGGGATTACAAATCCCTTAGTAGCTGAGCAATGGATAAATTCCCTAGAGAAAATATTTCAGGCTTTGGGGAGCAGTGAAAGGGAAAAAGTTATCATGGCAGTTTACCGCCTCGCTGGAAATGCTGATCAATGGTGGTCATTGATTCAAAACATGAAGGAAGATGATGAAGTATCAAATATGGATTGGAGGGAGTTCAAAGATCTATTTTTAGAAAAATACTTCCCTCGCGACCATCGAGCAGATATGGAAAGGAAATTTCTAAGTCTGAGACAGAAGGAGGATGAGAATGTCGTAAAGTATGAGGCTAACTTTACAAGGTTAGCAAGGTACGCTAGTGATTATATACGTAACCAAAGAAGTAAGATTGATCGTTTCTTTGATGGGTTAAAACCATTTCTCTGTCAAGCATTAGTCTCACAATCCTTTTCATCGTACGAAGACATTGTCTCATGTGCTATCAAGACCGAAAAGGAATTCTCTAAGTCTTATGACTTTAAAGCAAAGCAAGAGAAGAAGAGACCTGCTGATCAATCTGGGAATGGAAATAAGGGGAAGAAGGGAAAGGTTGAATATCCATCCTGTGGTAAATGCTGGAAGAAACACCCTGGTACTTGCTTGAAGGGAATGGGAGTCTGTTACAAGTGTGGTGAAAAAGGCCACCAAGCTCGAGATTGCAAGGGGAAGAAGGAAGCTACCAACGTTCAGTGCTACAATTGAAGGGAGATGGGGAATTATGCAAATGAATGTCCTAAGCGTCAGGAGAACTTACCTCAGAAAAGGCCAAGGGATCAAGGCCAGGCTTATGCTATCACTACTGCTGAGGTAGAAGCTCCGAAAGACGTGGTGGCAGGTAATTTAATGGTTTCCTCAAGTTTAGCAAATGCATTATTTGATTCTGGATCATCACATTGTTTCATATATTCCCAGTTTTCTAAGAAAATTAGATATAACCAATTTGATTTAATAAGGGAGTTGTCAGTTAAAACTCCTAAGGGAAATATCATTGCAACAAAGTTTTGTGAATCAGTCCCCATTAGAGCACATAAATTTTCTTTATCTGCTGATCTCATCTTCATACCTATGATTGAGTTTGATATAATCCTCTGTATGGACTGGCTTTCGGACTATGATGCAAAGATTTATTGTAAGAATAAAGAGGTTACGATTCTTGATGATAATGATAAGGAACACCTTATTTTTAGAGCAGAATCGTCACCACCTAATCCTTATTTAGATCCACCCCCAGTAGCTCAACTAAATTCAATTATTGGGGAGGAAGATAATGAAATAACTGTCGGTGAGGAAAGGAATTTTCAAATAGAGGATGTACCTGTTGTGAAAGAATTTGTAGATTTATTTCCGGAATATTTACCTGGACATCCTCCAGAACGAGAAGTTGAGTTTTCCATTGATTTGATTCCTGGATCAAGGCCTATATCGAAGACCCCTTATAGAATGGCCACTGTAGAATTAGTCGAACTAAAGAAACAACTAGAGGAATTGAGTAATAAGGGATTTATTCTCCCTATTGTTTCTCCATGGGGAGCCCCTTTTCTTTTTGTTAAAAAGAAAGATGCATCTATGAGGTTATTTATCGACTATAGGGAGATCAATGCTATAACGATAAAGAACAAGTATCCCCAACCTCGTATTGATGATTTATTTGACCAACTGCATGGATCTCAATACTTTTCAAAGATTGACCTTCGATCTGGATACCATCAGTTGTGTGTGAAGAAGGAAGGCATTCCGAATACAGGATTTCGAACCAGGTATGGGCATTACAAGTTTACCGTAATGCCGTTTGGATTGACTAATGCACCATCAGTATTCATGGATATGATGAATATAGTTTTCAAGGAGTATCTTGAAGAATTTGTGGTGGTATTTATTGATGATATCTTGGTATACTCCAAAACATACAAAGATCATGAAAATCACTTGCGCATTATCTTGAAGACTCTGAGGAGGCATGAATTATATGGGAAGTTTAGCAAGTGTGAATTCTGGCTTCAGGATATTTCTTTTCTTGGCCATATTGTCTCTAAAGATAGAATCTCTGTTGATCCTTCTAAGACCAAGGAAATCCAAGAATGGCCAGCACCTACGAGTATAACTGAGGTACGTAGTTTTATTTGTTTGGCAGGTTATTATCGACGTTTCGTCCAGAATTTTTCCCGATTGGCTAACCCATTAACGAAGCTCACACGTAAAGGGGTTAAATTTGTTTGGATAGAAGAGTGTGAAGAATGTTTCGAAGAACTGAAGAGAATATTAGTCAATGCTCCTATATTGACTCTACCATCGGGGAATGATGGGTTCGTTATTTATAGTGTTGCATCAAAGAAAGGACTTGGTTGTGTCCTTATAAAGAATGATAGAGTTATTGCCTATGCATCACGACAGTTGAAAATTCATGAACAAAACTATCCTACTCATGATCTTGAGTTAGCAGCTGTGATCTTTTCTTTGAAGATATGGAGACACTACCTCTATGGTGAAAAATGTGAGATTTATATTGATCATAAGAGTTTGAAGTATATTTTGTCACAAAAAGAACTCAACATGAGGCAAAGGAGATGGCTTGAATTACTCAAGGATTATGATTTCACGATACACTACCACCCGGTGAAAGAAAACAAGGTGGCAGATGCTTTGAGCAGAAAAGACCATGGAGTTTTGAACATGATGAGAATTGAAAGGGATCCAATTTTCATGGATCTAGTGAATATGGACATGGGAATAACCAGGGAAGGTGAAACATCAATGCTTTTTCAAATGGTTTCCAAACCATCTTTACTAGAAAGGATTAAGAGTTCTCAAACCGATGATGAAGAATTTCAGAAGAAGATTAAAGCTGTGAATGATGGGAGATTGAGAGACTTTGTGTATGAATATGGAATTTTGAAATTCGGGAAGAGACTTTGTGTTCCCGATTTACCTGATCTAAAAAGGGAATTACTGGATGATGCTCATAGTTCCAATTTCTCTATACACCCTCGGAGAACCAAAATGTATAGAGATTTGAAGGAACATTTTTGGTGGGACAACATGAAGAGGGAGATTGCTAATTTTGTGTCAAGATGTATGGTTTGTCAACAAGTGAAAGCTGGAAGGCAACAACCTGGAGGAGTCATGCAACCTCTTCCCATACCGTAGTGGAAATGGGACAATATTACGATGGACTTTGTCATGGGGCTACCAAAGACTCCTAGAAGGAACAATACAATATGGGTTATTGTTGATCGTCTTACGAATTCAGCACATTTTCCTTCTATAAGAGAAGATATACCCCTAGAACGTCTAGCGAGACTATACATTAATGAAGTTGTGAGACTTCATGGAGTACCCCTATCGATTGTTTCTGATCGTGATCCCCGTTTTACATCAAGATTTTGGAAAAGTCTTCGGAAATCTCTGGATACTGAACTTCATTTGAGCACTGCTTACCACCCTCAGACAGATGGACAATCAGAACGTACTATTCAAACCCTAGAAGACATGTTGAGATCTTGCTCACTTGACTTTCAGGGTATGTGGGATCAATATTTACCACTGGTAGAATTATCCTATAACAATAGCTTCCATTCAAGTATTCAGATGGCACCATATGAATCGTTATACAGAAAGAGATGTCATACACCAACCTGTTGGGATGAGGTTGGTGAAAGAAAACTTGTAGGCCCAGAACTGGTGGAGGAAACGGTGGAAAAGGTGAAGGTAAATCAAAATCACATCAAAGCAGCTCAAAGTAGGCAGAAGAGCTATGCTGATAATCGAAGGAAGGATTTGGAATTTCAAGTCGGTGATCATGTTTTCCTGAAAGTATCTCCATGGAAGGGAGTCATACGTTTTGGTAAGAAAGGTAAATTGAGTCACAGGTACATCGGACCTTTCGGAATTCTAGAACGAATTGGGGTTGTAGCTTACCGATTGGCAATGCCGCCAAGTCTCTCTAAAGTTCACAATGTGTTCCACGTATCTCTGTTGAGGAAATACATGCCTGACCCAATGCATGTACTCACCTATGAAGAATTAGAACTGGAACCTTATCTGTCTTATTGTGAAGAGCCTGTCAGGATTCTTGATACAAGAGAACAAGTACTGAGAAACCGGACGACGCGTCTGGTAAAAGTTTTGTGGAGAAATCATAAGATGGAAGAGGCAACGTGGGAACCCGATGAACTTATGATGAAGAACCACACGAGTCTTTTTATGCAGTAATACCCTAGAAATTGCGAGGACGCAATTATTTGAAGTAGGGGAGAATGTAACACCCCAAGCTTCCATGGTATGTTTCCCTTCGAATAATGCGATAGCGTGTGTTGTACGCAACCTCGAGTTCTAACACACACCATAACTAATTAAACTAGACATTGTGAATAGTAATACCTACTTTTTGAAATCATATATATTTTATATTTCAAAATGGACTTCATTTTTGGATTCGGAATATTGAAATTAGCCTAGGGTGAAATTTTGGTACTTTTCGGATAACTTTTATATTTTGATGAATAGTGAAAATTACTAAATTTTAAATAAATTCAAATTTTAATCAAAATAATTAATATTGATAAATTATGAATTTGAGTGGTTTTAAAGTATATTTTGAATATATTTTTACCATTTAATTTAATGTTTGTCATTGGACATAATTTCACAATTAAACCAGACATAAACAAGTGTCAATCTTTTGATAGTTATTATCTATTAAAAACACGGTTTTTATTTTAACAATGGGAATTTATTTTAAACTAATTTCTGCCACTTCTGTGTTTTGAATTTGGAAAAATGGATTACATATTTGGAATCAGGATGTCCAAATTATGTAAATAAGTAACTTTTATTTTTACACATTTTGAATAATTACTCCGGTAAATATTTTATTTAACATGGTTAAAGGGTAAATCCGGTAAATAAGGGTTAAAAAATAATATTATAATAATACGAAATTACCCTAAAACGTGTCCTAACCTTATTGGTGGACAAATACGCGTCCATGGGCATCCTTGGGTCGATTTGGGGACCCCTTGGAGCCACTTGTATGTGGTAGGGACACATTATATTAATAAAGTTAAAATAAAAATAAAAATGGCAAAAGCTTACATCTTTTAGAAGAACAATTTTTACATAGGGTTATACATGTTGGATTTTAGATTATAAATATTCATTAGAAAGCTAAAAATATTTCCTACATAATAATATTTTATGTATAATTTTTAGACATCATATAATTTAAATTATTAATGACACAATAATGATGCAATTCTTACCTCATTAATAAATCATTTAAATAAATAAGATTATAATGATTAAAATATTATCTAAAACCTGTATCATTCTTATTGGATGATGTTATTTAGAATATGAGTCATCTTAGCTTCGACCTAAATGATTTTTGGACCATTATAATCCGAATATAATTATATTATAAAGTAATACTTTCACTCTTTCCTAAAGAGCCCCTCCTCTCCCTTATAAAAGGAGACCACTTCTACTCATTCCTCACACCTCTAAAGCCACTTGGCTCGGCCAAAATCTGCCCAAATACTCTCCCAACTTCCCTCAGTACAACCTAGAGGCCTTAGTTTGATCAGAAAGCCAACCTATGGAGCCCTTTTGATCAAATAAAAAGAAAGAACCCGAAGAAGAGGTAATGTTTTCACCACCCCTTTTCAAGTTCCTTTCTTCTTCCACTTCTTCTTTATTTGTTCTTACCATTTTAAAATAATAACTCCAGTATCTCACATATACTATGATGTTATTATAAATATGTTACAACCATATTCAGTATTCTATCCACCCTTTGAATAACATGTCACCATACGTGCATACGTACGGCTTACCGTCTCCACGTCGTGGTGTAATTGTTATTCAATATAATATTATTTGGATGGGTATAATAATGATGTTTAACTCAGGTAAATAATAAATATAACACGTTAATGATTCTGTATATATGATATACCATCAATTTATATATTATTTTAATATCAAAAGAATGATATTGTCGCTCGTGCGTACGTACGGACTACTGTCTCCACGAACGCGATGAGATTCATTCTCCATCGTATCCATTCAAGTATAATTATCATTTGATGATTTAAAAATGATGTTTGAGGACTTGATATCATTCTGGATATTAATAATATACAACAAACATGGCTTATGTAACAAAACATATAAAAGAAAATGAGTAATTTAACACCTGAAACGACGATAATTCTAAGATATTATTAACAAATCAATGCTAAAAGATCATACATGATATCATATTAATATATATGATTCTTGTATAATTTAATAACAATTATTTCACCATTGTACAGGAGTTTAACCTACCCCAACCAAGGAAAAGTACAAGGTAATGGATTTTCTTATCTCACATTCAATTCCGTGATATTTCCATTGTTCGCCACTAAATTATTGAAAGTGGTGTATTGTGTGATTCCATTTGATATATATTATAATGATTCTCTTTATATTCATGTTATTCTGTAAATCATTTGGTGGTTATTAACTTTTTACCATAAGACTCAATTGATTAACGTGGTAAGGGGTTTTCATCTCACTCCTTATTCCCGTGAGATTCATGCCATATTGCCACCATTACCTTTTGTGTGGTGTATGTACTGCCCATAATTATATTCTTTGTCTAATACACTCTAATTTATGTGTATTTACATATTCATTGTATGATACCTCTTTCATGGGTTGTATGATTCATAAGTTACCAAATTGGTAAGGGTTATTTCACAATCTCTTCATTATCTGAGGTTGTTTATACGTAATAATCTACTGGGATCTCGTTATCATCCACATCCATGTTTTTTCAAAATGTATTTAAAAACATTTTTATAATTTACAAGAATATGGGTTAAATTCATTTATACCCTTGTTTGAATTTTTTTAAGAGGTTTATAAAGGAATCATTCTGTCGTTTTCCAAACAAGGTGCTTTTTAACCTTTTCGACAAAATTAAGGTAAGAATGTTTTTTTGTTAACTTATACGACAGGTGCGGTCATTCTCTTCCATTAATACACCTTTGAAGCTTCCCTTACACTCTTGTATGGATATTTTCAAAATAATGTTTTTCTTTTATAATTATGTTATTATTAAATGATTTCAAAAAAAAAGATATCTCTCTCAAATATATGAAAATCCAGTGCAAATGTATACGTATTTAACTCATGCTTAAAAATGTTTTCAGAAAACCCGACTCTCGAGTTTGGTAGACATGAAGGGATTGGGAGTGGACCCATCATGGCCTGTAATTAGTCGAGTAGTCACAGAATTAGTTATTTTGTTTTCAGAAGCTTGCATAATGTTTTCAGAAAAACACTAGAGTGTATTTTAGCAATTTTAAACGTAAGTATCTTCTAAAAAAATTGCATCGGTAGGTCTCTTGAGACAAACTAGTGTCTTGGCACAAGGCCTTGGCAAAATCTTATTTGTAGTATTGGCACGAGGCCTTGGTTATGTGGTTATGATAGTCTAGCATTATGCATTCCATCATTATGAAAGTGGTTATTGATATTGCATGTGATTATTCGATTAGTAGAATATCCATGTGAATAAGTAAATGGCATTATTTCATTTTATTTATGCCATACTATGTTGAAGTTAATGTTTAAAAGGCTTTTGTTTTAGTTATACATTGCCTTAAATGTTTGTTCTTATTTATGAAAGTTTCCGCTATATTGTTATCCTTACTGGGCATTTGAGCTCACCCCTTTTCTATTTTTTATTTTCCCAGGATGTGAAGAATTAAATTATGAATGACTTGCAGGGATATTATGAGGGTTTAATAGTGTGGACTATGGAGACAATATGTTGTTGTAGTAGTTTTTTTATTTTGATGATGTAATGTAAAACATATGAATATATCTAGTGTTTACAAGGCTACTAAACCAATCGGTCTTTTGAGATTTGATCTTTCTTGTGATCATGCCAATGTTATGTAATTAATGCACCGACTCTGGGTAACTAGGGTCGGGGCATTACATTAGGTAATCATTATTTGTTGTTGAACTGAACATAATTTAAACTAATGATTCCTATTTTATAATCATTCTAGTTTATTTGTGGATTATTTTGACTAATTAAAATGTATTCATGAGGAAATAAATTATGAATTATAACATTTAATCTTTTTATGTCATTGGGTCCTTCTGCTACGATGGATTTAGAGTGATTTGTCTTCATAGAGGTATATAAATTTTAGGTTTGAAATAATTGAACTATTTTATAGGTACTGTAGGAATTCACTTATTTGTTTCTCACATTGACATAAATATATTTAGAATTACACAATCCAACATATCACTGTTCAGGGTGTTCCAAATTCTAATAAGATAATGGTTAATTGGCTTTTGAGTAAGCTGTAATTATATTTTTTACATTCAAGGATCAAGAGGTTATAATGTTGAATGTATACAGTTATATGATTTTCCCACTAGGATGAATTAATAAATTTGTGAGTTTCAAAAAATAAATCATCAATAAATGTAAAAATTTAATTTTCAATGGGAAACCACTATAGAAATGTATAATTTATTTCTATTATTTGTAGGATGGTATACATACCCATTGTATAAAATATGGATATATTCTGAGATGGTTTCATTTTTATTATATTTAATGTTAAATAATAAATTATTATTTATTTTATTTATTTTGAATATTGATGTATACTATGTGTCAATATAAATGTAAATTTAATAACCATAGTAATATATATAATGGAAGATTTTAATTATGTTATGTATAAAGTCTAACTGAGTTTTGAGTTTCAATATGATTTCATTTTTAGGGATTCATTTAACTTTTATTTTTTTTATTTTTTCTATCCACTTTACTCTCTCCAAATCTACACATCGATAAGGATACCTCCATTTATAATCCTTGGGAGATTTTTTTAGACTAAGTTATTATCCAATTATCATTTGATGATGTCGATCAAATTCATATCATGACACAACATCCATCAAGAATAGATCATCATTGGAAATACTTAAGAGCTTCAATGCCTCACTATGTGGTTGTAGACATTATATTTACTTCATAGAATAGAGATTTAAATATTATTTGGTTCAATAAAATGAAATTAGGTAGTTTTTTAGTGCAATTTTTCCATATATGATTCAATTTCTAAAAGAAAAAACCGATTGTGATCATTTTAAAAATTTACTGACATAAATTAAAAACTTCAAGGTGTCCAGTTAGAGAACATAGTCATTTTTTTTCTTTAATATTGATATGATAACAAATAAAAATTACACAATAAAAAAAATTATTTACAAATTGGGTAAACTATTAGATTCTATTCAAGTATTACTCTTTTTATTAATATTATTATCTATATGGGTAGAGTAACATGAACCGCTGTCCAATTAGTCACATAAGCTATGTAGTTTATTGTAACAATTATAATACTGGCATTTTGTTGACCTTGTGTATAGAGATAGTGAAAAAATCACGCCTTGAATTGAATAAAACTTATAGTATGTTCACAAAAATTTATTATACATGTAATGTAAACCATACTCATCTTGTAATATTGGACTTCAAGGCATACATCATTGACTGAGCACACTGTGAAGCACCCAAGACATAAATGTTATATAACCCTAGAGACACACAATGTAAATTGAAAGCAAATGATTAGATAGTGCTCAAAAATCATCAAATTGGGGCATTGGGTGTAAAACAATTATACCATTCTGTAAAAAATATCATATTTCACATGTGTTTTTTATTTTCTCACCCACGGGATATATGACGATATTTAAATAGTAACTTATATATATACATATCTTTAGAAAACTATTTATGGATCTTTTATCAAATTATTTTTTATTAAGGATGATCTTTGGGGATCTTTTAGAATCCTTTTTCAATTATTAAAAATCATTGAAGTCATGTGGATTCTGAACAAACCGATTCAAAATTCAATGGTTGATTTCTAGGAACCCTCTATAATATTTAGTATTCATTTTTATTTATAGAAGCATTTGTAATTTTTAGATAAATTTATAAATTATGGAATTATCATTATTTCATGAGTTATAGAATTTATTTAGAGATAAATATATTGAATCATAGATGATTGATAAAATTTTTAGATTGATATACAATTCAAGATGTTTCCCTTCTCCCCTACACCCCCAATTTACAATTTTTTTCATGATGATCAGTTTTTGTGTGGAGATATTTTTATTCACCACTATTAAACATTTTATAATGTGTCTTGATAATTTGATTAAATATAAATGATATCTTCAATGTACAACTAGACAAGTGGTAGTGGGGAATAAAATATAGGTTTCTAATCATTTTAATGGTCTTTTAATTAGCCGCATTGGTAAGAAGAATATGATTAGATATATATATTGATATGAGATTTCGACACTCCATTCTGAATTAAATCATTTTCTAGGTTTGGATAATCTCATATGTTTATTGATTATGTTCTCACCCATTGACGTTGGGTATATGTTCACCATGATTAAAATATTTTATCAGAGACACTTTTGATATTGGGGATAATCATTATGATTCTACCCGTAATAAGATCTATTATTCATATTGGCACATGCAGAGGTGAGTGGTCCTCAATAGAGGTCAACAACAACAACTACATTAATATGCATTATGGTGATTTATTTGCCCCAAATTATAACTATAAAATGATTTAATTAGAGTTATGGTATTTTTTATCTTATACAATACAAATTTATGGGTATAAAGAGTGAATTGGGTGAATCATATTCCCTTTAAAAGTATTTATACAGTGAAATTATATGAGTGTCTAGGGATACACCATACTATTTATTGATTTTAACACATTGAGTATATCTAGGAATTTGGACTCCCTATTTATTATTTTTTCTATTTAGTTATAATATATTCTCACTAATAATATGATGCCTGGAACTATCCTATGAAATTGCGTATGGGTCAAATATATATTTATTTGGTGACTCACATTACCAATATTAATCACATCTATTTGATTTTGGTTATCCCACTATAATTACACTACCAGAGTTGGAGTTATAGATAATGATTCATAAAAGAAATTACAATAGAATATGAAATATTTTGGGAGAATATCAATATATTAGTATGTCTATCTCATCATTTTATAGTATGGGTACATGGTTATGTGGGTTATTATGATGAAACTAATGGTTTTAAAATCCCCTTATGCATGGAATCTCTCTAATAATTTCCCCATAGGTATGATATGGTGTCTCTTCTTATTATCCCCCTTTTTGGATAATTTATGGTTGTATTTATTTTCGAAAAATGATATAAAGTGTGTAATATTACTATATGGCGTTGGATGTTATACTTGATTTTTTCTGACAAACATGTTAACTATTAAGATACCTTCATTTCTCAATAGAAGAATGGTTTTTTTATTTTTGGTAATTAAATCCACAATTTCATTCCATTATTTCCCCCTTGTTGACATCATTTGTGAAATTATAAAATTTATCCCCAGGTTATTAGATGAAATCAAGACTATTTTATTTTTATTTAAAAATCGTAGTATTAAGTATTTTTATATGGACCTCTACATATGATTTATGCCATCATATATTTTGATTATAAATATTATGCACTTATTAGTGTAAATTTTGGTGGATTTCATAATAGTGGAACCAGAACATTACATATCCCTATGATGTATAATGTTGGGGGGTTAATGGGTTAGTGTTAGTTTATTGTGGTAATTCACCAATATAGTTAGTTTTTAATTGTTTCTAATAATATATATCTATCATAACATTTTTTCAATTGTGGATTTTATTTTTAAGGGATCTAAAATTATATGTTTATCTTATATTATAATTGTTTTAATTTATGTAGTAATTTTATCAAATATACTTATGGAATTTTTAGATGAAAATATATATATGACATTGGTTGTACATGATATGTCTTAACAATATTTCATTATTCCACTTTATGGATTTTCATTATAACCAGGTCGATTAGAGTTGGATTTAGAGCTTCATGCATGGATTACCACCTACTATAGTGGCATCTTTGGGGTAAGATCATGTCAATATTATGTCAATATATGGATAATAAATACATTCAAAAAATATAATATAATTATACCAAAGGAATTATAACTATATTTTTTATATTTATTCAAAACTATTTTGTGGGAAATAGTAAATAAATGATATCAATTGATTTAAAAACATTAGTTTTCACTAATAGCTCATCCCATTTTTCATAATGATTAACATGATATATTCTATTTAATACACATAAGAAGAATAAAATTACTAATCTATAATAAAAAATAAATTTTTATGTACATTAATAGATAATATGTGAATCATTATCCATTTATATTCTATTTTAATTATATATTATTACCCAAATTTCATTCTCGATTAATAAACTAGAATATCATAATAAAACTTATCAAAATTAAAATAAAAATATTGAAAAAATTTACAATTATATACTAACCAACAAAATAACTTTTTAAAAATATCATCACTTTTATTTATCATATACACTGTTTGGTTCAACCGAAGATTCATTATGTATTATTTTATTATAATTATTATCACAGTCTTAAACAATATTATGAACATGCTCTTATAATAGTAATAATTACTCAAAAATAAAATAAAAAATGTCCCTAAATTTTTAAATGAATTATATATTTACAATATTATATAAATATAGTACAAATGTATTTGTGAAATTTGCAAATTAATAGTTACCATTTTTAAATGAACTACATTTTATTTGATTTCACCATCAATCATTTCTCAAAAATTTGATACAAATAATATAACTTCATTTAATTTTCATGGAAATGATATAAAATAATTTTTGATACATAAATCTCATTTTAAGGATACAACAAGATAGTAATCAGATTAGAAATCATGAAATTATAAAATAATATCATTAAAATATAATAAATGGGATTTTAACAAGTAACAATCAAGCATGGAATATGATTAAATATGTATTGAGTAGTATAATTGGGCATAATAAATACTTTTAATAACAAAAATAGTTCATGTATCAACACTATGTATTTTGGAAATATTGGAAAATTTTAACCCTATTTGTCATTTTCATAACATTATAGAAAAATATTACCAAATCAAGCCCACAAAAAGTGATATCATGAGATAAAAATAATTCTCTAAATGATTCGGGTGTTTTATAGTTAATAATACGTATATTGAATTATAAAATTTGATGAATATGAGTTCCACATATATAATTAATAGAAATTATTCAGAAACATGGAGTAAAATTGTGTGTAGGAAATCGTTTCATAATGATTTTTAGATGATTTTTCAAAAAGGATTTTTAAATATAAACCAAAAAAGAAGTAAAGTTATCATATGGGATGTTGAAAATTAAAAATAATATTATAATGATATTTTTTAGTCATGATGGAAATAGTAAATGTGAATGAACAATTTTAGAGGGACAAAGTAAAAAAGAAAATTAAACTAGAAAATATTTCATTAAGTCTTGTATTGTTTATCATGAATAATAAATATAATGTCAACTTGAATAATGGATTTCAATAGAAAAGGGACTCAAAATGATGTATATTTTTCAATAACATCTTTTTTATATTATGATAAATAATGAGAGACAAATAATAATAGATGAAATTTACTATTTAATGATAAATTATGGGAAATAAATAGTAAATCAAGTCCTGAATTTATCAACAAATCAACTAGACTGTTTAATATTAAATATTTATTTATTAAATAAACATTAAAACCGTTAATTATGTTTATTTAAACTTATATAATACCTTTATTATGATATTTTTGTCATTTATAAAATTAATATTGGTATCTCCAATTGTTTTGAGATTATTCAGTTCATGACATTAAATCCACATCATTATATTGGAAATATTATATAGTCACACTAAAATGGATAACAAATATCAAAATTATTAATGGTATAGTAGTTAAGTAAATAAATAGGTATTAAAATTATTTTTTTTGGTAAATAATTGTAATATATTAATTCTTCATCAATATGTTTTTTATGATTCATTAAAATGAAAATAATTGTATAATTTTTGAATAATTATAATGTGAACAATATTATCATTAAACATAATTAATATGAAATGATTTATTAATAATGTTATTTTCAAATGTATCAAATTTTTAATAATTTCCATTAAAATAATTACTTTAAATTATGAATTATCATTCACATAGGCACCGTATAACGTGACGAGATAAAACATGCTTTCAATAAAATTTTAAAAGAAGAAAAAATAAAAATAAATATTTAATTTTTATAGAAAAATTAAATTATATATTAATAATAATTTATATTAAATTATAATGATTACCTTGTTTATTGGAAGGTCTAAGAGGATAATTAAAAAACACTGATATTTTTAATCATGTATCTCATCACAAAAATGTGTTTTGAATATTGTTATAATGATTGGGAAATGATAATTTCTCATTAAAAAAGGATTTAAGGGAAGTCATTACCATGATATAATAATCATAATTATAAAATAATATGTGGTTTGGATTATTTTTTTGAAAATAGAATATCATATAAGTAAGGAAATAGAGACATTAGAACCCATACAGTATTTTTTGAGATGCATCATTTGAATTAATATTCAATCCTTCTATGGATGTAATTTTATCTAGATAAGGTCTTTTAGAATACTTCTAGGGGATATTTTTTGATGGATTTATGTAAATTATTTATAATATGAATAGTTTTGGAAAGTAATATAAAGGGGTGGTGGAATGATATGTATACAACAATTTTGGAGTGCTCATTTATAATATAATACTAAATATTTTCATATTTTGAATCAACAAACTAAATTGTATGTATTATATGACCTTTATTTATATGATGTTAAATAAATATGTGTTTATGTTTTCTTCTAGCGTACCCTAAAATACCAAAAAATTATTTTTAGGATTTAAATAAATTTTTTTTATCATTTACAGTAAAATATTACAATGGTATTATAAGTGATTTAATAGGTCTATAAATTAAGAATATTGTGTAAGAATGAATTATTTTTATATTTATGTTCTTAATGTTGATTAATAAAATTATAGTTCAATGTCAATATAAGATTACGGAAAAATATAACTATTCTTAAATTTGTAATACTTCACTTTTAACTGATAAATCCACATTTTAGGAAACCTGGAAAAATTGAATCAATTTTTTTTTGATATTTTATTTCATAAAAATAAATAAATGTTGGAATTTTATATTTTATAAGTAGAATATTTAAATTTGAAATAGAAGTTATAACTCATTGAATAAAAATTTCCTCTCAAATAAAACTGTCTCGTTTTCTATGACTGATTACATAAATTACATTTATAATTTCAAAATATTATTGTAATAAAACTATATAAATTTAACAAAAATATGATTCTATATTATGTTAATATAATACTTATATATTAATACAAATATTTATATTTTTATATATAAATTCAAAAATACATTCAGTATATTTATTCTTTTTTAGAACTGATGTTACATAGTTTTAGGAATAATTTTACTAGGTTATAATATATATATAATTATATTAATAATATTAAATATATTTTATGATATTTAAATCAATATCAGTTATATCAGTACTATGTAAATGATGCTTTATTATTTTTATTGTTTATTTACCATCCCAACAGTCATTTGATTATTAAATAAACATTATTTTCTTTATTATTCGTTCATAATATTTTTATAAATTTATTTAGAAAATTAAATTATTTTTTTCAAACAATTCAATTTCAATATTTTATTATTATAGATATGATAATTATATGATGCCATGATGTTATAGAATTTGATGTTCTTACTAGGATATTTTAATGTTCTTATTTCTTCAAAATAAATTATATATTGAGTATATTTGTAATTTATAATTTTTATATATATTAATATTATAACATGTTATTTATTATATATATATATATGTAATTTTTATTGTATTTATAAAATATAATTAAATAATTCATTCATATATTTTAAATCAATAGTTCATTAGAAAAATTATTTGAACCACCCCCAACGTGATCTGGAATAACTAAAAATATATATTTTACTATAAAGGGTGAGTATAATCATACTCCATAGTTTTATGAAAAATCCATCAAATAATATCGATGTTATTATTATGTAGAAATGAATTTTCTAGTCATCAAGGAAATTAAAACAACTATCCCACTCAAACGTGAATTCCACAACCTCTAGGAAGACATCATAACTCTATAAATCTATTCCTAGAAAAGAATAATATTATATATAATATATATAACTCACAAAATCATATCCTTAAAAATAGGTACCCTTATAGATCACACACACTATAGTATTATCTTATTACCAATATCACACATTACATCACATACCCTATAGTGACACATGTTTTTATATAATCTCTAAATATCAATTTATGTTATTGATTAATGTGGTCTACCTGTTTGTTATTTTTATCTTATCATATATGTTATGTGATAACAAATTTTATAAAACATGTTATATTATTAATTTCGAAAAGATTAGATTTTTCATATCGTAAAATTATCTTTGTACTAATATTGATACACTATTTTTGAAAATAATTATGGTTTTTGATATTGAGTGGTATTATTTTAGTGTTAATCATTATAGACCATGAATGATTTATTTTTGGGTTTCCATAAGAATATGTTTTAACATAATATTTAAATATTAAAAAAATTAATAAATATTTATTTAGATTAGTAAACATTTTTATGTGTAAATACTAAATTATTCTTGGGGTAATTATCATAGTATTTATAGAATCATAGATAAAATTGAATTAATTATATAGGGGATGAATCGTCCAAGATTTGATAATTTTACACTGATTGTGGAAATTTTTTCATTAAATATACAATCAATTAATTTAAGAAATTCAATATCTCACATGTTTAATAAAATTATAAACTTAATAAAATCTCTTGATTATAGCTCTTTGATATTACATTTTATTATTATTCAACACCTATTTGATAGTTATGATGAAAATAGAAAGTAATTTTTATAATTATTTAAAAAAATTTATATTTGTTTCTCTATAATAAATAAAATTTTATTTCATGTTTTCATAGGGTTTTTAATGAATAAATTGTTATAAGTGAGAAGGATGGCATAACTAACAAAACCCTCATTTTCATTATTTCTAGACCATAATTTCCCCTAATCTTATTATTTATTTACCCCATTGTTTCTAAATATATATTATTTTAAAATGAAATCCCAGAATAAATAATTAGTCAAATAAATAGTGGGATAAATATATAGTGGATATATTCATATGGTGGTCAAGAAAACAATAGTGGAAGAAGTTAAAAAAATTTCTAGTAGAGGATGTAATTCTGTGATAGTGGTAATTGAGCAAGTGAAATATTTGGTCCAATTAGTGACTATGGTAAAATAGGGATGCATAGTTGTGATTTCAACTGGTATCCTCAATGGTGAATTTTATAGTTGTGGATTTTTGTAGAGATCACAGTCAATTGGAAGTGAAAACTATAACAACCTAGTTACTTATAGAATAAATTTTTTCATTCTAGATTTAAATAGTTAAATTCGTTATAAATGTTTAATGAAAAAATTAGTATCTATATAAATTTTGGAATCTAGACTAATATAATTTTAACCTCACCTATGAAATTATAAATAATGTTTATTTATAATATAAGTGAAAATATGATATCTTTATATGATATAATATTTTAATTAATGTTTTTAAAATTAAAAATTATACGTTGGTATTTTTGTCTAACAATAATAATTATTTATAATTTTAAAATAATTTAATTATTTAAAATAAAATAAAATTTCATAGAATAGATTTATAAATTAATATTTTATTTTATTATTATTATATTATAATTTTATGAGACCTTTATTAATTTCCCAACGTGTTATAAAATTGTTTATGGTTAAGAATTAAGTAATTTTTGAATAAATTATGATTTTAATTAATAATTAAATATATAAAATTGTGAAATTTATTTTGATAAATTGGGGTTTTTTGACAATTGTACACTTCTAAATGTGGTAACCACGAGTTTTTGGGAATTTTATAACATTCATCAATGTTTGTTGAATAGTGAAATACAATAATTTACAGTATAAGATAAATACATGAACTATTGAGTCATAGATAATGTATGAATGATGTGATATCATAATATAAAACACTCTATAATTATTTAAATATATTTAGTGGTAATTCTAAATCTATTCATTGTCTAGAGCCAAAATAATAAACTGATGAATAAAATAATCAAAAACACTCATATACTCAACTATTAATACCCCCTCTCTCCACCCCTTCTCCTCACCTCTAATAGTCTTTTATCTCGATTAATTTCATAAAAAATCAATTCCCAAGACTATTCCCCATTTCAAACTCATATTTTTAAACCATAAGATTGAAACATCGTTCCTTATTGAGGTTCTCAATGAGAGAAATTCAATAGGTAAAATCCTCTTTCATTTTCATGTATTTTCTTGTAATTTTATTTTATTTTCCAAATATATCCTAACATAATATTATACTAGTGGTATTAAAACTCAAAAATATATTATATACCTTAATTTTATCATGTTTGTGGAATAATTATTCATTAAACTTATTCTCCTCTCCCTTTTTTAGAATGAGAACTTCATCCTCGATGTGTTGATTTATCATTATCATAGATGATACACCATAATTTTCTATTACAACATTTTAGGTAGGTAATTAAACAATTATTGTGGTAAAATTTGATATTATTATACATATAATTTTTTATATAACATTCTGAAACCAGTATATAATTATTATATTAAGTAAAATCATATAAGTTCTTCAAGATCATAAAAACCACCCAAATAAATTAAATAATTTTCATTAATGTTTTATGTAATGATTCTTCCCCAAAATAGAAAATATGACATATGGTATCATTTTAAATTATGGAAACATGTTAATAAAATTTATTTCTACTTCTTAATTTCTCCCTCTGATGGATATGTAAATCCACAATGAACTGACCATGGAAACATTAAAAAATTAAACTCAAATTAATAAAAAAAATATTATTAAAATTGGTTATAAAATAATAATAATATGGTAATATGTGGAAGTATAAACATGTGTATAGTTCTTTAATTAATTTATAACTCTAACTGATCCATCAAATCAATGTTTTTAACATTTTTAAGTATAATGGATCTAACGTCACAGACTTTTCCTTTAAAATATTTTATTTAATTTGAATTTGTTCAAAATTAAAAAGTAATGTTGTTTTTGAATGTATTAAAGTTTTATGATAATGTTTTTTTATTTGTGTCACGACCCATCCACCATGGCCCATATCGTGACTACCCCCAGCCCTCCTTCCATAGGCCAGGGGCTGGCGACTAGGACCAAAGGCGTAATTCCCTAAAACTAGGAAGGAAATGCCTTTAAAAATCGTATACACTCACAACCACAGTACAAGCTGAAACAAACACTATGTAAAAGTTGAATAAAAATGTACTGAAAGTAAAGGGGGGCCAGAATACAAGCCCAAAGGTAAAGTACAAAGAAAAGACAAAACAGGTAAAACTAAAACTCAAAAATCTGGAAGCTGTCTAGTAGCTCTTGGATCATCCACCATGGATTCCTACCTGAAGGGTATGTACAAATAGCCTCCTTAACGCTCCAAGTTCGTCCAGATCCTCCAGATACCGTCTCGTCCTGAGTTCCACGACCAGGTAACATCCACTCCTCGAACACTCTGCCTCGGTTTGTGTTGTCCGTCTTCTGCATCCAACACAATGAAGTGCGGGCATAGCCCGTGCAGGGGTGAGTATAACGATTCTAAGTAGGGACCCTGAGACCCTCAAGGTCTCGCAAAATCCAATAAGGATAAACCAAAAATTATTAATTCAACGGATAACCATTTCTTAGGTATATGCCTACACATATAACTTAGTTATCAAGTAACCCATCTCGATCATGAGGAAAACAAAAAAGTCATTGACTCATCTCAAACCATGATGTTTATCATCAGAACCACGACTGCTAGAAAACTCCTCATATGTCTTGTACAGTGGTCCTGTCGCTACACAGAGGCGCTTCTCACTATCAATGGACTACTGAGGCACTCCTCCTATCGTGTACCATGGGTCTGCTGCCAACTACCAGGTGCTTCGTCCGCTGTGGGTCTGCTGCCAAATATTGTGTGCTCTCCCAAATAGCCTACAGAGGTACCCCTCTTGTCCAAAACAGCGTGTCTACTACCAAATAACAGGCTCTCTGTCTATCATGGGTCTGCCTGCAAATACCGGGTGCTCCCCACTGGGCTAGTCGAATAACTCCTAGTCGAATCAGTCAATCAGTCGTGAGGTCTCTCAGCTACTAGGTCTTCGTAATCTCCCTGCTCGTTTCTGGGAGGATCTGCTCCATGCGCTACTGGTCGATACTCCAAGTGTCACAAAGTATCACATGTAAGTATCTCAACGTTCCTCCAAGTCATATGGGTATCAACTCAATAGACGACACATTAATTGGATTCTCGGTCTGTGAGTTATTAGCATTTTAGTCATGGGGCCCAGATTAGTTTTGGGCACAAACCAACATTACTGTATCTCAACAATACCCTGAACTCCCTTGGGGAATTCTCAACGGGATGGCTTCGTTCCAACCTGATTTCATGAACATTTACTAACCTGAAAAAAAAATGTGTAAGATTACATGATTCAAAAACATCATGATATGATAACCATGTTATGTCTATAACCTGACCCTTGGATATGATTTAATGATTTTTCTCATATATTTTTAAGTATGAAATTCCTCTATTTTGTTTCAGTTTTAAATATAGTTTTCTCTCTTAGATAGAATTATCATAGCCCAAAAGGAGGATCATGACTTACAAGAAAAATTATAATTAGTGAAAATAATTATGTTTCATGGATTTAACATTGATATATTTTATGTTTTTTTATTTTGAAAGTGATTATGAGTGCCCTTTGATTCTATATTAATGAAAGTGTTATTATTTCATGCTCTTAGTTCTCAATTTTTAGGTCCTCTGGGAAACACTAATATATACGTAGACCTTCAAGAGTATTATTAGTGGGATAGAATGAATATATATATTTCATATTTTACTATGAAATATTTGATATGTAAATAGGTTTATGTAGAGTTATAGTTACCAAAGGAGATTTTTAATCCATTTTCATTACTATATTATAAATTTTATAATATATCTTTGGAATATATGGTGGTACTACCAAATAATTACCTTGGAAATAATGTGATTTTATTTTTTATTTATTTACTAACTAAATCTAAACTATTTCTTCATATTCATGATATTATTTATTTATATCCTCATTCTCAAATGTACCTAAAAGGTATAGTCATGTTACATGGAGTTCAACGCTCCATTATATCGAAAAATCATTATGGGTTTACCTATATCATTTGTAATGACCTTTAGAAGCCATTGGGAACTAGATTAAATTTCACTATATCATCATATCCTCAATCTAAACGATAGTAAGAGATAACGATTTAGACATTATAGGAAATTATTTGATAATGTTAAAAGTATTAACATGGTTGATGGGATCAACATAATTATTTAGTTTTGTTTACATATAGTAATCATTTTATTTTAAGTATGCAGAAGTAAAAAATCTAAGTAATTCTATGGAAATCGATATCGAACATCCCCATTTGGTGATGATGTTAGGGAAAGGAAGTTAATGAGACCAGAATAAATAGAGTAAGGGGTATATAATGTATATATGTTCTAGAAACATTTAAGGAAAACTTATTTAAGGTACAAATGTAATGAAATTAACCAAAACGTCTTTATTTAGAGGTCGATGATCATGAATTTCTCAATAATTCTCCATGGAAAAATGTTAAAAATTTTGGAATAAAGGGAATACAAATTCCCCAATTCATCAGACACATTTAAATCCTAGATAATGTGGGACTAGCTACTTTCTCAGTACCATTTCCATCAATTTTAGCTCACGTACACAATAATTTTTATATTTCCAAGTTGAGAAAAAAAATTAGTTACATATCATGTTTTGAGAACAAAATTAGATTTTCTACAAAAGAACCTTTTTTTATGAAAAGATTGTTCAGATTTTTTATCATAGAGAGAAGATATTATAGAATGATTTAATTTTAAAGGTTAAGGTTTTTTGGAGAAACCACATGGATAAATAAATCATGGGAATCTACAATTACTATGAGATAAAGGTATCCTCACCAGTTTTATAGGTGGACAAAAAAATTGGGACAATACAATTTCTAGATCTGTGGGGGATAACGTAACAACCCAGGTACTTATTAAATAATGAATTTTCATTCTTCATGTAAATATATACATTCCTTATAAATGTATAATGAAATATGTGGTATTTGTAAAATATAAAAAATTAATATTAATATAATTTTATCCTCTCTAGTAAAAGTATTAATAAAATTTATGTATCTTATAAGTGAAAATATGATATATTTATAGCATGAAATAAGTAAATAAATTATTTCAAAATGAAAAATTTAGTGTTGGTATATTTGTAAAACATGAATGATTATTTATAATTTTGTAATTAATTTTTTTTTGAAGTAAAACTTATTTACATTAAATAGATTAATAAAATAAAATTTTTATTTTATTATTAGTATAATTAATATTTATAAGCCCATAATTATTTTTTCAATTTTTTTAAATTTAGTTAAATTTTTATATTTTTTTTGAATAAGATTTGATTTAAATTTAAATTGAAATTTATAATTTTGAGATAAATTATTTAATAATTTGGAGTTAATTTTTTAATTAGATGCATTATAAAATTATTAGGATGAATTATTATGATTTTTCCAAAATTATCAATATTTTCATGAATTTTAAAAATGATAATTTACAATAAAAGAAAAATAATTGAAGAATTCAGTAATTGATAATGTATGGGTTACGTAAAACAATAATATTGAACCATAATTTATTATTTTAATACATTTTGTTATAATTAAAAATATATTCATATTCATGAGCTAAATTAATAAACTGATGAATAAAAAAATCAAGAAACACTCATCTCCCCCACTATAAAGACCACTCGAAAGAAGCTCTTCTTTTCCACAAACAATCAATGTAATTTTTCTAATATCATCCCAATTCAATTCCAAATAATATTTCCCATTTCCAATACAATCTTTTCTACACAAAATTCTAAAATAAATTTCATTAATGAGGTTTCGACGAAGAACACATTAATAGGTTAAATCATCATTCATTTTCTTTTGTTTTCATTTTAAATTTTTCATTCATCTATTTTTCTCTCATCATATCCCATTTTCCAAGTTCCATGAACACAATTTCATAATAAATATAATGGAATTTATTCGTTTTTATGAAAAAAATAATAATCAAACTCCTCCTCCTCTACCTTTTTTTCTAAAAATGAGAACATCATTTCTGATGTGTCGATTTACCGCAATCACTATTGATACATTTTTATTTTCCATTACTACCTTAAAGGATAGTAAAAAAACATTATTATGGATAAATAATCTTTTATGATACATATTATAGGTCATATAATGTTTTTTAACCAATATGAAAACTAGATATAAAATAATAGGATGTAAGGTCATATAGTCATAAAAACTACCAAAATAATCTAAATTAGTTTCATTAATGTTTTATCTAATTATTCATTCTCAAATGAGAATGAAATTATATATGATACCATTGAAAATTATATCGTCATATTAAGACCATTTATTTCAACTTATGGTGTTTCCCATCCACTTTAAATGAAAATAAATAACCAACTAACCATGGAAAATTGAAAAAAAAAACCAAAATAGTGGAAATTGAACAATATTATTAATAAATGGATGGAATATTGTTATAATACAGTCATATAACGTATTATAATCATTGATATATTTTTTTTATTAAATATATAAAACTCTCTAAACCAATATACATGATTTTTATCACATTTGAATTAATTTCAACCTGAGGGAATAGAAATTCCCTTAAAAATACTCGTTTAAATTTATATATGTTCTAATTTCCAATGGAATGTTTTATGCATGTATTCTAATCTAATGATTATTTTCTGGTTTTGGGTGACCATTTTTGATGAATTTTTGAACATATATCTCCCTCTATTTCATTTTATATTTTTATTGTGGAGGCCAATCCTAATGGTTAAAATAAGTATATATATATGGTTTCACCCTAAGGTAGTAAATTAGGATAACTTATAATTTATCCCTGGGGTTTATTTTGTACGGTATCTATGAGTGATACAAATATCTTGGTATCTTGAATGGCTAAAATCTAAATTAATTTATTCCCCATGATACCTCACTAGTTTTATTTATGTTTTATATGTTTTCTGGAAATGTTGTTTTTTCACAGTGTATATATATTTCCATTAAGGGTTGGAATTATATATTGTGAAAATAATTTCACATTCTTATATGAAATCATGTACTAATAGTACATTTCTATTTTATGTCCTTTAATGATATTATTGGATTTCATATCATATTATTTATTTTTTCATAGAGTTTTAGGATTTTTAAGATAAAAGATGATTCCAACATGAAACTCCAGAAAAACTATCACGAAATGAATTCATGTTTCATTAAGAACACTTGTATTATGGATGAAATGTATACTTTTTATGAGTTCACATTTTTTTAATCATGTATATTGATATCTATTATGCCTTTCTTATCCTAAACTATAAACTGGAAGAATATTCAGAATGTAATAATTGTATTCTACGTGAATTAACTAGATTGTGTAATGATTATGGTTTTGTCCTTATAATAACTATAATAAATTATTAGTGTAAATTTAGTGGAAAATATAGACTCTACTGTGTATATTCATTAATGAAAAAATGTGTATCATATTTTTTGATATTAGGGTATCTATTAAGGATAAATATTATTACCCTTGCAAGATTGTATATTATGATAGATATAATAATTTTTAGAGACAAAAATTTTCATCTATGGAATATGAATAACATGGTTTTAACTATGTATCACATATCATGTCCAGAGGACCACACAACCTATGGTTTACAAGGTAACATACATGTTTAAATTTTTTCCCAATATTTCAGGTGGATAGTCTTCCCTACCTAGTATAATGTTTGAATGATTTGGGAAATAATGGTATTACCTGACTAGATATCCCTAATGAAAAACAATATTTGTCAACTATTTATCATGATTGGTAGTTATACAAAATATTATTGGAAAACATATAAAAAACCTGATTACTACAAGTCACCCATATTTTATAACCACAAAATTCATTACAAATAAAATTAAATATCATGTTTTTTTCAATATCTCCTAATATATGTTTTATAATAAAATAAATAAATAGTACATTCAATGTGATTATTAATTTAATGATAGGCTGTGTGGGTCTACATTCCATGAGAGATTGTTCTACTGTGTTTATTAATGCTTTAGTTATCTGTCTATCATATAGGTGACTAAATTGTTTGAGAGAGGCATTAGGATATAATATTAAGCCAGTACTCGAACATGTTTAATAACATGGTCCTCTATTTTTATAAATATAAATAATTGGTTTAATAAACATAAAAATTCAAAAACACTAATATAATATAAGATTTTGAGGTATATCCATGTATTTGAAGTCACAATACACAATATGGGATGTGAACTCCCTTAATGAATAGTTAAATTCAATTATTGGTTTAATTAAACCACTCTATATATATATATCAATAATATGTATAGAATATTGTTTATTTTATAAATATTAGGTGTCATATGTCTTGGGATCCATAGGGAATGTGTATTTTCCCAAGAGATATGTCTTATAGCACAATTTTTAGCTGGTGTATTAGAATGGAATTAATATTCATTTCTTTTACAGAATATCAATTTTAAAACATATACCTACCTTTTAGACCATACATTTTTTATTGTTAAATTTTATACTAAAAACTTTCTCTGTATTATTAGACTCACACTTTCCAAGTCTTTATTCATGGAATTGATTCTTATATAAACATAATCGATGTTTTTATGGAAAATGTTGTGGATTATAGGGAATGTAAATCCAATGATATGTGAAACATATTAGGTATTGTTTTTGGACATTATCTTTTCAAAATTTGTATGTCTAGTTTTCACCTTATCTAACTGTTAATGTGCTTTATTTATTAAAAATGAATTGTCGCTATTTTTTAGAATATTTTTTTGATGAATTCTTCATATTATTAGAATATTAAATTATTTTTAATAATAAATTTCCACTATATAGAGTTTTTATATATGTGATCATTGTATATTTTTTGTATTCTATAGATAAATTTTACCAATAAAAATTTTTGTATAAAGACTCCCCAATAAATTATTTGGTCCTAGTCACTAAAACCATGCCATTTGGAGGCATTCCTATGGTTCAACACTCATCTTACCTCAATAATAACAATATTATTTTTTGGTTTTTTGCCCTATAATATTATTAACATTTATATTACTTCAGGATAGTTTTTTTTTTCATGTGATATTTGTTTTTAGTGACTTTAGGAAATTGTGATAATATATGTTATTTTTTTAAATAGATAGGTATCCCAGTGTATATATACAGGATACAAATATATCCCTATATTTTCATATTAATAATATATTATTCGAATAATACCTAATATTTCAATGAACCATTCCATTATAACATAAAAATTTCCTTACATTTTAAAATTGGCATTATATTCAAGTAATAATTTTCCAATAGAATGAAATGTTTAGTAGTTTTCAAAAACAATATTCATACTCAGATATTTAATTAAAATTAAAACAATAATATTCATAAGATAAATTAGATTAATAATTCCATCATTCTCTTATATTTTCTTTATATATCATTAATAATAGACCTCTTAACATCCTGGGGAAAAATAAATCATAAGAAATGTGTGACCTCAGATACCCTGAATGGGTTATGTACAATGGAAGATATCAAGAATCAATAATCATGAAATAATGGAATGGTAAATAAGTTAAAATAAGTTCCATTTAATCACTAACGTGAGAAAAATATGGATGGAATAAAATTTCCTCAAATAAATCTATATAAATAATCACATGAGATATTAAAGGTATCCATGGATATTACAGTAAATAAACAATCACATGGTAATTAATAACTAGTTTCATAAATATGGAATTCAAATCGTATGATATCTAAAATAATTCATTGAGCCTATACTCCATGAATATAATATTTCCATGGTTCCTTACAAGAATCTAACATCATTGACGATTTTACTAAAAATTGTAATAAATTTGTTATGCCATCGAAAAAACCCAATCTAGTTTGTCTCATGTGACCAACTAATGTATTAAGGGACCATAGATATCCCATACCATTCCTTACTATGTCCAATAAATTTCTCATATGAATGGGGTGAAAAATATTAAACATATACATTTTTAATGAAATGAGAATACAAAACATAAATAACCCTACACATTAAGAAAACACAACCACAAACCATCAAGAATAATATCGTTTGAATGATATCAAAATAGTAAAAACCAGTTAATAAAAATTTAATAAAATTTAAAAAATTTAATTTAAAGACATCAAACTCAGATAACCATAATATTCATCAATGGGTGTTAACATAGATGAAAATACATTAATTGTGATCATTAATAAAATCATTATGAAAATAAACATCCTCAAAATCGAAAATCATTTTTGTAAAAAATAATGAGATATTATTGATGAAAACATTTTTTTGAAGATAAAATTAAAACATTTAATTTATAATTCAAAAAATTAAGGTCTCATGATGGCTAAAAAAATCCTATCATGCCATATAAGATAGAAAAAACATTCCTCAATTATATTTGTTGGAAACGTAGCAGTGAACGTAATTTAAAAATGATAAAATATAACATTCAAAATGTTTTGAAAAAAATGTGTAAAAATGACATTAAATTATCATAATAAAAATATAAAATACATTTTTAAATTTTTTTATAAAACATGGACATGTGAGAAAATGATAATTTTAAGAGATTTTTTTAGAAGATATGTTTTAATGAAATTCACCAATAAATATAATATCCTTGATGTGATGATTAATAAAATTAACTGAATCAATGTACAAAAAATAATAACACATGCAAACAAATAAATAAAAAATTTATTAAAAATTTATTTAAAAAATCGTCATAGTATGAAATAATCATATAACTAGATGTTTAACCCAAATAATAGAAATTGTGTTTTGAATTCCCTTAACACATTGTAATCTTTAGAATCATATTTCCCATAAATGTAATAATTTAAAACTTAACCATCTAATACCATGATTATAAATATAATAATAATATTATATATCATTGAAAATTATATACACAACACATAAGAAATAAATTGTGAATAAGTCATATATCTCACTAAATTATAATTGTGATGAGAAATACCTTAGCTCATGCTTAAATTTATTTTTTCGTATGTTTTCATAATAAATAATGGTTAAATTTTTTATTTATTCAATATATAACTATAAACATATTTATAACACCTTATATTATACTATTATTATATCTGACCACTCATTCATTTATAATTTCTCATTATTTCTACTATTTTGGGTTCATTCATTTCATGGTTTCATGGTGGGTTCACATGTGTATAATTATGGATTCTATTTTTAAAATGATATTAAAACAACATATGTAAAATTAAATCGTATTATTTCACATACATATTTTAAAATTGTCATATTTAATATTTTTTTCTTTCAACAATATGGTGAATCATTTGATAAATTTAAATGATAAATGTTTTTTGGGATTATTTCTGACCATTATAAACTTGTTTTGTTTTGTTTAATATTATTTAAATATATAGGTTAAAAACAATAAATAGGTTATAATATAGTTATTAAATTATTACTTGACCATAATTATAATTTTTTACCATCCATAAATGAGCTAAAAAAATTAACAATCATCATTCCTTAAGATGGTTAGACACCATAATATAGAAACTCGTTTCATTTATTAGAATTAGAGGATGTAACAAAATGGATTCATGTAATATATTCCAATAGAAAAAATAGTTATATTATTTACATTACTTTTAGTTACTATTTCATGATTAATGAAGGATTTGAGGTGAATGTGGAAGTGAAAATGAAAATAAGAGAGCTGGTTTATGAAAATTATATCTTGAGTATCTCTACCTTGAAGGACCCCTTAAAAACTATTGAATTGGTCTATTTGTGAGACCCAAATCATGTCGATGTTGTAATATTAATGATGATAGGATTTCATATATATTTTAAGAGCATCATGGATTTTGATAATACATTGGGTGGTGAGGGGTTGTATTTGTACTTGATGAGTAGTTGGTTTAAAATATTTAATAATAATAAAATTATGTATAAATCCTAATAAATTTTCATGTAATTAATTCCCAATAATTCAGTAACTAATTATGATTTTCAAACCACTATATTATCTTAAAACATTTAAAACGACCATTTAATTGTGTATTTTTTTTAATTCTATTATGCTTTTTTTTCATTTTAACTTTATGTAGTGACATTATTTTCCCTATATCACGGTAAAAATTGTACCACGATAAGTTGTTATGCCTAAAAATTAAAATTCACATACAACATAGTTTTTAAATTATAATTATATTTGTTGAATCCATTTTTTAGAATTTTAGTTTTCATAATTTATAATGTCAGATTTGAAATTAATCTTAGAGATAAGTCAATAATGAGGGTTCTATAAGAGAAAATTTTCAAATGATTGAAATTTTTTCATATATATATTCAATATCAACATTATTTCAATGAACAATATTATATTATAGGAGGTATAATTTAAATTTCACATATATATAATTAATTTTAAATATAATATCACATTATAAATTATATTTATTAAGAGTTAGATTTTATTTAAAATTTTGTAGTTTTCACTACTCAAAAAATAGAAACATCATCGAAAAAACCAATATTTCACCATCATATAATTATTATATTTTCGTTTCCAAAATTTATTTTTATTGAAAAATAATTTTTATATGATTTTGAAAATTTAGTTTTAAAATCGGATGTCTAATAAATGGAGATAGAATTTACTTTAAGAATAATATATCTATTTATGATTTCAATTGGATTTATTATTATTAAAATCATAGAAAACATATTATATGTATTTAAAAACATTTTAGTAATTATATATAATATATATTTCCTTAATGGATTTCACTAATAGAAACTAGTATAATTTATTAATATAAAATTATACAATATGAATAAAAATAGTATTTATAAAAACCCATTATTTAAGATCAATTGGTTTTAATATTAATTTATAACAAAAATGTTACTAAATTAATCTATTTTATAAAAAAATTATAATATATTTTAATAATTTCATTCATCTCAATCATTCACTCATTTCTAATGGCTAGATGATTGCTATCTCAATTAAATTATAATATTTAAGTATTTATTTATGATGGTGTTTTATGTAACATAAACTATCTAACATAGTGTTTCTAAAAATATCATGGTGTTACATTCTCCCCTACATCAATAAATTAAATACTCACATTTTAAAATTTCATTTCGAAGAGGGTTGATATTTTAAAATTTATTTTTGGGGAACCCATATTTTAAATATGGTAAATAAATCATCCTCTAAAAAAAGTTTAAAAGGAAAATGTGAATGTACCTAAAAACATGGATTTCAAATATAAAATTTTTATTTGATAGAAAATATTATGCCAAGGAATAAAATAAAACTAACATTTTTAGATGTAGGGTGATAGAGAACATTCTCATTTGAAATTTTACAATAACATAACCCAAAATCCTATGATCTATTAAAATAACATAGATTCTATAGTAGGAAAAGAAAGTAGATAACATTTCTATTCTAAAAAACTTCTCCTATAATTGATGGATTCATTAAATATTCAAATTTTCCAATTGTAATATAAAATTATATTATTTCATTTCATGTATTAAACATAATCTATTGTTTTTTGTTCACTTAGAATGATATCCACTTCGTATATAATGTATGTAAATGGATGTTGAAGATGAATTTTTTATTCCTAATGAACATTTAATGAATCAAAACATCCACAAGTCATTCCATCAACATCTAAAATTTTCAAAAAGAAAAATGAATAGAATATGCTATAAACAAACAATAATATCTATTGTTAAACATAATACATTCCATGATTTTTTAATATGACGAATCCTACAACTTTTACAAGAAAAATTCATAGAATAAAAATTTAAAATTAATTTCAATAAACATGAAATTTATCATAACAATAGATTCTAATAAAACAACATAATTTAATTATCAATTATACATTCCAATTATAGTAATACCTTTACCACTATAAATTCTTAAATAATATAACTATGAATAAAAAATTAAATATCAAACTATTAAATATATTCCTTACATACAATCATGTAGTACACAAAAAATGTATCACTTATCAATAAAAACAATAAAGAAATTAATGGTCACTAATAATACCCCATAAACTATACTTTTCATTGTTATCCACACATTCGGGGCATATTTAGTGTTATATTGCCAAAACAAAATTTTGTTCCTAAATGATCTCTTATCTGAATCACATTACTAGGTTACTAGCTTTATTCATCACATGATTCGATATCCTTAAATATATAAAATTTATGTATAATACTTATATATGTTATTACTCTTAAAACTATAATATCATGGAATATTTTGAAATGTATTAATTTAATAAAAGTATAAAATAACAAAATCATTTCACTTAATTGTTTAAACATTAACTATGATTCATAATACAATTCCTCAATATTTTAATATCTCATTTGTTGCCACATCATCATATGTAGTATAACTATTACATATATAAGTATTCAAATTTTTTTCATGAATTTCCCCTCTATGACATATAATTTTATAATTATCATTATTCAGTCATTTAAATGAATCCAACATCTGTTACACCTTAAAGTGACTATTATTAAAAATATTCATTCTCTATAAAAAATTACATGATTTAAATCTTATTTCCACTCCCAAAATAACATCAGGTTCCTATAATACACTCACTTGATGTTCTTTATCCCATTCTCGACATATTGGCACCCAAATATTCATTTCCCTAAAATATCCAAAACATGATCCCTTAGAAAACATTTATCCTTTTCATATTTGGATAGTCTAAGAGTTAGTGATATTTTATGTTATTAATCAAATATTATGTTAATTTATTATTAATAATCATAATAACCTCTACATATCATTCAATGTGATTGATCATTGACATATTATATAATATATTCAATGCTAACCTAGTTCCTTGTAGTTCCGTCCATTGACTGAAACAAAAACAAATAGTATTAAAAACATAAATAAAAAATATATATAACATAGTAAGTAAGAATCATTTATAGGATGTTGGATTGAAAATAGTTATCCATGTACATTACAATATCTATAGTATTAATCCTATTCATAGACTTATCTTGATATTTTGTCATTAGGTTATATTACATAATATATTTATATGTAATTATTTATTTCAAGGATTCTAATGAATATTCATAGATACTAATAGTAATTTCCCAAAAAATAATGTCATAGATTATGTGCCTTACATTATTATATTGGCATAAAATACAATGAAAATCATCCCAATGGACAGAATAGTTTTACTATTTTTGAAAACTAGATATAAACATGGATCATATATTAATATTGAAAACAATAAAGGAAACAATAAAATATATTGAGGACATCATTATTTCATTGTCTTGTCCCTATATATCAATCATAATACACAATATAGAATCCTGAGGAAAAATATAACCTATTAAATGGGTTATATAATATTATCAAAATTGGTTACGTAAAGTGAAATCTATCGTGAATCAATAAACATAAAAAAATTGGAAATTAAAATATCATATAACCCATTCCATTTAATCAATATCAAGACAACAATATGGAATGAAAAAAAGATAAACAAATAGATCCAAATAAATAATCACTTGACCTAGGAATGCATAAACATGGATATAGTAGGACCCGCAAATAACTTAATTATTACAATACCGTATATATGTGAAATTATTCAAACATATTTAATGTAATAATTTTTATTAAAATTAGTATAATAAATAAAAATAACATAACCAAATAAGTATATATAATCTCAGACCATCTAGTGTAATATTGGTGAATGGTATCAAAATAGTACAAAATAAGAAATAAATATTTAACAATATAAGGAATATAGTTTCATAATATATCAAAATAAACTACGAATAATATTCAATGTTTTATGTTGACATAAATGAAGATACTTTAATTGAGATCCTTTAAATAATTTTAATGAAATTTTCTTTTTTAACTTTGAAAATAAAAAATGTTTAAATCAATATTAAATTATAAAATAAATCATTTCGTTAAAAGATATACATATAATCATGTAAATTAATCTTGAAAAAATTATGGCATCATGATGGTATGAAATTCCTCTTAATCTATATATGATAGAAAAAAATTTCCTCCATATTCTTTCTAGAAATGTCACAATTAGCCTTACTAATAAACAGTGAAAATATAAATATTTAAAAATAATTTATACAAATTTATATGATGATTAAATGATTCCTTACATAATCATAGGGTTATAGAATAAATATTTTTGTAAATAATTTTATAAAAAAGTAACATATAATTATATGATTATTTTAAAGGAAACATTAAAATGATTATATTTAAAATAAATTCCTTATAAATATTATATCATTAAATTGATCATTATTTTAATAAATCAAATATCTACATTGACTTAAAATCCACATAAAAATAATGAAAATAATAATATTAATATATTAAAATGTCACTTAAAAATAATCTACATATAAAAAAGTCAACTAAGTATCTGTTTATCCCAAATAATGAAAATTAGGTTAAGAATTCTATTAACACATTTTATTTATTTGAATCATATACCGTATAAAATTTATAAAAATCAAATGAGACAATTCATATTGTGAATATAATGAGACTCATTATATAACATATCAAATGGAATTATATACACAAAACACAAGTAATAATTGGTCAATAAGGCATATATCTCATCAAACACAAAGATAGATGAGAAAACTATTACCAAAAGCTTCACACTAGTTTTTTAAAATTTACCATCACTTATAATTTTTTAATAAATTTTATTAATCATTATATTATTATAATAATATTTAAAAAAACATCTACGATACCTTTATAACATCTTACCTCCTTTTCATTAATAATATTTCATTTTATTATTTTTTAAGAGTATATGTTTCATTGTTTCATGGTTTGTGGACATATAATAGTGGATGTTCATTTAAAATAAAATAAGACTATAGAAGTTAAATAAAATTGTATTAATTCAAAATAAAACATATAATTTCTCTTATATATAAATTTTCATTCATACGTTATGATGAATCTTTTGATAAAAGGTTTATTATATAAGTTTAGTTTATTTTGGAGGGTTTTTATACTAATGTGAAATTGATTTGGTTCATTTAATATTATGTGTATATATTAGTTATATAACATTAAATATGTTATAATATATATTTCTCAATATTATTTAACTAGAATAATAATTTTTGGATCATACTATACTATGGTAATGAAAAACAATTATACATTATTCAAAGAGATGGTTAACCTAAATAATTTGGAAAATGGTTTGTTTCATTGAATAAGAGGATGTAATAAAGGATTTAGATATGAGATATTCCCTTTAAAATATAATATTCACATATTTACATAAATCTAGAGTTACTATTCCCAAATATATAATGGAGGATTTGAGAGTGTTTAAGAAGAAATGAAAATAACTGAGGTGCTTTGTGCAAAAAAACCTCTTGAATGTCACCTCTTTGAAGGATACATAAACGACGATACAATTTGTGTTATGGTTAGACAAGTATAAATTTAAATTGATAAATTTTGTAGGAGATGGTTTGTTTGATATTTTAGGAGCATCAATCCTTGTGATGAGAAATGGGGTGGTGAGGGTGGTATTTATACTTGAGTAGGGGTGGATTCATGTGACTAAATAATGATTATTTAATTATATCATCCAACCACATTTGGATGGAATTAATTACATTGCAGTTGGCAGAAAAATAACATTTTTAAAAACGGTTAGGGTTGATAAACACTTAATATGAACATTTAATTTTTGACATTTTTAGGAATTTTATATTTTTCCATTTAACAATAATCCAATAAATTATTTTTCCAATATATTGGCAAATATTTTTTTTATATGTAAAATTTTATTACCAAAAATTAAAATTGACATAAATAATTATTTTAAAATTATAAATTTAAATATGGAAGCCATTTAACCAAAATCAAATCACATAATTACTAAAATTCTATTTTAATTTATTCCCATGGATGAGAAGACAAAGCGTGTTTTTGAAGAGAAAATGACCAAGAAATTGATATTTTTATATATCAATATACACTATGAAAATTATTTAAATGATCCATATTTAATTAATATATTTATAATTTCACTATTTCAATATTAATAAAAAAAATATTATATAATCTAGCACAATAAATATTATCGATGAAAATTAATTTTTCAGTTAACATTTAGTATTTTTTTCATATACATCAAAAAAATTAAACAATAGAGAAAAGAAATTACCTTAATTTAATTACAATAATCCACTTTCAAAAATTATTTTCTTTTAAAATAAAATTAATTTTTTCAATATTTAGTTTTAAAATCTGCACGAAAATTAATTGTGAGAGAGTTTCCTTTTTGAAAAATATATCTTTTATGCTTAAAATTAGATTTATTGTTATCTTAAACATATAAAACATATTTGATGAATTTAAAAACATGTTATTGAATATAGATAATATATGTTTCATTATTATGTTTTTATAATGGTGATAAATATACATTATTAAGATAAAATTTCATTATTTGTATAAAAATAGCTTAAAAAATTGAATTTATAACTTCATTTGGATTTTATTTTCAATTATAATTAATTTTTAACCATTTAATTAATATTTTAAACAATTGAAAAATATATTTATTAATTTTTATAATCATGTTCATTCCTTCCATTCCAACAGTTATGTTATATCTATCTTTATTAAATAGGAAAATTTCATCATTATATTAAGCTTAATGTTCTATGTAATGTTTGTTGTCTAACATAGTGTTTAAAAAACACAGTGTTACACTAAATAACCATTATTAGTAAATAAAGGTTTATTTCAAAATAAATTATAGAAAATTAGTTATTATTTTTCTTCATGATATTCATCAGCCAACACATTTAGGTATTATTTACTAAATATGGAATAATCTTTTCAAGTACAAGATACCACACCAAATATTAAAAAATAAAATATAGAGGTTTGTTCATAGTTCTCCAATGAAACTAAATCATTATATAGTCACTTATAGGATGAGTGAATAGGAATTTTACCATTATTTGATTTAGGGAAATGCTCAACCTAATGAACATTATGACGATCCCTGATAAATAAAAATATGTCAAAACTCGTATTTTTAGTTGATGGAATTCCAAAATCAGATGGATAATAATTCATTTTTATTAATTATACATTATTATTTGGAGGGAAAATATCTTATAATGTTTTTTGGAAATTCATATCATCAGGAGATAGAGGATTGGTGGGTGTCGTTGACTATTATATAATATTTGGATCAATATAATACAAGAAATATAATTTTTAATGCTCTGATTCTTTTTCAAGACTAACTAGAAATTGGTGGATTTTGGAACCTAACACAAAGGATGGGGACACTTTATACTAGATATAGTTTCATTTAATATTTAAATTGGACTACTATCAGGAAACATTTTTTTATTTTTCATGTTTTGGGATGTTGAGATTTTATATATTCAATTGCTGTAATACCGTGTAATACATTTATTTTCACATACCACAGGACACAAAACCTAAGAATAGTATAATATAATTTTATGTCATCATATAATATCTTTTAATAACTCTAATGGGATACCAATTATATAATTATTTCTATATTCATTCCAATATATATAGTCCTTCCAAAGAGTAAATCGTTATAAGAGACTCAATATAGGTCTAGTAATAGTTCTTATCTCTAAATGGTGCAATTTTCAACATTTTATAGTATATGATTGATAACATGATCCGATAATTAGAGGAATTATAATATATAGTCCCAGTATAGGGGTTGAATAGTAAAAGTAAACTATATGGTATACAACCAATATAGAGATTGGATTCTCCCCCTTTTCAATATAGGGATCAACAATCATGGAAATATTAAATTAGATGAGTATATAGATGGAATTGGGGCGGTAAAATGGATAAAGTATCATAGAAGAGGAATCATCAGGATCAAGGGATATTCCTTGTGTATTGTGTCTCTAATTAGGTGTACGATTTATAAGAACAACAAAATTACAATTTATGGATCATTTGGTGGGAGACACATCGATCCAAAAATATTATAATTCATAATAGCTATTATATTTCTTGAACATGGATCCATTTTCTAGGGTCATTATAATATTCATTAAAAAATAGTTTAAAATTATAAAATGTTATATATAATTAATAGTATTATATATGTATTCTTTACTCAGACCTCTAAATATATGAACCAAAATATAAGCCTCTTTCTAGTTGTTTTTATATTTAGTTGTTAATGTTATTACAATTATTAATTGACCAAAACCATTTTCATGAGACTCTTATTATATAAATCACCCTCTTAGCCAAATCTATCGATAATTTATGACTACAATTAATAGAGATGTATTTACTCTATAAATCATAATTGAGGGTATATTACCATATGACATCATCATTAAAATGTATTTTTTATCCTCAAACCATGATTGGAAAAATTGCTATCATTATTGGGGAATAATTAATTATTTTTCTGCCATGGGATTTAGTATCAGTGATGAGTTGGGAAATCAAAAATTATGAAAACGTACCACACTATAAAAGTTAGAATAAACTAAAAAGACTGTGAAAATGTATTTCCTTCTAATCAATACCATGGATTATCATCTTACCCCCACTATAGAGGAAGATACTGATTTATTAAAAGATATTTTTCCATGGTTTATCCTACATGGATAGGGTGAATTCAATACTGATTTACACCATAATAACATTTATTTTTTTTTTATAAACTGTTGAATATAATTAATTATAAATAATGTTTAATGATATCTTCTAGTTTCTAATAGGAGTCTTTTGTTCCCAATAATAAATATTGGGCCTGGTTATCATAATGTTAATGTCAATAAACAGAAGGTTGAAAAAAAACTATTCATATTTTACAATGGACAATATATATAATGCCCCAGCCATAAAAATTATTATATCAAGAGTTAAGTGATGGATTCTCATTAAGGATATTTTTAGGATTATAATTTTATAGAATTAGTCCATAACAGTTACTTTACAAATAAAATATTAAAATGTTGATACTTCTACTCTACCGATTTTGTTTTCACATTAATAAAACTCCTTAAATAATGGAATAATTATTTTCTTGATAAAAATATTTTTGAAATCCTCTTCTTTCTTATCCTTCACTATACAGTGTGAAAAACATTTAATGAAGATGGGATGAGCATAACATGATCAGTATGAGATATAAAATAAGGAAAGAAAACATTAGTCAATTAATACATAAAATTCACATAAAATCTTATTTTTCATTCATAAAACATATGCTCTTTAACATACCTCCTGAAATAATATGATTTATGAATTACACATAGAAATCATAAATCATAAAGGTAAATTTTTTAATCCAAAACGTACTTACATTATATCTCTCATAGATATATAGGGTGTCACATTTGGAATCCCAATAAAGTATATTGCATAAATATTTTATGAGAAACATTAATTTTTTCCTCTTTCACATTACCCAATAAATTAAAGAGTTGCCTCGATATAATCTTCCCTCATTTTATCGAAGAACCTCTAATATATGTAAACAATTCCCATGAACCATAACATAATAATAACACCTAAAATAGTATAAAGGTAAGATAACAATTCCACATTTTATTAATGATATATCATCTCAACTTATTGACATAATAAATCCATTCTGAAAATATTATTCAACACCAAGATATTTAAAATATGAATATGGTATTTAAATTTCATTTAAAAAAGTATTTCTTGTTAAGGATTCCAAATATAAATTAATACTTATGGTGATGGAAAGGTCGGTGTCACCTTTTATGTTAGAAATAAAAATTCATTTTTTTGTTAAGTAAGATGATTCATAGAAAAAAATTCCCTTTGGAAACCATTGAATTATGTTAAATGAAACATGGAAGAATTTATACAAAGAGTAAAATAAGGTCATGTATAAACCTAAATATGCTTCAATGAAAGGAGATTAATATGAACTCCCTTATAAATATCATTTTGAAAAAATATATATCGATAAAGTGTATTCACTATATGTACAAAAAATAATGTATTAATACAAGATATGATATCAAAAGTAATTTCTCACATAATCATATCAATATATAATTAAAAAGTATAATGTTACACCCATGAATAGATATTTGGTTAAAAATTTCCTTTACGAAAATTTTAAACCCCAATAGTGTCACTTATTAATTCAGAAAATGAATTGATTAGATAAAAAAGGTTCTCTCATAACATATACATAAAATAGACAAAATAAAGATATAAGAGAACATATCTAGACATTATAAAATGTAAAAGAAATGACAAAACAGAAAATGATTTTTTGACTAAAAGAGCAAGGTGAAAGGTTCGTTATATTGAGTTCGACTTTTCTCTATCATTCTACATATTCCTAAAAAATAAACAATATTTAATTTCTACTTGATCTAGAACATGTTTTCATGTTTATTATAACTTTCATATCACTTATTAACTTTCTATAACAATCATATATTTATTCATGTTCATATTGGTTGTTATGTCGAAGCTTGGTTCATGAGTCAAAAATGATCTTGATTGTTGGTAAATTATGCATGTGGTAAAAATACCATCATCTCTAGAAAATTATTCATGACTTAAATATCATATATATCAATCATATATATATTTAAAATTTTCCAAAAAAATTGAAGATAAAAAATTAAATGCACAGTTTATGTAGGTGGTTGGTTGTACGTAAGGATGAAGACAACTTTCATTTTGTTGACATATTAGTGGAGTGAAAAATAAATGATACATTGGTATATTATAATTATTGAATAATATATATATATATATATTACATAATTTTATTAAGTTCATCATTTATATGTTCCATGTATTGCATGATGGAGTCATATCATTTTGAGGGGGCAGTAGTCTACACCTCCTCAAATGAAATTATCATATGTATAAATTATGGAATTCATAAAGGTATTTTGTATATAAAAATTTAATAATTATAGATAAATTATATATATAATATATAACTTATATAAATACAATTTAATCATAATGTCCACCATGATAGGTGTTTGGGGAAAATTGAATAATCATCGTTTCTTGAGGCAGTAGTTTTTCGTACAAATAAACAGTGTGTCTGTATACATTTGATGGAGGAATAAGTAATTTTAGTTATAATAAATATAATTGAAACATCATAGTAAATTTTTGATACTGGTTCCATCAATTAATGAAATAATAATAAGATAATAGGAAGTGGATTAAGAAAATAAATGAAAATAACTTGTGAGAAGACGTTACCTCTAAATCGGGTAACTTCTTTTGATTTGAGACCAAAGGATTTATTTAATTTCAATAACCCGATGTAAAATATTCTATGAGGAAGGCAGTGATTTTATTAGATTATTTGGTCAGAATTTGGATGATCCAAAGGGCTTGTGGGATGAGAGTATGTGGGTAGTGGTGGTGGCCTTTTATAAGAGGGAAAGGGGATCTTTATGAAGGTATAAAAATATTATATTATTATAAAATTATTTTCGGTTTCAAATTTTCCAAAAATAAGTTAATTAAAATATAAGATGATTCTGGGTCAAGAAAATCTAAACCATGACGCTTTAAACATGTTTAGGGAATGAAATTAAAATTATCTTTTAGGCATAACCCTTAGTAAAAAACATTAACACTTACTATGTCTTCTTATATATTCTAATATATGGTAAAAATATTTACTGTAAACATACAAGAGAACCCATAGTTGATAATTAAAAATTTTTTAACATTATATATTTTAGTTGGATAGATCATATATATTTAGGACATTTATATCATTTAATAAACGATTTTATGTTTTCTGTTTTGAATTATGTAAATCTTGGACACTCTTCAAACATGAATTTTTTTTTCAAATTTATGAGAACCTTATTCATTCAATCCAAACTAATTAACTCTGATATAATATATAAATATAATCCATAAAATATTTTTATGGGATAAGAAAATAAAATTACATTTATTTTAATATTTATAATATAATTTATTTAAATCTTTCATTAATTAAGAAATCACTACATCACCATTGTGTTAAAAATAATTTTATTTAATTAATGTCTAAAAATTATAAATAAAATTATGTTTTTTTGAAATATATTTATCTTTCTAATGATTATTTATATTTAAATATATTATTTGTATAACCCCCTAGAAAAATTATTGTATTTTAAGATATATGTTTGGGTTATATTTCTCATTATATTAAATTAATTCTTATAAAATGTCATTACCACACACAAGTGGATCAATGTTGTCCAAAAATAGACCCACATATTCCCATGGTTGTACATATTTCATTTAACAGGATATGGTCATGTGTTATTGTAGTTTCATATTATTATAATATTTTTACCATTATTTACCAGATTTACCATTTACTCATAGTTAATAAAATAATTACTAATGAAACTATTCACAATGTTTAATATTAAAATAAACCTATTTAAGAAATTTTAACATTATGATTCAAAATATGGAATCCATTTTTCGAAATAAAAAACACATAAGTTTCATTAATTAATTTTTAATTAATTCACATTGTCAATACCATGAAGCATGTTTTTACAAAGTAAAAACTAACAAAACATTAACATCTGTTTATATCCAATTAAAATGTGAAATTTCATAAAATGACCATAATTTAATTAAATGATAAAAAATTAATTCAATTATACTTTAAAACCAATTAAACTGACTATCTAACTATATAAATAAATTACATGATAATGTGTTTTTGAATTAAAATGTAGTTTTTTTTCACTATTCATGAAAAATGATCATGATCTAAATAATAAAATTGAAAGAAAATTTTGATATCCTGGATATAAATAATAATTTTATTTTGTAAAATATGACATATAAAAGTTTAAAAAAATTATAAGGGGCTCTCCAATAAAAGAATGTAAAACTACATTTTTAGATAAATAATTTTTTTATTTGAAAAATTGATTTTGTTTATATATAATATCAATCAAACATATAAGATGAATTTATAACATTACAATAAATATATAAAATATATTTCAAATTAAATAAAAATCCAAAATGAGTGATATGATTTTATAAACATAATTATTATCTATTAAATTGGTTTTCATAAAAAAGTATCCACTAAATTCAATTGGTTCTTATTTCAATTGTAAATAATTTTTGTAACCTATTGAATAATTATTTAAACATGTCTAAAATATATTTCGAATTTAATTCGATACTATTTATTCACACCATTCCCAAATTTAGGCATTATCTACAATTTAATATAATAATTTCTTATTGTATTAATTATAAGTAGAAAACAATGTTTTATGCTTCGAAAGATTTCAGAGAAACCTGTTGTTGTGTGTCAAGTATTCTATATAAAAAAGTGTAACATTTAACATAATATTGATATCATACTAATAAATATTAATATATGTGAAAACGTTTTATTCTCTAAATACCGGGTTTGTTACATCATTCCTCCCTTTTGAAAATTGTGTCTTCACAATTTTAAAATTGTGTGTGGAAGCTTTATTAAAAATCCCACAATGGAGGAAGAGTCAATAAAACAATCACTTTAAAATAATGAAATATAATTACAAAGGTGACCAAATATAACACATATTTGGTTTCCATGTAGCAGAACATTTATATAGAAGAAAAACTAAGTGTCATGTTCGGATGAAGAGTGATGGAAAACATGATCCGGAGAAAGATAACAATAACAAAACCATAATATTTTGATGTTTTAAAGGTCTGTGATTCCCCGATTAGAAAACAAAACAGACAATGTTTTTGTTTTAAGATCATTTTAATTATCATGAGGAATTAATATATGATATTGACTATGAACATAATCAAATAAACTTACCATTCTCTTAGATTTTCATCCTAAAATAAATTTTTACCACAAACTCATATTTTCACCAAACGATGAGTATTCAAGAAGACTGGGTCAAACCTGAATCTCTAGAATCATCTTATAGATAATAACATAATACTCAAAAAATTAACTAGCTACTCATTAATTCTTAAAACACTAACAAAAACCAAAATTCTTAGTACAAGATCATATAATCCCCAAAATGATAATCCTTTATAAAAAGAAATACTTCTCTTAATATCAAAATTCCACAGATAATACACCAATGTTTGACAAATACCGTTAAATACACAATTTTCCTTAATATTATTCAAAATAAAATAAACTAATATTGAATCACAACATTTTTACTGATTTTATCACATAGTATTCAACAATAAATAATAATATTTATCTCCAAATAACATTGATTACTCTTAATGACTTATGAAAAAGTAATTAACCAAATCAAAAAATCTCCATGATAATTTAATCATTTCTATAAATAACCCAATTAGACATATATCGACAATAAATACATAGATTATTTCAAATTAAAATTAAACCATTATTCCTCAAATGAAATCCCAAAGTATTGTTTTTTTACATTGCCATATAATATTCCCAAAAGGGAGAACATATTCCAAAATAACATTTATCTCTTAATCAAAAAATCATTTTCATATACTATGGATACCCATTGGATAAAAAATATTTTCCTAATTTCAACTTAATAGTGATCTCAAAAATCATTTAATATAAATGAAGATTTAATCGTAAACAGAGGCTTCACATTTTACAGTTGTAGGTAATAACTCCTAGTGGAAATTTAGTTGTGGGTTCGATTATTGGATCTTTGTACGATGTAATGGGTTGTCACATGGACATCGTGTTTCCCCTTTTCAAAAAACATTATAATTCTAATAAAATAGTATATTGAGAGAAAATCTTCAAAAAAACATACCTTTTTTAACATCAATGGATATTTCATATCGCACATTTTCTTCCCTAAAACTAATAACCCATAATTTCCTCAAAGGTTAATTTCTCCAAAAATACCATTAATCACCTTGAAATAATATATGCCTCAAAATGGGTTTCTATGCCATTGATCTTATATTATAACATAAAATTAAAAAACAATGATCATGTCTCTAAAATGTAGGAAGATGTCTTACTATCGAAAGTTGTCTAAACCCTTCCTATGATACCAACTATAAGTATCTTTCCTTAAAAATTAAATTATCTTGAGTAATGATAGAATTCACATTGAGGATCCTTTCAAGTTCAGTGTTTTAGATAATTAGTCCATAAATATTACATTACATATCAAAAATTACAATGTAGACACTTCAAAACTAACCAATTATTTTTCACAATTATAAATATCATTAAATGAAAAAATTATTATTTTTCAGATAAAAATATTTTTCAATTTTCCACTTCACTTATCCATCATTATACCCTTTGAAAACATTTTAAATACATGGGGTGAGCATAAAAATATCTAAAAGAGACATAAAATAAAGGAAAGAAAATATTAGTATATAAATACATAAAAATAATTACCAATCATATTTTTCAATAATAAATCATAATATCCTTAACAACACTCATGATATCATAAGATTTATGAATAAAACATCGAAATAATAAATCAGAAATGCAACTTTTGTCATTCATAACATACTTACATTGAAGCTTTCATAACTACACAGTGAGTTACTTTTGGAATACTCGTAATAGTATATTCCTTAAATATCATAGAAGTTACATTATCATTTACCTCAATCATTTTACTGAATAAATTAGAGAGATATCTTGGGAAATCTCTCCACCAGTTTATCACAGAACCACCCGTAGAAGTAAAAAATGCCCAAGAACCATAAGTACATAATAACACAAAAAACAAGCATAAATAGATCAAATCCCCAGATTACAATCACAATATATCATTTCATGATATTTACATAATAAATTATCTTTTAGAACCATTTTCAATTCAAAATTATGTTAAATAGTTATATGGTATACATTTTCCTTTTAAAAACATTACAGATTGGTTAAGAAGCCAAATATAAAATAATGATCTCAACGGAGGAAAGGTCATTGTCAATGTGTACATGATAAAAAAGCATTACCTTCTTTTTAGTAAAATCCTACACAGAAAAAAAATTATTTTGAAAACCGTTGAATTATATTAGAAGAGAAATGGTATAATTATACACCATATAATAGAAGGTTATTTATAAACCAAAATATTCCTCAATGAAAATAGATTGCGACAGAGTCCATTACAAATATAATTTTTTAAATAAAATAGATTGATTATTTTTATTATCTATATAGACACATAAATCAAGTATAATTATGATATTGTATATAAATTTTTTTTATCTCATAATCTTAATACGATAAAATCATGAAGTAAAAGTTTATCTTAATGAATGGAAATTTTGATAAGAAGTTCCCTTAAGAAAATCAAGCATCCTAACTGCATCACATAAAATTCATAAAATGTGTCAATGAGAGAGAAAATAGGATCTCATAAATTGGAAATAAAATAGAGACAATAAGAATATAGGAGAAAATATCCCAACATAAGAAATCGTAAATTAAAAAACCAAATATAAAATAAGTGTTTGACTAAAAGAACATGGTGAAAGGTCCCATTACATTGAGTCTGACATGTCTCATTCATTATTTATATTACTGAATAATACAAATAATATAATTTTTACTTACTTAAAAACCATTTTAATGTTTATTAATATTTTTATATCACTTATTACCTTTCTATAACAATCATATATGTATTCATGTTCATATAGGTCATTATGTCGATGTTCGATACGTGAGTAAAAATAAAATGGTTTTGATATAAATTATCATTGTGGTAAAAAGCCCGTTATCTCCCAAATATTATTCATAATTTGAACATCATATATAATATGTATATATGTTTTTATAATTGTCTATAAAATTTCGATATTAGAAATTAAAGTCACTATTCATGGAGATGGTAGGCCCTACGTACGCATGAAAAATACTTTCATTTCATTGTCATCATAATGTAGTGAAAAATAAATGATACATTGGTATATTATAATTTAACGTATAATATATGTTTTATATAAGTTATATAATTTCATTGACACCATCCTTTATACATTACATGTATTGCATGAATGAGTTTTATCACTTTTATGGGGCAGAATCTTGACTTCCTCAAATTAAATTACCATATTTACAAATTTTGAAAGAATAAAGGGATCCAAGAAATATAAAATACAAAATAATAGAGACAATTTAAATATAATATATTTCATATATGAATTCAATTCCATCCCAATGGCCTCCGTGATAAGTGGTAGGGTAAAATTGAACAATCATCGTTTCGTGAGGAAATTATCCTCATACATAGAAAGAGTACGTTCATATCCAATAGATGTAGGTCTGTGTAAGTGTAGATTGAATAATTCCCTTAAAAAAATCCCTGATTTTTATGATACTATTTTTTCATGTAATAAAATTATATGAATATAATATGGAAGGGAGGAAGAAAATAATATAAAATAACATGAGAGAAGATGTCACCTCTAAATCAGATAACTTCTTTTGACTGGAGCCAAAAGGATTTCTTGATCTCCTTTTTCCTAATGTAAGGCATATAATAGGAAAGGAGAGTTGTTTTGAGCATATTTATATAGAATTTGGATGAAACAACTGGCTTGAGATATAAGAGTAAGTGGGTAGAGCTGGTGGCCTTTTATAAGAGGGTGAAGGGGATCTTTAAGAGAGTATTGAAATATTATTTAATTATTAAATTATTTCAAATTTGAAATGTATCAATACTAGTTTATTTCAAATATATGAAGATATTGGGTCGACCATTTCTCAACCAATAGGTTTTAGTTAATTTTATAGCACAAAATTATCCTTATCTTTTATGTTTAACCCTTAGTTAAAAACAATAACACTTACCATGTCTTTTTTCATTTTCATAATATACGCTAATAGTATTTCCAATAAAATGCCAAGAGAACAATACATGTATCATTAATGAAATTTTTTAAATTATATAAGATATTTGGACGAATATTATATTTTTATGAATATTATATCATTGGATAAAATATATTTTGTTTTATGTTTTGAATTATGTAAATATTGGACACTATTCATACCAGACTTTTTTAGAGACTCATAATAGCCTAATATTTCGATCCAAAGGGATTAAATCAAATAAAATATGCCAATACCATCCAGAAAATTCATGAATGAAATGAAAAAAATAATATTAATTTAATTTTATTATTTTTAATGTCATTTATTTGATTCATTCATTAATGAAGTAATCACTACATCATCATTGTGTCATAATTAATATATTTATATATTTTATAAAAATTATAAATAATATACAATGATATAGGAAATATTTTTTTCTTTCTAATGACTAATTATTGTTAAATATATCACTTAAATATATGCATATAATTGTTTTTTTATTAAAATACACATTGTTATGTTATATATCTCTTTACATTAAATTAATTCTTATAAAATGTAATTATCAAACCGATGTGGCTCCATGGGGTCAGGGAATATGCCCAAGGATTTTGATGGTCAGAAATATATCAACCAATAGGATTAGACTTGTTTTATAGTAGTTTTATAGTATTATAATATTATTATTTTAACATTATTTACCAGATTTACCTTTAGTCATGCTAAATAAAATTATTACTGAAGTTACAATTCATAATTTAAACAAAATGGTTCTTATTTTCACAATTTGAAATATAATATTCCAAATAAATAATATCCTTTTCCAAATTCAAAAAATATTAGTTTAAGTAATTAATTTAAAGTTAATTCCCATTGTAAAAACCAGAATACATGTTTTTATGAAGTAAAAACTACCAAAATATTGACATGTGTTTATGTCCAATTAAAATGTTAATTTACATCCTATGAACACCATTGAATTAAATTTGGAAAACATAATCAAATTATACATTAAAAACAATTAAAATTTCAATCTGACTATATAAATAAATTATATTAAAAGGCATTATTGAATAAAAATGATGTATTTTTTATTATTCATTAAAAAATGAACATTATAAAATAATTACCAAAATATAATACAATGTAAATTTTGATATACGACATGAAAATACGATTTTTATTTTTTTTAAATAGAAAATATAAATTTGAAAAAAATTAATTAAAAGGGTTCTCCATCAAAATGTGGTAAAACTGCATCTTTAGAAAAATATTTCATTTATCCAAAAAAAAATGAATTTATTCTTAATTCATATATAGAGAACACATAATTTGAATTTTAAACACTACAATGAATATATAAAATATATTTTTAATTAAATATAAATCTATAAAGGGATATATGTTTTTATAATCCTAATTATATTCATTTAAATATGATTTCAAAAAATGGAACTTTTATATTCAATTGGTTTATATTTACATTAATAATAAATTTTGTAACCAAATTAATCATTATTTTATAACTTGTAAACTATATTTAAAAATATAGCAAATACTATTAATTCTATGAATTCCAATGGGTAGGAATTAACTACCATTTAAAATAATAATCACATTATTGTATTATTTTTCAGTATAATTCAATGTTGTGAGAAACCTAATATTTCCGAGATTCTCGTTGTTGCGCGTCGACTATGATATAAGAATAATAATACCCGTTAATGTAAAATTAATATCTTATTAAATAATATTAATAGATTTGAAAAATTGTTATTATATAAAAACATAGATCATTTCAAATTATGTTTACAAAGGTATCATCCAAAGTGTTGATTACTCTTGAAAATTTTATGGGGCCCCTGAATAGAATATTCCACCCTTACATTGGCTTTTTTGGTGTTGAATTGCAATTGTGGCCTTAGGTTGGAATATTTAAGGACCCCATAGGCATTATTTGTCTATGCGGATGGTCTGGATGATCACAATGGAGTATTATGCATGAAATAATCTATGTGGAAGCCTCTTATGCACCCAATGTGATGTAAAACTACCCATTCCATGTTGGAATGGTTACATGCTACAACCTAAATTTTTTATATAAATAGAAGGCCCCCCATGGGTATGCCTTTGGGTGGAATCAAAATTGCTTGACCATCAGCCATTTTCATTTTCATCCATGGCTAATGTGGTCAAACGTACCATAATACTTGTGATTCTTGTCCTAATGTAACACATCAGATTCCTCGAACCTTCCATCTTGTGGAAAAGTCTTAAATCACGCACACACCCTTAAATATATCTCACAAGTGCATTTTCTTGAATTCATCCATTCCTTAGGACTCCATGGATTTTCCTTACTCTAAGGAACCATGTTCAAGAACCTCTTGTGCATGGAATCCCTATGTTGTTCTCACATCCTTGCCCAACACTCTAAGATTGTGCATAGAGATTTCCTGGTACCTAGAGAGGGTCTTTATGTTGTATTTCATTACCTTATGATTCTTCACATAACTATGCTAATAATTATTTCTTCTTCACATAGCTACGCTATCATAGACCCCTCAATTGACCACTCATCCACCCTGTTGTATTTGGGTATTTCTTATGACATCCCTTCCCCAAGTGCAGGTAGGTACTAGGTTTTTAATTCCTATGGGTGAAGAATGAGTCCTCATCATCCATTATATAGGATGTTAAGCTACCAAGTAAACACAACCTCATGACATGATGTTAAACATTAAATTTCCACATGTTTGGTGAGTGTGAGAGGAACTGAGAGGGGATGGGACCACGAGCCTTTTTATCCACCAATCAGTCCTCCCTCCCTCACTTCCTTTGTTATTTACACTTGTACCCCCCGAGCAGACTCCATGTAATCCCTAAACCACTATCTCAAGATTCATCATGGGATTAAGTCCCATTATCCATATCCTTGGGCCACTGGCCATGAATAGAACTCACATCATCCCTCATGGTTGCAGCATTGCGACACGATCGTTGAGTATGCTGTGATAGATGGTTTGTAACACCAAGTATGACTCCAATGGGTTTAGAGTAAAAAATACCACGAAATTATTTTTTGGATTCTAACCATGTGTAATGAACATGATTTTTTTTGGAAGCTATCCATGTGTAATCCGGATGCCCCTCATCCATCACGATGATAAAATGAATCTACAAAGATATATGGACTTTGATACTAATTATACCAATAGAGTTTATAAAATGCATGTCTGAGGATCTAGCACATCATTCCCCACAATCATCCAATTCCATCTCATTCACATTGGTTCACTCATCCTACAAGATGTTAAATTACACACTTTAAAAAATGTGGGTTTGGATAACACATCGGTGCATTAGAAGCTTATTTGATTTTCAATCCCAATAAATGGTTAAATCTCATCTTCCCTCAATGGGATGTAACCTCCTGATGTGAAAACATCCCATTTTGGGTCACATATTCCTAATCCACCCCAGGAGGTGTTCTGATCCATCCACTTCGACAGCTAACCACAAATTGGCCCTACACTTCACCATACTCCTCAAACTAAGAGTGTCCCACTTGTGAAGGTCCCGAAAACATGCATAAGACCCTGACATGTCTCTGGGTCTATGTACATTTTTACAACCTTATTCTATGCCTTTATCCTGCACTACATGGTATTTGAACCTTACCTTTCTAATACGGTACGTAGGAAGCCTCTATATGGTTCAAGCACACCATCTATGCTCATCTTTGTCTCTCCCCTGTGTCTTTGTGCCCTGGGTAGTTCATGTCCTAGCCTAGATGGTCAATTTCCATTGGGTCCCTATCCATGCTCTGTTTCTCATGAGTCACCACCTCAATTTTCTCATCTCCCCACTAAACTATACGGGATTTGATTCCCAACTACAAAGAAATGTAGGAAGCCTACCCAAGGCTCAATCCCAACCCCTTCTTATTTATACTCCTCTCATTACATTATTCTCATCCACATCACCCAAATCATAATTTTTTCATCTATATCCTCCCCTAGGACACCACATATTAGTGGAATCATGTCGTATATTTCTGAAGATAACCATTCATAAGCCCCATTCACTATTTAATATCTACCCCAGGAAGTGCCCAAAAAACAAACAAATTTTAACCCCAAAGTCACCCTTTAATACTATGTGTGTTTGGAACCTTTTAGTCTTCACTAGGTATATAGTATGCCTAAATGAGGATCAATCCCATATAATAGTTAACAATTGTGTCCCATTTACTGGGGCCCACCATTCTATGATCCTCCAATTATGGTGTTCTGAAAACCATTCACATTATGAAAACTTCTCCATTATAGGAAATTGCATATCAGTTCCTTTATCTCTAGGTGAACTGATTCATCCCTTTGATAATCCTTTTTAGGTATTCCCTCCTATGGATGTAACAAAATAATCCACCCCCATAAGTGGTCTCATATGTCAATTCTATGCTTGACTGATGTCAAACTCATAGAATATCCCATGTTAAACTTGTGAAGCCTAGGAAAATCTTGGTGACATGCCACCAGAATACAATTAAATGCTTTCAATGTTGGACTCCTTAAGAGTTTGTGACCTCAAAGATCTCTATTTTATTGTAAAATTTAGGTGCCTTGATGTTCAAGTATCTAGAAAGTCTATTATTTTCAAAACATGACTACTTCCCTATCTAAAGATTGTTTACCTTATATGAACCTTTGGAATGTACTAACAGAATCATTTTAATTATAAGGCATATAAAAATATATGGAATCATGAGGAATGTCAGGAAAAAAATCTTAACCATTATGGGTGACCCAGACGAGGAGATATATTCTATGGTGGAATCCACAAAAGGAATACATACATCTCATTATCCACTTTTAATTATGGATCAAAAAACTCAGAATAAGTGATAATATATCCCACATTTTTTAAGAGGTAATGAGGGGAAACAATTCCACTATATAGCCACGAATTTACAAGAACATCGGTGGGTTTTCCCCAGTAAAAAATCATAATAAATAGATTTTTTAAACCAGGTGTGAATATTTTCTCCGTCAATCATAATGATTTATAGTGGTCAAGAAATCAACAGATATTTATGTTGTCAGATCAAGCTATCTGGCGGCAGGTTCTACCATGTAGAATGTGGTCCTATCATGGAACACACAAGAATTTGGAGTAGTAATTTTTTTTAATTTGAATCCTTAACATCGTCTGTGTAGATCTATCTATATGTCTTGGGAATAAAAAAATGATAAGGCATTGGGCACTTTTTCCTACTATATATAATTATATTTGAATCATTATAATTTTTAGGACCCAAAAAAGGGAAATGAAATCTCTTACATGTTGAGAAAGCATTGTTTTAAACAATACATAATATTATTATTGAAAGAGGGGGGGGAATAATGAGAACAATACTCATTCTCTATGATCATTTTGATGCTCACAAATACCCATAATTATTTTCTAATGGTTTTATATAATTATATTTTATGAATTTAGTATTCTTTATATTCTTTTTTTTGTATGTAATATTTATGTTCTTTAACAATGAGATTTAATCTCTAAATTATTCGCATTAGAGTGTTCTGTAAACACTGTTCATTCTTTACATATTCAGGAATTGCATAAACGTGTTCTGGAATCACTATTCATACCATACGTAGAGAAACATATCATAAGGATGGAATGTGGTGTATACATTATGAGTTATTGGAAAAGTATGGAAGAATAACCCTACATTAAGAAGGAACCCTACATTTGGGATATTGAAATGTATGGTTCATCAACCTTAATTTTGTAAACAACCATACATTTCATCAAAAGTATGGATCATGTAGCTTACATTTGAAAGCTTTTAAAAGTATCGATCATTTATAATACCTTTTAATGTTGAAAAGAAAATTTTTGTTCCTTAACCCAATGTTTATAGTCCAACTTACATTTCAAGGATACGACATCGACCCGTTGTTTGTAACCAACCTTACATTTGAAATATGCATGCTATACAGTTCAACCATACGTTTGGAATCATATAATTAAAGACATTTTTATTACTCAACGGTCTGCAAGTGTATTATTAGGTATATTTCAAGCCGGATTAAATTATGATTTTTAAATTGCATATTTGACTTCTTGAAGTCGTTTTATCTATGATTCAAAAAATCGATTTAAAAGTATCTTTTTATGCCGAATTTTTAGGGATGTTATAACTACTCTGTTATTTCAAAATTTTGAATATCGGGAGAGAGAAAGAGACTTATTTAGATCAAATTTTTTTGGAGAATTATTTTTATTTTATATATAGATATGATATTTACACATATGAGACACAATATTTTCAGAACAACAATGACTAATATAAAAGAGGTGAAAAATAGAGACTATTGAGAGCACAGTTCTGCTGATTATGAAGAGTGACAATGTTCGGTTTATTAAAGAGAAAGAATCAGGAAAGAAGATTAAATCATTAAACATTTAAGATCTAATGTGATTCTAATGCTGTTGATGTTGTGAATTATATTTCTATATCTACTATAAACATATTGACTTAGAAAGACTCCTCTTGAAAGATCATTATTTTTTAAGTATACAATCCATCTATGGTCAATTGAATTCTGTTGAAATTGTGACGAAAAAAAGGGAAATTATTTTCCATGTGAAAATAAATTTCTTTTTATTATTAAGTGATTGGCTTCTCGTACTATGCTATAAAGGATCTGTGATTTAACCATAAAGCTCTGTTTTGCCTTATATTTTAAAGGTGTCAACTGCCTGTAGTATGTTGTGGAATAGTCTATTGAAAAGAGAAATAGATAGTGAAAATTACCATGCTCATGGACTAGGGTATTGGTGGAGTGGACTAGGGGTCTTATGTTCCCCAAACCACTATACATTATGTGTCTCTGCTATTTAAATTTCTTCTGCATTAATCTATATAATTAATGTCAAAGGACAGGAAATGATTTTACAAATAATTTGTAAAAGACACAATTCACCCCCTCTTGTGTATATTTGGTATATCCATATTCAATAATTGGTATTAGATGTGGTGTTTTCTGATAAAGCCTTAACAAGATGAAAGTGATTAAGGATTTTACACAGAGCAACATGACTGATACAAGAGAAGGGATTTCTATGGTCAGAGCACCATACTACAATAGAAAACATTATGGATGCTGGAAATCAGGAATGATAATATATATGAAAGACGTTTGATGCATGGAATATTCTAAGATTCTGGCTCCATATGAAATACCAGAGAAACCTGAAACATAGAGTGCATCCACTGAAGTAGAATATGATATGAACTCAAAGTCAATGATTGAAATTATATGTGGTCTATGACCTGATGAATTTAACGGAGTATCTCAATGCCCCAAAACATATGATATGGGGAAAACTATTGTTGTTGCTTATGAAGGAACTGACAATTTCTGTAAAATGAGATATGCTACTGCTAAGATTAAATTTGATTCATTCTGAATGTTTGAAGGTGAAATAATTACTCAAATTAATGGATTATTGACAGAATTTTTCAACAATATAACTTCCTTGGGAGAAGTAACCTACCCACTTGATCATGATTTAAAAGTGCTGAGAGTACTACCTACTAAATGGATTGGAAGCATTACTGTAATCAGGAAGTCAACACCTGTCAAAGACTTAATAATGAGAGATTTGATTGGAATACTTATGATGTATGAAGCCGAGATGTAAGATGAAGAATATTAGTATAAGGTTCTAATCAAGAGAGAATACACTACCTTAAAAGTGTGATCTCAAGGGATAAGAAAAAAAGATAAATAAAAAATAAGTAAAGGAAAAATCATAATGTTCAGATTCATCAAATTCTGATATAGAAATGGCTCAACTAGCCAGAAATTTAAGTAAATTCTATAGAAAGATGAATGGATTCAGAAAAACATTCAAAGCAGATGAAAAAGAAGTCAGATGTTTTGAGTGCAAGATGATGGGTCATATCAGACCAGACTGTCCACAGTTAAAATGAGAAAAGAAGAATTTCTTCAAAATGAATGATTATAAGGAAAATGACATGAATGTAATTAATGTTACATGGATTTTGGGTGAATAATCCAGCTTCTCTTTTGAATTAGACATAGATAAGGGAGAAGTAAATTTGAAAGACAAGTGGTGCATTATAGTATAAACAGATGAGGTACTAACATACTACTCTTCTGACCCTGACTCTAGTTCTCAAATAAGATGTTCTAATGGAAAAAATGAAGCCTACTGAATCATGATTGATGAAAAATATGTATCTATTTTTAAGAAGCAAAAGTCATTAAATAAAATTCACATGGATGTTTCATATGAAAGAGATAGATTACAAATGAAATTTTAGGTGTTAACTGAAATGTATAATTCAATTGACATTGACAATACATGTAATGATGCAAAAATAAAAAAACTACAAACTCAAGTAAAAACATATAAAGGTACAGACCTCATTTTTACTAAAGGAGAAAAAACCTTCAATTAAATTCTTGGGAAAACTGTCATTATGAAAAAAAGATTTGGAATTGGCAGTAAAGGTGAAAAACCTAAGCTATACAAAAGTTATTTTGTTCTAAGCACAAAAAGGTTAAATTGTAATTACTATGGAACAATGAAATTTATTTCTTAATTTTTTTTCTTACAACAACCTCAAATAATTTGTATTAAGAATGATTTTGTCTCAAATAACTTTGTTGATTTTGATGAATTTAGAAGAGAAAATAATGTCTACATTCACAGATCATTGCTGGCTGACACAACTGGAGCCAATAGAATATCGGTACCGAAGAAATTTGTTTAAGTGCCTTTCCAAGAAGCATGTCACATATACAAAAAGACTATATGGTATATGGACATTGGATTCTCAAGGCATATGTGTGGAATCTCATCGAATTTCTCAACAATCACTGAAAAATATGGGGGAATTGTCACTTTTGGTGACAATGACAAAGGGAAAATCAATGGCATTAGAATAGTTGGAGATCCAGAAGATGTCACAATTAAAAAAGTACTTTATGTAAAAGGATTAAAACAGAATATTATATGTTTCTCTCAAATTTGTGATGATGGTTATTCTATTTATTTTTCTGAAAATTGTTGTTCTGTTTTAAAAAATATGCTACTTAAATATATATCACCTATAACAGAAAATGTGTATACCCTGGATTTAATACCTTGTGTAAACAAAAAGTAAACTGCTTAACTACTACAAAAAATGAATCCTGGATCTGGAATAGAAGTCTTGGACATTGAAATATATATTCTTTAAATAAATTATCTAAGAAACAACTTGTTTCTGATTTACCTAGTCTCAAGTTTAAAACTGATAGATTTTTTGATGCATGTCAACTTGGAAAATAACACAAATCATCCTTCAAATCTATTATAAAAATTGGTACATCAAAATCTATAAAACATATCCATATGAATGTTTTGGACCTTGAAGTGTACCAATCGTGGATGGTAAATAATATTTATATGTTTTAGTTGATGACTATTCTAAAATTACATTGATTTTATTTTTAAATTTTAAAAATGAAGCTTTTACATTATTTGATAGTTTTTTCAAAGCTATTCCGAATGAAAATGGGTTTAAAATAATTTCATTAAGAAGTGATCATGGTGGAAAATATGAGAATCTAAAATTCAATTCCTTTTTCTCAAATATGGGTATTAAACATGCCTTATCTACACCAAGAACACCTCAACAAAATGGAATTACTGAAAGAAGAAATAATACAATTCAGAAATGGCTAGGACTATGCTATATGAATATAGTCTTCCTACTTATTATTGGTCAAAAGCTGTAAGTAAAGCTTTCTATATAATGAATATAGTTATAATTATACCAATTTTGAAAAATACACCATATGAATGCTGGAATAACACAAAACCTAAAGTAAATTATTTTAATATTTTAGGATGTAAGGATTACACATTAAACACCAAAGACAATCTTGTTATGTTTGATCCATAATCTGATGAATGAATTTTTGTATAATATTATGCAACATCCAAAGAATGTAGAGATTTTAATGCGAATTCAAGGATTGTTGCAGATCCAGTTCATGTAAAATTTGATGAATCAGATCCCTTTGAGAAAAGGAATGATCAAAAAGATGAGCATGATTCTATTGATAAAATTAGACATTAGAACCTAAAAGATGATTTTTAAAATGATATAAATGAAATTCAATCCATTCCAGAAGAACATCACAATAATGAACTGATAAGTCTACTACCTAGATAGTAAAAACCCTAAATAATCACCCTTAAGAAATTTTTATAGGAGACATAGAAACATGATTAAAAATTATAAGGAACATATGAAATATTGTAGAGTTTTCTGCCTTTTAATCCCAATTAGAACCAAAGTCTATAGAAGAATCTTTAGATTATGAATGTTGGTTGATAGCAATGCAAGATGAATTAAACCAGTTAAAGAAAAATGATGTTTGGAAATTAGTTGAAAAACCACAAAATTATCCAGTGATTGCAACCAAATTTGTTTTTAGAAATTAACAAGATGATCTTGGAATAATAACTAGAAATAATGAATGATTAGTTGCTGAATGATATAATCAGGAAGAAGTTATAGATTATGATTTGACCTTTTCACCTGTAGCTAGATTAAAAGCCATAATAATTATCTTAGCAAATACATCTCATATGAAATTTAAATTATTTCATATGGATGTTAAGTCTACATTTTTTAATTTTTATTTAATGGAAGAAGTGTAAGTTGAGAACCCTCAATATTTTAAAAATTCACAAAAACAAGATTCTGTTTTAATACTAAATAAAGATCTTTATGTCCTTAAACAAGTAAATAGATCCTTGTATGAAAGTTTATGAACATTTTTTTGAACAAAATTATTTTACTATTGGAATGGATTATCCAAAAATATATAAGAAAACTGTAAATTCTAATATATTATTGGATCCAATTTATGTTAATGATGTAATTTTTGGATGGACTAATAAATCTATTTATCATGATTTTGGAAATGTAATGCAAAAAAAATTTGAAATGAGTAATATTGGAGAATTAAATTTATTTTTAGGACTTCATATTTATAGAAAAAAATTTGTAAATTTTTTAAATCAAAGAAAATACATTATTGACTTACTAATGAAATTTTGACTGAAAAACATCAAGACATATACAACTACTAGGTTTACTAATATAAAACTTGATTTGGATTAAACAGGAAAATCATTTGACAAAAAGATTAATAGATGTATATTTTGAAGATTATTATATATTACTGCTAGTTGGCCAAATATAATGAATTCAGTATGTCTTTTTTCAAGATTTAAATCAAATCCTAACGAATATCAGTTAAATGCTGCAAAAAAAATTATATATTTAAAAAGAACTATTTTTCAATATCTTCTTTATCCCAAAAAGTATAATTTTAATATAATATCATATTTAGATGTAGAATTTGGGAGATGTATATTATATATTAAAAGAAATAAGGATACATGTCACTTTTTAGGAAAATATATAGTGTTATGGTCTTGTAAATAACAACACTCAGTTGCCCTGTCAACAGTGGGGGCATAATTTGTATCTGCTAGCAGTTGTTGTGCACAAGTGTTGTGGATGATAAACACTCTTATGAAATTTGGACAATGTATTAATAGTATTATTCTTTTATGTGATAATAATAGTGCTACAAATGTTTTAAAAAATCCAATTAATCATTATAGGACCATGCATATTGATATCAGACATCATTTTCTAGGAAACCATGTTCCTAAAAAGGATATATTCTTAGAATTTGTATGTACTGAAATTCAATTAAGTAATATTTTTACCAAACAACTTCCCACTGAATTGTTTGATTTTATTAAGGTGGCTATAGGTTTATTTAATTTTAAATAATGTTTTATTTTATTTGGTTGTTTTTTATTTTAATAGTGTTTAAAATAAATTAGTTTTTTTTCAAACAGAATATGTTTTTTTTCTGTGTGATCAATTTTATTTGTTTTTATAATCTATGTAATGTTTATTAATGACACGAGAATCAAGAATGTTATAAATCATTCAAATTATTAATCATTTCATTTCTACCAAAAACCCTTTCGAACCCATGGCACATTACCAATCTTTGTCTATTAGATCAAGAACCTTTGAAATCGTAATCCACATTTAAACAATCAGAGATTTTTTGACAGAAATTGCCCAGACCAAGAGAACCGATAAGGTTGAGACCTGCACTTCCAAGAGAAAACACTCCAAATAAAGGAAAATTTTTCAAGGAAAGGTCATAGATCAGGAAATGTTATATCAAAGGAACCTGTTACTGAAGCAAGATATTGTATTTAAAAACCTTGAACAAATGATGAATGTCGATTTTTCGGAGATTCTATATGAGGTAGAACTTCATTATTTCTTTAAATATGTTCAGTTTAGTCTTTTGGAAGATGAGGATACTATGTTATCTAAGATTGAAGATAGAGATTTTCTGATATCCCCTACAATGATTGGTCAGATTCTGAACTGCCCTCATGAGGGCGTCATTCATTTTGATTTAAAGAGTATAAGAGATTCAGTACATAAGTCTGAAAATATTATTACATTTCTTTTTGGTTATACAAATATATATAAGATGTTCATAAAGGACTTGGAGCTGGATCAGAAAATTATAGTGATGTTTGTGAAAATAGGAATTTCACTAAGGATATCTGAGATAGAGAAAATATTGTATCCAGACATGAATAAAATATATCTATTGATGAGTGATATAAGAATTAAATTTATTAGGTGTATAGTAAGGCACATTTATTATTGTTGTCAAACTAAATATCGCATGAATTTTTACCTTTTTTGTCATTCCATATCAAAAATATTGTTCTAAAAAGATATGGCGAGGCTAGTGGAAGCCCGATTTGGATGTCATAATAGTAATAATTATAGTGTTGGGACCCTTAGAAATATTGTTAAATTTTGGATAACATTTAAAGAAAAAATTTTCTAGTAGGAGATGAAGAAGAGGAAGAGAGCACTCCGGATTTTTCTGCTAAGTCCAAGGTGGAACAGGCTGAATCATGAGTAAGCACTATTGTGAGAAAATAAGATTTGAAACTGAAGAAACTCAAGATGAATGATGTCATGAAGGGGGATAATATTAAATGGAAAATTAATGCTAATGAGGAACTTGTTTCACATGTTCTGACAACATGATATAAAATCTATTACAGTTTTGTCAGAGAAGCAGCAGTTGAGAGGCCACAAGAAGAGGATAGTGATCAAATAAAGTGACTTTGGAAGTACAACCTATAAATCAAGAAGAAGCTGAAAATGAGACTTTGGAACTGAATGTGGTTGTAACTGAAATTGAACCTCAAATTGTAGTTGATGCTGAAGTTACAACTGAAATGGAAAAAGAGGCAGATCCTGGTGAAGTTGTGGCCAATCCCGAAGAAAATCAAGAAGATATAATTTTAGAAAATCTAGTGAATGAAATGATTGATGATGCTCACGATGAGAATGTTTATGATGTTCATACAGAGGTATTTCATAATCAGTTTTTGGTAGAAGAGTTTGGAAAAGGCCCCGAGGAAAAGTTCGTGGACCAGCCAACTCCGAAGAAAGCAAAAGAAAAATCTGATGCTGACTCTATAACATTATTACTGATGCATTATGTTCATGATGAGAATGGGAATCATGCAAAGGGTGCCTCTGATTCATTGAAAAATGAAGTAGAAGAGTTTTACAAAAAATGTCTAATTTGGAACCTGAAAATGTTTCTCTTATGAGATCTTCAGAGAAAGAAGAGTTGAAATTTGAAAGACTTAATGGAAGTACAGTTTCATGGTAGGAAGTTGAAAATTTTAAGAAAATGACGTTTACAGAAGTATCCAAGATGAAATCTGAAATGGTAATGAAGTAGGATCTATTAGAGTTTAGAGACTATATGGAGACACAATTTTCATCTTTTAGGACTGGTGATGCTAGTGGATCAGGTACATCACCCGATTAATCTGAATCTTTCTGGCTACCACAATAGTAAGGAGAAATATGAATGAAAGTTTGCATAATCTCTAATGCTATAGTGGACCACTATCAGTTTTATTAGAAAATCGGAGATTTTTGGTTGAAAAGTTGACCTCAAGTGAATCATGTATTAGAACTATGATATCTCAGTTCACAATGAAGTTAACTCTGTTCATGGAGAAGGAAGAGTTACTTCATGAGTTTTTTACTATAAATATGATAGAAGAAATTCATATAACTCAGGTGAATAGAGATTTAATTATCAAGATGGGAGATGGAATGATGAGAAGGCTGAGGGAGCAGTTGTCAGAAATCAAGGTCGTTGTTCAGAGGAGATAGACACTATCTCATACCCTTACCACACCTTCATTCCAGTGTTCATAATAATTGTAAACTTTTTATAATGAAATTTTATTTCATTCTATATTTGTCTATTTCTATTTGTTTTACTATCTTTGTTTAGATATGCTAGTAATCCAGATTCAACTATTGACAAATGGTTAATTATAGCATTTACTTAAATTCAGTGCTACATTATATGTTTTCTATTCCATATTCTATAATTATTTTTGATATCACAAAATGGGGAGAAATTTGGATAAACACAAAATTTTATTTTTTAACTATTTCACATTGTACTTTAATTTTTTAATATATTTTCTTTATTAGGGGAGATATATTATGCGTTATCTTATTCCTTTAAGGGGGAGAAATTAAGCTAAATCTAATATTTTATTTATGTTTGAAAAAATAAAAACTATAAGTATTTTTTCTATATGTTAATTGCATTGGTAATTTTATGGTTATGTAATAATCTAAAAGGGGGAGATTGTTTAGCAGTGTTGTTTCAACAATACCTAATATTTTTTTAAAGAGGGAGAGATTGTTGAGAACAATACACTTTCTCTATTATGAATTTGATGCTCACAAATACCCTTAATTGTTTTCTAATGATTTTATTTTAATTATATATATGGAATTTATTATTCTTTGTATTTTTATTTCTAGAAGAAATATTTAAGTTCTTGAACAACGCAATTTAATTGTTATAGTATTCACATTAGCGTGTTCTGGAAACACTGTTCATGCTTTACATATTCGGTAATTTCTTAAGCGTGTTTTGGAATCACTGTTCTTACCATAATTAGAGAATCATAGAATAAAGATGGAATGAGGTGTATAGATTATGAGTTATTGGAAACATTTGGAAGAAGATCCCTACGTTTGGAAGGAACCCTACGTTTGGGATATTGAAAAGTATGGTTAATCAACCTGAATTTTGTAAACAACATTATGTTTCATCAAAATTATAGATCATGTACCTTATGTTTGGAATCATTTAAATGTATAGATCATTTATCATATGATTTAATGTTGAAAAGAAATGTATGGTTCATCAACCCTACATTTTTAGTCAACCATATGTTTGAAGGATGTGACATTAACCCTATGACTGTATTCATTCATACGTTTGAAAATGAATTCTATACAGTTCACCCTTACATTTGGCGTTAGAGAATTAAAGACAATATTATAATGCAATGGTCTGAAAGCGGATTATTAGGGTGATTTGAAGCTGAATTAAAATCTGATTTTCAAAGATAGTATTTGACTTATTGAAATCTGTTTTATCTATGATTCAACATATAAATTTAAAAAGGGGTTTTTATGCCAATTTTTCATAGATGTTTGGACTGATTTTTTGTTTCGAATTTTTGAATATCTCGAGTTAGAAGTAGAATTTTTTGGATCTAAATTTGTAGGAGAAGCTCTTTTTTTTATTATATATATGTCTGTGTCTGTGTGTGTGTGATATTAACACAGAGAAGACACAAAATTTTCTGACCAAAAATGAAAAATATAAAAAAGGAGAAAAAATAGACCATCGAGAGAATATATCTGCTGATTTCAAAGAGAAACCGAGTTCTGTTTATTGAAGAAGAGGAATCATGAAAGAAGATTCACTCATTTAATATCAAATATCTACTGTGAATCTATTGTTCTGTGAATTATATTTCAATATCTACTCCAATCGGATCAACTCAAAGTGACTATTCTTGAAAGATCATTATTTCTAAAGGCAATGATCCATCTACTGTCAATTTCAATTTGTTGAAATTGTGAAGAACAACATGAATGTATTTTCAAAATAAAAATACCATTATATTTATTCATGATTGACCGACTTCTCATACCATGTTGTGAAGGTTCTGTGATTGAACCAAAAGTCTTTGTTTTGCCTTAGATTGTTAAGGTGTCAACTGCCTATACTCAGTTGTGGAATAATATATTGACATGTGGAACAGATAGTGAAAATCATCAAACTCATGGAGTAGAGTGTTGGTGTAGTGGACTACAGGCCTTCTGTGCCCCGAAGCACTATACATCATGTGTCTCTACTATTTAAATTTCAGTTGCAATAATCAATCTGATTTAAGTCAAAGGGCAGAACATGAATTGGAACAAAATTTGTAAAAGACACAATTCAAACCCCTCTAATGTAAATTTGGTATATCCTGATCCAACACTAACAAATTCAGGGGAAAGTTAAATCCTTCATTGCTCCACCTCCACCATGACAACATCCATAACCGCAAATATCGGGCGAACACACCCCATATCATTCTCAAAAAAAATCTATAGCAGATTGATTTTAACACATAATAGATGGTATTAATATATGAGGTCCATCCAACTAGGTATGCAGAACTATAGGATTTCGAGGAATTTCGGTATCATCATCACCTCTTCCCCTAGGGACACACAGGGATCCACTGATCCCCACTCTAACATCCATCCATTTCATAATCCTATCCCTAAAATGATCCTATGACTTGTTCCCCTATATTGATGAGGTGAGGAACATTTGAGTCATCCCAGTTATGACCAATGCCTGAGAGCTAACAAGGATATCTCTCACCAATCCTAATCAACTTCATCATTTAGTTCAATTGTCCATGGAATAGGTAGTTTACACCCCACCACCATATCTCCCTGTTTCGTTGAACCTATGCCAACATCGAGAATCAGCTCAGGAATATGCCTTCTAGGGGGGAACATCTTCTATATCTTCAGTAGAAAATGTCACAAAAATGAATTATATCTAATCCCGGATAAAATTGACTAGAAATTCACCCTCATCTAATTGGTATAGAGACCCCATATAAATCATGGGTAGGATGGGTTTACTCATCCAGTAATTGTAGAGAACAAAAACCATCATGGGATAAAAGGTGAATATGTGATTTAGAATAAATGCCTTATCTATACAATCTCTAGTCATAGTGGATGTTCTCTCCACTCTCGTACCATCCCTTGAGGTCATACCCATTCATCTATCATCCATCCAAGAAGGGGCCCTCCCTGTCTTGTTGACGTCCAGAACCGAGGTCCGCTCCATGTTCATTGTCCTAGGTATGGGGATATTCTGCATATTTTAGGTCAAGGATAATGTCCTCAACAGCCCATAAACTATCATAATAGGGGCCCTCCTATTTTTTTCACCTGCTTCAGTGGAGATCCAACAAGTTTTAGCATTGATCAAAGTATAATCACTCCCACTTCCTCAACAATAAACACAATGGTCATCACCATATTCTATTTGACATTTTCCTGGGTGATCCTCAGAACCCATCACACCCAAGAGGATCTCCTCCCCCCTCACATGTAACATGGTGGTCGAAAACATTCCTTCATCAGCACTCATAGTGGAGGTTTTCCCCACTCTCATAGAAGTCTCTGCAGAGTTCCACACTACTCTGATAAAAATGGGTACAAACTTCCTCGTCTAATCCCATCCTTTTCAAGTAGTGGCCCTTCACAACCTTGTATCACCAACATGGAAGTCCCCCCCGTGTCTGAGATTTAGTATTTCCATAAGAACCATCCTAATGAAAAATGGGGAGTCAATTTCTCTAAAGGGGAAATCAGAGAAGTTCCAGATCGTAGTTAATATTATCTATATCTTTTATTTAGAGAGGAGTGTAATTCTATGATGGATCCATCACCTTAATCCTCTGAATTATAGTCTAGGTTAGCAACATAGTGTGTGAGCTTTGTCCTTCTAGAAATTTAGATGTATCATATCCCGAAATCCCTTCTCATATACATGTTGGTGGAGATAGATTTGGTTCTCTTTCAGGGTCTGGTCATGCAATTCTCTTTGTCGTCACAAGGATCATTCTCTACCTGATCCCGAGATCTTGATCAGTGGTTTTAGGGAGTGATGAATGATAAGCATATTCCAAATATACAACAAGTCATCAATACAATCAAAAATGATGTTGTGGTCATCATCCCATATTATAGAGACATGGTGATGCATTCAGTAACATATCTATTGGATGTCCCAATATGTAGTGGTCTGTCAGCTCACGTAAGGAGCTCTCCACTTAAAATATTACTTACACAAAGATTCACATCATTTTCATTAACAGTTCTTTTAGCCTCGCCATCATTGTGAATATTTCAACCAAGGTCTAGATCCTGATTCTGAGTGCAGATGTTTTTTGTAAATTCCAACAAAGGATAATTTTTCCATTATGTTCTAGACCACCACAACTCCAAACATTGATGATCCCTAATTTCTCTCACATGATTGATTTATTTGTTTCTACCAAAGCATCTGGGAAACACATGACCATATTCAGATCCATCAGTTGGTGTACTAGAATAATGAGGATAATTATGACGATACTGGTAAGTACTGCTCAATGGTAGATATAATTGTGATTCTCATGGATTATCACAACATATAAACCAATTATCATCAGTAACTCCAACAGTGATGTTTCCATAAATTAATAATTCTCCATAGAATCATCAAATAGGATTCTCCTAACATGGAGATATGGGGATGGGTGATGTTTTCAATTCTCCACATCATCCCTATCTTGCATTGGACTAACATACCAAGTGATATAAAGGATCTTACTTCTTGTCTAGTCAATGTAACCATGGTTGATCTCACAGAGAAGGAATTATATATAGGTATCGTTGAATAGATTTGACCCTTAAGGACAAAAAAATAATTGTTGGAACCCCCAGGTTTCTTCACTAATGTGAAAAAAACACTTGTATGGTCTTTTGGATTCCACTGAGTCATTGCCTCTCGGTTGAGACCCCAATAATGGAAAAAGATATAGGTGAATTGTCAATCCTTCTGATCAATCTGGTTTGGGGAAGAAAATAGAGAATGGTCTAGAGAAGGCTGCATTAATCAAACATATAATGGAAAAAAAATTGATCATTGATGAGATCCTTTTCGAGATCCTTCTAGAAATCTTCCTAGATTTTTTTGATCCATACTATAATCCCTTTCATTCTCCACTGGCACTACAGGGGTAGACATAGAATATTCTATGTGAGTTTCCTCCTATTTATCTCGTTAAACATGCATATAAGGATAGGGTAGAGGAAATATTCTATGAAAACATGCCATGATATAGATCTACAAGTCCACCTGAGATGCATGAGAATCAAATTTGAGATCTATATTTACAAGTCATTCCTCCAACATACCCTCAAGTTACTCATTAAGTCATTCATGAAACCTCCCCATTGATTATCCACCCAGCAGCTCCTCAGGATACTCCATCAATCACCCAATGATCCGCTGACACATATTATCAGGCTGAGGAGACGAAAAATGCATTGGTGATCAAGAATCATTTCTACGATGATGTAATGTATGGTCACATTACTCTCCGTGAGGACCTTTAAACAAAGCTGGTGGCATTCCCACTTGATGAAATGTTGTATCGATATTGGGTGTATGATTTTATAGCTCCCTCGAGATTGATGAATCCTACATTCTCCCGCTTCAATGGGTCAGATGACCTACTACAACATTTGAACCAATTTATTTCAAGGTGTGGATCCATGCTAGGTAGACCAGCATAGTAGGAAGCCGATATGTTCTGGTGTTTTATACAAACACTGGTATGGAATTCATTCCTCTTCTATAGCCAACTAACCATTTGTTCTATAGATGGTTGGAAAGATCTCTAGTGAAAATTTCATTACTTCTTCAGATCCACCATATGAATGATTAGTATTTATGACCTCTTTATATGTAATCATCATCCAAATGAGTGCTCTGCCGACATCATTGTTTAGAAGAGGGGCCTCAATTATTTTCTCTAGATGCCAATAAATCACGAGCAACAACAGAATATGTGCATGGGTAATTTAAATACATAGATGGTCCCTTCTCTAAGCACCCAAAACATGACATATGGATTCTGGGTTTTTTCCGACTATTCCTAGTTCCTATTCGAAGCCATGTAGTAGGAGAAACATGAATGACTGTAGCCTCCTATAGATCCTACCAGAAGAAGCATTGAGGCTATGATAGTTAATCTTGCATAGCTAGAGGCCCCCATGCAACAAGAATTATTACTCGAAGAGTCATGTGAATAAGCTTGTTGTGGTTCATAACCTCATGCCCTATGCCTAGGAATAGCATCACCCACCATTGAATCGGTAAAAACATGATCATAATGAACCACCACATCTTAGGTGATATAATCAGGTTCCACCTCCTCACTAGGATCTAGTCGCACATTAGGGTTAGGATCCCAGGGTCCCTATCATAGATTTGAGAAACTGGACCTACTTTTTGGTGAGGCTTAGGTCCCCTATTATATTCAGAGTGCCTTCGATTGGGAATCCTACAGTCTAAAGAGTTGTAGAGACCCTTGGGGGTTCAATTAACTTATTAACCCGACTATTAACCCTATCTCAATATCCTTTGACATACATTCAATAAGTGATATGTTCTCATGGACTATTTCTAATTCCACTTTGACAAGAACATAGTCTGGTTGGGTCCTTCTACAGGGTTGGTTTCATCTGTTTCTACAAAGCCTGTTATGTATAGTGATGTTTAATGGAAGTAGGTCTCAATCCATGGGTCTCAGATATATGATGATTATTTAGAACCTAAAGGAGTTTCTCATTCCCATGGAATAATAAATAACTATTTGAATTAGCTCAACCCTCCTGATGCCACCACACCTCCCGTTACTATTTTTTTTTGCATCCACATATCTATATTCAACCTCTTATAAGAGAAGGTATCGACTGCGTAAAGGAAAACATATGCCACATTCGATGTCAAAGTTGTCTCTTGAATTAAATGAATTAATGTCCATAGAGATGGTGATAAACTAGGTAATTATCCATGCAGTTGATAATTTATAATCTGATGACCAGAAGTATGCTCGTATAAATAACATTGTGTCGGTGGACCCATTTCTAGTCTCGTATATTGAAGAACATCATACATGTCCACACAATGTTCTCAATAGACATCATCATCGACAGGGCTGTGGTAAGGCCAATAAAAAAAATTCTCCATCGCCCACCTCAAGATAGGCCATTAATGACACTATGAATATGTAATAGGTTTAGCATAGATCTCATCATGTGCAGGCTTCTCATTTCGCCTTGACAGATTCATGACCATTGTCCTTTGAGTTACATGATCAAGATGTTTCATCACAAGCATACCATAATAAGATGTATTCAGGATTGTGTATATATTAATCATCTGATAGTTATCTGATATTATTTTTGGATTAGTTATTATTATACGAGATATCCCTAACAACAACCATAATCTGTCTGTTCAACCAGCAGTGAAAACCATACCCCCTGCCGTAGAGCAACCTCCAATCAGAAAATTATGCATCTATCATGGAAGTATGGTGTGATTGAACATCATTCTATCATTCCTGAAAATATCTTGTTCATAGACACTCTCTTACAATAAAAAATTATATGCTTAACTATTTTAGAGGCATTATGAATATCCATCTAGTTTTAAAAAGAGGAAACTTCTAGATATTACTTCCAAGATGACAAATTTGAGTGTGAAAAATGGAAATTCTGCATCTCATTCACATGTGAATATGAATTACCTCCTTTATAATGTCACATTCACCCACTGTACACAATAGGGTAGCTCAATGGAATTGAATTTTATCACTTTCATGTCTAAAAATGTTCTGGGAATAATCTCATCCTTACCTCGATGCTCCGCAAACATTGAAAATGTGAGGAAGATCTAAGTCCCTCTTACCTAAAAATTAAAGGTTATTACAGGAATGAGAAGAGGTTTTGTGGAAATATTGACTAGATGTCTGAGTTTGGTTGCCTGATTTCTATAACATAATTCTTGGTCGCCTTCTAGGACACTGCCAACAGTTTTCTGATGGCTAGAAATTTTCTTTATCTGCAAGTAGCAGTTCCCTCCTAATATCATCAATGTTTCAGGTACTCCCTAAACTGTCAAGTGTGTGTACTAAAGGGAGATTGATCCTCATTTTTTACTTTTTAATCCAATTATTTGGATGCTGAATATTACATGAGAATGTAAAAGTGGGTTCGGACCAATTATTTTGAGCATGCTACTCCTTGAACCAACCCATGGATAGATTTTGAGGATGTAGTCATCCTCCTAAGTCACATGTTGAAACCCACAACTCCAGTCTTGGGAAATTAATTTTTTGACCCAATAATTATTGAAAAATACATTCTCAGGTACATGGAATGCCATAAGATCACATTGAACTACTACATGAACCCATATTGGGGGTTACAAGAACCACATACCACTGTATGATTTTAGGATGTCTGCTCCATGGAAACTAAATTACATCACAAATTCTTGTTCGTACATGTTTGGTTAAACCGACACAATACAATGTGACATTAGTTATTTTATAGAATTAATTGTAGGCCCCTTGGTCAATGAATTTATTGGATTTGGCCATCAAAAATTACGGCCACATTAGCAGTGGAACAAGATTTTCCGAAACAATATTTGACAAATGCATAGGTCGGCACCAGCATCCCTTCTGGTCTAGCCAAATCTAAATAACTTTCTCCTCAAAATTATCATATCACATTAAATAGTTAATATTATTTGTAATATCCTCCTCTCATAATTTATTATGGAGTCTCTATAACATTTGATGAGTGGATACTGGTGAATCTATATATTGAGTTTTGCACGATAACAACATTTATCAGTGCAGTTATTCCTTTGGAAGAACAAAAATAGTATGTAGGTTTATTAATGAAGAATAAAGATTTATTTTCCTAGAGATATGATATGATTATTGGACTATACCATTAGATAATTTTCCACCATCCTGTTCAACCCAAAATTCATCGCGAGGTCAATTAGCCTCCTAGAAAGGTGTACTCCACTTATGGTTCCATGGTTGAGGATGAAGATGATACCCACCTCAATGAAAACATTGTTAAGGAAGTCTAGTACCAATTATGTTTAGTCAATATCTTCCCCATTGGCAATAAGAATAGATATATCAGATCTTTTATCGACTAACATGTTCTCATATTCCATTTTCGAAAGGATAATTTGCCCATTCTTGTGAAAAAACTGTTGATCGATGGCACTACTCGGTTATAGGATCTCTCTTTCATGGAAATGTATTCCTTATATAATAATATCTGAATATCCCCCAAATATGAGGATTCCACTACCTTCTGAGAACTACCAGGTAAGTTTTATTACCAAGTGTTGCCTTTTGGTTGAAATAATGTAGGATCCACCTATCATCATTCCATGAATCACATATTCAATGTGATCCTTGTTTCATAAGTGTAATGCTATGTGGATGATATGGTAGTAAAATCCAACTAGAATTATGACCATCAATGATATATTCTAAAAGTGTTTGGATTCCACTACTCCAGATATATAAAGATTAACATCTTGATATTCACATTTGGGGTTACCTATAGAAAGCTCATAATCATTGTAGTTTGATATAGAGTCATCGAGTCTCATCCAGAGAAGATCAAGGCCATCATCCCGATGCCTCCACTGATAAAAATTAATTAGATCCAAGTATTACAAGTCCAGCTATTTTATATATGTTGCTTTATCACTAATATGGATAGCCGGAGTAAGAACTTTTCCTGACACATGAATAAATGTGCAAATTATTTGTGGGATGAAGAGTTCTAGACCAATTTTTAGGATACCAATCAGTACCTATTGTTGCCTCCCATTTTGTTGCCACCCATCTCCATCATTCCATTAGTCCTTTATGTAACTACCTTGGAATGATCCCATATATCCATTATCTTCCAAAAGAATAATAATGTGACATCAATCATTTTATACTATCTCAGCCACATGCAACTTGGTATAGAAACCAAATATTCTTCTATTGAGAAGTGCTACCTCACAGTGGTTTTTGCAATATAGATGTAGCGACATTACTTCCATCACAATGAGATACAGCTAGTGTCACATGTGGATATACTAATGTACCTATTTATCCACCCTATGTTTACATTCAATCTATCATGGCGGGTAGTGATTCATAATCTGTTAGAAAACATGTTTTCATTGCATAAATTCATTAAGGGTCATGTGCCAGTAGATATTCGGCCTACCCATCAAGCCCCCACAGACTAGTTTCTAAATCATGAAATATTGGACAAGGCCATCCACTTAGTGGATCTGGATATTCCATGTTGTAATATTCACTTATATTGCATTTCTGGGATCCCCACCTATAGATGGTTCAATGATCCTAGACTCAATAGAGGATGCCTATATATCATCTTCATCATGCCTAAATTGGCTATAATTATCTATTTGTTATTTTTATATAAAGGTTTCACCAATAAAGAAAAAATTTATTTTTCTCTTATCACTGGGCTTGAGCTGGACTTTCAGATTAATTTTTCATAACTACATGTGAAGGGGGATTCCAAGATAGTCAATAATCAACTCCACAGTGACTACATCATCTAGAAGCTGTATCTAGATCCCATTTTGGAGCATGCTCGCATGATGGTGACCTTATTCCCATAATGTATTGAAGTCATTAATGTTAATTTTCCACTGTATTATCGATCTGAATTCATGTCCATCCTTGCTGCATCCCCCATAGAACCTTACCAGGAAGATTTGATCATCCATATGGAACATTGATTGGTCGTCGCTCATGTCAACCTATATAATGATGATAACCATTAGGAAATCCATATTACCACTAATTATACTACATCGAGACCACCATTTCACCCATTAAATGTCTAAGGAATAAAATAAAAGACAACTCCCCTTACTGAGTACCTCCAACAACATAATCTCTTGTGGAGAGAGCTGAACGTGAGAGAATTTGTTAGCATGCAGTGTGGATCTTCTTCAAGATAAGTCCCATGCTTTAACAGATTCTATTCAAATTTGGGTCCAATGGGGTTAATATCAATTTAATTCAAGGAAATGATATCTCATAGATTATATATTAATTCCATATTAGTTTCTATGGATCTCATTATTTAGGGTCAAAACTCTACCACTAGATCTGACGGTTAGGCTACTTCTAGACCACCACTGTCCATAATTATTTTATATTAGTCAATGGGGTCACATGGGTTAGATACATCATAGTTTTTGTGAATTCTACACCATATACTCCTCATAAAACCATATACTATTGGCCCTTTTCTCCCAAGGTACTTGATTTTGTGGAACCATATCCACCAGCAAAAGCTTTTCAATGATGGTTCATTCTGACCACCATAGAATTTTTCTCCTAGTGAGAAGAACATACTCCAATAAAGGAAGTAATGTCATGTTATATCAATTATTTCATGATCTCCAACATCATAAACTGAATTAGAGTCTCTCACACCATCCTCACAGATATCAACACCAACTTTTATATAGCTGAGCTAAATAAATTGTACACCAGGTAAAACATCAGGTCTAACCGCACTTCTCATTAAAATGTGCAAGAAAATGGATAGATTGATAAATAAAAAAAATAAAAAAATGGAAAGTATTGATATTATGAATAATATATTTTTGTCTAAAAAATCCCCAATGGTCTTTGTGATAATCGGACGTCGACTCTGAATTTTACCCAGATAAGCCCATATTACCTAGTGTGTGCAGCAGAGGCTGTATTACCCATCAATATTCAGTTTCCATCACATATTATTGTATTATATTATTATAATACATCATATAGATTATCATATGTTCATCCAGATGAATTTTAATCCCTCAAATAGAATAGGTTTCAGGCCTTGCATAATCTGAAGAGGAACCAGAACAAGATAACCTGAAAATTTAATTAAATAGGTTGTCTATTATCCTTCTTTAAAGGTGACATAGTTATTACACTATTAACATCAATGATACCCTATAGTAATATACCAAATTTTGAGCCAAAACTGTAGGTACCCTATATAATTTACCTGGTTAGTACCAATGGTGCATATTCGTTTGTCGCCATGGGTAGAGATCATATTACTTCTCCCAACAATGCCAAGTTCCTCATGAAATAATTTTCATGAGGCAATCCTTATCATACTCATCCTAAATGATGATAAAATTAATGATATCAGACATGCTTCATGACCAAAAACTACATGGTATTCATCGTCCTTCAGGAAAATAAACTTCATAGTTTCTTCATAAGGTCTGAGCTCTACAACATTAAACAAAGATATAATCCATCATGCATAATGTTGAACATAATGCAATATTTATAATTATATTTTCCTACATTATGAAAAACATTACTTGTATCCATAACAAAAAAATAAACTACATGAAATCTCAAGAACAACAGATGGATTTATTCCTTTCTTTATGGTATATATAGGAATGTCCGAACATTATTTCCTATGGGTCCAGCCCCATTTTTTCCCATCATCAGTCTTACGAAATGACATTCTTCTTAGGAGCCTGTGGTGTGATATTGATAGGGTCCTATTTCACATTGGGTTTGTAACTACCATATCATGTATCCCGTTTTGGTATCATCCCCTTTACTAATTATCCCTTAACGATTGACATTAAAATGCACAACATCTCATGAACTAGGTGTTATTTGATTCTATCCCATAGAGGTTATGTAGGAACACCTAAACATTTTGTAATTGGTTCGTGACACAAGTTCTTAAACATTTAAATCCCCATTATTACCTTATATGGTCTACATTCTATAACTTAAAACTATTATATCTCATTTTCCACATGATGGTAAATTATATCATCATTCCCAAAAGGCATGAAATGACATAAAATTTATAGTACTTTCATCATGAATATAAAAGTACATTGTCCCTTTTATCTTCCATGACATTAAACATCCAACTATTCCATACCACATGATGTTAAACTGCATGAAATATCATGAAATTCATGTGTAATGATTTTTCCCTTATAGGATATGTAGGAAACCCCATACATTTAGTATTTAGGTTTAGAACTAGGTTCATCAATTCCTCTTGTATCCCCTATCCCTATGTTCTCTCATAGGACTGTGAATGGTGTGGTGTGGATTTATTCATTCATCATTCACACCAGTTTACGTTTCTACACCATACACATCAACCATTAGGATACCACCCCCATTCATCCTTACCGCTTGATGTTAAAGTGAATTACTTCTCATGAACTATATATGGATTGATTTTCTACCTTATGGAATATGTAGGAACACTGAGACAATTTCTATTTACTTCAATCCCTTGCTTCACCAAACCATTATTCCACCTTCCCCCACTCATCTTTTCGAGTCATTTTTAATTAATTGGTTCCATCTAACGTGGTTATGACTCAACAACATATTCATATATGTTGTGGTGTTGGGAATAGATGGTTGAATTTTCCATGGACATTGTTTCATTCCATTTCCATGATTAATGTTTCACATTATTTTGGTCTTCATAATCTTTAACATCTAAAGAGACTCCCAATCAGTATGGATACATGATCGCAAGGATCAACTACTATCCTTGGATAATGTACTGGAAGGTCTCAAATGACATTTTTAGTCATGTTTTACATTATGAATATGGTCAAAGGCCAACCATCTGGTGTTTTATCCCATAGTAGGCCACATGATATGGATATTTTTTCTCAATGATGGTCAGAAGTTATCCCCCATCATAATTCCACCCGCACTGTGTCCCAAATATTGTATGATGAGATTTGCATCCCTCTTAAAATCCTCATTTCCAAAAGGAGTTTGGGCACTCTCGATTTTACGCCTCATTTCACCTTTTCATGTTGAGTGGGAAGATTGGTTTAGTGGGATCAATCATGATATTTCACATCTATTACCTCTATCATGTGCTTCTATGCACTATAAGATCTTCTATGCACCTTATTTCTCACATAGATAATGGATCACATGAATGAATTTTACCACCATTGTGTATAAATGATATTACCTTAAACATGGATTTCACATCACAAGGTCCAGGCATCATGCCCAAAAACCATAACAGTATTCCCTTAGGAATGTGTGGTGTGGTGTGGAATTCTTTTTGGTCTTCATTCAAATCAATTTGCATTATGATTCCTTGCTACACTTGTATACATTAAAGGCCTCAACTTTGGTCTAATATCTATGACTATTAACTAAGATCCCCATAGAACATATCGAATGATGTTAAAATACATCCTTCGCATCAAATATATATGATGAAAATGTAAAAATCACTATGATGTCTTCATCCAAGAAATTTTTTCCCTTTTGGTATTAGCTATTTTTAATTGATTCTTGAAGAAATGTGTAAGACTTGATTCTCACCCAAAAGGAATACATAGTGACTCCCGAACATTTTTTCTATTGGTCCAGCCATAGAATCGTGAACCTTTTCAAACTTTTAGGGGCTTAGATTTGTCAAAAAATTATGTGGTGTGTTATTGGTCCTACTTGGTCCTCATTTCACATCTAGATTTTAATAAACCATTCCATGAACCTTCTATAAGTTCCCTCACGATATTTTTTATTACCAAAATATGATAAACTGCTTGGGTATGTCACACAGATATGAAATTCATCAAGGTACCTTATGGTATGATCTCTACAGCCCAACACTATGATATTTATTTTCCAAGGTCAAACGAAAGAAATAGTTTATAAACCTCTATTTTCTCGCATTAGAGAATATTTCCTCTTTTGGTGTTGGATATTTTCCAATTCGTCTTAATGAACTTTGTGTGGATGGATTATCATCCCTATGAGATATGTAGGAAGGACTATCCCTTTCATCTATGGAATAGCTACAAATCCTTTTCAACTTTTCGATCTCCTGATTTGGGTACATTCATAAGTGCATGGTGTGGTTGAGACCTTATTGGTCCTCTTTCCCATTGGCCTTGAAAGAGAATCCAAATGTACATATTTGGGACATATCCTTTTGTCATCATTTTCACATGATTTTATAGTGCATGGGTACATTTACCCATCATGTGTCCCATTTATTTCATTCTCTATAATCCATAACATATGAAAGTACCCCCATATGGAATGGTTTCTTGGATTAATTTCTTTCCTACCGTTCTAGGCCATCTTCTTGAAGGATCCTGAACTAAATTGTGAGATAGGATATGCATTTTGAATACAATCAATGATCAACCCCCAAATTTTTGTTCCCCTCCCAGACTATGTGATATGGATACAATGTCTTGAAAATTTTGAACAGTTATCCTACGTTGTTATTCCACCCCCTTTGGGTCCCAAATATCATATGATGTGACTCATATTTTCAAACCATTTTTTCTAATTGGTTTCTATCACCCTCGGTGTTTTCCATCCATGCATCCACACACATCTTGTAAGGATTTCTAGTCTTGTTGGGATTTTCCTACATAATATTTCTTTTTCACTGTTGAATGCTCTCATGTGATTGGAAAATCCAAACAACACACCTTGTTTTCATACAATGAGCATGCCTCATGTAGAATCGGGAGTTTTGGTATGGTCATACCCACATGAATGTTCCCGAACCTCATGGTGTGAGATCTTTGACAATAAACATAGATCTCTCTCATATAACATGACTTTGAAATGTTTTTTCCTTACTATACGATGTTTAATTGAATGTTTTGGTCTTTTCATACAACCATTAACTATGACACAATAGTCTTGGCCACACACAAAAGCCAACATATCATTGTAGTGTTCCTCACATAAGACCACATCACCTTTGGTACTTGTTATTTTTTGTGTCAATTTTCATGGCCTACATATGGGTTGATTTCTATTATGTCACCCATGATTTATATACTGGGTTGGCCTCTCTGAAAAAACACACTATAAACAAAAGAAAAAAACAAGATATGTCAAACTCCACTTTTATATATCATGGATTAAACCAACATGGATGATCCCTCCAATGAATATGTATTGATTTATACTATCCCATGTATGATACATTGAAATATCAATGCATGTTATCTCTAGGTCGAACTGAAGAATGGTAAACTCCCTATTTTGGTCTTTTGGGACTTAGCCCCCTTTTTGAGGTTTCAGAGTGTGGCATGGAACACTTTTTCCTCCTCACCACACATTTATCCTTTGGGGTTCAATGTCCTCAACATATGTCATTAAACCAAACAATACCCTAAATATGTTTGAGATGGCACCTGATAATTATGGAATTCATCATCTTTCTCACATAATAGGATTTCCCATTCTAGTATTGGACCCTCACCACTATATTCTTCATGATCTATGTATATCATGATTCCTAAACATACAATATATGTAGTGAAGACCCACCATTTCACCTATGGACAAGCAATAGATGCATTAACATTTCATGTAATGTATCCTTAATAATGGTCCAAATTCTATGACCTTAAACAATGAGTTCTACATGAACACGTGCTTTGAAAATTAATGGTGGGTCCCCATGACCTTCATTCTCGTTAGGTTGTTTCCCACACCATATAACATATGTTCCTATATTGTTCTCTCCTTAGTGTTTGTATGGTGCTCAAGCCTCCTTAGGCTCACTCATGTTGGTTTTATCTCTTATATTCCGTGAGAACATTCTAGGATTATACATTATACTCCATGTAAAATGACTCTAAATATTTGTATAGTTTCCTGGTAGTATGACTATTGAACTACATGAAACATCCTAGTTATATGACATTATCCTAAACCATGCATCTTCATCCATATTGTATGTTACTAAATTACGTGTGTATTTCCCACATTGGTGTGTAGTAAAACAATAAGTGACCCCATGTCCTCACAAGATAGGTCATGTCCGGAAGTGGTTTTGATTATGATTCAGACCGATATTCTTATAGTAATGTGATTTTTTCAAGGCAGTGTAATTTCAAGAGTGTTGAAATCTTTTAGAGAATTCCATCACTCCATCGCGAAGCTTTTCAGGCCTTTTATTTTGGTCCTCATCATACTAAATATTTGAATTGACACCCAAATGGTCTGGTCCCATGCTGATTGGCTTACCTACCACCCTGGGTCCATCATCCCATAGGATCCTGAATGAAATTTAGAGTGAGGACCTGTGATTTTGAATTCCATCATGGGTTGACCCTCATTTTTGTGTTCCCATATTATCCTAACACTATATGGATTTTTTGTTTCAAATTTTGTCATCATTTATCTATAATCATCTATCCTCAATAATTTTATTCTAAATTTTTGGTTTCATGATTCAAACATCTCATTACCCTTTGTTTGGATTGATTCCAATGCCTCGGGCAATATCCCACTCGTGCACTAGCACACATTGAGAATAGCTAGTTGGATACATTAAGAAACCTATTCTTCACACAGTTCTCCATCTCTCAGTCCAAATACCAAGGTTGTTCATTAAAAAAGTATATTGTGAATGTTTGATTGTTATCCTTCACACTCAAACAATAGTGGATAATTTTTGTGATCATCCATTATTTATCACACTGGGTATGAACCACATGAGCATATGGATTGACCAGTGGTGTTTTCAAAGTTATGATTGATAAGTGAAAATAAAAACAATACTGAAATAAAAATTTTAATGCTGTTTATTATAAGAATGCAATAAGGGAATAATGTTCCATGATTTTGGCCTAAATAATGCCCCAAAAAATGAACCCCTTCGATGGAATACATCATGGCCACCACATTCTGGGATGTAGCTTCTAAGGCCTCTTGTCCATTCTTGAGTTCCATCTCCTCATTGATAACCAAATAGGGAATATCATTAGCCATGATCTATATTCCTTCACACTCAAGTCATAGATCACCCATTTTACAGCACGCCTACACTAGCAAATCTAGGGCTTCCGCCAGATGGGTCCTCAATTGTTCAACGATAATAAACTATTTAATGAAAAATATGGAAATCACATCTTAAATCTCATCAAGGAACTGAATCTATTTATCAGACACAAGAAACATCAACATTTTCATATATTTCCTTCAGAACTAGGAATAATATTTATGTTGGATTCTCTCCTGCATTATCTTGGTATGATAATCAAGGATCATTATATGGGTATGGAAATAATCCACCCATATATCATATAGAATGTATAGCTTTGTGTGATGTAACCCCATTCTACTCAGTTATTATACCTATGAAATATTGAGTATGTGTTTTATGCACTTCCATGCCTTGTGTTTTGTCATACAACTCTCCTCACCTGTGTCATTGTCATCATCATCTAGATCGTTTGGAATTACATGAATGCATTCATGAAATATGTCAATATGATTAGGGGTATGCTCTTCCACCAACATCCATTCTAAGGGACTCAACTCTATGATGTGTGGATTTTCTTCTTCACTCATTTCTTCTTTAGCGAGTTCATCTTCACCAACATTAGGCTCTAACCTAGTTGTAGCATAACCTTTGACCACCAACTCCTGATCACCATGAAAAATGGGCAGATCAGTATGATGGAAAATTCATTATAGGAAAGTATAGACATGTGATTATTTCCTAAAGATGTCTTGGACTCAATAGTTTTTTGTGAATCCATTCTTGTGATTACTACAAAGAGAATGAGTACCATGGTTTTTTGGATCCCTATATAATGGTAATGGGACTATAAAAAATGATGATGTTTTATGAGAGCTACGTGTATCCGAATAATGTTCCTAGGTGGCCATAGGATCTTCCACCATGGGATATACCTCAGTGTTTGTTAATTCAAAAATCAGAAATGATTCTATCTAGATAGTGGGAATAACCTAGGTCTATGGGGTATTTACTTCCCCCCACCCTCAAATCCATCTCTATCTTCTTCAGCTGTGATTGGTCCACTAGCATGCCCAGCTCCAGATATGGATTCAACAAAACAGTGTTTGGAATATATCAATATATTCTCACCCCCTATATTGGTATCCTTCTTATCATCGCTACCAATGTGTTCCTAAATAGGTTATGGTTATGTTAGTGGATTTGAATTATTGAAAATGAAGTGACCAAGATAGATAAGAGTTTAAACCCATATCATGGTGTTCATCCAGTTCCTCGTTAGACGCTAAATATTCTCCACTCTCACAGGAGATCCTCTGGGGGCAATTATCCCTCTAGATCATATACCTCATGGCTCCTCATACTTGGAATCCCCTTCTTCCTATTCCAATTTCTCTTCCTCCTCCTCATCATCTTCTTCATTTCTCTTAACAACATTTTCATCCTTATGTGGGATTTATTCAAGTTCATTTACTAGACCTATATTTACATTATCCATGATATGTGGTTCTCTATATTTCCCACATTGTCATGTACATACATCCATCTCTCTAAATTATGTGTGTTATTGAAGAAAGTTCAACTTGTAGACCAGCTGAATGTTCCCTGTGTATGGAAAATAAACCCCAGTTTGCACCAGTTCTTTCCAAAGCTATTCGATTGTTATAAATTGTCGCAACATTCACCTAGTAGACCATTGGGATGGGAAAATGGGATCAGAAATCAGATACATGATATATAATAGTTGTTTTATCGGGGCTTCCCAAGCTAGTCTGTGAGGTCACCAATGGGCCTACCCCTCTTTATAATATGGAGGTTCATCTACACATTGTGATGATACTACCTTCAATGTTCCATAATATTCTACCCCAGCCACTTGACATGCCTCTATTCTTTATTCCCTATCTTTACTATTCCTTCTCTCTCACCACCAGGACTCTACACCCACAACCTTGATTTTTTGTATGAACTCCTATAAAATCGCTTCCATATATGCTCCCACCCAGTGATCATCACATTCCCTTGACAAGTCAACATTATCATCATTTTGGGGGGAAGGAAAATAATTCAGTAAATTTAGTTGTTGTGAACGTTATAGACAACTGGTGAAGGATACTGTGGTGTTTTTTTCTCTTGAACCACTGTATATACTTTCTATGGAATCTGGTTTCTAAAACCAAAATTCCAGATAAACTGTGATGGAACATTGGGTTCTAAGAAAATATTCCCATTGATCTAGTCTACTGTCACACCACACCTGATACATAGTTGATAAACTCTTTTCTCTAATAGAACACACTGTACAACCACCATATGACCACATGTGGTTTGAAATGCGTGAAATTTGATGTTTTCATGATTTTTGTTACAAATCTTCACCCCTTCCTCATTAATAATCTTTGTCAATCTCCATTTATGTTTATTAGAGATGAGTGTCAGCCATCATACGTAGGCATTATGGAATTTGGGAAATAATACCCTCTACAGTGAGCCTCAACCCATCTATAATGAATTTGAAATGGTACACATATTCTCCTGGGAGGACCTCATATTGAAATTATCCCTACGATTTTGTATATCCTCGATAATACAAAAACCCCTAGATTTACCCTGTGGGGGGTGGGGTTCTATGATCCCAACCATCACTATCATCCCTTGATAGACCAACATCCTCATGTACCTCATGGGAAGTAGCCATCCTACCAAGGAGGCATAATGGAAACCATTGTACCATATATTCATGTACCAGAGTTTTTTCATATTGAATCCCTACTAAATCTATTCACCTACCTCCAAGACCAACAAGTAGGTTCTTGTTTTTTCAATCTATAATGCATTAATGCATGGATTCCATCACCCAGGCATCCAAATGTTATTATTCCTCTGGAGGATTATGTTGAATAATGTTGAGTAAAATATTTACTTCATGATGTATTTGATTCCCATCCTCTCTTTCTCTAGATACAGTAGAATCCATTTCAGAATAGCGTTTATTATCTTTTTCCTTAAGGAGTTATCTGATGGGCATAATTCAACATACTATAACCCTTTAAAAAGTATTCATCTGATGAAATGGATGCTCCAAGGGATGTTCTGACCTCTCCATACTCGAAATTGGATGTAATGGGATCATGCGACAACATAATGAATACCTATGGCATCATGTCCTTTTGGTGGTAGAAGTAATGTTTTGATGTCCATAGAGCATCAAACTGCCTGATGTGCCAAAGCTATTCCCCAAACTCCTCACATGATTGGAGTACCTAGTATTCCCATGTCAATTGTAAAATTTACCCCAATCCTCAAGTCATATTTTCAATTTCAGTCCATACTCTCAACTATTATACAACTCCTAAATGTGTTTTCATAGTGGGTTGGAATGTCCTCAGTGACTGGTTCATCCCCATAACTATCTTGGTTTTTGTTTTCAAGATGTATATTTCCATAAAATGATTCTCCTTGGATGGGTGACCATTGTTGGTGATGTTGAACCATTAAAGGCCATCTTCATGCATCTCACATTACCATGGAATTTCATAATCAAAAATAAGAATCAACAAATAATCCATTATACTGATGTTTAATAGTGGGAGGCTAATGCTTCAGACATAGTCCTTCCGAGGTTATGTCAGCATTCTTAGGAGAATTTTATTGTTAAATATTACTGTTATCACATGAACAATTTGAGGGTTTTCAACCATCTCATCCCTCTATGATGTTAGAGTAGCCTCCTTCTTACTAGCAGTCCGTTCTATGGCCATTTTTGGAATTCCATTATTACACAAAGTTCTTAGATTGAAATATTGAGTGTTTGTGTGAAATAAATCCATTTTCATGAAAAATTTTATGATGTACATAGAAAATTAGGACTATGTTGATTGCACATAAGTTCTCATAGAAGAGTGTAAGGATAAAAAGGTTTTTTTCTTCCACATAGAAACTGTATACTTATGCACATGAGAGAAAATATAATGTTTTAAGAAAATTCATGGTATAGTTACATGGGCCCCCATGTATTTATATGCACAGGCCTGGTATTTCGATTGTATGAACGGATTTTTTTGGGCATGGTACATCTGGTCCCCTTTCATCTCAGATTCAATGGGGGAATTTTTGGGAACTTATTTCTACTCGAAGCCACAGGTAGGATTTTTTAAAGAACCCAAAGGCCTAATTTGCATTTTTTGATGGACTTGAGGAACCCAAAAGACCTACATTTAAGATATTGAGTGTGAAGGAACGAATTAAATATATTCAAAAGACTCTTGTGTTCCCAATATGATGTTAATGGGGTCCATAAACTCTGAATTCTCGTAAAACAACCACAGATGATGTGCGAAGGAGATCTGGTCAGCATGTAAGAAATATATCATCAAGAATGCATCTTCCACGCTTAATGCGACATCAAATGGAACCTTATATGGTTACCACCTTACACTATACCACTTATATTTTAACTAATAAATAGATAGGTGCCTAGCTATCTTTGAAATGAATGCTTTGAAAGTCAAATTGTCGCTCCCATGCATGCAAGAGGACCCCTTCTGCGACCATGTAAAAGACATGGATTCAAATTATAGGATCTTGGGCAGTGGGTCCCCCATGAATCCACCATATGGTGGTCCATTAATGGAATGATCCACACTCATTAATTTTTTCTTCCAATATTGGTGCATGAAAAAGACATATATTTTACGTGAGTCTTCTCCTCGGGTTATACTTCTATTGACTCGACCAACCAAACATGTGCACAAGGGTCCAATATTACAAATTCCCTATAATTATGTGTGAAAGTCCCAATTAATTTGATCACCCATTCATAGGTCTCTATGGGTTTTCCTTGATCTAATGAATAATGTTCGGGCTCCTCTTATGTATGGAATCCCTGTGATCCGCACACTTCTTCCACAAAGCCCTCCAGGATTATGCGCTTGATTTCATGTTTCCCCGAGAATTTATTATTGTTGTGTTTCATTACCTTATGATTAATATAAATGTTATTATAACATTTATTTCTTCATCATATATATACGCTAACATGGAAGACTGAATTGACCATTCTTCCACCTTGTTTTATCTGGCCCTTTATTTTTCATTCCCATCCCCATGTGTGGTTATGTACAAGTTAAGTATATCCTAAGGGTGATGAATTATACCTTATAAACTAAGCTATATGATTTCAAACTTCGGAGTACCCACATCCTCGACACAAAGCATTAAACTATAAGATTCCACATGTGTGACGAGTCTGAAAATACAAGAGAGGGGATGGTAAGATGAATCTTTCCATCCCCCATTCAATATGTCATATCTTACTAATTTTTATATTTCTCTTAGTGTGCGCCATAGGAAGTCTCCACATAATCCCTGGACCACCATATTTGAATTCCATTATGGTGTAATTCCTTAAATCCATCTCATTGAGAAACTATCCATGTGTAGGCCCAATGACATCCCTCATAGATGAACCTCTGTGACATGATTTTCTTGTCTAATATTTCCACTTTTTTCTCACAAGAATATGACTCATGTGGTCTTAGATCTAGAAAATATCATTACATCCCATTTGGTCCTATAACCAAATATAATCCCCACTAGGACATCACGATACTAGCAATGAATAAGCCCCACACCCCTTATCTTGCATGAAGCTAAATTGCATCTACCAAACTACATAGACTATTATCCTTATTATCTCATCATGGTGAATATGAAACCACATAGAGTTTTATACCCATTATTCCACACAATCCTCTTGGACTAACCCCATCATTTCTGTTCACTCGTCCTACAAGATGATAAACTGCAGGCTTCAAAATGTGTAGGTTTGGACCCGTTTCGATTACTCTAGAAGCCTTTATGAGATTCAATCAGTAACAATGGTAAAATCTAGTGCTCCCTACTAGAATCATACCCTTTGGATGGTACATCTTCCCTTATTGGGACACATTTTCCAGATCCACCCTTTCGAGGTGTTTTGATCCATTCACATGGGTAGTTTACCTTGTATAAGCCCTGCACTTCAACATACTCTTCCAAACCAAGAGTGTCACTTTTGAGAAAACTCAGTAATAGTGACCCTTCCATTTTTCACATATAAATAAATTATTTTAATAATAATGAAACATCATATTAAAATCAATGAATTATGATGTCTAGTGTATTGGAAGAATTAGTACATACAACTGAAAACATGGGACTAAATAATAAATTTCATGTTTTAAAATTCATCAATAGCTCTTAACATCCATTATGCTAAAACATATTAATAGGAAAACATGTGGATAACATGATCAAGGGATTGAGCTAGAAATCCTAGTAATTTAATAAACAACTAATAAAAATTTACCACATGGGTTAGAAGGCATGAAATAATGCTATAAAATGGCCGAGAACATAAGAAATCATAACATGTAAAAAGGGATCATAAAAAATAGATTTATAGTAATATAGAAGCAAAATAAAACATGAATTAATCACCAGTAAAGGATTAATTATAATTGAGGAGCACAAGTCAATGTAAACCCAAAAGACCATTGAACATGGAATAACATGTTAATGCTAACCACTGAGACCATTTCACATAGCGTCTCATGAGACTCAACTTTTCCAAATGAAATAGAGTGTTACCATGGAGGACCCACAATAACATATTCACAAATATTATTTCCAAATATATATCAAACATTATCAATGATACGTAAACATAAGGGTTAACCATGATAATAATTGGGAGTCCTAATTGTGTCATAAAGTATAACAAATCAGATTATCATTAAAATATCCATGAAGGAAAGGATTTAAAACATACATGGGAATTTATAAGGTAAAATAAATATATATCATGGTAAATAATGTCAAACATTAATGATAATGTGTAAAAAGGATATTTAAGAAATATTTGCAATTAAAAAATTATGTTCTGTTTATGGAAAATATCAAAGGTATTTTAAAACATAAAAGGGAATAATATATTATATAAAAACAGAAGTGAAACTAGAATGTTTTCATGAGAAATATTTTTTTATAATAAAAATAATGGAGGCTTAAAAATATATTATATAGTGTACATGAAAATGGGTAATAGTTCCTGAAGATCCCTTAAAAAGGACGTGCTTATTGTGAATAATTGGGTTTAAAATAATTTAAAAACAAGTAAATCCGTAAAATATAATGATTAATGGATTTTGATACATGATTTTTTAGAATATACATGTCATTTTGAATATGTACATAACAAATATAACATCATTTGGGTTGAAAGAAAGATAGAGGGACCTGGACAAATAATTGATGTTCCGGTAGAATCATTTACCTTAAAGAGGATGGTGTCGTTCAATTGATATTAATATATAGGATAACAAAATTAAATTCATTAGTTAGTATTTATATAGACTAATATTTATTAAATTAATTTAATATAACTTTATTAACATCACTCATGGCCTTTCGATGACATAAGAGATTAAAATTCATTATTATTTTCATCTGTATTCATGATTGGTTTAATTATATACACGTAAAGAAAAACATGTAAGATGAGAATGGTTGTTCATAATTGATGTTGTTTGTTATTAGTGAAATTCAAAAAAATTAAATGTCTATAAAATTCATTTGGTTATATAGAGTGAATACGATTTATAGTATAAAACATTAGTGATAACTATTTTGGTTAATTAGTGATTTTGTATCACAACACAATAATTTTTATTAATAAACTAATATCACGAGTACAAAATATTCCATGTGACACCACTAGCTCTAACAGTATGATTCCCATTGAATAAGGCAATAGCTTGAGTTGTTTGTAACTTGGAGTTTTAGCACACCACGACCAATCAACTCTGTCATTATGAATAGTAATCCCAAATTTTTAATATTTGTAAAATTTTATTTTTTCAAAATGAACTTCATTTTTGGATTCATAATATCAAAATTATCGTGGTGTGAAATTTTGGTATATTTCTGAAATTACTCAATTTTTTATGAATAGTGAAAAACACTACGTTGTTGTTTAAAACCGACTTATTATTTATGTAATTAGTTACATTATTTAAATTTATTTTATTAACAAATAGATTCATAATACCTATATATGTTCAATTTAATTCACTGGAGTCATTTTATAATAAGTTTAAATATTAAAAATTTTATTGAATTTTTTACCGTCTTTTACCCACCATATATGAGCATTTAAAATTTTTCATAAAACGTAATTTTACTGCTTCTGTGAAAAAGATTTCAAAAATCTAAGAGATACGGTTGACAAAAGTAGTTAATTTTTGTTTCAATAAAATGAAAACAATTTTTGAGGAACAGTAATTTTTGGCTTTTATTTACCATGTTTAAAAGTAAATATGGTAATTAAAGTTAAAAATTATATTATAGTTTCCCCAAAGCATGCCCTAATTCAATAGGATATGTGTAATTAGACAAAATACAACTACATGAATAAAATATGATCCTTTTGGTCTAAATGGATTAGATTAGGACATTAATTATTATTTTATTTAAAGAAGATGTAAAAGTGTTAAATTCAATGATTAACAACTAAACCATTATTAATATAGGGTTATAGATAAGATAAATTAGACAATAAATAATCAATAGAAAGATAAACATATTTCTTACATAATGATATTATATATATAATTTTTAGACATTAAATAATTTAATTTATGTATGACATAATGATGATACAGTAATTACCTTATTATTGAAATATTAAAATATATGATTTTATAAATATCAAAATAAATGTAACATGAGACTTTTGAATAATTGAAATAATTTTATTGTTTAATATGAAGTCTTAGGGTTGATTAAATAATTTTTTTTAAGTAATCACGCTATTATAATTTTCACAGAAACCTAATACTAAATAGTGTAAAATTTTTGATAATTGGTTTTCTTTAAAAAAATACTATGTTATTAATTCATATGATATTCATAAAATATAGGTATTATCCAAAATACATGCATAAGGTTATATATATTAATGGTTAACCACATTGGGGTCACTTGTCTTGTAATGATAAGTTTATGAGCCATATAATATAAAAATGCAAAGAGTCATTGTAAATGTCAAACTATATAACTAAAAGTTAAATATAAAATATAAGGTTAATATTGCGACCTAAAATTGTATAAAACCTATTATTGGATATTTTTTTCGAACCATCCCCACCATATCATTGAAATAAATATTTTGATTCCATTAGAAACTGAAAAAGATTTTATTATAATATAATATTTCAAATTTTTCTTAAAGTGACCCTTATAATTGAGGATATGAACAATAAAATAAAAATATAACTTTATTTTGGTAGAAATAATGATAGATCCACCCAAATGAATATTGGAGGATCGGGTGGAATTTCTTTCCATAGGCCAGATGGTGTCCTACACTTGATCTTAATGTCCTAGATAGCTAATTTATATTCATTAATTAATATTTATAGAACCAATTATTTACGTAATTGACTTACTATAAGCATGTTATGTTCATAAATGACCATTTTGATGAGTTAAGAGGTTCAATTTTATAATTTTTTACATTGGTTTTCTTGATTGGTTTACTTATATTCATTTAAGGACAAACTTGTATGATTAAAATTATTTTCATTAATTTATGTTATATTTTTTAGTAAACAAACAGAAGATTACAATGTAATAAAAATCATTTGGTTATTTGATGTGAAGATGAGTCATTATATAAAACATTACTGATAACGGTATTGGTTAATTGGAGTTTTTTTATCACAAAAAACTCATTTTGATTAATAAATTAATATCTATTGTGTGAAATACTCAAAAACCTTAAATTGTACATAATAAAAATATTATAGTCTTTATTAACCATAAAAATGGTTTCATGACCATAATTTATGATGATAATAGAAAATTAAACTCGTCATCCTTGAATGTGAGAAATCAACACATCATGGATGTTGTTTTCATTTATTTTATAAATGGAGTGGAAATGGGATATGATAATGAATAAATCCATTATCAGATCAAAATTAATTAAATTTATGGTAATAATGTTATCAAAATTTTTGGATGTAATCATGTGAGGAAAAAAATAAAAAAAAATTGACATGAAAGAAATTAAAAAAAATGAAAAGAGGAATTTTCTTTCAAGAATATATCTTCTTAACAACCACTTTAAGGTATAGTATTTGAACTTTTTTAGAGACCAAGCGATTATTGACGTGTGAGAGGGTATTAGGGAGATATTTTAGAGGAATTTGGACTAGGTACAAGACTTGATAAGAGTGATGAGAAAAGGGGGTTGTGTGTGGTTTTTATAGTGTGGGAGAGGGGGATTTATCAAGATTTTATTCATTATATTTATATTTTACTCAAGAAAATATTTATTAATGATTACTATGGACAAAAATTGAAAAAGGTGAATGTGAGTTATAACCCATGGTGCTTACCTATATTTAACATCGTCTATGACTCAAAAAATTATGTACTTAGATAATTTGGTAAATTATCATATTTTACTATTAATAAAAAATTAAAGTATTTTAGAAAAACAAAAAATACTTCCCCTTGCCATTTTTGAATGTGTATAATAGAAAAATTAATTCCATTAATCATAAATAATTTCCAAAATAGTATAAATTTATATTTTAAATAAAATCAATATTTACAAGGAAAATTCCAATTTTAATATTTGAACTATTTATTTAACAATTTAAAAAAATAATTAAGGTGACATAAAATTATGTTATATAGATAAGAAAATAAAAATTTAATTTATTATTATATTTTTTGAAAATTAATTTTCTTTAAAATTATTAAATTAATCATAAAATTTTAAATAAATATTTATGATATAAAAAAATGACACTCACACTTCAATAAAATTTTCACATATAAAATGGATAAATGTCATTTTCACATTCATTAGTAAGGTTACATATTCATGTGGATGATTTAATATTTATATGTTTAGTAATACTATTCATAATGATGACATTACTATTCATAAGAGTCAGTTACTATTCCTTAAAAATATTGTTTTCCTTGTGGGACTCCAAATATCATACCAATCACAACCATTTATGTAATTTTTTTTAATATTGATATCACAAAAGGGACAATATTATGTTAAAGGGTCACATAGTAGATATTAGTTATTTTTTTGTGATTTACTATGATTATAACATATGAAATAATTATAAGAAGGGAATTTCTGTTGTTTGAAATTTCTGTCGTTACACCAGAAACCATGTGTAAGCCCATCACACGTCTTCGGGTCACTATCATTTGTGTACACTAAGATTCTTTTCCTAAATCCCTAACTACATGGATTTTGATCCCTGCCTTTCAAATATGGTATATAAGAAGCGTCAATGAGGTTCAAGCCCATCATTCATTCCTATATTGGTCCCTCCCTTGAGCCTTTTTTTCTCATGGAGATCATGTCACATACTGGAGGATCTATTTCCTCCAAATGCCCACCCATTCACCAATTCACATGAGCTTCCCTCTTAGGTGAATCATTTACCTACCAAACTAGATGGAAATTGATTTCCAACTACCGGGACACGTAGGAAGCCCCCCAAGGTCGAAGCCCGACACCTCCATCATTACACCCATTTTATCCCATTCATCTCTTCCACTACACCCAAATCCTAAATCACCAATCCTAATCCATAATTGTTCCCACACATCCCAATGGGATCATACCAAATATTTAGGGATATGACCATGCATAATCCCTATTAATCATTTCATCACAATATGTAGAAGTACCCAAGAGTCTTACCATGTGTAATTCCCAAATAACCCTATTTAACTACATTGGAATTGATCTCTGACATTCACATAGGGTATGAAGGAAACCTCCGTGAGGATCTACACTAGTAATCTATAAACCTTTGTGTCCCATTTACTAGTCCCCACCATTATCTGATCCACCATTTGTGTTCTCTATATCAGCCATCTTAGTGTACAAACTTCTCCTTTGTGGCTCATGTGATCCCACATCTGTCCTCAATTGGTGTTCTAATCCATCCATTCAATAGAACTTCCAGGTACACCCTTGTAGGGATGTACCCATCTTATATAATCTTGTATGTTTTATTATTATTCTAATAAATCTCTGAAAAATGATAAAATCAAGGCATACCCCATTTAAGACATGGGAATTTGAGGAAATCCTTGGATAAATACATCCGGAATATTATTCCCTACATTCTATATTGGATGAATTGGGATTCTTATCCCTTAATAAGCCCTCTAATAATGGAAAAATCTGGATTACAAATGATTTAGTGTCCATACATGCCAGAAATTCACAATGTGACTACTTCCATGATCAGTGAATGCAATATTAAAATGACCCATTGGAATTTTCTGACACTAGCAGTCTAATTAATCAGCATCCACAGTGAGATGGTACTAGGAACAGTTTCATGAACGACATATTAATATTTATGGGATAACTTTAATATGTAATGAATTATAAGGAGGAATACATGGAATGTAGTAATGACACCCCATCATCCCATTTTTATCATGGAGTAGACAATTTTATGAAGTGTTGAATGCTTCCCACCACTGAAAATCTGGAATGCGGGGAAAAAATGTCGTCTTCCTTCCATCCATTGACATCCACATCAGGTGTTTCCCCCTTGTGAGAAATAGTTAGCAATATTATTGTTCTGTAAATTTTTTATAATATATATCCTCATTAATCCAATTAAAAATGAATACCAATTAAAGAATATTAGGTTTTCTTTAGATTTTATTATGCTTGACTAATTGTATCATAAACCGATGATGTTCAGGTTCTAAATTTGATAAGTCCATTTCTTTGGTAATTACATGTAAGAGGTTTTACTAAATATTACCCCTAATAATATGTATGAAAAAATTTATTAGGAGAGAAAATGGGTTTCATGGTGTAGATATTACATTGGTTATCTTGATATTATATATGATTCATCAAGTATTTCATCATTAATTCCAATCCCAGGACATCCCTTCCCCTGAAGAGGAAATGATTCATCCTCTATAAGAACTATTAAATATATTTTTTTAGCTCACATAATGGTTAATAAGCACCCTTGTTTTAAATTTTAATGTTGAAGGAATATAATTTCATTTTTCCTCTAATTCATATAGGATTGGAAAAATCTATCCTAAAGAACATAGTACTAGTATATTAGAGATGTTTATTATAAGATTACACTGTAAATATATAAAATTAATCATTTCCCAAAGGGAAAAATTGTTCAGTAGTCTTTGAAAACTAGATACATACGTTAATATCATAATATATTTTAGAAAATGAAAACTAAGACATACTAAAAGAAATTATTCTATTTCCATGAATACATTATATAATCCTTCATCATATACTAGTAAAAATTAATAAAATATGGTCAATTGCATATTATCTATAATCTTTAGTTGTAGTGGGAGCAACAGTTACTGAATAAGTAATAATCAATATGGAATAGTAGATAACTGAAAACACACATAATATAATCCTCAACTTAATGATGAATAATTATATAGAAATAATAAATAATGAAAAAAATAATTCAATATAAATGATTATTCGACCATAAAAAATATCCATGGATATCATAACTATTTAAATAATCTTATTGAAATTAATATATGATATAATAATTATTTAATTCATAATAATGGTCATTTTAATCATACTATCAAGGTCCCACGATATGTAATCTTACATAAATAGGAATGAAATTATCTAAATACATATTTTTTTAAATGAAACATATTAATGTAATAATACAATATAAGTAGCCATTACAAACACTAAATAATTCTAAAACATTAATTATATTAAATGATTGAATAAAAATTAAATACATAATAAACATACACAACCATATTGAAAAAGTAACATATGAGATGTTAATATTTCTCCCATCAAACTAATCATATATGATCAACATAATGAAAATGTATACTATAATTACATAAAAAACTAAATTAAGTATGTGAGTATTTTTTTGATCAATAATATAAATACAATAAAATTATTACTAAAAACATTCATAAGGAAAATAAACTTTTCATTTCGAAATATTTTTTTCAAATTAACAAATTCTAGAACATTAAGAATATAATTTCGTATTAAAATAATTTTGGGAAATTATAATTGATGGTTTAAAATAATTAGTGGAAATAATGTTATAAAAAATCAATTCAACCATATTTAAGAAAATAAATGATTAAATTTTTTCATAAAAAACATCAAAAAGTACCATTTTCAAGAAAATTATAAAAATATTCCTTTTAAATGATTTTTTAAATACTAAAAAATTGATATAAATATCATTTAAAAATTTAATAATATTACAAATAATATTTGAAATTTTATTAGGAAAATATATATATTTAATATTTAGATTCCTAACTAAGTAGAAAAATACGATTTTTATTTGATTTTTTTTTATTATCCTTAGTTATTAAAGAGTATAATATGGAATAAAACATATTAATTTACTTAAATGTCCATACAATATTTTTTTTGTTTTATGATATATATATATATCAAATAAATCCTTCATTTTTGACTTTACCATAAATAATTTCTTATAATTATGTGATTATGAAATAATCCCTTACCACTTTTCTAACACTTGAATCATAAAACCCATGAAATAAATATCATCAAATGAAACATTAAATACCATGAATATAATTATATTAAATATATTTAATATTTAAGGTTTTTTATACACACCTTGAAAATAAAATATGGCATATAAAACTTAATATTCCTAAATGGATATGAAATTTAGAGGAAATACCTTAGAAAGGCCATGGTGTTGTAATTATAATTAATTAATTAACTGATTATGTGATAAAATTTAATACCATATAATGTAATCGAAAATATGATTTAAATTTATAAAACTCCCTAATAAGAATATTCTTAAAATATTAATGAAAATGAAAATGCTACTTTACCCAATGAATTGAAAATAATTTATGAAATGACTTACTGCACAGTAACATTCCAGAAAAGTCCCCTTGTTGTTAAAAACATGAATTAAAAAAATACCGCGATTTATTAAAATATCATGATATAATATGTAAATGGTTATTACGTACACCATATAATATAAATTAGGTGTATAATAATAAAATATTCCTTAATAAAATGTAATTTAGATGGAATCCCTTACCACATGTCTTACTCATCACATAAATTATTTATATTATATAATAATATATTTATTTTAATTATACTCTATAATATATGAAATTTTTATGTTTATTATTAATTATATTTATTTAATACCATTTAAAATTAAACAACTTTAAAAATTAAATTCACATTGAATGTTTTGATGGAATTAAGTTTTTTTATCTGAATTTACTTCGTTGATGGACTATTGTAAAAGTAGACAATGATCAATATTCCCTAGAATAGTAATCCAATACAATTATCATTTTAAAAATCATATAAAATGATTAAACTGACCATGATATATGGATATGAAAAATGAATTATGTTACATTCCTCAAAATTATAATATATACTTACTCATGAGTAACATTTCCATTTTTCAATAATCATAAGTATTATATAATATTTTATTAATTATAAGTAAAAAATAAATATCAAATTATTTTTTTAAAATTCAATTATATTAAATTTTCATGTGATTTGGTTACAAAAATCGAATCACATAACCTCATTGAGGTTGTAATCCAAACGTACAAAAGAACGATGTCATCATTTTTAAATAAATGTAATGTTTAGAAATTATTTGTTATATTTTTTTATATAATGTTAAATATTTCAACAATAACACACACACAAATACACACATATATAAATTAAATAAACCATTACCCCCATCAATGAGTGTAGGTGATACAATACTAATTACAGTGACATGAGAGGTTCTAGTCCTCTATACACATAAACAAAATTATTTTATCCCAAATGATATAAGTGGAGATAGATATAGGGTATTTGATTAGCATAACAACGTCTCAGTACATCTGAGATACATATGTTTTTCTATAATCAATTTTTTAAAATATTTTATGTTGGTGAAAAAAATGAAAAACACTGAGTTAGCAGTGATACCTTTTCTTCAGAAAACCCCTTTCGGTGTACACACAAAGCATTCCTAATTTTGTATTATAAAAAATAATGTCCTGATGATGCTCAAATTTTCATATATTTTATACTGTAAATCATTTTTTATAATCTCACAAAAGTGTTATTGGACGGGTAATTGTCATGTTTTTAGGTTTTAGTGTTATTTTGAGCCCAAATGTGAAAACTGACAAATTCAGGATTTTTGAAAGAATTTTACATCAGGGGTATTTTGGTCATATCCGTAAATATAAAATTCTAATGTTTCTGATTAAATTTTTTTTAAAATCCTTATTTTATTTCCTTCATTTTTTTATTCTGGACCAGGAGCTGACTCGGTCATCTAAAGGGCCTAAAAATTCATTGAATTTGGGAATTTTTGAGGGCGGACAGCATGGACCCACCCAACGTAACAGGGATAAAAGTCGGCCTAAACATATATAAATGAGGTGTTTCCACCTGGGAAACCACAAGGACAGATAGGGCCGTCCCTAAAAAAATTTGGGGGATTTTGGAGGACATTAAGGGGGCTATTTAATGACATACATTTGGAGGAACCTTCCTGGAAGCATCTTCCCAAAACAGAAACTGAGAGTGAAAAATTCATAACTCCTCCATCCGTCTTCCAATTTAGCTGAACATTTGAGGAGAGACGTACAAGATATTAATGAACAACATTCATGAAGGATGTAACACGTGAAGATGTCATTAAAGGGGTCTATAGCGCGTCGATATTTGAAGGACAAATTACGCCTATAAAAGGAGGCCCTCACCTCCTTCCCAAATCATCCCATTCTCCATCCATTCCATCAAGTAACCAATGAGGAGTTCAACACCAATGTTGGAGTGGAGGCTATTGGACATGCTGCTAACATAGGAATTTTCTTTTCTTCTCTTTTTTTTAGTTTTATTTTCCAGTGTAATGCATTCATATTTTAATTAAAGTGTTTCGACCTTCTTTCCCACCGTCTTTATTTTCCAAATTTAATCTAATTTCATTATTTCTCTCTTATTTCCATTGTGATCTCTATGCACTTCGCCATGTCAAGTGATTAACTCAAGGCTTGGCCCTGGGTGAGGTTTTACGGTGTTCTTTATTATTGTGCATCAATTCAAAATGTTTTTATTCAGTTTGTGGTGGAGGCGGAAATAATGCACGGGTGCGGCGGTCGTCCACCATGACACTATTCCCAAATCCATTTCTTTTCCTTGATTAATTAATATTCCCTACCTTATCATAGGAAATACTTTCATATAGTGGAGTTGGGGTTTCCATAAAGGAAGAAACGGCATACGGTGGAGTCAGGTCTTGTAGGAATAACATTCTCGGTTGAGGTGTTATCCTATTTAACTATTGAAGGAGGTGTGGTTTGGTGTGTCGGATGCATAATAAAATCACACACTAAATAAATCAAGGGAATTCAATTCATTAATGAGGTTTAAATAAATGAATTGTCAAATTTAATTTAACCAGTAAATAAATAATGAATGAACCCATGTTATCCAACCCTAGGACCAAGTTCTTTCTTCAATAATTTCATTCTGTAAGTGCATGTTAGTTTCAACATGTAATTTGAATTTTAAATTTCAATGAATTCTTGGATTAATTAAAAAGAGTAAAAAATAATTCGTTTAGGTGGTATAGATTAAATAAATGAACAACTGAGAAAGCTCCTCAAGTGAGACGACCCTGGTCAGCCTCTGTGCTGCATTAGGAAAATAAATTACTTTTTCCATGCCCTACGACAGGCGTGAATAAAAACCGGCGCTGTTGCTGGGTAGCTAATCATTTGCTTACTTTTCTTTTTCTATTTTCAAATTTTAGATACTTTTCATTTTTTTTAAAAAATCCAAAAAAATTTATTATTCCATGATATATTCGAATTACAATTATTATGCATGGAATAATTACTCATAGGTGCAGGAGGAAGAAAATGACTACACTCAGGAGGCCCTCCATTGAAGGGATGATGCTCTAATGATAATGTTCAAACAGAAGGAAAGAGGACTCACAACATGGATATCACTTGAAGATTTGATATCCATGGCTGGTGAACTCAAAACTGACATTGAAAGATTCAATGCTAAGAAGAAATTCCCACAGGTATTTTCTAATTTCACTGAATAAATTCATGATGTGGAATCCAAAATCGAGGTGGAGGATCACAACTACCGACCTCCATCCAATGATAATGAACTCCAAGAGTCATTTTCTACTAAAGAAGTGATTTAACCCGAACCAACTAAGGGAGATGATCCTTTCATGAACTCTAATCTTTTTGATTTCATTCTATCTGATTTGAGTGTCACTTCTTATGACATTGAATTTTCAGATTCGTTCAATCCTTGTATAACCTTGGAGGATGATGAAGAAGGAGAAATTTCACCTATTGAGGAACACTTAGATCTCCCTAAGGACATTGATTGTATTCTTGAGGAAGTCCAAGAAACGATAACAATGGATCTATATGAAGAATCAAATCTACAACCTCCCTACCATAAAAGGAAAGATTTTGAAATTAATATTTCAAATTTAAATTTTGAATATCCCTTTGATTATTATTCTCATAAATCAAATCTGGAGAAACCACTGGATTTCATAGAACATGTTGCACAAGCAGCATCTAAAGAGGAGAAGGATCCATACTTCATCCTACCCCCACCATGCAAGCTATAACACATTGCAAAGGGGGTGGATATGGTGTACTCTATACATGGAATTATCCTCACCAAGAAAAAAGAACTGGAAGCTGGAAAGAACAACATGTGGTGGTTCATGTCCAAGAAGATACACCCGCTGTCGGATTATGGAAAACAGCTGGTACTGCCCTCTGGAGGTAGTAAAAGATGCCAGGGCCCACTTGGGGGATCATACCAAGATTTATCCTTTACTATCATTATAGTATTTTAATTTTCAATATTAGGAATTTATATTTCAAATTCCGTATTAGGAAATAGTCTAGAATGTGGCCACCTCCCTCTTTTCATTTTGAGATTAAATGAAATGATCCTTGTGATTAATTGAGTAATTTTTCTTGTGTAGGATCATGAATGCAAAAGGAATCCCTAAGAATTAGAGGAAGAGGACCAAATCAATATTTTAAAAGGGAGTTAACGTTGTACGATTATCATTTAAACTCCTTTCATTTTTTTGGTCCAAATCATATTTTGATATTTAATGAAAATTCTTATCACTTTTCACACATCAATTTATTTTGAAAGAGATGAAATAATTTATGAAATAATGGATTTTAAATGATTGTTGATATGAATTATTTTCCCTTCAAATTGATTTTCAATCATTTTAATGAGTTTGACTAATTATTGAAATCCACGCCCATGAAACATTAACTCAAAATAGTTTTTTTTTCAATCCTGTGAGGTATTCTAAAACACATTTTCATATTCTTCCTAATTCCAACACTTTCTTGAGGGAAACATGAATTTGGTGTGAGAACCAGAATATGTGAATATTCTCTTTCGATGATTTGGATTTCATAAAATGTATTTGAAATGATTGAGGCATCTCTTTGGCTAGCCAAATTTTATCATGAGACCCACCTTTACATTTATCCTTCGTAATCCCTTAGATGCCATGAATTGCTTATAGGTTTAAGCCACATTACAAGCCACTTTTTCTTTACCTACCCACATTTTTAATATTTTTGCATGGATATTTCAAGTTTGACTGTGGGGTAAGGGCCTTTCGTGTGCATTCATTGGGATTTTAATCATTTATGGGTGGTGCGAGGTGTATGTCAATAGTTGGGGTAGTGGATAACAAGAGAATTGGGCATGTGTCGTCATTTCATTGTGTTTTATTTGGTTCATCCATTTCTCCAAAAAAAAGAAAAAAATGGAGATGAGCTTCAATTCCTCATTGTACATTCTTTTATAACACATGTCCCTCCCTAAAATCAAGGTCATGAATTTTCATTCATTCATTGTATTCAATTTTTCAGCTCATCCTTTGTGAAAAAAATGAAAATAACAAAAAGAAAATAAAGAAAATAAATTTGTTCCTTTCTGGAGCTTTGAAAAAAAAGAGAACTTAGATGATATCATTCATTATAGTCACTTCTTGTCTCATGTACCATATAATTAAAAGGTGGTGGGGTTGTTTTTCACATTTAAAAGCGGTATTGAGTGAGGAATTTCATGTTTTTTCACTTGAATTAATAATGAATTGTACTTAAAAGTCAAACCTCCTCTTTCTAGCATGGAACTTTTTTCAATAATTTTCCCACCAACCCTAAGCCATAGAATCATTTGTACCTTTAATTAAAGACCGCATGATTATATTCATTTTTATGTTTCACGCTGTGGATAAATGATAATTTTCACAAAACTATGGTGATACATGATATTTTCAAGTATGAGTATAACTCTATATTCAATTTCTCCTGAGTGAAGAGTGACATAAAATTCAATGTGAGGTAGGTTGTGATTTTGCCATGGATTTATTTATGAGGTTGAAAAAAATTAGTGATTGAAATGGAAATAATAAAGAATTATTATTCATATATGAGACATGATGGAATTCTATTTTGGATAAAATCTTTGATATTTTCTCATTTTTCGTTATTGTGTAGAAATTGATTTGGATGTATGATGATTGCCCCGGAGTGCAATGTTTATGTGTGGGGGAGTGATGAAGCTCAAATTTTCATATATTTTATACTGTAAATCATTGTTTATAATCCCAAAAAAGAGTTATTGGATGAGTAATTGTCATCTTTTTAGGTTTTAGTGTTCTTTTGAGCCCAAATGTGAAAACCGACTAATTCTGGATTTTTGACTGAATTTTACGTCAGAGGTATTTTGGTAATTTCCAGAAAAATTAAATTTCAAATTTTCCAATTCAATTTTTTCAGAATCCTTGTTTTATTTCCATTGTATTTGTACTCTGGACCAGGAGCTAATCCGATCATCTAAAGGGTCTAAAAATTAACTGACGTTAGGAATTTTTTCGGGTGAACAGGAGGGACCCACCCAACGTATCGTGCATCAAAGTCAGCCTAAACATATCTAAATGATGTGTTTCCACTTGGGATACCACGAGGAAAGATAGGGCCGTCCCGAAAATAAATTTTGGGGATTTTTGAGGTCATTAAAGAAGGCTATTTAATTACATACTTTTGGAAGAACCTTCCTGGAAGCTTCGTCCAGAAACAGAAACCGAGAATGCAAAATTCATAACTCCTCCATCTAGTTTCCAATTTAGTTGAACATTTGAAGAGAGACGTCCAAGATATTTATCAACAAAATTCATGAAGTATGGAACACGTGAAGATGTCATTAAAGGGGTTTACAACGCGTCGATATTTTGGGGGACAAATTCTGCCTATAAAAGGAGGCCCTCACCTCCTTCCCAAATCATCCCATTCTCCATTCATTCCATCAAGGAACCAAGGAGGAGTTCAACACCAATGTTGGAGTGGAGGCTATGGGACATGCTGATAACATAGGAATTTTCTTTTCTTCTCTTTTTTTAGTTTGATTTTCCCATCTAATGCATTCATATTTTAATTAAAGAGTTTCCACCTTCTTTCCCATCGTCTTTCCTTTCCAAATTTAATCTAATTTCTTTATCTCTCTCTTATTTCCATCGTTATCTCAAGGAACTTCGCCATGTCAAGTGACTAAATTATGGCTTGGCCCTAGGTGAGGTTTCACGGTGTTCTTTATTACTGTGCTTCAATTCAAAATGTTTTTATTCTTTTTGTGGTGGAGGCGGGAATAATGCACGTGTGCGGCAGTCGTCCACCACGACACTTTTCCCAAATCCATTTCCTTTCCTTGATTAATTAATATTCCCTCCCTTATCAAAGTAAATCCTTTCGTACAGTGGAGTTGGGGTTTCCATAAGGGATGAAACTGCATATGGTGGAGTCAGGTCTTATTGGAATAACATTCTCGGTTGAGGTGTTATCCTATTTGACTATTGGTGGAGGTGTGGTTTGGTGTGCCAGACGCATACTAAAATCACACACTAAATAAATCAAGGAAAAGTATTTCATTAATGAGGTCTTAATAAATGAATTATAAAATTTAAATTAAACAATAAATAAATAATGAATGAACCCATGTTATAAAACCCTTGGACCAAGTTGTTTCTTCAATAATTTCATTCTGTAAGTATATGTTAGTTTTTACATTTAATTTGAATTTTAAATTTAAATGCATTCTTGGATTAATTAAAAATAGTAAGAAATAATTAGTTTAGGTGACACTGATTATGTAAATGAACAACTGATAAAGATCCTCAAGTGAGATGAGTCTGGTCAGCCTCTATGCTTCATTAGGAAAATAAATTACTTTTTCCACGCCCTACGACAGGCGTGCATCAAGTCCCCTTAGAAAATGGAATTGTATGTTGGTAAGGGACATCTATAGTTATTTCCTTACAAAAAAACTGTATGCGTGGATAAAAAATGATGGATGGTTCTCTATTATAATTTACTGATGGGTCATTTTTGGAAATTTGTTAATTATATAAATATTAAAAATAAATTACTATTGGAATATGACACTATAAAATTATATTTATATGTTCAGATGATTATGGGTCATGATTCAATCATCAAATAAATTTTTAATTTTTTCGATTATTTTTTTACCCTTATAATATTATATTATCCCACTTTATCATTTTATTACACTTATTTTGATAACAATGTTATTTCTCATTCTAGGTCATGATTGTTTCAATAGGTGGAAAAATGGCCAATAAATGTACAATGGTTGATAATATAGACCATATACAAAGAAATTAGTTTCATTTAATATTTTTAGGAGATCAAATCATTTAATAATATATTATATATTATAAATTATCTTTAAAATAATCATTTAAAGATATTATTTTACATTGACCGTAATAACCTAATGAAAGAGATGGAATTTAAATTTAGTCGATTAAAACATTAGTAACATGTTATTTTTATATTAAAAAGTATATGAAAACAATTATTATTTTATATTATTTTACACTAAACATTTATAATATATTTTATTTAATTGTTTTATTAATTGAATAAATATTTTGCAGGAGTTGGTTAAGAAATATAGGTAATTATTTCTTCATTGATAATGAAAATTAAATTACCATTATTAAAAATTGTCATTTTTATATTTATATATAATGCTTTGTTTTTTTTTCTTAATACATTTCATAAAATATTATTTCTATTAAGAGCAATAAGGTGTAATTTTTCAACATCACATTATATGTAATAATATAACAGTCAATATCATGTCCAATGGAAATATGTTTATATATTAAAATTTTAGATGAATTTTAGATGATATATACACAAAAAATAAAATTATTTCACTTTATAGTTATATTTTAGTCATTATAATATTATTTTTAACTATATATATCAGATTTATCATTACAATAGTGTTAATTATTTAATATAGATACTATTCACAATGAATAAAAAATAAAGGGGTCCAATTTAGTCAATTAGGATCTCCAATATCCAAATTTTGAATCAATATTTCATAATTCAACAAAAATATTTTTAATAATTTAATGATAGATTAAACTCACAATATGTGACTTGTGGTATTTTTTAGGAAAATGATTTTTCCTCTAAAATGATTGGTAAACATTAACTATATGAATATAATTCAACATTTTATTAATTTACATTTTTTTATATAGTAATATAATTTATTTATTTAATCTGAATAATTTATTAATTAGGTGTGATTTAAATTAATTAAAATAGAAACACAATATGCTCTTAAAATGGTTTCTAGAAAAATAAATGTTTATGTGTTAAAATATATTTAAAAAAAATTAATGAAAATTGATGAACTAAGTGGAATTATTTCAGTTATTAAAACAAGTGAATCATATTTAACTTTAATAAAAACTCAAAAATATAATTATATATTAAATTTCCGATTTAATGAAAATAAATATTATTTTACCAATAATGATATTTCAGAAAATTCAATGAAAATCAAATTATTTTGAAAAATAAACAAAAATTACCCAAATATAATTTTGATATGATGATTCAAAAATGATATAATTTTAATATAATATCACTTCAATATGTGGAATTAATTTATTATATTATTCATGTTAAAAAATAACTAATATTTTTTAAAGAACAATTATTTTTAAATAATAAATATATTTATTGAAAATTAAATGCTTCTTACCTATGAATCAATCAATACTTTTATAATTGATTAGTGTATTTATTTTTATATTGTAATGTGTTTTATTCTATTTTTATATTTTATTTTAATGGATATTTTATAACATTAATATTTAATGGATATATTTCAACTGCTGTTAATCATGATATTTCATGTCATATATGCTATCAAATATAATATATTTCTATTAAAATATTGGTGTGTTTAAAATGTATACTTTTGTATGTTGATTAAGTGAATTATTAGGGGTTTAGATAACAATTAATATATATTGATCTATAGGAGACCCATTATTTGTAAATTGTGAATGTAGTATTTCTCATAAATTCCATGAAACGCTACATTCTTTAAGGTAAAATGGTGGTTTACAAGAATCAAATGAGTATATGTAATATGTTATAATAGGTTAATCATAACATAATGAAACAATAAATATTTCATTTTATTTCATTCTATGGTTTTGTGATATTTTATTCTCACATGAATGTAAATATGGTTACTAATTCACTTATCTGATCATCTCACACTATGTTGGTGAGTTAGGTGTTAGAAAAGCTAGACTCAAACTACAAGGACATAATATAGGATGTTTCTGTTTCCTAAATACCATTGGGGGTGGTTTCTTTCAAAATTATATAACTTCTGATTAGGTTCCATCAAAAAGGTATTAATTATAATGTTATCAATGATTATATAAAACTATTTTTGGTTTGAGGTTAATTATATAATGATTGTGGTAATTTTATTCCCTACTAATTTTTAGTCATTTTATAAGATGAGTTGTTAGTGTATGTGCTAAGAATGTTTCAATACTACACATTAGGGTAGAATTATTGGCATAAAATGATATACTTAAATCTCATCTACTAGTTTTATTGGATATGAAAAATGTAATGTGTTATTATGTTTGAAATTCTGGGATTGTATACGTAGACCGTGAAGGCTATGATCAAGATGACTCCTTGTTTTATAGAACCTCTTAATGTTCTATATTAGATAATGGAAACTATATGAATTTTTATTCAAACTATAATTCCTTATTTGATGATATTATATGATCGAGGATATCAATTAGTGATTAACATTCCCCAAACATTATCAATATTTTAAAGAATAAATTGGAAGACATCATATTATTTATTCAAAATGATGAAGGGATACATTTAAAGATTGTTTACTCAATGATTATCTCTAACTATAAATCCGGTATCAAGGCCATATTTGGGGTGTTTCTAATAGTGTTTAAGGGATCAATTATGATTCAAGGAAATATCACACACCCAAAGACGAGGATAGAATAAGAGGACCACTATGGCTTCCATGGATATATTTATGGCATTCCATATTTATTTCAATTGGATTTTTACAAATCATATTCTGTTAGTAGTGAATTCATCCAAAAATATCTATAAATCCACAATTTTCCATGCACTATTGACATCTAAATATTTTCACCCCATATATGCCAGAAAATGGAATGTAATTTATTATGGGGTTTAATATAGTGTTTTCAGTGATATATACTGAAAATGTGATCTCGTAGCATATAACACTATTAGAAAATAACAATATAACCTTGTTTTTGAATAGTTGGTATATTCCATAAAACTGTGGGTATAGGCTACACCCATGATCGAGAGAACTATGGGTGCTCAAGCCATAGATATTGCTTGAATTTATAAATATTGAATTCAAATTTAATTAACATGGTTCATAATTGTGGTAATAGGTGTATTCCACCATTTCAATAACCATATTTCCATTGTTTGGAAACGGTGTTTACGTGATTTAATAAAACTTGTGGTGCTTGATTCTAACCCTGAACTGCTGGTATAGAGTCTGATAACCTAACTACTATGCCACATAATATTATTAGAATGAATATATATATATATATATATATATATATAAACACTATTTAAATTGGTTGAAAATGTGTAAATATGAATTATTGTGTGAATTTATTTCCCTCACATACGTGGGAAATCAATAGACATGTTTAACAAAAAGTATCATTTTTAGGGATGTTTTATTATACCAAGTATTTTGTAAAATCCATAGTAATTGGTTGTGAAAAAAACCCATAACCCCATTTTTTCATCATCTTGACTATAGTATTTGGTTCAAGACTTATTCCAATGGTTTTTGGTTCAAGATCTCTACACATGGTTTTTTAAAAAAAATTGGGTATAACCATGTTTTCCTATAGTTCAGTTATTAATAATAGTTTTCATATGTCCCTTAATAATAGTTTCTGAATAATTTTAGAGTTTTATGATGTATATTATTTAAACATAAAGGTATTACTATAATTTTTATTAATAATATTAGGCAAGGTTTCAATGTCATTGTCACTGTAATGACCTGCTCAATCTCGTTGGCTTGAGTGAACAACGAGTCATTACATGGGATTAAAAGAAATCCCCAGATGCCAAAAACTAGAAATAAATGACTAAGGGTTTATATTACAAGTGGGGGAAATTTACCCTTTTAAAAATAATCCTATTAACCAATAAATCAGTATCGAACCATTTACTAAATGATTAATGGATAAAATAAAGGCAACTCAACAACTTCATTTATCTCAAAAACATATCAAAGTGTCAAAAAATGGAAGAAAAAACAAGTTTCAAAGTAAATAGCAGATACAAAACCCATGAATCTGAAGAGGCCATAAGGATCCATGCTCCATAAGCTCTGAGATCCACAATCCCTGAACAGCCCAAAATCTTGAGGTTGTGCTAAAAATGGGGGAAATGATACCTATTCTCCTATCCCAAAAGTTAGATTCAACAAAATCACTAAAGTGATAATGTATGGGTGAGTATAATATATAATAGTTATTCCCCAATGACATCCATACTCATGCCTCTAGGATTGAAATTTTATCCAATTTCATATAAAATAGTATATATAAAACAATTTACCAAAACAGTTTATAACCAAATATAATCATGATCCAAAAACTATTTACAACCATGTGAAAACAAAACTAAATGAAACCAATTTCCATAAAGTTGTTTTTATTGAAAAATAACCAATCAAAGCTTTTAAAACCAATTATTATAACTATTTTTTATACCCATTCCACAGTTCACAATACACCAACACATGCATGCTTCGTTTGATAATTCTATACGCATGACCGGTATCTGGTCCAATAACCTTATGTCCCAATCTAAAAATCCCCCAAATATTTTCTTGAATATGATGATGCTACAATAAAAACCGCACAAGATAGATTTGTTTTCCACAAAAGATATTATCATTCTTATCCACAATCTATAAATCAATATATATCAATCAAGAATCATGTTCTAGTTTTGCACGATCCCATCTGATGAAATGGTCTGGAGTAGCCAGATATTTTTTCAACATGGAAATATTGAACACCATATACACAGAAGCGAATTGTGGTGGAAATGAAAACTCAGATGCCACCTCTCCAATGTGTTTTAGTATCTCAAATGGGATTGTTTATATAGGATATAAATTTACCTGGTTCTAGAAATGATGATGTCCAAGCCTTAGGGATATCCTCAAGAAGACACGATCACTTATGGAAAATTGACTACAATCTTCGACGATGATCTGCCTAAGATTTATGATGTCTTTATGTCCACTATATCCTCATTCAAATCAACGGTATCTTCTCTGTTGTTTCTAGAAAAATTATTAGCCAATCTAGTGATGCTTTACCTGTTTACACCCAACATAGTAGAGAATGAAAAGGGATCCCATACAAACATTCAAACAGATCCATATATATAGATTCATGGTTTATATTATAATATGAGAACTCCATAAATGGTATACAATCCTCCCATTAGCATCCAAAATCCATTACACAATCCCATAAAATTTCTCCAAAGTTTTTATCATCCACAAAGATTGGCCATCTGTCTGAGAATGATACGCGATGCTTATAGTCAACTGAGTCTTAATGGATTTCTTTACAGATTTCTAGAAATGAGATGTGAACCTAAGATCTCTATCGGAGATGATTGAAAGTGGCACTCCATGTCTATTTTCGAATTCTCAATTATATATTTTTGATAGATCCTATATATTATGAGATTCGTGAATAGAGATTAATTGGGCCGACATGGTAAGATGATCCACTATCACCCAAATGGAAATGTGTTTCCAGAATATTCTTAGAAGACCAGCAAAAAAATTCATCAATATCTTCTCCCAATTCCACACTAAGACATGTAAAGTATTCAACATAACTATAGTTTACTGATGTGATATTTTAACTAGATTACAAGTTAAGCACCATGAAATGAACTTGGCCACCTTGTTTTTCATGCCTCACAACCAAAACATTTCCTTCAATGCCTTATATATATTCGATGTACCTAGATGTAAAACCCTTCTCGAATGATGGTAATTTTGAAGGAGTTGTTCATGAAAATAAAAAGGTACAACCATTATATTTCCAAAGAACAAAACAGAACACCCATCATGTTTTCGGCATTAGAAGGTCTGCCCATCATTTATTTTTAAACTCTTAAAAATACATTCTTCTTCAGGAAATTATGCCTCTTTCACTCTTTTTACTAAATCAGGAAAAAGAGTAGATGAAATGAAAACAATAACATCACCTCGGTCTTCAAATTCCACATGCATGTCATCTAAAACTGACATCAATAGTCATTTATATGATGCATTTTTTTCAAAATGATCATATGAATTTCCGCTCAATGCATCTACCACTAAATTCACTTTTCCATATGTATACGTCAAGTCAATGTAAAAAATCTGTAGGTACTCCATCCATCTCCTTTGCCTCAGTTTCAAAACACTCTGTGTGAAAATGTGTTTCATGATTATGTGGTCTATGAACAAAGTAAATTTCTCACCAAATAGATATTGTCTCAATGTTTTCAAACATAGATTACTACAGCTAACTCCAAATCGTCTGTTGGGTAATTCTTCGCATGCATCTTCAACACACGTGAACAATAAGAAACCACAAGTATCCTATCATGATAACACAGCCCAACCCTAATCCCGAGGAATCATAGTAGCCCACATACACATGTCGAGACTCTGAAAAAATAAAGATAGGTGCCGATGTGAGATGGAATTTTAGTTCCTAGAAAGTCTTCTGGCATTCATCTTTCCATTGGAATAGAGAAATCTTCTTTTTCAGAGATATCACTGGAAAATATAGTCATGAGTTTTCATGAAAAAGTCATATATAGTAACCAACTAGAACAAAAAAATTACATATCTCGAAGAAATTATTCGATGGTTTCCACGAGATAACAACATCTATCTTTTCAGCATCAATAGAATCATATTTCTCCGAAATGACATGGCCAAGAAAATGTACATCCTATATCCCAAAAACACATTTTTGATAATTTGACAAAAAAATAGTGACCTCTTAGGATTTTTAACACTATTTCATAGTGGTTCACATGGTCAGACATCGTCTTTGATTACACCATGATGCCATCCAGAAACACCAAAAAATAAAAATCCAGATATCATTGAAATTTATAATTCATTAAATGCATGAAGCTCACTTATACAATTGTTATACCAACATGCATGAAAACATATTTGAAATGGACATATATACTTCTAAAAGTTGTTTTTGGAAATTCATCCTTCCAAACTCATAATTGGTGATATCCTAATTGCACGTCAATATTGGAGAACCACTATGTTTCCCTTAATTGATAGAACAAATCCATAATTCATGGATTTTGATATCTATTCATTATCATAAAATAGTTATCCTTATGAAAATCAACACATAGTTGAGGACATTGATCATCCTTCTTTATGAACAAAATGGGTCCTCACCATAGGGACGTACTTGGTCGAATGAAACAATTCCCCTCCAACTCCACCAACACCACATTCAACTCCCTAACCTCAGTTGGTTCCATCCTATATGATTGAAGGGAAATAGGGATGGTCCGCAGAAGGAGATCAATCATAAAATCGACATCCCTTATTGGGGTAACCTTGAGATTTTATTGGGAAATATGCAAGAAAATTTATCCAAAACATGTGGAATATTAACATAATCGATCACTTGAATGGATTCCAAAGTCAATGTAGCCAACTGATACGAGATCATTCCAACAGTTTGTGCCAACAAACTATTTTAATCTTTCTTTACCATCTTTTCTCCTCTGAAGAGATGGTCGATGTCTTCCTTATTCATGAAACAGAATGTTCTCCTCTAACCGTTGATGTGAGCCTTTAACATTTCCAACCAATACTTACCCATGTTTACATCATAGACATCGATGTCGAACATCAATAAGTCCTATATTAGGTCAGCTCTATCAACATTTATTGCATAAGAATGACACACAGATGCATGACATTGTCTTTCACTGATTGGAGTTAAGAGTTTTAAAATAGAAGGAATAATTTCTTAATTTAAACACAGATAATCAAAAAAATGAGAAGTAATAAATTAATGAGATGAACTAGTATCAAAGAGAACTTTCACAAGGGTATAATTAAAAAGAATCATAAATCTCATAGTTGATTCTCTTACAAGATCATCAGTAATAATATGCTCATCTCCAGACAATTTCTTCATCACAAAACTATTCTACTAGTTTCCCTGCTGATATTTCTGTGGTAGAGGAGTCATTGTATTTCAAGAATCACAATGTATCTCTCTATTCTACTGATGAGACTGATTTTTATATCCTCTCCCTATCGAAGCATACAATGCTTGCAACGCCTGAGAAGTGTCCTGAGAACCTAACTATGGAGAACTGTGACAACAAAATTAAATATGCCCTGTATTAATTCAATTATGACATACTATAGGTTTTGTTGTACTCTCTCACATCATGTAGTCAAGAGAACCACAGTGAAAGCAACAAGCTTTTCTATGGGGTAGTGGAGGACGCTGCACTGATCCATCCATCTCATTCGGAATTCCACTTCCACCTTGGAAATTGTTGTCCCTTTAATGCTTTCTCACACTATTTTATTTCCCTCCATTCAATGTAGGTATAATCATCACTCATCGTATCGATCCCATGATATCATGTTCAGCAACAATCGCTCTTCTCACCGTCTTTATATAATCTATTTTACAGAGAACTGAAATCTTTGATCGAATCTCTTAATGTTGTCCCAAATCGAAGATGTGTTCCTTCCTAGGTGATCTTACCACAACATCTGGTTAAAAGAATATTGAATTCTTGAATATATCTGCAAACTCTACGATAGAGAGACTCAATTTTTTCAATTTGAATAAATCCATCATAATTTAGATCATGAACACGCGAGGATAGAATTTATTTTAAAACAATTCCTCATAATCCACCCATGTAAGGATGTCATCCATTTTATCCTACACCACTAAGTCCCACTACTATCATTCAATATCCACAAGTATATAAGTTTCCATCTTGACCATTATCTCTAAATGTGGTCCTATGATTTCATTGATATGATTCATCCAACTCAGTTACACCTCCACCATCTTCTGTTCCTAATCACCCTGGAAGTTTGGTGGATTCTACTTGATGGACTGATTGGGATAATACACATGTCATGGATCATCCCTCTGGTTCCCCATATCCATAGCTTGAAAGTCATGGAAAATTATCTAAACAGGCTCTTTGTAGGCACATGATTTCGTTGAAACCACATTCTCTGCAACTTCATTAGGTTGGTTTCGATGGTGCCTATAAGGTGCCATTTACTAAACCAACAAAAATCATCATCAGTCTCACTCTCTAGCAACTGATAACTTAGCATTTCATATTCAACCACATCAACTATCAAATCATAGTTATTCCAAACAATCATTTTCCATGTTTTACAATTTTTGAAAAAAATAACTCATCCTTTTTGAAATTTAATCTATTTTCAAAATACCATACGCATTCCCCTTTTCAAAATCATTCTTTAAAAAAATTTAATTTTTTCTCTAAAATAAACACTTTTCCACATAACTAATCAATCCTCAAAATGATGTATGCACTCTTAGTAGGAACTCATTAATATAAAATTAATGCCATGCTCGTCTCATTGGATAAACCCATGACAATGAGATTTTTAAATACTAAAAGTGAATCCAAACACTTCTGTACCCAACTCACTGGTAACATGATGTCCAACATAATAGGGTTTGTTAAATCCTTTTATGTTATACATTTCATATTCAATAAACCCTACTCGGTTATATGATTTCAACAAAAGGAATAGACATGAATGAATTTCAACTCCAAGACCCATAACAATGATATCTACTTGTCATGCAGGGACGGAACAAGATGATAACATTTATACCACAATGGAAGGACTAGACTGATACCATTTGCAGTGACCCACTCAATCTCATTCGCTTGAAGGCACAATGAGTTATTACAAGGCCTTTAGTGTCATCCCAATGACACCAAAGGCAGTCAATAAATGCCGAAGGGTATCAATTACAAGTTGGGTATGATTTACCCTTTATGAAATTAACCAATAAACCAACAAACCATAACCAAACCATTTTATAAAAGATGCATGAATAATGGAATGACAACACAAAAAATTCCAGTATCTGAAAACCATATGAATGTGAGAAATTTCAGAGGACCAAACTAGAATCAAATTAAATGGTAGATAAACAACTCAAGACTCTCAAGAGGCCACAAAACTCCACGCACTATAAGATCTGAGTTCCACAATCACTGAACAACGTAAATATCATGAGGTTTTTCTAAAAATGAGGGAAACATTACATTTTCCCCTGACCTAGAAGATATAATCTTCAAAAGAAAAAAGGTGATAAGTCAGTGGTGAGTAAAAAATTCATTTGGATTTCCCTAATGACTTCCTTAATCACACCACTAGGATAGAAAATTTATCTAAAATCATATAAAATAGTTTATATAAAACAATTAATCCAAAACGGTTTAAAATGAAATATTAAAATACTCCAAAAACTATTTGCAACCATGTGAAAACAAAACTAAATGAAATAAATTTCATGAAAGATATTTTTCTCAAAAAATATCTAATCAAAAATTTTAAAAAAAATATTTATATCATTTGGCATACCCATTCCACAGTTCACAACACCCCCACACATGCATGCTTCGTTGGGCAGTTCCATACTCATGAGCGGTCTCTCGTCCAATAACCTTGTGTCCCAATGATACACGATGACAATCTAGGGTCACGTCTCTAGAAACACAAGGGTAGTCATCCCTTATGAAGGTATTATTAATCATGAACTCACACCAACAATATTTATGCCCAATATCTCCATTTCGAAAACAATACAATTCAATAGAACTAAAATTATATTTAAAATAAATGCATAACCAATTTCAATGAAACAATTAATTTAAATAAAAATTCCGCTTTTATTGAAAAAAATAATCCCATTTATGTTCCATAAATCTAGAAAAATCCCCTTTTTTATAACTTGTGTTTTAAAACCATGGAAAAAAGCACTCATTTAAAACCTCCAATTTTCCAGATTTGACAACCATCACAGAATATGGATTTAAAAAAGTGTTCAAAAACTAAATAACAATCAATTTATACCACATATTAAATTTGAAATCATTCCAATCATTTCTACTAAGTGTAGTAAAAAAATAATCCTCCTACCTCGAATGTTTTGACGACAACCTCCAAGGAATGAAGAAAACATAAGAAAACCAGGTGGATTCTCCAAGAACATGTATTCAATATCTTATCCAAGAAACAAAAAGTCCAAATTTCATCATATTTTAAATACAAAAACCGTGATCTACCTATAACAGGCAGAGATATATGAAACAAAGATAAGAGGAGATGTAGATCTTTGTAGATCTAAGAAACCGATAAAGAATGATGAAGAACGATCACATACCTAATTAATCAGACTTCAATTCATCAAAGGAATGATTCATATCATTTTCAGACCAATGGGAGAACCATATTTGGCCTTAAAATAAATTAAATAACATTTCAGGTCCAGTTAAGAGAAAAAACGGGCCACATAGAGGCAATTACTTGTGAGATGCACTTTTTTAGGATCTCTATTAAACCATCTACATTCTTTTAATGGATAGTTAGTTAAACCGTGCACTATCCATGAGTTAGAAAATACCTTGGAATACCCTCACAGGGGTTCCCTATATAGTCTACCTAACTGTGATCCTACTATGCAGGAGCCACTACATTAATAGGACTTGTTATGCATGGTTTGGCTGCATAGTTAGACAGACTGTGCACTGCCAATGTAACCTCCATTTTTTCTCAAAACTACTTCCAATGTTCCCCCTACTCTCACATTCATAACCATTAAACATTATAAACATTAAAATAATCAATTAAAGGTTACATACTAGAAGTATAGGGTAATATAGTCATAGTATGGTGGGATATTACATATCATTTTCACGATAATAAAGGATGATTACATTCACACACTCTACCCATTGTTAGACCAAACATATAAAATATTTCATGTGTTTTAGATATGGAGGTATATTAATGGTATATCATATGTTAGTTACATAGGTTATCAATATATTGAGGGATCCACTACCTGTCCACAGTACCCAATGGAGATTAATGATCGGTTGATGTGGACAATTTTTTAAGAGTGATATAATAAAAAAGTTACATATCACAACATTGAAATCATCAGGTTATCTCATAAGTATAGATCATTCATATATGATATCTACACCCATAATAATTAGTTTGGATTATTATTTTATTATAAGAATCCAATAATTATTGTAGGATATAAATATATTGAATTTGTGTTATGCCAATTAATATATTTAATATATATTTTCTATTGTTCTCATATAGTAAGATATTTCTAATTATAATCTCATTGTCAAAATACTTTTTCAAAATATTAAATATGTTATATTTATCCTACATTCACATAAATTAATGATATCATCTAATAAAATAATATTATATAAATACTTACTCATGAATTTTTTCCACAAAAATAGTTTTTTCTATGGTATGGTATTATTATCATGCTCATGCTTCGTGTTGTAGATAGATTTAAAAAACCTTATAATTAATTATTTTTTTATTATTATTTTTATTTAGAAGATTACACTTAATTTTTATGAGATATCCCTAAAATTGTAAACGTAAAATTTTATCTTTTTCATAGAATCATTGATAACATCTAATTCAGGAGATGACAGAAGAATTATCAATGCATTGGTGATTTAACCATTACATGAAAAATAATTCATCCAATTTCATCATATATGTTTTTGAATAAATAATTTTTTAAAAATCTAATGTAATTAGAATATAATGGAATATCATTGTTATAATATAGGAATATTTACATTTTTTATTATATTAATAATTTTTATCATTAATGGTGATCATTGATAAAAAGTTGAATTTATAATATCATATTACCCTCTTTCAAGGCCCTCCAAAAAAATATTTATGATTATTAATTTCATATATTAATTGATTAAAAATTAATGAATAATTACTTGGGTGTCTAAATCTCATCAAGTGTTTATTCACCTATTTCCCCATTTAATTTTTAAAATTTAATTATTTTATATTTTAATAAAAAATCTAAATTCCCAATAAAAAATTATAATAAATGCGTATTATGGTGTAGTTATGGGTAAAGGGTGAGGTCGAATTGGTTTTTTTTCAACCCAACTGGTAGTATTTAATGACACCAAATGAGAAATTGGTCACATGAATCTATTGAGGATGTATCAGTGAACCATGGGGTGCTTTATAGGGGTTGAATATGACTACTGTAGTGATGGAAGTATATTTATAAATGGGGTGGATAAAACCAATAATATTGACTAAAACCCAAAAATATATTGTCTATTGAAGGAGATAATAATAAAATTTATAGTGTAAAATTTTTATCTCGTGATAGGATTACAATAGGTAAAACCCTAACTTAATAATATGTAGTCATTCAAGAAAACCAACATTATCATAATGGGTAAATTTCATTTTAATGTGAAGTACCACAGGAAATACTGAATAGGGTAACATGTTATGTTCCATCCATTAATATTGGATATGTTTTATGTATAAGAAAAATAATTCATAAATTTTGTAGATATGGCTCATTGTTCATATATGTGTATAGCCAAAATCCATAATATATTGGATCAAATGCCAAAATAACACTCTATAACCAAACATCATATGGTAAATTGATTTTATCATTATATTTATTTATATGAATATATATCCTATGATAATATATGAATGACTACCAAATAAGTCCCACATGTTATGTCACCCATATTGATTTTCATGTAGTTTTAGAGCACATTCCTAGAAAAGGAGAATTCATGTTGGGATACATCCCAATTATACTAATCAATATACACATGAGAATATTTTTTATTCTAATAAATAATTTTCCATTTCCATGTCCTATCACATTGAGGCCAAAACATAAAAAAAATATACTCCATTCTGAGGGATTTTTTTTCAAATGTACGATAGGGGGAACCTTTTTTCCATCATCAATCAATGTGACACTTTTATTTTAGTTCAGAGAATACAATATCTATGTACATCAAAAATTTAATAATGTAATGTTTTTTGAGCTTATTATCCATCAGTATACCCCCATGAATCATTTTATAGCATTATTTGGTGGAAAATGTTCCCTATAAATTTAATTCCTAGTATAGGATGTCATCTCCAACATTATAAATATAGTTTGGGTACTACCACATGTGTTGGGGATTTTATCATATAATCTAGAAATCAGGGATCATTTGGGTTTCTATGTATTTTACAATAATCTTTTAAACAATCCCATGATTGAAATTTATATTTCCAAAAAATGAGTGGCACCTCAATATGCTAACTAGGTTGTGGAATGGACGATTTTGGACACTTTGATGATTGATATTTTTGGAATTATAATTCATCTCTCATTTATAGTTTTTAATTTGTTATGACATCTATCTATTCAATAATATTTGGATTAATTATCAAATGTTATTCCTCATATCATTAGACATATTTGTGTTATAACATGTGTTTCCTTATTTTAGAACTGATTCTATATTTATTTCATCATGAATTTTGTTTTTAAGTAATGATATTTTGTATTTACATAATCAATGTTTTATATAATTTAAGCCCAAAAATAGTCTATATAAGTAGTAAACATGCCAATTGGTGGATTTTTTAGGTGACAAAGAGTTGAGGGTCTATAATTTGGTCGTTACCCAACCCCGGAAACCCCATTTAGCTAGCATTCAATCTAGAATGTGGAAAGACCATAAGGGTGTCCTTGATCCCCGTAGGGTAGTGACTTCCAAAAACGCATAAATCAAGGAAAAAGGGACTAATTAAGTCAAACATAAAATAAAATCATTTAGTATTTATATACATATATTGTGGAAAGAATACACAATAATGAAATATATTCCATAACAAGAAACATAGTGTTAGTAATATAACCCAAAAGTTAATAGCTAAACCCCTATAATATTTATCATCATACATCCTAATTAAATGATCAACAACTATCCATTTATACTCTATGTGATATGTGGGAAACATCCAACTATCTCAACACCAGTTACCCTTAATCGATTGACTTAAACCTCCCCACCTCACTTTTGATACTTCCCCATTCTTGTATCAAGATAATTTATATTATATTAATTCATTAGCTATTATTTGGGGTATGTGATTAATGGGTTTAGTAGGATCCTAAACAGGTGTTCAATATCATTTATTTTTAATAAAATACAAATAATTGTCATAATCTAAGTAAAAAAATGTATAATAACTATTTATAAGCTTTACATAAAAAGCATTATAAACAGTTGCTCATTTTTACATAGTTCCAAAAAAATGTTAAGTAACTGTATTTTAAATCACATTTCATATAAACATTTCCAATTGTAAATTTCCATATCATTTTATATCACAGTTATAAATTAAAATCCAACAAAAAATAATAAAATCACCAAGTAAAACAAAAGTTATGTTTTTAAATAACTTGTACAACAGGAAAAAGACTATTGTTCATTAAAACTCCATATAAACATCAATTAATTTGTGGTATTCTAGAATCATCACAGAAAGTGAACCACAAAACACATCATAAAAGTAAATATCCCCCATGAATATATGTTATTAAAAGAGAAGAACACACCAAAATTTAAACCCTATGAAAATAAAATTAACATGATCCAAAATTACACCTTCCGCATATGTACACATGGATCTGATTTGAGGCACATTTGATATCAATTTACAAGTAAATAATATATCAAAATAGTTTCAAAATACCATTTATTTCATAAAAAATTCCATAAATTTTTTTTTACCAAAATCATAGTTAAATTCATCTTATTTCATTAATACAATTCGAAAAAAAAATAAATAGATCAATCCATTTCGTCTATAAAACCATTTTAGCAAAAATAACAGTAAATGATTCCCAATTGAATGATATAGAACCACATTACTCAATTTTTACATTAAACACTCAAATAAAAAATATATACACACAACAAAAGTGGAATGGGGACACACGATTAATGATCTGAGGCCCTAAAATTGACACTCAATCATAGAAAAATATCCTTAAAAAGATGTTTTTTGTGGAGTTTACATGAAAACATACCACTCATAGCACACATTTCACACTACCTCTATTAAAAAAATAACATCTTTATGATATATTTAACATGAATTATATTATGAGTTCAGAGAGATCACATAACGATCAATATACTCGAAAAATAGATCCAAACACCGTTGAAATCCTAATAAGAATGATACCAATTGTAATAAAATAAAAACACATATAGATAGGGAGAAAAAATCCAATATTGAGATGAAAGGACAAGAATGGGGATCCTCAAGGTACCCTAACATCAAAAAAAAGTATTGGAAGATACATAGGGAATGTTGAAAATGGTGCACATCAAATTAATGAATTATCATTCATATAACACCGTAAAACCATTATGGTTGTAAAACTTATTACTATGTTCCCAAAATTCACAATGTGAATCCTTATGGATTAGTATTCACAAATAATGTGTCACATTAATATATAATTCCTGGGATTCAATTTCCAAATTTTATATAAATTTATGCCATGTATGGTTGTCAAATCAAAAAATTAATTCATAGAATATTTCCAGAAATAGGTTCACTTCATGAATCACTTTCTCGAGGTGAACATGTTATGCTACATGAACTTAACATATTTTCCTAAAAAATAAATATTATATTGTACACATCATGATAACATAAAAATATATATTAAATAATAAAATTTGGTGTTCCTTCAATATAGATATTAAAATTCTCCCAACTGTATGAATTTTCATCCCATGGAAGGAACATTCAAGAAGGGTTCTCTTGGAATAATTTATTCTACATCCCCCATACTAATTTTTCTAGTTCCCATGTCTTGTGAGAATATTATATATTTCAATAAAAATAATTTACCAAAAAACATTTATTTATGAAATAATTTGATTTTATAATTTCTGATATCCATTGGTTTCTTCACATTGGAAATATATAACTCTAACTCTATATCATACAAAATCAAAAAACTGGGTGGATTATGATGGTACTTCTTGAGAAATGATTGGCTGAAACATAATGTATACATTTTAAAAAATATTTTAATTCCAACTTATTATAAATTAAACAATGCCACTTAGTGTTCTCGAATGGTCTAATATATCTCAGAAACATATTTCACTTTTTACCATGTTGATGGTGATACAAAATGGTGAAACAACCAAGATAACATGACCGCCAATTGAAATCTACAAACAACTATTCCAATTATCCACATATGATTTATGTTGAAATTTTTATGTAAACAAGATTCAAAATATATCATGAATCCTTACTAATGTCAACAATGGGATACTTTTTCCCATAAGGTTTTCCTCTCCAACCAATCACCAACAAAGTGGTGACCTGCCCAAGAAACCATATCATGCCTCTAGGAGTTCCTTTATAATCATTTCATAGTAAATGATATTTTAATATGATTAAATTATATACAAATGAATCCCCCTTTATTTATATAAATCCATGATCTAGACATAGAAAATATCATCAAATATAAAAATATCATGCCTTCTTTTACCTCCAATCCTTGGATGGTATGGTGTACCTCTTCTAACCTGAGTCCCATCACCTCATGAGGACTCTTCTAGAATATATGTGTATACCTAAAATCACTATCATAGGAAATGGTAATGGAAACCCAATGAAACAAAACAATATCATGTCCGTATATTATAACCTTATTATGCACATTTTTTGTTTTGTTTATAAGAATAAATTTATTATTATTTAAAAATCAATCAATAAACCTTAAGGTAAAATCATTCCCTCATTGAGACTATTTAAACCAAACAATTACAACCACATAAAACTCATAAAATTTCTAAACAAGAACATAAATAAGGAACTGAAGAAAAAAATCTCCTTCCACACATTTAATAACTGGATGATATATCAAAAAGACACATATTTAGTAACAACATGCTTCATACCAAGACACCAGAAACTCCATCTCATGTAATAATACAACATCACATTTATAGGATGAATTCCCCATGAAAATTTATAATAATCATAAAAATTTTATTTCCACATAATCAATGGGAGGAAAAAAAATACCCAAAGTTAAGAATGAAATTTTAATTGAGTGACTAACCAGAAATAGTCTCACAACCATAGAATATTTCTATGTTTCCTCTAATCTTATCATCCAACAACTAAACCGGAAGAATAAAATTATAGAGAGATGATGATAACTGAAATTTTTTAGAATCATTCTATAATCATCCTCATATATATTCTCATTTAATTCTATAAAGTTCCCTATAAGGTTACACAAAACCTTTGATTCCAAAACAATATATGGTTGAACAATCGTGCAATGAGAATAAGTGATGACATTCCCCTTCCCTGAGGCAAAGGATATGAAAAAGATGAGGGGTTAGATTTATTTCACACACGACCATTATCAATGATTCATTTACCTCTATGAAAATACATATATTAGAATATTATGATTATAAAATAATTTTAATCTCACCCAAAAATATAGTGATGCCAACACATAATTGCATATATAGATATGGAAATCTAAAAATCAAGCATTGGGAAATTTTACCATGGGTAAAAAATATAACCAGGTGAATATGCCACAACATAATATTCTATTATTGTAAATAAACCTTTATCAGAACTATAATACATAAAAAACACCCAATTTCCATTATTGTAATTATAAATGATCAAAATGTGAGATTATGTTAGAATCAATTTAAACTGTTAAAACGTAATATAGCATTTCTAATCACATGTAAACATCACCCATTTTTTGTAAGAGTAGTCATGGGTGACTTAATCTTCTATAAGTAATTGAAAAACTAGTGATTGTATGTAGAAAAACCTCAAATCATAATTAGATATAGTTTGTGAAAGAATAATGAATAACACCAATTTATAAATCACCCAACATTAAAACCCTCATGATCATTTGTTAAATCGATTGAATCCCTAAATAGTGACAAAAATCATGTACAATAAAAAAAATTCCTTATAAAAATAATTTTAAAACGTTGTTAAAAAAAGATGGCTTTATAAGCTCTCTGGAATATTACATCCACTCAACCGATGATTCTCCTCCCAACAAGCTCAATAATTATGGTATATGATGATCAAAAATCAAAAAATATGATATATAATTTATGTGAAACTATTCGATACAATTTATAAACTGTGGATCAGTAATATATCCCTTATAAATTTCTAAATACTCTCACTAATATAAATCTATTGATAATTACCATTTATCATCAACATATATAATAATAAGCTCAACCTTCTGTTAAATTCATTCATATTTTTTTCTCTCTCTATATCATATTTCCCAATGGTAAATATGACACAATAAATATAAATAAATTATTGAGTCTTTTTAAAACATATCAAAATTATAATTATCCCAGGAAATGAAAATTATTCGCCCAAGCCACAACATGTGAACTATTATTTGAGAGGAAAAATAAATCATCATGTTCTATGTATATTTATATGTTGTATGTGATATATAATAAAATATAAAATATATAATGAATTATATCATTTCAAAATGAATAAATTACTTTTAAGGTCCTTCCACACATTAAAATGGGTCTATTAAATAATTAATTTGTTTAAATTCAATGACATGAAAAAATACATTCAAAAACAAGAGTACCATACCAACTAGTATATCCTTTTACGAGCCTATTAAAAACAAAAAAATCAATATATAGGTCTAATAAAATTCTATTACAATATATAACCCACTAAAATCTACTATATGAAACTATAATTACCGAATTAGACACACTAAAAAATAATACAATAATCTTGGTGTTAGTATTGGAAATCAAGGATATAAATAATTTAAATTTGTTATTTTTTTACTTATTAATGAATTAACTGAATTTACTAGAAAAGATCAGTCAGAGACAAAGTCTCTGACCATTTATTAAAATAAAGAAAAAGTACAGCATGCAACCATAACAAACAAGAGCATGCAATTACATGTTAGAAACCATACCCATCACCATACCTGTCACCATCTCCAGGATCAAACACCTCATATGTGGTAGCCGATTCCCATTTAGAACTTTCATACTGCTTCATGATCTTTGCATACATTCTTCTAGTTTTAATTTCTCCAAATACACAAACACCTCAGAAGAATTAAACCCTTTACATTTACTAATAGAGGATCTGTTAAGCATCAGATTTGTCATAAAAGAATAATACTTCTACTGCATTCTTCTTGTTAGGGAGGACACAACACCCTCATTCCCTGATACAACCTTATTTCCATACTTCACACCATCACTAAAAGAAGTTTGGACACGACCATCATTCTCCTCATCACTGTCAGATATGTCCCCCCATTTTTAAGGGACAACCTCTTTCTAGTAGCCCCCATTCCCGCCCTGATCCTTCCCAACATGACTGTTACTATCAATCATCGCTAATCATTGTGGCTACACTACATGGTCATGATCATCAATCACCCCATTCTGTAAAAACCCCTCCCTAGGAACATCATTTTGCGGATGTGACCCAACCGGAAACTTACCTCTTTCAATCCTTGGAGAAACCTCTCCGGAGATTCACCCATGATTTAATCCATTATCACAAATATTTCTGCCATTCTGAACACACACAAAATCCAGACACATCACCCCACTGTACTGCACAGTAGGTGTGATAGTCATCTGGCCAGTAGACAAATCCGGAGAAATCTAGCCCTGATTCTCTTACATTTATTTATTCATCATACCAAAGAAACAATTACTGACTTCAATACACTCCACCTGCTGAACATGCTATGACTTCAGCCTAGGAGAGTCCCTCACCCCTCCACCAGCTTCTTCCACAGAAGCCCTTACCTGTAAGGCAAAATCAGATCATTTCACAGCCTCCTTCCCCCTCACTGGTACAAATTCTTGGCCTCTGATCACTCCAACCTACGGGAAATCCTGCTTCACTGCATTAGACACCCAAAGATCATTCTGAATTCTTCAAAAAGCCTCATCAACCATCGGGTTTAGAGACTCATTCACTCCTCCCATCCACCTTCCAACATGTGAACCAGGTTCAATTAGGGATCTCTCACCCTGGTCTTTCTTCCCCTGCTGAGAAATTAAGGCCACCACATCTGCGGCCTTTGGGGCCAAAACCTCCCACGGAACCACCCTCCTACCTCTAAAATTCTCCCTCAAATGCCCAACTATAAGAAACCTAGAGAAGTAATCAAACCAGGACTCAAAAAATGGACCGTTTACATCTAAATTCATCACATACAGCAATGAATATAGACAAAATCGAAAGTTTCAAAAGGTCCACTTCAACACAAATTCTCGGTGATATCGTGTGACAAACATCCCTAGACCTATTGTCTGAGCACAAATAGCGACCAACAAGACTTCCTAGCATGCGAATAATCGAAGGATTCTGAAATGGAAGCGGTAGCTCAGGAAAGCTTACCCAAATTATCATCGTCGAGGAATCACGCTTCATATAGTGATCATAGGACCATCAGAAGAGTAGGAAGAGACGACAATCAGAGGTACGCAGGGTAGAGGACCAGGCCAGGATCAAATCTTCCTACTACTCAAAGTAGACCATTATGTGTTTTGAATCATGAAGACTGACAGTTGCGCTCTTCTGAAGATTCCATGAACCGAAGATAAATCGATCAAAGAAATCCATAGGCGGACATTGTTTCTTGATGCGAGCTATCCGCGTTAAATTCAGCAGGGATGAAGCATCGTTGAACTCTCGAGCCATGACCGATAGTTTTGGAATCCCATCATGTAACTCAAGAACATTAGGAGAGAGATAATTTTCATGGAATGAAGGCTAGAGATCAGGCTTTCAAAAGGGAATAAATCTTCGATTTCTAGAGGACTGCGGGGAACCCTCCACCACGGGAGGATGGATCAGCTCGGAGGCCATCTCCACCTACAACGACCATTCCCGAACCCTAGCATACTGAGCGCCCATCATATCTTGTATCAGACATCCCTAAATTAACTAAATTTCAATTAAAGAAAAATGATGTAAAATTATCATACATAATGAAAAATCAAATGTAAATTAAATTTCTATAAATATATATGTATCATAAAACCATTACTAATGTAATAAGACTCATATAAAATAATAAAAATATAAAACCACAAAAATAGGGAATCTAAAAATAAATAAGTATACATCTATAATGAAATATATTAACTCCAATTATATATATATATATATATACTACAGATCTAAAAAAAATTGTCACCAATAACAACATGCATTTTGATATTTAAAAAATTGATACAATAATTTTGGTAATGTATAAATACACTTTATAGGTTCCCATAAAATTCTATAATATTACTATTTTGATCAAATCATACTAGTGAATATATGAGTGTAAATGAATATTTGAACATCCAATACTGTCTACTATAAAGTTAGTAATATATTGGGTCACCCAAAACATCACCACAATCATGATCTTCAAAATTCACGGTTATATAATATTATTGTGTGTTTTAGTCACACCATGATATCTATTTAAAGAAAGTCCAACAAATAAAATTTCCATCACAATATAATGTCACTCCAAATGACATAAATATTTAACTAAATTGTGACTAATATTATTTAAACAATATGATTACATTGGATAATATGTATGTATATGTTTGTTATGGGGTATGGTATATTCATGTGGACTACTATTAGATTTACACTGATGGGATGCTGTGAAACACCAATAATTCATCCAATCTATTGGTAATTAAAATATATAATTACATTGATAACTACTCAAATATAATTTCATTCAATAAGGATTCAAATAAACCCATAATCCAAATAAAAATACTTAAACACATATGGTAAACAATGTATCGTATAAGTGAGAACATATCCCTATACAACCAACATTGATCTCTTCAAACATCATATAACCTCCCACCAAAAAATATTGATGAGATCGATGCCTAGACCACATAATCCGCTCATTAACCACTCATTAAGTATAAAAATAATCAAATAAAGAGAATTCATTAAAAAATTGAATCCTATGAAGAAATATAACCATAATGTATTTTCAAACATTAAATTCCTTAATATCCTAAATACTCACATCAGACCTCACTATCTAGAATAAACCATGATAACATGATTAATTGGGAATAATTAGTAACCCAGTATCACTTTATCCTTTATAAAAATATATATATTTCCAACTAATCGAATTTTAATATACAAGAAAATTTACTAAATATTTATATCCACACCTTCCAAATTGAGCCAATGGCTTTCATGTATCACTGTATATAACCAAAAATTGAGTTGGTAATACATCTTTGTGTAATAATAATGAATTTTTTCACTATGTGAGACTATCCCAATTGAATTATTATTTAGGTTAATACATTTTAATAATTTAGGTCCACTACCTATACATATACTATCATAACCATTGGTCCATAAAATAATATGTAGAGGAATCAGAGATATGGAAATCATAATTTTTTATTCTATTAAATATCAACAGTAAAATACAAGACATTTTTTACTATCTTTGAAATGCCTCCAAGTAAAATATAGTCAAATATTAAAGGATAATTACAATATAGTAACATAATTGTTCATGCACCAAACACCATAACAAAAAAACTATAATTATTTCATATATAATTTAATAAAACCAAACATATAGTACTACCTTAAACAATAATACAAGGATAAAAATGTGAAATATTATAATGGAATACCTACTAATTAAATTATAAAAACCTTGAGAGGCAATCTGAATTTTATGTTATGGAAGTCCCTTCACTCAACTGACTCATCATGATTGATAACTACAAAATGTTATTCGAATATCAAGAATCTATGGAGTATCTAGTATTCCATGTAAAATTACTATTTATATATTTAGGCTTCTATATTGTGCATCCAAAAGGTATCTTATAAAATGTTTAAAAAACATATTTTCTAGGATTGTTTTTGTAGAAATAAACTAAACACCCAATCTGCATCGTAAAATAATCTTTCAAATATCATTATTTTTTATCTTAAAAACATGATAGACATTATTTTAATTCTCATTGACATTTAATAAGAACGTTTTAAAACCACCCAAAAATTCTATATAAAAAAAATGAAAATATATAATAATAATAAAAACAATAGTATATGTAATATATCACTGCCTAATATAATATTTCTATACTATATGAAAGCATATGTATCGTGGAATTAAAAAATAATGTAAATAATAAATTCATTATTGACTACATATAAAATTTACAAAAAAATATCACTGAACATACCAAATAATCATCTCCAAATCTATAATTGTGATTCAACCACTAAATTTAATAACCCACTTTAAAATCATTAAATTATATATAATATATCTAATTAAATCACAAAAAATACTTAATAAATTATCAATATAAAAATTTGATTCAAATTTATAGAAATAAATTCTTGGATATATGTAAAATTTTGAAAATTTTCACCTTATAGGCCTATTCCATTACATATTTTCCATGAACTATCTAAATGTGTTTTATAAAAACAAAAATAAACAAAAAATTCAAACTCATCCCATTGAAAAAAATAACATATGAGGGTAAAAAACCAATTCATGAAAATACTTTAAAAATAAATTTAAATATTAGATCATTTATGTTAATAAAAATTATTGTATTTTCCCCATAGTGATAAATATTAAAAATATATTTCATTTCTTGAATAACACAGAATGAATTAATTAAGCACCAAAATATTAAAAATCTTCAACTCACATAATTTTCTATGTAATTTATGAAAATATTTTCATAGGTATTATCATCTATAAAAATAGAACCTGAATTAATTTTCATTTTCATTATACAAATAATTTTTTATTAATGATAAAATGTGTTCATTATTCATGTTCAACAATATTGTAATAAAATACTTATTTTAAATATATTATCTCACTACATTAACTTATTATAATTATACAAATTATTTTACATTTAATTTAACTGTCAAGCCCAAAAATTTAGAATTTCATGATCCATTGTGTGGTTATCTATTATAGATGAAATCCAATAACTAATATATCTAATAGTTAACTAAATTAATCCAAAATCAGATTTTCAATTAGTTTCTTTGTCTATTATAAATTGTATAATAATAATTTTTTCATAAAATGAATTTAAAAACCTATTCATTAAATATGATAACAAATATAAATAAAAAATAATTTAAATTTATATCTTCTAAAATAATAAATTACTTAATATATATTTCTATAATTATTGATATAAAACATTGGAAATGAAAAATATTACTTCATGTTAGCCAAGGATGTGGGGGGAAATACATCCAACATATCAAGGATTTGTTTTTTTATTTTTATTATCATTATATTGGAATTATGCTTATGTTTATTTATTATTTGGGATATATCAATTTTAATTTATTAGTTCATTTATAGTCTATTAATTATAATTTAGCCATATATTAATTTTATAACTACTCATTATATATCCCCATTCATGTTTTCCCAAACTATTCTCTAAGAATAGATTAATTATATGAACCTATACTATGACTATATTTCATCGATAAATGTAATTATTCCTTTAATATTTCATCTTCATCTACAACAAGTGACTCATTTTATGACTACTTAAATCTAATAAGATAGAAGATATTTATGTTATAATTATTGTTATATAAGAAACGTTAATATATATTATTTTAATCATGATATTGATTCCATAATTATTTATGTGTTTTCATCATTTATGGTTACTATTTTACGATCAAAAGAATCGTTTCACAACACATAAAGTTTAATGGAAAAACATTATAACTATAATGAGAAGTATTTTTCAAAAAATAATCTATCAATTTTTTAGGTAACTTATTTTCATTACAAATTAAAGAATATATATTATTATATAATTAATCCATGACCCATCCTCAATTTGTTATGGGTTATAGTTGTTGGGATGAATATTGTTGAAAATATTCACTCTATTTTAATTTGAAGAAAGTAATATTTTTTAATTTCGTTATGTGGGACTTATGAATTACTATAAATTGGGATTAGTTACTATATATGATTAATCTATACTCACCTCATTAGGAAATGATAAAATATCATGTACAATAGTATATAATGTTTTTATACAAATATTGAGTTTTTTATTAATATTCTATTAAATAACCCATTGATAAATTTTATAAAAATACATTTAAAATTATACATTACTCTTTATTTCTATATTTTATAATATTATTATGCTATATTCAATTCAGATAATAAAATTATATGGATACCATGAAACATAAAAACTATCATTTCATTAATGGAACATAATTTCTAAAATATTTTAAATAATATATATCATTAATGTCGTCAAAAAATATTTTCTTCCTTGTTGGAATAAAATTGTTCCAAAAATTAAATTTAATTACGATATAAATATTATTAATGGCCTCAATATAGCTTATGAATAAATAATTTTTTGGTTCAGTAGAGATTTCTTGGTGATTTCAAGAAACCACAAATTTTTTCCACAACTTATTACATCATTGGGATTTAAATAAAATTATGACACACATATATGCATTTTATTCTTATATATATATATAATGTTATCACATTAGATATCAGTATTATATAACCATGGTAGGTTGGTATAATAAATATGGGAAAAATTATTATCTTCCCCACAAGATAAAAACATGAATTAAAATATAAAATTCCATGTTAATCATAAGGCCCAATGAAATATAATAATATATAAAAATGAACCAATGATGTTCAAGACTATTTGATTAACTCTATTTCTTTTCTTCAAATGTTGAGGATTTTTTTCCATCATTATTCCTAAGATATATCCAAAATTTATGTACATATCTATAATGAATTATCCCAATGGACATAAATGGATTCTATGATAGGTGCTCCCTAGATCTTTAACACACATTATATTGAGCAATAAATTTCATACATAAATATAAAATATTATTAAATGAATAGTCATTTCATAACATTGCAATCCATTCAAGAACAATAATAGATAATTTTCATTGTAATAATTGATATATAAAAATGGTTATAAAATATATACACATAGGCCGCAACATAGTTCATCAATTCTATCACCCTTATTACACATATCATACAAAAATCCATTCTTCATTTCCTAGGGAAAATGAAATATAACAATGGAAGAGATTATAATATCATTAAGGGTAAGAATGGGATATATCAATTATCATTTATATATGTCATTGGAATGAGGTTTTGAAGACATGGTCTTATACATTTAAAACCATAACCTAAAATATGATACATCATATTGGTAAATCATGGAATACATCCTATATTTTAACAAGCCATGAATCATACATGATTCACTGATAGGAATCCAGAGATTACTATATTTACATAAGAATATATCATCAATGAATTGAATAAAGAGGTGAATTATCATTATAAATAAAATTATATTTAGTTTCTACCCACCAAAAAATTCATCCCATGCTTTCCTTTGGACGACTACACATGTAATTAATTCTGTCATGGGATAACCTCCCATGAACTGTATTTTGGGAAGGAGATATCATCATATAAACACTATTTCGAGCATGGAATAACCACTTGTATACCCTAATCATAGATTTAGATAACATATCATGTACTATTTGAACTCGTAAAGTATTAATATTTTCCAAAGCATTGGAAGTATATATAATTATAGTCCAACAACTCTTATAATGATTATCCATTTATATATATGCCAAAGTATCATAGATCATTCTTCGTATCATCATATCACATCCCATGGAAAATAAATATTTTTTGTAAATATTTTATAATTGTAATAATAAAACATACAAATAATTAATAAGTATGGAATGATTAAATTAAATCCATTAAGATTTATAGGAAACAAAAAAAGAAGTTATAAAGGTTTTAAAATTCCTTCAAAAACCATAAAAATATTTTTGGGGAAAATATCATTTTCATTTTGGAATCACATATTTAAAATATTAAAAATTCAGTAATTTTTTAGAAATAATTTTATTTGACTATTTCCAAGGAATCATCTACCCCAATATTTTAAACAAATATCATTCAATATGAAAAAAAAATCATTCATGTTTTCTCTATAAAGAAAATTATTCCATAAAAATTATTAGTAAAAATTTAGTAGTAAATTCCTTAGAAAATAAGCTAATTATATTTTTAAAATTTATAAATGAAATTAAACCGTGGTTAAAAATTATTTTAAAAAATAATAGGATATTATTAATAAAATTTGTGAAATCATTTAAAAACAACAATGAAAATTAAGAAAAACATACCCCCAAAAAGAAGTAATATTGATTGTTGGTCATACAAAATCGAGTTAATTTTATCTAAAAATGATATTAAAGTATTATTTTTACATTAATGTTTCATTTATAACAATGTAGTACTAAATTAATGGGATTATCTGATAAAGATGAATTAATTTCCCAGAAATGAAAATTCATGGTTAAACAATCAAAATTAATATGAGATAAAAAGATAAATTCATTTCATCATATCTTGAATTGATTTATACAAGTTCCAACCTACTATATAATAAATATATATTTATCATATATCTATTAATGAATTATAATCATATAAATAATACCCCAAATTAATTACATATAAAGTATTTACAACTATTTATTAATAATTCAATGTTAAAATCACTAATTATGGTGATAACGAGTTCATTTTTTATTCATGTTTTGATTTTTCATTCTAAGTATATATAAATTGGTCATGGTTTTATTATCAACATAATATTAATCATTTAATGAGTAAAATATGTAATAATTATATAATATATTTTATCTATTCATATAAAGAAGTGGTGAAAAGTGAATTAAATCACCACAATGAGATGGTAGTCTAAAAGTACAAATGAGAGATATTTTCACTTTTCAATTGAATAAAGTAATAATAATTAAATGTAAATTAAAAATTATAGGGAAATAATAATGTGATAAATATTCTATAAAGTTATTAAATCTATCATAATAATTATAATTAAGAAATGGGGATTTCCATAACATTATTGAGGTGATATTTCAAACATATGCATGATAAATGATTTCTTTTCCTATATGATGGAAAGGATGTGGATAGTAGTTTTTTTTTAAAAAAATTAATTGTTTTGTATACTAAATTAACTCTTCTGGAATGCATACCATAGATTTAAAAGTTGTGGAAGAGGAAATTATATTGTATGTGATCAGTTAAGTGTTATAACTCTTTATTGAGACAAATATTTCTCCATACACCTTATGCCTTAAAGTATCATATTTTTGAATGACCATAATCTATAGGATTCGTGAAATTAATATATAAAGTTTTTATGACATTAATTTTCTAAGATAGAAGGATTATGAATTCGGGATAAGATAAGAGTTGTGGAATCCATTTATATGTGAGGGAATCAACACATGTCTAATTACATAAATGATAAAAAAATATCATAAAAACTTAATGGGTGATAAATTAACCAAAAATTAGATTATAAGATCTAATATGGTAAAAATATACTCAAAAACAAATTTAGACATCTTTTGGACACATATTAATTATTATCTACTAGTTAAACAACAATTAGAAAATTTTATCCATAAATGGTATAACATAACCATTCAACATGATAACATAATAATATTGAAAAATATAAATGGGGCCTTTTATAATAATTTAATAATTATTAATAATTATTAATAAATTCTATAATATTCTATTATCATATTTCTTAAAAAATACTTTTAATATTACAACAAAAAACACAAGGAACACTATTTTATGGAAAACGCATAATTTAAGAAAAAAAATATGTTTCACCCTAAAATAAACTATGATATTGGTTTTGATGAATTTTTAAAGTTAATTAACATACAATGTTTGGTTTTTAGGCTTTGGGATAAATCCCAAATTTATTGGAATCATTATACGATTCATTTTATTGTAAAACCCCCTAAAAATTTAACTTGATCAAAAAATAAGTTATATATCCTATTGTCAAGAAAGCGTTCCATATTTGAAACTAAATTATTCAAATAAATTATAAATAAAAATATATTGTGTAAATAAAAACTCATAAAATATGAAATTGAAATGTTTTATATTTATTTCAACGTCTTATCCTACACTTTTAAAAAAAATTCATCAGTTTAACCCTTTTCCCAGTGAGAATTTTTTTTCACGATTACTATTCATATTAAAAAATAATAATGAAAAATTTGTAATATTATATTAATTATAATAATTAAAAATATTCAATCATTTTTACTAGATACAATTTATTTAATTTGTTTAAATTCATTTAAAAATAAATTTGTAAGAGGCTTTGAAAAATTGATTATTGGGAAAAGAAATAATTATATCCCAATATAAACAATAATAAGGATTATAATATAATTAATTATATTAAATCTATGTAATTGTTTATTTGGATAATTTATTGTTATATTCATTTAATAATTTTTCTTTATATGAAATGAAACGACAATATGAAATAAATATTTATTTTTACCATTCACTGAAAAATCCATGTTTTTAAAATCATCACAAAAAACTCCTACGATATTATTTATATTTTTTTCTAAAAAAATGATATTTTTTAAAATAAAATATCCTATACTATAATAAATTAATAATATTATTTTATAATAAGTTTAAATAAACCAAAATGTATAAGAAATAGTGTTTTTGAATCATAAAATGACATTACAAAAATTTGAGTACTTATTTAATATCAATTAATAATTGAATATTCATTGTATAAAATCATATAACATAATTTTTTTAAATTTTTATATTTTTATTAATACTACTAATTCTAACAAATAGTGTATAATTTTCACATTTAAATAATGGTATTTATATGACATTTTATTTAAACATTGAATTCATTATAATGAAAGTAATATATTAATTAAAAAGACTATATAGAAATATATCATAAAAAATTATGGTGATACATTATATTTAACTTATAGTAATTTCCTATTTTAAATTTTATCACTCAAATACAAATATTAAAGGAAAAATTTTCCTCATCACATATTCGACATCCCATATAGCATTATAAATATTTTTATTCCCCATGATAAATTTTCCTCATCACATATTCGACATCCCATAGCATGTAGTGTGTATATAATTCCTTAAGATGGAAATGTAGACCACATCATGAACAAGATAGTGTTCTCTGTGGATGTTCCAAGCGATAATATATTTTCCCAACTCGATAATGATAATCAAATATGATAATATTAATATCAATAGGAATTATATTATTTATGAATATCATTAACATATTATAGTATTATTTTCACAAGAATTACTTTTTAACATCATTGAATTATAGATAATATAAGTGATTGTTTTCATACCCTTACTATTTAATCTGTGCTTCCAGGATGTGCCACTTAATGGATATAAATTTTTTTCCATTTACATAGGTAGATCAATTCACAATATATTTATTTATTCATTATGACCATAAGAAATAAGTATTCGGAAAATTCTATCATTCAGGTCTTCATGAGGATCCAGCTCTTTTCTTGAGGGTAAAGGTTATTGATATAAAATTATATTAAAGGAAGCTGTTGATCCAAACAACCATTTAAATATATATAAAAAGATATCAATATATCATATATGTAAATAATGTTCCTCTTTGGATGTTCAACTATCTACGTTGTATATTTTTTAGAGAAACTCTATATTGTTTCTATATCATTCTAAAGACTTCACTAGAGCATCAAGGTAATCCTTGGATCTTTATTTGAAAAAACATAATGTGGTACTCTATGAAACCATATCACATCCTTAATTTATATCCTTTAAGGTTTATTAGAAGAGAAATATTATATAATTTAAATGAATTATTATAACTTTATAAGGTGATTGACTATAATCCAAAAATTATTATACCTATTAGATGTTTTTTGGATTCCAATAAAGAAATTAATAGGGATATTCTCCCAGTTCAAAATCAATATGGTTAGTTGATGTGACATCCCCATAATATTATTCCACATAGATATAACTTTTTGACTTATTAAGTATCATGATATACAATCTCTTATATCTCACTGAATTTTCGCCCACAAGAAATTATATTTTAGATCACTTTACATAATTGTAATTCTAGTATGAAGATATAATGATTAACAATGACCTTCATCCATTTACACAATATCATGTTTTTTGGATTTATGGGACACCTAATTAATTCTGGAAACTATCATATCATTATAATCATTCTTGAACTCAATATCATTTCTGACATTCTTTTTCTATTCCAATTCCTCATTTTAGACCTCTTTAACTCTCACATGGAGGGATGGATGAACATTTATCAATGAAATATATGAATTATCTATAGTCATCACTATATTCATTATCCATAATTAATAATTTTACCAATAATGTTTCTCAATAAATCTTCCTCAGAGAAAAAATCTAATTATATTTCAAGCTAGGATCATCAAAAACCTTTCTTCATTCCCATAGAGATAGTGTGTTTAATAGTAATAATATTTAGTAAACTCAAACTATAATATCTAGTTTATATTAAATTAATTAAATCTAAATATATAATTTAATAAATTATGATTAGTAAATATATAATATATTTCACTAAATAGATAATTTTTTTAAAATTTTAGTGAAATAATTTCTATTTCCATTTCTAAATCCAGAATCGAGTATTTTTTTAATTTTTTTCAATTAGTGTGATCAATATTATATAACCAAAAAATAATACATATGGAGAAATACTATAAAAATATTTGATGAATAACTATATATCAAAAAACCTTCCCCATTATAGGGTACTATAAGAATATGTTTGTTGGATAACCTTCTCTTCCCCTCCATTAAATTATACTCACATTTAAATTTTAAATGAAATTAACCACCATTCATGTTATCTTATTTATTCAATTTTATATTCATAATAGTTATCAGAAAACGCATTGATGGTATGCATACAACACCAAAATGAATCTATGACTCACAATTACAATGTTTTGTCCATGGTATTGAATTAAAAAAATCATTGAGGGGTCCATAAATTTATACCCACCTGAGATTATATGACCCCTGAATTAATCATTATAATGGAAATAAAATTCACTCCTGTTAAATATAGTATAATAATTCTTCTTGAATGTAGTCTTCACCACAATTCTCAAATGAACTTCCTTGCCATCCTTGATATTTCACTATATAATAATATCATCAATAAGAAATTCCTAAAAATGATCGAGGTAATATATAAGGAATCTATTCATTAAATCAGCGATGATTACAATAGAAATTTGAAGGCTAAATGGAATCACAATAAATTATATAATACAAAAAATCATATGACATGTTTAATTAGGTATATATACTTTTTAACAATCATTTAATGACATACGTAGTGGATGTAACCATTGTACATGTATTGAGCTCCTTGAAATTGATCAAAAAGAAAGCATTGATATGGGGTATAAGATAATTTTTCAAAACAGTAATCATGTTCAGATCCTGATAATCAACGGAAAGACACATTGAAACATATTTAATCTTATAAAATAAAATATCTCAACAAAATGTGGTGAACTGTGATGTATAAATGGCTTTTCTAGATTCTCTTAGAGTTGGTAATTAAACTTTGATAACATAATTAGAGCCATTGTATATGGATTATTTTATATAGGTCTATCAATAGTAATTAGTTCTATTGAAATATTTACTTCATGATTTAGTGGAATAAAAAGATACACTTTGAAAAGACATCATTAAACTCCTATTAAATAAGAATATAATGAATGTTTAATTCCAAGAAAACTATATATGTTGGATTCCCATCGTGGATTTTAATTAATGCCAATAGAATATATGAAATTTAAATTATTATTTTACATTCATACACACCATTAAAAATGGGTATATCTTAATTATAAATTTGAAATGTAACTTACATTCCTTTTAAAATGATATAGGACTATTATAAAAAATCATACAGATTCTTAAATTACATAAAATTATTCGAGATGTAAAATCATAATGTTTACTAGAAATAAAAACCAAAAAAAATTCAATCATAGAGGAATCATAGGCTCCTTATGCAATTTTCATTACCTTACATGTTTTCAACACTAACACAACATCTAATAAATTATGTAGAAATTAAATTATTACATCGATATGGGAATAGGTAGAGATATAGTAAATTAATACATTATCTATTATAGAGTTCATGATTAGTGACCATATGATAATGTGTTTTTTGTGTCCTACTCTTATTGATCTGATTACATTATATTTCCTAGTATACATTTTATTAAGTACGTTTTGATGTTGATCGTCACCCTAAACCATCATATTTTTTTGGTGCCTAATGTATTGAACATACTCATATAAATCTAAACAATGTAGTGAGGTTGGCTCATTTTTTAGTTCTTTCCATCTATTCAAATCAATAGTTAACTTCATACCATCACATTAGACTTTTATTTTTTAAAAATATTCATTTCAACTTGTGAATCATTTAACAAAAACATCACAACATTTACTTATATATTATGTTCTAAATTTATTTCATACATAAATAAACTTCATATTCCCTCCATGGGTTTGGATTAAGATATATTTTGAATTTTATCATTCTTTTCAAATAAAAAATATAAGATTTATGGGTTAATCAAACCTCCATTTTTTATATGTTATCACATATAATGATTTTTTTCATATAAAAATAATGTTACATATGATTATCAAAAATTATAAATGTGGTTTTAAGAAACTATCCAATCATCCAATATTACTTTATAGTATAATGATAATATTAGAATCATACATAACTTTTCTTTTAATGTATTCCTCATTTGTAATAATGGAATCATCATACATTTACATTAACCCAATTAATTCCTTCTCTATTTTCACATAAAGAATAAAAGGAATGTTCATGTATAAAAATAACATTATATAATCTCTATAACACCAAAATATTTTGTGAATTATTTTTTTGGAATTATTTTATCTATTTGATATTTTTGATTTCATGTGCCACAAGAAATAGGTATATATATATATATCAAAACATTAATCCAAAAATTCCTTTTAAATGCAATTCTGACTAGTCTTACACTACACAAAATAATGAATTTTCTTGTGTTACACGCAAAACTGACATGGCTTGCACTAATGGAAATACCTACTTGGCTTATGCGACCCACAATACAAACTTCACGTATGTTACAAGAAAAGCAGATATTTATATAAAACCTTATTTTATTATTATAATTATTTAAATTAGATAATGATAACATTTCTATTAAAAAAAGTTTAAATAATTGTAAAAAAAAATTTCAAATATAATATCTACATTTTTAATTTGATAAAACATATTAATAATGATGATATATGATTTTTTGTATAGTCATTTATGTTTAAAAATAATTTTACCTCGAATGAATCTTGTTTAACAAGAATATTAATGTAAAAAAATTTGAATTTAATTTGAAAAAATTATCTTCATATGTGAATTTTGAATACCAAAATTATATTAGGGTGATTTTTTGGAATTTTTCTATGATACCCCATTTTTTGATGAATAGTAAAAAATATTGAATTTTAGTTAATAACTGGCTTCTTATCTAAATAATTATTAATTATAAATTATAAAACAATTTTTTTAAAGGAAAATTATTTAAATTATAGATAATTTAATACCATTTGGGTGATTATACTCAATTTAACATTGAAATTGAATACAAAAACCTAAAAACATTTTAAACATTTTTATTCTTAAAAAAACTATTATTTCGTCATGTTAGAAGGATTAGAAATATTTATAATTTATGTTATTATATGAATTTAATTTTAAAAAACTACCATAAACCATTTAAATAATTATAATATTTCATTTATATGATGATCAACATAATTTTTTACCTAAAATATTAGTAAATGTTATTAAAATCAATCATAATGATTAAGGTCAAATTAAGCATAATTAGGGACTAACCTCAATGTTAGTGGTCCAAAAGTCTAATAAGTTGTCAGAACGACATTTTTTGAATTTTTTTAAATATAAATATTAAATTATTTATTTTGTATATTTTTTAATAACATGGGTTAGGTAAGACCACATATATAGGTTCCTTGTTTTCAAAAATTCAATGAGATTCATTTCCCATCCCTATAAAAGGCCAGCACACCTCGCACTTGTTGAAACATATATTTCCTCTTAGGATTGACCAATATATTCCAAATAAATTTTAAAAAATACCTCCCTTACTCCTAAATGACATACCTTAGGATAAAGGAAATAAAAAGAATCTTTTTGGCACAAACCAAAAAGAGTTACCTGATTAAGAGTTGACTTCTTCTATCAGGTATTGTCTATTATTTTCTTTCTCTACCCCTCCTAATCTATTTATTAAAATATTATATAATAAAAACCGTATCAAAAATATATTCGGTTGTTTTTATGTATATTATTTTACCTACACACACACACAAATCTATATAATGGGTAACAAACAAATTGTTTCTGTGTATGGATAACTACTACCTCATAAAAAGATGATTGTAAATTTTTTCACTAACACCTACCATTTAGGATATTATTATATACTATATAGTTTATATATGTAATATTTTAAATTTATTATGACTTTAGTTTTCATTATTTTTTTTACCACACACATATTTTTACTCTCGATTTTTTTTAAATACGATAATTTCGATTAAGAAAGTGTGGACTAAAACCACCTCAAAGAAATATGATTTGTTCATAAACCACATGGATTGTATTAAGGATGGTTATAGTGAATATGTATGATATATATATTATATAATAATTCTACAATAATAATGATATATATATATACACATAAGAATTTTTCTTTTTTCCCTCAACATGACAATTAAACGGAAATAGTATTCAACTGTACATACATCCTTCCGTCTCTATGAATAGTGTACTCTATTTGACACTAATATATTATATATGTTAAAATAATTAACATATAATGTATATAAATTATATTTATATTATTTTTTAATTAAAAAATTTATTATATCAGTATAAGGACTAATGATATAACCAAGTAAGACTCATGCAGATAATTAAGTGAATACTACATGAAGTGAACCCTTAAAAATGATCGTTACCAATAGGATAATATATGGGCATAATGAAACCATATATGGTATTATGTATAATATTATTCATATGTAAAATATATATAAAATAATATATTTATTATACAAAATGTTTGTATGTGTATGAATATAATCATGAAAACATTTATGGGATTCCTTCTCAGGCTTTATTTCCATGAGATTTATGCTATATTAGCCACTCTTTACATTTGTATATCACATGTAATGCACATGGTTGTATTATAATTTTCATATAATTAATTTTCTTGGTATTCACATACATGTTATATGATATTTTTTTCGTGGTGTTTATTATTCAAAAGTTACCAAATTGGTAAAATAGTGGTGTCTCGATTATCCTTCCTTGAGATTCTTGTTTTGTTATACACCTAAGTTCTTTTTGAAATTTTATATTATTCAATTTTACATTATATTTCACTAAAACTGTCTTTTAATGACATTTAAATATTCCATTATGTTTATATTTCTTACACAGAGTGTACAATCCATTTTTACAATGTTATAAGATTGTATTGAGACAATCTCCTTTCTTTTTGTGATTTTCTATGATTATGATTCATTGGATGAGATAATATAAACAAGAACTAATTTCAATAAATTATACTATGTTAATTAACTATTTCCTAATTAATTGGATCCATTTTTCTACTCTTTGGTAAAAATTATAGTTAAAATGAGTATTTATGAATTCTCGACTTTACCCTACCTTCGGTCAAAAATCAATGTTCATTTAAAAACATGTTTTCTAAAATGGTTATCCACGAATATTATATAAATCCCATGAAACCATTAAATTTAATTTTTTTAACATTTTTATATTTTAAAAATATTTTTAGTGGCATTATATTGTATATTTCAAAATTATTCATTTATATAAACATTTCACCATGTAAAATGATTGTTATTTTTATCTCGTACAACATATATGGATTTATCCACCATAAATCCTTAAAAATTTTCTTCTTACTTCATAAAAGAATTGTTTTATGATTTTTTAAAATATAATTTTAATGAATTGTTTTTTTAAATAATTTCATTATTATTTTATTATTTTTCAAGGGAATGGGGATAAAAATATTTCAATGCCACATTTTTATGTTTCCATATTATATTAAATAGAAATGGATTCCAAAGGTTTTATTTATTAAAAGGAGTTATTAAAAAAAGAATGGATATTTTACATAAGAAATATTTAAATAATATCCCGATGAGTAATTTTCCATCTAATATGACATTTGTTGATGTTACTCATGCCCATCTTTGAAATTATACAAATGTTACACTCATATCCTTTCTTGAATTGTTATGTTTTTATGGAATTATTATTATGAAACCCTAATATATTCCATGGGTTATATGATTTTGAAATGTGTTTTTCTTCATATGTTATGCATTGATGAAATGAATCTTATATATTTTCCATCATTTGTGATGTGAGTAAATTTAAATGAATACAAATTCCTTCCATGTGTTATGAATTAATGTTAATACTACTGATATCTTTTTATGGGTCATGATATGATGAATTTTTATAAACTTATAAGGAAATATAGAATGATTTTATTTGGAGATGGGTGGGACCTATATCTCCCTCTATTTCATGGGTTTTCATGGATGACTCATGAGTATAAATGTGATGTGTGAGACTGATTAAATGTTAAAAACATTATTCAGGGTCCTAGTTTCATTTCCACAATTTTATGCATGAACCTAGTTACATATTAACAATGAAATTAGGGAACCTTATTGAATGATTAAAATTTTATGCATGGACCTAGTTTCATGTCCAAAAAATTATGCATGAACCTGATTACATGTTCCAAATGTTTTTCATGAACCAAATTACATGTTAAAATTTTCATGAATGGACCCAGTTTCAAGTCCATAACGATATGTGTGTTGTTGACTACTCATTAATATTTTCATGCATAGACCTAGTTTCATGTCCAAATGATGATACAGGGGCCTGATATGATTTTCTAAACATAATGGGTGGACATATTTCTAATTATATATGTTCACAACATTATAAGCTAATGGGGATGAAAAAAATTCCATGTCTTATTAATATGTTATTCTATTAGTATTTATTTTCCTACTACTACTATCATCAATTAATTATGAACATTAAATATTTAGAGTGATCTCCAATATACAGGTTTTCATGTTCATATTTTAAGCTCAAGTTTCATACAATTTTTCTATGTTACCCTTAAGAATTTACTTTATTTACCCCTACTAAAAATCTCAGCTCACCCCTTTCGTATTTTTTATTTTCTAAGATTTTAGAGAATGGTTTTAGTTAGAAGTGATAAATATGGAGATATTTATGGGAGATGTTGAAGAACATTCACATGGATATATGATTTTGTTTCCATGTTTCTGAGGATATTAAACTATTACAGTCATTAGGTATGTGTTTTTTTAATGTACTTATAATTAAAATAAAATGATGTAATATATATGAATGTTAAGCCTAGGAATCTATAGTCCATATCAATGGAAATAATTAGTCATCCATTATGAACAATTATGATAAACCATTACTGATTTCCAAAGGAATATTTCTAATCGTATGTCTTGGAATGTATCGAAGCATATGTATATGGATGAGTAAACATTAGGAAAATTTACAAGAATTTTGGTAAGGATGGATTTAGTGGATTCCAAGAAATACCTCTCTATCCAGATAATATATGTATATACGGCACTGGAACATATATTTATAGGAGAAAAATTCCAACAATATGTTTTTTCCCTTGAATCGTTGTAATCCACTACATGAAAAAGATCCATGTTGCACACCCAGTTTGACAATCCATAAAGATACAATTTGGGAATTAAAAATATCTTCACAAACCATCATGAAGTATTTAAATAGAATTTGGCAATGGATATCCTAGGACGAGAATAATTATTCCTATATTAATGAGTTTTTCCTAATTTATATATCCTATAATTGAATTTTCAATTTTTTATGGTTCCTTATTTTTGAAATTGTTCCGTACTCATTTAATTTGGTTTTATCCAATGGTTGGAAACTGAAGGAATTGTATTAATAGTGATTGTGATAAAAAAATTAAATGAATTTCCTCTTAAAGATCTAAATCCCAAGGGGGGTGGAATAAAAAACCTCAATTTTTTACTCTTATAAATTTCTCAATCTATGAATCATGTTGAGTTTGGAAATAAGAAAAATAGGGGACAGTGTTATCATAAGTCATTCCTAAGGAATCATCCCCCTACTTTCCACGGGTCATCTGATCCCCTTATTGTTGAACATTCAATCAGTACAATTGAAATGTTTTTTTCCATTATCCAGTGTTTGGATCATCATAAATTCATTCTTTATAATTAAATTATAGGATGTGAAGTGTAATAGTGGTGGATTCTGATCATGTTTATGAGGAAGAAATATAGAATTTAATCCATGGATTGTGATTAGTTCACAAACATAATCTTTAGTAAGTAATTTCCTAATATTCATCATTCAATTATGGGAAACATCATTGTTAAGTTAAGGAATAATGATGATGAATCATTCGATACATATTATGTTAATTTAATTAGGCATGTGAGGTATGCTTCTAGTATTATCATATAGCCTGAATTAAAATTTTATATAATAATTAGTGGCTTAAAAACATGTCCAAGAAGAAATTTTTAGATAAGAGAGTTTTTTATCTACAACGAGACTGTAAATTTGTGAAATCGCAGATGAAATGGAGGATGAAGATTCCTATCAATCTAATAATTTTATGAAGATGATTATGATAGATTACAATTTCTAATATAAAAAACATGGAGAGAAGAATACTTTTCAAACTCCTTCATTTCAAATATATTAGAAGGAGAATATATTAGAGTGCATGAAAAGAAAAAGATGGTGTTTTATGTGTGGTAATCCTAGCTACTAAAAATTTTATTTATAATTTATCAGAAGAGTAGTGTAAATTAAATGTGTGTAGATAAGTATCAATAAAATAAATGACCCACACATCTATGTTTCAAATTAATGGAGCTTGGGAAATGTGTTAATTAATTCCCCATTCCCATGGCTAATGTGGATGATAAGACATAACAAACTATATGGAAAAATGAAAAATGGAAATAATATGCAATCACAATAGAAGAAGATAATAATGAAAATTATGGGAAAACATACCCCATCCTTGTTGGGATATTCATGTTGGGTTTTTTATGTATAATACCAATGATAAAGTTATTGTTCATCCATCATTAAAGATTCGTGTGATCATATCTTTATGAATTTGGGAATAATAAATTCTCATTTAATTTTCTATCGGTGCATGGATGAGTCCAGGTATTCAATATAATATTTTTTTGTATAATATAATAGAATATTTAAGGAAGGATGAGAGAATTAAACTTTGATGTTTTTATAAGGATATCCATTTACGGAAATTTTCTTCCATTATTCAAATATTTTTTTTATATTAATGTATTATCTCAACACATGAGGACTTATGAAAATTGGATATCCTATTTTTATACATTGTAAATAATGATAGATGTGTAAATTTTATCTTGGGTCACATGATATGTTAGTACATTATGAATGAAATGTTATATTTCTTTTCTGATAAATAGGTGATGTGGATCAATGAATAAAATAGGTGAGGCTGTTCCAAAATAAAGGAAGTATATTTTTCCAGGAAAATTACATAACTATATCAAAATAGAACATGATATACAAAAAATATCTTCGTACCTCCAACAAAATTGGATAGGTTGGTCCCTTATTTTATCAAATATTTCTGGAATTTTAATATTTAACTCTCTATTGAACTTTTTATCTATCCCTCTACATGATAACATGATAGTTACATTTTTTCTCCATGATGATGTTTTTACTTCCATCCTATGTTCTCATATATGAAAACCTAGTTATATGTTACTTTTGGTAACCATTATGCTTCCAACATTATTTTTTACGGGATAATTTATTATTAATTTTTACAATGTGGAATTTTATTAGTATAAATTTCTTGTTTTAATCATTTGATAACATTGGAATGTTTTCAGGGAAAAATCATTAGAATAGGGGTATAATATAACACCTAGAGATTTTGAAAATTATTTTTTTTAAAATTAATGTATTATTTTGATATTGTTTATTTCATGTTAAAATGGATATATATATATATATTAAAACAATAATCCAATCATTCCTTTCACACGCAATACCGACTTGGCTTTCACTACACGTAATATCAATATGAAATAAGCTATTCTAATAACAGAATTGGGTTTCCATACATGAAATAATAACATGGATTATACTATAAAAAATACCTACTAGGATTACACTATGCATAATAATGACTTGGCTGGTACAACACACAATACCATATTGGCATACATTGCACGTAACCCAGATGTTTCTACAAAATAACATTGTATTTTAATAATCATATAAATGAGGTAATGATAACCTATTTATTAAAATTTATCATATCATGAGTAATAACTAATTTTTAATTATTACTTATAATTTATATATATTACATAATGATAATGAATGATATAATTTTTGGTAATGTCTATTATGTTTAAAAATATATTTTTCTCGAATTGACAAATTTTATTAATAAAAATAATTTTAGACACAAAATGAAATTTTATTTGATAAAATATACATGATTTTATAATTTATATAACATAAATTATCTTAGGGTATGTTTTTTGGATTTTTCTGAGAAACATATTTTTTGGATGAATAGTGAATGATACTGTGTTGTAGATAATACTACAATTTAGTTTAAATTATTATTAATGATAAATTATCAATAATTTTTTTAAGGTAAAATTAGATCAATTATACATATATTAATACCATTTAGTTAATTATAATCAATTTCACACATAAAGTGAATATAAAAACCTAAATAACTTTTAATCATTCCCCATCTTTAAAAAACGGTTATTCAATCCCATATATGGAATGTCAAATAATCACAATTTCTCTACATATGTGAATTGAGTATAGAAAAAATTACATACAATATTTTAATCATTGTAATATTTAGAGTCTAAAAATATCTACATAATGTTATACCCAATTTATTTGTAAAATTGATAAAAACATATCAAAACGATAAATATCATATTAAGCTTAATTAGGGGATAAAACTAAATCACAAGTGACCAAATGACCTAGAATGATGAAAAAAACACAAATTATGGATATTATTCATAAATAAACATTGCATTTTTTATTTATTTTTGGTTGGAATGACTTTTTGTGAGGTACTCTAATTTGTACAGCTAACTTGATTTAATAAATTCCAAACGTGTCCTTTTCCTTCCCTATAAAAGGCCACCAACTCTCCCAATTTATTGAAAACTCTAATCCCACTTATTATATTTCAATATATTCCACATAACCTTCCAAAACCTGTCCGTTACTCCTAGAACCCATACCTTGGGAAGAAATAAATCAAAGGAATCCTTTTTTCACAAACAAACAGAGTTACCCGATTACAAGGTAAAGTGTTTTCTAAAGTATTTTATTTTATTTTTCTTAACCACCCACTAAAACTCAATTTAATTTATTATTATATAATAAAAATAATATAATGGATATACAAGGGTGTTTTTTTTGTAAATTGTTTGTCATCAAATTACACACACATCCATCTAATAGCTAATGGAGACAATGTTTCTCTATACGACGAACTATTGCTGCAAGAAACGACCACTCTTCATTTTTCAATTACCACCTTCAATTATGGTCATTCTGATAGAATATATATATATATATATATATATATATGTAAAATAATTACTATATATATATGTCATTTATATCATTGTGTAATTTTTCTAAATCATGATAAAATTATAAGTACCAATGATATAAAAAATTGAGACATAGGCAGAGAATAATGAAATTATTCCCCGAAGTGATGCATTAACATAGAATTGTTAAAAATAATGAAATATATGGTTTTAATGGGAACTTTTATGGTATTATGTACAAAAATATGCTTCAATAAAATTTGAATGATAAACTTATATTTATTATACAAAAATATTATATATGTTTGAATAGATTCAAAACATATGGTAAGGGGATTTCATCTCACTTTTCATTTCCATGAGATGCATGCTATGTTCGCCACACTATAAACTTTCTTGGTGTAGGTATATACCATTATTGGATTATATGCCTCTTATATTTAAATTTTAGTGTTATGACCGATCCCCCAGGGCCCATGCCATGACTACCCCATTCCCACCTTCCATAGGCCATGGGATGGCGACTAGCGCCAAAAGGCGTATTCCATAAATTCGTGAAGGCATTGCCATTATATCCTATAAACACACTCAACCAAGCACACATCATGATACAAATAGAAGTAAATTGTAAAGTATAAAAGGCTATGTAATGTAAGTAAAATGGTCCAGAATAAATACCAACTGGAAGGTATAAGAAAGCTGAAAATTCGTGTAAACTGAAACAGCTCCTTTGGACACCCTTCGAGGATCCTACACGAAGGGTAGGTACAGTTCTCGAACGGTTATCTATGTGGTACACCTTGTATATCTTACACCTCTGAGCTACCTCCAATCCTGGTACTCTCATCCCGATTTTTCACTGTCAGCCATCTGCACCAAACACAACAAGGTGCGGGCATGGCTCGTGCAGTGGTGATTATAACGATACTCAATAAGGACCCTGAGACCCTATAAGGTATCACAAAATCCACAAAGGATTAACCAAAAAGAATGAAAAAATATGACAACCCTAATTTGGTATATAACCATTCCTCTAACTATTTAATCAAGTATACCATTCTAATTCATGATGAAACTCAAAGCCCAAATACTTAGCCAATGTACAACTATTCCAAGAAGGAAAGAATAACATAAAGGTAACACCAAAAAGTTAAGTAACATAAAGGTAATTCCATAATGAAGAAAAAACAAGGGTATCACCATGATGGTATGTACCATTAATGTAACACCACAAAGGTAAGTACCCCATAGGTAAAGCCACACGAAATAATTCCAAAAAGGTATCCCCCCAAAGGTATGTACCACAAAGGTATGCCAAACAGATTATTACACCATTGGTAAAGACTCAGAGCAGTCAAGGTAAAACATAGGTATTGAAGTAATGATGGTTCAATGTAACTACTGAATCATCTTACTCTGTTAAGAGGTAGACCCATGTAGGATCCTATATCATCAGTCCCACGTAGGAACCTAGTATAGAAGACCCAGATAGGATCCTAGAGTAGTCTCACATGGATACCTAGAGTAGATCCAAGTGATAATATCAAACATAATCCCATGTACAATCCCAAAGTAGAAACACCCAATGTATCTGAAGGAACATACCCACGTAGAATCCAAAATCAAAGACCCACATAGAATCCTTTTCATGTGTCATAGCAAACTACAACATTCCTGCACTATGCTCACTTGATTCAGGGAGGGTCCACTCGTCAAGGAACAAGTCGATAGTTCAACTGACACGATGTCCCATGACGAAGTATTCCAAATTACCAACACGTGATTGGGGTCTCAATTCACAAGACGGTGTATCAATCAGATTCCGAGTCTGTAAGTCATTTGCCTGTTAGTCGTGAGGGCCCTCTTGGATTCATGTCCGATCCAACCTGGCCCTTCCCCAAATTTATCCAAAACTCGTGTGGTGTATTCTAAAAGGACCATAATGATCCATGGATTCCAGCTCCACAGATGGTATGTCAAAAAAACACACATAGCTCAAGATATGGCAGAAAGAACGAAAAGGGTCGAAGTTGGTTCGGGTCCAGACCGAACCAGTTGGAAGACCCGACACGACCCGCCCCACTAGGTCTGCCCTGACCTGATGGGTTCCCCACGGTGCAACAGTCCACAGTGAGGCATCCTGCGGTGTAGTGGTCCACTGTGTGGTGGCCAGCCTCCTCCGCACGGCGTGGTCACACGACGCGCCACCCCCCACGGCCGGCTCTGCCGGTCACCCTCTCTTCATTGTCACAACTCCTACTTTCCTGGTGGCATATACATGCGCTACCGCCTCCCATTCATGTGGGTGGCTGACACCAGCCATCGACCTTGCTACACCACAGCCGACAGGCTACGATACGTCTCCGGTAGCGCAGTTGGGCCAATGTTGTCTTCGGGGTCGGTCGTGGTGTCGGCCGCCGCTCCCAAGTACTACCAGTGCCAATCACCGACAGTGATCGTCGTCCTTCTCCATCGCGAAGATCACATCATAAACCACAATGGTTTTGTAGTGTTCGGGACATGTTCATTTGTCCTGAACCCTCCACGTTAGAGTGGTAGCATTCATCTCATGGGGAGAGATTAAACCTAAAAGAAAATTAACGACTATAAATCAAAATCACATCCCTACCTCAAAGGTTCATTGACGTCCGTGAGGTGGTAAATAAAAACTTTGGTTCATTGTTGTTGAAGACGTTCCTTGTTGGAGAGGGCGTTCTACGTTGGAGATAACATTCTTCATTAGAGAAAGCGTTCTTCATTAGGGAAAGGTATTTTTTTCAAAATTCACACCCTTTCCACCAAAATGATGTAGACATGTTATTAAAGTACATTTTATTAATTTAATTAATGTTGGATAATAATTATGTTGATGTTGGGATAATACATTAATTTAAGGTGGCACAATTAATTAGGAGACAACCAAGAGTCACCTCCTTCATTAAAAATGGATTTCAAGGGTCAGGTGGTCTCGACCATATATTTTAAATTTGGGGGTTTTCCTACATGGGAGATTCCTACCACCAAGAATTATAATGGGATGTTAAATATAAAATAAATGTTTATTATTTATTTTATTTTGATTTCCACAAAAAACACGAAAACTGAGTTTCACCCTCGTCTTACTGCGGTTAAAGTTAAAGTCTCCATAAGAGAATACTGGCGTTGTGAGTTCAATGATGTCCTCAGATTTCAATTCTGAGCACCTGTTCAAAATTTACAAAAACACACTCCCACAATTACAGAACATTCCACAAAAAAATTCTAAAATTCATTTCGGACACACCAAGCCTAAAAAGCATGCACCCTCAATTTTTGCAGACATATAAAATTCCCCTTTAATTAAAAAATATAACATGGAATTTTTTGGGTCTTTACGTTCTCCCCACATTAGGGATTTTCATCCTCCAAATCCAAAACACAAAATTAGAAAACATGTGGGGGGTACTGAGCACAAATCCAAGCCTCCCACTCCCATGTGCTCTCTTGGAGGTTCCGGTTCTGCCAACGTACATGCACCAAAATGTATCGATCACCCAAAAAGGACACATAATTGTCGATCCTCAATCTATACTGGAACCTCCGTAAACGTCGCCCCATCATCGATGTCCAAATCTCGATGTTCAATGATGTGTGAAGGTTCATGCATGTATCTCAACAACTGGGATACATGTAAGATATCGTGCACCCAGTGCAAACTGACGTGGAAGTGGTAAGTGGTAATCCACCTCACTAACTCTGCTGAGGACTTGAAAGGGTCCGATGAACCTCATAGATTACATGCCTCTATGACCAAATCAACACAATCCTCATTAGGGTGAGACCCATAGAAATATGTTGTCACCATCATCAAACAAAAGAGGTCTCCATCTCCTGTCAGTATAAGAATTATTCCTGCTCTGTACAGTCTTCATCCACTCCTAGATGACCCGATCCGTCTGCGTGGTAGCCCGTAACATATTTGGTCCCATGAGTGCTAACTCCCCTAGTTGAGTCCATAACATAGGTGATCTGCAAGGTCCTCCATACAGAGCCTCGAAATTTGACATCCCAATAATGGAGTGATAGCTATTGTTGTATGAAAACACCACCAAAGGCAAGTGATCCTCCCAGCTGCGACTGAAGTCGAGGATGCAAGCATGCAACATGTCCTCAAGGGTCTGAATGATCTGCTCTGTCTGGCCATCCGTCTGAGGTTGGAAGGAAGTTCCCAAACGAAGTTGCATCCCGGAAGCTACCTGAAACCCCGTCCAATGCTGGGAAGTGAAATGTGAATCATGATCAGTTAAAATCATGGAGAGTACTCTATGTAACCACACAATCTCCTGCACATAGTGGCATCAAAAGATCTCTACTGAACCCTGATCTCTCGTCGTTATGAAGTGGTCCGACTCGGTGAGTCGGTCAACGATCGCCCAGATATATTCATTACCCATGGATGTACATCGAAGTTATGTCATGAAGTCCATGAATATCCCATACCACTTTCACTCAAGGACCTCTAAAGGCTGCACTAAGCCTACATGTACCTGATGCTCTGCCTTCACATGCTGACAATTGAGGCACCATGAGGAAAACTCTGCTACTTCTTTCTTCATTACCTGCCACTAGTGATGTCTTTGGGGATCTTATTACATATTCAACCTTACTGTATGTACAACTAGAGGGTATGTGTGGAACTAGCTCAACACTTACTCTTGAAGTGACACTGTTATCATAGTACATGATCTAAAGAGGAATACATGCTCCACACCTTCAGAAAATCTATCATGTGCATGTCCTATTAATTTATGAGCACGTCGAGACTCACAGTCAGTGTCCCCATGCCACACGTCCTGACTCGCGGAAGAAGTGCGAGAGTGACTGTAAGAGAATAAAGAATAGATTCTCCATCTCGATCCCCAAAATATATCTGCAAAGCAGCTAGCTACTCCCTAAACTCACCTACCCGTTGTATGCCAGATATCCTGCTTGGTGCATCTACTATAACGTTCCGCTTTTTAGGAGTATAGACTATCTCGAATTCATAGTCTTGGAGGAACTCAATCCAACAACGTGGTCTTTGGTTCAGGTCCTTATGATAGAAGATATACCTGAGAATTCTGTGATCATAGTAGACTGTAAAATGTTCGACCATCAAGTAATGTTTCTATATAATCAATATGAATACATATGTAGCTAACTCCAGATCATGAGTATTGTAGTTATTCACATGTTGTTTTAGTTGTCAAGAACCATATGTGATAACTGATCACTCCTACATCATGACACATACGAGCCTGGTCACTGATGTGTTGCAGTAGAGTACTTATCCAACACACTCCATTAGAGTCCTCAATATGGGGGAACTAGTCAGCCTCTTCCTCAGCTCTTGAAAACTCTACTTGAATCTATCTAACCACGCGAAGGGTTGCCACTTATTCATCAACACTGATAAAGATGTTGTAACTCAAGAGAAATCTGAAAAAAAAACCTCTAGTAGTATACAACAAACCCTAGGAAACTCTATACCTCTGCCACACTCCTAGGTGGCTCCCAAGAATGTACCGCATCAATATATGTTGGATCCACTACAACTCCAGCCTCCGAGATGAAATTTCCTCAAATGTGAACCCCTTTTATCTAAAACTGACACATTGTGAGCATACCAAAAAGCTAGTGCATTCGGAGTGTCCCCAGAACTATCTACAAATGATAGGAATGATCCTCATTATAGGCCAACTAGATAATAATTTCATTGATGAAGACTACTAAAAAGAGATCATGGTATAGAAGAAATATTATGTTCATGAGTCCCATGAACACTTCTGGATCATTGTTAATGCCGAACGTCAAGACCAAAAACTCATAATGGACATACCGACATCTGAATGCTACCTTCTGCACATCCTCATCTCGTAATCTAAGCTGGTGATAGCCTTATTTTAGGTATATCTTCGAGAAACACTGTTCTCGATTCAGCTGATCATATAGGATGTCAATTGTCAGATGTGGGTACTTGTTCATTACAGTCACCTAGTTCAGGTGCCGATTGTCAACACAATGTCTCAAGCTCCCAACCGCATTCATGGAAAATAAAATCCGTGTTGCCTAAGGAGAAACATTGGTTCATATGAATCTCTTCCCATACAAGTCCTATAGTTGTACCCACAACTCGTGATGCTTCGTAGGAGCCATCTGATATGCTGGGGTAGATATCAGTGTCATCCTGATGTACATGTAAATGTAAAAGTCCACCTTTCTTCCTGGAGGTATAACCAAACCAACAACAGGGAAGTAATCCGTGTACTGCTCCATGACTAAAGGATACCTCAGACTCTCCACATCAACCGCTCTGAAGGTAAGTCTAGCCAACTGATGAGTGATCAGGTGCACTCTATTCCATGAAAGTCCATCATTACTACAAAGGATGACTTCTCGCTGATGAAGGTAAATCTAGTCCCATCAGTGAGGCCAAACCACAATTTTTTCCTAAAACAATCAATTTGGCATCGACTATAGATAATTAATCGATACCCAAGATGATGTTATAAGGCCTCGATGCTGCTTCTAGCAGATCCCAGCCGAAGCTCTCGCCTCCTAGAGTAAGCTCACACTGTCAGCACCTATTTTTAATCATTGAATCCTCTCCCATAGGTGTCTTCAGCTGTAAGGATCAGAAAAACGACTCCACAAAAATCTTTGAGCTCTGAATAAGTAAAGTGGAAATAAAATAATGACTAGAACTTGTGTGTGTGAGTACTGCAACTAAGGTGGAATAGACACATATCGTAACTCGTAACATATTTGGAGTGTCGTCGTCGTAGGCCACCGCTGCGTAGAGCTATTCTCATCCCAGGACACCTACTCATGTGGTGGGGGTGGACCACCTGGTGGTGGCTTAAACATCCTAAATCATTTCCCACTGCCAGCTACACGGTCAGATCCTCTTCCACATCCTCCTTTTCCATAAGGGCCTCCTAAGTCGAACCTCAATGATTTCCTAGGCAATTCGTTTACAGTTTAATGATCATCCATACAGTAGGTCGGGTAGTGACGAGCCATGTGACCCTGCCTGCCGCATGTGTAACAATGCCTGCTCCTCGAATGACAATCTTTGTCTCTGGTGCCCCACACAACTGACCCTGAATCCTACGGTTGTCCACCTGTAGTTCCGGTCCCCTTGGAGCACTGGTACTTCTTTCTGCGGGCATCTTTAGATTAGTACACTACGTGACACCTGATGGTGGTTCTCGATGCTGGTGACTTCTCATCAAGTAATCTCTCTACTAATAGGGCTCTCTATAACACCCCCGCCTGAATCGGGATGCTGAGGGAAATCATCGAAGCAATGACCTCTTGCCCGAGTCCCTTGTTGGAGGTCTTGGCCCTGAATAATGAGTCTCGCACAATATTTGTGCCATAGGTTGAGCGTTCAGTGAACCACATTGAGTTCTGAAACACAGTCATGTTGCCTTTCTATAGACGAAGATGCTCTTGTATGCGCACTGTGTGATGGGTTGCTGGGACAAACTCTGCCCGAAACAGACTCTCAATGTCTGCACAGAGAAGTGTCACCTCATCGTGAACATGGAGCATCAAGCTGCACCATCTGCCTGCTACTTCCTCAAGAATACTGGAAGAAAGCACCACCATGATATCTGCTGGTGCCCTACCAGTCGGAAGAATCTCACCACAACCTCCAATCAATCCTTAACCGCATGTGGGTCAGTCTCGCCGCAGAACCTCAGTGGCCTTTAGCGCTAGAACTGGTACAATGTGCTCATGCCGCATGCACCCTCTGCTGCTGGGGATGGTGGAATCAGTGGCCAAATGGGAAATTGTACTAGTAGTGCCTTCTCTGGTGCTCCTACTGATAAATTCCCCTATACTAAGGATTCATCACTCGGTTGGCTATCAGTACGTACAATACCTAGAACCCTGGTTGGCTGTCTGCATGAAGGAATCCTAAAAAGATACAAGTGTGCCACAATCAATAAGTTATACCAGGTGGGCTGACTAAAAGTGCTCGTAAATAAAACTTTTCAAAACACACACACAATTAGTGTGTTCATGCACTGAGTCAGAAATCAGAAGTATGGGTACTGGTGTGTGGATATGTCGTCCATCACACCAACATTGTATTCCCTAAATGTATAACCATACTCACTAAACATAACACTATTACCGTTAAAAATATCATTGTCTAATGTTATATGGTATAACTGACTCCTCAGATACCAATTTTTCACAAACTGTCCCCTAGGGACCGTTCTGTGACTACCCCATGCCCATCTTCTATAGGTCAGGGGCTGGAAACTAGCACCAAAAAGAGTATTCCCTATTCTCGGGAAGGAAATTCCTTTATATCCTATAAACACAGTCATCCAAGAACAAAATAAGATATGAAAAAAATTAAACTATAAATTAAGAAGAGTGTGTGCGGTATGTAAAAGGGGACAGAATACAATCCCATTTTTAAGGTACAAGAAAACTGAAAGTATACGTAAACCGAAACAGCTCCTGTGGACACCTTGCATGGATCCTACCTGAATGGTTGATACTGCTCTTGAATGGTCGTCTCTGTGGTACACCATGTCTATTGTCAAAATCCTAACTACCTCTGTTCTAACTACTCTCTTCCCCAGTTAGTGTCATATGTCGTCTGCACCAAACAAAACATGGTGCGGGCGTAGCCTATGCAGGGGTGAGTATAACGACACTCATTAGGGACATAGATACCCTCGAAGGTCTCACAGAACCCAAAATGGATAAACCACAATGAATGAAAACATATGAAACACTACGTAGGTATATATCCTTACATATAACTATGTTATCAAGTATACCCATCTCATTCATGACGACCCTCAATGCCCAAATCCATATAAAAAGTACAACTCTTCCATGAAGGAAAGAATACCATGAAGGTGACACCAAAATGGTATGTACAAAAATTGAAAAGACACATAGAAAAATACCGCAAAGTTATCACCACGAAGGTAAAACCACAAAGGTATGTACCACGTAATTATTTCCACACAAAAGATTACCACAATGGTATCCCTATGAAGGTAATTACAACAATAGTACGCCAAATAAAAAATTACCACAAAGGTAAAGACTCCGCTCAAACCAGGTATAACTTATGTATGTAAGTAAAGATGATTAGATGTAACTACTAAATCATCTTACTCTATTAAGTGGCAGACCCACGTAGGATCCTAAATCATCCGACCCACATATAATCCTAGTATAGTAGACCCACACATGATCCTAGTGTAGTCTCAGATGGATTCCTAGAATGGATCCAAGTGAGACTCTCAATCACAGACCCACGTATGATCCCAAAGCGCATACCAACATATGATCTAAAATAAGAAACCCTCATAGGATCCAAAATCACAAACCCACAAAGGATCCCTTTCTCTTGTTACATCCAGCTACAGGAATCCCACACTAATCTTGCATGATTTCGTGAAGGCCGATAATCAAGACACAGGTCGATACTCCCACTACCATAAATTCCAAAAAAGATGTATCCCAATGGACTGCCATGTGATAGATGTCTAAACTAAACAAACAATGTGTTAATAAGATGTCTGGTATGTATGTTATTGGCCTTTTAGTCTTGAGGGCCCTGTTGGATTCGTGTCAGCTCTATCAGTATCCCTCTTGTGGCCACCGTGGCATCGGGTCATTGGTCATACTTGCTCGGCAGCCCAGACACCGACCGAGACCTCCCCTTTGCATGGTCGGCCAACACTGGCCACCTTTGTTGCTCAGCCGCGGCAAGAAGGATGCGACTCTTCTCTGGCGATGCAGTTGCGCTGCTATCAGCTTTGCAGCAGGCCGTGGTGTCAGTCGTCGCTCCCAACTCTCACTGATGGCAATCACTGGAAACGGTCGTAGTCCTCCTCTATCCCGATGATCACATCATAAACCACAAGGGTTTCGGAACGATCGGTCCTTGTTCGTTTGGCCCACACCCTCCGCGTTATAGTGGTAGCAAGCGGCTCATGGGGAGAGATACAACAGAACAGAAAATCAATGAAGGTAAATCAAAATCACCCCCTAACTCGAAGGTTCATTGATGTCGGTGAGGAGGGAAGGATGGATGTCAGTTCATTATCTTTGAACACATTCCTCATTGCAGACGGCGTTCTTCATTGGAGATCGCAGTCTTCATTAGAGAACTCATTCTTCATTAGAGAAAGGTGTTTCTCTAATGTTATCTCCTTTTAAACCAAAATGAAATAACCAAATTATTAAATTAAGTTTTATTAATTTCATTAAAGTTGGCCATTAATTAAGATGATGTTTTCATAACAAATTATTGGTAGGTGGAACAATTAATTTGGAGAAAACCAAGAGTCACCTCCTTCATTTAAATTGGAGTTCATGTGTCGGGTGGTCCCCAAAATTAATTTCAAATTGGGGGGTTTTCTAGATCGAGTAGTCCCCACCACTAAGAATTCAAAAGGGAGGTTAGAAATAAAATAAAATATTGATATTTATTTTATTTTTATTTTCACCAAAAACACAAAAAATTTAATTTCACCCTCATCATGATGTGGTCGAGCTGGAAATCACACCAAGCGAATACTAGCTTTGCAAGTTCAAAAACGTCCTCGAATATCAATTCTGAGCACCAGTTCAAAAGTTAAAAAAATATTCATGCACATTTACTCAAAGTACCTAAAAATGTTCATAAATTCATTCTTGGCACATCGAGCCTCATAATTACACACTGTCATTTTTGGTCACTCTTAAAATTCATATATAATTAAAAAAATAGACGGAATTTTCCCGGTCTTTACATTTTTTGTATTATGATATCCATTTTGTGATCCTTATATCCTGTGGTTTATGATTCAATAGTTATCAAATCAGTCAAATATTGGTGTCAAAATATTCCTTATTTGAGGCTTGTGTTTTGTTAGGCACCTAAATTCTTTTTCAAGGTGTATATATTTCAATTTTACATTTTTAATAGGAAATTTATTCTTTTTATGATATTTAATGCTTTCTTTAATATTCATTTTCTTACATGAAGAGTAGTATCCCATGTAACCATGTTATGGCAATTTATTGAGACAGTATCATCATTTTTCATGATTATTTATGTTTATGCATCAATGGATCAAATTTTATGATCTATCACTCATGAAAATTCATTATCCTATAGTTTTTAATTATTTTTTCACATTGGTTAAAATATTTCTATTCTATGGTACATTATATATTTTATTATGCGTTTTTAATAAATCATGAATTTTCCATATCTTATGTAGAAAACATAAGATCCTTTAAAAACTTATTTTCTAAAAAAATATTCCAATAATATTCCACTAATCACCTTTGACCATTAAAAGAAATTTTTACCATTTTTAGTCTAAAAATTATTTCAAAGGAAACATATTTTTTCTTTTCAGATGAAGGATTTTTCTAATCATTTTACCATGAAAAAATGTTCTTTTTTACCACATATGACATGTATAGATTTATCTACCTCAAATCCCTTGAATCATTATTTTCATGCTAAAATGATAATTTTGAAGAAATTTTTTCTAATCATTTTTTTTCAAAGAAATGGTCTTCACAAAAAATTCAGAATTATTTTATATATATTCAGTCAAAAAAACATAAAAAAATTTTGATGTATTACTTATATGTTTTCAATTTATTTTGAAATGAAAGAGTCTTCAAAAAATTTTATGTTTTAAAGAAATTTTTTCAAATAATAAATTTTATTTTCCTCATGAAATGTTTTCAAAAATATCATTCTATGTAATTTACCTTCTAAGATGACGTCCTTTAATGTTACCAATTCCCATCTAGGAAATTATCCAATAATAACATTCATATGAATTATTTAATAGTTATGTTTTGATGTAATGATTCTTATGAAACCCATTTCTATTCACCATGTTATATAATTTTGTAAGATGATTATTTTCACGGGTTATGATTTGAAGATATGAAACCTATATATTTTTCATAGCTTATAATGTTAAAACATTTAATGATTCCAAATTTATGAAATGTGTTATAATTTTATCTTTGTAATACCCATTTCATTTAATGGGTCAGCATATGATGATGTATTACTACATTATGGTAAATGTGTGAGTGTATTCTTTTTTTGGGGTGTGTGGGACCTATATCTATGTCCAATGAATTGGGTAATGATGGATGAATCAAGATTATAAATGTTATGTGTGAGTCATATTACATGATTGAAATGTTATACAAGGAATTGGTTGCATGTATCAACATTTCTTCATGAACCTGATTTCATCTTTGAAATGTTATTGGTGACCCTTATTTCATGATCAAAGTCTTATGCATGGACCTGGTTTCATATCCAAAATATATGTGTGTACCATAATATAAGTTCCCCTTGTTATGTGTGAACATGATTTCATTTCAACCATTTCATGAATGGTCCTACTTTCATGTCCATATGGTTATGCGTGAACATGAATACACATTCACATTTTTATGCATGGACCTGGTTTAATGTCCACAAGTTGGTGCAGGGGCCTGATTTCATGTCCATAACTTAACAAGTTAACCTGTTTCTACTAATACATGTTCACAATGATATAAACCCATGTGAATGAAAAATATCCCATGTCTTATTAGTATGTTATTATTAAATGACTTATTCTATTAATCCTATTATGATATATGTCATATAAAATGTAAATATTTATACTGATCTTTCATATGAAGGTTATGGTCTCCAAATTTTATGCCCACAATCCAAAACATTTTTTTATGATGTTTTCCTTTCCCACTACCAATATTTAACCTTACTGAGCATCAAATCACACAACTATCATATGATTATCTGCACATGTTATAAATAATATATTTAAGTACAATTAATAATGGTGATGTTCATTATTAGGGATGTTGAAGATCATTCACCAGGATATAAGATATTGTTTCCTTGCATTAATGGAAGTAAAATATTATGCTCATTAGGAATTTATTTTTGTAATGTGTTGAGTATTCATCATAAATGATGTAATATCAATGAATGTTAAGCATTGGGTTCTATGACCACACTACTCCATTAAATAAATTTCATCTAGTTGAAACATGTTCTTAAAAAGAGTCCACATTGATCATATTATTATTCATAATAATATATTTACAAAATTACATTTTAAACATATAATTACTGTAGAATGGGAATTATCATTTCAAATGCAATAATTTATCACTCATTAACTAGATTATTAATTGGATAACTAAAATATGGTGGATGTTTCCCAATAATATAATGAAATTAAAATTTTTTCCTCCATTTTTGATTTGGAATCTCAGTGTGTTTCACTTTGCTGACATGTTTAGGAAGAATGGAAAGAATTTTTTTGTTCCTTATTACATAAAATTTGTATAATCTCGGGGAAAATAGTCAATGATTTTTTCTCATTGAAATTAACCCTGTTACTTCTGGTCCTTCCAGTTTACTAAAACTAAAAATAGTCATATAATAACAATAATTATAATGACTCGTCATGGAATCCTAAAAAAACATTTATATGGTGTCTTCCCAAGAAACCCTCTTTTCAATCTATGAAACATTAGGTTTAATATATGTCATTTTGGTAATCATCTATTAAAATCCATTATAATGGTTTAGAATGAAAATATTATTTAACATATTCATTTGCACATAAAGTGTTAAACTAGGTGTATAGTAAGGGAACATTCACAATAGACCAGAATGATATACACAATATATGTGAACAATTTATTGGTGATTATTTCCCCATGTTTCTTTTTCAAAACCAGATCAACTTGTAGTTTCTTGACATGGATTTTATTCTATAAAAAGAAACACTTTTGATTTACATGAATTAGGGTGTTCTCTTATAAAAAGACATTTCCTAAGAGATCTAACTTTGATTTATCTTCATAGATTCCAAAAATAACTAAACCACACTATAAGACCATTTATACCAGTGAAAATATTACAAAAATTAATATTAAATCAAAATATATGCACATTCATGAACTAAAATTATGATCCATGGTAAGGACATAGTGGTTATGTGTCATTGGATCCTTGTAAACCTAAAAACTGGTAAAACAAAGATCTTTATCTTCTATGGATTTTTTATTTTAATCTATCAACCATCTTAAATATATCAAAGCTAAATCATTTCCTCATATATTGGTGAGAAGAATATGTAATAAAGGGAAATCTAATCTACTTATTTTTTGTAAATAAAAGAGATATCAATCATCATTTACATATAACAAGTTCAAATGGTTAAGATAACAATACCTTACTCTTTTAAAACCATACCCAATAATTCATAGCTAAAAAATGATTCATTAATAAATTTTGGAATTTTATAATACATAAACCATAAACTAATATAAAATAGTTGGAAAAAAGTGTTAAACTCTCTCATAGGATCATGTTATAAAATAATGGCATAATTTATTGAATAATCATAATCATTGAGATCTTATATAAATAATGCCCACTAAAACATACCTAAAATGTTAGTATTGGGTTAACTTCATGTGAACCAACTTATGGCTTGGGGTAACCTCCATTGAACACAATTTTGGGCTTGGGAAAACCTCTCACACCCTCTATTTAATGGTCAAACCTCCAGTTTATCATCTTTTGTAATGGGATAATCTCATGTGTGCAACATCATATCCTAAAGAATTAATTTTCACCAAATACTGAATATGGATTTATATTTCCATACCAATCCATTTCATAATCATAATGAATTCATATGTATTCTACTAGATCATCAAAAATTCATCATAGTGTAATAGAATATCCCATACAAATTAAATAGGATTTAGAAAAATATCATTCAAATAATCATAAAAAATAAAATTATATAATAAGTAAGGTATAATTTAATCATATAAAAAGTAAATAAAATGTAATATTAATGGATGTAATCAGAGATGAAAAATTACATTAAAATATAACAAAAATATTGATTTTGTTAAATACTTTTTAAATTTCAGAGTCAAATATTTAATATATAATTTGTTTTAAAATGTTATGTATTTTTTTTTTGAAAATAATGATGTAAGATTATAATGTATTATTTAAATCAATGCAATGTTAGGATGGAGATATATTTTGTTCTTACAGATTACACTAAAAGAAATATTCATTCAACATATTTGATTAAAATTCAATAATACTATGGTATAAAAATGATAAGAATGAAACTTTGAGAATTTTTATAGAAATTAAATCATTTGTTAAAACAGAATTATAATATATTAGGATAACACTATAAACATTATTTAAAAGATGTTAACTAGAATATGGAATGTGATGAATAATTTTTCTGAACAATGAAGGAATACATTATTTTTTTCATACATGCATTTTATTAATAATTTTATGTACGGAAGAGAGAAAAATTAAAAAATTAACTGAAAATTTTAGTAATATGAATTTTTTAGTAAACATTAAAATTTTTATCTAATAAATATCATATAATTTCCCACAATGTATGTACAATTATAAGTAATTCTGGTTAATGTTAGATTGAAATATTATTCCCTTACCCCAAGACTCTTCTTACTTCATATGTTTTCAGAAAACCTATATAATAAATTAAATTTTATTATGTATAAATTAAATAACCACAATATTTTATATAATAACATATATTATTTAATTATACAATCTTTCCACCTATTTATTAATATTTCTTTAACAAAATTAATGTTTCATGTGAAAAATGTTTTATTTTTCATTAATGATTCTATTGAGAAATTCATACCCTTGAAATTAATAATTGTTCCATAACCACAAAAATGATAATAATTTCATGATTATGATTTTTATAATTTTTATACACTTTCATTACAATTTATATAAATTAGTGATTACTATTAAATTACAACCCTTCGTGGAGTCAGTAGTCCGTACAAACACCTGAGTGATGTTCCAAATTTTTGATAGATATAACCAATGAATGATAAAAAATAAGTCAGATTTACACATATATTATAATATGAAATTACTTTTTAGTTGATACCATATATTTAATGAATCTATAAGATGATGTAAAATTTAATTAATCGGTTCATATTTATACCTCTTTATTGAGAAAATGATTTTGGAATAAACCTTAATCCATTAATGGATTGCATTTTGGTAAGATTAGATAATATAGGGCATAGGGAATGTATATAGGAATGCATTATATTAACTTTTTCCTAATATAGAGTTCTCATGAAGTGATAATAAGTGACGAGAGGAAGTATCATCTCATTATGACAAATGGAATTGCCTAAGATATTGAATAATATATATATATATATATATATAACATAATCATGTCAAGTGGAACAAATTCACCCCAACTTAATGTATAAGATACTATTGGTTGTAAATATACTCCAAAAATCACATTAAGTTATTTTTTGGAATTATTTCAAGGAATATATCCTTATTAAATGTTGTTAAACATATTATAACCTTAAACGTAATAACATAAAAATTAACAATGATAACATAACTATATGAAGAAAAATATTAATTGGGTATTAAAAAATGGGAACATAATGATTCTGAATTTAAAATATTTTTTATTATAATCAGATCCAATATGTGGTTTAAATTCATTTTAATATAATAACAAAAAGCACATGAAAAAATAGTTTTTTTAAAACATTATTTAAAACTAAATAACATTTCACCAAGAAAATGTGTAATAATATGGTATACATTTTTTATGGAGTCAAATTATTAAATAAATATTTTTTTTATAATTTTTTATCATGAAAATATGGAATTTAAAGTTACAACCATTGAATCTAAGGAATATACTTAAAATTAGAATTTTATTTAACTGAAATATGATATATATTTTAAAAATTCAATCATGGGATAATAAATTAAAAGTAAATTTTTAAATACATTATTTGACTAAATAAAAATTTATTTGCATTAAAAAACTCATAAAATTAGGAAATGTAAATTTTTATGGTTATTTTAATGCATTAACTCTTTTTTTAATACTGGTTCATTCTTTTTTACCATTTCTATGGTGAAAAATATTTACCATGATTACAATGATTAATATCAATAACATAATGTTAACCAAATTATATTATATTTATTGTGTTAATTATAAATATGGGAAAAAAACTAAAAGATTAAATTTGTATATGTGGAATATATTAATTTTAAAATAAATTTATTAAAAAAAATAAATTTTGTTGGGAAAAAAATGTTTTTAGGTAAAAAATAAACTCATTCTTAAATACAATTATATTGATGAATAAACTTTTTTCAGATATATATTTTAAAAAAAATTATAATCAGTTTTATTTATGATCAAATTCAAATCATTATAGAACTACTAAATGAAAAGAAATAATGATTTTATAATAATCTATATTTTTATCAATTCACTAACAATTAATTTTTTTATAAAAATATAAAAATATCACCCTCATATTATTTAGATATTCTAATAATAAAAATTATATATTTTTTATCAAATAAATCTTTTAAAAGTGGCATAAATTAATTATATTAATCACTCTAGAAAATTCAATTTAATTTTTTTTTGAATGAAATATATTTTTGAAGTATAAAATTGATTTTTTAAAAATTTATTACTTCTTTTATTAAAAATTAATAATTTATTTTCAATTATATAAAGACTTCATATTTTTTTTATATTTTAATTATTATTCATTATCTAAACAATCATAATGTCTATGTAATAATTGGATTGTTTATGTTATAATATTTATACTGATAATTTTTTAGACAAGATGTTTCCAATAAAAATATTAATGAAATAAAACTAAAATAAAAAGAAATATATCATAAAATATTAAGGAACAGAATAGTTATATAAACAAAATAGGAAATCAGTTAGTGTATAATACATGAAACAAAAATTGGATAATGGTTCACTAAATAATATTTTTAATGTTTTATACATTAATCAACCCCAAAATTAAAGATATACTTTTTTTATATTTGAAATATTGAAAAATAGATAAAAAACATAGAGTGAACGAGGAACCAATTGGACTAGAAAATATGAAGTAATTATATTTGTTTCAAAAATAATGTAATCTAGAACAATAATAAGGATTATAAATAACATATATCATAATAAAAAATAGGTTCTCCCCTTAAAAAATACATATATAATTTTATTTCAAATAAATATACAATGGAATATGACCAAAATAACCAGTAAAATCCAACTAAAAACCATCCTATAAGATATGGATATCATAAATCCTTATCTCTCATGCATGATATAGAACTCCACCAACAATGAATCATAATCACTAACGATAAAAATTTAATCCCATATCACGTACACATGTTTTGGTTGAGTAAAATAATCCAATGATATTTCACCACTCACATTAAAAAATAAAGTGACAATGATGAAGTGGATACAAGTGAAATTAAACTTTGAGTGTCCCTAAACCCACATAGTGTTAATACACCTAAAAAAATTACTTATTTTCCATCATGGATAAGAAGACACACACACCATCAAGATCAAAAAAAGTAGAACTCATATCATGTAAGAACCTATATTTATATGAAACATTTATCTCATAACCACTTTTCCTAATGATATAAAATAAAAAATCACTCTATTAATATCATAAAAACACTCATGTTATTTCATCTCATATATATAAGTCTAACATCCCTTGTTTAGCATAAACCCTAATATAAAATACATGAAGAGTTAATATATCTTTATTTTTAATGATTTTACCTTGATATTTATATAAATATTAATTTTTATAATATGAAATTCGTCATCAGATTCAAAATAATCAACTAGAAAATAATATATAGTCACACTCTAACTGTTCAATAAGGGGAAAGGTATCTAGTAACTAAGGAAATAACATCAACATGATGGATCATTTCTTATACACACTACCAAATATGAATATAGGTATCACGTCACTCGAGTTTATTTGGATCATTAAGGTAATATTTGGAATCCACCCTAAATATCAGTTGTATCCTAATTATAATTTTGGATTACACATCACCTCTATGTCACTCATACAACATTAATCCTATCACTTCTAGAAATGTTTTGTTTAAAATCACCCTATCTCACTCTATAATTTTTCAAACCATATAATGATGGAAATTCTTCTTCTCCAATCCCATGATAGTTATATTTATTATTTATTATATAATCCTTCGATATTATCACTAATATTTTAGACCCAACTTCTAATAAAAATAACTCCATGACAAATAATTAATAAGGAAATCCAACCCCTACTAAATTATGGTAAACCCTCCAAACATAACTTATCATGAAATTTTTTCATAGAAAGTCTCATGATCCTTTTGACCATATCACTATTTATCCCTCGGTGTCTATGGTGAGACTACCCTAAGAATGCCTCCAAAATTCTAGGGGCTGAAGACTAGTTCTAAAGGAGTTATCCTACAACTGAGAGGATTTTTCATAAGTATCAATACAGAAACAAATACCACAACACATCCCAACACACAGAAAGGGAAAAACCATTAAAAATAAAACAAGGTTGCGTGAAAGTACACCAAAAAGTGTGTGGTCCAGAATACAAACACTACAAGGAGCAAAAAACTACAAAAAAGGGGACACTGATGGCCATCCAAAACCCCCACCACGATCATGAGAGTAGTGAATCCATGGATATATAAGTAGTATGTCATGTGCGCCCAGTCCTACTGGGCCCTACATGGTGGAGGTCCACCAACTCCACCGCCATAGCATCCGTCAATCTAGTATCATAGAGTACCACTATCAAAATTTCTATCATCTTCACTAGACATAACATATGTGGGAAAAGAACATTTATTGTTGAGAAACACAGTAATAAGTAGGGAACCCAAAACAAAAAACCAATGACCATTCAACAATTTATCATGGTATTTCAAAAAACAAAAACTGCTCACACCAGGTATATTCCTAGGATGTAATACTACCACCACGAGTTACTTCATCGAACACCTTAGATGCTAGAGAAAACCTCCTCTAATTAGTAGAGTTTTACGGCCAAGTCACGAAGAGGTTCTTCCCACTAACCTCGAACTACTTAGGTTCACCTCCCCCATCGCATACGGTGGGCTTGCAATGTCACATATAGGTGCATCAAAGAAGTCATAAAAAACTAAGGTAATTATCCTAATCATGTATCATGGGACAGAAAAGTCAAAAATATGTTTTCCAACCATCGGCCTCCATATTCAAAGAGAGGTTCCTCCTAGTCAAACCTATAATCATCAGTCCTCATGTCTCATCCAGTATTAGGGTTCTGAACGTAGTGTCCTTGGAAGAACCGTTCCTAAATCCATTCTTCACATCTGGAAAATCATGAAAGTCAACATAGAGCATTCAAAAATTTCTTCCTTATCGATAGGGTATCAATTCCACAAAGGGATCATCAGGCCGGGAAACTGGGGTTGTCCCAATAGGCCTCTATTGACCCAAGTCGTTTGGCTGATGGTCCAACCCACTGAGTCACCCGGTAAACAAGTCTTGTCTTGGCCGACCCGAAGAGGGAACTGGTCAATCTTACTGGTGCAGGATGAGTCCACTGGATGTGAAACTGGACCGCGGAGTAGTGGGCCATGCTCATTGGGGTTGGTCCCTCCCACCAGTGTGGGACCGAAATTTATGGATCAGTTCCGACCCACTTGGATTGGCCGACCAGGAGAGGACCAGTTGGGTGGTGCTTCCAGTGTGATCACATGGGGTGTAGAAATAATGTTTGTACTCTCCATGTCTTCATGCATCCCAATAATGAGGGGTAGAACCTCCTTCTTAGTGCCTTCACGGCTCCTCGTCCATCTCCTACTGCAGCTAAGAGGTCGTGGCCACCTACCTTCCCCGCCAATGCGAGGGGCTCCTCAGCCTGATGTTGAAAAGGACTGCTAATTCCACCTCGTTTGGATGGCCTAGACGAGGGTTGACCCTCCATCTGCTTCTCCGACTTGAGAAAAATAATCTAGAATGTCGTAGTGGCTAACGAGCCACAACCACTCTATCATCATGGCCCACCGTTGTGGGACACCTCCTCCACATGGCTGGTGTGGCAACCACTGCTATTACTACTGATAGCACTAGTGTGCTAGTAGAATGATTAGTAGACCACCGGGCGCACTCTGGTGGTCCTTCATTTGAGTCATATCCATTTGTGGTTCCTGAGGAGATCCATCTTCACAATTTGATTTCCCAATATACCATTCCATAATTTAGTTGTTATGGCCACCATGAACGCAAATGCATAGGCAATCAGGCATTGTTCATGTCATCCTGGTGCCTCCGTGTTAGAGGTTTATAGACGGGGGAGGATTGGGGAGATTATTTTCATTCATTCCTTGAAATTATTTGGACCACGAATAAATAAACCCCCAAGAATAAAATCACCCTCTCGCAAAATGCATGAATCGTAGATCAACATGTTCGTGGGTTGATCCATGATCATAATTTTTAGATAATGACGGGGAATAACATCAAATCAAATACTAGTACCTCCAATGAAGTCTTATGTCGTGATGTTCCTCTTCGAGGGATTAAAACATTGACGTCCCTTCCCATATATGATCATTGAAATGTGTCAAAGACGATGACGTTTCGCTAGTGTTCATCTTTGTTCACTACGGTGGATGTTTGTCAAATGATCTCTATATAATTCTCCAAATTCTTAATCCTTATTTCCACAGCGAGTCAAACTCAATATAAGAGCACATTGCATGATCTCCATTTTGATGCGACGTTAGGTCGTTACACTTTTTTATTTGATAATCATTGCCAATATTACATGTCATTAATGAACATCGTTTCCAAATTATCCCTTTCCACATAGTCATCATCCACCACTCAATTTTGAGAACAGAAATAATATAAATCTTTGAAATTATACAATTATTTTTTATGAGTAGTCAGAAAAAATTACTTTTTTCACTCTTCCCTTGTCAGCCAATGTTATGTCATTTATAGGAAAATACCACTCACACATTTACCGATAGTACCTTAAAAAAGTTCAAAAAAACATTCACCCTGAACCTACGCCGGTCGAGGTTAGACTCTACCAATGGGGAACATGTCCCCATGATTTCAATGGTACTCCAGTATATTAAACCTGAGATAAAATTTAGGAGTTATAAGGATTTGAATATAAGTTAATTGTTATTTATTTTAATCATGGACAGAAAATAACTTTCAGTATTGGCCCATGCCAGCCAATGTTCAGATATCCCTAAAGAAATCATACCCTCACGAGTTCATTGGTGGTCTCATATTTTTAATATGAGTCACTATTCCTATGATATAAGAATTTGAGAAATAAATATTTTTTTTAAAATATTTTATTTATGATTATTCCATTTTCGTGTTTTCATACTAGAGGCCTACACCAACTAATCTGAATTCATGCCTAGGATAAAACAACATTCATGAATTCAATGGATCCCTCATATTTTTTATCCAATCACTCATTTAGAGTTTATTACTCATCTCATGATTACTACTCCTTCATGTTATATAAGGCATACATTTTTTCGTTGGATCATTTCGGGCACTCTGGGCCCCAGAATCACATATTGTTGAATTTCACAGTCTCGAAATCATTCAATATAAATAAAATTACACGGAAATTCTTTGAAATTATATAACTTGTCAGCCAAAATTTATGATTTCACAATATATCTCACCAAGATTCATCTACATAGTTTGAAGTAGTTAGAATATATTGAATCCTAAAATCCAACACAACTCGTCTTTACCAATCAAGTTTTCAATAGCAAATGAATAACAAAAGATAAATAATACCATGAAGTATTAAAAATATCCACTACCTAGGGTATTCTTTACACATAGTAAATATTTCATCAGGTTTCGTTATGATATAATATTGTTCAAAAATATGATCATCAATTCAATAAATGGAAAATATCCCCAATGTTTTTGAAATGGTTCATCACTCATATGACATCAAATCGAATAAAACATATTTAAAATTATTATTCTATAATCCATATAAAATAAAATAATATGATACCTATTTTATTTCATACAAAAAAATCATAAAAAATCATCATAATTATTTATTATTTATAAATTACTCTCATTTAATTTATTTTCCTTGATTCTAAAAATTATTAATATTGAAAAAAAGCATAAAAACATAAGTAATTTTAGTTCAAAAATAATGAAAATTCAGAAAAACAAAATGAAAATAGAAATTGATGGTAACTATACATTTCTTTGGATTTTAAAGCAAAAAAATTCTTATGAAAAAATGATATATTATATGAAATGTTTAAGGGAATAGTTGAATATTGAGAACCAATATGGATCTATGATTATGTGATAAGGATAGGGAAATTGTTTTAAAAAATTAATTAATTAATTATAAAAAATGAAATTAGTTTCTAAAATTCATTGGATTGCACTAAAACATCTTTTAAAAGTGATAATACATTTTTGATTAAATTACTAAGTATATAAACCGTTAAAATCACTATTTCATAGCTATATAAATGTTTTTTCAACAAGATAAATTATTGATTGATATTGATGAGAAAAAACAGTGGAAAATAATTGATTCATGAATTTACATAAAAGATGAAAATCAACTCAATAAAATTTCCCCTTTAATGTCTAATCCAAAAAGTAGTTAAAAAGTAGTTATTTTTATTATTTAATTTAGTAAAAAATGTAGACTAAAAAAATAAATCGAAGGGAGAAATGACAATCCATTATAAATAAGCTCCCATTTCCCATCTACAACTTCTTTCCAATATCCTTTCCCACACTTATAGCTCACATTGGTCGTTTTCAACTCATTTGATTCACTGAAAATCTTATTTTTATGGAAATTTTAATGGGGTTGTGTTGAAAATGATGTTGTTATCCCTCAAAAAATCTATATTGGTCTTATATCCATAGTAACCATGGGGTTTTAATCACTATTCATCATCTTCGAGGTGTATCTCAAGCATATATTCACTCTCAAATGTAATGAGATGATGTGATTTTCAGATTCATCTGTTAAGGCCACCTTGGGAATATTTTGTTCTTAAAATCATTATTTAAAGCATATATGTATCAATATTCAAAACTGATCCTACAATATTATGATTCATATTATGTTATTTTGGTTAATAAATTATTTTAAATCATTATTAAAATTATGCTCAAAAAACAAAATTTCATGATCCAGAATTCACTATTTTATATTCAAATATTTGTGCTATAAATTATTATGAGATTTATAAAATTTTTGATTAATTGGATGATTAAATAATTAATATATTTCATTCAGAAAACATATTTTATTTGTGGAAAAAAATTATATGTGATTACAAAAATAAATTCATGTGTTGATCTACTAAAAAGTCATACATTGTAATTAGATAATTTTATAAAATAGTAATACATGATTGGTTGAAAGCATTAAATATTTATTTAATTTCTTAATATATAGTAAATTACATAATATAATTATAACTTATCTTATTAAAATACCCATTACCCAATTTTCAAAATATTTTCAATCACTAACGAATGAATAAAAACATATTCCATCAAAAAAATTAAAAATATAAAATGTTTCTAGAACAAAAGAACACCTTATTTTCTAATTCCATTTAAAATAACCTCAAATTGATATATCAATTATAATTTGAAAATAAATAATACAAAATATCGTATCCCTCAAACAGAAGACAAATAATTTAGAGTTAATTCATCAATTAGGTACCTCAAACATGAAATTTCATTATTAAGTTCAGATAATAAATTTTTCAACTATAAATAAGACAATATTAAATAATAACTAATTATAAGTACATTTTGAGAAAAAATATATTAAAAATGATGTGTGAAACATACCTTATCATGAAGACCCAAAAAATCTCCCTCTCACTGAACTCTTTGTTTATCGAAGAAAAATTAATTAAATAAATTAAGTGGAATTTAGTCCTAAAAATGGGTGATAAATAATGCCCATTAAAATTTAAAAATTAATAAAATTGCGCAAATTGACACACTCTGGTATGTATGGATGCCTAATGTTATCAAAATAAAGTGGTTTTCAAATTATTTAAATCTTATTTTTAAAAGATTTTAAATTTTAAAATTGCTAAAAGGATTAAGGAAACATCAATTTGTATTTAAATATTATTCCATTCATCCATGACTTCCATTACTAAATTTAATCACATATTATATAAATAATTATAATTATACACAATTAAATGGATGATCGTGTTTAATAAATAACAAGAATCCTAATGAACTCATCCAAAACATTTATTAATGTTAATAAAAACATCAACTAGGATTTAGAGTTAATTTCATATACCATTTTATTTAAGATCATATTATTTCAACCCTAATTAATAATATCTCATTTAATAAAAAATAAAACCTTTATTATAATGTGTATTAATAATAAATAAAATATTTTAATTAAAATATGTTACTAGATTGAATCCATGGTAGATAAGAAATGATTAGCCATGCAGTGTCATCAAATAAATCACAATTTCATGAAATGTTTTTAAATAGTAATAATTAAAATCAATCTATGAATATAGTAAATTTTGAAAAATATTCATGATTTTTTCCTTAAAATAAATATTTTCATAAAAAAGACCCCCATTCCCAAAATAAAACAACACACTTTTTATATGTGTTAGATTCAATTAATGTTAATCATTTAAAATTGTTTATGATTAAAAAATAGTTTCAAAAAAATAAATCAAAAATAATTTTTTCGATAAAAAAGATCATCACAAAAATATTTTACTCTTAAACAATCATTTTGTCAATGTGTCTAATAAATTCACCAGATTGTTACTGTATATAATATATAGTGAGAATAAAAATTTTACATCTAATTAATAGTCATACATTTAATATTCTTAATTATTTCAATGAAAACATTAATAAAAAAATTTAAAATACCAAAAACACCTTTAGGAAATTAGCTATTCAAAATAGTAAATTTTAATGAAATTTCATCATCAAAAAAAATTAGAACAAATTAATATCATCAAATTTTAAATAATGGAAAAAAATTTATTTGTCTTTACGAAAGTGAAAAACAAATTAAAAATTAATGATATAACACCCTGGATAAAAAACGGTTAAATTTCATTTTAATATAATAACATTATTCCCATTATTATTAAGAATATTTTATTTAATTAAAAAAAATAACTCCTAAAGGATAAAATATTTAACATTATATTCCCATATTTAATGTAAATATAAAATTTTACTAAAAAATAAATTAAAGGGATGATATTTCATGTTTCTCTAACATTCATCATCACAATATCTTGGACATAGTTATATGTTATTATCCATATTTTCATTAATCAACACCAAAAAATAACTAAATGAAATAAATTTAATTGTATGATCATTTATAGTTTTCAAAAAAATATTTTAAAGAATTGTTATCAAATAAATTTTTAAAATATTTAAATATGTTTGAAATGACACATTCAGTCAAAATATTGTATTTCGAGCACCCAAAAGAGATTTAAATTTTCTTTCAAGTAAATAATAAATTTATATACTTATAGAAGAATAGAACCACAAAATTGTTTTTAATTATTCATCAATTAATAATCAAAATAAATAGTTGTAAAATTTTATAGATGTTATCAACAAAGAAAATATCATTATAATTCATTGTATAGAAGTTATTATTCATTTATCTAACATATTTAACCACATAATCTAATTCATTACTAAAAGTAGACAAATATGTATTACATTACCACCACACATTATTTTTAACAATTCATAAGAAATTGGACACTTAAATTGTAATTGTAGAAGGATGAGACCTATTTAACAATAAATTTATATGTTTTGGATAAATATTTCAATATTATTCGGGGAAAATATTGACTCTGTTTTAAGGAATTTTAAGTCAAAACCCCATTTACCAATGCTAAACATTTTTAAAATAAAAATATCAAAAATATTAAGATAACCACATTGGGGTGTTGTATTTAGAAAACCCAAAAGAGAATAGTATTATTTTCATAAAAAATCTATTTGGGATAATGTATCATGATTAAAACTATTAAGTAGAATACATTCCAATGTGTTTACACATGCCAAAAAACTAGATCCTTTGCCCATTTTCAAGAAATTAGAATATGATGACATCGTTCCTTACTTTTTGGTAGGATGGACAACTTCTATTTAAAAATTCATTCCTCATTAATAGATTCTATATCTAAATAATTATCAACTTCTAAAACAAGAATTGTGAATCAAAAAATACACTTTAATATGTTCTCAACTGGTGTAGTTCTAGGTTTCTATTAAATCTCTATTATCTCATAACTGCTAGCAGGAATATAAAATCATTAATTTTGAAAAGTAAAGTACATATAATATTTGAGATATTAAAATTCGAAAAAAATTAATCCTATCTAATTACATTAAAATATCCTAGAAAAATTCATATATTTTTTCATGATAAAATAATTCCCCTAGAATTCATTTCATGTATAGAGAGAGGTATTGAAACTCCTCCAGCCACACCACAATTAAAACAACCACATGCCCATTTTCTTCTATGGAGATGTATATTTATTATATTTCTAGAGAAGCCTATTCAACTGAGGATAAATCGTAAGAGAAAATAGTACAAATAAAATCATTTCAATATGAATTAGATATTAGTTGATTCAACCAAACAAATTCATATTATTCCATGTGAGTATACTAACCCATTTTTCGTCACTCAATAAAACTCATGAAATTTTAATTTCTCCATTAGTTATTAGCATATGAAGAAATATCTAGATAAAATAAATCACCACTCTAAAGCATCAAAATATACGTATTTTTCATCCTATTTCAGATTTTTTGAATTCCTATCTTTATTCTCTTATTTGAAATGATAACTTAAATAATATTGATTATAATTTGATTATAAAAGGTAATTTATTCATTAGATATACCAATATCATGTAATTATCCTATCCATCATAGAAAATATATCTTTTCTTCCCTTTATTATTTCTCTGGTGAGTATTCTAATAGTGAAATAAATTTCTAATCATCAAAAGCCATCAATTTTGATTAGAATAATTAAAATAAAAATGATGAATCACTAAAATAACAATTCCTCTATGGTAATTGGGTAAATGTATTAATTAATATATTTAACTATCAATTTTATTTAATTTTCCCTTATTAAGTCCAATGATTTGGAAAATTATGGTAAAAACATAAATAATGTGTTTGTAGATACAATGAAAAAAAATTAAAAACAAAAATAAATCAATGAAGTAAAATATAATACTATAATAAAGTTATATAAGAATGAAATTCAAATATAATTTTTTAATTTCGTGTGGATGTTTTTTGTGAATTGGGTTAGTTTTATGAAAAATATATAGTAATGTATATTTTAGAATGATAAGGGATGTTGTTGTTATTTATTACCTCGTTTTTACATTATTCATATGTTATTAACCAACTTCATACAAAATATAAAAAATATGTCATCAAAACCATATGTTAATGGTGTTTGTCCTCATCTATGTGAATTTGATAGTATATCATCAATTTACTTTCATTTTCTAATGATAGATACTTTTTTATTAATATAAAACTATAATTTATTAATGGGTGTAAACTATCACTAAATATTATTTATTTGAGAGATAAGTGAAAACTGAATAGAAAATAGATCATATTTTCCCACAATTTTTTTGGATGACAACCAATTTCCAAATTTTTTTTTGAGTTATTTAATTAAATAAAAATTGTACAATTAAATATTACCGATATGGGATCAATATATATTCCATATCAGGGATTATTTATTTCCCAAAACAATTGTGATTCAAGTATTCCTTTCTACACATATTACACTCAGTTATCCTATTGATTTGATTGGATTCCCTGAAAGTACAAAAGGTTCTAGAATTTTTATGAGATTCATTTAGAAAATATAGTTGTTTTTTCTTAAAGATAGTTCTTCTACTCTCATTTATATAATCATTATATGGATTCTATAATAGTTCATTATATTTCTAATGTAAGTGAATCATTATGATGCCTGTGACCCAATGTCTCGGATCAGGTAGTCAAAACACACATATATTACATTAAATCATTGATAAAATATATAAAATCCATGATATAAAAATAATTAATTAATAAATCAAAAATAATTGTTTCATTTATTACATATAAATAAATGTTTTAGATATATCTCTTCTAGAAATACGATAAATAATTGAATGATAAATCATATGTTCTTTATATCAAATTGAAAATTTTCCAAATATATATGAGACTACATATTCTTATAATGTCATCAAAATCTCACATAAATTCATTCACATCTATTATACGTATATATACATATATCTTGTTGTAGTTTTCTATATAACCTAGAGAAATAAACACATAAGAAATGGAGAGCTCAAACACTAGGTATAACTGAATCTGTTATCAAATAAATTTTATAGTAGTAGTAATTAAACCACATGAAGTTGTAATTAACAAGGAATAGGAAGAACTATATATCCATGGTAACAAATTAAAACATGGAGATCATTAATATTTATCTGGTATTGAGGGAATCCATGATGCCGAACATAAATACCCTATTGTAATTGCCTTATCCAAGACAGATTACATGATGTTGAACCTAAAGTCATGAATTACTACTATAAAGGATTTGTGTGAAGATCATTACCTATTATGGAATTTTTAATACATAATAACACAACCTATTCTTTATAATGATACATGTTGATGAAAAATGGTCTCTAAAATGTCACATCCCACTTGTCTGTTGTTTAAGTCAAATGTTTTCGAAATAAGGGAAAATGAATAAATAATACATATTCAAAATTTATAATAATAATAAATATATAAATAAAAACATAAGGAATTCCAATTATTTTTCCCATTTAAAAAACATTTAAACCTGTTTATGATCCTTATGGAGGTAAATGGTTTATGAATAAGCATTATATAATTACATTTATAATAACAATCTTTTTTTGGAATTCCAATTATTTTCCCCATGAATATAAAATATAATAATTTATAATTGAAAATAATAAAATGTTTGTTATGTAGAATTTTATATTTAAAATTTATATCGAATTGGGTATATGTATAATAAAATAAAACATAATAAGGATTTTACTCCATCACATGAAAAAATAATGATGGTTTCTGTAGAATATATCCTAATAAGTGACAATTATATTTCAATGTGTCTACATTAAAGTAATATAAATACCACAAAAAGAAAATATATGAAAAAACAAAGAGTTTTAATGTATAATAATTATATGAAATGAAATTAGAGAAAGAGTATAACTCAATGAATTATAATTGTGTACCCAAAAATTCTACACAATTTTGGAAAAAAATTATTCTCTTCACACTAGAATTAAGGAACATGACACGGATATTAAAACCCATGAAATATAAAAAAAATTAATAGATATATCTATGGGAAATTAAAACACTACTCTTATGAAACATTATATATATAATGTATTATGTCTCAAATAATCAGATTTGAGACCATTAAAACCATTAGACATTCAGAACCCTTTAAATAATATCACCTAGAATTATGAGCTCAATATTGTCCCTAAAATATAAGGATTAAAATATACCTTAGGATAATATAACTCAAATTGGAAATATATAATCCAAAAATATTAAATTATGTGTATAAATAAAATATTTCCCTCAATGACAGGATGATCAGTTGAAAACTTATACATCTTATCTTGAATTTAATGAATTCAATTTAACATTATTTGTGAAATATTTATCTCCACTGTTAAATTAGTTCATTAACTTATAAATATAATTTTTCATTTATAGTTATCATATATATTAATACACATGGATAATGATTTTTATTCTCTGTATCGTACGTTTATATTTTTGACTATTTGTACAAGTTTGATTATAAAGGAATTTGTGGTTATTATTATTCGAAATTTAATCACTCTGATACGGTAAATTATATTACATGATAGTTAATATTGTTTGAATTTAATTTCATGTTAGTTTTGGATACAATCCATGGTGAGGAAATCAACACTGATCATGTTTTTATGTAATTTATTAAATAAAAGATCATTTCTTAATTAATGGGTTATAAGATGATACATCCTTATCAGAATAAAATAAATAAATATTTACATATTTATGTCATATTGTATCCATGTGAAAATAATCATAGTCATCCATGACATAAATTAATTTTATATTACAATTAGCTATTTAAACTAACACAAAGATCAATATATCCTAATTTTAAAAATTATTTTCATGTCTTTTAATTGTAATATATTTATAAAAAAATAAAATGATATTATTTAGTGTCATTTAGTGAACTATATAATAATAAAAAATAATTTTATTATTAATTATTGGATAAGGATGTACTATATAATTTTAATGACCAATTATCCTCTTATTAGAATTATTTTAAACAAATATATTAGCATTGATCATTTAAATTTCATATCATTAATTTGTTTTTACATTTCATAGGTCATAAAATAAATAATATCACATAAAACATATATACCTTTCAATACAATTAATATATCCAATATTTTATGTAATTTAATGAAAATGAAACATGTTATGTCATGGAAGCAATGATCCTCGCAACGCACAAATAAAATCTTAATGGAGGGGGTACATGAATAAATAATTATAATAATATTAATATAGTAAAATTAATGTTTACCATTTTCAATAATTTCATATTAATAGTGTGTATATTAAAAAATCTATGGGGATACTAAATATGAAAATTATGTTGTTTATAATACTTATATTGGGTACATGAATTTTTTTGTGGAATTCACCGGGGATTTAAAGGTAATAGGGTTGTTATGATTGATTAGGGCGTTATATTAATTGGATAGAGTTCTAGGTTGTGTACAATGGAATATTTAGAAATATTAATTAAGAGGTATTTTTTGTTTCCAAATTTTTAAACTTCCACCCATTTATATGAAATTGAAAGAAATGTTATAAGAATGAAATCACTATTTTTATAATGTTATATAATGATTCACGGTTTAGAGGATAAAATGTGGAAAAATGTGAGGTTAACAGATTTATTGGCCGATTAAATGATAAAAACTTATTTCTATATTGTAATTTTAAAAAATTTAGCACATATACACTATCTTAAAAATAATTTTCTCATTTTTCTTTTACATTGGAATTTAATTATTAACCTCTACACTTTTATTATGTTAAATTGATTAAGAATAAAAAATATACCAATTTTTAAAATTTATTTATATTATTAAAATCAAATTATTAGACATTATTTTTAAGGTTTTAAAATGATAATTTTAAAATAAGAACAATAAATTGAAAAAAATTAGATTTAAAAAAAAAAAATTTTATCAACAAATTTATATATTATATGCTATTAAAATTGTCACTTATTTTAATGAAATTCATTTATGTATAATTAATTGAATAAAATAGGATATTCTTAAAATGAAATCCCAAACTAAACTAAGAATTTAAAATAGTTTATTTAAATTAATCGTAAAAATACTTTCTATATTAAATATACTATTTAATTAGTGAAAAAATATTTTACGAAAGATTTTCAAAGATAAATAAATATATTAAAATGAATAATATTATACCCTGAATTTATACTTTATTACATAATTTGTTTTACATATTTTAGCTTATTCTTACTAGGAAAATATCATTGAAATTATAAATGTCAAAAATCCTTCATTTTTCAACATTAAACAAAACATTTTATAAAATGATAACAAATTCATACTAAGTGAAATTTCATATGAATAAATAAAAAATGAGGATATATTTCTTATATTTCTAATACTAAATCATATAAATTCATTTTTAATGACTTCCTAAAATATAATGAAACCATGTTTATAAAAAAATGATATCGTAAAATATTATTTGGTATTATTCTTATTTAATATCATTTACTAAAAAAAATTGTTCAGTAATTATTAATATCTAATGAAATATTTTATTAATTTTAAAATTCGTGAAATATATATGTGTATCATAAAAAATAAAATATTTTTGAAAAATGAATTATTAAAATTTTAATTATATTATTAGTTATTTTATATATAAAAATTGAATTTCATTCAAATAAAAATTTGTAATTATTTTAATTACACATAGATGTCATAATATAATTACTCTTATTAATTAAAAATAATTATATGGACAGGTATTATTGTCTATACATAAATATTAATATTTATATTAATATATTGTGGTTTCATTCAAGTATGAGGTTTCATGTGAAGACATATTTTGACCAAATTATCTTATTTAAATGTAGTCATATATTATAATTTAGAGGTGTTACAAGAATACGTTCCCCCATGTTTTCATGAAAACACATGGGTTCTTGATTATACTATGAAGTCCTTCTAGGGAAGTGTCATTGTTGAGATCCTTAATGTAAAACATTAAATGATTAAGATATATCTTTGATATCTCCTTTTATTTTTCATTAGATGTTAAGGATGATGGGGAATTTTAATTAACCATGGATTGTTATCTCCAAATCAAGATACATCAGGAACTATGATTCACTCAAAATTGATATATGGTATTTCTATAACTATATCTATGATATATTGTAGTTGTAAATAGATAGGGGATGTTTAAGTCACTCAATACATCCAGAAATCATATAGTTTTGAGGCCATCCAGGAGATATAAATGATTTCTCGAATAAATTCTCACAGTTGTTCACTAAAAAATCTCATATTTGGGGCTTCGAAGGATGTCATAAAATTTCAAAGAAAATCACGAATTTTATATATGGTGAATAAATGTATTCTAAGAGTGTAAAAATAAAATATTAATTCGAAAATTCCATTTCGGAATAGATATTTCAAAAATAAAATAAATTTTCAAACATCCATAATATCATTAAAATATGTTCCATCAATTAATATAATAAATATTTTTATGTAGTTTTATGAAATTAATTTCCCAATATGAATTACATTTAAAACACCCTGAAAATAATATACTAATTAAATGGTTAGAAAAATAATATATAATATTAATTTATAAAAATATAAAATACTAAAACCCATAAATTATTTCAATAATATAGTACCGAAATTGTAATATTTCATAAGGATATTCAAATAAAAACCCATTAAACATCATTTTATCAAATACTAAATAGTTATCCAATATAATTACAATTTCATATATAACAAAATATAATTCAAAAAAAATGGAAATTTTTTTTATATTAAATCCAAATTTGTACATAACGACATTGGTCCAATACATGTATTAATATTATTGTAGAACTATCACATTGTATAGAAATCCAATTTCTAAATATTTTTCATGATACGCTCATAATAATAAATTTTAATTCTATATAATTATCAATTAATATACCTCTTTAAATATCAACCTACATTCCTATTATTCATAAATTCAATAATGAAAAACTCAGTCCATCAAAAATCTAAAATATTGTTGAATAATATTAGTTTAAAAAGGAACCATCGAATTAACTATTTTGAAATCAATCACATCCATCGATTAATATTATTTTGATTTATCTATATGGTTCATAAAAAATCATTTCATGAAATGGTCAGTAATTATTCTTATTATAATAATAGACTTCTCATATCAGGAAAACAATTACATGAGGAATATAAAAATTACACAATCAATCAACATAATAATTTAATAAAATCCAATTCTAGATTCACATGGATAAAAATATTCCAAAACACACACTAGAAATTTTGAATCGTAGAATCACAAACATCATCTATATTTGAAATAATGTTAATCATCAAATGATTAAAAATGAAAAACCATCATCGATCATAGTTAAGAAATACACACTATATGGAATTCTGGCCCAAAGATATTGTGCTTTATATAGAATAATACTTCTATAGTTCACATGATATAATGAAAAAAAGTAATTCATATTTTCTAAAAAATTGAATATAATATCATTTTTAGGAATAACATTAAAAATTCATATGATCATACTCCTTTTATGAAATAGTGGGAATTCGTAAGAACACAATACACTCAATCCAAAATAATAAACCATATCTATATTCCATATAAAAATAGTTAGATTAAACAATTAAATTATAGAATCACCATTTCCTTATAAACTAATCCATGAAAATTTATGATAATTTTCATATTAAATTAGTTTTATTTCTTTTATAGATTTCTCTTCCCACAACAATGTTGTTAAACAAACAAAATTATATTGTTTAAATAATATTTCTAATGGTGGTAGTTATCACCTAACTATTGTATTTATTGGTACGGATAAAGAAGACAATATGGATTCCATCTCTATTAGATTGTCTCCCAAATATGCCTCACATATACTTCACAGATGGTTCTTCCTTATGGGATTGAAGCGACCTGTTTTAATGTTTAATTTCTCTATTATCTCATCTTTGTTCATAATTCTACTTCTCGATCGAGATTCTATTCTTCAGGGATTTGATTCTTGGTTTTCCCTCCATTTCTCTCCTCCGGGCTATTTCAGTTTTTCTTTGTCAGCTATTACTTTATCTATGCGATCATTTCTTGTAGTTGATGGCTTGGAAATCATAGTTTCTTCTCTTTATCCCATATATATTAAACCAGAATCTATTTCAGTATGATATATTGGATCTCATGGGGGTTATGGTTGTCTTATTTGAGTGTTCCTTAGTTTCATATATTCACATTTAGTATTGGTTCTTTTTTGTCTTATGTTTTTAGTCTTCATTGATTGGTTGGATTTTGTGGCTTCCTGTTCTATGGTGGTTATTTTTTCATGGGGAATTTTTTCTATAAATGTTTATATTAAGAATCTTCATTTTTTTATTTGGTTCATGGTTCTCATCCTTAATAACAGATGTTTTTAGTTAAGATGATTCCCCTGTAATGTGTCTTCTCTTACTCTGCTATTTCTCTTGGATTCAACCACTTTCCTCCCAATAATATTTTCATGGTGGTTTTCAATGTGTCTTGGGTGGTGGTTCGAGTGGACGATGACATTCCACATGCTTGTATTGCTCAATGATGCCGATTTTTCTTGTTACTATTTTTCTCAGTTCAGTGATGGCGCTCCGTTTTTTCATCCATAATGGTGATTGTTCCATATAAACCACTTTCATCAGGTTGTGGTGTTCATATCCATTTCATTGTATTTGTTTCCTCTATTTTATTTTGGTTTGTTTTACTATTGTCTTCCCTTGTGGCTTCTCTCTCCAACATTGCAGTGATGATGTATTCAGTATGGAATTTGGTAGGCTTTAGGTGGGTGGCTCGAGGATAACATTGGCAGGTCATGGTGATGGTGTAGGGATCAATGTGTTAGTCATAGGATTTTAATTTATTATTTTTTTAGGATAATGTGAATTCAGGTTATGAGTTTTTTTAGTTTATTGTTTTGTATTTTGAACAGTGGAATCTGGGTCAACCAGCTATTTTGGAATATTTTTTTGTGAGGTTACCGCTAATCCTTTCAGAGGCACTTAAAAAAAGATAAAAGGACTTGAAGCTTGTGAATAAAAAAACCTAATTTTGGAAAATTGTTTTTTAAATTTATTTGATGTGAAATAAATTCTTAATTAATTGGATATAATTTGAAATAAAATCATTTTATGTTTAAAATGAATGCATTTTAGAAAGTATATTTTTTGATCGTAATGTGTATTTATAATAATAAATAAAATTAGTCACATCGATGAATTATATATGTCCAAATTTAGATAATATAATCATTAAAATATATTAATATTCATTTAATTCTTTTACTATGAAGTGAATGGAAATAAATTTATCATTGTTATTATATATTCATTTTAATAGAAAAATGTATTCATTAAAATTTTCAAACTAATTTAAAAATTATTTTATAAATTTTAGAAATGAATTTGATATAATGGTTTTCATTTCTAGAATGTTATTATCCCAGTTTATTAGTGTGGACACTTTTATTTTTTTCAAATTGAAAAATAACTATCCTGAAAATTTAATATTACAATAATTGTAAAAAATTGTTAAGAATGGGGTTAGAAAAATATAACTTTTAAAATATAATAGTAAAATTTCCAAATTCTCTAGGATAAAGATATTTTATAATATTTCTAATCTAATATTGTATTTTTTGTTGCATTAAGTCACTTTTATAGGAAGAAATCATAATTATATTTTAATGTTTTCATTATTTACATGTTTTCGACCAACCTCACTTTTAATGTGAACTAACACTCCTCTATGATCCATATCAATTTAGCTAGATATATAAACCATTATATAACCTTGAACACTCTAAAAATTCTCAATTATTACTTTGAGGTTTTGTTCTTCCCAAAATATCATTCTATTAATCTTTATAGTTCTTCTCAAAGATGGATACTCTATGAAGTGGTATTTGTATATACCAATATTATTAATGTTTCATTTTCATGGACCATCTAATTTTTTTTAGTAAAAATATAAACATAAAGGGGTCGATATCCTTGTTATTATAAGATGTTTCTATGTTAATTTTATTCTGATCTCATATCTCCATATAATCCATTAGAATATGATAACATCACTTGCGCGTATGTGTGGACTACCAACTCAGTTAAGCCATATGTTTAATTTTTCATATAAAATTAATATGGATTTACTAACGAAATTAATATTGATTATATAATATATTTATGATATTATTATTCTTCTGAAAAGTTTGTTTATTATTATTCATTGTTTTGGTTCATTAATCAAAATGTGGGAATGCCACTTGTTCATATGTACATGCTATCATTTCCATGAATTGATGTAAATAATTTTTCCTCCCCACCTTATACGAATGATTATAACATTTAATTTATTGAATAAATATTTTATGTATTATACTATTTATAAAATTTTCATGAGTAATCAATTACCATGGTGTATGTACCAAAACTATCAAACTGAAATATGAAATGAAAATAGATCAATTTTCAACAGAATAATGATTTTAATGAATAATTTTTAATAAATGGGTTATTGAATATTTTAATGGAATTATATATCGTAATATAATTTCTAATATATTAATGGTATATATTTATATTAATTATAGATATAGTTTATAAGAACTTAATATCCTATATAGAGAAATTGGGGACTAGGAGTAGGGATTTGTGTTACAATCACAATTATTATCTATATTTCCACTGTTGAATGTAAAATTAGTGAAATTTTATGATTCTTATAAATTAAATCTGATATATTTTCATCTCATATATATTAATTTTTGTGTATTTATTTGTTCCTTTAATTTTATTTTATTCTACATAAAATATATTCGATAATAATTTTATTAAAATTTTACCCCTTTTCTACTTAATATAATGATAATTTACTTCCAAGTCCGTATTCATTTTAATGTAATCAATAATTTTATTTTAATTAATAATATGATTATTTAATATCATTTTAACAATATTTAACTATATATTCCATGTTTTCATATTAATCTTATTATTGTTTTCGGTATGAGGTACTTTTGTAATTTTTCCCAAATGCATAAACATAATCATTGTTTTTATATTTACCACATAATGAAATTTTACAACCACAATGTGAATTATTTTAATTAATGGATAATTTAAAATTTCCCATTTTCCTTTTATAGGAATGTAATTTTTTCAATCTGTTTTTCTACTCTTTCTATTAATGTTAATGATTAAGTAAGATATTTTCACATGTTTTGAATGAAATTTAAAAATTCTATTTAAAAAATTGTTTTCATCAATTTCAAGATCTAATGATAATTCTTATTCTTAACTAGGAAAATTATATCTTGATACTATACACTTCCTTTACATAGATGGATTATGATTATGTGATGATGAATGTTCATGAAACCCAGTCATTTTCCATGGTTTATGTTATGATTAATTTATGAATATTTTTTATTATCTTTTGGAACACATATGTTAGTTTTTCAATATTTAGTGGGTGGATCACTTAAATCCCTCCAATTAATTAAGTAATAATTAATATATCATTAGATAATATGAACAATAATGGAGAGTGATCCAATTTCAATAAGGGACACATTGCATAATGATAATTTACTTAATGAACAAAAACTAAGGATATAATGGATTCTATATTAATTACAATAACCTATTAGACATTTTCTCTAGGATAGTCTCAGTAAATATCCCTTACAAAATAAATGATTTTAAATTCTTATTCTTGATCCCAAAAATATTATAACATGTAATTATTATTAGTATATATCTTTACCGAGAGAAATCTATTATCCCTGATTCATCACTCTTATACATCATTAATTTTTAAATAAAGACACATTTTTACATAACACATGAAATAGGACATATATATATTTTGTTATGAATAGTTTACATAACAATAATGATCTTATACCCTTATCAATACATTATTCTTACATGTGATCATTAGTTTTCATCTCCCATGTAAACCTTTACTAATAATATGAGCTAACCCATTATTATGTTCCAATTTTCACCAAGTGATGTTGAAAGGTTTTAAGTAATAAATATCAAATAATTTTACTAAAAGATAAAAATATTTTGGGATAAGTTAAATATTTTTTATTATGTATGATGTCTTTATATCATTTGAACAAAGGCATTGAACACTTATCATCCTAAAAATTGAACTATTGTTTAATATAATGCTTGGTTATCTAAATTGAATCAATATTTATATATGTTATAGGCAGGTACTAATAGTTTCTATTACAAGAAAATTAATATTTTTTTACTTTATGAATATGATCCACGATCCTAAGAAAACCAATACGGAACAAAAAGTGATATTGTGTGATCCTAAAAGTGTAATAGGTTGAAAATTGGGTATCCTAATTTTGGAAATCATTTGAATTATTTTTTATGATATGATTTCTCACTATGAAAATTGTATCATAAATATATATTATAATTTTTATTATTAAAAATTTAATAGAACACATAAAAATCATGTTATCAATTTATGTGGGTGACAATGCATTGATTTTCTTCCTGGAAAACTAGATGATAAAGGAACTGAAATGAAATATATTTTTTATATGATTAGAAAAATTCATAAATTTATGAATCATATTATACATCCAAATGGGAAACTTAGGGTCAAATTCATAATTTGGTTTTCATAAGGAAAAAATTTACCATCTATCAATGGGTCATATGATCCAATAGTGGTTGAGTAATGTATCATTTCCATTGAAAGGTAATCTTCCAATCTAAAAATGTGATGTATGAAAAATATGTCTTATTAATATATCATTTTGAAGGAGTATATGAAAATTTGACTAATACTATTTGGAATGGGATGAAAGATGATGAAATTGAATCCTCAAAAGTGGATGAATTTAATAATTTATTCTTTAGTACTCCTTATCCCCACACTCTTCAGATGAAAATCGAAAATGATTTCCTTCACCTTCAGTATAGAGATATTTATTGTTTTTATTAATGTGATGAATATTATAAAAGTAATGGAAGGTTTTCATCTAAATTTTCCATTAAACCTATAAGAAAAATTACTTGTTTCATTAGTGGCCTAAAATAGTTTAATTGAAATATGCCCACCATAGGAGACATTAATAGTTTTTAGGATATCATTTTATATGATATCAAAATAGATAAGTAGAGTAGATGTTATTATCATTATCATGGTTTTTATATGATTATATTTTTGGAGCATTGAGGAAATTTGAATATTAATATCCATATAGGAAAGGAAATGAATCTTCATTTCTACAAGAATTGTGGTTAGATATATAGGTAAATTTTCTCCAACAGACTGGTAATTGTATCTAGAGAAGAAATAAAGTCCATTTAGAAATTTAGTTCCATTTAGATGTAAATAAGGAATCCCATAAAATTATTGGGGTGAATAGTCAGTTTGGGATATTCCAATAATGTAAAGGGCCATAAGGGTGACTTATAATGAGGAACAAGGCACAAGGATTGTTAAGAAGGATTTCTTTTTAATAAGTGGGTTAAAAAGTAAAAATCATCATTAAGGGGTACACCCAATCCCAGGACAATATTACATCAAGGGTTAATGATATTTCTATAGAGGAACCAAACACTTTAGTAAGCATTATCTCCTGGAATATTTTTTGGGATATTTTTACTGGTAGGATGAAATTCTATTTTAATGGCTTTGTTATATCCCTTTTTACATGAACTATGGTTTACTAATTTTCCCTTATACGTATTAAATAATAAAAAATTAAATTTTTTGTGTGAGTACCCTATCCAATGGATACTGAAGGAAATTATTTTCAAAAAACTCATTATCCTAGTGATAAATGGAATGCTTATGTGAAAAAAATGTAGACGATTTTTACGAGAAATTAGATTCAAAATGTACACTTATCATACACTATTGAACTGTAAATATATAATATGATTCTAGTTCTTCCAAAATATTAATATCTAATTAATTTTTTAAGGGTATTATATTAATAACTAAATTATTTGATGTTAAATTGTCATTGAAATGTCATAATGTTCTGATGAACATATCCCATGTATACAGATCTTCAGAAATATATGTTTGTTAGAATTTATTTCTTTTAAATAATATGACTCTACTAGTAGTTTAATTTGAAGTGATTTTTAGAATGAATGAACTATCTATATAGTGATCCAATATCAATTTCTCAGTAAAGTAAGTCATGTTTCATTTTTCATATCAATCCATGATTATTTAATACCGTGAGTATAAATTTAAGCATCCAATGGTAGGTAATTTTATTATATGGGACTTATTACAATTTCATGTGGGGTATCTATCTCAAATATTTAAGGAGAAACCCAACATTAATGATATATATATTTTTTGATGAAATAAAAATATGTATTTATTTATGAGTTATTTTGTATTACACATATCATGATATTATTTCTTAAATATTACTCCATATAAGATTTATTATTATTTCAAAGGAACCTTATGCAATTTCCATGATTTATTTACATGATTTAAAGATGAAACACCATGATAATTTTTATAATAGATTCATTCATCAAAGTGTTTCATAATGGTGTTCACCTATTAATTTTCATAAAAATAAACATGGTTTATTGTATATGTTCATTTATTATTGAGTTCATAACAATATAATTATTAACAACAAGTACATTGCCTCAAATATATGATTTTCTGATCATTTGTGAGAAGATTAAAAAAATTATCAACATTGACCATTGATATCGATTTAATAAATTGACATTGAAAATGGTTTACATATTTATGATAGAAATCCATATGAGGTATATAAATTATTAATTTAATTTTGTTCCATTTAAACACTAATATCCCCATTACCCTCGTCAATTAAAAGATATTTCCCTTAGATATTACCTTCATTAGTTATTTACATCCATCATTGGATATTTTTCTATATATTACCTGTTCATGGAAGAGAATAATTATTATGTTACGACCAGTCCCCCGGTGACCATATTGTGACTACCATAACCCCACCTTCCATAGGCCAGGGGCTAGCGACTAACACCAAAGGTTTAAATCCCTATATTGTGAAGGAATTTCCTTTATAATAGTAAACAAACACAACAGGGTGCGCAACTGGTAGGAAAACACTATGTAAAATTGTATACAAAAGATTGTGCTAAAAGTAATGGGGGCCTGAAATACAAGAAAAAAAAGTAAATTTCAATAGAACTTAAAAGATGGTACAATTGAAGAAAAGAAGTAAAACATCTATTGATTTTTCCTCTTGAATTCCCACCTGAAGGGTGGGTACATGTGGCCTCCTCAGCACACCATGTTCATCCTTCTACTCCTTGTACATCTCACCGAGGGGTCCACCTCCTGGTACCATCCTGTTCTGCTAATCTCTGCCTCGATCAGTGCTGCCCATCGTTTGCAACCAACACAATGAGGTGAGGGCGTACCCTGAGCAGGGGTGAGTATAACGATACTCAGTAGGGACCCCAAGACACTTAGGGTCTAACAAAATCTAACAAGGATAACCACAAAGTACGGAAACAATTGATAGCCATTTCCTAGGTATATTCCCATACATGTACCTAAGTTATTTAGTAACCCCTCTCAATCATTAGGAAAAACACGAAATTCACTATCTCCACCAAAACCAGTATTTCAGTGAAGTATAGGATTATAGATGATTTTTACGAAGCTATATCATCTTATTCTCTCAAGAGGCACTGCTTTTGACCATACGAAGTCTGACACAGACACGATCGATATGTACAAACCCCGTAATGACCCACACAGAATCTTACCCACATAATATTGGTATGCGCAGACCCACATGAGATCACTGAGAACTAACCCACATAACATATGACCCACACAGTATCGGTATGCCCTGTCACACACGGGATTACCGAGCACTGGTTTCCGTATGATATGTCTCTAACCTCTACCTCACTATCTGCCACTGGATTCTCCTCACATGGTGCGCTCAAGATCTGTGGAATCTACCCTCGAGATATCAGTCGTACATCTACCCCCAATAAACTCAAAAATTTAGAAACATAAAGGTCTGCCATTTTATAATGGTTCCAACGCGATAGACATTGTGTGAATCAGACGCTCGGTCTGTGAATTATTGGCATTTATGTTCCCGGTGACCGGTTGGTTTTTAGGTTTAATCAAACATGAACATAATCTAACTATTTCCAAAAATCGAGTGGGGTATTCTAATATAACAACCTGTCTCTATTCTATCCGTCACTGCATGTGGTTTCTCAATTGGTTAGTTGTAGCCTGAGATATGGGTGAAATGGTGTAAACTGTCCAAACGGGTCCGGGTCCGGGTCTAGTCCAACCCTATCGGTCTGACATGGACCGTGGGAATGGCCTGGCCCGAGGGAGTGGGGCAGCCCAAAGGGGCATCCCGAATGGAGTGGTCCAGCCCAATGGGACGGCCCGGCCGAGGGTGGCCCGGCTGTGGGCGGCCCGAACGAAGGCAGCCTGGCCGAGGGTGCCCTTGTCGTGGGAGGCCCGGTCGAAGGTGGCCCGACCGAGGGAGGCTGGCTTTCCATGAATGGGGGGTGGGTTACACCACCCCTGTCATCCGAAATGGGCAATTCATGGTGTCATACTGGTAACCGCGGGACCCGAGGGGTGTCACCTACAGCACACACTAGCGGCTGGCTTAAACGGCAGACCTCCTCTGACTACTGCGGCCTATGCCCGCGACCCTTCTCTCTATCGCGGCGTGATGGAACCGCGCCTAGCTTGTCTGACAGTCGCTACCATGACTCCATCCTCTAGCACAGTGTGACGACACCGTGCCCTTGTGGTACTACCGCAGCCTGCCTGGCCACAGATCGGTTCATTGCACGGCGCGATGGCACCGCGCCCCTACGGCGGCCTGGCGCCCCTTGCATTGACGGCTTCTTCTATTGTCGACTTGTTGCTGGTCATTTCATATACCATCGTGGCTCATTCCACCGATGTGATCCTCTCTTCTGGAGGAATCTTTGCACATTCTCCATCGTCAAAAATCTAATCAATCAAAAGGAGGAGGGTTGGGATGAGTTTGTGCGGTCTGATCCCTTCTCGTTATGTTGTTTTCATTTGTTTCTCAAATAATAAATTAAATGAAGATGATCATGAGTTATTTCAACTCATATTCCCCTACCTCACTTGACCATCGTTGACGGTGGATAGTCAGAACAAGCGGACGTCGATTTGTCGACATTAGGATGCAACCGGGGAAGAAGCGGCGTCAGCGTTATTCACGGTCGACTCCTTTTCTTTTGACTCGGGCGAAGATCTATGATGAATTTTGTCCTTATTCGTTGGAAGGATGATTCTCTCAAAGGGTTCTCCAAGGCCCCACCAAAAATAACATTCTAACCAAAATAATGGGTTAATCTAGAGCATATTGATCCTGTGTGGGTTAGATCATGTGTGGGTCATTGTGGGGGTTAGTACCTATCGATCCTATGTAGGCCAGACTCTGTAATTTCAGAAGTAGTGCCTCTTGATAGAATAAGAAGATCCAGCTTCACGACTAATCATGTGTACTTCTATACTTCAATAAAATCCTAGTTTGAGATGAAATAATGACTTTTGTGTTTTTCCTCATTATTGCGATGGGTTACTAAATAACTTTGGTATATGTATGGGAATATACCTAAGTAAAGGTTATATATTGTTTTCATTCTTTTTTATTTATCCATGTTGTATTTTGTGAGACCTTGAGGGTCTTGGGGTCCCTACTGAGTATCTTTATACTCTCCCTTCATGGGATATGCCTGCATCTAGTTGTGTTGGTTGTAGATGATGAACAACGCCGATCGAAGAAGAGTGTAGCAGAACAGGATGGTAGCCGGAGGTGGACCACTCATCGAGACGTATATGGAGCAGATGGATGGACTTGAAGTGATGAGAAAGCCATCTGTACTCACCGTTAGGTGGTAATTCTAAAGGATGACCCAAAATATGATTTACTTCTTTTCATCAGTTATAATACCTTTTTAGTTGTATTGTACTTTAGTGCAGGGATTGTATTTATAGCCCCCTTCACATTCAAAACACTCTTCTGTATACAGTTTTACATAGTTTTTTACTTCCAGTTGCGTACTCTGTTGTGTCCATTTACTATTATAAAGGAAATTCCTTCCCAGTATATGGATTTACTCCATTGTTGATAGTCTCCAGCCCCTAGCCTATGGAAGGAGGGCTTGCAGTAGACATGATACGGGCCCTAGGGGACGGGTCGTGAAAAATTGGTATCAAAGGGATGTTCTACCATAGAACATAGGTCTATGATCTTTCATTTCTGTGAATTGATAGCGTTAAGGGTACCGAGTATGGTTTCATATCATGGAGTTCAGTGTTGGTGCGGTGCCCGACGTATCCATACACTAGGACCCAAAATACTGATCTCCGACTTAGTGCACCAAAACATAGATTACGTGCATGTCTTTAAAAGTTTTCTTAAGTCATCTCAAAGAGGCCATCTCACCAGGTATAAAATTTGTACCGTGTGGCATCTGTTTATTTCGGGAATCCTCCACTCCGACGACTAGTTAGAGCCCCGAGTTTCATATTATCTGACATCCCACCGAGTAATGAGTCTTAGGTTCATAGCCCTTTACTAGCGGAGGCATAAGTAGTACAACTTCCTTATGGACCACCACTGCAACCAGACCCATCATCAAGGAGTGCACACAGCATGAGCACGTTGCATGATTTCAAGCGCCATAGGACACCCAGGATCAGGGGACATACAAACACACAGGCTTCTAAGGATTGGCTGGAGGAAGTGTTGAGAGTTTTTAGGCTGGTAGGGAAACCAGCAGACCTCATGGTGATCCTTGCTGCGAGCATCCTTTTGGCAGCTGTAGGTAGATGGTGGATCCTGATTCATTTGGTCCATGACAAGGCGACATTACTCTGGACAGACATAGAGATCCTGTTTAGGGAAGATTTTTTTCCAGCCACCCTTCGTGTGGTGCAGATACAAGGGCTACTTCATCTAAAATAGGACAAGATGACAGTAGCACAGTTTTCAGCGAGGTTCACCGACCACTGGCGCTAGTCCTCATACATGGTGTGGGACCCATTATTCAGGGCCCAAACCATCGATCAGGGGCTCAAGCAGGTGATCAGATCCTCGATTATCTCCCTCAGCATCCCGAAACATCTAGGGGTGTTAGAGAGATCCCTCCTAGTGGTGAGTTTTCTTGCTTAGTAGTTACCAGCATCGAGACCCATTACTATTTGACATGCAGCGAAGTCTTCAGCAGAAGGTAGAAGACAGAGGATACAGAGGTCCAAGAGGACCAAACCCATAGGTGGTCGACCACAAGACTCCGGATTGGTTGTGTGGGGCACATAGAGCAGATAGTTATATCCCAGGATCAGACAGTGCTACTCATGCAGCAGGTAGGGTGACATGGCACATTTCTGTCTGATCTGCCATACAAATGATGAGAAGTCATTTGAGTAACCACCCAAGTAGAGGCAAAGGTTCGATTGAGGTGGTCCATAGGGTGCAGGCATAAATCGAAGAGAAGCTGGTGTATCATCTGATGGTGGATGAAATTTTGAGATATGGCCACCACCACCACTAGGAGGTCCACCCCGACCATATTGAGTAGGTGGACAGGGGAGAGATTAGCTTAATGTAGCTGAGGCATATGACCATTGTGCTCCAGATATGATTCGAGTTCATATCTATGTATACTCCTCCTTAGCTGTAGTTCTTATAGACACAACTTCCATTCATTTTTTCATTTCCACTACCCTCATTCGGAGCTTAGTGATTCCGACGGAGCTGTTGGTTCGATACTTATGGTTAGAGACACCTATGAGAGAAGACGCGATGATTACACATTGTGTATGCTAGTGTGATCTTACTCAAGGAGGCAAGAGCATAAATTGGTATCTCTTCATAGTGGCGTCGAGTCCTTAAGATGTCATCTTTGGTATGGATTGGTTATCTACAATCTATGCTCAAATCGACTATATTAAGTGAAAAGTGCGGTGTGACTGCTTGGATGGGACCGGTTTTACAGTCACCGGTGAGAAGGGAACCTTTGCAGCATAGGACAATCTTACTCGGAGGAAGGTACATCAGATCACTCATAAGTTGGACGGTCATACCCTCAGATCAGTTGACGCGGAGAGTCCGAGTTATCCCTTAGTTTTGGATTAGTAAGTGGATGTTTTTCCTGACGATGTTCCAGGACTGCCTCCTCGTGGAGATGTGTACTTCTACGTTGACATTTACCCAAGGATGGCAATGATATATACTCCATCATATCGGTTGGCTCCCGCTGAGCATCGTGAACTGCGGGTACAGCTGGAGGACTTGCAGGGAAAGGGATTCACCCAGCCCAGTGTATCTCACTGGGCAGACCTGATTCTGTTTGCCAAGAAGGCATATTGGAGCTTGAGTATTTGTATGGACTACTGTCTCCTAAACCAGGTGACCATGAATAACAAGTACCAACTTCTGAGGATAGATGACCTCTTAGATCGGCTAAAGGAATCTTGATGGTTCTTGAATATGGACCTCAGATCAGGTTATCACCGTATCAGAGTTTGAGACGAGGATGTGCATAAGATAACTTTCAGATGTTGGTACGGAATCTATGAGTTCGTGGTTATTCCATTTTTCATAACAAACACTCCAGAAGATATCATGTCTCTCATCAACAGGATATTCCAGCCTTATCTTGATCGCTTTGTCGTATACTTCAACGACGGCATTTTGGTTTACCCAACTACTTGGGAGGATCATGGCTACCATTTTCAAGAAGTACGTGACACACACTGCGTGCACCAGATTTATGGTAATCTATCGAAGTCCATGTTTTGGATTTGAGAGGATCACTTCTGGGGATACATCATCTTGGAGGCTGGAGTAGCAGTATATCCAGCGAAGATTAAGGTGGTACTTTCTTTGGAGCCATGCAGGAGTGTGATGGAGGTACGAAGTTTCATAGGCTTGGCTGGATACTATCAGAGGTTCGTTACAGACATCTCCAGAGTTACAACACCATTGTCAGCCTTGATAAATAAGGGGAAACCCTTCGTGTGGTCATAGAGATTCCAGTAGGGCTTTTATTAGCTGAGGTAGAGGCTGACTAATCCCCCCATCTTGAGGCTTCCAGAAGAGGGTGTAGGGTACGTAGTTTACTACGATGCATCAGGGACCAGACTCTGGGGTTTCCTGATGCAAGAGTGAGCTGTGATCACATATTTTTCTCAGAAGATGAGAGAGCATGAGCAGACCTATGATACACATGACCTGGATGTAGCAGCAATGGTTTTCACCTTGATGATGTGGCAGTACTATCTAATTGGAGAGTGTTTCACAATCTACTCAGATCACAAGAGTCTCAGTTATATCTTCTCCCAGAAGGACCTGAACCTGAGACAACGTCATTGGCATGAGTCAACCAGGACTATGACTTCGAGATAGTCTATACTCATGGGAAGGAGAAAATTGTTGTGAGAACTCTCAGTATAAGATATGGTATATAGCTGCTAGGTGAGGTGACAGGGCAGCTGGTAGCCTTACAGATAACCGGTGTGGATAGGGATGGTGCATCTTATCTACAGTCTCTCACAGTCACCCCAAAACTTCTTCAGCGAGTTAGGGAGGTGCAAATTGGGGATGCTAACTGCGAGACATGACGTGCTCATATATTAATAGGTCATGCACCTGATGTATTTTCTGATGGTGGGGAGCACTTCATCCTCTTTAGAGGATGTACCATTGTACTAGTTTCACTTCAGGAGGTAGTGTTGAGGGAGTTCTACAATTCCCCTCTAGCGGTACATCCAGGAGTGGTGAAGATGTATCAAGACCTGAGATGACAACACTAGTGGCTAGGTATGAAGAATGTAGTAGCCGAGTTTGTCTCATGATGCATCACTTGTCAACAAGTGAAGGTGTAGCAACAAGTTCGAGGAGACTTGGAACAACCCATAGAGGCCCAATATTAGAAGAGGGATGGGATATCCATGGACTTCATGATGAGTCTTCCATGTACATCAAGGAGACTAGATTCAATTGAGTGATTGTTGACCGACTCACCAGGTCGGCCCACTTCCTACAAACCAGAGAGCAGAGCTCAGTAGTGAACATGGGATGCCTCTATGTGCTGGATATTGTTCGGTTTCATGGAGTACCATCTTCTATTGTCTCCGACAGTGACGCGCGGTTTACATCCCAGCTATGGAAGGGGTTGCAAGAGGCTTTCGGGACATAGATTCGATTGACCACCACCTTACATCCTCAAACAGATGGTAAGACTTAGCTGACCATTCATACCCTCGAGGACATCCTCCATGGATGTGTCCTCAACTTTAGTCGTAACTGGGAGGACCACTTACCTTCGGTAGAGTTTTCCTACAACAACAGCTACTACTCCACCATTGTTATGACACCTTTTGAGGCCATGTATGGTCAACCATTCAGATCTCCACTATGCAGGATAGACCAAGGAGACTCATCACTAGTGTGACGGGAGATGGTATATTATACCACGTAGAAGGTGAAGATTCTAGGAGCGGATGAAGACTGAACATAGCATGCAATAGTTGTATGCTGACCGGAGACGGAGGCCTCCGGAGTTTGAGGATGGTGACCATTTCCTTCTGCAGGTCTCATCACCATGAGGTCTACAGAGATTTGTACGGGGTGGAAAGTTATCTTCTCGATTAATCAGACCATTCTAGGACCTCAGTAGAGTGGGAGAGGTGGCTTACCACATGGCTCTTCCACCGCAGTTGCATATAGTGCACAATGTCATTCACGTATCTCAGATCAAGAGATACGTGCATGACACAAACCACGTCATCGAACGTGGGGAGCTGGACATTGATGATGGGGTGACATTCATGGAGGTTCCAGTGGAGATTGAGGATAGACAGGAGAGGGTACTTTGTGGACAGTCGATACCTCTGGTGCACGTTCACTGGCAGCACAGGAACCTCCAGGGGATAACATGGGACCGGTAGGCTCAGATGCGTGCTCAGTACCACCATTTGTTCCCTTAGTTCATGTTATAGCTAATGGGGACGTAAATCCTTGAGGTGGGGAGAATGTAAAGACCCATAATTTCTGTGGAATTTTTTTTGTTAAATTCATGGTATTTTTACGAGTCTGCAAAAATTTACGAAAATTGATTTCGAGGCCCGGTGTTCCTGGAATCAATTTACGAAGTTCTGTTCAGGTTCATTCATTAAATATACGAGTGGGATTTTATATATTTTGGACCACTGCATTGAATTGAAATCTGCGGGAACCGTTAAACTCACAGTGTCAATGATTCTTTAGTGATACCTTCACCACAGTTGTGTTATAACGAGAATTGAAGTTATATTTTGAGGGTTTTTTATTTAAGTTAAATACAAATAAGAGATAAACTTATCTTTAATGTAGTGGTTAAAACCTCCAAGTGGAGGTTTGGAGTGGGGGCCAACACAACCGAACCTCCCATGGGAGGTTATGGTGGTGGGGCCCACCCTAGCATAACCTCCCTTGGGAGCATATTTAATGTGGCGGCCACCTGGACTTGTAACTCTTCTTACCCCCAATTGATGTGGAAAAAACCCTTCAAATTCCTTTATTTAATTTTGTGCCAACCCTTGAACTTCCCTCGTAAGTGTGACAAACCACACTAATAAATTAATAGAATTATTTAATCAATTTTAATTCTTTTTAATTCTTTTGGAAAACAATTAAATAATAAAATCTGAAGGGTCTCCTCTACATCAATTTAGGGTTCCAAGAGTTACATGTCCGGGAATCCCTGTCCTTAATTATCCTCCCAAGGGAGGTTATGCTTGGGTGGGCCCCACCACCATAACATTTCATGGGTGGTTGGGGTGTGGTGGTCCCACCCCCAACCTCCACAAGGAGGTTTTAACCACCACAATAAATAAATTTCAACTCTTATTTTTATTTAACTTAACAAAAAACCACAAAATCTAACTTCCATTCTCGTTAGAACGCAAGTGTGGTGATGGTCTCACTAAGAAATCAAAGAAGATGTGAGTTCAACTGCGCCCTCAGATTTCAATTCTGAGCATTAGTACAAAAGATATAAAATCCCACTCATATGTTTATTGAATGTACCCAAACAAAACATTGGAAAATGATTCTGGGCACACCAGTCCTCAGAATGAAGCGATGTAAATTTTTGCAGACACGTAAACATCCCATGAATTTAAGAAAAAAAAATCACAGAATTTCCTGGTCATTACATATTATTTTAGGATTTTAATTAATACCTCATGTTAACAAAATCAGTATTAAAAACATTTTAACAGATAATTCTTGATATGGCATGTATCACTATTGGTCATATAATAACAATAGAGGGTGATTGAGTTGATCCCTCGATGATTGATGTATTTGAAATATAGAACAAACCAACCATGGTGACAAAAAATCATAGTATTGCTAGATTTTAAATATTCTATAGTGTCATTTTGATAAATTTCTCATGGTTTTAAAATCCACAATAAAATATTATATGGAAGGGATCTATGTTTATCTAGGTAAACTGATATGATAAAAAATTTATGTAACTAAAAAAAATTTCAATTCATTGGTGATCACAATACCATGTAATTGAGATGGGTTGATGGATAATAGTGACTACACATGTAATTAAATGAAATTTGTTCACATTTATAATATCATGATTGAATATTATGCCATATACTAATTAGAGTTTAATAAAACATTACAAGACACATTACTTAGAATAATAAATTGTATTTTTTATTTGATGAGAAGGATGAATTTCATTTGTGATGAATGATGTGATATATAAATATATATATCATTAAATCATTATTTTTTTTATTCATATATTAATATATTAATATGTTTCAACGAAAATGGTACAATTAGATTAATGATTATGATTTATTGTTACATTACCATTGAGTGAAGCTGAACAATGTGGTTGATGTTATGAGTTCGGTATACCAAGCTACTATATCAATGATGATAATCAAAAAATTTCTAAATCATATGGTTTTTTTAGGAAGGGACATGAAATATTATGGAATAGTGAAATAAACTATATTTCTTATAAGAATGTTCAACTATCTATTCATGTGAGCAATACAAAGGTGAATAATAATGTTTTGTCATTGTAAATGAATGTATGTATTACTACGTAGTAAAACCACAATCATGATTGAATGACCATGTTCTGAAATATATTTTGTTTTCTAATAGTAATATATATTATGGAGTTATTATATTATTTTCATAGATTATCACTATCAATTCATTATTGTTGTATAAACATATAATGTGCTCTAAAAGAGAATATATTGTGTGAAAACAGGAAAATGGATATTTTTTATTATGTATATTAATACATGGTATGATAGAAATTTTTGGCATAGATCATATATTCAATGATTAATTTATAAGTATTACCCATACCTGAGTGGAAATGGGAATACATCAACATGGCATTCATTATGGGACACTACAAGACATATAAATTTCATAATTCTCCATGTGTTGAAGTATATGTCCATATGAAATCATTATATTTCATTTATTTCAAATAATATTTATTTATTCCCCTTATCACAATGTTATATGTAAAAAATGTAATGTATCATAGAATGCCACTCTTAATAATTTATGATAGAGATCTGATTATTAAATCGATGATAATTAAACTTCATCAGCTATATTTGAATATTTATTTGATCAATGTAATTACATGTCCTCCATAGGGATATGGTCATTCTGAGATGAAAATCATAGCCTAAAAAGATAATTTTAGGACATGTTATATGTATTTCAACGGTGTTCGGGGTCAAAAAAATTTCAAGGGTTAACTTTTCATTAAACAATAAAATTCAATAAAGAATTTAGATAGATTCGTAAAAATCCCACTATGGTAGGAAATGAAGATATATAATGTAATTATATGAATTCATTGAAATAAAAATTTTATTAATTGAGTTATCTAATGAAATGGATGTGATGGTCGGATCCATTAAAATGAATATCAGGGTATCTTAGATTTAAACCAAATGTTATACTATGAAATATTTACAAGGAATATAATTTCATATTTGTAAAAAGGTATTAATATAAAAATATCTTTTGAAGTGGGTTATTTTATTTATAGGGAAGATAATGATAATCCTAAGATATAGCTTTCCATTCAATAATATTGATCATACCAGTATAGTTTTTTATCCCATGGAACTTCCACGAAAACACTCTCATATATATGATGTGTTCTAAGTATATCTCATGAAGAAATGAATATTTTATCCTTTAGATGTAACTAAAATAATTTTCGTACCAGTATAAAATGATATATCTTCTCAGGAATAATTAATTTAGATTAAATATTAAAGAGATAAATTGATAGGAAATTATACATCTAACATGGTAATAGTTTTTTGTGAATATATAAATTTATGAAATTTATTTGAATCCTATGGAAGTAATCGAGTATATAAGTATGGTATTATTTTTATCAATGTGATTGATTTTATAGGGGGAAATTATTATAAGGGTTGTAGAATTTAAAATTATAACATTTTATGATATATTTGTCATAAAATAATTTTATAGGTCTTTGATATCATTGTTTACATGAAATACTATGTTTTATTGATCCATGATATGCATTTTAAATATTTTTTTCAATGTGATAGTTATTTCATAGTATATTATATAGATATTATGTATAAAACAAAAAATGTTTATGAAAAATTATTTTTTGATACCTTTATTAATTTATTTCATTTTTTATCTATTTGTTATAAAGGAAAAAAATTAACTTGAAGGAAAAAACAAATGTTTTTAAGGATAAAATCTGATTTAAAAGGTGTATTGTGTATATATCATAATAAAATAAATAAATTCAAACTGATTAATGATTTTATTAAAAAAATTAGATAATTTATTATATAAAATTTTTTTGTTACATTTAATGTCATTTTTTAGGAATGCTGTGAAATAAAAATTAGTTTTATTCTTAAGAATATTTTTTCCCAGAAATTGAACTCATCAAATTTTCTATGATTATATTATAACGGTTTTCTTCCACTTTTTGAAATTAAATTTCAAAAAATGTTTTCAATATTTTTAATTTTCATGTAAAAATATTTATGTTAGTCCACAATCATTTTTTTTATAATAAACTATAATTATGGTAAACAATTTACATTAGTTAAGGATTAATAGCGATTATAAGGAAGTTAAACAAAATAATAAGGCGTTAAATAATAGATAATCATTCTAAAATATTATTTTTAACGAAATCTAGATAATGATTTATCATTTATTTTAATTTAATTTTCTTTTGTTCAAATTACATTAATAATAACTAATTATATTTTAATTTTGTAATTATTTAATACATTTCCAAACACATCAATTACAAATGGTGTCATCTATCCTATGTTATCCACTAAAATTGATCCCTTTATATTTATATCATCTAGAAAAATAATCTCATAATTTTATTATCCACATCCATTGAGTGATGTTTGTCCCAAAATACTCACCCAAGAATCTTTATGGTTCTTCTCAAAGTAGGATACTCGATGAATATGTTTATGTGAAAAACAATCTATATAATTTTTATTATTCTTAATCCACTGGTAAATGTACTATAACAGAAAAAATAGAAAAAGTATATTTTATATAATAATTTTTAGTTATCTGAAATTTATATCTATTTTATAGCACACTCCCATTCATTGGAAAATGATAGCATTGCTAATGTATAGGTATACAAAACCATCATTAGGAAGTGATGTGTTGTTCTGTTATTTATGTTTTATATGATCAATAAAAATTATTGATTTATCCAATATATGTGACATGTATTATATAAATAAAACTTTTTAAATTTGAATTATTAATGTTATTTTGTTCATTTTATCCAAAGATAAGTTGAAACATTATTCGTGCATATAAAAGATCTATCATATGCACAAAATGATGTAATTAACTTTTCAAAACAAACTTCTATGAATTATTAAAATAGATTATATGATTAATAAATATGATAAAAAAACATTAATAATATTATGTATTTTACAAAATAACTAACATATTGGAGTTTCTAGAACTGTCAAAATGAAACATGCATGGAAAACTTACCAGTTTTCACCAAAATGATTATTTTAATGAATAATTGTTAATAAATTGGGAATTATAAATAATAATAAAATGATATATTTTAATAAAGGTAAAATATTGTTTTCATGTAATGATCCATTCAATAATTTCTACATTATGTTAAATATTAAGAGTGCATACAATGAATTTCATGACCCAATGTTAGGGTTTTTGTTATAATATCATTAATTAATAGGAATTGGTAAATTAAAAGTAACATCCCAGAATCCCTACATTCAGATTCATTTCTAAAAAATAAACATTACTTTTTTGTAAAAATATACTAATAAATGTTACCCAATTTTTTCAAACAAATCTTACAATGTTGAAATGAAATATTGGAGAACTAATATACCCAAGGACCATTTTGCAATACAGTTTAGGATAATTCAGAAAAACTCATAAAAGTCGTAGAAAATTAAAAAACTGGATCATAAAATCTATATCATCTCAATAAATTTCATAATTTATAGTACCCTTCTTCAAATAATCCCCCATAAAACCATTCATCATAAGATATGAAAAACATACATAATAATGTGGGAGCTCAGATACTCTATAAAAATAAAAATTAAATATATCAAATTATAATCATGTGAAATAATATGATAACAAATATGGGTATGTGATCATCATCACAACCTACAAAGGTCATACCCTAAATTTCATGGATCGTGAACATTATTCTTGGAATAAAATATTATTATTTCATAATACATGAATCATAAGAATAAAAATTCTTTATAACTCTTTCATAAAACATAAGTTCATATAATTTATTACTACCGAGTAATAAAAAGTATAGAAAACCATATAATATGTCATTATATTGAACCAAGACTCCTATATTATCCCTTATCACATGATTCATATAATGGATCCAACAAATCGACTTATTTCCCATAATGGATTAACCACATCAAATTGTTTCCCAAAATAGATCAATAACATTATCTTGTTTCCCAAGACAATATAATAATATATAATTAATAAACTAGTTAATTATAAGGAGATATATTTCAAACCCATGACATAAATAAAACAATATATATATGTGGCATAAGAATATTATTAATTTGTCACAAGAGAAATTATGTAAATAAATGATCTTCATAAACACTTCATCATAACATAACTCTTGGAAAAGAAATAGGACTCATAAATATATGTCCACAATAAAAATTAACAAACAATAAAATTAATAATTGTGATATTATTGAATATTTCCCCTATTAAATCAATTTACCATCAAATAATTATGTATTAAATGGAAAATAATTTTAATTGATTATTTATAATGGTTTCTAGAAGAAAATATCTTTTACCATTTTATAAATTATTTTTAAATAATATTATATTTTTTGAGTATTTTTAGTATAACATAACATGGGAATTATAAATTAATATTTCAAAAAAAATTTAAAACATCATTCAAATCATTTTTCTTAAAAAATCTTAAATGATCATTCAAAAACATTTTTGAAATCATTTTTATAAAATGTTGTTTTTTATTTTTAAAAATTATGAACAATGATATAATAACATTATGTGAAACTTATAAAAACCTAAAATTAATTATATTCATGTTAATACCTAAAAATAATAATTTTATAAACTTAATAAAATAATTTTGTATCATAACATAACATGTGCCTCAAGGAAGGAATTCTGATAAAATACAACCTTATAGATTTCGTAACATTTGAACAACAAAATACATGAAAATTATATCATCCAATGGATATATAAATTCCTCTCAATTTAAGCGTAATGTTCATTTATTACATTCTTGATAAGTATATACACCCTAAAATTTAATGAGTGGTTAATATGGTATATGTCTTGGAGAAATAAAAGCAAGACCTGAAAACCCCATAAAATAACATATCATTTAAGTGGTAATTGATCCATGAATATATTATTTGTATTCACTTTTAATATTCATAAAAATATATAAATAAAACATCATATAATCAAAAATAATTTAAAATTTAATCCTAGATTGACAAAATTATTGAAATACTAGTTTAACCCAATAAATATAAATATATTTAAGATATCCCTTGCCTTAAGGGACAACTGTCACTATTCACATGCATGTTAGAGTATCATAGATATAAATTTATTATAATTTTATAATATAACTATGTATATATAATTTTTTTTATTACATATAACAAATTATCACCTATATAATGATAATGTTTAATTAAAAACTCTCTTTTTTTGTAGTAACAGCTTCATTCTCCAATCTAGTATCAATTCTGTAGTCTTGGTCCTTATAATTTTATCATTATTATAATCATTAACATTTTTTCATAACTTTATATACATAATATATATAAATTCTATCCATGATTATTTTAATTCATGAAAATCAGAAATAGGATGTGAATTACACATTTCATTGAGACAGTAGTTTATACATATATTGGAATGTTGTTTTCATTTTTTTTATTGATGGAATGAGATAATGTTTAATAGTAATTCCTCATTAATACAAAATTATTATATCATATATATTATATATATAAATTAGTACCATCATAATAACCTTCTATACAACATGGTGATGAAATGTGGTTTGTATCCAAATATGGAGATGATAATTCATATGTAAGCATAAGATAACCTTTCACATATTGTTTGACGGTAAAAAGGGTGTATAATGGTGTTTTCCTAAGAATTATAAAATTTCAGAATATTTTGGATACATAAATATTTATTTTATTATTAACATTATTTATTTTTTGATGTTAAGTAATATTAGAAATTCAAATTGATTAGTTAGAGTGATTACCACCTCTTCGAAGCATCTCATTTGGATCCCCAAAATATTACTCCTACAGAGTTCTTTTGAGAAGAAAATATCCAGTATAACATATATAGGGAAATTTAAAATGAAACATATTCAGGTTTTGATCATGATTTAATAGTCAATTTTCTGAAAATAATTGATGGAAGACGTTCCCATTTATAATTTATGTGAGTAGAAATTTTTAAATTTTAGTATAAATTAATCTATAATAAATTTATTTTCTATCCAAATATAACAAAATGGAAATGGATTCAATTATATTATTTTATAATATTCTAAATTAATATTCAATATTATTTTATTAAATTATTGTAATTATTCTAATCCTTATCATTTTAATTACTTGTTAGTTAATTTATATTAATTTTATCTAAGGAATCATTTTTTTAATAATAAATGGTTTTAAAATTTACTTATATGTATTCAATTTTCAATAAATAGAAAATATATGAAATTGTGTACCTTATATTAATCAATTATTATATTTCATTGTAATTTTTTTTTGATTTTATAATAATTAAATATAATATTATTCACATAAAATATAACTAATGTCAATTTTAAAACTATTTATTACTTTTACTAACAAAAAAATCAAGGAAGAAATATAAAATAAAAATAAATCATTAAATACACCAAAAATATCTGATATTAACATATATAATTTTTTGCTAACCATAATTACTTCATATTATATATCTTCTAATATTTTTAATGCCATTTATTTTATATTCCCATTTGATGATTTATTAATGAATCATTATTGAGTAATTCTTTAATATAATTATATAATTTATTAAAATTATAAATAGACTAACATGATGTATATTCGTATTTTATCTTTCATAATAATATTAAATATGAAATTTATCTTTTGTTTTACCCCATATAAATAATATGATACTTAATAATTATAAGTGTGTGAAATGTATGACATTTCAATAAATTTAATTCTACAAAGGTGAATATATTTATCATTTGTCCCCAATGGTTATAAATAAAAAGACACCACAAAAATATTTTTATTAATTTTCAAATGGAATCTTATTCATCTATAACATAACTATTTATCTTTTTTGATACATAAGAGATATATAAGACAATGAAATTTAATTTTTTTTTTCACTTTCTAATATTTAAATAATATAAAATCCATTTTCATGGGATACTGTCAAGAAAATAATGCAATTTTGAAACATTGTTCATAACAGGAGAACTAAATTCATCATATAAAAATTGAGAAACTGTTATGGTAATTTTATAGTCTATAACATTTTTTATCATAAATCAACAAATTTACCCTTTATCATGTCAATCTAATTTATCCTGCTGAGCCTTTATATGGTCCAAAAAATAAAAATTATTCTTTAAATTTATATAATCTGATTCTAAATTTAGTATCCATTTTTTAAAATTCAAATCTTCAAAGTTTCAGAATCTGATTAAAATTTTTACACCAAAAACACAGCCCAAAACCATATTTTGAAAAATTCATTTTTATATTATAAAATATTTTTATAATATATTGAAATATAAAATTATTTTTCAAAATTTAAATTCTATTATTTTAAATTTAATTTATCAATTTAAAATTTTAAAATTACTCATCAAATAATTTGACCTTATAAATATTTGAAAAGTATAATCAAAATATATATTTTTTTCTATACATTGAAAAATAAAACTTCATAGAAAAATATCATAATTATATCATATAAATTTTTTTTATTCTGATTTCAAAAATTAATTTCAATTTATAAATTCATTTTTTTAAAATAAATAAAATTTCTATATATTATTTTTTAAATAAAAATAAAAATATAATTCATTTATGAAAAAAATGTTGATGATAAATAAAACTACATTACTAAAAAAATAGTATTTCTGTAGATATAATTAATTAATACATTAAAAATTAGTATTCCATTTATATTTTTATTAAATACATAATTTATATTCATTACATCCAATGTAGTGGCTATGTTATTATGGTCAGATGATATGATTTCATTGTACATTTAATCTTGGTGTTTCTTATCTCATACACAATCAATCATAGATATTCCTTATAACATATAAGTATATATCATCAAACCCCCTCCACCATCAGAAAATAATAAATTTCACCCTCACAATTTTCACTCAGTTTTTGTAATGAAGTTCATAGCCTTTCAAAATTTATTTATTGAAGTCCCACATCATAATTATGGTCAATAAAAGATCCTTTTTAATAGAGGGAAAGGAATGTATTAATGTCACATGAGATAACACATACAATGATTCCATGTAGAAAAAAAATTACATGGAAAAAAATATTTACTATTATTTTCTGATGGAGAGTGATAGATAACATGGTCACCATCACAATACTAGAAATCTATGATAGGATAAAAAGATATTTTCTACTCACAAAAAAAAACAAAATGGACAAATTATCCATTCCATGTTATTTTCCTAAAGATGAGGAATTATTTGAGATCCCATAATATGAGCATATGTAAATATACATTATTGATTAAGATGAACTTCATCCTTCAATGTTCCCCCCATAATAACATCATCCCCACCAACTATGAGTATTCAATATGAATTTGTTTTTCTATCATGGTTGCATAGTCTGAACCATCTCATACTAATAATAAAATCAAAAAAGAATAACTATATGTTCATATTATCTTTAGTTATTAACCAAAACTAAAATTTTATGTTAATGTGAATATCATTCAAAAAAGAATAAATCATTAAAGTAATAATAGCCTAATTTCAACATATATCGTTCCATAAATAACTACCCTCTAAATTCTGTATGAGTATTCTATAGTATGATTGTTTCCCACAAATATATTCGATTATTTCCCATTATTTATTTGAAAATTTATCATCAAATATTATCAACCATTATTAATGTCTTATAACAAAAAATAATTTCACTAAAGATCTCCAAGATATGATATCCATTAATGAAAAATTCATAAATTTATATATGTTTGAAATAAAATCATGCCATCCTCCCAAAAAAATTAGTCTTTATTCCTCAAATTGAAGTCCATAATATTTTTTTACCATAATCAAATAGAGTTTCCAAAATATCCATCACCATTAAAAATAACATTAATATCATAACACCAATTCAATTTCAAATACAATTATTATATAAATGAAAAAATTATATTCCCAAAATTAAGATTATAATTTTTTCATCAGATCATATATCTTAAAAAAATATTAAATACCACCTGAGGAACTATGTAGAATAGTGGTAGGTGATGCAACTTTTCGGTTCTTTAGATTTCTTTTCAATTCCCATGGCCTTTTCAGTTGTGATAGGATGTTACATATTATATGGGTTCTATGTTTTTTAAAACTAAAATAATTGAGTCCTTCTAAAAATTACAAATTGTTTTTGTAAACTCTCATAAAACATTTATATGTTTTATCCTGAAAGGTTATGTCATACATTTCATTTTACATCCAAAAATAAAATTACTCATAAATACATCAAAAATAAATATTCCAATGATTTCATGGGAAACCCTAAAATTTTGAATCAAAAATAATCCTAATTAAATCCTAATTACTTTTTTATATTATCAAACTATGATGTTATACATAACAGTTAATATAAACATATAAAAAACATTATATTATCCAAATATGATGAAACAGTTATCTGAAAATAAATTCTATAGTCCAAAATCTACACATCTAAATATGTTGCTAAAAATATAAACATTAATTTTATGAGTTTGATACAGATAAATAAAACCCAACTTTTTCCATAAAGCATGATTTTGTTGAAAGGAAATATTGGATTACTTAATCACATATTTATATTTTTGGTTTATAGTTTTTTTAAATTAGGAAAAAAAGTACATATATTACAGAAATTAGTAACTATCCCATAAAAATATATACCATCTCCCAAAATTTCTCAATTTCTCGAACGCTTCTTTGATAAATCCTTCATAAAACAATTATATATTACTTGGGGAAATTAAAACATATTAAAGTGTGAGAGTAGATGCTCGGTAAGTGTATACATGAAAGATATCAATATTTTATCCTGCGAAATCATATGGATATTAAATCTGTGTGTGTGATGATGAGAATATGTTTCATTGTTTATACTAAACTGGTAATGGATCATAAATATGATTCATGTAGATAAACATTATTATTTAAAAATACAATAATCAAAAGAATGAAAATTAATTATAACTGTGTCTTAAAACATAATTTCATATCATTAATGTATTTCAAATAATCATAAGTATAAAAAACAATATCATATTTAAAGGATTAATAAGATGTCACTCAAATTAGGCCTTATCACCAGTTTAGCATAATAAATGAAGCACATCAACTTGTTTCCCATAAGAGATGAAGAACAATGACTTATTTCCCCAAATAGATCAAGCACATTGAAATGTCTTCCAAGGATATTTCATGATTTATAATTAATTAAAAAATATATTTAATTGATATATCAATAAAACTCATCGCATAATAAAAACTATACATTCTAGGTCCATGGATCCATAAAAAAATCATCAAATCAGAACCCATGTTATGAAATTAATTTCATAAACACGTTATCATAACATACATCATGGAACAAAACTAGGATTCATTAATATCATTACATAATAAACGCAAACAAAAATAAATAAATAATAATGGAATTATTCTTCTGTAATATCTTTACTAAATAATAAGATACAAGAAATAATTTTATCTTAGATATAAAATATTTTTGAATGATATTTTAAAAAAATTTCTTCAAGAAATTATACTTTATTCTTTAAAAAATATTTCAAATCATTAAATATTAAAAATAATAATATAATATAATATTGAAAAATTACAAAGGAACCATTACATATCTAATTTAAAAATCATTGAAATCATTTTCCTTAAATGTTATTAAAGGATATTTAAAAAAATTGAACTCATTTTTATATATCATTGTATTTAAATTAAAAAAATTAATATTAAAGATAGAATACCATTTTTTGAAACATATAATTTCATGAAAACAATTATATACGTGATAAAAAGTTTTAATGGAATGTTTATACACATAATTAAATAATTTAGGTTCCTAACATAACATCTGTCTCAAAAAAAGGCATTTTGAGTCAAAATTACCCCTCTGATTTGCTGTCTTTTTAACCATAAACCACAAGAAATAGATACAATTTTTTGGTATTTTATATAAACATGAATTTATGAATAAGGTTCATATATTATATTCATGGGTAGTATATACACCCCATGAAATAAAAGAGTTGTGAATATGGTAATACATTTGACAAAATACAAATGAGATCTGGAAATTCCCTTAAAATTATCATATCATTAACGTGAGGATTAATCAATTAATAGATTGGGTTTATTTTATATAACTACACATAATATATATTGATATTTAGTTTTTTATTTTCAAAAAAAAATCAAACATAATTTTAGGAGGACATAATAAACAAAATAGTCTTTAACCCAATAAAGGGAAATTGGGTTTTGATTTTTCTGCACCTTAGTTATCAAATTTCATTATTCACATTGAATAATCATATATAATACATATGGTTTTTATGCATATATTCCATTACCATATGTCTATCATACCCTGTATGATTTATTTATAATATCTTATCACTTTCTTATGAAAATTATTTTTATTAAAACCATTGTTCTGGATGATAAATGATTCGCCTTCCATGAATGCTTCAGTATTTTTGTCATGGTCCATATACTTTGATATTTTTTCAAAAAATTTATAAATTTTTTATCAATTATTAAAATTAATATATAATAATTATATTCAGATTTATATTCATTCATAGAATGTTTATATTAAAAATTAATGATATCATTCATGGATTCAGCATGTCGTACGTAGACATGAACGTTGTCATTATTTTTGTATTGACTGAATGAGATAAAGATAAATTTACATTCATATTTCAAGAAGAATTATTATATCATATATATCATATGTGAAAATTAAAATCAACCCAATATCCATCCATATAAGATGGCATTGAAAAATGAATTTTATCGATTTGTGGAAACAATATGTCGTACATAATCATAATGGATACATTCAATTATATTTTTATGGGAAACGAACGTTTATAATGGTGTTTTTATAATAATAATATCATTTATGAAAATTTATATGATTAAATATTGTAACATAATTTTTTTTAAAGGAATCACTTTGAATGATTTTATACATGATATGCCGCATCAATCTTAATTAGACTTGAAAATATTATTATTTAATTGTTACCAATATAAACTAATAGTTAGAATTATTGGACTAAATAGTATTAAGATAATTATGAAAATATGGTTTAAAAATGTATTTGTAATTAATTTTTTGGTGATGATATAATTATAAATGTATAAAATCCACTTCTTATATAAAAGGACATGTTTTCGAGAAAAACAATTTAAATGAAAATAAGTGTGTGTATAAAATCATAAAATCATCATTGTCGGATTATATTAAAGAAATATAGAGATATATTTTATTCAATAGAATATTTAAAATTAATATAATATGTTTTTTGGAAATTATATAGAAACAAATTAAAAACTACTGATAAAATGAGTTTTTGTATTAAACACCTGTTTTTAATAATTTTTAAGGTGCATATGTTTTAAATATACAGTTTTTAGATTTTATAAATTAAATTTGAAATATAAATATAATAATTTTATATAGGATTAAAAAATGAAATATGGTAGTTTTTTTTGATATTTTTCAAATTTATTTAATGTTTTCTTGCATTGTGAAAAAATACACTATTTTAATTGAAAATATCTTTTTCATCCAAATTAATAAAAGCCTTAAATAATATATTTCATTTTTTTTAAAGAATAATTTTAATATTTTTTATCATTTAATCCAATTTAGGTCATTATAATCAATTTCACATTTACATAGGATAAAATATATTATTTATTTTTGATGGTTTTTTACTTTTTAAAACTCTTTTTCTCATTCAATCAAAGAGATTAGTTTTAATTTAATTACAACATCTTCTGTGTTTTAAATTTTGAAATATAGATTATTTATTTAGAATAAGGGGAACCAAATTAACTAAATAAGTTTTTTTTAAATTATTAATAGTCACTTTATTATTTTTCTATTATCACGATTTAGGGTAATTCGTGTAATTATGGGTAAAAATGATATTATAAATATTATAAAATTACCCTAACACTTGTCTTAATATTATTGGATTAATATTTTAAGTAACTATTCATTAAATTATATTTAATTTGGCCATTTATGGCCTTTTATATGATAATATTACTATTATAAAATTATAATCAAAGGAAATTCGATTTTTTTTATTTTTATAATTGGATACATATTTTTAATGTGGGTTTTTGTAAGATATGTGTTCTACACTAAATATTATTTTGAAATATAAAATTTTTATCAACATCATCATAATTTAATTTCAATATTTAGGATATAATAAATTAAATTAAATAGTGACATAATGATGAATCAATAATTGATTAATTAATTGATGAATCAAAAAAATTATATTTATAATATTAAAATACATATAATTGAAATAATTTTTGAAATCAAGTGATATTATGTATTAGTTTTACATGTTTCAAGTGGGTTAATAGAATTTTTTTCAATGATATCAACTTTTTATGATAATTTTAAAATTAATTAATGGATAATGTCAAAATTGACATTTATTTTATTTTTTAAAACATATTCTATTAAATGATATAAAATTCATAAAAATATATAAACCAAAAAATGATTTGGGAACATATATAAATGACATTAAGGAATTATTTTTTTTGTCTTTTTTTTGTTTTATAGTTATAATGTTGGCTGTCAATGTTTAAATTTCATTATACTACAATAAGAAATAATATGGGTTAAATCCAAATGATTATAATTAAAAAATTGTCAAAAAATATGTAAATTTGGTTTTATTTTGTTATTTCGATCCAATATCATACTCTATTCTAAATTAATATGTTTTGAGACATTTTTATTTAGATATAAATTTATATTAATATAATATTTTAAGTATTTCCTAGAGTGACCCTACCCTACTCAATAATAGTGAACCCATTATTCTCTTTTCTTAACTCATGAAACCAATTTTCATCCTTGAATATATAACCAAATCACATCCTATAATCCCTCGAAACAATATAGACATAATAGATTTTTAATAACACCCTCCTTAAATGATATAACATTATAGTCAAAGGAGATGGTCAAATAAAAATGTATCATTTTCAAATAACTATATTTGTTTGGTTACTTCTTACATTTACTTCAAATATTATTCAACCATGATGAAAAAATAATTCAATTATCCATAAAATATTTATTATTTATTAGTTTAATATCATCACTTAGATCCACATTATTTTCCACAAAATGTAAAATGAATTATTTTTACATTCACACCTATGAACTACCACCTCTAAGAAGTAATATAATTAGTTCTTCATCAATGTGTCTCATGGAAGGTTATACTAATGTATTTATTTTTTATATATGATATGCATGAATTATTTTTCATTATAAAAATATTATATATGATTTATTTTCATACCATTATATAAGGATAGAAATGACAATTACATTAATCCATATGTGCGAATTTTCATCTTCATAAAGATATATGATTCATTTTTCATCATCACATCATATGAATTATTTATATAAGTATATTTAAATTATTAATATTACATATATGAAATAATGTAAAGTATTTAATTATAAAATATTACATACATTTTTCCATGTTAATTTAAAAAAAATGACACTCATACATAAATACGACTTACTGTGCTAAAGATTGTAACATAGTTCATTTTTGATAACCATATATAAAGAATTAGTTTAAAATTATTATTTATTTAGAATTATTATTTTTATTTCATGATTATTGATCAGGATATTATTGAATAATGAAATCGTTTACCATATTTTAATTTCCAAATATCGTCAAAACATCCAACATTGACATAATTAAATAATATATTATTATAACATTTTAATAAGTTATATAAAATGAATAATAATCTTCTAAAATTACTTGAATCATGTAAATAATTATCATATGTTTCATATATATAAATATATAAGTATTGTACATGAGGAATTAGACTCAATGTATAGGATTTCATCGCCATCTCCTTTCAATGAGACATTTCTTTATGATATGAATATTAATTATTTTATAAGGTGTGTATACATATACTAAGACATTTTTTATCCATATATTATCTATTATAATAGTATTAATAAATATTATAAATTTATTATTTCTTGATGATTTTGATTAAAAGTTTCAGTGTGCTATGGGACACATTGAATTCTTAATGATTTAGTTATCATTTAATTTACTCCATGAAATTATTCTTGATATTATTTAACATATTTATTTATTTGGATATAAAATTAATATAAATGAAATATTATTTCTATATTTAATTTCATTATATATTTTAAAAAATTAACCATTTTTATGTCTTTTATAAGGATTGTTTAACTTTCATTAAAATTTATAAAAGGAATGTTCTTTTTTAACTTATATGGAGACAACATCTTCCCTAGTACCATGAAATTTATTATGTGGTTTCAATCATATATAATAACTCATTTTTTAAAAATAAAACAAAATCTATTTCCCCTTTACTATGTGTTTTTTTTTGAAATGGTCTTTTCATGGGGATTTCTTAACTAAATTTTCATTCATAAGGTTAAACTAATTTTTCGTTGATTTTGTGATGGTAATTTTATGTATGAAATTAATTTTGATTATATTACATTGTATTCAAAAATTTCTTTGTCTATTTATAAAGGATACTCATTATTTATTCATTTAAATAATTATATGATAATTTTAAGGTAATTTATTTTAAAAACCACTTTTATTGTTATTATAGAAATTATTATTTTTACAAGTGTAATAAAGAATTCTTTTAAAATATATATGAAAAAAATAATTTATTACTTTCATGTTATATTAATATATTAATACTTATATTATATGTTTGTATGTATTACTTTCCAATAAAATATTTTCATGTATTAGTGTGATAATTTGTAAACATGAAATATGATTTCAATGTGAAAATTTTATTTCTACATTATCCTTGAGTTATGTTATATAATAGAGTGACAATTGAAACCATCACAGATACTCTCTAATTAGAAATAAAAAATACTAATAATTTAAGAATGATATGGACATTTGGTCACATTTGGCCTTTATGATTAATTATTACTAAGGAGTATTACAGGAACATTCTGTTTCCATGTGGTATTATAAAGATATTTTCTTTTATAGTTGAATAGTATAACTTTGTGAAATTTATATAACTATACTATTAGAATTCATGGTCTGATAGTTCCATTCATTATTTATTATATCTTATATAATGATTCTGGCTCTCATACCATGTTTTATATTGTACTTCACATCTCACAAAATTATAATGGAAATGAAGATGTCACGATGAATTATTTGAAGATGTGTCCCAAAAATAAATCATTTTTATTATTTTAAAATGCATTTATTTTGTAATCAAAATTTATACTAAGAATAGGTTTCCACTTGTACCCTATGGTTAAACATTATAATAAATATTCATAATTCACTAAAACTATAAATAGAAAGTATACTTGAATGTGATTTCCAGTACGAAAATACTAGAATATGTTCGGTTTAAGGACATCTCCTTACAGTTTTCATGAAATGATGGTTTAGACATGTTTGTGATTATTATAGTTTTCTTATATTTAGGGATATTATCAAGAGTAAATAAAAGTCATGTTGAAAATAGGGTCAATTTCTTAAAGAACCACTTGATCCATTGTGTTGTGCAATTTTAAGGTTACTAATGATATTTTTTAATACATATTTGTTATGTAATAATTGGTTATTACATTTTGGTGTGAATAAGGAATGGTATGAGTCACCCATAGAGGTCTAGTTTTTATTGTTTTTATTGGAAATTATACTATTTTTGTAATTTTATAATAATTATATATTTTTTGAAAATGAATAACCTACAGTATTGGTGACAAATCGTCACATCCAGTAAGGTCATGGGAATCATACCCAAAACAGAACAGTTAAAAGGGTATGTCTCATACCATCGGACATTGTTAAATCCCATGTTTATATGAATTTATTATTTTACATATACATGTTAATGTAATAATAATAAAAAGATAATTTTGTGAAAAAAATAATGTATCATATTGGAAAATGATGTGGAAATTAAGTGATGTGTATCATTTCAGAATACATTGAATATTTTGGGAATCTATAAAGATCAAGCTAAATCGAAAACTATGATATTGAATTTGAGGAATAATGGTATAATTTTATTTTGTAGGAATATATGTTTTAATTGTGTAATTGATGTGATTAAGTTGTTTATGTAAATTGTTAGCATATCATGACGATTACTATGGATTATTATTGGTATGTGACCTCATGATTAATAGATTTTTTTGGATATAATTCATAAAATTAATCATGGAATGTTGTCATATCAAATATATCTAAATTTTATGTTTAAATCATAGTTTAAAATATTTGAGTATTTTTATAAAATATTATTTTTCGAATGGTTTTGGGTGAGCATTGGCAATTACTGTTGAATTTTAGAGATTAAATGTAAATTTTCGCCATATAAAAGTTTTTTATTTTTGGAGAATTTTTCTTATTTACCCAAATATTATCATTTTTGTAAATTTATAATGATGAATGAAATAGATAGATAATATTTTTTGGACTAGGTGAATCTCTTAAATTTTATTCATGTTCTTCATGTGTAAAAATTTCATCAGAAGTACTAATCATTTTTAGAAAAAGATGAGATTGTGGTGGAAATTGAATAAAGGATGAAAATATAATTGTAATGTAAGTATGATTCATCAAGATATTAGTATATGTATTGAAATAATCGCACACCTCTCTAAAAATGATATTAAATTAATTTTATATATTTTCTTTTATTTCTAAAAAATCAATGTTGTTTTATGCCATAAAAACATTACGGTTTTATGACTATTAACATTCTCAAGATCTTGTTCTGTATCAATATCAATCAGTACAGGATGGTTAGTTTCCTCTTCCATTTCCAGGATTTAATACATGGAACCCTATTATGTTTTCTCTTATGTGACCTAAGTACGTCTTTTTCTTTTTTTAATGTGGATGTTTTATAGATCCTTGTTTGTGGGGTTTCAATAAACGTGTTTAGAAAATTCAAACCCCATTTTTATACTAATAATTAATATTATGGAATTTTTTTAATGGGGTATAATGTAACATACCATTATTTTAAATAGAATAACCATGTTTGGTAAGATATCGGATATTCCACATCCATCTTATGTGATCATCAAAATATTATTATTTTAATGTGACAATTATTACTTAATCGTCAGAACGGTGGAAATGAATTAGATTAAATGTGTTATGAAAAAATGGTTTGAAAATTAATATCAAATTAATAATTCAGAGACCAGTTAATTATAAATTAATATAAAATGCTTTTTAAATAAAATAAAATGTTTATTTGAAATACTATTTAAATTAATATAAGTGTGTTTATAAAACAATATAATCACTATTTTTTGATTATTTTAATAAAATATATCTTTAATATATCCAATATAATGTTTAAATTTCATCTTATATATTTTATAAATATGATTTAAGAATAAATTTAATTTTATGGATAAAATTGGTACTTTTCTAAAAAGGCAGATTTATTGCCTTTTGTTGGCGAAAATATTTAAAATCTAGTTTTGATAATTTTTTTAATTATATTTGAAAATTAAAATTTAAAATTTCTATTCTTTTTTCAATATTTAAATTTGATTAATTTTTTGTATTTTTGTGATTACTTTAATGTTTTTTATTAAAAGTGAAAAAGTACTACATTTTAGTCAAAAATGTCTTTTTGCTCTGAATAATATATATTGTTAAAATATATTTCTGATTTTATCAAAATCATAATATTATAATTTTTCTTTAATTTAATAAAATTTTTTCAATGGATTCAATTTCCCATTGAAATTGGATATAAATCCATTTCAATCTTTTTATGGTTTTTAATTTTAACAACACATTATCTTATTCAGCTGATAAGATTAATTTCAATATAATTAATGAAACATAAGTGTTTTTAATTTCCAAATATTAATTCAAAATTTTATATAATTGGTTAAAAATAATTAAAATATGTTCTTTTAATTTTTTGAAATTATTAATAGTATCATTTTTTTTATTTATTCACACTACTAGGGTAATTCTGGTTATTAAGGTTAAATATAATGTTACAAATGTTATAAAAATAGACTCAAAAAAGTTCTAGATTTATTTTATGAGTATTATTCTTCCATAAGAATTTAATTTTCTAGTTTTATACCATTTATGTCTTTTTGGAAGATAATATAACATTTAAAATAATATATTGTAGGAAAAGTCACCTTTTTATAATTCTATTCTTTTGACCATAATTGTTTTTAATAAAGGTTCATATAAATGATATTATAAACAATAAATATTATTTTTAAATATAAATTTTTTATATACTTCGTGTTAATTTATTTATAATTTTTAGGAATGAAAATATAAAATTAAATGGTGACACAATATGATGTAGTAATTGATTAATGAATTGAGAAATCAAATACAAAAAATTATTAATATTATAATAAATATAATTTGAAATATGTTATGTCATACACGAATCATGCGGATACATTTTTCTTATTCGGGATGTGTTAATATATATTTTTCAATGATATCATGGTGTTTTGATATTTTTAGAAACACATTAATGAATGCAGTCAATATTGACATTAATGAAAGATTAAAATAGATAATATATTATTAAATGATATAAAATTAATTAAAATATATGTCCCATCAAAATTATTTTTTATGGTCCTTAAAATTTATTAATGACTAATTTTTTACTTTTTTCAATGTATATTAATTATATTAACCCTCTAATTGTTAATTACACCATATCACAATAAGAATTTATATGGGATAAAACAAAATGATTAGGAATAAAAATTGAAGAAACAAATATAATTTTATTTATTGATTGAATATATATATATAATTTCTTATACTTTAAATTAAGATTATTATATCTATTTGGATTTTAAATAAATTTTTATTAATTTAATATTTTAATTATTTCCTATAGTGCACATCGCATATCCTATAAAAGGGAACCTGTTATTATATCTTATTTACTTATAAAAACTCTTTTTTATACCATTATCTATCCATATTTCTTACTATAATTCATCCCAAAATTATATAGATTTTATATTAAGAATAACTTCCTTTTTAGTGGTGTTATGGCTTAATCAATTGAGATCATCTAAAAAATGTATTGTTTTCAATTAAGTTTTTTTATTTTGTTTCTTCTTCCACATCCATAAAATGTACATCAACCATTATTAACTAATAAATCATGTATCATTAATATAAATATAAATTATTATGTTAATATGTTTACATATATCCATATAATTTTTCATCAAATGGAAGAAATAATTATTCATTTGTGTGTGTGTGGGAACAATCTCCTCCACAAACCGGTATATATATTTTTTCATCTCCATCATGAAAGACTATTATAAATGATGGAAATGATAATTATATGTTATATTAATTAAATATTTATCATTATAAAATTATAATATTTCATTTACATTCTAAACATTCTATTCACATAAATTCGAAAAACGTCGTTCATTTATACTATCTCCATGATTTTAAAGTAGATCATTTTTCATAACCATATATAATTAAAGGATTTAAAATTATAATTTATTATTATTATTATATAATTCTAATTATTCTTTATTCGATGGAATACTTATATATTTGACAGTATTCATCTTATCGATTTTATTTTGGGATCTTCTACTAAATATCATAAAAACCATTAACCTAAAGAAAAACAATTACAAATTATTAAAGGATGGTAACTAGTGATATAAAAGTAATAAAAAGTTATAAGACATCGTAAATAAAGTAAAGAATTAACCTATTTTAATTTTCTGTGATTATTAGTACGGTATAAGATGATGTCGACTCAAGGTAAGGGACTTTGTTTCAATCTCCTTTGGTGAAGATATTACTTGATTATATGATCCTTTATTATTTTATAAGTAATATATATAGATACTATAACATTTCATATAAATATATATTATAAAAAACACTTATCTAACATATTAATGAATCCATTCATTCATGGATATTATGATTTAAATGTTCAATGTGTTATGAGAATCCATTAATACCGAATGATATAATTATCGAATATTTTTCTCCTTAATAGTATCATTGATATTATTTTTACATATTTACTTATATGGATATAAAATTATTGTGAGGAATAATTTATTACTATTTTCAATTTTATTCAGTGGTTTTGAAAAATGAATCATTTTATGTTATCCATATTGGAGGTTTAACTTCCTTTACAAATGAAATAAGGAATGTTATTTTTTATAATATATGGTGAAAACAAATAATACTCCACCATGAAAATTATTTTCTAGTTTTATTATTATATGTCAAAACATGTTGTTAATAAAAAAATGAAAACATTTCCCCTTTTCCTAGTTTTTTAAATGGTTTTTGGTAATGGGTTTATTATCTAAATTTTCATTCATTGGTTTAAACTGTATTGTTTTGATTTTGAGATTATAAGGTTGTTTGTGAAATTTATTTTTATTATCTTATGTTTAATTTGTTGTTTTTATATCGACATACAATGAATATACATAATTGATTCTTTTGATTAATTAGATGATCTGTGGAATTCATATTCTTTTAAAATCATCTTTATAATTTACACATTCAATTTTTTTACAAAGGCCTAAATGAATGTCTTTTAAAATATATATCATGAATAGAATTTATTTGTTTCATGTCACATTAATATATTCATGCTTCCTTAACATGTTTTACAATATTATTTTTAAATAATGATTTTTCATTTATGAGTTCGCAAATTTCAAAAAATAGAATCTGGTTTCATTTTGTAAAAGTTATTTTTCATCTATTATTTCATTATGAGTTATGATTTTGTTAAGGATATTATATTTGTTTAAGAGTATCGGTGGTTATGTTATAATATGATGGTGGGTGAGCCCATGATTACTCTCTAATCCATTGTGTAATGAGATAATTTAATTTATTATGTTTTCTCTTAATATAATAAGGTAATATATTATAGTGGGTATTCCACATTCAACCGCGAAGGTTACTCCCTTTGTATCCATGATAGAAACTATAAATTTAAGAGAGATATGGACTTGATGTCACAAGTTACCGTTATGATTTTTTTCACTAAATATTTTTATAATAAATTTTTTTCATGTAGTAAGACACAAAACCTATGTTTTGTGAGAGAATAATACAATGTTGTGACAATAATTTTATAGTTTTATCTACATTCATTGAATAATGGTTTCTTTCATTATTTTTATATATTTTACATAGTTTTTTATTCTCATCCAAATATTTTAAAATTATTTTTATGTGTCTCATTATTGTTATGGCAAATGTTGATTTCATGATGAAATATTCTAGGATGTGTCTTTAATATAAATCATCTTTTCTTTTGAAAGGATTCCATTGGAGAAAATAAGATGCTAAAAATAAGTTTCAACTTCTTATGTATGTGTTTACTTTTTAATAAATTTACGTAATTATAAAAAACTCAAAAATAAAATGATCCTAAAATGGAAATTCCAGTTGAAGAACACAATAATAAGTTATGTTTAAGACATATTAATTACATGTATTGGTGAAAATTATATTTGGAATGACTGGTACCGACTTAATCATAAGGTGGATTTTAATAAAATATCAAAATAAATTGACTCTAGATATATTTCCTCTTCTTCCTATAGTCTCTATTGGTTTTCCATCAAAGGGATCTATGGTTGGATTTTAAGAAGTAAAAACCCACTAGAATTTCTCTTGTTAAGTTTAGAATAGAAATTGGTATGATACTGTTAATATATAATGTGCAATGTGATGTAACAAAGTGAGAGAGTATGTTACCTTTTATAATTGGGATGATCAGTATTTTGAAAATTTTGAAAATATTAAATTATAATAAAATAATTTTATATTTAAATAGAACCAAATTTCTATGAATTAAAAGGTAATATAATAAAAAATTATTACGTTATAATTAATAATTTTTTGACTATATTTCGTGTTATTTTAAATTTTTTAGTTTCAATTAACCATTAAATAAATTAATAGTTTTACATATAATAACAAAAAATTTATGGATAACATTTTTTAATTTCTATTTATATGGTTTAAATTTTATAAAAATTAAATTGTTATTCATTTTATACCGTATCATAGTTACTATTTTTGAAAATATTTTTATTCTTTTTATATAATTTAATAAAATATTATTTTCAAAATGTATCATTACTGTCAATTTTGACTTTATTCGTTACTTCTGATATTAAGAAAATCAAGACAATAAGATAACATAAAAAACCAATTAAAACATACTTAATATATCATAGTCACTTATAAAATTTGAGTATAATCTTAATTAATTTATATTAAATAACATTTTATATTTTAAATATCATTTATTTTATATTATCATATGTTGGATAATTACATAATCATTATTGTGTAATTATTTTCTGTAAGTATATAATTTAGTAAAATTATAAATAAATTACCAAGATGTATTTTTAATATTTTATATTTCCAAATATTATTTTTATCCGAGAATATATTATGTGTCACCAAAAATTAAAAAAAATTAATTAATAAAAATAAGAGCATGAAATTTAGCACTTTTTCTTTAAATTATATACTTTAATTATAATAATAATTGTTCATTAGCCTCCAAAAGTCATAAATAAGGTTATTACATAAAAAAGATATAGTGGGAACATATACTTTTTGATAAACTATTTCGGTCCCCATATGGACATGTAAGAGATACGTAAGGAAAACGAAGTGACGTTTTTTTACTTTTATTAATTTGAATACTATGAATGTATTTATCATGTACACGTGTCCATGAAATTACTAAACATTTGACCCTATGTCTTAATGATAAAATTAAATTTATAAAATAATATTTTGGAAAGTGGTGGTGTCATTTTATTGTCCTTATCATTTTTTTACCCTCAATTACAAAATTTACCTATTACAATGCTAAAAATGTTTACCAAGGTTACAATTAATGAAAGAAAAAAAATAAAATGTACCTATTTTTTGAATTTGGAAATTTTAAATAAAAATAAATCAACCATGTTTCAAAATGAAATATAAAATTATTTTCAAAAAACGTAACGAGAAGTAGTTTTTATGAAAAAAAACAAATTTTAAAAATAAAATTTTGTTATTATATATTTATGTATAAAATGAATTTAAAATATATAGATGGAATAATTCAAACCAAATATAAATAATTATAATTTTAAACTAATTTAAACTATAAATGGGCCTTATAAATAATTGAAAAATGCAATAAAATTGTTATTTTTACTATTCATTTAAGGACAAAAATTTTATAAAACGCTCAAAATTCAACTTTAGAAAAATTTTGATATTATGATTTAAAAAATTATGTTCATTTTAAAAAAAAAATTCCAAAACATCCATAAATTCAACATATTATTATTTACCAAAAACTTATAAAATTTAAATTTTATGACATTTTGTTTTTGATGAATTAAATGAATATAGTAAAAATGTAGTACATATTTAGAAATAATTAATTATTATATTATCAGTGAGTATAAAAATTATAAATTTCATAAATTAATCTATAAAATTCATCCCCACCAATTTAGTGGCTATGTATAATGGTCGTTTTGAAATACTTTTTCATCCATTTATGCTTGGTGTTGCTTAACTTATAGACTATCGAACATAGAATTTACATCTAAAATCTCAAAATATTACATTAAATATTCAAAGATGGAATATATATATTATTTTTATTTTAAACCCCACTTGTTTTCTTCTACTTTGATATATTCTAGGAATTTTAATTATTTCTCTTCATTCTCATCTATTTGGTATATAATAAAATATTGAATAATTTTTCATAATAGTCATTCATATTTAATTTTTGTTTGATAGACTTTTTCTTCTATGTCCATGTCTATTAAATGATCCTCAAGAATATAAATTATTCAGTAATGTGATTAGTTACTATCATTTTATTCCATATTATTTGTTATATTAAAAATATTAGAATTTATATCTTTATGGCTTTCAGAACTATTTAGATTTGAATGTTTAAGAAAACTAAAAAAATTATTTAAGGATTTAGACAACAATTTATTTTTTCACCATTATAATCCTTATTTATATATAAACTTCATTTAAATTATTCCAAATAATTTTTTAAATAATATTTATTTTCCCCTTATTTTTAAATTTATTATATTCAATTACCTCTAAAAAAGTATATTTTTCCCTTTTTTCAAAGAAACATTATAATTATCCATTAATGAAAAATTAAATATATGTCAATATCTATTTATGTTTAATTTTGTTCACTAAGGATTTTATTTATTGATACCATTCAATTTCATTTTTTGTATACATTATGACTATATAATAATTAAATGATTATAAATGTCATTTTTTTAAGAGATATGCAATGATTAATTAATTAATGTTATATGGTCATCTGTCACATATATGCTTGGATTTCACTATTTCATTGGTGGGTCAACATGATCTTTCCTACTCATTGGGAAATAATAGATATCTCAAAAGATTATTTACTCAATAATGGTGTATGAACACACATTAGTAAGGTAATATCTCAATAATGACAGTCTTGGTAATTTTTCTTGGATGAAGGAAATGATGGAAATTAGTGTAAACTCAATCGACTAAGGGTATTTTTCCACTAAAATAATATATTTTTTGTTCCTTTTCCAATGATATTATTCTATCTTCTTATGATTATGTAATGAAATTTACATGTCTTGTTATTATGATTCTAAAATATGCATGTTTCATAATATTGATTAATGACGCTTCTCTACTCTTAAGACTCGTGTATTTTAAAATGTTAATTATTTTATCTAAAACTCATTATTATTTTTTCTATGAGTACATATTTATGACAATTATTCATTATAATATTTAGATATTAGCCTTATTCAAATATTATGTTACCATATTTTCATCAACAGTTACCTCCCATGATTACCCTTGCCTTTTATTAGAGATAATCCTTTCATATGTCTCCATTCTACTGAGGTTATAAATAATTTTTCATCATAATAGGTTTATAAAGAACATTATAGGGGAGAAACAATTTATCAATTGTGTTTAAGGTAATTTATTAAATAATTATATTATGTACCATGTCTTGAATCACACACAATAATTATGGTCCATAGGCATGTATTATTGATAAATTTAATCAATGTTTACCAACGATTGTGAAATATTTATGCATGTGATGCTTATGACACAAAAAAATTCCCTTAGAATCCATTTGAAATTATAATAGTAATAAATGGAAGAAGAATATGGAAGGAAACATATTGAATCTCCTTCATTTTGGGATATGATAAACACTTTAACCACATATCTCTGTATGTGAAAATTTATAGTTAGAGAGGGTTTGATAGATGGAATACTCATCATAAATGTAAAAAAATATAATTAATATGATCCAAATTATTATTTTTCTGAAAAATAATATGTAAAAGCCTCATTTTCCCCCACTCTCATCAAAATTATGGTTGTGTAAAATTGAACATTTAGTTGCCCTCAATAGATTCTAGGTGAGATAATATAGATCCCAAAGGCCTCTTATTCGGATTTTAGATATATGTGACATTGATAAATATCAATTTTCATAACACAATAATTTCATTAGGATACCACTGAAATTAGTGAGGCCAAATTCTACAATCATATAAACCTAGTTTCATCCACCTTTTGTGAAATTCATCAATACGGAATTCCCAGTAGGTACAAGATTTTCAATAACTCTATTAAAGATCCATATACACTCAAAAACCCAATTCCCCTTCATCTACTATAAATTAATAAAATTATAATGAATTTAGTTCCATTTGTTTTTAAACCTTATAATAATTCATGAATGAAATTGAATTGTTTTTTATGAATTCCTTAAAATAATAATATATACCCCCCGTAACACTCATTATTCCTTCGACCAAAATTATTGAACTAAATGTGGAAAAAATTAAATAAAATTTCTTCATTCTCAATTATAGATGATAATAATTCATTTATTCTGAAAAATCCGACACTCAATAAGATTTCTCACAACAACACTTATAGCCTAAACCATATGATTCTTACTATTTATCAATTGTTACCAACTCACCAATAAAACTAAATTAATCCAACAATATTATACATAACAAAATATAATAATTTACATTAACTAAGAACCTTACCCATTCCCATAACTATAATAATAATTTGGTGTAGATATTAAAAAATTGTTCGTTGGACACTAACAGAAGGTCAAACCTATTGTTATGGGGAACTGCACTATAATTACTATTTGTTAATGATCTATCTACATAACGATACTCTCTATCGTAGGGTCCAAAAACTAAATAGGCACATATGAGGTTCATTATATTAAAATTTTGATTCTCAAAATTTATTATAATGACCTAAAATTGGAATATGTCATGTGATCATAATCAGAAATCTATCTCAAATTGATCATAATTCCAAAATTAAAACATGTAATTTAGGGAAATCGAAAAAATCATTTTCAAATAATTCAATAATGAAAAACCAATAACAATCCTCTAGTGCTATATTTCAAAATTGTCAATCATATTTTGAGAAAAATAATGCTATACTTTTATAAAAGAAACTATTTATGTAAAATGGAGTTTTCCCTACACTATGAATTTTAAAATTGTATATAATGTCCATTACATTGACCCAAAAAATATTTTAATTTCAAAACCATTTTTAAGGTAAATATAAAAAATATATTTTTCTGAATACTATAAAAATGTAAAACCCCTATATAATATGTTACATTTCAAAAATTAAACAACATGACCACTTCACATTAACTATATAATCATAAAACCAAATTAAGACAAAGAAATTTATCTTCAAAAATACAATATAGTAAAATAGAATTTCATAATTATAGTTTAATAGTAATAACTAAAATTCACATAAAAATAATCCCATTATAGTTATTTTAACATAAATAACAATATTAAACGATTTGAGTAATCATTTAAAACATAATAATATACTTTAAATTTAAAAAAACATGTGGAGTTATTAAGATTAAAAAACAAAATTAAGAATATGTATGAAACCCTATGAATGTTACTATAACGATGAATTTAAATTAAAAAATTATCATATTATTGTAGGACCATAAAATCTCAGAGATATTGCATTATTTTATTACATGGGAATGATTACATGGAATCAATTACCGAAGGGCAGATAAATGTAGCAATCATGGAACGATGGATTACATATATGATACTAATAATTCATTAGGAAATATAAAATACAAACATTATAAAACATAAAATAAAATAAAATATATCCTTGAATTCGTATTCAACGATTTTTCTTTAATAACCAATAGAAATGAAACATAATAAGGGTGACAACAAATTATCAGTAACAGTGTGTAAAGGAGCAGCAATAATGAAACAATAAGAATAAATTATCATGTAAATGTATATACCTAATAACCAATTCCATTAAAATAACTATATATGTCACTATCAATATAAAAATGGTAAAAAAAATACACATTCCATTTGATAAATTAACTAAATATGAAACACATCCATTGATATATCAGTCCAAAATATCATTGATAGATAATAATAAAAAATCAAAATAAATGATATTCGAAATTATTGGATTTCTTGTTTCCCCAAAACATGATTCATTTTTTTATGAAGTGATACTCTAAAATATTCTTATCTCTCCAATTAATTCGTCTCATGAGACGACCGAATCATCGAGGGGATATAGTAGGCCCCACCCACCACATATTATATCTAATCCATTAATCATATTTAGCATTATTTATTTAATAAAAAAATAATGTTCTCTATCATAAAATAACAATATTAAATAAACTATATTGTTTAATCAATAATCCCATGATGGATGATATTTAAAAGGGGTTGTTGGTCTTAATAAATGGAAATACCATTTATATATCATTAAAATATTCTAGAGAAAAATAAACATTAAATGTTACAAAGTGTCACATACCCTATTGAAAACATTAAATCATAATTACACACTGATTAAATGAAACATATAATATCAATAAAATAACTATAATCAGGATATAACTTGTAAAATGTAGTATATAAATAATATAAAATAAACTAGGTGTATAACAATAATTAAGTCTCAATGGAATGGAACTTGAGATGAAAATAAATTACATTAACCTTAATTTTATTTTTTGGTATTTATACACTTATATATTGATTTAAAATATGGTAATATCTTATAGAAGAACCATAATAATTTTTATAATATCAAATATAAACTTCAGACATTATTTTATGATGCTTTTGTTAACACACTTTCCATTTTTAAACTATTACTTTTTTAAATTTCCATATTTTCTCAAGTATGTTCTGACATGTTACATTATATTTCTATTAATTAGATCATTATAAAATTATTTAAATAATTTAAACAATTACATAAATATTTTATATGATAATAACTTATAAATTTATAATATTCCATTATATTTGGAGATATGAAATTAAGAGCACCGTTCATGGAGACGGTAGGTCGTACGTAAGAATGAACTATACATTCATTTAATTTTAAATTTAAAAAAATGAAAAATAAATTATATATATATTTATAATAATTATAGTATCATATATATTTTATTTCAGATAAAATTTTTTATTAAAATTGTGTTTAATATGTTCCACTTATAGGTTGAATGAACCACATTACTTCGAGGGGCGGTAGTCCACACATCCTAAACATTGTTATCTTATTAATTAAAAATGGGAAGTTTTAACGGTATTAGTAATAAAAGGATTAAATAATTATAAATAGATAATAAATATCATAATTATCATTTATAAGAATAGTATCCATCATAACAGCCACTATGAGAGGTGGAAAAGGAAAAATTAACAATCGTCATTTCGAGAGGCAATAGTTCACCGTACACAGAAATAGTATATTAGTTACCCTTTAGGTGGATGTTTGAGTATGTGTTTCTATGTATTTTAACATTAAAAACTATTATATTGAGGATAATTATTTTTATGTATGAATTCAATTAGAATTATATAGAGACAGGATAAGTCAATTAATGAAAATATATTGTTATAAAACATTACCTTGTTATTCGGTAACTCCTTCGGGTTTATACCAATGATATTCATTGGATAGAACTATACCAAAAGGTAGACCTCAATGTAGAGTGAATGGGTTTTTTAATCTATTTTGTAAAATTATATCCTAACGTACGTGGTTTTATAGGTGTGATAAATGCGTAGATGTGATGGAATTTTTTATGGGAGAAAAATGACTCACTTGGTATTATTTAAAAGAATTTTGGTGTAACCACATTTTTTCCTAAAACAGGACTAAAAAAATAAACAATTATAAATAATTTATGGTTCACATAATAATAACTACCATAAAAACTTTAGGGTTATGTGGATATACCCATTGGACACTTATGATAAAGTATTATTCCATTGTTAAGCTTAATTTTACATTAATAATTGAAATTAATTTTAATTAATTTTACTAATAAATTTCATCAAAAACTAATTTTAGCTTATTCGAATTTATAAATTATTATTATTCTAAATATTTAATCTATTTTTTTCAAATTTATATAACATAACTGGTAGAAATTAATATTAATTTAATCCCAGATAGAGAATTACAAAGCGAATTTTAATGTAAAAATGATCAAAATCTTTCTCTATTTTAATAGTCAATTTCAATGTGAAATTTATAATAATTAACAAAATTATATTAATTTATATGAATATGATCTAATTGAACCATAAAAAATTGTAATATTTAATTTATACTTGCAAATAAATTTTATTAAAAAGTTGTATGGAACTAAAGTTCAGTAATTCCAAGTATTCATTATAAAATGAATCCTCACAAACAAATATAATATTTTACCCTGGCCTATTTTTTATTTTTATGTCTAATTGATGATGTTTATTATACGATATATAATTTATAAATTATAGAAAATTTTATTTAAAATTGGTAATCCATTAATTAAAATAAAAAATGTATTTACAAAAATAGAGTATTTTATATATAAAATAGGGTATATTTTAATCTTAAGACAATAAAATTATATAGATGTATATCAATGAAATATATTTAATATATAATATAAATCATTTTAATATCAATTAGTAATTATATGTAATTTAATTTTTTAGGTTCAAATTTTTTCCTGCGATTTGAAAATTAATAATATTCCCCTTTATATTCAATCTGATTTCATATTAAAATCTAATAAATTTTTAACTAGTGATATCATTTTATAAATTTTTAACCCATATATTTAAATAATATTTTTAACACTTTTCATAACTACTATTTAAATGGATATGTTATAATTTATTATATTAAATAATATATTATTAATATATCATTACTCGGTAAAACACGAACATGTGTGTAACACATGCCTTTTAAGGAAACATGTTTTTCATGTAACATATGGTAACTCATTGTTAAATAATTTTAATGAAATAAAATATATTGAATTTGTTTAAAATATTAACTATAATGTAAATTATCATAATATTTTATTTTATTACGTGTCAGGTGTTGCATGTCATACATGCTATAAAATACAATTTTCTTACTCTATAATTTAGGGTGACACATTCTTCCAATCATAATTACATTTCATCCTCATATTTTAATAATTGTTTCAGTATTTGAGTAATTTATGTTTGATAAAAAATCTTTTTGAAATACCCACATCTTAAATATGATTTATAGCACATCTTCTTAATCAAAGAAAAAGGAGAATACACCTATAACGTAACTAGGTTACATAGTTAAAGAACATAATTTCTAAAATACGACATTGATGAAAACAAATATAATTTATGTTATGATGGAGAATGGTAGAGAACATGGTCTATGAAAAGTCAATAATCATAAATCCATAACTGTATAAGGATATAAGGGCCTTTTGATTCATTGTAAAAAATGTACTAGGATAAAATTTTGGTTTCAAGATCATTTTCCATAGATTTGAGGAATATTTTCACCCTCCTTAAATATAAGTAAATATAACTACATGGTACGATTAGAAAATCTTATCCTTTGGTCATTCATTGAACTATTCGCACTACATCTCGTATAATAAGATTCATCATATAGTGATGAAATATAAAAATATCCAAAACATTTTCCAATGACTAATATAAAGAATTTAATAAATGGATAACTATTATAAAAGATAATGATCAGACACTGTAGAAGGATGGTTAAAAATTTTTTGAAAGGAACATAACATTATCCTTAAATCATCATGAATGATCTGTAGATTTCCACATTCCAAACATATGAATAACATTATCACGTATCCTATTGAATTCTGGTAATTACATCAATAACCATAAACCGTCATTGGAAATAAGATTTATTCCTTATTCCTTATGTAAGACACATGAAATTGGATATATTCCATTAATCTAGAAGTGTTATCAACCCCATAAATGATATCAGATTTAACTTTTTCTAAATTCATAAACCAATTATATAGTATTCATCCCCTATCCAAATTGATCATTTCTTCAACATTATATCCACATCAAGAACATATTAATTGCTTCCTTTCCCGCAATCATAAGTTTTGTGAAATATTTAACATTCCAATGAATAAATTTTCATAGTAACATTCAATTTATGATATCAAATCCTTTATGGAAATTTATTTAATTAAAATTCTTTAATACACTATAATTCATATAAATACTAAATTGATCATAAAACACTAAAATGAAATTATAATTTAATAAGAATATTAATCTTTCCTTCTCATCTACGACATTATCATGAAATTATCATTATCCAATAACATGATCTAGGGTATATCTCTTACATTCTCGAAAAATTGTTTTTCTTAGTGTCTCATCTCCTTGTAGTAGAAGCATTGAACATGAACACCCAAATTTTTTCCCTTTAAATAATTGGAATAGAGGCCTCCCTTTCCACACTTTTAGAAAACACAAATTTCTTTTCTTCAAGTACTAAGGTGTTTCTTTCTAAAATTATCGCATGTGGGAATGTACTTATTTCCCTTCTCCCCTTAATCTATTTTTTTGATTCCCGTCCTCTTATTTCTTTGCATCCCTTCAATTCCATAAGACATGGGAATTCTTTTCCTCTCTCATTATCACTTGATATTACTTCCTCATATGATGAGAATACAAGGAGACTACATCCCATAAAAATGTATTCTTAATAACAAGAGTTATATCATCCTGATTTCTAATTAGGTCATGTTCAATGGTCATGTTCACCATCCTTCTACTATAAATCATTTAAAATGAATGGAATCTACTAGAGTAAATCATTAAATAATATATAATCTGAAAACTAGTTGAATAGTTAACATATATTGAAAAAAAATCATATCAAAACTCATAATTGTAAAAATGGGTGCATTGGGGATATCATTATATTCATGTAATTAATAATGGTATGTAAAGAAAATGGGAATTTTCTTATTAATATACCCCTATAGGTTAAAACTAGCTGTTCAGTAAGGTCTGTTTTCGTGTACCATGATTCCATGAGTCAGGCCCAGAACACCATGTCAGAGTTGATACCCTTATGTACATTTGTACAAAAACCACATCCATTTGTAGTATCCAGACATTGATTTATTATTAGTAATTACCACATAATCACCATTGTAAAAATATTCTATGATTTTATTCTTATATATTAATCCTCAATTTCTATCTTAGGGTTTTCCCCCCTATTAAATATTTTCTAAATCTAGTTTCTATAGATGGTAGTAAACTTCATCTGATATGTAGTTCACCTTGTTTGGGGTTTGTGACCTTTGTTTTTGTTCCTTTGTACTTTTTGAAGTGGATGTTTGAAGATTGGACAAGTCTGGGAAAAACTTTTAATGTTGTGGAGGTTGTGAAAGGGTGCACAGTTGGCAGATGGTCTAATCAAACCGTGTGGCTAGAACAAGAAACAGTGCACCCTAGAAAGTGGGCTCTACAATGGCGGTGTTCTGATTGTCAAACCATGCTGGCAAGTTGTGCGAAGTCCTTGGGTGAGACAGTGGCAATCGCACAGTTGGCACACAGTTTTCCAAACCGTGTGGGGGAAATCAGGCTGCTACATAAAGATTGGGATTTTATTTCCCATTCCACTCCGGATTTTCCATTTTCCCTCATTTATCTTCCCACTTGTGGCTCACGCTGGAGATACAGTATTCAGAGGTTATGGGAGCTCCATAGCCCATTTTTGAGGCAAATCGAAGGGGCTTCTTGGGGGATAGAAGTCGGTTCTCCTCCGATAAGTCCCTCCTTTGTTTCCTTGAGGTTTTGGTTTGGGTTTTCCCTCTCCCTATCATTGATTCCAAGATCTAACTGGGATTCATGTAGATCTAGGGATTTGTTTCCTTTGTGTGTTCATGTTTGATCTTGTTGATGTTAGGGACCAGTTTTTTAGGTGGTTTCGAGGAGGCTTTCAACTGGTTTGGTGTGTGTTTTTGAGAAGGCTCGATTTTTCCAAGTCCTAAATGTTTTTGGATTCGTTCATGACTACACATTGGAAGAACATGAATCTTTGTTACAATATTTTTATTGAAATAAATTGTGGTTTTGAGGAATAAAATTATTTGGAAATCCCTTTGGGGATGTTTTCATGATTATTTTGGGAAGAATGTTTTACGGTTGAATGTTCTTGTTATTAAATTTTAAAATGTATATTTTAAAATTTTTTGTGTGGATTAGGTTATGGAAATGGTTTATGGAAATACATTTCAATAATGAATTTGTTTTATTGAATCTGGGTTTTTAAATACAAAATGATAAATGAGTGATTTCAAATAAGGGGTTATTTATTGAAGTGGATTGACATGTGATGGGAATAGGTAATTGCATATTTTTGTGGCCTTCAGGTGTTCTGTTTAGTTATGTCTTTTTGAAATGTTGTCTGAATCTAGGCAGTATGTCTCACTATAAATGTTGATGGATAGTTGTCCGAAGAATTACCATATAAGATAGTGGTCGAGAAGAACCTCTAGTAGAAAATGGAGTGAACGGGATGAGCAGAAGGCCAATCGTTTTGGTTGATTTTGTGTGTGTTTCATTGTAAGATAGAAATTTTAGTGCTAATGTTAAAATTTGAGATGGATTATAGAATGATTGTTTAGATTTATGTTGGGTGCTTGGATTGGGTGAGGTGGCTTGGTAACATTATGTTCGTCTCACAGTATTAGTTTCACTTGTGATTATTTTATATAAATTGCTTTATATAAATGTTCTAGCAGTTTTATTTTAGTTGTGTGTGTGGGACATTCAGTTGGGGAAATCCTACTGAGTAGTTGTACTCACCCCCTTCTTGGGAAGTTTGGTGTCTTTGAAAATGTCTTGTACTGTGACACGGGAAATGGTATTAAATCACCCACCTATAGTGGTTCATTGTGATGTTTTGTTGGAGCTTGGAGCTGGGAGCTTGGTGTGGATCATTGGTGGTGTCATGGATCGTGGTGTTTTGTTATTTAGTTTCTGCTATGTACTCTGATTTTTTTTTGTACATGACTAGTTGAATGGTTTTGTGGTTTGTGTTGGAATAGTTAGTATCACATGGTTGGGTTTGAAAGTTCATGCATCTTTAGATGTTGGTTGGTTGAGTTGGGTTGACTTCTTAAGGGGAAATCATTCCCCACTATTCATTGAATCCCTCATCATTTATTGCTAGCCTTTGGAACCTTGGGAACGTCACTTATGTCCAAGTAACCCACACCTCATCCTTAATCCAATGAGTTAGAGGCAGGGTGTTACCAGTGGTGTCATCTTGTTCTGTCCTTTGGAATTGATTCTCGGATTTGGAGTTGACATTCGTTGTGGTATGTTCCTTGAGTCGGGATGGTAGCAGGGCGTAGGAATATAAGAACATGGAATTTATATCAAAAAAGGACATAGTTAACCCATTTATTCTGAACATCAATTTACCATGTAGTATGATACATATGTGTTTTGGAGACACTTATACCCACTGGGAATCTCATTGTCGTTTCGGTATCCAATGAGATGTTCATGGAATATATGGTAGAAACGACTTCCCTATAGGTTTCATATTTCATTGGGCATAATGGTTTATTGGTTGAATTGAGAAATGGTTTTTCAAACATGTGAAATTGTAATGTGAATAAATATTGTATTTTGAAAATGGATTATTTTTCAAAAATGGTAAAACATGGAAAATTTGGATAGGTGGAAATCCTCATTGTGATAGTGCTATGTAATGTGGTTTGATATGGGAATTATTGATTTCTATGAAAGTGAGACTCATAGTTATTTATTTTCTTTTTACAGAAATGGCACCTGGTAGGGGTCGTAGAGACCAACTGGAAGTGGGTGATGAGAACCTGGTCTCACCTAAGCACCATGTGAACCAACAGTTACTCTAGAGTATAGTGCATGATTTACAAGCTCTGGAATGTGTGAATAGAATGGAAGAGAAAAAGTATGTTGATTTTGCTGCTCAGTTTAAAAATATGGATCCACCCAACATTAGGGGTGATTTAGACCCGGATAGGGAAGATGTGTGGCTATCCAGAATGAACAGAATATTTGAATTCTTGGGGATGCCGATAGAGCTGAATGTAATGCTAGCAATGTATAAGCTAGAGTACTTTGATCTTTAGTTATGGGAGTTTGTAGTCCATGTGGGATAAGACCAGGGTATGTCATGGGAAGTCTTTGAGGAATTTATTAATAAAATTTTCTACCTACATACGTTCATAATTCAGCACAAAATTGATTTCATCTGTCTGAAGAAATAACATATGTCTGTGACAGAGTATGCAGCGAAGTTTATGACAATAGTGTGGTTTTCACCCGAGGTGGAGGGTATCACGTAATTGATAGAAAGGATATCTGATGTGGGATTAAGTCAAGAGAACTTTTCAAAAATATCAGTGCTATGTATCAGTGATTACATAGCAATGGTGAATCAATGATCAGTGGTAGAGTATGATCTGTTGGAAGCTCTGTGAGGAAAAATCATTGTGGTACCCATTGGGAATAATGGGAACTCTAACACTGGGTTCAAGTGGAAGGGGGAAAATTATTCCCAAGGTGGGAGTATAGCACATAATCTGACTTCAGGATTGGTAAATATTCCTCCTAATCCCTAGAGAAAACCAGGATGATTTTAATGTGGATCTACGTCACACATCAAGAGGGACTATACAACTCAACCTCAAGAATGTCACAATTGAAGGTATATGGGGAATCTTTAGTTATATGGTATGAATTATCTAAGGTTAGGTTTGTGTGACACTCCTCAGGGATCGTAGATGTCGTATTCTTCGACTGGTTTGGTAAATCATCATACCCATCTTCAGTAGAGCAATGTCAGTTATGATGATTCTTGTAACACCACAACTCGATAGTAGGGAAATAAAAAGAAGAGTGTGGAAAACAAGGTGTTGTACGAAGCTGAGCAGGTTGTGGTTGAGGATTATTTAGGACCATCAATAGTACGAGGTACAATTCTTTTAAATTATAACTTGAGGCAAGTGTTGTTTGATACAGGTGCTTCACACATTATTATTGTTTCACGTGTGGTTGAGTTGCTGGGTTTAATGTTAGAAATGATTCCTTATGTTTTGAAACATCAAACTCCTCTTGGTTGAAGAGAGTGTTAAACCTTTTTTTGTAGAGAATGTTGTATCATTTTGGACAAGGTTGAGCTATTGTGTAATTTTTCAGTGCAGGAGATTGATGGGTATGATGTAATCCTAGGAAAGGATTGGCTGCTAGAGTTACAACCCAAATCGACTGTTATGTATGAATAGTGTATTTTAAGACACATGATGGTGTTAGACATCACATTAGAGAAGAGTGGCATGAAATTCAAGATTAAATGGATTTGTTGGAACCATAAGTGGGCACATTAATGTATCTGTTGGTGGTGTTTTTGTTGGAATCAGTATAGGGAGTTGTGGAGAGTGTTTTTCCGGCAGTGGTGGATCAGTTTATGGATGTTTTTTCCGATTAATTCTCTGGGATACCTCCAATATGAGAAGTGGATTTTACAATTGATCTCCTTCTAAGGACTAGTCTTGTCTAATTAATGACTTATTGGATGTAACCTGATGAATTGCGGGGATTGAAAGTCCAGTTAGAAGAGTTAGAAAACAAAGTGTTTATTTAGCCTAACAAATCTCCATGGGAAAGTCCATTGTTGTTTGTGATAAAGGTTGATGGAACTTTATGGCTCTGTGTTGATTATCGAAGACTTAACTGACATATGATAATGTACATATATCCACCTCCATGAATTGATTATTTTTTTTACCAGGTGAGGGGATCCCAGTGGTTCTCCAAGATCGACATGGGTTCGCGATATCATCAATTCCGGGTGAGAAAGAACTATATTCCTAAAACAACATTCAGAAGTAGCTATGGCCATTATGAATATGTGGTTATTCCCTTTGGTCTAACGAATGTGCCAGTGGTGTTAATGGAATTGAGGAATTAGATATTTCAGATATATCTGGATCCATTTGTGGTGGGGTTTGTAGATGATATTTTGGTGTATTCAAAGACAAGGGTGGAGCGTGAGAAACACATAGTGATAATGCTGGGGATCTTGACGGATCATCGGTTGAATGCCAAATTTTGAAAGATCGACTTTTGCATACAGGATGTCCATTTTCATGGACATGTAATTTCTAAAAGGGGTGTTTTAGTGGTTCTGGAAAAATGATAGAGGTTGTTATGTCATGGTAACTGCCAAATAATGTGTTTGAGGTACATATTTTCCTCAGTTTAGCTACGTATTGTTAGAATTTTGTTCGTGATTTTTGAAATTTGGCTTCTCCGATGACAGCTTTGAAAAGAAAGAAAGTTCCATTACATTGGAATGAACTATGTGAGTAGTGTTTTTATGAGATAAAGGATCTCATTAAATCAACACATATATTGGTTTTTTCAGAACCAGGAAAATGGTACTTAGTGTATTGTGATGCATCAAGATCAGGGTTAGGGTGTGTTCTGATTCAAGGGAATCATGTGGTTGCAAATGGCAAATGGCAGTTGAGGGTGCACGATAAAAACTACCCAACTCATGATTTTTAATTGGAAGCAGTGGTCCATGTATTGAAAGTGTGGCGTAATTATCTCTTGGTTGATAAATTAATGGTATATACAGATCATAACAGCTTGAAGCACATTTTCTCTTAAAGGGATTTGAACTTAAGGGAAAGTAAATGGATGGAATAACTCCAAATATTTGATTTTTACTTGATGTAAACACTGGTTATGGAAAATTCGGTTGCAGATTCATTAAGTATAAAATCATATGCTTACATTGTGAAACATGCATTAGACCAATGGCAGTTGATGTCGGTTATATTTTTCATGCGGTTGGAATGTGAGTAACATGGATATAGAGTGGACTTCATTCTGATTTTGTTGTTTCTGGAAATTGTTGTCATAGTTAAAGAGGCACAGATATCAGATTATGAGTGTGTTAGCATGAGTTCCAAACTCAATATTAGGGCGACTATTGAGGGTTGGAAACTGAATGGAGATTCAGTTTTGTGTTTTAAAAATCATATGGTTGTACCAGTTGCATGTCAAGAGTATCTTCTAAGGGTGTATCATCATTCCAGGTGGGATGATCGTCCTAGATCTCAAAAAATGAATAAATCATTGAAAGTGAAATTATGGTGGCAGGTATGGGAAAATGAGTGGCTGAGTTTGATTCATGATTTGTGACTTACCAACAGGTCAAGGTAAAGAATCAGAGGCCAGTAGGAATGATTTATTCTTTACCATTCCCTGTTTGGAAGTGGGAGAAAATATCGATGGATTTTGTTACAGGTCTCCCAAAAATAGTTTGAAAACACGATGCAATTTGGGTGATATTGGATCGGCTAACAATTTTAACCCAATTAATTCCAATTCGTGAATCTCTTACATTGAAGGATCTATGAAAAATCTATATCTGGGATGTGGTAAAGAGGAATGGTTTTCCAGTTTCAATCGTATCTGATCATGATCCGATGATTATATCTCATTTAAATAAATCCTTACAGCAAACCCTTGGAACTATGTTTCCCAAGAGTACAGCCTATCACCCATAGAGGAATGGTCAATCCAAGAGGATGATACAAACAATGGAGGATATTTTGCAGGATTTTGTCATGGATTTTGGTGGCTCGTGGGAGGATCACTTGTTTTTTGGTTGAGTTCCTATACAATAACAGTTATCAGGTATCCAAACATATGTCTCTATTTCAAGTGTTGTATGAGAATCCATGTCATTCTCCACTATACTGGGTGGAAATGGGTGAGTACTCGATGGTTGGACTGAGCCTTGTCTAGGAGACTATGGAGAAGATCATGTTAATTAGGAAGAGAATGGAGACGACATAGTGTAGTCATAGATCATATGCAGATCATCATCGACAATCATTGTCATTCGAGGTGAGTGATCATGTTTTATTTAGGATCTCTACTGGGATCGGACATCGTCATTTTGGGATGCAGGGAAAGTTATATATAAGTTATATTGGACCCTTTGAGATTCCTGAGTGGGTTGGTGAGGTGTCTTATCATTTGGATTTTCCACCTAGGATTAGTGCGGTGCACAATGTGTTTCAAGTTTCACAATTGAAAATGTATCGGCTGAATCCATTCCATGTTAATAGATGGAATCATGTTGGGCTAGAGTCGGATGCTTCATTAGGGACAGTGGTAGTACGAGTTGTGGATAAAAAAGATAAATTCTTGTGGGGGTAAAAGCATCGGTCTGGTTTGGGTTTTTTGGCAGCATTGCTAGATCCACGTGGAGTCTTGGGAGTTGGAGAAAGAGATTGTCGAGCAATGGCCCATGCTCTTTCGACAAAGGGTGGGATCACTACATTCCAAGGACGTAAATTTCAATGGTAGGGAGAATCTAGTACCCTAGTTTGAGGAATGATCCCCTTTTTTCAGTTTGGAAGTTATTTTTAAATGGGTTGGTTGATGTTTGGACAATTCTGGGAACAACTCTTACTGTTCTGGATGTTGTGCATGGGTACACAGTTGGCGCACGGTCTGAAAAAACCATGCATCCATCCCAGGAAAATTTGCACCCTTGATCGTGGGCTTTGCATGGGCAGCACATGGTTTGTTAGACCAAGCGGGCAAGTCGTGCGATGTCCCTGGGTGAGACAGTGGAAATCGCATGGTTGGTGCATGTTTTTTCAAACTGTGCGAAGTAACCATGTGGCCACATAAAGATTGGGTTTTCAATTCCTGGACCACTTGGGAATTTCATTTTTTCCCTCATTCTTCCTCTCACTTGTGGCTCATGTGGGACATCCAGTTTTCAGATGTTCGCGGTGCTCCATAGCTCGTTTTAGAGGAAAATCAAATGTGTCTCATTGTAGATCGAAGGTTGTTCTCCTCAGGTATGTCCCTATTTTTGATTCTTTGAGGTTATGGTTTGGTTTGGCCTTATCTCTCTCTTATTATCCTAGATCTATAAGGTTTTCATGTTGATCTAGGGTTGTATAACCTTTGTGTGATAAAGGTAGATCTAGTTGATTTTAGGGAAGGGTTTTTGAGGTGGTTTCAATGAGGCATTCACCTGGTTTAGAGTGTGTTTGGGTGAAGGGTCGATTAAGCCAAACCCTAACGGTAGGTGGCTTCTCTCTCGACTATACATTGTTAGAACTGGATTCATGGATATAATGAATTTGTTTTTATTGAAATTAATTGTGTTTTTGAGGTGAGGAATTGGTTGGAAATTCCTTTAGGTGTGATTTATAGATTCTTTTATGAAAACCAAGATTTCCGGTTGAATATTCTTTTGGATTAATTTTAAAATTTATATTTTAAAATTTGTTTCATGGAATGGGATAATTAAATGGTTAGTGGAATTGGATTTCATTAGATATGTTTTTTTATTTAATCTTGGTTTTGACATGGAAAATGATAAATGAATGATTTCAAATAATGGGTTATTTATTGAAGTGGATTAACATGTAAAGTGAATGGGTAATTTGTTATTATTATTTCCTTAGAGTGTTATGATTGGTTATGGATTGTTTAAATGTTGTGTGAATGTGGGTGGGAATATTACTATAAAAGGCGATGGATGTGATTGGAAGAACCACCATATCATATAGTGGTCCAGAAGCACCACTAATAGAAATTGGGGTGAACGGGAGTGGTGGAAGACCCACCATTATAGTTTTTTTTTGTGTTTCTTTGAAAAATGTAAATTATTGTGCTAATGTTAATTGGTGAGAAGGAATATGGAAGGATTGTTTAGATTTCCCTTGGGTGCATGGTTTGGGTGAGTTGTCTTGGTATTAGTATGTTTCGATCATGGTATTAGTTTCACTTGTGATTATTTTATATAAACTGCTATATATAAACGTGCTAACAGTTTTATCCTAGTGGCATGTGTAAGGAAGTCAGTAGGGGAAATTCGACTGAGTATTTGTACTCACCCCCTATTTTGGAACTATTTCGTCTTTTCAAATATCGTGTAATGTGACGTGGGAAAAGGTAAGGCATCACCCTACTTAAGTGGTGCATTGTGATGCTTTGGTTGAGCTTGGATCTTGGAGCATGGTGTGTAGCAGTGTTGTTTTCATTACTCATGGTGTTTTTTTCACTTTGTGCTCTGCTGTTTTGTGGACATGTCAAGTTGAATGGTTTCGGGGTTTGTGATAGAATTGTTAGTATCACATGGTTGGTTTTGAAATAGCATGCATCTTCAGTTGTTAGATGATTGATTTGGGTTATCTTCTTAAGGGAAAATCATTCCCCGCTATTACTTGAAGTCCTCAACATTTATTTCCAGCTATTGGAACCTTGGGAACATCACTTAAGGCAATGTAACCCTCACCTCCTTCTCCAGCTAATGAGGTAGGGGTGGGGTGTTACATGATACCTACTATAACTACCCAAACCTAGATTCCTATAGCCATTGTTTTATATTATTACATTTTCATAATTACAAAGAATAAAATCCAAATGGACCGATCATTTTATTAGTCTTGCACTTTAAAATTATATACAAGATATCCATAATACATGGGGAAATTGAAAATACAAACACGATGTATAAAAAAGGAATTAAACTTCTTCCTTAAATGGTTAATCAAAAATTTATTACTTATAACATGTGCAAATACAACGTAATAAGTGTGAGAAAAAATTATTAGTAATTGTATGTAAAGTAGATAAAATAATGAAAAAATAAGAATAAATTAATATAGAAATCTATATAAATGATAACACATTCCATTCAAATAACCTGATAAGGAAATATCAATAAATAATATCTATAAGTATATAACAATTGAAATTTATTCAATGAAATGAAAATGAAATGCATCCCATTATATTTCAACACAAAACCATAGGGATAAATAATAATAAAAAAGTTATTAATAAATAAATGATTAATTATCAGATGTCTTGTTTCCCAAGAACATGATACCTTTACTATTAATAGAAACATTAAATGTTTTATGATTTGGCCAAAAAATCATCATATAAGACTAATAATGTATAAAGTGGTAGTGTGGTCCCCTCTAAAATCATACTATATCCAATGCAATCCTCATATGTAGAATAATTGAATTATTTGATAAATAATGTACCTCATCATCAAATATCCATATTGAATAAATAATATAATTTTTTCAATAAATCCATAGTGCATGATATGTAACTAAAAGGGTCTTTTATTTTGGTTGAATGGGAACACCATTTAAATGTCATTAAGAACTTATTGAGGGAAATAATATATAATCATTACAAATTTCCCCATACCACATTTAGAAATTTGTTGATATTTCCCCATGAATGAAAATAAAATATATTATTAGAATAAGGATATTCATGATATAAAATTTAAATAGTAGTATATAAACAATATAAAATAAACTACCTGAATAAAAATTTACCAAAAACGTTGGGGGAAAATCCCATTTATTTAAAATAAGAAAAAAAAATAACCCCCTTTCTAACTGGTTTTTGGAGAACCCTTTTAAAAACAAGAAGTTCCAAAGGAAAAGATGCTCAATGATCAGTTCCCCATGGTCGCAATGGATCCAAACAAATTTCGAAACAAATTATAAAAAATCCAAAAAAAAAATATTAGACACAATGACCCAATCAAAAAACCACATATAATCCTATTGGAATGTACAGTTATATGAAAATCCCATAGCTTAACCGTCCTTAATTGTGTGGTGGTTATCCTCCTGTATGGAGGTTTAAATTATTTTATTAATATATTAAATAACCATAATCATGTATATAATATCATATATTATATTATTACAATATATTATTGACCTTTTTAAACAAACATTCATTATTTTAACTATTGCGGGTCCAAATTGTCTAGCTTTACGATGTGTATTTTGACTGGTTACATCTTGTTCCTATTTCTTAGATCATTATTTCATCATATCTAGAATTTAAAACATGACTTAGTAATATTATATATTCATCACATCTATATTAATAATATTCCATAATATTTGTAGATAAGATATAAAGTGCACTGTTCATGGAGACAGTATGTCGTATGTACGCAAGAACGCTACATTTATTTCATTTTCCTGTTAAATGAATAAAAATTAAATGAAAAAATGTATATTATATTTCAATATTATATATATGTTATATATGGTAAATATGTCATACATTAATATTAAAAACATATTTAATACATTCCATGTATAGAGTGTACTATTCACAATGCTTAGAGGGGGTGGTAGTCCACACTTCCTCAAATGATGTTACTATATTAATGAAAAATGGGATGTATTGACATTATATGTTATAAAAGTAATATATAATTATAAAGGCATAATAAATATCATAAATATCATATAAAAATATATTTTCCATCATAATGACTATTATGATAGGTGGTAAATGAAAAATGATTAATTATTCATTTTAGGGGGCAATATTTTGTCGTACAGAAAAACAATATTTTTTTCCCATTAGAAGAAGGTGTGTTTATGTGTTAGTGTAAATAATAAAATAAAAAACCCTATTATATTTTGGATTTTTTTTAATCGGGTAAAAAAATATAGAGAGTGTAGAATCATATGAAAGAAAATATTCATTGGAAAACATTACATTAAATTTGGGTAACTCCTTCGGGTTTATTCCATTGGGATTCATTAAAAAATTTATTCACAAAGGGATTCATGAGTGTATAGTGAAGGGTTTTTTGGAAGCTATTTTTATATATATTACAATATTATGTGGTATGAGAAGAATGGGGAATGAGGAGTGTTAGTTTTCTTGTATAATGGGGTAAAAAGATAGCCTTGGTATTTATTTGAATAAGATAGGTGTAGCCACGTCTTCACCTAAAAAGGACTTAAAAAACGAACCTATATCTATAATTTAACTACAATTGATGTATTATTTATAGAAAATGGTTTTTGGACAATTTTTTTGTCATTTGGTGTCTTATGTTGAAGGTTTATTCCTCGGTTAAGCGTAATTTTACCTTAATAATTGTAATTAATTTAAATTACTTTTACTAGTATTTTTTGGTCGATAACTATTATTATGTTCTTATAAATTATAAATAGTTATTATTCAAAGAATTGAGTCTATTTTATAAAATTAAAATCCCTTTAGTGGCATAAATTATATTAAATTTAATCTTAGAGATGGGATGATAATGCTGGTTTTTAGGGTAAAAACATCCAAACGTTTTCTATGTTTTAATATAATATTTCAAAGTAAAATTGTTTCTAAAAACATAAATTTGTTAAATTGATATCTATATTATATAATTATAAATTAATACCAATCTAAAATGTAATCATAACTTCAATGTTAATTACATGGAAAAGATGATTTGAACTAAAATTCATTATTTTTAACTATTCACTAAAAATGAAACTTCATAGGGAAATACCCAAAATACAACCTAACCTAATTTTTATTTTAATATTTAAATTATTAAGTTTATTATGAAATATTTTTTCCAGAAGTGTTCAAAAATTGGAATTAAAATTAGGTCACCATTTAATGTTGGTAAAAATGAATTAATAAATATATTATTTTTAAAAAAAACATGGGTTTATTTTTACCTTATGAAAATAAAATAAAATATATGAATATAAAAATATTATATTTTATCTATAATATAAATATAATTAATAAAAATCAGTAATTGTAATTAATATAATTTTTTTGGTTTAAGTATATTTGTGAGGATTTAAAATTAATAATATTTTCCTTTATATTCAATTGTTTTTATATTATCCTAGTATTTAAGTAGTCATTTTTCAACAATAATCACATTCACATTTTCCATATTATATGTTTATAATTGTTCCAAATCATTCATAATCCTTGAGAGAATAATTTAAAACATGTTTTGAGGGAAAACCTATAATTAATGGAATTATAAAATTAAAAAATTAACAAATTAATCAATTTAAAAAATTATGAGTTCATAGTAATTTGTTTCATTTAACTTTATAAACATTGACATAGAATAAACATATACCTAATCATAAAGATTGATTTACAAACCAAAATTTCCCATCAAACATTTCATATGAAATCATAAAGTCAAAATAATTATCATGCATCCTTCATAGAAAAAAAAGAGATAAAAATAAAAAAATTTCAAATAATAAAAAATTTGTACCCTTAATGGGTATACTAATTTCTTTAATATTTCATAAATATATTAACTTTCAAAATAAATAATTTTCCAAGGAAATTCATTATCAACAGTATAAAATATATATTTACTTACATAGTAAATCATATTTCATTAACCATTATAAAAAAACTTACATAGACCCTTATAAAAGAAATAACCTACTATGTTAATTCTAATGCAATTCTCTATAGAATATAATATTTTCCCAATGAATTGAAGAGCTATATCAGGCTATCATTTCTATATAGAAGATATAAAATCATTATAACCTATAGAAAAAAAATATAATTTTTTTATTTTAATCATAATGTGTCATAAATTATTATTTCTAATAAATATACAAAAGAACTTTTCGTCTCCACAAAGAATTAATGATAAAATCCTTTTTTTTAAAAACATTATAACTAAAAATTATTAGAAGAAGGTGAAATGGAATATTATTTTAAAAACCCATTATAATATTTATAATAATATTCTTTAACCATATTGACCATTATTATGGTAATTCAACTTCTTTCTTTTAAATTCAAAAATAATTTTATACGATTTTTTGAAAATGTGAAAAAGAATTGGGAAATATATGAAAATTCTTTTTTGATAAAAAATATGTATAATTAAATAAATTTGAAAATTACCTTGAAAATAAATTTCATTATTATAATAATATACGATAAACATTTTAAAAAATGGATATGTAATAAAATATATGAAAATAATTAAAACATATAATGTACTGTTCTAATGAAAAAGAACATACATTGATTCTGAATTGTCACATACATTTCCTAAATTTTTTATAATGGAAATATAATGATAATAAAATTTATTTAGATAAATTAAATGTTTTAAAACATTATCAATAAAAATCAAATTAAATTTAATTAATTTTAATATTAAATTACTAAATCGTTTAAGCCCTCATCTGGTTTTTTTATGGTGTTTAGTTCATAGGTTCCAAATAAATTGGTTATATTTACCATTTAACAAGTAGTCATTAATGAATCACATTAATAATAATAATAATAATAATTAAGTTATTAAAATTTATTTATAACCAATATAAGTTAATATTCAGTTTTTAAAGTGTCCATCGAATGAAAATACATTTTCTCGGGAGGAAATAGTCTGCACATACATTCAAGTGATGTTTTACCTTTTCATTGGCTGGAAAAGGCCAAAAAATATAAAAATATTTATTTGATGATTCATTTTAATTTTACAACAATAGAATAAAATAATTAAATTCTACCCCATGACTATATATGAGTGGTGGATTTTGAAAATTGATGTGCATCACGATATGGGGATAGTAGTCTATACATACGCAGGTGTAATGATTCTAATTTTAAAGATTGAAACTATATGATGATAAATTATTTATAATATTTATGGAATAATTGTTATCTCAAAAATATAATATATATATATATATTAATTTTTTCATTGTATATAACTATGAATGATTGTAATGAGAAATGAAATACATCGGTTCATGACGCTATAATCCTAAAATATGTATGAACCAAGGATTCATTTAAATTTCGATGTAAAGGATATTAATAAAGTTATTAAAATAGCATAACTATATATCATTATGTTTTTGACAAATTTTAATCATATATTAATTTTAATTATTGAATTCATTGTGGTTTAATAATATTAAAATAAAAATACATGGTTCGGAAGAGTACATCCTGTTTAATGAACTTCCTTTAATATACACCATTTGACTTTAGGATGACTATTTGGTTAGACCATGAACCCATGAATGTGGGGCATAATTTTTTATGATATTTGACTTGATCATGGATGAATGAAAATCCTCATTATATCAATGGAGTATCTGAGTATCTCAGTATTTTAATAAGTTATGGGAGGGGTACCCATGTAACTTCTTTGAGTATTAAGTTAATATATTTATTTTAGTTTCTATTTAAAAAATGATATATTTAAATTATATAATTATTATGAGTATAAATACAGTTATAAAATATAATTTAGATAATTTTTAGTGATTTTGTGTCCCTTGTCTCTTTGTTTTAACCCCTTTGTTATCTGTTTTAACGATTAAAGTGATAACATTGATTATTACTATTTCTTATTTAATAAAGTTACTATATATATAAAAGATCCCAATAAGTGGAAAATGGTTGATATTAAAGGCCATATATCAATAAATTTTACAAATATAATATTATTATGAATTTTAAATCATTTAATGTAATCTAAGTTAATATGAGATATTGTTAAAGTTGTTATCTGGGTTATCCATATAAATTTAGATTAAAAAAACAACGATAGAATTTTAATTTGAATATAACATTTTATAAAATAATTAGTACAATATATTTATCAAAAATTATAAATAAAAATTTCATCTTGCCGAATTATATTTCATTTTTAAATTATTTATTTCATTTTTCAACTATATGAAAAACGATGGTGTTAGTGATTCCTTTAAGAATTTGATGTATAAGTTCATAAAATTTAGTTAAAAATAAATTAACATGTTATAATAAATAATATAATATTAAATATAACCATTCAAAATAGTTTATAACATCATTTTATCATTATGATAACATATTAATGATTTTAAAATCATAAAAGTTCCCTTTTTGATATATTCAATACAAAAAATAATATAATTGTATTTATCAAAGATATCTGGGACAAATATTCTATATAATATAATATATTAATGGTGTCGTTAATGTAAATATAAAAATGAAATCATATTTTGTTTATTAAGGAATTAAAATTAATATCCCCATTTTTAAATTTAGTTTCATTTATTTTAACCTTTAAAAGGTGATTGTGTTTTTTAAAATATTAATATTCCGAATTACTAAAAATAAAATGCAACTATTAACCAAATATGAATATCATGATTCCAAATATAGAAATAAATTTATCAAATTGAACACTCTTAATATGAAAATATTTATTTTAAAATAAAATTTTAAGATGAGATAAAAAACATTTTTCCAGAAAAAAATAATTTATGTACTAAATTAGTATTAAATGAAATTTAAACATAATATTGACTGCAATTACAATAATTATATTATTAATAATAAAAATGTACATATGCAATTTTAGAATTTCTTTTTTAAAAATTTCAAACATTTAAATACATTGAAATAAAATATATTTTTCTATAAAATTTTTACTTTCATAATTCAATTAACAATCAATTTTTATAAAATAGGCTAAATGTTCACCCTAAAAAATCGTAATATTGATGATTTCAAAATAAATTTTTTTTCATAAAATAATATTTTTCTTAGTGGAATAAATTATTTTTCATATTTTATCATTAAAATTAAAAAAAACCCGTTTTTATGAAAATAAATTTTTTTTATTATTAATTTACGTTTCTACATATGACTAAAATTTTTGACGAGTTAAGAAATAAATTTTAATTGAGATAGTCCATTATATATATATCATAATTATAATTATCATATTCATACAATCAAATTAATCCCAATGGTTTTAAGGGTTGTATTTAAATAATTATATTTTATTTATCTAAAATTTCTTTATTGGGTGTTGTTTCCGTTATCAAACATTGTACACATTTAAAATTTTAGTGTATTACACATGTAAAATATTTTTTATATCCTTTTTATTTTCAAGGTATCACATTACTCTAAAATGATAATCATGAACTAAATTTTCTACCAATATTCGAAATATACATTATTGTCACATTATAATACATTAAATTAATATAGTAGTATTATACTTTTTTATTTCAATAAGTTTTATTTACCCTCCATAGTGTGGCCAATATTATATAAAATAAATTATTCATAGATATGAAAAGTAATAAATATTTTAAATTCATAATTATATATGATTTATAACATAGTGTTGATTTATTACTATTATTTTCATAACATAGATATGAATATATATATACAGATATTTATATATGAGGGATTGAGAAAATTAAATAAATAAAAATATATATATATATATTAATGTTGACACCCTATCATTAGAAAACCTCCTTTAGAATGAAAATATCTAGTAAGAAATTGTATCTTAGATTAAAAAATCATTCATAAACATGTTGTGAGGGGTTTTTTAATATGCTTTTAAATAGGATTGTCTATAGAATATTTTTTGAAGTAAATGTTAATTTTTTATCAGGATTTTAAAAATAGGTAATGGAGTAGATATTTTTTGATCAATTTATTGACTAATTTATAATTTTTCATAAAAAAAATCATTATTTCTAATTTAGTTTACTAAAAACAATGTTATATTAGAAAATATTATTTTTTTAAATTTAAATTTTCAAAAATATAAATGGTAGAATAATTATAATTAATTGAATTAAAATAATAAAAAATAGTTTTTTATTTGAATATCAAATTATTTTAACTTTGGAAATTTATTTATGGTTTGGGAAATTATTTTTATTACTTGTAAAAGAATTATTTACTTATTAATTCATTTTTTAATAATAAAAAAATGTTTTGGTGGTTATAGAGTGATTTTTACATTAAAATAATATTCTGAACCGGGTTCTTATTTAAGGAATGAATATTTTTAATTCTATAAATTTTTTATTATGGCCTATCATTAAGAAATGTTGAGTTCATTGAGGTGTTGGGGTGTCTTGGGAAGGTTTAAACCCCAAAATTCATATTTTGGGAGAAATAGTCGTGTCACATGGTTAGAAAAAACTATATGGGGTAGGATGTTTGGTTGGTTCTATATGTGCAATGCTGGATAGTGGGTTAGAGGAGGCCGTAATGTTTGATAAACATTTGGTCTTATGGGTCATGGTCATGGTAAAATGTATGAAATTTTGATAGAATTTTATTTCACTGTTTGATCATGGTTAGTCAAATTGTTCAAGATACCATTATATTTTCCCCATTCCTTTAGTAAAGGGAACATTATTTGTGGACAATTTAGGAAACCATGAAACCCAACCACGTAACCTTATATTATTTGTGTATTTTTTAAATTTACACAATTTAAATACATTTCAAACTAATTTTACCTCTTATTATCATGTTGGACAAGTTGATATTCTTGATAGGTTTTTTTAGAATCTTTAATATGAATCAAGAGATATTCTTTTTCTGATATAGGGATTAAACACTGTCTTCTTATTGGATTTGTATTGATGTGTTATCAATTCCTATTATATTGTTCCTCATTTGAATTTTTGTTGGGTGTGTTCCTTGGATGTGAAAAAGTTTTACCTATTTATATTTTATAAATTTATTCTTTGATTTTATCCCGATATGAGTTAAATCAGGAGATGACAATGGATGAGATATCCACTATAAACCTACGGTGGGTGGTCTTCTACCTTTCATCTAGGTTCAATTTTTTTATTTATTTCATTGTTTTGTGTTCCAAATTATTCAGAGTAATTCACTTGAATGAATTAAATTCCTTGACAAAAATTGATAGGAATATCTTATATAACTGAATAATTTCTTCAATGAATTATTATAGGATGTGGCCCCTGAAATTTGATAACTTTTAGGTGCGCCATTATCACATTTCATGGGATTTTGAGTATTGAATATTTGAAATATATGTTGAACTATAATATCAATTGTGAATTGATTTTTTTGGTGAAAAATTATTAGAAAGCATGTCTCTATATTTGTCCCATGTATTGGTCGATTAAGCATCAGATGCTTCTTATAATGATTTCCCGATATGAATAATTATGAGTAAAGCCTTATATGATTATCCAATGACCTGGGTCACCTTCTAAAGAGATATTGAATTGATATGTTCTTTTTGATGAACCAATAATGTTTAAATGAAATTGATTACAATGTATGTATTTTTATAGTGCTTCAACCCGAGTTACTATGAGACACCTTATAAAGACTACCATGGACAGACTCATTAGGGATGACAGTTATATGTCGAGTGATACATGGATTCCATATAGATTTTCAATTAGGGAATCAAATGTATTTTAATCGTATATTCCATGGGTGATACTTGGGAACCCTTAGTGTATTGATATGGATAGACTTGAATGATTGAGATGTTAGACCACACCAATTGTGCTACCTAGGTTGTTGTGAGGCTCACCATCAATGGGAATGTTGGGTGTTGGTTTATATTATAAATAGAGTGGTAAAAGAATTCCAGATTAGGAATAATAATGATATGATCAGGTTCATAGATTTATAGTTAATGAAATGAAATATATAATGTGTCTTCAAGACAAATCACAAGTCTACATTTTGTATTATTCTGGCACATTATAGATGGAATGTTTAGGAATCATTTGAGCATGTTATCATGGGGGATGGTGGAATTATTCTTGGTCTTGAGACTTAAATAATTTATTTTGAATGATAAAATTAACTGTTTTTATAAATGAAAACATTTACTTTATAATAGGTTTAATTTCATTAATTTCATTAAATGTTATATTTCTTCCTATACAGTATGAGTATTATATACTCACTCATTGGAAGGTTTTAGACTATAAGATTTTATGTAATAGGATTTTTTATCACACAATATTTAGGCCACATTATGTAACTGAACATGCTTTATAATTGAATGTATGTATAAGGGAATGTTCACTCATACATGATTTTGATTTCTTCTTAGGATTAGTGGATCATGGGAAAATTTCAATGCTCGTGGTTCCTGTTGGGATGCGTTTTTTCATTTTTTACTTCTTTATGTTTTTTACTAATACCATTTATGCCTATTTTGGTTTTTTAGACACCTATTTCATGTATCAACACTAATTTATTTAAAATTCCTTTTATATAATTATTTATTCCAGATATTCATCTATTGTGTGATTTTTATTACTTCTTAAACTAATGTAAGTTGTTGTATTTCAATTGTGATACATTGTTGTGATGAGGTAATTGACTTCACCCAGTTACACCATGGCCCTCAGTAATAGTTGGAAGCCTCTTGTGTTTGGTATGATTCACATGAGTCCATGTATCTAATCATGCTCAGATCACTATTGAGTGGAATCCAGGTCTGAGATGTTACACTATGTCCAGAGAATTATTTTTTTCTGGTATTATATAGAATATGGAGACAATAGAAATTGATAGAATGGAAATTGAGTTTAGAAATGATTTGTTCCTAGGAATTGATACTCATATACTAGGATTATCCAACGGAATATGGAATAACTTTTTTAGGTATCTTTTTTTTTTGTTACTGTTGATTTGATTCTATCATTGGTGACTCACATTATTTTGGATGATATTATTTATGTGATTGTGGGTTTTATGGTGTTTTAACCTAATTAGATGGGGTTATTTTATTTAATTAATAATTTTATTACTTTATCAGAATTACATTACATGTGTTATTAAATTCCATTAAGGACGCCTCTTATTTTTCATGGTGTTTTGATAGGTGTTGTGATCTATATACATTCTTTTATTATAGTTACTATACAATGAGAAATGGTGTGGATTTGGTGGATTCACTGTTTTGATTCATGAGACGTATGGGCCCTCATGGATGAAAATTTTTAGAACTAGTTAGTTCAATATATTTAAGGTAATGGGTAAAATAATAAGAATTTAAATTAATTGGGAATAAAATAGGAAAAATAATTATATAATAAAACATGACTAGCACCCAAACCTAGTAGTGGGAATTGGGTTGTATCTATTTTATTCATATGATCTATAAAATTCCCAGACATGACTAAAGGAGTAGGTTGAGTGTTATGTTTCATATATAACATGTCTTGTACATATCCTATTTCAAATGTTATTTATTTGACCAGCGAAACATGATTGTGATATTGATTTTTGGAATTTGATTGGAAATTTTAGCTTCCTTCCACAATGAAGTCCTCTAATCATGCACCAAGTGGGTGGTGTTGACATCACAAAGAAGGTGGTGTTCTATGGTCTCCCAATGGATCCACTAGTAGTTCTATCTATTGAACTAGTATCTGTATCTAGAACAAGTTCTAATGAATTATTCCATGAGGGATTTATGTGATTTTTGAAGACAATTTTGGGAGCACCACAACCTGCTCCAACTATGATAGAGTTGATGCATGAATTCCATCAGCAGCATACCCCCACAATTTCTTGTGATCGATGACCATAGGCTATGATCTCATTGCTACATCCATGCAAGATTCCATCGAGCGTCTAGCGACACCTCCCGATTGGTGGGTATGTCTTGGTACATCAATGTTGTAGGATTCCTCAAATAGGTGGTTGGATTTCATTACTGATGTTGACCAATATGGGTATATGGCTTGGAGAGTTTTTTATATGGACTTATATAATTATTACAATCATGAGATTTTTTTGGATAATATAGCCTAAACATTGATGCACTTTATTTTGGGCGCATTGTATGTTATGGATTACTCATCCCATTATACTGAGCTCCATCACCTCACAACTATTCTGATGGGTGATATGATATATAATGAAAGGAGACACATGTATGGAATCAATTACGACATTTGATCACTAGTGAATGTATTTCTGCTAAAAAATATTTCTATAATTGAGAATATGGAAGTTATAAAAGAGTGTAACTTGAGATAGGCTGGAGGTGTGTGCCACTGTCCTTCAGAACCTAGATCATGTATTTTATTGACCAATAGTAGGAATTATTATTTTTACATTCCATGTGGTGATATTAATATCCATATTACAGAGTTAGGTTGGTAGTTGAGGTCCTTCTAGTGTGGTAGATAGGGAAATATGAGGTCTCAGAGCATGAGTGAGCCAATTGAGTGCTGGTCGTATGGGAAGATGGGTCATCTATATGACTTTTTGTGAAATTTTCAACTGAATGATTGTGTGAGATGCTATGTACTAACTCCATGTTTGGGAGTAGGTCTGAAGACTTCTCAACAAGTAGGGAGCTCGAGAATAACTGTATTCTCAGCCTTGGGAGGTGGTATTTTCCATTGTTTTATTACACAAGTGTGGTAGTGGGAGCAGAGTGGATATGCTCAAGGTATTCAAGAAGAATAACATGGTTCTGGGTTAGGCCGGATATATATTTTTTGAAAGTCCCTAGAATAGAAGCATCAATAAACATTTATTCTGGGATGTAATATTCAAGTAGATTATACATCATCATATTCATTACACAATTTTGGGGATTTATGTAGCACTATATAGGTCCCATTTTTCTGTACACATAGGCTTATTGTTTTTACAATTGATGGATTAATAATACATGATGCTCTATTTTGGATTACAACATGGTATTTATGTTAGTTCCTCGAGTTCCCCTTCAGTTTTGAGGGTGTGAAATCATATGGGGCCTATTTTTCCTCTATATTATCGCAATGAACTAGTTGGTTCTCATTCATGCCAATGTTGATAGATAACATCATAAGGTGACATTTGGATTGCCTTATAGTAGAGTGTTCATTCACAATGGCGAGTGGGATGTATAGGAACTCAATATATATCATAGAATATGTGGTTGGTGGGATGATATCCATTATTTAATGTTTATATTAGGATTCTCAAGGAACAAATAAGTAGGATTTCCCATCAATTGTTGACAATTTCATGGATTTTTTCCATGATGGATTTTGTTGGATTATTCCCTCTATTATAGTCGGAGTTCCCTATCGATCTACTCTAAAGATATACATAAGTATACATTATTAAATAAAGTATTTATTTAATTAAGATGTAATAAATCAAGAGGACTTACGATTATTTAGCTCCAGATTGGTTTATTGGACCCAGTACTTCAATGTGGAGATCACTTGTCCTTTTTGAATATTAGGCAGATTTTACCAATGAGTATATTTATGGTTTATCAGAAATTAAACCATTTGACAGTTAATAAACAATATCATATATGTTAGATAAATTATATATTCAATATGATATAAGGGGATTGGGTTTTCCTTATGACAGAAAATATATCTGGGTATCCTCATTTGTGTGTAATAGCATCAACTGTACCTCCCACAACATTTCATAGCATTTAAATGTTTTATGATTATTTGGTTATGTCGTTCTGTCATACGATTTCACTATAGGTCTTCATGGAATAGATGAATCTATTTTTTAACCATATCTAAATTCATTTATCATTGATTTTTTGGATGATATGTTATTTTATTGTCACAATTAACATTGTTGTAGATATTATCTTCAGAACATATTGGATAAACTGATAGAGAATCAGTTATATGTTATGCTCAAAATGTTACACTTCTTAGAGGATCTATTCTCTTCCTAGGTCACATTATCTCAGATAATGGAGTATCAACTGAACTATTAAAGGCTATATCTTTAGTTTCCTAGTAGAATCCATATAACATATTTTATGTATGATGATTCATTGTGTTGTTTGGTAATTATAGTTATTTCATACAGGACATCCCATTACTAACATCACCACTTAAAGGCTTGAATAAAAATGTTGTGATGTTTGTATTGTCATAATCATAAGATATGTCCTTTTGGAGATGAAAATGAGATTTACATTAGTTTTGATACAGGTTATTCTATAGAATGGTTGGAGATACAATATGTAATGTGATGCATTACGTATCAAGATTGGAGTAGTAATTTTGAAGGGGAATATAGTCATATTTTATAGGTCTCTATAATTGTGGAATCATTAGAAGAATTTCAAGATTCATGATCTCAAGATACCTATAGTTGTTCATGAATTTTAGTTTTAGGGACACTACCTACATGGAGATAATTTTTTTTAAAGTGAGCAAAAATTTCTCTTGTAATTATTTGCACTGTTTGATTTAAATATGAGATAAAAAATAATGGATTAATAACTATGTTATTTTGATTTTAATATTTTATAAACTCCTAGTAAAAAAAATGTAGTGGCCGATTCACTGAGTAAGGGACTCTGATATATGAATTTTAGCAATCCTTACGAGTGTTTCATCTCATGGAATTATTCCTTGACATATAGATGGAGGTGAAGGATAGTCAGATAGATATTTATCCTTCACCCTTAGATCAGACCTCCTATATATGAGATAGAGTAAGGATGTGGATGATATCAAATCATTATATCATATTCATATGAGAGAGTGTCGAAGGTGTGAACTATCATCCTTGTTTGACCATGGGTGGAGATGAAATTATGTGTTTATATGGTCTTGTATTGGATTCTTTAGGCATGCACAATGAGATTATGTAAGAATTTAATGTTTTATATTGGGAAGTTCATACTAGAGTCTTTAAGATGTATTATGATTTACATCTTGTTGGTCAGGTATGATAACTTGTGTAACATGTTTTTTTAGGAAGTCTTCCACCTGTCAGTAGGTGAACGTGGAACACCAGTTAACAGGAACACTTTAATAGTAGTTACCCATCCTGATGTGAATGTGTATTAACGACTCAATGGAATCTTTAATAAGTTTATTGAGGTCTCCTCCATGTTATGATATAGGTTGGGTATTTTTAATAGGAAAATGAAGTTTTCACATTTCCTATATTTCATGGAGAACATTTGTGCATATAATATGGGGTGGTTTTTTATCTTTTAAATACTATTACTTCACTGGGTCTTGTGCACATTAATTTCAAATAGGGATGCCCAGTTTACATATTTTTTTGGTAGATTTTTCGAAGGTGAATGGTTCGATAGGTGATTTTGAGAACATCAAATCACCTTAAGATTGATGCCCAGTCAGAGAATACAATAAAGGTTCTTCAGATCATGATGTCTAAATACATCCTAAAACATGGGGTTTATATGAATATGAATATATCTATAGTTTAATTCTCCAATAATAAAACAATTTTTGATAGTATTTATTTGTATCTTTATGAGTCTTTCTACATTAGTCCATTCCAATCACCCATGTGTTGGCTAGAGATAGGAGAGGATGAAATGATTTGACCACAACTTGTTGAGGATACTATAGATCATGCTCAGTTGACTTGGATGTATATGAATAGTCCACAGTCTCCATAAAAATCATACTTTGATCACCGCATACACCCTCTAGAGTTTGATTTTGGGGATTGATTTTTATTATGTGTTTCGCTGAGGTTGGTACACATATAGATCAAGAGATGGGGTAAGCATTAACTACAATATGATATCTCATTTTATATTCCTGGTAAGGTCAACCCGACAACTCATCCATTACAGTTACACAAAATGTACTGATCCATACATGAAAACTTCCATGTAACATAGTTATATAAATATTACTCATAATTGTATGAAACATTTTTTCCTAAGGATGTTGAGTTATTGGTAGTTGTGTCCATATATGATATTCATACTATTATTTTGGATCATAGAATGATGGTTCTATGAGGCTCATTAGTTCTACTAGTAAAAGTGTTATAACTGCACAACCTAGTACATGACAAGAGCTCAGATTAAGTGGAAAATGTTTGATCATAGTGGACAATGTTATTGTCATATATTCTAGACCTCCCTTGAGAATATTATTTATGAATTTATTACTTTAATTGGGGAAATTTCTATGAACCTAATTATTAATTGAGGTATGGATACTTTTACATTGAATAATGTTATGTTTAAATATTTAAAATGTACTAATGTGAATTCTTGTGGAGTAAATATTGGTTTTAGGGGGGTATGGTGCAGGTTCATAGATTATATGACATCTTTTAGGAGGAAAATTCCTAGCTAAGGGTTACAAGAAACAATGAGGGTTATGAAACATGTTGAATTATAACCATCCTATGTTGGAAAGTGGGATGGAGGAGCCAATATAGTTACATAAAATATGCTTCATGGGGAAAATTATAGTGTAAAAATGTCATCAATTTTGACATAAAATTATTCAAAAAAAATTAAAAAGTTAAACAAACCAAGAAAGAAAATGTGTGATCCTAACATTTACAACAAAATAGGATTCATGGTTAAAACATGGTTATAAAAACCATGTAACCAAAACTTATAGCCCTATATTTGTTGAGAATATACAAAATTTACAATAAAAAAATATATTTCAACATAATTTTCCCCCTAATTATCACATTGTAAAATTTGAGCATCTTGAGAGGGTTTCCATGGATATTATTCTATGAATTAAGAGATCATTTTCATCAAATATCAGAATCTTGTATTGTTTGTCTCATTGGATCTGTAATGATGAGTAATCATTTCCTTTAGTTTCATTAATTGTATTATTTGGTATCATAAGTGATATTTTGATGACATAAAATATTCCTTATTTATAGGTTCATTATCCATTATTAATTTTCTCATAATATGAGTCGAATAAAGACTTGATACAGGATAAGATACCCACTATAGACATATTGAAGGTTGTCTCAGGACTTTTTTTTAAAGGGAAAGTTTTTATATATTCTTTTCCTCCATGTGCACAATTTTTTGTGTTAATCTCTTAAATAAATTTATATACATGATATATAATCATAGACATGCACTATATAAAATTCTAGGGGCCCGTCAATGAATGACTATCAGTTGTGGACCATGAAATTTGATACTATAATGGTGTTACTAGAACCCTTGTCATCGTATTTTTAATGTTGAATAGTTCACTTATATACTGTATTATAATATAAATAGTTTATTCAATTGATAGATGATGTGGGATGGGATAGATATCCCGAGAGACATACATTGTATTGGTTGATTATACATGATATGATTCTAATATTGAATTTACCAGGTGATAACTTAAAATGAAATCCCTATATGCTTGGATAATGACTTGATCAACCATTTGAGATGTGTATGAATTGAATTATTCATTGTCATGACCTTGAAAAGGATAGATGAAATTGATTAAATGGTATTTAATTAATTGAAGGATTGTTTTTCATGAGTGAAAAATTGATTCATCTATGAATTCCATGGACAGACTCAATTGGTTTTTTCCATTCCTTTGTCTAATTGACTCATGGAATCCTTATATGGAGTACTAAGGATGAAAACATATGGGAATACTATTATATTTTTAATGATATATAGATTCACAGAGGATTTCCATGGATCGACAAAAATTGAATTTGATCAATTATTCCATTAGTGATACTTGGGACTCATTAGTGGACATCCAATGATGGACATGAATAGATGAGATTGTATACCACGCCTAAATCCATACTTGGGATCCCATGAGGTCTCAGTGGATGGGCTTATATGATGTTGGTTTATATTAAAGATGGGTTGATACCATGATTCCAATTTTGGAATGACCAGGATGGGCTTAGGTTCATGGATTAATAATTAATGGAATGAAATAAATGATGCATCTTTAAATACAATGAGAAAGATTGGATTCGGTCTGAATATGACACTAGATGAGGTCCTATTTAGGCATCCTTTGATCATGTAGTCACGAGAGACATTGGGAGTTATATCAGGTCTCAATACATATATAAATTAGTTTTAAGGAATAAATGAACATGTTTATAAATGAAGACATGGACATTAAAGAATAATTGCATTCTATAATTTCGTTACATATTATATTATTTCATATAAACTATGACTATTATATACTCACTATATAGGTTAAACTAGATGATGGATGGTTACCTACTTGGATTACATCTCACACCCTATTCGGGATACCTTATTTAATCCCACAGACTATATGATTGTAACAATGTATAATAGAATGAGTTGTGTTATGGGTTCTTGGTTTCTAGTTAGGGGTAGAGGAGCATGGGACTGAGTAGACCCTCATGATGCTAGTTAGTGTAATTTTTGGACAATCCTTTAAGATATATTATGAAAATAAGTACAATTGAAAAAACTAAAATTCATCTTGGTGTTCATATCCAGGGGAAATATTTTCCAATATTTAGATGTAATAAAATAACCAGGAATAGATTTGTTTGATTTGAAGAACCATAAATCCTCACAAAATTCTTTATATGGTTTGGTGAATGATGAATAAAAAGTAGATCTATTTTTATTTCTATAAATTATGTAGTTTATTTTGTAAATCCATGATTCAATATATTAAATAATTACACATAGATGAATTTGGAATAATTGTTATAAATTCCATTTTTAAATTTTCTCATATCAACAATTTTATATAGAGATGTACAAAGACACCATTATGTTGTTTCCTATCATCATTTACTAGGTGTTATTCCTAACATTATAAAAAATAGTGAGTCTATTCCCACAATATGTCACACTACCAATAAAATGTTATATCGTTTTTCAACATTGTTCTATAAGGGGTTATAAATAATTTGAGATATGGGTACTATATTCTAAAACAACATTTATCTAAACAATTTACATTATTCACAAATTAATTCAAACATTAAATTTACAATTTTAATAGATGATATCCTTTGATCTAGGATATTAAGTGGAATTAATCTTCTTTATAAATCCATTGTAATCATATTTTGAGTTATCCATTTCCTCTATAAATTATTAGAAGAAATTATTTTAAAATGTTTTATGTTTCCCCTTCCCAAATGAATTCAATTCCAAATTTTAGTAAATGCATGTGTTTTATAACCTTTCATATCCTCCCCATTTATATAATTACATGATCCTTTGAAAAAAATCCTTCATACATAATGATTTTCATTGTTGGTTTACTATTAATTTAAAATTCATAGTCTATCAATACATTCATCCACTACCTTTCAACACGAGGATATTTTTTTTTTGAATATTTGAATTGATCTAAAATACTGAATATATATATATATGTGCCACATATTATACTATAAAGATACTACAACAATATATTCTTGGAAATTATTACTATTACTAACTATTAATCATGAGTTGGATAGTTATGCTAAAGAGTCTTTAATTGTAAAAATATAAAAGTAATATCTCTATAATTATTCATCAGGACACACCCACATCCTTTTTTAATTCATCACAACATATCATAAATCAAACATTACCATATAGAAATGTTAAAAATGGTATGTTAATAACTCACTTATATAGTTCCTAAAAAAAATTGTTTATATTTCATTAACCAATTGTGTTTTACCCCTATACTTGTCAACTTGATAAATGGATTGGCTAATTATTTAATATTTAATATAAATTACTGATAGTCACTTTGTAAACAGTGGAAACAATATATCTTAATTATATTCATCAGTTTTAGACTATCATTGAACACCTAGGTCATTAATAATCAGGTATATATCACATAAAAATTAAAAGTAGAACTATGAAATGAAACAAGATAGAATGAATATTCACACATACAAAAACATCCCATTAATCTTTTTTTCCTCTATGGTCCATAATATAAATTGACCAATTGTTGACATTCTACCCAAAACTCTTTTAGTATACCATGATATTACCTATAAATATAATGAAAATTTTCATGATAATATTAATATACTATATTCATAAGATATAAAAGTATAAAATATGTTTTTTCTAATGAAAAATTTATTATTTTGACAAAAAATATTAATGCCATATAAGAATGATCTTAGATGATATATAATAATTTTTAAATTACAATATATTATTACTTAAATGATTATTTAATAAAAGGATTGTTCCCATTTAGGGTAATGAATTAAATAATCAATGCAATTAAATCAAAAAAATTTCTTCATACGGAAAAAATTATTTTTCTATATTATGTTACACCCGAATATTTTGTAATATATATCATTAAATGAATACATTTTTCCAAGGATTTCTCTTCAATAAACACAAAAATAAATTGAAAATCATGAATTATTTTGATAAAAATATATGTCTTATATATAATCAATAAAATATTATCTTCAAATTAGTTGTCATGAATAGTACAAAACCCATAATATAATATGGATATAATAAAAATAATGTCATATTTTAATAGTAATTAATTCCTATTAGTATTGTTAAATCAACTAAGAAAATAATTATATAAATAAAATAAATTTTCAAGAATATGAGATTATTTATGGAATATAATTTTATTTTGATAAAAAAAATAGTAACATATATTTATAATATGAATAATAGACTACTAGTAAATATATTAGAAATATAAAAGAAATAAGATTAAAGAATATTTAAAATTTTAAAAATGCATTTTTCAAAATGAACATTTCCCACAATATCATAGATTTTGTTTAAATATTTAATTATAAAATATTATAAATTTATTCTAATAAATAAACATAATTTGGGGAATAATAATAATAATATAATATTAATAATATTTCCTTTATTTTTCAAAAATAAATTATTTTTAGGTGAAAATTTCAAAATAATGTTTTTGAAAATAACTTAGATTTTATGACATTAGTTGCATTTATTAACAATATAAAACATTTGAAATCATATTATTAACCAAATATATATCTTATATAAATAATTAGTCATTATAATATATGATTTTTTATTTAAAAACTAATATTTTATTGCTAGGATCTTAAGTAATATTTTCATGAAAATTATTGCAATATATTATATATTAGTAATTTAAAATTAATTTTTAATAATTTCATACATTTATTAAAAGTAAATAGATCTAAAACTCATATTCATTGGATCAATGATATCTACAATGTAATAATTTATTATTAGGAATAATTTTATGTATATGTAGAAGAAAACTAATTACCGTGGTAAAATTTTAAATTGGAAATGTAATAATTCTAGGAGTAGAGAGATTGAATCATATGATAAAATTGATTATAATTTTGGATTTAAGGATTCTGTTTAGAATATATATTATGATATCCACTATAACCCAATTTCAAATCCACATTTCATCATAGAGACTTCCCAATATTGATTTTTTTTGGTATTTTCAAAAATTCAATCCCTTTCAACATATAAAAGTGGAGATTCAATCCTCATTACTATTGGAACAAACATCATGTGGAAACAAATAATAAGGTGGTTTTTTTGCAAATTACTATTACTACGTGGTTTATTATCCTTCATAATGGATATAATACTTATAGTAATGTATAGATTTCAAAACACTCCTCCCTATTTAATATTTCATGGAGATATTTGATTCAAATTAAAATTTATTTTAAACATATTATGATGTATTTGTTAATATCATTATTATTCTTGTATTCAATTATAATTACGTAATTATCCTCAAGAATCATTCCAGTATTCATTAAGAAAAACTAAAAGAAAAACTATAAAATGCAAAGAATATCACATCCACAACACAACATGTTTCTTTTAACATGTCCATCATTTAAGGATGGTAATAATAAGAAAATTTAAAAAGTAATATACAATTTATGAAATATATTACTATCTAAAATGATAAACCATATTACATAATTTCCTAATTCTATGGAATACAAAATCATCATTAATGTTTACATGTGCACTCTCTCCCCCATTGAAAGAATGGTTTTTTTCTTTCATCACCACCATATATGGTGGGTGATGAATATTTTTTTAAATTATAAGTATTTTATTTCAATATTAATAATATATTGTTAATAATAATTTAATAACCTATTAATATTATGAATTATAAAAACTTTTATCAAAAAACATCTTAAATAATCAGACTAAGAAGAATGATTAAATTATTATTATATTTTTTACTTTTTAATATAAATTAATTAAAATTATTCATTTTTAATATTCTAAAATATCTGATTAATAAAAATTAAATATGAACATTATTCTTATATTATAAACATTTTTCAAATAAATGAGGTCAAAATCATCCATTAATTCTAGCATGTTCACACTTGGGTTGTTTTGACCGCTAAATAGTACAATACCACAAATTTATATAATGTATGATTATAGACCCAAAAGAAATGTTATAAGGTCTCATATTTATGTACTTGTTTTCACAAGTTTGAAATTTAAATATATCTAGAAATATTTTTCAAATCTAGGTGTAGAGACAACCTGCAATTCTGAGGCCCGATGTACTAGAAAATATTTTTATAAAAAAATTTAATTTAATTCACAACAGCAAGGGTTTTCATTTATATTGGAATAACTCTTAAATGGATTCTCATAATTAATATATAATAATCTATATAAATTTTTATTTTTTTGTTTTCCATATGCATGATCTAATGTTAGTATATACTGATGTTTAGATAAAGCGATAATTGGTGGGTGCATTTAAATTATAATAATAAATTATTTTAATTTTAATTACCGAATATTATTTCCCTAATAAATATGTTGATATGTATAATATATAGTGTTAATAGAAAGACAATTTCATCATTGAGAGGAGATTTATACTACCCATTATTGGTGAAATGAGATCATGCAATCCAAAAACAACTATCTCACATAGATTCAAGGTTTAGAAAATGCAATTGATCTTCTCCATCAATATAAAGCACACTCCTCACCTGAGAATGAAATTATATCTATACTTTTCTAATTATATTTCAATATCAACAGTTATTATTAAATTATTTTGCATGTTTAATTCTTTTTCATTTATCTATATTCGATTTGTGAATTTTTCAGGCCCCCACAAATCATATTAATTAATTCATTCAATTAATTACTATTGTTCCCTGATTTGTCACCCATAGATATACAAAATTTTTCTTCAATGGTTAATAGATTTTGTCTTAAAATTATTTCAACATTTATTATGTGATTTTCTCTGATTTTTCTTAATGATCCCCACTTATTTTCCAATTGGGTCTCAGATAGACATTTCACTAAAGGATCCAGTATGATTAGACCCCATGGATTAATGGAAAATTATGATGTGAGGAATTAATCAATATTTTGAAGAAGGAAATGGATTTTTTGGGGTTTTGAAATATTGTTTTCCATTTATCTATTATTTATTTATGAACAACAATGAAATGTGGATTGTAAGAAGTGTGACCATCCACCGTGGATCTGGAGATATAGATTTATATCCATTAGAGGGTAGGAATCAAAAAAATCCCCTACATAATTATGATTTTTACTTTTTATAGAATATCCTGAATTCTGGGAAAACCATACTACACATATTGTATTCTTAATTACACACAATGTGTATCCCCGTCATTATAGAGGATATGGTCTTGGGTGAGAATAATACCAAAATTAATGTGAGACCCCCACATGGTGATTGAACTTGTTCTAAAGACCCAATATATACATTGGTAGTACAAAAACACAGTCATGCCGAAGAACATGTCATGAATGGGGAAATTTCAATCTTCCAAAGGAACGTACAAGAGTTAGAAACTCATAACTAGGTGGATTAGGCACATGTTATAGTCACATTACATTTCCTGTACTGATAAATGTCTATATATCCCTGTACTAGTTAAGAAATGTCCATTCTATGAGGCTGGACCACATGCCATGTGGGACTCCATACACATTTTCAGACCTAATTTGGGGGAAACTTCTACATATTGAATCTCCTTTGATTAGACTCATATTTTATCATTCATGTATCTTACAATGAGTTTATTTACAAATTATATGATGGTGGTATTTTTAGATCATCTTTATATACTATTTGTGATGTTCCATGTGTTATGATTCTTTTGGCAGCACTCGACAACAATAGTAAAAGGATGTGGTTTTTTCAGGGGAACCCTCCTATTATCACCAGAGATGGGTAAATAATCTATCCTTTAGAGTGGAATCCTCCTAATTGGTAGGGAATTGGTTATATGAAACTATTGTGGAACAATATTAATTATAAGGTGATTGGTCATCTACTATTATTATGGAACACTCGTGTTGGTATGGGCATGAGTCCTCTACCATTAGAGTGGAACCCTCCAACAAAATCACATAATGGTTCCTCTACACATATTAAGAAACCAACTTCTATAATGGGGTGTGTTTCCTCTATCTATACAATGATTGTAACCCTCCTCATATAGCAGGGCAAGAGTCCTATAACTATCGATTTCATCTACTTGTCTCTTTGGGAAATTGGTGGGGTGTGGATTGATATGGATTCTTTTATTGGGACGAACCATGAGATGTTGGGAATCCTTGAGGGACCTCTATAACTGATGGAAGAGTCTTTTCATATTCCAGGAAATGAGACGCAAATTTCTCTCCCACAATATTTTTGGGTTCTATAATGAGAATATATCCTTGTTGTTTGATTATTGTTTCTATATTTTCATGAGTTTATATATATAATTCTATAATTTCTCTAACTTATCCTGTTTCATCATTTATTGAATCCTACTTGGTATTTGTATACTCACCCCTACAAGGAATTTTACTACGTAAGTCAAACCCTATTCATACGATGGATAGGTCTGAGGTGATTATAGATGAGTTTAAAGATAACCGGGTTTATTTGAAAATGTATAGTGATTGGGGCATGGATTAACATCGATATTCTCTCTTATAACATTATTTTTAATGTTTTTTGATACAACGACAAGATTTTTGGTTGGGAATATATTTTTTCACTTTTCCTAGGTATGATTACAGTAATATAATCTTGTATTCCATAGGGTTTTTTTACATTCATGATATTTACTCTAGAAATTATTGTTTTTTCATTTATTCTATTTCACTTCTATGTGTAGATGTTAGTGTGAGACCATATAGTAACATAGACAAAGGGATCCAATATTTTTTAATTAATTTTTGTTCTTTGATCCAGCCCTTGGTATATAGAGGAGGTGTTTGGGTAGTTTTTTTTATCCCCATTGGTTCATGTCTAGATAGATTGGTTTCAATGGGAATTTCATTCATTGGGACAATGTTTTCAGTAGTATTCATTATATAATTTTGTTCAGATTTGTTGAAAAACTGTCAAAGAGTTTCAATTCTGCTGTTCATCATAGGAAACTTATTATTATTATAGATTCTAAGCTATCCATTCATATATACTATGATACTCTACATTTAGAATTAGCATTATGAGATATTGGTTATAGATAAAATTGGTATATGTGTCATATTAGAACGATCCTTTTAATTGTATTCCATGAATAAAATCCCTTTATATATATATATTCATATGATGGAGGAATGTACTGATTAAATTTTCATGATTCTTATTTGATGATAGATAGCCAGGTTAGCATTTTTGAATCATTATGAATATTTGATATCTAATGAGGGCTTAGTTTATGAACCATCGTTCCATATTCTTCCTCTATGTGAATAGGTAGTTTCACCCCTTTCACTCATGCTATAGATATAACTAGCAGAGAATTATAAGGATTCTCACTAGATTAGTTGACTCCATGTGTTCTAGTTATAGGGGATATTAATGTTCCATAATCATTTAGATCACTTGGTAGTGAAGGGTCAGCTAGGATTTGGGATAAAATTTTAAATCCTTATCCAAACATCAATTAATCATTTGGATTTAATAATACAGATAATTCTTTATGGAGAATTTGGTCAATGGGAGCCTATTTGCGTCAATTTATAAGGAGTTGACAATAAAATAAACCCAATTATAACAGTTATTTCATGCGGAGTACTTCCCATCAAGATTTCCCTCATATTAGCTTCATGAGCTTCTAGAGACACAGTGGGTACATATGATAGTATCATTGTATGTTATGTATTTCAATGACCTTCTTTAATACTCACTAAACATGATTCAATGTTTTCAATTTCATTTCGTGGATATTGGATAACAATTTTCATGAAGACACCCATTCGAGTGTGGTGCCCCTATGCATTCTGAATTATGTTGGATTGTTGTTTTTGGGGATGGGTACATAGAACATTTTTGAGGCCTTTTTTAATTATATGACTTTAAAATATTTCAACATATATTTTTAGAGAATGTTTCTGAGACAGAATGTGATTCGATGGCATGTTTTACCAAAATAAAATCTAAAACATTATTATTAATATTATATATTATATATTTGAATTTTTATACAGAATATTTGATAACTCTTAAATTTAACATAGATTAGAAATATAAGACCATTGGTGAGTTAGAAATGTTATTTTTACATTATGAATTTCAAAAAATGTATCACATTAGGGTGTTTAAATAAAACAATCATTGGATGTATGTTCAGTGGATTAATAAATTGATTAAATTAATTAATTCATTAACCGAACAAAAATACATGCATAAAATCTCATTTATGCAAAATTATCCATTTTAATACACTTATTATTGTAAAAATTGACAGTGTCTTCTTTCTCCAACAATTCTAAAATAATTATCTGGTGATGATACGATTATAGGTTGAAGATGACCAAGACACAACTAATGTAATGAACCCTCTCAATCATGAGTGATCATGTTCATAAATAAATAATGATCCAATATTCATTAATGAATTCTGATTTTTGTAATTTTAAAAATTTTATTAAATTGACTGAGTATAATGAAAAATTTCTTTTATCTAAACCAAATTCGGGAGTATGCATGGTCTTATGTGTTGAAAAACAATTGATTATTTAATTTCATTCTAGCCTTGGATCTCCCAACTATAATAATTGGATATGAATTATTGTCCAAAAAATTTTATCATTTTTTTCTTTTCACCCTCTATTTTTTCATGTTTTTCTCCACTAGGATACAAGGCCATAGATTGACATTGTAATTATGTCCCAAGGAAAATCACACCTTTAGATTCATGGTGGAATCATTTATGATAAATAGAGTACTGAATCATATATGAAAACAATGGTTTTACTATTTTTTGGTTAATTATTTTTGGTATTAAGTTGAAAATTAACCATGGAATCGGAAAAAGTATATATTACGATGAGGGATCATTTTTATTTCACGTTATTCAACAGAACCAGTTTTCATGCCACATGATGGCTGAAAATGGTGAATAATGGTGAGATCCACCATTTTGGGATAGTAAGAGATGATATTAATATATGGGAAACTAGATCTATAATTCTCTAATTAATATTTTACATTCTATAAACAAACACTATAACATGTCGTGTCTTCTAAAAACAAATGACATGTAGTGCCTAGGATACAACAGTTAGTTAATCATGAAAGTATAAGTGTCATAGGAAATGTGGGACCTCCACAAACCATGTCAGCTTGTTCTAGAAAACCAATGTGTAATTTTGGAGTATATGGCACATGCATGGCCTAGAACATTCCTTCTTCCATGATCCATATACTTGGTCCCGGAACGCTGTGAGGAACCCAGTTGGCTCAAACACTCTATATAGACCCCCACACATCATGTGTCCTTACAAAGTTTGAATTTTTTTCCATATAAGGGATATTATTTGGTGATGTAGTGTGACCACATGTCATGTGGGACACTTACACACTGTATAACCCTTCTTCACAATTTAGGAAACATCATCCACACCTATCTCTTTCATTTCAACATGTATTTTGGCCTAAGAGTAGCGTATCCTTTGTGTGTTTTCCAAGTAGAACATGATTGTGGCCTCCATTTATTAGTTTGATAAATGATATATATTTAATTACAGGGAAATATCTTAAGGAAACCCATAATGATGGAATTTAATGAGAAGGATAATGATGGATTTTAGATTCAAACCATCTTATTGGTAAGGGAATGGGTTCTCTATATATATTTATAGTTGAACCCTACAATTATCATAGGGAATGGGTCCTATACTGAATAAATAATAGTTTACCTCTTGTGGATATCAGTCACGAGTCCTTGAGTATGAGAGAGGCACCCTCCAGCTGAGATGGGAATGGGTCCACTATCTGTTATTTGAGTGGAACCCACTTTCTAGATCAAGGAATGTGTTCACAACATCTAGTATGGAACCCTCTAGATGGACTAAGCATGGGTACTATACCTACCATTAGAGTGGAAGCCTCCTTTGGGGCTAGTCATGGGTCATCTTCATATTACATGACTGTAAAACTGTTGACGGGTTAAAGAATGGGTGATGTACCTATGTTTTGAGTGTATCCCTCTAATTAAAATAGAGCATGGGTCCTCTACCGTGAGATTATACCCCTCCACTTTGAGTCATAGTGGAAATGTATGTCTTTACATTAAAATTTTCTTCTAGGATAATGCATGAGATAGTGGCAATCATTGATGGACTTCAAAAACTACCGGCACTCCTTCCTAGGATAGGCTATGAGATAGAGATCCCCACCACTCTCATTTATATTTCATTGGTTTGAGAATATATATATATATATATATATATATATATATATATTTCATGCGATCTTAATCAATCTTTTTATTTAGGTTGGTCTGTTTACAATCTATTCCTGTTATGTTTCTTAGTACTCCAAATTTATCTTCCGATGAATTATACTGTGTACGTATATACTAACCCTTCCATGCGATTTTCCAATATGTGCCATGTCTAATAAAGAAGATAATATTTTGGCGATGACTGTAGGGGATATTTGGGATAATTAATGACTTATACTATGTACAATTTTCATTTATTTGAGATCATGAACTGGGCTCTCTAAAAAAATTAATATTCTAGTTTTTTTTCAGGTTCTAGCATCATTCTGGTCATATGTGTATTTTTCCCCTTTACTATTCATTTTCACTATTGTTCTATAGTGAACCATATATAATTTTCATACATGATTTAGCTTCTATATGGTTTATATTTCTATTATTAATCATATTCACTACTACAATGTTATGGTCTGGAGTGTTTATACAAGTAAATTATATAGAGGCCACCCATTTTGGATACGCCTTTTAGAACTGGTCACTGAGCCCAGGATAATTGAGGCATGTTTGGGGTATTTTTGGATTGAGCCATGATTGGGTTGGCTCATGAAATTCTTCCTATCAGAAAGATTCCCTGAATCTTGATATAGCTGTCGGAATCATGTTGTTTATTCTTCAATGACAGATTTCATGCGCTAGTCGAAAGAATCTCATTGAAAATATTTTTCATGATCATACTCAAACATGGGGTCGTTAAGTATAGGGATAGTGTTGGGTACTAGGAAATGTTGGAGAGAGTTGGATTTATTCATGTGATGGGGGAGGTCATATGGATTTTTATTAAACAAACATAATTTTGGGGGAGGGTACAATGATAGTACATATACAACTACAGTATAGGTTTCCTCATTATCATAGATCTCCCAGGAGAGGGAAGGGTGGCCACTAAGTAGGAAAAACAATAAAATAAAATGTGGGGATATAAGAGGAGTACCTATGGGTGGTGTATTATATTATAATATTCTCTAAACTCTACCATAAGGTGGATCACATCAGCAATTTGGAGATGTAGGTTAAGTCAGTGATCATCTTCAAGCCGTGCAAGAATATGATCGATCTACAAAGGAGATGATTTGATGTATATTCTATGATTATTATATACTTAAATTATTACTAACAGACATAAATTAATGTCATTACATTATTTATTTACACTTGGTGAGAGAGATGGAGATGCATGTTGAAGAATTAGCTTAGTATATTTACCTTGAGGCTCCAATAAGTTAAACTTATTCAATATAATTTACCTTCTATTATTGTCATCTACAACTTATTCCAATGAGTTTATCATGGTATGTTTTCTCATCATGATTAGGCCTTTTTATCTCATATTATGTATACATTGGTAAGACATAGTTCATGTTTAGATTGACTATCACTGTATATGATTTAGAAGCCTTCGGATGGGTGGGTTGACATTCTCTTATATAAGTGAGAGAGATCTCGTGGAAGAGTGAGTGTATCTCCCAAATATATTTTGAGATAGATCCTTTTTAAGTTATTTGATATATTTTTTCGTACTCTACAGCAACATTATCTTACACTATATGCAACATCATACTAAATTGTAGTATACACAACACTATTCTTGGCTTGTGTTACAAACAATTTCATGTACTTTTAATTGAATTCATTTCACACAACATTGAGTGTATATTTGGTTAAATATATAAAAAAATATGTTTGGATTATATTATATTAACCACTAAAAGAATAATTCAATACTTTAATCATTGACTTGTCTTTCGTTACATTCAAGATCAACCTTCCTCGATACCTTGCATTGTACGCACTACCGAGTTTCACTAAACAACTATATATTGATAAAATATTATTATTATATAATGGTATTTAAACTAGTTTTTATGAATTGTATTACCCACATTTTTAATTTTATATAACATTAAAGTTCATTATATATATTTTATAGAACATTATATAAGAGCAAAATCAATTTTTTAGATATAAAAAGTACCATTAGAAAAATGATGCTCTGCCACCTTTTTATGGTGCACCCATTTTAAATTTAGTTTTTAACAATTTTATATATTAAATTTGACAACATAAGATTATTATTTTTATGTGGGTAATAAAAATTTAATTCTGTTCAATATTTGGTAACTTTTGGATAAATATCACTTTAATAAATAGTAAAAAACACCACATTATAAGTAAAAATGTCATTTTCATATAATTTATTTTTATTGATAGATTTTATTTTTTATTGGTTATAAAGTGTAATTGGATTATATTTTTCTAATTTAATATAATTTATGTCATTGTAGGTCATTTAACTTTTAAATTTGACATAAAAACCTGTCAGTCATTTGATAGTTATTACTTCTTAAAAACTCGCTTTTTGGTTTTGACAACGAGAATTTAGTTTATATTAATTTCTAAAACTTATATGTTTTGAATGTAGAAAATATTATTTCATATTTTGAATCATAATATTCAAATATTGAAAAATATGTATCTTTTATTTTTCGACATTATTAATAGTAACTTCATAAATTTTTTTATTTTCCATGGATTAGGGGTAAATCTAGTAAATAAGGGTAAAGAATAATATTATAATAATATTAATCTACCCTAACACATGCCATAATAATATTGGATGAGATATTTCCCACCATGGGAATTCATGGGTCGATTTTGGTACTGTATGTAACAAATTTTATGTTAAAATGACATTTTATAAAAATTAATTTAAAGTTATGAGAAATATTACATAAAATTGAATCTTTATAATACAAAATCTCTAATATGGGTTTATACATAAGATAAATATAACTATGAATAGTAATTGGAAAGATAAAAATATTTCCTATATCATGGTATTTTATTTATAATTTGTTTCACCAAATAAATAATTTTTTTAGGACACTGTGATGATGTAGTGATTACCTTATTAATCAATGTTATAGATAAATGAGATAATAAATAATAAAATAAATTTATTTTGAAACCTTTTATACCATACATGAATTTTATGTGTGATTTTAACTTTTTATATTTTAAATAATGATGTATTTTGATATGATACTTTTGTTATGGATTTTTAAAAATTCACAATATGAAATTTATAAAAAATTTCTTAAATGAGTTTTAAAAAAAATACTATTTTAAAAATGATATAATTGTACTAAAATTATAATATTTTTTCCATATTACACGGATATTGTTTACAATTTAAATAAATAACTACATAGGGTTCAAATTTAATTTTATAGTATCAATATTATCCATATAGTATTGATATATAAGATGTCATGGTAATAGTTAAATTTGGTAATAAATGGTCAAAGCTAATAGATAATGTTATATTTGAGACCAATAAATGTATCAAAACCAAATTTTTGATATTATTTAGATCAAACCTAATCTTATATTATATTTATATGTGTTTTTTACCTTTTTAAACCGAAAATAATATTATAATAAAATAATATTTCAATACCGTCCTAAAATGTCCCTACCGCTCTCTTATAAAAAGAAATTTCCTCCCAGTTTTCCTCACACCAGATTGATCATTATATCTCATCAATCCCAGAACAATGCTCCTATAAAAATTCTTATTTATATTTTTTATGTCCTTGTTTTCCAAAAAGTCCATTACTAGTGTCCTCAAGAAGAGAACCAAAGGAAGTCAAATGAAAAAGAGGTAATTGCTATACAAATTCAATCCAATTTCATTTCTTATTATACGTCGTATTTATATTTTTAATCCATAATAAAGTAATAACTCAAGAATATTATACATTTATAGATGTTATTATAATTATGGGACAACGTTATACCTCATTTTATACTTCCGACGAATCAAAATATAACCATGCAGGCATATGTACAGCTTACCTTCTCCATGACATGGTATAATTTGTTATTTAAAAATATATTATTAGGATGGGTATAATGATGATAATAATGGATTAAAATAATTAATATAACATTAAAATGATTGTATATAATTAAAATAACATCCAATTATATGCAATTTCTCTATCAAGAGAATTATATCTTCGTTCATGCGTATGTACAGCCAACCATATCCACGACACAATGATATTCCTTCTCCAAGTTAAAAATTTAGGAATGAATATTAAATTTATATGATGAGAGAAAATAAATATTGTGAACATAATGTAATTGATAAACTAAATCATATTCATAACAAACAGGACCAACATAAAAAACATGGATGGACAAATGAAGCTGGTATCACTCCTAAATGATGGTAATATAGAAATACAATTAGGAAAATGATATTATAGGATCATATAGGATAATATATGATATCCTAAATATTTTTATGGTAATTTTATAATTTAATATCATGCATTAACAACTATAAAATATTTTACCACACTCTCAAATAAATAAAAGTACATAGAAAGGGATAATTTTGCAATCCCATTTTAATCTGAGATTGTTTATATGTAAGTATTTACTAGGGATATATTTATCATCCATGTAAATGTATTCTAAAAGAATTTTCAAAAAAGATTCACTATTATTCTATATATGTTTAAATTAATTTTTACCTATTTTTAATATTAATACATGGTATGGAAGGAATGTTTATTTTGTTCACCACAGTAGAAATTTTTTGTATTTTTCGGCAAAAGTATTTGCATGATGTTTTTTAACATATATAGTCAGATAGGAATTTTTATGATTTAATGATGATTTATTTCTATGAAGCTTAATATACATGATCTTGAGATTTTTTTCAACAAAATTTATTTCTTTTTAAATTTTCTAGTTATTTTGTGAAAAAAAACATTTTTAAGAAGAAAGGATATTTTCCTCAAGAACTAAGTTCAAGTGGTTTATAAAGAATATAACATATTTATGATGACTATATTAAAATAGGGTTATGTTTATATCACTATTATTACTATGATATTATTGTTATAATGGTGGAATGTAATTACATATGAATTATGTTATGTTGGAAATATGTTTAAGAAAACACAATTTTTTCTTAGGTTATGCTATGATAAATAATTTATGTTTTTATGGAACATGTAAGAAAAATTTCATTATAAGATGTATGGGACCAATATCTTCCTCCAATGAAATGGGAAAATATTTATATCTCATGAGATAGACATAATTACAAGGGAAAGTAAATCTAGTTTAGTAATACATATCTAGGACGATAACTAAATGTTGTTTAGTAATACATGTCTGGAACGAAATGTAAACTGAATTCCGTAATGGACATTGTCCACTATGATAGTCATGGAAAATGGATTGGATACTATGGATGTCATATTTTGTGTTTTTTATTTTTTCACAATTATATGTTTTATGACATTTATTTGTTATCATGATTAATGTTATTTTAGAATCTATGGATTATGTACTACCATGATTTATTTCATGACTCCGGATTTTGATGTTTAAATTATATGTTTATTTTTTACATTCAAATTTTTATGGTTGTTTTTATGTTCTCCATTTTTTCCCTTACTGATCATTTGAGTTCACACTTTTTATTCTTTATTTTCCATAGGATATAATGAATGGTTTTATGTAGTAATACTAATGGGTATGATCTGTATGGGAGATGTTGAAGATCTTTCACAAGGTAATAATATTATGATCCATGTCTGAAAATGCCCAAAACTAATATGGTCATTAAGATTCTTTTTGTGTCTTGTATTAATTATTCTAAAAAATAAATTTAATTTATATATACATCAATATTGGGTCGTTAGAGTTGGTATCAGATTGAAGGTTTAGTTATAGTTTGGAAAATTGGATGAAAATACATAAGTAATATCCCTACATATAATTATAAGGCATGACTTGTGATGTCCTAAGTATTAGTATTGTATATGTCACAATCCTAGTGTTTTTTTATTATTATAACAAACCTCGAGTTAAACTGAATATATCACAGATTGAAATATTATAAGTAATTTTTTGTATGTATGTTTTTATAATAACTAATATGGATATCTCACACATTGATTTAATGTATTAGTCAATAACATGAACTAAATAGAACATATTTAACCATTGAGTTATTCAGATTTGAAATGCAGGGGAATTATGAAGATTTATTTCCTGTGAGGAAGCAATAAGATGTGAATCATAATGATGATACGAGTATAGGTCATACTATTGATGATAAAGAGATTGTAAAAAAATGAGAAAGGCATGTAATGTTATTCTATAATTTTTTACATTATACCTATTAATATTTAGGTTGAGGAAACTTAAGATATGATTCATAGTTTAGGAAATACAATGATGATGGATCCTGGGTAATAGATTAAGAATAATTTTGGTTAATTGAGGTGTATAAGTTTCAGAATTAAAAAATATGTTATATGAGTCATGAAATATATACGTTTTTCTCATTATATGTTTTTTATTAAGGATTGGAATGGATATGTTGAATACTTATAAGGATAAAAAAATGATATATCTGTATGTGGGTATACATAGAGAACAGATGATTAAGGAAAAGATAAGCCATAATATGTCCATTATGTTAAGATACTGATGTTTAGATAATGACATACTGGATTTAAATAAGTACTTTGGATGATTCATGTTTCTTGAAATATAATTATGGAATTATTGAAAAGAGGGTTATGCTATCATGGATGAAGGATAAAACATTTTTGGACTTATGTAATATATCCAATCAGTTTTTGAATAAGGAAACTTGCTTGTTTTCAATAAGGGTATTTGATTATTTGTGTTTTTATCATGACTCAACAAAATAAATCACTAAGGTATTAACATGTTTGGAATGTGAAGTTCAAGAATTTTCTTATGAGATATGGGATATAAATTATATTTATGTTTAGTTCACCTCTTTATAAAGATTAATATTTTCAGTTTTTGGAAGGATTGTAATATTGACTAGTTGTGGATAGTATAAGTTATTTCGATTAACGTTTGATAGATTAATGTATTATCCAACTATAGGTGGACATATTAATATTTGATAACATTTTCCGTTCTTTATATAGAGACAGAAATAATGACCTAACATTTTATCGAACGATCTGATAACATGTACAGAATGAAAAATTCAACATTATTTATTTAATTAAGAGATGATGTGGAAGGTGTTTAGGGAATGAACAACGGTGACATTGTACTGAAATCAAGTACGTATTTCTCCTCATGAAAAAAGTCATAAACTATAGGAAAACAATCTTGAAACCCAAAATGATATCCAATAACATAATATCTGATGAATTAGATGGTCAACTAAATCATCACAGATTTAGGTATTTTTGGTTGTTAAATTTCTCCAAACATTATTCTCTATCACTATCCATCATAACTTGATGGTTACATTTCTCTTCCATATCCATATTTTCGTCCCACATATGTTCTACAATGTGGAAACCCATTGATGCGATACATTGGGTAACTATTATGTTTCTAAAAAAACATTTTTAAATGCTGTTTTAGTATCCCAATTAAAAATGTGGGTTTCAATGAAAGAAAATTTAATGTAGTAAATAATTTATAACCCCGATGAATTTAGAGTGAGAATGTCAGTTTAAGCGGGGTAGACTGTAACACCATAAGATTCGATGAGATCGATATTTTTAATTTCATTGATGTATTGTGCTTTGTGATACACCAATATTATCTTTTGATATGCGCAACACTTTATTATCTAGAAATACAAGAAACACTATTCATGGTTTGTGTCACACACAATTTCACGTTTTATTGATAGAATTCATTTCAAAAAACATTTGGAATAGATTTTGTTTGATTTATATAAGAAATATGTTTGTATTATTTTAAATGCAACACTAAATGATGAATTCAATACACACAATAATTACATTTCTTGCATTACATGCATGTGAAACCATCCTCAACAGATAATTTTATACATCATACCGAGTTTTACTAAACAATTATATATTGTTACTATATTATTATTATTTAATGTGATATAATCTAGTTTTTTTGAAATTTATTATCAAAATTTTTAATTTGATATTCCATTAAAAATCATCTTATTTATTTTCTATAATATTATATAATAACAAAACAAATTTTTTTTAGATAAAAAAGTACTTTTTCCAAAATATGACTATCTTCTGTATTTTGATGGGGCACCCATTTTAGATATATTTTATAAAAATTTTATATAATCTATATGACAAAATAAAATTCTTATTCATATGTGGGATATAAAATTTACATATGTCGAATTTTTGGTAATTTTCTAAAAATGTTCATTTTTAATGAATATTGTAAAATACCGCATTTTAAATCATTATTGCATTGTCATCAAATTTATTTATGTATATAGATTTTAATTTTAACATGTTTTAATATGTAATTGTATTAAATTTTAATTATGGAACCCAATTACGGTCATTGTATTTAATTTATCTTTTAAATTAGAAATGAACACATTTTAGTCTTTGGATAGTTATTATTTCTTAAAAACTTGATTTTTAGTTTCTATCACATGAAATTAATTTTAAATTAATTAATGAAACATTTTTGTTTTGAATTTCCAAAAATGGATTCCATTTTTTTAATGGTAAGGATTGAATTGTGTAAATAGGAACCTTTTAGATTTTGATATTACGAATAGTTACTTCATTAATTATTATATTTACTATGGTTGAATGGTAAATCTGGTAAATAATGTTAAAAAAAATAATATTATAATAATATTAATTAACCCTAAGGCATTTTATGACACTATTGGATGAGATATTTTCAACCATAGGAATCCTTGCGGCGATTTTGGGACCCCGTGGATCCTCTTGTATGTGAAAATGATATTTTATAAGAATTCATTTAATGTAAAGAGAATTATGACATAATGGTTTACATTCTTAAATCAAAATTTTAATATGGAGATATACATAAGATAAATTCAATTATAAAAATTCATTGGAAGGAAAAAAATCTTTCTTAAATCATGATATCTATTCATAATTTTTAGATACCAAATAAATAAATTTATTTATGATATAACAATGATGTATTGATTACCTTAATAATTAATTATTAAAATAAATGTGATTATAAATATAAAAATAAATTTATTTTGAAAAATTTTATTTAATCAAATAATTATATGGATTTTAATTACATTTAATATTTTTATTAATTATATTTTTTTGAAATATAATTTTTTATGTTTTTCTAAAAAGTTATGATATAAATTGTATAAAAATTGACATAAATGTGTTTTAAGAAAAATTACTATTTTATAAAATGATTTTGTAGTCTTAATAATATAAAATTTATCGAAATGACTTATAAAAGTTCTAAAAGGTCATTAATGAACCATTTTTGTTACTATTTTAATTTTATTGTTACTATACTAAACATATAGTATGAATAATCAAGAAGACATTGTAAGAGTTAAATTAGTTAACTAGGTGTTAAAGAGAAAAGATAATGTTACATTTGGGTCTAAAAATATCTAAAACTTATTGTTTGAGAAGATTTCGAACAACCCTCATATTATCTTCTAATTGAAATAGTTTTCAACTATCTAAATCTGAAAATGATTTAATAATAAAATAATATTTAAATACCTTCATAAAGTCCCCCAACTACTCTCTTATAAAAAGCCATCTCCTGCCACCTTTCTAGAAACCACCATGAGCCATCTAGAATGACCAATCCAAGCAGAATTATCATATAAGCATTCTCAGTTATATTTTCGAGGTACTGTATTTCCAGAAATTCCATACCTAGTGTACCCAAGAAGAGACCCATAGAATGTACAACGAGGAATAATCAATTTCTATACCAATTCCATTAAATTTCTTTTCTCCTTCTACTTCCTCCTTCTAGTTTTATTTCATAATAAAGTTGAAAATATTGTATATTATACATGATTACATGTTATTATAATTATGGTAAAACGTTATACATCCTTTTATTGATCTTATGAATAACAGTAGCACCATGCGTGCGTACGTACAACATACCATATCCACGCCGTAGTGTGATTTGTTATTCAACAATAATTTATTAGGATTGTTATAATGATGTTTATAATTGATTTAAATAATGAATATTACATGATTATTTTTATTTATAATTAATATAACATAAAATCTGTAACACCCCAAGATTTCATAGTGCGTTATTTTTTCAAAATAATTCAATAACTTGCACTACACACAACACCAAGTTCTAGCGCACTATGACTTACCAAACAATCCATTCAAAAGGTGTTATGAACAGTTTTAACATATTTTTTAACTTTATATAATCATTATCATTTTAGAACCTATATTATGAGTTTCATGGACATAATTTAAGAACAAATACATTTTTTAGATAAAAAAATATTTTTAAAAAAATGCAATTTTACCGCATTTTAATGGAGAAGCCTTTTTAAATCCAAAATTTTAATCTTTTATAAATAAAATTTAACAAAATAAACTTCTTATTTAGAATCGGAACATATTAATTTAGTTTCAAGAATTTTTTGGTGTTTTCCTGATAACTTTTATATTTGGGTGAATAATGAAAAATACTATATTTTAACTGAAAACAACTTTTAAAAAAACTTTATATTGTTCAATTATACATTTTAATGGTTTGGAAGAATAAATAGACTATATTTTTACCATTTAATCCAATGATGGTCATTTTAAGTAATTTCACATTGAAATTCGACATAAACAAGTGTCAAACGTTTGATAGTTATTATTTCTTAAAAATACAACTTTTTGTTTTGACAGTGGGATTTAATTTTAAATTAATAAATGAAACTTTTATGTTTTTAATTTGGTAAAATATAGTTTATTTTTGGACTCATTATATCTAAATTAGCATAGGGTAAATTTTTTTTACTTTTCTGATAACTTTCATAATTTTATGAATAGTGAAAATTACTAAATTTTAATTAAAAAAACTATTTAAATTGAAATAGTTAATAGTAATAAATTATGAAATTTAGTGAATTTAAAGTATAATTAGATTGTAATTTTAATATTTAATCCAATTTTAGTCATTGAAAATAATTTCATACTTAAACATGACATAAGAAAATGTCAATCATTTGATAGTTATTATTTGTTAAAAACACGCTTTTTGTTTCGACAACAGGAATAAATTTTAAATTAATTTCTGTCAGTTTTGTGTTTTTAATTTATAAAAATGGATTACATATTTATAATCAGGAGGTCAAAATTGTGTAAATAGGTAACTTTTATTTTTAGACATTTTGAATAATTACTTCGATAAATATTTTATTTACCATGGTTAAAGCGTAAATCCAGTAAATAAGGGGAAAAAATAATATAATAATAATAATAAATTACCCTTAAACGTGTTGTAACCCTATTAGTTGATACATGTCCGACCATAGGAGTATTTGGGTCGATTTTGGGGACCCATTGTTCCAATTGTAAGTGATAATGACACTTTATATTAATAAAGCTAAAGTATATACAAAAATGACATAAGCATATATCGTCTAGAAAAAACATTACATAAGGTAATATATATAATATATTCTAATATAAATATTCATTAGAAATATAAAGAATATTTATTCATAATGTTATTTTATTATTAATTTTTAGACATTGAATAATTAAATTTATTTATGACACAACAATGATGCAATTTTTTCCTTATTAATGAAGGAATCAAATAATTACTGTTATAAATGTCAAAATAAATATAATTTGAAACATTTGATTCCATCCACGAATTTTAATGGTTAATATGACTTGTTATGATTTCTTAAATGAATTTTTTTTCAAATTAATAAAGGTTTTACGACTTAAACAAAAATCAATTATTAAATATTGTCAAAATTGACATAAATGAGTTTTTAAAACAACTATTATATTATTAATTGTTATTCTATTCCTAAAAATCTAATGTTCAGAAAAAGGACTTATATAATGATAGGTGTATAATTAATGGAACTCTTGGGGATCTCTTGGAATTTTATAGTATGTTTATAAACCATATAATATAAAAATACGAAGAGACATGGTAAATGTCAAACTAATTATCTAAGGGTTAAAACTAAAATATAAGGTTAATAAAGTGACCCAAAACAGTATGAAACCTATTGGTTGAGTGCATTTACACCCATACCCACCATATAAATTGTATAAACAACTTTGGGGCCATTATAAAACTAATATTAATTTATTATAAATTAATACTTTATGTTTTTCCTAAAGAGGCCCTCCTCCCCCTTATTAAAGGTTAGAAATTCTAACCAATTATTCATACCTTCAAAGCCTTTTGTTTCGGCCAAACCCTACACAATTATCCTCTAAACTTGCCTCAATTAATCCTAGAATATTTATTTTGATCAGTAATCCATCCTAAGAATCCCTTTTGATCAAATCAAAAGTAATAACCCAAAGAAGAGGTAATGTTTTCACTACCCTTTTTCAAGTTTCTTTCTTCTTCAAAATCATTATTCCTTTTTATTTCAATTCTAAAATAATAAATCCAGTATCTTATATATAATATGGTTTTATTATAAATATGTTACATCCATATTCAGTATTCTATCCATCCTTTGAATGACATGTCACTATATGTGTGTACGTACGGCTTACCGTCTCCACGTCATGGTGTAATTGTTATTCAAAACATTAATATTTGGATGGGTATGATAATGATGTGTAACTGAAGTAAATAATAAATATAACATTATAATGATTATGTATATATGATATAACATCCAATTATATATTATTTTAATATCAAAATAATGATACTGTCTCTCGTGCATACGTACAGACTACCATCTCCACAAACGCGATGAGATTCATTCCCCATCATGTCCATTCAAGTATAATTCTCAATTGATGATTAAAAATAATGTTTAAGGACTGGATATCATTCTAGATATGAATTATATACAACCTATGGATAACAAAAATGGCATATGTATCAAAACATATAAAATAAAATGAGCAAGTGAACACCCGAAAAGATGACAATACTAAAATATTATTAACAAAGAAATATTAAAAGATCATATATGATATCATATTTATGTATATGATTCATGTATAATTTAATAAAAATTATTTAACTATTATACATGAGATTAATCTACCCTTCACTAAGGAAAAGTAAAAGGTATGGGGTTTTCATCTCACTCCTTATTCCCCTTAGATTCGTACAATATTTCCACTATTACCTTTTGTGTGGTGTATGTACTTCCCATAATTGTATTCTTTTTGTAATACACTTTAAATTATGAGTATTAAAATATTTATTGTATGATTACTCTTTCATGGGGAGTACGTTTCATAGTTTACCAAATTGTTAAGGGTTAATTTCACAATCTCTATATTGTCTGAGGTTGTTTATATGTTATTATCTTCTGGGACCTCTTTATCATCAACATCCATGTTTCTTGAAAATACATTACAAAACATTTTTACTATTTACTATAATATGGTTTAAAGTCATTTATACCCATTTTTGACTTTTTATAAAAAAATTAGTGGAATATTTCCGTTGTTTTCCAAACAAGTTCTTTTTAAACTTTTTGACAAAATTAAGGTAATAATGTATTTTTTTGAATTATACGGTGGGTGAAGCTATTTTTTGCCGTTATAAAATCGTAAAACATTCCCTTACAAGCTTATATAAATATTTTGAAATTAAATGTTTTATTATATAATTATGTGAATAATAAAACATTTCAAATTGAATATTTTTTGAATTTGTGAACGGTATTCTTTATTAAGATCATAATTTTAAATCTTTTAAAGATTTATCTTTCAAATCTTTTTAATTAATGTCCATGTTTTCAAAATGATTTTATGTATTTATTTATACATACAGGAATGTTTTGAAATGTTATTTATTTTAAAAAGTTTCAATGTGGCATGAGACACTATGATTTAAAAATCTCTTTTAAATTACTTATTTTATAAATTTATGACTTTTTAATGATTAAAAAAAAGTGATATTTCTCTCAAATAGTTTTGATTTCATCTATGTCAACATCCTTTGATGGATTTTAAGCTTATTTGAATTTTATTTATTCTGATACAAAACTTCCATATTGTATTGAATGTTTGTTAATATTTTTGATTGTGGATGTGTTATATTTAAACCATTCATGGATTATGGAGAAAGTATTTACATTTCATATGATAGTTTTAATATAAATTTTTTTGTTATGTTTAATCCTATTCATATGAGAAATTCATTGGACTTAGTATGTGATGGGTGGAGCTCGCTATAGCTCCTCAATGCATCGGTAGGTCTCATTAGACAAACTATTGTCTTGTCACAAGGCCTTAAAAAAATCTTCTTTGTAGTCTTGGAACAAGGCCTTGAAAATGTGGTTATGATAGTCTAACATTATGCATTCCGTCATTATGAAAGTGGTTATTGATATTGAATGTGATTATTCGACTAGTATAATATCCATGTGAATAAGTAAATGTAATTATTTCATTTTATTTTTTCCATATTGTGCTGAAGTTCAAGATTAAAAGGCTATTGTTTTAGTTATACATTGTCATAAATGTATATCCTTGTTTATGAATGTTTCCTCTATATTGTTATCCTTACTAAGCATCTGAGCACGCCACTTTCTATTTTTTATTTTTCCCAGGATGTGACGAAATATTTTATGACTGACCTGTAGAGATTTCGTGATGGGGATATGAGTGGGGATTGTGGATACTATGTTATTTTAGTTTTTAACATTATGATGTAATGTAAGACTTATGAATATTATTAGTGTTTCCAAGGCTAAAAATCTATTCTGTATTTCATGATTTGATCTTTTGTGATCATTCCAATGTTATGTTATAATGCACCGACTCTGGGTAACTGGGGTTGAGGCTTTACAGTCGGTATCATAGAAAGTTTAGTACAAACCATGGAAACACGATTTAGATAGACTCTGATTGGAGCACATATCCATAAGAGCGACTTTGGAAATTAGTATAGAAGAACATCCTAAAATTTTGGTATTGTATGGATTTTGTAAGTTTTCGAGCAATACATCAATGTTTGAATAGAATCAGGTTGAGGAAGCTCTGGCAATGATGTAGCTAGTGGTAAAACCTGAAAACCCCACTTTCAGCTTGACTCGAACGGGAACTGGTGCAAGACAACGGGCCTTGCTGCACTCTTCGTTATGACACTCATGGGAGATATTCTTAGGATAATTATCATTTTTGTTTTCAAACCATTTTTAAGGGTTTTAGAGTATATAATTTTTCAAAGAAAACATTTTTATTATGGATTATATCTATAAACTTTTCATTCTGTGTTTGGTATTTTACAAGCTAGGAATTATTCATTACAATTCATAAGCTGACCTAGTGTATTACGTTGTATAGAAATGGTTCCTAGTAGAAGGAATGTGAACTCTTATAATACGTATGATTCAAATAGTAAGAAAGATCATATCTTTCGTGGTATTGAGACAACATTTTGAAGAGAAATTGACTCCCATGTATTCTCAACATATGAAGAAATATAATCATGGGTTAAAAAGATATGTAAATAATTCTTTGAGTCCTATGGATTTGAAGGGATGCAAGAGAATAAAATAATTGAAGAGAGAAAGATTGATAAAGGGATGAGATAAAATAAGAATTTTCCCATATGTGATTAATGTGGGAAGAAACACCCTAGAACTTGCATGAATTGAATGATATTTTGTTATAAGTGTGGATAAAAAAGACACCAAGTACGTGATTGAAAAGGTAAGAAAAAGGTTTCAAATGTAAAATGATTCATCAGCAAGGAGTTTGGACAATATGTGATCCATTTCCCCAGTCATCAGACTATGCTGCAAATGATGCTATTGGATAATAAAAAAGTTATGATACTACCCCAGATGAGGAGGAATGATTAGAGTTCTTATGTTGTTATTAAAGATTTATGTCATTTGAGTTGTGTATCAATGATGTATTGGTTATATTAATTATGGAGTATATATGAATTGTACTGCAGTATTATTTCATTAAGGACTTGAGATTATGTGGAACCAAGATAATTGACTCAATAGCAGGTTAATTTTTTGGAAAATATATGGTTGGGTGAAAGGTAACCCATAATATGGTTCTGATATAGAGGTAGTGATTTTGGAATAATACATGATTGATTTGAATATGTTATATTGGATATTCTTTACTACCTTGAAACTGATTAACAATTTTTATATTCCATCATTGTTGGTGATTACAACATTTTGGGTAGAAAGAGTATATATAGTATTCTATAAGTAATAACGGATCATGAATGTAATCAATAAGGTTTTATGGTAATTCCGGATGTTTTAGTGTTTTAAAAGAATATATGATGAAGGTGTTCACTTGTTATTATGTAGAAAAAAGGATCATTATTGTTTTTACCATCCTCATAAATTTTGTACTGTCAGTTTGGATAAAAGTATTTTTAATAATTCTAGTTTGATATTATTTTTGGATTTCTATAAAAGGAAAACCCTGAGGTTGGGTGACAACTCGTCGCGTCCAGAGAGGCCATGAGACATGAACCCGCAACCGAAGTGTGACAAGGGTGTATCACCTACAACTGGCCCACGTGATGTCCTCGATTGAATAATGTATTATTTTTTAAAATAATTCTGGTAGATGAATTATAAATTCATTTTTTTAAACCCTGTAATAATTGGATAAATATAATATTATTTTTACGTTCTGTTATCTGTTAGAGTGAAAGATAAGTTTGTGGTAAAAATTTGATAAAGGATGGGACACTACTTGTCATGTATATATTTTTCATATTCTCTTATTATATGAAGAAATTAATTCTTATACTTTTGTGAAGGTATCTTAAAATAAGAAATTTGTTATCCTAATACCATATGTTTTGTTGAACCGATGGTATTTTAAATCCTCAGAAAATAATGAATTTAAGGCCCTCAATTTTACATTTCATTGTTATTGATGACCTTAATTACAACATATAAATATTTATGTTTTTCCTCTAATTATATTTCTCTACATTCCACCAATTTTCTCCTAATCGAGATTGTAATTTGGTGGAGACCCTTTCATTTCCCTTTTCCTCTTATTATGACTAAATTTAATTAACCTAATTTTCGATGTGGGTTTTACCAAAGGTAATTTCTATTTTCAACCATTTATTTTCAAAAAATAATTTCAAATGGCGAGGATGAAATTTATTTAAGGATTAGAGAATGTAACAACCCTTGATTTCATAGAACGTTATTTCTTCAAAGTAATTCAATAACTTTCACTACACGCAACATCGAGTTCTAGCGCACCATGACTTACCAAATAAGACATTCAAAAGCCGTTATGAATAGTTTTAACTGAATTTTTAACTTTATATAATCCTTATAATTTTAGAATCCATATTATGAGTTTCTTAGACATAATTTAAGAACAAATACATTCTTTTTCAAATAGAAGAAGTATTCAAAAACAATTTTACCGCATTTTAATGGCGAAGCCTTTTTAAATCCAATATTTGAAACATTTATAAGTTCGATTTGACAAAATAAACTTATTTTTTAGAATCATAACATAATAATTTAGTTTCAATAATTTTTTGGTGTTTTCCTGATAACATTCATTTTTGGGTGAATAGTGAAAAATAATATATTTTAATTGAAAACAACTTTTTTAATAAAAATAATTTATTTTGATAAATTATAAATTATAATGGTTTAGATGTATAAATAGATTATATTTTTTCCATTTCATCCAATGATGATCATTTTATGTTATTTTACTTTAAAATTAGACATAAACAAGTGTCAAAATTTTGATAGTTATTATTTCTCAAAAATACGCCTTTTTGTTTTGATAGTGGGAAATAATTTTAAATTATTAAATGTAACTTTTATGTTTTTAATTTTGTAAAATATTGTTCGTTTTTGGATTTGGGATATTTAAATTAGCTTAGGGTGAAATTTTTGTACTTTTCTGATAACTTTCATATATTGATGAATAGTGAAAATTACTAAATTTAAACCAAAACCACTTTTTTAATAGAAATCAATAATATTGATAAATTATGAATATGAGTGATTTTAAATTATAATCATATTATAATTTAACCATTTAATCCAATTTTTGTCATTGGACATAATTTCATATTTAAAGTGGACATATGAAAGTGCCAATCTTTTGATAGTTATTATATGTTAAAAACACGCTTTTTGTTTCTTAATGGGAATTAATTTTATAATAATTTCTATCACTTATATGTTTTGAATTTATAAGAATGGTTTCCAAATTTATAATCAGGAGGTCCAATTGTTGACATAGGTAAATTTTATTTTTAGACATTATGAATAATTGTTTCGGTAAATATTCTATTTATCATGGTTAAAGGGTAAATCCGGTAAATAAGGGTAAAAAATAAAATTATAATAATAATAAAATACCCTAAAACGTGTCCTAACCCTATTTTTTGATACATATCCTTCCATGGGAATCTTTGGGTCTATTTTAAGACCCCATGGATCCACTTGTAAGTGATAATGACACTTTGTATTAATAAAGTTAAAGTAAATACAAAAATGACATAAGCATATATCTTTTAGCAAAACAATTTTTACAAATAGTAATATTTGTTATATTATATACTATAAATATTCAATATACAGATAATTTACTATATAATGACATTTTATTTAAAATTTTTTGACATTGAATAATTATATTTATTTATGACACAACAATGATACAATATTTTCCTTATTAATGAAAGAATCAAATAATTAGTATTATAAATGATTAAATAAATATATTGAGAAAGTTTTGATGCCATACACTAATTTTATTGGTTAATATTACATTTTATTATTGGTTAAATTAATTTTTTTTGAATTAATAATGTTTTTAAAACTTCAACAAAAATCAATTATTAAATATTGTCAAAATTGACATAAATGAGTTTTTGAAACAAATATTATATTATTAATTGATATTCTATTCCTAAAAATATAAGGTTCAGCCAAATTACATGTACCATGAAATTTTTATCATTAATGGACCACTTGGGGGTCTCTTGGAAGTTTATAGTATGTTTATTAACCATATAATATAAAAATACAAAGAGACATGGAAAATGGGAAACTAATTAACTAATGGTTAAAAATAAAATATAAGGTTAATAAAGTGAACCAAACCTGTCTAAAACCTATTGGTTGAGTTTCTTTAGACCCATCCCCACCTTATACATTGAATAATCTACTTTCTCGATATTTGAAACTGAATATAACTTTATTATAAATTAATACTTTAAGATTTTTCTAAAGAGCCCCTCCTCCCCCTTATAAAGGGGCACCAATTCTAACCAATTCATCATAACTTCATATCCTTTTGGGTCGACCAAAACCTACCAAATTATCCAAAAAACCTCCCTAAATTAATCCTAGAGGCTTTATTTTTATCATAAATCCACCCTATGGAATCCTTTTGATCAAATCAAAAGGAAGAACCCGTAGAAGAGTAAATGTTTTCACCAACCTCTTTCAAGTTCCTTTCTTCTGTATCTTATTCATTATTTGTTATTTACATTATAAAACATTGAATCGGGTATCTTATATATACTGTGATTTTATAATAAATATGGTACATCCATATTCAGTATTCTATCCATCCATTTAATGACATGTCCCCATACGTGTGTACGTACGACTTACCGTCTCCACGTTGTGGTGTAATTGTTATTCAAAACATTATTATTTGAATGGATATGATAATAATGTGTAATTGAAGTAAATAACATATATAAAATTATAATTATTATGCATATATGATATAACATCCAATTATATATTATTTTACTATCAAAAGAATGATATTTTCACTCGTCCGTACGTACGGACTACTGTCTCCTCGAACGCGATGAGATTCATTCCCGATCATATCCATTAAAGTATAATTGTAATTGGATGATTAAAAATAATGATTAAGGACTTGATATAATTCTGGATATGAATTTAAAACAAACTATGGATAACAAACACTAATTATGTAGAAAAACATATAAAATAAAATGCATAACTGAACACCCAAAACGACGATAATACTAAAATATTATTAACAAAGAAATATTAAAAGATCATATATGATATCATATTTATGATTACGATTATTTAATAATTTAATAACAATTATTTGACCATTATACGTGACTTTAAACTACCCTCAACTAAGGAAAAGTACAAGGTAAGGGGTTTTCATCTCACTACTTATTCCCGTGAGATTCTTACCATATTGTCACTATTCCTTTTTTGTGGTGTATGTACTACCCATGATTGTATTATTTGTCTAATACATTTTAATTAATGTGTATATACATATTCATTGTATGATACCTCTTTCATGGGGTGTATGTTTCATAGTTTACCAAATTGTTAAAGGTTAATTTCACAATCTCTATATTATCCGAGGTTGTTTATACGTAATTATCTACTAGGACCACTTTAACCTCCACATCCATGTTTCTTAAAAATGTATTTCAAAACATTTTTAATATTTACTATAATATGGGTTAAAGTCATTTATATCCTTTTTTTGACTTTTTATAAAAAAAAATTAAAGGAATATTTCTGTCATTTTCCAAATAAGGTCCATTATAACCTTTTCATCAAAATTAAGGTAAGAATGCCTTTTTGTTAACTTATACGGCAGGTGCGGATATTTTTTCCATTATAAAATCTTCAAAGCATCCATTACAAGCTTATAATAATATATTAAAAGTAAATTTTTTTATTTTATTATTATGTGACGTTTAAATGGTTTTGAAAGTGAATATTTTAAGAACGTGTGAAAGGTACTATTTATCTAGATCAGAATTTTAATGGTTCTAAAGATTTATCTGTCAAAATATTTTTAATTAATGGCCATGTTTTCAAAAGGAGTTTATTGATTTATTTATTTGAACATGAATTTTTTTAAATGATATTTATTATCAAAATATTCAACGTGGTATGGGACACTTTGATTCAAAAATAAATTTTAAATTACTTCCTTTATAAATGTATGACTTTTCAATTATTTCAAAAAAGAGATATTTCTATCATATAGTTTTGATTTCATCTATGTCAAAATCCATTGATATATTTTATGTTTATTTGATGTTGATTTATTATGATACAAAACTTCCATATTGTATTGATGTGTTTATAATATGTCTGAGTGTGGATGTGTTATTTTTATACAATTCATGGTTTATGTAGAATGTATTGACATTTCGTATTCTAGTTTTAATACGAATGTTTATGTTATGTTTAAACCTGTTCATATGAGGAATTCATTGGACTTAGTAAGTGATAGGTGGAGCCTTCTATAGCTCCATGATGCATCGATAGGTCTCATTAAACAAACTAGTTTCTTGGCAAAAGGCTTTGACAAAATCATATTTGTAGTCATGGCACAAGGGCTTGACAATGTGGTTACGATAGTCTGACATTATGCATTCCATCATTATGAAAGTGGTAATTGATATTTCATGTGATTATTAGACTAGTAGAATATCCATTTCAATATGTAAATGGAATTATTTAATTTAATTTTTTCCATATTATGCTGAATTTCATGTTTAAAATGCTTTTGTTTTAGTTAAACATTGCCCTAAATGATTACGCTTATTTATGAAAGTTTCTGCTATATTGTGATCCTTAATGAGCATCTCAGGTCACCCATTTCTATGTTTTATTTTTCCTAGGATATGAAGAAATATTTTATGACTCACCTGCAGGGATAGTTTAATAGGGATATGAGTGTAGACTATGGAGACTATGTTATTATAGTTTGTCACTTTATGATGGAATGTAAGACTTATGAATATATATAGTGTTTCCAAGGCTACTAAACTAATAGGTCTTTATTGATTTGATCTTTTGTGATCATTCCATTGTTATGTAATAATGCACAGTCTCTTGGTAACTGGGGTCGGGGAGTTACAAAATTACATACAATTTATCCAACAAGATAATGGTATCTTCGCTTGTGTGTACGCACGACCTACCGTCTCTAGGACACGGTGAGATTCATTCTCCACATGAAAAATTCAAGAATGATTATAAAATTTATATTATGAGTGAAAAAAATAATTATGAACTTATTATCATAGATTAGATACATCCAATTCATTTCAAATAATACTTAAATGGAAAAACAGGAATATGAAAATGATGAAGTTAGCAACCAAAATAATTGGTATATTGATATATTATTATCAAAATGATATAATAGGATCATATATGATATAATAAATATAGATATTGTTCCAGTATAATTTAATAACATGATATAACCATTATCCAAGAGGTGGTGACACTCTCAACGAATGAAAAGTATAGGGTAAGGGATACTTTTGCAATCACATTTTTATCAATGACTATTTATACAATAGTATTTAATGGTGACATATTTACAATCCAGGTACATGTTTTCTAAAAAAATTCATAATGTGTTTACTAATATTCCATGTATGTTTTAAGTCATTTTTATCCATTTTGTACTTTTACTACGTAGTATGGGTGGAATCTTTCTTTTGTTCCGCATAAAAGGTAATTTTTAACATATCCAGTAAAAGTATTAACAGAAATTTTATTAACTTATCTTACATGAATAGATTTTTATGCTATCATGATGCTTTATTTCCATGAATATTAGATACACTATGTCAATATTATTTGTAACTAAATTATATTCTTTTAAAATTTCAATGCATTTTGAGAAAAGAAAACGGTTTTGAAGAAAAATGATATTTTCCTCATTAACATAGTTCATGTGGTTTGTCAAAATTATTTTCCATCTAAGATGAAACTATTTAAATGTGGTTATGTTTCAATCCCTATTATTACTATGATTTTATTTTTGTTAATTATGTAATAGTATTTAATATGGATTATTTTATGTTGGAATGATGTATAAGAAAACCCATTTCATTTCATGGGTTATTCTTTGAAGAATGATTTTTGTTTTCATGACACTGAAAATAATGATTTCATTATGAGATGGGTGGGAACTATATACCCCTCTAGGGAATTGGGTAAAAATTTATATCTCATGAAATATACAAGACCAGAATGAGTTGTAAATTTAATTCAGTTATACATGTCGTAGATGGAATGTAAATCTGGTTCATTAATACATTACTAGAATTACAAGTAAACCGAGTTCATTAATGGACTTCATCCATAATGAGGGTATTGGAAACAAGGTCGTAGATACTATAGAAATCATATTGTTTTCTTTTTTGTTTTCCACAAATACATTTTCTATGAAAATTTTATTATATTATGGTTAATGTTCCTTTATGATCTATTCCTTACATACTTCCTATATTTATTTCATGACTGGTGATTTGGTTTTTTAAACCTTATGTTTATATGTTTTACATTCAAATGTTTATAGTTTGTTTTATTTTCTCCATGTTTACCATTACTAAGAATTTGAGCTCATCCTTTTTATGTTTTCTTTTCACAAGTATATAAAGAAATGTTTTAGGTTTGAAAATTTAGGGAGAATATATTTATGGGATATACTGTTGATCTTTCACCATGTTTTAAGATTATGTTCTCTGTTTCCAAAGAGACCAAACTAATATAATCTTTGGGTGTCGTTTTGTGTCTTTAATTAAGTATTATTCCAATGTAATGTATTTTCCATTTACAATAAGGCATGGGTCATTAGAGTGAGTGTTTTTTTCCACAAGGTAGTTAAAACCCATCATCCATTAGTTTGAGAGTGTATCCCTTGGTGTAGTAGAGTCATTATGTATTTGGATTCCATAGGCCTTGGAGGAATTTATGGAAATCTTCCTTGAGGGTGTTCCAAGACTACCTCTAACAAGGGAGATTAGGATTAACAAATACATCCATCATTGGACTAATGTAATATATTTTATTTCATATCAAATGGCCCCTACCGAGCTCTATGGTATTTTATTTTAGTCAGATGACCATCTAAAGAATGTTTAAATAAGACCCGGTGCATAACCATGGGAAGCTCCAATGGTGTTTATGAAAAAGAATAATGGGAGATTGAGGATTTTTGTAGATAATCATCACCTGATCTACTTTATAATAATGAACATGTACCTGTTGTAAAGTATTGATGACCAATTTTATTAGTTCTGAGCTGAACGATTGTTCAGAAATATTGTTCTTAGATATGGATGCCACCAATTTTTTTTTTGAGTTTGATACTCCAAATCTAAAATTATGATTTCTCTATAGACACTATGAGTTCCTGGTGATTATTTTGGTGTGAAAATCTCCCCCACTATGTTCATAGCCTTGATGTACCAGATCTTCCATCCATACATTTGAAAATTTGTGCACATATTTATTGACTAAATACTCACATACTCTGCATAAAGATAGGTTCATGTAGAGCACATGAGGATGATTGAATGTTTTCTATGGGTGAAACAAAATTATGGTAATATCTCGAAATCTGGGTTCAAGATAAATGATTATCACTACTTGGGGAATGTAATTTTTGGGAACTGATTAGCTGTGGAATTATTGAAAAAAATTCTTGTTGTTTCATAGGAGACATCCAATAGAGTGTTAGAGGTGAAGATTTTATTCTCTAGGTGGAGTACTATATTTGGATTGTGGATGAATTATCAGGGATTACAAACCATTTGACTAGCCTGATATGGAAAGGGAAATGATTTACCATGACTAAGATATTCAATATATATATCTCTATGTAATGAATGGTATTTTACACGAATTATTTTTTGATATTTTATTTATAATTTTCAAGGCTAGGTGTTGAGGAAAAGTATGATTCTCTAGCCCTATGTTCCAAATAAAAATTAGAACTATATTAAAATTATTATATAAAAAAATATTACTATTTATATAGAAAAAGTGAAAAAAATATAAAAGGATCCCAAATTAGAAATTTTGAAGAATTATTGAGTTAAAGAACATGGGGCTTACCCTAGGGATGACATAAACATGGTCGGCTTGGTGGTTTTGTGGGAAAATTGATCGTCGATGTAAAATAATTAACTGAATTATTTTATTTTTCCATTAATTTTGTGGAATAATGTTTTCATTTAATACATTCTAGTGAAAAAAAATTCAACTTAAGACACATAACACTGAAAATTAGTGTTTATCCATTGGAGATCATGGAATAAGATTCTGTTTACCAATGAAAACGAAATAGTGGATTAACGATTGATACAAGATGGAATTTAATGATAACATAAATGATAATGTCACAATGATATTCTTTATTAGATGTTGATCCAAATTAATTTAGGATGTTTTTTTCAGATTTATTTCTCAATTTCTATTTATATGATTACCAATGATCAATCAACCAGTAGATTGGCCTATGTATCACAAGTTTTGTAAAATGGGGAAATTATTTGAGAATTATATTAAGATATTTATTTATTTATTTATTAACATTATTCATTCTCCATTATAATGGAAATAAATAGAGGACAACCAAAAATGGAAAATTATTATTCTAGTTATGTGTGTTTCCTGGTTTTGGTTACATTTTTAGATATAGAGTTCTCCAACATGGTTTATTATTCATAATGATTCGACCCAGATATGTAGTAATTAAATGTTATGATCCCTTGTCATGTCCCAATGAATCAAAAATATAGATATAGATTAGTTATGAAATTATGATCACGTGGTGACGGAAGTGGAAAGAATATTATGACCAAATTGGAAGACATAAGTGTAGTTACTTATTTTATAGTGATGGTAGAGGATCAAGACAACTCCCAAAAGAATAATGCAGCCATTAAATGCATTTTTGGAGATGATCAGCCTCGTTTGAATTTCATTTGAGTTCCATGTGCATGATATGTAGTAATAGTGGTAGATCTGGGCATCGGACAAGAAAATAGAAAATCATGAAATAATATATTGAAATATGAAACTTTACACACTACATGGAATGTAATGTGTACAATGCATTGTGTGGTCCCCTATTTGTCACTACTAACTTTTCCTGATATAAATAAGTATCACACGGTGTGTGACCTAGTAACATAGCATATGACCACCTCTTGGGGGTGTAGTGTTTATTTTAGTGGGTACTCGGACACTAGCTAGAGTACATGGGAAATGGAATGCAATGTACTCCCTGTAATGTTCTTGTGTTACGAACCAGGTGAAAAAAAATTTGAAATAAAATTTTTCTGTTAACTAGGAAGGTCGGTTTTAAAAGCGTGCATAAGAACGTTTTTGTTTTCGATAGATGAAACTACGTCGTTGATGGAATAATAATATTATATTTTTTTATTGATATGGGTATTTTTTTCAAAAAATGAAATAACTCTCAAACAGTTCATAGTATGAGAAATCAGAGACCACTGTTAGATCCTGAATGCCGAGTTTACCATATGTTGGGTATAACATTGATTCACATCAGGTTTCTGGCACCCTCACACCTGATAATTCCATATTTATTATTTTTTAATAATTCATATGATTTTTAAATAATAAATAATTATTTTACCTAGAACAGTGAGTCGTTTGAAAAATCTAAGACTACCATTAGCCATAAAATGCTATATTTATTTGATTTAGGGTATAAACGTGATTCGGGTTGGTTATTTGGCACCCTAACAATAGATAATACCATAATTATTTTTAATTAAGTAGATATTTTTATTATTAAATAATAAATAATTTTTCCCTCAAACGGTGCACCGAATGAGAAATCTGACACCACCAATAGTTTCTAGACATGGGGTTTACCCTAGAGAGGGTATATACTTTTTGAGAATTTAAATTTTTGCCATTTCTCACCAGAATATTTTTTATATTCATTTTAAATATTTTATTTGAAATAAGATGTATTGATAATTTTATTATTATTATTATTATTTATTTTGAAAACAATAAATGAAAATGCACATCAACAATTAATAATTTTTTCTCTGTGTAAATAAAAACTGGGAAACATAATAAATATGATATTATTAATTATGCTAAATAAATAAAAATGAACAATCAATATTTATTTAATAACCATTAATATTTTTTTATGGTTATTGGTTTTATGTTAACAATGGTGTAATTGATTAGTTAAATAAATTAATTATTATTAGTTTAATTATTGTTATTATTATTATATTGGGACAAAAACATTGTTGTATATATATATATATGAGTTATATATATATATATGGGATTATATATATATACATGTGTGGGAGTATATACATGAATATGAAGATGTATATATATATATATCACATATATACATGGGTGGATATTTGTTGTGTGGTTAGATAAAATATTATTAATTACCTACATAAATGCATTTAACATGTTGGCTTAAGTAAAGTTGTGGATTGTTATGTTTTTAATCCAAATCAATAAAGTGACATAGGGCGCATACCTGCACACCGTTTTGGGGGTCCTAGACAGCTATTAAAATTAATTAAATGACTGTTCAGGATTTGTGTAAAATGTTACGTCATGCCATAGCAAAACATTCTTGTTAAAAATAATTAAATAAGATTAATGGAAATTAATGGTATTTAAGGAGGGAAAAAATAAATAATTAAATAGATATTGTTGGAGAAAATTAAAAATAATTAAAATGAGGTCAACCTATTTTATTTAATTATTTCATTTCTTCCCCCATTTATTATTATTATTTTATTTATTTGTCACTTTTTTTCTTTTCATTCCATTAATTTTTATTTTTTTCCTCTCCTTCTATTCTTCTCCACTCTTGTGCATGGCGCACCTCTACTCCCTAGGTTGTGTACCCCACCATTTCCTCCTTTCGGAAGATCTTTTTGCATCCATTCGTCATCCGTTTTTTTCATCGTTAGAAGCGTTGTGAACCTCTTGGTAAGGATTACCCCACGCACCAAGAATTGTGTGATCTCATTCTAAATCATTTGCACAGTTCATCGCGGAAGGATTTTACCCTATTTTGGGTTTTTTCCGAAATCATCTGTTTTTTGGAAAAATCAATGCCTACTAAAGATCATAGGATCATCTATGACCAAAATATAGGGAATCTACTATCTACCCCTCCATTACTTTGTGATTTATAAAAATGCATTGGTGTTCCATTAGTTGGGGCATATCGGCTTTGTGAAAATTCAACCAAACTCATTAATTAATTTGTTTCATCTAGTTGTTGTAGCTGTGTTGATCATGAATTAATTTGTTTAATTTGTTGCAACACGGCTGGACACCCCTTTTGGCATGCCGGCATGGTTTGTATAATTTTTTTCATCCCAAAAAATTAATTTATTTAATTTCAATTTAAATAAATAATTTATATTAATTTTGAATTTCAATTGATGAATCATTTGTAGTTAGTTGAGCCGGTTTGTTTATTATTAAAAAGTGTTTTTATCTGCATGTTGTTCAAAACTTATTCTAATTTGTTTAATTTAAATAATTAATTTAGATTAATTATTCACTTTGAAATTGTAGGATCTTGGTAGTTTGGTGGTCTAATTTATTAATTTATTTAAAAGTATATTTATGTTCTTATGGTGATGTGGTAAATTGCCTTGTTATGATTGCTATGCTGAAATATTTAATATGCACTATGTGATGCAAGGGTGTACCTATTTGGTTTCAAGATGCAATTACATATGTTGATATCATATCTTCAACTGTGAAAACATTAATTAAATTCAATTTAGGGAATGGAGGTTAGTCCCATTTAAAGTACCACACTTAGACCCTTCATTCCTAATGGTTTCCTCTATGTTCCAGGGGTGGTGTTCTTGGATTTTCTAGACCAAGACTTCCTCGGGATTTATAATACATATGAGTGATACAGGTTCCAAAAGGGCCCATTGGGACAGATTAGTTGGCAATGTGTCTAAGCTAGCCTCAGATGACACAAGACCCCATTTTGTAATATCGGGACGGACTTAGGGTGAAGCAATTCTACTAGTGATACTTTGTATTTCGAAATTTTTTATTAGAAAGGCGTGGTGGTATTGGATAATTAAAGGATGTCCCATTGTGATACCATCATTTCATGCTCAGACAGCAACTCTCAACTTGACCCTTAAAAATGATGTACTGAAGGTTTAGATTAATGTCGTTGTTAGTCTCTTGAGATTTAATATATTTTCTAGTATGTTGAAGCAAACCTGGTTGACACATGACATAGACCCAAAGTTAGGGATATGCCTCTTCCTTATTTTACCTTAATCTTCTACGATGCACATATATGCATATGTGTATTCTACTTAAAGGTACTCCTTTCAGACTTCTGGCTTAGGCCAAAGCAGGTGATTAGGGACGAGTCCTATTAGGAACCTGAGCCGACATATTTATTCCACTGCACTTAATTAATTATATAAAATTGTTATATAACAACACACTAAATTTTATCATTACATGAAATAGAAAGGTTTAGACACCTTAGGTGCCGACCCACTTGGATTTTTCCTCTCTCCCTGATCGGCCGTCATTGACACCCGTGTAGATTATATGATTACAATGATTGACAATGGGAAGAGTGCCAATTCATATTCTTGATTGATTATTCATTTTCAGGATAAGGACTGGGGAAGATGACTGAGCCCTTCTCATGATGCAGTTTTCACACTCTATTTCTTTTATATTTAGTTTATATCATTCTTGGGTTATGTTTTCTGTAATTTCTTTTTAGACATACATCATGGAATGACAACATTTTGAGAGATTCCGCACTTGAGTATTATTTAGTTGGATTATTTATATAGATTCAGCTACAGTTTATTAATTTATATGCTTCCTCTTATTATTATTAATTTTTGTTTACATCCACTATGATAATACCTATTACCTATTTGGGTATAGTCTCCCCGCCACACACAAAAAGGCATTCAATTCTAGTCAGTAGCCTCTGGAATTCAGGGAGATGTGCTTGAGGTTAGGTAATCCACCGATCTTGCCACCGTCTTAGAGGTGAGCCAGGCCAGGACATTACAATGTGGTATCATAGTTGGTATTTATTACCTTTGTCTTAATGTTTTCTGTTGGTAGAAATGATACTAGGTATGTGTCAGTTCTTGGTTAATTGTCGTGATTGGGACTAATCAACCGAAATACAGGAAATGACCATGTTTCGATGGTTGGGATTGTTGTTCACTATTTTCGATGTATCAATTGATTTGATTTCACCGAGAGTAATTTGTGTAATTTCTGCTTCTTATGAATATATTGAATTTATGATATTTTACCCTTGGCATGTTAATGTATGTATGTTTCATTTCTTTTATCATAATAGGAACATAGAAATTCACTTTCCATGCATATTTTTATTCCATGTAGTTTCACATTAGGCTGCCTACTGATTCATATTGTGTTCCTTGAATGTATTCCTTGTATAATAATTATTTTCCATGCAATCTTAGATAACATATTTTAGTGATATATTTAGCATGATAGTTTGTTGCCATGCTGCCTATTTAATACCTTGTTTTCCTTGTATCATGATGTTGTTTCTATTAGAATGACTCTATGATAAGAATTTTATGCTTATGTGATTACAACATTCTCTCGGTTATCTTCTTGTGGTGACCTGCTAGATTTTTTATTATATTACTGGTTTCTTTGATAAATGTTTTTGGTTTATTTTGAATGTGACAAAATTCCTAAAATTATAATGTGTATAGTCAATTTATAGGTTCATATCCACCCTTATATCTTGGTTGATATGTATTTGAGAATGTTATAATTTCAAATGACTTGGTTAGCTACCCAAAGTCACAACTTGGACTAAGTATGTTAGTTTGTCCATGTTCCGTATGAGATATCTTGGTATGGTTGGTGTGACACTTAATAATTATACAACTATTTTTGAGTTTCTTTATAATGAACCGAGGTCAACTTAGTTGGACCCTTTTAGGTCGACATAACAACTTAAAAGGAATTCATTTGAAGACATCCTAATGAAGGAAATGATGTCATATAATGTAAAATTATTTAAAATGGAGTTTTATGAAGCGTTCTGGTTTTTCCCTTGAGGTTTTGGTGATGATCAAGTAACTTGTGTTTTGTTCTGAAAAATATAACTTAATGTTTTTATTAAATTTTATGAGGTTTAATGATTAAATGTCATTAAATATAATGGATTGGATATGGAACTTGTAGCGATTTCCTCTGTTTAAGACCCTGGTATAAGGGTATTTTGAGTTTCTCCTTGAGTTGCTTTGGAATAGACCCTTTCAAATATCTTTGTCCACAGTTGGACCACCTTTATAAAAAAATAAAACCCTTGTTCGGTTGGGTGGACATTTTTTCCTTTATTTTTTTGTGTTTGATCATCGGATAATGTTTTTTTCCATCTGGTTAGGCATTCCTTAAGAATGTTTTGTAGCTTCAAAGTTCGTTCGACCCTCCCTTATCAACAGTGATGGATGACTCAGAACGTTGTCAATAGAGTTAAATTGTATCTTGATTCTATATATCCTCAAGGTAGTATGCGTTCACGTACGTAGTGACGTCAAATACTAAATGTTGTAATGAATCGGTTGAGTTTAGTGAATCATAAAGTCTTGCATTGTTATATACATTTCAGGTCATCATTGTAGTACGGTGACATCTCTATTAAAAGAATAAAGTTTGTCGCAATCCCCATGATTCCTTATGTGACGAGCATGTCCCCTCTCATGCCTTTTCCATTGATACACTAATATATCATTGGTCTAACACCATGTTAAGGCTTTTAAAATTTGCTGTGCTTTGTTAGGGTGTCTTTTCTTAGTGTATCACATTTGATGCGTCATTCTTATCAATTATTGTTTACTCTTGAGTGACCTTTTAATTTCTGTGTGGGAATTCTTGAAGAACACTTCTACACCAACTGTTTCATCTAACATAGTTTCCAGGCTGTTGCTTCTCTAGCTTCGATCAAGGTTTTTATATGGACATCATTCCATTGTACCAATGTCTCACTCATAAACATGGAGTATGGATTATCCAATGTTATTTCTTTTCACTCATGTTGTGCTAATACAAGGACACCCTATACTTGTTGTTAGGCTCGGTGATTCCTAAAAAAAAGATGGTCACTGGAGGTCATGTGTGATCTTTAGTGGATGTGTTCATGGTAAATGTGAGATACCATTGAAGAATACATCAAATTTTATTCTATACAGTCTTTGCCAAGAACCGTTTTAAATGAGCGGTCGGAGTGGCATGAATTGTTATCTGTCTTTCTCAATGAAGAGGTCAGTGAAGGAAATTTTTTTGACATGTCAATAGGTGAGACATGTGTGGTTTGAGTTGACTAAGTATTTTCATAAAAATCTGGCTAGACATGGGATTTAAGGGAGATGATGAATCAGATTCTTTATCTGTTTTAGAAATAAAGAGAGAAGCATCGCTAGAATACTTAAGGGCATTTATTGTACGAAATTTTAATAGTGGAATGTGTCATGACCTGGAATTTTCCATCTTCTAATGTTAAAACCTAAGGTGGGATGTAAATTTAATTAAACGTTTAATGAGATGATGACATGTTTGTGTCACTAGTTAAACGAGTTTGAATAAGTATTGTCTAAGTGTATCAGTTGAAAAACAAGTGTTGTCTCATATATTAATGACTTATGATCCACTACTATAACCAAATTTTGAATGTGTGTTGAGTATTTGAAGGACTTTTGTTTGAGAGTTCATGACCATGTAGATCATTTGAGAGTCACGTTATTCTCGAAGGATTTTCGAAGATGATATGTTATAAGGTGGGAAGGATAAAACATTCTGTGTTTTGAACTAGACGAAAAAAAGAGGTTATAAATGTTTTCAATTAACTTGGAATTTCGGTTTTAAAACCGAGCATCAGATGATTTGGTTTCTTATAGTCGACACTATGGCATTTATATAATAAAAATATTTTGTTTATTTTAATGATATGCGTGTTAGTTTTTTTTATATTAATAACTCCCAAATAGTATGTCTTACAAGAAATCAGAGACCCTCGTTAGGTCTGGAACCCTAGGTTTAACCTATGTACGGTATAACCTTGATTTGCATCGGGTGTTTGCAACCCTTGCACTTTGTAAATACATCATTATTTTTTATTAATTAATTATTCTAGTTTTAAAAAAATATATAATTATTTTCTCTCAAACGGTGCGTTTTATGATAAATCTGAGACTACCATTAGGTCTGGAACACTTAGTATCTACTAGGTCAGGTATAACCATGATTCTTCCAATAATAAATATTATTATTTTAACATTGTCTTTGTTTTTAATTAATTAATTATTTTTCTTCTTCCAATAATAAATATTATTATTTTCTCAAATGGTGAGTCGAATGATAAATCAAACAAGGACTATAGTTTTGGGATGTGGAGTTTACCCTAGGAAGTGTATAACCTTTCCAAGCCTTGGACGTTTGTTTATATCGCACTTGAAGATAATTTATTTTAATTTTAAATAATTTATTTGCAATTAGATATATTAATAATTTTATTTTAAATATTATTATTAATATTGAAAACAATAAATGAAAATTCATATCCACAATTAATAAATTTGTCACGGTGTGAATAATAACTAGGTAATGTAATAAATATGATATTATTAATTATTTGAATTAAATACAAATTCTCAATCAATATTTATTTAATAACTATCATCATTTTTATGGTTATTGTTTTTAATTTATTAATAGTGTAAATGATGAGTTTAATTAAATATTAATAATTTTTTTATTGTTTTTATTATTATTATATTTGCAAAAAACATTGATTTGTATATATAGAGTTATATATATATATATATATATGTTGTATTAAAGATATATATATAGTTATATATACATGTGTGGGTGTATAAATGAATATGAAGATGATTGTAAATATATAACACATATATAATGGGTGGATATTTATTGTTAGGTTAGATAAAAAATTATTATTTACCTAAATAAATGCATTTAACAAGTTGACTTATATCAAGTTGTGGACTTTTAATTTTAAAATCCAAATCATTAAAGTGACATAGGGTGCATGCTTGTGCACCCTATTTAAGGTCCCAGACAACTATTAAAATTAATTAAATAATTGTTCAAGCATTATGTAAAATATTACGTTGTTCCACAATGCAACCATCAGGTTAAAAATAATTAAAAATAATTAAAGGAAATTAATGAAATTTAATGAGGGGAAAATAAATAATAAAATAGATACGGTAGGAGAGAAATTAAAAACAATTAAAATAAGGTAAAACTATTTTAATTAATTATTTTATTTATTCAACTATGTTATTTTTATTATTTTATTTATTTATCTAAATTGTATTTTTTTCCATTATCTTTTTTTCCCATTCCTTTTTATTTACTTTTTCCTCTCCTCCTCTCCTCCTCCTCTACTCTATGTGGCACAACTCTTCTCCGTGGGTGGTGCACACCACCTTCTCCGCCTTTTGTAAGATTGTCACGCCTTCATTTGTCATCCAATTTCTTCATCAACAGGTGCACCATGAACCTCTCGATAAGTATCATCCCACACGCCAAGAATAATGTGATATCTTTCCAAATTCATTGCACAATTCTCTGTAGAATGATTTAAACCTACTTTTTGTTTTCCTAAAATCAAATTTTTTTGTCCATTTTATGTAAAATTAATGCCTACAACAGATCATAGGATCATCTACAAACATAAGATAGTACGTCTACTATCCTTCCCTCAGATTCATTTCAATTTATAATAACACACCATTGTGCCATTAGTGGACTCCTACTGTCTTTGTGAAATTTCACCCAAATTCATTAATTAATTTTTTTCTCCAATTTTTTTCAGCTGTATTGATCATTAATTAATGTGTTCATTTTGTTGTAACAAGCTCGGATACCTCTGGGGGAATGCTAACGTGGTAGGTATAACTTCTATTAGACCAAACTATTAATTTATTTAATTGAATGTGTTGCATAATCTATTTATAGTTATGTTCAATTTAAATAATTGATTTAGATTAATTATGAATATTGAATTGTTGAATCATTATTAGTTGGTAGTGATGGTTTATTTTTTATTAAAAAGTTTCTTTATTGACATGTTTTTCACAACCTATTTTGTTGTGATTAATTTAAATATTTAATTTATATTAATTATAAACATTAGAATTAGTTGATCTTGGTATTTGGTTGATCTATTTTATTTATTTATTTAAAATAGTATTTATCTACTTATGTTGATGTGGTAATTTTCCTTGTTAATATTCCTATACTGATATATTTAATTTTTACAGTGTGATGCACAGGTGTACCTGCTGGTTTCAACCGGTAATTACATATGTTGATATCATATCTGCTACTATGAAAACATTAATTAAATTCACGGCAGGGAATGGAGGCGAGTCCCGTATTAAAGGCCAGACATAGACTCTTCGTTCTTGATGGTTACCTCTATGTGTTGGGTGGTGGTGTTCTTGCCTTGGCCGGACCAAGACATCCTACGGATTTATAATACTCATGAGTGATACTGGGTCCAAAAGGGCCCATCAGGATATATCAGCTGGCAATGTGGATAAGCCAACCTCATCTGACACTTGACCACTTTTTGTGAGATCAGGGCTGACTCAGGGTAATGCCATTCCATGATCGATACATGGTATTTATAAAGATAGCCTTGGACGAGCTCGATGGTATTGCATAATTGAAAGATGTTCTATATTGATAATTCAGAATTGGCACAGAATCTAAATATCAAAATGAACCTTAATAATTATTCCCTGAAGGTTTAGATTAATGCCGCTGTTAGTCTCTTGAGATTTGAGATATTTTCCGGTATGATGATGCACACTTGGTTAACCCATGACATTGACCCCAAGTGAAAGCACAAGTTTAGGTGTACTCATCTTCCTTGTTTTACCTTACTCTTATAGGCTTCATATATATGCATATGGGTATTCTACTTATAGGTAATTCTTTTAGACATCCGGGTTAGTCTAAATCATTTGATTAGGAACGTGTTCGGTTTTGAACCTGAGGTGAATTATTTATTCCATTTCACTTAATTAAGTATATGAAACTATTATATATGGCCCAATTCATTTTAACGTTGCATAAAATGGAAAGGTTTAGACACCTTTGGTGGTGGCCTATTGGGATTTTATCTCACACCTTTCTTGGGCGTCTTTGACACCCAAGTAGATTATATGACAATAGATATTGAAAAAGGGAAGTGTGCCTCTTTTAATTCATGATTAATTGTTGTTTCATAGGCTGGAGAATATGGTAAAGGACCGAGACTTTCTCATGATGCAGTTGTCACAAATTGTTTCTTTTTATTTTAGTTTATAGTAGGATTAGGTCCTATTTTATGTACTTTCAGTTTAGACATAAATCATGGAATGACATTGTTTTGTAGGATTCCGCACTTGAGTATTAATCAGTTGGATTATTTTCATTGATTCTACTAAAATTTATTCTTTTATATGCATATGATAATTATTATTAATTGTTTTTTAAATCTTCTATGATAATACCTATTACCTATGAGGGAAGTGTCTCCCCCTCGGACACAAAAATTCCCTCACTGCTAGTCGGAAGCCTCTGGCGTTCGGGGAGATGTCCTTGAGGTCATGTATCCCACTAGTCCGACCACCATATTAGAGGTGATCCGGGTAGAGATGTTACACTCCCACTGAAACATGTCTTGGCCTTGTTTACATAGGAATATCAGTGTATTGGTACATGGGAAGAGTCCATGAGAAATTGAATGTCGTTGACAGTTTCCTAAAATGTGATCAGTACCTTAATATATTCATTTAATACTCTTAGATGTTGGTTGTGTGGAACCATCAAACAAGAACAATAGTAAGTTATATCATTTGTGACATTAAATATATAATGTGAATCTTTTTTAAGTACATCTGGATATTATAGGAATATGTGCTATAGAAAAACAAAAATATTTATTGTTGACTATTATTATTTATTTGTATACATTGTTGTTTTTTTTGTGTTTGAATAGGTATTTTTATACTAACTACTTCACGATATTTTCCTATAAAGTGTCATCTATTATTCATACCATCAACTATTAGATAGATAAATAAATGAAATAGAACTAGAAGGTACATAGTAAGATAAAATAGAGAGTGGTGTGTTCCAGAGGTATCTTGATAGTAGTCCAGAATATTACATTAAGGTGGAAAACGTTTTAAGACTGATCGATGGGAGCCTGTATTTGGTCATGTTTACATACCTTTACATACTATCATACTCCAGTTGTATTGATTATATGTATGAAATCAAGGTTTTTCAGTTGTTTTTGTATTTCAGTATTGTAAGAGATTACATGTGTGTGTTTGGGTGTGGGTCTATGTACATTTTCCATGTACTCCCATGTTAGGGATATGTCTACCCATAACTAGTCTCCAGCCTCAAGCCTATTAAAGGTGGGAATTGGGAGTCGTGTAATGGGTCCCATTGGGAAGGTTCATGAAAGACTGGTATAACATGAGTCGATTATACCATAGGACATGATTTTTTTAGACGAGTTTGGGGTTACAATGTTGGGAGTTTTGGGTTTGTATTTTACGCCAGACACTCCAGTGCTGGTGCGGAGGCCGACATATCTGTACACTAGGACTCTGATCACCTACATTTTGAATTATTACATGATAAAAGTAGTTGTAGGGAATAAATGTTCCATTTATCATTTATTAATTTGGTGTAGTTTCCATGTCCATCTTGAGTCATCTATCCAGATATTCTCTTTGACTGTATTAGGTCTTATTTATATTCATGATTTTCCAAAATATTTATTCCATCAAGTATAAAAAAATTGGAATATAATTATGATCACATATTGTATGATATGGTGATAAATGGACCAGTTATGATGGTTTGGCCTCTAGGTGGGGCTCCATTTATACCATAACCTATAGAGAATCAATTGTTGTTTTTGAACCAACAGATGCAGTGCGTAAGATGAGGGCGCATCATGTGTATCTACAATAAGTACACCTCATGTTTCTAGGTGTTCCCAATCCATAGTTTGATGTGGACTGACATGAGCTGGTGACCTATGTTTTTTATATGGCTAGGACCCTAGCAGATAATATTGTTGCCCGAGGAGTGCACATTCCCCATCGTATAGTTTCAAGATGGTGTGGTTTTGTGACCCAATCGTATAAAAAGGAAAATCTAGAATGGGAAACGTTTTAGAACCTTTTCATAGTGGTGTTCTATCCAGAAATATTGAGGGTTGTAATTATTCTTGATAATATATAGCTATAACAGGGCAACCCGATGGTATTTATGTATTCATCATGGATTAACAACCTTTCCAAATACTTGATGAAAAGGGTTAATGATTAGTTCATCATAACTCAAACCATTATGCGAGGAATACATAGGGACATTTGAGAATGATTTATCCTTATATGAATTCCTATATAAGACAAGGTTATAGAGTGATCCTTTGTGGCTGATATATTCTTTTCTGAGAAGACATTTCTAGTGGTTGATTGTAGTGGGAAAGAGGATGAAGAGATCTATGAATTAGGGATATGATTCAAATCCCAAATACTTGTTCATGTGAGAGATTTTTTTAGGAGGAACCATGATATAAGATCTATAGTATACTAAGCACAGAATGGTTCAATTCAACCTATTAGGAGGCGGTTCTAATCATGTGATGGAAAGAGACATATTTCTTGATATTGACTGACCATCAATGCACTGGAGAGATTAATCATTGATGGTCCTTTGAGGTATAAGATGCAGTAGGAAAGAAAATTATGTATGGTGGTGCACATGGATGTGGATCTAGCAGCGTAGTGGGTGGTGGTATACTCTTTAACATGTTACCCCCACCACCCCCTTGTGGCCCATTCGATCCTAAGGGAGATGGATGACAATTTAAGGGACAATATCAGGAATTCTATGAATATGACCTAGGGGATTGATTAATAATACGAGGAAATATTGATGTCTTTTATACATTAGATATAATAATATTATACATAGATTATAGCCATTCATTTCTTTCAACGAATATTTTTTGAGACAAAATGATTTTGGTTGATCCCATAGGTAGAACCGTGTGCTAGGAGAGTCCAAACGAAGATGACTCGGCAATCAAACACTTTTTATGATTGTGTGAACTTCCTCATGTAGGTGATATTTTATGTTTGGATATATTAATTGCTGTGATGAGGCCTTATAATGTCATCTTAAGAATGGACAACTTATCCACAAATCCTGCCCTTATTGACAATCTCATGTGAATGATGTTGTGTGTCCAAAGTAAAGGAACCAAGATCACATTTTCCAGTGAAAATGAATCAAAGTCAATGGAATATTAACTTGTTTTTAGGAGTGTGTAGGTGATTACTCACCACTTGGATAGAATGACCCTTGGTGTAGTGGATATTAAGAGTTCCCTGTTTCATTATGTGGTTGAAGGATCAATGAAGTAGTCCTTGAGGATGGTCTATGTCTACCTCCCCAACAAGGTATACAATTACTCCTAAATCTACACTGTAGGAAGGAAGCAATATTTTTGTAATCCTATTGGATGTCTCCATAAAATCATTAAAAGATGAAGGTTCATTTAGAAGACATGTTTTGAAATGCCTTTGTTGTAACCAATGTTTCACCCTTGTATACCCTAGTTTTGTTCACCATGAAGGAGGATGAGGAATTAATGTTTTATACGTACTACTGACCCTTCAACTGGAAAAAAGTGAGGAAAATTTATCATTTTCTGAGGATTTATGACCACTTTGATTAGTTTAGAGGGTCATAATGATTCTCAATTGTTGAAATAATACCATGTTATCACCATTTTTTAGTACGAAACAAGGATATATTAATATCAGAATTTTGATGTCGATGCTATAACTATGTGTAATTGGTGATTAATTTAGCATGAAGAATAACCATGATGTGTTCATGGGAACAATGAAATGGATCATTCAGACTTTCTTATACCAGTTCATTGTATTCCTCATCAAAGATATCATTTTCTACTCAGTTACTGAGGAGGATCATGAAAGGCAATAGAGAATAGTTCAAGACATACTCCAAGAGCACAATCATTTGGGAAATATATTTATGTTCAATTTATTGAATTCAGAGTTCCACTTTATAGGACATGTTATATCATTAGATGGTTTACATGTGGACCCAAAAAGGGAAGAATTAGTATTATCTTTGTATCTATCGATTTCAATGATGGATGTAAAAAAAGATTCCTTGGGATAATAGGTTATTACTGGAGATTCATTCCTGACTACTCTAAGATATATGCAACAATAATAGATTTATTTGGGAAAGGGTATCCTTTCATTTAGATAGTGAGGTTGCAATAGGATTTTATGTAGTTGAGTTATAAATTTATGTGTTCTCTCATTTAGATATGGCCAGAGGAGGGTGTAGAATATGTAGTGTTCTTTAATGCATCAGGAACCATGAATGATTATATTATAATTAAGAATTTGGAGTATATTTATTTTGGTTCACATCATTTGAGACCGCATTACCACAATAAAGTGTCCAAAAATAGTCAGTTAGAAGCAGAAATCTTCATGTTAAATATATGGAAACCTTACCTAATGGGAAAGAGATTTGGAATTTTTTTGATAAGAGGAGTCTCAAATAAATATTATCCTAAAAATATTCTAACTTGAGAGAGTTTATATTGATAGATTTCATCCAGGATTATAAATATTTTATTTTTATTCTCCTGGAAATGGGTACATTGAAGAAGAATATATTAGTATGATATCTTCTTCACAATTGTTTGATGGGGAATCAGAGCAGTTAGCAGCATTAAAATTATAATTTTTTTGCATTGATATGGATTAGATCACCTATAGTTTTTGGTTATCTCATATCATATCCTGTATTGACTTAAGGATCAAAAGCATGGGTATATGTTCTCTGATACCCAACAAACTCAGATATCTATCAAACAAACTCTTGGTGAATTTTTTGAAGGTGGATAACATTTTTTTGTTTTCAGAGGATGAATTATGGTACAAATGAAGTTTCTTGATGGGATTATAGTAGTTTTTCATACATATCCTATGGTGGTATATCCATCTGTGAAAAATAAATATCAGGATATAATTTGTTAGTATTGGTGGTTATGGATGAAGTTGATAGTTGTACAGTTTTTCACTCGATGCCTTACTTGTCCCAAAGTGAAAACTGAGAATAATATTTTATTCGGAATACCTCAACACATTAATGATCCATAGTTGATGTGGGGTATTATATTTATCGAAATAATAAGGGGATTACCACAAATATCAATGGGAAATGAATCAATCTGGGTGATCATAAAATGTATCCACATGTCAGCCTAGTTTCACGATATTTGGGAGAAGTATTCAGTATAGATCTCCAGATGCATTTATGTATAGGTGATAGTATAACTCTATGGAGAACCATTAGCAATCAATTTTTACCATGATGATCCCTTCACATACTAGTATTGGAATGGATTATATGAGGAATTTGGGATATAAGAACAACCGAGCACAATGTTTGCCCCTAAAACTAATGGCCAGTGATTGAAGACCATATTGGATTTGCAAGAAATGTTGATATATTTTATGACGAAATTTTTTCATGTTTGGAAGGATAACATACCAGTCATGGAGTTTTCATAAAATAAAAACTACAATTCCACCATTGGATGGCACCATATGAGTATTTGTATAGGAGTCCATATTGGTTACCACTCTACTATATTGACCCAAGAGTGTCACCAAATGCGGCCCCATATTTTGGGTGATCAACTATAGAGATAGTTTGGATCATCTAGTACCGGATGAAGACTATGGTGAGGCTTCAGATGCCTTATGTGGTCAAAAAGTGGATTTCATTTGAGTATGGGGGTGCAGACGATGTTTTCTTCTGTGTTTCACCTTGAAGCAGATTATGAAATTTTGGTTGTTGGGGTAATCTATATTCTATTTTCATTATACCTTTACATATATTGTATATATTTGGATAGGTATTGTACCACTTAGCTCCACCTATATTGTTATATAAGGATCATCTAATATTCCTTATTTCATAACTGAGGATGTACACGCATCATCCATCAAATGTTACCAACTAGGTTGATATGGAAATTATGGATGTAGCCACATTTGGTGAGTACCTATTAGAGATTCAGGATTGGTAGGAGAGGGACCTTCATGGGGAAATGATTCATTGGGATCATATATGTTGGTATTTCAAGAATAATTAGGATATAACCTTGGGGCGGGAGGGACATATTTGTGATCAGTACCCACATTTCATCTTATAGCCCTTTTTTGGATTTTCTGAAGGTAAATCCCCAATGTTGTGAGAATGAAATTACACATATTTTCATTCAATTATTTTTTATATTTTATGTATTTTTTTCAAGGCCAAGTTCTATTACAACATATTTTTATGTGGAATGGTGTGCCTGAAATTAATGTTTGATATATAAAAAATTTATTAAATCGTACATGCATGAAATTTTATTAAAAATGATTAATAACATATAAATGGTGGTATGCATTGGAAATCATAGGAAAATGTCGAGTTCAAAACATCGGGTATATTTTAATATAAAAATAACCTTTATCAATGTGGGGTATTTGAGGAAAATCCAACATTTACATAATATAACTAAAAACGTTATAAATTATTCTATTTAACCTGTGACACATTTACCAAATTGTTTCATTAAAGACACGGTAATGGAAAATTTGTAGAGTGTGGTGCATATCATGTTTAATAATTGGAGAGATATTTGAGAGAGTGTAAAGAGACTCCTTTTATGGAAGGAAAATAAATGAAGGATCAATGACCAGTAGAAAATAGAAGATTTATCAACCGATCATAGTGTAAATCTTTTATTTTTCAGAAACATATCCAATACATGGTAGGAAATTTATTAATATTTCATTGTCAATTTATATATATACAATTAAAAAAGACTAACAAACCAATATATTGATATAGGGATCGATCATATTATTTTATGGGATTGTTAATCAAGAATTATATTAGTAGTTTTATTTAATTAGTTCGGATCATTGTTCTTCATTCTAACAGAAATGAATTGATACCAACTGATCATGGATGAGTTTCATTTCAATTTTATTTGTTTTTTTGTTTTCTCTCATTATTCTACATGAATTCAACATTGGTGATTATTATGTTGGTTTTTCTAAATTGAAATAAATTAGTAAGACAATTCATGCCTGATGAAATTTATTAAAACCAATAGTTAAATAGTAGAAACCACGAGGTGTAATGAACATACACCAGTAGAGAATCATTGAGAAAAAATAAACGAGGGATCAAAAAAGGGGCCTCACACCTGCAACACCATCACTCAAGGAGGCCTCATGAATGCCTCTTCCAATGCGCTAAAATGAACTGAAGGTCATCATTGGAATGGACTACAACCATCTAAAGGACCGAACAGCTGGAAAAATCTAGAGCATAATATTAAGCAGAAAATGTCCAATATCTACCATCAATAAATTAAAAATCTAGAATTACATGTCGCTCTAGAGCGGACCGTCGATGAAGAACATGGTGAAAAAGAATCAAACCAAAGCAAAAAACTAGGAAAACTATGGAGATGTGAAGAACATATATGGAATAACTAGGTTCACGGCAAATGATAAATGTTGAAAATAGGTTCATCATCCACAATAGAAAATTCAACTAGAAAACACATGAGAAATTATTTCCAAGGGATGACATTAAAATTAAATCAGAAGTCCTTTTTAAAACCCCCAAACACTTTGATTAACATCCTCATTCAGAGATCAAGATATGTATCCGCTGATATCTTTCCATTATTATACTTATCAAAGGTAATGTTTTATTTCTCTTCAATCCATGATTCAAGCTCATTGGGAGCTCAAAATCATCTGGTAATTATTATGCATTGCTATTTGTAGGGTCATCATTCTCACAAGATGACTCTTTTGTGTCAAAATCCGATTAGGATGATGTATCATATGAGGAGGCAGTTATTTAATCATTATGAAGTGGCTATGGAATAAGTGTTCTATGTTCTATCATGTTATCTAAAACAGAATGCTTGAAAATTTTTCATTCAACTTTAGTGGTATCCATTCACATCCAGAAGTTCATAGAACATATCTTGTTGAAGCCATCAGAGTCTATAAAATCTTTTTACCCTTTTTATAACTCGATTTAAGGTAATCATCTGTTAATTGGATGTATTTTTATAGCTCAAATTAGTATTCCTTATCAACATTCCCAGCTTTTTCTTTATTTTTTTAAGAATTTTACACCTCAATAATGGGTTTTTTATCCATGGAGGTGTCCTTAATTTCTTCCACAGAAGGCTCATGATCATCAATGATCTCAATATCATTGGAAGTTTATCCTTAGTGACTTCAGCAGGATTGAAAATATAAGTATGAATAAGGGGTTCAGAATCTTCTTTTTCAAACAAAATCAGTTTGGTGAACACTATTGGTTGAGGATAATAACAAAAGTTCCCACATTCATTTATGGAGTGACCATTGTGTGAGAATTTTTTACATAATTCTGGGAAATTATCAAAGACTGCATCTGGATGGAGCCCATTTTCTCCATTTTCGATTTAGAATTGTGAAGGTATTGGTTTAGAGATATTGATTTCAGTGAAAATCCTAGCCATAGTGGGGAAAGTAGGATTAAGGGTCAAATAATCTAACATAATGGGTTGTCCAAAAAGTCATGTGATGGAAAATAATGCATTCTATTTCAATAGATGTAGGAGATTATTTAAGAATCATAGCTAGAGAGGAAAAATGGGGACCTCAAAATATAAATAGAAGTATGGATACTATTTACCTGGGTAATTTGACCAAAATTCATTGGAATTGAATGTTTATAACTATTATATTGGTTAAAATTTTTAGAAATATATATTCGAACTCAGTATGGCATGGAGATCACGAAAAAATAACATTGTAGAGTGTATCTAGATCATTTTGGATTCCGCAGGTATGGTTATTGAATACACATCAATGGTGGAGGATTAGGATGGTTTCCTAATGAATGAGGCCACTATATATAATGTACCCAGAAATGATCGGACTTAGTTGAAATAGATTATAATTCCACTAGTGTCCTAGTGGATGAATAAAATGGATCTGGGTGTCAAATGAGCAGATGTTATCCTATGAAAAAATATATGGAAATCTTAAAAACATCCCATTACAAGGCATGTAATATAGATCCACACACTATGTGGGTACCTTGTAGTGGGGCTTATGGTTTCAGGAGGAATAGAAAAAAACATGGTTTGTAGCCCTATCATACAAGTTGTGACCTCTCCCTAGTGTCTCTTTATGTACCTCGGAGTGTGCATAGAAAAATGCTACAATACATGGCTGAGATAATTTTTGTACTACTAAATATATTGGGATTCACCTAGTACACATCAGTATATCTATGAACCGGTACCTAAGATGTTTCACATTATGTACTATTTTAGGAACACACACATGAGCCATTTACATGGGTGGAACCTAGGGTTAAAGGGACATAGTGTATAACCTAATACATGGAATGTTATTATATTAATATTCCTATGAGACCATCTGATCTATATCATTCGATCAATATATCCATTCCCTGAGGGCTATTATAGAATTTCATACTCCACGTGGATAGTTATCCCATCAATAAGACCTCATGGATGTGGTTGTTTAAATACCTCTATATGGATTAGTGTGAAATACAATATTAATATTCAATCATTAAGTAGAATTATTTGTATCTTCATGAAAAAACTACATGAGCATCGATCTTATTCCAAGTGCGTTAATGTTGATTGTGTTGTTGGTATACCACCTGAAATTGGGAGTGATGCTCAAATGTGTATCATTTTTTGGACATGATCCTATACTTATAATGATGAGACCTGATAAGAATTACCTCTTGAACTAACATCATCAGTGCTTTCTAATCCATGAATTTGATCTCTCAAATGAGTATTATATGGAAACTTCAAGCTACAATCCTATGTAAGAATTACAGTTAGGTTCTTATGTCTATATATTGTGTCTTAGTTGAGTATATCTTAATATTATTAACATATGTGTTGTAGGCATAAATCATTGTAGAGATGGATGTTATTCATTTGTTGTATTCTATGTGGATTCATGGTTTTCTACTAGTTATTGTGTCACACACCACTGCATGTGATTTTTCCACATGTGTCATGTCATGTGAAGTCGATCGACTATTTTATAGATTCCACAGTCGACCATGACTAGATGATTCTTAAAGATACAAGACAAATCAGTGTCTGTTTCTATATATCTTGACAGTAATCCTCGGCATTTACTTTATTTTGAACATGCTTCTAGACACATTCTGGTGGGATTACATTTGCCACAGTTTACATTCCATTACTTCACTTCGTACTCCGGTTGTGGGATTAATATGGATTCATAAATTGGTATTCAATTTTATTTTAAATTTCATCATTGTATGGTCTTATAGACGTGGGAGTTTGTGTTTACAAGTTCAGAGGCTATGTCCTCCCATGTTAGTGATATTAAAACTCAATGTTAGTCTCCAAAACCTTTCCTATTTGAGGAGTCCTTAAGGGGTCATGGAATAGTCACCTTTATGATGGGTCATCTTATTCAAGTATTTGAGGTTGAGGCTAATGAGTGTTCATGTTTTGAGAACACTAAAGGAGGGCATTGAATAAATAATATTTTGTGATTTTTTTGGAGTGGGGCTCAAATACAAATTGATGCATAGGTAATAAGTTAACCCATATGGGATGAGGAAATTTGAACACCATGAGAAAAACTACATGTCTTGTGAACTAAAGAGAGTAGTGATTGTCTTATCTGAATGTATGTTGAGGAAATATCTTTTGTTGGAACACATTGATGTTTACTCATACCATTCTAGCCCAAGGTATGTATTCATCCATAGATTTGTGAACTTGAGATAGAGGAAATGTTTTAATATTCTATGGGACTATGAAAATGACATAATATATAATTCGGGTATGGTAAAAATGGTGGAATTTCCCATTATCATGATGTCCAATCCTAGTTTTGTGTAGGAGGAATCACCGTAGTCGTCTTCCATACAACTGAACCTGGTTGAAGTGGAGGAAACATATATTCTTCCATCGATTGTTCTGAGTCCTCCGATGCTCTACTGTGTGAGATATTCCATTTTGTGAGCCATATACTATGATGTCATAAATGAGCATATGTCCCCAATAGTTTCACCGGATGGATATTATAAATGATGGTATCATGTCCACATTATTCAAGGACAAAAGGTGGTCCCAATCATGATTCAAGATGAATTCATTAGAGCATTTGACATATATCTGTTGCTTTTGTAGACCATTATGGGTAGGATTAATAGAAACAATTAGTGTCAGATTTAATGGGAGTTCATGGTATGGATCATTGTCGAGTTTATCTTTGAATTCATCAATTGTCACCAGTTAAATGTTGAGCATCAGGTTCCAGTAGTTTTTGTATGACTTTTGATATACATGCATGTATATTCAATGATGTATTCAAGTAAGTTGCTAAAGTCATAAAAGATAGTGAGAGGACATGATTCCATCTAGGTGATAGGTGACTGGCTTAGTAATTATTTACACTTCCATGATATTTGGGAGTATAGTTTTGGGTTTCATTTAGGGAATTTTCACATGTTATATATTGTTCTACTCTGACCATGATGTGCGGTTCAAAAAATGGATATATCTACATTACAAATTTTCGACCCAAACAATTATTATTAAAACATTACACACCTAGAAAAATGGGATGAGTGAGTGACCTTTTTAGGTTCTAGAGGATATATAGAGGTAATTTATGTTACACTCCATCCAGAACTGCTATAATTACTTTCCATTGGTATAGTTTTCATACAATAAATTATACAACATTAATATCACCATGAATAATTTTTTGGTCCTATACGAGTTACACTATAGGCCATTTATATGCTAGAATTAGATCGGTGAGGCATATATTGTTAGACAATAGATGGTTTAATTGATAATGATGAACGTCCTAGTCTTCTATGAAAATATGAGGACAACTTACTATAGGATGAAATATTTTTCTTATTAATCACATAAGCCCTTGGATTTCAAGTAGGGAAACTATGTTTTCTTAATAGTCTTTCCCCAAATAGAGTTCCACGGATTCATCCATTTTGTCATGTTAACTTAATGATCCATCAATCCACTCACGATAATTCCTTATATTCAACATATTTTTGGGCACCACTCCTTACCACTATAGTTGGAAGTGGTTCAATTAATCCTCTATGTGTCACAACTAAGGATAAATGTGTATAACCCCACTAATATCAATAACTACAGAGATATACACATCAAGGATGGATCCACATTCGTTGAGAACCTATCCGAGATTGAGGATTGGTAGTAGAGGAACCATCATGGATGGACCATTCCATTGGATTGGGTGTTGTGGCAATATGGGAGGATGAAATATAGCTCTTGGTATTGGGAGATCCAGATGCAGGTTCAGCATCCATACATTTAATCATTGTTTATTATTTCCGAGGATAACAATCATGGAGGTAATAATTTATAACCCTGAATTTTCCTTATAATATTGTTAAATAATCTAAAATTTGTTTGGAGTTAGGTACTGATACGTCAACTGATTCCTTTGTCTGGTGTACCATGAATTGATTTTATACTGATATTAAATAAATTTTATATCACACTTGCACAATTTCTCATAAATAAATGGATAAGTTTAAAATGGTTTCTGATATCAAAATTTTGAGACCATGGATGGATCTAAAAGACTAAGATTACCCAAGGTGAAATATTATGTTGTTCAGTGTGGGGTGTTCGTTTAAATTGAGAGTAGGTGGATGAATCTAATTTAATTATTTATTTATTTTAATTTCAACTACCTTAACTTATTTCCTCTATAAATATTTTTTATATTAAATCAGCAAGGTTATCCTCATACACAATGGATCATTGAGAGGAGGGTTCCACCACCCATCATTTTGAATTAATACCGGTCCATAGAATGCTTATCATATCTGGAAAATTGAAGAAAAAAATTGAAATGTATTTTCACTATCATTATAAAGAACATTATTCATCAGTGGAAGGTCAAATCACAATATAGAACTCATCATATATGGATTTCCACCCAAATGAATGAATTATTAAGCATGATCAATTCATATTTTTTGGAACTACATTCTCTATAAACCTTTTCAAGATCCAACTTATTGAATATATTTATTGTTTAAATTATTTATAGTTTTTTCATTATTTTGTACACAGAATATAACCAATTTGTATTGTTTTTCAAAAAAAATCTTTCTAATGACTGTTTCACCTTTATTTTGTGTATTTTCCCACATCATTCTTCAAGATCATCACTGATTAGACTACGTGGTATCATTTCATCATTATTGAGTGGGATCAAGTGTGACCATACCATCAAATTCATTGATGATTTTCATGTTATTAATAAATAATTTATTATAGGATGAACCATGATTCATTTTCAGTTTTTTGTGATATATTTCGTTGGATCTAGGAATAAATGACGATGATGAGACTTGTGTATGGTGTCCGACCGACCATGGTGGAATGAGATATACAAATTTTTGGAAACTAGAGTGTATGAAATGATGGAAGAAACCCTCTCTATTTTATTTCAGGTGAGATTAAGGGGTAAATGATTGGAAAAAATATATATTTGGATCATGGGTAGTGGAGTTGGGTATCTATGAAAACCCTACTAAATGGTTGGTTTTCTGAAGAGCACATGATGTATAGACCTTGGATATAGGGACTAGGGTTTTAGTTGAGATTAATATCGCACTCCATGTGGGACCCCCAAACACCGTGTGACCCATTTATTAAAAAACATTTTTTAATCTTGGAGTACATGTACATGAGAACATACATTCACATATCATCTACAAGAACATGGCTAGTGTATACGGGTATGGAAAGGATGACATGGCATGACCCCATGATTCTGAGACACAATGTGTAATACTGTTAAATTATAACCAGGATAACATTTCCTATAATCCATTTACTAATTAATAAACTACAATGAAAATATGTTGGAACCCATGCCACGAGTGTCCACATTCATGTCATGTAACGTCATCTTAGGGAATCTTCTATATACGGTATCCTATTTTTTTAGAATTAGGATTTTCCCTTGAGAATCCTATATTTATTTTATTCCACATATAAAGAGATGGTGTCATTCATTGTGTCATTGAAGATATGGCATGATATGTTTTGTGTTTGATTCTTATCTAAGATGTACTCAGAGATGGTAGTGATCAGATGATATCATTTTAGTGTAACTCCCCTTTTGGAGCAAGGCATGGGTCTTCTTTTTATCTATTAGACTGTACCCATACTACTGGATATGGAATGGGTCCAATACAAGAAGAGTGGAACCCTCTTTCAATGTAATTCATGGGACCTCTACCATTAGAGTGTAAATGTAAGGACCTACAAATTCTCATTGGCTTGAGAGTACCACGAGTCATTACTAGGCCTTAAGTGAAATCCCTAAGGTGCCAAAGGCTGCTAATAAATGCGTAAGGGTTTCAAGTACAAGTTGGGGACAATTTACCTATTAATAAATAAACCCATAAACCAAACATAAAAAAATCACTATATGATGCATTAACAAATGAAAGACCAAAAAACATTTCATTTATATCATACTACATCAATGTACACAACAGCGGAAGGCCAAACAAAGCATCAATGTAAACAACAAATGATCATCTCAAGACTCTCAAAAGACACTACAACTCAATGATCCTCAAGCTCCAATCTTCCCAAAATCTCCCAACAATCAACACTATGCAGTAGAAATAAGATGCTTTACCTTTACCTGTGTCCCAGAACAGGGCATGTGCAAAAGTACAAACGTGCCAAAGAAGGGGTGAGTCTAAAACTCAGTAGGATTTCCCCAATGAATTCTTTAGTCAAGACATTTGGATAAAATCGATAGCAACATATATATATAATCATTTTATATAATTTTTTTTCTCAACATCATTTTATAACTAAATATAAACAAGTATCTAGAGCCATTCATAACCAAAAGAATTCGAAGATCAATTGAAACCAATTTTCCTTAAAAATAACCAAACAAGCTTAAGAATAATTTCAAAAACATTCCATTTTTGTATACCAAGTTGTCACATGTTTATTTGTTCCCATGTTCCATTACACCTTTGGAACAGAGTACAAGGTCATATTTAGACCAAGCCTCATACATAGAGTTACCGTTATACCATTAAATTTTTGTCACCGAACATGAGGTTAATTTTTCAACCAAGACTCGTACATGAACCATGAGCACACACAACATATTCCCAACGGTCATGCCAAAATACCCATTCAATAAATACACATTTTTTATAGAAAATAATTTCCATCTAAACCATTCCAATTCCCATAAATTTTAATAAAACTTAATTTTTATTTAAATCCAAATCCATCAATGTCATTTTTATCTCAACCCATTTCAATTCCACCATTTCAATAAAACTCTTTTTTTATTGAAAACCAAATCCATCAAGGTCATTTCAATCTCAAACCATTTCAATAAAAGGACCTTTTATTGAAAACCCATTTTTCATCAAACCATTTAAAATTTCAGCAATCATAATTTAAAAGCAACATTTAAAATTCAAGAAGCCAAATCACACTGCACAACAATTCACAAAGATTTGGCAATTACAACAAAACCATAAAGCATCACATTTAAAAATTTATTCCATGATTTTCCCTATAGAAACCATTAAAATAAAAAAAATTGACACTATGAAGATACATTATAACAAGAGGATTTGAGAGTGAAGCCTCTTACCTCAACGGGTTTGATGAAATCCACAACGGTCGAAGAACACTCAAGAATATCAGGCTGATTCTTCCAAAACTCGCATCGGATATCTTCTACTAGTATGATCAATACCAAATATCATCATATTTTGAATCCACACACTTAGATATACCCATAACAGGCATTGATCTAAGAAACCTAGAGAAGGGGAGATGTAGATATAAGTAGATCTAATAAACCGATTAATAACGTAGAAGAACGATCACATACCTCAAGAATGTAGCTTCGATTTGCTACGAGAAGCCTTTGAATTGCCTCCGGAACTATGGGAGAACCCTCTATGACCTTAGGAAAAGAAAAATCCTGAGTTAGGGCTTCTTAAGAGAAAAAATGAGCCACATAGAAGTAAAAACACGTGAGATCCACCATTATAGGATCTCGTTTAAGAGGCTGTACAGTTTTCTCACACGGTTAGACAAACCATGCACTAACCGTGCAATATCCACTGACTCAGTAGACACTCTACGCATGGTTTGGCCACACAGATAGACCAGACATGCGCTGCCCATGCAGAAGCTACTTCCTTAAGGGCCGACTACACAGTTTGGCCGCACAGTTTAGACAACCCGTGCACTGCCCGTGCAACATCCCCTTTCCCGCAAAAGCCCATTTAAATTTCTCCCAACACTTCCATTCATCACCCATAACATCAAAACCATAAAAATAATCATGAAAGTGTTACATAATAGAAACCATGGGTACTAAATTCTCCCCACCATTGGTCTTTCTGTCCTCAGAACGTTGAAAACCTTCACCCAACATAAGGTGTTTCAGCCACTGCTCTATCATTTCCTTTTCACGTTCCCAAGACTTTTCCTGAATCTGACCATGCTACCATTAAACCCACACTACACCGATGCTTTTTCTCTATAAGACAATCTATTGTCTATCCACAATCTGTTTCTGGATATCTATCAACAAAGAATCTGGCTCTAGGTCAATGTGATCCCATCTGATCACATGGTTAGGATCAGGCTCATACCTTTTCAACTGAGGTACATGGAAGAAATTATGTAGAAAACTGAACAGTGGTGGTAATGCCAACTAATATGAAACCTCTAAAACCCATTCCAGTATCTCAAAAGGGCCAATGTATCAAGGAGATAACTTGTCCTGCTTCCTGAAACGATGATGTCCAAGCCCTGTAGAGATCCTCAAGAAGACATGATCACCCACAATGAACGACAATGGTTTTCAATAGTGATCTACATAAGATTTCTGATGACTCTAAGTTGTCTCCATCCTCTTTCTAATCAAATGTATCTTCTATGTTTTCCCTTGGACAATGCTTGGCCCGACTAGTGATGTTTCACCCATTTCAGCCCAGTATAGTGGAGAACGACAGGGACGCCCATACAATGCATCAAACGGAGCCATGCGTATCGAGGCATGATACCTGTAATTGTATGATAACTCCACTAAGAATATATACTATACCCATGAGCCACAAAAAACCATTATAGAATCCCAAAACATTTCTTCCAACGTTTTTGTCGTCCACTCGGATTACTCATCTGTCTGGGGATGATACGTCGTGCTCATAGTCAACTGAGTAATGAGGGCTTGCTGTAATTATTTCGAGAAACGAGATGTGAACCTAGGATCTCAATATAAGACTTTAGAAACTAGTACATCATTCCTCTTTACCACTTATCAGATTTAGATTTTTGAATGATCTTCCACCATATGCGTTTCATGAATAGGGATGAAATGAGCCGACTTGGTTTGACGATCCACTATCTCCCAAATGACATCATGTTTCTGGATAGTTCTTGGATGAACTATAACAAAATACATTTCTATCTTCTCCCATTTCCACATTAGGATAGGTATTGATTGTAACATAGTATCTTGTCTCTGATGCTCTACTTTAACTTGCTGAAAAGTTATGCACCTTGAGATGAAATCGACCAACTTTCTTTTCATGCTGCTCGACAAAAACTTCACCTTCAATGCCTTATACATATTCTATGTACCTAGGTGTATATCCCATCTTGAATGGTGGTATGCATGAATGAGTTGTTATGACAAACCATTGGTACAGTCACCCAATCTCTGAAACACAAAACTGAAACCCCATCAAGTTTCTAGCCATCAATTGTCTCCCCACCGTTGAGTTTTAATCTTACAACCAGACATTTTGCATCATATTTTTGTGCTTCTTTGATTATCTTTACAAGAGCTGGAACAAGTGTAGCTACAACTAAAATAGAAACATCACCTTAGTCTTCACATTTTACATGAATGTCGGCTAAGACCGACATCTACTGCCATTCTTCTGAAGCCTCTTTTTCTAACTGAGCATATGAATTTCTACTCAATCCTTCTACCACCAAATTCCATATTCCTGGTGTGTACATCAAGTCGATGTAAAAAATATGGCGATAATTCTTCTATCTCTTTTACTGCAGATTCAAATCTCGCAGTGAGAAAATGTGTTTCAAGCTTTTGTGATCCGTAAAAACTATAATTTTTTAACCCGAGATAATGTCATTATGTTTTCAATGAATGGTCGACTACAACTAACTCCAAATCATGTGTTGGGTAATTTTTATCATGCACTGTCATCTTCCTTGAACCATAAGCAACCATATGATCTATTGGCATGAGAACACATCCCAACCCTAATATCGAATCATCACAATACACCACATAACCCTGTACTGATTCTGGAAAGATCAATATAGGGCCGATGTAAGATGAACTTTCAGTTTCTTAGAGGATTTCTGACATTCCTCCATCCATTGGATGATAGAAATATTATAAGTCTGAGCTATCATCAATGAAGCTAGTCTGGAGAAATATCACACAATGCGTTGGTAGTAACCAGCTATACCAAGAAAACATTGTATCTCGAACACATTCTTCAGTGCTTTAAATGAGATAATGGCTTATATCATTTCAGGATCAACAGAAAATACCTTTATATAAATCAAATTGACAAGGAATCGTACTTCTTGTATCCAAAAATCACACTTTGATAATTTGGCATACAAATAATTACCTCTCAAGATTTGTAACACTATTTCAAGGTGTACCTCATGATCATCCCTTGTATTTGAATACAATAAAATTTCATCTTCAAACACAACAAAAAATGAATCAATATATTGTTGAAATAAATTATTCATCAAATCCATTAAGACAACTAGGGATTTAGATAGATAGAAAGGCATAACTACATATTCATATTGTCCTTATCTACTTCTAAAAGATGTCTTTTTAATATCCTCCTACTGAACCCGTAATCGGTTATATCCTGATCGCAATTCAATCTTGGAGAACCACTTATCTCCCATTAATTGATCGAATAGACCATAAATGAGTAGAAGGGGATAACTATTTTTTATTGTAACTTGGTTAATCTTATGATAATTAAAACACATCCAAAGAGTTTCATATTCCTTTTTCATAAACAACATCAGTGTTGCCCGTGGAGAATTACTAGGTCTAATGAAACCCTTTCTTTACAGCTTCTTCTAACTACACATTCAATTCCAGTAACTCTGTTGGTGCCATACTATACGATGGAAGGGAAATATGACTAGTCCCCATAAGCATATCAATCGTAAACTCCACATCCCTTAGAGGTGGTAACCTTAAGATGTTTTGGGGAAATACATCTGAGAAATGATCCACAATAGCTAGAAATCTATTTTATATAATCTCTTAAGTTGATTCCAAAGTCACCGATTCCAATTACTAAGAGATAATTCACACCATTGTAGACAACAAGTTCTTTTCACCTTTCTTTTCCATCCTCTATCCTCTGACGAGATGGTCGAATCCATCCTCAGTCGTGAAACTAATTGTTCTTCTATAACAATCGATGTGAGCATTAAACATTGTCAACCAATCCATAACCAGGATTACATCATTGAAATCAATGTCCAATATCGAGAACTCCCATTTTAAATCAGTTCCATCAACAATTATAACACATTATCTTCACATTAAGGCATGAAATTCTCTTTCACCATGAAGAATTTTTAGTATAAAAAAAGAAGGCATCATTTCCAGTTTTAAACATACAATGTCAACAACATGAGAATCAATGAAGGAATCTGATGCTCTAGTATCAAAAAACACTTTCACAAGGGTATGATTCAAAAGAATCATACCTCTCACTATAAATTTTCCTTCCTGATCATCGAAAATCATCTTCTCATCTCCATAAAATTTCTTCATTGTTGCACTGTTCTCCATGTTTGCTTATTGATATTTCCCTAGTTGAGGAGTCATGGAATTTTGAGAATCTCCCTGGTTAGCCTTATTATGCTGACGAGACTAATTCTATTGTCCTCATCCTATCGATGCATATGATGCTTGCAACGCCTGAGAAGTGTCATGTGCACCCAACCTCAGAGAATTACTATAATAGCACCACAAATTCCCCCTCTTCTTGAAATTGTGACATGATCTAGGTTGCGTCATACAATCACGCTTTATGTGGTGAATTGGACAACATTGAAATCAACCTGCTTTGGTATGGGGTCGTAAAGGATTGTCCCCTGATCTCGCCATCTGGTTCTGATTTTCACTCGCACTGTGGAAATAGTTATCCCTTTCCATCGTTTTCCCAGCCGTGGAGTTCACACAATTTATCGTAGTTATCATCATACATCCTCCTATCGGTCTCGAGATATCACGTTCAGCAAGAGTACCTCTGTTCACCATCTCTGTATAATCCGTAATAAAGAGCATAATAATCTTCGATCGAATCTCTTGCCTTATCCTCGATTGGAAGATGCGTGCCTTCAACGATGCAATTTCCACAACGTATGGTGAAAAATGGACTAAATTCATAAATTTATATGCATACTCTATGATAAAGATATTCTTTTGTTTTAGGATGAAGGAGTTCGTCATTTTATGGATCTTGAATGTGTGAGTATAGTATTTTTTCTTAATAAATTCATCAAAATCATACCAAGTAAGGCTTTCATTCAATTTATCTTGCACTGCTAAATCCCACAATTGACCTGAAAGATCTTCGACCATATATGTTTCCAACTTTACATTCATCTCTATAGGTGTGTCAATGAAATCCATGATAGGACTCATCCTACTTAGCCACACCTCTACCTTTTCGGGTTTAGCATCACCCTGAATGTTCGGTGGATTTTGCTTCATGAACTGGATTGTATGATCCACATGACTTGGTTCATTCCGCCGGTTCCCCGTATCCATAGCTTGAAAAGTCTGGCCAATGTTATGAACCATATCTTGGTTTACAAGTGGTTCTGGTTCCACCACCATTTTTTAGCTTTATTTGGTTGGTTCCGATGACACATACTGGGTGCCATTTCTAAACCAATAAAACCCTCTGTCAATCTCACACACTATAATCTGATCGCTTAGAATTTTAAATTATATCACATCATATATAACAACATTGTTTTCCAAAAAACCTTTTTCCCATGTGATATCATTTTTGAAAATATTCCTCACACCTTATAATAATCAATCCATTTTAAAAATACACCAAATATCTTGTTTTCAAAATCATTAATTGAAAATAATTTCTGATTTATTTCCTGAAAATATGGCACCTTGCACAAAATAAAAAATCATTCCTCACAATGATATATGCAATTCTAGTGGGAATTCATTTCTCTATAGTGCATGTCATGTTCGTCTCATTCTCTAAACCCATGACAATGAGATTTCCAACATTCTAGAATTGTATCCAAAACACTTATGTACCCAACACCCAGGTAAGTTTAAGTTCATCATAAAAGGGTTAGCTATGTCCTTTTATGCTATACATTTCAATTTCTGAAAATCCTACTCATGTATATGATTTCGACCCAAGGAATATACAAGAATGAATTTCAACTCCAAGACCAACAACATCGATGACCACTTGTTAGGAGAGGACCAAACAAGATGATAACATTTGTAATGACCCGCAAATTCTCATTGGATTGAGAGTACCACAAGTCATTATTAGGCCTTAAGAGACATCCCCAAGGTGCCAAAGGCTTGAAGAAAATGCCGAAGGGTTTCTAGTCCATGTGGGGGATGATTTAACCTTTAAGAAATAAACCCATAAACCAAACATAACCAAACATTATCTATATATTTCATGAACAAATTTATGCCCAATAAACACTTCATTTATATCAATCTACATCAATGTACAGAACAATTGAAGTCCAAACTAAGCATCAAAGTACACATCGGATGAAAACTCATGACTCTGATAAGAAACTTCAACTTCATGCTCCACAGGCTCCAAGCTCCATAACATCTCCCATGTATCACCACAAGCCACAAGCAATAGGATTATTTACCTTTACCTATGTCCCCAAATTCAACATCTGCAAAAGAACCACCATGCCAAAGCAGGGGTGAGTATAAAACTCAGTAGTTTTTCTCCAATGAAATCCATACTCATGCCATTGCGATAGAAGAGTTAGCCACATTTATCTAAAAACAGTTTATATAAAACATTTTCTCAAAAGCAATTTATAACTAAATATAAATAAGTTTCCAAAACCATTCATAACCAAAGGCATTCCAAGAAGAATTGAAACTAATTTCCCAGAAATTTATTTTCCTAGAAAAATAACCAAAGAAGCTTAAGAACCATTTTAGAAACACTCCTATTTTTCATAGCCAACCATTTCCCAACCTCTTCTACCAACCATGCATGATTCATTATGACAGTTCCTTACTCAAGAGCGGTCTCTTGCCGATCTACTAGGTCATTACAAGGTATTTGTTTCCCATGTTCCATTAAACCTTTGGCACTGAGAATAGGGTCATATTTTTTCCAAGCCACAAACATATAGTTACCATTGTTCCATTAAATGTTTGGCACCAAGAACAATGTCATATTTCAACCAAGCCTCATACATGCTATATGAACACACACCACATATTCCCAATGGTCATGCCAAAAATCCTTTTCAATGGAAACACCATTTTATTAAAATCCATTTCCATCAATACAATTTCAATTCCAAACCATTTCAACAAAAATCCTTTTTCCTTGAAAACCAAATCCATCAGAGTCAATTCATACTCAAACAATTTCAATTCCACCATTTCAATAAAACACCATTTTTATTCAAAACTCATTTTTCATCAAACCATTTAAAATTTCAGAAATCCTAATTTAAAATAAACATTTTAAATTCAAGAAGCCAAATCACTTTAAGCAAAAATTCACAAAGATTTCACAATTACATCAATACCATAAATCATCAACAATGAATATTTATTCCATGATTTTCACAATCAAAACCATTAAAATAAACCAATTTGAAACTAAGACAATAGATTCAAACAATAGGAGTGGATATTAGAGCCTCCTACTTCTATGATTTTGATGAAAACCACAATGGTTGAAGAACGCTCAAGAAAACCAAGTTGAATCTTCAAAAATCCACTTCAGATCTCTTCTCCTATCACGATCAAGACCAAATATCATCATATATGGCATCAAAACACTTAGATATACCCAAATAGGGAATAGATATTTGAATCCTAGAGAAGAGGAGATGTAGATCTAAGTGGATCCAAGAATCCAATTAAGAACGGAGAAGAACGATCACATACCTCAAAAATCCGGCTACGATTTCCCAAGTAAAGCCTTCACATCGCCTCCAGAACAATGGGAGAACCCTTTCTAGCTTTAAGATAAGAGAAATCATGAGTTAGGGTCTCTTATTAGGAAACACGAGCCATATAGTGGCAAAAACTCTTTATAACCACCTTTATCAGATCTCAATTAAGTGGTCGCATAGTTTTCTTACACGGTTTCCTCGCACAATTAGTCAAATCATGCACTAACCATGATTTAGCCACTACCTCGGAAGATAAAATACGCATGCTTTGGCCACATGGTTAGATAAGCCACGTGCCACCAGTGCAGAAGCTACTGCCTCTAGGGCCAACTACGCACTGTTTGGAACCATCGTTTAGGCAACCTGTGTGCCTCCCGTGCGACTTCCCGGTTGCCTAAAACACCATTTAATGTTTTCCCGACTCTCCCATTAGTCACCCTTTACATTAAAACCATTAAAATCATCAAGAAATGCTTAGATACAAGAAACCGAGGGTACTAAAGTAAAACACTTGCTATGGAGCGAATAGGTCCTATACAATTTCTGTGGAACCCTACTACTAGGCTGGTCTTTGGTTATCTACCATTAGATTGGATCCCTTTTACTGTGTAAGGAGTGGGTCATCTAAAATATGAGCCCATACATCCAATAGTATAAGGGAATGAGTCGTCTTCCCATAGAGCGTATTGGGAAAGGGAATGTTTTCTCTTTTTATCGATATAGTTGAATAGTCTTATTTTACCATGGAGTGGGTTATCCACCCCATGATTGTTTCTCCTCAAATGTACGATATAGTGGAGAGGTAGCGATGGATATGGATTGTTCTACTAGGCAGAAATGTGAGATTATAAGAATTGTAGAGGGCCCATAGAATTAATGGAAGACTCTTTACGTTCTTGGGATAGGTGATTGAGACCCCCTTTATCTCTTTTATTTGTACATATTATGATAATATATCCATGTTGTTTTTATCATATCTCTCTTTCTATTAATAGAGTTTTTTACTTCTAGCATGTTTCTAACTTCTTTCCTTTTATCTTTTGGTGTGTCATACTGGGAACATATATAATCAGCCCTAAATTGTAATTACATGCACATGTAATCTCATAGGTAGATGATGGATAGGTAGAGAATGATTACAAAGGATTATAGCGATACCCAATTTTATTTGAACTAATATGGTAATCAACGAATGGATATTTTGAGTGGTTCTCTCTCAGAACATTTCATTCCTATTTCTCTCATGTTTAGAAATCTTTTTAGTTGAGTGTGTATTTTTTCTCTTTTCCCTCATATGATAATGTTGTCAAACTATTTTATTTCATAGAAAATTTTAAATTAATTTTTATAACTATATATGATTTATCATTTTCTATTATTTCACAACACTTCTGCATGGATATTTCTCTTTGTGTAAATACTCGGACATTGGAAATCAATAACAATATTAATTATCTATTTTGAAAAATGTTTACAACCCCTGGCATATAGATGTAGGATTGGAGTGGTATCAAATCAAAATTCTTTGGTTTGTTTCTTTATAATTTAAATATTAGAATAATTGTTTTTTATTGAACTAATAATTCAATAAATCACTCAGTAATTATGAAACAAAAATTTTTTGGTAAAAATTCATCCATGAATTATTGTTATCAATTTCAACATTAAGGATAAAGAATGAAACGCTCATAAAATTAAATTGAAACATGATAAATCATTATAATTAATCAATTAAATATAATAAAACTAAATATTATTTATTAAAAATCGGAGAGAAAATAATATCAACATCACCCCTGGAAACCTATACAAATAGTAAAAACAACAAACACATGATGTGGGTAAATAGTTTTAATGTTACTAATATACATGTAGATAAGGAATATGAATTAATCTTATAATTATTTAATCATTAATATAATTTTTAAAATAGTTATAAAAATATTTTGGTGTTATGTAATAGGTTATATTACTTCCATAGAAATAATGAGAAATTGTATTGGATTCATTGCCTCATTTTCTAATATTGATGACATGATAGATATTGTGATACATAATTCATTTTATATAGTTTATTCAATTTAAAAATAATTTTGATATGATCATATATTCTATTTCATGTAATTAAAATTTTCATTTGATGATTTTCCTCTCAATATCCATTCATTCATTCATTACCAAGAGTTTTGTCGCCTCAATTAGTGACTCATTGTTTCATAGTCCTTTTTGATATATATAAATTTTAATTATTTATTTATGTTTAAATTATAACATTATAATTGTTTTTTTCTTTTATATATAGAAAAATAACATCTCAAATCTTGGTCAATTTACTTGATAGATTTTTTATAAAGTGAATGTGTATCATTGGTTAGAACAACTCTCATTGTTAACAATGAATCTGTTCTTTAATGTCTATTTTCCATACCTTATTGATATCCTCTATTTTTGGGAATACTAATATGGAATATTTTTTCTTTTTATCATAATTATATTTACTATTATACATATTATTTTATAATAATATTTATATTTTGTGGTTTACCAACAATTGTATTCCATATAATATTTGTAAAATGATTTTCCAAACATTAAAAATAAATTTTTTTATCCTTAAGTCCATATTTATTATAATATTCATATCATTTTAGGGATATTTTATTACAAATTATTTTATAATTTGGATTTCATAATTATTGTTTTCCATTATCAAAAAGATCATTGAAATTTTTACTTCATCTTTTATAACAATATCAAAAAGGTTTACTAAAATATTTATTGTTTTGAAATTAATTTTTCCTTTATGATTTATCTCCCATGATGTTATGTTTAGATCATAATATATAGTTTATTATAATTTTATTCCATTTATAAAATGATATTTTTTATATCATATGATATGTTACATTAATGTTACATGGTGTTTTATGGATATTTATGATACCCATTCCCTTTCCATGGGTTCTTGAAGATTTATTTATGGATGACATTATGTGGAACACATATGCATAGATGATGATGGGTGAACTAATTTATACCCCCCATAGATTTTATTATGTCTATTTGTCATGATTTAAAAAATATACATTTAAGGATTTATTTTGACAAAAATATTAAAAGGGAAGATTTGAACAAAACCAAATAGTTACAGAAGAGGTTTTATCTATTTCCATAACTAATAAAAGGATTATCCCAAGCCTGAGGAGGTACACTGGGGGTTAGTCCAAGAATATTATATGATTAATATATTGATCGGTATCTTTGAAATCATGTTTTTGTGATTATTTTTATTTCACACTATTACATAATAATCTTTTTTCTATTATTATGTTATTGAATAATGATTAATGTCACCTGATTATGCACACTTTTTCCACGGTTTATGTTTCTTAATTTGATATTACATACCATTAAGCATTAATTAGGATAACTCTTATTGTTAAATATTGTTTTTAATAAGAAATTTTTCTTCTACACATTTTTACATTCTTTTTATCTATCACTCAATTTAATGTTGATATATTTTCCCTTACAAATTATTTGAGCTCACACCTTTCTTGTGTTTTATTTTACACATGATATGGATATTACTATTAATTATGGAAATACATGATTGGATTATCAAGGTGTTCAATTATATGAAAATTATTTTAAAAAATGGTTTTCATGTAGATAATAATCAATAAACTAGATGTTTTTTTCTTGGGTTATGAATATTTTAGTGACATATATTATTTAAAAAATTAAATTAATCTAAGATTTATGACTTTATTAGATTGGATATCATTATTTTGTGTTATAGATTGTTTTTTTTATATTGGTGATTTTTAGGGAACATTTTCAAAATCATTAGGGATAAGGTTGAAGGAACGTTTTATGTTTTGTATAATATCCTAATGTTTTGGAAAATATAGATTATATTTTTCTCTTAGAAATTATATTTCAATCTAGATACTAAATGTGGGTACAAGATTTGGAAAATATGTATATAATCTTAAAAACATTAAAACATTAAATTTGGGTAATAACTCAATATCCACATGGTGAATGATAAAAATACCTAGCTATACACATGGTTTGGCACTCTATATGGAAAATAATTGTACAATCCACCTTCTATCTGTTAACCATTATGGAATATTTAAATATGTAATTGTCTTGTTTAGGGAAAAAATTATGTTAATGACTATGTATAACATATATTAAACATATATATTCATACGTTGTGTTATATATGTCATTTTCATTCTATTTCTTCTAGTATCGTAATTAATTTATAATTTATTTTATAATTTCTTATTTTATAATTTTCTGCACCTAATGTAATCAATTGATTTGGGAGGAATTGATTCCATAATGTGTGTAATGTAATATGTGGTGATTATCCCAACAATAATCATAATGGGTTGGAAAATGGAGTTGTTAAATTCTTGAAAACATAATCCATGTTTATAAACAATAATTAAAACTATGTGGATCTCATAAAAACATAAATAAAGGATAATCATTATATCAAGTTATTCATTCATCAATGAAAATAAATATTCATTGGGATTCATGAACCACAAATTTTTAATAATCGATCAATATTGTAGAATTTATAGATTCTGTTCAACAATACACTTACTATTAAAATGTTTTTTTAGTTTTATATCTTTAGGAAGGTGAAAATTATCAATAATTTACACTAATAAAGAAAATAAATCCCAAAAATGAAATAAATTCTATGAAATGGGGTGATTTTAAAGGGGATTTAATGCTCAATTATTTTCCATAAAGGATATATAATAAAATTTCTAGGTAACTGCATGATTTTAAGGAAAAGGAAAATGAATCCATTAGTAACATTGAATTCAACTTCACATGAATTTAATTATAAACTATTGGTTTTAATGGGGAAAATGAATTTATGGTCAATCATTTCATTAATGTTATAATGATAATAATCTAAAAATAGATATAAGGTATTTGTGGGGCTATGAATATATTGTTCATTTTTTACTCAGTGAGGAAATGGAAGTTAGAGTGTCGAGGTAATCTCATAGTTTATGGTAAAAATAGAAAAATTTATTTACCTATAAATTACAGTGTTGAGAATCATATGGTAAATAATATATATCTTATGACATGAATAAATCATGAGATGAAGCCTAATAAGTAATGTCTCCACGAGACAAGTAAGACATTTGTGTGTATTAGAGAAGTTCCCCGTGAACATTGATACTGATGACATATGATGAGATTAAATAATGATATAGATGGTGGTAATACTAGGAATAATATAAATTCTCGGTATAATGATTCAATTATAAGTAGTATGTGTATTATTCCAAATAGTGAACTAAACTAGTGGTTCAGGAAAATAATCAATTTTAGCATTACTAAAGCTAAGATGATAAGGAAAATCTTATAAAATCACTATTATTGATGTATATTATGATTACTAAGTGGATACTAACAACTAAAAATACATATAATATACCCTATATTATATAATTTCTTTCCAGATTATAATTATTGATACTCTATTAAATATTTTTCGTCTTTTAAAAGGTTAAAATCAAAACGCCTAATGATTTTTTGATACCATGAAAAAATATCCTTATTATTGTATCCCATGTTGATTTTTATAGAATATTAATCAGGAAAATTTTATTTTGACACCATTATATTAATTACATGATATTTTATAAATTTATTTACTCTCACTATATGTAATCCCTATTAATAATCAAATTATAGAAATCACATTTTATTTTTCAAAAAAATATATGGTCACCTATTAGTAAAAGGATAAAAATTATATCTATAAAATAATTAAATATATTATATGTGTCAGGATGCCTACTCATTATGGATTAATAACTTAGACTAAAATATAATTACGAAATATATGGATTGACCCTTTCTGAAGGAAAACAAAATATTTCCTATATTTATTGATAACTCTTTATAATTTTTTAATGTGTTGATTCTATATCGTATATACCCTTTGTTAGTTTTATAGAAAATGATAATTAAAATTAATAGGATGAAGTTTCATTATGCAGGTAGAATAAAACACTATAGTTTTTGGTAGAATATATTATTATATCAACAAATTATTAAATTTCTTTCCATATACATAACACTAAACTTAATAAAAAATTCAAAATTTAGATAAAAATATAGTAAATAAATATAACCATTCAAACCTTATTTTTTATTTATTTTATCGTAAAAGGTGTAGCTAAATTATTAATTATGGGTACTGTTAAAAAAATGAAAATTTTAAAATTATGGACATTCAATTAGTATAGCTGAAACTACAAAGAAAATCATTTTATAATAAAAATATATAATTATAAAATTTGATTTTATCCAAATAGGATATGTATATTATTATTATTTTTTAAGAATATATTTATCCTGAATTATATATTATCAACAAATTAATTAGAAAATTATTTTAAATAATAATAAATAGTAGTTATATTTATAAAATATATTTTCTTGTATTAATAGTTTTATACTATATTTTGGTGTTTTATTTCGATATTTAATTCCCTAATTTCATAATTTTAATTTGGAAAAATAAAAATAATAATTTTATTCTAAATAAAAATATAATTTTAAGATAAATATATTTATATTTTTAATAAATTTTTAATTTTTTAAGTGAATAATGGAAAACAACATTTTTCAGAATATCATAGTTTTTATAACAACACATGGATATAAACATAACCTGAAACATATAATACAATTCTATATAAGTATATATTTATAATAATTAAAATAAATAAATTTTAAATATAATTATAATTAAAAAACATATGTTATATTAATAAATATATGTTACATTTTCTAAAAAATTGTATTCAAGACATTATATAAATGTATTTTATAACTACTTTTTCTCACTTTCAAAAATTGAATAAAAGAAAAATTATTTAATGTTTATAATCACTGAGAATAAATTCATTAATAAAAAGCATATTATTTTTAAGCATAATGAAAAAGTTAGTTTAGGTATAAATTAATTATCATGGTAAATGTTTTAAAAGATAATATTAATAAATTATTGTTAAAAGATATTGTAACATGGTAGGATACTGTGATTAATTGAGCTCATGGGGTGAGGCACATTGTAGTATCTTCTTACCTTCATTATTTCTCAATTTTTTATCCACTTACCATTGTAATAACATTCTTTTATTGAAATTTTTTGGATAATAAAAAAATTCATTCTTTTTAACTTATTAAAGGGGAACTCATTTCCTCATTTATCCACACAAAAAACTGTAATTATGATAAAAAATGGTGTCCAACATTAATTAAATATTCAGAGATAGATTTTTATGTTTCTTATTTCTCAATGAACCATCCTTCAATGCATTAATACCCTTCATGAAGTATATAATTAATATAGTTAGGAAAATATTTTTATCAACTCTTCCCTCATCCATATTACACTATGTGATTTTATTATTGAAAAAATATATTTTCACATTATTATAATTATAAACCAATTTTATTTTTTATATTTTTCTGTTACTAAAATTATGTGAAAATAATTAAACAACCTAAATTGTCCATTAAGAAAAATTAGTAGATAAATTTTTCATTATTTGTATTACAACCTTCAAGATGGAACATGATTCATTTTTCTACACCATAGTAAAATTATTCTCTTAAATTGGGAGTTAATATATAATGTAAAACATATTAAATATTTTACATTACAAGACTATAAAATTAAATTTCCCTTTTTCAAAATTATATTTAATATCATTTCACCATCCCTGTGTATGTTTGGACTACGAGTATCATGGAATAATCTATTTTCATTTTAACATTTCATCACCACCGAACATGAAAGGTTATGAGAATTTTTTAATATGATAAATTTGATTTATCTTATAATAATAGTTTTCTAGTAATAAAATATTAATTCAATGAAGGACATTTATTCCTTATAAAGTAAACTATCTATAACAAGAAAACATAGAATATAATAAATATATATATATCTTGTAGATTTTTCACATCCATTAGTTCTTATTCATCATTATTACAATTATGATATAGAATACTAATAAAAATTAAATATTTTCATTATACATATTTTATAATTATATTGAAAATAAATCTCCTCTTAATCATCCATTAAACATGATATATTCTTATTTCAGTTAGTTTGAGAAACTACATGAACAATGCCACCAAATTATATCATAGATGACTATGAAAATAAATAATTTTAAAAAATAATTTCAATATTTAAATGATTACTTTTTTTGATATTGAATGGTTAAATAAATATTTAACTCCATAATTATAAAAACACCTTTCAATGGTTACGATATGTATTGAATTATGCTTATTGTTGATATCATCTTCAAGTATAAAGAATGTAAATTTCAACATAGGAAATAATAACATAATAAATAACTATATTTAAACCATTAATATAAAATTTTTGAATCTGTAATGATGAAATTTTTGGTATATTGTTTTACCCAATCTACTCCTATGAAACTGACACAAAAAATTATATTCACCCATTATGGGAAGATACATAAAAATTATCTAATATACTTGTAATTTATGATTATAAATGAAAAATAAATAAATTTTTAAGTAAAAATATGTTTATTTAATTATTTAATGAGATATTTATGCTTTTATACTAGATTATTAATAACTTATTTAGAAATCATGAATAATGGTTTGTGTTTCTTTGTGTCATATTCAACACCATGGAAAATAGACGTTATAAGAGAAAACCCTTACTGTAAGACATTAATTTATTAATACCTATTCGAACCTCTTATATGTTAAATATATTTTTAATATAAATCTAAATAAGGACAATATTATTATATATAATACTATATATAATTTTCTTATGACTTTATAATACCAATTTATTAGTAATTCCAGGTAAAAAATTTGTTTCAGTAATATTCATGATGTTTTTCATATATAATTAGACTTTTTAAATATTATACTATAACATAGATAATGATTTAAATATTTAAAAAATTATAACCATTATATAAGTAACCAATAAATAAATTATAAAAATATTCAAAATATTATAAAAAATATTCAATTATTAAATGTAAAATATTGTTCATGGAGACGGTAGGTCAAACGAACGAATGAAAACTATCTCCATTTTATTTTCATATTAAAAAAATGAAAGGAAATTAAATACACGTATATATAATATAAATTAAGTGTAATTATTACTAACTATATATCATATATGGTCACTCAACCCATCATTAATACATTCCATTTAAAATATGATCAAATTGCATCGCATTGAGGATGTGGTAGGCCACACTTTTATAAAAGAAGATATCATATTAAAAAATAGGAAGGAATGAAGTAATGCTTCATATAATACTTAATAAAGAATTAATACATACTTAATAACATATATATATATATAATAAAATATATTTTAAAGCATAACTCCCAACCAAAAGAGTATGAAAAGAGAAAATGAACAAAATCCTTTCATGGGGCGGCATTTCGCCATACACAAGAATGGTAATCTCATTACCATGTAGACATGAGTATGTTTATGTGTCGTTATAACCATTATATATAATCTACCTTTGTAAATTTATGATACTGAGGTTATTATAATTTCATGTAATAAAATAATTTTCTGGGTTAGGGAATGAAAATATACAAAAGGATCTTGTGGAAGGATGTAAACTCTTCCTCGGGTAACTCCACGTGGTTTTCACCAAAGGGAGTCCTTGAATAGATTTATTAAACAAGGTAGGCTTGTATTTTTATTCTAGGGATTATGGTTGAAAATTTAGGAATATTTTTGTTGAGCAAAATTGGAATGATCTGCGTGACAAAGTGGTAGAGTGAATTTATTTTTATAATTTAGGGGGAATGGAAATCTTGTAAATACAAAGAGGTATACATGATTGGGAGGTTTTTCTTACCTAATGTGCACAAAAATGAAAAAATAGCGTATTAAATGGGAATTATGGTTAATAAAAACACCCAAAACCAAAAAATTAGATCATTTTTAAAATTCATTTCCTTAACAACTATGTTTCCCCAATTTTATCATTTCAGTTTTTATTAATTTAACTTATTTTTCAAAACAATATATTATATATATTCATAATAAATTAATGTTATATTTATTATTAAATATAGACCCTATTAATTTTAGACATTAAAAAAATTACATAAAATAATTCCTATGGGTGTTTTAAAAAAACCTTAAAACAATATCTTGTGACGCTCGAAAAATCTTCTTTAACTGAGACTGTGAAAATTATATTTTTACTATCTATGGGTTAATATGTTAATTATGAAATATAAATCAGTTCACTAACAGTAAAAATCTGGTATCTATTAACACTGAAAATTCAATTGTAATAATATAGGATTTCAAATGATCTTAAATCATTTAATAATATATTATTTATTTTTAAATAACATTGATGAAATTTTTAATATTAGTTAGTTACTCTTAATATAAATATATCAAAATATTATTGGAATTAAGATTTTTTTTGATAATTTTTTGTAAAATTATATATTAATCAACAAAAATAATGTCACATAATAATTCACTAAAATTACATTACGTTTATTTATATATAATTATCTATCATGTTTAATTTCTAACTAAATAATCCATGTATTATAATTTATCAAGTATTCAATGTAACTAATTCATCTAAAAATGTTATAGTAAAATTATCATGATGATAAAATATTAAATTTCAAAATAGTGTTTATAACTGAAAGTATATGGATTCTTCAAATTCTAAATGAATATGAATTTTAAATTTAAGGAAGGTTCCTTTTTGACTTTTTCCATACATAAATGATTATATAGGCCCATTCATGAAAATGTATCCTAATAACTCATAAAAATTGATCCAATAGTAGATATTGTCACGCCTAGACCATTTTTTTTGATAAAAATGGTTGATTATCAGACCCTTTGGATTTTCTTTGGCCTCTTTCCTGGTTTGTAGATGGCCGAGATTAAACTATTAGAGGCCCAAAATTTAACATGTGGTGTTATTTTGGTGTTTGGTACAATTTTCATGAATTTTTCACGGTTAATCAAAACCATCTGACAAAACATGTGAAATGTCCATGTGAATTGTTAAATATGGGTTGCATGGTTGGAAAACGGATTCTCAAACCAAGGGGCCAAATCGTGTAACTTCTATAATGTTAAATAAACAGAAAATAAAATAAAATGTTTTAATAATAATAATAATAATAATTAGATTATTAGAATAATTATTATAAATATTATAAATATTATTATTATATTTATTAAGTATAGTTTTTAAGGAATCACAAAGGTGTTCCCTACCCACTTCACCCATATAAAATGTGCCCCCCTTATACTAATTGTCTCTCACGCCACCCACCTAAATCAACTCTGATATACCACCTCCTTCCATTTAATGATGTTCTATCTTCCATATATTTTTTAGTCTTCTCTCTAAGGTATCCACTCCCATATTCTCCCTATAATTTTTGTTTTTCCACTCTTATGTGGGTGTGTGTATGGTTTGGTCGAACCCAAACTTGTATGGGGGTTTCTCTTTTGGTTGACTTAGGATGAATACGGTTCATTGGTTCCTGTCAAAGATCTGTCTGTCCACCACCATTTAGGGTAGTGGGTTCCCCATGTGTTTTGGGTAAGGGTTCATCTTTTCTTTTATTGTGACAAAATTTTCATTTCTGGGTTTTGTTGTTTTTGGGTTGTCATTATTTTTCTACAGAGCATTGGACCTCAATGTGGTTGATTCAGGTTTCATTTTTCAAAACAATTTTATATGTTTAGAAATTGGTAGGAATATATAAGTGTGTGTTCCCCTTTTATTTATATTCACCCATGGAAGTGTGAATATATATAATTAGGAAAGGTGTGCATATATGTACATATGAAAATGCATAAGTGTGTAATTGAAAAGGGTTATATACACATATAAAAATGTGTGTGAGGATCCCATTGTATAAATTTGACCATTAAAATATGTACATATGGGATTATATTCCCTCCATTTAAGATAAGTTTCAAATGCATGCAGGAGATAATGGAAGATTCATGTTGTTATTTTCAAATTCATCATCTTCCAAGATGTTTCATCTCTGTCTTTTTCTTTTTGAGATTGGATTCCTATGTTGAGGCATTAAATTTTAATTCCATAATTTCATGAGTATTTTTTAAAAAAAATTTATTAATAAATATATTTTATATTATATTAAAAGTGATGGTTATGCTAGATGTTGGAATTTTCAATATTTTTTTCATGTTTTTCTTAATGTAGGACATTTGTAGTGTTCATTTAAATATGATCCTAAGATTTCTTTATAATTCATTACATTTTAAATGTTTAAAAGTGGCTTTCAAAAATGGTTTTTTGTATAAAATTGACATTTCCAAATATTGTTGGCATGTTAAAAATAGTTGTGTAAGTTTACATGAATGAAAATAGGTACATATGTGATTTTAATGTTGTAAAATGTAGTTTTTTATATGATTGGAATATTTATTATTTTTTGTTGAAAATTGAAGGTCAGTTAGTGATTTGAATTTTTTAATATCAAAATATTTAGTTAATAATGGTTTAATAATTATTTTAAAATTATTTTTCCTTGATTGATTAATTGATTGTTTTAAATGGATTTGGGACTTAAAATTGATGGGTGATTGTTATTTCTAAATTGGATTTTTTTTCCAACCAATATTATGAGTCCCATTAAGCACCTTGAGAATTTTTTATGGATGTAGAAACCAGCTCCAAAGGCATTCCCCGTTTTTTTATAAATGTGATGTGTTTGTGAAATGATTCATTTGTAATATAATCTGAGTGATGAGGCTAGTTTATTATTGTGTGACATGAAAAGGGGAAGGTTCTATAGAAGGTGATTAGTGTTGATAGGTTAGATGGGATTTTGTATAATTAAATTTATATGTATATATTTTATTCATGGATAATACTCACTATCATTTGGAATAGAGAACATGGGAAACATAGTTACCCATTTGGGGGAACATGAAATTGTACAAAATATGATTTAGAAGTGGATTTGGATGAAATTCATCTAACATTATTGACAATTTCAACACTTACTAGACATATTATATGATCAAAGAACACTAGATCTTTTTATTGGATCCTCTCTAATGGATCAAGCTAAAAGATGTTGTTGAACCAATAGATCTTTGGATGATATCCTCTCTTGTGGCTCATTCCTGATAATATTTTTTGTAGTTGAGTGGATGGATTTTGATCATAGAGGTATAATGTTCAGAGGGTTTCACTACTATTAATTACCTATAAGGAATTACCCCTGGTTACCTCTTGTGAAATGGTTCATTATGAAGTGGTGCTCGTCAATAGAATGTGGTGGAGTTTTTGTACATGGATCTTGTTATTGAATTCCATTTTAATTTATTCTTTCATGCCCCCCTGTTATGAAAACAATGTCTCAATATAAAATTAAATACTTAAATTGGTGAATTTTTAGGAATTTATGGATACTAGTGTGGATGTTTGATTGATGGAAAAAACGTTCTCATGAAAATATATTCTTGTTACTTGAATTTTTTATGAATGGAAAACCCATATTTTATATGGTCATATTTTTGAACTGGCATGACATGGTTTTCTTTTTAAATAAAGGAATAAAGGATATCTTATTTGGGAATGAATACAATATTTTAATACTCACAAATATTTTTTCATTTTTTTCACTACTGGTGGTTTTTATGGCTTGTATTTGGTTGTAGTGGGGGGAAATTAGATTAGTGGTTGGTCGTGAGTCATAGGGTTAAATTGAGGTATATGTGGTTTTATTTTCTTTCTTCTACTAGTATTACCTTATATTGTTTAGTGATTATTTATTATATATTTGTTGATTATATGAATTATTATTCCCCATTGTATATTATTGATTCCTAGTTGTATTTTCAAGCCTGAGAGGATCTATAGTACCTTTCAAGTGTTGTTGTTGGCCGAAAAGGGTGGCCGGTTCAGGGTTGACCCATGTTGATTACTAAAAAAATGTTATCCAAGAAGGAAATTATTATATGGTATATAAGGTAGATAGGATATTGGATTTTTGGGTCTTGAGAGGTAAGTCTTGGTAAGTTTCTCGGTCACAACCACTCATAAAGTGTCCTGAGTCTCCAGGTGTAGTTGGATTTCACATATTTTTTGGGTTTGAGTTTTGGAATTTTCTGTTTTATCTGTTTGTTGTTATTTTATTTATTGTGGGATGAGAGTAGATTTGAATTGGTGTCATACAGTGATATTACATTATGTATAAAACCTTGTGGATATTATGTGGATCTTTCAATATGATTTTGAAGGTTTTTGTTGGATAATTTCATAGACTGTTAAACGAAGTGGTTGGGTCATAAATGACCAATAGTCCCCCTTTTTAATTATTTTTGGTATTTGTAATGTTGTATTATTATTTAGGTTGGTTTGAGTGGATTTTTAGATGAATTTTGTTTTATAAAAAATGGATTTTTTGAGTTAAAAATGGGTTTTATAAGAGAAATTTATTTTGAACATTGAAATTTTTTGGAAAATTTAGGGGGAAAGGAATTTTTAACTGGGTGAATTCATCGTATTGATGAAAAAATGGTATTTTCAATCCTTGGAATACCTTATAGACATTCATATATATGTCTGCGTGGAACATAATTGTTGGAATGTATGTGTGGATGATATATGTAGAAGTGGGAATGAACACATACGTGATGTCTCATAAGATACCATGGGTGTGCAGTTAATATCAAAAGGGTTGAGATTGATTTTCCAATATTGTATTTTAAGGGATATTTTTAATATTATAATATTCCTTCCCTTCCAATATCATTAACTGTTTTAATGGAAATAGTGAGCTTGTATATTGATTTTTCAAATAGGATGTGATGATATGATTTTAGAAATGAAAAATAATTTTTTTTATTTTGGAATGAGGGATTAAATTTGAAAACAGCTGAATTTAGAAAATTATTTTTTTTTTAAAATGGCACATGGATTGTTTGGTGAGGTGGTTAATGTTTTTTTTCTTATTGAGAATAGATTTTTATTTTATTATATTTTTTTTGGTTTTGTATATGAGATTTAAATTTGGATTAAAATGTTATTTGGAAGAGTTCTTGTTCGATGTTGATCTGGTTTTCATCATTGTTTTATTGATGGTATACCACCATGAAATTCCCTGATGGTTTCTATGGATTCTCATATTGTCATCCGGCCTGCATAGACTATTAGTGGTGTTATGGGAAAATTTAATTTACATTTATTCATGTTTACATGGTGATCAATGTTTGTTAGAGTTAGTGGAGTGTCTTGTGTAAATAAAAATCATATTTAGGACATTGGGATATCCAGAAGAAGTGATGGTTGGGATGTTTTATGTTTATTTGAGGGTCTAATAATTTATCATGGGATGGTTTTCATTCTCTTTTCATTATGAGTTTTTATTTCATGGGTGACATTTAAGACCACTTTCCTATAGTGTTTTATTCATGAGAATGTAATGGAGAGAAATGTGATATAAAACATGGATGTTTGATAATGTCAATTAATAGTGATAGGGAATGTTGAAAATTATAATGATATAGTTTACTTTTTTTCTGCGATAGTGTCACAATATTAGTTAAAAGTTATACCCTTCATGTGGGGTCTATATTTATGGTTTTTGGACCAGTTTTTTTGGTGTTTTTGTAGTTCCCCAAATAGTGGGGATTGTGAAATGGTGTAATTTATTGGAAAAAACACTTCATGTTATTTTCTTCTATTCATTTTCTGGAACACTATCGTGTTTGCATCCAATATGGACATTATGAAACACTAAATCATCATCTAATCATCATCAGGTGGCTTCTCTTTGGTTTTCCCATTTTGGTAACCAAGATATGTTCTTCCAGACACATATTGAGATAATAATATTCAGTTTGGGGATGTCCGCTTTTTCACAATAAGGTAGTTGATGCTTCCGAAATTCGAGCTCCAACTACAAGGCCCTAAGTGAATCTTACATGCAGTCATGAATCATAGGGGTGTCGTTAATATTTTTGACCAGTTGTCTTATGTGATCTAATTGGAATGTTTTTGGTTTATCTATAGAATCATTATTAATTTATACTTGTTCATTGTGGTTTAAAAAAGTGTTGCAGCCTCATTCCTTTGATCTATTTTTCATTATTTTGATTAAGAATATTCTATAATATTTTTGGCTCTTAAAATCTACCATTTTGTTTTTTAATTGATGGGTGTAATTGTATCCTCATAGACCTCTATAGTTTTGATTTTTTCTTATGGATTAAAAACACTGATTGGTGGTATTATTGTGGTTTATTTTAGTTCTAGGTTGTGCTTGTTTTAGAGATTCATTTTTCTTATAGGAACGAGGAACCATGATATAAATTACAATTTTTCATTTGCTCTTTTCGTGGGGCTACCCTTATTTTAGGGGATTATAGTTTAGATTGGGAGTTTCCAGTGAAAATGTTGGTCGTCCATTGTAGGATTTTTTGTTCGGTGTTGAGAGTTTCAATGTTTGTGGTGCTAGTTGGGTTATTTGGGTCGGTATAAAATACATATTTTCCATGTGGTTTCAATTTTTTCATCATGATAGTGTCAGTTCAGTGTGACTTTTGAGTCAATAGGTAACACTGTGGTTCATGTTTTCATGTGAATCATGTAGTTTCAGGTTCAGGATTTATTCCTCTATTGGTTGGGTGACTATCTGGGGGAAAATATTTTGGGGGTGGGATAATTGTCAAACCATGAATATAGTTTCCATGTATTTACATACTTTTCTTAATGGTGGTTATTTTCTTCCAGGTTTAGGTCGGGTATTAATGAATTTTCTGAGATTTGATTTATTTATGAGGTGTTTGTAATTGTTCACAATTAGTTCATGGTGTGGCTCAAATAATGCCATTCCCAATACTGAACATGATATTTTTTTGGAATCAAGGATAAGGAAGATGGCTTATTCATAGTCAATGAATACCATGTAAAAAATATTTAAAATGATAATGTTATATGAATGATCTTATTTTCATAGTTGGAAAACGGTTTCACAAATAGTGTACCTACCATGTGTGAGGGTACCTTCTCCCTAGTAGGGTGATCATGGTTTTTACATGGTATGGATGACTAGGCGAACAAACTGTATGCCTTGACCTGTGATAAAAAAAATAAATGAATGAAAAAATTAAAACAATAAAAATAATAATAATATAAATAATATTTTGTATATTAATTTTTCTATTATTATTCTTAATTTTATGTTGTAAACAAACCCATACATGTCCCACCCCCTTAATCTATACATAATGACCCCCTCTATTATATATATTTCACACAACCCCCCACTACTTAAAGCCCATTGGTGTGCCACCACCTACCCTATACTAGTCATTTTTTCTATCAGTTTTGTTGTGTGGACCACTTTTATGGGTCTCATCTACCTTCATACCTCTTTATATTGTGTGTCTACTCTTTTCGAGGGGGTGTGAGTATGGTTTTTATGAATCCTAAATCAGTTAAGGGTTTCTAGTTATTTCGATTCTAGATGAAAAGTGGTCATTGGGTCTCATCAATTCAATTTGTAGTCATCTCAGTCAAGGAAAGTGGGTTCACCATAAAATTTATGTAAGTGTTTTGAAATCCTTCATTATGGTGAAATGTTAATTTTTGAGGTTTCTTTGGTTTTTGAGTTTTTGGTATTTTTATAGCGTGTTTTAGACCTCGCTACGGTCGATTCATGTTTCCGTTTTCAACAGAGGCTTCAATGTGTATTTATAGGTAGGAATAGGTATGTGTATGTTCCCCCTGCATATATTTTCAACCATGGAATAATGAATATCTATAATGGAACTATGTGGGATTATATATATATATATATATCAATATGTGTATAATTTAAAAGGGGTATATGGATTCCTAAGAATATATGTTATGGTACCCTTATAAATATTTGTTCATTAAAATATGTACATTGGGGAAGGTGTTCATTCATATATGATAAGTTTCATATACATGCAAGAGGAAATGTAAAATTTGAGTTATCATTTTCATTGTCATCTAGTAATGATATTTTTCATCTTGGTCTTATTTTTTATATTTTAGGTTCCCTCTTACAAGGAAATTATTTTGAGTTCCATAATTTGTTGAGTGTTATTTAAAAGGTGTTTGATATTAAATATTATATATATTCAATGTAAATTGATTGTGAAGCTTGATATTTTAATTTTCATTATTTCTAATGTTCAACATCAATTTTTAGATGTGTAATATTCATTAAATTATGATTCCATTCTTATTATATAGTGATGTTCATTTTAAAATTATAAAAATTAGTTTTTAATAAAGATTTTAGGTGTGAAATGGTAATTTCCAAATACATTTTTGTGCATAAAATAGTTATTCAAGATGAATTGAATGAAAATGGGATCATATGTTATTTTAAAGAGGGAAAATTTAAATTCCTAGTATTTCAAGAAATTTTCACGGTTGTCGGTGTGAAATCACTATGAAATCATGATTTTCCAATCTCAAAACAATTTGAGGAGTTAAGAATGGTTTCAAAATAGTCTTTAAATGTGTAGTACATTGGTTATTTATATGGGAATTTAAATAGATTAGGGACTGAAATGTGTTGTCTAGATTTATTCATAATTTATACCTTTGATGGTTTTATTTTAATATTTGTTTTCTTTTATTTATTTGTCTGTTTTTATGGAATAAATCATTACCAACTGTTTATTCTTTATGCTTAACACTAGTTTCCAGCCTAGGAGGAATGAGAATGACATTCGGCCCATGATGTGGTCAATCTTGGCTATCCAGTTCAGGGTCAAACATGTCTGGTTCATGATCAGTAATAGTATCCAATGTATTTTGGTCATGTTTCTAGGCCATTTTCCCCTAATTTTTAAGGTTTTCTCCCTTATTATGTTTAATTTTACCTATATAGTTTTTAATATTTTTTAATATTATTTAATAAAATTATTTTTTCAAAAACTATGTTGGTCTTATTAGAATATCAATGTTAAAATTATTATAGCCTTATATGTATTATTTTCCAAATTTAATTCATAGAGGTGAGATAATTAGTTTTAAATTTAATCCCGAAGATATTGAGAGAAAGAGGGGTTTTAATGTAAAAATGTTCAAATGTTAATTATGTATTTATTTCTAAATTAAATATAAAAACAATTAAAATGTATGAAAGTTTATTAACTAATATATGTTTGAACTATTTTTACTTTTTAAAAAATTGAAAATATAATTTATCATTTATAATTATTCAAATGAAAAGGTACTTTCCACCTAAAATGATGTATTTTTTACTATTCAAAAATAACAAAATTTCTCCAAAAAAATCAAAAAAAATTACTCTATGATAATTTTGATATTAGGAATTAAAAATTCATGTATTTTTTAAAATAAAAATTATAGATGTGTAAAAATTTAGTATTAAAATATTTTTCCCATCAAAAAGTTGTAAAACATAGTCTTTCACATAAAGAATGATAACTAGGTGTTGTGTGTTGTGTATGCTTAACATGGTGTTAAATATAATTGAAACCTAACCTCATTTTTTCATATATAAATATTTATATTCAGGGTCAAGTGAAAATAAAAAATAATCAACAATAATAAATTATTTTGAAAAAATATATTCACAATATCTCTAGGAGTTACATTATACCCTCAAAAAATTATATTCACCCTAGATATTTATATATGATATATATTTTATAATAAATAAATGTTAAATTAAAAAAATCCTATAGTGTAAAAATGAATACTAAAATGTTAGGTAAAAAGGGAAATTATGAACTAGAATGGCTACCCAATGTAACTCACAACTGGGTATTCACATTAGAGAACAAAGATTGGGAATGATTATTGTGCATGGAGAAGAAGAATAAATAATTATAGAGAGTGATAAATATCATTTATCATCAAAAAGTGAATGATTAATGAAATGTTACGGTCAACAAAAACAAAAATCTATGATTATATATATGATAATTGGTTCAATAAAAATGAAGGAATTGGATTAAATATTTTTCAATATCATTTACCAAGATTATAAGAATTGTTCTACAATGTAGTATCTTAACGAAATATAATTAATTTATTGTATTCCACTATATATAAAAAATATAAATCGTTTGTTATCCCTTACTTGATTTCCATTTCTTCTCTAACACAAAAAAAATGAAGGTTCATTTTTCATTCTTGAAGTACTAATAGATCATGAGATATAATTATAATTCAATCCATTTATCTTTATCTAAAATCATAAAGTCATTAAAACAAGATATCCAACACAAAAAACTCCTCGTATAGTGAGATAATGACATAATCTCTCAAATATCATCTATTGTTCAACATAAACAATTCAATAAAATTTAAACATTATATAATTACCAGATGATGAATATGAAAAACATTATAAATAAGGCCTTCTTAAAATTCATCCCCAATATATCATAAATTAACTCTTATTTAATATATACCAAATATGTGAATACTGTCATCCTATATTTTCGTGAAACAAGGTAACAACCTGAAATACCAAATTTTTTTGGAAAACATGCATGTTTCCTTTTTCCAAATGTTACTAGATATTTTATTTTGATCCAAGATGTTTTAAACGTAACCAATAATCACCTATTCCACTTTTTTATTTAATCCTATATCACTTATGAGGTCATAAAAACTATCAAATTTAATCTATCCATTTCATCATCTTTTATCCACATAAAATATAATTTTATATAGCTGAGGTGTGTGATAAGGTTTACCTTCTCTTAATGGGACATTTCTATTAAAGAAATTTTCTTGGTCATCAATATCTTTTAACACATTCTCGATAATACATAAGGAAAAACGTTTGCAAACAATACTTTTATACAGAATAATTCATATAACTAAATCATTGAATTCAATAACATATATACGTCAATCATCCAACATTATTCTTAATCAATTAAAAAATCATCAATGTATTCTATAATAGATCATTCATAAAATATTACGGATGAATCATATATTAAGGTTCATCGACATCAATTTAATCATCCTATTATATTAAATGTAAATAATACCTAAGGAACATACCTTACCTCTAATATGTTTCTTGTTGTTTCTTATCCATAATTTGTATAACCAATACACATGCAGCCTTTTGGATTCTCATCATTAGATATCCACTTAATAAATCGATGGTATAATTTCAATACATTCTACATCTAAGACATTTAATGTTTAACTAGTCCATTAAGGATTTCTATATTTTCTTAGTCTAAAAATAATAGTTTTAGAAAAACTAATCATATTAGAAAACAACAAAATATAGAAAAATGAATAATAGGATACTAAAAATATGAAACCTACTTTTAAATATATAACACCTTGGGAATATCTTTCGATACATCAATAAAAATATCCTAATAAATTTTCATTTGGATCATCACAATGGTTTTCTAATCAATGTTTTGAAATAATTAGTAAACCTTTCCTTTTATTCCAATTATAGAAACAGAAGTGTAACATTCATGCATATTACATCATTTTAGATTAAACATCATCAAATTAAAAAATATATACCCAAGGACCATAATAGTTTATTTCATTTAGAAATATGGAAATACAATATTATAACATTGTGAAATATCTTCAATGTCTCCCTTAAATATCTTTCCCTTTATTATTTCTAATAAAATCAATTATTTATTACATTGGAAATGGAATCATAATAAAGGGGTGAATATAGATGCTTATCAAGGGTAATCAAAGAAGTCACATAAGAGAAACATGGGCATAAGGTCATGTGAAGATAATCATAACATTAGAAGATTATTCCCAACATATTGAATACCATAATAATGTGTCATAGCATAAATACTTGAAATTCATAAGTCATGAATCGTATGTGTGTCAAATCACCACAAATAAATTAGGAACCTTAAAATAAAGACATATTATTTTTAGAACATTATAAAAATAAAAATATATTCATGTATTAAGGTTAATAAAAAATAAATCAACATAGTGTATTAAGAAGCAACTATTTCCCATTATTGGATTATGACACACCTATTTTCAATAGTTTTTTAAGATATAACTATTTCACATTTTTCATTAGGATAGATAAATTTCCAATTTCAGATCAGGACACACTTATTTCCCATTTTTTGATCAGGATACACCAGTTTAGGATTATGGATCATTCCTATAGACTGGTTTCCAATAGTTATATAATGAGATAAAAATATTTACCAAATGTTTTTGAGGGGCCTATTAGTCCCACCAAACTCATAATTAATTTATACACACATGTGAAATTAAAAATTCATCTAATCATGAACCTTAAAAATGTAAGGGTTTCATAAACATTATATCATACCCCAAGAAACAAAATGGATATCATAAACATTTAACCATATAATAATCTCCCAGAAATATGTATTTTTCTTAATAATTTCATACTAGAATAACATGTGAATCAAATCCTATTTTATAATCATTTATCATAGTATTACCTGTTTAAGAGAAAATGGTTTTATAAACATGAATACAACAACTGATAAACCATTTAATGAAATAATTTGAACGGTTTCCTTATATGATATCCCTAGTAATTAATATACTATATAACATTATTTATTTTTAGATAGAGAAATATTTTTAAATATAACTTTCTACATCACTTTATTAAAAATAAAAAATTTTGTAAATAATATTTAATGAACCCACTTTGAAAATATATAACGGAATAATGAAAAAACACTTAAATTGATTCACGAGGAAAAAATATTTTCCTCTTTGAAAATGAATATTAATAAATAAATAAATTTTAAATAAATTTTCATTTAACATTTCTTTGAAAACTATAAATTATGTGTAAATATATCTTGAGAACCTTTTACATTGAAAAAATATAAAATAATTTTGAAAACATTTTGAAAACATTTTTCCATAAAAACAAATAAAATAAGTTTCAAGATCACATATAAATAGTTTTTTCTTCAAGACATACAAATGAATCTTGAAAAACATTTTAAACCCCTTTTTCCTCTATTTTTTTTAAAAATATCATCAAATTCATTTTTTTATAGTTTTTTCTTTAAAATTTTAAAAATAATAACTAAAATAAATTTTGAAACCTTTTTCATTGAAAAATTATAACATAAGAATGAATGAAATTTTGAAATTGTTTTATTTGGGATTAATTTTAAAACATTGAAATTAATATTTAAAAAATTAAAACCACTTTCAAAAAATAAATCATTTTTTGAATAAGATTTTATAAAACATGTGTATGAAAGAAAACCAAATTTACAACCGAAGAGAGAGGTAGTGTCTAATTTTTATAAAGACACATTTATAAGTATTATATATACCAAAGGTAGGAAAATGGTACCAATTGATTAAATTAACATGAAACTCCATATTAGAATAAAATTCAGTAGTTTTAATAGGATATAGATCATTATATTTCATCATTGAAGATTAATAATAAAAAAATATTTTTAAATAATGAGATTGTAAAATAAACTATTAACACTTTGGAAACATTATCCCATACTATACAAGAGATAATAACATTAAATTAAACATAATATATAATGAAAAAAATCAATTCATTATATAACATGTGAAAAATAAGTAAATACACCCCATTAAAAAATATAGATGCATTACATGGAATGTATCTAAAAAATAAATATTGAAATAAATATTTCTTTACCAATTTTTTATCTTTTGATCCATAAACCATATTAAATAAAGATCCTAACATGGATACTAAAATACACATAAATTTAATTATACTATTTTAAAAAAACATCCCTTTTTTGTAAACACTACATACATATGAAATATGTGGTGAACATGGCAATTGTCTCATGGAAAATAAAATTGAGGCAACAAAACCATTACCTAAAGTACTCACTATTTTATTAGAATATTATACCACCACTATAATAATCATATGTTTTTTAGAATTCTATAATATAATCGTATTAATGTATCAAAAATAATTTTGTACTTTATTATGACATTATATTAATCATTTATTATTAATTTCATGTTAACTTTGTGTTTTAGTTAATATCCACATTGTTTTTAATATATAAATTTTTTTCTTCATTATATTACTCAAATGAATATTTATTCATTTCAATAATTTATATAATAAAATAAGTATCATATTAATAAATTATATAATATTAATATTAATATATATAAAAAGAATTATGAAATGAAATACACCATTTAGGGAGACGGTAGGCCGTACGTATGCATGAACATGATTTTTCTATTGTCTTATAGAATTAAGTAAAGTAAATCGAATACATACATAAGAATATATAATATCATAAAATTATAATTATTACTTCATATATATCCTATAATTTCACTAAACTCATCCTTATTACATTCCATGTAATGTGTGAATGAATCACAAAACATTGATGAGGTGGTAGCCCATAATTACACATAACAAGTAATCATATTTAAAAAATGGAAAGAATGAAGTAATGTTTTATATAATAATTATTGAAAAATAAAGTATTCATAAATATCATATATATAAAATAAAAAATATATTTCCAACTAAATTCCTAACCATGATAGATGGAGACGGAAAAATGAACAACAATATTTCTTAAAGAAATAGTTTTCTGTAACACCCCAAACTTCCATGGTACACTTCTCTTTTAATAATATAGTAGTGTGTGTTGTATGCAACTTAGAGTTCTAACACACACCACAACTAATCAAAAGTAGACATTATGAATATTAATACCTATTTTTTGAAATTTTATAAATTTTATCTTTCCAAATTGACTTCGTTTTTTCATTAGGAATATTGAAATTATCCTAAGTTGAATTTTTTGTAATTTTCTGAGAACTTCCAATTTTTTAATGAATAATGAAAAATACTTAAAAATAATGTTTTTAATCAAAATAATTTATATTGATAAATTATACTATTTAGTGGTTTGAAAGTATAATTAGAAAATTTTTTCACCATTTTATCCAATGGTGTTCATCATAATTAATTTCACTTTGAAATTGGACATAAACAATTGTCAATGTTTTTATATATATTGTTTCTTAAAAATGCGCTATTTGTTGTAACAGTGGGAATTAGTTATAAAATTAATTAATGCAACTTATATGTTTTGAATTTTGTAAAATAGACATCATTTTTGAATTCGGAATATCAATTATAGCATAGGGTGAAATTTTTTCATTGTACTTAAAAACTTCAATTATTAATGAATAGTGAAACCACTAAGTGGTAGTTACAAAACTGATTTTTCATTTAGATGAATCATTTCCACTTCTGTGATTTGATTTTCAAAAATCCTACATACATGGTTGTCATTATAATGTAAAATTTGCTTCAATGGGATTAAAATAATTATTGGTGAATAGTAACATTTATGTTTAATTAATCGCGATTAAAGGTAATTAGTGAAATTTAAGGTAAAATGATATTATAAAAATATGAAAATACCTTTACACTTGTCCTAGCCCAAATGGATGAGTCATCACCGACCATGAAAATCCATGGGTAAACTTTGGGACCCCATGGAGCCACTTTGGTAGGAAAATGACATTAAAAACTTTTTATTTAAGGATAAAATAAAAATGTCACAAACATGAGTTGTTTTAATAAAACAATTTTTAAATGGGGTTATACAAGTAATTTTTTTTACTATAAATACTCATTAGAAATATAATAATATTTACTAAATCATGATATTTTTTTATAATTTTTAGACATTAAATAAATCTAATTATTTATGAAACCATGATGATGCAGCGATTATCTCATTAATTAACGATTTAAATAAAATGAAAAGATAATGTAAAATCTAAGACATAAACTTGTCAAAAACCTATTGTATGAGTATATTTAAAACTCATATCACCTTATCCTCGTATTACATAAGTGTGGGATATTTAAAATCCGATACACATTATATAAAAAGTAACATTTCATGACATTCCAAGAGTGCCCCTCCTCTCCTATTATAAAAGGCCCCCACCACTACCACATTATTCACACCATCAAACCCTTTTGGATCGTCCAACCTCTGCCCAAATACTCAATAAACTTCCCTATCTTACTCCTAGAAGCCACACATTGGGCAGAATTCTTCCCAAGTAAGCCTTTGGCTCAAATCAAAAAAGAGTTACCCGATTATAAGGTAATGTCTTCTCTTGTGTTCTGTTGTTTTATTTTTCTTCTCCAGCCCCCTAAAATATTTTTATTAATTTATTTTGTAACAACACAAGTATCCTCAATATACTTGTATTTATTTATGATATGAATTTTATTTACACTTACACACACCTTCGTCTAATGGTTAAAGAACATATTGTTTCTATGGTTGGAAAATTTCGGCCTCACGAAACGATGATTGTTCAATCTTCTTTTAACACCTCTCATGGTGGTCATTATGATGACAATATTTTTATATATGATATATATTATGTTTTTGTTTTCCTTATGATTCTTTACTTTTCATTTATGGCATACCTTTATGATTTCCATTATGGATAAACACGATAATTTCATTTTAGGAAGTGCGGACTACCGCCCACTCAAAGAGATTTGAATCGTTAATTCCTTATGTGGGATGTATAAAGGATGAAGTAAATGATATTATACATGATATTATACTGGAATTATAGTATACCTTTATATAATTATAATTTCATTCCATTAAATTCGAAATAGAAATGAAAGTAGCGTTCATGCGTACGTACGGCTTACCATCTACATGAACGGTGCATTTCATTTCTTACCTCTAAATGTTATGTAATATTATAAATGAATTTATATACTGGATATATATGATATATATGATATCTATATCATGAATATAATTATGGAGATAATTTATATTCTACCGCATAAACAACTTGTAATTATAAGAAGATTATTGTTGACTCAAGTACCAAAGATCGACAAAACGACCATTATTAACGTAAATGACTACATAATTTTCGTAACATTGTAATAAGTGATATAAAAGGGATAATGAACTTGAAAAGGTTTCTTAAGAAAGTAGAGATTAACTCAAGTTTATTATTCAAGAGGTTAAAGAACGGTCGAGTCAAGTCGGACACAAGGTAAGGTAAATTCTTATCCCAATTTCCGTTCTTTGGGTTAATCTCCTACATTCAATTTATGTCATGATATTATTATGCCATATCTTGTATTTTTACTTTATTCATGTGTACTTATTGTGAATACGCATAATAGATCTATTTTATTTAAAAAATGATCTTGGTAAGGGACTTAGTCTCAATCACCTTTCATTGAGGAATATGTTGTTCTTATACAAGGCTTTCTTTTATACAGTGTATAAACCCCTTTGACTTTTATTTTTATACAAAAGAAATATTTTTCTACGAAGCGTTTCACAAAATCATAATAAGGAATGTTTATTTTAACATACGTGGTGACAATGACCATTTCCGCTACGGGGAGTGTTATTTGGTCTTGGTCTTTCTCAACAAGCCGTAATGTTTTTAAAATAAAATAAATACCATATAATATTTTATATATTTTGGTATTGAAAATGGTTTTGATAATGTTTTATTATGTCAATGTGTTGTATTGATATCTTGTTATTGAAATTTGGAAATTTTATGTTCTCTTTATGCATGTTTTATGTGATACGGTTATTTTATGGTTTATTATATGTTTAAACTTGTTCATATGAAGAATGAATTGGACTTAGTAAGTGATGGGTGTATCCTGATATAGCTCCTCGATGCATCGGTAGGTCTCATGAGACAAACTATTGTCTTGGCACGAGGCCTTGAAAAAATCATATTTGTAGTCTTCGCACGAGGCCTTGGCTACGTGGTTATGATAGTCTGGAATTATGAATTCCATCATTATGAAAGTGGTTATTGATATTGCATGTGATTATTCTACTAGTAGAATATCTATTTGAATAAGTAAATGGAATTATTTCATTTTATTTGTGGCATATTATGCTGAAGTTCAAGTTTAAAAGGCGTTTTTTTTAGTTCTACATTGCCTTAAATGTTAATGTTTTCTTATGAAAGCTTCTGCTATATTGTTATCCTTACTGAGAATCTGAGCTCACCCCATTAAATGTTTTAATTTTTCCAGTATTTGAAGAAGTATTTTAGAAATGACATGTAGGGATAGTCTGAAGGGGATATGAGTGTGGAAAATGGAGACTATGTTATTTTAGTTTTTCACTTTATGATGTAATGTATCATTTACGAATGTATCTAGTGTTTCCAAGGCTACTAAACTAATCGGTCTTTCGAGACATGATCTTTTGTGATCATGCCAATGTTAAGCAATAATGCACCGACTCTGGGTAACTAGTGTCTGGGCGTTACATTTTCCATACATAAGGACATTAATTATGTTACAAATTAGATTGATTTTTGTTTAAGGGTACTTATAACACTTCAAATTAAAACATTTATATATTTATTTAGGATACATATTTTATTATATAATAATGTAATAATAATATTTTAGGGGTGGAAAATGAATATAAAAAATGAACTAGATGAAGGTTTTTACCTCTTTTATCCATAAATACTATTGGTTGTCACCAAAAGTCTTACATTGTTGGATTTAATCCAAAATATAGGCCTATATTTTTATAAGAGTGATGTTTTTTACTTTTTGGGCATGTAATGGATCGGACCTCTCCAGTCCATTACTATGTGAAAATGTTGTCTTAGAGGTGTTCTAAGAGGTCAAGGTGACTTATCCCCACCACTTTGTAGAATTTCTAGTTCAGGGAAATGAGTTTCCGGTTTTATGATTTGTTCTATCGGTAAGTGTACAGTAACGGTAGGTGTAATGTTTTTCACAGATCGGTTTCACAGATCTGTTTCACATATCGATAGGCATACAGTAAGGGTAGGTGTAGAATAACAGTTGGTGTACAATGTTTCACATATCGGTTTCACAGATTGGTTTCACATATCTTCCTCACAGATCGGTTTCATAGATTGGTTTCACAAATCGGAAATGTGTACAGTAACGATAGGTTTACAGTAATGGTAGGTGTACAATGTTTCACAGATCAGTTTCACAAATCGGTTTCACAGATCAATATGTGTACAGTAACTATAGGTGTACACTATTTCACAGACTGATTTCACATATCGGTTTCATAGATCGGTTGGTGTATAGTAACAGTAGGTGTATAGTAATGGTAGGTCTATTATAACATTAGGTGAACAATGTTTCAAGCTTCCTACAATTTTGGCCCTTTTGAAGTTTCCTTTGACATAAAAAACAATTTAAGAATTATTTTTAGGACTTTTATGAATGATTCAAAGGCCATAAATCATATATTAATTATTCCTGTGGCATGGGATGTTTTCACTTGTTCATCCCATGTGGTTTAATGTGATCCAACTTTAATGGCTGATTAAGCGTATCTTTAACCGTCGCCCCATTAAATCTTCAAAAGGGACGAGATATCTTTCTCCCCTTTTCATCCTATTTGTTCTCAGCTATAAGATGATAGAACCTTTCATTCGTTCCCGTAAGGGTTTCACAATAAAACTTTAATCATCGGATTGGTTCTACTCTGTTTTGATGAATCCAAGCTTTATCAATCAATATGCGATATAACGTATGTTTCATCATCATTCTGTTGGGATCATCTCCTTCTGTTTCCCCTCTCCATGTTATAGAATGTAATCTCCATGCTTGTAATGGGTTATTCTTGGGGTTTGGTTGGTGCTGTCGTATTGTGGCATCCTCGAGTGGATGCAGTTTTCACAAGAGGAGGATTGTGACTCATGGTGTGGGTAAAGAACTCGAGGAACTGCTTGAGGTAGGGGATTTTTTTATTCTCTTTTCATTTACGTACAATTCTATCATTAGCATGCTTCATCCCAGTGTATAACAATGGAATTGACATAATAAATATATAAACCGCATAAATAAATTGATATTCCATGTATGTTATTGCCTCTTGTTTCTCCAGATAGTGTGATATCTATGGTTGCTTGTTTAGCTATTTGTTCATGATTGAAATCAGTAAAGAACATAAACCAGGATTAATTGATAAGTTTTGGCTAATGATAAAGAGGCATGAAAACGAATCTGGATCTTTTTGAAATTTTAGGTTAATCAAATTAGTGTAGTAATCATGTTTATTAATTTGTGATATCTTACTAAGTAGGTTTCCTGAACTTTAGAATCTACATTTAATAAATCTATTAATTCAAGATGGATTAAAGAACTGCTTGTTTGATAATTTCTAAAAGGGTTATGAATTACCCTCTTGATTGTTAAATGCCTAAGATCCCATTTATGTGGTGTTTGATTTCCTGCTACTTGTTATTTAATGTGAGCCTAGATGAATGTTTTGATATGTGGAGGCATGGAGAATTATGGTTGTGGCAGCAGATGATGCCTAGAGTGGAGAGATGTATTGGTTTATGATTGTGGGTGTCGGGATGACACCAGGGATGATGGAATGTTATGGATTTTATTGTTCAATGATTGGTGATTTTAATTGGTTTCTTATATCGTTTACATTTCCCCACTGCTCAAGGCAGTTGATCTTCCTTACCGTCCATCCGATATAGGTGAAGACTCGAAGGGTATGCCATGTGCTTTCCATTTTTAGCTTCTCCAGGGAGGATGGGTCTATTCTCTTTCTATAGGCGACAATGATTTTACAGGTTCTACTTCTACTCACCATGTTAGTCGCTTGTGTTTGTAACATAGGATGATTTTCTAGAAATCCTGAGAATATGGGAAAGTAATTTCGTAATGAATGGTTGAATAAATGGTGATAACCCATGGGGATTGGGTTTGTGAAACATAATGATGAGGTTGTAATTTTTAAAGGACATCTGACTTTCAGTGTGATGCTAATGGAACATAATGTGTAACGGTTCAGGGTAAATGTTTAAATAATTAATTAACGTACACTGGAACTGATAAAAATGGAATAGAGTTATCTAAAAAAGCTCTTTAAATGGTTGTGTGATTATAGGATACCTAGTCTTAGATGTAGCATCACAGCTTCTAAGAGACGTCAGCTGTAGTTGTGTCTACGTCTAGGTAATTCACATAGTGTGGATGTGAGATATAATATGTCCTGTAATTTTTGTGTTTCTATACGCTACTCTGCCATGTCAGTAAGGGAAACTGACACCTCTATGATTCTGATCCTTGGGGGGTGGTGTTTTCCCAAGCATTCCAATGGGTGGGTTAAAAGATGACTACCCCCTTTGGCCCCACTTTCTTCTCTAGGTAGATACCAGTGCCAGCAGGCACAACGGTTAGTTTTCCCCATATATGTGTGTAGAGGGATGTAATGGCTTGTGGTTATTCACACTCATATATTCTGGATATAGTATCCTATGGACTACTATAGGTGTAACGTTTATAGGCTGTGACGGCTTGAGGATCCTTACTTAGTGTATGGGATGTAATGGCTTGAGGTATAATACCCGACGTATGTTACACGTTATGCGGGTTGTGGTGGCTCCCCAAACATAGCTGGTTACTTTTGGTTGGGAGGATGATGTTGTCACGACCCGACCTCGGGGCCCGTGCCGTGACTACCCCAAGCCCGCCTTCCATAGGCCAGGGGCTGGCGACTAGCACCAAGGCGTAAAATCCCGGTAAACAGGGAAGGCATTGCCTTTATAAGTAACAACCACCACAGAGTCAGCAAGCAGGAAGTAACTACAAAGTGCAGAAAAGTAAAGGGGGATGGAATACAAGCCCAACTGAAAGTACAACTGAAAAGGAAAAAGAACAGCAACTGAAGAAAAGACGGCGGCCTCGTGTCGTCCACTGGCAATCTCACCTGAAGGGTGGGTACAGATAGCCTCCAGGCTCCTCGGGTCCCACGTCCGCACCGAGCACATCCCGCCCAGTGGTCCACCTCCAGGTACCGTCCTGCTCCACGCCCCAACCGTGATCAGCGATGTCCGTCGTCTGCATCCAACACAACAAGGTGCGGGCATAGCCCGTGCGGGGGTGAGTATAAGCTACTCAGTAAGGACCCCGAGACCCCCGAAGGTCTCCCGAAATCCACAAATGATATAGCACAAAATAAAGATGCAATCACGAAGTAACATCTGACTCGACTAAGGTATATGCCCATACATATACCTAAGTCCCCAATTCTAGCTCTGCTCACGAGCTAAAGAACAACTCAATCCACGCAGGAAAGCAAGACTCAAATCCACAACGGAGAGCAAACAGTAAATCCACAAAGGATAGTTCGACACAATCCACAATGGAGAGTAACATAAGATTCAGCTCAACCAGGTATACTTTTTCAGATGACGTCAAAGATGATCACTAATCCATCTAAGTCGTCGGACCCACGAAGGATCGATAGGTACTAACCCCCGCAAAAGACCCACACAGGATCGGGCTCACACAGAACCTATAGACAGTGGCTCACACAGAACCGGTAGTAAGGACCCACACAGGATCGGTAGCACTGATCCACGTAGGATCGCTGAGTGCAGTAGTCGACGCAGTCCACTGAGGATCTCTGCACAGTCGTCGCCGCAGTCCACGAAGGACCTCTGCTCTGTCGTCGTCGCAGTCCACGGAGGACCTCTGCTCTGTCGTCGTCGCAGTCCACGGAGGATCTCTTCTCTGTCGTCGAAGTCACAGCCAGCGCTAGGGTTCCCGCACACAGCGAGCTCGTTTAGGAGGGTCCGCTCCACGAGCCGAGAGGCTGATACATCAACTGACACGTAGTCTGAAGTTGATGTATCCAAAAGTTCCGTATCGACAACAGGATCTCAACGCAACAGACGGCACGTCAATCGGACGCCCGGTCTGAGAGTTATTGGCATTTTCGTCCCAGGGGCCCGGTTGGTTTTTAGGGAAAAACCAACCCGACCATACTCCGCATGTGTCCGATCCTCGGGCGGAGTATGCCAAAAGTTACGTCTCACTTAGAGGAAACTACCACAGCTGACGGTACGTCGATCGGACGTCCGTAGCTCAAGTTATGAGCGTTTCCGCTCCGAGGGCCCGGTTGGTTTCGTGTACGAACCAACCCGGCCGAACCCAAAGTCTTCCGAAACCTTGAGTGTAATATACCGAAACGACCGTTTCGATCGAAGGATCGCGTAGCCGCTGACGGTTCGTCAATCGGAGGTCCCAGGCCCAAGATATGGGCAAAAGACCGAAGAGGGCCCGAAAACGGGGGTTCCGGGCCCATGGCGACCCGGCCCGAACCACCCTGGGTCGGCCGAACCGGGTCGACCCGAACCGGGTCGTCCCGACCGGGCCCGACCCGGCTGGGCCGGGTCCGGTCCGGCCTGGGCGCGGCCCGGCCGACAGGACCGGCCGGCTCGGCTTCGGCCGAGCGGCCGAAGAAACCGCCGCGGGTTTGACCCGCGGCCTGGAGGAACGCGGCCCGCGCGGACCGCGTGCTGGGTGGCCGGACCGCGGACGAGGTCCGACAGTTCGCCGCCGCCGCGGCTCGGCCGCGGCGGAATTTCCGGCGGCGCGCTGGGCGCCGCAGCCTCCGGCCGCCGGAGTTGCTCCGGTGGCCCGTTTTGCCTCCCGTCTGCGCCATAGCTCCTCCCGGGGGCCGATCTTCACTGCGGGATCAACAGATCGCCCCTGCCACACGGTTCATCGTCATCCGCCAAATCCGAACAACAAAAAGATCGGAGGAGGGTTGCCGGGTCTTGTTCGTTAGATCCTCACCTTCCGCGTTAGTCATAAAATCATCGGGAGGGATTAAGGCAGCCACAATTTTATCCAAAAATAAAATTGTTCAAGTTTGGTTCTTTAATTAAAAAGAATTAGATCACGGGAACGAATCACCCAAAAAAATAAAATCCCTACCTTGTCGTCGTCGTCGGACAAGAGGTCGTCGCGGATTTGGTGATCGTCGCGGAAAAAGGGGTTCGTCGCGCCGCGGGAAAAGCGTCGCGCCGACGATCTCCAGATCTAGAACAAACGGATTTAATTAATTAAATCTGTTGTCATTGAAATTAAAAGGGAGAATTAAACGATCTGATTCTCACCTTAGTTGCCGAACGAGGATCGGCCGCGGAAGAAGAGGCGTCGCCGAAGAACGTCGCGGGTAGAGCTCGTCGACATCGCAGATCACGGTGTGCGTCGTCGAATTTCGGTCGCCGGCATTCTTCGCGTTCTTCGCGTTCTTCGCGAGGAGGGTGGAGGCTCAGAGGATTCGCACAACGATAGTAATCCTCCAAAATAGACAAGTTTGTCTATTTTATTAATTTTCCAACGAACGCAAACGCGTAAGTAACGACCCATTAAATTCGTTGAATTAATTCAACGAATGAAACAGCCCATTTAATTCACGAAATAAACCGCTCAATTAAATGGTCTGTTATGAATTAAGGAAAACGCGTCGGTTGACTTTTCAGTTACTTTGACGGGTTTTCGCGGGTGCGTTACTTAGCGGAGGAAACGGCGGGGCTCGTGCGGGCCCCACCGCACAAATATCCTAACAAGGGGTAGGATATTTCCGGATAGCACCCTATCCGCTTTAACTCAGTTCAAGTGGCTTCCAAGTGACTTCCAAGCGGCTTAAGTGAAATAAAATAAAGTTGTCGCACAACCTTTATTTTATTTCTGACTTAAAGCCCAAAATTTTAAAAACCACGGTTGAGCAAACGCAACTCCGGAAGAGGCGTTTCTAAGCAAATACCGGCGCTGCGATTTCATCGGTGCCCTCAGAATTCGATTCCGGGCACCGGTTCAAAAGATAGAAAAACCCGCTCGTCCGTTCACTGAACGTACCCGAGCCAAACTTCGGAAAATGATTCCGGGCACACCGGGCCTCGGAATCAGGTGCCGTCTGAAGCTGCGCACTTGTAAAATTCCAAAGAAAATTAAGAAAAAAAATTTCCTTGAAATTTTCGGGTCTTTACATTACTCCCACCTCAGGGCTTTACGTCCCCGTAAAGATACATCAAAAATAGGGGAACAAATGGGGGTACTGAGCACGCGTCTTAGCCTCCCGCTCCTAAGTGCTCTCCTGGAGGTTCCCGTGCTGCCATCTGACGCGCACAAGAGGAATCGACCGCCCACGTAGGAACCGCTCCTGTCGATCCTCGATCTCCACTGGGACCTCCGAAAAAGTCGCCCCATCGTCCACGTCCAGCTCCCCAAAGTCGATGATGTGCGTCGGGTCGTGCACGTATCTCCTCAGCTGAGACACGTGGAAGACGTCGTGCACCCGGTGAAATTGAGGTGGTAGAGCCAGGCGATAAGCCACCTCTCCTATCCTACTGAGGACCTGGAAAGGCCCGATGAAGCGTGGAGACAACTTGCCGCCTCGGCCAAATCTCCGTAAACCACGTCGAGGTGAGACACACAAAAAGACGTGGTCGCCATCCTCGAACTCTAGTGGCCTCCGCCTCCTGTCAGCATATGACTTCTGCCGGCTCTGAGCTGTCCTCATCCTCTCCTGGATGATCTGGACCTTCTCTGTCATGGCTCGGACCATCTCTGGTCCCACGAGTGCTGACTCCCCAGGGTCTGTCCAGCACAACGGTGATCTGCAGGGTCTGTCGTACAACGCCTCGTATGGTGCCATCCCGATGGTGGAGTGGTAGCTGTTGTTGTACGCGAACTCCACCAAGGGTAGGTGGTCCTCCCAGCTGCGACCAAAGTCAAGAACACATGCACGGAGCATGTCATCGAGTGTCTGTATGGTCCTCTCCGTCTGACCATCCGTCTGAGGGTGGAAGGTTGTGCTCAGATGGAGCCGCGTTCCGAACGACTCCTGCAACCCCTTCCAAAGCCGGGAAGTGTAACGAGCATCTCGATCGGAGACGATAGACGATGGCACACCGTGAAGCCGTACGATCTCCTGGACGTAAAGACATCCCACGCTCTCCACTGAGACCTGCTCTCTGATGGGTAAGAAGTGTGCCGACTTGGTGAGTCGGTCGATAATCACCCAAATGGAGTCGGGACCTCTGGAAGTGCGTGGAAGTCCAGTCACGAAGTCCATAGATATCCCATCCCACTTCCACTCCGGGACCTCCAAGGGTTGTACCAAGCCTGCTGGTACCTGATGCTCTGGCTTCACCTGCTGGCAGGTGAGGCATCGCGAAACGAACTCTGCCACAGCTTTCTTCATGCCCGGCCACCAGTGCTGTCGTCTGAGATCCTGGTACATCTTCGCCACTCCGGGATGCACCGCCAAGGGAGAAGTGTGAAACTCTCTCAGCACCTCCTCTCGTAAAGCGACTGGTATGAAGGTACATCCTCTGAAAAGGATGTCGTGCTCTGCTCCAAGGGAGAAACCATCAGGCGCCTGACCTGAGGATATCAGTGCACGCCGGGTCTCACAGTCAGCGTCCCCATGTTGAGCCTCTCTGACCCACTGTAGAAGTGGAGGAGAGACTGTGAGAGACTGAAGAAAGGTTGCTCCGTCTCTATCCACGAAGGATATCTGTAAGGAGTCTAGCTGCTCCGTCGCCTCCTCAAGTAGCTGAATGCCCGTCCTCCTGCTGAGGGCATCGGCTACCATGTTCCCCTTCCCAGGAGTATAGACTATCTCAAAGTCATAGTCCTGGAGGAACTCAAGCCATCTCTTCTGTCTCAGGTTCAGGTCCTTCTGAGAGAAGATATACCTGAGACTCTGGTGGTCAGAAAAGACTGTGAAGCGCTCGCCCATCAGATAGTGCCGCCATGTCTTCAGAGCGAAGACCACTACTGCTAGCTCCAGGTCATGAGTGGCGTAGTTCTGCTCATGCGGCCTCAACTGACGTGATCCGTAGGCGATCACGGCCCGCTCCTGCATCAGGACGCACCCGAGTCCAGTCCCTGATGCATCGCAGTAAACTACGTATCCAACTCCCTCCTCAGGCAACCTCAAGATAGATGCGCTGGTCAATCTCTGTCTCAGCTCCTGGAAGCTCTGCTGACATCTGTCTGACCACACAAAGGGTTTCCCTTTCTTTGTCAAAGCTGAGAGTGGTGCCGCAACTCTGGAGAAGTCTGGAACAAATCTCCGATAGTATCCGGCTAGGCCCAAGAAGCTCCGCACCTCCGTCACGCTCCTGGGTGGCTCCCAAGCTAGCACTGCCTCGATCTTCGCGGGATCCACTGCAACTCCCGCCTCAGAGATGACGTGCCCCATGAAATGGACCTCACGTAACCATAACTGGCATTTTGAGAGCTTTCCATAAAGCTGGTGCTCTCGGAGTGTGTCTAGCACAACTCGCAGGTGGTAGGCATGCTCCTCCTCAGTCGTCGAGTATACCAAAATGTCGTCAATGAAGACCACGACAAATCGGTCGAGGTATGGCTGGAAGATCCTGTTCATGAGGCTCATGAACACTGCTGGAGCATTGGTTACGCCGAACGGCCTAACCAAGAACTCATAATGGCCATACCGACACCTGAAGGCCGTCTTCTGCACGTCCTCGTCTCGAACTATGAGCTGATGATAGCCTGACCGGAGGTCTATCTTCGAGAACCACCGCGCTCCCTTGAGCTGATCAAAGAGGTCATCAATCCGTGGCAGCGGATACTTGTTTCTCACTGTCACCTGGTTCAGGCGACGATAGTCGACACACAGTCGCAAGCTCCCGTCCGCCTTCTTGGCGAACAAAATCGGGGAAGCCCACGGTGAAACACTGGGTCGGATAAACCCCTTGCTCTGCAAGTCCTCCAACTGTACCCGCAGCTCTCGAAGCTCGGCGGGGGCCATCCGATATGCTGGAGTAGATATCGGGGCTGTCCCGGGGTACAAGTCGATGTAAAAGTCTACCTCTCTACGAGGAGGTAGCCCTGGAACGTCGTCGGGAAAGACGTCCACGTACTGGTCCACCACTGTAGGAAAAACTGGACTCCGCACGTCCACTGCTCCTAGGATGAGGCTAGCCAACTAATGAGAGATGGGATGCACTCTCCTCCGCGGAAGTCCATCCTGTGCTGCAAAGGTTCCCTTCTCGCCGTTGAAGGTAAACCTGCTCCCGTCGGTGCGAACACATCACACCTTGCGCCTAAAACAGTCGATATGGGCATGAACCGTGGATAGCCAATCCATGCCCAAGATGACGTCGTAAGGCCTCGACGCCACTACAAGGAGATCCCAGCCGAAGCTCTCGCCTCCTAGAGTAAGCTCACACTGCCGGCACCAGTGAGTAATCGTCGAGTCTGCTCCCGTAGGAGTCTCTAGCCGTAAGGATCGAGCCAACGGCTCAGTCGGAATCTCCGAGCTCCGAACAAGGGCAGAGGCTATGAAAGAGTGACTCGCTCCTGTGTTTATAAGTACTGCAGCAAGGGTGGAATAGACACAGATCGTACCTCGAATCATCTCTGGCATGTCAGGGTCGTAGGCCTCCACTGCCTGGAGCTGGGCCTGTCCCTGCCCGCCAGCTCCCTGTGGTCGAGGTGGCCCTCCTGGTGGTGGTGGGGGTAGATCCTGGAAGCGTCGCCCACCACCCGCTGCTCGGCCAGCTCCTTTGCCTCGTCCGCCTCCTCCCTGCGGACTGCCACTGTCGACCCTCTGCCTCTGCCTGGGTGGCCCCTCCACCGTCTGTTGCGCCTCTGGTCGGCAAGTCGGGCAGTCACGAGCCATGTGACCCTGCCCGCCGCAGGAGTAGCACAGCCTGCCTCTCGGAAGGCTGGCACTCCGCTGTGTGCCCCGCACTGCTGAGCCGGTGTCCTGAGGCCGTCTGCGTGGGGGTCTGGTCTGCCTAGACCCGAGATTCATCCGTCGGCTACCTTCTGCTGAAGACTCAGCTACCTGCCGCCCTGCGCTAGGTCTCGCCGCTGAAGAAGGATCTGCCAGGAAGCTCTCGATCAGGAGGGCTCGCTCCAGCACTCCCGCCTGGGTCGGAATGCTGAGGGAGATCAGCGACGCCCGAATCTCCTGTCGCAAGCCCTGCTCGAAGGTCCGGGCCCGGAAGAAGGGGTCCCGTACCATGTCGGTCAAGTAGCGAGATAGGTCAGTGAACCTCGCCGCGTACTGAGCGACCGTCATGCTACCCTAGCGCAGCTGGAGAAGCTCCTGGATGCGCACCGCTCGGAGGGTGGCCGGGACGAACTCAGAGCAGAAGAGGCTCTCGAAGTCCGTCCAGAGCAAGGATGCCTCATCGTGAACCTGGAGCATCAAGCTCCACCATCGTCCTGTCGCCGCCTGCAGGAGGCTCGCCGCGAGAATCACCATGAGATCCGTTGGTGTCCTCACTAGCCTAAAGATCTGTACCACCGCCTCTAGCCAGTCCTCGGCGGCCTGGGGGTCGGCCTCACCGCGAAACCTGGGCAGTCGCTGGCTCTGAAACTCATGCAGTGCCCTGAGGCAACGTGCATCGTCAGCGTCTGGTACTGGTAGCATCGGTGGCTCGGTGGGTAATGCTACCGCCGGTGCCACTACTGGCAAAGGGCCCTGCACCGAGGCCTCGTCGCTCGGTGGGCTGCCGTCGCGCCCTACACTCGGAACCCTAGCTGGCTGTCGTCGCGGGGCCATCCTGAAAAGGAGAACAAGAGCACCATAGTCAGAACAGTATACCTGGTGAGCTGGCACAAGTAATCACAAGGAAAACTTGAGACTTTCATGAAGCATATCAGTATACCCGGTGAGCTGACACAAGTAATCACAACGAAAACTTGAAACACACACGCAATCAATGTTTTCATGCATTAAGTCGGAAATCAGGAGTCAGGGTCCAGGTGTACGGATACGTCGGCCGCCGCACCAACACTGGGCTCCCTGAACTGATAACCACACTCAATACACTAAACACTATTGCTTCATATATAAAGAAAAGACGATCAGAGTCTGCGGTAGAACCGACCACCTCTGATACCAATTTGTCACGACCCGACCTCGGGGCCCGTGCTGTGACTACCCCAAGCCCGCCTTCCATAGGCCAGGGGCTGGCGACTAGCACCAAGGCGTAAAATCCCGGTAAACAGGGAAGGCATTGCCTTTATAAGTAACAACCACCACAGAGTCAGCAAGCAGGAAGTAACTACAAAGTGCAGAAAAGTAAAGGGGGCTGGAATACAAGCCCAACTGAAAGTACAACTGAAAAGGAAAAAGAACAGCATCTGAAGAAAAGACGGAGGCCTCGTGTCGTCCACTGGCAATCCCACCTGAAGGGTGGGTACAGATAGCCTCCAGGCTCCTCGGGTCCCACGTCCGCTCCGAGCACGTCCCGACCAGTGGTCCACCTCTAGGTACCGTCCTGCTCCATGCCCCAACCGTGATCAGCGCTGTCCGTCGTCTGCATCCAACACAACAAGGTGCGGGCATAGCCCATGCAGGGGTGAGTATAAGCTACTCAGTAAGGACCCCGAGACCCCCGAAGGTCTCCCGAAATCCACAAAGTATATAGCACAAAATAAAGATTCAATCACGAAGTAACATCTGACTCGACTTAGGTATATGCCCATACATATACCTAAGTCCCCAATTCTAGCTCTGCTCACGAGCTCAAGAACAACTCAATCCACGCAGGAAAGCAAGACTCAAATCCACAACGGAGAGTAAACAGTAAATCCACAAAGGATAGTTCGACACAATCCACAAAGGAGAGTAACATAAGATTCAGCTCAACCAGATATACTTTTTCAGATGACGTCAAAGATGATCACTGATCCATCTAAGTCGTCGGACCCACGAAGGATCGATAGGTACTAACCCCCGCAAAAGACCCACACAGGATCGGGCTCACACAGAACCTGTAGGCAGTGGCTCACACAGAACCGGTAGTAAGGACCCACACATGATCGGTAGCACGGATCCACGTAGGATCGCTGAGTGCAGTAGTCGACGCAGTCCACTGAGGATCTCTGCACAGTCGTCGCCGCAGTCCACGAAGGATCTCTGCTCTGTCGTCGTCGCAGTCCACGGAGGATCTCTGCTCTGTCGTCGAAGTCACAGCCAGCGCTAGGGTTCCCGCACATAGCGAGCTCGTTTAGGAGGGTCCGCTCCACGAGCCGAGAGGCTGATACATCAACTGACATGTAGTCCGAAGTTGATGTATCCAAAAGTTCCTTATCGACAACAGGATCTCAACGCAACAGACGGCGCGTCAATCGGACGCCCGGTCTGAGAGTTATTGGCATTTTCGTCCCAGGGGCCCGGTTGGTTTTTAGGGAAAAACCAACCCGACCGTACTCCACCTGTCTCCGATCCTCGGGCGGAGTATGCCAAAAGTTCCGTCTCACTTAGAGGAAACTACCACAGCTGACGGTGCGTCGATCGGACGTCCGTAGCTCACATTATGAGCGTTTCCGCTCCGAGGGCCCGGTTGGTTTCGTGTACGAACCAACCCGGCCGAACCCAAAGTCTTCCGAAACCTTGACTGTAATATTCTGAAACGACCGTGTCGATCCAAGGATAACGTAGCCGCTGACGGTTTGTCAATCGGAGGTCCCAGGCCCAAGATATGGGCAAAAGACCGAAGAGGGCCCGAAAACGGGGGTTCTGGGCCCGGGGCGACCCGGCCCGAACCACCCCTGGGTCGGCCGAACCGGGTCGACCCGAACCAGGTCGGCCTGACCCGGCTAGGCCGGGTCCGGTCCCGCCTGGGCACGGCCTGGCCGACCGGACCGGCCGGCTCAGCTTCGGCCAAGCGGCCGAAGAAACCGCCGCGGGTTTTACCCGCGGCTTGGAGGAACGCGGCCCGCGCGGGCCGCGTGCTGGGTGGCCAGACCGCGGACGCGGTCCGGCGGTTCGCCGCCGCCGCGGATCGGCCGCGGCGGAATTTCCGGCGGCGCGCCGGGCGCCGCCGCCTTCCGCGGGCTGCCGGAGTTGCTCCGGTGGCCCGTTTTGCCTCCCGTCTGCGCCATAGCTCCTCCCGGGGGCCGATCTTCACTGCGGGATCAACGGATCGCCCCTACCGCACAGTTCGTCATCGTCCGCCAAATCCGCACAACAAAAAGATCGGCGGAGGGTTGCCGGGTCTTGTTCGTTAGATCCGCACCCTCCGCGTTAGTCATAAAATCATCGGGAGGGATTAAGGCAGCCACAATTTTATCCAAAAATAAAATTGTTCAAGTTTGGTTCTTAAATTAAAAAGAATTAGATCACGGGAACGAATCACCAAGAAAAATAAAATCCCTACCTTGTCGTCGTCGTCGGAAGAGAGGTCGTCGCGGATTTGGTGATCATCGCGGAAGAAGGGGTTCGTCGCACCGCGGGAAAAGCGTCGCGCCGACGATCTCCGGATCTAGAACAAACGGATTTAATTAATTAAATCCGTTGTCATTGAAATTAAAAGGGAGAATTAAACGATCCGATTCTCACCTTAGTTGCTGAACGAGGATCGGCCGCGGAAGAAGAGGCGTCACCGAAGAACGTCGCGGGTAGAGCTCGTCGACGTCGCAGATCACGGTGTGCGTCGTCGAATTCCGGTCGCCGGCGTTCTTCGCGTTCTTCGCGTTCTTCGCAAGGAGGGTGGAGGCTCAGAAGATTCGCACAACGATAGCAATTCTCCAAAATAGACAAGTTTATCTATTTTATTAATTTGCCAACGAACGCAAACGTGTAAGTAACGACCCATTAAATTCGTTGAATTAATTCAACGAATGAAACAGCCCATTTAATTAACGAAATAAACCGCTCAATTAAATGGTCTGTTAAGAATTAAGGAAAACGCGTCGGTTGACTTTTCAGTTACTTTGACGGGTTTTCGCGGGTGCGTTACTTAGCGAAAGAAACGGCGGGGCTCGTGCGGGCCCCACCGCACAAATATCCTAACAAGGGGTAGGATATTTCCGGATAGCACCCTATCCGCTTTAACTCAGTTCAAGTGGCTTCCAAGTGACTTCCACTCAGCATAAGTGAAATAAAATAAAGTTGTCGCACAACCTTTATTTTATTTCCGACTCAAAGCCCAAAATTTTAAAAACCACGGTTGAGCAAACGCAACTCCGGAAGAGGCGTTTCTAAGCAAATACCGGCGCTGCGATTTCATCGGTGCCCTCAGAATTCGATTCCGGGCACTGGTTCAAAAGATAGAAAAACCTGCTCGTCCGTTCACTGAACGTACCCGAGCCAAACTTCGGAAAATGATTCCGGGCACACCGGTCCTCGGAATCAGGTGCCGTCTGAAGCTGCGCTCTTGTAAAATTCCAAAGAAAATTAAGAAAAAAATTTCCTTGAAATTTGCGGGTCTTTACAGATGTGGTGCTTCGCCTAGGTGTCTGCGGGAAATCCTTTGTGGTGCACGAGGTGCATATTGTGGTTTTTCACCCAGGTGTCTGTGGGAAATCCTTTTTGGAGGGAGATGCATAGGATGTACGATATAGGCGAAAAGCGGAAAACTGGTGGGGAAGTAGTAGTGGGGTACCCTTGATATTATTTACTATATTCAATATTCTTGTATGTTTTACTTGGTGAGAGTTTCCATGATGAGGTTGGGAACATAGTATACATGTTTAGGTGACGAGTTAGTTTCACTTGTTGGTCAATGTGATTTAGCAACGATTCTTTACTTTTGAATGAGAGGCCTTGGGGAGGATCCTACTATGTATACTATTATACTCACCCTATGTATATATAAAATTTTTTCATTTCACTTGGAGCGTGGTGGATATCAAGTTGGTTTCTACGAGTTTGGAGTTGCCGGAGCTGTTCGGGCTTGTGGTTGCTGCTATTTTATTTTCTTTTGGGTACTTGCAGTTTTTCCCTTCCATTTGTAGTACTTTTTCATGAAATTTCATATATGAAATTGTGTTTCTTTTATATTCCCTTTCTGAGTGTGAATTTATTGGTGTGTATCTTATCTCCCTCTTCCGCATGTGTCCTCTTAGAAGGAAATGCCTCCCATTTGTGTGTTTACTATACCCTCGGTGCTAGTATCCAACCTGGGGCCTACTGGTGGTGGGACTCATGGGTCATCATTTCCCTTCTTACATTGTCGGACCAGGAGGGGTACACATTGTGGGGAGGGGGTCATGACAGAGTGGTATCAGAGGTCAGGTTCAGGGATAGGATGGATTTTGGAGTTAGACCCAGGTGAGGATGCATGGGACGGTAGGGCAACAATGTCTGTCATGTTTAGAAAGTGAGTTAAACACTGGAGAACAGCTGAGACATAAGCATTTAGGGCCCCCAATGATCTGATGTACAGAACATTAAGTTTATAATGGCTACTAAACAAGGTGAAACTAGTTTCACGGTAGAGACCTAGGAAAGTATTATACAACATTCTTCTTTGATCCAGTGTTTGAATGTGTAGACCTTGGGATATGTTATCATCAATTGAATAAATGAAAACAATAAATTAATTAATGTTGTGTCTTATATATTACTGGTATAGGATCTCTAACGGGTTGTTATTTTACATTTATGTCTCCAGGTCGACGTCCTTGTCAGGTATGGACAGAAAATGTACCGCAAGCTATTCCAGCAGATCGACGCAGGGTAGAGGATGACGACGAAGAAACTTGGAGGAAGACACTTTGAGAGTTTTAGTGCCAGAGTCTGCAAAAGAATGAAGGCTCCATTTGAGATTTATACACTGAAGACTAGTTGGAGGTGGTCAAGATAGGCTTCAGTTCGATTCATGCTCGAAAGGAGCACTGGGTGTCCATGGTTTTGACAATGCTGCATGGAGGAGCGAGGCAGTAGTGGTTCTTGTTCATTGGGGATCATGAGGAGTAAGCGATATCATTGGAGGAGTTCTGAGACCGGTTTAGAGTCGAGTTTATTTCATCGACTGTGAAGGCGTCCAGTCGCAAGGAGCTTCATACCCTTCAACAGGGGAGCTCTACTGTTAGACAGTTTGGAATCCGTTTCAGGAACATTTTAAGATATGCATCGGACCGGTTACCATATGAGGAGGCCAGGGCGAGGCTCTCTGACTAGGCTTTGTGTCCAGAGATCCAGTGCCAGGTCACCCCATTTACGATGAAGACACATCTTGAGGTGTTGTTGAGGGCAGAGGTTGTTAAGAGGACTTCATCCCGGACCAGATCATCATGAGAGGGGAATCAACACGATTCCTCACAAAGAAGTGTTATGGTCTGGGGTTCCCAGTTTTTATGTTAGAAGAGTTTCTATTAAGCCAAGGGTAGGTCCTAGAACTTCACATCTCGTTTCTCCAGAGACAACAACTCTCAAGCTTATGGAAAGGGATCAGGTGCTTATTCTGGTTGTGGTGGTCATGGCCATCAGCAGCCGGAGTTCCCGACCTTTCATAGTAGCCATCGTGCACTGGGCGCTACATTCCATTTTCCTCTGTTGAGGTAGTTACAGCTGAGGTTGCAGCAGACAGTTGCTCCAGCTTAAGATCAGTAGAGGTTAGATGTCGCAGGCAGAGGAAAACCCCTTGATGCTCCCAATATTCAGAGAGAAGAGCACGACTGTGGTGGTGGTCTTCATCATGTTTAGAGAGGCCATGGAGGAGGTTGTGGCCAGCTTCATGCTCTAGCGTTTCCAGCACCATATGATCCGAATGTCTTTCAAGGTACCCTTTTCTTGTTTTATACATTGGCGTATGCCTTGTTTGATTCAGGAGCGACAAACTCTTTCATATCACCTACCCATGTCCATGCTTTGGGACTTGAGGTAGAGAGGCTTCCAGTTCCTATGGCATTGACTACGCCAGTTGGATGTCGAGCTAACTTGTTTGAAGTATGTAGAGACGGTGAGAAAGTGTTGGGGAAAGACATCTCTTGGGGAGATTTCCTATGTTTACGAATACAACCATATGATGTCATCCTTGGCCTGGATTTTTTGTATTCAGTGCAGGCTGTTGTGGATTGCTTCAGGAAGAAGGTCAACTTCATTGGTGTAGATGAAGATCAAGTGGTGTTTTTTTTGTGAGAGATCCTCGGATGGGTCACTGGTTCATTCCATTATTATCATCCATGATGGATGAGATGATGTTGAGTTCATCATAGGTTCAACAGATGGAGTTTCTTAGGGTCGTAGAGGAGTACCCTGATGTCATTCCAGAAGAGGTTGTAGAATTACCCCCTCGATGAGAGATCATGTTTGGGATTGAGATATATCCAGGAGAGTCTCCTATCTCCATGTCTCCATATCATATGGAGCCTTATGAGTTACGAGATCTACATATATAGCTTGATGGTCTGTTACAGCATGGTTTTGTTTGACCATGTTTGTCACCATGGGGTGCACCGGTTTTGTTCGTGAAAAAGGCTGACGGTAGTTTTGCAGTTGTGTATTAATTATTTTATCTTGAACAAAATGACAATAAATAATCGCTATCCTATTCCACAAATTTGTGACTTATTTGATCAACTGAAGGGTGAAAATTGGTTCTCGAGGATCGACATGTTGTCAGGATATCATCAAATGCGTGCGAAGGATGAGGATTTCCCGAAGACTGCTTTCTATTGTCGTATTAGGCATTATGTGTTCATTGTAGTGCCGTTAGACATGACGAATACTCCATATGTGTTCATGGGATTGATGAATGTTGTGTTCTGTGAGTTCTTGGAGACGTTTGTGGTGGTTTTCATCGATTGCATCCTTTTTTACTCCACATATGAAGAGAAGCATGCTGAGCATTTACATGTTGTTTTGGGAGTTCTTCGTTAAAATAAACTGTTTGTGAAGTTGTTGAAGTGTGGGATTTGGGCATGAGAAGTCTGTTTCATGGGACATGTTGTGTCTCAACAGGGAGTAGAAGTGGATCCATCGAAGATAGATGCAGTCTTGTCTTGGGAAGCCCCCAAGACAGTGTCAGATGTGCGAAGTGTCTATGGTCTCATAGGCTACTACAAGAGGATCGTATCAAATTTCTCCCGAGTTGTGACTCCTCTGAGAGCTTAGACCAGGAAGGACCAAGAGTTCATATGGACTTATCAGTGTCAATAATCTTTCGAGTACTAAATGATATGTTATTATTTGATCCAGTTCTTTGTCTTTAGTCTGACGGAGTTCAGTTTTATGTTTTATGTGACACTTCACTTCAGGGGTTTGGATGTGTCCTCATGCAGTAGAGGCCGGTTGTTTCTTATGGGTCTCAGCAGTTAAATCCCCATTAATATAACTATGCCACTCAAGATCTTGAGTTGGCATCTGTGGTGTTTTCTCTGATGTTTTGGTGACATTACCTCCTTGGTGAGCGCTTTGTGGTTTCACTGATCAGAAGAGTTTGAGGTATGATTTCTACCAACATGACTTGAACATGCGACATCGTTGGTGGATGAAGTTCTTGTAGGAATAAAACTTCAAAATATCATATACACCTAGAAAAGGGAATTTTGTAGCTGATGTACTGAGCTGAAAGTCATGTGGTGATACTGTGTGTGAATCTGGTGATTCATGGAGAGTAATGGAATAACATTCAGTATTGCATCTTGATATGGGAGAAGTTAGGGGTAGAGGTTGTATTTTTCAAATGACGGTACAGTCATCCCTGATGCATAAGGTGGAAGTGTCCCAGTTGGGGGATCTTGAGGTGGTGGTCTGGAGAGACTGAGTTGTTAGATGTGAGGCCTCTGTTGGTTGGACGGAAAACGAACAACATCGATTGTTGTATCAAGGAAGGTTTTTTGTTTCCATGGCGATGCATGAGATTTTTCTCAGAGAGTTCCATAGTTCGCCTTTAGTAGTAAATCCTAGCATGAAAAAGATGTACCGGTCCTTGAGGAGTCAGTTTTGGTGGCTTGGTCTGAACCATGCAGTTGCAGAGTTTATGTCTCGATGTTTAGTCTCCCAGCAGGAGAAGGTCGAACACCGTGTCACTGGTGGTCTACTATAGCGATTAGAGATTATTTAGTGGATGTGGGAGGATATCTCAATGGAATTTTTTACAGGTTTACCTCTAGCTCCAGGAGGAAATGATGTTATTTTCGTGGTAGTGGATTGCTGAACAAAATTGTCCCACTCCATAGCGATCAAGGAGTCGAGCTCAGTGGATGTCTTGTCGAGGCAATATCTAGAAGAGGTGGTGAGACATCATGGAGTCCCTACGATGATAATTTCTGACTGAGATCCTCGTTTTACCTCCAGGGTGTGGAGAGGTCTCCAACATGCTTTTGGTTATCAACTATGCATTAGAACTGCTTTTCATCCTCAAAAAGTTGGTCAGACAGAGCGAATCATCCAGACTCTTGAAGACATGTTACACTCTTGTGTTCTTGATTTTTAAGGTTCATAGATGAGGCACTTACCCTTGGTGGATTTCTCTTACAATAATATTTTTCACTCCACCATCGGGATGAAACCATTTGAAGACGTCTATGGACAACCTTGTCATTCTCCATTATGTTGGACTGCGGTCAGAGAGTCATCAATTCTTGGACTGGAACTAGTTCAGAATACAACAGAGATGGTCCAGGTGATTTGTGAGAGGTTGAAGATAGTGCAAGATCGTCAGAAATCATATGATGATCAAAGGAGGATACCCATGGAGTTTAATGTTGGGGATCATGTGTTTTTTATGGTGACTCCCTGTTGTGGTCATTGATGGTTTGGTCATGGTAGAAAGCTTTGACCCCAGTTTTTTGGGCCTTTCGAGGTGTTAGATCATGTTGGAGCTGTGGCATATCATGTATCACTTCCCCCAAAAATGATTCAGATACATGATGTTTTCCATGTATCACAACTCTGTCATTATCTTCATGATAACTCGCACATCATTGATTGGGGAGAGATCGATGTTGATGATGATGCAACCATAGAGAAGCGACCTGTGGAGAACCAACATCTCAAGGATAAGGTGTTGTGTGGAAATTTTATACCCTTAGTTCGTGTCTTGTGGCGATACGGTGGCATGAAGGAGTATACCTGGGAACGTGAGTCACAGATGCATGTCCAGTACCTAGAGCTATTTTAAGTTATTCTGCTGAGATTTCATTGATCCTTTCTTTTATGTACCATTGATGTGATTTTATGGTTAAATTTTTTGTATATGGAATGTTTGTTCCCATGCTCTCGGATTTTGTGGTTTTGTTTTAGCATTCGAACAACTAAGGGTGGTTTTCCCCAGAGAGGTATCTTACGGGGTGGTTGTTCAAAACCCTCTTTTCTTTCGAGTTGGATTTGAATTCTCATGGATTCGAAGGTTTTTATAGGTACCTAATGTAATTTCCCGGACCTCTACAGTCAATTATTTTGTGAAAATATGGTGTTGGAGGTGTTCTGGGAGGTTAAGGTGACTTATCCCAAACACTTTTCCAAATTTCTAGTTCAGTGAACAATGTTTCCAATTTTATGATTTGTTCTATCGGTTGGTGTATAGTAACGGTAGGTGTACAGTAATAGTAGGTGTATAGTGTTTCATAGATCAGTTTCACAGATCGGTAGGTGTACAGTAATTGTAGTTGTACAGTGTTTCACAGATCGGATTCACAGATCGATTTCACAGATCGGTTTCACAGATCAGTTTCAGAGATCAGTTTCAAAGATCGGTTTCATAGATTGGTTTCACATATCAAAATGTGTATAGTATTAGTAGGTGTACAGTAATGGTAGGTGTACAGTAATGAAATGTGAATAGTGTTTCCAGCTTCCTATAGTTTTGGGCCTTTTTAAGTTTACTTTGATAAAAAAAACATTTAAAGCCTTATTTTAAAGACTCTTAAGGATTATTCAAAGGAAATAAATCCTATATTAATTATTCTTATGGATTGGGATGTTTATACTTGGTCAAACCACTTGGTTTAATGCGATCCGATTTTAATGGGGAATTAAGCGTATCTTAAACCGTCGCCCCATTAAATCATCAAAACAGACAAGATATCTTCCTCCCTTTTTCTTTCTCTTTGTTCTCGACAATGAGATGATATAACCTTTCAATACTCACCATAAGAGTTTCACAATAAAACATTACTCCTCGGAATGGTTCTGCTCTCTTTTGATGCAACCAAGATGTATCAGTCAATCTTCGATATAAGGTGTGTTTTATTGTCATTCCATTGGATCATCTCCTTCTGTTTCTCCTCTCCATGTTATAGCATGTAATCTCAATTCTTCTAATGGGTTTTTCTTGGGTTTTGGATGGTTTTGTCGTACTGTGGGATCCACGGGTGGATGCAGTTGTCGCGACATGGGGATCATGACTCTTGGTGTGGATAATGAACATGAGAAACTCTTTGAGGAAGGGGATTTGTTGCTTCTATTTTAATTTATGTACGACTATATTGTTATAATTATTCATCACAATAGATCACAATGTAATTCAAATAATAAATATATGATGTGGATAAATAAATTGATATCTATCGTATATTATTGCCTTATGTTACGCTATATAGTGTGTTATATAGTGATACTTGTTTAGTTGTCTGTTCTTGATGGAAATCGGTAAAGAATGTAAACTTGGATTAAAAGATAAGTGTTGGATAAAGATAATGAGGCATGAAAATGAATCAGGTTCCTGTTGTAATTTGATGTTAATCAAATTAGCGTAGTAATCATGTTTATTTATCTGTGATAGCTTACTGATTAGGTTTCCCAAATTTTGGAATCTAGGTTGAATAAATCTGTAAAATCAATATGGATTAAAGAACTGCTTGTTTGATAATTTTTAAAGGGGTTCTGAGTTACCCTCTTGATTGTTAAAGGGTTAAGATCACATTGATGAGATTTTTTTTCCTGCTGATTGTGCTGTAATGTGAGCCTGGATGGCTGTTGTGTTATGTGGAGGCATTGAGTCATTTGGTTGTGGCAGTAGATGACAACTAGTGTGGCGAGATGCATCAGTTTATGCATGTGGGTGTCGGTGAGGACACCGAGGATGATTGAATGGAATGGATGTTGTTGTTGGATGCTTGGAGATTTAATTGGTTACTTATCTCCTTTACTTGTCCCCACTGCTCAAGGAAGCCGATCTTTCTTACCCTCTTTTGGAAATAGGCGAAGAGACGCGGGGTATGCCATGTTCTTTCCGTCGTTAGCTTCTCCAAGGCGGATGGGTCTACACTCTTTCTATAGGCGGCAAAGATTCGATGGGTAGTACGTCTACTCATCGTGTTAAGCCCCTTCTGTTAGTATCATAGGATGCTTTTCTAGAATGTCTGGGAATATGAGAATGTAATTCTGTAATGATGGTTTGAATAAATGGTGTTACCCCATCGGGATGGGGTTGCTGGAACATAATGACGAGGTTGTAATTTTGAAAGAACAACTGACTTTGGGTGTGATGCTAATGGAACTTAATGTGGAACAGTTCATGTTTAATGTTTAAAGAATTAATTAATGTACACTAGAACTGATAATATGGGAATGAAATAATCTGATTAGTCTCTTTAATTGGTTGTGTGCTTATAGGATACATAGTCTTAGAAGTAGCAGCCCAGAGTCTGAGATATGTTAGTTACAGTTGTGTCTGTGACTAGGTAATGTCCATAGTGTGGTTGTGATATATAATATATCCTATAATTTTTGTGTTTCTATATGCTAGTCCACCCTGGCAGTAAGGGAAACTGACAACCCGGGGATTCATAGCCCTGGGGGGTGTTTTCCCCATCATTATGTTGGGAGGATGAATGGCATACTACCCCCTTTGGCCCCACTATCTTCTCTTTGTAGATACTAGTGCATGCAAGCACAACAGTTAGTTTTCGCAATAAATTTGTGTAGAGGGATGTAATGGATTGAGTTTATTCACACACATATATTATGGATATATTATCTTATGGACTACTATAGGTGTAACATGTATAGTCTGTGATGGCTTAATGATCCTTACTCGGTGTATGTGCTGTAATGGCTTGAGATATAATACCCGACGTATGATACACGTTATGCGGGCTGTGGTTGCTCCCAGAACATACATGGAATCTTTTGGTTGGTAGGACGGTGTAATGATTCGCGTAGGTTTCTGGGGGAAAGCCTTTGTGGTGCGCAAGGTGTAGATTGTGGTGCTTCACCCAGGTGTATACGGGCAAGCCTTTTTGGAGAGAGATGCTTAGGACGTGCGACGTTGGGGCAAAACGACAAACCAGTGGGGAATTTGTAGTGTAATAACCTTGATATTCATTATTATATGCTATATTATTGTATGATTTACATGGTGAGAGTATCCATGGTGAGGATGGGAACTTAGTATACCTATTTAGGGGATGAGTTTGTTTCGCATGTTGTTCACTGTTTTTTACCATGATTTCTTTACTTTTGCACGAGTGGCTAGGGGGAGGATCCCACTGAGTATACTGTTATACTCACCCTATGTATATATAAAATATTTTTTAGGTCACTTGGAATAGGTTGGAGATCAAGCTGGTTTCTACTAGCTTGGTTCTGTAGGAGCTATTCGGTCTTGTGGTTGCTACTGTTTTATTTTATTTTCGGTACTTGTAGTTTTTCCCTTCCAATTGTAGTACATTTTCATTACATTTCATATATTCACTTGGGATTATTTTATATTCCAATTCCGAGTTGGGGTTGATTTGGGTATATTTTATCTCTCTCTTATGCATGTGTTATCTTAGAGGGTAATGCCTCACAATTGTGTATTTAATATACCCTCAGTTCTAGTCGCCAACCCGGGGCCTACTGGAGGTGGGACTCGGGGGTCATTATCTTCCTTTTCACATTGTCAGCACATGAGGGGTACACTTAATGGGGAGAGTGTCGTGACAGGTCAGATTATAGATGATCGAATATGGATTGAATGGTTTGTGGAAGGGGAAGAGTGAAATCCTATTTAAAATGGGGGGTCTCATTCATTTAAATACCAACATGTATACACTATGGGAGGTCTCCCAAAACTCATGTTCATAAAAATGGAAAAATAATGGATTAAAAGGTATTTAATATCGATAATAAAATCTTCCACAAAATAATAAGTTCATTTCTATATTTTTTTCTTAAATTTATATGATTCCCCAATTTTTTCAATTTATTTATTATGAAAGTATCTAGTTTCAGAGACTATGTAATCTTACCATTATGAATATATTACGTTTATATTTATTATAAAATATATAACCACTATATTTTAATTATTAAATATAATTTACTAAATTAAATTCCTATATTTGATGGATATTAATATTCAGACAAGCACATGTGACGCCCAAAAATGCTTCATTAACCCATACCCTCTAGATAATGTTTTTAATATATATGGATCAATACCTTAATTATAAAAGAAAAAATGGTCCATTAATATACCATATTTTATATTTATTAACACATAAAATTAAATTTTAAGGTGATATTATTTATATTAATTTTAAATCAGTAAATCATATATCATTTGTTATAAAAAATAATAATATCAATTTTGACATTATTTATTTAATCTTAATATATTAATATGAAAACAATTTTTTAAATAAAAATTTATTAAGCTAATATTTTTGAAACTTAATATATTTTTCGACATAAATAATTTATCTCGATAATTTATTAAATTTATTGGACATTAAATGTTTTTTAATCGTTTTCCTTGTTTATATATTGAATAAATAATCAATGAGTTTGCATTTTCTAAATATTTAATGTAAAAAAATCATCTATAAAAATTAATGTTCTTTTATCTAGATAATAAAATTATATAAAATTATAAATAATTTGGATAACCAAATCTAGGAAGCTTCTTCCACACTTTAAAACATTGTAAATGAGTATGGTGTGGATGGTTCACTTTTTTTTTTGTTATTCCTAACGTAACATACTAAATGTGTCACTATCATGAAAATGTGTCCCAATAAATCATAAAATATAATCCAATAGGGGATATGGTCGAACTATTTGGCTAAAATGGGTTTTGGATAAGGTTATATTTCATTTTTCCTATATTTATTTTCTTCTCCCTTGTTAATCTAAATTTGAATTCATTTATTGTAACTAATTTTAATTAAATTTATAATTATTTTTAGTTAAAATCAATGTTTTTATTTTAATACTATAAATATTATAATGATTACAACCATTTATTTTCATTTTTGAAAATTCAATTTACTTAGGTTGAAATGTTAATTTTAATCTCAATCCTAGATACATTGGGGGAAATCTTGTTTTTAGATTGAATATTCTCAAAATATAATTATATATAAATATATATAAATTAAGGTTAAAAATTATTACAATGACATATATTATATTAGTAGATAAATATTTGATCTATTTTTAATTTGAATAAAATATTAAAATACAACATAAAAATAAAATGTTGTTTTGGTAGTTATTCAATAAAAAAGAAACATCTCGGAAAAATATAAGAAACAAACAAGAATATAATTTTAAAATTATGATTTAAATAATTATTTTAAAAATTAATTATTTTTTAAAAGTGTATAAATTTTGTTTCAAAATCTGTGCTCGATAAAAAAAAAGTAAAACATTGTTTTTCATGTAATGGAGGCTAACGAATTGTATTTTTTTTATTCTTAATCTAATGTACTGTTTCAATATGTAAGAACCCGGGGTTTTCTACGAAAGACTTTGTAATATTCTTGATGATATTCCAGAGCAGCGGCTTCAGACGACGTGCGCTTCCGAGCCCCGGAGTGGCCGAATTAAATTTTCAGTGCGTTCACACTGGAATTACTAAATAAATGCGATAACTCCTAAACGGAGTTTCGGATCAGAGATCCGAGTGTACGGATGGGTCCGTAATGGGGTGTTCACCCTAGTAACGACATAAAACATGTTGGTGCAGGATGTTTGGACCCCTCGCCCGCTCCCAGAACGTTAAACGGATGAATAAATTAATTAATTTATTCGTTTAATGGAGGAACGCTAGTATCTCTTAAAATGTGGCTCGGATTTGAAAACTGAGGGAACCATTGAGTTCGGAGTGTTCCATTTACCCTAGGAGGGGTGTAAGTTTCGCGGGCGTGAGCCGTTTGTGAAAAATGGCCCCAGGGGCATTTTCGTAATTTGGCGGCCTTGGGCGCTACGTTTAGTAACTTTTGAACGGGGTCTCGGATTAAAATTCCGAGACCACCGTTGCGCTCATAGCGTCGTTCTTAGCCTAGGGGAGGCTAAATCCCGACCCTGTCGGGAGTTCGGGTTCGGGGCTGTCGGGCGGGCGTTTAAGTGATTTGTACTTAAACACCCCCACCCCCCACCCACCCCCCTTCTTCTTCTTCTTCTTCGTCCTCAAACCCTCCTCCCCCTCCTCCACCTCCGGCGAGGCGAGCTCCAGCGAGGCGACTCCGGAAAGGTGCATTGGTGTCTGCGGATCGAAGCGAAGCTCCCGGCGAAGCCCAACGAGGTAGGTGGTGTTGTTTGAGTTTTAAATCCCGAACCCCCATTTGATCCCCAATTTTAGCATCATATTGTCATTTAATCTTCGAAAAAATTCCATGGTCTTGTAGTATGCATTTTTCTCTTTCCGACTCTTGTTTTCGATTCGAAATCGGAGTTCAGAGGCGTTCGCAATCGATCGGCGAAGTTTGCGGGTTTTTGGAGGTTTTCCGGCCGGTTTGGGAGCTCCGGGGGAAGGAGGCATGACGGCCCGGCTTCGGTCCGAGGAGGCGGCCGCGGTGCGTCGCGGTGGTTCGGTGGCCAGGCGAAGCGGCTCCGGCTGGCGGAGGTGTTTTCCGGCGCTGGCGGTGGGCGGCGACCTTTGGCTCTACGGCGGCAGGCCGAGGGCACCGGCACGAGACGACGACCCGGGGTCGCGGCGCGACGCGACCTTGGTGGACAGAGACCCACGAACAGTGGGTCTCCGTGGGTGCGCAGTGAGACTGGCCATCCGGGCCGGTCGGATGTCGGTAGGCCGCGGGCCGGATGTGGGCGGACCGGCCGGACCGGGCCTGTCCGGCCCAATGGGTGCCCCCCCCCCCTTTCTAAGTTCCAACGTCCGTAGCGAAAGCTACGGACGTCCGTTTTGCGCGCCGTCTGCGGCGGCGCGGGCCTGACGCAGAGGTGGGACTTTTGAGATGGTTTTGGGAATTTTTTATTCCCAAAACGAGGGGCCGCGGAGGCGCGAAGCGTATTTAAGTGGTTTGTCGTTTTCCGGGGGAAACTTGTTTTGGGCGGCGCGGATGCATCAGACGTCCGTTTTGAGCGCCGTTAGTTGCGTTGGGACCCTGGCGTCGGGGTGATGTTATCTAGTGTGGTTTCGAGCGTTGAAGACGAAGTTGAGGCACGAGCCCCACGGCCCGTCTTTCGAGCTGCGTGTAGCGTTTCGCGACTATTTTGTCGGACGTCCGTTCGGGGCATGTGAGTAGTCGATGTTGGGTGTTTTTCTGAGGGAATCGCATTGGCGCAGTCTTCCAGATGTAATTCCGCACGATGTTGCGGGCCCCGCGAGGGATTTTTCGGGAGTTGACGGTGATTTCCAGCTATATCACCGGGCGAGCGTTTTGGACAAGTGAGTAGTCCATTTCGTGTACTGTTTTCGAGAGGATCTCAACGGTGCGATACGTTCGTTGGGTTTCGGGACCGGGATGCAGGTCCCACGTCGCGACGCTCGTGTGTGGGGCGCCGGAATGCTTCTTTTTCTCCGGATATCTGTGGCACTCAAGTGAGTAGTGCTTTTGACATGTTTTCCCGAGGGGATCGCAATGGTGCGATGCACCCGACTGTTTTCGGGGTCTAGGCTCGGGATCACGGGACGTCGTTCGGGCGTGATGTACTGTTGGTGACTTTTCCGTCGGGTATCCGTTGGAGGCGAGTAAGTAGTCGATATCGTGTGTTTTTCCGCGAGGATTACAACGGTGCGCTCTGTTTGGTTGTGTAGAGCCTCCTGCACGATCTTGTTAAATGTGGAAATGTGGAGGTGCCCCGGTGGCGGTCTTTCTACCGTGTTTGTAGCGGATATTTGGCGAGTGATCGTGTGCACTCTTGTGTAAGTGATTTAAATGCTTGAAGTGATGTGGTTGGCCGTTCTTGGGCCTTTAAGGTGGAGTTGTTACGTCATGCCTTCGCGTTGACGTTGGGTGTCGTGTGCACGATAGCCCTTGGGCTAGAGACGTGGTATTCTCTAGGAGTATATGAGAGCGCATGGAGGTACGTGTGGTTCGTACCTGAGACATTTGTTTGTGTCACATTCATAACCTATTTTAGGGTTATTTTAAATTTATTTTCCACTCATGATTTGTTTTGGTGGTTTCCAAAGGTTTTATTGAGAATAGGTGAGTTTTCATGAATTGGACCAAACTGCGGCCCAATTCCAGATTTAAAAATAAATTTTGTTTCATTTATAACATTTTCAATTTTTAATATTTTTGACTCATTACAACTCCTAATTTTTCTCCCCTGATATATTAACCCCAAATTTAAATTTGGGGCCTTTATAAATCCAGAAGCATGGGGGATATTTGTTTTTATTTGAGAATTGGGCCAACCCGAAGGCCCATTTTCCAGTTTTAAATGATTTCATTAATTTATTAATATCTTATTCATTAAAATGTATTTTTCGGTGATTCCACCTCCCTATCGACCCTAAGAAGACCAGGCGCGACCCCATGCCCTCCGCCCACAATTTGGAGCTCGATAGTGTCGCTAAAATAGTCGAAACTTTCTGGATTTCAGAAATCGTCCAGAATTTGTAGAGGTAAATTGATCCTTTCATAACTCCTTCTATTATTAATCTTTTCCCTCCATTACAATTCCTAAATGACCTAATAATTCTTGTGAGACCATCCCCTGAGTTTTGCCCGTTTTAAATTTCAGATACTAGTGTTTTGGGGAGATTCATTCTAGATTTCTCAAGTAAGTTTGTTCATTTCTTTTCCCCTTTCAAATTGATTAGGGTTTCGTTCTATTTTTTTAGGGTTTCCTCCCTTTTTATTGAATTGAACAATGTACAGTGGGTAGGGGTTCGAACCTAAGGTTTAAACATGGGTTTTATTGGTCCAAGATTCTATTTTTAGGTTTGATCTACCCTTCTTGAGGTGCGGCAGTGGTGCGTTTGTGTTTTCGCACAAAGGATTCAATGGTTTCATTTGATTTGGTAGGTGATTCCAATGTTGATGCAACCTTTGTGTATTATAATGTTGTATTTATCATATTTTCAGATTTATATAATTTTATTATTGCTACAAAAATTGGTTCTAATGATGTTTCCATTGCAATTGAATTTAAAATGCCAATTTGGTGTGAAATTGGGGGTTTTCCAAAGAAGTGTTTTGTTTGTTTATTTGGGGATGCCCTATAAATACTTAGTTGTTTTTATTGATCTATAATAAGGAATAAAATACTGTTTATAATGTTTATCCCCTTTGTTAATTGCTGCAAATAATGAGTTTTAATTGTGTTTGTAAAGAAAGTGAAGTTTTGGTTCCACTTTTGTGTGAAAATGAAGGTTTTACAAAGAGAACACATCTTGTTTAACATGAGGATGCCCAAAAATTGATTTGTTGTTTTCATTGATATTTATTGGGCTGCCTTTACTATTTTGGTAACTTAAAATTGTGAAAATTGTGTACTAGTGGGTTTCTTAAGGGGTTTTGTGTGCAAAACTACACGAGATTTTGTGAAATTGATTTATTCAAATTCAAAGAGTTTGTTGTGTGTTTTAAGTGGTAGAAAATGAGATAGCTACTGTATTTGGTGTATGTGACCAGTAGTGGTGTTTTAAATTAAAATGGATGTGTGTTAAATCCTGAAATTGTTTGAGCACAAAGGGGGAAGCCCGGGTACCTAGGTGGGGCGGATTTGTACTAGTACGGCTAGTCGACCGGATGGGTTTTGTCCCTGTTTCACTTAGCATTTGGATAACGACAACTCTAACTAAACTATGTGGATGATGATTGGGGACCACTAGGTTATGGGTATGTTCCCTACTAGTGGCTCGTGCACGAGAAAGGATTTTACTATGGTTACATTACACTGAGGTACGAGGTACATGGGGCCTGAGACTATCTAGTGCCTAGGGGTGTTCCCGGTTTTGTTGCTCAGTGGATTTGTGGTATTTGCTCTAGTTTATGGGTGTATTTGGAATTATAATGCAGTATCTAATATTACTATTTAAATGTGTTAACATTCTGAAAGTTTTATCTTGAAATTTTTTTCCAATTTAAATTTTCATTTCGTGGAATTTGTCACCGCTTTTAATTGCATATAAAAACTGCTTGCTTTTTCACCTTGTATTGCATGCACCTTGGAATCATAGGGTGGTATCCTATTGGGCTTAGGATCACACCCTACTTACACCCCTTGGGTGTATGTAGACCTTTTTTTGACCCAAGTAAAGGAAAGTCTAAGGGTGTTGACGGTTCAGGTTGTTAGTCCTCATCCTTGGAGAGGAGTAGTGGAGACGACTTGGGGGTGATGACCCCTTGTCATGTGGATTCCATGGGGCTGTTTTTTTTCTGTTCCATTGTGTCTTTGGACCTTTTGTATTGACTCTAAATCTATGTATTCAATTCTGGTTTTTGTTTAAACATCGTTTGGTATAAATTTTTCAGATTCAGTTTATTGATTGTTTTTAATGGTTTATGCCTTCATATTCGGGTAAGTCGTTCCCAAACCTAAATAAATGATACCCGGGCACTTGTTCCAGCTCGTGGGGATAGGGAACGCCCTTCGGGTCATGTCACGGGCTGGGTTTGGTGCCGGTTTTGGCGGTGACCAGATTCGGCTCGTGACAAAATGGTATCAAAGGAGGTTCATGTTAACTCATTGGGTCATGTTATTTCGGGAAGAGTCAAGATATCATGGAGTTAGGATTGTAGGGACATGGTATTATAGTTATGGGTAGTGTTCTTGATCACCACACCTCATGACAGGATTCATGTTTCCTAGGGAAGTTAGGATTTATCTAAGTCCTTTGGTTTTCTTGTTTTAATGATGGTTAGTGGAAATGAAAAGAGGGTTGGGTTAATGGTCTCAGTAAGCTCGCAGGGCCTGGAAATCCATGTGGAGCTAGGGATATACCCTAGAACACTCTCTGTGATAGTGAAGTGATTGGAATATGACCACCAACCATATGTCCAAGTCACCCACTGAAACTAGTTTCCTATCAGATTGTTTTGTACTATAGTTTTGCAATCTTGGAACTTTGGTTTTAAAAGGACATGGTTTTAAGAAGTATAAAGTTTTTTTGAAATTATTTTCAAATAAATAAGGAATGGGTTGATTTATGAAATGGTGGAACTGAATTTTTATAATTGTTTTGAAATGGAAAATGGTGTTTTTAAACCTATTTTGAAAGCAAGAACTATATTGAAGTTGGTTTTGAAAAGTGTTTACAATAGAGTTTTCTAAACAATCAAACAGTGTTTTAATGGGATGAGATGTTTTGAAATTGATGTGAATATATTGAAAGTGAGTTATTTTTTATTAATGGTTGTGCATTTCTGAAAAGTTTTGTAAGATGAGAGTTGGAATTTGATCTCGTTGTTAGCAGTTTTGAGAAAAAGGATGTGTTGGTTGACCATTTTGGTTTTGAAAAGTGGAATGAATTTTTGTTTTAACCTTTGGTATTTTCATGAGAAACCACATGCATGGGGTTATATGGGAAGAGGGATGGTTGATGACAAGACTGGATGAGTGTAGGGATGGAAATGAAGAGGGTGCCTGGTGTGGCATAGAAAAATGTATGTGTAAGGCCCATGGGGTACCATTGGTGGATGCGCTTACCGCTGAACCATTTGTTTTCAAAGAAATGTTTTTAAATAAAAAAACATGATTTCTAGATGATTTTTTTGGGATGGTGTATATTATGTGTTTTCAGAAAATCTTGATGTTGTGGGATGTTTTGAGTCCAAGAACCCCTCCTGTTTGAACTGTGTTTTGGGTTTGGGTTTGTTCAGTAAGTTGTGTTGTAGGACGATTAGTGGTCTCTTTTAAAAAATGTTTTGGATGCCTTTACGGTGGTTCCCTTCATGTGGTTGGATCTGGTTTGAGGCATGTTTTGACTAATGGACCAGATTGGTTGGGTCCTTGGGTTCTCTCATTGGATAAGGTATTCCCCCATTAAGGGTTAATGCACAGCTGAAGTGCAATCCATATTGTTTCGCCATTGTAAAATCCTCCAGTTGATCAATATAAGGAATATTTTATCGATCATTGTTGATTGAGTCTACACCCATTCATTTCGTTGATTTTTGGATCCTCTTGTAGTGGTAAATTTATTGTGGAAGGTTGAAAGAAACCATAGTTTCTAATGTTTCATGATTCATCGAAGGTGGAAGTGTTCTTTGGTTGTATGTGTGGATGAGTGTCTCGATGGTGTCTAAGAGGACCTTTAGGTTCTTCAATGTTTCTTTGATGCATTAATTCATGTTAAACCACTGGTGTGGGAAATATGGTCACGATAGGATATTGTGGCCACTTTCTAGAATTGTGTGTTGTTTGGGGATGTTGTATAAGGTTCCTCTCCATGAATTGTTTATATCAGTTGAAATGGTCATGTTTGGTGATGCCTTATGATGTCATGTACTCGATTGACTGTATAGGTGAAAGTAGTGAAATCCTCTGAGATTCCATGTTATGTTGGGCAAATGTCTCCCTTGGAAAAATTTCAAAATCATCTATTTTAGAGGAATGTGAGTGTAGGTGTTCTTTACTTATATTGTTTCTCACCTGAAGAAACAAGTTGTGATGTGTGTGTATCTTCTCCGCCCTTGTTTCAGTGAAATATCGGGATAAGGTAAAGTGAGTTTGGAATGTGTTATGTCTAGAAAACTTATATGGGACTGCGATGTAGTTTTTGGTGGCACTAAAAAGAAGAATTCTCATTCAGTGGGTTTGCAAATATTAACTACGAGGTCGAAGATGCTTCAATCATTTGAGCTCCAGCCATAGGTCTCGGAGAGAAGGTGGCTCGTAGTCAGGGAAAATCCCACGGCCATTTAAACCCTTGTACAAAGTCCTATCCTTAGTATGAAATATGGGAATAGTTCAAACCTATGGTTTCGTCATGGTTGAGCACATAGTTTGTGCACATTTAGTAGTGGTCGTGTACTAGGAAGACATGTAGAAAGAATTATATTCATAGTTAGTGCACAGTTTCCCTAACCATGCAGACTAATCATGCGCCCTTCCTAAATCTTAGATTTCTTTTTGGGTCTATCTGTGTCGGCCCATGCTGGTCAGTTAAAATGGTCAGATCTTATAGTGGGGAGACCCACTATGATTCTTATGAATATTCCTTCATAAACATTTAATGGATGTATATCCCTTTTACTAGAGAGTATGTTTGGGCCTCCCACTATTAGTGTCTTGATTCTGTCTCGGGAAAACAATTTAAGTTGTCTCTTATGGTGGGGAGCCCATTTGTGTCTCTTCATACGAGTAACTCATATTTTTTTTCTTTGGACTTGTCTGGGAAGTAGGTATTATCATTCGAAGATATCTAACTACCTACATATTCATTGGGTAAACATTGATAATGGAGAGTTTCCAATGGTTTAGTTATAGTAGGGAAGTGTAACCTTGTTCAATGTTGTTGTTTTTTTTGGGTAAAATGATTGAGTATTGTTCAGATTGTATTTGAGGAGTTTTCATTTGGGATAAATCCTGAATGTACATTACTGTTTCAGGAAAGTGATGTAAGTTTGGTTTGTGACAGTATTCCTTCCATCATTGATCACTGGAGGTGTTTTGACCTTTGGGGGTGAAACCTGGCAAGGGTGTACCTATTGGTTTCTCAGTTGGGTTTGGTTGTTGCTTTGACCTTGCTGTGACTTTCCGGGGCGGAATGTTTTCAAGGTGGGGAGAATTGTCACGTACGTAACCTATTTTAGGGTTATTTTAAATTTATTTTCCACACATGATTTGTTTTGGTGGTTTCCAAAGGTTTTATTGAGAATAGGTGAGTTTTCATGAATTGGGCCAAACTGCGAGCCCAATTTCCAGATTTAAAAATAAATTTTGTTTCATATATAATGTTTTCAATTTTTAATATTTTTGACTCATTCCAACTCCTAATTGTTCGGCCCTAATATATTAACCCCAAATTTAAATTTTGGGCCTTTATAAATCCATAGGCATGGATGATTTTTGTTTTTATTTGAGAATTGGGACAACCCGAAGGCCCATTTTCCAGTTTTAAATTGTTTCATTAATTTATTAATATCATATTCATTAAAATGGATTTGTCGGTTATTCCACCTCCCTATAGACCCTAAAAAGCCCAGACGCGACCCCATGCCCTCCTACCACAATTTGGAGCTCGATAGAGTCGCAAAAATAGTCGAAACTTTCTGGATTTCAGAAATCATCCAGATTTTGGAGAGGTATATTGATCCTTTCATAACTCCTTCTATTATAAATCTTTTCCCTCCATTCCAATTCCTAAATGACCTAATAATTCTTGTGAGACCATCCCCTGAGTTTTGGCCGTTTTAAATTTCAGATACTAGTGTTTTGGGGAGATTCATTCTAGATTTCTCAAGTAAGTTTGTCCATTTCTTTTCCCCTTTCAAATTGATTAGGGTTTCATTCTCTTTTTTTAGGGTTTCCTCCCTTTTTATTGAAGTGAACAATGAATAGTGGGTAGTGGTTCGAACCTAAGGTTTAACCTTGGGTTTTCTTGGTCCAATTTTCTTTTTTTAGGTTTGATCTACCCTTCTTGAGGTGCGGCGGTGGTGCGTTTGTGTTTTCGCACAAAGGATTCAATGGTTTCATTTGATTTGGTAGGTGATTCCAATGTTGATGCAACCTTTGTGTATTATCATGATGTATTTATCATATTTTCTGATTTATATAATTTTATTATTGCTACAAAAATTGGTTCTAATGATGTTTCCATTGCAATTGAATTTAAAATGCCAATTTAGGGTGAAATTGGGGGTTTTCCAAAGAAGTGTTTTGTTTTTTTATTTGGGGATGCCCTATAAATACTTAGTTGTTTTTATTGATCTGTAATATGGCATAAAATACTGTTTATAATGTTTATCCCCTTTGGTAATTTCTGCAAATAATGAGTTTTAATTGTGCTTGTAAAGAAAGTGAAGTTTTGGTTCCACTTTTGTGTGAAAATGAAGGTTTTACAAAGAGAACAGTTCTTGTTTAACATGAGGATGCCCAAAAATTGATTTGTTGTTTTAATTGATATTTATTGGGATGCCTTTACTATTTTGGTAACTTACAATTGTGAACATCGTGTACAAGTGGGTTTCTTAAGGGGTTTTGTGTGCAAAACTACACGAGATTTTGTGAAATTGATTTATTCAAATTCAAAGAGTTTGTTGTGTGTTTTAAGTGGTAGAAAATGAGATAGCTACTATATTTGGTGTATGTGACCAGTAGTGGTGTTTTACCTTAAAATGGATATGTGTTAAATCCTGAAATTGTTTGAGCACAATGGGGGAAGCCCGGGTACCTAGGTGGGGCGGATTTGTACTAGTACGGCTAGTGGACCGGATGGGTTTTGTCCCTGTTTCACTTAGTATTTGGATAACGACAACTCTAACTAAACTATTTGGATGATTATTGGGGACCACTAGTTTATGGGTATGTTCCCTACTAGTGGCTCGTGCACGAGAAATGATTTTACTATGGTTACATTACACAGAGGTACGAGGTACATGGGGCCTGAGACTATCTAGTGCCTAGGGGTGTTCCCGGTTTTGTTGCTCAGTGGATTTGTGGTATTTTCCCTTGTTTTTGGGTGTCTTTGGAATTATAATGCAGTATACAATATTCCTATTTAAATGTGTTAACATTCTGAAAGTTTTATCTTGAAAAATGTTTCCAATTTAAAGTTTCATTTCGTGGAATTTGTCACCGCTTTTAATTGCATATTAAAACTGCTTGCTTTTTCACCTTGTATTGCATGCACCTTGGAATCATAGGGTGTTATCCTATTGGGCTTAGGCTCACACCCTAATTACACCCCTTGGGTGTAAGTAGACCTTTTTTTGACCCAGGTAAAGGAAAGGTTAAGGGTGTTGACGGTTCAAGGTGTTAGTCCTCATCCTTGGGGAGGAGTAGTGGAGACGACTTAGGGGTGATGACCCCTTGTCATGTGGAGTCCATGGGGATATTTTGTTTCTGTTCAATTGTGTCTTTGGACCTTTTGTATTGACTCTAAACCTATGTATTCAGTTCTGGTTTTTGTTTAAACATCGTTTGGTATAAATTTTTCAGATTCAGTTTATTGATTGTTTTTAATGGATTATGCCTTCATATTTGGGTAAATCGTTCCCAAACCTAAATAAATGATAATCGGGCACTTGTGCCAGCCCGTGGGGATAGGGAACGCCCTTCGGGTCATGTCACGGGATGGGTATGGTGCTGGTTTTTGCGGTGACCAGATTCGGTTCGTGACAGTGTGCTTGGTTGGGGTTGACTTTGGTCCACACGTCGTGTGGGTCCCTAGTGTGTGATGTGTTCTTCTTTGCTTACTTGGACCTCTCGCGGCGTAGAGGGTCCCTTTGTGCTCGTCTGTTTGGTTAGCAGGGTGGAGTGTATTTCCCCTGGCTTTGTGCTCGTTTGTTTGACCAGCAGGGTTGAGTGGTCTCCCCCTGGTTTTGTTCTCGATGGATTGGATAATAGCGGTGCTAGTGACACCTAGTGTTAGAGCAGACGTTGCACCTCTTTTGGGTGAGTTGTTCTGGATTTGGGAGGTTGCGTGATACCCACTTCATGTTAGGTTGTCCATTGTTGTACCCTCCAGTGGATATGGCCAGAGCAGTTCTGAGTTTTACCCTCCAGCGGGGCTGGGCAGTGGGTTACTCATCGGCTTCTAGGGTCTACCGTCTAGCAGAGACTGTGCAGTGGGTCACCCGACACACTTAGGGTCTACCCTCCAGCAGAGACTAGGCAGCGGGTCACCCGACGCACTTAGGGTCTACCCTCCAGCAGAGACTGGGCATTGGGTCACCCGACGCACTTAGGGTCTACCCTCCAGCAGAGACTAAGAAGTGGGTCACCCGACAACCTCTTAAGGTCTACCCTCCAGCAGGGCTGGGTAGTGGGTCGCCCGTGGTCTAGTTCCAGGTCTACCCTCCAGCACGGCTGGGCAGTGGGTCGCCTGTCGACTTATTCCAGGTCTGACCTCCAGCGGGGCTGGGCAGTGGGTCACCCGATATCAGGTTATGAGTTACCCTCCAGTAGGGCTGGGCAGTGGGACACCGACTGGCATTCCAGACCCAGTCAATTCGACTAGGCTAGTATGTGGCTTTCCTCCATGATTACCGGAGTGGGACCCTTGGTTGTATTGGATGGTGATGGAACAACTTGACTTTGAAGAGACCTCTCAACTGCAGGGCAGTGATGAGGTGTTGTTTGAATTTCCTAGAACTCTCAAGTATGAGGGGCGCTTTCCCCCACTGAGAAGCGTCCTTGTGACGCGACCTGAAACCGTACGGGCAATTCAATACCTCCTAAATCGGATAGTGCCGAGGTGTGGTGGTTTGAGCCCCTTGGCTTGCGGTTCAGGGTAGACGTGCGGGATGCTGGGCATCGATGATTGTGTTAGCTTCTGGGACTGTTGGAGACTCTTTTCTTAGGCTGATCTATGGGACGTAGATCGCCTTACGAGTTTGTTCGGGCTTCTTGGTAGAGAATATATATGTATATACCTCGTACGAGTACACACTCCTTGGGTTTTGGATACTCTCCTTCCAGAATAGGTGAAGACGGGTGGGGTATGCCACATGCTTTTCATGTTTAGCTTCTCGTGGTTGGATGAGACTACTCTCCTGCTAGAGGTAGTGAAGACTCGACGAGAAGTTTATCTTCTCAAGGTTTCCATCTCCTTGTGTCTAGATGAGTCTACCTTCTTTCCTTTTGTTTGGTTGAGCTGGACTCTCTGCTGTGATGTTACTCTTTACTGAACCCTCCGTTGTACTCCTTTACATCTCCCTGTTCGCTCTACTGCTCACCCTTCGGTACCTCCTTTGTTGCTCCCTCGAGCCTTCAGGGTATCCTACTGATTATTTTTATACTCACCCCTGCTTGGGCTTTGCCCGCACTTGGTGTGCCCTTGCAGACGACAGACAGGTTGGTCATGACTTCAATGGAGCATAGGAGTTCGGGAGCGTGGACCACGTGCGGTGGTCGTAGCCGGGTTCCAGGTGGGAGACCCGTCAGCTGTTTGTTTTGTTTACCTGTTTCCGGGTTGTGGCACTATTCTGGTTGGGCACATTTTTTTCCCCATTTTTTTCTTTTTCAGCACTTTACTTTGTACTATTTAGAGGTCGATGCACATCTATGGTTTATATTTATAGCAGTTTCCCTTTTATTCTCCTTTGTACTCTGCACTTTTGCATTGAGTGTGATGCATGTGTGTGTAGATGTACTTAGGCAAAGGACTCCCCGAGTTATTGTGCCTTCGGTGCTGGTCGCCTGCCCCTGGCCTATGGAGGCAGACCTGGGGTAGTTGCGGCTCGAGCCCGGGTAGGGTCGGGTCGTGACAAAGTGGTATCAGAGGTGGTTCATTCCTTGGGATGCTGTTCGGAAGTCTCTAAAAGAGGAATTGGTTGGGATTTAGGGAAAAAATGTTAACGTGTCTCGAGATCGGCTCTCATGCCAGGGAGTCTAGTGATGGTGCGGCCGCGGACGTATCCAATAACCCGGACCTTGATAACCCACTTGTCGACTCGGCATGCTGAGACACTTGTTTCCGGGAAAATTGGTTTGTACATCACATAGGACCGAGTCTTTGACTGTACTTTTTGAGTCACCTCCCCATCGTTGTTGTTGTGGTATATACATATATGCTCATCTGACCGCGGCACTCCATGATAATATTCAGTATGTCTCCGCGAAGACAGCCAGCCCAGATACCAGTTTTGGGTGCGTGACGACGACCTTGTGAGATATGAGGCCACAGTCCAGGACCCATCATGCGAGCCCCTTTCTCCGGGTGGGCCGGTAGCAGCACCCCCACCTATTGAGTAGCAGACATTTTTAGCAGAGTAGGCTAATCTCGAGCGCAGGTTGAGCGCGCTCCATGAGTTCCAGTGGCAGAGACCCCTGGGGTTCAGTGGTGAGCCAGACCCTCGGGCAGCCGAGGTTTGGCTCAAGGTAGTGGTTAGCCTTTTCAGGCTTGTGTAGACGCCGACAGATCAGAGAGTGGCTTTGGCTGCCACCCTTTTTCGTGGAGCAGCTCGGCGTTGGTAGACTCTGGTTACTCGGTTCCTTGATGATTCGTCGCTTTCTTGGGGAGACTCTCAGTTGTTGTTTCGTGAGGAGTTTTTCCATCCTGCTTGTGCTCCGTTCGGAATCAGGAGAACCTGCATTTTCTGCAGGGAGGGATAACGGTGGATGAGTATGCGGCTATTTTTGCAGATCGTGCACACTTTTACCCGGACTTGGTCCATGATGACAACATCAGAGCGTGGATGTTTGAGCAGGGTCTCCGCCGAGAGATTCGTGCTGTCAGAGTACCCTTGGGCATTGCCACATATGCTGGGGTGCTAGAGCAGGCACTGGTGACAAAGGGCTTCCTGTCATGTTTTGCAGTTGGTAGTGGCAGTGGGCACGATGGAGCCGGGGCGTCTGCTATAGCTAGCATGCGGCGGAGGAAAGGATCTCGAAACAGGTGGCCTTCCCACTACCGGTATCGGAGACATGGTTGTATAACACTGTGGAAAAAAGGCGCAGGGCCTCAGCCGAGGATGCACTTCCATGAGTGGATCCCGGGATGTGGTCATATACCACAGTGGTGTCGGAGGGCATCAGGGCAGCCCAGAGAGCGTTGGTGCTATGCTTGTGACGGGAGAGGTAACTTGGCACGAGACTGCACGACCCGAGTTGCTGAGAGCTTCGGGCAGGCAGCAGGCGCACCACCACAGCAGAGGCAACGCCGTGATCAGAGTAGTACCCAGAGAGGTGGTGCTAGCAGAGAAGCAGGAGGAGCTGGAGGTGGGGGATGACATTACTAGATCTCGCCATCACCACTAGGCGGTCCCCGTCAGGCTCCGGGAGCTGACGTTTGGGACCGCGGGTAGCCGCGAGCTTTGGAAGCCTACGATCTTGCAGAGCATGGGATGGTGAGAGGTACCCCTTAAGACTCTTCTACTTCTTGTAGTAGAATTTTTAGGCTCTACGTGTGAAAGGATTTTCTCCCTGATTCTTGTTTGAGGTGTTACCAGGGTGACGCAGGGTGTCAGGTGTAACCCTGTGTTGGAAAGGAAAAATGCGTGAGACCTTTTCCTTTAGTCGACGGTGTTGACTCCTTCACATTTTGAGCGTGTAAGAGAGCATCGACTGTGGAACCTAGCGTGACCAGATATCCTTGGGAGTTTCACCATATGGATATTATGAATGAGGGAATCATCGGGCTTTATTTCAGGTGTGGGCAGTGATTCGAGTCGCGACGGGTGACGCAAAGGTTTGACCGGGGAGGTGAGCTACCCTCGAGAGCCTTCGGGCCGTTTGAGCTCGTGTAAAGGGATGGCGAGGTTCCCTACCACCTTTCCCTAACCCAAAAGTCTGGATTTGGTGCACGACCTTGGCAAGGGCCGACCCCGCATGAACAGATCAATCCCTTGGTCTGTGTGCGGTGATGCAGAGTTGTGAGTGGGTTCTTCTGGGTATGAGAAAGCCAGGAGTGGGCTTAGTACCCTGTGTTTCTCCCTAGTTTTTCATTTCGGGGACGAAAATCTTGAAGGAGGGAATGATGTAAGAGCCCATTTTTTTCTACGAAAGAATTTGGAATATTCTAGATGATATTCTAGAGCAGCGCCTTCAGACAGCGTGCGAGTCCAAGCCCCATAGTGGCCGTAATTAAATTTTCAGTGCGTTCACACTGGAATTGCTAAATAAATGGGATAACTCCTAAACGGAATTCCGGATCAGAGATCTGAGTGTACGGATGGTTCCAGAAGGGGGTGTTCACCCTATTAATGACATAAAACTTATCGGTGCGGGATGTTTGGACCCCTCGCCCGCTCCCGGAATGTAAAACGGATGAATAAATTAATTAATTTATTTGTTTAAAGGTGGAAGGCTAGTATCTCTTAAACGATGGCTCGGATTGGAAAACTGAGGGCACCGTTGAGTTCAGAGCGTGCCGTTTACCCTAGGAAGGGTGTATGTTTCGCGGGTGCGGGCTGTTTGTGAAAAATGGCCCCAGGGGCGTTTTCGTAATTTGGCGGCCTCGGGCGCTAAGCTTAGTAACTTTTGAACAGGGTCTCGGAATAAAATTATGATACCACCGTTACACTCAGAGCGTGGTTATTAGCCTAGGGTAGGCTAAATCCCGACCCAGTCAGGAGATCGGGTTCGAGGCTGTCGGGCGGGCTTTTAAGTGATTTGTACTTAAACACCCCCACCCCCCTTCTTCTACTTCTTCTTCTTCCTCAAACCCTCCTCCCCCTCTTTCACCTCCGTCGAGGCGAGCTCCGGCGAGGCGACTCCAGCAAGGTGTGGTGGTGTCGGCGGATCGACGCGACGCTCCGGGCGAAGCCCAGCGAGGTAGGTGGTGTTGTTTGAGTTTTAAATCCCGAACCCCCCTTTGAACCCCAATTTTAGCATCGTATTGTCGTTTAATCTTCGAAAAAATTCCATGGTCCTGTAGTATGCATTTTTCTCTTTCCGACTCTTGTTTTGGATTCGAAATCGGAGTTCGGAGGCGTTCGCAATCGATCGCCGAAGTTTGCGGGTTTTTGGAGGTTTTCCGTCCGGTTTGGGAGCTCTGGCGGAAGGAGGCGCGGCGGCCCGGCTTCAGTCCGAGGAGGCGGCCGCGGGGCGTCACGGTGGTTCGGGGGCCAGGAGGAGCAGCTCCGGCTGGCGGAGGCATTTTCTGGCGCTGGTGGTGAGCGGCGGCCGTTGGCTCGGCGGCGGTAGGCCGAGGGCGCGGGCACGGGACGACGACCCGGGGTCGCGGCGCGGCGCGGCCTCGGTGGACAGAGACCCGCAAACCACGAGTCTCCACGGGGGCACAGCGAGACCGGCCATCCGGGCCAATCAGATGTCGGCAAGCCAAGGCCAGCAGGCCATGGAGAGGTGAGCCAGGCCCGCGGCCGGGCCGCGGCCCGGGTGTCGGCGGATCGGCCTGACCGGGCCGGTCCGGCCCGAGGGGTGCCCCCCCACCCTTTTGTAACTTCCGACGTCCGTAGTGAAAGCTACGGACGTCCGTTTTGCGTGTTGTCTACGGCGTCACGGTCCTAACGGAGTGGCGGGGATATTGAGATGATTTTGGGAATTTTTAATTCCCAAAACGAGGGGTCGCGGAGGCACGACGCGTCTTTAAGTGGTTTTTCGTTTTCTAGGGGAATCTTGTTTTGGGCGGCGCGGACGCATCAGACGTCCGTTTTGAGCGCCTTCAGTTGCGTTGGGACCCTGGAGTCGGGGAGACATTTTCCAGGGTGGTTTCGGGTGTTGATGCCGAAGTTAAGGCGTGGGCCCCACGGCCCGTCTTTCGAGCTGCGTGCAGCGTTTCATGACTTTTTTGTCGGACATCCGTTCGGGGCGTGTGAGCAGTCAATGTTGGGTGTTTTTCCGAGGGCATCGCGTTGGCATAGTCTGCCCGCTGTAATCTGCACGATGGTGTGGGCCCCGCGAGGGCCATTTCGGGAGTTGACGGTGATTTCCAGCTTTATCACCGGGCGACCGTTTTGGACAAGTGAGTAGTCCATTTCGTGTACTTTTTTCGAGAGGATCACAATGGTGTGATCCGTTCGTTGGGTGTCGGGACTGGGATGCAGGTCCCACATGGCGCCGCTCGTGTGCGGTGCGCGGGAATGCATCTTTTTCTATGGATATTTGTGGAACTCAAGTGATTAATGATTTTGAAGTGTTTTCACGAGGGGATCGCAGTGGTGGGATGCACCTGACTGTTTTTGGGGTCGAGGCTCGGGATCAGGGGACGCCGTTCGGGCGTGAGGCAGTGTTGGTGGCTTTTCCGTCGGGTATTCGTTGGAGGCGAGTAAGTAGTTGATCTCGCGTGTTTTTCCGCGAGGATTACAATGGTGAGCTCCGTTTGGTTGTGCAGAGACTTTTGCACGATCTTGTTGAATGTGGAAATTTGGAGCTGCCCTAGTGGCGGTCCTTCTACCGTATTTGTAGCGGACCTTTGGCGAGTGATCGCGTGCACTCCCGTGTGAGTGATGTAAATGCTTGAAGTGATGTGGTTTGTTGTGCCTGAGCCTTTGAGGTTGACTTGTTAAGTCACGCCTTCGCGTTGACGTTGGGTTCCGTGTGCACGATAGCCCTTGGGCTGGAGACGTGGTATACTCTGGGAGTATACGAGAGCGCTTGGAGGTACATGTGGTTCGTACCTGAGAAGTTCGTGTGCTTGGTTGGGGTTGACTTGGGCACACACGTCGTGTGGGCCCCAAGTGCATGTTGTGTTCTGCTTTGTGTACTTTGACCTCTCGCGGCGTAGAGTGTCCCTTTGTGCTTGTATATTTGGTTAGTAGGGTGGAGTGTATTTCCCCTGACTTTGTGCTCATTTGTTTGACCAGCAGGGTTGAGTGGTCTCCCCCTGGTTTCATTCTCGATGGATTGGCAGTAGCGGTGCTAGTGACACCCAGTGCTAGAGCAGACACTGCACCTATTTTGGGTGAGTAGTTCTGGAGTTGGGAGGTTGCGCGATACCCACTTCATGTTCGGTTGGCCATTGTTGTACCCTCCAGTGGATATGGCCAGAGCAGTTCTGAGTTTTACCCTCCATCGGGGCTAGGCAGTGGGTTACTCATCGGCTTCTAGGGTCTACCCTCCAGTAGAGACTGGGTAGTGGGTCACCCGACACACTTAGGGTCTATCCTCCAGTAGAGACTGGGTAGTGGGTCACCACATGCACTTAGGGTCTACACTCCAGCAGAGACTGGGCAGTGGGTCACCCGACACACTTAGGGTCTACCCTCCAGCAGAGACATGGCAGTGGGTCCCCCGACGACCTCTTAGGGTCTACCCTCCAGCAGGGCTAGGTAGTGGGTCACCCGTCGTCTAGTTCCAGGTCTACCCTCTAGCACGGCTGTGCAGTGGGTCTCATGTCGACTTATTCCAGGTCTACCCTCCAGCGGGGCTGGGCAGTGGGTCGCCGGATGATGTGTTATGGTTTACCCTCCAGCAGGGCTGGGCAGTGGGTCACCCAGTATCTTAATATGGTTTACCCTCCAGCGGGGCTAGGTAGTGGGTCACCCGATATCTGGTTATGATTTACCCTCCTACAGGGCTGTGCAGTGGGACATCGGCTGGCATTCCAGACTTAGTCCTTTCGATTAGGCTAGTCTGTGGCATTCCTCTGTGATTACCGAAGCGGGACCCTTGGTTGTACGGGTTGGTGATGAAACATCTTGACTTTGAGGATACCTCTCGACTGCAGGGCAGTGATGAGGTGTGGTTTGACTTTCATAGAACTCTCATGTACGAGGGGCGCTTTCCCCCACCGAGACGCGTCCTTGTGACACGACCTAAAACCGTGCGGGCGAGTCAGTGCCGCCCAAAGAGGATAGTGTCGAGGTGCGGTGGTTTGATCCCCTTGGCTTGCGGTTCAGGGTAGATGTGGAGGATGTTGGGCATCGATGATGGTGTTAGCTTCTGGGACTCTTGGTGACTCTTTTCATGGGATGAGTTATGGGATGGAGTTCCCCTTAAGAGTTTGTTCGGGCTTCTTGGTAGAGTATATATATGTATATACCTCGTACGAGTACCCACTCCTTGGGTTTTGGATACTCTCCTTCCAGGATAGGTGAAGATGCGCGTGGTATGCCACGTGCTTTCCGTGTTTAGCTTCTCGTGGTTGGATGAGTCTACTCTCCTGCTAGAGGTATCGAAGAGTTGACGAGAATTTAATCTTCTCACCGTTTCCAGCTCCTTGTGTCGGGACGAGTCTTCCTTCTTTCCTTTTGTTGGGTTGAGTTGGACACTCTGCTGTGTTGTTACTCTTTACTGCGCCCTCGGTTGTACTCCTTTATGTCTCCCTATTCACTCTACTGCTCACCCTTCGGTACCTCCTTTGTTGCTCCCTCGAACGTTCGGGGTATCCTACTGAGTATTTTTATACTCACCCCTACTTAGGTTTTTACCGCACTTGGTGTGCCCTTGCAGACGACAGACAGGTTGGTCGTGACATTAGTGGAGCATAGGAGTTCGGGAGCATGGACCACGTGCGGTGGTCACAGCCGGGTTCCAGGTGGGAGACCCGTCAGTTGTTTGTTTTGTTTACCTGTTGTCAGGTTGTGGCACTTTTCTGGTTGGGTGCGTGCTTTGCCCCTTTTTTCTTTTTCAGCACTTTACATTGTATTGTTTAGAGGTCGATTCACATTTGTGGTTTATATTTATAGAAGTTTCCCTTTACTTCTCCTTTGTACTCTGCACTTTTGCATTGAGTGTGCTGCGTGCGTGTGTACAAAAACTTAGGCAAAGGCCTCCCTGAGTTATTGTGCTTTCGGCACTGGTCGCCAGCCCCGGGCCTATGGAGGCGGGCCTGGGGTAGTTGCGGCTCGAGCCCGGGTAGGGTTGGTTCGTGACACAATAAATCATACATTATTGTTTCTATAATGAAAATTATGTATTTCTTTCATTTTTAAATGAAAAAATATTAAAAATATGAAATTAATTGGAAAAATATTAATACAAAAATCTTGTGTTATTACAAAAACAAATCCACTATCATTTTTTATTGTGTCTTATATATGGGATTCACATACGGGGATAGATCGAAATAGAATTTTACCTCCTAACTAATTTATTTTCCTAGTAATTTCATAGGATATACAACACTTGAATATTCTGAAATCAATATGTTTTCCATTCATCATTTATCCATCAAATTCAAAAATGTAATTTGGTATTTTACTTAAATTATAATTTCATTTAAATGATTCATTATATATTTTTCAAAATATGAGTTATTTAATGAAATATCCACTAAAAAGAAGATTTTATTTCATTAATGAAATTTTAAAAAAAAAATTCATAAGAAAACATTATACCATTTTACATTTGGAGCCAATACATCATAAAAATCATGTTGATATTGATAATGTGAATGGTATTTTTCTACTAGAATACTACCATGAATTCAAATAAAAAATAAATTAATTTTTTAAAATAATATTTTCACTGTAAATTTAAATTTAAAATAATAAATTAATATTACAATGGATGATTATATGTTGACAAAAAAAATATATTATTAATATAGTTTGTATATTATTAGTTAAATAATATATTTATTGTTAAATTGATTTTATAATCAATGTACCAATGCCCAAATAATTTTGAAATTCAATATCCTTCATAGTGATTGTATAAGACTTAACATTATTCCTTCCCCCCTTTAAGGTATATTACCATAATTTTTTTTAAAAAATATTATAATATTTTCTTGACACATTAAAATTAATAAATTTGATCTTTTTATCCACATTAATTTCTTTTCACTAATAAATTTTATTTCATTTATCAATACAAATTTAAAAAATCACTATCCATTAAAGATATCCACATGGAATTTACTTGCTTAATTATTACATGTTAGGAATTGTACATGTAAATTAATCTAATTTAGAATATTCGATTATACATGATTATAATTCAGCATATTATTATAATTTATTCAATTGAATATATGATTCCTCGATAAAATCATCTCTATAATGATAAAACATATCATTATAGCATTAAATGTTAATAGTTTTTAGGATAAAAAATACAACTAAATTCATAGGAAGATCATGTCAAATAGGTGACCAATCATTCTTTTAGTATTATATACATGCTCTATAAAATATCATTGAAACAATTTATAGTTATCACTAATATCAATTATAATTTCATTCTTCCATAAATATCTGAACTGGTTTTCTAGGTGTACTAAATTTTCCCTTGTAAATTACTCATTATGATATATTTCATTAATATTATTCTATTTTATGGAATAGAATTTTTTTTCCTTCAATGGGATAAAAATAAATGAACACCAAAAATAAATATAGCCCTTTTTATGATATATTGGTGTTAAATACTAATCCCATTCACTAAATCCAAATGCAAGGGGAATATTATCACTAGATGTTTTAAACTTTTTTTGGCTAATATATTTTTCATTAACTTCATATAAAGGATCTTTTGTCTCAAAAAAGGATCCATGATTGAATCATATTATTGATGGGAAATTATTTTCTTCTGTAACAAAACGTTTATTCAATAAAACATGATTCAATTTCACTAATTGGGTCATTATTATTTTAGAATCAATACTCACATCATTGGTATGTTTTGTAGGTAAATGGCTATATTGATTATGGGAGAAAAAATATTTTCCATTTCATCTAATAGGTAACATTTATAAATAATATCATTTAGTAATTTTTCATGATGATAATTATGAATTATAAACAATAATAAGTAAACAATATTAAATTATTATAAATTTTCCACTATTAATTTGAATGTGTTTTAATTATTCTCATATAAATTGGGAAGAATTTATTTGAGTTTCTTATGTGTTTTTAATTCAATAACACTATGTCATGAGGTTAATTTGGTTCACATGAAGATCCTAGTTTGTTGTATATTTTAAGGTTTAGAGAAAGGATATCCATAAATTATTTCAAATGATTCATTAATGTCCATTCATAATAATGAAGTTGATATAGATGATAAAAAATTAATCATTCAAGTTGAATTGGCCAGTTTTATTGTTCACTTTAAGAAGGGTTACTATTATAACTCTTAATGATGAATGAAATGGTGGTCTATTTTTTCATAAAACTATTTAGTAATAGATGATTATCTGATGTGATTATATTTTTTTCAAGATAAGTTATGAAACAAATTATGACATAAGGGGTTCATACCCATAGAATAAAAAGATTTATTGTAATTTTATTGGAAGTATACAGGTTATAAGTATAATGTGATGAGTTTAATAATATAATGATACATAAGAAACATAGGGTGGAGTATAAATACTTTTATGCTCCTATTATTGCTAAGTGGAATAACATAAAAATTATGATGTCATAACTATTTTGATAATGGAAAGATGGATGTTTATTATATAATTTCAATAAAAGAAATTTCATTATTTAATATATTTTTTCTTGATGCCCAAAATTATTTTGATGTTATGTGTTTTGGATTATGTTGAGAAGCCAAATATAATAATTTTGATGATATTGAATGTTTTTAAATAAATAATTGGAGTTTGGGGTTCTTTTAAATTGGCTTCTACTCTCCTAGAATTTTCAAAAGAAAATCCAACTATAATGTATGGGATATAATTCAAATAGCTCTTGGTGATGATTTTGATCTATTATTGAATAAGATGAATCATTTCGTGATATTGAAAAATATTCCATAAAATATTTTCCAGTAAGAAGATATGACTAATAATTTTTGGTATCTAGATGACAATATTTTTGAAGATACATGTTCTGGATATGTAATAATAATGAGGACGAAGGATTATGATGAGAAGTGATTCTTCACTCAGAAAAGTTGAAGGAATATACTTTTCAAAATTAGTGGTATCTAGGATGATTATATTTTTAACACATATATGTTTGTGATACTCTTTTGGATAAACTATTATCCTTTCCGAAATAATGTTATTCAATAACTGCTAACAATGTAAAATCCTCAACTCAGACGTTCGATATAAAAAAATGAGAATGTATGACCATTAGGGTCAAACCATGTAGAAATAAATGTGATTTACCATATTATTTTTCATCACATAATATGGGAGAGAGGGAGTTTTATTTTCTAATCTAATTAAAACACTGAAAATTCATAGAGGAATTCTTTATTGAATTAATAGATTAAAAATAGGCCATATATTCTACGCCCCCAGGGAATCATAAATTCTTATGTACTATAATTTTTATCAAAGTGATGATCTATTTATTTGATACAATTATTTAATTTTCAAGACATAATTTTAGTTAATTGCCACAATATATCTACCTTTTTTGGGAAATAATCATCGTTGAAATAATAGTACGATACCATATCATGTACCTATTAGCATAAAAGTGGGGTATGATATAATAATTAGTTTTCTACCCATATATATGGATTCAAAGATGAATTTTATATATAAAAGAATCTTAGATGTTGATAGTATGGCTATTAATGAAATTTCCATGTATTCATTAAACATTTTTTACACATTGAAAATGGGTACTTGATCAGATAATGAATTATTAGATAGTCTAGAATGTATCTTTTATAGTATTATAAAAAATATATTAAATTTGAAGAAGTTAGTTTGGCCTATAGAATATAGATTATAAGGAAATAATATATGATTATTTCACATTAGTAAATGATGTTGTTTAAAAATATCATGGTGTCTGAAGACGCTCAGATGTTTTTTTATAAATATATTTAATTAATATGAAATTTATTGTTTATATTCAATAATAAATTTATTTGATTATTATTTGGATTATTTTTCTCTAAATAATCATAAAAACCCCCTAATAGCTTATGAATAGAGAAAGGATCTATCATTCATGAAAATGGATTAGGAGGAAATTTCCATTCAATACATGAAGAATCATACACACAATTTGTTTAATATAAACCTTTTAGTTGATCCTAAGATCATGTCGAGATGGATAACGATCAAAAGAAGACATTTTTTCTAATCTATTTTTGTTTAAGTACAGATAAAGAGATGTAGAAATACAATATTAATTTGAAATATTTTGAGTGTATTTGTCCTAGCCTTCTATTTTAATTTCCTTGTGATTAAATGAAATTAATATGAAGTTAAAAACATTTATGAAAATCAGTTTAAGATTATGTAAAAATAATTCATAATGGAATTCAAAAAAATCTACTGTAGAAAATAATAAAATTTTACTCATAATAAGGAAAATAGTATTATTAGAATAATAATGAATAAAAAACACAAGATGTTATATAATCTAATGATGAAATTTTAGATAAACTCATAAAATACATAATTTATGTGTAATAAGAGGAAACATAAAGTGAAAATGTATAATAATTATTAGTAACATCACATTGAACACATGATGAAATTAGAACATGGATGTAATTATGAAAAAATAATAAACCCAATAAAGAACCCTTCATCGTGAAAATGATACAACAAAAAATAACTTATTTGATGAAGATTCATTAAAAATGTAGAATTTATATATTTAGTAAATTAATATACAAATCGTTAATGTGATCGAAAATCAAATTTTTCTAAATTAAAAAACAATTGAGTTATATGATATTTAATACATTCAAGTAGGAAACAATATAAATGTATTGGACTTCAAAAATGATAATGAATTTTAATATTGATTTGAAAATGGAAATATAATTTAATGTAGAAAATCCATATTATTTGATAACAAAATTAATAAAAAATTGTAGAATGTCAATCCTAATAAATTTTAAGAAAATTGTTTTTAAAAAACAATTTTTATTTCTTATCTGAAAATAAACAAATAATGCATTGTGTTGAAAAGTGTACAATATATCCTTAATAAATGAAATATCAACATAAATTCTGAATAAACCATCCACCAAGATAGATGAAAAATAAATTCATTTATTCTGAAGAACCACCATGATTATTCTATAATAGAAACTTCTATCTGTTCTAATGGACCATAGAATATTTTTGGTGTCACATAATTGGAGACTTAAAATAAAAAATTATTTGGGGAAAAATTTCATATCCAGAACGAAGGAATGATTTTATAGGGACATAGTCTATATGAGAATAAAATATCAATATAAATTTTAGATACAATATAATTCATAGAGGGTATTAAAATATTATAAATTATTCATTAAAACTTTCTTTGAATTCTAGGAAGAGACAATCAGAATATGTGATAAAAAAGTCATTGTGTGTAAAAAATCCTAAAGACATGTCTTGGGAGTCCTCTAATTAAATAATGAGAAAACTATATGGATAATATATATATAGAAATTACATGATAGTTCATTTATATTAAAAATGTATATGGAATGATATTCCATTTTTTATTGATTATAGAATCTTCATTCATTCAATATTTTCTATTTATATTTTCAAAAATATTTATGAACCATATGATGGATTTTACACCATTGTAATTTATAATTCCATTAAAATCATATGATTTGAAAAATATTACATATGTAAAATGAAATTAAAATTCAATTAATTTATATTTAATTATCCAAATAATAATAAAATACTAACTGTTACGTAGTTATGTGATGATTGGGACAAATGTTTCTCTGTGAGAAGAAATTATATAATCTAGTGTTGAAAAAAATAGAATAATACTTTATGAAGGAAAAACAATCAACAAACATTTTTTTACGATTTTATGATAGGTGTTACATATGATATACATGTGAGAAACATTAAAATAACATTCTCCATAGAATAAATGTTCATTATGGAAAGTAGAGAATGAGAAAAATATCAATTGAAGAAGCTGTAAGTGATTTATAAATACCAGATATTGAAATAATCATCATTTGTAATGCACATTTGAAAGGGGTAAAAGAAAATATAATACAAATAACATTATAAATAAATCCAAATATAGAATTAAAAAATATATATTAAAAATAATGTGGTATGATGTGGTAAAAAATATACAATGGTTAATCTGTACATTATCTCTTTTAACAATGACATCACTTAGATATTGAGTTTTTTTATAAAGCACCCATATGATGTTGTAGAAATATTATCATCATTTAAAAGTGTACAAGAAAAATAATTTTTTTATATATAGAAATGATAAACATAAAATATGGTATATAGTTTATATGTAACTACTTAAAAGGATAGAATTAATTATTTGTACAGTGCTCATTAAACCCCTTCAAAAATTGGGTAGTATAATAAAAATTGTATGGTAGAGATGGTATGAAAAATGGTTGTAGAGTATTAATTCCTTAAATTCATATTATGGTGGATATATGTCTTGTGGTAAATTTTAGGACTATATTTTTATAAAAATTAGAATAAGGAATTTTCCCTTATGAGTAGAAGTAAAATAAAAACTAAATTATGAAATATATAAGTGTGTTTAAATATTTCTACCATATGAATATAAAAAACAAAACAATGGAATATTATAACACATAATAGGAATGATTTTACAATGATTAGTCATCCCATAAAAGAAGATCCATATTCTAGAATAATTCAATGAAATATTTGTCGGAATCTTGTTATGTGAATGTAATTTAAAAACAAATTAACCAATAATAATTAGAGAAGGGTATATGTGATTAATCAAATAAATATTCTATAACAAATTTGGAATAATTCTAGAGGAGGAACGAATTCATGATCCCAATATCGAATAACCAAATTTAGATCCATACAATGATGTTTTAATTTATATAGAAAACATATGGACAATTTTCTAGACATTATAGAACAATGATGAACCATGTATTATAGTTGGTTTTTTTATTCCCTAGTTTATATGAGGTTAATATTGATAATTTAAAATAAATGTAATATCAAATAAGGAGAATGATGAGAAAATGACACTTTGGAACTTTTTCCATTATATGATGTAAATAATTTTCTCAAAATTGAATGGGTGTTCCATAATAAAGTAAACGAAAATGGATAAATTTTCTGAAATAATTAATAGATTGATTAAAATTTATATGAATAGGTGGAAGCTGATTTCAATGTCGAATATTTTTATATGATTTAATGATTTATACCATATGATTTATTTAGTTGTTACTGAAATCAATAATAAATGGTTTATAATTTTTATGTATGTTTATTATTCTTAAATAATGATTTTGAATTATAAGATAAAATCGAACAAAAATAATGACACTTACTTGAAAAGGATTATAGTAAGGTTTTAAACATAAATAAATGTTCATAATATTTCATGTATCTAACTTATATATGGTACTCATAACATATTAGTTGATTCATGATATTTAACTATAATAAATAACAATTATATGGAACCCAATACTTTATAGATTCCACTTCAGGAACATTTATTTTCATTTTCAAACTTGATTATAAAATATATTTCATTGTTAATGATCATTCATGTAATAATTGACTAAATAAATTTAAAGATTAATTTCAAATGATATTTCACCAGGAAATTAATTCTGTTCCAAAGAGAAATATTGGGAAAAAATAATGTTATATTTTCCTTTTTAGGAAAATATGTACCATGGGCCCCTAAAGATTTTTTTCTAGGAATATTTGAAGTAATTTTATACTCAAACATCTGATTGAGTAAACACATGAAAATATATATCTAGAAAAAATTTAAATAAAATATAGTTGTTTATATTGATTGTATTTTTACTCTAACATCCTCACAACTCTAAACTGTATATAATTTTATTTTGTGTGATATATATCAATATAATATAATGTATATGAACTCTATTGTTTAGAAAATAATATTTATATATGTTAAATGAACATCAAATTTTTTTTTCAGTTATAAAATATGCAATGTGTCAAACATACCTATATTCATATGTGATGATTTATCTACTAATTTTTTTGATTCAAAATCAATTTCTGAAATGAATGTGTTTTTTGAAGAAAGTTATATTTTTTTGGAATTTAATAATTAAGAACTATGTTACATTGAGTGTGATAGAATCTAATATTATAAATCTAACAATTCATGGAATCATATTATTTAGATGAATGTTAACTTAAAAATAGCTATGTGAATGTTAAATATCTATTAAATATTATATATTAAAACAAAATAAAAATAAATCAGTCAAAAAACCAAGAAGAAAAATCTATGTCAAAACATATATAAATCTACATTAATTTTTTAAAGGATAAAATAGCTCCCGTGGAAGTAAAATTGGAGTATATTTCAATACATGATCAAATATTTTATATTTTAAATAAATCTATAAAAATGTAATTTTTAGGAAATTTATTCTATAAAATCATTCGTAGTCTTCCCCCACCCACTTAAAAGGAGTTATGTGATGGTTACTAATTTTGTGGAAGATTTTTTTATCAAAATAATGAGGTGAAACAGATATATAATCTTATTTTATTAGTTTTTAATATTTAAAATGAAGGTATTGGATATTAAATGTTCTTTAATTAAATGAGAGTTAATAAAATTCACATGGTGGAAAATTTATTAGCACGGGGATACTGAATATCCTAAAAAATATTTACTTTTTAGTTGTTCGGGGTTAGGTATTTCTTGCATCACAATGGTTGTGATATGATGGATTGTAAAAAGTTTTGAGTTTTGAAAATATTTGTGTTGTAATATATGATAGAAATAATTTTATTAAAAAAAAAATAAATGTTTCTAAATATAAAACTAGAATTATAATGTTTTTCTTCCATTCAATAGTAAATCATGGAGTCCTAATTACTTAACTTATAGTATGATTCATTTCAAATATTTCGGTTTTAAAATTTATTATTCATTAACCAAAATAACATAAATTTGATGGCGTTACTAATAGTGATGAAATATTATTTGGTAATACACATTTTTTACCCAACGAAATGTCATTTATAGAGCTCTAAAAATTGATAGGAACAATGATATTTTTTATATTGAAGCATGGAGAAAAAATGTTCAAATGAAGAGTAAATCAAAAAATTCAAGAAGATTTTCAAATCAGATGTTGGTGTGATAGATTTATAAAACCAAACTAACATGTTTTATGTCTCATCTATTTTATGTAATGATATTATTTGTAGATTCAACTAATAAAATTTAGAGTTAAAACTAGATGAAGATCTTAGTGATGACTATATACGTAAAATAACATAATGTTGTAAAGTTAAATCACATAAAAATTATGAAGTGAAGACCTTTGTAATGATGTTGAGCATGTTATAAAAATTAAAATTTTCCAAATGGAAATATCATGAATTAAACAATTACTTTTAGATGTATTAATGAACTCTAAAATTTAGTCTTTAAATTATTTTAAAAAATAAAAGAAATAGATACCTTACATTATATATAATGTTTCTAATAGATTTTTTTTGAGTTAGTGGGAGTTCCAAATTAAATTATACAGTAAAAAAGTTATCTTAACTATAACTAAAATATGGAGGGCCTGATTCAATGATTGTTTTTTATGAAATATAGAGCATTTAGCAAATAAAACTGTTGATAAATTAGACAATATTAAATAGAAGATATATTTGAGGATATTAGAATATCACCAAGCATTTATTTTTAGAGGATATTGAACCCCTAGATATAAAATCACAGTGACTAATGATCATTAGATTTACATCTTGTAAAAATATGTTATTTTACTATTCTGATAACCCAATATAACATTATTTTCACAAATGATAGGAAATAGTTTATTAATTTTTTTTTGAAAACATGTTTTTTGAGGAACATTGGGATAAAGGATGAATCCTTCACAAATAATAAAAATTAATAATTTATAATAGTGTAAAACCCATGACATGATCATCCCAAGAACAATTGAAAGTACACACCCTCGTTGGGGCCAAAAATATTAAATATTATGGTTCTTCATATTTATGTTTTCATTTGAAGCATAATCGGAAGAGTAATTTTTATTTCATTAATGAATCATGATGTTAATATGTCTTGGAGGATAAATTGAGTTAAGTAATATTTTAAATTATAACCATCAATTCAATCCCCCACTTCCTCAATGATTCACCCATTATTAGTTTTCACTCATACATGTACATAAATGATATTTTTTCAATTAAAAAATAGTATATATAATTTATGAATATTTTATTAAATTTTTTTGTCTCTCTATGTTATTTAAAATATTCTTCATTTGGTCTCCAAAAAACATTCATAGAAACTGACATTAACCACCCCAACATTAGTAACACATAGAAATTGGTCATATTTATTAATCTTACAGAAAATGTTGATCATAATAAATAGTATCTAATGTTGAGAATTTTCAAGAGAATATACACACACAACATTAATAAATTACATGTGAAATAGCTAATATTTCGTGTTGGTCATGTAGCTGCACAAGTATAGTTTCAATAATTATAGATATGTTTTAATGAATTATTTTCTTCTTAAAATATTATGTAGTGTAGTGTGAAGCATTTTATGGATTTAAGGATAAGTTGATTATAGTTTTTCCCATGCATTCATATAATGTGCATGATTGAAAATAAAGTAAGAATTAAACATGGTATTATTACATATTTCTAACACAAGGTGTGAATTCAATCCATTCCATTTTTTAGTAAACTCAATGTCATAGACTCTATAGAGTTATTTGAAATGATTAAAAGTTGTGTGGTAAGGTATAATCATTTAACCAAAATGTTATATCTTAAAAAATATATCACTCTATCCCAATAATAATAAAATTCACAAGAAGTTCATTATAACATAACATTATAGATTACTATGGTATCATAAAATATAGATATGATGATATAATTATCTTTACACATTCAATGTATGAAATATATGACATTGTTATGGGACTTCACCATTCATAAATCATCCAATGATTTATTTAATTAATTATTATAATTTATGAACTATATGAAGGATGTGGCTTAATTTCCTTGATCACCTCTTATAAAATATCATAAATTCTAGTGGAATATAAAATCCATTCACATTAACATTTTGAGAATTAGTATACATTAATTGAATATAGTTTTTTCAATTCAAATATCAGTTTCTTGGTTTGTGTATTTTACTCATTATATAAAACCATAAAATAAGATTAATAAACCTCCAATTTTAAAACCTGAAATATGATTTAAACAAGAAATTATTATCTGAAGCCTCGTTTATTGATCACTCCCCCCAAGGTTTCACAAAAATAACTTTTAACAGAATTTGTTTAATTTATTTTTGGTATTTCACATTAAAATTTTTAGTAGTAATAGAGTACGAGCCGAAAATGTTCCAATAAAATTATTATATTTCCTTCCATATTTCTTGAAGCTTCACAATTATGACATAATTTACATTTAAATACACACAAGTCTAACATCTTTATAGTTTCCGAAATTTTCAACATAAACCCTCTTCATAACCACAAAAATTATCAATTATAAGGATGAATTATAATTCCTGATATTTTTTACATGATGTTTGGAACATAATTTTAAAAATTACATTTAAAATTGATAATTTAGTTATAACATTGAATGTATATTGGTTATTATATTATTCTCTCATTATAAAATTATAAAAATTGATCATATTTCACTTCAAATCATAATTTTTCATCCATCCTTCCATACTCTACTCATACATGTCCATATTTTTTTTATCTTGCACTCATCTGGTCTTATTCTTTCTTAAATTCATGAATCCATTATGCCTCCCTCTTATTTCATTATTCTATATCAATTTTCCTAACATTTATTTATTGAATTCCATATATATACAAATAATATAAATGAATCACTATGTCACATTTTTGTTTTTATAAATAAATGTAATCAGCATTACTAACTACTTCCGCTTTCAATCCCACGATTATGAATAATATTTTTCCCTAAATTGACCATTTTGTAATCATGACTTCTAAACAAGTCACCTATTTCCCTATTCTATATCCATCCCCATATAATTTATCCCTTTTTATCCAGTATTATACAATAATCACATAAACTCAACATGACTACATATGAATCTCGTAAATTGAATTATCATTTCAACTTCTATAACACTTCTCTATGAATAATTTCCCTTTCTCTAAATAACTTATAAAACTTCAACATCATTGAAAATACCTCACATTATCCTAATTTTATAATTTTCCATACTGATATAACTTATTATTAGAATGTAATCACCATATTAAATCCAAATCACTCATGGAAAATCATAATATGAAATATATATCGATGATTTTTTAAATTTATGATCATTGTACCATTATCTAAATTTATTATTACAAACACACTTGTCGAATATATCTTAATTATTACAAATAGTAAAACATTACATATTTCATACATACATATCCTTTTAATCACTTTGATTAAAATAAAATGACCACCCTATTGTTCTTATATCCCAATTAGAATTTTTATATTAATCATTAATGGCTTGAAACAACCATGGAAAATATTAAATTATTATGAAGTACATCATAATTTTTCCACATGTAATTCCATTTCAACCTCCTTTAAATCTATAACTCAATCTTCCGCAATTCAATAATTATTAGAGGTCATATACAAAATTATAAACATAACATCAAAAAACTACAAAACTGAATGTCAAATTTTTAATGGATATTATCATATATAATTGTTTACTTCAAATTATCTTCCAAAAAATAACTTATATATTTTAGGTTCTATTTCATGATACATCAACCCTTTGAAACACGATTTATTCAAATTTATCTTCTTAACATCCATATGAGTAATTACAAAATACTTCTCACTTATCCAAATATATTATTCTGGATAATTACAATAACATAGAATTGTTTATATTATCTCAAACACTTCATAATTTATATTTAGAATTGTATTCCCCTTATTCAGGTGACACTACTTACATGAAGTAATACAATTTTCATAAAAATGTATAACCAAAATACTTCAAAAATATCAAATTCCAAAAATGTATATTTATTTCACATATCTACCATAGACCCCTTTTGTAACATTTTTTATAATGTGGATTTTCAATTATAATATATTCATGTATTAAAATATTTCCTACAATGATAATGTTCAAATTATATGGATGCAATTTATTAAAAGTAGAATAATTCAATGCCCTCTATTTTTTGAAAATAAAAATATTTTCTATAGAATAAATTTTATGCATCACTAAACCCATACAAAAAATTATTATTTAAATATGACTATTTTTTACAAGCCATTAAATTTACAATTTTGGATAGTATGAACTAAAATTTTAAATCGATATAAATATATATATATTAGATGACAAAAAAATATTTAAATATTATTAATAGGGAATCGCCAAATTTTTAGTAAAACCAATTCATTATTCAAATGTACATTTTCATCAAAAAATTATATTAATTTGTTTATAAAGAATATTTTAATGAATTTCATGAAATAATAGAAAAAATATTTCAAAATTAAAATCATTTTTTAATCATAATATTAAAATTAACATTTCTTTGAAATGTTCGTAATTTATAAAAAATATTGCTTTCTAGTGAATAGTGAAAAACCCATTTGGTTTTGTAAAACTATAATATATTTTGATATATTTAATATTTTTAAAGTTATATTATTATTTTATTTTAAATTAAAAAAATTAATAATGACTTATAATTAATATAATTATTTATATTTTAAACAAAATTATACACGATTTTATTATTAGTTTACCTTTTAGAATCAAAAAATAATTTTATGAGAGCAATTTTATAATGACTGATTTTCCAAATTTTAATTTATTAAAATTAACCCATAATTTGAAAAGATTTAAAATAAAATTATTGTTTATATATAACTAATTATTAATTGAAATCCATATAATTAATACTATTAGTAATAGATAAAAATTAAAATCAAAATATCCTTTAAAATTTCATTTTTTTTAAAAACAATATACCATCACACTTCTGGATATTATTCGAAATTAAATTATTCCAACTCTGTGAATTAATTTAATAAAATGTATTTCATATTTTATGAATAATAATTAATTGTAATTAATTAGTTCAACAAAACATATATGGATAGTCACTATAGTTAATGATTTTTACCATGGAAATTGTTGAATTGGTTAATAAAGGATAAAAAAATTAACAAGGACATGATACCATGTAAAACCAATAGTAAGAGTGTGTTAATATTCATTTAAATATAATAATTATTATTTTTTTCAGATAATTTATAGATAAAAAATAATTGTTCATCATTAAAATTTAATTTGATACGCTAATATAGAAAATATATTTCTGATTAATAAAAAATTTCATGTATAACATTCATTTCCAAAGAATTCATGAATTAAATAAAATTATAATGTAATAAAATTATAATATTAAATATTATTTTGAAATTAAATAATTAATAATTTTTTATAATGACAAATGTATTTGTTATAAGCGTTCCAAAAATATTATTATAAAATCACTGGTATATCTCAAAAAAAATTATTCTTATTCTAAAAGTGAAATTTATTATATTTTGAAATTTATTTTCCATAAAATATATATTCTTAAAATCACCCTAAAAAGATTAATATGTGGTTATTTTTTTCATAGTTTTGTGACAGAGTATAATTTTTAGGAAATAATTAAATAATATATAAATACATAGTTTGTATTATGACATCATAATGAGAAAAATGTGTGGTAATAAATTCTATAAATAATATCCACAAAAAAAATATATGATTAATTTTGAAAGTAATGTCATTTTTATGTCATTTTATTTTTTTATAAAAATACATTACGAATCCTCCAAATGAAATCTTGTATTATATGTTTTTAAAATGATTTTGATATGATCATGACTCACTTACACATAAGCAATGGTAATATTTTAAGGATTTTGGAAAATTTCCCTATAATGCAATTCAATCCACTCTTATTTGTAAGTATCCTTGGGAAAAAACCAAGTGAAGGTTTGTGGATATTATTACATTATTATATAGAGTCCCAAACCCATGTTTGGTAAATATTAACAAACTCCCATTTGTTTCCTTTATAGACCGCAAAATATCCCTTTCATCTTCACTACAAAATAGTTAATCATATCCATACTCTATTATCCCCTCCCTAGAGTCATCCTAATGTTCCCCAACGTTCACAAGATGCTCCTCCCAAGCATTGGGAATCACTTAATCAGGGTAAGAGAGATTTTTCTCTTATTTTCATTTCAAGAAACATATTTGAAATTAACTGATTAAATATAAATTTGTTATATAATGAATTTATAAACATATACTTAATACCCACATTATATTCTCTAAATATGCTATAATTTATCCATTCTAAAATTTACCTTTAATATGTCTTTATCATTACATAATTTTGTAAAGTATTACCCTCTATTCAATTCTACTCAAGAACAATTTTTTAATTTGATTTTTAATTTAAATTGTTTTGGTATACACAGATTAATAAGGATACCTCTACATTAAAATAGATATCAAATAAAATTGACATCATTTAGCACCTCAAATTTTATAACATACCATGTTTTTCTATGTAATGAATATTAGTAATGGATCCTTTACTTATCCTCTTTATTTAAGAATCTTCATCATTGTACGCCATTTATTTCCAATTCCTAATATATGGATATTTTCTTCATCAACTCTCTTACTATCAATTTGATTTAGAAATGATTATACAACCTTTTTCCAAAACTAAAGTATTTTATAAATCATTATGCACTATTTTTATCCTTAAAAATTTTAGTTTGATTTTTCCGTGCCAAACCTTTTTATTGTGAATACCATATCTATTTACAGTCTATAGAATTAACCCAGACATACCAATACTAATTTTATTGATTAATTATGTTTTTCTATTCCAAATTCTATGATAATATAATTATATGTGAATAAATATGATCCTTTTTTAATTTTCTATTTGGTTAACTTATGCATGTAGATGATATAATATAGATTGGTGCCCATACAATTATATAGTTCTTAAATTAATTTGGAATGTTTTAGTCTCATGATACAACAAGTATAATATTTTCCAGCAAAAATAATCAATAGTGGGACATTTTAAACAATTTAATGATCTCTTGGGGGTTATCCATGACCATTGGTTATTATGTCATGTTTATATTTTTTTTCCTACATTCCCATGGTCCCATTATGATATCATGTTATATTTGGCCTATTTGTTCGTGTTTATGATTCTCTCCCCATGTTATTCCCATTTAGATGCCTATTATATATCATGTATTATTTCCATCAATTGATTATTATATTATTACATAAATGAGTTTTATCGTTCGTCCATTTATTATAATGGCCCCCAGTTTATCCAATTAGGTTTTATGATTGGTGGAAAATTATAAGCATGTTAAAGATGTTTTAAAAAATTATGATGTACTATATATTTTAATTTGTTTTGTAACATACATATTTACCGAAATACACTATAATTATTGGTCCTATAGGTTTTATTATTTGTATTGTTATGTAATAAATCTTTAGTTAATATATAATATTAACTTGGGTAGTCATAATCAATATGGTTATTTTCATCATGTACACCATATATTCCCCAATGTTGATCTTATCACCCCACCTAGATAGTATTTTTCTTTAGGAAAATCAAATGTTCCACCTTGTCAGTCCTTGGCTATATATTTTTTTAATAAAATATTTATCACTCATAAAGGAATCCCATATTGTTATCATTGATTCATCCACTTATGCATATCCCACAATAGGGATAACCAGACCCACATTTAAGTATGCTAGGATTCATTAGGTTTTCTAACCATCCACAAATTTTCATCCCTCTATAGAGATATCCATTCCCTTAGTAATTTATATATTGACTGAATCGAACAATCCTCAAGGACCCAAATTATCATCTCAATACTTGAAACGGGTCTTACTAGGAAACACAACACAATATGCAATACATGTTATAGTAAGGAACAAAAAGGCACGCCAATATTAAATTTCATGAGAAACACATAATAACATTTTCAAAATCCATATAGTCTCATTTCCATATAAATACCATCTAGAAACTCATATCAAAAGTAGATCAACCAATCATAAACATTTTATCATTTATAAATCATATAAATGTATATATAGCGCAAAATGAGTTATTAATTTCATATGTCATAGTTATCAATGTAAATATTAAATTTTTTGAAAAATTATTCTACTCAAAATATGATCTCAAACTAATCAATATATTATTTCACACTAAGGGCTCAAATAAAAAGTATCATCCTAACATGTTATGGGTTCTATTTAATGGTATGGCTATAAAAATTAATGTGATATAATAGAACATAACTGGGGATAATAATTGTAAAAAGACTCCCATATTTTTCGAAAAAAAGTGTGGAAATGGTTTTTGATGTTTTTGGATCAATATATTTCATTTTATAGATACAAAAAACTTTTACAGATTTTATTACATGAATTTTAACATAAAAGTAGAATAATTACCACACCATGATCATGAGGCCTTGTGTCTTTAGAAGACTATTATCATAATACATAAAAATGAGAAAAAAATAAAAAAAAATTTGTTTTCCTTTCCATAATGATATGCTAAATCCTATCAAACTATTAAAATTACTAGTATAGACTGGGGAATACATTGACATATGAGGAGAGAAAAACATCCAAATAAGGTAAAAAAATGGGGTGGAGGCATAACATTTGAGATAAATATGTATCATTACTGAATGAAAATAATTTTTTATTAATAAATACACTGTTGAGGAAAAATTGGGAAACCATATGTTCCAACAAGCACCAAACAGAAACAAGAAGAAGACCATAAACAACCTCACCCAAGCAAAAGTAGCAACTGCAGACTCTAAAGAAAGACCACTTGGCGATCCCATTCAAGCATGGTCCCTCCCAATAGCAAGCCATCCCTCTGTATCAACCACGTCCCATATGTATCATGAAATCATAAAATAGAAGGATCATGATTAATAACATGGGAATATAAAATAAATAAAATGGAATCATAAGAACATGGAATGATTGAATTTTTTTAGTAATATATAACATTCTGAAAACATGAGTGAAGGAATGAAATCAGGATAATATCACATGGTGGAAGGAATCCCATAATGGATTTGGTTTAATCCCTAATCTCATGCATGAGGCATCATGAGTCTAAATCATTCCACAATGAATTAGATTTTCATATGGATATACTCATCACTACATGTTCATCATTTGTGTGTTATATATAAATTAAATCTTTCATAAGTAAAAACATAATAATTTTCCATGTAAAAAAACATTTTTTATTATCTATTATCATATCATAATCAATGGAAATTTTAAAATAAATTAATTTGATTTATAAACATAGGTCTTGTATTACCCCATAAAATTATGGCATAATAAGATATGTATATATGTGTGTAACTTATATACATAATTTAGAAGCAATATATTACCTAAAATATAATCGTTGTTTGTGGAAATGTTTTTAAACATTTAAATGGAATATTTCTTTAGGAATGAACCCTTCCTCACTTTGAAAACACATATTTAAAATACATAAATTTACAACATATTATATAAACCATTTTAAACAAAAATAACCCTAGAAACATATAATATAGGATTCACGTGATTGAGTATTATTGAGGGTGGGTAAATCGATACATGTTATACAATTTAAAATAAAATCTATTAAAACATTTAAAAAAATGTTTAAAATTATATCACTCAATGAATGAAAAGAAATTTCACTTAAAAATATTTTTAAAAAATTAAAAAATTGGATTAAATTTATTCCAAAGTTATTTGGAGAATTTTAATAACAATACTAAAATTATTTTTATAAAACATTGATATGGAATAAAGATTACTTTTTTACTGAAGAGGAAGATATAATCACAATTCAATGAAAATATTTTCTCAATATGTTTATATACAAAAGAGTGTAATATTTTTATATTACTTGAAAATATCATCAATATCAAGAGGTTAATAAAATATATTTTTCTTATATATATTTGTCAACCAACTCCTCAAACGATGGCTCAAACGTAAATAATTCATAATAGTGAATGAAAATATGAAATAAACCCTTAAAGAATTGTACCTTGTGAATAATTTCCCTATAAAAAAATTAAATTATAATTAAACATTAAATACCATTATTAAAAATAGTTTTGGGATATAACATTCAATGAGAATTTATATACACTAGAAAAAAGAAATATTTTTGAACATGGAATATACCTCAATAATGTAAAAGTGATATGGGAAATCCATTACCACATATCCATAATTTTTAGGTTTTTACTTTATAAACTATATTATAAATTCATATAAATTTATTTTATTTAATAAAAAATTCTAGTTTTAATCACTTATTCATAAACTATTTACATAAAATATGTAATGAACCGAATCTATTAACATAGATAAAAAGAGTTACATTATTACATTATAATAAGATATAGGGAACTAAATCCCAAAGGAATGATTAGTTAATTAGTCTTGATAACATGGATACATACATGATTACCATATTAAATTTGAAAAGAAATATTAAAGAAATATTTTTTATAATTACATTATTCTCGCTAGAATATCCTTCCATATCAAATATATTACATTATGAAATACAGAGAAAATAATAAATTAATAGTGCTTCCAAACCAATGTAAGGGTTACATAAAGTAGAAGATATCATGAATAAAGAATCTTACTAAACATGTAAAGGTAAATAAATAAACAGATATTATATTTAAATAACATGTCTATCATGAAAAAATAATGAATAATAAATACAGAAAAATAAATTACTGAAATTTCATGAAATTATATCAATAAATAGTGAATGAAATGCATCCTGAGAAAATTATCATAGAAAAAAATATCAAGGATAATAATACATGAGTTATTAATTAACGAAATTCATAACAATTATATTTAATTTCTTGGTAAATGATACCCTTACCATCAATATTATTCATAAAAAATTTAACCTGTTAGCTAAAGCATATTTAATTCTATCCTAGTTATTTGTTTCATGAGGCCAACTGATGCAGTAATGGGATATATAATTACAGGGCCCACTCATTCCTATATGTTCAAATAAATACAGCTATATAAAATAATCTAATTAATTCATTAATTAATATGACTTGAAATTAATTATCTATATTGAAGAGAGATTATTAATTATCAATATTTCCCCAATCAATAAAATAACTAAAATGTAAGACACCATTTTTAGAAATGAGATATTTTTTAGGAAATAAGAATATCCAAGATAAATAATATGGATATTTTGGGAAAATGTAATTCATAATAATCCCATAAGAATCAATATTTCAAGGGTATGTTAATGAATATAAATGAAAATAAAGAATGTTAATGTCAATACATTCATTGGACAAAAATGATCATAACAAATATAGAGGATGAATAAGGATGGTGTCAATAAATTATATGTTCATTGGATTATAATTCAAATACATTGATTTTTTCATTGAAATATGAAAATACTGTACAAATATATATAGAATCATTTTCGGGGAAAATATCCATTTAATTATGAAAATTTCCATTCAATAAATAATATTTCACTTCAGATTTTGAAAATGAATTTCATTTAAAATAAAATTTGAAAAATAAAATAGATTTTCTAAAATACATTTTGTACATGATTGAAATAAAATTTTTAGATGACATGTAATTTAAAAAAACATTCCTATAATATTTTTGATAAAAGACATTAAGGCCTTATTTATGAAAAAACAAGTTGATTTATTTAAAAAAAAATTATAAAAATTTTCAATTTTGAGAAAATTAAATTAAATTACTCTTGTAAATCATTTAAAAAAATTGAAATCATTTTCATAAAATAGATTTTTCGTAGAAAAAAAGGTTTCTGGACAAAATGATTAATGATGTTGGGTTTTCAAAAAAAAATAATTGTGTTAATTACAAATGAGTAGGAAAGTCATACTATTATATGAAAATATCATTGATAAAATTTAGAGAAGAAAATTAATTGGATTAATTATAATGATATAAAATAATTTCCTTCAAGTAAAATTCAAGAAGAACTCTTATCGATTAGAATTAAATTTTGAAACAATCCATTACAATGATCATTGTTTTGAAGTGATAATTAGAAACAACACAGACTATCTGAATAAAATATAAATCAAAATAAAATAATTGAAAATAAAATGGATGATATTAAAATACTATGACACACATTGTCTTTTATATCTAATAAAATGAAGGATAAATATAACCTAATGAAATGAAATTGACTTACAAAATTCATTACGACTTGGTTACATTTATGTAAAACCCCCTTAAAATAAAATAATACAATATGGATATGAAAATACCCTAAATTAATATTTAATAATGATATTAAATTTCAAAAGTGAATTGTATAAACCATATAAAACAAATTAGGTCCATAATATGATAATAACTCTCAATGAAGATAGATTGAGACAATGTCACTTTCAACATTATAATTCTCAATCTATATACACAAGGATGAAATAATTAGAATAGAAATATTAATAATAGTAATTATGAATTATTCATGATATTAAATTTAAAATTGCAAGGGTATAAATAATATAAAATAAATTGGTGCATAACATATATATGTGTGTCTATAGGTATCTAAATTCAGATAGAATCACATTCTTTTGCTTCGATTTGGTTGAACGTGATCTAAACTCATATATAGTTATCTTAAAAAATTTAAAAACATATAAAAGAACAATTTGAATATATATAATATCATATATTTTTCATTTATAAAATCTTATAACTATTTTATCAAATCACCTTTAATTATTTTCATTATTTCAGGTGTTAATTTAATCGTTTCTACATGTGTGTTTCATCTCGAAAGAACAAATTCTTGTGAATATTAGATTTTTTAAAAAATAAATAAAATAGTAATCAATAAAAATTATAATATTTATACATATATTATAATTTACATCATCAATTAATAATTTTTTTGATAAATTATTTATGTTACATTCCATGAGAAAGTAGGTTGTACATATTCATGAGTAGCATTTCAATTATTCAATGATCATTATGGAAATACTGTACATAATATTTAATATTTACATAGTGATCATTATATAATATATATATATATATTCATATATACATCATCCATGTGGTGTTGTTGTTAAATGATACAGTCACACAATTTCATGATGGTGGTAGCCTGTACATACATGAATGACATTATCAACTTTGAGAGAGTGAAAATATAAGAATGAAAATAATAATTTATTTTTTAAGAATTATAAATAAATAATTAATAACATAATTATTTTACTTATATGACATTAATTAATTAAATCTATCATTATTTTCATCCATGTAATTCATTACAAAATAATGTATCCCATCAACTTGCTAATCAGTAGTCCACCGTACATAAGAGGGACATTATCATATATCGTAAAAAATCACATGTAAAAAATGTATATATGATATAATGAAGAAAAATGTATAATTATATTATATATTTTATATATTTACATTTTATCTATCATCATACCGAAAAATTATTGGTTGTAGTCGAAAAATGAATGACATCATTCTTGATGCGGTACTGCACCGTATAAAAAATAATAATTTTTTAACTCATTTGATCAATAGAGGGAAGTTTGTAAGTAATTACATTATTATAAAAAAATTTAATTCTGTATAAGATACTATTTTTAGCTTATAAAAATGTTTTAATAATAATAAAATTGGTCGAGGAGTAAATATACTAAATATACTAATATGTTAACATCACCTTTTTTGGGTAAAATATTTATTTTTACCTCAAAATCCATCCTACGTAGAAATGTACCAAATCTAAGTTGTAAGGTAATATTTTTTTTGTAAAGTTAAATTGTTATGTTTTTTCTGAAGAAATGTGTTTTTAAATATTCAAGAAGAAAAAAGATGTGGTGGCATTTTTTAAGCAAGGTGAGTGAGACACATCAAATTGTATGATATTAAAAGGTGTACTTGGATTTTTTTCATATAAAATATTGCAATAATAATGCGTTATTATACATAATTATACTATATAAGTTTAAATAATTGACATAAAACATATATTAAAGATATTTTTAGTTAATTTTAACCCTTGTATTTTTATTTTATCCACTTAGTAAAACATTTTCTACCTTAACCAACGAAAATAATTTTTTTTTATTTTTACTATTCATTTTTGTTAAAATGTAATTTTAACAAATTATATAATATAAATTATCATATTTATAAATATGGAATAAAATTTTACCTATTAAATTCATATAGGTGTAAAATTTTAATTATATATTTATTCCTCAAATGTAACAAGAATATTTGATTTTAAAGATAAAATGATAAAATGATTAAATAATTTATATGAAAAATCAATATGAAAATGATTATTCTTGAATAAATTTAAATTTATATGTATATTATTGAAATAATTTTATATTAAAATATATTAACATATTATTTAAAATTGTCAATAATTTAGTTGAGTAGAGATTTTATAAATTAAAATTTAGTAATATTCATTAATCGTTAAAAAAGGAAACCATTTAGAGTAGTCCCCATAATAAAAATATTGAAAATTTGGATCTTATAAATGAAAATTTAATTTCACGTTATAAAATAATTTTTCTAATTTTTTGAAATTTTATTATTAAATTATATGCGTAAGGCGTTGGAAAAATATATTTAAGAAAAATGTATTATTTATATGAAGAAATTTACTTTTCTTTTAAAATATTATAATGTTATATCTAATCAATATATAAACGTAATTTTAAATATTTATTTAGTACTATTAATACCAAATATATAATATCTACATTATAATAGTATAAAATATTTTGTTTCAATTTTACTCCTTGTTTCAAGTTCCACATGATATCAATGATATTAAATTTAATGTTATGTGTTTTATGGGTAAGTTAAGCTCATTTTTGAATGTTATGTATGATATAAAATTTAATGTTATTCTTTTATAATTTTGAGGGGGTTTAATTATCCCCACATTAAGTAAATTACATCATCCAAATTCACCTTTTGATTTCAGTAATCAAGGATTTTACATTTTGAAATACTGTTACTGAAAATCCTACATTATAAGAAGGGTTAATAAAATATCCTCATAATAAGAGAGATAGGATTGTACAACATTTATATAGAATAACACATTAAAATTATTATAGGTAAAATTACATTGGTGGAACATGATGATATGGAAATCGAATAAAATCATATATAATTAAAGATAGGAATAGAGGCCAGTTATCACAAAAATTTGAGTGATCAACAAAACGTTATGGGGTATTTATTTTCCAAAACATGAATAAAAGGAAATATAATAAGTTAATAATTTTCAATTTCAAATGGATAATTTAATACTTTGGTTTTCATTCAATAATTTTTCAATTCAAAAATTATTCCATGAAATATATTTCAAAATAAAATTATTCACAATATATATAATTCACTTTCAATGAATAATAACGTCTATAAGAGGGATAATATTAGGTCCATCTATCTCTAACTATTTTCTAAAATAAAATTGGTTAGAATATATCATCTTATAATACATTGACCTCTCATCCTCAATAGAAAAAACACCAGTTCACCATTAATTATTATTCATTAAATCAATTATGTTATAAAAATAACATATTTCCTAGAACATCATGTAGGATTTTTTTAGGTGCATCCTGATTTTCCACCTTTTGTTGGGGTTTCAACCCATGTGGTCTTCACCTGATACTATTGGTGTTCTATTTAATTAATATATTAAAATTATTCCTACAACATTAGAATATTATCCATATTTACTTCAACATTTTAGTTAATATAATCCATAAAGATTACCAATATTCATAATATCATGTCCAAAAAATTTAAAAATATTCTTCCCCAAAATAACATTTAATATTCCTTAAAAATGGGATGTATTCACATTAATATTCTCAAGAACATATCATTAATCATTGAAAATAACCAACAAATAAATCCAAAAAAACCTTTTTTATCAATTATAAATTAAAATAATCTTAAATTTTTTTTTAATAATTCTAAATAGTTTTTTGATCCTATAAGGTTTTTTCATCTTTGATAAATTCTTTGTTAATAAATATATATGATTTTAACAATTAACACAATCCTTAGATGATTCATAATTTATTTGAGTGAAATACCATTGGTAAATTAACGTAAAAAATTTAATTCTATAATCTTAATAAAAAAATAATTTCTTCATTTTATTTCCACAAAACACTTTCCTTAGTTTAGGGTTAAACCTTTAGAAGATGTAATTGAATAATATAATTCCCTGGTTCCCCACATTTATGGAAATAAACTAGTAAAAGGTCACTGGGATTATATTTATTTCCTTACATACCCATCTTCATTTCACCAAAAAAATAATGACCTTATGTTCTTTATTTCCACTATATAACATTTTATCATTCCATTAACATGCATTATTTTCAATCTAATACACCATAGGTTTAACCTAGTACATTTAATGTCATCTTCTATTCATATCCATTATAATTTTTTGTAAATAAAATATAATTTATCATAACTCTATCCCCAGGTAGTCTTAAAATTTTTTTATAACAAGTCCCATATTTAGTCACCAATTGAGGATTGATTCAATCCCAATTCACTTTTTTCAATGTTATTACCCCTAGTAATATTTTGGCAACAACCAATTCATTTTATAGTATCTAGACATGGATGTATTTCATCGAAAACTTCATAATCTCTTCCATACTAATAGGATGTTAAAATATTATTATCCTAACATTCTAACATAGGGTTATTATACATAATACATGGTTTCTTAAATACATTTATTAATGTTTCTGTTATACTCCCTCTAATAGGAACTGTAATAACCCAGACGATAGTATCCTGGAGCGAGTGTATAACTTTATTATATTATCACAATATAATAGGAATTACATCCTAAAAGACAGAATGGTTTAATAGTCTTTGTAGAATAGATATATATAGGATCCCCATATTATATTTGAAAACACAAATGTCGACATAAATTTTTTTGGGAATAAAATAATTAACTGAATAATATCCTCAGATATCAAACATAGTACACTTTTTGTATTTATATGAAAATAAAATAATTAGTGTGATCTTAGAATATCATTTAGGATTATGTATAGAGGAAGCTATCATGACGCAAAAAAACAAAATCAACATATAAATGTAAATTATAGAACAATAATTACTTTTAATTTAGTTTACTATCGTGACATGAAAAGGCATAAATAATTTTGGATGATAAAAAATAGAAAAAACATGACACTAATCATTAAATTGAGAATTAAATAAAACCAAATATAATATAATTGTTAAAATATCATTGATAAAATTTACTAAATTCATAATTAAGGAAATAATTACTTATTGGACATCATTTTTCAGGCTCCTGATACCTCTAATTTCATGTCCTTTCAAATATTGTTTAAAACTATGGGTATAGACCTGTTTAATGCAATATTATTGATTGATGTAATTATACATACTGATACATCAAGGGGATATATAATATTGTTCCACACCCATAACTATAAGTCCAAATATTTACTCATATATTAAATAATTGATTTAATTCATGAATCAGTATGCCTTAAAAATAAAAATTTGTATTAAACAAAGAATACATCTTATAAATACTGTCATATTGAACCAAATAACAAATAATGAAAACCATTTTATATATAAATTATATATTTTTTAAAAAATAAAAATATACATGATAAAAAATTTTGATATTTAGAGTAAATTTTCTTACAAACAATCAGAGGAAAAGTATTTATTCAAGGGAAAGTTGATGACTATAAAAATAAATCAAGAAAGTGAATGTAAAAACATTACTTTTCAAAAACGATCATAAACCATCCATATGAATCATAAAATTGTTATCAACAGAACATATCACTTGTGTAAAATAAGTAAAATAAATTTCATTTGTCACAAATGAATACAAATACAATAAGATGAACATTATATTCATTCTTGAGGAAACTATCCTTTTTCATTTTGAAAAAAAAATTAAAATAATATATATAAAAACATTAAAATAACTCTATTTGAAAATAAAATTTTATAATGACTTATTAATAATTAATATATTGAATGTTCATGAATTTTTGACATTCTATACATGTTGATTAAGCTAAAACAATGATTCCATTCTTATATTCTATAAAACCAAAATGGGACTTGTTTTGATAACGATATGAAGATTCATTTATAAATTGTTTCAAAAAGGAATAATTTGTAAAAAATTATTTCATAAATATTTTTTAAATAAGATGGAAATATTTTTTAAAATATTTTATGGAAAAGGGTTTCATGAGAAAATTAATTTTTGAGTAAAAATATAAATGTTGATGATTTTTATTAAAGAAATCAATTATATTTCGTACCAAATAGTTGAAAATGGTATTGTTACATTTAAAAACACGGATAACCATACGTTAATAAAATTAAATGTTTTTATTATAATGGTATAAAATAATTTTCATCAAATTAAATTCATGAATAACCTATAATGATTTAAATGAGAGGTTAAAATAAACCCATTTAATGATCATAGTGATGAAGTGATAATTTACTAATTGATAGATTATGTGTATAGAAATTAATTCCACATAAAAAAGTATTTTATATAAAAATATATAATCAAAATTAATTAGACACATAATAATATAATATCAAGTACAATGAATGATTAATATAACATAATGAATTGAAATTGGGTAATAAGATTATATACAACACAGTAACTTTTATTTAAGAAAATCATGAAATAAATAATTAAAATTGAAAAATAAAATATAATTTCATATTAAGTAATAATGATTTTATATTACGTAGTGTTAGTATATACATCTTATAGAAAAATTGGTGTATAAAATTACAATATACCTCAATAATGATAAATTGAAGAGAAGTCCCTTTCCACTTGGAAATATTCATTTCAAATATTTTTAAATGATATAAGTAAAAATAAATAATAAAATAACCTGAGGTATGAATTTTTTAAGATTGTACATGAGAAATGGGAATTGGATACACTGTATAAAATAAATTTTTGCATAAAAAACAAATGCACCGCAATGAGTGGATAATGATACATAATCCCTTACCTAACACTTCTTTTGGATAAAATGTAGTATCCAATTTTTTTATGTTTTATAATTTTATAATCTTATAAAAGAACCATATTAATATCCATATGTTATATAGTATCCTTTAATAATATATTATTATTTTTCATCAAATATCATTCATTATGTTGATTGTTTCAGGTGTTAATTCCCATGTTCTCTCGAGCATTTTTCTTCCAGAAATATTTCATTCATGTGAATATTATATAGATTAATCATAAAAATAATAATAATGAAATAATTATAATATATATAAATACATTTTAATTTTATGACAACCCATGAATAATGGTTATGAGAAAATATGTATGCGACAAACATATAAGTTGTAGGTCGTACATACTTATGACTGTTGTTTCCATTTTTCAAAAATCACTACATAAAAAAGTTAAGTTATTTTTATTATTCTCATAATTATAATGTTTTAATATTGATTCATTTAATATACTTATAAATATCAATTATCATATTTGTTGATTAAAAGATAGAGCCAAGTAGTTTGATGAAGGCCGTAATCCACACATTCACGAATGGCGTTATCGTCATTTAGAGAAGTTAAAATATATGAAGGAAAATGATATACTATATTTTAATAAATATAAACATGTTAGTAATATCTTAATTATTTTACTTATTCCAAATATATTCTTAAAATATTTCCTTATTATCTTCTATTTTATGAGTTTGTGAAAAAAATCACATCACTTCACGAATATTTATTCTTCCGTACACAGAGGCAACATTATTTTACCACATATATATTATAATGTTAAAATGAATTCATAAAATAATTAATATATTGTATTAATTTTGTTATAAATGTTATATAAAATATTTTTATCCATCACCGTTCCCAACTCTGATAGGTGGTAAAATAATAAAGTATTATCATTGGATTTTGAGGCTATAGTCTTCCATACACAACAACAACAATTTTCTAACCCATTTGATGGATGTGAGGATGGTTTAATTTAGTAAAATAACATAATAACATCTAGATATATGTAATATTTCATGAGTGTTATATCATCGTGGTTTAATAAAAATATAGAATGGTATTGTAATAAAAAATGAATTCTCTCATTGAATAACATAGCATATTATTTGTGTAACTTTGTTAGGATCTTACAAAAATCATTCCAATGATGTATTTCTGCCCAAACTAAGGCTTCATCAATTAGGGGTTGGGATAGAATTTTTTTATGTTTTTTTGGAATATATTGTCGGATACAAAATGATTTCATGGTTTAAATAAGAAAAGAGAAGGGTTGGAATTTTATTAGTATAGTGAGTGGTACAATTGTAATTTTTTTAAAAAACGTGTAGCCTAGTTATTCACAAGAAAAAAGGGTCCAAAATGTATTTTTATAGTGAATAAACAATTTAGGGTCAAAATATGGATATAAAATATATTTTATACTTGTTTTTAACTCAGTTTAACCCTTACCTTTTTATTTTGACCATGGATAAATCCATATTTAGATTAAGAACAATAAATAAATTTTTTTATTTTTTATTTTAATTATTGTAAAAAAAATATTGTATTAAATATTATAAATAATTATTATAATAATTATAGAATAGATTTTCCCAATTTCAATTCATATAAGTGAAAAAATTTAATTTGACATTAATTCTCCTGATGCGATGAGAAATCAGTGTTTTAAAGAGAAAATGTTCAAAAGAATACAATGATTTTGTACCATATTTAAATATATAAATGACTAAAAATACACAAATTTTACCAATATATAATTAATTTAACTAATTTTATTATAAACCCAATTCAAAATTTAATTTTATATTATAAATAATTTAAATGAGAAGACATTTTTCAATTGAAATTCAATATTTTTCACTATTTAAAAAAATATAAAAAATATAAAATATAAAAAAATAAATTATTATATTATAATTTCGAAAATAAATAAAATTATATTAAATAATGTTTCTAAAATTTGGGAATAATAATTTTAGATCATGTGTGCAGCGCGTGACTAAACTTCCTTTTGAGAAAAAATTATCGTTTTTCAGAATGAAATTATATTCCATTTAAATGAGTAATATTTTATCTATAATAAATAGATAAACATAATTTTAATGATTTAATTAATACTATTAATATCATAAAATTTGAAAAATTTGAAATAATTGTACACTATATTATGGTTAATTTAATCGTGGGGTTGTGTTTTATACATGTTATCAAAGAGATTAAATTTAAGGAAATATATTTTGTGGGTTCTTTATGAATTGTGTTGTATGTATCATATTATATGGAATAAAATTAAATTATTTTAAAATTTTAGGGTGTTATCATTTATTTTCATAACATATTTGATAAATTTTTCAGTTATATTCATGTCGGTTGTATTGATGTCCCTCGTTTCACAATTTCAAAACACCATAAGTGTGTTAATCATGGTCAAAGGGGTACTTGTCCCACTATCTATATAATAATAATAATAATTCTTAATATTTTTATTATTAGTATTATTATTATAAGAAAATATACTTATAAAATCATCAAATAAATATGGTCCTGGAAAATGAATTATGTTATAATCATGGACAGAGTAACTCATAGATATTCAAGAGTAACATTTCCAATTTTCTATGATCCTAATTGAAATATGATATTCTAGGTATTATAATTCTAGAATAATAATAACATAATATATATCATTTCATTTATTTACTCATAAAAATACAATCCATATGATGTAGTAACAGAACATGAATCACATCGTATCGTGAGGCGGTACTCCACTGTACACATGAACGACTCCATCATTTTTCATTGGTGGGTAGTGTAAGAAGGTATATGATATGATAGATTTAAATAATGGTTAATAATTATTGAATATAATATATATAATTTTAATCCATCATCATGAATATCTGTGAGAGAAGATGATGGAAAATGAATCATATAGGTTCGTGAGGTGGTAGGCTTCCACACACAACAAGGATGATTTCATTACCCATTACATGGAGGAGGTTATGTAGAATTATTATGACATAATAATAATAAAATCATGTAATATATTATATACCTCTATTTTTATATTATAACATTTAATAAATAAATGAATTTAGAAAATAAGAATTAAAAAATAAGGAGCTCGGTGAAGATGATTATGGTTGATTAAAAGAATCTCCTTTGGATATTTTACTAAGAAACAAAAGGATTTTATTTTAAATGACCTGAAGCTCTATAATTAGGATTATGATACTAAGAAGTGATATTTTTTGGGTTTAGTCAGTAATGACTCTAGTTTTAAATGATTTGTTTCAAATATTCTACAGATTAATTTTGAGAACAAGCACTAAGATTGCATGTAATTCTGAATCTCAATGATCCCAGAATAAATGACTGAAATATATTAAAAATATTAAATATTACTCATAAACAGTCATCCGGAAATTTGATATAAATTATAAATTGGATCCTGGATCATATATATGAGGGAATCATTTACATTATGACATTGGGTTTACCCTGGGCGCGATATAATTTTTGTTGGTACAGGGCTTTTTGGAAAAAAATAACTGAGATACAATAAAATAAAATAATTAAAAGATATTATTTTATAAATTAATTGGAATATCAAAAAAAATTCCCATATAAATATTTTTATATGTATAATTATCAAGTTTATCCACTAATCCTTAGAGTTCTAGAGAACCTTTTAAGAGCTGTTGGAGTATATTCTATTTGCTGATCATGACTAGATTGAAGATCAACCTTTGGTGTGAGGTGGAATTAGGGGGTCTCACCAGTGATTCATGTACAACACTTTTATACTTAAAAAATTGAACTAAATTATAGTTGTTTGGTTTTTTTATTTGGATGATTTCCCTATTGTTATTTTCTATGATGAACACACCAAAACTATCCAATCGATTAATCTACGAATTTTATCGATTTTGGGATGGGATTATTTAGGATATTGTGGTGAGTGATTTTATTTATTTTTAATTTTTATCTCAACATTCATCATTAAAATTTCAATGAATTGAGTTTGAAATGATTATAGACCGATGTCCATTCATCATGGTTGTTCTTTGTGTTTTCCCCCCAAATATTTACCTGAAATGGAAATTATTCATTTTTCTAATGGCTCAATAGATATTGAGGAAAAAATCTCTCACATTTTTAGGGCACAATAATTCGTTATCAATATTTAACTCCTGAAAAAATGTGACACTACTGTGAATATATATTTGATAGTAGATATAATGATTTAAATACATTGTGTATGTGTTCATTAGTGTCAAACAAAGAATATAATTTGAGGAATTTTCCAAAAAAAATTGAGGGGATGAATTATATTTATCTACAATGGATTGAATTTATGGAAAATGGTTTAAAATGTTCTCACAAAAGTTGAGGATACGATTGTCAATAGATGAGCATCTAACAATGCATGAACCCAAATTTAGAATTTGTAAAATTTAACAATATACAAAATGTAATGAGGAAAAAAAATATTAGGGGACTCCAATGTATCTATATCATGGTTTTAAAAAAAATTAATTTATCAAATGGCATATGACTGGGTCACAGGACGTATGACCCCTCTGTAATGCTCGACATGTAGTTAATAGGGTACATGAATACGGTATGGTGTACAAAGGAAAGGGTATGTATTGTTATCCCACATTGACATGGCTTGGATAGGTTTACATGGGAATACCTGGGTAACAGTACACAAGTATAAGTAAATAGAAATCAAAAACCCATATACTGTTACACAAAATCATAAATGATCCATTTACACCTGTAGGACCTGGGGTCGATGGGACATGGTGTGTAATCCTACATCACATCGTGTAATCCATAAATGTTATCTAGGATCCATTTTCTCTAAATATTGGACATGTTTCACAATAGCACATTCCCCATATTCATAACCTAAGGGTTAGTATTGAATCCCATCTAATATATAGGGATATTTTCCCTTTAGTATAACATATTGGATAGAGTTGTTAGATTCCTTCCATGAGACCCAGAGTGAGATCTTCTATCATCTTCATTCTCTTGGTGGAGTCTGTGGTATCTTTGTGACCAACACTATGTGATCACCAATCATCTATATATCACATCATTCTAGATTGAGTTTTACATATACCATATATCTATTGGTGTGATCCTAATCTCCATATTGTATCTCTTCACACATCTAACAAGTAATTCTAATTGAGAGAAGTGATGAAATATTCCTCTTCTATGTAATTCGTTAGAGTTGTTTTGGATTATGTATAGTCTTATCCTAGATGAGTTCTATGTGGAATCATCGAGCTGGAATACAGTGTTGGAATTATGGTTTGAATTCATCTTTGAGAATGTGTATCTTTTTTTTTGTATATTTCTATATTCATTTATATGTTCAATAGAAAAATACCTTTTTTAGGGATGACTATTATACTATTTCTAAAGATTTTTTTTGATTCATGGTGACAAACTATGGATTATTATAGTCATTTACACGTATTATTTTCCAATATGCATCATGTCTTGTGACAAAAATCGACCTTTTGATAAAGTCACTCTGGGATTAGGACATGATGGTAGTTAGGGAGATTGGATAGACCGAGGTGTATCATGAAATAATTCCTTAGTTTACATTCATAGTAGAATTGTTTTTAGACTTTTTGTGGTGGGATTGTATTTTTTCCTTATTACAATCATTTATATCGTTCTATTCACTTGTTGTAGGAATATTATGTATGAATAAATTGTTGTTTGTTGGTTTATATTTCACAATTTTTTGGGCATGTAGATGTGTGTGTGTCTGATGTACTTATGTTATGGTCTCCCCTCATAGTGATATACATACTTGGTGAACGTCACTAACCCCAAGCCTATTACGGGTAGGATTGGGGAATCCTGACATAGGTCTCATTATAATGTGTTTGGATAGATTGGTATAAGAGTATTAGGTTCTACATTAGGACTGGTGTCTATGAATTTCATTTGGGGAAATATAGTTATGTGTCTCTAGTTCGGATTTCCGAACAGGAACACTAGTGTTTGTACAAAAATCAATGTATACCTACACCAGGACTCTGATAACAATTTTATCTACATAGTAAATTATAGAACTAGTTTTATTATAAATAATGAAAAATGCATCACATATAAATGATCTTTGGTTTACATATCAATCTTGAGTCTACTCTCTAGATATAATCATTGACAAAGGTTCTTATTGTTAAATTTAGGATGTCTCTATGATGTATTCTAGAACGATTTTATCATCCTAATCATGGTGATTCTACCCTTGTTAGGCATAATTGATTAATGGAAACGTTTCTGATGTTATTCCTCTAGTTGTTGCAACAACTATACCTCCAGTTGTGGAGGAGAAGATGTCACCCGCAATGCAATTAAATAAGGTATTCACAGTGAGGAATCATTGTGAGTTTCAACAACAGAAACCCCTCTAGTTATGATGAAATCCCTACCAGTAGGGGTAATGGACATTATTGATTAATTGGTATGGTGTTTTTATTTGGTCAGGACACCAGAAAATCAGATGGAGTTCGTGGAACTGATACTTACCCAATGAAGAATAGGTTGATTCTTGGGTTTGGAAACCTATAATTATGATGTCGTGACTCTTGGATAGTCATAAAATTAGTACCATTTTAGAGAGGATTTATATCTATCTAAATTGAATGTTATATGTATCAATGAGACTTATAATCTCTGGAAGTGTCATATGATAGTATATAATTTTTCATCATTGTTTACAAAATTATCCTGGTACTTGATGGATATGGTCTGGGATCAATTCTTTCAGGATCAGACAATCAATATAGGAATTAATATATAAAAATAATCAATTGTTATACCAATATGAATTCTGAAATGCCCAGCCGATTATCGCTTATCGAGCGGTCAAGGTTCCGGTGCTCTGCTAATTGGTATAGCAGAACTCGGGTCAAATCCTCGGTGATGATACTTTGTAATAGTCGTTTGTTTTTTAGTTGATTGTATTTTAATTAGGGGGTTTGTTTGCAGAGAATAATTGAAATGATTGATTGAGTATAAATGATTTAACAAATTGATAAAGATTGAGGTGAGTTCATTATTGGGAAAATAAGCTTACGATATCCTTGAGAATTTCTTTACATTGCATTAAATTAATACCTCATTCACAAGATGATTTTGATTGGAATTACCAAGTGTTAAAGCTTTAATCCAAGCCGTAACTTAACTTAGGATTCTAATAATTACCCTTAATTGTTTATGGTAGTGTATTTGTGGTTCCAATAATCAATGTAATCCACATATTAAACAAAACGTGTCATTAATCCATGACATTTCATGTTCAACATACACAATATTAACTCAAAGAATACCAATCGAGGAAAGGCTCTCAATCATTTAATATCCCCAAATTATAACTCACCACAATGGTATATTTACTCAGACATTTAAATGATTATTATTATTTTTATAATTATTATGATGATAAATTAATAAGAGAAGGATAATAAAGGGATAAGAAAAGACGGGTGCGTCGAACACACACACAAACGATAATGAGAATTAATAACATAATTTCGATTGAATGATAAGAAAAAGATAGAAAGTGGATTCAACTGTATTTAAATTTTTTTATGAAAATTGATATTAAATTACATAATGTGGATGAGAATAAGTGATATTTAATAAGAACCTTTCATTTTAACATAATTAAAAAACATATACTTACAGGATTACAAATGAAGAAAACACAAAAGTGAAAGGAACAAAGAGGGGAGGAAAGGTATCTCGAGTGAAAACATGAGTATGGAAGTTCCTCACAATCCTTTTTCAAGGATTTGTTCGTGTAAATATGTTCTTCTATCGTCTAAAATACCAAACCCATTGAAGGAGATGAGGAGGTTGCATTTATATCCCAAGGAAGTGGACTGTTTTTAATCCCAATCTGTCCCTCCACTTGCATCACCATTTTGGCTATGAAGACTGCTGAATCTAGAGATATGTCCTTTTTAAAAGTTGTATATAATAAAGTAGTATGACCTCTCTAAATATTTTGAGTCATTTAGACATATGGAGCCAAAGTTATGACCGGTTAATCAAACAATTTTAATCTGTCCATTTCAATCTAGTATTTTTTGTGTCCAGTATTTGAAATGGTTTTTGAATATGAAGATGCCTTCAAAGCTGAATGATTTCGTCAAAAACGTCTATCTACAATATCTCCTCTTTCACACTGAAAATTCTCAGCTTTATTGGATTCATTAATCATCAAATATTTCATGAATACTTTACTGATTTTATTTCTCGGCCAGGAATGGTGGGCTGGACTTCAAAGCACAAGTTGCCCCCCCCCCCTTTTTGGATTTGGGCCTTGAAATTTTTATCAAAGACATCCAAAATTGTCCCTCGAAACTTTGTGGAGAATGAATAATTTTTAACTTCTAGATTGAGCCCACTAATTCAATCTTAATGGCTGGTCTAGTATCCTCACAGATTCTGTAGGCCCTCTTGTGTGGTCCATATGAGCCTTCAAATGGAGAAATTAGCGCATGATCCCTTCTAATGAAATGTTTTATATTTAATTAGAAATATTAAAAACTAATATCCACACAATTTGGATCAATATGTATAGATTTATATCTAAAATAGTAAACATACTTAATTGGACTACTTCCAAAAATGATAAAAAATAATACTTAGTATTAAAATATTAAAATTTCACACACATTATTCACATTTCATATAAAATCAGTATAGGGATTATATAATTTGTCATGAAAATATTAAGAACATCAAATTCCCCACACATAGTTATGTTCATGTCCTCATGTGAAACAAATATAAAAACCTAACAAAATCATTTTCACTCACCAACAAATATTAAAAGATTGTTTTTTTCAACCTGGGGAGGTTTAGACTATTTCACTAATCCATTTTGAATTCCACCACAAGTTGTTAAAAAAACAATGTTCTAAAACTAATTCATTTTTTCATTCTCAAATTTAGAAATGAAAAATGTGGACACTCAAAACTCACACCTCTCATGATTATAAAATTCATTTGTGGAGGTTTACTCTTTCACCACCCAAAAGCGAAAATCTTAGAGTTTGAAAGAGCTCTCATCTTACAATACCAATCCAAATTCCTCAAGAATGAAGAGGACTTTTTAAGGGGTTTTTCTGTGGCTATGGGACGGTAGGAATACAATTTCCAACAGAGCGAAGAAGTGGGATAAAACACCAACATAGAAAAAGCAACACACATTTTATTGAAATAAAACATGGAAGGAAATGAAAAAACATATTTACAAGGTTATGATTTTTAAAAAAAAGAAATAATAGAGTAAGAAAATATGAATGTAATGAGAATACGGAATATTTAAAAAACAGATATCTTCTCCCAATAAGAATATAAAGCAAGTGGTCTTTTTTTTCTTTTCCATTTTTTCTTTGTCTTTTAGAATGTCGACATTGAAACAAATCTCACACTCATATCCCAACCCATGTTTGATCTCCTCATGACACTAATTGAAATAGTTATAACATGATCAAAGGTTTAGGAAGAGTGATTTTTGACCTACCGAAGACATAACCCATTTTTTCATTTTTTTCAATTTTATCATTTTTTAAACAATAGTCAATAACAATTACAAAATTAAATAAATGGAATTACATTAAATTCCCCAAAACAAACATAATGAAAACCTCTGCCCACAGTGAAATGGATTCTTTCCCTTAACCAGATGATAATTCATTGAAAATCAATAATAGGGTACCCAAACAATGAAATCCAATCGCTCCACACTTGAATTTCATCAAATTATGCAATGAAAATCCATTTTGATATTTGGTGGGAATTTATATTGAGCATGTAATGTGGCTATCAAAGAAAAGGTTTTCACAAGATCGAAGGGGCTTTCAAAATGATAATTAATGTAAGGGAAATTGGAGGCTATTTGCCTATTGTGATTCTCATGTGGTTCAGAAAATTCCTCTATCATATTAATGCACACTAAGGTAATAAATTAAGCTCGATGTTCCACAAACTCAAGACTCACAAATGGGGCTGAAAACAAACATTTCAAAAATATGGCCATAGGTGTCCTTGGATTGAAAGAAAATGTTGTTCCTCATGGTTTGGGAATATAATTTTCCAAATGAAAATTTGAGCCTTCAAAATCTGTTAATTTTGAAACAAAATTATTTGTCCAATGTTATGATGAAAATAAAAAAAAATTGAGATGAAACATGTTTGTTGACTCCCCAAAAAGGTATTAAAAAATTAGAAAATTGGGAGATGAGTAATCATTACTCTTGACTCTTTTGTAGATATATTTTTTTATGATTCTTTTTTTTTGTTTTTAATAATGATACACCCACACAAAAGAGAAAGTGAAAAATAAAGGGTTTGAAAATGAATGTGGTCAAAAATGAAATAGATAAGAAGAAGAATAAGGAGATAGAGGGAGAGAAGTAGTTAAAGGGAAAAAAGTTCCCCCTGGTTTGGATTTGGTGGTTTACCATATCCATCTAGTGGTAGGTCGACTGGAGATGATGGGGATTTAGTGGAAGATAATGTTGATCCAGGATTGTGTGTTCTCTCATGGGGATTCTTTAACTGATGTCCATTAACTGTGAATGTCCTTTTGGAAGAGGGGTATTGGAATTCCACTTCACGAAATAGGTAAACATTATTAATAACAAATGGACACTCCCAAAAATAATTTATCATACCCAGGTGAAGGCGAAATCGAGAATTGAAGAGCATTACCTTTTCACCTTCATGAAATACCATTATCCGGATGTGTTAATCATGGAGGGCCTTGGTTTTTTATTTTATAGATTATAATTCTTGTAAGTATCAAGATAAAGCCCCTCCAGTTAATCCAATTGAAAAAGCCTTTCTTCAATGGATTTTTTATGAACAAAATTAAATATTTTAACTACCCAAAATGACTTATGTTTTATTTTAACTGGAAAATGACATGATTTACCAAAATCTAACCTAAAATGAGACATCCCAATAGGTGTTTTATAGGTATTTCAATAATCCCAAAGTGTGTTACCAAGTCTTTCAGGCTAGTCTTTTATGGTGGGTTTTAAAATTCTCTCAAGCACTCTTTTCAATTCTCTATTATAATGTTCAGACATTCCATTTATATAGGGGTGATATGCAATTGAGGTTTTATGTACAACCCCATTAATTTTCAAAATATATTCCATAGTTTTATTATCAAAATGGGTTCCTAAGTCACTGATCAAGGCACGAGGTGTGCCAAATCTATGGATGATGTGTGTCTTTAGTAACTCACTAATATTATGTGAATCATCATTTCTAGTGGGTTTGGCCTCGACCCACCTTGAACCCCAATCAATCACAATAAGGATGTATGAGAATCCATTGGAAAGGGGAAACGTTCTAATGAAATATATACCCCAAAATCGAAGATCTCACAGAAAATTAATGGCTTTTGGGGAATTCAGATAGATTTTATAAGAATGAGGAAGTCAGGGTTTTTTTTTTATTTTTTCAGTTTATGATTTATTTGAGAAGACGAGTTTTTCTTTGTGTTTTTTTTCAATTACTTTTTTTAAATGTTGTATTTTTTGGTTTTTTTACAATAACCTGAAACTAATGACTACATAAAACACCATCCCCAGCAATGACTCCATTTGATACGCACGACCGATTGTCGCCAATCGACCAGTCAAGGTTCTTGTTCTCTTCTAATGTGTATAACATCACTCGGGTCGAATCCCCGACGATGAAACTTTGTAACAGTGATTTATTTTTAGTTTATTGTATTTTTATTAGGGGGTTTGTTTGTAGAGCTTAATTGAAATGATTTATTGAATATAATGATTTAACAAATTTATAATTATTGGGGCGAGTTCATTATTGGGGATATAAACTTATGATATCCTTGAGCTTTGCTTTATATTACATTAAATTAATACCCACTTCACAAGATGATTTTTTTTCGGAATTCGTAAGTGTTAAAGCTTTAATCTAACCCATAAATTAACTTAGTCATCTAATCATTTCCATTAATTTTTAATGGGAGTGTATTTTTGGTTCTAATAATCCATGGAATCAACATATTAAATAAAACATGCCATTAATCTATGACATATAAAGGTCAACATACACAATATGAACTCAAAGAATACTCATCGAGCAAAGGCTCTCAATAAATTAATGTCCCCAAATTATAACTCTCCCCAATGGTAGATTTACTCATCCATTTAAATGATAATTAATGTTTTTATAATTATTATGATGATAAATTATGAAGATATTGTAACAAAAGGAATAAGAAAAGAGTGGTGCGTCGAAGACACACACAAACGATAATGAAAATTAAGAATATAATTTTGATTGAATGCGGAATCAAAATAAGTCAAGGGGATTCATCTATATTTAAACAATGTTAAGAACATTAATATTAAACAGCATAAGGTGTATGATAATAAGATAAATTGAATAAAAAACTTTCATTAAAAAAAAAATTACAAAACAAAAGCTTACAAGATTACAAACAAAGAACAACACCATGGTGAAGAGAAACAACGTGATAAGGAATGGTATATCAAGTGAAAATATTAATATGTAAGGTCCTCCCATGAAATTCTCAATGATTTTTTCATTCCAATATGTTCTCCCCTCTTCTGAAATTCCATGTCTATTGAAGAATAAGAGGGGGATGCATTTATAACCCAAGGAAGTGGACTATTTTCTTTCCCAATCTTTCCCTCCACTTGCATCGCTAGGTTGGCTATTCAGATAGCTGAATCTCGGGTTATCTCATTCTTAAAAGTTTTATATAATAAATTTGGCCGACCTATCTCAAAATTTGGAGTCATTTGGACCTCTGGAGCCATAGTTATGGCCGGTTTATTAAACAATTTTAATCTGTCCATTTCAATCCAGTATTTTTTGAAGTCCAAAATGTGAAAGGGTTTTTGAATAGGAATATTCCATCAAAGCCTAATTATATATTCAAGAAAGCAGGCCTCCAATATCTCCTCTTTGACACTGAAAAATATCATCTTTATTGGATAATTACATCATGAGATATGTCATGAATACTGTACTTATTTTATTTCTCGGCCAGAATTGTGGGATGGACTTTAAAGAATACGTTGGGGCCCCTTTTTGGATTTTCCCCTTGAAATTTTTATCCAAGACTCCTTACATTGTTCCCCGATAAATTGAAGGGAATGAAGGAATTTTAACTTCTAGATTGATCCCAGTAATACAATATTCATGGCGCGTCCAGTTTCATCAAAGATTCTATAGGACCTCTTGTGTGGTCCATATGAGCCTTTAAATGGAGGAATTAGACCATGATCTCTTCTAATGAAATGTTTTATATTGAGATAGAAATCCCAAAAAATAAGAATCACCCAATTTGGATTAGTATGGAGATATTTATAATTAAAATAGTATACTAAATCAATTGGACTACTTCTAAAAAAGATCAAAAATTATACTTAGTATTAAAATATTAATTTTTCACACACATTATTCACATTTCATATAAAATCAGTAAATGTAGCATATAATTATTCATTAAAATATTAATAACATAAAATTAATATCAATAATGTGTTGATAGAGTGATATTTGGTGGTTTATAGTTTGATAGCTGAGTGGACACATACAATGGTTTCCAGCAGTGGGCCAGTAGGATCAAAGACCATGGTGGCAAGGATTGGAAATATATATCAGGGTCCTTAATGTGAAAAAACATTCCCACAAGGTCTGGGTATATATTTCAATCTATAAAAGGTTCCTATGATGTCTCAATTCATCTAACAGGATGAGGATCTACTCATGTGAAGGTAGGGGACGTCATATGTGATGGTAGAGTATCTGAAGGTGGTCTACACATTGACATGTAACCATCACCACCCCCATGTTTTCCATGATAGGCTCATTGAGGTACAAAAAGGGGTGGCAGAAGCTACTGGTGGTGAAGGATTATAACCATGAGGCTACATGAATGATTCAAGGTATGATATATGTCTTTCATACCATACCTATAGTACTAATAGACATTGGTTCTATTTATTCCTATATTTCCAAATATCTAGTTCAAGATATAGATATTCCTGTTGGGCCTTTAGATTGACCAATATTCTTGGAGACACTCAGTGGAGATGTCTAAGTGATCACCCCTTGTATTGAAAGTGTGTCATAACTCTGAAGGGAGAACATTTCTATTGGGATCTCCATGTTTTTATTATGAGGCCTTATGACTTCACCTTAGTAAGTTATGGGTTAACTATATTTTTTTCCAAGATATACCATTTCAGGAGGAATATGGGTGTGTTTTTAGTGATGGGACTATGTTTTCCATTTTATTTAAAATAAAACCCATGAAAAACAATATGATATCATTATTAAGAGGTTACAATAGATTAACCATCAACAATCTACTGTAACTATTCGTGTAATGGATATTCTGAGATTTCAGGTTCCTGATGTGGTGGTTCAATGATGACATATTTCATGGGGATTCTCCAGACATACCTCCACACTAAATGATATACTATATCATTGATCTAAATTTTGGGAAAAACCCAATATCTACTATAGAATATATGATGTCTCTTGATGAGAATTTGATGCTAAGGGTATAGTTTGAAGACTTATCGAGTAAGGGATTAGATTGTCCTAGTGTTTCACCCAGCCCATCACCTGTTTTTTTATCCATGAAGGAATATGAGATAATGAGGTTTTCTAGGGAATACAAAATCTTGAACCCAGTGAATTTAAAGAAACATTATCCACTACCATTTATTGATGACCTATTTTATCATTTGAGAGGGGAACAATGGTTCTTGATGGTTTACCACAAGTCAGGATATCACTATTTGTTTTTATGAAAAAAGGTTATGTTAAATATGGAATTACGATTTCATTATAGTCACATTGAGTAATTTTTTATTCCCTTTAGCTTGATGAATTCTACGACAATGTCCATGGTACACTTGAATTGTATCATTAAACACTTTTTAGACCAATTTGAGGCATCCTTTGTCAACAATATCCTTGTGTAATGTACTTCCATGAATGAGTACATGAGACACTTGAGGGTGTGTATTGACATAATATATAAGTACCAAATATATAGGAATCTCTCAATGTTACAATTCTAGATACTTGAGGTTCACCTTGTGAGACATGTTATCATAGAATATGGGGTGGACGTGAACCCATCGATGGTTAAGCTAGCGTTATCTTGGTATCCACCCAACAATGTGATGAAGGTTCAAATATTAAATGGTTTGGTCGGTTATTACAATAGATTCATACATTATATATCAAGGATATCATCACCCAATATATAATTGACACAAAAGGTGAATACTTTCATGTGTACAAAGAGGATCTAGAAGGTTTTTTAAGGCCTGTGGAAGATATTGATGAGCACTTCCATCTTGATATTACTAGAGGTGGGATCTGAATATGTAGTGTTTTTTATGAATCTAATACCAAACATGGTAGTTTTTTGATTCATAGGTCAGTGGTGACATTCTATGGATTATGTCTGTTGATAACACATTCTTATAAATACACGACCAATGATTCTAAGTTAAAAGTTGTAATCTTCTCACAAAATGTGTGGTGAAATTACATGATGGGTGAGAAGTTTATCAACTATTTAAACAATGATTCTCAATTATATCTTCTCTAATAATATAATTATATTGAGAAAGAGGCTCTAGATATAGTTCCTCCGAGTATATGAATTTGAGACCATCCATACTCATACAAAGGGAAACATGGTTCTAGATTCACACAGTTGGAGATCTTGTTCATTGTTTTTTATTGAGTAATTAAAGCCATTTTCCTCATTATAGTTAATGTTGGTAAAAATACCTCAATGTTCTCTCTTAAAATGTATTGGGAGTGACTGTGTATGTTTTCAAATCCAACTGACCACAAATGAGTATCATTGAGGTTTTCCGAAGATAGGATTTTAAGGTGGCGTAGTATCATAGTTTTTTACAAATTTTGGAAACTCAAATTCATGAGATTGATTTTGGAAAAGAAAGGAATTATTAATAGGACTTAATGGTATGAAAAAGGATGATGAAAATTGGAAAAGGATGAGAACCGCGTACCATAATCCAGGGGTTGTGTACCGTGTTCTGGGAGCAGTACGCAGAGCAGTAGAAATGGTATGCTACTTCAGTTTGCAAAACCGAAAATATTCCACAACAGAAGGAAGTGTGGTACATTGAAGGATTTCCATCGACTGAGGAAATTGGCAACGTAGGAGTTGATATAGTTTGCAGATGGCACAGAAAAACAGATCACTAGTGGCTTGTGGTTGCCCACAACAGAATAATTGGTAAGAGGTTGAGGCTGGATAAAAGATTTGCTAAACCATGGATTAAGGATTTTTGCGAATATTATTTCCTATATAAGATTTTATAATCCTACTTATTACTTTGGATATTTAATATAAATAGAGAACACATTTTTCCTCTGGGAATTTGGATTATTCTGAAGCAGGATTTCAAGGGATAATCCCACGAAGGTTAGAGTGGTTCGCACGGAAGAAATTCCACTGAATGAATTAAGAAAAAAGATGTATTCGCTTAAGGCTAGATATGTGGAGGAGGAATCTCCACTATGTGAGAGGGAGTATTCCAAATTTGGTATATGTATGGAGTGCTTTGGAACATAGAATAAAAGACAATCTGTGAACATAGAACAGTTCACGGGAAGAAGGGATTTCACAGAGGTGGTTCGTGGAATCGATACATTATAATGGTATGTGATTACGAAGGTAGAGGTAGTCCATGGATGAAGGGTGGTTCATAGCATCGGGAGAAACATGCGAAGAAGGTGTTCCATGTACCAAACATGGTACTCTGTGTGTGGGAGATGAAGGTTGTTCACAGTTTGCACAAGGAATCATGAGAAATATTCAATTCATTTTTAGAAATTATTTTCTAGTACCTAATAGTACATTGGAAGGTGAAATTCATCTGCCGGTGAAAAAGGAAATAAATAGATCATCTACCTATAGTTTAGTATATATTAATTCATGCAAATAAGGGACCTAAATGGCCATAAACTGTGTTTGCCCTAGAATTCCATAAACTGTGTGTGGATTCCCTTCCATGAGTATTCAGGGAATGAAGAGGAAAATGGTTACCCATGAATCCCACATTGTGCCATAGAAAGAGGCATAGGGACTGACGCTTTGGAATATAGTGAGTATACATTAATCATTTTTAAGGTAATGATCCTAGGCGTAGGAGGTCTAGAAGGAACATTGAACTCATTATTGGCAGTTAACCTTAGTGAATTTGGTTCATCGACATAATTTCAATGTATAATCCTTCGACGTAGCCCAGTGAGGGTGGACCAAGTAAAAATCATGGTTTCATATTCATGATTACATATCTGATTATATATTTTTATGGGAATAAGGGAGAATTTTGTTTTTTCCAAAAACATAATAAGATCTGAATGGGATAATGTTATAATTTTTCATAATAAGATTCACCGCCCTCTTTAGGTGTTCGACATAGTTTGCCGAAAAATTGGTATCAGAGGTAGTGGATAAAATTTAGTGGTTCTCTCTCATGAAGAACAAATGGAGGTGGTCAATCATTAATGAATTCTGTTATTTGAAAGGAATAATTTTCAACTATGAAAGAATGAGATGTTGCACTACTTCTCATCAGTACGGAAGAATTTTCTTCACAGTAGAAATGCATGAAATATCTGCTATCATTAATAGTGGTTCTTTATCAGAAGGTAATAGAAGATAATTAGATGATTATGACAAAAATATCAATGATTTTGGGAAATCCCTATCAAAATCCATTTATACGAATTCGATTCATTGTAAAAAATCACATGAAATATGCGAAAATGTTTTTGAACATTTTCGATGTTGACAAAAAATCCCAGATGAAAAGATGTAGGTTCAATTGGAAAAGTATGGGGATCTCAAAATGAATTCTAATGAGACATTTGACACATTCTATGATAGGATAAATATTATTTTGGAAGATATGTGGGGTCTTGGAGTATACATTGGAGATATAAAAATTGTGAAACACATCATGAGGAAACATTCTCCACTGCTCAATCCAAATGTTTCAGTATTGAAAGACAAAGATGTAAAATAACTAACCCTAGATAACATACATAGCACCCTTGTAGCATGTGAAATGAGAAATGATGATAATGATGATGTTTAGCAGTGAATGTCTATGGAAGTGTAATTTACGACCATAAATAATCTCTCTATTGAAGATAGTCCAAATGGGGAAAATGTGGATGATGTCCTCTAATTTTTCTTCTCTAATCTGCAAAGGGGAAAATTGAAGTTCAATGGTAAAGATCCATTTTTGTGAATTCAATGTGGAATTTTTGGACATTTTGCAACAAAGTGTCATATTATGTCTGATGATGAAAATAAAGATAATGATGAAATCTCCAAGAAGACGTTTTATCAAATGAGAATTCAAGGAAAAGTACTAGGAGAATGTTTTTCAAAAAGAGAAATATTCTTTTAAATGAAGAAGACAATTTAGAATAATCTGAGGCAGAAGAGTTGGAGGACTACTAGGATCACAAAATAGATTCTTTGGTTGTAGTTTTTAGAAATTTTGTAACAGGAGAAGATAGTGAAAATTAATAAGGTGAAATAGAAGTAATAATATATATTCAGGCTAAATTATAATCTTCTCTTGAAGAGGTAGACATTTATAGTGATGAAAAAAATGAAATCTATAAATGTTTTTTATGATACAAAACTCTTTACATAGCAGCATGTAGAAGAAAATTTGGATCTGAATGAAGAAATTGAAATCTAAGGAAATCAATGCCAGAATGCCCTGAAAAGATTGTTGGGTGAGAACTCAAAATTGAAAAAAAGAAATTATAAATTGATTGATTGATTGAAATTGTAAAAGATCAAATCAAATGTATCAAACAACTAGCAGAGGAAGTCTTTAGTCAAAGATGGGAATTTTATGATCTTGAGAAAATTATATTAAATAAGGTTATACATAAAATAGAGAATTTGGTATTTTATTATAGTGCTCCATCATAATAGAAGAAATATAAAAATCTAAATGATAAGGATGTTTAGTGGAACGATCTAAAATAGCAAGTAGTCATGGTTCAACTAAGATAATAAGCACCCACTTCAAGATTGAAAATATATTTGGGTATGATGTAGAATGAGAAGATTCAGAAAATCCAAGGCACAACTAGTAGTTCATAATTTCTACACAGGAATGTACCCCATATAAGATGTCTTTGTTGTGGTAATATGGGACACTCTAAAAATGTATTTTCCATAGGAAAGAGATACCAAAAGGAACAAGTTCAACAAAGTTGGTTGTATAAAACTCAAAATTATAGGACAAAATATGATGGAATTTGTTTCAGGTGTATTATATTATGGCGTATGGAAATATATTTCACATCATCAATGGAATGGAATGGGCTGAGCCTGAATAAATTTCTTCAAACAAAGCAGAAAAATGTATCATCAAGAGAGTTGTAAATTCAAAATAGATTTTCTTCCAAATAAGTTGACGATGGTCCATCCCATGCCAAGGAAGATCATGATAATAATTCCATGATGGGTATGATATGAAACACTTGGGACAAAAAGAAAACTTTCGAGCAAGCAGTAATTCCATAAATTGCATATATGGCATCATATCACACTTGGATAAGGGAAATTGAAATTGGATGCACTACCAATATGACAAGAAATAATAGGGATAGGAATCATGTATGATAAATACTATATCATTTGATTTCGTAATGATGAGGGCTTAAATATTATTTATTCAAGAAAAGACATGACTGGTTGAAAAGACATGAGACTAGAAGATGTAATGGTTGTTGAGGGGATTAATAACAACATGCATAGTATTAGTCAATTGTGTGATTAAAGTCATGCCATATGTTTTTCCAAGAAATTATGTCTCATCATGGTAAAGGATGGTAATGTTGTGTTTCAAGGAAGGCATATGAAAGGGAATCTCTACATCATGAGTATAGACGGAGATATGTCCTTTTTGTCAAATGATGAAGAAAACAATTTGGGGCATAAGTTTATTTTCCACATAAGAATGGGTTTCTGGGATGATCTAGTGAAATATAATGCATCTCGAAATCATCCTAGATTTTCATGTGATATTAATCATACGTGGGACACCTATCAATATGGCAAGATCCATCGAAATACATTCAATACAATGGAGTAAATGTCATCAATATTTCTTGAGTTGGTGCAGATTAATGTGTGTGGTCCACTTTCGCCAAGATCTATTGATGGGAGTAGATATTAATTCTTTTCATTGATGATTATAGTAGAATGGAATGGGTATCCACTTTCACCCACAAATACAAAGGGTTCAATTAAATTACCAAATATTTACATGAATGAGAAAATATTCATGGTCTGAAAATCCAGACGATTAGAATAGATAATGGAATAGAGTTCAAAAATAACCAAGTACATGATTCACTAAAAAACATGGGATAAGGGATCATGTTTCATTATTAAGGACTCCACAGAAAAATGGATTAGTTGACATATGAAATTGTATTGTCACGACATGGCTAGAATAATTCTCATTGAAAATGTATTTTCGAAGAAATTTTGGAATGATACAGTAATGAATGCAGTATACACTTCAAAAAGATCTTTACATTTTGAAAAAGCGGAGAAGACTCTATATGAATTTATGTATGGAATGAATCCATCTCTAAAGTACATTCAAATATTCGTAATTAAATCTTTTATTCTAAATAATATGAAACATATGAAATTTGAATCATTTGAAGATGAATGAATATTTATTGTCTAATAAAAAAAGAGCAAAGCATATAAATTCTTCCATAAGTGTCTATTAAAACAGTTGAAGGTCATGAAGTGATCATACTATATGAAGTAAACTAATCTTCATAAAATCCATAATTTCTCTCAGGAGGACAGCGATGAAGTGATGGGTAGGTTTGGAGATGCTCAAGCTCCAATGGTTGATTCAAGAGATAACTCAGATGATGATAACAAATCAATGTCTTCACAAAGACTAGCAAGATGAGTTGAATTGATATGAAGAACATAATTGGTGATCAGACAGCACTAGTACAAACAAAAAGGATGAAGTCTCTATAGAAAGAATCATACATAACACAAGTTAAACCAAAATTCATTGACGATGTAGCCGTGTATAAGAATTTGGTTCATGAATTGAATAAATATCTTGACCAAATATATAAGAATCAGATGTTGGAAGTTGTTTTGAGAAGATAATGCAATAATGTTATCCAAAAAATGTGGGTTTTTTTCCAAAAAAAATAATGATGATGGTGTTTTCAGCAATACATCTTATTCATGGTGGGAAAAGGGTACTCTCATGTAGAGGTTTTTGATGATGTTGAGATTATTTCACATGTAGCAAGGCTAGAGACAATCAGATTATTCATGGCCATAGTAGTGCAAAGAATGTTTAATGTTTTCTAGATAGATGTCAAGTCATCATTTATGACTTGATTTCTTGAATAAGAAGTATACATTGAGAAACCATACGGTTTTCTCCTTCACGAATATGGGAATATGGTTTTTTTACTGATGAAGGTTTTAGATGGTTTAAAGCAAGCACCAAGATCTTGCTATTAATGGTCTGATCAATTTATAAAGAAGCACGATTTTCTTCATGGTGGAGTTGATTACAATTTGTCTTTCAAAAATGACCATAGTCAATGGATGATGTTGTTGGTTTATGTCGTTGACATAATCATTGGTGGATCAAGTGGAACACAATGCATGCAGTTTTCTGAGTTCGTGAAAAGTGAGTTTCAAATGTTGATGATTGGTGAGATGATATTTTCAATTATCTTATGAGTGAAACAACAAAACAATGACACATTTAATTATTAATAAAAATATACCAAGGGCGTTTTGAGAAGATTTTGAATAGAAAGTTACAATGAGATGAAGACTCTAGTTTCTATGTGCTTGATACTATCATCGGATGATGAAGGCAAGGAAGTTAATACCACAGAATATTGGAACATCATTGGAACTATGTTGTACTTGTCAACAACAACACCTGATATTGTGTTAGCAACATGAAAAGAATCAAGGTATCAATTAAATCCTATGGAGAGATGATTGATTTCTATAAAAGGAATTCTTTAGTATATCAAGGGCACTGTGGATTCTGGTATATTTTATAATGATAAATCTCTTCCAGAATTATAGGGACATATAGAGGCAGATTGGGACAGTTCCACAGTTGATAGGAAATCAACATCAAGAGGTGCATTCTATCAGGGTGGGTTATGTATTTCATTGTTAAAAAAGAAACCAGATTGTATTTTTTTAGCAATGTAGAAGGAAAATACATTGTGGATACTGAATATTTTATTCAGCTATTGTGGATAAAGATGAAACTTGTTGATATGCGAATTAAAGCGACATCTCTTATTGGAACCCATTGTGATAATTCAAGTGAAATTAATCATTACAAAAAAAACAGTTCTTCACTCAAGGAAAAATCACATGGAGATAAAATATCATTTTATCAAGGAGAGGGTTAATAATGGTCTTGTGAATTTGGAGTATGTCCCTACAAAACAACATGTGTGCAGATATTGTTCCAAAGACCATGCCCAAAGAAGAATTTGAAAGGCATCGACTGGCTCTAGGACTCCAGTTGACTTCCTGCACTTGAAAAGGATTGTATATGGGACCCCCTATCCTGGAGGTATGATGTATGATTCCCTATTATGATGATATGTGTTCTTTACCCTATTTTAGAAGGCACTGAAATGACCTTAGAGTTTTTTGACAAGGGGTTATGTGACTTCTAGGGTGAGAAAAGACATGAGGATAAGATGATAAGTGAAGAAATGAGATAGTGTGAGTTGAAGCTGATCTGAATCTGTGTGAATGAGTTATATAATAGGGAAAGCATTATAAATAAATTTGAAGATTCTATATGTGATTGATACATTATTATATATCCCAACAACTGAGGATCTTGATGGAATTTGTTCATTTTTATTCTTGTATCAGTATGGTATCATTATTTGGTGACTATAAATGATTGGATTCATTTATAAATTTTTCATTATACTATTCTTTCACACACCAAGAATGTCTCTTGTGGGATTAAAGAATGTGTTGTGTAAATCCGTGATCACTATATATATCGCATAAAGAAAATGATGGATTATAAATGTATGGGGATTTATTGATATATCAAAATACAAAGAAATATTTTAAGAAGAAATGTCAATAATCCGAATGGGGATGTTTTGGGAAATTTTTTTTATGGTGATCTCTTGGAATGTTTTTGGGGTGATTATTTTTGTTGACAATGCCAAATTACCAAAAATGAGTATCGTTGACGTTGGAAAAGGAAATATTTCTTCATAGTAGTGAACGGTACAAAGAAAATTTAAGAAAATCATCAAAGTATGAGAACCATGAATAATAATTCAACTATTGCATACCATGTTCTAGGAACAGTACCCGAAGCAACATAAACTGTATGTCGGTGCAGTTTGGGAACCCAAAAACATTTCATAGCGGAAGTAATTATGGTACCTAGATGGATTGTCACCAGCAATGGAAATCGACAACCTAGGAATAAATACATTATGTGAAAGGAATGAAAAAATAGTTCATGGGTGGCTTGCGGTTCGCGGTGGTAGAATAATCAGTAAGCGGTTGAGGCTGGATTAACGATTTGGAAAATCCTAGATTAACCATTTAGTGAATATATTTTACTTTATAAGAGTTTCTAATCCAACTAATTACTATTTACATTTTTTATTATTAGGGAACACATTTTTTCTCCAAGAATTTTGTGATGCCTGAAGGATTTTTGCGAGGGATAAACCTGTGAAGGCTAAAGTGGTTCATGCAGATGAAATTCTACTAAAGGAAATAAGTAGAAATATTTGTTTGCTTAAAAAATATTATGTGGAGGATGAATCTTTATTATGCAATAGGGATAATTCTACAAGAATTATGTGGAGGGTGATCTACGGTACATAGAAGTGAAGATAGACTGTGAATAGAGAATAGTTCATGGACAGGAAGGGTTTCATAGAAGAGGTTTGTGGAATCTGTATGTGGTAGTTGTACACGATTGCGAAGGCGGATCCAGTCCATGGTAGAATGGTGGTTAATAGAAGAGGAAATAGTACATGGAGAAGTTGTTCCACAAAACAAACCCGGTGCTCCGTATGCTGGAGAGGAAGGGGTTTCATAATTTTCTCAAAGAATATTGTGAAATCATCAATTCAGTTTGTGAAAGTATTTTCTAATACCTTATAGGACTAGGGAATGTAGAATTCATCTATGGTTGAAAAATTGACATCAACTGAGCATATACCTACAGTTGAGGATGTAGGAATTCATGAAAATGAAGGGACCTATATTTCCATAAACTGTGTTTGACATAAAATTCAATAAACTATGTTTGGATTACCTTACAAGGTCAGAGAGTGATGGAAGAGGAAGATGGTGACCCTATCCACCAGAAGTGATCCAGAGATAGAGGCTTATAGAGTTACCCTTGGGAATGCAGTGAGTAGACCCTTAACAAGGTAAGGGCATTGAGCCATGAAATAGATGGTCTAGCCCGAACATGGTACTCATTATTGGAAGTTATCCTTAGTTAATTTGGTACATCAGAACATTTTTGTTGTGTGATCGTTGGACATAGCACAGTTAGGATGAACCAAGTAAAAGTCATTGTGTCAGGTTCATGATTTTATATTTGTTTGTTTCTTTATTTTGGAGGAAGAGAGAATTGAATTTTTTCCAACAACAAAACAATATCTGGATGGGAGAATGTTTTAATCTATCATACACTGATTCCCCCCCCCCATTCTCAAGGTATTCGACCTACTGAACATTATAATTAACATTTTTTTGATGGAGATGGACAATATTATTTTGTTACTAGTTATACTTCTTTATTTTATATTCATTTTTTTTAACATACTCTTTCCCAATAAAAATTTCTACAGTGTCTTTATTTACAATAGTTTTTATATTTTTTTAATATAATATACTTTATTTTACCATCCATAAATAGTTTCATAAGACTTTTAGATATATACTTATAAATTTTTATTATTGTTGTTGGAATGAGATTGATTTTGAAAAAAAAATTCAATATTATCAGAATAGATATATGATTTATTTTCCTTCATTACTCATAATGTCTGAACAATTGAACTACTACTGTTACCAATAAACATCCATATAGCATAAAAAGTTATTACCATAATTAAATTATTTAGGAAGTGCATCAGACTAACAAGGTTGATAATTTGAATGTGGTATACTTATTTCTAATGTAACAAACATATTAAACCCAATATTTGGGTTTACTAATTCAAGATCATATTTTCAATTACTCCATATCGTTAGGATCAATAAAATGAAAAGTATCCAAATCATTGCAAAACACATTGAGAAATAGGACCATTAGATGTTTAATATGATTTTTGGGATGATACCTATAAATACAAGGTCATTAGAAGAGTTTGCGGTAATTTTTTACTAAATTTAGGGTCTATTAAAATTTCTATCAAATTTTAAGAAGAATAATCAGTGTGAAAAGCTCATTCAAATTCATTGTGTTTATTTAAAGATTAGTATTCTTAAGAAAAAAATGTTAGGTTGTATAATTTAGAATTGTTTTGTTAGTGTAACATGAGTCTAATAATCGCAATAATTGATGGATTATAGGGAATAGAATATAGAGAATCTGATCATTAGATCTGGGGCCACCAAGGTTATATAGGAAGAAAATTCGATCATCGTATTAAGGGATTCAAGAGATAGGGAAACATTGGAATTATGATAATTGTATCAATGGAATTCCATGTTAAAGAGTGAAATAAATTTCATTAAGTATAAAATACTGAATTCCCTTAGTATAGATTATAGACTAAATTTATCTTAAGGTAAAATGAGTTAGGTATTTTATATCATAACATTTATTCTCTATTTAATATTCTCTTTTATTACGTGTTTCATAATAGTTTTTATGATGCTAATATTTTTTGTAGAATGTGAAATAATTTATTTCTTTTTTATTCCATTTGTTTTGTTTTTATTAATAATCTTACAATAATAAAAATTCATCTGATATAATTATATAAATCATGATTATGATACTCAAAAAATAAGATACATAGTGATTTTGATATTAATTTTGTGTTAATCAGACCATAGCCCTGTTTGGATTTTGGGACTCTTATTCAGATTGAGTTTGAGTTTGATAAATTAAATTAAATAGGATTTGGTTTTAATGATCTTAATTATTTTTTAAAAATGATGTTAAAAATAAAATTCACCCCCCTCTTGTATATCATCAACATGATTATAAAATTTTGATCTTAATGAGTATTATAGATATACTGATCCAACAATAGGTATTAGAAAAGGAGTCCACTCCTCATATACTTGATGAGTTGTAAATATCATAAATATTTTTTCTTAGTAGTGTTTTATTATAAAATTTTTTTAAAGAAAATTTTTACACTATTTAGTTTTGTTGAAAAGAATTTTTGTTTTTATTTATAGATGTAATTAATATAGATTATTTATATAGATTATATAAATACTCAAAAAAACTTTAATTTATGGTTCTGATTATGAGTTTTGGAGGGATATAATGATGACATTTTTATCAACACAATAATTGAGAATGTTTAATTCTCACTGGTGATTATCAAGATCCATATAACAAAATCACTTTTTTTTACTCATCATGAGAAAGAGTAATATCAATAAAAAACCAAGTAATGATTATATTTTTTCTATGAGAAGAATAATTTATAGTTATATCCCATCCTGTGAAGCTACCAACATATAGGAAAAAATATTAAGGTCACACAGATTAGAAAAATTAATTTTATTGATTCTTAGAGAGCTATTTTAAGAGTAGACTACGGAGCGTAGAAAATTTACTTGGATAATATTTTTTAAAATGTGGTAAATATTCATGAATATCGTAAACAGTTTTAAATATATTTTTGAGAAAGTTCTTGATGAAATGATAATTCAGGATAAAATATTAAATATCATGCCAAATGATTGGTAATCAAAGAGAACAGAGGTTGATGAGACTATATATTCAAATAATATTACACTAGAAGATCTAATAGGAAAACTTATTTAGTATAAAGAAAGAATCAAGATAGGTTAACAAAAAAAGTGAAAGAAAAATGGTGGTGTTTTCTTTTATTTAAAATCAACCTTAACATCTATAGTACAATCTATAGAAAATATTTTTAAATATTAAATAATGAATAAATTAAATTTTCAATCCAATTTGTGTCTTTTAAAATATTATTCCATTAATTTAGGAAACTTTTCAAGATTGAAGAATAAGATAGCCCACAAGAAATATTTCCAATAAAATTAAAAAAATTTCTTGTTGATAAAAATGATAAAATTAGGAAGTTACATGCTATGAATGTAATAAAGCATGACAAGTCAGTCTATATTTTCTATTGTTGAAGAGGAAATACAGAAAATGAATTAATTTAGAAAGGGATGAAAAGAAAATATTACAAATCTAATGGAATGAAATTTCTAATGGCTACAGAAACATAGAGCTCTAGTGGATGTGATTTTTCTAAGGGTTCATCTGACAATGATTGTTCCGGTCAGAGGAATATTGCTATTTTTTCTAATATACCAATATCTAATAATATTTCTATGGATAAGGTATGAATTTTTCAGATCCATATCATCATTTCTCTTAATTATAATTATTCAATTTATAATTATTTGACATATTATTATAATGAATCATCTAATGCCAATGATGATAATCATATACCTTCTTATGATGAGGTTTCATGGTTTTTAAATTTTCTTGAAAATGAGAATTGTAAAATTTTCCTAAAATTTGACAATTATATAGAATATATATCAAATGATGATTCACGAATAAATTATTTAGGAAATAAAATATCATTTATTTCAGAAAATCTTAATAATAATTATTTTGAGGTAGAAAATATCTCAAAATAAATTATAATAGTAGTTTCTCGGAATTTTTTTTTAAAAAAAAACTAAACATAATTATAATGCCAATGAAAATGAGTGAAAAAAATTGGGGTAAAAATAATATTAGAAATATATAGTTTAAAATAATTTTATCAAAATTTAAAAAGGATAAGGATGGTTTTGATTAAATGTATAAAAAATGAATGCTTATAGTAATGGTCTTGGAATGGTTTATATATATAAAAACAATGTTTATTTGAAAATTTATATTATCCTAAAAATTCCCCTTTTTGAAATATATAAAAAAGAGGTAGTCATTGGAAAAATAATTTTTCATTAAATAAATTACAATCCCTAGAATTTAATGAAGCCAATTTTTATAAATAAATTTGGATTCATAACATTTTATTTTCAAACATTATTGGACCCAAAAATGATTGGGTTCTAAAAATGTTATCTTTTTATTTCTAGGTAAACCAAGAGAGTACCAACAAAATAATAATTTATTTCATGGATAGTGGATGTTTCTACAACATTTAAATTAAAAAATATTTCATTAATATTGTTGATGGGGGAGAATTTTTAACTTGTGACTTTGAATATTTCTATAGAAATAATGGTATTGAACATAGAGTTTTGTCTACTAGAACCCATAAAAAAACGAGTACATAAATATGAAATATAATTCATCATTTAAAAAAATTAGAAAAATATTGATTTAATACTCAATTGAAAAAAATTTAGTACATGAAATAGTTAGAACATCACACTATAATATAAATAGATTTTTAATTATAAATTTTCAAAATAAATGTCTTTATGATTTTTCAAATGAATGAAAACAAAAATTTTTAATACATCATTTAATTTGTTCCAAAGTATTCATATAAATTATGAAATTTATATTACATAATGTTTCGTCCAAATATGATGAAGGAATATTTTTAGGTTATTCAAAAAAATACATGGATTATTGATTTTTTAGTAAAAATTATTGTAATTTTTAAAAAATAGTACATGTTATGATTGGGTAAACATATCATTTGGATTTTAAATAACCTCAACTGATATCCTCTGATGTTATGTCAAATTCAAATTTTCATTTTTCGATATAAATAAAAAACACATTCTTATAAAAATCTTTTACGAACTTTTTATGTCCAAAGTGTTTTTATATTGTTTTTTAGAATAAAATATATTTTACCATACATATAATATGTTGTTAATTTGTTTTGATAAAAACATAGAAATTTTTATTATAATTCTTTGAATTCTATTGTTTCTGATAATCATCATATTCACATTTTTCAGAATAGATGTTTGATTTTTTTTCATTCATACTGTAAAATTCATAAAAATCAGAATCATACTTGTACTAGTAAACATCATATTGACATTCATAAAGAATATCATAATTAAATAACTTTGTAACTCTATTGGAATGACTATTTTTATAATTTAAATTGGTAATCTTATTTCTAATGTGAGGAACATCTTAAAAATTTAACGGTGTTTGCCAATATGATTTTAGGCCATTAGTTATGCTAGATCCATATGATCTATCGACTTCAATCTTTCCAAGACATTGTAATAAAATTAGTGAAATATGAATATTGAGAGTTAATTAAAACATTAGGAGGATACCTATAATTCATAAGTTGTTGAAAGTGTTTGTAATGAAATCTTCTTAGTTTTTTTGGTCAATTATATTCACTATTATGATTTTAATGGAATACTCGGTGTGGATAAATCATTCATTATCTTTCTATATCATTAGAGTGTTGACTTATTTAGGAAACGATGGGAGGTTGTTATCCCATGAAGTATTTGGTAACTGTAATAAGTTTCTAGTCATTGTAATGATCAAGGGATTCATGGTATATAAAGACATGTAATCTAATCTATCATATAGAAGGATATTGGGGATACGTAGAAAAAGATACCAGCCATCATATTTTGGGCTTATGGGTTTAGGAAGATAGGGATATTCCCATCTTTACATAAAGGTCATTCTGTGTTAAGGATAGAAAAAATTTGTTGCATGTATAAAATAGTTAATACCATTAATCTGGGTTATAAACTATCTTTATCTTATGGATAAAAGTTTAATACTTTTAGTATATTTCATGTATTTTATTCATTGATATTCTATTGAATTATATATTTCATACATGTTTTTATTCAAGTATAATTTTTAATAGAAATTAAAACATCATATTTATCTTCTTGATCTATTTTATTAATTTATATTAATTGTATTATGATAATAATAATAATATATTTCATTTAATTGTATCTATAATGATTATGAAAATATGTTAATTGGATCCATAGTGATTATAATATTTATTCATATTCAATCATATCATACCACCGTTATGATTAATTGATATAGTTAATCCAAAATATTCTATGTCCAAATACATTACAAAAAGAGGTTTAAGGTTTTTCTATTTTAATTATATTAAATTATGTTTTTAGAAATAAAATTAACCATCACATTTTTATGTTATCTATATGAGAATATTATTATGATACTAATCAGTATTATAGATACCCTGATCCAAAAAAACATTCCTCTATTCAATGGTTTTTACCCCTCTACTTTTGTAATGAGTCAAGGAGGCATGGATTGGGGTAGCTAATGTATGACCCTATGTACTAACATTTTCACAGGACATGCTCTTCATGTATTTTATGAAGGATGGGAGGATGTATTTACTTTCAAATGATGAAAGATGATTTATATATTGTTATAAGTGGAGATTAAGAAAATGATTCATACAACACCTTTAGTGGTTCATCCAAAATTGGAAAAGATGTACTATGTCATCCAACATCAGTTTTGGTTTCTAAGGATGAAGAATCATGATACATATTTTTTCTATAAATACCATACGAATTAACATGTTAAGGTTAATCTCCAAGTTCAAGATGGTTAATCTCAAACCCAAAAGGTGAATGAGTGGAAGAGCGATTGGATATCCATGGACTTCATGATGGTATTACCACATATTTTCATGGGGAATTATTATATTTGGTTGATCCTAGAATGAAATTCCAATTCATCAGACTTCTTTTCTAAGATAGAGGAATTTTATCATTGAGAGATTGGAATACGTATATATGTATGAGATAGTCCAACACCATAGCGTTCTATCTACGATCATTTCTAGCAAGGATGATGGCTTCAGATCTCAGTTATAGAACTAATCACTAGAGGCGTTTGGTACCTAGATGCACATGAACATATAGATTTACCCCCAAATATATGGCTAGATAGGGATGAACATTAATGTCTTCGGGGACATGAAATTTTATTTAATGTAACAATTTGTTCATAGTTGTGAGGATCACTTACCATTGGTTGTGTTCTCATAAAAAACTTATACATTTACACCATCTGTATGACACAATTAGAGGTTTTGTATTGGTGGTTTTACAGGTCTTCATTATGATGGATGAACCATAAAAATTTGAACTTATTGGACAGGAGTGGGTGGGGGATACATCCAAGAGATTTAAGATCATCAAGGAGAGAATGATGACAAGACAAAACCAATAAAAGTACTACAAGAATAGATTATTGATAACATTAGAGTTAAACTATAGTGACCATGTTTTCTTATAGGATTCACATGAAAATGTTTTAAAGAGTATTTTATGGCAAGGTATGATATATATTATATTCTGTGTACCTTTTGAGATACTATGTAGAGTGGGAGAGGTGACATACTATTCAGATCTACCACTGTAATTAGACAGAGTGTATGATGTATTCCACAAGTCATAGCTGATGTGGTACGTGCATGACCCATATCATGTTATCAACTAGGGTATGATGGATATCAAAGAAGGTGATAATTTTTTGAGTAATCAGTAATGATTGAGTATTCGTAGGAAAAAACCATTCATTGGTGAGTGATTCTTTTAGTACATGATTGGGGGTAGCATAACTATAAATATGAGTGTACCTTCGAATTAGATGATTATATTCATCCAATGTACCCACATCCCATTATGTAAACACTATTTTGGATTTTCAGAATGTAAATCCCCAAGGGTGGGAAAATTTAGTGGCTTATACTTTCCTTGTATTTTTCTTATATAATGTATATATTATTTTCATGAATATAGATTGGAATGTCTTGTAATTCCATGGAACAATGTTCCTTGAATAAATTCCATAAATATATTAAATATATGATATATTGTGTGCATATGTCTTCCCTAAAAATGTTGAATAACTTCATTAAAGGGCCCTGGATTACAATTTAATGTAACTTTTGAGTTTAGAATGTTGGTATTACACTAGTAATTCCATAATAATTTTTGAAATGTATGTTTTTGAACATTCTATTATGGGAATCAAAGTAAATGAAATAAATATTAGAAATTATTTTATAAATTCATTGATGTAGATACCTATAATATTTAATAAATATATGGTTATGGTGAATAATTATATTCAGAAACTATACCCTAGAGACTATTAGAATTGTTGGTGATCTATTCGAGGTGAATCTATTGGAGGATGTTGACATGATATATTATCAATGATTGGTGTGAGACATAATTAATGATCTAACTAATTATCACGATGAATATTAATTCTTCATTAGTGATCGATCTAAATCGATGTAGTGATGTTTTTTATGTGTCTTATTTTCACATTGCCTATTTCTATTTTGTACATGGATCAATAAACCAACTATGTGATCTGTATATCATTTATGTGACATGATGTAATTATTTTGTGGACTATATTGGGTGATTTTAGGGGTTATTTTTTATATCATGATTCATCATTTTAATGGAAACAAATATATGTCAACATGAACATATACATAGGAATTTTCCTAATGATATTTATGTGTTATACCCCCCCCACTCTTCATTATTCGTGGGAATTATTCATTTTCCATGTTTTTGGACAAACATAGATGAAATTGATCATTGTGAAGCCGTTTAATGGAGAAAATATTTGATATCATAGACATAGACTCATCATTGCCTGATGGTGGTGTGATGATGGTGATGAATATAGATTTGATATTGTAGATAATTTTTTCATTTATTCATTGTAGTGAAATTAATAATGTCATTAGAGGAATTTTTTGGAACAATATCAAAAGGCCAGATGCTGTTGATTAAGGAATGAATGAATCATTAGGAAATGGTTCTCAATTTTCTTATGATATTTAGTGGATTAATGGTGATTGAAGGATAGGTTTGAAAAATTATAATCATATATTAGAATCTATAAAATTTCGTGGTACACTTCATGTAAAGAAGAGTTATACAACGTGGGGGACCACCCTCATCGGTGAATATGGTTTTGAGAGAAAGATAAAAATCACATGGAATGTGATCAGGTAACAAGTCATCTAGCCAGTCCATTATGGTTCATCATCTACATTGGAGTATAATCTTACATGGTCTAGTGTACACTTTCATGGGAATGCCATGATTTCACATATACATAGCTTGGTCATGTGTACATGGGAAATCATGTGTACTTTTACAAGGGAAAAATTACTCTGGTTTCCACATGCCATGTCCTATTACATGGACACATACATATGAAATTTACATGGGCTGGACTCAAGGTAGAAGGAACACAGCATGTACTCCTAATAAAATGTTATCACTAAAAAAATGTTCTCTTGGATCCCTTTTCAAATGTATCATAGACAAGTTTCCTTGTGGTATGTTCCTCATATCCTTACACTAAGGGATAGTTTGTAATTTCACCTACAGATTAATGAATTATTATTTTAGTCAGACATCAATGATAAATTTTTTAGAATTCATCCATAAGACCAATAGTGGTATCTTCTATAATCTTATTTTCCTAGGTGGAGTTAGTGTTTTCATCATGATTAACACTACTCATTTGTTTATCCTCTACATAGCATGTTACTCCAGATTGGGTTATTGGTATTCCCCAAGGCCCTATGTTTGATCCCCATCATCATATTGTATTTATTTAAAATTCAACCATATAAATCTATTTGTGACATCCAATGATGAGAATCTCCCATATAGATGTCATTTGTGCCATATAAATCGTGGATTGTGTTCTTCAAATAGAGATTTAGGTGGAATCCTCGAGTAGGAATCCATGGTTGGGATTCATGTTGTGACATTGCCCCTGAGACTATGTGTCATTGTTGAGTATATATGGATATTATTATTGTATGTACTATAGTAATATACATTTGTGGAGCATACTGTTATACTTTTTTTTAAATATTTTTTATTGTAGAGCAATCCTACTATATATTGATATATTTATCCATGCACGAGATTTTGCAGAATGTGTCAGGTATTTTGGAGATGGTAGAACTTTTGAAAGGGTCCCCAATGGACTAGGAACAAATTCTCCTGAGTGATACTAGAAATACCAATTTGTGTTCGTGGGCTATCATGATAGCAATACCATGTTAACATCCGGGGAGGACATTTTTTCAAATTCATTGCGGTGGCCTTTTATTTGGAACTATTTATGGATCATTATTTAATATTAAACTCTTGGTTTGGTATTTTTATGTATTCATGAATGGTTGTTATTTTTTTGATTAAATTTTCCCATTCTATGGTCTTTGAGAAATTTTTTTGAGTACATGTACTTCGTCTATTGCCTCCCGTGATAGTGATATGCCTACTCGGTCCTAGTTGTCAACCCATATCCTATTGGAGGTTATATTTGGGAGACACAAAAAATTCCCCATTAGGATGGTTCATGACATAGAAAATCCAAATTTCTTGGGTGGTGTGAATCTGTTACTAGAGGTTTTTCCTTTTATAGTCATGGGTTTGTATTTTAATAAATATCCAAAAATTCATTAATGGGAAGTCACTCTCAATCTATGTTCCTCCTAAATTGATAAATGATTGATTGGAGGTATGCTATGTCATATCCACACCACCTCTATTAAAAAGGTATCATTTTTTAAACATGTTATTCAATTTTAATGTAAGGATTCTCACTTTTATATTTTTAGACTTTTTCTCCAAGATAACTAGTTGTTTATTATTTTTACAAATCATTATGTAACCAATTTGTCGACCATACTACCTAATATTAATTATTCATACACCATATAAGGAATATATTTTATCAAATTAAATTCAATGATGTGGAAAGATGAAATATAAAATTAATCCCCCTAAACATATGTTAAAAGAGGTTTTCAAGAAATGTATTTTTCACGTAATAGATTAATTATATTATTTTTTGAATAGAAATAATTACTATCCAAATTAAAATTTTTATAAATTTAATTATAATATAGGGATTTAATTAAAATATTTACTTATAATGGTTAATTTTCTATAATTTAAATGGATAAACTATATGCAATAAAATAATACATCTAAACCACATTTTTAAGCAAAAAAATATTGTTATTACAAAAGAATAAATATTGATGCTTCAAAAAATTAATTTTTTTAATATAAATAAAATAGTTGATATTTTACAAGAGAATAAACGAAAATATTTTCTATATTTTAAATTCTGTTATTTAATGAAATGAAATGATAGTTTTAGAGAAATTAGTAATTTTTCATATTCAATAAATATCAATCACTTTAGAAAAAACCCATAAGATAACCATTACATAATATTCTTATAATAATTTCAAAAATGAGTTTAATTTGATAAATAAAATTTATTATTTTTTAATTTACAAATTAAAATATTTTCTCAAAAAAATTTAAATTACTTTTTGAAGGAAACTAGTTTTTTTTAAGAATAAAATTTTGTTATAAAAATTTCAGTTATTATTTCATAAGAAGTTACGAATTTAATTATATATTTTAGGTATAATATATAAATTTCACAAATTATTATATACAATTCATACCTTACAATTTAACTGCTAATTAATAATTTTTACGCTTAAATAATAATATTTCAATTATATGTAATGGTTCGTTTAAACTTGATTTTTTGTGTTTTAAATTCTACTGATTATAAAATTTTCATAAAATATCATGGTGTTATATTATACAATAAATAAAATATATTATTCCATCATTATTTGAACATGCAATTGGAAAGCAAGTCTTTTACATTCTAAAATCTCATTGTCGAAAACCTATATCATAAGAAAGATTAATAAAACATCCTCTTGATAAGAGATAAAAGTAAAGTAAGAATTACATATAGAATAAAAAATATCTAGGATTCCATATTGGTAATAATTAATAGTATGTGATGATAAGGTGTTTGATGAAAAGATTAATTCCCAAATGATGGTGGATAGTGATGGAGATCGTTGATCATAAGAAAGTAAATGGTCCTGAGAAAGTTGACAACCATAAAACCCAAAATATGTGATGTGATAAAATTCAATAAATTAATCATAATTTATTCTAATAGGATATAAATTTCATTTTAATATCATTTTTACAAACTTCTATGTCTCTTTAACTATATAAACTTTGAGAATATGGAAATATACTTACAACACATGTAAAATTTTTTACCTTAATAATTTTTTCACATTCATAACTATTTATCTAAATGATATGTATCTTAAGTAAATTTTTTCTACCTGGAGGAATAAAATTAACATATAATATAATACATGATTTCACATAAGGGAATATGTTTACTCCCTAATCCTATACATGTATCCACTTAATACTAAGGATTTACCCAATGCATTAGTGAAATATTATAGAACACCCATTATAATATGTGCATCATTTATGTGTTCAATAAAAAGGAAATTAATCCATAAGAATACTTTATGAACTAACCATGGAAAAATGAGTTTCATAATTCTGACACATATCATAATCAATGTAAATTTTATAATGATTGCATTTGAGAGATAAAACTTAGGAATGAATTCAACAAAAATGTAATGTAGAATAGTTTAGGTGTTTATGTTATTGACATGTAAATATGGTTTTTGTTCAATATCTAACATTATAGTTTTTATTTATTAATGAAAATACCATTAAAAGGTTAAAATGAATATATCCTGAGAAATATACCTTTTTTATTTGAAATCACCTCATAAAGAAATAAAAAAATAAAAAATATTATAGAAAAAAATTAATTTACAAATATCCATTGAGACATATAAATCAATCTTCATAGAATTTATAGGTCATGATTGACGATAAATTTTTATGTTCTATATATGTTATAAAAATACATTCATTTCATATTGATCTAAAAGGGAAAAAATTCCCTCAGTTGTAAAATTAAAATAATTTCCCATTCAACTAATTTATTAAAAATAAAAAATTATATATAAATTAAATAAATGATTTTGATAATTTTATTCAATTATATAAAATATTTTATTGAGACATGGATATGGAATAAAAACTCATTTTGACATAAAAGAAGAATAAAGTCATCGATTCATTGAAACATATTCTAAATTAGTTTATTTGAAAATGAGATTAAAATTTATCATTTTTTTGAAATTTAATGAATAAACAAAGGTTATGAAAATATATCTTTTATAGGATAGATATATAAAATACTCCACTAACGGAGGATTAAACATAAATAATCACAAATAAAGATGAAATTGTGAGATATACCCTTTTCAATTTGGTATCATGTAAATCATATAACCTATAAAATTGGTAGCATAAAATTGATTTTTTAAAAATCATAATATTGATATAATCCATAAATAAAAATATAATTAATAGTATACAACAAAATAAAATTAAAACAATTTCTGAATATGGTATATATCTTGTGGTATTAAAAGTTAGAAGATAAATCTCTTACATCAATTCCAGACATGTCATTCATGTCATTTATCAAATATATTATTAACAAATATAAACTATTTATTTATATGAAAACATATTACAATATTAATACCTTATAATTAAACTATTTAATTTATTTATTATACTGAGATATTTATTTAATAATATAGTTGTGTCCATATCGAGTGTTTTAAGGATGCTAATTTCATAATTTCATAATGAAATTAGTCTGTGGATTTTCCATAAATGTTTCATTGTTCCATCACATACAGAATAATAATAAATGAAATAATTATGGGTTTTTTGTATAAATTATAATCTAAATATCAACCATGAAATATGGTTATGGAAATGAACTATTTTACAATCATATAGAAGGTTCGTCATAAATAATAATGAGTAACAATTATTTTTCGAATATCGTGATGGAATGATGATTATTTTTATATTATCATAATATAAAGGTAACTATATCATATTATATCTTTATATACACTTACATATACCATCCATTTTATTCGGTAATAATAAAAAATATGATTTCTTCATAATGTGGTAGTTAGTCATAAAAATTCATGATGTTATTGTTATTCAATTGATGGTAATGTAATAATTTATTTGATATGTAAATTCTTATAGAACTATAAATATTTCATTAATATCACGTATAAATATTAAACCCATAACCAATTATTATCATGATATTAGATGATCGAAAACGGATTACATCAGTTTCTATGGTAGTTGTTGTATACAAAAACGGTGATTTGGTATCCCATTTGATGAAAGAAGATACTAATAAATATTATACCATCATCATAATAACATCTAGTTATATAATAGATAATTTTGTTGTTATATTTTAATTATTAATACATAATTTAATTATGAAAAAGTATAAGTAATAATAACGATGTTTTTGTTGATGATTACCTTCCCTTAGATGTACATCCTTTGGAACACATATTGAGGACCATAAGGTAGAACATATTAGATGAAAAAATCAATATAATGTGTATACGGATTTTTTAGGGAGAATATTTTTGGAAATTTCCAATCAAAATTTCATGATAGTTGGGAACAGGTGTAGGGAGTGGGTTCCCATTTCAATCAAGGAGATGTGTTTTTTTAAATACTCAAAACTAATCAGTAATGGGAATTAATTGTTAATCCATGTGCCTCAAAAATTTATAAATAATGGATTTTGGTGTTTATTTTTCCAAAATAATCATCCATTAATAATGATGATTCACGTTTTAAACTATTTATTTCATTTACATCTACATTTACTCAATTTTACTTTCTTTTCACCATGGTTACAAGTTTTTTATTGTTTTTCCATTTCCTTATGAAAAAATCACAGTTGTCAATATTAAATAAATAATATTATTATTACTCCAAAAATTAAATCCACTTTTTAAAATTAAATTCATATAATTCTGGTTTTCAATTTAATATTAATCCCAAAAAAAATTATCACAAATTATTTTCTAAGAAACTCATTTTTCTAGAAATGTATAACTTTATATTAAATTTATGAATATAAATAATGATTATAGGAAATTCAATTAATAAAAATATATTAATAAAATGAGGATTTAATTTAATTTTTTCTTTAATAGTTGATATTAAAAATAATTAAAATTTATAAACATTACTATTTAAAAAATAGTTTGTAAAAGCAATGCTTTTATGTTTAAAAATAAACTTATTCCCAAATCATTAAAATTGATAATTAAAATGAATTAAATTTGATTAATTCAAATAAATGTTTTAGTATTTTAATTTAATATAAATTAAAAATTTAAATTTAAATTTTAAATAAAATGGTTTAAATTTATGAAATTTCTATATTGGAAGAATTGGTAACATTCACTATTCATTGAAAAATCAAATATTTCATAAAAATCACAATATTTCAACGTATTTCAATATTGATATGGTGATTTAAAAAATTATTTTCATTTTCTAAAATAAAAATTCTAAATTCCTTATATATTAGATATAATAATTCCTCAAAAAACTAATAGAAAAGTCTATGGAATGAAATTTATTTTTTGAAGAATAAAGCGCCTTTATTAAAAATCCACTTATGTTTTTTATCGATTATTAAAAACATTTATATTTATTCTTAAAATTATATATATATATATATAATAGATTATTTAATACTATCAATACCCTCTAATTAAATTGATATAATATAACATTAAATATTTTATAATAATTTGTTAATAGTATATTGACGTTCCATTAAACTCAGTGTTTCATGTTGTATAAGAAATCATGAATAGTGTTGTTTTAAAATATAATGGTTGTGAACAAAATAATGTTCAATATAATGGATAGGTTCTATAATGTACCTCCAAATCATAGTGTTATAAACAAAGGATTATTGTGTGTTGGAAACAACCCATCACGTTGCTGATTTGTGTGGCTACAGTGTATAGAACACTAGGAATCAATCTATATAGTGTAGCAGAATTTACTATTCATATATATGTACTGCTTAATTATATAATATTTAATATCTGGATTTATAATGGGATGGATTCATTTTTTCCCATTAGGGTTCCTAGAGAGGTTTAAAATGATGGGGGGGGGGGGCTATGTATGCATAGGAACCATCATTATTATAATCCACATGATGAGTCCACATAAATAAACATAAATCCCCATTCTAAACAGGATCACTAATCCATATAAAATGTATGAAATGTTCCATCATTTCATTTATTAAATTCAATAATTTCCAAACACCATGACTATAGTTCACTACACTGCTAATGGATTTATTCCATGGTCATCCTTTAAATATAAAAACCTTCAAGTGCAGCCTCCAAGACAAAGACTATGGTGAAAAATTGGAATATAGCCTCACCATATTGTATCTCATAATTTGAGACACATAATTGAATATGTTAAAAGAATATGACATGGCCAACTCACTACTACCAATCCTACCTCCTTGTGGCTTGGTCTATGTGTGATGGTGTAGCCCCCCATTTTTGGATGAAATCATTCAAAAACACACATTTATGCTTCCTTTAGATTTCTAGTCCCCACAAGAAATTTTAAAAAAATTTAACAACTAAAAATTGTATGATAAGAAGTAATAAATTGATTTTCATTAATTAAATATTCATACATTACAATTATCCATCACTAAACACTTCTTTTCCTCAATATGAATTACTAGGAGTCCTGCACAGACAATTCAAGACACTGAGATCAAATGTTAGCCTTTCTCTCCTAATTCCCATCTATGATCCACCCATTATTCTACTAAATCTAGATGAATAGTACTACATTATCTAAGTTTAATTTATCAATTCCTTCTATAATATGCCCACGATAATTCTCATTGGATGAATCTGGTTTGAACTCCACGTCCTCATAGCCTATAACATGCTTATAATTAGGCATGTAAAATTGATGTTGATAAATGTGGAACACATAATGAATTAATTTATAATTTAGTGGATTATCATTATGGTACAGAATAGTCCTAACACATTTTGTGATCTCCATGGACAAAAAAATACTGTTATAACTAACCATTTTTCTCATATATTTGTGACCTAACCATAGAGTCACTCTCAAGAATACCATATCGTCCACAAAAAAACTCTAAAGATCCCATATGTAGTAAAAATATATTATCTTGCTCCACAATGTGGTTTTGATCCTCTTATAAATCAACTAAACATTATATCTAGTATCTTGACCCATATTATATCAAATAACCACTTCATCTCCAACCTCATTCCAAAAGAACCGTGAATGAAATGACCTGTAACATAACCTCATAAGGTTCCATATAAATCAAAGCACAATAAATATTGGTGTATGTGAACTCTGAAAAGTTTATATGACCAACCAATTCTCCAACGGTTTCAGGAATTAATTCTTGAATAATATCCTCAAATGTTAATATATTCTACATATATTTTCCATCTATATCATGAGGGAATGTTTTGCACAATCTCATCTTTTTCCATGGGTCGATATAAAATAAATATCTACAACATAAATTAAAATGTGATTCTATGTAAAAAAATGACTTATGGTACTCCATATAAGTTTATAATCACAAAAAATTGATCATTCTTAGTTCACTAGTGCAGAAAACGTTTTTTACGTCATCATTTTTTACGTCGGTTATATAAAACTGACGTCATAATATGTAAAACGAGGTTTTTTATGTCGGTTATTTAATAGCCGATGTAAAAACCTGTGTTCAGTACACCTTAAACATCAGTTGTTTTTATAACCGACGTTATTAATCGCGCGGCTTCGTTTTTTTACGTCGGTTATACATTAACCGCCGTAAAAAACAGAAGCGGGGGTGTTTGTTACGTCAGTAATTCAATAACCGACGTAAAAAATCGACATATGTACGAGTTATGACGTCGGTTATTCAATAACCGACGTAAAAAACGTGGTTTTTGAAGGCCTTTTTACGTCGGTTATAAAATAACCGAAGTAAAAAAAGAATCCGCAGATGTTTTTGACGTCGGTTATGGAATAACCGACGTAAAAAAACGCGGATTTTGAGCCCTTTATAACGTCAGTTATAAAATAACCGACGTAAAAAAAGAATCGGAGGAAGGTTTTTACGTCGGTTATTGAATAACCGACGTTATAAATGTTTTTAAAAAAATTATGACGTCGGTTATTGAATAACCGACGCGATAACTCATTTAAAAATTTACCCAGACCCGTGGATTGTCATTCGCGAGTTTACCTTCGACAGTCGCCACTCGTCTCTCTCGCGCGTAAACCCGAATCGGCTCGTCCATTTCATTTGTTTAGATTCGTTTTGCGATCATCGTTTCTCATATTTAATCTCCTCGGATCAATCATCTAAACTCGTAGCACTCAGGTAATCCTCTCACTCATTCGTTTTTTTTCACGGATAGTATATATAAATGTGTTGTGATTTTTTTGTTAAAACTAGCTAAGATTCTTCGATTGCGAACCCTTTTAACTCGTTTTGGCACCATAATCTTATTTATCATCCCTAGATCTATTAGTTCGACTTGAAATATTGACTAATTTTATGATTTCACTAATTTTTCATCGTTTTCTATAAATCCCCGAGAGGGTTGGGGCGTGTCCATTTGGATGGGTTGCCCTTTTACAGTTGTTACTATTTTATTCACACACAACCATGGCATAGGTGCATGGATTTGGCATCACATCACCATTTTCACCCCCTGCAAACAAAGTTTCACGAGGAGGACTCACCAGATTTCCCCTCGGCATGTTAAAAATTTTAGATACCCTCTTTTCAGCAAGTAAAAAATTAACTAGTTTTTTCTTCACTACTTATCCTAAACAAATAAAACCACCATTCATTCTAGAAACTCTACTAGATCCATTGCATCCATCAACATACATATTTGGATCTGAAATCATCCCTTAAGCCTTATGTTCGATGCTAACATCCTTTACTGATCTATAGAAAATATGATGGTCTGCTAAGCTCTCCATTTAAAAGTCAAACCCCACCAATTATTCATCCTCATCATGAGAAAATGGCACAACATCTGAATTTCTGATTCAATCTCTTGGGTCACTGAACAATCATTAACTCCTTCAAATCCACACCTGGAATAGACAACCTAATATCGAGTTCCTTCTCTATCTATTGAAACACAGTTCTTCCTCCACACCTAAAAACATTCTTTGAATGGCCCAACTTCTTGTTATGGTAAATTTTTAGTGATTCCAGGGGGTGGGCGGGCTATCAAGAGGGTTGGGGGGTGTCTAGGGGGGGTGTCCAAGGGGGTAGGGTGTGGGGGGTGGTGTCCAGGAGGGGTGGGGGCTGTCCAGAGGGGTCGGGGGGTGTCCAGGGGGGTTTACAAGGGGGTGGGTGGGTGTGGGGGGTTGTCCAAGGGTGTGGGTGGGTGTTGGGGGGTGTCCAGGGGGTGTCCAAAGGGGTAGGGGGTGGGGGTGGTGTTTAGGAGGGGTGGGGGGGCTGTCCAGAGGGTTGGGGGTGTCCAGGGGGGTGTCCAAGCAGGTCGGGGGTGGGGGGTTGTGTCCAGGAGGGGTGGGGGTGCTTTCTAGTGGGGTCGGGGGCTGTCTAGAGGGGTCAGGGGGTGTCCAGGGTGGTGCCAAGGGGATGGGTGGGTGTGGGGGGATGTCCAAGGGGGTGGCGGCCTGTCCAGAGGGGTCGGTGGGGTGTCCAGGGGGGGTCCAAGGGGTTGGATGGGTGTGGGGGGTTGTCCAAGTGGGTGGAGGCCTCTCCAGAGGGTATTTGGGGTTGTCCGGGTGGGTGGGGGGGGCTGTCCAGAGGGTTGGGGGATGTCCAGGGGGTGTCCAAGGGGGTAGGGGGGTGGGGGTGGTGTCCAGGAGGGGCGGGGGGCTGTCCAGAGGGGTCGGGGGGTGTCAAGGGGGGTTTACAAGGGGTGGGTGGGTGTGGGGGGCTGTCCAAGGGTGTGGGTGGGTGTTGGGGGTGTCCACGGGGGTGTCAAAAGGGGGTAGGGGGTGGGGGTGGTGTTTAGGAGGGGTGGGGGGCTATCCATAGGGTTGGGGGTGTCCAGGGGGGTGTCCAAGCAGGTCGGGGGTGGGGGTTGTGTCCAGGAGGGGTGGGGGTGCTTTCTAGAGGGGTCGGGGGCTGTCCAGAGGGGTCGGGGGGTGTCCAGGGTGGTGTCCAAGGGGATGGGTGGGTGTGGGGGGCTGTCCAAGGGGGTGGCGGCCTATCCAGAGGGGTCAGTGGGGTGTCCAGGGGGGTGTCCAAGGGGGTGGATGGGTGTGGGGGGCTGTCCAAGTGGGTGGCGGCCACTCCAGAGGGTATTTGTGGTTGTCCGGGTGGGTGGGGGGGCTGCCCAGAGGGTTGGGGGATGTCCAGGGGGGTGTCCAAGGGGGGTAGGGGGTGGGGGTGGTGTCCAGGAGGGGTGGGGGGCTGTCCAGAGGGGTTGGGGGGTGTCCAGGGGGGTTTATAAGGGGGTGGGTGGGTGTGGGGGGCTGTCCAGAGGGTTGGGGGGTGTCCAGGGGGTGTCAAAGCAGGTCGGGGGTGGGGGGTTGTGTCCAGGAGGGGTGGGGGTGGTTTCTAGAGGGGTTGGGGGTTGTCCAGAGGGGTCGGGGGGTGTCCAGGGTGGTGTCCAAGGGGATGGGTGGGTGTGGGGGCTGTCCAAGGGGGTGGCGGCCTGTCCAGAGGGGTCGTTGGGGTGTCCAGGGGGGTGTCCAAGGGGGTGGATGGGTGTGGGGGGGCTGTCCAAGTGGGTGGCGGCCTCTCCAGAGGGTATTTGGGGTTGTCCGGGTGGGTGGGGTGGCTGTCCAGAGGGTTGGGGGATGTCCAGGGGGGTGTCCAAGGGGGTAGGGGGTGGGGGGTTGTGTCCAGGAGGGGCGGGGGGCTGTCCAGAGGGGTCAGGGGGTGTCCATGGGGGTGTTATATCTTACTATATTTTGTTTAAAAAATAATATTCAAGCATATTTTTTTAAATACACATCGATTTGTTTTATATTTCAAAATTGTTTACATTCAAATTATGATTTTTTTCATATAAACATATATTTGTCTTATCTAAAATATATATATATTTTTGCTATTTGTTATAGGTAATAATGAGTCGAAGTTGGATTACGGCACATCGAATGAGCAATGAATATGAGGAAGGTGTTGATGCCTTTTTTGGAATTTGCTAAACGAAATGTTCCATGTAGTGACATTTTTTTCTGTCCATGCCTGAAATTTCTGAATATGAAGAAGTTGAAAAGTAGAGAGATAAAAGATCATCTGATTTGTCATGGTTTCAATCCGAGTTACAACCCTTGGATTTGGCATGCAGAAACTGGACAGAATTTCACTGATGATAATGAATCGCAAGATGGTAACTCCGATGGAATTGAAGAAATGATTCGCGATATTGTAGCAGAACAAATTGAGATAGAACCGACAGTTGCACGTCTATATGGTGATGCTGAAAAACAATTATATCCTGGTTGTACAGATTTTACGGTTTTGTCAGTGGTGTTAAGATTGATTAACCTGAAGGAGAAACATGGATGGAGTGAAAGAAGTTTTACAGAGCTGCTACAATTGATGAAAGGGATTCTTCCAAAAGATAACGATCTTCCAGATTCACATTATAAGGCCAAAAAAAAATTATTCCCAATGGGATTGGGATACAGGAAAATACATGTCTGTCCGAATGACTGCATTATATATAGGAAGGAATATGAATTTCTGAAAGAGTGTCCTAAATGTGGGACATCACGGTATAAGGTGAAGGAAAAATCACAAGCTGATGTAGAGATTACAAAGCTCCCTTCAAAGGTGTTTTGGTATCTTTCTATAATTCCTCGTTTCAAACGATTATTTGCTAATTCACATGATGAAAAAAGGTTAAGATGGCATGGTGATGAGCGGGTATGTGATGGAAAAATACGTCATCCAGCTGATTGTCCACAATGGAAGAAAATTGATGCCCAGTACCCTACATTTGGAAATGAAATTAGAAATCTGAGACTAGGCTTGTGCACAGATGGAATGAATCCATACCGAACCATCAGTAGCACACATAGTTCATGGCCTATTTTATTGGTAATTTACAACCTCTCTCCTGATGTTTTTATGAAGTGAAAATATGTCATGTTGAGTATCATGATCTCTGGTCCAAAGCAACCCGGCAATGATATTGATGTATACTTGTCACCGCTGATTGATGATTTGAAACTGTTATGGGCTGATGGTATTAGGGTGTATGATTCTTATAAAATGGAATATTTTCAACTACATGCAGTGCTTCTATTCACTATAAATGACTTCCCAGCATATGGAAATTTGTCTGGATACAGTGTTAGAGGGCATAAAGCATGTCCAATTTGCGAACAACAGACGTCATATTGTCAATTGCATCATGGGAGGAAAACATTATACATGGGTCATCGAAAGTTTTTGCCTATGGATCACCCTTATAGAAGACTAAAAAAGGCATTCAATGGCTCACAAGAATTTGATACTGCTCCAAAACCTTTATCCCCAGATTTGTATTTTGAGAGGGTGAAAAACTGTGATGTGACATTGAGAAAGACACAGAAATCTGGTAATGATAGACATATTTGGAAGAAAAGGTCAATATTTTTTGAGCTACCATATTGGAGGTATCATGAAGTCAAACATAATATTGATGTCATGCACGTGGAGAAGAATATATGTGATTCTTTGATCGGAACATTGCTAGATTTTAAAGGAAAGTCAAAAGATGGGTTGAATGCAAGGTTAGACCTACTATCAATGGGAATACATTTGGAGTTAGCTCTCACTCCTAAAGGAAGATGAACATTTCTTCCCCCGGCTTGGCATACATTATCGAAGAGGGAGAAAAGTAGCTTCTGTCAGTGTCTTCATGATATCAAAGTGCCTCAAGTTTATTCTTCAAATGTATAAAATTTTGTCTCATTGAAAGACTTGAAGTTGATAGGTATGAAATCACATGATTGTCACGTCATGATGCATCAAATTCTACCAGTTGCACTGCGTGGAATATTTCCCATCCGTGTCAGAAAGACTATAATGAGGTTGTGTTATTTTTTCAATTCAATTTGTAACAAGGTGATTGATGTGAATGCTTTGAACATTTTGGAAAAGGATGCAATTTTTATACTTTGTCATTTGGAAATGTATTTTCCTCCAACTTTTTTTGATATGATGGTGCATTTAATGATTCATCTGTTCGAGAAATAAAGCTTTGTGGACATGTATATCTTCGTTAGACGTATCCTTTTGAAAGGTATATGAAAATATTAAAGGGATATGTTAAAAATCCATATCGACCTAAAGCCTCCATTATTGAAAAGTATATTTCTGAGGAGGTAGAAGAGTTTTGTACGAGCTACTTGGCTACGGCGCAACACATAGGTTTGCCTCCATCTCGCCATGAACGGGTTAATAATGTGGGAAAGGGGATTCGTGGCTTGAAAGTCAAATCACTGTCAGCTGAACAGATGAAGAAGTTAGAATCATACATCTTGAATAACATAGCTGATGTTCAACCGTATATCACATTGCATATTAATGAGTTGAAACAATGTCATCCAAAGAAGAATGAAATGTGGATTTTGAATGAGCACAACAAATTTTTTTTTTCCATGGTTTAAAAAGACCTTGCTTGGTAGATCAGATGTATCAGAGACATTAAAATGGATAGTGGGTGGTCCATCTTTAAATGTGATAACATGGTCCGCTTATGACATTAATGGCTATACATTTCATACGAAAGCTCAGGACAACAGAAGTGCAGTTCAGAATAGTGGTGTATTGGTGTTTGCAGAAGCAATGCATTTTTCGAGTGCTAAGGACAGAAACCCAATTTCGGCATCAAGTGCATATTATGGAGTGATTGAAGACATATGGGAGGCTGATTACTTTAAAATTAAAGTTCTTGTTTTTAACTGTAAATGGTTTATCGGTAACAACAGTGTCAGACACGATGAATTTGGAATGACACTTGTTAATCTGAATATATTGGAAGACACAGCTGATTCTTTTATAATGGCAACACATGCCAAACAAATTTTCTATGTAGTAGATCAATCAGATATGCAGTGGGATGTTGTTTTACAAGGGAAAAAACAATATGTTGGTGAGGATGAATTTGATGAAGATGCTGATTTATGTGAGATCCCTACTTCCATGGAAAGATTAACAGAACATAATGATGAGTATGTTGAAGACATGGTTTGTGCCATAAGGAACAATCGCGACGAAGGAATTTGGGAAAACAATCCAACTGTACATTCCTAAAATTACAGGTAACACATGTTTATTTCTTGTTTACATTTAGTTTTTTCATATAATGTTAGATATTGTAAATTTTTTACTTATTAAAACATGTATCAAACCAAAATGATAAAACAATAAAAACCGTAAAGAGGAGAAGTCCTGGGCGCACTGGCCGGCCGGTGGTGGATCACCGTTTGGCCGGTGGTCCAGACAGCAAAGCTCTGTCTGGTCCACCGGCCGGCCGGTGATGAGCCAGCGGTCGGCCGGTGGTCCAGACAGAGAGGAAGGCTCTCTGTCTGGTCGACCGGCCGGCCGGTGGTCCAGACAGAGAGGAAGGCTCTGTCTGGTCCACCAGCCGGCCGGTGGTGATCCAGCAGCCGGCCGGTTGTCCAGACAGAGAGGAAGGCTCTCTGTCTGGTCCACCGGCCGGCCGGTGACACCAGGCAGTGGGCAAGTCTACTGCCTGGGTCCTCCGGCGGGCCGGTGAGCTCACACCGGCTGACCGGTGGACTCAGTGAGTCCACTTTTCAGCTTTCTTGGGCCAACTCCTTGGCAACCTTTTGCCTATCAACAAAAACACTTGAAAACAAGTTAGAACATAATAAGAGTGATTGTGATCATTAAAATCCAAGACAGAGGGGTACAACAGACTGTGTTTACCATGTTTATCATTGTTTAACATGCTTACCATATTACCAATGTTTACTATTATGTAATTTAGTACACATTTCTATTTTCTGATTAAGTAGTATTACAATATTTGAATTTTTATATTTGTGAACTAATGTTTGTTTTTTTTTTATTTGAAGGAAAATGACAGATCAATCAGTTGATCAGCCACATGATTCTGGAGATGAGCATATTGGTCATACATCTGGGGAGGAACATTCACATGCTCCTATTACGAAAAAGATTTCAAAGGTTGGTAAGCGTGGGTGCACACGTTTACCAAAATTATCACTTGCCCGTACCAAGGAGGAGAGGATAGTCGTGGAGTTTGATGATGATGATCTTGCTAGAGGTCCAAATGCTAAAGATTTTAAGGGTTTTGTAGCAACTCCGGCTAAGAGCAAAGTAAGCATTCTCTATGATGATTGGAGAAGTGTAGATATGGCGCTAATTTCTCAGCTGTGGGAGACCATTTTGGTAAGATCTTTTTCTATTGTTTGACTGTCCTTTAAATGTTTCTAGTATATATAATATTTTTAACCTCTTTTTTATCAGATGACATTTGATATTCCTGGCACTGGAGGAGTTAGGAAGAAATGCTTATCGTTGGCTGCTAGGAGATGGAGGGATTTCAAATCAACCCTCTCATCTGATTTCATTTATGGTCATAGGAGTCTTGAGAATCCATGTAGTATATATCCTTTTATAGATGAAGACACATGGAGATAATTTTTTGAAAGTAGAAGAAAAGAATCATTTTTGGTAAGGGAAATGTAAACTTTTATAAGCTTTCTTATATAAATGATCTTATTATTGTTTTGTTAATGATTACTTATTCTTAATTTACAACAAACAAGGAAAGCTCATCAAGATATCCAATCTAAAAATGTATACCCTCATATTTTATCTCGGGGAGGGTATGCATTATTGGAAGAACAAATGATGGCAGAAAAATTTCAACAACTAAGAGGTGAGTCTTCAAGCTCTGGAGAGGTGGCCCCTCCATCCCCTCCATCTAGACATGAGAAATGGAAAAGAGCTCAGAAGGGAAAAAAGGACAATATCTTTTGGAAGAATCGAGACTCCTAGTTTAGAGGATTGTAAGATATCTATTTTATTTATGTAAGTTTACTATTTTCGTCATATATTTCCAATCATTATAGAAATGTTTAATTAATTATTACAGGACTCTCTTGAGGAGCAGAGTTCACAGGGGACATTTACACCATCTGGGAGGGAAGATATTTTATCTGTGGCATTGGGAAAGCCCGAACATCCTGGTCGTGTAAGAGGATATTCGGCAGGTGTATCGGTAAGAAAAGTGTTGCCACGTTACTCAACTTCTAACATTGAGGGAGTTTATAAAAAAAATAGAATCCTTGGAGGCTAAAGTCCATAATATTAATGAGACAATGGAGGACAAGATTAGAGCATCGATGCAGTTTATGTTTGCAGACTTGCAAAGACAATTTTAGGGTTCAGCTCCCACTCCACCTCTCCCAGTTGCTCCCACTCCCCACCTCAGCCTGCAGACCCCATTTTTGATCATCCTCCTCCGCCGCAGCTACCTACTTATTGAGAGTTGTATGTTGATGATCCTCAACATCATATAGTTGCATATGGGATGGTATATTGTATAGGAGATACAGTTCATCATCAACAGTTAGAGGTAGAGAATCAGAGGGTCACTGTACAGGATATTATAGATAGATCAGCTCGGATACCATTACCTACAGATGAGGTGACGACAGTTGGACATAGAATCGGCCATTTTTTACTTTGGCCATCCAGACTTCTTCGACTCATTACCATAGAGGTATGGATGCTATATCTTTTATTTTATATTTTTATTAATGTTTTATCATTTTAAAACTAATATATTTTTCAATTTATTTTTACAGGAATACTTCAAAGGTAAAGAAATACTGTATAGACAACAACAAAGACAGATAGCTATGACATCAGATGCAGATACTAGCAGTCTTGACAAATTGTCAAGATATTCAAATTTGTTGGTGGATCATTATGACTTTACAATGTAATCTCATGTCTGTGGATGTGAACTAAGTGTGGGGATTATGAAAACTGATATCATAGAGTTTGTCACTGGAGATAAGTTGGGCATCAACGTGGTGCAAATTTTTATCATGTAAGTCTTAACACCTTTTCCTTGTGTTATATTTATTAAAAATGTATACTTATGTCTGCTTTGTATTAGGTATCTGTATAAAATTTGTGAGAGGAATGAGCTGACAGATGTATATGGATTCGTGGACCCACAATTGATTTCCCCTGAAGCATGTTCATTGGATGAGGAACAAAGAATGATTTATATTGCTGATAGATTTTAAAATAATGTAATCACACAGTGTTGGATGATGCCTTTTTTGAGAGGTATGAAACACATCCCTCTCAAAGAGTTAATTATCTTTTAACATAAAAAACCACTAACGTTAAATATCCTTTTATCAGGGATCATTGGATGTTAGGGGTTTTTTGCCCTAGGGAGAAAGCACTTTATTGGATATGATCTCTCCATGATGATGTGCGAGAAAGTTTTAAGAATATATTGGAAACGTAAGTTTCAATTTCACAATAGTTTTATATATTATAATGAATTTTAAATTTACCTCATTCGTATTATTTTCTAACAGGGCATGGGTCCACTTTCGAAAAAGCACAAGAAAAGGAATTTCAAGATCAAATATGTACATGTGAAGGTAAATATCCATTTATAATTTGTACATTTTGATTTATTACATAAAAATAATATATTGAATTTACACTCATTCAAACAGAAATGTCATGAGCAACAAGGCATCATCGAATGCAGATATTACATGTTAAGATTTATGTATGAAATAATAACAACTGGGACAGTTCTGAGTTTTGACCTGGTAAGATTTCCTCTTTCTCATAATATTTCAATTTGATTTATTCATTATACACGTTGACTACTATCCTTTTCCTTTGTAGCTTTTTGATGACCCTCAACCATTTACTGCTGAAGATATCAAACACTTACCAGTGGAGTGGTCAAATTATTTTATAGGTTTGATTGACTTTTAGTTGTTTGTAATGTAAAATGTAATTTTGAATATTGTCAATGTAATTGTGTATTTCATAGTCGTTTAGGTTGGATTTAGTTTTTTTTGAAGTTGACAGTGTAAGTTTTGAATGTTATATAAGTGAATGTTTAATTTTTCTCTACTTCTTGTTTTGTTCTACTGTTGATGGTTTTTCTGGTCTAGATTTTGGTATGGGGGGAGAGGTTCCAAGGGGGTGGGTGGGTGTTTGGGGGGTGTCCAAGGGATATGGGAGGGGTGTCCAAGGTGTGTTTGGGGCTGTCCTAGGGGTCAGGGGGGTGTAAATGAGGGTGGGGGTGTCCAAGGGGTGGGGGGTGTCCAAGGGATATGGGAGGGGTGTCCAAGGTGTGTTTGGGGCTGTCCAAGGGGTCGGTTGGGTGTAAATGAGGGTGGGGGGGGGGGGGGCTGTCCAAGGGGTGGGGGGTGTCCAAGTGGTGGGGGGTGTCCAAGGGATATAGGAGGGGTGTCCAAGGGGTGTTTGGGGCTGTCCAATGGGATGGGGGGGGTGTCCAAGGGGTGGGGGGGGGGTTTCTAAGGGGTCGGAGGGTGTCCAGGGGGTGGGGGGGGGCTGTCCAAGGGGTGGGGGTGTCCAAGGGGTGGGGGGGGTCCAAGGGATATGGGAGGGGTGTCCAAGGGGTGTTTGGGGCTGTCCTAGTGTTCGGGGGGTGTAAATGAGGGTGGGGGGCTGTCGAAGGGGTGGGGGTGTCCAAGGGGTGGGGGGTGTCCAAGGGATATGGGAGTGGTGTCCAAGGTGTCTGGGAGTTCTGTCCAAGGGGAAGGTTGGGTGTAAATGATGGTGGGGGGGCTGTCCAAGGGGTGGGGGTGTCCAAGGGGTGGGGGGGGGTGTCCAAGGGATATGGGAGGGGTGTCCAAGGGGTGTTTGGGGCTGTCCAAGGGCTCGTGGGGGGGGGGGGGGGGTCCAGGGGTCGGGTGGTGTCCAAGGGGTCTGGGAGGGCTGTCAAGGTGTGGGGGGTGTCCAATGGGTGTTTGAGGCTATACTAGGGGTCTTGGGGGGTGTAAATGAGGGTGGGGGGCTGTCCAAGGGGTGGGGGTGTCCAAGTGGTGGGGGTGTCCAAGGGATATGGGAGGGGTGTCCAATGGGTGTTTGAGGCTGTACTAGGGGTCGTGGGGGTGTAAATGAGGGTGGGGGGCTGTCCATGGGGTGGGGGGTGTCCAAGGGTTGTGGTGGGGCTCCAATGTGGTGGGGGAGGGCTGGCCAGGTTGTTAGGTGGGTATAGATGAGGGTGGGGTTCAGTTGGGGCTTGGGGGAGGGCTGGCATGGTTATTTTTGTTGTTTGGTTTCTGGTTGCTTTTTGGTGAGAGCAGTGCAATTATTTTAAAAAAAATATCACTTTCACGTCGGTTATTTTATAACCGACTTGGTAAATAAATCGGTAGGGGTTTATCGCGTCGGTTTTTTCGAGAACCGACGTGATAAACCGTTCCCGGGCCTTTTATCACATCGGTTATTAATATAACCGACGTGCTAAAAGGACTGGGAATCGATTTACCACGTCGGTTATTGGATCACCGACGTGATAAAACGTTTCCCAGGACTTTTTATCAGGTCGGTTATTTAAGAAACCGACGTGATAATAGGCCCGGGGAAGGATTAATCACATCGGTTATGTCATAACCGACGTGATAAACGATATCCCAGGCGTTTTATCACGTCGGTTTAGAAATAACCGACGTGATAACCCCCCCCCCCCCCCCCCCCCCCGCATATTTATCACGTCAGTTATTATATAACCGACGTGCTTAACCCCTGCACCCGTGGTTTATCACGGCGGTTATATAATAACCGCCGTTATAAATTCCCATCCCCCATCATTTTTCACGTCGGTTATTAATGAACCGACGTGATAAACACCATGATGTTAGGGATGTTACTTCGGGTTTTAAATAACTGACGTAAAAAACGTTATTTATAACGTCGTCCGTATTATCGTCGCCTAAAAACCGACATAAATAATGAAAAATAACCGACGTAAAAAATGTTTTCTGCACTAGTGGTTCCTCCACTGAGTGAGTCTAGGAATTTTTAGAAGTGACAAATCTTCATTATCTGAATAAAAATCAGCACGACAATTTCTCAACTCCATATAGTCCAAGTAAACACAATTAAAATGTTCATCATGGTATCCTCCCACTTCCAAATTGGAATTTTATGTCGCTGATGAATACAACCATGATGTTGGTTCTCATATTTGACCCTAGGACATGTAAGTAATTAGTAGACAAACCCAACAATGACACACCACATCCATGGCCACAATAATTTTCACCTGATGTCAGTTTACATCATCATTTCACTGTGTTGTACCTCCAATTTATTTATATAGTAATCCATTATCAAATCCACAATAATGGAAACATGGACACGTACTCTCTCATACACCATGATCAATTCATGATTTCTCTACTACAAATTGAGTATTGAATCACCTCTAGCTAGTTATTCCCCCATCACAGTAGCTTGAAATTATAAATAATTTATAGTATTCATCCATTCCACAATTAATGAGTTGAGCACTAATGGGGAATTAATTATTGAACACTTTTCTAATAAATCTCCCAATTCCCAAACAACCAATAGGCTCATCAAGAACCACTCCCCCTAATCAGGCCACTCACCGTGCCCCTTATCATCCTATTTCTTACAGGTAATAAAATTCCCAATGATGTTACCAATAATAGGTATAAAGACATAACAAATTAAAAAATATGAAGATATTCCACCTAGTCTATCTATATCTGGTTCAGTAGTAATATTTTAACCCGAATATCTTCTAATCTCAAAAAAATTTTGTGAACATGACTAGAAAATCACTTCCATAACATTGATTGGGTCCATATATATTTATACAATGGACACCATATTCCAAATGAACCATACCTACCATATATAATACTGACACTTTAATCTCTTAGCATACATCTAATGTACTCAAATAAAAATAAATATTTTCTTGAGGCCTCTCACATTTCTCACTAGTGTCATTGAGTATATAAGGATGTAATCTTAATAAAATATACTGAACATGTCTAGATATTGTTAATTGAAATTTTTCTTGATGTTCATAAACATTGGGAGAATAATATTTATCTATAATAGAATAACTATGTACTCATACAACCCATAACTAGTCAAGAACACCATCTTTCTAATCCATACACTCTAACTCCAAATTGATTTTATTCTGATCATAGATCCAATATAGAGGACAACCAGTCTCCCCATTACTATTTGAGAATGTAATAGATCCATGGTAAAGTATATAAGTCCATTATGAAAACCTATTTCAACTTCTAGTTCTGAACATTGTGTCAATGAAAACCACCCATATTGATGGTGAATAACATAGGTTCACCCCTTACTGAATTACTGTACATAAAAATCTCTTTAACTCTATTTCAATGACATTTAAATTATGTTATTTTATCTCAACTGGTTTCATACATTCTAGAGGAAAGAAAATGGGTGTCACACACAACTCTATTTCAATTTCAAATTCAACTCATGTATCATGGATAATTCCTATAATATCATCTGTAATAGTATCTTAATAAGGATTAAATCATTATAGGAAATGTTGGGGGTGTTGTAATGGAATAAATCAACTGAATAATTAATTTTCTTGTGATATAATTCTTCAAATATTACTAATATCTGATTGAACTATACCTACTATGATTTCCTTCTCTCCAATTATAGGGAATAACTCTCAAATTGGAGAAGAGAAAGACACTTATAGTCAATATAATTCGATTAGAGACTCTAACCTACCATTCTAGTCCATGAAAAGAACCAAATAAATGTACGTGCAAATATAAATCATGAAATGAAAAATATTTCCACAGTTAGGGAAGAAAATTGGACACAATGTCAATCATCAAAGACACCAAACCATCAAGGCCAATTTTGTATCAACAGAAAATAAATCTGAGGATAACGTGACATGTAATTCAAGATCATAAAATAAATATGATGATATTAAATAACCTTAATTACTAGTATTAAAAAAATATTATATGAGGTGGATGAGATAAAAATACCTAAAATGTTAGAGTGTCTCTCTATATAATTTTTTGAACCTATTCAACTACAAAGTCACATCTTGTTTTATCTCTATAACCCTATCAGTAGGTCTTCATTTTCTGAGAAGTATAAATATAAGGTTCTGATCCACTACCCCAAAATTCACATAATCACCTCACATTTATATGATATATCATCATGAAATATATGAAATGATAACTAGAATATCCACCAATGTTTCACTCCATAGATGGATTCCTACAAGTACTATGATAATGAACCCAGCGCCTATAGTTATATAAGATATTGGAACCAAAACAGAATGATGATACCTAATTCATCCTCCTCAATATAAATGTCTCATACCATTCTACACGCATCCAACCTTACTCTTATTACTACTAGAGGATACACTTGTAAATTTGGGAGAATGGTCAGTCATTATCCAATCAAGGGCTGTTCATACAAATGATTCCATTTCCTCCTCAATTCCCTTATCAGAGGTAAGGTCATGTTGAATTACATGTGAGTATTTCATCTAGTAGAAGTGTCTAACATGAGATTTTATCTCAAGTCTATGTATTTTTCCAAAAAATCATTATTTTTTTCTTGTTCCCATCCAACAAAGGATAAAAAGAAAGATTATCTATAAACTATATAGAGTAAAAAGAGATATTCATAAAATTATTTCATTACATAACATAAACATAGGAAAGGTATGAAATCATCAATATATAAAATTATTTCTTGAGAAAAAACTCCTTAATGTTGTATGAATTATATGCATCTCATCTCCCAGTATCACACATGGTCGTCCACAATCTCTTGGAGGTTCTGAGAAAAATTAATGTTGCATGAAACAATCACCACTCCTATGGTCTAGAAGAACTAGAATATAATCTTAATAATGTATACAAAATAATATTCATCATTTGGACCACTAATACTATAGAATTATATAGGATAGTGATTCTAAAATTCTTATGACTGGTGATTCATAGTCCCTTATGTGGCTTCACCTTGAATTTTTTCTATCCAATATGGTTTTTGATGAATGGGATCTACAACAAGACTAACCTATCCAGCTTTAAAATTGTTCTCAGATACAACAAACTACACAATGGGTATTGGATACGGAGAATCATAGGATACCACAACTCACTGTCTAATCAAATTTCTATACGGTAGAACATCATCATCAAAATGTAAATTATGTACATAAGAATTTAAAACTAGTATATGGTATCAGAAAAGGATTTTCGTGGTGTCCACCCATAACCCAAGGAAACCCCATTATTTTCACTAAATCTATTATTCATCCCTATACATTAGTCACAATAATCATATATATAATAACACCCCAACAAGACTAGATAATCTAATGAATTCTATTATGGATATATCATAACATCATATCCACATAGAAATATCCCATAATAAGAGACACTGCCCTTAATAGATATCCAAGTAAAAAATTTCAATTAAAATACAATTATTAACTATAATGAAAATAATTTACATATAATGTAAACCCACTAACTTATTCATCAGGAATATACATATCCAAAGTATCTAAAATCACATGTCGAAATCAACTAAATCAATCAAGGATAATTTAATCAATTATAACAGTAATACCATCCATGGTAAATCAATGTTTTGATACTCACATTCTTGCTAAGAACATAAAAAATCCCATTCCTAAGTCCTATAAAGATATAAAAATTCAATGATGTCCCATGTTAGTCATTAGAAAAGAAGAAAAAAATTTAGATATACTTTTATTACACCACATAAAAACCCCTAGGTCAGTGATAGATGATCAAATGACCTCATGCATGACTCCATGAAACTGTGAAGAAACGGAATAGCATTGTAGTGTTCCCTATTTAGGAACTCCATCATGTGGCCAAAAATGACTAGTTGATAGACCCCAATCATGCCTCCCCATATGCTATAGGCTATCGACTAGAAACGTCTGTTGTAATTTAATAATGGGGAGACGATACACCCTCATATAATGTGTCATAGAAGAATAATAGAAACCATAAAAATAATAGAAATAAATGTATTGAAAAAGAGGAATAAAATAATAAAATCCAAATTAATTATCTAATAAATATTAAATGAATAATTTAATTACATCTTAGAGTGTTGATAAATGTAATTATATATAAAATACAAGTAAAATAATCTCAAATGAAAATAAAGTCCAAAATTCCCCAGTCTTGACACTAGTGTCTGTCCCACCTCCAAATCCAGCCCATCCAATAAGAAAAAAAATCAACAACAAAATCCTTTTCCTTTTCCCAAACACTACTACAAATATGGATTATAATAGCACTAAAAACAGACTTTAACAGCGCTAAAAAAGTGATGTTAATCTTAGTGAATATATAGGGGGGGTCCCCTTTATCATCCCTAAGCACTGCTGATAAAGGTAGTATTTATCAGTGATATTTTCAGCGCTGATAAATGTATAATATATCAGCGCTATTTTTAGTGCTGATAAAAACTACATTTCTAAGCGCTCAAAATAGCGCTGATATATTATCCATTTATCAGTGCTTAACTAGCGCTGAAAAAGGCCAAAGATCCTGTCCAAGACCAGAACCTGCACAGAACCTTCCCAGCACATGCACATATTACAACACCTGCACAGAGTCCAAACAACACCTGCACACAACACACAGAACACCCACACAAGGATAGTAGAAAAAAAATGATACATACATTTACTTGAAATCATGAATACAAAACAACACACTTCTATATGAATTTCAAACAGTGTTTAATTTGGTTACAATTACATTTATCCAAAAAAATAGTTAAAAACAATGATGTTCCATCCTTTTTGCATCCATCCGCTCTAAAAAAATTTCATCCTTGGCGGTGGTTTCCGAACAAGGCATTCGAACTGTAGAAAAAGATTTCACCTATATAATGAAACAAATATTATGTTAGTAATACAATAATGGAATAAAGAATGGGGTTGCAAAATGGAATTATACTAGTGAGGCAGAAAACATAAAATAACCAATTAACAAAATTGGTGCATGGTTAGGGCTAATCATCTTTAATAATAAAATTTCCCAATGTTTAGTAGAACATGGGATATTTAATGATTCGAGGGGGAATAGATAAACCTACAGTTTGGTTCTAAGGTTATAATAGTCTCACATTTTTGGTTAATGGTTTTCAAATAATGTGATGAACTTGTGTAAGGTATGAGTTTTGGGGGAAGTATCTCTATATGGTTTAATAATGGATTGTAAGCCACTCAATGAAACTATACGGATTAGAAGTGTGTGTATATGGATTCCCACATTGTTGGAAAATCAATTATTTTACCCTTAGTACTAATAATTCAACTAAATAATGAGTGGAATAAAAAAAATTTCCCTATCAACCATTAATGTGGGTTACCCTCATATATCCCTCATTCCACCCAGAAAAATCCATTACATGCACTCTCCTCCTTCTCCATTACCCCATGGGATATCTCCCTTACTTTTGAGATAAATCAAATATTATCAATTACATTAAAAGAGTGGTGGAATATATTTAACCCTTTTATCCTCCTCCATTGGATACCAATGGTGGGCCTTTTTCAACGACATTAAACCTTGGATATATACATATAGCCACAGTTTAATTACCTGGCTACATGTCCCCCCGTTCCATAAAATATAATCACCCCTGCCCCTTCCCCAGTACACCCCCTACACACGGCCCACCCCCGAGCACACCCCCTACCCCTACACAGTCCCTACCCCCTGAACACCCCCTGCCCCCTTCCCTAGCACACCCCTCCCACTGCACTTCCCCCCATCCCATTGCACACCTCCATGCCCACCCCCTATATATTTCCACAGAACCCAGCAAACCCCCTAACCCTTCCCCCAACCAATTTTCCCCCTTCCCCCTCCCCCAGAAAACAACCCCTTCCCTCTCACCTTGTACCCTACACATCATAAAGAAAATAACTTGTATGGAAATTGTGCTCAATTTACATTATACACATCATATATATCAACAAATTCTCATGTACTTTCATTCAATCTAAATACACATATATATACTCTCTACATCTCATAAGAAAACCCTCCTTAAAATTCACAAACACATTAAATCCATTTGAAAACACCCATCACACAACTTTCACATTTCTTCAAACACATTTAAAGGACTTAATCATGAAAATCTACAAGAAATACAACAACATTCATTTTAAAAATAACATTCAAGTCTATACAAAAACCAAATTCCTTTGGTAACACATTTTTAACCACACAAACATTTTATATAGTACACTTAGCAAGAAAATACAGCATAATAAAATCATCATATAATGTAAAATCATGGAATCACCTACATAAAGCTTGGAATCATCCGAAATGTGCTGTAAAACATTAAAACATACCTTCAAAATACCTTAATAAGGACTGATTGAACATTAATATTGAATATATTAATGGAAAACCATGTTTAACATGTGTTTTGGTCAGAGTGGATACTCAAGAGGGGGGGGGGTGAATTGATTTCCAATTAAAATTTCTGTTTAAAATCCATTACTAAAATCCCCCAATTTAAAATACTAATTGAATTGTAGTGAATTTGAACTAATGAAAACATTCAGTTAGGTTCTCAAGAGATTGATTAATTCCGATTTAATCTAATCAGAATATTAGATTAGCTTTTGAAACTAACCTAATGATTTTTAAATAATACAAACAATTCTTAATCCAATTATCAGAGTATCGTTGAAAAACAGTTTAAGTTTTAAGGAACATAGCAGCGGAATAAAAGGTTTTAGATAAAACTAAATAAAGCATATCAGATATAACCAAGAGTTTCAGTCTCAAGATGAGACATAGTCCTCTCAACAACTAATATAAATTTGATCCACACCCTAGATCGGGGTTCACAACAGTTTACAATTGTCAAGGTCAAATACCTCTACCACAGTTCTTCGTGGGAATAAAAAAAACAACAAATACAGATGTCCATGTCACACACGACCTCTACCACTATCCACAGTGGGAAATAGAAGATGTAAGGGGTTTGAATGGCGATTTACAGAACCTATAGTTACGGTTCAGGAGGCAGTGTGTGTAAATTAAAACTAATGATACACACTGATAGTAATGTAAATAATAAATCACTGAGAAAGATATAGAGTTTAGAATGGCTCTAGTGATTGTAGTGTAGCTCTGAACTCCTTTGAATTGATTAGAAGTGGTTCTGAGTCCTCTTCTGGTTTTTTTTTTGAACAACAGGGTGTCGTTGGCTTGACATCTAGGTTCAGAGATAGTGAAAATGTAGTCTATGATGTTCTTCAAAATCCTCTTGAATTTACACACCTCTTCTTGAGTAAGTGTTAGTGTGTATGAGCTTCTGTGTCTTCTTTGTCATGCATGTATATCTGTATGAGATATTATTGTGTATGACACTTGTAGATCACTTCAGTATATATGTTATGTCTCTTCATTTTTTTATCTTTACTTTGCAGCAACATGGACTTCTTATATTTATGACACGAGCTCCGGCAAAAGAAATGATTTCTTTTTGCAGGTACGAGGTATGGTTCCCAGACATCCAAAAACCTTTATTAAACAAATTAAAGAGCATTAAAATATACCTGATATGACTGTTTGTTAGATTAAATAAAGATAATGAAATTAAGGCAGCGTCAAATTCTCTAGAACGGTAGCTTTGGATATTGGTAGCCTTGTGTATCAGTAGCCTTGTGTATCGGTAACCTCTTGTATAATGGTAGCCTTTCTATCGGTAAGTGTCATGTCTATCAGTATACTTGATTGGTAGCGGTAGACATAATGTACCGATGACCTTTCGTGTAACTGTAGCCTTCATGTACAGGTAGGCTTGCACAAAGGTGACTTGTCTGCATCGGTGACCTTTACGTATCAGTATACTTGTTGTACCGGTGGACTTGATGTATCGGTGACCTTCATGTATCGGTAGATTTGCATAGCAGTGACTTGTCTGTATCGGTAGGTTTTCATAACGGTGACTTGTCTGTATCGGTAGGCTTGCATAACAGTGACTTTTCTGTATCTGTAGGCTTGTTCTGTAACGGTGACTTGTCTGTATTGGTAGAATTGTTCTGTAATGGTGACCACTTGTTTTTTTAAGCATTCTATTGGCATAATGGGTTAAGTTAGATTATATATTCATTTAATATCCAAATTTTCTGAAGATAATAAAAATATTGTAATATATGAATATGTGCATGGTGTACAGAAATACTGAATTAAGTAATTTATCATTAATTAATATAGGAACTATCAAACTATAATTGAGCATAATTGGGATTATCATAAGAATAATTGGGATTATCAAAATATAAGTGAGAATAATTAGGATAATCAAAATATAAGTTCAACTAATTCCCCCAGAGGGTTCAAAAATCTCCCGATTTTTGATAATCACCACTTTTGCCAAAGTATTAAGAAATTTTAAATTGTGTCAGAGGAATAATTTTTTAAGAAAAACTTTTAAGAAAAATTTATCATTTTTCTCCCCCTTTCAATTGCACTCCCAGATCTCATTTGTTTCTTATTCTCCCCCATTGTGATTAACAAAAATAAGGGTAGAATCAGGGAAATGTAGAGACAAAAATAAAACAGATTACATTGAAAAGTAGAGAATATAAGAGTAACTTTCAATAAAATCAAAGAAGGTACAAACTGATAAATTCAGTATTACAAAATAAAATACAAGTAAATTCCATAAAAAACATCCAGAGTAACTCAATCATCCTCTTGACCAGGAGTCTTTCCTTTATGATCTGAAGAGGGAGTAGGATAAGATTGAATAGATGGCTTAGAATAGCTGAAAGAACAAATAGAGGGTCAGCCACTGAAACTGCTCCGAATCTGAAATCTGTGCTCTTCTATGGGATCATAGGAGTCATGCGTCGAATAGCCTGAACTGGAGTCAACTAAGGTGTACTCCCAGAGGTAGAGGTAGGAATAGCAGGAGGTACATTCACATTTCTGGCATCCACATGCAACAATGGTAGAAACAGGTTCCTGAAATCCATAATAATACTACCTCCTCTCTCCATTGCTGACACAAAATCATCTCGATTTTCAATAAATTTATCCAAGGTAGGAGTGAGCTCCCTGAGCTTACTAACCTGTTCTCTGAAAGCATGATTCACTGGAGGAAACTTCATATTCTCCTTAAAAATATTGAAATTATTGGTCATTTTATGCTTGGTATAGACCTTCTCAAAGTAAGAATCCACCTTATTCTTAATTTCCTCTTGAGAAGCAGTAGCTGCCTATATGAGATCACAAAAAAACTACTAACTTCCATAGTGGTAGCAAGGTTCTGAGTATCTGAGGCACCTCTGGTACTTGACATATCCAACTCTTCCTGGATAACAGTTCTGATTTGGTTATGGATCACAGTGGAGCTGGATGAAGAAAGGGGTTTTTCTGAGAAAGCTTATGTCTCCTTGAATGATTGTGTCAGATTACTAACTACCTTATAAAAAAGTTCATCTTGAATGTTCAAATGTTCTTTGATTGATTTCTTAAAAGCCTCAAAGACATTCAGAAAACTGCTTGACTACTTCTTTGATATATCTAATATCAGTATGCACTTGGGTTTGAGAGCAATTCATGGCAGTCAACGAAGCAATAGATTGTCTTAGAGCAACCACAGCTCTTGTCCAACATTCAATTTCAGTATGGCATACATTAATATCATCCATCATTCCCTTCATTGGACTAGAAACAACACATCCCATATATAGCTGCAGGTTTTTCTCCACACTCCTCATCTCTCCAACAAAGCTTTTCTTCAAATCATTCACTGATTCTATCAGTGTTTCATTCATTTCATCCTTTAAGGACTCAAGGTCCTCCTTGGTTTCCAAATTTTCAGCCACAGCAGGTAGGATAACTGATTCTCTTTGGGGATGGTCATCCTCATCAGAATATTCATAACTAAGTCCCAGAACCATATATCATGGATCTAATGTCCAAACTTCAATGTCATACAACACTGATACTGAACCAAGATGCTCCCCCTCACTTAGAGCATTCACCTGAGGAATCTCCTCCAAATGTTCTGCTCGAGGTAATTATATAACTTCTTATGCAACTGCAGCATATTCAATAGCCATTTGCTATGATGGCTCAAAGAATCTCTCATCAATAGATGATACTTATTCTTCCTGATCAGGCACTGTCTTGACTGTACTGTCTATTAGAGGGCTCAAACTGAGCACTTCTTCTTCATTTTCCTCATCATCTACTTCACCAGTAGCCTCCTTCTCTTCATGAGCAATCTGATCTGACTCGGTTGCCTCATCCTCTTCAGAGGTGTCTTTGACAACAATGTGATATGCTTCTTCTTCTTCTTCTGTAGTCTCAGTGTCATTATCCTTCAGAATAGTTTCTCTCCTTTGGGGTTCTTTTGGAGGGTGTACTGCTCTATAAAAAATATTTTGGGGAATAGGACTATGATGTAAATCAGGGTCTTCTCCTTTCTCAACTGACGTCTCTTCCTCCCCAGCTTCAGCTTCATTATCATTTTAAACAGGTTCTGGATCATCTAGTCCAAGACCAGGATCCCTCACATCCATTAGTATAGATAGATTGTGCACAGGAGTGTTCTAGTCATAGATTTTTCCATCATCATTAACCCATGATTTCTTCCAAGGTTTCCAACTGACATTCATAAACTTACAAGTAGTCCTGGTGAGGAAAAAGTTATCCGTAACCACAACAGTTTCATCTTGAGGTCCAGCTAGCTCCTTTTCCTTCAACATAATAGAAATCAACTTAGAAAAGAAAAGTGCATTGGACATAGACTTTGGTCAAGTCATCTCCTCAATCTGAATCATTAGCAGTCTGTATATATTCACCTTTACTCCATGCTTTAATAGATACAAAAAATAAATATCCTGAAATCTGAGGGTACCAAAATCCCCTCTCCTCGGACTAATCACATGCTGAATGAACATGAAAAGTAGTTTATCATCCCCTTCCATCTCTGCAGCAATGACCTTTCTAGGAGTTCCATTTCCTGTCAATTCAAACAAGGCATCCTCATATTTGAAAAAGTCACTAGCAGTAGGTATAGATTTTGAATAAAATACATAATCACCTCTATGAGGAACATTAAGTTTCTCATCCCATTCAACTGATGAAAACGAAAAAGTTTGACCATTCATAAAGGAAATCATCATATTCTCCTCTTCTGATGTCTCAAAACAGACAAACTCATAAAACTCTTTTACCAGTGCTGGATTGTACAGTCCATTATTGTTCATGAAGCATTTGATCCATCATTTTTCTTTTAAAACCTTCAGAATCAAGGACATGCTTTCCAGCAGCCATTCCGCACATAATTCCTTTTCCACTACCATTTCTCGCTTCGATAAATGTGGATTCACATGATTCCTTCGAACAACATCTCTACTGCTTCCACTGGCACCATCATTGGTTACTTTCTTCTTCTAAGCTTGCGGTGCATCACTCCCTCCATCCACTGAGGGTCGCTTCACATGGGCCATTTCAGATTCTGAGGCTTAGGGGTTTTCAAGCTTGAGAGGTCTAGGTAGGAGGCATTCGAACAGACGGGATCGCGGTGACTGAGTGATGTCTAGAGTCAGGTTTAATATCATTTAGGATTCACAAATAAAATAAATATCATATTAAAAAGAATTTCAATGTCTCAGCCTTAATACGAAAATTTAAAACAACGGGATAGATGTACCGGTGAGGTGTCCTTAAACGGTGAGGTCTGACGATTAGGTTTAGCCTAACGGTGAGGTCTATCATGATGGTGAGGTTTATCCTAATAGTGAGGATCATCCTAATGGTGAATTTTATCCTAACGGTGAGGTTCATCTAATAGTGAGGATTATCTAACAGTGAGGTTTATCTAACGGTGAGGTTTATCTAAGAGTGAGGTTTATCTAACGGTGAGGTTTATCTAACAGTGAGGATTATCTAACAGTGAGGTTTATCTAAAAGTTAGGGTTTTCTAATGGTGAGGATTATCTAACAGTGAGGTTTATCTAGCAGTGATGTTTATCTAACAGTGATTTTTATCTAACAGTGAGGTTTATCTAACGGGGAGGTTTATCTAATAGTGAGGCTTATCTAACGGTGAGGTTTATCTAACGGTGAGGTTTATCTAACGGTGAGGTTAATCTAATAGTTTTAAGAGTAAATTGTCATTCCTAATTCGTGTCTAATGAAACATAATCATTCTGAACTTAAAGGATTAGTGAATATATCAGCTAATTGGAGTTTAGTGCCTATAAATTCAAGAGTTATATCACCTCTTTGATAATGATCTCTTCGAAAGTCGTGTCTAACATCAATGAGTTTGGTTCTAGAGTGGGACACATGGTTCGTTGAGATGTTGATCGCACTAATGTTATCACAGTTAATTGAAACATGTTTAAAATCAAATCTATAGTCCAATAAAGTGTGTTTCATCCACAGAATTTGTGCACAGTAACTACCAGCAGCTATATACTCTACTTCAGCAGTAGATAATGCAACTGAGTTTTGTTTCGTACTACACCATGATACTAGGGACTTTCCAAGTAAATGACATGTTACAGATGTTCTCTTTCTATCTAACTTGCGTCAAGCAAAGTCAGCATCTGAATAACTAATTAAATCAAATGATTGTTCTTTTGGGTAAAACAGTCCCAAATTGGTAGTATATTTAAGATAATTGAAAATCTGTTTAATATCAAGTAAGTGTGAATCTTTAGGGTTAGCTTGAAATCTAGCACACATACATACACTAAACATAATATCAGGTCGAATAGCAGTATGATAGAGTAAACTCCCAATCATACCTCTATAATTAGTTTGATCCATTGGTTTCATTGTTTCATCAATATCAAATTTACAGGTGGTACTCATAGTTGTATCACTTACCTTAATACTATCCAAACCAAAATACTTTATTAAATCCTTAGTATATTTACTCTGATTAAAAATAATACCATCTTTATTTTGAATGATTTGAAATCCAAGAAAGTACTTAAGCTCTCCCATTAAGCTTATTTCAAACTCATTTTTCATAACCTTTGAAAAATCAGTACATAAATAATTTTTAGAAGATCCAAAAATAATATCATAAACATAGATTTGTACTATTAAAACATCTTTTGAAATTATTTTTATAAAAAGAGTGGGATCAGCAGTTCCTTTTATAAATCCTTTAGAAGAAAGAAAATATTTATATCTTTCATACGAAGCTCTAGGAGCTTGTTTTGAACTATATAAAGCTTTAGAATGTTTACAAACATGATTCTGAAAGTGAGGATTTGAAAAACTAAGTGGTTGTTCTAAAAAAACATCTTCAAAAATAAAAACATTTAGAAAATCACTTTTCACATCCATTTGATATAACTTGAAATTCAGATGTGTTGCAAAGGCAAGTATGATCCGAATAGCCTATAATCTAGTTAAAGGTGAAAAGGTTTCCTCATAGTCAATTCCTTATTCTTGATTGTAACATTTTGAAACTAGTCTATCATTTTTTATAATGATATTTCCATATTCATCAACCTTGTTTCTAAACACCCACTTTTTTCATATGGTTAAAGTGTCCTTAGGTCTTTCTACTAATTCCCAGACTTTATTTCATTCAAATTGATTTAGTTCTTCTTGCATAGCCATTACCCAAAATTCATCATTGATAGCATCATTGATATTTTTAGTTTCTAACTGTGAATGAAAGGCTTGATGTTCAACCTGATTTCTTAGAGAATCTCTAGTCTGTGTTCCTCTATCTTGATTACCTACAACCGAATCTAAAGGATGGTTCTTCAGAATCCTAGTTAGTCTAGAAAATGTAGGGCTAAAGATTTTGGGTTCATCAACAGGTTGGGAGTCAACAGAAGCAGGTTCTGGAATATTTCCAGAACTGGATGTTTTAACTATAGGTCTAGTGTATTAATCATTAAGGTTCCAAACAGATAGATCATATTCAAGATTTTCAAGATAGTTCTTAGGATCATGTCGATCAGTTTCATCAAATTTTTTGTGAACAGATTCCTCCACACATTTGGTTCTCTTATTGAAAACTATACAGGCTTTACTAGAAATACAGTATCCTAGGAAAATTCCTTCATCACTCTTGGATGCAAAATTGTCAAGATTATCTTTGGTATTAAGAATGAAGTATTTGCCACCAAAAACTCTGAAGTAGTTAACCTTAGGTTTCCTATGGTTCCACAACTCATAAGTCATATTCTTAAGAACATGTTTGATCACAACCCTATTGATAATATAACAATCTCTATTGGCAGCATCAGCACAAAAATAAACAGGTAGTTCATACTCATTGAGAATGGTTCTGGAAATTTCCTGAAGGGTTCTATTCCTCTTTTCTACAACATCATTTTGCTGAGGTGTCCTAGGGACAAAGAAATTGTGGCTATAGCCATTGTGTGAGCAGTAGGATTCAAAATCATGATTTTCAAACTCATAGCCATAAGGACTTCTCAAGGTTTTAATCTTATGTCCACTAAGGTTCTCCACAGACATGGAATATTTAACAAAGTAATAACAAGATTCACTTTTGTGAGCTAGAAAATATACCCAAGTATACCTAGAATAGTCATCAACTAGAATATAGACATAGTGCTTCCCATTTAAACTAGAAACTATAGAATGTCCAAACAAAAACATGTGAACCAACTCGAGAGGTTGAGAAGTTGGCACTTATTTATTTGATTTAAAAGAATGTTTATGTTGCTTTCCCTTTTGACAGGGATTACAAACTTTATCTGCTTGGAATTCAAGTTTTGGTAGGTCCCTAACTAAGATTTTCTTAGTAAGTCTTCTAATTGAATTTAAATTGCAGTGTCCTAATCATCTGTGCCAAATCCAAGACTATTTATGAAAATCATTTAAACAAGTATTATTTGGCATAGCTAAAGAATTTAAATCAACAGCATAGACATTTTCATTTCGCAAGGAAGAAAATACTAAATCATTTATAGAATTAAAAACATTGCAAGAATCATAATCAAATTTAACATAAAAACCATCATCACATAAATGAGAAATACTTAGTAAATTATACTTAATCCCATCAACAAATATATCTTTAGAAATTAATTCTGAGTCAGTGTTACCAATCTGGCCTAAGCCGATGATTTTCCCTTTAGAATTATCATCAAAAGTGACAAAACCTCCATCAACTATGACTAAGATTTTATATCATGAGAATTCTCCTGACATATGTCTTGAACATCCACTGTCCAAGTACCATGTCGTTCTACAGGAGCCCTATAAGAAGGTTCCCTACAAAATATATTTAGATAGGAAATGATTTTGGTACCCAGATTTTCTTTGGTCCATACAGGTTAGCTAATAAAACATTAGGTACCCAAATTTTTCATATGTGTCTCATAAAATTTGTAGAATCAACATATTTTGAAAGATAAACTTTATTAAATCCGTAACTATGAATATAAATAGTTGAATCATATGGACTTCCAAAACTAGAACTATATGCATTCTGTCCAGATTTAGAAATAAATCTTCTTTTGATAATTTTTCATTGTCCAGGATGGTATCCTATAACAGTAGTATATCTAGGTGCAATCTGCTTTCCTATAATTTGAGTAAGAGTATCTTTTCCATTTTTGAAATTTTCTAAATCCTTCTTAAGTTTCTCATTTGACAATTTTAGTTCAATGTTTTTTAGGCAACTGAGCATTGTTTTCCATTTCTATGTCAAGATCAGATTTTTGTTTAACAGTTAAAGCATACTATTTCTTTAAACCTTTGTATTTGTCTTTCATCTCATTGCAGGTTTCTTCCAACATATCAAAGTATTCAAACAGTTCATATTTTGACATATTTTCAGAATCAGAATCATCTCTAGAATAATAAGAATTTAAAGTAGGAGTTTCAAATATTACCTCAGAGGTGTTTGTCATAAAACACATACTTGACTTATTTCTGTTTTCAGTTTCAGAAGCTTCAGATTCACTGGAGCTATCCTCAGAAGCACTCCAAGTAGACTTCATGTCTTTCTTATACTTATTGTCCTTATACTCACACTTCTTCTTGTATTTCATCTTTAGACAGTCTGCTTTTATATGTCCTTTTCTTTAGCGTTCATAGTAGACAACTTCAACAGATTTTTCAGATTTCTTCCTATCTTTTTCTAGAGTCCCTTGTTGTCATACTTACCTTTGTAATTTGATTTTCTGAAAAAACATATTTTTCCTATCAAACTTCTTAAATCTTCTGGCTATGTGAGCCATTTCTACATCACTGTCATATGCACTTTCACTTTCTTTACAGCTTGATTTATCACTTACATCTTGATGATTCTCCTTATACTTATCATTGAAGTATATTTCTTAAAGGCAACTGCCGTCCTTTTTGGTTCATCTTCTTCTTCATTGTTTACCATAAGCTCTTCTTCATATATAATCAACTTGCCAATAAGTTCCTTGACTGGAATTTTACCAATATCAGAAGATTCTCGGATTGAAACAGAATTTCCCCTCCATCTTTCATATAGGCATCTCAAAATTCTCATGATCTGCTCCTTTGATGAAACATCCTTTCCCAGTGAGATCATTGTATTGACAATTTCGTTAAACCTGAGATACATATCAGAAATGGGTTCATCAGGCTTCATCATAAAATTATCATATTTAATAGTATTGGTTTTTAATATCATTTCATAACATTAGTTGTTCCTTCATGAGAAACACGTAAAGTATCCCAGATTTCATATGCAGTCATTCATGAAGATATTCTATTAAATTCCTCATCTCCTAAAGAAAAATACCAAGAATTCATAGCTTTGCAATTATTATTGTGAGCTGTCTTAGTAGCTTCATTCCATGTCGATCTAACAGTATTATGAATTTTATATTCTGATTCTATGGCAGTCCAAATATAAAAAACCATGCTTTCGAAATGAATTTTCATCTTAATCTTACAGTGAGCATAGTTGTTTCCATTGAAAAATGGTATTATGTCAGTAGAAACACCTTCAAGTCTGTTATCCATGATAACTAGGTTGAGAAAAAAATTTAAAGAGGTAAAAATTTAGAAATAACAGAAATTTTAAGAACCTTAAAATACAACTAAAATCACAGTTGAAAAACAGAGAACTTCAGAAAATATTTTAATCCTTTGATACCAAATGTTGGTCGGAGTGGACACTCAAGCGGGGGGGAGGGGTGAATTGAGTTCCAATTAAAATTTCTGTTTAAAATCCGTTACTAATATCCCCCAATTTAAAATACTAAATGAATTGTAGTGAATTTTAACTAAACAAACATTTAGTTAGGTTCTTAAGGGATTGATTTATTCCCAGTTAATCTAATCAGAAGATAAGATTATCTTTTGAAACTAACCTAATGATATGTAAATAATAAAAACACTTTCTAATCCAATTATCAGATTAACTTTGAAAAAAAGTATAAGTTTTAAACCACTTAGAAGCGGAATAAAAGGTTTTAGATAAAACTAATTAAAGCACCGCAGATATAACTAAGAGTTTCAGTCTCAAGCCAAGACTTAGTCCTCTCAACGACTTATATAAATTTTATCCACACCCTGGATCGGGGTTCACAACAGTTTACAACTATCTAGGTCAAAGTCCTCTCCCATAGGTCTACGTGGGAAACAAAAACAACAGAAAATATAGGGTTCCAGGTCACACACGACCTCTACCACTATCCACAGTGGGAAATAGAATATGTAAGGAGTTTGAATGAGGATTTATAGATCCTCCAGTTAAGGTTCAGGAGACAGTGTGTGTAAATTAAAACTGATGATACACACTGCTCGTAATGTAAATAATAAATCATTGAGGAAGATATAGAGTTTAGAATGGCTCTAGTGATTGCAGTGTAGCTCTGGACTCCTTCGAATTGATCAGAAGCGGTTCTATGTCCTCTTCTAGTTTGTGTTTGAAAAATAGAGTGTTGTCTGTTTGACATCCAGGTTCAGAGATAGTGAAAATGTAGTCGATGAAGTTCTTCAAAATCATCATGAATGTACACAACTCTTCTTGAGTAAGCACGAGTGTGTATGTGCTTCTGTGTCTTCTTGGTGATGCATGTATATCTGTATGTGCTTTTATTGTGTGTCACTTGTAGATCACTTCAGTATATATGTTCTGCATCTTCATTTTTTTTTCTTTAATTTGCAGTAACAGGGACTTCTTATATTTATGGCACAAGATCCTGTAAAATAAAGGATTTCTTTTTTCAGGTACGAGGTACGGTTCCATGACATCCAACAACCGTTATTAAATAAATGATAGAGCATTAAAATATACCCGATATGACTATTTGTTAGATAAAATGAAGATAAAGAAATTAAGGCAGTTTCAGATTCTCTGGAACGGTAGGTTTGGATATTGGTATCCTTGTGTATCGGTATCCTTGTGTATCGGTAACCTCTTGTATATCGGTAGCCTTTCTATCAGTAAGCTTCATGTTTGTCGGTAGACTTGATCGGTAGTGGTAGACTTAATGTACCAGTGACCCTTCATGTAACGATAGCCTTCATTTACTGGTAGGCCTGCACAAAGGTGACTTGTCTGTATCGGTGACCTTTACATATCGGTAGACTTGGTTTACCAGTGGACTATATGTATCAGTGACCTTCACGTATCGGTAGATTTTCATAGCGGTGACTTGTCTGTATCGGTAGGCTTGCATAACGGTGACTTGTATATATCGGTAGGCTTTCATAATGCTGACATGTCTATATTGGTAGGCTTATTCTTTAACGGTGACTTGTCTATATCGATAGGCTTGTTCTGTAATGGTGACCACTTGTCTATTTAAGCATTCTATTTGCAGAATGGGTTATGTTAGAATATATATTCATTCAGTAACCGAATTATCTGATGATAATATAAATATTGTAATATATGAATATGTGCATGGTGTACAAAAATACTGAATTAAGTAATTTATCATTAATTAATATAGGAACTATCAAACTACAATTGAGCATAATTGTGATTATCATAATATAAGTGAGCATAACTGGGATAATCATAAAATAAGTGAGCATAATTGGGATTATCAAAATATAAGTTCAAATAATTCCCCCAGAGGGTTCAACATTGTGGTATTCCATGAGATTAACATCCCACAAGGATAAAGGGTCATGATTTAATGTCTTACAGAGATGTAAGTCTTGGTTGGACAAAAACACTTATAAAGGTGGATCAGGTAGGTACATCTCTAGGAGGGAGCACTTGAAATGTTTACCTAATAGATGTATCAAAACGCCCAATGAGGTCTGACCCAAGTGTGGTGCCTCCCATAAAGGTAAGGTTTCTCATTTTGAAGACTTATTCGGACACCACTAAGGGAAATACAAGAGGGAAAATAAGCGAAGGTGTACCCCAGTGAGGGGGTCACCATGGTTTACCATTAGTTGGGATTTAACCTCATAGAGGCATCCTGCATAACCTACTTAGAATACAAGGATCAAAACCCAAATATTTAAAAGAGGTATGTTGTGGGTATTACCCATGGTTAGATTCCCTTCACACTAGGAATACTCTTGGTTGGATGAGTATGGTTTTTGTGGGGCTTATGCATTGTCAGATTCTCAGGTTCTTCCAAAAGTAGCAATGAGATGAATGGGACATACGTGCTAAGATGGACCATGTGAATGGCGTGATCCTGGTAAAGAGGCACGATGCACAAAAAACTTGTGGAGAATTCTTTAAACATTTTTTATGGTGGCCATGGGGATCATCAGACTCCCCATACCTTCCATAAACACCTCAAAACATCACGAGGACTAGATTCTACATGATGGTTCATCATAGTGTTGATTCATTTGATGATGTGCTGGTCACTTCAGCTTGGATTTTATCTCAACCCGCCTCTCCCTTGCTTGAATTATCCTGGGACACATATATTTGTTCCAAAAAATCCCTCAACGATACCGATTATCTCATTCATCTACCTAGAAATAATTGTGCAAGTCAAACAACAACACATGTGCTCAAGTACAAGTTCAAACAAACAAGATACAGAAAATGGATTTTGTTGATCCTCGGTGGTTTCGTCGTTAACCCCATATGCACTGCACACCATCATTCCTTAATTCAATAATCATTTGTTCAAAGATCAATAATATGAATCCGGGGATAGAAAAAAATGAGTAATAAATTAATATTTCAATACATAGGATCATTATCAATTCACCAAATAAGGCTTAAGGATAATCAATGATCATATATAGATAACATAAGTTGTAAGAATTCGCCTTTGTCATATTTGTGTACAATCTTCCATCAGGTATGTTTCCCATTCATTTCTAAACACATGTATATCGTCTTATGAATATGAGTTTTTAAGACAGTCATGGTAGTACTGAAAAAATATAAATACACAAAGGATTAATAAATATTTTAAATGAACTCGTAATTATTTTCGAAAATACCTCATTAGGGATGCTAGTTTGTTGATGAAATATGATATCATTCATAAATTTACAAACATAATAACCACAGTCCTTTCAGTTTGTTTGTTTTGGACACTACAGAAATATCGAAAAAAATAAGTAATTTGTTTTGATATGTATTTGGATAGTGAAATGTTATTATATATACCTAGATACTTTTCAATTTGTAGATATTGTAGGCGTTCTCATCCTTATGCGTTGAATTCATTCCATGCATTAGACGATATTGATGCACCTACCTATCATAACATAATCCTCATTAAAACAGAACATAAATTATATAAATAGATGTTTAATTTTAAAATTTTGGATCTAGTGTATTACAAATAAACAAACTCCATCAAGCGTGGTCGGTTTTTTGGATATCAATACTTTGAATCAAGAAAATAAATCATTGAAGTATCCAGATTGACTGCAATCAGCATCCAATGCTCCCTACAAATACAAGAATGAATAATTAAATAAATAAATTAAAATATAGTTTATATGATTAAATTGTAGAGTTTTACCCCTGCATCGTTGTTATTAAAAAGAGTCTGTCATCCGTAATTTTGTTTTCAAAAGATTTGAGCAGGGATGAAAATATTGCAGCCTCCTTATCAGAATCTGTTTCGTCTTTTGAAGATGTGGTGTGAGGACTAACAAGTCCAACTTTTTTTCATGGGAAAATCCATTTAATTTTTGTTTTCATATATACGTCTGCGACAAATATAGAATTTATTTAGTCAAAATTATCAGAGTATATCAGGTTTTGTAAAATAAAATCATGAAAACATACCACATGTATACATTTACAACTGATGCGACTAGCCATTCATACATGAGGAGTTCATTTACATGTTCAGCACTAATGAAATCTGATATTTCCTCTCCATACATATCATTTTCGAAATCAACAATGTGAATACTGCCCGATTTCAACTTTGTATCCACATGAGCCTACCATGATATTAACTATGGATATAGAACGGGCGAGGTGAAGGTGCTCTCAGTAGACCATTTCAATCGGTTGGTTGATCCTTGACATAGTTTTTAGCTGATATTTCGTTTCACCCCACTATCTTTGTCATTCTGTAATAACAGTCATCAGTTAAGGCCTTTTTTCATTAAATGAGAAAGGTCCAACTTGAAAAAGAAATTGGAAATGAATACCTTTTGTCGACATGTTTTCTTACAAGAACTATTGTCCATGTGATGAATGTTCCAACAACTTGTTCAACCATATGAATGTCGTCATCATCATTTGGAATAGGTATCTTGGCACACGGCTCACTAGCTATGTTAATTGACACTCTAAGATGATCTTTTGGAAGATGTCTGTTGTGTAGCATGTCATTTTGCGTGTTGAACACCATAGCCCCCACTACAAGGAGATAGGTGGAAGTTGATAAATATAAATCACAGTCATTTTCACCCTATGTAATATTAGTACAGGAAAGGTATCTGTGTCTATGTAAATAACATTTCATAGAAACAATTATTAAAACATTGATTACCTCATCTAAGAAAGGTTTTTTAGGGTAATGGATCACCTCAAAGTTGGGGGGGGGGGGCGATATCGTCACGCACGGGTTGTTGTTGAGTTGTTTCATCTATTTGCCTCTCTCCCATCAATTTTTCTATCATCTCTCTCTGTTAATGTAATTATTCTTGAAAAATAGATAACTTTTCTTACAAATTTTCCATTTTTCATTTTGATCCCCCGCTTGTTTTTGTTTTTGAAAATATGTTCGAGGTGTCATGCCAAAACCTGCACCTTTGAAGTGGACATACTTTTCTATCTTCTTCAATGCTGCTAAAAGTATGTCTGCATCTGGAGTAGTTTTTATTGATTCTTGTGACTATTTTAGATAGAATATATAGAAAAATAAGTAGTTTTTGTAATATAATAGCGATTTAAAGAAACTCAAATTTATATTATGTCATACATACACATGTTTCCCACAAATTTTCTGTGTTTTCATCTATCAATATCCCCTCTTTATTTACACGATCCACCTTCCATAGCACATGGAGTGGGATGGATATGGCTTTCGATTTCGATTCATCAATCTGCATATAAATAGAGAAACATGGTTATAGTGTTTTTTATGTCGCGTACTAGTAGTAGGGTAGATTTAAATGACATAACAATTTTTTCTCAAGTTCAACATACCCCATCCTTGCTTTACGGTAAGGGTACGCTGGTTCTTTTGCGCGTTTTTTATTTTCAGCACTCATTAGTTGTTTCATAAATAATAAACTGTCAATCAGAGTGATGAATTCAAGAAAAAGTCAAACAATGTATTACCCTACACAAAGTACCTTAAAAGTATGCTCCCATGATGGTTTCTAAACACATCCCATGCTCCTTGGGATATCAAGTGTGCGTAAATAGGAGGTGGGTGCGGCTTGATTTTCACTTCTGCATCGTTAAGATGATATTTCGTTAAAATTGTGTGGAAACCTCTATGAATTCATCTTGAAACTATTAATACATATTCCTTGTGAGAGACATATACTATAAATGCACTCTACAACGAATGATGAAGAGTAAGTCAATGTTTTGGTAATTTATTTTATTTTAATATATTAAAAAAATGATATCATAATGTTATCGTAATCTCATCCCACATTAGTGTCTTCATCCTAGTGACAACATGGTTCCACGACTATACATCAATCGGCATGCGTTGCCGAGCGACGATTCCAATGTAGCTACTAAAGATGTCTTTGTTGGGGTTAGCATATTGGCCTTGCTTATTCCATCCCTCCTCAAATTTGATGCCTGTTTCTTTTTCCTTAAAAATTTTGGCTAACACTGTCAATCTACGACACTCTTGTTTGTTTTGCGCTTGCAGGGTTTCATTTACTACCATTTCTTCAGAAGTAGCATCAATATCTTCCCCCGGAGCGCTAGCATCGGCAATAGGACCAGCAAAAATAGGTTGAGAAACCTGTTGTACCACAACACTGGGACCGGCACCAATAGGTTGAGAAAACCGTTATTGCTCTGCACTCGGACCACCATCATCTGGTTGAGAAACCTATTTTTGCTTTACAGTGGGACCACCAGCTACTGGTTGAGAGACCTTTTGTGCCTCGGGATTGGGTGCATCAGCAGGTGCAAAAGTCATTATCTGCAGAAGTGGTTTAATATTTTATTTAGATTACATAAAAACAGCATCGAACATATAATAACATAACCTAACACAATGTATGTTACAATAAACAATTAACCTGATTATTGTACTCTCTTATTTTTCTTTAAAGGCTAAATATATTTGACTCCTCTATCGACTTTGTAAATTCCTTCATCGTGGTCTCCTCTGACATACAAAACGATGTCTACATTGGGACGACTTTGAAATGATTGTGAAGTCCATATAAAAGGGTCATCCTCCATTGAACATTCATCTGACCCTTCAGTTTTTTTGGTCGATAACAGAACAATTGACCAATTTCAGTTTGCAGGGTCTCGAACATAAAATACTTGTACTACCAGTGATGCCTTTATAAATGGGTTTTCTTTCTCTCCTTCCTTAATGAAATCAACTTTCACGAATTCTAATTCATCTATTCTAACATCACTCCTATTATCAACCCACTTGCATTGAACAATTCTCACTTTGAATTCCTTATAATCCAACTCCCATATTCTTTTGATGATGCCAAAGAATGACATATTCACATAAATTGGATTTTTGTCCTTAGCACCAGAAACATGCATCACCTCAGCCACAAGTGTAACCCCACTATTCTTCATGGTACATTCTTCATCATGTTCATTAGTATATAATGTATAATCGTTAACTGCATAAGAATTGTAAGAAAATACATACACACTTTCTCCTCCAACCCGCCATAGAAGTCGTTCTGAAATTGAGTCTGGATTTTCATCGAACTACATAAAAATATGGTCTCAAAACCATCCTATAAACTGTCGATTATGTGTATCTGGTATCCATTTTTCATCCCTAGATGGATTCAAATGCATACGAATTTCATTGTGGGTTTTAAGATATAGGTCAACATCGAAACTGTTATGAAAAACGTAAAGTTGGGCCTGCTCCCGATCTATAATATTGATTGTGAAAAACTCTCTTCCAGAAATTCCTTCACCCTCAAGACGCTCAGTGTGAAGATATTTCAGTAGGACAATGATTTCCACACCATAAAGGTATTCGGTACAAATTTCAACAGCTTCCTCAACAATATATTTCTCCGCAATACAACCCTCTGGCTGACATCGGTTTTTGACATACCATTTCAAAATATTCATATACCATTTAATGGGGTACATCCATACATAATTTATAGGACCACATAGTCGAATCTCTATCACCAAATGAACCATGAAATGAACCATCATATCGAAAAATGTCAGTGGGAAGAACATTTCCAATTCACATAATATGATGACAATTTATCTTTCCATATTTGGAAATTTCTCCGGGTTTATAACTTTTCTGCATATAACATTGAAGAAGAAACAGAGCTTCGTTAATGTATGGTGGAAAATCTTGGGAAAAATTCAACGTAAAGCTATAGGAATTAGATTATGCATCAAAACATGGCTGTGATGTGATTTCAGACCATTTAATTTCAAATCACCCATTGAAACGATGTTCTTGATATTTGATGAATACCCCTATGGAACTGTTACTTCATTCAAGAAGTTGAAAAACTAATATCTCTCCAACCTGGAAATAGTGTAAGCAGTAGGAGGAAGGAATTTTTGTTTTTCACCCTTAACTGGTGCCAACTCTTCTCGTTTTCCCATCTCAACCATGTCCAATTGAGCCTTAATTCCATCCATTCATTTATTTGGTGAATTTAGCAACGTGATGACGACACTATCACATAAATTTTTTTCAACATGCATAAAATCAAGAAAATGCCTGACATACAGAAAATTCCAGTATGGTAATTCAAAAAAAATTGATCTCTTTTTCCAACCATTTTTCGTATGGTTTTTTTAAAATGGTTTACCAAAAGTAGTGTCCAAATATTTTACTTTCTAAAACAATTGATCATCTGTTAGTGGATTTTCTGTTGTACATTCCTCTGAACTTCTGTCGAATGATGTCATCCATGATCAGTACTTATGTCATCGGGGTAGAAATCTGCATTGTCCTAGAAACACGGTTTTTGATGAATGTTGCAACCTAATTGACTGTGTACCTTATTCGCAAATTGGAAACCCTTGAGTTCCTTTAATTCAATATCCAGAACAATTTCCATAAGAAGGAATGTCATTTATCGTCCCATACAACATGGCTTTCAAAGTGAACTGTTCATTTTTGTAAGCATCATACATCGTAACACTTGAATACCACATTATTTTCAAATCCTCGATCAATGGGGCCAAATAAACATCAATATAATTACCCGGTTGTTATGGTCCGAATATAAGCATAGATAACATGATGTATTTTCATTTCATGCATAACCACGGTGGTAAATTATAATTTACCAACAAAATCGGCCATGTACTGTGACTACTGCTTTGAAAACCAAATGGATTCACCCCATCTGTAGATAACGCCAGACGAAGGTTTTTCGGATTGTTCCCAAATTCAGGATACTTATGATCAATTCTCTTCCACTGAGGAGAGTCCTCCGGGTGACGTAGTTTCCCATCTTTAATTCTTGTATCTGCATGCCATGTCAATTGTTCAGCAATCTCTTCACTTCCATATAAGCTTCTAAACCTAGGAATGATTCGAAAGTACCATACACCGTTCATAAGACTAGAATCATCTTTCTTGTATCGGGAAGCGCCGCACTTTGGGCATTATTTATGTGATTTTTGGTCCTTGCGAAACAATATATAGTCATTCAGGAAAGCATGTATTCTTTCATAGATCATACCCATCGATCGTAGCATTCGTTTGGCATCATATGTACGGCTTGGAAGTTCATTGTCGTCTGGGAGAATGTCATTCAGGAGAGCAAGTAGTTCCGTAAAACTGGTGTCACTCCACCCGTTGCCTGCTTTCAAATTATACAGCCTCAATACGGCTGAAAATGTTCTATATTTAGTGCAACCAGTATACAATGGCGTTTTTTCACAACTCTTTAACTTCTCAAACAATTTTGGGCAATCAAAAAGTTCATCTTCAACTATCCTTGTCATTTCTTCAGTACGATATTCATCATCGTTCACATCTATAATCACATCCTCCATATGATCGTCTTCACTGTTCACGCTTGTAATCATATCAGATGATATATAAAATGTCGTGTTCTCTGAGTCACTACCTACATTGGTTTTTTCCCTGTGTTTATTCCAACATGTATAATTTCAATCTATTCTGTGACAGATCAGGTGTTTTTCCAACTCCTCTGGACTGATTTTTCATGAATAACAATAGCGTAAACACAGACAAAGGATTTGAGAAGGTTCACATGCTTGATCTTATGCAAAGTTGATAATCTATTTCATGCCATCATCATTCTATTTTGTCAACCTATTGGCATTCTTCCATTCTTTATTCATATTCATCATCTTTATGGGTTTGACCTTCAGAACATGCCTAATATTATGTTTTAATTAATCAAGTAGCATTTTTTGGGTTTTATAAAAACAAAACATGGTACAAATTCCTTTAAACACAAGTGAAATCCATATACATGGTGTTTCGAGTAGGGTGAACATCGTGTATGTATGAGATACCTGATTTAATCTGAAAAATATCAAATTTATTCCATGTTAGTCTTACAAAGACCGATTGATGCCTTTGAAAATAAATGACATTTAGAATAACTTGAGCTAACGACGTGTACTTTGGATACATATTGAGTCACCTCACCAGCTATGCATCACATTTTTGTGGAATACACGGTCTATAGTCCTTACATGACCACTAGGTGTGTATAGCCTGTACACATCAAGTCTCTATGGTATTTATACATGGTGTGGGTGAAGTAAAACACATGTCATCCTATGGTGTTTATTCAAAAGTCATGTATATGTAAATTACAAATTTATATATTCCAATGTTCAATAATAACCAAACAACATTCTATTCATTTAGTCCGCAAACATGGACCACCAACGACCACGATTTTTAGAACGGCGTTTAGCTTGTACATTTCACATTATAACTATAAATATCAAACATTAATAACATGAGAACAAGAGGAAATCAATGAGTAATGGGAGAAGAAATTAATAAATATGATGATATCTTAATGTTCTCAAGGTGATGATAAGATGTTGGTCAAGATCAACTATGGGTTGCAAGTACACTAATATTTAATTGAAAAAAACAACTAAAAACTGATCTAGAAAAGGATGAAATATCATATTCATCAAGTCCCTTAATACAACCAATGCATTAGATAAACAAAAAATCATCGCTGAAAATTCATACAGGCCATAACTACTCCTAAAAGCATTCCATGGTTGGTCCATCGATGTACAACTCATCTAATGGTATCCTAATTTCAAATCTATGTTGGAGAAGGTCATAGAACCTCATAGATGATCAATGTGACTATCAATGCGTGGATGAGGATATATATTCATGACTCTCATCTGGTTCAATCTCCAGTAGTACAGAAAAAGAATAAATACCAATCAACCGTCTATTTTAGAGAACTTTAAAACCCCATGGTGAAGTACGATGCCATATGAAACCATTATATTCTACATCATCAAATTGTAATTCAAACAACTGATGCTCTTTTGGTGTTATTTTAGAAATTGTGATAGAAACTGAATTTTCTCCCAAAACTAACGAGATTATAAAGTTTATCTCTTTATTAAGAAGTAAAGTTTATACCTCATCAGTGAAAGCATTCTAAAAATTTACTACCATTGGGGAAAAAGAATCCTACAACATTATAGAAACATCTACAATATGCCTGACTATTTGAGCTATGAGAAAATACAATATAGATTGAATTGGTTCTACATGACCAGATAGAAGATTCCTCTCATCCAAGTGAAAATAACTCTGTCTATTTTGGAGATAAAAGGGTATCTCTCATATGGGATCAAATTATTTTGGATTGTTATAAAACAAACTAATCCATATCAAAACTAAAATAAAATATTATCATATAAAGCATGGGTGGTTCACAAAATAAATGATAACCACGAATATCTAGAGATAATTCCTTGCAACATGTTATATTCATGGACTATAATACCAATAGTGTGTCGATGGTGATAACACTATCCAAGCATTACAACTCCAAGCCTAAAACAATTACAAAAAGAGTGAAAAAAAGGAATGTGATCCTCTTTTATAAAAAATAAAATAAAGGGTTGATGATATAGGAATTGTACCATTGATAGTAGATGATCAATAATACACTATAGCCATAGTAGGCTACATAACATGCATATGACCAGCCCCTAAACCATAGGCTGGAGCTAGACCCCCTAAATGATATATACTCTTCCTTATAATGTCATTCCTGCGTGGTGGTACAACATCCCCTCCCTTGACCAACACATCCAATGTGACTCTAGATGCCTATTATCAGAGGAGTTTTTCAGTTCTTCCCAATCTCTGGTTCCATTCATGTTCCCCAATAAAGGCTCTATTGTTGCATTCCCCTAGAAAACCACATTAGGTGGAAGAATCTTTTATAAGCATGACACCTTAATCGCAACACCACACAAACCAAACAATCAAAATTGTAGATTTTACAAAGCATCCCTTATTCAATTTTGTTTGTTAATTCAGGGGTTATCATAGAAGTTTTATCGTCCTAGGGTGTTCATTCATAAGTCAAGTACATGTATATTACCAATTTATATATTCTAATGTTCAAAAAGAACCAACCAACATTCAATTCATTAGGTGCCCATACATGGACCACCAACGACCACGATTTTCAGCGGGGTGTTTAGCCCGTACATTTCACATTTTAACCATCAATATCAAACAGTAATAAAATGAGAACAAGAGGAAACAAATGCGTATTAGGAGAAAACTCACCACAAAGGTGTTGTTAAGAATATGGCAGAGGTTCGTACGTGGTAGAGGAGAGGCGCACAACAGAGGATATTTCCAACTTAAAAGAAAACATTAAATATGGGAACCCATGAGAATAAAATAATCTAAAACTGAGTACACCATTTACCACATCCCACAAACCCCAAGATACAATGCATGAAAACAAATTTAAATTTATTGATGGAAATAACTATCAGATAACCAATTTTTATACAAGCCAGAGGTGAAAAAAAAATCCAAATAGGAATCAGAAGGATCACATACCTTGAGAAAAGAAATTGAACCATAAAAGTGATCAAGAATAGAACAATATGAAATATATGGAACTCATGATGGGGAGTAAGCCATCATGTAATAACTCTAAGATATTGATGTGGTGAAAAAAATCCCAATATCCTATTAGTATTTGTGATTTTCCTATTTTCATAACAATTACCTTACCATCTTATGTTATCCTCTATAAAGGTGTATTTTAATTTTTACTAGAATGGGGAATTACCTCCCATCCATCAATTTAATTAGTACCATTTGTATAAGTAAGGAATTATTCACATTCATATTTATATTACAAAACATGATGAAAAATATCTCATATGTCCTATGATCCATGTACAATTTCATTCAACGAAATGAAATACACAATTATCATTCTATATAACATGAAGTAGATGGTGTTCCCTTTCAACCCATTATAAATCATTTCAATTAATTTAATTAATTCATTAAATTAAAGTAAATCCATCATTTAGAATTCACTCCTCATTATTATTACACATTCAATTTTACCAGGAATGGAAAATTCACTAATAAGGCTCAAAGGGTCTTCAAAATGGGCCATAATCAACATGGAAATTCCCTACATGGTAAATTCCATTAAGAATCTAGGAAAAAACCTATACTGTGTCTTGAATTCCATTTATATACCCTTGTATCATGGGAAACCTCAATTAAAATCTTTGACATAAGCTAAATAGGTGTTCAGGGAAGTTAATAAATAGACATTAAAGGGATAATTTTACTTGGCACACTCAAGGGGTGTCCATAAAAGAGTTCAAGAACATCTAACCCATGAAACAAGATTCAATAGGTGTTTATTGAGGTGCAACGATTAAATAAAGAACTCAATAATATCAACAATCCATTGACTCTTGTAATAACACATTAAATCCGGATTTCACACGTTCAATTCAAGCGGTAGAAAAAATATTTACCTGAAAATGAATATCAATAATGGTAGAGGCGGCGGAGGAGGCATCGCCGGAGGTGAAGGCGGCAGTGGTGGCAGAGGCGGTGGCGGTCGCGACAGCGAGGGTGAAGGTGGCAAAGGCAGTGTCGGTCGTGGTAGTAGGAGCGGGGACGGAGGCGGTGGCAGCGACAGAGAAGGAGGAGGACGAGGAGGAGGGAGGAGGAGGACGAGGGGGACAAGGAGGAGGAGGAGGAGGACGAAGAGGTTACGGAGGTGAGGGGCCTCGTTCAACTTCTGTGAGAGATTGACCGTTTGCAAGCAAGGATGGCATGTTAGGGTTATTAAATAAAAACTGACAGAACCTTTATCATTGCTCTTTAAAAGCGCTGATAAAGGTATGTTTTATCAGCGCTAAAATAAATGTTCTGATAAAACATTCTTTTATCAGCGCTTTTTTAGCGCTGATAAATAAATACCTTTATCAATGCTAAAAAAAGTTCTGATAAAGGCATACCCATTTATCAGCACATTCTATTTAGCGCTAATAAAGGGAAGTTATTCCTTTGCAATATTTTGTGGTAGTGAAACCTACACGCATGAAATATTCTTATGTAAAAAACAGATTCCCAAATACAGTGTGAGTATAACACATTAAGTATACACATCCATTTAAAATCTAACTGGACTGACAAGAACTATATGAAATAAATTGAAAAATAAGTGTATTAATTAATTCAAAAATTAATAAAATAAATCAACAACTTACTTTGGCATCATGATAGGATATATCTGAGCATGTCCTACTACCATTCCAACCACAACCGTATAACCGTGGTAAAATAACATGATTCATCACCAAGCAAGATTATCTTTGAAATGTTTTATGACCATGCCAACAACGCCAATATATTCATGGTACAATCAGAAAAATCTAGTTCAATCCCATATATTCATTACATCATCCATGTAAAATACCTATAAACATAACAACTAGGGATTGGGAAAACCCTACTCTCTATATTCATTACAGCTTGAGACTAGGATGGCCCCCCTCAATGTTATCATTTCCTCATATAAGTGTGCATGATTCTGGTCCAAGCATGATATATTAGCATTACAACAAAGAACACAAGTCCTATCCAATAGTATGTATATCACAATATCATATCATAAATCTTAGTGGTTAATTACATGAATTACCATTTATCATTAACATATCATGATAAATTAAAATATAAATTTATTAATAGTTATATTAATAAGAAAATAATCTAAAAATTAGGGATTATATATCAAAACACATAATCTCTCATGTGATGCTAAACACACATTAATCCATTCTACAATTAAATTATTTTTCTGATTTCCTCACACACGGGGAATCCATTAGCTATGTAAGAAGAAAATTTAAAACAATGTAATCCATGAAATAATCCTATTAAAAACATAATTGGTATTTTGAATACATTACTATCATGAACCATCCCATAAGGGCCTGTATTATGATATTCCATAGATATCTTATGATAGGATTTTGGCTGGTGACTTGCACCGATTAATCATTTTCCACAAATGGGTGGCATTGGACTAAAGTACTTGTACCAAAACACATCTCTAAGACATAAAATTATAAAATGTAAACAACTGAATGAATTCACACATAACGCTAATATCCCAGAACATGTGTACAATAGGTAGTAAAGTGAAATTAAATTTGTCCAAATAGGGTCCCAACACATATACACTATGTACACATGTCTAATAGAAACTATAAAGAGTCAAACATACTCAAAATGTGATGACTATGTCAAAGAAATTATCCTAGAAGACACATCAATCTGTTGAGATCTAGATCTGTTTTACCTATTCCTTCTCCTCTTAGGACAAAATCATAAGGGCCTCCATGTGAACATGAAATTCCATGTGCATGTAAAACCTGTGTATGGGTGAATACAAAAAGACTCAGTATGAATCCTAGAATACACTAAACAACTAAAACAATGTATAGTCAGATTAATAAAAGATGTAACAATGTATTAGAGATAAAATTAGAATAAAAAACACATATATACATAAGAGATAAATCAAACCATCTCTAGGTCATTATCAACATCTTGTGATAGGATTCTGCACAACGCATCTGTCATTCTAGGAGATCCCACACTATGAGATATAAATCATTAGAGACACTCGACGATGTGGTATTACTCAATTGGGAAACACCAAAAGACAATGTGTTGTTTTAAAAAGATTATGATTCAATGATATGTGTTCTGGGCTAGGACTGCTGGGGGATACCACAAACCCCATATTGTTCAATCCAAATACACATATAGGGGCTAGACCATGAACTTCTTTTGGAGACCATGAACCCAATATTGATCATACCACTACATATTGGATCATTTGATAATGATCCCATAAACTCTACCAATGAAGACCTAAATATTGAGGATCAATTTCAAACTCAGGGAGGTTATACTAAATCCACAAACTCCACTATGGATGATGGAGGATCACAATCCAACCTCATGGAGGTACACCATGACTCTATCGGAGACGTAGCCTATAGAGGGAAATAAAATCCAATGACGTGGATTTAATTTTTTATTTTACCCCCACATAAAAGGAAGAAGGGAATACAATCAACCTATATAGTTCCAAATATAGAAAATGAAGATACTTATGCGCTATTTATGGGATTCACAACATGTCCCAGGGTGTAAAAAACATTTTCTATTATCTAGAGTATTTCCCATGTGGAAAACCTCACACAACATGCTGTTTCCATTAACACAGTTTATAGGATGAGTACACGATGTATGGAGACACATTGTTCCCTTATCGGGCATCCAATATGTGTCTGAGTACCAAAGTAGTGTTTATGTTCTGGACTATGAGCACTATGTTAGAGTACAAGGGTTAACATATTCTTGGGAGGCACACATTCCATGTTATATTGGTCACACGCCATGTGGTCCTAATCTCTGACAGTACCCTAGTGTCACACTCTGGGGGGCCACACGCCTTGTAATCCCATATTACATGTCGTGATATTTGGTATTTTTCCAAATCACATGTACTTCCACTTGGGAATAATTTAATGAATTGACCATTGATATGGTAGACTCGTTTCCATGAAAATGAAGATTTAAGGTCGTCTTTCTAGGCCATCACTAAATCATCTTGTTTTTTCAGTTAATCTGCTCGCCAAACATATCAAAATTGATATTTACAGTTTGTAGATGAAGAAAACCAAAGAATATGAAATAAAGAATCATCTGTCATCTGATTCATTTACACAAAATCCATTAAATCTCTACTACATAATGTTGATCCAATATCTGCGATATCAGAACCTTTCACAAAACATCATGTTCACTATTATTGATTTATCTGGATGTGTTGACCCTCATTCAAAAAAAGGTATAACAGTGGTGAAACACAGAATTGGGGGAGATACGTATAATAAATACAGAGGAATGAACCTTGATTAATTACTTTTGTCAATCATGGTTCATTTTCATTACAATAATAATCGAATCCATCAACAATATTAGAACAAGAAATTATCCTCTAAATCACTCTTATATAAATCCCATCCAACTATATGATGGATTCATGAATAAATATGTTTGTTGAAAGATTCAAAGTAGACTAATAAATAATGAATATGATAAAATCAACATAAAATAAACATCATACCTCAATTTGGTTTGATTCCTGACAATGAACTATGTTTCATTTCAATAGTTGATAAGATTCATTGAATCTAAGGTTGTTTCAATTGATCGATATGTGATCCATCATGTTGACCGTATATTATTCTCAAGGGATCTATTAAACATTTCACTATAGGTTCTCGTCTTATGTTTCCAACAATGGAATTCCGACATAAGAATGAACATAAAATCCACTAAATTTCCCATCAACGAAATGTATAAATATATTTTTATTAAATTATTTTTTTCATTTTAACACGCAAGGATGTGTTTTCTCAAACAACCTGCACGGGCTACTGTTATGTCAGTGCTAGGATAAAAAATCTTTTCTTAAGTCAATGGTTCTAATAGATTTTTGATTCGGGCAACCTTATAAGAGTTATTCCACATTTTTAGGAGAACTTTGGGTGTATGCTATTAATTTTTTTAATACATTTAAAACATTCATTTTGGACACATTGGGCTATGGAATCACAAAATATCTTTGTGCTTGGTCTCAAAAATAATAAATATTATATAAAAAAAATAAAATAAAATATAAATTATATTCTCTCCACCTTGTGTCTTTACATCCTTGGAAATCCAAAACTAGGGAAACACTTATATAAGGGGGTACTGAGCATTAAACGGTACCACGTGATCATATATGCTCTCTTAAAGATTTTTTTGCTGCAACCAAATAAGAACAAATGAATTTTTCTATATCGAAGTATCCTCTCCAACCAATCCTCGATCTCCACTATGTACTCATCAAAATTGGCACCATCATCAATTTCCAACTCTCTCCATTCGACAATGTGCTACTGGTCCTGCGCGTACCTCCTCAGTTATGACATGTGGAAGACATTGTGTAACCAGTCTAACTATGGAGGTAGAGCTAAGTGGTATTCCACCTATCAGACTATAGAACGTATTTGGAAAGAGAAGAGGTGTTAATTTAGTATTTTTCCTTATGATTTATCCATTCATTTTTTAAAATCACAAAGGGGGAGAAAGAAATGGTAGAAAGAATATTATGAAAGATATTTTCCAAGTTGGGGGATAATACATAAGTAATTAATTATTAAGTGTTGAAGTGTTTTTACACTATGAATAAAATTAATATGATCCTTATGGATTTCACAACATAAGGGGGAGTTTTTTAAATTCTCCATATATCATAAACAATGTGAGATAAGTATTTATCTGAATGATCAAAAATGAAAACCATTGGCATTATATTATTTGACGAAATTGGTTGTTGTGCTATCCAAAAAGTGTTATATTTTTATTTCAATAAGTTTTTTATGTCCTTTATGTTATATTATGATTTGAATGTCACAGACAAATTTTTCATAAGGAATATTATATTTCACTGAGACTTTTTTTTCTTATGGATTCTTTTCGTTCTCTAGGAATAGATTCATTCTATACTCATGGTTTACATTGACATATTTAATGTTTTGATAATCCAAGTCTAACCATATTTATCATAAGTCAAAAATAGTACCCTCAACTAACTTAGATGCTTATAATATCATAGAGTATTATTTCTCTGTAATTGTGTCTCTAATTTCAATGAAATAAGACTCCAATTTCATATAAAATCGAACATCTATTTATATTGAAATTAGAATTTTATTTATTCTAAAATCCGACATTGATTTCCTCTGAAATTCCAAATTGATTTATTCTGAAATAAGACACTTATTTCACATTAATTGTGACTTCTATTTATTCTAAAATCAGTGTCTAATTAATTCTAAAGTCAGTCTCTAATTTCTTTTAAAATCAAACTCCAATTTCTTTTGAAATCAATCTCTGATTTCTTTTTAATTCATACTATGATTCTCTTCTATTTCAAAATATAATTATCAATATTTGAATATTCTAATTCTCACATTCATAATAATATGTTTAAATGGTTTCATTGTATTTACCTCATTTCCATTAATTAACATTCCATTTTATCATATGTAATATGTGATATTGTTTCTCACAATGAAACTGTTTCCCATGTTTTCTTACAGGAAATGATGCCTTAAAATATATTTTTAACTAACCTTTGTCTAAGTGACACATAAATAGTTTACTCTGATATTTAATGAAAAATATGTCTGTTTGAGGTTGCAGCAGATTGTTGGGACCATTGCATAAAAATACCCCATCCATTTTAAGAGTTCCAAACAAGATGAGAAGTGATGGATGTGGAGAATTATAGAGAAAAATTATGATGCCAGAGATCTACTCAAATCTGTCTTGTGATATTGATTTGAACAACTTGTTCAAGCTGTGAACAACTTCCTCAACATACCTTGTGTGATTCAGATTTGTGTTGATCAATTGAGATATTCTTTGTATAGGAAGACATATGATCTGATGACCTTGGTGATTCAGGGCTTGCGAGGATAACAAGACAAATTCCAATATTTTAACATAGGTCTTGCACTAGTTTGGGTAAGACAATCATTCTTCAAGGTATAAATCAAGGGCACTGTATCTCAGGTTGTTGGAACCATTTATACAAGGTTGCTTTGTACCCTTCTCTTTGTGATAAAATATTTCTTATACTTGTTTATTTTGTATTGCTATATGATTTATATTCACATAATTTTTTAAGGAAATAAAGTAAAAACTTCATAAATTCTATTATACTTTTATACTCTTATAAATAATATTCTATATGATTGAAATTAGAGTTATTACCTATGTAAATATTTCTTATGTTTCTTTATCCGAATCCTTAATTTGAACTTAATAAATTTAGTTTCATTGTTATGAAGTAAAGAGGGTTTTTGAATCCTTCTTGTTTACCATTATTAATTATATATTTTCTTAAGGATAAAATTGAATGCTTTTAAACTAACAATTCAACCCCCCCCCCCAATATTGTAATTTAGCAAACAACAAGTAAATTTTTATCCAACATGATGATCCTAGGATATAGCCTATCTCCCAGTCCAAATCGCCAATACCCCCTAGAAGTTACACTGAAAATAAAAAATCGTCTCTTTGAACTCCAATGACCATTGTTCCCTATCAATATATGACATCTAAAACCTCTTTTCAGTATTCATCAACTCATTTATAATCTAAACCCTTTCCAGTGTTTCTTGCAGTAACACCGGGCTCATGATTGGTAAATCTCCATTGTTAGCCCAACAATGTGATGACCTTCAGGGTCACCTATAAAATTCTTCAAATGGTTTCATACTGATGGTGGTGTGGTATATGTGGTTTTACATGAACTAAACCGTTCATAGATGATCCTCACAACTATGTCCAAAGACTATAATGTATGATCATAAATTTTCCTTCATAACCAGAATGGTATGCTCTGTCTATCCATCCTTTTATGGGTGAAAAACTATGGTCAAGAATTAGTGTGTACCAAATTCCTCCATCAAATCTCATTTACAGGTAAGATGTAAAGTTATTATAATTATCAGTAACAAAAACCTATGTTACTACACAGATTGAAATGATTTCCAAGACATAGGGGTGCCACAATCTCTCTACTGAACTCTTCTCTCAGATGTTTAGCAAGTGGGCCAACATGGTGAATCAGTCTACAATCTGCAAGATGGAATCATGTCTCTAGTATGTTCATTGTAATCCCATCATATATGAAAAATATATCCCATCGCAGTTCCATTTTTGAACCTCAAGGGGTTGTTCAAAACCCATTGTAACCTAGTGCATATCCTTCACTTTTTTTATGTAAGGCATCAAGAATAAAACTCTACAACTCCTTTCTCCATGTTTTCCCACCAAAACTAACATTTTAATTCCAATTAATTCTTCAAAAAACATGGATTTAATACCAAATAGAATTAAAAAAAATCTATCAATACCTCCCCCCACAACATAACTAGTGCCATCATCTATCCTATGAAGAGAACAATATGCTCCCCATATTTTTAATATCCTTTAAGATCCATCCCTATGGACATTCTAGAAAGTAGGGTATCGATGTATATATCTCCAAATTGTTCCTCCTTGACTAGTAGTATGGTTGGAGGAGGGAAAACCATCAAATGGAGGCAAACTTCTTAATCAACACCCTTAATGGGTAACTCTAATGCAGACCATTACTCGGATGCCTCATTCAATAACAATTAATGTGATCTCTTGGTGAAAGAATCTTCCACCATATTTCCCTTTACAGGAGTAAAAATAATATCAAATTTATAGTCCCGGAGGAACTATATTTATCTAATTTTCCTCCAAAAAAGATATTTATAAGAAAATATATACTTCAGAATCTTATGCTAATAGTGGATGAAAAACCACTTTACAGTTTGGTTGTGTCCCTATATCTTTTATGAAAATACAACCACTACTTTCTCAAGATCATGGGTCACATGGTTTTTCTCATTTGGTCTCAACTATAATGATCTATATGAAATAACTACATGCCTCTGAATTAGGAAAAAACCAATCCTAGTCCATGATAAATCATAGAACTCCATGTACTAAATTCATTCCTATGATAACCTCAAGATGGGAGATCTCATCAACCTCTTCCTCAACTATGAAATATAATTTTGTATATTTTTCCATCAAAATGATAGGTTTATCCTTTCATGTCAAAGATGTGAAGTTTTATTGCACAATATACAATTTGGGTACAACCGTATGGCAGTACCCTTCCTATACGAGGAATCTATACACCTTGGTAACACTCTTGGGTGGCTCCTAAGAAATAACTACCTCAACCATTTCAATATCCATTGAAACTGAAACCACAGAGATGACTTTTCCATGAATATGGACATATTAAATCTACAATTTGAACATGGATATAATTATATAAATTTTGTTCTCTCAGAGTGTGTCTAGGATCATCCTCAAGTATCTCGTGTTCTCCTCCTTTGATTCATAATACACTAGGATTTCATCAACGAAGACAACCACCAGCCGGTCTATGAATGGATGAAACATCAGGTTCATGTTTCCCATGAACACTCATTGAGTATTCTTCACTCCAAATGTAATACCCAAGAACTCATAGTGAACATAATGACATATGATTGTCATCTTTGATATATACACATCATATAATTTTTGCGGGTTATAGCCTTATCTAACTGCTATCATTAAGAACCATTGTGGACCCTTCAATTGATCAAATAGGCCATAGATCCTCATTACTGGATATTTTTTCTTCACATAAGACTATTTTATGTTCTATAAATTCACACATAACATTATGATAACATATTCATTCATGTAAATAAAAACATGGGATACCAAAGGTGAAACACTGGGTATCACAACTCCCTTCATTTGTAAGTCCTCTGACTATAACCTCTGTGCACTAATCTCTATGGGAGCCATCCAATGTGTAGATTCATATATCAGTGGTGTCCCAAGGTGTACATCAATGCAGATGTCTATCTATCTTTGGGGATGAAAACCTATAACAACTTTACTAAATACGTTTTTATACTCTACCACCACTACAAGAAACTATGGAATCATAACATCCACTAAATTATGGATTAGGCTAGCCAAATGATGAGTAATCAGATACACCATCTTATGTGTTTGTCCATATTACATTTCCAAGACTTCATTTTTTCCAATAAAGGAAAACATGGTGTCATTACTACGGACACCCCACACACTGCCAAAAACTATCAATTTGAGTATGAAATTTGGAAAACCAGTCTATATAATGAATGATGTATTAAGGATTAAACTACAATATCAAGAGATCACAACTGAAACACTCACCTAAAAAAGTCTTGTAACACTTTTGGAACCTCTGTGTGTTCATAGAGTCTTCACTAGTAGGAGTCTTGAAGCGTAAGTGTTGAGTCAACTGTTCAGCCAGAATCAACAAGTCTCAAACATGATTCCTGGAAGTAAAAGAATGAATTGAACATGTGTCTATAAATATTGTAGAAAATTTTGAAAATACAATGATAATAACTCATATCATCCCAAGATGATTTGGGTCATAGGCCTCAATAGCATGCATCTGGCCTCATCCATATTCACTAGATCCTTGATATTGGCATGGACCACCTAGGGGTGGTGGTGGTAATAGATCAAACTTATGACCCCCTCGTGCTTCCATACCAACACATATAGACAGTCATTCTCCCAAAAAAACACTTTGTCCTTTCCTTTTCTATTCTGAGGTTTTCCCACATACATCACCCAATCAGTTGTACCACCTGATAGGAAATATTTTTCCATATTTCCCAGACCATCGCATGAGAAACACAACATGTACCATAGATGATTCCATCCTAACCGACATCATTGAACAACTAAACATGAGTCATGTGATCTCCTCCCAAAGTGGAATACTTGATTAGATCCGTATGACTATGGTTGGATACCTACAAAAAATGTCTCAAAACTCAGTTCCCACTTCTAGAACCAAACACTGGTGTCTGTTATTCCAGTACATGTCCTTGTACAGATTCCTCATCACTAGGTAGACCATCCTCATGATCATGTGGTGGAATCCAGGTTGGGTATCTATGTGGATCCAACATGAATTAAAACATGATGTACCAACAACAAAACTATAAATTTGGGGAGACGAATCAAGATAGACATTTAAGACCCATCCATGACAATATGATGCATGTGGAAATGTTTTTAACTACAACCTGTGTTCTCATGTAATGAGTCAAAAATAAGGTGATAAAATAATTTTTGTATGGATGTGTCAGCCATTAAACCAACATTGGATTACCTATACTTATAGCCAAACATGAGAAACATAAAACTATTTCTCAAAACCAATATCAATGATTATTGATACTAATGTAGAACTGACTTAATTTTAATACCACACTATCATGACACATCCAAGATTCTCTGGGGCCAGAACTACCCAAGGCCCCCTATAGATAGGCCAGGGGCTGGTGACTCGAAACGAGTAGGAATTTCCCAACAATGGGAGGCATTAGCCTAAAGTACGTACACACACACACATCTCAAATACACACAATGGTGAAACATAAACAACTGATAGAATGCCTGAATACTAGTATGATCCAACAACCAGAGTACAAAAGGATGTAATGGAAAAAAATTACAAATACTATACCACCAAAAAAATAGTCTGTAAAAATGTCTAACTGAATTTTTAAAAATTCCATCTTGCTCTTTGGGAAAGGACTCAGTCAATGGTCCACACATTCTTATCACATCAGTCTTCAAACCTCTAGTTATGCTTCACCCACTCCTTTTATTCATGGTACACCATCCAAATAGTTTTTGTCCGCACAAGACATGACATGTGCGGGAAAAACTAGTGCATGTGTGAGTATAGAAATACTAAGTAGGACACCATGAAAACACTAAACACGAAGCACCAATTATATTAATCTCAACAAAATATGGGTCAACAAATCGTATATATATTTAGTAAAAAATGAACAGAGATATTCTGAAGAGAGGCATTTCTCAACTAGGTTGTCATAACCAACTACATGCCACAATATTCTTCTTGAAGAATCACTTATTATCGGATATCCCACCCCATGATCCAAGATATCATTGGAGACACATGAAAAAGATGTCTACATCATTTGGACCCCAACCAAATAGAATGTGTTGGTCAATATAGACTATGATACATTGATAATTTGTCACACCCAGGACCACTGGGGGACACCATGAACTAGGTCAATATTAACATTGATACATAGATAGGGGTTCATTCCAAAAACTATTGGGGGACACCACAAACCCAATATTGACCATATCGCTACATAAGGGATCATATAATAATGATTCCACAAACCCTAATAATTCGTATTTATAGATATAGGACCAATTTCCTAATCAGCGAGGTTATAATGATTCAAAAAACACCACTAGGGATGATAGAGGATCACACTCTAGTCTCACAAAGGGTCACCCAAACTCTATGTGAGAATAAACATCTTGAGGGGATTAAATTCCATTAATGTGGAAATAATAATTTATTGTTCCCATAAGGAAATGGACTATGGGAACTCACTCAACCTATAAATGTCCAAAATATGAAAATTAAGATCCTCAAGCATTCTTCATGGGAGTACACAGCATGTCCCAGGGTTACACTGTGTGTTCTGTTATGCCATGTCATTCCAGTGTGGAAATACTCACATGACATGTAGTATATGTATACACAGTGTGTAAAATGAATACACTACATGTAGATAAACATGATTCCATTATTATATCACTTGGTTGTGTCTAAGTAGATAAGTCGTGTCCATATAAAAGTTTTTGTGTACAAATCCATGTTGGTGTCTATGTACATGGTTTTTTATCTAGACATGTACCATTAACAATGTTTGTCTACTCTCCATAATAAACCCTGAGTCATTTGAAAATGGTCCCATGCTATGTGACAGGGGTTACACATCATGTGAGGGTGGCCGAACTTCGTGTTGTCCTAATCTCCAGCCAAACCATAGAACCACAACCATAGGGTCCCCCAAATAATGTAATAATATACTACATATCTTCCTCATTGTGACTTTAATGAATCTCATGTTCTTCCTACCACATATTGACTGATGTTTGGGCCTTTTATACATCAGTTCCTTTAACATGAAATTAAATATATGAGTTCTTATTGCCATGCCATCGCGGCATCAAAATTTTCTTCTCCATATCATCTCACCAATTAAATATAAAACAATTTTATTGGATATTTTATGAAGAACTCCAAATAACATTATTTGAGGAATAATTTCTAATCTGATTCATTGTTGTAACCAACATTTCACCACCATCATGTTACCAAAAACATATAACACTGATATCCTATCACTGCACCCAAAATCAGGTGAGTAATTTGCAATTTATCCGGATGTGTCAGAACCTTGGCCAATGAAGAACTCACATTGCGGAATGTGGAATTCGAGTAGAAAAACACAATCAATCGAGAGGAATTAACACTGATCAATTTTAAATTTTGATCTTGGATGGTTTCCTATAGAATGGTAAACTAATCCCTCACCAAAATTAAACCAAAAAATTTCTCCCATAAATCTACACAATATAAATCCCATCCAAAAATACCCATGACCAGAGAGTCAATATGTTTTTCAATTTATTCACATTATTCAAAGAAATAATTAATTTTGCAGACTGCAAGTAATAGAAACATCCTACATTAATTTGGATCGATTGCTAATTTGGAATGATGTTTCGTTTCATTCATTGGTATGATTCAATAAATATGTGGTTTTGTCGATCGATCGGTTTGTGATATCTTTCCTTTCAACTAAGAGGATTATCAAAGGCTCTATTAAATGACCTCTTGAGGTTACAAAGTTATGCAACTAACCCTAGTATTCTGACATAATATTCTATTTGAAAGACCACTGAATTCCACATATAGGAAACATATAAAAATATTTTCATTGTATTATTGTATATTATTTAATTCCCATGGAATTTCTTTTGAGAAATAACCTATGCATACTAATATTAAGAAATTAATAAGTTAAAATGTCATTTTTAACTTAACGGTGCCCAAAGATTTGTAATATAGGGATATTCATAGGAGTTATTCTAATTTTTCAGTATTATTATTCTAGAATGATATTATGTTTTTTAATATTTTTTAGATATTTTCTCTAAGAACACATGTCATCATAATCACATGTTTTCTCTGAAACTAGTCTCCAATATAATCGATATAATATCTAAAATAAATAAATGGTAAATTTGAGGTGACATAGTTTCATTGGAGCAATAAAAATATTTCATAATCATCAAAATTATTAAACCAATGTGTTATGATTTAGACCCCCTAACATTAACTAACTATCCAACAACACATCCAATTGAAAATGACCCCAAGGAAGTAGGATATGATGTACTCCAAGATAAACTTAGATAAAAACTTATCAATAATAAAACTAGAAATGAATGAGGTCAAATAATTACACCATGATATTAAGTGGATGAAGGTAGAGAAGGGAAAAAACCAAACTTAAAAGGATTATTAGGGATTTATTACATAAGAGCGATGTCATGAATAGATTTTGGCACACATAAACTATATTGAGGATTTTCTTAGTTATATATAAGAAAAAATTTATTAATGTATATTTTAATTCATCCACACATCATACATTAATATAGAAATTCATGGGATTTCATGCCCTGTAACGTAGTTACACATCTTTTAAATCTTTAAAATGCGATATGCTGAAAAACCTTTTGCCTCATTTTTTTAAATATGAAAAAAGAACATGAATTATAATAAATTTGAATAAAATTTTAATTTTCTAAAAAAAATCAACCCATTTTCTTTTCAAAGAACCAAAAAAACTATAAAAACATCTCACATACCATGAACTAGTGAAAAAGTTAACCCATTTTATACCTGGACTCTATTAATTCCAACGAGAATATATCCTAAAAAATTATTTTATTTTTCCCCAATAGAGACTCTCCATATCCAAAAAATAATTTTCAACCATGGATCAATGAAATATGTAAAGTGGGATGTTCCTTCAAAATGATGGGATCATACAACCCCCAATAATATAATATATTATCCTCAAGAATCAAAATGTGTCAATGTGAGGTGAACGTAAATATGTATGTTGTAGAGAACCACACTTGACGTACATGGACATTAGATTACTTTTGCAGAATACATAATACATAACAAAAATGACACCCAAGGACAATAAAAGTTTAGTGTCTTTAGAAACTCAAAACATAACTTCTAATCATAGTGAAAGATCTTGAACATCTCCCACATTGATCATCCCCTTTTTTCATATCTAAAACCTTTCCTTATATCCTGGGGAAAAGAAACCACAATAAAAGGGTGATCTAAAATGCTCAGTAAGGGTATGCATGGTAAAAATAAAACAAACCATATATATTTGATCATAAAAACATGAACATAATGTTTAAACATGAAGATATCGTGTTGTGAAATAAATTGTGGTAGTACGTAAGGCATAGACCATAAAGGAACATTAATCATGATAAAATAGCAAGGGAATAAAAAATGTAATTGTGGAAACCATTAAGCACATGTTATGATTTCCATAGTAGCCAAAGAATTTCTACCAAAACCATCAAAGTGGACAATGTGCATTACTGAAGGGGGATTACTTTCCGTTGCAACCCTGTATTATAGAACCAGATTGACATTCCATTCCAGCCATATCTATCTCATGAGATATAAATCATTACCCAATGTATTGGAAGGAGATGTTGGTCCCACTATCTCATAATGAAATCATTTTTACGTGTGCCACAAAATAATCATTCATCATTCATCATAACCCAAATAATAAAATGGGTTTCATAAAAATCATCCCATCATAACATAATCTATATAAAACAAATTGATATCATATGAAAAATAAAACCATGTAAATAATAGGGAAATTAGACATTAATCATAAACATACTAAATAATGTCATCTTAGATGGAAAGTAGTTTTGATAAAACACTTGAAATGAAATCTTGTGGAAAATATCATTTCTTCATCAAAATCATTTTTTTCACAAAATGCCATGAAATTTTAAAAAAAATGACTTTTTTTTATATAATCATGAAATATTGTATAGTACAATTCATGATAATTATGCTTTATGAAACTGTAAAAATCCTTTCATGCCGTATAAGTTAAAAAAACATTCTCCTCATACTTTTTCTGGAAATGTCAAAAAGATCCTCATATTGTAAAACAAAAGAATGATTACTTCCATTACAAAATTTAAAAGTCAAAGAGTGGTAAACATGACATTAAAAATACATGGAAGAATATTAAACAATTTATGAAAAACATTGTTATGGACATGGATGAAAAATATAACCCCAGTAAATACTTGGGAATAAACAATCTCGGATAAGAATGAGATTGGAATAATTATCCCTTACCGTAGGTCCAATTTCATATGTACGTGTCCGAAACTCTTGTATATTCGGTTAAAACAGAATATTAACTTGTAACATACCAATAATAATATTTATGATTACATATATGATTCACTTATGACATTATATAACTCTTTCTTTTGATTAAATATATAAACCATAAGAGGATGGCTACTCTCAAAGGGACGAGCGACGATGGGGTGAATAGTGGTAACCCTAACCAGGATAATGCTGCTAATGTGGGGAAATTTGATGCCGCTGTTAAGGATGTGGATCTGATTGGGCATCATGATCTCTTTGCCCTTTGCCCGAAGCGAAATAATGGAAAATTGAGTGGCACGGATGGCTCTAATCAGGGGAAGAGCTTCGCGAAAGTGTTCAAGAAAAATGTGAGTGTTTCCTTTCTGGATTGTGGTGCTGAGAGCTCTGGGAGAATTATTGGGAAGGGGCGCATCGCCCATGTATCTGCAAATCAAGATGCTGTTGAGGAGCGTGTCAGGTTATGCAAATTTTCGATCATTGCTCGGGTAATTATTTCGAAGGGTGTAAGGCCATGGAAGTTTCATGAATTGACAGGTAGGTTGGCGGAGATCTGGGGATTCAGTGATTGGAAGATGACAGCTATGGGGAAAGGTTTCTATCATATTGTCTTTCCCACTGATGAGTGCAAGCGGTGTGCTTGGAGTCTGGGGTCCGTCTCTTTGAACCCGGGTTACCTTCGTATTCATGAGTGGGATAGGAATTTTGATCCCAGCTCTGTCAGGAAATCCTTTGCACAGGTATGGATACGAATTGATAAGCTGAGCTGGTTATATTGGCATCCTCAGATCCTATGGGACATTGCCTCTTCAGTTGGGAACCCTATTAGGTTAGATAAACAGACCGACAATCCCAATTTTGGACATTTTGCTAGAATACTGGTAGAGGTTGATATGTCCGGCACCTTGGTTGAGCAGGTTGTTTTCACTACTAGGGATGACAGCATTACCCTTGAGATTGTTTATGAATGGATGCCAAAATTCTGCTCAAATTGTCATATTTTTGGTCACACACTTCTTGAGTGTAACAGGAATAAATTCTGTTCGTTATGTAAAATAAATGGCCATGATGATCTACACTGTCGAAGGAAAGGGAATGAGATGGGTCAGCCTGTGGTCCCTATGGAAGCGCCTGCTGATGAGCAGACTGACATTAAGGATCCTCCGGTTGGGGGAGGACAAAGAGTTGACACCTGTGAGAAGGTACAAGAGGCTGAGGGTGCGGAGAGGCCGCAGGATGTGAGTAATTCTGATCCAATTGCTACTTTTGTTGAGGATCATGTGGCCGAGGAAAATGAGCAGGGCTTAATACTTGATGCTCCTGTTGGAATTCAAGACATGGAGGTCTGTAATGAAAATGTGGAGATTTCTGCTGGTGATCAGGATGACAAAAAGGAGCCCGCCATGTCTAGAGAGGTGGCAGGAAGTGATGGGCAGGGGGAACCTCTCAATGCTGGGATTTTGGCAGTGCAGGCTGATGGGGAATTTTCCCAAGTGCATGTCTCGAAGGTGGCAAGGAGGAAACTCCCTGCTACCATGACAGAACCACTCAGCTCAGTTAATAGGTACTCATCCTTGTCCGATGATGATGTTCTCACTGCTACAGATGGTTGTTCTTTAAGTGAAGAGGGGGAGGTTTTTTTGAATGAAACAAAGGAAAGCATAGCACCCAGATATGTCGGTCCATGCACTAGGCACCATGCCTCTCATCAATGAAAGTCCTCTTTTGGAATTGTTAGGGTATGGGGAATTCCCCTACGGTCAAGGTCTTGAAACACATTATTCTGACCAACAAACCAATGCTGATTGGCATCGCTGAGCCCAGAATCAAGTTTTCCAATTGGATTTCCTTCAATTGGTTGACTTTAGGTTACTCTTTTATTACTCCAAATCAGTCTGACAGTGATGTTGATGCTCTATGGGTTCTAAATCACAATACTGTGAGTATTGAATCTGTTCAATCAGATTGTCAGTCGGTCTCTCTAACGTGCGCCCTTCAGTCAGATCTGTTTTGTGTTACTTTTGTCTGTTCTCTTAACCAGTATGTTAGGAGGAGAAGTTTATGGAGTAGTCTTGTGAATATTTCCACGAATATGGATAAAAGATGGATTTTAGTTGGTGACTTTAACACAGTCTTGAGACCGGAGGAGAAAACTGGGAATAACTTTTGTCGTGCAGCAGCGTGGGATTTCTCCACCTGCATTGATCAATGTAATCGGATTGAACTACCAATTTTAGGTGCTGATTATACCTGGCAGAGGCATACTCACCTCGAGAGGAAAGAAAGCAAGTTGGATAGATGCATAGTGCAGATTAGTGGTCAAAGTGAGGAAATGGAAGTTTCTGGTATCACTTTTTCCAGGCTATATTCTGATCATCATCCGATTGTAATTGATATTTGTGTTTGCACTTCACGGTCAGAACCTTTACCCTATAAGTTGAACAATGCCTGGTTAACGGTCCCTGGTTGTAGGGACGTTGTTTTGAAATCTTGGGCGGAGCCTGTACAAGGCAGTGCTTTGCATGTCCTTGTCAGGAAACTGAAAGCTGTTAAGGATGGAATAAGGGAGTGGAGTAAGAAATCGTTTTCCATACTTGAGAAGGAGATCAAAGAGGTAGACTCTCACTTGTATGAATGTCAGCAGGACAACATGTCACATGATTCTGTATCATCACAAGAGGTACTGGCAGCTTCAAGGCTTGATAACCTGCTAGGTCTTAAGGAAAACTTGGCCAGAAATCAGTACAGTGCAAGATGGTGAAAAGAGGGAGACAGGAATTCTCGGTTCTTTCATTGCATGCACAAGGAGAAGAAAGTTCGGAGAAATCTCAAGGATTTGAGAATTGGTGGAAGCCTGCACACCTCTGAGAATGACATTGTAAATTCTGTGACTGAATATTTTAAAGATCATTATTCTGAATCAGGGCAGGACATCTCAGACAAGGTCATAAGATGTATTGAACCAAGCTTGGATGAGCTGCAAAACCGAAAACTTACTGATATTCCTAACATGAAAGAAATCCATGCTGCCCTTATTTCTCTGAACATTGATAGTGTGGATGGGCCTGATGGCTTCTCCAACAAATTTTTCATGTTCTACTGGGACATCCTCCACGACGAAGTGACAGAACAGTCCGGGAATTCTTCTATCATTCCTATATGCCTTTTGGAATGAATTCAAATTTCATTGCCTTATTACCCAAGAAGGATAATGCGCTTGATATCAAGGACTTCAGACCAGTTTCCATTGGGAACTCCATTCCCAAAGTCATTAGCAAAATTATTGCAACAAGACTTGGTGTTATTGCTCGGTCCCTCATGTCTTTTAATCAGTTCGACTTTGTGCCTGGCAGGAATATACAGAGTTGTCTATTTACTGCTTCAGAATGTGTCAACATCATGAGAACAATGGTTAGGCATGGAAATATTGTGCTCAAGATGGACATCTCAAATGCTTTCGATACTATCAGATGGGATTTTATCTTCTCTGTTTTGAACATGCATGGATTCTCAAGTAAGTTTATTGGCTTGGTTAGAGCCATTTTGGAATGTGCTAGACTATCCGTACTTGCCAATGGATCACCAAGGGGGTTATTTCAATGTTCTAGTGGTGTACGGAAGGGTGACCCTTTATCTGGATTGTTATTTTCCATGGCCGAGGACTATTTGAGCACCTGCCTTCATGATCTTGTTAACTCTGGGATATATCAGAGAATGGTGTATGGGAGGAACTGCTTCACTCCCTCTCATCTATTCTATGCTGATGATATCCTACTCTTATCTAAGGCTGATAGAAAATCCATAACTTCTATAAAGACTATCTTTAATCACTATGAGGAAGTCTCAGGTCAGGTCATAAGCTGGAGTAAATCCTTTGTTGTTTTTGGTGAAGGCGTTCGAACTGTTAAGAAGAATAAAGTGGCCAGAAGGCTTGGAGTTAAAAGGGGCTCCCTACCCTTTACCTATCTTGGACTGCCTATGTTTTGGGGAAGAGTGAAGAGGGTCTACTTGGAGGATATTTCTCTTAGAATCACTAATCAATTGGCCAGTTGGAAGGGGAAATCAATGTCACAGGTGGGTAGGATTTGTCTTGTGAACTCAGTCGTCACATCAATGTTTGTGTATGCATTCTCACTATATAAGTGGCCTGTTGCTTTGCTCAAGGATCATGCTCGCTTAATCAGGAACTTTATTTGGACTGGCTCAATTCAGCAGAGGAAATTGGTTACCGTTAAATGGATGGACTGCATTAGGCCTCTTTCAAATGGTGGAATGGGATTTAAAGACGTCAGGGTTTTTAATGATGCTTTGCTACAAAAATTCACTTGGAGACTCCTCGCTGGTTCTGATTTTTCCTTGGAGATTCTTTACAATAGATTTTTTGATAGGCTTTGTCGAAGGTCGAATGTGTACCTGAGGTACTCTGTATGGGCCGCAATTCGGAGTACCTATTCCGAGATCATGCTGCAGTCCAAGTGGCTTGTCTTCTCTGATTCTCATCTGAACTGTTGGACGAAAAAATGGTTGTCATACCCTATTGATAATGCTGCTACTATTCCTTTAAACCTGCGGGATCTCTCTGTTGGTGATTTGCAGGTCAATACACATGCCCGAGCTTTACTTCCTGCTACTCTCCAAGTGGAATTCTCAGCTTCTGATTTCATGGACACAGACTCTCTGATCTGGGAGCCTGACACGGCTGGTGTCTTCTCCAGCAGGCTGGCTTATGCTATGCAGTGTGGCAACAATAATCCAACTCCTGCATGGGTGATGGCGGTGAGGACAACTTACATCCCGTCGGATGATTCCCTTCTCATATGGCGGATTTGGAAATGCAGACTTCCAATTCAATCTGTATTACAAAAGAGAGGTTTGAGTTTGGCCTCGGTTTGCCCACTCTGCCTTGCTGATGATGAGTCTATTGAGCACATTTTTATCAAATGCAATTTTTCTGCTCGGTTCTGGCTTTATATCACAGGAATTTTTCACTGTAGCTTGGATTTAACATCGGTTGGTTCATTGATGAATTCTGCTATACATCAGGAAAATAGTGAGCAGGTTCATTCCTTGCTTATTACTGATGTTGTATCTGTTATTTCCTACGTCCGGAAGGCTCGGAATAATACTGTGTTCAACGGCGGCAGACCATTCTTCAAATAGAGATTTATGGCGGTTCACCGAAACATCAAGCTTGCTTCGGAGAAGCAAACTGGCTGCATGCACAACAACATGTCTGATTTCATCTTATTAAGATCTCTTGGTGTTTGTGGCAGGGAGAGGAAGCCGAAGGTGATGAAACACATTAGGTGGATTCCTCCAATTGCTGGTTTTTTGAAGGTGAATGTGGATGGGGAAGCTTCTGGCGCGCCAGGGCCTGCTAGTTGTGGTGGCGTCTTCAGGACCTGCCGAGGTTTCGTAAAGGGGTGCTTCTTTCATTACATTGGAAACAGTTATGCTCTTGAGGCGGAGTTATGGGCGATGATAAAGGCTATAAGGTATGCTGCTCGTTATGGCTGGAGGAAGATGTGGATTGAATCAGACTCTTATACTGCTGTGAAGGTTCTTAAAGAGCGGTCTAGGATGGTTCCATGGAGGATGCTCCCTGCTTGGATCGACGCTCTCAAAATTGCTTAATTTTTTTCTCTTGAGGTTTCTCATGTTTACAGAGAAGCGAACCAAGTGGCCGATGCATTGTCAAAAAGACCAATCCTTGAGGTGAGTTCTAGCTGGTCCTTTGTTCTCCCTGAGTACTCAAATGATTTTGTTCACAATGATAGGATTGGTACTGTGTTTACAAGGTTGTGTAAGGCTCCCCCTTTCTGAGTGGCTTGTACTGTTTTAACTTTTATTTAATTTTATGGGAGCAGGCCCTCTGGCTCTCGGGATTTTTGGGTATATAACTCTTTCTTTTGTAAATTACATGTTAAAGCATCATTTTGGGTAAAATAGTTTCATTTATCGTACATGATTAAAATTTTTGTTCTTGATATTATAAATTATATTATGGATTAATTAAATACGGAATGTAAAAAATGATTTATATATAATATATATTCATCATATAAATATATTTGATATATCGTTAAATGGAATGAAATACACCGTTCATGGAGATAGTAGGTCGTACGTATGCCTGAACACTGTTTTCGTTTCCTTATTAAATTTAATGAAATTAAGTAAATGAATCATATATGTACATAAATCCAGTAACATTATTATTTAATATAATTCATGATTATTTATTATATATATTCTTTATAATCATAATTGAATGGTTAACCATGGAAAATGAATCTCATCACGTTGGTGGAGACGATAGTCCATACGTACGCACGAGCGACAATATCATCATTTAAATATTAAAATATTATATAATTGGATGGTATATCATATATACTGAATCATAATAATTTTATATTTATTATTTATATCATTTAAACTTATTTTAATACCCATCCAAATGATGAAATGTTTTAATAACAATCTACACCACGACGTGGACACGGTAGGTCGTACGTACGCCCGTGTGGTGACTTTTTCATTCATAGGATATATAAAATAACAAATATGGTTGTAAAATTTTTATAATATCATAACAGTATATAAAATATACTGGAGGTATAATTTTATAATTGAAACAACAAAGAAGTAGGATGTGGATGTGGAAAGGAACTTGAGATAGGTTGTGAGATATTTACCTATTCTTCATATTCTTCCTTTTGATTTGATCAAAAGGGCGTTATATGGTGGCTTTCTGAATAAAGGATGACCTATAAGATGAAGGGACTAAAGATGATATGGTAATTGGGTAGGGGATGGCCGAGACAAATGGCTTTGGATGTGTGAATTAGTGATAAGGGGGAGTTCCCTTTTATAAGAGGGCAGTGAGGGGAACCTTAAGAAAAACATAAAATATTATTTTATAATAAACTTATGTATGGTTTATAATGGATCAAAATTGAATTATTTCGATTCTAGGGTGGGGACGGGTGTAAATCATCTCATACAATAGGTTTTATACAAGTTTAGGTTACCATTTTAACCTTTACATTTAGATTTAACTCTATGTCAAATAGTTTATCTTTTATCGTGTCTTCATATATTCTTAAACAATATAGTTATCAAAATTACTATAAACTACCATTAGAACCCCAATTGGTTCATTAATGACATATATATAATTATATAAGTCTTTTGTATGATCCATATGTTTTTAGGACCATTATATCAATTAATAATATAATATTTGTTTTAAAAACAATTTAATGTCAATTTTCCCTCTATTTGATATGTTGTTGTTTCTAAATTAATAACAACATTATTACTTTGAAAAAAAATAATATAACCAACCCTGAAAATATATATTAACTTATAAAATTATTGGAAATCAAAAAAAGGCTCAAATTACATTTATATCTGTATTTTTAATATAAATTATCTAAATATTTCATTGATAAGGTAATTACTACATCATCATTGTGTCATTTATAAATTATATTATATAATGTCTAAAAATCATAAATAAAGTACCATTATGTACGAAATATTTATATCTCTCTAATTAAAATTTAGAGTCGAATTTATCTTATGTATAACCATATTTTAAAAATGTTTTAGTTATTAAACGTTGATTTTAACTATTTTTACTCTTCTTAAAATAAAATAAAAATAAATTTCCTAATCTAATCCAAGTGGACCTAAAGGGTAATATTTTATTCCTAAATTTGTTTTTGGACGAATTAAACTTATCCAATAGAATTAGGACTTGAGTTATGGTAATAATAATATCATTTTTAACATTAATTACCCTATTTAATTTTAATCGTAGTAAATAGAAGTAAAAAGCTACTATTCACAAAAAATTACTTTCACCTCATTGAACCACATTTTACTTACTCATACCAACCATGTCTCTTGGATTTATGACATTAATCTCACAGAATCGGTAAACTTAAGATTTATGTGAATTTTCAAATTCTCATAGGAGGTGGGTAAAAGACGGTAAGAAGTAACTAAATTTTTTATATATCTAATATTATTATAAAATGACTCCAATGAATTAAATTGAACATATATAGTTATTATGTATCTATTTTTAAATAAAATAAATTTAAATAAAATAAATAATTATTTAAATAAAAAGTCAATTTTAACCAATAAAATTGTTTTTCACTATTCATCAGAAATTGAATGTTTTCAGAAAAATACAAAAAAATTCACCCTAGGATAATTTTGATATTCTGAATCCAAATATAATGTCCATTTTTAATGATAAAATTTATAAAATTTCAGAAATTTGGTATTACTATTCATTACGACTAGTTTATATAATATTTTAATAACATATCTTTGTTTAGTGAAACCCAATATTGCATACTATACAAACTATTGTAGAAGGTCGTGATTGCGTGCAATGGAAGCCAAGCTAGGGATGCGTGTTGTTCAAGGTCCCTCTGATGTTTCTTTTAACATAATACAAACATTTTTCATTTATATATTAAAAAAATATATACTTAATGTGTCATAGAATAATTTCCAAAAAACGAACAATAAATTGTGTGTAACAAGAGCCGAGAATAGTGTTTCATATACTACAAGCTAATACGGTGTTGCGTATAGTACAAGATAATCATAGTGTATTTTAAAATAGAATATATTAATTAATTTTAAAATAATATATCTCATAAAATCTCATGGTGTTGCATTCTTCCCCCCTTAAAATGAATTTCTCCCTCGAAATTCTCCGGGGTTATAAATCATTTACTACATGAATGTTTCATTCATAGAAATCCACATCATAAAAAGAATACTAAAACGTAATATTAAAATGTGATGTATGAAACATAATAGTTACCCTAATTAACTCATCACTATGTTTCCACATAAGAGAACATAGGTGAAAATATTGATATGAATGAGAAAATCTTACCATCATGTTCTGATGGAGAGTGGAAGAGAACATTGCTATGAAAAAGCCAAAAATCACAAAGCCATAAATTTGTGATGACCTAAGGTACCATATAGGACAATGTTTTTGGTTATCAGGATAATTTCCCTAATGTTGAAAAAAATTGGAATTTAAAGAAATACTTAATTGATTTTGGTATAATCTCAAAATTGGTCATTACTTGAAAAACTTCCACTACATCCATTATTAAAGAAATGATGTTGAATTTTTCATTATTTAAGTGTTTGTAGATCATGTGATAGGTTATTCCATCTGTCTAAAAAAGTTATCAAAAATTATTAAATATACATAAGTCCAAATTTGGTTAGATTAACGATATATGATTCCATCAATAGACTTATACTTCAACTATAATACCTCTTAATAAAAAAAATCTCATTTCTACTAACCAGGGAATTCTTGTAGTCCATTAGTAGGTGAAAAAAGCATGTCTCACTTTAATTGTGAGTTCGATTCCTGCATCTTTGTCCTACGTGATGGGTTGTCATCCATCCTACAGGTTTTCCTTTTTCTAAAACATCAACATTATAACATTCCAGAAAAAATATCGAAATAAGGTTCTAGCCTTAAACAATAATATATGATGTCTAACTTAATCCATTATATCCTTAACACTTATCCAAAATACTTCTTTCCAAACTCATAGTATAAAAAGAATGATTACTAAAAAGGTAATATAACAAGCACGTGAATACCATCATTTATCCCTCATATATCACAAGATGTATCTTGTTTGTAACATTCCAAACACGTGATTACCTTAATCTTGTATTCTTTAGAGATATGTATTTCCATAGAAACATTGTGAAATCATTAATTCTATCAAAAGTCAACTATTTCCACATACCAAATTCAAAAAATCTCTATATACTCAAACCATCATATCACTTTGTCCTTATATATGTCTTGAGATCATTAATACTATCATATTATCTCTTTATCCCTTCATTATGCGCATATCATCTACTTCAAAAAAAATATCAATCACTTTTCATGGTTATCGGTACCATATAATTTTTGAAAACCACAACAAACCAATAAAAAATATTTCAATATTCAAAGATACTAAAAATGAGATTCCATAACACTATTTTGGAATCCCATTACATAATCACTTAATCATTCCACCACATCATTATCATATTCAACATCGCCAATAGTAATTTCATGTAACATCCCTCTGTCCTTTCCGTTGAGAGGTTGTTGTTGTCGATCATTATTAACCCTTGGATTAGGACCTTAGTTAGCATAATGCGCCATTTCCTTGCACTTGCAGCATTGAAGTGTTAGTGGAGTGTTCTCTGTAGTCTATTCTTTATTCCCACCATTAGAAACATTTTTCCAATTACATCGGTACTCAGCTGCTTGAGGGACTTCTTTTCCACACTTGAAACGTTTTTTTACCATTTAGTCAATCTCCACCATGATTCTATCCACACATTGTGCATAAAGAAACATTAAACTTCATTTCATCGTTGTTCTGATATTCTTTCTTGATATCCATCATTCGTTTCTTGTCAAAACCATGAGATAGATCTATAACACCAAATTCCAATTCTACCTTGATAACACAAAACACGATTTATTCATAGGTACAGAAGTATTTTATAGCTAATGCCCTTCGTAGACTTGGTTTTAAGACACTGAAGAATAGATCAACTTTAGTTTCAGGTTGGATGATAAATCCAGATGCATACCTAGAAAGCATTGTAAAATTAGATTCGTATATACCAAAAAATTCATCATCATTTTGTTTAAGCTCATGTAACTCCTTCTCCATCATTGTTCGAAGAATACGATGGAAGTACTTATTGAAAAACAATTTCTTGAACTCATCCCATTCCATGGATTCAATTTCATCATGTGGCCTTGTATTTTTATCTAGAGTCAGCCACTGGTCTGCTTCACCTTCTAAATGGTAAACAACTAAATTAAAATGTTCATTATTTGAACAATGAAGTATGTAAAATAACTTTTCAATGGTACTGATCCATTTTTTAGCAACAACTGGATCAGAAGACCCACTGAAAGAAGGTGGACGTTGCCTCATGAAGGAATCAATATAACATTGTTCCTTTATAGTCTAATTTAGAAGTACAGAATGATTCATAGCCTATGTAAGTACAAAAATATGATTTTCCACTCCATCTGCCATAACATTGTATTGTTCAGGAGTAAAATCATTTCATTGTCCATTACATTGATCAACACGGTTCCTTTGTGTTCCAACCACCGTCTAAAACCCAAAAATAATAGTGTGAGAGGAAATAATAATGCCAGGAAAACAACATAATAATGGGGGATTACCTTCAATATATAACATCATAGGATTAATTATATGATCTTTAATGTAATTCTAAAACTATAACCTATATTTATACTTAACCATAGGGAAATCCCTATACATACCCTAGAAATATCTCTCAGGATTTCACTAAATTGTTCACATCTTAGTTTCCAATAGTTAACCAAACATTAGCTCTGATACCAATTGTAGAGACCTAAACTTGTCGTACGTAGACATTAAATTACTTTTCAGAAAACATAATACATAACAAAAAATGATACCCAATGACCGTAATAGTTTAGTGTCTTTGGAAACTCAGAACATATTCTTTTAATCATGGTGAATGTTCTCTAACATCTCCAACAAAGATCTTCCCCTTTTTTCTTACCTAAAAAATTTCAATATATCATGTGGAAAAAAACCATAAAAAATGGTGAGCTCAAATGCTCATTAAAGTAAGCATGGAAAATATAAAACAAACCATATACATTTGAATATAAAAAAATCAGCATAAAGTTTAAACATCAAGGTATTATGTTGTGAAATAATCATTTGGAGTACGTAAAACATAGATCATAATGGAACATTAATAATGATAAAATAGATTGGTAATAAAAAGTGTAATTGTGGAAACCGTTAAGAACATGTTATGATTTCCACAGTAGCCAAGGCATTTCTTCCAAGACCATCATAGTGGACAAAGTCCATTACTGAAACGGGTTTACTTGCCGTTCCAACCCTGTATTACTGAACTAGATTGACTTTCAGTTCCAGCCATGTTAATCTCATGAGATATAAGTCTTTACCCAATGAATTTGAGGGATATATAGGTCCCACACATCTCATAATTACATCATTCTTTCGTGTTACAGAAAATAAACAAAAATCATTCATCATAACCAAAAGAATAAAATGGGTTTCATAAAAATCACCCCATCATCGCATAATTAATATAAAACAAATGGATATCATTAGAAAAATCAAAACATGTAAATAATAGTGACATTATGCTTGAAATATAAACATAATAAATTATTTCATCTTAGATGGAAAATAGTTTTTATAAAACACATGAAATTAATTCTTGAGAAAAATATCTTTCTTCTTCAAAATCATGTTTCATCACCAAATGCCATGCAATTTTTAAATAAAATGATTTTTGTTGAAAATAATCTTGAAATACAGTATAATAATCTTTATTAAAATTATGAGTTATGAAACCCAAATAATCCGTACTTGCCGTATAAGTTGAAGAAAAATTCTCATCATACTTTTGCTGGAAAAGTGAAAAAGTTCCTCGTATGGTAAAAAAAGAAAGATTTCATCCATAACACAATGTAAATTTCAAAGAGGGGTAAACATGACATTAAACATTCATGGAATAATACTTAAAAATTTATTAAATACATTATTATGGACATGTATAAAAAATATAACCCCAGAAAAAACATACGAATAAACAGTCTCGGATAAGAAAGAGATTTGAGCAATTATCCCTTACCTTAGGTCCAATTGCTTCTTGTATGTGTCTGAAACTCTTGTATAGTTGGATTAAACATATTATTAACTTGTAATAGAAACCATAATAATATTTATGATATCATATATGACTCACTTATGACTTCATATAACCCATTCTTTTGTAAATTCCATGTTAAAGCATTGTTTTAGGTCAAATCGTTTCATTTATTGTACGTTTTTCGAATTTTTTTTCTTGAAATTATTATTTATATCATTATTTAATTAATTAAATAATATAAAAAATGATTTATATATAATATATATTCATCATATAAATATATATGATAGATCGAAAAATGGAATGAAATACACAATTCATGGACATGGTAGGTCGTACGTACGCATTAACGATGTTTTCTTTTCCTTATTGAATTGAATGGAATTAAGTAAATGAAAAATATATTCACATGAATCGAATATAATTATTATGTAATATAATCCATTATTATTTATTATAGATATACTTTATAATCATATTTGAATGGTTAATCATGGAAAATGAATCTCATCGCGTTCGTGGAGACGGTAGTCCGTACGTATGCACGAGTGACAATATCATTCATTTGATATTAAAATATTATATAATTGGATGGTATAACAGATATAAAAAATCATTAAAATTTTATATTTATCATTTATATCAGTTATACTCATTATTATTCCCATCCAAATGATGAAATGTTTGAATAACAAACTACACCACGACGTGGAGACAGTAAGGCATATGTACGCACGTGTGGTGACGTTTTCATTCGTAGGATGGATAAAATAACTTATATGGTTGTAAAATTTTTATAATAACATAACGGTATATAGATGATTCTGTAGATATTATTTTGGAATGGAATCAATAATGAAGAAGGACGTGGAAGAAAAGTGGAACATGAAATAGGTGGTGAGATATTTACCTCTTGTTTGGGTTCTTCTAGTTGATTTGTTCAAAAGGGCTCCTTAGGTTATATTTTTGACTAAACAAGGACTCTAGTATGAATGGAGGAATGTTTAGAGGGTATTTGGGCAGGGTTTGGCTGAGAAAAATGGCTTTGGAGTTGTGAATTAGAGAGAAGGGGTAGTGCCCTTTTATAAGAGGGCAGTGAGGTTCACCATAGGAAAAACATAAAATATTAATATATAATAAATTCAGTTTAGGTTTATAATTTGTTAAAAGTGACTTATTTCGAGTATAGGGTGTGTATGGGTCAATATCATCTAATCCAATTGGGTTTAGACATGTTTTGGCTACCATTTTTACCTTGTCATTTAGATTTAACTCAAAGTTAAATAATTTTAATTTTACCGTGTCTTCATCTATTCTTACACTATATGGTTAATAAAATTACTATAAACTAGAAATATAACCTCCATTTGTTAATTAATGTCATATATATCATTATATAAGTATTTTTTATGACCCTTAGATTTTTAAGACCATTATATCAATTAATAATATAATATATTTTTTTGAAAAACACTTTTATGTCAATTTTTACACTATTTGGTATTTTGTTTTTTCTAAATTCATAACAGCATTATTACTTTGAAAACAATTCATCTAACCAACTATAATATGTAATATTAACTTATAAAATAATTTTAATTTATAAAATGTATCATATTTCATTTATTTGGGTATTTATAATATCAATTATGTTTATATTTCATTAATAAGGTAATTACTGCTTCATCATTGTGTCATAAATAAATTAAATTATTTAATATCTAAAATCATAAATACAATTCCATTATGTAGGAAATATTTTTATATTTCTAATGAATATTTATATTCTAATTTATCTTATGTATATCACTATATTAAAAACATTTTATTTAAAAACATTGATTTTATCTATTATAACGTTTCTTTGAATAAAATATTAATAAATGTCCAAATATAATCCAAGTGTACCTAAAGGGTAATATTTTCTTCCTAAGGTTTTTTGTGGTCGAATTACACTTATACAATATAATTAGGACTTGTGATAGGGTAATAATAACATCTTTTTTACCTGTAATTACCCAATTTTATTTTAAACATGGTAAATAAAAGTAAAAAGTTAATGTATACCAAAAATTATTTTCATCTCATTGAACAAAATTTTACATACTGATATCAACAACGTCTCTTGGAATTTTTGATCTCAACTCACTTAAGTGTTAAATTTATGTTTTTTGTAAATTTTCAAATTATCCTTGGAGATGGGTAAAGAGGGTAAAAAGTTCAATAAATTTTTTATATATATAAAATTATTATAAAATGATTCCAATGAATTACATTGAACATATATAGGTATTATGAATCTATTTTTACCTAAAATAAATTTAAATAAAATAAATTAGTATTTATATAAAAACTCGGTTTTAACCAATAACTCTGTTTTTTCAGTATTCTTCAAAAATTGATTGTTTTCAGAAAAATACGAAAAATTCCCCCTATGCTAATTTCGATATTCCGAATCCAAAAATGAAATCCATTTTGTATGATAAAATTTATAAAATTTCAAAAAGTCTTTAGAACTATTCATAACATCTAGTTTATATAATATATTAACAATAGATTGTTATATAGTGAAACTGGGTATTGCGTACTACAAACGATATCAAGAAAAGTTGTGATTGTGTATAATGAATTCCAAGTAAGGGCTACATGTAGTGAATGCTCCCTATGGTGTTGTGTATAAAATAATCAAAAATTATTTCATTTACACATTAAAAAAATATATACTTAATGTGGCGTATAATAATTTCCACAAATGAACATGAAACTGTGTGTAACACAAGACAAGAATAGTGTTGCGTATACGGCAAGCTAGTACGTTGTTGCGTATAGTACAAGGTAATATTGTTGTACTTTACAATAGAAGACATCAATGAAATTAAAATTAATATATATCATAAAATCTCGAGGTGTTACTTTTTTAATCTATGTTTACATATAAAACCCCCTCTCCCTATTCTCCTTCACAGATTTCCCATGAAAACATTGCACTCGAACCAATAGTATAGTCCAACCATGAAGATATTTCTAAATACTATCCACAAACTATATCATATTCTTGTCAAAAGATGAATCAACACAAAGCTCAATCTCAACTACATCTATCAAATGGAAAGTCTTTAGATACTATCTTCATAGATACAACCTTTAGATCTTGTCATTCATGGAATTGTATCATTATATAAGGGATAACAATATTCCACTAAACCAATACTTGACACTCTCTGAAATGGCCTGAAAACACTTGGATAATGATTTCCCAATTTTCTGATACAACTTTTCCCAACCATGTAAACACTTGAAGGAATATATGTTTAAAAATATCAAACAAAAGATGTCATTTTTTTATACATATTATATTTCTCAACATTATAGGATCAAAAAACACAACTTTATCAACTAAACCATCATAGATGTATCCTTCATGAGACTTGGAACAACCAATGTGTACTCCCTTGCCTCTAGCCAACAACGATGTGAACAACATGTACATTTATACATATCCTCAAAGTGCTTCATTTGGATCAATTCATGAAATATATAATTATATAAAAACTCCATGAGTATCAAATGTTTATCCGATGAACCACTAAAATAAAAAAAATCTTGTAATATTTCCTCCAATACCTAAATAGTAAAGTAAGATTGACCACCATTCTTTGGAAGATATGTTGTTCTAAAAATATCTCATGATCCTATATTAATTTTATTACCCAACCATAAATATGATGTGAAATGAGGATCAATGTATGAAAAAATAATCCTCAGAACACCATGAAATTGAACATCCTCACACACATAAAGGCTACCCAAATAATCAACTATATATTTTTAGTTAATAGTAAAGAAGTGGGATAAATTAGTAATTCGATCTAAAAATCCCATGTTGATTCATTCCTATGGTTTTTCCTAGGAAATACTATCAAAATGTCTATTCTGACATAATCCCATTTCCACTCATCTTTGTGAAATGGATGAATTTTTTTTGATTGATTTAGTTTCCTTGAATTAACCGACTAAAATGTGAAGAATCCGGCCACTAATTTTCCTTCCTCCATCATTCCTCACCACCAGTAATTTTTATGGAGTTCACAATACATCATTGTTGATCCATCATGCAACGCCCATATAGATGAATGTATCTCCCCCATAAAATCCTCATATTAAACCATATGAACGCATAATTGACCGTATAAAAAAAGATAATTTACACTAATGAGAAACATTCATAATGGTGTCTCCCCACCATACATTATTTATATCAAAATGGACCCCACTAGAATAGACAACTACTAATTCTAAATTTTTTCCATAATCACATGTATAAAATATGTCAATATCAAATTTGATCATCCCTAAGTCTCATGAATATCTAACTACATGTATATAGAATAGACTATTATCCACCACTTTTTATATGACTCCCATAATTCCCCGGTCAATGTCATTCATCTCAATGTGTCAGCAATGACATTTATCCTTCCGGGTGTATACTCCATTTCAACGAAAAAGCACTGTTGATACTCGACCCACCACCACTATCAAAGGATTAGGTCTTAGTGAGAAAATATGTACCTACTGATATTTTAGTCTGTGTATACCACAAAACCCTCACTCATGATATAGTGTCTCCATCACCTTAGGTAATGTTCCACTACTGCTAAAATAAAATTGTGAGTTGTGTAATTACACTAATTAGGCCTCACCTTCTTATATCTATATGAATAAAACCATTACGAATACATTAGAATTTTATTGAGTCAAACTCTAGGTGTTTCATAGTACATGTTATATTATTTAACCTTCACATGTAATGTGTGGAAAGTTTCTATGGTTTTCCCTTTCATATCATTAAATTCATTCTCTCAAGCATCAGAAAAAATAAATTCCACCCTTTTTTGGTCATCATAGACATCAGTTCTACCCAATGGGTGGAATCTGGTATAAAGTAGTGATAATTAACTTCTAACCCTAGAAATATCTGAATCCAGAATCCATTATTGGGTTTCCCCTTGATACATTGGTTGGAACATTTTTTAGGTCTACTACCACTCTAACATCAAAGATGGAATTGACCAAAAAGTTAAATGTATTAATCTTGAAACTATATTTGGTTGGGTTGGGGAAAATAAAATCCTTGGTCAATGTATTCCAGATGATGTTAACATTTTTGGAATGATCTCTTATTTATTAGTAGTACACAAATATATCATCGACAAAGATAACCAAAAACCAGTCCTGAAAGTGATGAATGATCATATTCATCATTTCCATTTATGCTGCCATTGTGTCAATCAACCCAAATAACATAAATTAAAATTCCTATGGGAAATATATATGATTCTTAATGTAGTTATTTTTATATTTTTTGTATCACCCTCAATAGACGGTATCCTGATCTCAAAAAATCATAGTTCAGATCATACCACTTATCAACCGATTTAAAATATCATCAATGCATGGAAGTGGATATCAATTCTGGACCATCATCTAGTTCAATCTATGATAATCCACACATAATCATAGAAACCCATTAGAATTATTGGATAATAAAACTATATAACCCCCGAAATATGTAATCAATCGTAGGAATCACTTAGTATTTAGATCTTCTATATCAACTTTCAAATCCCAATGATCTATTGGTTCCATTCTGTAAGGAGGGATGAAAACTATCTCTTCTCTCAACCCCATCATGATCTTGAACTCGAAATCCTTCTCAAGTTATATTATATATAAATATTTAGGGGAAACATCCTAAAAACTATCTTCCATTATAGGAAATTAATCATGATGCATGAAACCATCATCTAAAGAAATCATATCTGTCTGATCCATGGGAAAATACAATCTACATTTAATTAGTCACATATAACTATCCTAAAGATCCAAAGAAAAATTCTAAAAATGGGTACCTCATTTTAAATGTAGAAAGATAATTACCCTCTAATAATAGTTGATATGATATTGTTATAGAAAAAATTCTATAACAAGAATAAAAAAGAAACCTATAATTTTCAACCAAAATGGTTTCCAAAGTAATTTGTAACCAAAAATATCTAGATTACATTCTTTACAGTGATTGATATTCTCATACCACACTCATAATGATGTTTGATGGTCAAATCCTCATCCAATATTTTTACATCCAACCCAAATTTATAGGAAAAATAATTATTAGAAAAAATGTGAAGCTATTATATCCAAAAAACAGTAGATAAGGTAAATGGAACATGAATTTTACCTCTTAATTTAGATGTTACTAAATCCATGATCTCCAATGTGGTCTAAATAATGTGTAGTTGAGTCTAACCTATACCATGGGATGCAACATATCTACCATATTATATTTCTCTCTCCTAGTATAACCTCTCATTTACATGTGTATTAAAAAACTTACTTCGTCCTAAACTTCTAGTGGATCTCTAGCTACAATCCAGCTGAGGGGTAGCTAAGCCCCTTCCCGAATTATGTCCATATCTTGACCTCATGCCACTAGTTTTCAGTGAATGTTCTCATAGAACCTCTGAAGATAACATATTATCCCATAGATATGACACTCAGCTGTGGTGTAAGGATTGTGTGGGTTCTTTTGGACTAGCTTACATCACTAATACCACTGGAAAGGAACATGGCCTTGATATGTTTTCCAACTTCCCTGATTTCTCTATCTACTACAGCTTTGGTAGAAACTATCATAGTGGCAATTCTTTCTACTCAAAGAATATCACCATGATCACATGATTGAAATAGCCTAGCCACTGGGCCTCTCTCAAGTTCTATTCATTGTTGTGTTCCTGGTTCATCAAATACTAAAATATTCATAAATAGAAAAAAATTACATATGACCTGATATCATAATGATGATTTTTCAAAATACACATCGCCTTATAGATATCATCATCTACAAAAAATTGTGTAATATGTTATAGGTTATTGAAATGTCTAGCATGGTCCAACACTATCCTGACCTCCAGCTTCAGATGCATGAATATTTGAGATTTTCAACCCTAAATATCTTGGAATGGAAATATATTAGGAACATCATATTGATGTCTTCCATGATAGCTCTTCCATCTTCCATGATTTGTCCATAATGTCCCACAAATGTTTGGAATGTCCATAAATAATATATTTTGTAAGCTTCCCCCTTCTATATGTGGTTGTCTTAAAATTAATGATGACTATATAGAATGAATAAATAAAGAACTCATATTCCTGGGGCCCCCCATCACTAATAAACATTTTCATATGTTTTAACTGTAAATTATTTTTTATATCAATCATAAATGGAATGCTATGAACAATCACCCTATCCTAGAATTGCATAAACCTCAGGATTTTATGCCAAAGTAGAACAAACATATGATCCTCAGAAACTTTAGGAATCACTAGTTGAACATCCATAGAATAATAATAATTTCCAATCTCTTGATGCACAATTCATAGATAACAATGGTTCATTTTATCTATATGAATAATTCACGCCTTATATTACGTGATAGATACATTCTTGACCCTATAATGTGATTAAAATATAGAATCACTGACATATGGTCTCTTTAGAAATGTCTTACAAGTATATTAGAACAACACTTAATTTCATTTTCTTTTTTAAGTGAATCATATATCTCATATCGTAGTTCAAAAAGAAATTATACACCACAAGAAAGAATAAAGATGCCCTTATCATGAAAAACACTGGTCAATACATCCCTCTGTTCCAATAAGGATGAATGTATTCTAATATCAGACCATATGGGGAAATGCGTACAAATATAAAGAAACAATAACATTATAAAACAATAAAATCAAACAATATGTTAATCACTCAAGGTGAAATAACATTTTTATAACAAGAACACTATAAAAATAGCAATCCCAAACATGGAAACAAGGATTTTCCCTTGTACATGGGTAAGCTACTCTCATGAAAAATCTCATTAGTAGTTCATGAAACATCCATCTATCTTTGAATCCTTTTTAAAATAATAAATCATAATAAAAGTGAAAATCATCGAATAATACCACTTTGTATACTCCCATAATCTGGTACTCTTTCACATGGGAAAAATAATTTGTTACAAGACATGAAGTGTGTTTCCCTATATATCATAGGATTCTGACTAGAAGTAGGGGTATGAAGTGTATAGTGGGTTGACAAACACTTGTTATGGTGATTGGTAGATATATAAAATAATCCATACAAATGAAATAAATAAAATTATATAAATATTGGATGATAACAATAAAATATAACCAATTATATAATACAAAATAAAGGAATAATTTAGTTATGATTAGGAATGAACATAAATTTCATGCTAGAAATAATACAAGTAAAATAAATGAAGATTGAAATAAATACTCAAAATTCCTTTTTCCAAACCCCCACATCAGTCCCACCTCTAACTCCTTCCCATCAAGCATGAAAAAACTAAAATCAAGGAAATTTTCATTTTTTCATGCCAACGACAAAAAAATCTTCTTAAGTACCAAATGAATGGATAAATATGTTGTGAGTATAACATGGTAGTTTGAAACAACCATTTTTAAAAAATCCTATCAGATATAAACTGTATGTAATCATTTGATAAATAGGTGAATCTATTAATCCAAGAATTAATAAAATAAAATTACATGCTACTTCTAGTATATGTTGAAATATCTCTGATCATGTCTTACTACCATTCCATCCATGAACATATAACCATGGTAAAATATCATACGTCAGAACCATGCATGAATATCTCTGATCATTCCTTACGACCATGCCAAACACCACCATATAAACATGTTGATGTCTCAACAATATGGTTCAAATTCCCATATTCATTATAGTATATAGGTAAAACCCCTATAATAATTATATCAATTAATTTGGAAAAGAACAATCTATATAAGTATTATAATATGTGACTTGGATTCACCCACTCAATACTAGCATTATATCATATATGTGTTCACGATCCTGGTCTGATCCTGATATATAATAATTATTTCATGGAAAAAAATTCCTTTCAAGAAACATGTATATCACACTATCACATAAAAAAAAAAAAAAATTTAGTTATGAGAATACTTGTTTCTCTATTATTTAACAAATTCAATTTAAATCAAAATTGTTTGACTGTTGTATCAATCGGAAAATAATCCACAATATAAGGATTTTATATCAAGAAATTACTTTAGATAAAATTTTATACAAAACACAAATTAATCCATTTAAAAATTCAATCATTTTCATGGTTTTCTCACCAAACGGGTAACTATAAGACATGTCGTAATCCAATTGAAGAAAAAGGACTCCAAGGAGCAATACCATTCATTACAAAATTATGATGGGTGCATGTTATGTTGGGGAAATCATAATATTTTATAAATTTGAAAACTATCATGCCATATGGTTATAATTTAGACCCCTATCTTTAATCGATGATCCAACAATTCTTCTAAATGTAAATTCCCCTAAAGAAGATGTTGTGGATGAACTTCAAGAGAATCCTAGATCAAAACTAACTATGATGAGAAATATATAAGCATGGGGTTAATGGATTGAACTAAAATAGTATGATGAATAACGTAGATGACTATAAAATCATAACAGAAAATGCTTACTAGGGATTCCTACCACAAATAGGACATCCATAAGACATGCTGGCACTACAAAATCACTTAGAGTATTTTCCTTGGATGAGAGGATAATAGATACAATGAATTAGAAAGAAATAAACCTTCACTAAATTTCATAAATTACACTGTTGTGGAATTACGTAGAGTTTAATGTAGTTACACTTCATTTAAATCATATTAATGTGATACACAAAAAGAACCATAATTTGGGATTATTCTTCTTAAATCAAGAAAAAATTAAATGACTTGTTATCCATTTACATGCCATGTAAATTATAGGTTGATGTTTTGTCAGCCCATTTATCTTTTAAATAACTTGAACCCCTTTTAAATATTCTCAACATACTAATCCCCCTTGAAACATTTAACCCATTGAAACATGTGATCCATTAATTCAAAAAAACATACATATATAAACATTAAGTTTCCTTCCACCAATAATGGAACTCTTTAGTAGAAAATGATTGGCCAATAATTCTCAACAAAACACTAAAAGTGGGTCATACCTACAAAATATGGGTTATTAGAAGTACTGAGGGTCTATTTACATTAAGGAGGAGACTATACCATATGCAGAATGTCGTTGAGTATAAAATAAAAAGTAAAATACAATGAATATAATATATATTTAAATAATACGAGTACATGTAGTATTATATAGATAGAATATATGAGATAAAAATAAATGCCACACAAAGTAGAATTCCAAGAATGAATAATAAGTGTTGATAAATAAATAAATATGGTAGATGGTCCTCCCGAATCTATCTTGGTCTACCTCCAGCTCCATTATCCTTAATATGGCCATCAAACATAGGCTCATTCCCCTTCATCGTATCCCTCGTGAAATCTATAGCTACACTAAACTGCTCATGTAGGGTTCGAATATATGAATTAGTAAGAAACATACAATGCATTCTAAAAATAATTTCACAAAAAACGTGGATTTTTATTCCATGAAATAAGTAAATTATCAAGTATACTTACAACCATCCAAGTGTTTGGTCACCATGAATTGACCAAGCTTACCCGAACCCCTAACCCACATTCATTGTATCATTACAAATAATGATGTTTGAAAAATTATATATTTTCTCACATCATGGTAATAAGTCACACCACAACCATATGGTCAGTTGTATTAGGAAAACCACACATTACACCTTGGAAATCATATCTCCCCACATAGATAATGGTTTCTATAAAAAAAACATGTCCCACAATGTCGATTCCCAATTAGATATATTTTTTAACACCTATTGAAAATTCCCTTAAAAATTCTATACAAACATCATGTAGTCATCCTATTGTGTATATCCCTTACAGGGATAGCCAGACCCACTATTAAGGACATTTGTACTGTATAACATTGGATAACCAACCAATTGTGTACATCTCATCACAAGGATAGACATGGACACCAATAAGGATGTTGGGACTACATCATACCAACCTCAATGCATCACATGATAATCTTGATACCTGACACACACTTCTATAGGCTATAAGACACGATAAGTAATATATTTCAGAGTAAGGAATTACACGTCAAACAATGATAAAATATTATGATCCACACATTATCAAATTGTTATGCTCTAGTAGGCCTCATTGCCACTAAAATTCCCTCAATATTTTCTTACCAATAATGCCTCAATCATGCGTAAACAATATATAATAAAAAAATTATATGTGTATTATCCCAAATTGATAAAAAGAAATAAACCATATAATTTTCACTTTTAGTTCAGTTTTCCTTCATATATTTCATCACACTAACCATGCTCATATATTAATTGGAATATGATAACATTACAACGTCTCCTAAATATTGGTCTAATTGGACATTATATGGGTTCTATATAAGATAATAGATAATGTAATGGTTACACCTTTTTGGGGGGACATAATAGCACAAGTAAAGGTCTATGGAAAAGTGTTGTGATAGTATCAACCATAATAGAATTGATTTATACCCCATGGTGCATGTTTCACTAGAGATAACCTACCATGGTTCATAAATGTTCTACTATGATGTGGAGAAAACCATGAATCATCCCCCATTTTGAAATTATGTTTAATTATTTGTGTAAACTCACTAGCTCACAAACTAAAATATCGTATGTGTATGTGCTAAAGACTGAAGTATTCTTTACATACCTTCTATGTTCCTGGAATGATGTAGAAGGAGGAGGGAGGAATTTTATATAAAATTTAACCATCATATTTCAAATATTAATGAATAATATATACTAATCATATTTAATTATCAACATATCCAAAAACATATCCCCAAGTAAAAGTCAAAAACATTACATGACATAATAAAATAAATACATTAACTCATGATTACCCCATAAATTATTAATTGTGTAGAGAATGGATTTATAATGTGGTCTCCCTCACCATCATATAATATTGAATATTATTGTGTAAACATGGAAAATAGCCTCACCATGGTGTAACCCTTCATATTTGGGTCATACATTACTCTATAAAAATACTATGGTGTACCCATATCACTATAGTGTTTCCAGACTCCAAGTGGAAAGCTATATGTGCTACAAAACATATAGATTTTTATTGAGATCCATCTCAACAAACAACTCTTTAAGACTTATTTATCTTCTAAAGAACCCTAATAATTTTTCAAAACATGGCTTAACTAAAAAATAGAATATGAAGAGAGAAAATAATTATTTTGATTTAATTTCTTTTAGTTCATTACCAAAAGGATGGGTTTGATTTATATATAGAAATTCCTAATAAACAAAACATCATTTTGACACTGTGGGAAATGTAAAATGATGAAAACAAGATAGAATCAGTAAAATATCAACACAATATATAAATAATATAAAAAGTGGTCCTATATAGGGAATTTAATATTATGTATAATAAAAGAATATATATATATATAATCCTACAATAAATTTAATAAAAATAAAAAAAAATTCAATGCAATGAAGATTTTCACCATTTCAAATTATTATTTTTTATTCATTAAATAATAAATTTATCAGGTTTTACAACTAAAATTATTTTATATATGTTTTTAATATAATATAATCAACACATGTAAACTATGATAGATTTCAATGTCCAAAATATCATAATATATAATGTCATGATTTGGAACAGTAATATCTAAATAATTTAATATTTACATATCCATGAATTATTTTTCTGTCACATAAAAAATAAATATTTATTATCCAAAATTATATCACTTGTAAAAATTGTATATTTATATGATATTATTATATGTTGTATATTATAAATCACTCCTCATCTACAAGGGTTAAATTCAATCAATCACTTTTTCCATTGTTAATACTAATTGAATTATTATGGTCGATACCAATTGAAATTAAATAATTCATAGTAGGTATTTTTTATGTTAATATTTTAATTTCGCAACACAATATACATATAATATCCCCTAAACTCATGCTTCAAATTGAATTATCTACATATAAAATGAAACATTGAAATATATTCAATAATTTGATTTCTCTATTTATTCCATAATTTGATTAACATGATTGTGATACATTTCTCAAGTCAAAAGTACATTTAAATTGTTATTCTTGTTTCTTCCTACATTAACCCATGATTTTCTGAGAAATAATATTTTTTGGTAGTATTATTTTCTTCACCTTTTTTACATTCTTCCCAGGTAGAACTACTTTTTTTCAATAGCTATCATATCACTTTCACATACTTGTTCTTGCAAGACACATTTCATTCTTGAACAATTATATATATATATAATGAAGAATTATCTACATATATATAAGGATTAATAAGATCACTAAAATGGTTTATTATGACTTTATAATTTACATATATGGTAAAAATTATAGTAATATCAACTTCAACATTGAAATTGTTTTCCTCCAATTTGATCCTTTTGTAACATTATCGGATATGGAATTCTATCGTGTTCCATTATTTATATTTTGACATTAATATTATTTCTTGATTTCATATCAAAATGAAAATTAATCTTTTTCCATATGTTAATAAAATATTTATATTGTTAGAAATTTAAATTATATTATTCTAGTTATGTTTTGTTTTTTATGTTTATTTATACACTCATTAGATAACTCAACATCTCTCTTCCATTGATTTGTCTCCATTAATTATTTCAACCTTATTTTAATTAGAAATGATTCATTCATGATCAATGTATAAAATAAATCATCATCACAATGAAAAAATTATATTGAATATTAATAATAATTCATAATATATTCAAATATATTTTATGTAAACTAATTTAGATTTTATTGTATTCATTTCCTCCTTATAATAGAATTTTTATTAACATTATCATTGATCCGAATTAAAATTGGAAATAATTTTCATTTATTAACTAATGTGTTATATTAATAGATGATGAAATTTTTTGAAACCATTTCCCATAACTTACAGTATCCAATATTTAGTCTTTTACCAATTTATGAAATATTTTGGATAAAATTTTCTTATTGATATTTTTTTATAGTATTGATCATCTTTTCTTATACCATTGGGGAATAATATTTCTCACTCCTCATTATATCAATAGTTGTCTATAATTCGGGTTTATCAAATATTCTATTAACTTACATAGATCTATAATTTAATATATACCAAGGAATGTTCATGGAAACAATATTAGGGAACACAATAATTTATAGGCTAAGGGTTACATTTTACCTGATATGGTGGATTATTTCATGATATTCACCCAACTAGAATTTGTTAATTTATTAGGACGAATATTTAATGAATTAATAAATATAGGATTACTTATTATATCTTTAGGTAAATATTCCACAAGGACAACATCTTTGTTTATCAAATTAACATCATACTAAAAAATTTATATTTTTAGCGTGTTTATATCTTATTAAAGATATTTAACTCTATATTCACATTATATTATCTTATTATCAACCTACTATTCATAAATATTACTATAATCTTGAAAGTAATGATCATGTTGATTTATTCTTTTCTCACTAATCTCTTACTATGTATATTGGACATGAGTAACAACATTGGGATATTCTTGCATGGAAGGAACATTTTCATCAAAAACATTATTAATCAAAAAATTCCAAGCTAATCAACATAGAAATTTTTATTCATGTGTGAAGAACTATATTTGTAATTTTATAATTATATTTCCTTTTCTACAATATGTTTTTTTAAAAATGATACACATTTTTCATGATTCAATTAAGGAATTCCCCCTTTAATTAGTATCCAACTCAAAATATGATTATTTATACATATATCATATATATATATATATGACATCATATATTTTTTTCTTTTTTCAATTTATCCTATATTTTTTATTAATGATCACTATGGTCATAAATTCAAACATTCCCTTATTAACTTTTACCAGTGCCTTCTAGATGATATTTAAACATTGATTTGGTAAATCATTAGCACTTACATTAAATTTACGTTTTGGTTAATACTACTTTTCATCCATTTTATGTGATATTCTACTCAAAGTCATGGAATTATTTTTTTCTAGTTTCTCAATGTTTTTTCCAAATCATCAAAGTTCATATTAACTAGAATTGTCTTCATTTTATTAATCATAGTAAACACAATAAGTTACTAAATTCTATAATTTGTCATGATAAAAGTTAATAAAAACAATAATATTTATCCAATAAGAGATGAAATATTCTTTATCAAACACACAATGAAATTCCTACAATATAATGCAATCACACTAATAGGGTGAGGTCAAACTAGGTACAGAGGAGTAAATAAATTATTTCATTCATAAAAAATTACCCCTTCTATTATTTGTAACTTTTGACCTATTAGGATGAATGGATATTTTATATTCACCAACACATTTTCCCAACATGCAGTTTAGAATTTAAATAGTCTACCACACATTGTATTTTTAAAAGGGATCATCCAAATGTAGCTATATAATTTTTAATGTGTTTAGGTATAGTTTGAGGAATATATTTTCAATTATTATCAATAGTGATTACAAGTTTTGTGAGAATGTATCATACCATTAAAAGGAGGATATATTATTATAATTATATATGTATTTATTAACATAAGTCTATCTATTGATATTCTATTCCTAATAAATAAAGACTCATTATAATGGTTTCCCAAAACATAACAAGTAATTTCTCTTTATCAATAATATACATCTACAAAAAAATATTAATATTACCATTAAACATTAACAAATTTTAAATAGTGAATCATCTCATTCTTCATATATCCTAAATGTTTGGATTTTTGTAGGATTTTGATTATTTTCCTTACTAACTAATTATAAAATATCACTACTTCCCTAATATCATCATCATTATATATATTAATTATGAAAACATAAATAGGAAGTTAAAGATAGTTATTTATTCTTGATAATTTCTGATTTATAATCTTCATTATTATAAAAAAAATTTACCTTTGAATATGAAATTCAATAATTTATACATACTAGAAATATGAGATATTCAAAACTTTTTGGTTCGATGATCACTGTCCCTTTAGGTTATTTTAACTCAATATCTCATTGAAATCCCATTGAATGAGCTCTTATCTATAAATTGGTGGCGATTCACTTTTAAATATCATAAATATAAGGAATGATATGATTTGAATATTTATCAAATATTAATTCCGCACCATCATAAATTTTATAATTTTCATGATTATAACATCCTACATTATAAAATACTATACTCAGTCATCATCACATATTATAAAATTATCAAAATAAAACCTCTTAAACACCTCCATGAATTTATGAAGAAATGAGGAAAATATTATAATGATATTTATTACATGAATTAAAACTCACCATAATCACAATGACATTATAAAAAACATAGTTTTTTCAAATATTTCATCACAATTATTTTCATAATTATTAAAATTTTATTAAATTATTTAAAATACATGATGAACCTATTCCCATTATTTTTAGATATAGGCATTTAAAACTGAATTAATAATACTTTACCTTGACCTGTATAGTCTATTTTATCTTCTATTATTCTAGATTAATTCATAATTAAATTCATAATGACTCCAGTCATGCCTCTCCTCCAATTTTATCGAATTACTCCTCAACGATTATATAACCATTTAATTCCACCCAATGATTTAATTATACATTAATAAGTTTCACACATTTTGAATTACATAAAGTGATGTTACCAAGATTATTGAATGATTCCAAATCCATACTCACTATCATGGATATAAAAGTTATTTTGAATTCAACATCCAATTATGATTCATTATTTACAAGTCCCTAATGTACCTAGGAATTGTGTAACCACCATTTTAGGTTGGTCCAAATAATTCTATGTTCGTAATGAATGAATAATTCATAATATACAAAATTAAAAATGTCATGAAAATTAATTTTATCAATGAAAAATTTAAAATGAAAAAATTAAACTCAAAGAGAGGATCATTCATGATAAATATATAATAAATTTACAAACAAAAACAATAACATGATATTAAGACCTCACTTTGATTTTGATATCAATTCTCCAAGCAACATTATGGATATAATATATTTTCATCGAGATGATCCAATGATATAATCCCAATAAAGGTGGTTCACATTTTTTCATTGATCTCTTAGGGTCATTATTGTTACTATTGGTTATAGATCAATTGTATCAATAATACTACATCCCTGATTTATTGATCACACAATCTTCCAATAATAGATAAATTTATTCTGATTCTCCTCAGTCTATAGAGTTTGGAGGGTTATTATTTCTATGAGTTATTATGATAAATATATATAATTTCCTTGGTATGGTCCATAGAATCTTTGGAGTGTATGAGTTGATCATAAAAATTTATGGCTCCATGAAATTGTTGAACTTGGTATTTACTGATCTAGGTTATAGTATACATAACAATAATTTTTCAATTAATTATTCTCATAATCCTTAGTGAACCCAATTTTAATAAAAATTTAATTACATTTATTTACGTGAAAATGGCATGTCTCACGGATATATAAGTATCATTCCTTAAATAAATAATTTACACTTTTTTAATTATCTTTAATATATCGTCACTCTAGACCCAATAACTTGGTCATTATTTCATCATCATTATTTTCTATACATTTAACAATAATTGTCATTCATTTGATAAGTTAATAAATATTTATAATATTAATGGTATTTTGTTTAAATAATTGTTATAAAATTAAATTCACATAAAATAAAGGATGAATATATGATATCACTAAAAAATGAATAAATATTATTTCTCAATCTGGAGAATAATATTTATTTCAATGTTTTAATTAAATAAACAAGTGTGATCAAGAGTAACACTAAGTGTGTTACCCTCTATGACTCTTACATAGGGTAATTAAATGGATTTTAGTATTGTATAATATAAATATCATCTATGATTTATGGGAATTTTTGTTGAAGATTGTAATGTTAACATAAGGACATAGACACGGAAATGATCATTGTGTATTATAATCCATTTTTCCATTATATTTCATAAAAACAGTTCCACACTCTAATCATCATTGTATATTATGAATATTTATTTCTGGGAGTTCATAAAATAAACCCTTCAACATTTTATAACAGAGATGATTCATTTGAGAACTCTATTTCAATAAATTCCTTATTAAATCAATGTCCATAATAATTGGAGAGGTAAATCATTTATTGACAAATTCATTAACAATATCTTGATCACGATGAAATAAATGAACTCAACAACACTGATAATATGTTTTATTAGGGTTTATGATATTACATCTATGTTTTTTGCACAAGACATTAATAAATAATGATCTAAAATTTTAAAGAACATTAAAAATTATTTATAAAAGAATTACCCAATAACATGAAGAATGTTTACCTCATACCAATAGTTACGGTCTCATAACCCCCTATCGTATATATTTTCAGGGATTAACTTCATGAGATTGAATAATTATATTATGAGCCTAGGAATCCAAGTAGGATGTGTATTATATGTGTAGTATTATGATTTTATCCATAAATAGAATATATATTCATGTATAATATCATAGAACGTCACATTTAGCATCATAAGAGTGAAATGATATAATATATCATTTTAAAATATAATCATATTAAATTATCAAATTATTGATATGTATAATAATATATATTATGTGATATGATATTTAAAATTATTCATGTCAATTAATATATAATTAATCAAAAATGAACGATTTAGTTGGTCCTAGGGAACCAACTCAAATAGAAACTCACATACAATATATAAAAATACTATCTTTTAATTATTTATCACATGTTAAAACAATTTTACACTATGTACAGATAATTTTTTTCGATATAAAATGTTTTCATGGATAATGTTTCTATTAAATCAAGTCATTAACGAATATTTACAAACATAGACCTCACTACCTTGATAATATCCCCCATGCGACAATATACCTGTATATCAATTTTACTCATTTATCATATATATAAAGTATTGGATAATACCAAAATAAATGATTGCTATAAAATTATAACACTACTAAAATTTAATTTTAACCAATAACTGAAATAAAATAATTATTAAATCACCCCTTCATCTATATATAATAATACAATGTAATTTCTTATTATAGATACAAATTTCATTGGTTGTAATGCATTTGCCTTTTATATTACTTCAGCCTTAATGAAATTTTATATAAAGAATGATCTAATGGAATTGAAGGTGTATATCCCCTCAACCACATGTATTCCCATTTATCCTTAAACCATAAGCTCATCTAGTTTTACTTTTTTCAAATGCCTTCAAGTAGTTCTAACATTAGGTCTATGTATTTATACTAGTTTTGTTTCATATTTTCACTTTATTAAATATATATACTAATATAAAAAATAATAACATTTCATGTAATATGATATGATTCCTAGAGCATACTCTTGTCACATTTTATTTGTAATCTCTACACTTATTATCATGAAAATATTTTATACCATGGGTTGTAACAAACTATTAAATTTTTAATTACACTACTCTAAATTTTAAATTCATGGTAGACAAACATATCATGACTAGATAAGGAAAATCAATAGATCTATACATTTGGTTCCCAAAATCTAGTTTACTACATGAAGTAATTTATAGGGAAATTTATTTCTTTCATCTATGTAAACAGATTAGATTGCCTAGATTTTTACATTTCTTATCAACATAACATTCAATGAAAATAAGTATTCCCCCTCTAAAACCCTTTAAAACACGGGGTACTACCACATTCCAAAAAAAATATTCTTTGATCAATACATTTATTTCTATCCATAAACAGATATGTGAAATTGTCTTATATTGTTGGAATTTATTTTCCTTCAAAATCCTTTTTTGTTATGTTTTATAACCATATTACATGGTGCCTCCATTAAGGATTATTATCTTAATATTCATCTATAAAATAAAATGATTCAATAAAGATGTTAGGATAAGCATATTTAAAATATAATGTAGTATGTTTGTTAGAGTAATGGTTTTTAAAATAATCTAAATATTAAACATCATTTAGTAATTTTTGTAATCAATCATGATTTGTTGTTGTTATTATGTTCCTTAAAATTATAGGTTATATTGAATGCCCACAAGAAGTAAAATATTTATAAACAACTAAAACAAATACAAATATTGTTACCCTTGAATTTTTATACATTGATATAATATTAAAATTCATATATACATATCAACATTATAATTTTAAAACATAATACATAGTTACAGGATGTATTAAACTTACAGAATATCATATATGTTTCATGTCATGATGAAATGATGAAAAAATATTTTTTTTATAAATTTCCTATATATTTTGGGTATCCTGGAACCACTCCTCCAGCTAAACATAGAAAATTTGTTGGTCAAATGTCAACTCGTATTAATTATGATCCGATAATTCCATAATGTCTATAATTATCCCCCTATATCATAATTAGATCTCCCTTACAGTTGTTAATATTTCCATTCCAAATATAATAATGTTTGTAAGTATCCATAGAGGATATATTATAAATAACTAACATAGAGATCATTATTTCAATTAATTTTAATTTATATCTAAATACAACTATTAAAAACAAATTTTAATCAAAACATTTGAATCTATAGTTAAATGGATTCCAATTATTATGATATTAATTGGCAATTATATTTTTTAAAAAATTAATTTATTGTGTTTTTATTTCAGAAAAATGGAATATAAGAAATTATTAAAAAAATTCACTAAATATATGACCTTTTATCGATGCCCATTTACTGACATTAGATTTTTATGTATTTCATAATTTTATTATAATATTAAAATTCATATACCTATTAATTAAAAATCTGTACATGGTTACTTTATTTTGTGAAAATATAGAATTTGGGATATAGTTTCCTTTTCCAAATTTGTAAATTTACACATTTTGAATACATAAAATATCATAACTGAATCTCCAAATTTATATGAACATACCTTGTAGCTATATTTATTGTATATTTCCCCTTTTTCATTAAATATGTCTTTTAGTTGTTTGGAATACCATTATTTATAAATTTTTCTTCTCCAAAAATATATTGTTTAACTAGTTAGTATTCCTTGTGTCATAGTTCACAGGAGACTAGAACACCCTTTTGATATAAAAAATTCATCTAATATAATTTTTTAATGAATATAAATTATATTCACAAAATTATTTATTATATATATTATATTTATATTCATAATTTATTTCTATTTTACATTATTTATGATCAATATATTTATGATCTATTATTATATTATTAAAATAAAATTACAGAATCAATTACAAATATGAAGCAATTTAACATTGTGTCTAAAAATACAATGAGATAATATTATTTTAATGATAAATACAAGAAAATGGTTTAACATGAATTTATTAAGAAATCATGATGCCATTAAATTATTTATATTAATCCATGAATCAACCACTTTTATTTTTTTAATAATAAATATTATGTCTGGTATTTATCTTCTACATTCACGGACCCTGTATTCAATTACATATAAATAAAATATATTTTAACTATTCTACAAATATTTGAAGAATAATTATTACTTATATTTATTATTTCACTCAAATAATAGGTAACATATACTTTTCTCCAAAAAATTATGATAGTTATTCATAAAATTACCAATCATACCATGTGAAAAAATAAACTAATTTTCATTTCACTCATCATGAATTATTTATTTCATTCAATGGATTTGTTAAATATATGGTTTTTTAAATCAAACATGTAATTTCCAACATTTAATTTCTTCTGTTAGCCATATTGGATGAACAATTTATTTCTTCCAGTCATTTTTTTTCTGATATACAATAAAAATATTACTATATGCATAATTTGGGAAATTATACACACAATTGGTGTTGAATAAATAAAAGAAAATGGTAAGGATGAAAATATGATATTAATTTATAATTTATTGTCTAGAAAAAATATAACAATTTCATTCGATTAGTATACCCTGGTATTTTGAAGTAAAGATCAATAATTGGATCATCCTTAATAAATGGACAATAGTATAGTGAAGTTACATTCTCAATTATCCCAAGCCTCTAATTTTTCATTCATTTTTTAGTAGGAATGTTTTTATATTATAATTATACAAATCAATGTATATCATTATCAGTTATCATGACATAGCAGATAACATGATGTAATATAAAAAAAGTAACATGTTCCATAAATCTATTTTGGGATATATTTTCTCCTCTTCCTACAAGGTGGGAGGTTTGACTAGGAATAAGGGATTTAAATACATATGAAAATAATCTTATAGTATCACCCTATTAAATATAATGTGCAATTATTGAAATAATTAATGATTATTTTTTTAGACTCATGGATTCGTCACACTATTGTCATGTTTTCTGTTCTTTTTTACAACAATAATATAAAATCAAAAATATTTACTTTTTATTTTTTACCTAAATTGGTGAGATTAAATAATGAAAGTACATTATTTGTCTCGAACTATGTTTTCATATCCCAATAGTCATCACTATTGGACATTAAATTCCCTATATCAATGAAATTCTTGTTGAAATGATACATATTTAAATTTTCATTTGTTATAATTAAGCCCTAAACGATATTAAATTTTATAAAAGATGATATCTTTTCCAATTACAAGATATCTGCTCTAAGATATACATATTGAATCCCCATTCTTAAAATATTATTTTTCAATTTATTCCAAATATTCCTTCAAATAATACCAATTCATACCAAGGATGTCGCCCCTTGATAATAGTATTGTTATGTAGATAGAAAACATTATTTAAAACCCTCAAATAATTGAAAATAACAATTTCATTAGCCTAACATGTACCTTTATATATGTTTTCATTCATATATTATGAAATATATTAATCTTCTGACTTAATATTTCTTTTGTGGAATTTTTTGTTACATTCCGTATTATAAATATTATTTATAATTTAAATAATTATTTAACCTTGTTATTATTAAATAATGTTTCATAAATAATGTAATATTTTTTAATTTCATATTACAATTTTTCTAATATTTTTTATGTGATCATGATAAAACATCCATGAAATTAACCATAAATATAGATAAAAATAAAATAAATACGTTTTCATCATAATGAGTTTCAAAATTTTAAATTCATTGATAAATTAATAAATAATTCATTGAACCTAGGTGAATAAATAAATTGAACTAGTCCATCCTCAATCAATAGGTTTACACTATTTACCATTGTAGCTTTTAGTATAATATTACATTTCCAAGGCCCAAAAAACCTCCTCTCGTAGATATATCATGTACATATGTTTACTCTCATATATTTGGGGGATACATTGGAATGGTTAATTTGGTTTATATTATAGAAACAATGGAAACATAAGTCTTATATCGTAATGGTAGAGGGTATAAAAAAGGATATTATTTATAATTAATTAAAATAAAACCCTTGAAAATAAATTTAAATACTTCCATAATATGTATTGGTTGGTCTAAGATCATGATCATCCACACATACAATGAATATATATTTATTAATCTACCTTTCCTTTTAGTCATTAATAATTAATATAAAACATTCATCAATTAATTAATACACATAATTAATTAATTCATTTATTTATCATAATATCCATTCAAACTATCGTAGAGAGTATCATCCACTACAATTTTAAAAAATATTTAAATAAAATAATTTTATTTATTATTAACTAATTAAATGTCATTTATATATAGTTAACACGTCATGTAGCTAGCTGATCTACCTGCCATGATACTTCTCATGTACACTAAACTCATACGGAATGTATCATACACATCCTATCATGTAATTACAAGAATTTTATTATCAATAAATATCCCACATACACTTGTTGTATGATATATTGTGTTCTAATTTTTATGCTTGTGGATTTCATAGTTTTTATGGCTCATAAATTACATGTAGTTCTAAATATTATTCATAAATTAATTTAGTGTTTCTATAATATAAAACCTATTACCAGGCATGTAATATCAACAAATGATACATAGTTTCTTCTTCAGTAGGTTTAATAGTGTATTTCATTACTTTACCTTATCAAATTAATTACACGGTACACATTCCAGCATGGAATGTACTCTATATAGATATGTATGTGTTCGAATACATGTATAGGGGATATATTTTATTTAATTGAATCATCTCATGTCCAAAACACGCATACATGGATTTGTTGTGTTTGTCGGCCATTAAAATTTACGAGGCACATGAATTTTATGATAGCTAAATGATGTGTGACCAAAATGTTTCAGTACTTTGAGCCACAAATATATTGTTATAATAAACTGGTTCATTTTTACCATGTGTCTTATACCATGAAAACACATTAACTATATAATTTGTATGTGTGTTAAATTTTTTTTAGTCTAACAAGTCATGTTCCCATGTTTCCTTTCAACAAAAAATGTGTAAAAACATATCATGTTAATTATTTCATGATCTTTTTAAATAAATTTCCAAATCATCATAGTCTAATGTACTAGGATTCAAAGCGTGTACCTGTAGGATATACGTAGTGTTATGTATCCAGAATCCTCACCACCTATAGATGGGTTATTTATATTTTCATCATATAAAATTAACCATTTCATAGTAATATACATAGGAAAAAATAAGAAAAATAAGATGTTTTGATTTTTTTATTTAATGGATGGATTTCTTAAAATGATTGATTAATCGTAAATGAACATAATTATAATAAATTAATATGTACTTGTAAATATAAAAATTGAACACATTGATACCACATAATGGTTCTTGGGGTATTAAATGTGCATATTTGGGCTTCAAAAAATTGATATATTGATAAGTTTGTTGAATATTTCATAAATATCAGCAGGATAAATATCATGACAGAGGAATTTTTTCTATGATAATTGAAAATATTGTCCAAATCCTAGAGATACAATATTTCATGTTAAATTTATAATTAATAGAATAATAATAATACATTAATCTTGATATCTTTATTGGATGAAAATGTTGATTTTCCGTATGTTTCTGAGATTATTGTATCATTATGTCGACTAGATCCAAGGATTAAATCCTTAATGAGATAACCCACACATTATATATTGATCTTGAAGCATAGCTAACATTACGATGGTTTCTAGAATGATCGTACTAATCCTCACAAGTCACTTCATTAGATCTACAAAAAAAATATTGAATAATATATGGGTTCATTTTTTTAATATCATGACTTGAGAATAAGGAACATAATTCATTTTATTGGTTCATTAGAGAATTATATATAAAATACTATCTAGGGTATAAAAAAATTAAAAAATGAAGTGGTTTTTAGAACAACAAATAACCCAATGAATGGACGTAACCAGGCATTTATAAAACTATGTTACAGAATAAATAATAACATATAAGCCATTATATTATCTCATAATACCTAAACAACCCAATATATAGTAATAATAATATATTTTTAATCCAGTCATGTCTCTTGAAAAAGTAAAAAACTATCCTTTAAAAAATAATTTAAAAAATAAGTTAATGATTGTTAATATATCAATCCCACTAGACCCAAAAACAAGTTACATGATTCATCTCTGTCCTTTACCAAAAAATAAATAATCCATATTATCTATTATATATATATATACTATATTCAAAACTATGTAAATAAATAATTATTTTATTAATTATCTAATATAAAATAATTATTAAATATATTCAATCAATAAATCCAAAATAAATATTTTCCTTGTTATTTTGAACTATAACTTTTTCTAATAATTAAATTAATGTAACTATGATCAATTGATTCATGAAGTATGTGAACCTCAATGAAACATCCTCAGTTTCATTATTTTATTCCACCTGAATTTTATCGTCAACATTTAAAAACAAATAAAGTCACCTAAGATGAATAATTCAATCTCACAAATACAAAAAAGACATATGAATATTGGGTGAGTAATATAGTCCATCTGAACTGATATCTCATCTAGTAAGTTGCATACACTCACCACCAACATAAATACTTGATATGACTTTCTATGACATATAGAATAAACCCATCCATAATCAAAGTACTTGGAACTTAGTGTTATAGATTCATTTTTATCAAAGGATCATGTTATCAACTTCAATAAAAAATAGAAGTGGAAAATCGTTCCTCAACATGTACATTAATAAAATATCACTTATGATGCACATAATGTATACAAAATCTTCATGAACATGTATAATAATCGTTTTTTAGTAATAAACTATGTTCATGACTCATAATATGGAATAATTGTAATCATATTCTTATTGGATCATTGAAATTTTAAAAAAAATAATGATAATCAATTACATAAGGAATTCCAAATTTTATAGTGATATAATTATTCTCATATCACCCTCTATTAGAGAATAAGATAGAAGAACTTCATGAGTTGATGTCTAAATGTATTATAAGCCTACTAACCCTACTGGAATGAGACAAATATTTCCAATTAGTTGATTTCAACTAGTAATAAATAATATATTTATGAACATTTTCATAGACATCCCAGATTTTCTGAAAACATTTAACTTTAGTTAACTTTCTGTGGAATATGAACTCTTATCAAATTATAAAATTAATATTATACTGATGAATATACATAATTTCATAAATAGTATAATAATAATCATGCATGTATTATATTTGTAATATATATTACTATGTAGTTGGTTTGGAGGAATCAAAACAAATATTCAAAACATTCCCTAATTTTCTTTTGGATCCTTCCACATTCCTTATTTTTTTACCCATCAATGATCACTTAAATTAAACATACCTATATAAAATTCTCATAAACACAGTCAACATGTATGATACATGAAGGAAACTCCTATAAAAGTTTTATTCTCAAAACCACTTTTGAAACTCCACATTCTTTGGACCCATGCAATGAATTTCATCACAAGGTAACATCTTTTGGACACCTATTTAATCGTTGTTTACATTAATAAAACATCAATATTATGAAATAATGATAAATAAAATTCAACATCTAATATAAATCTACATGATACAAAATTTTAAAAGCCATCTCATCCTCTCAAACAAACATATCTTACTTAATATTCACTAAAGTGGAATTTAAATCTATTTTTTAGTCTAATATTATCGCCCATTAATTCTTGAAAAAACTTTATCACCCCCTATTTTCAGTATGTATCATTTTTTATTCATTTTTATGTGTTTAAAGTAAATGGGATGAGTTGGGAAGTGGTTTGGAGAGTTTGTAATGGTTTTGGATGTGTTTGGAGGCTTTTAAAGGGGTACACGGTTTGATAACGGTTAGTGTAAACCGTGCAGTTGCTCCAGGAACCGTGCAGGGGGAGATAGTAAGTTCTGTACAACATGCGCATGGTTTGAAAAATGGTGCGAGTAAATGGTGTGGACCCTGGATCTCGAGGTAGTAGAGTGCACATGTTTAGCGCATGGTTTTCTAAACTGTGCGGGCTAAACCGGGCGGCCACTTAAAAATAGGGTTTTAAAACCTGGGCTCCCTCGGGCTTGCTTCTTTTGACTCCAAATTTCTTCCCACTCTAGCCTTAGTCGGTATTTTTGGTTCTCTAGGTTTGGAGGGGATCTCCCACTCATTTTTAAAGTGATTCAAAGGTCTTTCAATGTGGATTCAAGCTGATTTCTCCCGGGTAATTCTCTCCACTTGATTCTATTATGTTTCCTCTAGATCTACATCCCACTTTTTCATGGATTTCTTGATCTACACTTGTGGTGTGTTGATCTAGGGTTGGGGTTTCCTTGGATTTTAATATTTAATTCATGGGGATTTTAGGGAAGGTCATCTAGAGTGGTTTCAGTGGTGCGTTCCCCGGATTGGAGGTGCGGTTGGTTTTGGGTCAAGTTCGCCGGAACCCTAAAGGTAGGTGGCTTCCCTCTAGAATCCACTTGGTTAGAAATAGTGGTTATTTGTTACAATTAATTTTTTTTTGTTTTAAATTAATTGTGTTTTTTGTGAAAAAAAATGGTTGGTAATCCCTTTGGTGGTGTATTGGGGATTTTTGGGAAAAAGGGGGTTTTATGGTAAAATGTTATTCTTGTGGATTTTAAAATGGAGATTTTAAAATGGGATGATATGGTTGATTTGTGAAAACGATTTATGTAAATGGTATTCAATAAAGAGGTTGTTTTATTGAAATGTGGTTTGGCATGGAAAATGTTTTTCAATAAACGAGTGATTTATTGAGGTGGATTTATATGCAATGGAATTTGGTTGATTGCATGATGTTTTATGCTTGGTTGTGATTGTTTAGATATTGTTTGGATATTGATGGAATATTGTATTATCATGTGTTGTGATGTTGTGGATTGGTTGAGAAAGTGCCACTATAATAAAAGAGAAGGATGGATAATGGTCCGAAGAGCCAACATCAAGGCTAGTGGTCGAGAAAGTGCCACTATAATCAGGGAGAAGGATGAATAATGGTCGGAAGTTCCACCGTCAAGGCTAGTAGTTGAGAAAGATCCACCATAATCATGGAGGTGATGGATAGAGGTTGGAAGAGACACTATCAGGGTAGTGGTTGGAAATGCTGCTACCTGTTAATGGGTGAACGAGTTGTGCGAAAGTCCCACCGGTTTGTTGGATTTATTGTGAATGGTTGAATAGGTTGGGCGGAAATCCCACCATTTTTTGTTGTGGTCATTGTGAATTTCTTTGAAAGATGGAATTTTTGTGCTAATGTGAATGTTGAAATGAATTGTGTCATGTTCATTGGATTTCCCTTTTTTTCTGGAGTTGGGTGTTATGGCATGGTAAAGGCATGGTTGGCTTCATAAAATTGGTGCATTGGTGATTTATTTTATCTAAAATATTTTTTATAAATTTGCTAAAGATTTTATCCTAGTGGCGTGTGTAGGGAATTCCTTTGGTGAAAACCTACTGAGTTTTAGTACTCACCCCCTGCTTTGGCACGTTGGTGTCTTTGTAGATGTCGTGTATCGTGACGTGGGAAAAGGTAAAGAAACTCACTCCTTTAGTGAAGCTTTGTGATGTTTTGGTTGAGCATGGAGCTTAGAGCTTATTGTGGAGCCATGGTGGTGTCTTCGCTTGTGGTGTTCCTTGTTGAGTCTTCCATATTGAACTATAATGTTGTTTTGGGTGTGTTGGCATGGATGATTATGGATTATTTGGTTGTCCTGATATTGTATGGGTTTGGTTTTGTTGACATGCATCATATAGTTGTGGTTGTTTGGTCTGTTTTGTATCAAGGGAAAATCGTTCCCCAATTGTCCTCGGAGCCCTTGGCATTTATTTCCAGCCATTGGCACCTTGGTAATGTCTCTTAAGTCCAAGTAACACTTACTGCATCCTCATGACAATGAGGTAGGGGCGGGGTGTTACAAAAACATTGGAAGATTCAATATAACCTAATATGGGTTGAATATTTTAGAATCAATATTCCACATATTTTAATTACTTTTTTATTCAATCACACATAATTCATTTTATTATTTCACAGCTCCAACTAAGTATTTCACTACTTAATAACACTCTTTGTTAATCAACCATATAATCAGAATAATATCAAAAATACATATAACATCATCTAATACTTTTTTCAAATAAAATCCTATAAAATTTTTAAGTTTCAACTTATCTTCCAAAAACTACATTACATACATTAATTTTCACAAACATGAAACATTACAACATTCAACCACAATGTATTCATTGGTTTCTTTTATAACTCATTATAAGTAACTCTTGAATTTTTCATAGGAATTATCATCAATTATTCACCATTCTGAATTTACCTTAGTGATATTAATATCCACCCCAACTCTTTATCATTAGATACTATCATTATCTTCCACTAATTATGTTATATTTTATCCTAATAGTAATCTAATGAGTTTGGAAATGTTAAACCAATAACAATTATAAATAAATGTTTAGAAAGAGTACCTGAAATGACACTCCTAAACCATCATCAGTTGATAAAATGTATATAAAACATAACTGAATAATTATAATATCATTGACATGATTCTATATTATGTTTGATATTCCCTCTATTCACAGTCTCATCCAATAATAATATAAAAATTATTTAATACAAATAAATTATTCTACAATAAAATATTTTAGGCCATCTTATTTGAGGCCAAAGTGTGCACAATGCTCATAATCAATCTCCGCATTTCCTTACTCATTAATGTTATAAATTTCATATAATAAACAAAACACTCACCATCACAATAATTGTGGACTTAAAACTATTGGGCACCTTTTATTAGTGAACAAAAATAAATATTTTTATATTATTAATTATTTTTATGTTTTCTAATAGAGTTTAATAATATAAGTCATATTTGTGATATTTTGGTTTTCTTAAAAACCAAAATATTGTAGTCGAGTCGCCATCAAAGATACTTCACCACTAGAGGAGAACTCACTTCTAATGTAAAATTTGGATATGTTTTGAAATCAATCACCACTACACTCCATTCACCATTGTGGATGTCACCATGATTCAAATTGGACCATGTATGGAAAAGATTCACTACCATTAATTACTCACCATCAATGTGGAAATATGGAATAGTGTCAAAAAGACTCATCATCTACATTGACTTTTCACTGAGATGGTATTTTGAAATTAATGGATTTATTGATTATAAAAAGAATGTCTCTTCTAGAATAAAAAATTTTGTATAGCATGAAGATTATCGACAATTGGCATGATACTACCCTGAATGGAAAATTTTTCAATCTATCAACATATCCTACACCCAAAAGATTCACCAGAATAATATTAATTTGATAAAATGTGGAATTAACATACAACTGAGAAGAGTCAAAACAATCCCGACACAATTCATGCCTATGTTACTACTTGAATCAGACACCTCTAGAGTGTGACCTTCCACCATAATCATAAACCTCTTGAGTGTGTCACTGTTCAGAACACTTACATCCACTATTATTCTATTTATTATTTTCAATTAATTAATCTTAATAGATATATTATCTAAAATCATGATGAATCGTTGTTTAATTATTGTGCATTAACTATTTCATAACAGAATAAAAGTTCATTCCATTAATGAAATATGGGGAGTAGAGGATCCACCTAATTATTTTGCTAGCTGGTGTTAATATTATAAACATACTATCTTGTGCATATATGATTATATATATTGCATATGACCTAATATAAATTTCATGTTTTGAAGATCTGTAAGTTTTTACAATATCTTAAAGAGTGCATACATGTTTCATATTTCTTTATCATGACTATTATTATGGATAATAGTTATCATAAAGATCCTAAAGTGATAGAAGGATTTTAAAACACTATTTTCTACTAAAAATTTTAGAAAATCATCTCGAGCCTCATTTCGAACTACACTCAAAGGGTCATAAACTACAGTGCAGATCACACATAACATTATAGTCTTTCTACATATTTTATGTTCTCTATTTTTTATTTATATACAAATTACAAGAAGTGTGTGTATACTATGTATTTATACACACATAGTCACATGCTTCAAGATGTCATATAATTATATTTATTTCAAAATATTCTTTACACTTATTTCCGAAGTCTTGTGGTTGAGGTCCTTGTGTGGCCTAGATTATTGTTGATCTATTTTTTAACCAATCCAGCCTGTAGAGAAATGTTTATTTTTATACTAATATCTCTATAGTAGGTTATTTACATGTCGATAGGATTGTGTCCTATCTTAAAACTGATCCTATTTTATTCATTTCTAATGTTTGTTATTTTTTTCATATTTTTAAGCAATATATATTTTAAACAAAACCAAAAAATTTATAGTTACCCATATATAGTATTTATATAGGTTTTTTTAGTAAATTGAATAAAAATATAATGTAATATTAAATATTATTTTAACTGAGACCTAATGAATTATTGATAATTATTTTAAAATATCAAGTCATATATCAATCATCTTTTTTGGTTAGCAATCCTTTATTAAATTATATGTGGAAGATTAAATAAATGTTTTAAATAGAGATTTTTATCGGGTGCTCAATTCACCCATCCTCTTGAGATACACAATTAGACCAACATTTTCTATTAGATGGAATTAGATTTGGTATCAATGTTATCTTAACTTTTCAACTATGTTTCTTTAATTATTGTAAATTTTGGTAATTTCTAAAATTACATATTTAAAATTTTTAATATTCAAGATGATTTTTCTATTAACAAAACCACTTTTTGAATGGAAATAAGTAATCTTAGTGGATAATTAAAATTACTATGTATATAGAGAGTATGTATTTTGAAATTTTGACTATGATAAAAGATAGATAGGAATTACCTACAACATTTATGGTTACATGGGTGGAGGATAATAAGAATGATTATAATATTAAATGTAAAGAAATATACGATATTTATAGTGATTAAGGAGATGATTACTTTTTTATAATTTATTTTTTGTAAGAATGATTTTGAATGATGGGAGAATTTTTCAATTTCTAATAAGGGATCCAAAAATAGTATGAATATAGGGTTCAATACATATAAATTTAAATATGACACTTTTAATATGAATGTTGATTAATGAATTTCATATATTTATATATAGTTCAATGAAATATTGGACATAATGACATCATTAGGAAATATTTTATTTTACATGGATCATATTATTAGACTAATTAGATTATTTCATGAAAGACAGAGAAGTATATCAATAGTAATTATAGCACCATGCGATATTAAAAAACATTCAATAAAGGAGTTAATTTTTATATTAAATATGTATTAATACTATATGATAGTAAATAGAGACGAGTTTGATCAACCAAAATGAAATTCATAAGAATTAAAGTATAATACATTCAAATAAAAATAAAAGAAAATGAGATGAGATGAAATATCATATGATAGAGAGTTACCACCTATTGGTGATGAGGAAATGGCACATCATGCCATATGATTCAAAATTTTCAACAGAAAGATAACTGTTTTTGAAACCCTTATTATAAATAAAACTGTTATAGAAATGTAAAATGGAATATTTATTGGAAAGGGGATGATAATACAAGTGCAATAACCTGATTTGAATTCAAGTATAAAGGACATATAAATGTCGACTTTCATAATTTAAAATAAAAACAATATGTGGAAAAGGATAAAAAAATCAAGAATTATATGAATGAAACATTGAATATAACGACCCATACATTACATACATTGTTATTACTTCATAATTTAAGCACACTTATTAAAACATATCACAAATCTAGGAATGGACCATATAGGTATAGTGTCTTTAGAAACTGGGAAACATAAACAATTGGTTCACAAATCATCTAGACAGTCTCCTTTTTATTTTATCATATCTAGAGTCCCTTTTGAAATATATTACTTAATATCCTTCTTCCGGGACTGGGAAAACAAAACCTATAAAAGGGTGAGCTCAAATTCTTAGTAAGGGTAAACAAAAGAAATATCAATCACATCAAATTCATAAGAACATATCATTTTGGAAATCTTAACCTGCAATAGAGAACATAATTTCATAACATGGGATAAATCATAGTAGTGAAATGTAATCCCAATAATCATAAATTAAAACATGAAACTTTTTGTCATACACACATAATCATAGAGAATCACTTTTTAGTAGTCAATACTCATTTCGAAGACTATCTTAGTGTAAAAATTCAGTTTCTGATTCGAGTTCACTCCTCGTTTCAGTCACATTTCACTGAACCAGATTAACCTGTCGTTCCAGCCATGTATATCTCATGAGATATAAATATTTACCCAATGAATTGGTGGGATATATAGGTCTCACCCATCTCATAATGATATCATTCTTATGTGTGCCACAAGATCTTAAATCATACACCATAGCATAACCCATGTAATAAAAATGGGATTCTTAAACATCATGCCATCATAACATAAATCATATAAGATAAAAGGCCTCATAAAAATAATTACATAATAACATAATTATATAAATGTAAAAATAGGTATTGAAACAGAACCCTGTATTATATTAGATGGAAAATAATTTTTGATAAAACACATGAACTCCATTCTTGAGGAAAATATCCTATCTACTTCAAAAACATTTTACTTTCTTAAAATGTCATATAATTTTGAACTAAAAGATGATGATTAAAAATTAACTAGAAAACATGTAATGTAACCTTTATGGAAATAATGTTCTAAAAATACATTCATGCTATATAAGTTAAAAAAATATTCTTCTTGTACTTTGGCCGGAAAAGTCAAAATGTACCTCGTACGAAAAACGACAAAATATTCCTTTCATGTCTTTTACTAAAAGATCACCAAAGGGAAAAATTGGATTTAAACAATTGTAGTAGGATATAAATAATATTTCATATTGATGAAACTTGGATGTGGATGATAAATAAGCCCCAATAATTACCGAAGTATAAACAATCTTAGAGAAAAAAGGAGACTGCGAGATTTTACTTTACCTTAGGTCCAATTTTCTTCGTACGTGATTGAACCTCCTGTATAATGATTTAAATAATTTCATTTACTTGTTCCAGAATCATAATAATTGTTATGATACTATATATGGTCATATTCTTAGCTTCTTATTTGTAATATTTCATTGCTACTTATTATTCAGGTGTTTATTGCTTTTTGATCTTATGTGTGTTTTGTCGAATAAATGCTTATTCTTCTTTTTAGTTTATAGATACCTCATTTACATAATGGTATTAGCGTAATATATATCATATTTTTTCATTCAATTAATTTATATAATCATTATGCATGGAATATCATGTAGAACGAGTTGCATCACATCATGGAGACGGTAGGCCGTACGTACACACGAGCGATGATATCGTTCTCATGATCGTGGAATTGTATTTAAGTGTACGTATAATATATCACAATCAATATCTATTTACAATAATAATATATATTTATTATTTATAGCATTATACCCATCCAAGTAAGGTGGTGGTGGAAAATAGATTACACCACGGCGTGGAGACGGTATTCCGTACGTACGCACGCGCAGTGATTTCGTTTTCCGTAGGATGGATAGATGGTGAAATAGGGATGTTTCATACATATAATAACATATAATTATATTAGTGATAATGATGTTACTACATTATAATGAAAAAACTACAGACGATGAAGTTGAAGAATATATAAAGATGAATGAATCGGTAATGGACATTACCTTTTCATTGAAGTGCCTCTACTTAACCTCCTCTTAGTGTACTAAAGATGGTATTTGAAGAAAACAAGGACCTCTAGGATTTTTCTAGGGAAATGGAGAAGAGAAACAGGTAGGGTTAGGCCGAGCTTGATGGCTCAATGTGGTGTGAGGAAGAGAGGGAGGAGGTGCCCTTTTATAAGGGAGGAGAGGGGCACCTTTGGAAGTCTCAAAATATTGTTTTATTATATAGTCATATTCAGTTTTTCATAGCTCTAAATTGATTTATTTCTAATAAAAGGTGTGGATGGGTCGAAAAACACTAATCTAATTGAATTTAGGCAAGTTTATGTTTCTATTTTAAAATTATCATTATGATTTTACATTAAGTTAAATGATTTTACTTTTACAGTGTCTTCTTGTTTTCTTACACTATAAGGTTAATAAACATACTATAACAAGCCAAAATAACCCCAAGGTGATTATAATTAACACATATAACCTTATATAAGTCATTTTGCCGAAATATATATTTTTAAGAATAAAGTAACAATTAATAATATAATATTTGATTTAAAATCAATTTTATGTCAATTTTGACACTATTTGGTACTTGATTTTTTTGAAAATAATAACAGCATTATTAGTTCAAAAAAAGTTAATTTAATAAATACTAATATGTCACATTAACCAATACAATTACTTTAATTCATAAAATGTCTCAAAGTACATTTATTTGGGTTTTTATAATATCAATTATGTTAATATTTCTTTTATAAGGTAATTACTGCATCATTATTGTGTAATAAATAAATTAAATTATTTAAATTAGAAAAATTATATTTAAAATACCATTATGTTGGAAATCTTTTTATCTTTCTAATGAATATTTATAGTCGAATTTATCTTATCTATAACCCTATATTAAAAATTATTAATTATTAAACATTGATTTTAACTATTTTAACCCTTCTTTAAATAAATTAATAATAAATGTCCTAATCTAATCCAAGTGGACCTAAATGGTCATATTTTATTCCTAAGGTTGTTTTTGGACGAATTAACCTTATCCAATACAATTAGGACATGTGTTAGGGTAATAATAATATCATTTTTACCCTCAATTACCCTATTTACTTTTAAACGTGGTAAATAAAAGTAAAAAGATACTATTAACCAAATATTATTTTCATATCATTGAAACACATTTTAGTCCTTGATATTAACCGTGTCTTTTGGATTTTCGAAATTCCACTCACAGAAGCAGTAAAAATATTTTTTATTTAAGTTTGCAAAAGGCTCCTAGGAGGTAGGTAAAAGACGGTGAAAAGTTCAATAAAATTTTTATATATCAAGAATTATTATAAAATGACTCCAATAAATTACATTGAACATATATTGGTATTAGGTATCAATTATGACCTAAAATAAATTTAAATAAAATAAATAATTAAAAATCCGTATTTAAATAGTAACCCAGGGTTTTCACTATTCATCAAAAATTGATTTTTTTCAGAAGAATATGAAAATTTCACCCTAGGCTAATTTTGATATTCCATATTCAAAAATGAAGTCCATTTTTAATGATAAAATTAACAAAATTTAAAAAAGTGGGTATTACTATTCATAACAGCTAGTTTTAATAATATTTTAATAGCATATCGTTGTTTAGTGAAACTTGGTATTGCGTACGACGCAAGCTGTCGAGGAAGGTCGTGATTGCGTGTAAAGAAAGCAAAGCTAGTGTTGTGTGTAGTGAAATATTCCTTTGATGATGTATATAACATAAAAACAAAATATTTCTCATAAAAATCTTGGTTGTTACACTCTACCCACCTTTATATGAATTTCACCGTCGAAATTCATCACTTTGTATCAAACAGACGAGGATACCTCTCCCTCATCATATCCTCAAGCTCCTATGTATCTTTTTCTAATTGGTGGTTACCCAATAAAACATTCACCAAGCGAGTGGTCTTGATCCGTAGGATGTTTTCGCTATGATCTAGAATCTCCATCAGCTGTTCTTCATAAGAAAGATCTTGCTCCAGCGGTACAACTTCTGAGCTGAGTACATATGAAGGATCTGGTATGTACTTTCTCAGGAGAGATACATGGAACACAACATGAAATTGAGAGAGATTTGGTGAAAGCTCCAATTGGAATTCTACCTTCCCAACACGATCCAGTATTTCGGAAGGACCGATATACCTAGTGCTCAACTTTCCCTTCATTCCAATTCTCAAAACTCTCTTCCAAGGAGATATTCGTAAGAACACATTATCACCAACTTCAAACTCTAGGTATTATCTTCAGTTATCTTCATAACTTTTTTTTCGACTCTAAGATTCTCTTTTGTGTTGTTGAATAGATCAGGCCTTTTCTTCCATCTCATCAACAAGATCCGGTCCTAAAAGATTTATTTCCCCAACTTCATCCCAGCAAGTTGTAGTTTGGTATTTCTATCCCTATAGATCTTCATAAGGATCCATATGAATACTGAAGTGAAAGCTATTATTATAAGAAAATTCCACCAAATGTATGTGTTGATCCCAACCTCCCTTGAAATCCCTAGAGAACGCTCTTAACATATCTTCTAGAGTTTGAATTTTTCTCTCAGACTGACCATCTGTCTGAGGATGATAAGTTGTGCAGAAACTCAACTCTGTATCTAGAATATGCTGAAGACTTCTCTAGAACTTTGAGGTAAACCTCAGATCCCGATCAGATATAATGGAAAGTGGTACTCTATTCAATCTTACCACTTCCTTTACATATATCCTTGCAAAATGATCCAGAGAGAAATCCCATCTAATAGCAATGAAGTGTGCTGACATTGTAAGATGATCAACTATGACCCAGATAGCATTATTGCCTTTAGATGTTTTAGGAAGTCTCGTGACAAAGTCCATAGTGATTTTTTCTAATTTTCATTAGGGTATGGGTAATGGTTGTAACATTCCCTTAGACTTCTGTATCTCAGCATTAACATGGTGACAAACCAAGCATCTAGAGACATATTCAGCAACATCTCATTCCATGACATCCCACAAGATGTACTCTTTCAGGTCCCTATACATCTTCGTGCTTCCATGATGAATGGAGAATGAAGAACTATGTGCCTCATCCAGTATCTCCTTCATTAATTCAGGGATGGGAGGAACACAGAACATATTCATGAACTTTATTATCCCATCACAATCAAGGTTGAATTCAGGAACATTTCTCACCTTCTTTTGTAACTCTACATCTCCTTTCTGGGCCACATTAATCTTCACATGTACAGATGGTTGAACATTCAATTGAAAAATATAATATTTTTCCCCTTCCATTATAATTCCGACATCCAACCTTTGTAAATCCATAAATATTAGATCTTTTGTGATCCTCATCATGGATAAGCTAGCATAGTCTTGTCTACTTAATGCATTTCCCACCTTGTTTGCTTTCCCTGGGTGGTATTGAATTGAGCAGTCGTAATCCTTAATCAGCTCCAACCATCTTATTTGATGCATATTCAACACCTTTTGTGTGAAAATAAACTTTATACTTTTACGATCAGTATAAATATCTAACCTTTCACCAAAAAGATAATGAATCCAAATCATTAATGAAAATATTACCGCAGCTAACTCTAAATCATGAATTGGGTAATTTTGCTAATGGATTTTCAACTATCGTGAGGCATAAGTTGTCACCATATAATTTTTCATGAGAACACACCCCAACCCCTTCATGGATGCATCACTATAGATGACAAACCTTTCTCCAATACAAGGCAGTGTGAGAATAGGTGCACTGGATAAATTTGTTTACAACTCCTTTAAATTCTCATCACATTCCTCCGTCCACACGAACATAACTCCTTTTCGAGTCAACCTGGTGATTGGATTTGATAATCGTGAATAATCTTTCACAAAACTTCGATAATACCCATCCAAACCGAGAAAAATTCGGATCTTGGTTACTGTTGTTGGTCTCGACCATCTTTCAATATCCTCTATTTTTTGCTGGATCCACATATATCCCTTCTTTTGAGATTATGTGAACCAAAAATGCAGCTTTTTAAAACCAAAATTCACACTTGGTAAATTTGGAATAATGCTTCTCCTTTCTCAAGGTCTTCAATTATAAGGCCCCAGCCTTAAACCTTACTTAATCTTGAGTTATTACAAGATTTCACATTGAGGATCTTTTCGGGTTTAGAGTTTTAGAGAATTAGATCATAAAACATGCATTACATTCCACATGTTAACAAAGTGGTTACAGAAAGATAGTATTCTTCATTCCCATCAATGGAAACACATTTAAAATAAAACATGGATTATTTCTTGACACATCCTTGACTCTATCATCTTATCATGTACCTTTCCCTTGACCTGTGAAAAATATTTCAAAAACATGGGATGTGCATAAAAACTCAGCATGGGTTATAAAAAAAACATGGAAAGGAAACATGAGTTCATATATACAGAAGAATGAAATCATACTTTACCCATAAAACATAGGCACATTAACATAACTCATAAAATCATGAATAAATCATAGAAATCATAAGACATAAAGGTAACTTAAGGCATTCATAACATTCTTACGTAGGGAGTAACCCTCTTGGTTACGTTTGGAATACCCATCACAGTATATTCCCTAAAATCACTTCGGAAAAACCTTAACGTTTCACTCCTTCGTGTTACCCAATGCATTGGAGAGCTATATCGGGCTCACCCGCCCTTAGTTTATCACGGAACCACCCATCTTCATAATAATGCCCAAGAACCATAACATAATCATATCACATAAAACATGCATAAAGGAAACATAAAATTTCCACATTTCAATCACGAGATATCAATACAACACATTGATATAAAAACATTATGAAAACCATTTTCAATACCAAAATAAAAGAAAAGTAAAACATGGTATTTATTTTTCTTTTAAAAAGAAGGTATGGATTGTAGAGGAAGCCGAAACTCAAATAACGGTCACGACGGCGGAGAAGTCGTTGTCGCCGCATACGTACGACAAAAACATTCCCTTTTGTCATTTAGTAAACGCTTTGTATAAAAAAGATTCAATTTGAATAAACATAAAAGTCAAAGTGGTTTATACACCGTATAAAAAAAGTTGTGTATAAAATAAAATATGCCTCAAAGAAAGGAGATTGAGACGAAGTCCCATACCTCGTATCCGACATGACCCGCCCGTTCTTTAATCTCCTGAATAATAAACATGAGTTAATCTCTACTTTCTTATGAATCTTTTTCAAGTTCATTATTCCTTTTATACCATGTTATGAACATCATGTAATCAGTTAAGTTAATAATGTTCATTTTGTTGGTATTTGGTTCTTAAGTCAAAAATAGACTTCTTACACTTACATGTTGTTAATTTGGTCATAGGTTCGTTATATCCAGAATGGTATTCATGATGTAGATATAATATATGTCATATATATCCAGTACATACATGCATTTATAATATTACATAATCATTTAGAGGTAAGAAATGAAATGCACCGTTCATGGAGACAGTAAGTCGTACGTACGCATGAACACTACTTTCATTTCTATTTCGTATTTTATAGAATGGAATCATAATTATATAAAGGTATATTATAATTCCAGTATAATATCTTATATAATATCATAGTTCCATCCTTTATATGTCCCACATATGGTATTTAACGAATCAAATCACTTTGAGGGGGCGATAGTCCGCACTTCCTAAAATGAAGATATGGTGTTTACCCATAATGGAAACCATAAAGGTATGCCCAAAATGAAAAAAACAGAAGCTTAAGGAAATCATAAACATATTATATATCATATATAAAAATAGTGACATCATAATGTCCACCTTTGAAGGTGTTAAATGAGTATTGAACAATCATCGTTTCGGGAGGCAGAATTTCGCCATCCACAGAAACCGTATGTTCGTTAAACATTTGATGTAGTTTTGTGAGTGTTTAGCTCAAATATATCCTATAACAACATCCTAGTATATTGAAGATACTGTTGTTGTCACAAAAGAAGTAAATAAAAAGAGTTTATGGGGTTGGAGAAGCAAAATAAAACAAATGAACATGAGAGAATGAATTACCTTTAAAAGTGTAACTCCTTTTGATTTGAGCCTAAAGTCTTCTTTTGAAAGGATTCTGCCCAAAGGGAATCCTCTAGGATGAGTAGAGAGATGTGGAGAGAGTAAATGGGCAGGGTTTGGCCGAGCCAAAGCCTTGAGGTGTGTGTGAAATGAGGTAGAGGTGGGGGCCTTTTATAAGAGGAGTGGAGGGGCACTTTTGGAAAGTAAAGAAATATTACATTATTTGAAAATGTGTTTCGGTTTCAAAAGGTCCGACATTGATATAATTCGTGAATAAGGTGATAAGGCTTCGAAATCCACTCATCCAATAAGGTTTGGACATGTTTAGTTCATAGATTTTACATTATCTTTCCATTTTATTTAAATCGTCAAATAATGATGTCATCGCTGCATCATTATTATGTCATAAATAATTTAATTTATTTAATGTCTAAAAATCATAAAAAAATTACTATGATGTAGAAAATCTTTTTATATTTCCAATGACTATTTATAATCAAATATCTGATCTTTATAACCCCATGTAAAAATTGTTTTCGTAAAACCTCTCTTGTTTGTGTCATTTTTACTTTAACATTTAATAAAAAGTTATTTATGACATTTCCAAACCAAACTGTCTCCATGGGGTCCCCATGTTGACACATGGCTTGTCTTGGTCGGCCATGAAACAACCAATAAGTTTGGGACATGTGTCTAGGTCATTTCCTATTATTAAAGCATTATTTATACCTTAAACTACACTAATTACAACTAAACGCGATTAAAAACTTAATAAGTTACTATTCACCAAAAAATTATTTTAATCTCATTGAACCACATTTTACTTCTTAATGGAAACTATGTATGTCGGGTTTTCAAAATTCAATACACATTAGTGGTAAACTTTCATTTAACTGAAAAATCAGTTTGCTTGATTACCACTTAGTGGTTTCACTATTCATCAAAAATTGATGTTTTTCAGAAAATTTCCAAAAATTCACCCTAATCTATATTAGATCTTCCGAATTCAAAAATGAAGTCTATTTTACAAAATTAAAATCATATAAGTCACATTAATTAATTTAATAATTAATTCCCGCTGCCAGAGCAAATAGCATGTTTTTACAAAACAATAAGTATCTAAAGATTGAAAACGGTTTAAGTCTAATTTCAAAGTGAAATTGATTCCAATGACCACCATTGGATAAAATGGTAAAAATATATTCTAATTTCACTTCAAAACCAATTAAAAACATAATCTAATCATATAAATAAATTAGATTAAAAAGCAGTTTTGATGTAAAATGCAGTATTTTTAACTATTCATTAAAAAATGAACATTGTCAGAAAAATACCAAAAATTCACACAAGGTAAATTTTGATGTCCCAATCATAAATGATAAGTTTATTTTGAAAAACATTGTTTATAAAATTGTCAAAATATAGATTCAAAAATGGTTTGCCATCAAAAGGCAGTAAAACAATCTTTTAAGAATATTAGTGTATTCCATGCATAAGATTGTATTTATTTTCATTTTAAGCCTCTATAACACTATCTTAATCATTAATAAACATAGATAAAAATATATATTATTCATTACTTACTTGGGATGTCACATCCTTCCCCCCTTTAGAAAATTGCGTCCCCGCAATTTATTTACTTATCAAATAAATGGGGGTACTTATCCCTCATTGCATTTTCAGATTCCCATGTTGCCTCTTCAATCATGTGGTATTTCCACAAAACCTTTACCTGGTGAATCACCTTATTCCGTAACACTTGCTCCCTGTGGTCAAGAATTTGGACCGGTTGTTCCTCATAAGATAGGTTCTCTTCCAGCTGAACTACCTCTGGACTCAAAACATGAGATGGATCTGGCATATACTTTCTCAACATCGAAATGTGAAAAAACATTGTGTACCTGAGATAACCTCGGAGGTAAGGCCACTAGGTATGAAACTGATCCAACTCTCTACAGAATTTCGTATGGTCCAATGAACCTTGGACTCAACTTTCCTTTCTTACCAAATCTCATCACACTTTTCCAAGGAGAAACCTTGAGAAAAACATGATCACCTACCTCGAATGATAGATCCTTCCTCCGGTTATCCGCATAACTCTTCTGCCTGCTCTGAGCTGTTCTCATGTGTTTCTGCATCAGCTGAACTTTTTCTGCCATCTCTTCTACCAATTCTGGTCCCATCAACTTCCTTTCACCCACTTCATCCCAGAAAGATGGAGTTTGACACCGCTTCCCATATAATGCCTGAAATGGTGCCATCTGTATACTGGAATGGAAACTGTTATTATATGAAAATTCAACCAAAGAAAGATGTTGGTCCCAACATCCCTGATAATCCATAGAACAAGCTCGTAGCATATCCTCCAATGTCTGAATTGTTCATTCTGACTGCCCATCTAATTGAGGATGAAAAGCTGTACTAAAATTTAATTCAGTACCCAACGACTTCTGAAGGCCTTTCCGAAAGTTAGAAGTAAACCTGGGATCACGATCCGATACAATGGAGAGAGGAACTCCATGTAACCTGACTATCTCATTAAGATACAAACGGGAAAGTTGATCAAGAGAGAAAGTATCTTGTATAGCAAGGAAATGAGCAGATTTGGTCAAGCGATCAACAATAACCCAGATTTCATTATTACCTCGAGATGTCTTCGGTAATCCAACAACAAAGTCCATGGATATATTCTCCCATTTCCACTCTGGAACTGGTAAATGCTGAAGCATCCCTTTCGGTAACTGCCGCTCTGCTTTAACCTATTGACATGTCAAACACTTCACAGTAAAATCAGTAATGTCTCTTTTCATTCCATCCCACCAGTAATACTCCCGCAGATCACTATACATCTTAGTATTGCCCAGATGAACTGAAAACGGAGAACTATGAGCTTCACATAACAACTCTCTCTTCAACTGTGAATCACAAGTCACACAAATTTTTTTCCCAAATCTCAAAACACAATAATTATCAATGTTGAATTCAGGAAACTTACCTTTCTGAACCAACTCTACCTTTTTCTGCAACTCACTATCTTGCTTCTGTGCTTGCTTGATTCTATCTGATAGAGATGATCTCACGGATACCTGAAACAAAACAGAAGGACATCCTACACCAACAACTTCTATGCCAAAGTTCATCAAATCGTTAACCAAAGGATCACGTTCCAACCACAACATTGTTAATGAAGCATTACTTTTTCGACTCAGAGCATCATCCACTTTATTTGCTTTTCCCGGATGGTAAGGTATTGTACAATCATAATCCTTGATTAATTCGAGCCATTTCTTTTGTCTCATGTTTAACTCTTTCTGAGTGAATATATACTTTAAAATTTTGTGATCAGTATTTATTTCACACTTTACTCCATAAAAATGATGCCTCCAAATTTTTAAAGCAAAAACAACAACAGCTAATTCCAAATCATGTGTAGGGTAATTTACCTCATGAGTTTTCAACTGTCGTGAAGCATAAGAAATTACCTGATCATTCTGCATTAGGAAGTAACCAAGTCCTTTCAATGAAGCATCACTGTATATAACAAACTCACCATTCCTGGAAGGTAGTGCCAAAACTGGAGATTTCACCAATCTTCTTTTCAATTCCTGAAAACAATCATCACATTCTTTTGTCCAGATAAACATAACACCCTTCCGAGTTAGCTTAGTCACTGGACTAGATAACCGTGAAAAATTTCTAACAAACCTTCGGTAATAGCCCGCCAAACCAAGGAAGCTACGAATCTCGGTTACATTTGTGGGTCTTGGCCATTCTTCCACAACTTTTGTTTTTGCAGGATCAACAGTTATTCCATCTTTAGAAACAATGTGACCAAGGAAAGAAATTTGTTGCAACAAAAACTCACACTTTCTGAATTTCCCATATAGTTTCTTTTCTTTTAAGGTTTGCATGATAACCCTTAAATGTTTTTCATGCTCCTCTTTACTTTTAGAAAACACCAAAATATCATCAATGAAAACCACCACAAACTTATCCAAGAACTCATGGAAAATTCTATTCATTAAGTCCATGAATACAGAAGGTGCATTGGTTAGCCCAAAAGGCATTACTACAAATTCATAATGGCCATATCTCGTACGGAACGCGGTCTTCGGAATATCTGCCTCCTTTACCTTCAGCTGATGGTACCCCAATCTCAAGTCAATCTTTGAAAAAAACTGAGATCCCTGGAGCTGATCAAACAAATCATCGATATGAGGCAATGAATATTTGTTATTAACAGTGATATTATTCAAGGCTCTATAATCAATGCAAAGTCTCATAGAACTATCTTTCTTTTTAACAAATAAAACAGGAGAACCCCATGGTGATGTTCTAGGTCTAATGAAACCTTTCTCTAATAAATCTTGCAATTGCTCCTTCAACTCTAAAAGTTCAATTTGTTCCATTCGATAAGGGGGTTTTGAAATTGGCTTAGCATCAGGAACTAAGTCAACAGTAAACTCAACTTCCCGATCTGGTATTATTCCAGGCAACTCATCAGGAAAAACATCAGGATACTCATTTACCACTGGCACATCATTAATCTGAACAGTTCCTTTTATTTTCAACGACGTGTGCAAGGTAACATTCATTTCCATCTTTTACTAGTTTCTCGGCCTCTTGATATGTTATCAAAAGTAAGGGTTCATTCTTGTAAACAAACTGAAAGTCTTTCTGAAAAGAAACTTCTTTAGCTCTATAGTCAATCTTAGCATGGTAAATAGAGAGCCAATCCATACCCAGGATAACATCAAACTCTACTAGAGGTAGAACAATAAGGTTAGCAAGTAGGTTCTTTCCACATATAAGGATAGGAAGATTCTTATAGATTCTTTTTACCTCGACACTTCCCCCAGGTGTTTTTACCAAAAGTTCAGGAGTCAATTCTTGAGATGGTATTCCCATTTTACTAGAAAAGGTTTCAGAGATGAATGAATGTGTAGACCCCGAATCAAACAACACACTGGCATAATCTGAAAAAACAAACAAAGTACCTGATACAACTTCATTTGATGTCCTGACATCTGCTGAAGTAGTTGCAAAGGATTTCACCATCCCATTCTGCTTGTAGTCTAACTGCTTCCCATCACTCAAGCTCCTTGTCGGACACTCGTTTGAATAGTGACCCATCTCATTGCACTTATAACATTTCACTAACTGTAAATGAAATTTGTTCTTACCTTCACCTTGATCATTTTCAGTGCATTCACGAGACTTATGTCCCATCTTACGACATCGGTAGCACTTCCCAGAATTCAGAAGACATTCCCCATCATGCCTTTTTCCACATTTATCTCAAACTGGAAACTTAGTTCTCTTACCATCAGACTTTTTTGAAGAATTCTTACCTTTCTCCTTCCACCTCGGTCTCTTCTTCTGTTGGTTGTTATAGAAAACTTGGTCATCAGCAAACTCCATTTCCACATTCTCAGCACATCGAAAAAGCTTTTCATAACTTTTAAACTCAAGAGAAGCTAATTCCCTTTGATACTTTGGCTTTAATCCTGAGTAGAAATGATTGATTTTACTATCAGGGTCCCGGATAAAATTTGGAGCATACCTTGCCAATCGAGTGAACCTTTCTTCATAGGCATCTACTGAGTCATCCTCTTGCCTCAATTCCAAGAATTGCTTTTCCATCCTAAGTCAAACAGCCTTAGGAAAATACTTCTCAAGAAACATACCTTTGAATTCATCCTAGTCAAGAGCATCAATCTCATCGGCGTCCCTGATATTTTTAACCATAGACCACCACTGATCTGCTTCACCCTCCAAACGGTAAATAGCAAGACTAACCTTTTGATTGTCTGAACACCCCATGACATCAAAAATCTTCTCCAATGCATTAATCCACCCTTCAGCTAGCACAGGGTCAGATGATCCTCCGAATGATGGTGGATGTTGCCTCATGAAATGTTCCACCACTGACATGTTCCTCTGCGGTTGATCTGGCTGATCACGTACATGGATACCACCACCATTTATCGCTTGAGTCAAATGTGCCATTACTGCAACAAACTGTTCATTTCCAATTCCAACCATCTCAGGATGCTGATTCGGAAGGTTATTTCCTTCTGTATGCCTTCCTAGCACTGCTTCCCTGTTTCCTCTGCGGAAAACCATTCTGAAAAAACATGTCTTAGATGAAGCAACATGGTAATCTTTAAATGCTATATCATTTCGAAAAAAAAATATATTTGGATAATCATTTAATAGAATTCTAACTCCTAAAGATATCTAAACCGACCTTTGATACCAACTATAAGGCCCCAGCCTTAAACCTTACTTAATCTTGAGTTATTACAAGATTTCACGTTGAGGATCTTTTCGGGTTTAGTGTTTTGGAGAATTATATCATAAAACTTGCATTACATTCCACATATAAACAAAGTTGTAACAGAAAGATAGTATTCTTCATTCCCATCAATGGAAACACATTTAAAATAAAACATGGATTATTTGTTGACACATCCTTGGCTCTATCATCTTATCATATACCTTTCCCTTGACCTGTGAAAAACATTTCAAAAACTTGGGATGAGCATAGAAACTCAGCACGGTTTATAAAAAAAACATGGAAAGGAAACATGAGTTCATATATACATAAGAATTAAATCATACTTTACCCATAAAACAAATGCACTTTAACATACCTCATAAAATCATGAATAAATCATAGAAATCATAAGACATAAAGGTAACTTGAGGCATTCATAACATTCTTACGTAGGGAGTAACCTTCTTGGTTACGTTTGGAATACCCATCACAGTATATTCCATAAAATCACTTCGGATAAACCTTAACGTTTCACTCATTCGTGTTACCCAATGCATAGGAGAGCTATATCGGGCTCACCCGCCCTTAGATTATCACAGAACCACCCATCTTCATAATAATGCCCAAGAACCATAACATAATCATATCACATAAAACATGCATAAAGGAAACATAAAATTTCCACATTTCAATCACGAGATATCAATACAACACATTGATATAAAAACATTATGAAAACCATTTTCAATACCAAAATAAAAGAAAAGTAAAACATGGTATTTATTTTTCTTTTAAAAAGAAGGTATGGATTGTAGAGGAAGCCGAAACTCAAATAACGGTCACGACGGCGGAGAAGTCGTTGTCGCCGCATACATACGACAAAAACATTCCCTTTTGTCGTTTAGTAAACGCTTCGTTTAAAAAAGATTCATTTTGAATAAACGTAAAAGTCGTAGTGGTTTATACACCGTATAAAAGAATGTTGTGTATAAAATAAAATATGCCTCAATGAAAGGAGATTGAGACGAAGTCCCATACCTCGTATCCGACTTGACCTGACCGTTCTTTAATCTCCTGAATAATAAACTTGAGTTAATCTCTACTTGATTATGAATCTTTTTCACGTTCATTATTCCTTTTATACCATGTTATGAACATCAGGTAATCAGTTAAGTTAATAATGTTCATTTTGTCAGTACTTGGTTCTTAAGTCAAAAATAGACTTCTTACACTTACATGTTGTTAATTTGGTCATAGGTTCGTTATATCCAGAATGGTATTCATGATGTAGATATAATATATGTCATATATATCCAGTATATACATGCATTTATAATATTACATAATCATTTAGAGGTAAGAAATGAAATGCACCGTTCATGGAGATGGTAAGCCGTACGTACGCATGAACGCTACTTTCATTTATATTTCATATTTTATAGAATGGAATCATAATGATATAAAGTTATATTATAATTACAGTATAATATCATATATAATATCATAGTTCCATCCTTTATATGTCCCACATATGGTATTTAACGAATCAAATCATTTTGAGGGGGCGGTAGTCCGCACTTCCTAAAATGAAGATATCATGTTTACCCAAAATGGAAACCATAAAGGTATGCCCAAAATGAAAAAAACAGAAGCTTAAGGAAAATATAAACATATAGTATATCATATATAAAAATAGTGACATCATAATGGCCACCTTTGAAGGTGTTAAATGAGTATTGAACAATCATCGTTTCGGGAGGCAGAATTTCGCCATCCACGGAAACCGTATGTTCTTTAACCATTTGATGTAGTTGTGTGAGTGTGTAGCTCAAATATACCTTATAACAACATCCTAGTATATTGAAGATACTGGTGTTGTTACAAAATAAGTAAATAAAAATAGTTTAGGGGGTTGTAGAAGCAAAATAAAACAAATGAACATGAGAGAATGAATTACCTTTAAAAGTGTAACTCCTTTTGATTTGATCCTAAAGGCTTCCTTTGAAAGGATTCATCCCAAAGGGAATCCTCTAGGATGAGGATAGGGATGTGGAGAGAGTAAATGGGCAGGGGTTGGACGATCCAAAGGCTTGTGGAGTGTGTGAAATGAGGTAGAGGTGGGGGCCTTTTATAAGAGGAGAGGAGGGGCACTTTTGGAAAGTAAAGAAATATTACATTATTTGAAAATGTGTTTCGGTTTCAAAAGGTCCCACATTGATATAATTAGTGGATAAGGTGATAAGGCTTCGAAATCCACTCATAAAATAAGTTTTGGACATGTGTAGTTCATAGATTTTACATTATCTTTCCATTTTATTTAAATCGTCAAATAATGATGTCCTCGCTGCATCATTATTATGTCATAAATAATTTAATTTTTTTAATGTATAAAAATCATAAAAAAATACTATGATGTAGGAAATAGTTTTAGCTTTCCAATTACTATTTATAATAAAATATATGATCTTTATTACCCCATGTAAAAATTGTTTTCGTAAAACATCTCTTGTTTGTGTCATTTTTACTTTAACATTTAATAAAAAGTTATTTATGTCATTTCCAAACCAAAGTGTCTCCATGGGGTCCCCAAGTTGACCCATGGCTTTTCTTGGTCTGCCATGACACAACCAATAAGGTTGGGACATGTGTCTAGGTCATTTCCTATTATTAAAGCATTATTTATACCTTAAACTACACTAATTGCCACTAAACGCGATTAAAAACTTAATAAGTTACTATTCACCAAAAACTTATTTTAATCTCATTGAACCACATTTTACGTCTTAATGACAACCATGTATGTCGGATTTTCAAAATTCAATATACATTAGTGGTAAACTTTCATTTAACTGAAAAATCAGTTTGCTTGATTACCACTTAGTGGTTTCACTATTCATAAAAAATTGATGTTTTTCAGAAAATTACCAAAAATTCAACCTAAGCTATATTTGATATTCCGAATTCAAAAATGAAGTCTATTTTACAAAATTAAAATCATATAAGCCACATTAATTAATTTAATAATTAATTCCCGCTGCCAGAGCAAATAGCGTGTTTTTACAAAATAATAAGTATCAAAAGATTGACACCAGTTTAAGTCTAATTTCAAAGTGAAATTGATTCCAATGACCACCATTGGATAAAATGGAAAAAATATATTCTGATTTCACATAAAAAACAATTCAAAACATAATCTAATCATATAAATAAATTAGATTAAAAAGCAGTTTTGATGTAAAATGCAGTATTTTTCACTATTCATTAAAAAATGACCATTGTCAGAAAAATACCAAAAATTCACACAAGGTAAATTTTGGTGTCCCAATCATAAATGATAAGTTTATTTTGACAAACATAGTTTATAAAATTGTCAAAATATAGATTCAAAAATGGTTTGCCATCAAAAGGCAGTAAAACAATCTTTTAAGAATATTAGTGTATTCCATGCATAAGATTGTATTTATTTTCATTTTAAGCCTCTATAACATTATCTTAATCATTAATAAACATAGATAAAAATATATATTATTCATTACTTACTTGGGATGTCACATCAATACAATTCTCAAGTGATCTTCTTGTTCTTCCTTGCTCGTGGAATTGATAAGAATATCTTCTATAAAGACTACCAAAAAATGATAAATATAGTCTCTAAAGACTCTATTCATTATATTCATTAAGATAGCAGGGTCATTAGTAAGAGAAAATGGAATCACTATAAATTCATAGTGTCCATACCTTGTACGAAATGTCATCTTTGGTATATCCTCCCTTTTGACCCTTAATTGATGATACCCTGAACGAAGATCAATCTTGTAAAAGTATTGAGCTCCACGTAGTTGGTCAAATAAGTCATCAATGCATGGAAGAGTATATTTTTTCGTGATAGTGATCTTTTTATGTTCTCGATAATCAATTCAGAGTCTCATTGATCCATCTTTCTTCTTATCAAATAGAACAGGTGCTCCCCAAGGTGACGAACTAGGGCGTATGAATCCCGTATCAAGGTTATCTTGGAGATCCATCTTCAATTACTGCAACTCAATTGGGGCCATTATATAAGGTGTCTTTGAAATAGGCAAAGCACCCGGTACGAAATCTATTGAAAACTCAACTTCACGATTTGGAGAGGACCTAGAAATTCCTCCAGAAAGGCATCATAAAACTCCCGTACAATGGAAATATTATTAATCATGAGTTTCTCACCAACCATTTGAGATAAATAACCTTCATTTAGTGGATTCAAGACCCATAAGATGGAATAAATTTCCACTGGAAGGTTATGTTAATCCTTGCATCGATAGACGATCATAGATTGATCGGGAATATGAAATGTGACTTCCATTATTTGGAAATTGATATGAGATTCATATAAAGAAAGCCAATCCATGCCAAGAATCACATCAAATTCCACTATAGGAAGGATCAAAAGATTTTCAAGAAGCAGTTTCCCACAAATGTCAATCAGAGAATAATTATAAACTTTTGATGCGACTGTTGTGCCATTAGGGGTTGTCACAGCTAACACCACATCTAATTGTTGAGGTAAAATGGTGATATCATTAAAAAATTCTTCAGAAATAAAAGAGTGGGTGGATCCAGAATCAAATAAAACATTTTCTACTTTAGAGTGGATGGTAAGTGTACCTTTCACCACTTCGTTATCGTTCTCCACATCGATGATATAAATTTCATGTGACTTTCCTTTTTCATTTTCCTTAAGATTTTTTTGACGTCGATTATCATCAACAACGCTTGGATTAATGCATTGATTGGAATAATACCCCATTTCATTGCACTTGTAACATTGAAGTGTGAGAGGTTCACTCTTTGTAGCCTTTTCTTTATTCACATCACTAGACATCTTCTTCCAATCATTGCGGCATTCAAATGCCCAATGACCTTCCATTCGACATTTGAAACATTTACTTATCCCATTAAGACAACTCCCTCCATGTTTCTTTCCACACATTGAGCATAATGGAAAAGTCATATTCTTTTTAGTGTGCTCTTTATATTTTCCTTTGAATTCCATTTTCCTATTCTTTTCAAACGCATATAACTGATGGGTTACTCTAATCTTCATCTAAACTTTGAGAGCACATCGAACAATTTCCTCATATCTATTAAATTCCTTTATGAATAACGCCCTTCGAAGACTTTTTTTAAGCCACTAAAGAATTGATCGATCTTACTCTCAGGTTGGATAATAATACCAAAAGCGTACCTTGCAAGTCTTGTAAAATTTGCTTCATAGGTACCAACAGATTCATCATCCTTTTTCTTTAGTTCATGAAAATCCTTCTCCATCTTTGTTCTAAGAATACGAGGGAAGTATTTAATGAAAAATAAGTTCTTGAACTCATCCCATTCCATGGATTCAATTTCATCCCTTTGACTCATATTCTTGATAAGATTCCACCATTGATCATCTTCACCTTCCAAATGATAAACTACTAAGATGACTTTATCATGTTCATAACATTGAAGAATTGAAAATATATTTTCAGTGGTGCTGATCCATTGTTCAGCCACTAATGGATCAGTAGACCTGCTGAATGAGGGTGGATGCTGCCTCATGACGGATTCAACATAATGTTGCTCCTTCGTTTGCTTGTTTGGAAGTCATGCATGATTCATAGATTTAGAAAGTCATGTGATCATGGCTACAAGATTTTTCATTCCAGCTCCCATAACATCTGGTTTCTCAGGGGGACAATCATTTCATTGCCTGTCACATTCCGCGTTAATATGGTTCCTTCGGGTTCCAGTCGTTGACTAAAACCAAGAAGAGTAGTGTGACAAACACTAATTATAAAACGAAAACCACATAATCGATAATAACATTTCACACTTAAGGTCTTATCATAGGTTGTTCATGGCCATTTTTAAAACACTATGATTGTGTTCTATGCATTGACTTATCCTTAGGGTTATTACTAAGGCTTTCACATCCTAGTTTCCAATGGTTGTCTATAACTTTCCACCGATACCAACTATAACGAACCATACATTACATACATTGTTATTACTTTAGAATTGAAGCACACTTATTACAAAATATAACAAAACCAGGAACGAACCGTATAGGTATAGTGTCTTTAGAAACTCGGTATCATAAAAAACTGGTTCATAAATCATCTATATTGTCTCCCTTTTATTTTATTATATCTAGAGTCTCTTTTGGAATATATTACTTAATATCCTTCTTCCTGACCTGGGGAAAAGAAAACATTCAAAATGGTGAGCTCAAATGCTGAGTAAGGGAAACAAAAGAAATATCAATCACATCATATTCATAAGAACATACCATTTTGGAAATCTTAACCTACAAAAGAGATCATAATTTCATAACATGGGATAAATCATATTAGTGAAATGTAATCCCAAAAATCATAACATAAAACATGAAACTTTTTGGCATACACACATAATCATAGGGAATCATTTCTTAGTAGACAATACTCATTGCCAAGACTATCTTAGCGGACAATGTCCATTTCTGAACTGAGTTCAAACCTCGTTTCAGTCCTGTTTCACTAAACTGGTTTAACCTGTAGTTCCAGACATGTCTATCAAATGATATATAAATCTTGACACAATGAATTGGAGGGAGATATTGGTCTCACCCATCTCATAATGATACCATTATTTTGTGTGCCACAAGATCATAAATCATACATCATAGCATAACCCATGTAATAAAAATGGGATTCTTAAACATCATGCCATCATAACACAAATAATATAAGATAAAAGGACTTCATAAAAACAATTTTATCATAACATAATCAAATCAATTTAAAAATATGTATAGAAACAGAACCCTATATTTTCTTAGATGTAAAATTATTTTGATAAAACACTTTAACTCTATTCTTGAGAAAAATATCCTTTCAACTTCAAAAACATATTCTTTCTTAAAATTTCATATAATTTTAAACTAGAAGAAGTTGATTAAAGATAAACTTGAAAACTTGTAATGGAATATTCATGAAAATAATGTTCTAAAAATCCACTCATTTCGTATAAGTTAAAAAAACATTTTTCTCGTTCTTTGGCCGGAAAAGTCAAAATGTACCTCGTACGAAAAATGACAAAAGATTCCTTTAATATATTTTACTAAAAAATCACCAAAGGGTAAAATTGGATTTAATAAATTGTATTAGGATAGAAATAATATTAAATATTTATGAAACATGGATTTGGATGATAAATATTCCCCAATAATTACCGAAGTATAAACAATCTCGGATAAAAATTGAGATTGCGAGATTTTCCTTTACCTTAGGTCCGATTTGCTTCGTACATGTCTGAAGGTCCTGTATAATGATTTATATAATGTCATTGACATATTCCAGAATCATACTCATTGTAATGATACCATATATGGTCATATTATTAGCTTCTTATTAGTAATATTTCATTACTACTTGTTATTTGGGTGTTTATTACTTCTTGTTCTTATTCGTGTTTTGTCGAATAAATTATAATTCTTATTTTTAGGATATAAATACCACATTTATAGAATGATATTAGTGTAATATATATCATATTTATTCATTAAATTCATTTATATTACCATTATGCATGGAAGATCATGTATAACGAGTCGCATCACATCGTGGAGACGGTAGGCCGTACACACGCACGAGCGATGATATCGTTCTCATGATCGTGGAATTGTATTGACGTGTATGTATTCTTCTTCAGAATCAATATAAAATTAAAAAAATTAAATATAGTTATTCTTTACACCATTATACCCATCCAAGTAAGGTGGTGGTGGAAAATAGATTACACCACGGCGTGGATACGTTATTCTGTACGTACGCACGAGCGGTGATTTCATTTTCCGTAGGATGGATAGATGGTGAAATAGGGTAGTTTCACACATATAATTACATATAAGTTTATTAGTGATACTATTTTATTTACCTCATAATGAAAAAACTAATGAATAAGAAGTTGAAGAAAAAAAAATGTTGAAAGAATCGGTAACTGACATTACCTCTTCTTTGAAGCGCCTCCTTTTAACCTCTTCATTGGGCAGTAAAGATGGTCTTTGAAGAATAGCAACACCACTATGATTTTTCTAGGGAATTGGAGAATATAAATTTTTAGGGTTTGGCCGATCATGAAGGCTCAATGTTTTGTGAGGAAGATATGGAGGAGGTGCCCATTTATAATGGATGAGAGGGGCACCTTTGGAAAACTAAAAATATTATTTTATTCTAATGTCATATTTGGTTTTTAATAGCTCCAAATTGATTTATTTAGACGATAATGTGGGGATAGGTCGAGATCCTCTCATCCAATAGAATTTATAAAATTTTAGGTTTCTATTTTTACCTTATCATTTAGATTTAACTTTTAGTTAAATAATTTTACTTTTTCCGTGTGATCTTTTTTTCTTACACTACAATGTTAATAATCATACAATAAAAAGCCAAACGAACCCCAAGTTGTTTATTATTAATATATATAACATTATATAATCCATTTTTTCGATACTTTGATTTTTAAGAATAAAATAACAATTAATAATATAACATTTGTTTTAAAAAATATTTTATGTCAATTTTTATACTATTTGGTACATGATTTTTGTGAAAATCATAACATCATGATTAGTTCGAAAAAAGTTAATTAAATCAATACTAATATGTCACATTAACCTATAAAATTTGTGTAACTCATAAAAAGTCTCAAATTACATTTATTTGGGTATTTATAATATGAATTATGTTATTATTTCCTTAATAAGGTAATTAATGCATCATTATTGTGTCATAGATAAATTAAATTATTTAAAGTCTAAAATTTATAAAAAAATACCATTATGTAGGAAATAGATTTATAATTCTATTGAATATTTATAGTCGTATATATCTTATGTATAACACTATATTAAAAATGATAGAGTTATTAAACATTGATTTTAACTATTTTAACCCTTTTTTAAATAAATTAATAATAAATGTCCTAATCAAATCCAAGTGGACCTAAATGGTCATATTTTACTCCTAAGGTTTTTTTTGGTCTAATTTCATTTATCCAATAGAATTAGGACATGTTTTAGGTTAATAATAATATCATTTTTACCCTCAATTACCCTATTTACTTTTAACCGTGGTAAATAAAAGTAAAAAGATACTATTCACAAAATATTATTTTCATCTCATTGAACCAAATTTTAGTTCTTTATATTAACTGTAAATCTCGGATTTTCAAAATTCCACTCATAGAAGCTGTAAAATTATGTTTTATATATGTTTTCCAAAAGCTCTTAGGAGGTAGGTAAAAGACGGTGAAAAGTTCAATAAACTTTTTATATATCGAAAATTATTATAAAATGACTCCAATGAATTACATTGAACTTATATAGGTATTATGTATCATATTTGACCAAAAATAAATTTAAATAAAATAAATTCTTAAAAAGTCGGTTTTTAAATAGTAGCCTAGTGTTTTCACAATTCATCAAAAATTGAATGTTTTCAGAAAAATAATAAAATTTCACCCTATTCTAATTTTGATATTTCGAATCCAAGAATGAAGTCCATTTTGGAAGTTAAAATTTACAAATATTAAAAAAATTGGTTATAACTATTCATATCGGCTTGTTTTAATAATGTTTTAATAGAATATCGTTGGTTAGTGAAACTCAGTATTGCGTACGACGTAAGAATTCGAGGAAGGTCGCGATTGCGTGTAAAGAAAGCCAAGAAGTTTTGTGTGTAGTGAAAGATTCCTTTGATGATGTATATAACATAAAAACAAAATATTTCTCTTAAAAATCTTGAGTGTTACATGGAATACCACTTAAAATTGATCTAGTGACTCAAAATAGACTTTTATAGGGAATTTTTATATAGAAAAAATATTCTTTATTACTGATTTTTATGTGGTACCTACGATATCATTTTTTCTTATTTTTGACTATTGTCAGAATGGAAATGAAGACAATGGTATTAATAAAATAGAATTTTTTAATTTTGAAAATTTCATGGGGGCAAATTCGATGAAAATAATTATAAATAGAATGTTCTAAAAATAGTATTCTTTATATATAATACATAATCTAACCTTACTGAAGTTAAAGAGAATAATTTTTTTATTATTGGCAGTGAATAAAAATCATAAATTCTCTAATGAACAATTGAATGGTGATTTAGATATTATTACCAATTTTATATAAAAACTAACATATAATCTAGTAATAAATATTGATCCAGTGAATAATAAATGTCAAGGATACAAAACTAAAATTAGATTAATATTAAAGACCACATTAGTAGCAAAATATAATTATGAATGTCTTACTATAAATTATTTTTCAAAATAATCAATTAGGGTGTTCAATTCAGAAAAATAATGTACTCTATTTATGGGAGACTTGTTAAAATGTGGTTTCTTTAATTCTAGATTTATAACACATCTAGGCACAATACAATTTTGGTATAAAAATAATTCCTTGTATAAATTTGGTTCTGTATGAAATCTTATTAAAGACCACTAGTAAAATATCATGTTAAATTGAAAATGGATTTCCAAGCCTTATTATTGGAGACAGCTCTCATTTAAAAATCCTAATAATGTATGATGGTGGTTTTGTAATCTTTGGTGACAATTATAATTGGGAAATCATTGGCCTCGGATAAATTGGTAACAAAAATTTTGTGTTAATTTCAAAATTAATATATGTTTATGGATTAATGTATTATTTTATTATCATCTGACAATTAATTGATGATGGTTTTCATGTAAAATTTTAGAAGAATCTATGTAATATTTATAATTCTGAAAATGATATTTATTTACTGATTTAGGGACTGATAAGTTTTTGTTTATTAATATTCATTTAATTACTTCTCAAAATGTTTCCCACATGTGTTCCTTTCATAAATAATCATTTATTTTTCATAAGATACTAGTCCATTATAATGTTCACTCCCTTAGGAAACATAATAGGAAATTTATAGTAATGTATCTACTAAAACTTCATTTCACAAATGCAATATAATATTACCCCAGTCAAAATTGATATCATGAAAAGAATTATTTTAAATAAAATAAATTTGATTGATCTTATCAACCTCTTGAGTTGGTTTATATGGATTTATTCTAATATCCCATAGATTATAGTTTGAATAAGAATTTTTTTGTTTATGTACTAATTGAATTTTTTTATTGGTATACCCAAGTAATATTTTACTCCCAGAACAGTTTAAAGTGTTCCTATTTAACCAATTATTCCTAATCTATAATAAAAATTATGTTGGCATATAATTGTGACCATAATAAGTGGTAATGTCCATGAGTTTTTTAATCAATGATTAAAATATATTTTTCTACGAAAATAGATATAATCATAAATTTATTACACCAATGACACCTTGGGAAAATGGAGTTATACCAAGAAAGAATAGAATAGTTCAAGAGATTGATTGGGCTCTAATAAATGAGAATGGCGTTCCTATCTACTTTTGGGAAGAGGCTATGAACAATTCAGGTTATATAATCAATTGAGATTTAATTAGATCTATCTTGAAGAATACCCCTTATGGAAAACACAATAGTACATAGTTTACATTTTACTAATTAGAATTTTTATATATGATGTATTCATTCATAACATTAAAGATAATGCTGACACATTTTCCATCAAAAGTGATGAAGTAATTTTACAATGTTTTTTATCATCTAGTAAATATTATAGATTCTTTAACCACATGATCGATATTGTAGAAGATAATTTCAATGTAAAATTTAATGGCATAAATCCACATGATCCTATATCATTTTTAGAAAAAACTCTTGATTATTTTTCTTCTTAAAACATAATTTCCAATCATTATGATTCAATTGACCTGAAAAGAAAAAACTCACTTTGTTCTGATGAACATCCATAAAAAACATGAAAATGTAGATACCCATGATGTGACATGTCCCTCATATAGTAAATTTGAATTGCCCATATTTACCAAGCTTTATATGATGTAGTTGGAGACCTAGATAGAGGTAAAAAAACTAGATATTATTTGAGAAATCATGTCAGACGTCAGGAATTGTGATCATATCTTGAAACTCATAATGTAAATGATTCAATTAATGATTAATTGTAGGTAATGGAAAAGAAATAATAAATAAATCAATTTGAAAGAAATAATGTATGTGATGTTGTTGAAAAGAAAAAAATAACCCATGTACATAGGAACTAAGAGAGTGATTAAAAACCTGGTTGATTAATCCATTACTATAGAATTAAATAACGTAAATATTATTTTACAATGTTATAGTAGTGAACATGTAATAGACTATATAGATAACATTTAACCTATATCTACACATGAATCTGATATAAGACATCCTATTTTTAATAAATTATATATTTAATAAATTATAAAATTGATGTCAAAATTTCATTGTTATATATGAATATATTTGAGGATATATTTTTTAAATAACCCCCTAGTTTCCAAAATCCCCAATTTTCAAATTTGGTTTTCAATGTAAAAAAATATTATATGGTCTCAAACAAGCTCAGAGACATTGGTATGAAAGTCGTATGTCATTAATTATTTCAAACGGTTTTTGTAATGGTATATGTGATTATACTCATTTTATAGAATGATTATCAAAAGATTTTCTCATGGGTAAAATTGTTTTAGATGATCTTAATTTTGGATTATAAAAAATTAACTACGAACTGATTTTATAAAATGGCGAAAAATAAATTGGAAATTAGTTTAATGGTTCAAATAAAATTCATTATTTGTTTATAAATTTTTCTAAATAAATAATGAATTATTTTTAATAATATTAAATATAAAAAATACCTTTTAAAATGATTTGGTATGAAATGCAATAAAATAGTGATAAACCTATGATAACTATTTTTAAATTGAATTCAAGAGATGTAGGGAAGATAGTGGATAAATAAGTTATAGAGGTATGAATTGAAGTATTCCATACCTAACATCTAGTGGTCATGATATAATGTTATGTGTGTGTATGTTTGCTAATTTTCAAGAAAATCCAAATGATAAACACATGATTTCTCTAAAAATAATTTTTCATTACCTCAAATATGATACAAATTTAAGAATGTCTTATCTATGAAGAAAATCATTTTACCTGGGTATTTATTTTGATGATGATTTTGGAAGATGATTTTTATATAGAAAAACAAAACATATGGAACATGTCACCTTTTAGAAAGACCTCCAGTTTCATGGTCCAGAAAGATACCAATTTTTTGGCATTATCTACATTCAATGTTGAATATATTCCCATAGGATATTGGAGTGAAATTTCTTTTACATGAAAAAATCATTACTATACTATGGATATCATTTCATAAATTTATCTATAAATTGTGATGATACAAAAGACTAAATTATATCTATGAATCCATCGTCACATTCTAGAATATCATATATTGATATAAGATATTACTTTTTTATAGATCATTTTTGAAATGGTGATATATATTTAATATATAGGTATTTAACATCATATTATGGTTTCTTTTCACTATTCCATTGAATAAGAAGATAATGAGTTAAAACCAACATGATTTTGGTATGATTAATTTTTTTATAATATTTTTTTGGGCTCACCATTGTGAATGTATCACGCTTTACTCATCTCACCTTCAAATGTCTGAAATTTGACGGTCTCATTATTTAATATATAATTCATGATACTTCGCTCCATTAATACATCTCACCATTTTTATTCTTCTAACCATTGAAAAATTTTCTTAGGAGTTTTAAAATTTTTAGATGAATATATTTATTCCTCTATTACTATTTTTTTAATTATTTATTTAGTTATTTTTCCATACAAATTTTAACTAGTTTTTAAATATTAAAAACATGAAGTCTATAAATGATATAAACTAGAACATGTGTAATTTTAATGTTCACTATCCCTCTTTCAATACATATTGTGACTCATTAAATCATGTTTTCCAATAGTCCTTTATCCTTCACTAGATCATTCAAACAGATTACACTAGGTATATCCTTGAGAGCTTCTGTTTTTTCTTCAGATGAGTTCAATCCTTCCATGATAAAAATTGGTAAATAGATCAATTCAGGTAATTATTTAGAGTCTCTTAATCTCGATGAATCGTTCTCTGTATTCAATATTGGAAATTAATTTTAGTAATATTGGTTGATGTCTAGTAAATATTTTATTTGTAGAGTTCACGAAGACCTAGTATGACTGGAATGGATCTCTAAAAATAAAATAAAATTTTATCCTATAATGGGGTATCAAATATATCAATTCATAGAGTATATATTTGAGGAAAATGAAGAGTGGGAAAGAATTAGAGTGATTGCACGAACGATGTTTTTCATCGAGATAATGGGATGTATGTCTTAGTGTACCATATAAAGGGTTAGAAAATGTCTTCCAAGGACTGGTCCTATATAATAATCATGAATTTGTTTAAAAATAATACCTCATTGATTTCACTAGAGATGGAATATTTCAATGACTATATGCATCAGAGATTATTGGTGAGTGAAGACTTATTTTTATGTTTATTTGGAACATTAATTTACATATTCTGTGACAAGTTTCTACTTCAAGAAACCATGTTTTTTACCTCCTAATTTTTATGAATAGAATCTTAAAGATCGGTCTGTTTAAATATTTTATAATTTAAATTATACGAATGAGTAATCCAACCTTTATATGAAATAAATTAATATACCGAAGATTTATTTAACTGATCATGGAAGCTAAAGGTTATGTTATTAAAGATAATGAATAATTAGATGTTTTTTGGTTTTTTCATCATAATAATGTTTTTTGCATAAGGTTGGGAATAAGATGGGATCAAGGGAAAATCAAATGGATGGTTGATGATGAAAAATTATATAGTGAATTAAATTATATATACAACCCATCAAGACCAAATGACATTGTTTATCCTAGTTTGGGACCAGATAATATAGTTTAATGTTTTTTATTTGGATCAGAATGAAGATGATGCTTTCCCTATTGATGTAGAAGAGAAGGAAAACTCTATAGATGGAGGAAGTGATTTTGATCCACCTGTTGGATCTCCTTCTGATTATTATGGAGCACCTATACTTCCTATGTGACTCCCTAAAAGAGAGAAGCTTCTAATGTAAGGATTTGATGAGGAAGAAATAAACATCTCCATAGGAGAATATTCCAATAGTTCTTCCATGTATAATGAAGATGATAAAAATAAAAAAATGTTATGGATGTTGAAGGAGGAGGAGGAGGTGGTGGATGAAAGGTATAAGAAGATTATACTTTTGGTGATCATAATACTAAAGAAGATGAAAATGTAAATGTGGAATATGATGACCATTATGGTGGTTCTGATGGTCTTGAGGGTCCATGTGGTCGAGTTAGTGATGAGGAGGTTGAGATTCATCACGAACTTATTGATTATCCTCATGAATCCAGTTATTACTTTGAATAATGTCTGTACATATTCAATGATATGGAAGGATTTTTATGAAAGAAAAAAAGTTGAATTAGTATATGGTGAAAAATCTCGATGTTTGGAAACTCATCAATGATGTTGATAAGATTAACTTTTTTTGGTTTAATAGTCAGAAGAAATAAAATTATAAGATTCACCTACTTCGGTTGATCATAGTAATGATGCATAATTAGTTGTTATTCACTACAGTATTGTGCCTATTGTAGATATTATTATATTTATAGAGACCAAAAATATTTAGAAATAAAAAATTTATTCTTTTAAAATTATTAAATAGGTTGAAGATGAATTTGAAAAATTTATAGGGTATGTCAGACTTATTGGGAACTACTCTATATAAAAAGAGTACAGAGTCCCACATATGTCTGTTGGATTTACAATATGAACTTTGATGAATCCAAAATTATATTTTGGTTTGCGTAGTGCATTATTTCCTACTCCTTATGTACTAATAGATTTTGGTACTTGAGATGATTTGAATTATTTTAGATAAATGGTGATTTCTGATATCAGTTTTTTGATAAAGAACCAACTAATTTGGATTCCATGTTATGTGAAAATTATGTAAGATCATTATTTTATCTAGTGATGCATCACATTTAACAAAAGAGATATCCACCTAAAAAATTAACAGGATATTGAAAACAGAATATATTCTAGTGAGCTGGAGTATATGAGATCTTTGTTAGAAGATATGTAGACAACATTTCCGGCTTCTATGTATGTTATTCATGAGATAATGTAGACTTTTTCTTCAACCCCACTCACCACCACGATTACACTTTCATTTCTTGATATAGGATTTTTAATATATGATGTAAGGGATGAATATTGTGTTTATTAAAGTGTTATTTTAGGTATGGCACCAAGAATACCTGATGAAACATTTTGAAAGATCGAAAATGACTATGACCATACACACCTTATGATTCACGGATACAAAAATACATTAAATAATATAGAGAAACAATAACAAAAAATAAACTATTCACATTCATAGATTTTTAATATTCATGATATCAATTATCATTTCACTTTTAATAATTAAAATTCTAGGTCTCCATTGGTTAGTCAAGATCGTAAAGAATAAGTGAACTAGTTAATGGTCATGACATTAGTGCTTCTCCAGTTTATGATGGACCAGAAATATTTAATTAGTTTTATAGAGTGAAATTGAAAAATAAGAATGGATTTCATAAATAATGTCAAACCATATCTGCATGTGTAGGGGACTACATTCATGGATATAAATACCACACCCATTAAAAATAATCTATCCCATCCTACTACTACTCCAGAGTACTTTCGATTGGGAGTTATAATTTCACGACTTCTAGCTTTTTTCATTTATTTTTATTTATATCCATGAAAAAATATTTTTGAACTCATAAATATCATCACAAGTGATCCTCATTATCTATCTATGTTCTTAAATCAATCCAAGTTGTTACCTTACTCAAATAATCTAATCATTCTACTCATGAAAAATGAAAGGGAAAATATGCTTTGGATCCTTCATCAACTTCCAAAAAACAGTGTTAAATTATTGTCTTTGAGATAGATGTTTCAGAATTTTTAATATCTTTTTGAGTTCTATGTAAAATTTTATTTAGTGGAAGTATATACTTATTTGAATTATGTTACATCGAATTTCATGTCTTAATTTACCTTTTTCATATTTCCCAAAGAGTTCAACCAACAATATAGGATTTATTTATTCCTTGATACTAATTTCATTTATTCCAAATTATCTAATTTCATTCTTTAATACCATTGTGTGATATTATATTGTAGTATTATATTGTATTTTATTTACCATTGATTTAATTGATATAAAATTATATGTTTTGTTACCATAAAAAAGTGGATATTTTTGTTCTCTATATTTTAATGATCATAAAATCATACTTATTAGGTTATTAATGGGTGTTATATTTATGAAAGAATTATATATTATAATAAAGATTTTTGAGATTTTTGTTATGTCTAGAAAAGTATCATCATTGAATTTGATTCCATGTCCAGGATGACTCACTGCAAAAGGATAACCATTCGATGAATTGAAATTTGGATATGGGTTAAAAATAATAATCACTAAACATTAATCACTAATATAGATGTCACCAAGATGAAAATTTGAAAAATAGGGGAAAGGAATCACCAACATTAAAGGCTCATTGTCAATTTGAAAAGAAGGAATAGTTTTTTAGAGACACTTCATCAACAAATTTTCACTAATATGATGGTTTCAAGAATAATTATGGGATTTACATATAATAAGATGCACATCTCTGAAATAACAAGAAATTTGATAGTGTATGATGATTACTCACTATCGTCTATGATATACCACTGAACTGATATATTTCATATGTTCTTAGATGACCTACCACTAGACGAGTCTCCTATATAATAGAAATCTGGTAAATTGTTGAGTACATCTTCTACGGGTAGAGTCACCTCTAGCCTGACACACTACGAGCCAAATCTATGCCATACTCAGACACCACAATAGTGTGTTTCAATTAAAGACATAGACACCACCTGAGAGTTTCATTGTTAAAAATACATACCATTAATATTCATCTATTTATTATTTTTTATTAATTAATTCTAACAATTATATTATAAAACATGATTTCAAAACATATTTAATGATTATTCAATATCTATTGTAGAATGGAATTAATGTTCTTATCAGATAATCAGTTCAACGAGTATGGGATGTGACTAATTTTATTGGCTTATTGTTATAAAACATAAAGAAACCTCCATCATATGAAGATGAGCAGATTCAGTGAATTGGAAAAAACATAAAATTCATCTATAGGGGGGATGAAACTTATTACAAGAAGCTAAATAATTCATACATATTGCAACATTCTTGAACACTAGATTTAGAGTAGAGCATAGTGAACATAAGAATCCTACCAATGGAAAAAAGGAGTTTACGACAGTCTGTTCTACTAAAAATTTCAAAAACATAACAGAAGACATATTTCAAAATAAACTCAAGGAGACAAAAGATGCAGTTCATATAATACATATCAAATGAATATTTTTACATTTTTTACATTATAGATTTTTTTATTTATCATTACATTATTTGTTGTGTCTATATTATTTGTCTTTATAAATACAATGTCTCCTTCTTTAAACTGGAATAAAAAATAATATCATATTAAATACTCTTTACTCAAATTTCCCTTGTGTTGTATTAGAGGTCCATGTTTGACCAAGACACCTATTGTGTTATTATATACATGATCGAGGTTGGGGTTCAATGTTTTTTTATATAATCTACATCATAGTAGGTGTTTTAAAATTAGAGAGGACTATGTATCATCTTGTGACTAAACCTCTTGTATTCATTTCCAAACTTTTTTTTTTCTATTTCCTTTCAAATAATTGAAATTGAATAGGTTTTTAACTGAACAGAAACATTTATAGTAAACCTTAATTTTTTTATTTTTGTTCTTGAATGTGAAACATTATTTAATATGTTAGAATAATATTATATTTTTTTAACTGAGAACTAATAAATCATTGAGAAATATTTCAAAAGTTCAGATCTTATATCGATCATCTATATTGGTTAAATACTCTGTATTAAATTAATTTTTGGATTTTTAAAAAATATGTTTAATATAAATATTTATTTGGTACTGAATTCACCCCCTCTCGAGAAACTTATTCTAACCAACAAATGCATTTTATAAACATGTGAAATATAATTATTCCCCAATTAATTTTTATTATATAATTAATTTTAATACCCATGGTTTCATTGGGAAATAAGGATTGATAAAAAGGGGAGATAAAATCTATAGTATGTTGTTCTGTATAAATGAATAAATAATAAAATTAATAATGATATACATCATATGTACTGAATAATAAATCATATATTATCACATAACTGATAAAATATAGATTTTATATCTATGGATGACATAAAAATTGAAATATATAATCACGTGAATGTTAAAAAATAATTTGATTTAATGGAACACATAATATTTACATTATGACAACTGCTTCATGGTCACACAAAATCCATCAAATATAAATGTACTAGAATATAAAAAACACCCAAACTATTTTTTCTCATGAGAAAAAAATTTCCTCAATTGGTTATATAATTTCAGTCCCCACCCATCAAATACTAATTATATTTTGGTCATCACCTGAAAAGAATAAATTAATAAACAATAAAATAAAGAATATTTTATAGTTACATTCTTATAAATATAAATCGTGATTAATTAAACCAATTGATATTATGCGAATATGGATTATCAATATTTCCATTGTCAAATTATTTTTATAATGTTCAAGGGAAACATCATTCAACTAGAATTGCCTCATATAAATTATTTACACCATATATAGTTAAATTAAGATGTAGAAGTCAAATGTAATTGTTATGATGATAAAAAGAATATCCATCACATAAAAAATTGGATGAAGAATTAGATATAAAAAGAGATATATTGTGAGTGATTGAGAACAAATACATAAGAAATGAAAAATGAGTGGAATAAACCCTTAAATAAATAAGAGAGGTAACAAAACAATAATATTTTAAAATTATTAGAAACCAAAAGGAATTACTTTAAAAAATTATTTATGAAAAATACAATATAAGATAAAACATTGATAAATAATGTATGGTCAAACACATATCACTAATTATGAACCCTTACATAGAGTTTCAACAATATTTTACACCCCACAAGCCTATTGAATAACTAAATTGAACATGTTATACTAATAATTATGTATTTTAATAATTATTAATTCAAATAATATAAACTAATAATGTTTAACTATCATTCAAATTATAATATTATTTTGATGGTTTTTTCATTTTTAGTTGTTCGACCAATTGTTTTATTATCAATTATGTATAGTTTTAATAATCAAAATTATTTTACTAATGGTTTTATAATCTATATTAATATCCAGGAATATATTTTTATTTCATTAATTATAGTTATTTATATTATCCATGATCAATATACATTAATATATATTTTTTAAAATAATATTTTTTCCATTAAGAATCTTTCGTCAGTAGTTTGAATACATATAATTTTAATTTTATAAAATTTTTATTCTAAATATATAATGTTAACCCATAAATATAATAATACTTTTAATTTTTTAATTTATATAATATTTAAACAATTATTTCTCTTTTAATTCCATTTAAAAATCATGAAAATATAAAACATCCTTGTTCTCATAGGTGTTGTAGACCAATAATAGTGTGAAAAGAGAATTTCATTAAAAGTTATTAAAAGATATAAGGATAAGAAATTATATTAATTTAATAATTATATAACATTAGATATTTAGTATTGTTATAATATTCATATATTTATAACATTTATATATATAGGGATATGATTACAATGAAAAAAAGTGTTTGGATGAAGTGTTGTTACCTCGTCTTGATCAAACCACATATGAAATACTCTAAATGGATTCATGGAATGGAAACTAATAAGAAAAATTATTTAAAAGGTATATATGGTGGTTTCGTAGAATATTTGGATAGATATTAATCTATAAAAATTATTTAAATTTGAAGAGAAATCGGTTGTGGAGGAGTTTATTGGTAGGGGATGGATATGGGACATATTCAAGAAATTTTTTTAATTTTTTTTATTTTTCATTAAGATCATGAATAGAATTTATTCATGTCTCTAAAAATGGTGTTTAATTCAATATAAAGTTTTTAATTTACATTTAAAGAAATAAAAAATGATCTGTATCTTTAAATAATTCAAATTCAATAATCAAACGAATTTTTATATTTTAATAAAATATAACATTAAATTTTAAATTTCATTATTATGTTTTCATATTAATTTCATATTTTTCATTTTTAATTTGTTTTACGGGATAATTTTTTTACAAATTATTGACTCATATTTAGTTCATTTTGATTTCATGAAACCAAGGGTTTATTAAAAATTTTAAATTTTTACCAATCACATAAAAGTTTAATTTTTACTAAAAATACAAAAAACTAAAACTGGGATAATTTTAAAAAAATGATTAATAACATGTGGTTCATTTTATTAAAATAATATAATATATTTGGTAATTATAATTTTTACATTTTAATATGATGTAATAATTTTACTAAATATGTTCAAAAATAATTTATTAAAAAATTTCGAACAAATTATTTTGTTGTAAAACCATGAATTAGGCCTTTAGTATATTTTTCCTTTTGGATATAGATTTTATAAGGCCTATACCCTTTTGTTCTTCAAGACATGTATCGTTTTTAATAAATCTAGTGGGTTCTTGGAAATCCTTATGGGTTGAGATGTGGTACGACCCATTGGGGACAATGGTTGTTTTTGTTTTTTGGTTGATTGTAATCTTATTAATCTTAAATATTAAATTTTTAAAAATTCAGCCTTATACATATTTGTGTTCTATAATTTTGGAGGTAATTTCATGATATTATAATAGTTTTATATTCTATTTTTATTCATTGTGAAACATTTTTATTATATATTTTAATTTATCCAATTAACAATCATGATTCCTATACTGAGTTACTATTAAAATAAATATTTTTATTACTTATATTTATATAATAAAAATAATTCTTATATGAACACTTCAATCACTCCTCTAAAATAATTCTCCTCAATATTGTAGTTCTAAAATGTGAATTCCAATATTTATTATAATCATTATAATATAAATTCATATTTTTTCTTAATACCCATTATATATTACAATCATATAGTGTTCCTGATTATGGTTCTCCATATATTTTATTCTATAGAAATATTTGTAATCAGTATAAAAAGTTTAATTTTCATATTTTTGATGTGTAAGTTACTGATCAAATGAATGTTCAGGTATTATACAATATGTATTCTGTTTAAATGTTTATATACTATAGTATAGTCATGGGACATATAAATATTGAAAATAATAATAATATATTACCATACATAATTATAATAGACAAGGGTTATTGACACCCTAATCATGAAGGATTATAATATGAGGTTGTTTTATATATTTTTTTAAAATAATATAATTAGTCATTTTAAAAAATATCATAATAATAAATGAGAAGTATAATCATTATTTAGGACCCTAATGAGTGTAAACTAACATTATTGTGGGTGTATTCTATAAATATTATGGTTTCCACTACCCTTTCAGTTGACACCAAAAAAATACTACACTATGACATTCATGATTTCCAATGAATATTTTTATAATTTTTTTATAATAAATCTAATTGGCAATGATAAATGAATTTCATTCAATTAAATAATGAAAAAAATAAGATTGTATTAATTAATTATGTTAATTTCTAACATTTTATTTAAATAAAATAGAAACTTATTTGGTTAGAAAAAGGAATAATCTAGGTGAGGTGATAAATGATCACATCTTGATGTTCCATGGGGATTGAGCGGATGATCGAAGTGTGATATTGTATAAATTCCTACCACCAGGCTATATGTTTTCATACATTCAAATTCAATACTGTTTATATAAAATCATGTAATACATTAATTACTATTTTTATTATTTTACATAAATAATTATATTTTCTTATTACATTAAAAATATTTTTATTATTGTACCCTAATATAATATTATACCTTGTATTCTAATTATGTTATTGTACATTTATTTTTTAAATGGTATTTATCATATTATGTCTACATGATTCACTACCCCATATATTTCCATTTAAAATTAATATGTAACATATTTCCCAATAAAAAGGAATTATATTTTATTATTTTTATTATAAAAATCATTATTTATAATATACCAAAAAAAATTTTATTGATAATATAATCATCAGAATCATTGAAATATCATTGACAAGTAATTCTAATAATAAGTTATATATGTTTGTATACAAAACCCATTATCTCAACCATGTATTTATGTTATAGCATCCAACATAATTAAAAGATAAATTTCATAAAGTATTAATATTTTACAAGAGTAAATAATTAATTTTCAATTATATAATATTCTTTAAATGATAATGAATATATATTTAAAAAAATACAAAAAAATAAATTATCCTTATTTCAAATGATTTTTTTTACAATGTATAATATGAAATTATATAGAAAACATTAAACATTTTATAAATATAGTTGTAAAAAAATAAAAAAAAAATTTGGTATCAATTTATTGAAATTATATTGAAGTGAATTTTCTACAATTTTGTAAATAGTTTAATTTTTTGTGAACTTTTATAATACCATTTTTTTACTTTTAAGATTTATGACATAATTATATAATTAATTTTAAACTCAAATTTTGTTAAATATTAATTAGATTATTAAATGTAAAACAGTAGTAATATTACATTAAAATATAATTTTGATTTCCAGAATTTGTATTTTTCATTTTTAGACACAAGATATATTTTATCCTTATAAATTCTATTTGGATATCCTATATTTATTTGAGTGGTTGGATGGTCTAGTTAGTTTTTGTATCTTATTTCAATGTCAAATAAGAATAATTTGATTAAATATTATAAAAATATTTCATTTAAATCAATTTTAATGAATACTAGTAGAATTATATAATTAAATAAGAAAATTAATTATTCATAATACCCCTTCCCTTTGACTATATAGGAACCAAACCTTCACCCCTTCCTCTGCAACCTTGAAATACTTTCCATTGAAAAAGATCGACACAACACATCTATATTAATGTAACATCCCCAGGTTTTAAAAATAACATTAAATCAATGAAACTTTTTTTAATTATATAGATATAACTGAACATTAATCATAATTATTCCAATTTTTATGATTTTATTTTTTTAAAAAGTCATTCTCAAATTATTATCAATATGTTATTTAGAGATTGATGGAACCAACATGATTTTTTGGTGATTAGTAACATACCCTTAAGAAAATTAATATGAGTAGTATTATGACCATAATGAATAGAAAATAGTATTATTATTTTATTTCATTAAGCCTTTAAGATTATGAAATCTTGATTAATTTTTCAAGCTTTAAAAAATGAGTTAAGTTTTTAAAATTATTAACTTTTGAATAAAGTATTATTCTATTTCAAACGTAAATTAATAATATTAATTATTTTTTGAATAATAGTGTTCAATTTTTAATTTTAAAATTTAATAAATGGTTACGGTGAATTTTTTGGATTTCTATGATATTGAATAATTTTTTTTAAATAGTAAACTACGATAAATTACAATAAATGCTAAATACATGTCTTACAACATCATAAGTGGTTGTAGTCTTATTTAATCCCACATATTTAAAACTCAAATGCAAATTGTTACTATTTTAGGTTAAATTAACCAAAACTATTCATATTCATGATAAATAATATTATATTTTCGGATTAAAATAATGTGTTTTCATTCCATCTCCTTTATTTCATTACACTCCCATCTACCCCACTTGTCCATGATATATGAAATCTCCACAATCCTATATAATATTTATGTTATCATGTTAATGTTAAAGATTGATCATCATTATTCCTCTTTATTTCCTCTTGTTATAAGACTAAAAACATCGTCCGTGATGTGCTGATTTTCCAAAATCATGGATGAAGTGTTTCAAATTTCCCTAATTATTTCAAAAATGATCATAAAACACTTTTAATTTTATATGAATAATATAAGTATTATTTTTAAAACTATTTTATATTATTTAATGTAACTATATTTATGAAATTATATTATATAGTGAAACAATATCATGATTATCGAGGAACTACAAAGAAAGATCTAAACATACATCATTAATATTTTATCTAATGATCCATCATAATATATGATTAAAAAAGATTTATGGTATCATTTTATATTATGTAATTATTTTAATACCATTTTCATTCAATTTTTTAAATTTCATTTCAATTCAACACGAAAATAAAATACAAACCAGCCATGGAAATCTTGTTAAGAACATACACAAAACAATGGAAGAAAAAAAATACTAACAATTAAAGTGTCAAATGATGTAATGAAATGACCATATAAGGTTTTATAAAGAAACATATGTTTCTTTAAGATATTAATAACAATATTTTATCCATTATAAATGTGTTTTAAACAATTTTTATGATATATGAAGCCGAGTTAATGGAATTTCCAGCTTGATTCCCATTATTGGTGTTAACTTTATACAACATTATATATGTGGAATTAAAATTATTTTTAATGAATTTTATTTTTATTATATATAATTATTTTTATTATATTATATATATATATTCCATTAAGTCTATTTATTCCCACATCAATTATATTTTATTCGTAAGGAACTAGGAAGTTAAAATCGCCTTTAAAATTTCTATTTTACAAAATTCAAATGAAATGTTTTTATGAAATTAATAATTTTGTATTATTTTGTTTCGGTTCATGGGACTTTTTTATGATGAATGATGGGACCTATATTTCCTTGTAATGAATTGGTTATGTGTATGTTGGTGGTCGGTCGTATTGTTTCTCTAAGTGCAACTATGACAGTTACACAAAATGGTAACCATGAGGGTTACATTGTAAGGTATCCATGAGGGTTACAAATAATACAGTTTCTTAGAGGGTTAAAATATAAATAATTAATTCCCCCAGATTACAATATGATTCAATTTTTCTCCTATATATTTTTGGAAAATCTCATAGAAGTCTCTAGTTTTCCATAGTAAATTTATATGGGCGATATGTATGTCTTTTTTAAAATGATTACACACATTACAAGTATTTATAGTCTAATGTTATCTTCCATTTTTTTATATCCCTTACTGTTATTTTTTTTTCTCATCCATGGTTTTTAAATTATTTACTAGGTTATAGATATTTATAATACAAATAAGGAATCTATGTTAAATATTATGTATATTTTTCAAATAAAACAATTTTTATTTGAAATGTTTTAAATTTATTGGAGAAATGCATATTGTTTTTTTGGTATCTCGACTATATAAATGTGGAATGTTTTATATTTTTTATATCACAATTATCTAAAATAGTAAACTTGAAATGATATTCAATATGAAATCAAGTGAATTTTTGACTAAAATTAAATCTCATATAATGTAATATGGTTGGGTCCTTATAGTTGGTATTCGTGGTTGGTTTAGCTAAATTTAGGGGTTTGGATGATGTACATATAATACCATAAATTTTTCTTTCTACGGTTAATTTAAAATTATGGTTAATTTAATTATTATCACATTTCTTTGACTAAGATATGTTTATTCAGAATTTTTTTCCATATATTAAACAAGAAAGATGAACAGAAGAGGCATTGAAAGAATGATATCCATTCAAATCTGCAGCATGGAATGGTAAGGATTAAAAATGAGAAGATTTTGATATTAATGGCATATATTATAAAAGAAAATAAATGTAGGTGTCATCAATTCATGAAAATGACCATATTTACAAAAAATTAAATTAATGATAGTGGCGCATTTTATGAGACAAAACATTCATTGGTTAAATGGATCTTCTAACTAAACAGCTGACGAAGGTTGGATTAATGAACTTAAAACGATAATATTGGATATTGGATATTTATATAATCAATCATTGTGTCTTTCAATTTATAATTATAAAGGTGAACCTGATTATTGGTTGTCAATGGTGATGAAGATCGAGGATAGAGAAAATATTGAAGCTTTAGAGTGGGAAGAATTTAGAAGTTCTTTCTTTGAAAAATATTTTCTTAAGATGGCTTGACATAATATATAGTAACAATTCCTTGAATTGAAGAAAATTACGAAGATTTATTGGATGTGTATGAAGTGAATATCATTTAATAGGAAAGGTATGCTCCAAATATTATTCTGGATCTTGATAAAAAAATCAACTGCTTATACTCCGAATTAAAGACAATATATCTAAGAGAATTTTCCTATAGTGAATTCAAATGTAATTATAAAATTTCTGAATGTGCTAAGAGGGTTGAAATAGAGTTTTTTGAAGATCACATGCACATAAAAACATGAATAAGAAGAGTTCTAGATGGAAACTGATGGGTTTGAATGAATAAAATAAATCTATTGATAAGAAAATATAGTTTTCAGTCTCTGAAAAGTGTGGAATAAATATCCCTGAACATGCCTTACAATAAAATGGAATGTTTTTTTGTGTGGTAAGTTTGGAAATATGGTCCAATATTATAATAAAAATGATCCTAATAATAAGCATGATATAAAACTATTATGTGTTTTAAATGTGGATATAAGGGTCATTATACAAATGGATTTCCAAAGAGAGATCTAAATGATGAAATGAATCAAGACGATGTGATGAAAGGTGTAGAGAGTTCCTTTGAAACTACATCAACATACATCAAACCATCCAATGAAGATGCATCAGTTACCTTATTTTTATACTTAGATTTTTCTAATGATTTATTTGATATGGGGCCAACAGATTCCTCTATTTCTACTGAATTTTATGATAAATTATTTAATATCACCTCAATAAATGAGACCAAAACATTTTAATAAAACAATAGGGGGAAATATTAGAGAAAAAAATGACATTTAATAAATATTTTATTCCAGGTTGTAAATGGAAATTACAAAAAAAACGTATTTTTTTCCTTTGTTGATTTTGATTTCATTCTGGGAATGGATTGGAATTAAGTTTATAATGATAAGATTGACAATAGAGTTAATAAAGTTGTTCTTCAGAAAGAGTTTCATATTGTATTCAATAATGAACCCATTCAATTTATAACATGTCAGGAAGGTGAAAAACATATGAAATATGGAAATGAATGATATCTTTCTCATAATTTGTAAATTAAGGAAACAATTCAGATTAATGATGTGATAGTGGAAAATTAATAACTTTATTTTTTTCCTAATGAGTTATCCAGTTTCATACCTGATCATCATGTAAAATTTAAAATTTACTTAGTTCTTGATTCTTATATATTTTCAAAACCCCTATATCGAATGGCTCAAATTAATGTTATTGAATTGAAAAACCAGTTGCAATAGTTTCTTAAAAAAGGCTCCATTTGTCCCCACACATCACCATCTTATACTTCATTTTAATTCATTAAAAAAAATATGGTTCCATGAGACATTAAATTTATTATAGAGCCTTTAATAACATCATTATTAAAAACATGAATATTTTTCTTCATTTAGTTTACATGTTTTATCAACTATATGGTGCTCAGTACTTTTCCCAGATTGACATGATTTCTGAATACCATCAGATGATGGTGAAGAACGATAACATCCAAAAAATATCTTTTCAAACTAGATATGGTAATTATGTATTTGTTGTTATTTCGTTCAGGTTATCTAATTCACATTTTCATTCATGTATATTATGAATAGAATATTTCTTGGGTTCATGGATAAATTATTTGTTGTGTTTGTTGAAGAAATTATGGTATTTTCTCATAGTAAAGTGGAGGATGAGAAATATTTAATGGTTCTTTTTCACACCATAAAGGAAAATAAAATATATTTAAAATTCATCATGTAGGATTTTTAGTTGAATCATTTTTCTTTTCTTGGGAACATTGTAAATTAGGATGGAATAATAGTTGATCATTCCAAAACAAAACTAGTTGGTGAAGGGAGAAAATCGAAAAATGTAATAGAGATTCTAATTTTTCATGGATTAGCATGTTATTACCAATGATTTATTAAATACATTACATGGTTATGTAGCCTGATAACTATGTTATAATTAAAAGGGTATAAATTTATCGGGATATAGGAATGCGATGTTTATTTTCATGTAATGAAGTTGAGATTGGTGAATGCTCCAATTTTTTCCATTCCTTCCCAAAATGGTGGGTTTTTCTTCTAGAGTGATGCTTCATTGAAGGGACTTGGTTATGTTATGATACCTAATGATCAGTTTTATTCCCATTCTTTAATAAATCTAATACTTAATGAGATAAATTATCCCACACTTGATTTGAAATTTGATACTATGGGTTATCTTTAAAAATTGGGTGGCATCATTTAAATGGATCCAAATATAAAATATATGATGAACATAAAATTGTGAGGTATATTTTCACTCAAAAGAAATTAAACATGAGGAAGATAATATGTATTGAATTGATAAAAGATTATGAATGCACCATCAATTACCATATAATAAAAGATAAAAATGTGGTAGATTCGTTGAATATAATATATCCCTCATAATTAAAAAGGTTACATTTGAAAATTGACACCATGATTAATGATTTGGGTAATTTAGGCATTTATGTTTTTGGTACTGGATATAAATTTATTTTCTCTTCGAATTCAGTACAGTCATCATTATCAGACAGAATTAAAAATGCACATATGAAAAACTGTGAACTACAAAAAAGGTAGAACTGGTTTAAATGGGTAAGTTTCCATAATTTAACCATGATAAAGATTGTGTTTTAAGATTTGGTTAGAGGTTTTGTGTACCTTGTGATTCCCAGGTGAAGAATGAATTGGTGTGTGAATCCCACATTTCACCATTTTCAGTTTATCTTGAATTTAATAACATGTACAGAGCCCTTAGGGAGTATTATTAGAGGGATGGAATGAAAATGGATATTCTTGAATTTACTATGAAAATTGGATAAAGAAGAGTAGAAGTTACCGAAGGTGATGCTTTATCATTTTTCAATTCCATTGAGAAAATGGGAATATATATCCATGGAATCGTTTGTGGGACCACCATTGACTTTTCCAGGTAACAATGTAATATGGTTTTTATTGACTGAATAACTAAATTTTTACATTTTCTCTATATTCAAGAAACAATGAATTTCAAATAGATTTATCGATTGTACCTTAATGAGATTGTCATATTAAATGGAGTTCCACATTCCCTTATATTGGACCAGGATCCCAAGTCCACTTATAACTTTTGGAGGTCTTTCATAACTTGTTGGGTATAGAATTCACCCCCCCCCCCCTCTTGTATTGTTCCATCAAATATACATACACATCTATATTTTCGATCCAACAACTCTCTAAACAATCTACCCACCCATATCCTTATTCCCCTTTTCATTTCAAAAACCCATTCTTCCAATTTGTTAACTTCAAATGAGTGAATGTAGCTCAAGAACATGGTAAGGGTCCTCTATCATAATCATTCCTCTTTAATTTAGGATTATTTTATCCTTATTTCCATGAATAGAAAAAATAAATAATCATTAATTAATATGTACTATTATTTATAATCCATTTTTTTCATTTTTAGGATATTATTCTAATTCCCACGTAATGAACACATTTCAATTTAATTTACTTCGTCGAAAATAGGGTTTTTTATTTCATATTTTCATTTATTGAATAGAATTATTTTATTATAAATTATTTTAATCATTAACTTATTACAGATAAATGAATTAATAATCATTTTTTTCAAAATATTTAACTCTTATTTATTAAATATTTCCAATTATCCTTTATCAAACAAATTCCCCTTGTCATTATTACATAAAAATGCATTTTTTTAAAAATGGTGCACTTTCATTTCAATATTTCATTAACTCTTCTCAATATTAATTGAAAATTTTAAATGCGACCTAATACAATTATATTATTTTTTTAATAAAAAAATAAAATATTTTCCCATCTTTACAAATATTAGGAAAAATATCAGTCATTGTGGTAGTATAACAATTACAAAGTGTACAATTATGTTTTTTAAATACATTTATTTCTTTGAAATTCATTAATATTTGTATCTTGAATGAATATAATATTAACATGTATTTTGGAAATTTTTTATTATTATAAAATATTAAAATCTCTAATTTATCATTTAAACAAATCTCTGCATACAAATTCATTTTCAATAATCCAATTGAATCTTTTCGATGAAGAATATTGGATTTGTAACTATATAAAAATCTATTCAAATATAAATAATATATTTTTTTGAAATATATTAAATAATTTTTTTTACCATATAGGTCAATTTTACAAAGATAATTAATTGATACAATCATTCTTTGAAATTTTTAAAAATTGTAATAATAAGGAAATCGCTAAATAATCAGAAAAAATGGTAATAATTTTTTTAATGAATGAGATATGAAAATGAATAAACAAAAAGGGGAAATAAAAATAAAATTATCCAGATAAGATTCGTAAAAATAATATTTATTTTCCTCAAATAATTAGATATTATGATAATGTATTCCCACGAAAGTGAGAATCCAATGTTTGGTTTTTTACATCTAAAGTTTACTTCATTGAGACATCTTGTATCTTATATATGTATTATGTTCTATATGTGTATATAATGTCCATTTCAAAAATTAAATATGGATTTTTTATTTATTCATCTTATTTAATGAAACATTTCAGGTTCCATATTTATAGAAGTATCGATTCAACAGTTACTAAAATTATAATGGTCTGTAACCTCTTTTCTAACATTTTAATTTAATTTTGAAACCCTCCATTTCCCTAATAATACAAATACAAATGTTTTTATTAATCCTTTTTATAAATATTTTATTTTCAATGTGTTATCACCTTTTCCAATCATTATACTACATTCAAAGCTGATTATAATTGTCAATCATTACTATTTAGATAAATCATAATAAGAATTATATACTTTAATGTGTGTTTGTTTTACTAGATATTACATCACTATCATGATACAAAAAAGTGGATTTGGATTTTTAAAAATAAATGTAGTCTTGGTTACTCATCAATGTCTTGGTGGAGTATCATCTTGATCATTATTATGAGCATTATGTGTGGTCCTATTATGGAATACCTAGATAGACACTCCTAGGATATGAGCCTTAGATGATTAACTTTATCATTGTGAACGAAAATGAAGGGTTTGAATATATTTTTATTAAATTGGTAACAAAATTTTTAAAAATATTAAATTCAATAACCTATTTCTATGAATATTTATCTTATTCTATTATGTCAATTTATAATAAATTTATTGTCTCATTAACAAATTCATAATTGAAAAGTAATTTTAATTGTGTTATATTATGATTACTTTCACAACAATTACCTATATTTATATTTGAATTATTTACCTCCTTTATGTACATGTTCATTTTAACATTCTATGTTGTGAAAATGGAATTGTTGTGAAGAATGATTCATCATAAAAAAAATAATTTGTCAACATCAATTATTGATCAATATAACTTTTCTTCAAATTTAACTTTTAAGAACACTATTTTCATTGAGGTGTGGATCCATTAAATTTCGGTCTAACTAATTATATTCATCCTGTTACGGAATCATAATAAGGTCACAAATTTTATCAAGGGTCTTCGATAATTGATTGAAGGTATGAACCTGGGTCGGTGTAAGAAAGTACATGACCACACCGTTAGTATAATATATGAATCCTAGTGTTTAGGGTTTCTATTAAAACGTTAGGGATAAAAAAAGGGTTGAGTAAGGTACATTTTTTTAACATTTTCATAGGACCTCACACCAAAGAAAAGTATTTATAATATTCATTAGAAACAAATGGAAAAATTAGGTTACGATTAGTGAATGGTTGGTCAAGTCGTATGACCAAGTTTTCCACCCCCATTATAGAGGGTATAATATAAAATTTTACTTAAGTCGTGTTATATCCTATGTTTATTTACTCCTCTCCTCCATCAGACAGAATTGATCTTACCCCTTTATATTTAGTCCCTCAATGAAATTCACCTTGTTGCGTAGATTTCGTGATAATATGAGTTTATAATTTAAAAGAATTTATCTCATTGAATTCCTATCAGCATGTTGTCCATCCCTTATTCTAAATCCATAATTTTTCTTCCACTTGACAATGTTATTTTGATCTGGGATCAAATTCCATATTTTATGTTCATTGATCCATTCATATATTTTCTTTTGATCCTCTCTGAACAATGGGATGATACCTGACATGAGAGTGTTATAGTATCATAGTAGTTTTTCTTTGTCTTCTCCCAATGATTATCACCACTTATAAATTTTTATGACTCTGAAAATGATGGTTCTCCTAGTGTTTCCCCTAAAATTCATATTTCAATATTATAAGTTTTTTCTCATTTTCTATAGCACTTTTTTTACATGTTCCAAATATTGTTGGATATTGATACCTCAACACCATCAACCTATTCATAGAGACTACCATTTTATACATTTATTCCACGTTTTACACATCTTTTTTCATTTTTTTCACATTTTAATATTAATATATTCATTCCATGTTAATAAAATGAACCTTTAAAATGTTAATATGGAAATTATATTTAGAAGTATCACTTATAATATGCCCTGAAATATTGTTGAATCAGTTTTGCATCCTATATTTATTTTTCACCTCGAAATAAAAGTAATGGAATTTACATAATGATTAAATAATTATAATGTATATATGTATTGATATGACTTGACCCTTCGTATTATGCTTAATTGTATTTTTATTCATATCCATAATTGACCTTGTCACTTGGGATGAAAAGTGATGCAATGAATGTAATTTATTTTTTGTTGGAAAGAGTATTAGATGACCTAAATATAATATTGAATTATATATATAGTGGATGTTTCATATGGATCTTTATATCTTTATAGTAATTTTCATACTTGAGCCAACCATGGAATCCTGAGGGAACAACATAATAACTCTTAGGTTTCCATTAAAATCAAAAAATTTATTTCTATGGAAGATACACAACTTTTATCATGGTATCTATCTATTAGAATATTTCTAGAATGAATCCTTAGTATCCCTTCCCACACTCTATCTCTCTAGAAACTATGATTCCATTTAGGCACTCTTTGAATCCATCTTGTTTCATTGTACATTTGGCACCACAGATTAAACCCATTGGACCTTGTCATATATAGACCATTACTACCAATAATGAGGTCCATGGACTATGTTAGACTCTTTTATAGTTGAAAAACATGGGATACCCCCCTTAGATTACACTCAAACCCTTTATTAGAGGATTCTAAGAGATAATAATATGAGTTTGCTAACTCCGGAGGTCAAGGATTCCTTGGATTTACTTTATATCCTTATCTAATATTATATTGATCTATTTCAGTTCTATTGTCACTTAATTTGACAAAAATATATAACATGTTCATAATTAACTAAATATTTACATGTTCATACATCAATAAAGGCTAAAGTAGTTATGTGTTATTAATTTTTATTTCCTTACAATATTATATACTGGAACAATGTACAGTTTGTATTCATGGACCAGATTCTATAGGCATCATTGGTGGTGGAAAATTGAGATTTATCTAACAACTTATGCGGTCTTCTATAGGTAGCGTTGGAAATTAACTAATCATATATATTAACTAAGGAGAGCATCATGCATTGGAAACATGATTTTCATTCCTAACATAGAATGGATAATTAGCCAATGACTAAACATGATTTATTTTTTTGTCATCATGATTCTATGTGCACATGTATTCCATTTTATTAGATACATGACTTAGTCATATTTTACATGATATAGAATACATATCATGAGTTGGTTATTTATTACAAGCATTTTTATTCATACTTTTATTACGTGTTTATTAATTTTAATAAATATAATATTAATTAATATATTATATATATATTATCCACTCTGAATAGAGGTCATATTCTCCCCACAATCACACCCTTATGCCTCGCTACTATTCGGAACCCTCTACCATACTATCAAGTGGGAATTAGGCCATTTATCTGACCATGTTCGGCTACATGGAGTGATCCATGTCTAAGACATCAAAAAGTTGTATTTAATGGAAGTTATTTAATGTTATATTTATTTTCCAAATATGGATAATATTTTAAGATAATTCTGTAGCTTTGTCATAATATATTCTTGTGGGTAGTTAAGTTTTCCTTGAGGTAAATACAATGTTTCCTAGGTATTGGGATTTTTTGTTCTATTTTTTACTTCTTACAGTATATATCCTATAGGTTTGGGGTGATTAAAATGAATTTAAATATTTTTTTTATATATTATAGATTTTTACCTTGGCCTACTATGGATTGTAACTGTGTGACATGAATCCTTATAGGCACCTATAATTCACAATCCATGCATATTCCATGCCAAATTGGTGTATTTTATTACATTCATTTCCTATGTTTTCTGAGATTGTTACGTGTTACATGGTTGTTATATATTTTTGTGATACTAACATATTTTTTAGGATAGGGTAATTGGTTATTTACATTATCATCATAAATATAAATAGTTCTTCTATTATAGGTTGATTGTGGAATCATAAATTACTAGATTAAACCCATTTATTGTATATTCCTCAGATACATGAGAGTTGTTTTGGTTATGATGGTAATGACAACACATTTAATTTAACCATGTATTATGTATAAAAATGAAATTTAAAATTAAAATGTAAATTCATACTTATAAATTAAATGGTTTCCAGTTAATGGTGTAGTTAACAAAAATTTAATGAGTGTTACATCCTAATCTTTTAGTCAACCCTCCACATAATACAACCTATGTAAATTAAAATTTTGAACACATACCAACAACCTTCCATTGTAAGTAGTTAATTGGGGTAGTATACCTTGGGCAGTGTTCCTTTTTCCTTTTTTCCTACATATACAACTATTTATGCATGCATTATATTTTATGATGAGGTGTTTTCATTTTATTTTAGAGTTATTCCATCATGTGATCACATATTTACATGCCATGAGTGTGTAGATGATCACCCTTTAGTGGTGGTGCTCCCGAATCCACCTGTGATCCCTCTTGTGGTTCCACCTGAAGCCCCACCTATTAGTGATAATTGTGTTACCTATGCATAGTCTCTAGAGAGTTTTTTATTTCTGATGCAGTCTATGAAAGGTGCTCCATGAGCTGCAATCACAATGTATGATCTGACACATGACTTCCAAATGTAGAATCCTTAAATATTTTCATGGGATGGTGGTCTTTAGCCTACTAATTATTGGATTGATTCCACAATTTCTATAATTGAGAATCTGAAGACATTTATAGAGGGGAGTTTAAAGCATTCAAACTAAATGTTACATGATCATTTCTAGCACAGATGGGATGTGATTATTAGTATGGTCATTATCAAGGCTTGGATTGAGAAGAATTCATAACTTCAATATATGATTACTCTTTCCCTCATACACTGAAATTTTATAAATAAATTAAATTCATATATCTAGAGTAGGGTTTTATATCTATAATAGTCTATTCTAAGTGTTTAAATGAGGTGAATAGATTCTCACTGCAACTATATTGTGTTGTAATATGAGAAGAGTGACATTTATAATATGGTCTCAAGTATGTCATCCACTTGAAGGTGAATTACTTTCACCTTTAAACCTTTTTAGGATTTTTAATTAGGAAATTATCACTATGTGAAACCAAAGAGAATATGATAGTACTTGTAAAAGTTGATCACTACCTTGGGAGTGTAGTAGTTCCTCTGGTATTATGAATCATTGACTTGTAGTTTCTCATTAGAATAGTTGTGGATAGAGTATTCATATTTCTAACACTATGGTATTATATTTGTTTTAATATAAGGGTCATGTGAAGCCTTAGTGTGATATATTCCCACTAAAGTGTTGTTCATTCATCAATATGTGTCATCTTTAGATATTCATCTAGACCATTATTAATTTCTACAATGGATTATGAATCATTCTGGCTCCACAATCAGGGGTGGGATCATTTAATCCATTCAAGTAGGTAGTTTTAGTTTCATAGGATTAATAGGGTGATTTGGTGGTTGACTTCAGGGTATCCAAAATTATAATTATCATAAATAGCAGAGTGGACCTGTATGGGGTACTCCAGCTATAGGACATGTATGAAAATCCATCCAGTTTCATTATTTATAATTGATACATGATGATCAGTATATAGGAAAATTTACTATATGAGGTACTATTCTAGTATCCTCTCTGATTGTATCATCCTGTGTTGATATAGGTGAATATCACCCTATTATCACTAGATTAATTGTGTAATTACTGAGTATGAAATTCCAATCTTCTTTGGGGATGGACCTACACAAGTTTTTGGGTTTATGGTCATAGGGTAGTCACCAATTCAATGATTTTTTCATAGGTGTATACAATTATCCTTTATTAGATGTCATCGTTATCATCATTATGAATTTTCTTATATTTCATTCTGAAGATGGATTGGTTGGTTCCTTATCACACTTATGTGGACTGCTACTATCACATGGTATTACTTTCATTACGAGAGGGAGGTAGTTATCTTCACATGGGTGAGTGGAATGTCTAGGACAGTTGAGAAAAACTAGGTATTCATCGAAGAGGTGGAGTGAACATATATATATTTTTTCATTTATAAATAGGATTAAGGCATATATATGATTTTAATCCCCCCAGTTGAAGATCGTTTCTTGAATGTCATTATTTATGATTTTCTTGTATTTTTCCCATGAGAGAGAATGATTTAATGATTGATGTTATTCCTATAGAATATCAACTATATATTCCCCTTTACTAGATAAAAACTATTTTGCTCAATTATATAAATATATATATTAAGGATTTAGAATAAAATGGTTTTATCTAACCCATATTTTCATTATGGGGATCACCCCTAATTTTCACAAATAAGATAGATGGAACCTTTAGGATTTTAATTAATTACATATGGCTCAATATACTTATGGTAAATAATTAACATACACTGAATTGAATAGATGACCTCTTCAACCATATTAAGGGCTCTAGAGTGTTCTGAATTATCAAATTAAGAATAGGTTATCACAAGTTATGTGATAGGACTTTAGATATACCTCATAATTTTTTTTGATATTGATATGGCCTATATGTTTATTATGTTATGTATTTCAATCATATGAATGTGAATTAAATTTTCATGGCCGTGGTAAATAGTTTTTTCCACCCCTAAATGGATTTATTACTCATAATTTTTTATGGAGTTTTGGTGTATTCCCATGATCATTACGACCATTGTCAATGTCTTGAGATCATTTTGAATACACTAATGGATAATCATCTATATTCTTTTCTTGATAACTATCACTTTTAGATCAATAAATTTATAGTCCTAGGTAATATTTTATTATAATTAGGAATATATACTGTCATAGAGAAGGTTAGTGATGTGGTTTCGTAGTTTTACTCCCCCCGAATGCGATCCATATATTGAGTTTAAGGGGTAATGAAGGATATTATGTGAATTTCATATAAGAATTTATGTTCCTTTTTATCCTTTGGACGGTCTTACTAAAAAATTTGTAACATTATTTATGTCTATATAATTTGAGATATCCATTTAGGATACAAATAGAATGATTAAATCTACACCAATTTTAATTAATAATGATCATATATGAGGTTATATGGTGATTTTTTATGCACCGGGCATGGGTATTGGTCTATAGTTGATCAGGGGGATAGATTTTTATCATACGGGTCTCTTCATTTAATTCCTCACAAGCGTAATTACCCAAGACATGATCTTGATCTAGAAGTAGTGGTTCATGCCTTATATTGTTGGATAAGTTATCTAATGGATGAGTTCTTCTTTCTATATATAGACCATAATACATAAAATATGTCATTAATGATTTTCAAATGAGTCATAGATATTTATTATGGTTCTTATACCTTCATTACATCGATTTGAACCATTCATAAACACTTATAATGGGAAACCTGTTAGTGGCTAGGATGAGATGGAAAAAACAAGAAGAAAGCATACATGAAGTCAACAATAAATGGAAGCTAAGATTCCTGGTTCTCGAGAAGAATCTGGAGTTTCATGAGAGTCAACAAAAATAATTTTTTGAATCCTTAGTAGTTATCACTTTTCACATTTATTTATTGAAGAGAATAAAATTTTATAATTACAAAGTCTTGGTTATTATGTAGAGTATTTTTCATGAGGACTTACCATAGGATTAGTTTGTTTATGGAGACAAAATCCTATGTATACATTGGTTTGGGTTGATTCCTACTCGTATGAGAAAGGAACTTATGTGAGAGACCCATTATTCATAGAGGGATGTTCATTCAAGAATATCTAAGATGTCTCATGATATAAATTGTCAATATTCATTGTCTGGGACGAAATGTTAGATAATCTATATTTGATTCAAATACAAAAGTACATATATTATCCAATTACGATGAGATATTATACAGATTCATCTTTATATTACCTATATAAAATTCTATTTTTCTCAAAACTATTGAAATGGTCTACATCTATGTTAGATAAAATAATTGTTCGTTGATAAAAAACATAATCTTTCTATAAAAATTAATAATTTATTAAAAATGAAAAAATAATATTATTATCTACAAAATAAAACTATGTTTCATTAAAATTTCTTTAATCCCATGTTGAGATAATAACATCACACCTAATATTATATTATATAAATTAAATATAATTTATTCAAATCCAATGTTGTATAATATTACTTTTCTATAACATAAAATGGATATGAATAAATCACTGAAATAGATTAATGACATTGAATTTTTTTATTAAAAATGAATCAAGAATAATGAAAATGAATATATTACACCAAACCAAAACTATTACCTAGACCACTTTATCATCTATATATAGGATATTTAATTTAATAAATCCCCATATTACTAATCCTTATTAAAACAATCATCATATTCCAGGTTCATCAATTTCCATGAGAACAATGAGATACTTGATGATGATTTGTCTCAACACTATCCAATGTTATATATCAAAATGGTCTTTTATTCTCTAACAACTATAGAAACTAAAACAAAATTAGTTAAAAAATTATCAAGGGGGGCCTTTAATAGTGAACCTCTAATTATGGATAAAATAAACACACTTGAAATGAAATTTATTTAATATATTCCATATAACTATTTGTGTTAGTGTTCTAGGACCAACCGGCTGTACATTGGATTACATGTACATTAAAATATTTTAATATTAATAAAAACATCTTTCAAAAAAATATACATTCCACTGCATGATTTTATTTTAATAATGTCTTAGATATTCTAATGCATTGATATGGTTATACTAGACTAACACTATAATGATAACCTTGAAATAACTAGAAAATTTTCTTAAATATAGTTTAATATTTTGAGAACAATATATGATGGACACATAGAATATTGAATATTGAGTGTGAGTACACATAAGCAAATGAGAAATCATTTCATGGACTTTCCTCATGATAATATCTATTAAGGGAGACTATTATAATCGAGCCTCTATTAAGAATTCTAAACATTTCTGTGTAATTTGATATTCATGTTTGAAATTTTGTTTAATTGTATATTGAGTTTAAAAATATTGTTAATGCATGTCATGAATTTCACACATAGATTTACTTACTAAAATTATGCCTCTATATGTTTAAAAAAGTAGGGTGTGTTGGGTATGGTATGAAATAAATGTTATTAAAGGATATTCCATTGATGTATATATCTGTTCCATAATTAAAAAAATTTATATCACAACCATATGATTAAAATGGACCTTTCTACATAAATATCACACCAATTGTTAAATTACATGCTTATTTTAGATATTCAATTATAAACATATAAAGATTATTAGTTGATGACATAGAAGTGAAATCACCATAATGAGATATTACTATATAGGGATTATGTTACACATCAATAATTTTTTTGTGGTTGTTAGTGTTTCATCATTAACTTAAGTCTCTTGGGTGTCCTGAAAAATTACTAAATAATAATATTTCACATTAGGAAATAATTCCTATTAAAAATTCCCCAATATGGTCATATACTAACTGTTTATATTTAAATGAATTAAATAATAATTTAATTCAATTATTTGAATAAATATAAATATCATGACCCATGAATAATTTTTTTTTCAATTATTATTGATCCTAAATATTCAAAGGGTACTATATATTTTTTATTCATTAACAAAAAAATATATTTAAATAGAAATATATTAAATAAATATTAACTCTCAAGATTGTGAATAGTTAATTTGTTTTATTTATTAAATAGTTAATAAATATTTTTTTCAATTTAATGTGACTAAAATATGTATTTATGAAAAAATATTGGATAATTATTTATTTAGGCAATTGAAAAATTCCTAAGAGGATAAGAATACTATGATTTTTCAACTGATAAATATAAATTGGAAATATTTTAGAATATTATTTTTTATTGATCTTGGTAGTGAACTGTATAAAATATTATTATTATTTTATTTAATGGGGTTTGATAAGTTTTTTTATATTATTTAAGTTTTTTTTCAATTAAATATTATTTTTAAACTTATACATTTGTCTATAAATGTATTTATATGACTATTTTGTAGGGTTAATCATGAATTGGGAATGATGGTGAAAAATGGATTTCTCTCTCTAGGTTCCCCAGTGTCTTTTCCACTAAATAATGATTAGAACATGTGATTGTCCCTCAATCATGAAGGATATAGAAGCGATGAAGACAAAAAAACATATGATGATATATATGTCACAATAGAAACCATCATTCTATTGTTTTCATTAAAATGTTCAAGGACCATGTGTGGATCAACTCTATGTGACTCTACACTGGGTACTCCTTATGAAAAAATGACAATCTAATACGGGTTTTGGTCGATTAATATCATCAAAAATGAAAAATTCTAATATAAGGTAACAACACCTTATATAAAACTAAATTAATTAAAAATTTATTATTCAATGTATCCTCTCTGTGTTCCAATGTATTATATGTCAAATTGTTTGGAAAATATTCATTATATTTGACAATATTATCTTAAAAATTTATTTAATTATTTATTAAATATGATAGAATCCATTATGTTTATTCACCCAAAATATCGTTATACTATATCTCATTCCTTCAAGTTATATCATAGGTTTCATTTTGAAACATATATTTATTAATGATCTTGTCAATCAAATATGAATCATAGTTGAAAAATAAAAAATTTACATGTAATTATTTATTAATTTGAAGATTAATTAAAATATTTTTTAATTTTTTTCCTTATTCATTGTTTTTAATTATTTAATGATTAATAATAGATATAGGATGAAAAAAGGCTTTCATAAGATGTTCCATGGATTCTAGCCAATAGGTTGGGTTACAAGATGTGTTGTGAAAGTGCATGTTATGTTTCCAAGTACACAACACCGAGATGTATCATGAGATACATGTTGTTCAAAACTATAATAACACATGGTTTAGATATTGACATGATATTTTCATCGATTCAATTTGGCACACAGTTTATTGGGATACATTGCACGTAACTAGTGTAAAATTCAATTATTCAACATTGTATAACAGAAAACATCTTATAGGAAATTCGGTGAAATACATAGATTCAACTCTATGAGAATAATATACTTGTTAATTAATGAATGATATGGTATATAGAAAATTTTCATGATATTAATGAAATTAATTATCTCATTCTATATACACATCGATTCTATCTGTGTTTTACATGGACACATGACCTATAAAACACATAAGATGTATATAGAGTAAAAATCATGTAGTTCTGCATATGAAAACTGCAAAAACTGAATAGTGGGATTATGTGGACTCAATATAAGTAAATTACACTATGTGTAGCTGGTTAGTAGGAAACATTTAGTCTAGATGATATACATGATGGAGCCACAAGTGATTATAATCGATACAAAAAATTGGGAACCATTGTGTATATGTCATATGTACTTGCCATAAATTCTCCCAAAAAAGGATAGAATTACATAAAAGGAGATTAGTTAATTGATTCATTGGAATATAATTAAACTATTGGAACTAGTTGTTTTTGACTCGGTATTAATTTGATAATGAATTATAAAATGGTCCTTTATTTAATTATAATTATTTTTATTTATTAGTTAATGAATTTTCTATATGATTGTAATTACAATGGGAATCTCCAAGAGAAATTAAATGGTCCTTAAGATATAGTGAATAGATTAATTACTAAGTCCTAGCTTTTTTATCTAGATAGTAATGAAATAATTTAAGTGAATGATATCTATTGTAATTTTGTTTATTCATAGCATGTTTTTGACTATTCATGATCTTTTACATGAAATTCGTTTTAGTTATTTAATTAATTTATTTTTATCATAGAGTTATATAATTTATTTTTAAATTAAAAATGGTGTCCTGGGAGTCGTCCCTCTATAATATATTTTTGTAGGACTGTCATGGCGACTTTTTTTTTTAATTACACTTAACCAATACTTTGGTTCCCCTAATCTTCATGTGAGTTATAATTATATATAGTCGATGAAGTAGCATAATTTTCAAGGTGGTGGATTAATATGGAATAAAAATAAAACCAATCAAAATGATACATAGCTTGATGGGTGGAATACAACAACGCATTCCAATACTATCACAAGGATTTATCCCCAAGGATCATTGGTTGAATTTTTATCCTCTAAATAAATCAACCACAATATAAGTTCATGATCATGCCACTTAATTAGGTTATGTGAATTATTTATTTTATAGATGAAAGACGAAGATCATATACTTAATGGAATTTTATACCAATATAAAAATTAATTAAATGGTTTCTGTTATAATCATTTATCAAATCTTGTTTAATCACATACATAAAATCCACTTAATATTAAAAAGGCATGTAAAAGGATCAAACCCAAAAATTTATCAATAAAAATAAAATCTATCACCATAATATTAAATCAAAATCATCCTTCTTTGACATTATTAGTATTTATATCCATATTACTAATTATCTAACCAACCCTAATTGGGACACTTACATTTATTATAAATTATTAATGAATTTTTTAGCTGAATTGTCCAAGTTACATGAAGAGAATTATCTATATATATACTAGATGTATCATATATTTTTTTGAAGAAATATGAGCTATGATTTATGAATTGGGGAGACCACATATGGGATCATGGATTTTTTGTCATTAAATTGGAAAATAATTTCATACCTAAATTCCTTCAATAGGTTCATTGATCACTGAAATTGGTTATGTGAAGTGGGATATGCATCTTTTCCACAAGAATATCAATATAACTAGGCATTTATTTCTAAATGGTGGGGTCTATTGGGACTAGATAAAATAGTGGGATACTTCATAAATTAAATTAAATATATCTAAAATAAATTATTCTCCAATGAAGTACTTATTCTCTACCCATTTCTAATTGAATAATAATTTAATGTTCATCTTCCATAGTATCCATATCATAAATTTTGTAGAAAGACCATCCCTTTACTACAAATAACATCTAATAACAGTTTAGACACCTATGGGATGTGCTACCCCATGAAGATAAATATTACATGATAGAAACTCACAAAACATTCCACTTGTTGAGGAAGAAGGTGATTAAGAGTTTATTTTCATTGATAAGAACAAGAGAAACTAATTTTATAATTAGGGATTTCTGATTTCATCCTTCTCTAATCAGCCCATGAATCCAGTTCAATACATTGGAACTTATAGCATGATTTTGAATTTCCATTTTCTTATATTAGGAGTGACCTATATAGTAATGGTTTCAGATATCCAAGGATGCAATTTAGATTAAAAATCGAAAAGGTTTGAATTTTAGGCTTTATGTAGTCATACTTATTAGCTACATTGAGAATAAAGATATTAGAAAGTATAAACAACTAGAATAATCATGAACTGGTCTCATTAATTCATCACTACATCATAGCTTCTCCAACATTATTTTTAATTTAATTATGAAAAACATTAATATGTATCTCCAAGATCTTCTAATACTAAATCTCCAAATTGATAAGGATATGAAGAGGGAAAATAATTCCACCCCTATGGTGAAGGAAATGAAATTCGTGGTGAATATATCTATGTCCAAATATTCATCACAATTTATTTCCAATAAAGGATTGATGTAGGGAAGTAATGGGAATAACATACTATCTATTTTTCATGTGGTAATAATGGCCATATGAATAAAAATTAAACCCATGAAATAATGATAGGGGAATCCAGATGTCTTTTTGTTATCGAGTGAAAGATATGTGTTTCTAAAAATTTGGTGTTAAATACAACATGTTTTTATCACATATATATTCATGAATTCGAAAAAATTAGATATTTATACATAGAATAATGGGAGGTTAGTCTAAGAGAATTTAATATATATAGATTATAATCTATGGGTTTTTGGTACCACCACATTATACTATTGACAGAAATTATATTGGTTTTATAATATCTCTATTATGTTCCATGTATTAAAAAATATATTATTTTCTGCATTCCAAGAATAATTTATATGGATTTATTTTTATATTTTGGATTAATTTTTTCATTCACTTATAATGATATAATATCTTATAAAAAGGAATATTTGATTAATGGTTTTTATATACTTGAATAAAAATTCCATGTAATGGAAATTAATAATGAAACTACTTCACATGATACATGATACATGAAATCACCATCTTGGTCATGGAAATGAATCAAATTTAATGAATTACCCCAATATGGATATTTATATTCCTTTGAAATAAATACATAGGGTGTATATAAAATGTGTTTACAGTCATAAATGATCACAACACCAGTTAGTGGAAATGATTATGTGTTAAGGATCTTCTGGAATTAGTTCATACTATTGTGTGTGAATCATTTCCAGTTAAATCAATTTTTCGGTACTCATTTTCTATAACATTAACGAATGATTTTATAATATAAAAATATGTCCTCTTAGTGAGTTATAATTCACATCATTTTTACATATTCAATGAATTTAATAATTATATTTTTCAAAAATAACATAGTCTAAGTATTAAGAAACACATCTAATATTTTTTGAGACAATATCCTAATATTGAATTCATTGACTATTTTTGTGAGTATGGGATTTTATCAAAAATCACCACTCCCTATAAACCATAATGGAATAGTGTAATATAAAGGAGGAAATTTTCATTGTTCAACATGGATTCATCAATAATGTGTAATGTGAGTCTTATGTAATCCTTTTAGAGATATTCATTATATATACTAATGCAAATACTATTTTGGTTACAAATAATGTGGTATATTGTATTCCATATTAATTGGGTAGTGGAATGAAAACTGTATTTTCATAGATACCTATGTTGAGTTTTAAATAATTTATTAATGCCTCTTTGGGTAGAAAACCTATACATAAAGGCATAAATTTTACCTTTATTGGATAAACCAAATAAAGGTGGGAGTATTACATAAATGAAATCACACACAAAAAGTAAATAGGTTCAAGAAACAAAATATTACATGAGATGGAGTATACCTATAATGGATAGTGTGGGAGAGAGATATAATTTTCATGAATTATGTGCTCAATGGTGCACAATATTTGGCATACAATTAATTTCCACAAATCCTTGTGGAATAATATGATTTTTATATGTAAGTATTATGGTGGAGTATATGAGATATTATGAACCATAACTTTATTAGTATTCTTTTCCCCAAGGATTTATAATCATTATTAGATTATATTAATGATATATTAACAGAAACATAACATGTTAGTGAAAAATATGTTTCTATGTTTCAATAGGTAATGAATTATGAAATGGATTCCATTCATTAAAACAATGTATCAATAATTGTTGATAATCTAATGGATGAAAATCCTATTAGTTAAAAATGGGTATTCATGATGAAATTGGACATTAATGGTGAATTTTATACTTATATCCCATGACTCATTGAAAAAGGGTTCAAATTGTACCAATGAATAAAAAACAAAAAAAAAACATTTCCCCAAATTCTGTGTTGAAATCAATCATAAATATACTTTACCTTATAGCATTGAATAAATAAGTGTTTTAAAAACTAGTTGTTAAAACAACATTATATAGTATTTACTTTTAAAAAAATTTCTATATGGAAAAAACTAATGTTTTTGGGACTCACAATGATTCCAAAAAAGTATGAAATCTACAAAGATCCATTTATGGATTAATGAATAACACATATCATAAAAAATTATGTTTACTGAATCCGTAATGGAATTTTTTTTTCATAAATAAATAATGCAATCCTCATGTCTACAAATTTTGTAGTGGGATTTGAATTTATTTATTAACTATTTATATTGATTAAATAATAAATATTTGAAATGAAATACCAATCTTAGTGTTTATTAAAACATTATTGAATATGTTTTTCTCAATATAGGAAATATGAGATAACGAAATAATCATTGGACCAAGATCCACTGTGATAGATATAAGAGGATTCATGATCTATTTAGAAGTATATATATTGATATGTTACTCAATAGATTCATTATGGAACAATATAATAGAGTATGGTCTCTATTTTCAAGTATAATTCACCATTCTAGGAAAATATTTCAAAAAATACATGAGGAAATAAATTTCATGAGAAGGATTCAAAAACCATCAGTTATTGGGTTATTCATTTGTGAAATTCTATGTAAAAGGTTATCTCCTATACCAAATTTGAGGTTGGAAGTTATCAAGATGTCTCATGTTGCTAAAATTGGATGTTTATTAAAAATATAGGGTGTGGTAATGTTATGTTCGTAGTCTTCAGAGTGTATGACGAACTATTAATCAAATGATATGAATAAATTAGTTACCAAAGAGGTATAAATGATATAAAACAGATAACAGGATACATATTCACTCTCAGTTGAGGTGTTGTCAGATAAAATAGATCAATGTATGATTCCATCATAGATTCTATAGAATAGTATCTGTATATAATTATTTCAGAGGTAGATAAAGAATCTATTTGGATTCAATGCCTTTTAAAATATCTTGATGTGGTTCATAAGAGTAAAGATCATATCACACTATAGTATTAAAATACTATATTAGTGTCCCTTTAAAATTATCAAGGGTCACATTACTGTTAAAAATTATTGACATTTGAAATATCATCTCATAAGTGGTTTTTCTCAGTGAGGTGATGTTTTAGTAAGTATAATATCCATATATGTTCAAATGGAGGACCCCTTGAATAAATATATATCCTAACAGAATCATGATCATCATATGATGTACGGTGAACAAATAGTCATAGGTAGTTGGCTTTAGTGAAAGTGGTAATTTTCAAAGTTATTTTTCAATAAAAATTTATTTTTATTTGGATTAAATGTATAAAATTTTATTTTATTAGTAATTAAACATATTCGTACATAATTTTCAAACATCTAAATTACTGTATCCTAATAATTTCATATAGTATCTATTGAATTTATATATTCATTGAAGTTCCCCACTATAATGAGAATTTCAAAATTCCATGAACATGTTCTAATATATATTTATATTGTCACATGATATACTATGACTGAAAATATCTCATGTTGAATGTTAGGTGTAAGTACCTATAATCAGATGAGACCTTATCTCATAAATCATCATCTTCGTAATCTTTCATATGGGAGAATATGATAATAGACCCCCCAAAATCAATTAATCATGTTTATGTTTAATTATATATCCATGTCTGTTAGCATATTTAATGATCCTTAAAATTTAAATTTATTATTAATGAAATTCATGACTCACAAATATTTATTTACGGAAAAACAAATATTCATTCCGTGCATTCAGGGGAATTAAGTTACATTGGGAGCATCATGAATGAAATAATATTTCTCTTTGTAGACATAACATGTTTCTTGTAATATAAGTAGTTCTTTAGTCAAGCCCGCCAAATGATATCGAGAAATAATCATAGAGGGTCACACATTGTGTGTTTCATGTTATCTCAATTTAATTATATTTGAAATTATATATTATAAAAAATATTAATCTTAAGACCGATTAATAATTTAACTTTTGATTTACTCATCATAAATAATTATAAGGTAATAAATAATTATTTACTTATTAATGAATAATTTATTTAATGATATAAATATTTATTAAATATTTATTTTCCCAATTTTGAATGGAATATTAATTTAACTTTTTTAATAATTATTAAATATTTATTCTATAAATATTCATTATATTATTTATTTAGTAATAAATATTGAATAAATATTTATTTAGATATTTGGTAAAATCTATAGAAGATGAGTGGACCATGATTATGTCTATTGATAAATATTAACTTTCAAGATAGAAAAATAATATTATTCCCTATATCATATATCAAATGCCATAATTTTTTTTTATTATTATTATATTTCATGGAATTAGATATATAATATTATATTATTTAATAGTTATTTTTAAAATAAAAAAAATTACCTAAAGGAAAACCCTAAAAATATATTTTATGTCTATTGTGTTGGGTTAATTAAGAATTTAGAATCATTTAACATAGCCAATTACTCTCTCCATATTAATATTTCCTTCATCCACTCATGAATAGTAAGAAAATGTGAGAATCCATTAGTCATGAATGAACTATAAGTAATCAAGAAAATAAATGTAAGATGATCGACCAACGATGCCATAACCTGACATTCTATCAGTGTCATATGGATATTAAAGGACCATGTGTGGATCCCAACTATAAGGGATCTACTATGGGTCCTCCCTTCATGACGACATTAATTTGAAAATGGTTTTTGAGGATAAACATATTCTTCAAAAAATATCCTAAGATGATTTAATATTTAATGAAATATGATTAAATTGATTATAAATTTATCTTTCAGAAGTTCCTATCTCGATTCTATGATTTTCTATGTTAATATTATATGGAAAATTTTTATTGGTATTGATAGTCACATCACACACAATTGGGGAATAATAAATATATTCCGAAAAATCCAAAATGGTTATACAGACGGAGTGAATTATCCATACATCTGGAAAAATTAATACAACCACTAGATAAATAAAAAATTTCATGGTGTTTCATAATAGTTCTGTGTTACCAATACTAGTGAAATGATATATCACTATTAGTTAATTATCGTGGCCTCTCATAAACCAAACTTTTACATATATTTGAGAAATTATTCTTATATACATGTATTTTTAATTCCCAAAGAGGGATATAGATATGAAAGGTCTTATTATAGTAAATAAATTATCATCAATATTTAGATTCTACAATATTTACATTCCATGGAATTTATGATCCCAAATACACTTATAAACGAATACCTATCAAAATATCATAAAAAACCAATATATTACATGCAATATTCCTTAAAACATTACAAAATCTAGTAAATTATATTAGAATTCATGTTTTAATTCTCTAATTATATTTTCAGTTTATAGTTTAATAAATTTAGGATGTAGTTCGTAGATAGAAAACCACATGCATAAAAATAGGTTACAAAGAGAAGAATAACCATTTTTTTATAATATAAAATCTTTTATTAAAAACATGAAATATTTTCATGAAATTTATTCCCATAACTCCCCTTTGACTATCTGTTTCACTGACCCATTCTTAAACCCTATGAAAATAATTTTAAAATAAGTGATATGAAATAAAATCTGAATAAGGGATATGAAAATAATGATAGAAACTGTTAGTACATGAATACTTATAAACTTGTAAAATTATTTTCAATAAGACCTACATCTCACCCATAAGGTATCAAATACTTAGTTTTTGAAAACTGATATTTCCATAATACATAATATACAAAAATAAAACCATAGTGGTATCATGACGAATTACTTACAGAATATAGTTACTTTAATGGATACCTTATGATTTGTAACCCTCGCGGATACAATAAAAGGTAACCCTAATGGAAACCTTATGGTTTTACCATCCTAGTTACACTTTGAGTAAACATATAGCCAACCTCTGAAATACACATACCTAATCCATTAGAGGGAGATATAGGACACACTATTCATCATAAAAAATTATCAAGGAAAATAACATAATCAATAAAATGAATAATTTAATAAAAAAATTTCTTTTAAAATTTGATAATTATAGTTTTAAAATAGTATTATAAATGAAAATTCCCTTCCAAATGTTATATAACTAAAGTGAGAAACAATAGAATGATTGTAATGTGTGTAAACACTGTAAATATACATTATAAAACATAATATAAACAAAAAATATTTTCAAAAATAATGGGAGTTCTAGAAAATTAATGATGTAGATGGTTAACCTAATGAATGTAAATTTAGTTAAGAATTCAATTACTTGAGGTATTTTATACTTAAAATGTTTCTAAACCTCTTCTTGATATCATCTCCTTGAGATCCTTCTTGAGTCCTCTGGTTTTGGAACTATGGTGAAAGAAGAAGGTATTGGATGTGTGTAAGAGCCTTGGGAAGAGGATAAGAAATAAATGAGACAATTCTCAATTTTAGAGAAGTGTGAGTAGAAGACGGTGGTGAGGGTGGTATTTTTAGTGGTTGAGAGAATGGTTTTTTCCATTATTTTAATCATTATTTAATGATTTTGCCTCAATATTATGAATATTCATGATTTATATGAAAAAATAGAAAATAGAATAAGTGATTTAGAACCAATGTTTCTAACCTCAATAGAACATCATCCATGACTCAATAATTAATTAATTTATCTAATTATGTAATTTATCAAATTTCCCAATTCACCAAAAAAGTAAATATTTCAAAAAAATCCTAAAAATTCCCCCTAAATTTTTTTTCGACATTTATAATTTAGAAATATACTCAATTTTTTTAGAATAATTTTCAAACTGTGACTATTTTATTTTTTAAATGAAGTCATACATATTAGAAAAATATCAATTTTAAAACTATAAATGATTCTATAACACCTTCAAAAACTATCCCTCATCTCATACAACATTATTTAAACAACAGGAAAATAAAATAATAATTCTTGATTACATTTTATGAATATAAATTTCATTTAAGTTATTCAATTAATCATAAAATTGTAATTACATATTTAGGACTTTTGAAAATAACAACGCTTATAATTTGATCATATTGTCATTTATATGATCCCTAAATTTTATTTATTCATTCATGGCTGAGCGTTAAATTCGTTTGGATTATTTTCTACTCATAAGATTTATATTACAATTCATATGGGTCATGTTACTATTCGTAAGGTTCAACATACTATTCACCAAAAATTATGTAGATCCTATCAGACCCTAAATATCTTACAAATAGCAATTGTGTATGTCTGTTATTCAAAATTCAAAAAATAGATGTGAAAAATGATATTTTAATGGATAAGTTATAACTATCTCCTTAAAATAGTTTTTTTCATAGAGACATAGTGTTTCATTCATTTCATTATATTTGTTTGTAAATCCCTGAGGTGTAAAATTATCCCCACCTTCAAGAAATTTTGTCCTCGAATTTTTTTTAATACCATATTAAACAAGTGATGGAACCTTTCCCGTAAAGAATTTTTATATTCCCATGTTTCTTCATCAACCATGTGGTTTCTTCAAATAAACCTAAACCTGTTGGATAACCTTTTTATAAAATACATACTCTCTATAATCGAGAATCTAAACATGTTTTTATTTATAAGAAATGTTATCTTCCATATTAACTACTTTAGGGATAAAAAGATGACATAAATATGGAATATACATTCACAACATAGAAATAGAAAAAAAATATGTATAAGAGATAATCTCAGAGAAAATTATTCTCAATAGGTGATTGTTCCAGCATTATCCAAATATCATAATTTCTAATGAACTGTGGACATATAATTCCATTTATACCAAAGTACATAAAACTTTTCCATGGTGACAGTCTGTGAAAAACATAATCACTTTCCTAAAAAAATATTTCATCCATTCATCATCACACCTTTTCTTCCTACCCTGAGTATTTCTCATGTGTTACTAGACCATCATCACAATTACAGACACTTCCTATAATAATTTTGGTCCCATAAACATCATTTACCCAACATCAAATGAAACAATGAAGTTTGACACTACTTTTCTTTTAATCCCTCAAAATATTCCATCTTTAAACTAGAATGAAAAAAATTATTATAAGAAAAATAATTACAAAATGATGTTGATCCCAACATCCCAAGTATTCTATTGAATACGTTTGATGCATATCCAATAGTTTCTGAATTGTTTACTTGTTCTATCTATTTGATTGAGGATGAAAAGTAGAGGTGAAATTTAATTCTCTTCCAAATTTCTTCTAATGACTTTCCAAAATTTAGTAGTCATCTTTGGAACATAGTCATATAAAAGGGAAATAAGAACTCATTGTAACCTAATATTTTCTTTGAGGTACATTAGAGAATGCTGATCCAATGACATAATATATCATATAGGAAGGAAATGTGCAGATATAGTTATCCTTCCAATAGTAACCCAAATGTCATTGTACCCTCAAGAAGACCTTTGTAGTCCCACAATGATTTTCATGGAAACATTTTCCCATTTTCATTCAGTCACTGGAAAAGGAAGAAGCATCCCTATCTGTAGTTTTCTAACAAGATTAAACTATATAAATGTAAAAAATTTTATGGTCAAATCAAAAATATTTTTTTTATTCCATCCCATCATTAATACTCTCAAAAGACACTGTAAATATTATAACTACAAGGATGAACTAAAAATGGAGAACCATTACCTTCAATCTTCAATTCTTTCTTTAGTTTGGAATCACAAGGCACACATATTATTTTTCCAATTCCCAAAAAAAATATTTATCAATGTCAAATTCATAAAACATAACTATTTTTACCTATTATACCTTTTTATATAGTTCACTGTCTTACTTCTGCACTTTAATATTTTTTTATGATAAATCTGACTAGACTAACACATAAAAAATAGAATAATTTCCTATGGTAATAACTACCACGAAAAAATTCATCAAATCATTATTCAAGGGGTCATCTTACAAACATTTCATGGATAATGATGCATATTGTTTTAAAATTGCGGAATCCACTATAATGTTTTCATTTCTCAGATGGTAATTGATCTATCATTCATAATATATTATCAATTCAATCCATCTTCTCTTCCTCATGTTTAAATCTTTATTAGTGAATATATATAATTCATTCTTTTATGGTCAGTATATATATCCCATTTGGCTGTGTATAAATAATGCATCAATATTTTCAAATAAAAAACAATATCTTCTAATCTCAAATCATGTGTTGGACAATTTACCTCTTGAGGTTTCATTTTTCTTGAAGAAAAATAAATTACTCAATAATTTTTCATTAGATCGAAACCAATTCCATTTAATAAAGTGTCACTCTAGATTACAAAATCAACATTTCGGTATAGAGGTTCCAAAATTATATAATTCACCAATCACTTCTGCAGTTCCTAAAGATAAAAATAAAAAAAAAAATCAATGTAAATTTACCCCCATTTCAATTTAAATTACATAGCATGATAGATAATTTTGCAATATTTTTAATGAATTGGATGTAATAAACTACTAATAAATGAAAACAGGTAATATCTATTACATTTTTAGGTCCTTTATATTAATTATACTATTTTGTTTTGGCATGATCAATAGTGATAACAACTTTATTTAAAATATTCCTAATAAAATAAATCATTTGAAGTCAAAAAAAATATTTTCCAAATTTTATGTCTAACAAATATTATTTGAGTGTTATAAAGACAATATATAAATGATTTTCATGATCATAATACGTTTTCTAGTAGAATAAAATGTCATCAATAAAAAACAACTAATTATCCAAATATTCACAAGAATATTATATTCATAATATCCCTGAATACATCAGAGAAATTTTTCAATAATAAGTTAATAAATAATCATAATTCCCCTATCTATATTGAAAAGATATTTTCAGGATGTCATACTCTTTCACTGTAAACTGAGTGTATCTGAATCTCAAGTCAATCATTGAAAAATATTGGGCTCCCGAGAGCTGATCAAACTAGTCATTGAGATGAGGCAATGGATAGTTATTCTTAACAGGAATGTTATTCAATGATCTACAATCAATGCAGAGTATCATATAACCATATTTTTGTAATAAAAAAATTAGGAGAACCCCATATTGAATGTCTATAATAAATGAATCCTTTATTATGAAACTCATGTAACTTATTTTTCAATTTATGATTTTCTTATCAAGCCATTTTATAAGTGGGTTATGAAATTTCATTATCATTAAGATCTATGCCAATAGAAAATCCAATTCTTGATCAGGTATATCATTGGGAAACCAATCCATAAAAGATCACGATATTCATTTACTAGTGGCATATCAAAATATGAATTGTTCCTTATTTTTTAATAAAATGATCAAGAGAATATTAATTTTTCTCTTTTAATAGTATCCCAAATCCATAATACATTATCAACTGTTTGGTTTTTTTCTTGTTTAAAAAAATAATAACTTTTTCAAAATAACTCATTTATCTCTACAATTTATCATATAATGGTAAACAAAATTCCAATCCCTACACTGAATGACGTAAAAACCTACTAAAGAAAAAACAACAAGGTAGAAAGGTAATTTAATTACATAGAAAAAAAGTAAAATATTATTATAATTCATTATTACTATAATATTTCACCCTTTTGTTTCAAAAATAAGTTACACTTGCATTTTATGAATTGATATTTCTAATTTACCAAAAAAAATTCTCAGAAACAGAGGAATATATAGACCATGTATCAAACAAGACATTACAACAATATGTGTAAACAATTATATTACATGATGTCACTTCACTGGGTATCCTGAAAGCAACTAACATAGTTTTTAAGGGTCACATTGCACCTTTATTTTTATAATATGTCTGATTGTGATGATTAAAATATTTTCTTGTGTATGTATTTACATAATGAAACATCTCACCATGATTAAAAATCATTATAGATTATTTTTTAGGATTAATCTAATGATCACATTCATTAAATTATTGGGCTATATGTAGAAAACACACCACATCAAAAACAATTTTAATTTTTGATAACGAATTCCCCATGTTTCTTTTTAAAACACTTTTCACAAATAGGAAATTGAATGATCTTACCATCTGATTTATTCGATGGATTATTACCCATCACTTGACATTTATACCCCTTCATCTTCTTCTTGTTCTTAAAGTACATGTGATCATCTGAAAACTCCATTTCTACCCTCTTAGAAAATCAGAAAATATTCACATAAATTTTGAGTCATGGTAAATCAATTCCCTTTGATATGATGCCTTCAATCACTAGAAAAATACAATTGATTTTTCTATCAAGAACCTAAATAATATTTAGAGTGTACCTTTCTGATCAGGTGAATCTAATATTATAGAGGGCTATTGAATCCTCATATTTTTTCCTCAATACATGGAATTTATTTTTCATCCTATGTGCAAATACATTTGTAAAGTAAGTTTAAAGGAAAATATTCTTAAATTAATCCAATTCCAAGACATATATCTCATCATTATGCCTGATATTATTTTCCATTAACTAACACTGGTTAGTTTCAACTTCAAAATGATAAATGGAAAGAATAAGAATATTATTAGCAGAATAACCAATGGAATTGAATATATTTTCAAGGGATGAAATATTTAAATAATTTTCCATTCAGTTAGAAGATCCACTAAAATTAGGATGGTGATGCCTAAATTATTTTTCCATAATCATAAAATTTATTTCTAGTGATTATATTTATTCTCTTACATGGATTAGGCCACCATTTCTATCTTACATAAACTAATTTGTTATTATCACAAACTGTTAACTTCCAATTCCCACAATTATGTTACAGATTTAGAATGATATCATCCTTTCGGTGCCTTCCTACTTCAAATTCTATGTTTCTTATGTGGAAAACCATTCTAAAAAAACATATCATAGGTGAATAAAAAAGGTAATGCTGAAATAATATATCCTTTCAACAAAAAAAGGTAATAATAATTTATGGTATTCTTTTAACATTATCCTAACACCTAATATTATAAAAATTGTGCTCTGATACCAACAATAAGGAACTGACCATAAGCATTACATAATCAATTAAATTTCATTTGGATTTATCATTTAAAATTCCAAAGATATTTTTTGTTAATTTCTGTATAATGTTATAGAAGATCTCATAAATATCATGCCACATGTATACCAATTGGGTAATAAAAACAATATCCATTTTTTCATAATGCCAATTTTTTTATTAAAAATAGTAAATATTTTTATGAAACGACTTTATAACATTCGTCATGGATTCTCCTTTTCTATAACCAATAGTTAAGTACTATGAAAATATTTTAAAACATAGGATGAGCACATACATCTCCGTAAAGGATATAAAAATGGGATTTAAACTATTACTACATGATTACTTATAAACATATGAAATCATTTTCACAAAGATATACTTAAAATCTACATAATATCATATATTTACTTTGTGAAATTTCATATTTCAATAAAACAATTAAAATTTAAATAAATCATTATGGGTATCTTGGGGAATTATTTAATTAATATTTTTACTCTAATGGATACCTTATTATTTTTAACCCTCAGTACTACCTTACCATTTTACCCTCACCACTGCCTTATAGTGTAACCATCACAGTTACAATGGTTGTAACCATAGAGTAAACCTCCAAAATACACAATCCCATTTCATGGAATGGATATATAGGTCCCACACTTCATAAAAAACAATTCACAAGAACCATGAAACATTCTAAAAACATGAATAATTCCCTAAAAATATTTCTTTTGAATTTTGTAATAAAAAATTTTATAAAATGATTTTAAAATTAGTGTCCCCTACTAAAATATTATAATTGAAGTGAGAAATAATGGAATAAAGAATATATGTGTATTAACTATAAATATATATTATAAAGAATAATATAATAATAAAATTCAAGTATAGTTGTAGTACCACATATTTAATGAAGTATAAGGTTAACCCAAATAATTGAAATTTGGGTAACAGTTCCATTACCATTGGTTCACCATACTTTAAATGTGTTTAAACCTATTCATGAACTCTTCTCCTTGAAATCCTCCTAAAGACGTTTCTTTGTAGCCTTTTGGTGAGACTAGTTGGTCTTGGTCATGTGTAAGATCCTTTTGAAGAAAATTCAAATGAATTTATACAATTCTAAAAGAATTACTGGTGCGAACAAAAGAGGGAACAAATGTGGTATTTATTGTGGAGGAGAAAAGTGTTTCTCCATTATTTTAATCATTAAATTATTATTTTTTCTTTTATATATGAATAGTATTGATTTATGTGACTAAAAATATTAAGAGGAATGTTAGTTCTAACTAAGGTTTATTACCTTAACAAAACATCATCCATTACTCAATAATTCATGTATTTTTCTTATTTTTTAAATTATCGAATTTCACTATTCACAAAAAAAAAATCATTTATTTCAAAACAAATCACGAAAATTCACCCTAATAATTTTGAAATTTTTCTAATTCAAAAATGAACTTCATTTTTTTAAAATAATTTTCTAAATATTAGAATTTCATTGTTTAAATAAAATCATAATATATTTAATAAATAACAATTTCAAAACTATAACTGATTTTATCACACCATATAAAATTAATCAACTTCTCTTCAAATACTATTATAACCATAAGACAATAAAATAATAACCTATGATTCAATTTTATGAAAATAAATTTTATTTCAAATTATTACTTTCATCATACAATTGTAATCAAATATTTATGACATAAAAAGTACCAAAACATATAATTTGATCACATTATCACCTTTAAGATGCCTAAATATTATTGTGCACAGTCATAGGTGATGTTACTATTAATTTAGAATATTGTTTTGTTATTTTGAGTCATATTTATATTCATTAGGTTCATGTTACTATTCATAAGGGTCTAGTTAATGTTCACTACCAATTTATCTATTCTTATCAAAATATATATATCATGCTGATTGCAATTGTGTAGGACTATTTATTTAAATTCCAAACAAAAATGTAGAATATTTTATTTTAACATAGAGGTTATAACTATATCCTTAAAATAAAGAGTTGATTCATAGAGACTTTGTGTTTCAAGCAATTAATTAAATTTATTTTTAATCCTTGTGTTGTTACATGAATAATGTGAAAAATCAAAAACCTCATTCCATAATTATAAATAGAAGATCATTCTAGATATATCATTAATAGATCATGGTATGACTACTATATGAGATACTTGATTTATAATTAATTCCTAAATCATCATAGATACTTAGCTTATGTGAAAATATATGTGACATAATATCACAGGCATATATTCAACACATAATGTGTTGAATCTCATTACAAAGTCACTTTAAATGAGGAATTGTTCTCATTGCATTCAAGATAATATGAATGGAAATATCATCCTCATATAACTACTGTTTTATTCATATGATTGATCATATAACCCAATGAATATGTAATTTGTTTTAGTTTTAATATCATTTATGGATTCATCCATTCCTATAAAAACTCTTTCGATTTTCTAATCCACAATCATTGGAAATTTATGGACATCATAATGTTAAATATATTAATGTCATCACATAAGTGATGTATCCATATAGAGTAAGAAAAATTAATCCCAATGATATATATATATATATATTAATAATCGCTTATAAAAAATCTCAACATTACAACCCATTTAAATCATCACCCTATACACATTTCACAAATTCCTCATGATTTTAATCTATATGATTCATATATATATACCCATATGTAAAAATATATTCAGTAAACTCTTAACATAAAAATCCTTTATTTATTATAGAATTGGTACAAAAAATATTTTTTAATGTATTTTATAGTATCAATAAATTTTCCCAACTATGGTTAAGATATCCAACAATATAATTTTTTTAACATTGGTTATATAACATGATGTCCATAACATTATATATGTATATGTTTTTTAATTGTAACATCATTAATAAAATATAAAAAATTTGATGTATTTATATCATTGATAAATTTTATTATTTTAGTTTTAAGTGTGTGAGGATTATTTTATAGAGATAAAAAGTACTCAAATTAACAATAGTTATGCATTTAATATTAGTTATTTTGAAAACAGATGTAAAAAAGAGTAATTAAAATGACATTAAATATATGATATTTTATAGTTTCAACTAAAAGTCACATAGACCATAAGATATAAAATTAAAAAATGTTTTTGATTACTTTTATCATCATTTATAAAAATATCATGCAGTTAATAAGTTTTATTTTATAAAATTATGAATTCAATATACATAAATATCTTAAAATAAAATTCAATATAAAATAACTAGAATATCACAGAATGTAAATAAAAACAAGAAAAAAATAATTTGTAGGATTTCTATTTTTCCAAGATGTGAATTCCTTCAAATATAAATTTAATAAATTCATATTCCTTTGTATATTTTGAAATTTCTCTTACTGTAATTTAAAATATGATAGATAAGATATTTTAAATTTTTAGAGTAAATATAATGAAAATAATTATTCTTATACTTGAATGGGTTAATTAATATTAATCATGAAAAAAATATCTCTAAATATATAAATATATATCACAAAGTTATATTTGAAAAATAATTATAACATCATTATAAATACAATCATAGAATCATTTATTTGGGAAGTTATAGAATGAATATGATTTGGAACGAGGAGGAGTAGATTGAAAATTTATAATGTAAGAGAATAAAAATTTAAATATTATATTCAGAAAAGTGTTCTCATTAAATAATTACCATTTGGTAGGATGTTAAATATCTAAAGAATATGTAATGAATATTTTGAAACATCTCTAGTGTGTGATTTTAAATTCTTTGTTTTTATATTATTTTAAAATAAAAAAAAATAGAACCCACTATGGAAGGTTTCTTAACATCATGTATCCATATAACCAATGTAAAATCAATTTTCCTAGGAATTTATTATTAATTTATGTGTCTTTAAAACCCAATTTAAAATGTATTTTAACATGAGTTATATATAAAATAATTTTAAAACCAAATGTATTGGTGTCATTTATTAAATTAAATGATTATAAAACACCAATAAATTTTTTTCAATATATTATATATTAAAAAATGTTTTAAATTGTTTTATCATCACCTGTTATATTAAATTATTTTAAAACCCTCTGTGATAGTAGTTTTTGTTTTTTATATGAATAAACATCCTAAAATTCTTTATAACAACCCTTTTTATATATTCAACATTAAAACCAAATGTCACTAATATTTTTTCTCGTTTTTAATCGGTCATTAGATAATAGGTTCCTTCTATTGGAATTTATAAAATCATTTCGTGTTCACATATTATGTTCATGTAATACTACAACTATACTGACCAATGAAATTCATGCCAATTTTTAATTCAAATACCATCAAAAATAAAATATCATTCATACCATTTAAAAAATAAAATCACATGGTTTGACTCTACATAAACAAGAAACAATATTGATTAGTGACCCAAAAATTATTAATTAATTACAATATGAGTTGGTAACTATTAAAGAGGTTTTATCATCTTACAATAATTTATGGTACAACTCATTTAAATGAAAAGTTAAATCACCAAAACAACCTAACAACAATTTACCTACCATATAAACATGAAAAGATCATATTATATTGTTCTCATGTGAAACATAGACATATCAAATCAGAAAATTGTCTACAAAATCCAAAAACAATCATTATACATTAGACAATTTATAATATAAAATTCCTCTTAAAACATGTCTCTCATTTAAAAAGTAAATGTCGTTCTACTAAAAAACTCATTCTGTGTAGATGTTCCCTAAAATTTTATATATAATGAAAACCATAGAATATGAATATTCCCAATAATTTACTCACAATATCTCTTATATGTTCATTTGAATGAAGAGCCATAATAGATGATTTAATGAATAAAATTTAAATTTTTAATAAATAAACATTCATTAATGTCAAACCTCTAGAGAATATATATCCCATTAATTTTAGTATATGAAACTATATATTTAAAAATATCTTTATATTACAAAAAAATCACCAATTCAACTAAAAATACATTATGGATAAATAATTCCCCTATATAACAATAAATGTATTATACACTAGTTGGAATTTTTCCACCCATATAGACACTTGTTGCTATTATATATCCAACTAAATGCAATCTTCCCACAACAAAACATTAATAAATATCCCAATTAATCTTTTTCTAATAATTTTTTTCAAATATCTTCCCTTTTAGAATCTCAATGTCATTAATTATGAATATAAAGGGATTCTATAAAATCATCATATATGAATTGAATAATAATGGTTATCATTCTTTCCACCCAAATATGATTCTCAATATTTATGGGGTTCCACCCATGGAGACTCTCACATCCACAACCAAAATTATTTTTATTATATCACCATTATATATCACAAAAAAAACAACATGTTAGCCAATTAAAAAATATAGTTAACACAAGGAACAATAAATTGATTCAAACCCCATTGGTATATTACAACTAAAACCTAGATTGACTGTATATAAATATTCCTATGGTTATTGTAGACTGAATAAAAACTTTAATAAGACAATCCAGAATATTATAAAATAAATATAAAATATAATTATTATATTTTTAATCACCCCATGTAACATTCGTAATATCCTAGGAATTGAATGATCTCAAACATCATTATTATTTATATTCTTTTAAAAAACATCTTCAATATCTTTTCATTATTCTCATAATCCTACATTATAACAAATACATATAATCATACAATAAATTATTATACAAATAATCACAAGAGATTAATAAATAACCATGTCCACTAACTCATCCCACTAGCTCTATTATTTGTTACTTTAAACATGGATCAATAAAAAAGGGTGGCCTGACCATGTTCTAAATATAGCATGAAGATCATGACTAAGTGGATCACCCAAAGTAATTAAAAAAACCTTATATCATTCTTTCAGTTAATAACTATCATCACTGAAATTTTTATGGTCACTATGTTTTTTTGAATAAGCACAATACTATTTTCTAGGCACCCAAAGTAACTAACATGATATTTTTTCTACGGTAATCTAAAATCACGGTAAGTATTGTGTAAGGTGGCATGACCCCCAAGTATAATTTTCATGTCCCCTTCGAAATGACATAAAATTAAATTCTATACCCTTAAGGATTTTTGGTAAACACACAAATAATTATTTACTAAATATCAACACCAAATCATCATCCATGACTCAATAATTCGTATATTTTTCTTATTTTGTAAATTATCGAATTTCACTACTAAAAAAAATTAGTTTATTTCCAAACAAATCCCGAAAATTCACCCTAATAATTTGGAAATCTTTATAATTCAAAAATTAATTCCATTTTATTAGAATAATTTTCTAAATATTAGAATTTCATTGTATGAATAAAATCATATTATTTTTTATAAATAAAATTTATAAAAATATCACTGATTTTATAACACTATATAAAATTAATCAAGTTCTCTTAATATAATTTTATAACCATAAGACAATAAAATAATAATTTATGATTCAATTTTATGAAAATATATTTTCATTTAAATTATTAATTTAATCATAAAATTGTAATCAAATATTTATGACATACAAAAATACATAAACTTATACTTCGATCATATTATCACTTTTAAGATGCCTCGATATTATTTTACACAATAATAGGTGATGTTACTATTTATTTAGAATATTTTTTATTATTTTGGGTCATATTTATATTCATTATGTTCATGTTACTATTCATAAGGGTCCTGTTAATGTTCACTAAAAATTTATCTAATCTTATCACAATCTAAATATCATGCTGATTGCAACTATTTAAGTCTATTTATTGAAATTAAAAACACAAAAGTGGAATATTTTATTTTAACATAGAGGTTATAACTATATCCTTATAATAAAGTTTTGTTTCATAGAGACTTTGTGTTTCGTGCATTTAATTAAATTTATTTTTAATCCTTGGGTTTTTACATGAATAATCTGAAAAATCAAAAACCTCATTCCATAATTATAAACAGAAGAACATCATAGCTATATCATTAATAGATCATGTTATAACTATTATATGAGATACTTTATTTATAATTCATTCATAAATTATCTTAGATACTCATCTTTTGTGAAAATATATGTGTCATAATATCATAGGCATATACTCAACCCATAATGTGTTGAACCACATTACAAAGTCACGTTAAATGAGGAATTGTTCTAACTGCATTCAAGATAATCTAAATTGAAATATCATCTTCATATAACAAATTTTTAGTCATATGATTGATGATATAACCCAATGAATATGGTATTTCTATTCTTTTAGAATCATTTATGGATTCATCTAATCCTATAAAACCTTTTTCGATTTTCTAATCCACAATATTTGTTTATTTTTAGACATCATCATGTTAAATATATAAATGACATCACATAAGTGATGTATCTATATGGAGGAAGAAAAATTAATCCCAGTGATATATATATATAATCATTTATAAAAAATTCTCAACATTACAACACATTTAAATCATCACCCTCTACACATTTCACAAATTCCTCATGAATTTAATCTATATGATTCATGTATACATACCCATATGTCAAACTATATTCAGCAAACTCTTAACATAAAACTCATTTATATATTATATAATTGGTATAAAAATTATTTATTAATGTATTTTATAGTATTAATAAATTTTCCCAACTGTGGTTAAGATATCCAATAATATACATTTTTAACGTTGGTTATATAACATGATGTCCACAACATTATATTTGTATATGTTTTTTAATTTTAACAACATTAATAAATATTCAAAATTTTGAATTATTTATATCATCGATTAATTTTATTATTTTAGTTATCAGGGTGTGAGAATTATTTTATAGTGATAATAAGTACACAAAATAACAATAGTTATGCATTTGATATTAGTTATTTTGAAAAAATAATGTATAAAAAGAGTAATTATAATGAATTTTAATATATGATATTTTATTGTCTTTACTAAATGTCACGTAGACCATAAGATATAAAATTAAAAAATGTTATTGATTACTTTTATCATTGTTTATAAAAATATCATGCTGTTAATTTGTTTTATTTTATAAAAGTATGTATTCAATATACATAAATCTCTTCAAATAAAATTATATATAAAAGAACAAGAAAATCACAGAATGTAAATAAAAACAATAAAGAAATAATTATTAGGATTCCTATTTTTCCATGTTGTGAATTCTATCAAATATAAATTTAATAAATTGATATTCCTTTATATATTTTGAAATTTCTCTTTTGGTAATTTAAAATATGATTGATAAGCTATTTTAAATATTTTAGATTTAATATCATGAAAATAATAATTATTATACTTGAATGGTTGAATTAATATTAATCATGAAAAAATATCACTAAATATATAAATATATATTACAAAATTATATTTGAAAAATAATGATAAAATCATTATAAATACAATCATAGAATTATTTATTTGGGAAGATATGGAATGAATATTCTTTGTAATAAGGAGGAGTAGACTGAAAATTTATAATGTTGGATAATAAAAATTTAAATATTATAGTCAGAAAAGTTTTCTCATTAAATAATAACTATTTTTTAGGATGTTAAAAATCTAACTAATATGCAATGACATATTTGAAACATCTCTAGTGTGTGATTTTAAATTATAATTTTTTACATTAGTTTACAAATAACCAAAAATAGAACCCACAATGGAAGGTTTCTTATCATCATGTATCCTTATAACTAATGTAAAATCCATTTTACATGGAATTTATTATTAATTTATGTGACTTTAAAACCCATTTTAAAATTTATTTTAACATGAGTTATATAGAAAGTAATTTTAAGACCCAATGTATTGGTGTCATTTATTAAATTAAATGATTCTAAAACAACAATGTTTTTCAATATATTATATATTAAATAATGTTTTAAATTGTTTTATCATGATTTGTTATATTAAATAATGTTAAAACCCTATGTGATAGTAATTTTTGATTTTTATATGAATAGCCATCATAAAAATCTTTATAACGACCCATTTTATATATTCGACATTAAAATCTGATGTTACTAATATTTTTTCTCATTTTTAATCGGTCATTAGATCATAGGTTCCTTCTATTGGTATTTATAAAATATTTTCTTGTTCACATTCTATGTTCAAGTAATAATACAACTATACTATCCAATGAAATTCATGCCAATTTTTACTTCAAATACCATCCAAAAGATAATATCATTCATACCATTTAAAAAATAAAATAACATGGTTTGACTCTACATAAACAAGAAACAACATTCATTAGTGACCCAAATATTTTTCATTAATTATAATATGAGTTGGTAACTATTAGAGAGGCATTATCATCATACAATAATTGATGGTATCCGCTCATTTAAATGAAAATTTAAATTTCTAAAACAACATGACATCAATTTACCTTCCATATATACATGAAAATTTCACATTATATTATTTTCATGTGAAACATAGCCATATCAAATCAGAAAATGGACTACAAAATCCAAAAGGAACCATTATACATTAGACATTGTATAATATAAAATTCCTCTTACATCATGTCTCTCATTTAAAATGTAAAGGTCATTATACCAAAAGAACCATTCTGTGTAGATGTTCCCTAAAATTTGATATATAATGAAAACCATAGAATATGAATATTCCCAATAATTTACCCACAATATCTCTTATATGTTCAAGTGAACGAAGAGTCATAATAAATGTTTTAATGAATAAAATTGAAATTTTTAATAAATAAACCATCATTAATGTCAAACCTGTAGAGAATATATATCCCTTGAATTTTAGTATATGAACCTATATATTAAAAAAATATCCTTATATTACAAAAAATCACCAATATAACTAAAAATACATTACGGATAAATAATTCCCTTATATAACCATAAATTTACTATACACTAGTTGGAATTTTTCCACCCATATGAACACATGTTGCTATTATATGTCCAACTGAATATAATCTTCCCACAACCACCCTTTAACAAATATCCCAATTAATATTTTTCTATTAATTTTTTTGCATATATCTTCCCTTGTACAATATCAATGTCTTTAATTATCAACCTAAAGGGATTCCATAAAATCAACATATATAAATAGAATAATAATGGTTATGATTCTTTCCACCAAAAAAGATACTCAATATTTATGGGGATCCACCCATGGAGACTCTCACCTCCACAACCAAAATTATTTTCATTATATCGCCATTATATATCACAAGACAACAACATGTTATCCAATTAAAAAAAATATTTAACAAAAGGAACAATAAAGTGATTCAAACCCCAATCGTATATTATAACTACAACCTAGGTCGACAGTATATAATGATTCCAATGGTCATTCTAAACTGAATTAAAATTTTAATAAGACAAACTAGACAACTAAAAAATAAATACAAAATATAATTATTATATTTTTAATCACCCCAAGTAACATTCGTAATATCCTAGGAAATGAATGATCTCAAACATCATTATTATTTATATTCTTCTAAAAAAACCTCTACAATAAAATTTCATTATTCTTATATTCTTCCATTATAACAAATACATATAAGAATAAAATTAATTATTATTCAAATAATCATATGAGATTAATACATAGCCTTGTCCACTAAATCATCCCAGTAGCTTTATTATTTGTTAAATTAAATATGGATAGATAAAAAATGGTGTCCTAACCATGTTCTAGTTATTTCATGATGATCATGACTAAGTAGATCACCCAAAGTAATTAAAAAAGCCTTATATAATTTTTTATGTAAATAACTATCTTCACTGAAATGTTTATGGTCACTATGTTTTTTTGAATAAGCACAATACTATTTTCTAGGCACCCAATGTGACTAAAAATATCTTTATTCTAGGGTAATCTAAAATCACGGGATGTATTGTGCAATGTGGCATGACCCCCAAGTATAATTTTCATGTCCCCTTCGAAATGACATAAAATTAATTTCTATACCCTTAATTATTTTTAATAAACAATAAAATAACTATTTACTAAATATCACCACCAAATCATCATCCATGACTCAATAATTCATTTATTTTTCTTATTTTGTAAATTATTGAATTTCACTATTCACAAATGAAATTCATTTTTTTCAATCAAATCCCGAAAATTTCAATCAAATCCCGAAAATTCACCCTAATAATTTTGAAATGTGTATAATTCAAAAATGAAATACATTTTATTAAAATAATTTTTTAAATATTAGAATGTCATTGTTTAAATAATATCATAATATATTTAATAATTAAAAATTTTAAAACTATAACTGATTTTATAACACCATATAAAATTAATGAACTTCTCTTAAAATAATTTTATAACAATAAGACTATAAAATAATAATTTATGAATCAAATTTATGAAAAAACATTTTCATTTAAATTATTATTTTAATCATACTATTGTAATCAAATATTTATGACATACAAAAATACCCACACATATACTTTGATCATATTATCACTTTTAAGATGCCTAAATATTATTTTGCACAATCATAGGTGATGTTACTATAAATTTCGAAGATTTTTTATTATTTTGCGTTATATTTATATTCACTAGTTTCATTTTACTATTCATAAGGGTCTAGTTGGTGTTCACTAAAAATTAAGCTAATCTTATCACAATCTAAATATCATGCTCATTGCAACTGTGTAGATCTATTTATTGAAATTCCAAACACAAAAGTGGACTATTTTATTTTAACATAGAGGTTATAACTATATCCTTAAAATAATGCGTTGTTTCAAAGAGACTTTGTGTTTCATGCATTTAATTAAATTTATTTTCAATCCTTGGGTTGTTACACTAATAAATTGAAAATTAAAAAACCTCATTTCATAATTATAAATAGAAGAATATTCTATCTAGATCATTAATAGATACTGGTACCACTATTATAGGATATAATTGATTTATAATTCATTCATAAATCATCTCGATACTCATTTTCTGTGAAAATATATGTGTCATAATATCACATGAATATATTCCACCCATAATGTGTTGAACCTCATTACAAAGTCACTTTAAATGAGGAATGGTTCTCATTGAATTCAAGATAATATGAATTGAAATATCATCCTCATATTACTAGTGTTTTAGTCATATGATTAATGATATAACCCAATTAATATGGTATTTTTATAGTTTTCAAATCATTTATTGATTCATCCCATCAAATAAAACCTTTTTTGATTTTCTAATCCACAATATTTGGCAATTTCTGGATATCATAATGTTAAATATATTAATGACATCACATAAGTGATGTATCCATATAGAGTAAGAAAAATTAATCCCAATGATATATATATATATATATATAAATAATTGATTATAAATCATTCTCAACATTACAACCCATTTAAATTATCACTGTATACACATTGCACAAATTCCTCGTGATTTTAATCTATATGATTCATGTATACATACCCATATGTCAAACTATATTCAGAAAACTCTTAACATAAAAATCATTTATATATTATCTAATTGGTATAAAAAAAAAATTTCAATGTATTTTATAGTACAAATAAATTTTCCCAACTGTCGTTAAGATATCCAAAAATATACAATTTTTAACGTTGGTTATATAACATGATGTCCAAAACATTATATTGGTATATGTTTTTGAATTTTAACATCATTAATAAAAATTAAAAATTTGGAAGTATTTATATCATCGATTAATTTTAATATTGTAGTTATAAGGGTATGAGAATTATTTTCTTGAGACATCAAGTACTCAAAATAACAATATCTATGCATTTTATATCAGTTATTTTGAAAAAAAAATGTTAAGAAAGAGTAATTATAATGACATTTAATATATGATATTTTATAATTTTTACTAAAAGTCACGTAGACCATAAGATTAAAAATTAACAAATGTTATTGATTAATTTTAACATCGTTTATAAAAATATAATGCAGTTAATGTGTTTTATTTTATAAATGTACGTATTCAATATACATAAAAATCATAAAATAAAAATCAACATAAAATAACTAGAAAATCGCATAATGTAAATAAAAACAAGATAAAAATAATTTGTTGGTTTTATATTTTTCCTTGTTGTGAATTCCTTCAAATATAAATTTAATAAATTGATATTCCTTTATATATTATGATATTTATCTTGCATTAATTTAAAATCCAATTGATAATCTATTTTAAATATTTTAGATTAAATATCATGAAAATAATTATTATTATACTTGAATGGGTGAATAAATATTAATCATGAAAACAATATCTCTAAATATATAAATATATATTACAAAATTATATTTGAAAAATAATGATAAAAACATTATAAATACAATCATAGAATATTTTAATTGGGAAGATATGGAATGAATATTCTTTTTGACAAAGAGTAGTAGATTTAATATTTATCATGTAGTAGAATAGAAATTTAAATATTATAGTCATAAAAATATTCCCATTAAATAAAAACTATGTGGTAGGATGTTAAATATCTAACTAATATGCAATGAAAAATTTGAAACATCTCTAGTGTGTGATTTTAAATTCTATTTTTTTACCTTATTTTACAAATAACCAAAAATAGAACCCACTATGGAAGGTTTAGTAACATCATGTATCCATATAACCAATGTAAAATCCATTTGACTTGGAATTTATTATTAATTTATGGGACTTTAAACCCCATTTTAAAATGTATTTTTACATGAGTTATATAGAAAATAATTTTTAAAACCCAATGTATTAGTTTCATTTATTAAATTAAATGATTTTAAAACACCAATAATTTTTTTTAAATATATTATATATTAAATAATGTATTAAATTTTTTTATCATCATTTGTTATAATAAATAATGTTAAAACCCTCTCTGGTAGTAGTTTTTTCTTTTTATATGAATAATCATCATAACAATCATTATGACGACACATTTTATATATTCAACATTAAAACCCGATGTTACTAATATTTTTTTAGTTTTCAATCGGTCATTAGATAATTGGTTCCTTCTATTGGTATTTATAATATTATTTCTTGTTCACATACTATGTTCAAGTAATACAACTACTATAATGTCCAATGAAATTCATGACAATTTTTAATTCAAATACCATCCAAAATGCAATATCATTCATACCATATTAAAAATTAAATCACATGCTACTACTCTACAAAAACAATAAACAATATTGATTAGTGGACCAAAAATTATTCATTAATTATAATATGAGTTGGTAAGTATTACAGTGTTTTTATCATCTAACAATAATGGATGGTATCAATTCATTTAAATGAGAAGTTAAATAAAAAAATTTCTGACATCAAATTACCAACCATATATACATGAATAGTTCACATTATATTTTTCTGATGTGAAAAATAGCTATAGGAAATCCAAAAATTGACAACAAAATTCAAAAAGAACCATTATACATCAGACATTTTATAATATAAAATTCCTCTTCCAACATGCCTCACATTTAAAAAGTAATGGTCTTTCTACCAAAAAACCTATTCTATGTAGATGTCCTCTAAAATTAGATACATAATGAAAACCTGAGAATATGAATATTCCAAATACTTTACTCACAATATCTCTTATATTTTCAAGTGAATAATGAGTCATAATGGATTTTTTAATGATGTAAATTGAAATTTTTCATAAATAAACCAAAATTAATGTCAAGCCTCTAGAAAATATATATCTCATAAATTTTATTATATGAACCTCTATATTAAAAAATATCCTTATATTACAAAAAAATCACCAATTAAAAAATCACCAATTATAGGTAAATAATTCCCCTATATAACCATAAATGTATTATACACTAGTTGGATTTTTTTCCACCCATATGGACACTTGTTTCTATCATATGTCCAATTGAATGTAATCTTACAACAACAACCCTTTAACAAATCTCCTAATTAATCTTTTTCTAATATTTTTTTGCATATATCTTCCCTTGTAGAACCTCAATGTCTTCAATTATCAATATAAAGGGCCTCCATAAAATCAAAATATATGAATTAAATAATAACGGTTATGATTCGTTCCTCCCAAAAAGATTCCCAATATTTATGGGGTTCTACCCATGGAGACTCTCACCTCCAAAACCAAAATTATTTTCATTATATCATCAGTATATATCACAATAAAATAAAATGTTATCTAATTAAAAAATCTAGTTTACACAAGAAAGAATAAATGGATTCAAACCCCAATAGTATATTATAACTACAACCAAAGTCGACTTTATATAAATATTCCAATGGTTATTGTAGAATAAAAAAAATTTAATAAGACAAACTAGACTACTATAAAATAAATACAAAATATAATTTTCCTATATTTTTAATCAGCCCAAGTAACAGTTGTACTATCCTAGGAATTGAATGTTCTCAAACATCATTTTTATTTATATTCTATTAAAAAAACCTCTTCCATAAATTTTCATTATTATTATATTCTTCCATTATAAGAGATACATATAAGAATACAATAAATTATTATACAAATAATCATAAGTGATTAATACATAACTTTGTCCACTAACACATCCCACTAGTTGCATTATTTGTTACATTAAATATAGATGGATAAAAAAGGGTGGCCTAACCGTGTTCTAGATATGGCATAAATATCATGACTAAGTTGAAAACCCAAAGTAATTCAAAAAACCTTATATAATTCATTAAGTTAATAAATATCTTCACTGAAATATTTATGGTCACTATGTTTTTTTGAATAACCACAATACTATTTTTTATAGACCCAATGTGACTAACAAGATATTTATTCTAGTGTAATATATAATCACATAAACTATTGTTAAATGTGGCATGAACCACTAGTACAATTTTCATGTACCATTCGAAATAACATAAAATTAAATTCTATAGCCTTAAGGATTTTTAATAAACAAAAAAATAATTATTTACTAAGTATCACCACCAAAACTTATAAAACATTTCATATAAAACAAAAAATGTTTATCACATCTAAATATTTTTAACAATAATATCAATATAAATATGATTTTAAATAGTTCTATAATTAACTAACAAATAACGTATTTATCATCATTATTCTACCACCACCATGCATGAAATAATTTTCTTATGTTAGGTAATATAACAATCATTAATTCCTCTTTCAATAAGTTTTCCCTTTAATATTATATATCTTTATACGTAATTATTTCAATATCCAAATTAAACACAACAACGTCATATTATTATCTTGAATTTAATATAGTAATATTTAACGATGTAATTATGGTTTATCCAACAATCATAATGAAAAAATGATACTATTTTAATAATGATTCTGAAGTGATGAGGCTCTAAAGTCGCCTACCTCAATTTATGGTGAATGTCTATCGATAATTACTATTAATGATCTATTAATACTTTTAATCCCAAAATAAAAATTTTTTCCATCACAAAACATGGATAATAATAAATTATCTATAGGGATATGATTAATATAACCATATCTAAATAATAGATCCAAAAGTCCAGGTTAACTTCTACCACAATCAAAACAACCTTTTAACTCTACTATGACTCCCCTTTGAACTATGTATTGATAACAAAAAATTAATTCAATGAATATAACTCATGTTAGGTTATTGATAAAAGAAAATATTTATTCCTCACTTCATAAATTATTTTATTTGTTGAACCACTCCATAGGTACCAGAGGATTTTTTATAAAATCATTTATTTATAGATAATTACATATATAAATATATTTATGTATATAACCAAATCCTGAAATTAACCAAAAATTATTAATATAATTTTAAACTACTAAAAATATAAAAATGGGTAAACATCGAGTACTTAATCTAAAAAGTGCTAAAATTTTCATCACATGACTATTAAATTTAATATTTTACCCCTTAATGCTAAAAAAATCCAATATTGCTATAGTAATTGTAGAAAATCTCAAACACTAAATTTTTTAGTCCATGTATATATAAGTGTGTGTGTGTGTGTGTTTGTGTGTGTTTATACACAATTATATATATATATATATATTATTTACAACTTTTGAGATGTTATTCTCTTTAAAATATATTCATGAAATATTTAATTTCAATTTATATCTATTTATTTTATTTATATTTTTTTGTATATTATATACATATATCTATATATATTTTTTCATATTTTTTTAAATATTACAAATATTTTTTTCTTAAATCATTGATATGTTGAAATTTCATAGGAAACAAATCCATTAATTAAACAGATAATATGGCATTCTTTGTGGAATATATATATATATATATGTAATACAAATATACAAAAATTATATGTTTTCAAAATTGTGTGATATCTATTCCATGTACCCATCACTCATTGATTTTTTTCCTACATTATCAACGCACAATACTCCCCCTACTACACTTCCACTATTTATTCCACTCTTTTACAACTAACCATACCATTCTCTATTTAGCTGTCCAAACCATAACATATCAATCCACTCATATATCCAGTTCCTATTACCCCCACCCTCCCTATATTACTTTTTACTACACCAGATTCCTTCCCCTTCATTCCATTTAGATTTTTTATCCCTCAAATTATAAACACTTTAAACCATATAACCTCATACCATCATGTTCTCATTACCAGTGACTGTATATTACCATGATGACGATATGAATGATGTAATATCCTCTTTTATATATCTCTTCACTTATGAATCATTATACCTTTCTATATTCCATCATGTAGTTGTTTTCTCCCCACCTCCAACTCAATGCATTACACTATCCCCTTTTTTTCACCTCTTACCATACCAATCAAGGTATTTTGTCAAGAAAATTATTTCACATATATTTTTTCTTACGAATCTAATTCCACCTATGTTTTTTCACAATTACGACCACTTCTTGGATCATTGTTCATTCATTATGGAAACTCTTTGATCTCTATGATGTTTACCCCCTTTATCATATGATCCTGATGGCTCTTCGATCACTAAATCATGTCACATCTAATGATTTAATGTTCTCTAAAATTCAGGATTAGTATTTATAAAAGAATATTTTTTAGTATAATTCTCCTTTCTATATAGGATTCAATATTATAATTATAATACAGTTCTTATGAGCATACATTGTTGTATAATACCTCTATCATTCAAGCATTGTTTATCAAAAAGGTGATTTAATCTTTTGTAATGTTACATTAAATATAAGATTATATGTTATAGTTATAAATAGTTTTTTAGAAATAAAATGTTTCTTACTAACAATATCATAATAATTAATAATTTTTGAATCATACTGTTAAAGTAAAAAATATTTAAAAGTTAATTTTACTCATATATAAACTTTTTGTTTCACCAACTAACAAAATTGAAAAGATCATTATAATCATATTAGAAAATATTCATCCAAAATACATGTATTGTATGACCATGTTGATTATTTTATCAATAATTTATTTTCTAATTTTTTTCAAATTATTCATTTATTTTATATTCAATCGTATTTCCAACTATTGATAAAATTTTAATACTATAGGGGATAAGTAGATTAGAAGAATGATATAATTTTTTTTAATAATAATATATTTCTAATAATTATAACTCAAATTTTTTATATGATGTTACATTAATATCACCACCATTTTTTTACAGAATCTCCCTATATAATTTTTCATGTAAACGGATAAGGTAATTTTTACACTCCCTATTCTCTTATGAATTCTATGTTTCATCACATTCCTAATTAATGATGTTTTCTCAAATATTTTAAAGTTATTCTACAAATTGCATCTTTATAAATACTAATTTTCATTATGTCCATTTTTTTATCGATACACCACCAACCTAGATAAAAAAATATTTCTAAATATTTTTATTATCAATATTGTCTCTTAAAATTTTCATTTTTAAATTAATTTTTTATTAATTGATTTACTTAGATATATAGTTATATTTAAATCCATAAATAAATTTCGTAGAAAATAATATTAAATTCAACACTAATCATATCACCGTTAAAAAATTTTCAACTATTACATATGTTCTTAAATTTTATCATTTTTATTTCTTTCTTTTTTTTGTTATTTTTTTTCTATATTATCGATGTATATTAATTTAATTTTTATATTTAATTCATTAACATATTTTTTTAAAAAAAGAATTTATTTTATATTATTCATTAATAAATTCATAGATTAAATTTAAATTCATTTGTACACATTATATATAAATTTTCCACAACACTTTATTCATTAATTTTTTTAATTAATCATTTTGTTAGATCATTTTTCAGTTATACATATTCTGATTGCATAATTTACATAATCATCTAACAAAAAAGGAAAATGAATTATATTATTTTATTATAAAAATATGTCTTGAATCATGTCATATCTATCACCATATCAAAGTTACATAATTTATTCAACTTATATAAGAATTTATATAATATTAATATTCATAACAATTTTATCTAATACACATCTATCTTCATAATATGAATAAGAATGACATAGTTGATATATATAATACAGTTTCTCATTTAGATATACTTAATTCCATTATGATGTTTTTACTATTTTATTTCATTAAAATATAAATTCTTTAAAAAATTACACATTCAATAAACATTTATATTGTCTGCACAGTACATTATCATTTATAAAATGATGAGTTTCATTTTTATTAATTTATAACCATTTATAAATAACTATTTTATTTATTAATAAATTTTTCTTTATAAATATTCAATTATAATTGTTTTACTAAGTTATTCATCATCATTACATAATAATTTACTATTTTTTATTAAATATTATGTAACTATTTGTTATGGGAATGTAATTCATTAATTATTAAGAAAAATATTTAGATGAATTACATGTAGTTATGAAAAATGATATACATAATTAACTATTATATAATGAACATCCACCATAGAGTAACATGGTTAAATCTAATATAAAATAACTTAAATCTTCTTTATATATTAATATAATTTACAACTAATTATAAAAATTAGTTATGTAATTGGATAAAGTGAATCTGTTATGTTTTATAACTTACGTATCCAAAAATAATATATATAATTTTTAGTTGAGATGATAACTATAACATTCATATCTGATCTATTTATTTAAATACTAATATCTATAACTAAAAATTATTTGAATAACATAGTCACAAACATTATATATTAATTGTGAAAATAAACTCATGATATTAATTCTACATTCCCCTATAATGATCATCGTGCATATTTCATTATCTCAATTTATTGAATTATGGGATAAAATTATAAATTCTATTCAGTTTTATAATATATAGACCAAATAAATATAATTTCCATGGATATGTTCAAAAATGGGAGTACAATTGGATTATGCATTTTTTAGTTGAATAATTTTTTACTAAGATTAATTATTAATAAATAATTTATTAAAAAAAATTCATATATTAAAATTTGACTGTTACAATATAGAAATTATGTCATTCTATTAGGGATTATGAAACCATTATGTCGTACAATGATTGGATTTGAAGGTAAACCGAACGTCACTAATTAAGAAGGAACCTATAATTCACTTCATTAGTTGATCAGATCCTTATAGAAAATTACTTTTGTATCAAAATGTCTGAAGGATTTATGAGTGTGTTGGAGGTTTTCAAAGGGATATTGTGGAGTTTCGGATATCCTCAATTCCTTGACACTATAGTAAAGGGTTTGGTGTTGTGGTTTTTTATAGTGATAAAGTTGTGACTAAATTATGGATATTAAAAATATTTTTTAGGAGAAGATTATGAGAAGAGGGGATATCAAGCTTAACTATTTGGCCTTTTGTGCACCATGGGTTGCGAAATAGATTTGATAGTCAGTGTCCATTCATTGGAGACCACTTGTGTAAAATTTTAATGGGGAAAATCGATAGTATTAGGGATTACACCACATGATGGTTGGTCAAGGTTGATGGATTGAGAAATTTAGGAATTAATGAGCCTAGGATCCCTATAATGTGTTCTTCTTTTTGGCTAGTTCAAATTTTTATCTATTTTTTCATACACCATGGAATATTTCTCAGTCATAGTTTGTGGTAGTTTTTTGATCTATCAGATGGGTAATACCAAATCTATAGAGTTTTATAGTTTTATATGGTTTTCCCATGAGTGTCATTGTGGGATTTTGATACCTATGGAAATGTTTGGTTCCAATCACATGTTAGTAGACCTAAAATTTATGGGTAGACTCTAATCTAATGGTAACACTAAATATTCTAATATCTAAGAATAGTACGACATTATTTCTGAAGCTTGTAATATGGTAAATCGTTTAATGTTATTTAAAAAGGGTAAATCATTATATATTTTAAAGAAGAAAACTGTTTTTTAAATAAATCTAATATTTTTTTTATAAAATTGAATTGGGAAAAGAATAGAAAATAAATTATTTTAAATATTTGGTATAGAAGATAGAAATAATCATTAATTTCACTATAATATAAATTTTATACATAAATATTATGGTTGAATTTATTGGAAATTAATTTAATATGAATTTTAATAGGAAAATTTGTAGTGGTCGTTGAGGGATATCTATGTAAATGGATATCATAAATTTCTAAAAAACCATGTTTTTTACTCAAAAATAGTGTCTTGCTTCCTCAACTTCTATGTGATTCGAGCTTTTCAGTTTATGTCCATTTAGTTCTCGATGAATGTTCAATTCCCTTATATCATTTACAAACTTGAGTGATTACCCTTCTATTCTATGTTCATAGTATAGTATGTGTAAATATTCCTTTGGTGTATATGATACAATACACTCTCTGTATCTCTTTAAAAATCTATGACTTTGTCATGAATTTTCATTAATAGGTAATTTTTATGAATTAAAATAAAATATATATTAACTGTAAAGAATATAATTTAAAAGAGATGTCATGTAAATGTTCATTATTTATATTTCATCGTTATTTCAAGTATTTTCGTTCTAAAAAATATTACAAATAATATTAGTGTTAATAATAAAACAAATATATAGTAGTAAAGGTTATAAAGAATTTATGTATGCTATGTGGGGAATTAGTATGTATATTTCAATGAAATACAATTATTTGTAATAAAATGAGTGTTTATTAAATATTATCTTTTTTTTTATATATCCTTTCCAAATGTGAGTTTTTTTCTAATAAAATGTGAATTTTTTCTATCTTTTTAACAACTCATTGATGTGAATAATAATTATATTTTTTATTATATTGGATGGTTGAATAATCATTGAATCAATGATATTGATGTGGACACTGAATAATATTTTACATATTTTATTTTTAGATAATATATATAATTTTTTCAACTAGGCATAGAGATGGTGTGTGATTCTGTGGCCTAATGATCCCGACAATAATTTTTCAAATATACTAAATAACATAGGCACAAAATTTTCCTTAAAAATTGAAGTAATTTTTCTATACATTGTTGGATTATAAATACAACTACACCTTTTCGTTTATAATGTGGGTTATATCCTAGTTTTTAAAAAAATATTATTCATCATGAGACGTCCATGAAATAAGTACCCATGGGTGCATAATTAAGAAAATAAATTAATTAAATTTTCTAAATTTTTCAATTTTGATGTATGGAACAATAAAATTTATATAAAATGTTATGATATTTTTTCAGGGATGGCCTCTAAATCTTGGGAGACCTAGATGGCCATTAGAAAGAATTTTTTTAAAATAAATATTGATGGGGATGATATCAAGGATAATTGCACCAACATAGTTTATGGATCTCATCAATAATGGAAGCATTGAGCCTTTTTCCCCAATGATTGATAAAAACTCATTGAATGATTATTTATGTTGATCTATTTCTTCCCTCTCTTTTATCATAGTTGAAAATAAAACAATTCCACAAAAAAACATTATTTGAACGTCAATAGTTGGTTAATTTTATGGAAACATTTTTATATATGGTGTTTATCATTATATTTATCTATATTATTATATAAAAATGGAACCAGGAAGAATAAAACAATCCCATGGTTTATTCCTCTTATTTTTTGGGTTATTTTTTTCTCCCCCATTTATTTTCACATTCAGTGTATGTGTTTCTTTTGTCACATTTATCTATGAATACTAGGTATTCGATCATTTTGTAACCATTCCACGTTGCAACGGATTGATATCATGTGTTTGGATCATGATCAAGGATATAATTGAGGGGTGAAGACGATGGTAGCAGAATTTAGTTTGATCAAAATGGTTTTTTGGATACCAATCTTCAAGGTTTTTACACGCGGTGATTGGGAGGCATGACAGATAATTATATGAGCTAGTCAAAAAACTAAATTCCAACAAGAAATTTTGGAAAGGCTTGTCCGACCTTTGATCTACCAATATTATCAAGGGTGATGGATCTGGTGATTCTCATGGGTATGGGGGAGAGATCTCGAAAGAACTCAAAATTCATGATACATGGTGCATGTATTTTATTATTACAGGACATGTAAACCCCCTCTATGTAGTACTAGGGTTTCTGATAAAGTTAAATATTACACATTGTGTGACATTGTCTCACACAGTCTGACCCCTCTATGATGGCATGGTGAGTTCTTCAAAAGGTACACATAAATTTCTAGGATTAAATTTCCATGGAAATATAATGTACATAGACACGGACAGAGGGATGTGTACATGGTCTGGTACATGGGAATATCTAGAAGTACATGGATACATTCCATAAACCTTGATTGGAAGTCGGTTGACCCCTACACCTCACATGCTTCACTCATACACAATTTATGTTAAGGATTATATATCTTGTGAGGTAGAACCATTTGTAAAGATTTTGGTGGTGAAAGGCACATCATCTTCTTGACTAACACACATTGTACAACCTTGTTGATTGCGCGAAGATATTCATATAATCAGGTCAAAGTAGATTTGGTTGTGTGGTTTTCCCCTTGGTCTATTCCATCAATGTTATAGTGACAATATACATATATAGTTATGGAATATGATCCCACCTAGAAGATAAATGTGAGATTGAATTCGTTGAATCACCGCATGAGATGGGAATGAGGTCCCCGTCAATTATTATACCTTGGGTGGGTCTTGTGGAATCAGAAAGAGCTCCTTAAATAGGGCATTCATCCTCACTTTATCATTTCATTTTGGAACTGTTCAATGTATAATTATCATATGATTCCCTACATATAGGGGTGATCTAGATTGAGTTCATGGTGTTTGCCAATGCTTCTGGACATGAACCCCAATTCGAGTATCTGGGCCTTCGTTGACTATGGATATTTCCAGATGATTCCAAATTATCATAACATCATATATGAGTTTTTTCAAAAATATCATGGCTCATAAAGTGGATTCACCCTGATGGTGATTTTATTTGAATATCATGCTATGGTTAGTAGTCGATTAAGACTTCCTAGTGGTAGACTTTCCTTCATGAGTGTATCTAAGTATTTCTGTTATATATTGATTTTTTTATCCTTGTATTGATTTAACTATAATTGATTCTTCTTATTCAGTGGTTTTTTGGGTGTTATACTCGGTATTGTTGTACTCTCCCCTACAGTGGATATTCTAAAATTTGTTTTGTATCATGTAAAGGATTATCCTTTTGATGGTGTCCATGGAGGATGTAGAAAATGATGAGGATATGTTGAGCTATAAAAACCTAGGTGTTTACCTGGAGATTTCTTTTGATCATATCCATGGATCATGTCTGACTCCTTACAGTTTTTTTGTCTTTTATTTGGCCCCATTTTCTCTGTGATTACATTTAAATTGCACTCTATTTGTGTGAATATAGATATATACATGCATTGTGTCTAGTTATTTTAATTTCAGTATTGCATGGGCTTTGTGATGTGTGAATGTATAAATGTATATTTGGTTAATGCATCCCATTTTTAGGATACGCCTACTCAAAATTGGACATCCTCCCCTGGACTATTCGAGGCATGATTGGGTAGTCATGAGTCAGACCCCTGTTAGTTGGTTCATGAAAGTAAAATATCAAAGTATCTGATAATACCATAGAACCATAGTCTATGATATTTGTTTAGGGAAATAGTACTTAGTTTTGAAATTTTTTCTTTTAGGATAGGGACTCTTATGTTTTTACGGTGGGTGGCGTAACTATATAGAATTACTATGATCACCTACCTCTCGACCTAGTATATTTATTAATTGGTTACAAGGAAAACATTGTAACATGCATCGTATTGGAATGGATTTTGTTTTCTAGGCCTTTCATGTCCAATCACACCACATATGATCTTTGATCCTGGTACATCTTGTTTTATTTTAGGATCCTTCCATGAAGATTGAAGCTAACTTTCCTTTTTGTGATCATAAAGATGATACACCAAGCGGTGTTCCATTAGTTTAGGGTCATATACCATAAATTCAAACTTCATGTCGTTTATTAGTTATACCGGCACCTATTGAGAAGTAGATTGTTCTTGAAGTTATATATGGGGATGGAATTTAGATGATCTTACTGCAAGGGTTTTTTTGAGTCGGTGACCTCCCATGTATCAAGGGGATCCACACCCCCATGTGGATTAGAACTTCAAAGAGGAAGTTACCATATTATTATTCCTTGTGTGTAATCCTATCAATTATATGGTCTTACTTGTTGTCATTATTCATAAATGATCTATTGGTAGATGGGGGATATTAGTGATTTAGTCACACACTGATAAAACTCTATCAAATTAATAATTTTATTGACCCATTATAGAGGACTTCTTTCTTTCCGCATTGGAATCAATTCACATACATGATAATTTTAATTTTTAGTATGGTGTTTTGTCCATGGAGGATAGTCAGGTGAGGTTTACTAATTTCTCACGAGTATCAATGTATATGGTTTAAGATCCTTTATTTACAAAATGTATATATTATTACGTATTATACTATGTAATTATGGATTCTGTTGAATCCCATTACATTCCAACTTATTATTGGGTTCTTGGGAGACCCCTGGTGGTGGAGATATTCCTAGAAGTGTATGATCCAATAGTTAGTGTTTGTAGGTGAAACCTGAAGTTGAGACAAAAGATGTAGTTATTTGAGGTTAGTTGCTGGGATCAATGATTGCTATAATATTTAGGAGACGATACCAGTACACATGTTTACTGGTGAAAAAATATTAGAATGGCTCAAATTTTCTCGGGGAGATGAATTTATTCTCCTGCAATGGCTGGGAATATCGTTCTTGGGATTTTCTGACATGTCATATATCTTATGAAGATACATTTGACGGACCACTGTATAGAGATGGAGGTAAGAGAATTATGTTCCATATGGTGGAGGACATATAATAGGTGACTACAGAGTAGGATTAGTTATTTGGGGGTTTGGAACTATTACCACCACCACCACAATGTAGACCATAGTAGGCGCAGATAGATTGTCGTCTAGAATGAGGCTTGTAATAGGATATTGAGTCCTATGACCCTGAGGATAAGGTATAATATGAGGTAGGACCTACACAATTTCTACATTTACTTTTTTATATATATACACGTGTTTGACATATTCCTTCCTTTAAACTTCTTTTGTTCTAAACATAGAGATTCTTGTAGATCTGTTGGATTGGCCCTTATGGAAGGAGACACTGAATGGATGTGACTTATTGATATAAAACATATTCCAACAATGAGATCTGACACTTTTAGGATAGTATTTTTAAGGGATATCATTATTTCATTGATGAGGCTATATTTCATCATCATTGGTGTGGACTTCCTATCTAGAGATCATTCCCAGATTGAATATTTTATGCAGAGAATGTGGTGTGTCTGCAGTGAACGAATGAGGTTTTCCATTGTGGGTGAAAATGAGGCATTGGTAGAGTATGATGGGCTCAGTAATATGTTATTTATAAAATTACTAAATAGATAGATAAAATGACACTTGGATCTGTGGGTGCAATGGTATTTTTGTTTCACATAGTGGTGGATTAGTACAAGGAAGTATTTCATATGGACGTTCTAGGATTACCTACCCACTGATCAAAAAAAAATTATTTACATGAACCATGGGATATCCCTAATATCTACAACAACATATATAATGGCTCCTTTAGAAAATTTTATGGTAATTGTTTTCTTGTGTGAAGTTTAATATAAAGGCTCAGTGAGACCCAATGTTTCCCCCTAGGTAATCCCAGTGTTTTTCACCAATTTGAAATGTGGGATATTGAGTATATGTGCATACTATCGATTCTTTAACATGGTGACCTTGAAGAATAATTCACTACTACTAAGGCCGAATGACCTTTATGATCTGTTGAGAGGGGTGTGATGGTTCTTGATGATCGACCACATATCAGGTTATCCCCAACTGCATGTACGGGGTGAGGATATTATGAATCCATCATTCGGAAGATGTTATGGTCACTATGAGTACATGTGGATGACATTCAACATTAAATACTCCAAAGAATTTATCATGGGACTCTTGAACCAATTATTTCTATATTTCATTGACTAGTTCCTGATGGTCTTCCTCAATGAAATCCTTGTGTACCCAGAATACGAGGAGGATCATGGGATCCACATAAGGAAAATCATGTAAAGACTCTTAGATAACTAACGTCAAAGGATGCTCTCAAAGTGTTAATTTAGGATTTGATATGTCCAAATCCAGGTACATGTCATATTAGATTCCAATGTAGCAGTGGACCTGGTATTTTTTGGGGATCTAATTTATACAGAAAAACCCACTGTTGTTACTATGTTGTAGATCATAATGGGGTTGGTAGGGTACTATCATATGTTTATACATGATTTATCAATTGTTGTAGTACACATTACATCTTTGACCCAGAATGGTATCCCATTCATATGGATGGAATGGTTCTGTTATTCCTTTTAAATGTTGAGACCGATATTGAAGAATACTCTCATATTGAGATTTCTAGAAGAGGGCATTTATTATGTAGTGTATTTTGATGCATCTAGTATTGTACATTGTTTAATTCTAATGTAGATGTGGGTTTTGATTATATATGGTTAAAATCAATTAAGACCACATTTTCAAAATTATGTAACTCATGATCTTTAGTTAACAAATGTAATATATTCACTAATGATGTATAGAAAAGACTTTACGAGTGAGTCTTTTATCACTAAATATTAACATAAGAGTCCCCCATATATCTTCTATTAGAAGGATCATAACATGAGATTGAAATTATGTCTAAAGTTCTTCCATGAATACGAGTTTTAGAATTTATATACTCATCCTATGGGGCTCATAGTGGAATATGTTCTAAGTATGATACCTATTTCTCAGTTTTTTCTAAGACATCAGAGTTGTTACCCTCATTAAAGTTCTCGGTGGTGGACAAGGATGGTAATTCTTCTCATCAGTGAATGATTGTTTCCAAAACTGATTTACAATGTCTCAAAGATGTTAAGAATTTATATATTGACTATGAGACCTTACATACTCATTTATCAACATGATATTCTTCAAATGGATATTCTGAAGGTGAGGATCACACTATCCTTTTCCAATTTTGGAAGATGATACTTTTGACATTGTGGGAGGAGGTGATATAGAAGTTTAATACATACCCACTAGTGGAACATATGGGCATGTTAAATATGTACTAGGATAGATGACATCAGTTTTTATGGGCAGGCATGAAGAAGAGAGTTTATGACATTTTCTCGTCAAGTGTCACTTTCCGTTGGGTGAAGGCAAAGCACCATGTTCCAGTTGGTTTAGCCAAACTGCTTGAGGTGAGAGAGTGGAAGTGTGATGGGATACTGATGGACTTCATGATGATTTTACCATGTACACCTAGGAAGAATGATCAAATATGGGTTATCTTATAACAACTAAACATGTCTTCCTACTTCCAAGCTATCGATAGTAGAGTTCTGTGTAGATATTGAGATGCCTATTCAAGCAGGAGATAGACTAACTACATGGTATTCCCATTGAGATAATTTTATAATATGAAGCACACTTCACATCCTAATAATAAATGGTATTGAAAGGTCTATTAGGAATTATTTGTTCTAAAAAATAATGGTTCACCCAAAAACTGATGGTCAAATAAATCTAATCATTCATGACATTGAGGACATGATTCAAGCTTGCATGATAGACTTTGGAAATAGTTTTTGGGATCATCTATGCATGGTAGAGTATTTTTACAACAATAGATACCATTACACCATTTTATGGAATAATTCAAGGCATTCTATAGGACAACCTATAAGTCCGAATTTTTTTGAAGTGGTCTGGGTGATTCAACACTCATTGTTCCAAAGATGGTATGAGAAACTAAAAAGACAATAATGATCATCCTGATGTAGATTATATTTGTATATAAAAATTATATATCTAATGTGCACTGATAACTGAGAAATACAGAGTTCAAGGATGATTTCCATTTGTTCTTGATGGTCTTACCTTGACATGGATTCCAGAGATTTGGAAAAGGCAGTAAGTTTTATCTGTGATTCATTGACCATTTTTTGATACAATTTAAATTTCGTAAGTTTGAATTGCACTTAGTTATAATTCTACAGTCATACCAGGTACACAATATATTACATGTGTCAAAACTGAGGATATACATGCATGAACTATCACATGTTATTGACTATGGATATATTTATATCCAAAAAGGTGATTCCATTGCTGATTACTAGGTGTTATTAAGGATCGTTAAGAAAGGATCCATCATGGTTGATTGATTCATATAGTGCATGTACAATAGTTTTAGGGGAATCTTCAGGAGAAGACCAAGGAGGGGGAGACCCAGCTATGAGCCCATTACCCTTATCTTTTGATTATATATTTCTACTTCTATGATGAAAATCCGAAATTTGTTAAGAATTTGATGTCACATAATTTTTTTTATTAATTATCAATGTTATATGGATAATTCTTTAGACCAGGAACTGATATAGTGTGTGATTAAAAAACAATTTTTCCCATATTAACATTATGAAATATATTAAATATATTAAATATATTAAATAACATGCATACCTAGTTTTCCCAAAAAAGTATAATAATTTCTTAGAGGTGCCAATATCAAAATCTGATAACACCATTGAGATTATAACATGGGTTCCACACTAGGCATGAAATAATGATTTTCTTTTTGAGGCTTTGTGAAAATGTTGTCCTGGGAAGTGACACAATAAAATAAATAAATTAAATTGGTATAATTTATTTTATTTGACATAGCGACATGACCATATTTAAAAAAAATGTTAGAATATTTGTCTCATGTTTTCTTGATAAATCCATGGGGATATAGATGACCATTAGAATGATTTCTTGGAAACTGATGACAGATCGAGTTTGGAATGAGGGTCATTGTACCAATGAAGTTTGTGTATCTCATCAATTATGGTAGTGTGGAACTAAATTTTATTAATGGTCAATCAAAAATCTATGTAGGATTAATGATTTTCATTTATCTATTCTGATATTTTATATTGTTCAAATGAAGATCAATTCCTTGAAAAGAATTTATTTACACATCAAGTATTTATTAAATTGATGGAATTACATTTGTTCAATTATTTTTAGTATCCTACTTGTATTTTTTTCTATGAAAATGGTTCGAGGATGAATGAGAAAAGTATGAGGTCCATTTCTCATGTTTTATATATTCTGTCTCTCTCCCCCACATCATTACACATTAATCATGGTAATTTATTTTGGCATGTGGTTTGATGAATACAAGTTGTCCATTACAATCACATTCATTCGTCCAACTGATCAATATTGTTTGTGAGTTCATCATGGGAATTTATTTTGTCATGTGGTTCGATGAGTAGTGGTCAAACATTACACTCCCATTCATTTGTCTGAATGATAAATATTGTAGGTGAGGTTTAGGATTAAGGGTATAATTTATGTGAGATGGTGATGGTAGATGATCATAAGAAGATCATAAATGTATTTTTTGATCCTATTATTCTTTTATATGAATTGTTCTAGTGGCTCGATGGATCATTTTCCCAAAAGATTAGAACCCATCTTATGGCATGTAATGATGGAAAGTCTTATTTAGCCAACAATCTATAGGTTTTTTCATGGGAGAAAAATCTAGATAAATGTTGAGTTATGTGGGAGACATCTGGTTGGATATAGAAAATCACAATGCATACATCTTGTATTCCTGGATTACACACATTTAGTGACCCCCTAGCTATGGCACATGGGTTTGATCTAACGTTAAAAAATGCATGTCGCGTGACATGGTAACATGTCATGTTTTCCCACAATGATGACTTATAGTGTACATTGAAAAACATATTGACACATATATGAATACATAGACATGGAAACTCCTTTTATACATACATAGAAATGACCTAGTGTACATAGGTAGGTATGTCGGCATGACTAGCAGTACACATATATAGCCCAGGGACATAGGTAGGGTGTCAAGTGACCCCTATATGCTTTTTTTAAACTAACACACCTTATATGTTGAGTTTTAAAATATTTTTGAGCCATCATCACAATATATGATTCAGGTATATTACTTCATGATGGGTAATCTTCAAACACATTGTGTACCACCTTATAGACAACTGAGATGTATTATTCTATTTAGTTTAGAACAATCATAATTGAGTTGTTGTCCCTTGCTCCCTTTCCTAAAGGATACAATGTGGAATTACATCCTTTTCTATGGATTTGGATCCCCTCTAGAAAATTAATCCTAGATAGATTTTGGGGTGTCCCTCTCTAAGACAAAAGTGAGATCCTCAATCATCATTATACCCTAGGTGGGGTATGTGGAATTATCATGAACTCCAATAATATGAATTTCAGCCTCTATCTAGATTGTTGTTTTATTTTGGAAATTTGTATCATTGGAATAAGATCCCCCTATGTAGCAGGTTTATCTAGATTGGGTTCTTGGTTTACCCTTAATATTCTAGGCTTGGTGCCCTATCTGAGTTGTAGGGACTTCTAGAATCAGTGAGGTTTCTTAGGTGAGGATTAATAATCCTGACCTTTTCTTTTAGTGTTTACAATGATAGACATTACCATGGAGAGGACTCAACAAGAATGAGCATTTCGTCGACCAAAATATATTTTTTATGAGTTGGTTGTGACCTCTGGGTGGAACAATGTCCTTCCTAATTATATTTGTTTATTTATATAAAATATTAATTTATTTTTCTTGTAATGATATTGATATACATGGTTCTTTCTATTTACTGATTCTATTTTTTCCTAAAAGGTATTATTATAATAACCACTGCATTGGCTATGCTCGCACCAGTCATGTCTTATGTAAACGAAGTCCTTTTTCATTGTGTATTTGGAGGATGTGTAGTAGGTGGATCATAGGTTAAAATAGCTAAAATGATCTGTTAACTAGGAAAATTCTTTTCATCATATTACTCTCCCATAGAGAAGGTTATACTCTTTGAAAATTATTTGGGCTTGTATTTGGTCCCTTTTCCCTTTCATTACATTACTATCGTGCTTTTGTTGGGGGATTATATATGTATGAATTATTTGGATTAATTTATTTTACATTTCATTATTTTATGTACTTAGATGTGTGTGTGTGTGAATGTAAATCCGAATAATTACTCCCATTTGTGAGATATTCCGACTCAAATCTAGTCATTGGCCCATGGTGTATGAGAAGTTTGTTCGGGGTTGTGATTGGTCAGATCCCATTCGGTCACATCATGAAAGTGGTGGAATCTGTATTGAATTTAGCTAAAATTATTTTTGGTTCATATTTTTGTGAGGAATTTTATATGTGATGTGGTGGGTATAGGATATGTTTTTTTTTGTTTATTATCCATAGTAAAACAATTTCATAATAAAAAAACAAATCCAAAGACTGTGATGTAGCATTAATAATTATAATGGTGGAATTTATTTCAATCTACAAGGTAAAAATGATTAAAAATATAGATACATTTTGAAATAAGAATATATATCCATGAATTGAATGAATAATGGAAGGAATAAATGTTACTGACAGTTGAAAGTAGTTTTCATTAAATATGAAAATTAAATTTAATAATGAATTTCATATTGGTTTATTGATGTTAAATCTGTAATTTTTTAAAGAACTTGTAAAAGAGAAGACGCAGTTGTTTGTAAGGTTGTTTTTTTCTTTATTAGATTTTTTGTTTTATGAATGTAGATATGGTTGTGGATGAGTGTAAATGATGAAATGATGTAATATTTGAGTTCATCTGGGTGTTTTCCCCATCATTTATGTTTGTGGGGGTAGGATAGTTGACTTTTCCATGTTCCATGATCTCCTTTTGTAAATTGACAAGTCGTTTTGGCATGATTTTGATATGATCATTCATGGAATATGAATTGAATGTGGTGTAACTAAAGATGTGGTGATGTTGGGACGACTATTATGTCATGGCTTTCAGTCATTCTAGTTTGAGGAAATGGGTTAGATGTAAATAATCTTAACTATACCATATTTCACTCATATTTGATGTGGGATATGTGTTATGTGGTTGATGATGATGTAATATTACTTGGTATGAGGGTTTTTATAATTACAAAATGATATGATAGACCCTATGGGACATAGAGTTGTTAGGGTTACAACCCAACCCACATTAATAAGGAATGGATGATATTACAAGGCAGTTGATGTTGGTGATTGAAATTATAAATCTAGAATGGATGATTATGCGTGGATAAGAATACTATAATTTTTCATATTATTTAAGTATTCCTTGGATATATTGATTGGTGAGTGGGACTTGGTGTGGCTCATAATGGGTATTTAAATTGTTAGGGGAATGTTGGTATACTATTTATGAAAGTGAGAATTATTATCATTCTCTCACATTTTCATGAGAGGCCCTGAGGTGGATACTAAGGTGTATACATGCTATACACACACTAAAAATACATAAACTATTTCTTAGGTTGTCAGGAGGTTTTTAGTGATTGAATTGGATCATACCATTATAGATCTTGATTTTTTATTGGATCTTATAATTAACAGTTATTTTTAAATTTTATTATAGCAATTTATTATGTATGACAAGAAATTATTTATTGCATTTATTTATATGGGATATTTTTAATGATGGTTCATTATTCATGGATTTGATATTCAATCATGTACCCAGAATATATTGTGAGGTTGATTATTCCCATTGTAGGTTTATACACTTACTTAATGTTATCGAACTAGTATCTATTAGATTTGGGCTTTGGGTTCCATTCCTTTTCATCACTATAGTCCCTAATGGGGTAACACAGGAGGGCTGGTCCTGATAGAGTGGTATCAGAGCTTATGGTTGTGATATTGGATGGAGATTAGAGTTAGGAACTAAGAGTATTTCATGGTTTTTTTGGGAAATTATATTCCCTTATCTTGGTTACTAATATATAATAAGAAGACCAGCTATGACACATTATTTTATGGTTTCTCACTATCCAAAAAAAGGGCACTGAATCAATTGAATGATAAACAATTGTTCTATGGATTGTGTGGTATATACCTGGGAGAGGAACATGAATAAAATCAGTTTTTCTATTGTTTTAATAGAGTATCTATTGGAATAAAATGATCCCTGTTAAATGAATTTATATGGATTCCATGGTACAGAGCTTAGTAATTTATTTTTCCTCGGTGAAGTATATCATTGAGTTGAGTAAATAAAAAGATGGGAAACCTCCACCATCATAATGAACTATTTTCATGATGTGTTTTTAATCCATACAAATGAGTGAACGATGTATGATGTAGATGATGTCACTATTATATTTATTAAATTTTCATGCTTATGAAATCTATTTTTAGTTTGATATTTGTGTTTGTCATTTTTGAGGATTATAATTTAGTGGTGACAAAAAATATTGAAAATTAATAAAATTCACTTTCAGTCATTTTTGAATAGACACATTAAAATTTCTATAATGTCTACATGGGTTTGTTTTTGGTAATATATAATTTTTAAACAAATGTTGATGATCTTTATGCTTGATAATGTAAATCTATTAGACCTTGTGACTTATTATTATTATTATATATATGTATTTGGATTCCCTAGAATTGAAAATTATCACATTGATATAAACATGATAAATGAATGATTTGAAATGTTGATGTAGTGATGTAGAAATAGTTAGTCACACTATATTCATAATGGTTTTATTTGGTTAAAATATGTAATGATGACATATATACATCATTGAAAAATATTTTGTATATTTTTTCTCAAAGATAGAAATTTTATCTTTCAAAAATGTTTAAAACAATTTCATAATATTATTGAAACTAATTTTGAGTAATTTATATAAAACATTTATTATCCATATCACTGAATTGAAAATTATATGATTATATTAAAAAATTAATGGATGATATAGAAAATATATATATATAATTAAGTTATTATAATTTTTTTTATTTATGTGTTTCATTGAGGAAATTTCATGTGTTAAAATTAGATGATATTATTTTAAGTCGCTTGAATCATTCATTTAGTAGAATAATAAAAAATACACAAAAAGAATAATTAAAAATTGAATATCATTTTTGAATAATTTTTTTGTTGTTTTTATTCTTTTTAAAGGTTTAATATATGATTTTTTTAATTATAACATGGATTTATTAAGGTTAATTTTATTTATGTAAGTTATCTTATACTTCCTCAAAAGATAAAAAATGATGAGATTCACATTTTCCTTATATATAATGTGGATTAAACACTTTCATGATCATGATTACCATTGTTTGATGGTTACCATGTATAGTATCCTTCAAAATAAAATTATTGTTTTTATTAAACATAATTGATATCAAGTTGCATTTTAAATATGTAGTTTATTAATACATTAGTACCCTATTAGGCATAATATATTTAATTATATTGATTTTTAGGTAAATGACTTGTTCTAACCTGGAAATGAGATGCCTATAAAAATGTGATTTAAATTTATTTATGTTGATTATTATATGGTGGTTTTATACGACATCATAATTTTTGGTGTTGATATATTGACTAGAAATAATTTTAATTCATATGATAAAAATAAATTTTCTGCAATGAGTTCTGATTTTTATTTAAAGTGGGGTATGTTCAAAATTATATGAAAAATTCCCCTGATTCAAATTAGATATTTAATTTAAATTGTATGTAATGATTTAAATGGCCTCCAATAATGATTTAAAATGACTATTATTATCATATTTTCATTATTTTAAGCATGTATTTTTATAAGTTGATTCAATAAGAAATATTATAATGAACCTTGAGTGGGTGAATTTTCAGAATGTGAAGATTCCATATAATCTATTGTCACTTGTATCAAGATCCACATTCTTATTTGGAGGTGGTGTATTTTTCAGGATGGTATATTTGACAGGTGTCTTTCGGGGTGGTCTACCAGAACATTACATTTTTTATTTCAGAATGTGATTTATTTTATACATAAAAAAGATAATAGTCTGAGAGTAATATCATATAATGCGTCAGACCATTCTATGCTGCTTCATTATGTTTTTTGGTGTTTATAGGATTCACGAATTATTTTTGGTGTTAGGGAGGCTGGAGAGAAGATTTTTTTCATCTTGACGGTGACCACATCATAGCATAGGCAATTGTAGTAATAATTTTGACTTTTCCTGATTTGTAAGTAATGGATTTCCATTATAATGTTTGACTGGGGATCAGTTGTTTAGAAGAGATTTTGTGGGGCTTGGTTGTTTGGTGTTGTTTATAACATAGTTAGTGAATGACCAATTATGGTTTGTGTTTTTTCTGGGTATTTCATTATTTTATAATGGAAAAGGTGATATTTTTTATACCCAAATAATACATAAATAAATACTATATCGTATCACCATAAGTATTCATTACATGTCAATATAATCCATTCTATTTCATTAATGGTTTTGTGAATTTAAAAACACGGAAATATACAAAACATCTAGATAAATGACCAACAAGATTTCAGATTAAATTTTCATTAATCAGCTACCATGTTAGACAAAAAAAATAAATACTAGTCTCCATAAAATCGGAATGGGAAAAATATTAACTGGTGAGATTAGAATCTCAGTAAGGGTTGAAAAAAGATGAATCAATAAAATAATAAAAGTGATAATAAGACTAGTTTACTTGTATGACAACGTGTGAATAGAAATATAGAATGAAACACAACAATTCAAATAACATAATAATGAAACAAGAAATAGTGTTTTACGAATTAAAAATCATAATATATAAGAGTACAGAATCAACAGTAATAAACCATAATCAATGAGAACATATCATAATAATAAGGCATAAAATTTCTTTCATACAAATAATAATATAAAATATTTCCCCAGTCAAGTACCACAACAAATATTGTTATAAAGTATTGGGTTCACTCCACATTCTATCATTTCCTTATTCAAGGTTTTCTCTTAATACTATATTATTGGATAATGTCCTCTATAGTACTGGGTTCACTACCCATTATCACCATTATTATCTCATGAGATATTATTTTTTTAACCAATTCATTGACATCTATATAATTCTAGTACCACCAATAACATAATGAAAACCATACATTTATTTTAAATAAGATCATAAAACATTCATCATATCAAAAAATCATAACCCATCGAAAGGAGACGGGTTTTCTAAACCATTCATCATCATAATAGTAATATATCTAGAGAAATAAAAAATATATATTTTAGCATCATATCATACCCCGAGTAAATCATATTATACAATAAATGGTGTTGTCATATATAAGAATAACCTTTAAAGATCCCAAGAACACTTATTGAGGAAAATACACATTCTATATAAAATTATGTATTCTAAAATTAAAATTATTAAAAAAAATTATGGGTATAAATATCAATTATAAATAAAAACATTAAAATCATAAATAATTCATTATATAAAAAAGTATTTGTGAAGGTGGGGAAGTAAAATATGCATGGAAGATTAAAATAATAATTACATTCATGTTTTCAATAATTATTCAAAAGTGACTTGTTTGGAAAACAAAGTGAAATTTCATTTTTACAAATGTTCTTGAAATTATAATATACTAAAATATGAAATTAAATAATATTTTTATTATATAAATAATATTTTTGTGAAAAATATGTACATGGTAGAAAATATTTCCAAATGAACAGAAACACAAGATTGAATTTCCTTTAAAAATCCCTTCAGTAAAATGATTAATTAACAAGATGAAGTTGCTATGAAAACATTAAATATAAATAAAATAACTATAAGAGAATAAAAAACCAAATATATTGTATATATAATCTTAAAATTACATATTCTGAATATTTATGCACAAAGAATCCCAGTAAAAATAATATCTTATCATAACACGCTTACAGTTGTTGGGTATTTTGTATCATAACCAACCTAAAATAAATTACATAAAATCAAATATCAAATTCGATAAAAAATTTATTTTCTAATAATACATATAAATTTTTTTGCAGACACACGTCATAAAATAAAATTGTTTTATTACATCAATCTTGTGTCAAAGAATCCAAATTTTGATGAAGATCCCTTACGGGTTTAGTATCTTTTGAATCAAACGTAATTGGATTCTAAAAAATAATATATATATATATATATATATATATCTTGAATAAAATTAGTTATCATTCAAAAATATATTATTTTATCACACAGACACCGTATAAATAAACAAATTGGATTATATCTGTAAAACCTGTAAAAATGAAGACAAATTGAAATAAAACCCTTTCAACTTCGGTACCTTGGAATAGAAACAGATAAAAATAAAGAAACATATATGGGTATTTAAAAAAATTAAATTTAGTTAATATATAAAATTACATTTATTTATAAGTGACCACACCAAATTAAATTTATAATGGTGCACAATATCAAATGTGTCATCAGAATTTTGAGTTGATACATTGAAGCCCTAACCGTATATCTGACATGATTTAGAACCAATATAACATATTTTATAATAAATTTATATTTATTATAATTATATAATATATTATTATTCATAAATATAAAATAATATATTAATCACTAATAATATTTATACTTGTGTTTATTAATTATTCTCTATTTGTGTCATCAATCCAGGCGTTAATATTTTCTTTCATATATGTTTTAGTTGAGTTGTAATGGACCTTGCACAATGAATCTAGTCCATTCATCAACATAATTTAAATCATGATATAAATATATTTTATATTCATTATATAAATAATTATAACCATTTTTAAAATTTGGGTATGAATATTTTTTACATCACTATGTAGACACGACAGTCTATACATATGCATGAGTGGTGTTAACATTTTTAATGTTTGGAACAAAAGAAAGGAATATATTAAATAATAATTAAGAAATAATGGATATCAAATAAAAAACATATATTAAAATAAAAACCATAATAATAGTCTTCCATAATTTATATTAACGTAAAATTAATCGCATCATTGTGATGTGGTGGTAGTGGATATATAGGTATGGAAAATACATTCATCTCTCATTTGATTAAGACGTGGTTGAAAATTGTTTTGTAATAATAATAGTAACTTTTTATTATATTTATTATATTAGATTAATAATGTTTATTTGGATACTACATGTTTACTTATTGTGTAATAAGGAATATAACTGAATTTTTTTTGATAAGATTTATAGCTCTTCTTTGAGAAGACTCTTTCATTATAAACCATAAAACAACGAGGATTAGTAATAAAAGAATAATAGAACATATTTTATGAATTAGGGGACTAAATTATGTATTTTTAGTATCAATAAGATGATATAGGAGCCGAAAATGAGTGAATAATATAGGATAATATGAGTCCTTTTATAAGTGAGTTGAGGGACTATCATGGAGTTTTTCAAAGATCCCAATTTAATAATTTCACCTTAAATAAGAAGTTGTTCAAAATTTAATGGTATGATCATTTTGTACAATATAATGTTAAAATATATTCAAACCCTAAAAATAATATATTATTTGGTAGAAATCCAATGCTTGTATCTAGGTTTAACCCCTAGTAAACATGTTTTATCTTTAACCATTGTAATAAAAAAATTATTTTTACTATTCACTTTGAACTAAATTTTTTTTCAACATATAAAATTATATAATTTAATAAAATTTAAAATATGGTGGAAGTTTTATTAGCTTAAATATATATAATTGGTATATTTTATTTTTAAGTAAGTGTCAAACCCACAACAAAATCACGTTTTAGAAAAAATGAATCATTAAGCAGAAAATTTATTTTTGTAAATTATCTTATTTGAGTGATCAAAAAATGAATGTTAAAATATGTTATTAGATATATAATATAATAACTTCCTTAAAACAATTAACTAATATATATTTATTTTATTTATATATATAAATACATATTGTATTAATAAAAATTATTTTCAAAAAACATAATTTTTATCCCACAATATAATTATTCAAAAGTAAATTATAATGATGATTATGATTTATTTTGTTATATAATTAATAATTAATGTTTTATTATGTTATAATATATACAATTTAAAATTATATTGGTAAATTTAAAAGAAATGAAAATATTGTGTTTACAAAAATTGGTATTTTCACTATTCACAGAAGAATAAATATTTTTTGCAATATTCCGAAACATTAGCCTAAAATAATATATAAATAATTATTTAAAAATAAGATATTAATTTCTTAAAATAAAATTCCTAAAAAATTGTAATTTTCTGTTAATTCCCATGTTTGTTAAATTGTATATAAACCATTTAAAAATAATTATATAATAAAATGATTTTTCTAAAATGTAATTACTTATTTATTATGAATTAATCCATCAATTGTAATTATTTAAATCCATTATTCATATTTTTAAATTATGTGGTTATTTTTATTATCGTGTTCAATGTAATGGAAAAATTAATTTTTTCCGATATCACATCACAAATAGACCAAGAACCGTTTGGAATCCAAGCTACCAAACACATGCATTTTATTTTGAGAAACATATATAAAAAAATATAGTGGTGTAAAAATCCCCCCATCCATTTAAATTAATTAATACCTCACAGTTTTTATCTTCATAATCAAAGGATTATTATTTAAAAATACCTTTATCAAAAACACACATTACACAATGGTACAATAGAACATCCTTTGAAATGATTAAGTGGGAAACATAAAGCTTACCTAAAATAACACATTTTCATGTTCCCAGATTATGCCATCAATATATGGAATTGAAAATATTTTCATGGAGGGGAAACCTAACGCCCAAAGAATAACACAGAGTGATATAGGGAATTTTTCATGAGAAAAGTAATTACCACAAACGCATTATTTAGTGAAGGGGTAAATGACCATAAACCCCATAAAAATATGTTATAATGAAAAACATATTCATTTTTAAAAACATTTTTCCAATATTTGAGTAATTATATTACCATTGATTATGATAGAATATAGTTAATATATTTCATCACATCTATAAACATATTTCCATTGTTTTTCTGTCAATTTTAGTTTATTCCACCACTTTTCATCTTTATTAGAATAATATTAGTGATATATTCCTAAAGAAATGACAAAAAGTTTAATTGATCATAATATTCATAAATTAAATATAAAAAATTCATTTTTTCTCTAAATATTTTACAAAAATATTGTTACACCATTTTATCCAATATTGAAAAATGTCAATATAGTGAAATAGTAAATTATTCTCTAAAACCATAATAATAATACACAATGTCACACATAAACTATTCCAAAAATATTTATTCTTAATAATACACTAAACTATGTCTAAAAATTTCTGAAAGAAAAATTGAAAAATTTAATAAATATTCATAAATATAAATAAATTTATTTAAGAAAAATTAAAAATATCACTTCATTTCACATACGAAACACATGAATACCCTGATCATATTTTCACCTAAAATATTCTAATAACCTGATTCACTGTAAATCCTCAATGAATACCTATATACATACAATAAAATTAATTCTACTGTTATTATATTTCTAAAATAAAAAACTATCCAATATACTACATAATGCTAAAAAATGTAATAATGCTCATAAAAGAAAAAATAATTTTTTTTTCAAATCACTAGTATATTTCAAGGTCAAAAACACTATCCAATTTAAATTAATAGAATAAATCATATAATTTTTTCAAAAAACTATCATCTCATCATCAGTCGTATAATAAAGATTATCTATTATATAAATTTTTTTTCCTAAAATATCACCTTACAACAAAATAACTTTTCATGGTTATCAGCACCAATCAATGTATACTAGAAAAAATATAAAACCATAATGAAATATGATTTATATTATTTATGATACTTATAATTAGGATATCATTAATAAAACACTTATATAAGAATATTCTAAATTCCTAATATGAAATCAAATTATTTTTTACACTACAATGATTGATATAGAATATTCCTTTATTTATTCTATGTTTTCAAAATTGTATTTTTGAAATATATTGGATACTTCTAGATTTCCCCACACATAGGACACTAAAGTATAAAAAGTACCATGCAATTTACTTAATTTATGTCAATTTATATCCATATTAACCTCAATAAATTACTGTATCTATGTATTTCATTTCAAAAAACAAAACATATTCTAATTCCTTTATGAAATTCAAATGTGGGTTTTTTCCTAGTTTAATGACATGTAGAATGATGAATTTAATTTACTCAAGGATATTCATCAAAATAACATTTTCTCATATTTGGTTCATTTAGAAACACCCGTCTATTTTATTTTTAATCATATAATGAGTTATATGATTTGTAATAATCAACTCTTTTTCATTCCATCTCTCATTTCATTTAGTTTTTCACGAGGATAATTATTGCATCATCTGAATCATTCAACATTATTATTATTCCTCCTTCATACAACCACTATAAATAACCAAAATTTTATTATGACCAATATTAATCTTCTATCATCTAATTACTAAAAATAATTCATGTTTTTTCTAACCCACAACACATTTTCAACCTAGGACACCTTAGGATAATCCTAGTTCATCCTTGGTCATTAGCATTCAGAATCCTTCACAAATGGTTTATAGCTGAAATGTGATTTAACGAAAAAAACTAATACACTCGTATTCTAAAATTAGGTTATTAGTAATATCTTATTCAATGTGAACCAAAGTAATGGCTAAGATATAATCAACCAACAATTTTTCAGATAACTACACCTTGATGGATATGTTCCAAACTACATCAACTTATATCATCCAGATGGATATTTAATTCTCAAAAAACCACATAACCTATACATGACAAACAATTTATAATTTTATCCTATACCAAATTATAACTATACAATCTGTTCATACATATATACTAAATCGAGATTGATTAATATTAATTATATAACAAAAAACCATGATTGAATCATATGGGTTTAGTGTCTTTCAAACATGGAAACAAAACAACCAGTTCACAAAACCTCTAAATCATCTCCTAATTATTCCCTCATAAGTTGAACCCTTTTTTGACTGGTGATACTTAATACCTTTGATCATATCATGTGGAAAATAAACATCTAAAAAGATAATATTAGATGGTCTGTAAGGTTAAACAATGGGGATATCAGTCATAACATAAGTTTATGGTCATAAGAACATGATCACAAAATTTTAGAATTATTAACTACATATAAATTTTTACAATATTTAATCTTGGAATAAATTATAAAAGTTTTGAAGAAATTATTCATAAATGATCCAAAGAACATAATTCAGAAGAGAGAAGAAATGACAAGAAACAAAAAAAAAATGGTAATGTACATAAATTGATATCATTGTGGACATGTATAAATAGAAACATATCTACTCATTATGTATAGGACATGAAATAAATGTCTTTCATAAACATCTAGATATGAAACCATATCAATTCATAGACATATGTACATGAATCCAGGTCCATGCATATTATTGTGATCATGAAACCAGGTTAATGGATAACATATTTAACTCATTATGTCTCCATATATACCCAATGCATTAGAGAGATATATAGGTACCACCCATCACATCATTAATAACATAAATATTTCTTCCAAATGAAAATAAATGAATCATAAAATAAAATCCCATGAAAATAAATGGGATTAATAATAATTTCATCATAACATACCCTATAGAAAAAATTGGTTTCAACAAAATCATTCAATCATAAAAAAACCAAAAATTAAATAATAATGATATTTTCTATTAATAATAACCTTATAAAACAATAAATAAAATAAAATAATGTTAACTGAGATGTAAAAATTATTTTCTAATGACCAATTAATGTAATATTGGATCATAAAACATTTCATTTTTTAATTATTTTTAAATGTCATGAAATTATAAAATAAAACATTTTCCATCAGAAATTATCTTATAATATTTTATGGTAAAATTCAATGCCTTATGGATTCATGGTGGAAGGAAAATATTCTCATTATATATTTATTGAAAAAAATTCCTTCTTTTTTTTAAATTCATAAATTACCACACTTATAAAATAAAAATATGAATCCTTCCAAACCATTTTTCAAAAAGTAAAACGTGATTAAAAATGAATTTAAAAGATTATAGAATAATAGTAAAAAAGTTATTGGATATAATTTTATAAAACACATCCATATATTTAAATGAAAGTATTAAATGAATATTTTAAAAGAGAATTTTAAAAAAAATTCCATATAAATATCATATCATTGATGTGAGAATTGATAAAATTAATTGATTATGTATATTCTAAAAAAATCCATAAATCATGTAGAAAAATAATCATAAGATAACTATAATTATTTCCACACATTATTATAAAATGAACTTATAATAATGTAGAATTTTAACCAATATAATGGAAATTTGTATATGAAATCCCTTAAAATACTGTAATTAGTCAAATCATATGCCCCATTAATGTATTCATTTTCAAATGAAACATTGGATAAAATTAATATAATTATATTAATGAAACTATATTAATGACATGATATGTCAATGGGTAGTATATACATGTTTTCAGTATGGCGTGTATCTCATGGAAATAAAAGTGATATAAGATAACCTTACAAAATAGTTACCTTTTAGTTTTACATATATTAACCATTTTTATAATACCCTAAAGGGTGTTATTTATTCATTTAGGTGGAATATTAATGTTTATAATACCATATAAGATAATTTTATAACATATTTTCACCTTTTAGTTCATAATATTTCATTTTTTTATTCTTTCATGTGCATTCATTTCATGGTTTTAGGGTCGTGTCATTTGTGTTTAATTATGGATATTCTTGTCAAAATAAATTAGAACACCAGAAGTGGAATAAAATAATATTAAGGAATATAAATATGTTTTAATATTCATATATATCATTTTATATATCCTAAATATGTATGATTTATATGAAAAATTGGAATTAATAATTATTTAGTTTATTTCGTCAGTTTTTACAGGCATTGTGAACTGGTTTCATTTAATTTAATATTTGGTCAATATAAAAATTATAGAACATGAAATAGGTTATAATATAAATATAAAAATATAATTTAACCATTATAATATATTTATTACAATCATTTAAATTAGATATAGGAAATGAACCAAATCATTATTTACAGAGACGATTAACCGACATAATTTGATCAATGATTTCATTAATCTATATAAGAAGATATATGAAAAGGTATGGATATAATATATTATATTATAGGTAAAATATTAATTTTTATACATGTTAAATTATTTATTATAATTTTGTGGACAAAATATATTAAGAGAAGGTGGAAAAACAAAAATAAGTTAGGAGGTCTTATTTGAGAAAGTAACCTATTGAATATCACCGCCTTAATATACCCCTTGAAAAACATTTGTTTTTTCATTGGGTGAGACCGAATCAAATAAACATTTGGGGAGTATTTATGATTGGTTTTGGTGGATTTTTGAAGAGATCCATGTTATTTGAATGGAAATATGGTTGTGAGAGTTAGTATTAATTCTTTTGTATGGGTGGTTTAATGTGATTAGATTATGATTATTTTATATTTAAATCCAACTACAAATTCTTGGTTTTAACTATAATTAATTTGGATAATAAATAATTATTTATTTCAAGAAAATTTCAATAAACACAACAAATACAATAATATTTATTTGTTTTTCAGTTATTTTATGCTCTTATTTTATAACGTTAACCTGGTACATTATTTTACCTATAATGCGGTAAATCATTTTTTACCATAGTAATTTTTTATTCTTACAAATGAAATTATATTATAAAATAATTCGGTTGTCATGATTAAAAATTTATAAATAATTTATAAAAATTCCAAATATTGAAATTTTATCATTACCTTTAAAATTAAATCAATAAAACACAAATAAAATATAGTATGTTTTGGGAAAAAGTGTATTTAATCCCAAAAATTAAATTACACCAATAAAATGAATACATATTTTATAAATGTATTTAATTATAATATATATAAAATAATATTACGTATTATAATTTTTTATTAATTTAAATTCATCATATTATTTTTAAATATAGTGAAATTTATTTTTTAATATATATCAAAATTTTTTACCATTCAGTGAAAATTTCATCTTTTAAAAAATTATCAAAAATACATCCTATGAGGATTTCTAAATTCCAAATCCAAAATTGATATCAATTTTATGAACAAAAATTTATAAAATATTAAATAATTTATTATATTTTCTTTCTTATATAAATAGATAAAAAACATTTCAAGTATACATATTTCTGAAGAATAAAAAAAGATTTAAAAAAAGAATATTAATTTTGAGGAATAATTAATTAATAGATGAAAAATAATTGAGATAATTATATATCTCATAATTTAGTTAAAACTATTCCTTTCTACCAATTTGAATGTGAGGTTATAATTTTCATGTTAAAATAAAAATATTTTTTAGTTCGTTTAGGCTCCGTTTTATGTCCTAAAGAAGCTATCAAATATATTAAATATATTTTAAAGCATACAGACCATAATATTTTGGAATATATACTCTCATAACCCTATAAAATTAATCATTCCTTATAAATCCATCACTCATATACCAACTGATATGGATTCCTTTTCCACCTCACATCCTTAGGATCCCATATAACTTCTTAAAAATGTTGGTTTCTCCAAAAAACATTAACTAGATGAGTTGTATTATTTCGTAAAATTATATCTCTGTGATCTTTTATCTCTACTATTTTTATTTAATAAGGATTATATTTCTCCACAAGCATGTCCTGTGATTTTATTACAAGTGAATGATCAGTCACGAACTTCCTTAGGATAGATACATGGAACACATCATGAATATGGGAGAGATTAAATGGGAAATCCAATAGAAAATAAACATCCTAATATTATCAAGAATTAAATAAAAATCATCCATGAAATTTTAAATTTCTCATAGAAAAATAATTTTTGAAATTTTAAATTTATTTTTTATGAAACCCACATCATAAATTATGTCAATAAATATTACTCGTAAAAGAGGGAAATTAAAGGCAATGTTCACAAAAAAACTATGACTCCTGTTTGGAGAACAATATTGGATACATAAAACATGGAAACAAAATATAATTATTTATTCCAGGTTCTGGGGGATAATGAAATGAAACAATGTTAAGATAAGGTTAATGAACCAAAAAACACTCCCTAAAAAGGTAAAAAAAGTTTATTTATATGATCATAACTGCTGAGAATATGATAAAATTTTATTTATAAATTCATTTTGTAGATATAATTACATGATTTAATTTAATATGTAAAATCTCACACTTTTCTTTTTCTATGATGAATTTCATCTTCATCTATTACGCAATGAATCTATGATGAAATTCTAATGCCTAAATAACTTGTGAATCATAAGATCCATAATAGGATAAAAAACCCATTCATTTTTTCTATATTTATCATCATGAAAATGGTTTTCTCATTTTCATCGATATGAATAAATCCTCATATGGTTATGCAATAAATTAATCTCTAATTACTCATACAAAATTCATTGTAAACTTTTTCATAAATGGTATTCTAAAATATTAGAATCCAAAAATATTGAATTAAGATAAGAAATGTTTCAAAATAAAAATATATTTAATCCCCATAAAAAATTATTTATCTCTAAATTTTCACAGAAAAAACATGTGAATATCATTATCATTCATTCTCTGGAAACATGGTAATATCCTATATTACCATAATTACATAATGAAAACAATAGTTATTTCAAAAATTAACTCATTTACAATAAGATAAATCTAAAAAAGTCTATAGACTTAATCCATAATCCACATTATCATCATATTGCTAATTATGTCCAAGGACATTAATACTATCCATTATCACATTAGGAAATTATTATCCCAACACCATGCACATATTAAGGGTTATCATTACCTTAAAAAGATGTTTTAAAAAATACCATCATACCACCTCAATAAAAGTTCATGGTCACTAATACTACTAATGAAATATATTTAACTAATTTAGTAAAAATAATAGTACCATAATGCATAGAAGTTTCATTATTCCATTATACCATATAATAAATTCTATAATATAATTATTAAATATATACACTCAATAATTATACTATATTCTCAAACCATTATCCATGCTCTGTTGTCTTATTACATAAGAATTAATCCATAACATATGTTATACATAGTCTCTTTATCATTAGAAAGACATCCATAACACATACAAAATTTCTGATTCTATTCGTAATATTTACCAATTAGGAATTGATATTAATAATTATCATACATTGAATACTAAACACTTCTTAATATTAATAATTACATAGGAATTCTAGTTTTATCATCTGTTACCTTAATTTAATCTTTCAATTTTACATTGAAAATACTTTCTATGAATCCATATTTTCCACTCTCAACTAATATTCAAGTTCCATTGAAACATTTTACTTTATTCCTCTTCCCACATGATTTATATAAGGATAATTTTACTTTCATTCATTTATTGTCACCTTGAATATCCATAATTTTCCTATTAGATGGGTCAAGGAACACACCTATTTTGAGACTATTGAAAATAATATGATATTTCTGATTAGTATTAATAACAATGTTTCAACATCTGACTCAAATTTCATTTGGTTTCTCTCTAGAAAGATCATTCCATTATCCATCACATTCACCATTAACATCAATCTTGCTAGTTCATGAAATTGTCTAAATCCAAAAAACCATAACACGAGTCACAATAATAATAACCTGAAATAATATAATCTAGGATAATTTCATATTAAATTTTAATATTTTAAAAATTAGATTTAATATTAGGTTATTTGTTATCATTACAAAAATTCTTGGATTTTAATCTTCAATTGGACTTATCTTTAGGGATATCACTAAATATTTTCTCATCCTTGTTTCCAATGGTTAACTAAAAATTAGTATGATACCAACTATATCAACCCATTATTTTTATACATAGATATTACATCTTGGTAGATAAATATTCATTATATAACGTAAAAAATTCCTTACATAGTTCATCTTTTTATAGTGTATTTGGAAACTTTGAAACAAAAAACTGGTTCATAAAACATATACATCCTCCCCAGCTAATTCCTTTTTAACATGAACCCCATTTGAAATTTTATAAAAAATACCTTCTTTAATATCAAAGAGGAAATAATTATACGAAATATAATGACCCCCTCCCCTTAAGTTGTACCATTATTTAGCTAGCCATGGGAGAAGATAGATGTTGATACCAATGTCCCACCTCTAGTAGGCCCTGAGTTGGCGACTTGCACCGAGCATATAGTAAATAGGATGATCGGAGGCATTACAATATAAGAGAACACATGTGAAATAATGATATATGATGGAAACCAAAAAAAAAATCATGATCAGACTCCAACATAATATAAAATCTTATTTAGACATATATAGTGTTACACAAGAACTACTAAAATTGAATGGAAAATTGTAAGTATCAAAAGAAAATAAATATGGAAGTGACCAAGAATCCAAAATAGCTCATGATGAACCTTATTCTAGTAGTAATGATCCTAACTCAAAACTACTTGAAATGTCCTGAAAAATAGTTTATATATATGTTGGGTGAGTATAACAGTATATTCAGTAGGATCCTCCAGAGAGCCTCTTATGAAAATGGTATAGAAATCATGTTAATGCACATTAAACTACAAGTGGAACACAATCATAACCTATATAGTTATAAAATTTTTTCAACCTCATAGGGGAAACTCTCACTAAGAATCACATATAAGAATATATAATATAACAAATAATATTAAGGGAACCTATCAACCTCTCCCCCACTGGTTTGTTACTATTCCCCAAAATCACATGTCTTGACTATCCCTTTCCAAAAGGAAATCATGTTGACATTAAGGGGATCCAATAAACCATGCACCTCATTAAATACACATACACATCCCATAAACCGACTAAGGATCATCGATTCATCACATGAAATACATTTTATACCTATAGTAGTCCTTTATAGACCATATCTACAATACATGTTTGTAAAACAGACAAAATACATTACATCCCACTTCAAACATAAATGGAGAAAACTAACCTCCTTGCATATCAGAACAAGTAACTACCAATAAAAGGGAGTGGGTACCTAGGTTTAGTCATCCATATATCCTCTAACCAAGATGTTGCAGAAAACACCACCCCTTAGGGCTTAGAATCCCTTGGGTGTCAGTTTCACTAACTGGTATAGTAGAGTATCAGATAGAATCAAAATAAGGTAATGGTATAATATAGCTCACAACCATAATATCTTCAAAACTTAGTATCAGATTCAATTATAGATAATATCTATTAGACTCTCTAATGCCACAACTTAGACAATATATCATATAGTCACAAACAATCTTATATGGTCTATTAAGCTATTTTATTGTTTTTTTATTAGTTTGACATTACATTAATTAATTAATTGACCATTAATTGACAACTAACATCACTGAATTATAGTAAATTATTATTAAAAAAATGATCCATGCCCTCCAGGAATAAGAAAACCAACTCCAAATCTTGTTGTAATTATAACCTCACTAGTTCATTCCAATAAGATCTAACCCCACGTGTTTAACATTTAGTCATTAATTAACATCATTACACTATATATTACCATGTAGTCTAGGGAACCTTCTTATGCTACAAAACAAGGCATACAACTAGAAACATATTCCTACCTCATGTAGTGGGAAATGAAAACAAGATAAACAATCAACCTCATTATCGACCAAAATAACATATTCAAACAAGAATATAGATTTCATATCAATGGTTATCCCTATATTTGATCCACTATTTCATCTTATATTTCCTCCCTGACACCCTCATGCATATTCTGATGTACCATTCCACTCTAGGATCCAAGTTCGTCCACAACAATCAGGCCTCCCCACCGCACATACCACAAAATCCCTCCAGGATCATCCATCCAAGGCACACATCACATCCGGAACTCCTCACCCCACATAAAACAAAAACCATCGAGTCTCATCTATTTGAGGCCCATGTCATATCACAAGTAGATGGACGATAATTATCATAGTGGGGATCATGTCCCTCAAACAAGGCATTCAGCCATTATAATCAATGAACTCTCAGGGGACCAAATCACAAGAAACATGTCCTTAAATATATTATAGGAAACTCAGGACCTACAAAGGAATTATATTTTATTACACAACAAATAATTATAACATATTGAAGTAACTCATTCATTATTTATAAGTTCTAACTATGGGTATCATAAGATGAAACCTATCACAAGATTTCATAAATCAATTAAAAAATTAATTTAAAGGAATATTATTTCATTTTTCAACAAAAATATTCATTCAAAGTGTCCATTAAACAATTCAATAAAACATTTATACTTTCATCAATTTTATAACATCAAATTTTAACCAAAACTGTATTCATTAAACATGCCTCATTAGTCACATAGCTAATTAATTGACAACAAATTTCGGATTTATGTTAATTACCAATTTCAGATGACCAAACTGAATCATCAATAATACATAGATATCATACTATATATAAAATCAAGAGGGAACCTATTATCACAATATAAAAATAGAATCACTATGATATTGATACCAACTCAATAATCTAGTTGAAATAATAATTAAGTTAATTTAATTTTTTTCCAAGGGGAAAATCATTATTACTTTCTGATTTCATGTAATTAAATAGATAAGAAATGAATCCCATAACTCAATATGGTGTCAATTATATTCTTATAGGAATGGACCGATGAATTGGATCTCGATAACCTATCCTTCTAGAACTTTATCCACCCAGGTATGTCGCGCCACTATCAAGCCAAAAATCAACCAAAAAAACTCAATTATAACATGTAGGCCAAGAAACATCATGTTGAAAAGTGGAATGATAAAAAATTGATCAATGAAACTGAATTAATAGAGGTAGAACATTCCTAAAATAAAACAAATATTTAATGATAGAATCTAGGCATCAATCATTGAAATAAGAATCCTCAAAACATCGAAGAGTGGTCACCAAGTCACCTTGAATTGGAAGAGAGGCACTACATCTTTATGTTTTACCGTAATCTAGATGATGAAAAAATTTATAATATCCCTGTAGCAATTAATGAATCCCATTTAATTTTATATAATTCATAGTGTTTAGTTTCATTAGAAAACAGTGTTTCCTCTTCTTTTTATTTTATTGTATTTTTATACCCCGACATATTACACATTGTGAAGCATACATTAAGATTGTTTAAAATGTTTAAAAAACATTATATATCCCTACTACCATCTTCCTGCATTAAAACTTTTCAAAAATTCTTCTATGATTCCTTTAAGAATCCTGGTCGTTGGAAATATGAAAAGTGTCGATCCACGTGAATCCATACCCTTATATTAGATATCCCTCAAAATATTCTCTGCCTAGATAATCCAAAACTAACCAAACAAGAAACGTAAAGGGGTGATAAAAAAATCCTCCCCGTGAGATACCTCTCAAGGATATAATCACCAAAGGAGACCAACCACCACAACCATGAATAAGGGGCTTAATAGAGTGAGTATATGAACTACATGTCTAGTATCTTCCGCCTATCGTAGGAGAGTAGTCTCATCCAACCACATGATGATGAACATGGAAATCATGAGGCATACTCAAAATGTATTCACCTGCCCTGGAAATAGTTTATGAAAAAAAAGTAATATGATAAATCCATATCACAAACCAAAATAGGTATAGAACCACAAAATAAACAACACTACAAGAGAAAATATAAACATAAAACATCTTGTAGAACTGAGCATGTATCTATGACTCACATTCCCATGTACTCTCCTACAATCATCTATATACTTATGAAGGTGAAATATATAAATATATAAGAAACATCTCATTCATCCTAAAATAATGAAAAATCATACCTGAATCAACACTCGACGTTTTTCATCCTCAAACCAACCATTTGGTGCCCGCAACAAACAACTTAGTCTCTCATGAACTCCACCTCATGATCCCCTAATATGATCTCTTCCCCCTTTTTCACAAGACATCATTGAACCTTCATCCAAAAAAAATTCATATTCTGCAGAATTAACCCATATCTAGGTGAAATAATAAATGTTCTTCCATCAATCTCATAGAAATTTTGTATTCCTATACTGCATCACAATGTTGTTTCTAGATTAGTGCATCGTCCATGTCGTTCGCCTTTCCAGGTGTACAAAAAATAAAAAATTTATAATTATGTATGAAACCCATCCACAAAAGTTGTTTCATGTTAATTTCACGTTGAGAGAATACATACCTCATGATCTTATGATCAGTGAAAACCACAAAATGTGCATTGATGAGTTATTTCTTCAACAACCTTCGAGAAAAAAAAAACTTCTTACAACATGAGATTGTGGGTGTGATTTTTATTCTCATTCGGATATAACGGTTGAAACCCATAAGAAATTAATGATTGCTGCTTCATAAGAACACATCGAAACCGAATATGTGAATCATCACAGAAAACATAAAACTGAACTCTTTCAGCTGGACGACAATGAACTGGATAACTGACCAACTTCTCCTTCAGATACTAAAAAGATTCCTGACACTGATCAATTCAAAATAACACTTGATATTATCTAGTTAACATTACTAGAGGAGTTTAAACCCTATATAAATTATCTACGAACCTCATACAATATCATTTAAAACCATGGAAAATTCACACCTCTAACACTATCTTGGGGATTCCCAAGACACTGCTACTTCTTATTTCTATGGATCCACATATTCTCCTTACTATGATACTACATGTGGAAATAAATAGACTCCTCAATCCCAAAATTCACACTTCATTAACTTCCCAAACAACTTCTAATTGAAAATAAATCCCAAAATGAAATGTAGATTATCTATATTCTCCTCCTAAAATGTGAAGTACAAAATAGTTTCAATAATGAAAACCACCATAAACATATCTTGGAACTCATGGAAAATGGAATTCATTAACCCCATGAATGCATCTGGATTATTTTTCACAAAGAATGACATCACAAAAAAACTCGTAATGCCCATGATGTCAACAGTAAGAGGTCATCGGAATATACTCATACTTCAAGCACATCTTATGTGCAATGCCCCGACCTTAGATACCGAGAGTCGTTGAATTATTACATAACATTGGTAGTATCACAAGAAAGATCAAGTCTCGAAAGACCGATTAGTTTAGTAGCTTTCGAAACACTATATATATTCATAACGATTACAATACATAAAAAAGTGAAAAACTACAACACCATATTGTCTTCATATCCCCTCATACTATCCTTGTAGGTCATTCATAAAATAATTCTTCACATCATGGGAAAAATAAAAATTGAAAGCGGTGATCTTAGATGCTCAGTAAGGATAACAATATAGTAGAAACATTCATAAATAAGCATAAAATTTTAAGGCAATGTATAACTAGAAAAAGCCTTTTAAACTTGAACTTCAGCATAATATGTCAAGGATAAAATGAAGTAATTCCATTTACTTATTCACATGCATATTCTACTAGTCGAATAATCACAAGAAAATATTAATAACCACTTTCATAATGACGGAATGCATAATTCCAGACTATCATAACGATGTATCCAAGGCCTCGTTCCAAGACTATAAATAATATTTTGTCAAGGCCTCGTGCCAAGACACTAGTTTTTCTCATGAGAACTACCGATTCATCGAGGAGCTATAACGGGCTCCACCAGTCACTTACTAAGTCTAGTGCAATCCTCATATGAAAAGTTTTAAACATAACATAAACATTCGTTTTAAAACTAGCATACCAAATGTCAATAATTTATCCACTAACCATGAATGGTATAAAAATATCACATCCACAGTCAAAAATAACTCATTGGATACAATATGGAAGACTGTATTGTATCATAATAACCTCAATCAATAATGATGAAGGATATTGACATAAATGAAAATAAATATCAAAACCATTAGATTGAAATATCACCCTTTTTCGTGAATCATTTAAAAGTCACACTATTTGTGAAGAATACATTTAAAATAGATTTTAGAATCAAAGTGTCCCATTCCACTTTGAAACTTTTAAAAGGAATTTTTATTTTAAAACATTAATGTCCATATAAAAAAATCCTTAAAACCATTTTTAAAACATGGACATTAATGAGAAATATTTAGGGTAATAAATCTTTAAAACATTTTAAAATTTCATTTTAGTCAGAGTTCCTAACCAAAAGTGAGACACTTGAATGAAAATAATTGAAGAAATAAAAACGTTGTAATATCATGAGAATAAAGTGATTCATGATATATTATGTCAATGTACATTATATACACCATATAAAAGTGATTTGGTGTATAACAATAAAGGAGACTCAATGGAATGTAAATTGAGATGAAATCTCTCATAAAGGTCGTATCCTTTGGTTAAGGATAAATCAACAACATAATTATGAGTGAAAAATATAAAAACACTCAATATTATTGGATATTCAGTGTAAAACAATCAAACGACATTATCACCTATTCTTGTAAAAAAAAACACCAATGAATTGGATGTTTAACTTAACAAATCGAGATTGAGTAAAAATTACACTTATCAAGTTTATACCGATGACCTGATAATTTATCAATGGAGTGATTATGTGTATAAAAAGTATATCCACAGAAAGGGGGATGGAATTTATAACATAATCATATGAATTGTTATTCTACACATAATATTAGAGTAAAATAGTCAATGAAGTATGCGTAAAGCCGAATGAGTGGAAATTGAAATTTCAAATTCCCTTATTGATTTGGTAACATAAAAAACATACACCCATGAAAGATGTATCATACAATGATGACGTAAATATACATTAATTAAATTATATTACATAATGAATACAAACATGGGCAGTACACACACCACATGTAATAAATAAGTGGTGAACAATGGAATTCTCACGGAATTAAAAGTGAGATAAGAACCCCCTTACTTTGTACATTATCCTTGGTCGATGGTAGGTTAACCTCCTGTATATTGGTGAAATAATTGTTATTTAATTATACAAGAATCATTTCAATTAATATGATATCATATATGATCTTTTCACATTGATTTGTTAATAATATCCTAGTATTATCGTTATTTCAGGTGTTAACATACTCGTTTTCCTTTATATTAATTGTTACGTAATCCATGTTTGTTATGGATGGGTTGTATAATATTCATATCCAGAATTATATCAAGCCCATAAACATTATTTTTAATCATCAAATGAGAATTATACTTGAATGGATACGATGGAGAAATATTCTCATCGCGTTCGTGGAGACGGTAGTCCGTACATACGCACGAGCGACAATATCATTCTTTTGATGTTAAAATAATATATAATTGGATGGTATATTATATAGACATAATAACTATCATGTTATAATTATTATTTACATGAATTAAACATCATTATTATACCCATCCAAATAATAATTTATTGAATGACAATTAAACCACAACGTGGAGACGGTACGTCGTACACATACGCGTATGGTGAAATTCTATACATAGGATGGATAGATTATTGAATAAGGTTGTACCATATGTATAATAACATCACAGTATATATAAGATAATGGAGTTATTTTTATAGAATAGATATAACAATGAAAGAATAAGTTGAATAAGAAAGGAACTTGAAAGAGGGTTGTGAAAACATTACCTCTTCTTCAGGTTCTTCCTTTTGATTTGATCAAAAGGGCTCCATAGGTTGGAATTCTGATCAAAATAAGGCCTCTAGGTTGTATTGAGGGAAGTTTAGAGAGTATTTGGGTAGGTTTTGGCCGAGCCAAAAGGCATTTAATTTCTGAATTGGTGAGAAGGGGGAGTTCCCATTTATAAGAGGGGTGAGGGGCACCTTTGGAAAAGCTAATAATATTATTTTATAATAAATTCATATTCAGTTTCTAATGGCTTCAAAGTGGATGATTTAAAGGATGAGGTGGGGATGGGTCTAAAACCACCCAACAAATTGAATTTAGATAGGTTTGGGTCATTATATAGACCTTATATTTAAGTATCAACTCTTAGTTAATTAGTTTCACTTTTACAATGTATCTTTGAATATTTATATTATATGGTTAATAAAATTACTATATATATCCAAGAGACCCACAAATGGTCAATTAATGATACAAATTTCATGATATAAGTCTCTTGGCCTAAACTTAGATTTTTAGGAATTGAATATAAATTAATAATATAATATTTGGTTTAAAAACTCCTTTATGTCAATTTTGACACTATTGGGTATTTTGTTATTGATAAATTCATAACAGCATTATTACTTCCAAAAAAAATTATATAATCAATCCTAATATTTAATATTAACTAGAAAATTAGTGGAATTCATAAAACGTTTCAAATTACATTTATTTTTATATTTATAATGTCAATTATTTTAATATTTCATTAATTAGGTAATTACTGCATAATAATTATGTCATAAATAAATAAAATTATTTAATTTCTAAAAATTAAAAATAAAATACCATTATGTATGAAAGATTTTTTATCTTTCTAATGAATATTTACAATCGAATTTATCTTATATATAACCCTATATTAAAAATGTTTTAGTAAATAAACATTGATTTTTACTCTTTTAAATCTTCTTTGAATTAAATAATAATAAATGTCCTAATCTACTAAAAGTGGACCTAAATGAAAATAGTTTACTCCTAAGGTTGTTTTTGGTCGAGATACACTTGTCTAATAGAATTAGGACATGTGTTAGGGTAATATTAATATCATTTTTACCCTTACATACCCTATTTACTTTAACCGTGTTAAATAAAAGTAAAAAGTTACTATTCACCGAAAATTATTTTCATCAAATTGTCCCACATTTTACTCCTTGATATTAACCGTGTGTCTTGGATTTTTAAAATTCAACTCACAGAAGTGTTAAAATTATGTTTTATGAAAATTCAGTTTTTTAACTACCACATAGTGGTTTCACTATTCATTAAAAAATGAATGTTTCCAGAAAAATACCAATAATTAGGCGTAAGAAATATTTGATATTATGAATTCGAAATTGATGTTTATTTTTTCAAATTAAAAACATATCAGTTGCATTAATTAATTTAAAAATTAATTCCCGTCGTCAAAACAAATAGTGTGTTTTTAAGAGACAATAACTATCAAAAGATTGACACTTGTTTGTGTCTAGTTTAAATGTGAAATTACATCCAATGACCAGAATTTTATTAAATGCTAAAAATATATTATAAATATACTTTAAAACCACTCAAATTAATAAGTTATCACTATTTATTATTTCAATTAAAAATGATGTTTTTAATTAAAATTTATTAATATTTACTATTCATCAAAATATGAATGTTTTCCGAAAAGTACAGAAATTTCACCCTAAGATAATTTTGATATTCCGATTCCAAAAAATAAGTCCGTTTCGAAAGATAAAATTTATAAAATTTAAAAAAGTAGGTATTACTATTCATAGCGGCTAATTTGATTGGTTGTGGTGTGTTAGAATCTCGAAGTTGCGTACAATGCACGCCATTACATTATTCAAATGGAAACGTACCTTGGAAGTTTGGGGTGTTACATTCCCCCCTCCTTCAATAAATTGTGTTGTTGTAATTTTTTTAAAATTGGGCTTGAGAATATAATGGAAAGTCCCACATCATAAAAAGAGTCAATAAAAGTATCACTTTAAAAGAAAGGAAGAGAGGTATAAAGGTCACCCATGATAACCCATACTAGGATTACATGTAGGAAAACATGGATATGGACGATAAACTAAATGTTATGTTTTGATGGAGAGGGATAGAAAACATGATTAGGAGAAATTTAACAATAACAAAATCACAAACTTGTGTTGGGACAAACAGTCATTAGTCTCCCAGTATGAAAAGTAAAGGGACAACATTTTTTGTTTGATGTTACATTACATAAGGACGAGGAATTCATTTATGATATTGACTATGAACACAAAGAGATATAATTACTTTTTATGTAGAGTTTCATTTTTAATAAATTTTTAACACTAACTCTTTTTTTGAACAATGAATATTCAAGAAGACTTGGTCCCAATGGAAGAGCTAGAATAAACTTCTATAGATATACATGATCCACATAGGATTAACTATACATTTACCTTGTATTTAGAGATTAATCAAAACCAAAATGGTTAGTATAATATATGATGATCCCCCAAATGGATATTCCATTAGAGAAAAAAAACACTAATCTTAATTTCTAAAATTAATCCATCAATACCCCAAATTTAAATAATACCATTCAATAATCAATTTTCCTTAAAGTCCTTCAATATAATCCAAACTAATATTGAAACACAAAACTTATACGAATGTAGTCTTCCACGTTAAATTGTATCTCCAAATGACATTAATTGCTCTTAATGTCATACACTTAAATGTAATTAACCTAATCATTTCAATAAATAACCCAAATCACTATAAATCCACAATAAAAACATAGATAAAAATCCACCATTAATCCTCAAATGAAATCCCATACTATTCTATTTTCCTTGGTCAAATAGTGTTCACAACAAAGCCAACAACTTCCAAAATAACATTTATCACTTAATCAACAAATCATTTTCCTATAATAAATGTATTCATTTGATAAGACAAAAGATCCCAAATCAAATTATTATTGATCAATAAAATCATTTAACTAAAAATAATAGACACACTAACCAGGGACTTCACGTAGTCCAGTGGTAGGAGATAAATCCCAATCACACTTTGGTTGTGGGTTCGATTCCCACAGCTTTGTCCGACGCAACGGGTTGTCACACGATCTGCGTGTTGTCCTTTTTCAAAAACTATATTTTATAACATTACCAAAATTAGATAAATTCATCAAAATAACCATAACATAATTCAACCACAAATCTTATTTCATACCTTTCATTTTCATCCCAAAGTATAATAACTTATAATTTCCTCAAACCCAACGATCATATAAAACCAAATGGTTATTTATAACTATATCAACAATATAAAAGATAATTCTTCCTCAAATATCATTCTCACATAGAAAACTGCAGGGTTAAAAATACAAGAGAAAATTATTCCAAAGTAAACCCATCAACAAGGAGCACTAATAATTTTTAAACATTTCTCCAACCATTTATTTCCACATAGCTTTTCCTTTGACTAAGATAGTATCCTATAGAATAGGTCATTCACTCGGGTAATGGCCAGGCCCCCTACATTTACTGAAAATGACTGTAAATGGAATCTTGGGACCATTTTTATCTTCATCCATAGTACTCTTCATTTTTCTTCAGCAATTATTCACTTTATATCCTTCCTTCCCGCACGTAAAGCCTTTTATTGTCCCATTGAGACACTTTCTTATGTGTCTCCTTCCACATTTTTTGCATGATAGAAATTGATGATTTCTTTTTTCCATGGTCTTCAGTGCTGGAGCTCTTATCATTCATCACCTTTCTCTTCTATGTTGAGTCCGAGAATTGGTTAATATATATATTGTTGATCATATTTTTTGGAAAATTGATTTTTCATAAAGACGATATCTTTTACGCATATCAACATTCCATTTTGTTGTTCATTACCACCATTGTTCCCACCTTGTACATCATTCTCAAATTCACTATGACTTCCTTGGAATCCAGCCATTTACTAAAACATGAAAGCATTGTGTGAGTAACAGTAGTCATAAAATCATTTAGAGATTAACATGTCACCATATTCTCAATTTGAAACACATTAGGATTAACCAAGGCCATTTACTCTCATCTTATATATATAATACTTCAAATCAGTTTGTAATGAAAATTTAAAAATATCCTAAGCATATCCCCCGGGAGTGTCGTAACCAAGAGTGCAGCAAGGCATGTTGTCGTGCCCCATTTCTCGATCGAGTCTAGCTCAAAGCGGTGTTTTCGGGTTTTACCCCTAGTTACATCTATGCTGGAGCTGTCTCTACCTGCTCATATCCAGACTGGGATGTATTACTCGGAGAACTCACAAAATCTAAACAATACCACAATTCTAGGAAGTTCTTCTATACTAATCCTCAATGTTCATCTTAGGTCTATGTGCTCTATTAAGAGTTTATCTAAATATAGTTTCCAAGGATTGTACTAAACTTCCTCTGATACCAATTGTAATGCCCCGACCCTAGATACCCAGATTCGGTGCATTATTACATAACATTAGCATGATCAAAAGAAAGATAATGTCTCGAAAGACCGATTAGTTTAGTAGCTTTGGAAACACTAGATATATTCATAAATATTACATTACATCAATAAGTGAAAAACTACAACAACATATTGTGTGCATATCCCTTCATACTATCCTTGCAGGTCATTCATAAAATACTTCTTCACATCCTAGGAAAAATATCACAATGAAAGAGGTGAGCTCAGATTCTATGTAAGGATAACAATTTAGCGGAAACTTTCATAAATAAGCATAAAAATTTAAGGCAATGTATAACTAAAACAAAATACTTTTAAACATGAAATTCAGTATAATATGGAAAGGATAAAATGAATTAATTCCATTTACTTATTCACATGGATATTCTACTACTTGAATAATCACATGAAAAATATTAATAACCACTTTCATAATGACGAAATGCATAATGCCAGACTATCATAACCACGTAGCCAAGGCCTCGTGCCAAGACTACAAATAATATTTTGTCAAGGCCTCATGTCAAGACACTATATTGTATCATGTGACCTACCGATGCATCGAGGTGCTATAATGGGATCCACCCGTCACTTATTAAGTCTAATGCATTCCTCATATGAAAAGTTTTAAACATAACAAAACATTCGTATTAAAACTAGCATTCGAAATGTCAATACTTTATCCACAAACCATGAATGGTATAAAAATAGCACATCCACAGTCAAACATAACTCATTTGATACAATATGGAAGATTTTATTGTATCATAATAACCTCAATCGATAATGATTAAGGATATTGACATAGATGAAAATAATCATCAAAACAATTAGAGTGAAATATCCCCCTTTTTCTTGAAATCATTTAAGAGTCACACTATTTGTCAAGAATCCATTTAAAATAGATTTTATAATCAAAGTTTCCCATACCACTTTGAAACTTTTAAAAAGAATTTTTATTTGAAAACTTTATTTTCCATATAAATAAAACCTTAAAACCATTTTTAAAACATGGAAATTAATGAGAAAGATTTAGAATAATCAATCATTAAAACATTTTAAAATGTCATTTTAGTAAGAGCTCCTAACCAAAAGAGAGAAACTTGAATGAAAATAATTGATGAAATAAAAACTTTTTAATATCATGTGAATGACGAGATTAATTATATATTATGTCAAAGTACATTATATACACTATATAAAAGTGATTTGGGGTATAACAATAAAGGAGTCTCAATGGAATGTAAATTGAGATGAAATGTCTCATAAAGGCCGTATCCTTAGGTTCAGGATAAATCAATGACATAATAAAGAGTGAAGAATATAAATACACTCAATATGAATGGATATTCAGTGCAACCCAATCAAATTACATTCACACATATTCTTGTAAAAACAACACCAATGAATTGGATGTTTAACTCAACAAATCGAGATTGAGTAAAAATTACACTTATCAAGTTCATATTGATGACATGATAATTTATCAATGGAGTAATTATGTGTATCAAAAGTATATTCATAGAAAGGGGAGTGTAATTTATGACATAATCATATGAATAGTGATTCTACACATAATCTTGCAGTAAAATAATCAATGAAGTATGTGTAAAGTCGAATGAGAGGAAATGGAAATTTCAAATTCCCTTATTGATTTGGTAACATAAAAAACATACACCCATGAAAGAAGTATCATAAAATTATGATGTAAATATACATGAATTAAATTATATTAAACAATTAATACAAACATGGGAAGTACACACACCACATGTAATAAATAAGTAGTGAATAATGGAATTCTCACGGAATTAAAATTGAGATAAGAAACCCCTTACTTTTTACTTTTTCCTTGGTAAATGGTAGGTTAACCTCTTGTATAATGGTGAAATAATTGTTATTTAATTATACAAGAATCATTTAAATTAATATGAGATCATATATGATCTTTTAACATTCATTTTGTAATAATAGCTTAGTATTATCGTCATTTCAGGTGTTAACATACTCGTTTTCCTTTATATTTTTTGTTAAGTAAGCCATGTTTGTTATGGATAGGTTGTATCATATTCATATCCAGAATAATATAAAGTCCTTAATAATTATTTTTAATCATCAAATGAGAATTATACTTGAATGCATACGATGGAGAATGAATCTCATTGCGTTCGTGGAGACGGTAGTCCGTACGTACGCACGAGTGACAATATCATTCTTTTGATGTTAAAATAATATATAATTGGATGGTATATCATATAAAAATAATAATTATCATGTTATATTTATTATTTACATTAATTATACATCATTATTATACGCATCCATATAATAATTTATTGAATGACAATTACACCACAACGTGGAGACGGTAAGCCGTACATACACATGTATGGTGACATGCCATTCATAGGATGGATAGATTACGGAATATGGTTGTACCATATTTATAATAACATCATGGTATATATAAGATATTGGAGTAATTCTTTTAGAATATAAATAAAAAAGACACAAGAAGTTGGATAAGAAGGGAACTTGAAAGAGGGTGGTGAAAACATTACCTCTTTTTCAGGTTCTTCCTTTTGATTTGATCAAAAGGGATCCTTAGGTTGGCTTTCTGTTCAAAATAAGGCCTCTAGTTTGTATTTAGGGATGTTTAGAGAGTATTTGGGCAGGGTTTGGCCGATCCAAAAGGCTTTGAATGTGTGAATTAGTGAGAAGGGGGAGTTTCCTTTTATAAGAGGGGTGAGGGGAACCTTTGGAAAAGCTAAAAATATTATTTTATAATAAATTCATATTCAGTTTATAATGGCTCAAAAGTGGATTACATAATGATTCAGGTGGGGATGGGTCGAAAACCACTCAACCAATAGAATTTATATAGGTTTGGGTCATTATATTAACCTTATATTTAAGTATTAACTCTTAGTAAATTAGTTTCACTTTTACAATGTCTCTTTGTATTTTTATATTATATGGTTAATAAACATACTATATATATCCAAGAGACCCCCCAAGTTGTACATCAATGATAAACCTATCATGATATAAGTTTCCTGGACGAACAATAGATTTTTAGGAATTGAATATAAATTAATAATATAATATTTGTTTTAAAAACTCCTTTATGTCAATTTTGACACTATTGGGTATTTTGTTTTTGATAAATTCATAACAGCATTATTACATCGAACACAATTTATATAATCAATAATAATATTTAATATTATTCTATAAAATTAGTTTAATTCATAAAATGTTTCAAATTACATTTATTTTGATATTTATAATATCAATTATTTTAATATTTCATTAATTAGGTAATTACTGCATAACAATTATGTCATAAATAAATAAAATTATTTAATGTCTAAAAATTATAAATAAAATACCATCATAAATTATTTAATGTCTAAAAATTCATTTTTTTAACTACCACTAAGGCCCCAGCCTTAAACCTTACTTAATCTTGAGTTATTACAAGATTACACATTGAGGATCTTTTCAGGTTTAGAGTTTTAGAGAATTAGATCATGAAACTTGCATTACGTTCCACATTTAAAAAAAGTGGTTACATAAAAGACAGTATTCATTCTTCCCATCAACGGAAACATATTTAATATAAAACATGGGTTCTTTATTGACACATCCTTGACACTATCATCACATCATGTACCTTTCCCTTGACCTGTGAAAAACATTTCAAAAACATGGGGTGAGCATAAAAAGCTAAGTAAGTGTTATAAAAATATTGAAATGAAACATGAGTTCATATATACATTAGAAAGAAATCACACTTTACCCATAAAACATAGGCATATCAAATCATGAATAAATCATAGAAAACATAAGTCTTAAAGGTAACTTGAGGCATTCATAACATTCTTACGTAGGGAGTAACCCTCTTGGTTACGTTTGGAATACCCATCACTATATATTCCCTTAATCTCTTCGGAGAAACCTTAACGTTTCACTCCTTCGCGTTACCCAATGCATTAGAGAGCTATAACGGGCTCACCCGCCCTTAGTTTATCACGGAACCACCCGTTCTTCATAAGAATTCCCAAGGACCATAACAAAGTCATATCACATAAAACATGCATAAAGGAAACATAGAATTTCCACATTTCAATCACAATATAACATTTTAGTATATTGAAATAATGAATCCATTCTAAAAGAAACCATTTCCAAAACCATTTAAAACATTTAATAAAGATATTTTTGAATCAAAGTGTCCCATACCACCTTGATTCTTAAAATTTTAAACCATTAATATCCATATAATTAAATCCTTAAAACCATTTTGAAAACATGGATATTAATAAGAACAAATAATTAAAACATTTAAAATGATATTTTGGTTAAAGGGGTTTTACCAAAATTAGAGACACTTGAATACAATAATTGAGGAATAACACTTATTCAGAACTTTATAATATCATGAGAATAAATGGATTCATGATATAATACTCCAAAGGACATTATATACACCATATAAGAGTGAATTGGTGCATAACAACAATGAACCCTCAATAGAAATGTCAAATGTGATGAAATCCCTTATAAAGAAGGTATTCTTAAATTAAGGAAAAATCAATCTCAAAAATATGTGTGAAAAATATAAATACACCCAATATAAGTTTATATTAAATGTAAAACAATAAAATTTCATTCATACATATTCAATGGATGACATATTCAATGACTACATGTTGAACCCAAAGAAATCGAAATTGGGTTAAAAAGTTCCCTTGACAGCCTAACGGCATCACATCAAAATGAGTTGATGAGAGATAAAAAGTGTATATCATCACTTGGACATAAAATTTACATCAATAAGGATATATTAGAACATATCCCATCATAACAATATGTAAATTAAAAGACCCAACAAAAGAAGTCTTTTAAAAAAAGAGGAGGGTGAAAGGTTCCCTTACCGATTTGGGTATCTTTCAAACATACACCCCATGAAAGAAGGACAATATATCATTGATGTAAATACTCATAAACGAAAATATATTAAACAAAGAGTAGAATAATGGGCAGTACATACACCACTCAATGGAATTTGTGGCAAATGTAGAATAAATCTCACAGGAATAAAAGTGAGATGAAAAATCCCTTACGAAAACTCGGCAGCCTAACGGCGCCACATAAAACTTCCGAATATGGATTGATGAGATAAAATAGGGTATCTCATCACATTACAATAAAATGTACAGAAATAGGAATATTAAATAACATTCCCCAACATTACAAAGAGGATCTTAAAATAAGTGACTTAAAAGAGAGTACTTAAAAAGAAAGAGAGAAGTTAGATCTCTTACGAAAGTTCGGCAGCCTAACGACGCCACTCAAAACTTCCGAAATGGATTGATGAGAGAGAATAGGGTCTCTCATCACATGAACATAAAAATTATAGTAAGTTTAATGTAAAATATCATCCCAATAACAAGAAATATGAGCTTTAAAAGGAATGACATAAAAGAGTGTACTTAAAAAGAAAGAGAGGAGTAAGATCCCTTACCTCGGGTCCAACTTGACTCGATCGTTCTTTAATCTCCTGAATAATAAACTTGAGTTCATTTCTACTTCCTTAAGAACCTTTTTAAAGTTCATTATTCCTTTTATATCACTTATTACCATGTCATAAACATTATGTAATCATTTAAGTTAATAATATTTGTTTTGCCGATATTTGGTTCTTAAGCCAAAAGTGGACTTCTTACAATTACATGTTGTTCGTGTGGTCAAAGGTTCTTTATATCCAGAATGACATTCCTGATTTGGATATCATATATATCATTTATATCCTACATATACATGTATTTATAATATTACATAATCATTTAGATGTAAGAAATGAAATGCACCGTTCATGGAGACGGTAGGCCGTACGTACGCATGAACGCTACTTTCATTTCTTTGTCATATTAATGGAATTAAAACTAAATGAGAGGTTTTTATATTTTAATTACAGAATTATATTCATCATTTAGATATATAATTCATCATATATATCCATTATATACATGTACTTATAATAGTACATTACATTTGGGGATAAGAAATGAAATGCACCGTTCATGGAGACGGTAAGCCGTACGTACGCATGAACGCTACTTTCATTTCTATCTCATACTTTAATGGAAAGAAATAATAATGATATAGAGTTATATAATAATTCCAGTATAACATCATATATAATAACATTAAATCCATCCTTTATACGTCCCACGTATGGCATTAACGAAACACATCACTTTGAGGGGGCGGTAGTCCGCACTTCCTAAAATGAAGATATCGCGTATACCCATAATGGAAGCCATAAAGGTAAGACAAAAATTAAAAATACAGAAGCATAAGTAAAACATAAACATATTATATATCAAATATAAAAAGAGTTACATCATAATGGCCACCTTTGAAGGTGTTAAATGAGTATTGAACAATCATCGTTTCGGGAGGCAGAATATTTCCATCCATGGAAACCGTATGTTCTTTAACCATTTGATGTAGTTGTGTGAGAGTGTAGGTCGAATAAATATTATAACAACATCCTAGTATATTTAAGATACTGTTTTTGTTACAAAATAAGTAAATAAAAATATTTAAGGGGGTTGGAGAATCAAAATAAATCAAATGAACATGAGAGAATGAATTACCTTTAAAAGTGTAACTCCTTTTGATTTGAGCCTAAAGGCTTCCTTTGAAAGGATTATGCCCAAAGGGAATCCTCTAGGATGAGGAGAGGGGTGTGGAGAGAGTAAATGGGCAGGGTTTGGCCGAGCCAAAGGCTTGAGGAGTGTGTGAAAAGAGGTATAGGTGGGGGCCTTTTATAAGAGGGGAGGAGGGGCACTTTTGGAAAGTAAGGAAATATTACTTTATTTGAAAATGTTTTTCGGTTTTAAAAGGTCCCACATTGATATAATTCGTGGATAAGGTTATAAAGGTTCTAAATCCACCCATACAATAAGTTTTGGACATGTGTAGTTCATAGATTTTACATTGTCTTTCCATTTTATTTTAATCGTTAAATAATGAAGTCATCACTGCATCATTATGATGTCATAAATAATTTAATTTATTTAATGTCTAAAAATTATAAAAAACTACTATGATGTAGGAAATATTTTTATCTTTCCAATGAATATTTATAATCAAAAATATGACTTGTAAAACCCTAATTAAAAATTATTTTAGTAAAACATATCCTGTTTGTGTCATTTTTAATTTTAACATTAAATAAATATATATTATTGTCATTTTCCAACTAAAGTGGCTCCATGGGGTCCCCAAGTTGGCTCATGGCTTGTCATGGTCGGCCATGACTCACCCAATTTGTTTAGTACAAGTGTCACGGTGTTTTCACATTCTTATAATATCATTTTTACCTTAAACTACACTAATTACCACTAATCGCGATTAAAAACTTAATAAGTTACTATTCACCAAAAAATTATTTTTATCCCATTGAAACACATTTTACTTCTTAATGACAACCATGTATGTCGGATTTTTGAAATTCAAAACACAAAGATGGAAAAATTCCATTTAAACGGAAAAATCTATTTTTATAAGTACCACTTAGTGGTTCACTATTCATCAAATATTGAAGTTTTTTAGAAAAATCCCAAAAATTCACCCTTAGCTATATTTTATATTCTGAATTCAAAAATGAAGTCTGTTTTACAAAATTCAAAACATATAAGTCACATTAATTAATTTAATAATTAATTCCCGTTGTCATGACAAATAGCGTGTTTTTATGAAACAATAAGTATCAAAAGATTGACACTAGTTTATGTCCGATTTCAAAGTGAAATTAATTCCAACGACCACTATTGGATTTAATGGTTAAAATATTTTCTAATTTCACTTTAAAACCAATTCAAAATATTATCTAATCATATAAATAAATTAGATTATAAAGAGGTTTTGAATTAAAATACAACATTTTACACTATTCATTAAAAAATAAACTTTATCGGAAAGATACCAAAAATTTACACAAAGTAAATTTTGATGTCCCGATTCTTAATAAGAGTTTTATTTGGTCCAAAAGAATGTATAAGAGTGATCAAAACGATATTTAATGACGGTTCGCCATCAAAAGGCGACAAGTGAACCTTTAGTGAAAACTAGGGCATATAAGCCTTAAATTTAATTCTTTCTGTATTTTAAGACTTTATCTTTTATTGTATAAATGTAAACACATTTAAAAACATATATAATCATATTTTAGGTATTTCTATCCATTCCCTCCATTAGAACGACTACATGTTAACTACCATTTAAAACAATATTATTTTATTATTAGAGTGCAATGTAAGATTCCCAAGAAACTCATTGTTGCGTGATGGGTACGCCATCGAGCATAGAGTCCCCTTTAAAGTCATATTAATACATTATTCACAATTATGGATAAATATGAAAATGTCATATTCTTTATTTACCTAGGGTGTTACATCCTTCCCCCCTTTTGGGAATTGCGTCCTCGCAATTTTAAAAAATTGAGCTTGGAAACATCCTTGAAAGTCCCACATCGGAACAAGAGTCGGTAAAACAATCACTTTATAATAAAGAAAGATAATTACAGAGGTCACCCATGTTAACCCATACGAGGACTCCATGTAGGAAAACATGGACATGGAGGAGAAAACATAGGGTCATGTTCTGATGGAGAGTGATAGAAAACATGTTTAGGAGAAAGTTAACAATAAAAAATCACAAACTTGTGATGGGTTAAACGGTGTTGGGTTCCCCAGTAGGAAAAGTTAATAGAAAACATTTTTGTTTTAAGATACTTTTATTGAGGAATTTTATTCATAAGTAAACATAATCACTTATCATGTTGACTTTCAACTTTTACTAGATTCCTTAATCAAACTCATAATTTTTCCAAAAGGCAAGTATTTAGGGAGACTTGTTCGCATTAAGAGTACTATAATCAACTTCTAGAGAATCACATAATCCACAAAAGAGAACTATATACTTCCCATGTCTTTAGACATTAACCAAAACTAAACAGGCTAGTACAAGATCAGATAATCCAGAAAAGGATAACCCTTTATAAAAATAAAATCTATTCTTAATCTCCAAAATTTGTCAAACAAAACCCAAAGTTCAACAAGGATCATCCGATAAACAATTTGTCCATAAAATTCTTTAAAGTAAACCAATATAATATTGAAACCCAAATATTTGAAGGATTTAGTCACATAGTCTTCCAAGTTAAATCGTAACATTTATCTCCAAACAACATCAGTTGCTCCTAAAGTCTCGTATTGAAAAGTAATTAACCTAATCACATATCCTCTATGATTGGTTAATCATTTTCATAAATAACCCAAAATCAACTTACTCTTAATTCATAAAATCATATAACTAAAAATAATCAGTCAAACTAACCAAGGACTTCACGTAGTCCAGTGGTAGGCGATAAATACCTGTCGCACTTTGGTTGTGGGTTCGATTCCCACAGCTTTGTCCGACGCGACGGGTTGTCACACAGTCTGCGTGTTGTCATTTTTCCAAAACTATATAATTCTTAAAACATTCCCCAAAATGAGATAAAATCTTCAAGAATAATCATAACATATTTTAACCTCAAGTTTATCTCATTCCCTTCATTTTCCATCATATCATAGAGTAAACCATAATTACCTAAAAAGTAAGGATCATATAAACCCTAATGGTTACCTTAATAATTATTACCTGAATTTTCACATCAAGATGTCCGTCTCGTACATGATGCATTAGAGAACTCACCATGGTTGAAGTGGTTGATCATGAATCCTTGATAGTTGGTTTAGAACATCCATGAGATTCCTCATTGAATACCCCATTTCATCGAGTCATTTAATCAGAGAACCACCACAGTTTCCTTCAAACCAATTGTCACTTTGGTGCCTGCTAGATCCATCCATTCACTAAAAACAGAAATGTCAGTGTGAGTATATCAACAAAATCATCATGTACTAATGATGAAGGTAAACACTAAGATACACTTACTCATTCACTTTATCTAAAACTAGGACTCTTTCTGAAATCCTAACTATTATGGTAATGTCACTTATGCTTAAAGAATAACCTAACCACTAAATTATCTATACCTCCCTTTGATACCAAATATAAGGCCCCAGCCTTAAACCTTACTTAATCTTGAGTTATTACAAGATTACACATTGAGGATCTTTTTAGGTTTAGAGTTTTAGATAATTAGATCATGAAACATACATTACGTTTCACATTTAAACAAAGTGGTTATATAAAAGATAGTATTCATTCTTCCCATCAACGGAAACATATTTAAAATATAACATGGGTTCTTTCTTGAAACATCCTTGACACTATCATCACATCATGTACCTTTCCCTTGACCTGTGAAAAACATTTCAAAAACTTGGGATGAGCATAAAAAGCTCAGTAAGAGTTATAAAAATATTGAAATGAAACATGAGTTCATATATACATTAGAATGAAATCACACTTTACCCATAAAACATAGGCATATCAAATCATGAATAAATCATAGAAAACATAAGACTTAAAGGTAACTTGAGGCATTCATAACATTCTTACGTAGGGAGTAACCCTCTTGGTTACGTTTGGAATACCCATCACAGTATATTCCCTAAATCTCTTCGGAGAAAGCTTAACGTTTCACTCCTTCGCGTTACCCAATGCATTGGAGAGTTATAACGGGCTCACCCTCCCTTAGTTTATCACGGAACCACCCGTTCTTCATAACAATGCCCAAGGACCATAACATAGTCATATCACATAAAACATGCATAAAGGAAACATATAATTTCAACATTTCAATCACAATATAACATTTTAGTATATTGAAATAATGAATCCATTCTAAAAGAAACCATTTCCAAAACCATTTAAAACATTTAATAAAGAGATTTTTGAATCAAAGTGTCCCATACCACCTTGAAGCTTAAAATTTTATACCATTAATATCTATATAAATAAATACTTAAAACCAGTTTGAAAACATGTATATTAATAAGAACAAAAAAATGAAACATTTAAAATGATATTTTGGTTAAAGGGGTTTTACCAAAATTAGAGACACTTGAATACAATAATTGAGGAATTAAACTTATTCAGAACTTTATAATATCATGAGAATAAATGGATTCATGATATAATACTCCAAAGGACAGTATATACACCATATAAGAGTGAATTGGTGCATAACAACAATGAACCCTCAATAGAAATGTCAAATGGGATGAAATCCCTTATAAAGAAGGTATCCTTAAATTAAGGACAAATAAATCTCAAAAATATGTGTGACAAATATAAATACACCCAATATAAGTTTATATTAAGTGTAAAACAATAAAAGGTCATTCACACATATTCAATGGATGACATATTCAATGACAACATGTTGGACCAAAAGAAATCAAAATTGGGTTAAAAAGTTCCCTTGACAGCCTAACGACATCACATCAAAATGAGTTAATGAGAGATAAAAAGTGTATCTCATCACTTGGACATAAAATTTACATCAATAATGATATATTAGAACATATCCCATCATAACAATATGTAAATTAAAAGACCCAACAAAATAAGTCTTTTAAAAAAAGAGGAGGGTGAAAGGTTCCCTTACCGATTTGGGTATCTTTCAAAACATACACCCCATGAAAGAAGGACAATAGATCATTGATGTAAATACTCATAAACGAAATTATATTACACAAAGAGTAGAATAATGGCCATTACATACACCACTCAATGTAATTTGTGGCAAATGTAGCATAAATCTCACAGGAATAAAAGTGAGATGAAAAATCCATTACGAAAACTCGGCAGCCTAACGGCGCCACATAAAACATCCGAATATGGATTGATGAGATCAAATAGGGTATCTCATCAAATTACAATAAAATGTACAGAAATAGGAATATAAAAGAACATCCCCCAACATTACAAAGAGGAGCTTAAAAGAAGTGACTTAAAAGAGAGTACATAAAAAGAAAGAGAGAAGTTAGATCTCTTACGAAAGTTCGGCAGCCTAACGGCACCACTCAAAACATCCAAAATGGATTGATGAGAGAGAATAGGGTCTCTCCTCACATGAAAATAAAAATTACAGTAAGTGTAATATAAAAGATCATCCCAATAACAAGAAATATGTGCTTTAAAATGAATGACATAAAAGAGTGTACTTAAAAAGAAAGAGAGGAGTAAGATCCCTTACCTCGGGTCCGACTTGACTCGATCGTTCTTTAATCTCCTGAATAATAAACTTGAGTTAATTTATACTTCCTTAAGAACCTTTTTCAAGTTTATTATTCCATTTATATCACTTATTACCATGTCATAAACATTATGTAATCATTTAAGTTAACAATATTTGTTTTGACGATATTTGGTTCTTAAGTCGAAAGTGGACTTCTTACAATTACATGTTGTTCGTGTGGTCAAAGTTTCTTTATATCCAGAATGACATTCCTGATTTTGATATCATATATATCATTTATATCCAGCATATACATATATTTATAATATTACATAATCATTTAGAGGTAAGAAATGAAATGCACCGTTCATGGAGACGATAGGCCGTACGTACGCATGAACGCTACTTTCATTTCATTGTCATATTAATGGAATTAAAACTAAATGAGAGGTATGTATATTTTAATTACAGAATTATATTCATCATTTAGATATATGATTCATCATATATATCCATTATATACATGTACTTATAATAGTACATTACATTTGGGGATAAGAAATGAAATGCACCGTTCATTGAGACGGTAAGCCGTACGTACGCATGAACGCTACTTTCATATCTATATCATACTTTAATGGAAATAAATAATAATGATATAGAGGTATATAATAATTCCAGTATAATATCATATATAATAACATTAAATCCATCCTTTATACGTCCCACGTATGGCATTAACAAATCACATCACTTTGAGGGGGCGGTAGTCCGCACTTCCTAAAATGAAGATATCACGTATACCCATAATGGAAGCCATAAAGGTAAGACAAAAATGAAAAATACAGAAGCATAAGTAAAACATAAACATATTATATATCATATATAAAAATAGTGACATCATAATGGCCACCTTTGAAGGTGTTAAATGAGTATTGAACAATCATCGTTTCGGGAGGCAGAATTTCGCCATCCACGGAAACCGTATGTTCTTTAACCATTTGATGTAGTTGTGTGAGATTGTAGGTCGAATAAATATTATAAAAACATCCTAGTATATTGAAGATACTGGTGTTGTTACAAAAGAAGTAAATAAAAAGAGTTTAGGGGGTTGGAGAATGAAAATAAAACAAATGAACATGAGAGAATGAATTACCTTTAAAAGTGTAACTCCTTTTGATTTGAGCCTAAAGGCTTCCTTTGAAAGGCTTCTGCCCAAAGGGAATCCTCTATGATGAGGAGAGGGATGTGTAGAGAGTAAATGTTCAGGGTTTGGCCGATCCAAAGGCTTGAGGAGTGTGTGAAAAGAGGTAGAGGTGGGGGCCTTTTAGAAGAGGGGAGGAGGGGCACTTTTGGAAAGTAAGGAAATATTACTTTATTTGAAAATGTGTTTCTGTTTTAAAAGGTCCCACATTGATATAATTCGTGGATAAGGTTATAAAGGTTCGAAATCCACCAATCCAATAAGTTTTGGACATGTGTAGTTCATAGATTTTACATTATATCTCCATTTTATTTTAATAGTTAAATAATGATGTCATCACTACATCATTATGATGTCATAAATAATTTAATTTATTTAATGTATAAAAATTATAAAAAATTACTATGATGTAGTAAATCTTTTTATCTTTCCAATGACTATTTATAATCAAAACTATGACTTTTAAAACCCCACTTAAAAATTGTTTTAGTAAAACATATCATGTTTGTGTCATTTTTAATTTTTACATTAAATAAAAATATATTATTGTCATTTTCCAACTAAAGTGGCTCCATGGGGTCCCCAAGTTGGCCCATGGCTTGTCTTGGTCGGCCATGACTCTACCAATAGGTGTAGGACAAATGTCATGGTGTTTTCACATTCTTATAGTATCATTTTTACCTTAAACTACACTAATTACCACTAATCGCGATTAAAAACATAATAAGTTACTATTCACCAAAAAATTATTTTTATCCCATTGAACCACATTTTACTTCTTAATGACAACCATGTATGTCGGATTTTTGAAATTCAAAACACAAAGATGGAAAAATTCCATTTAAAAGGAAAAATCAGTTTTTATAAGTACCACTTAGTGGTTTCACTATTCATAAAAAATTGAAGTTTTTTAGAAAAATCCCAAAAATTCACCCTAAACTATATTTGATATTCTGAATTCAAAAATGAAGTCTGTTTTACAAAATTAAAAACATATAAGTCACATTAATTAATTTAATAATTAATTCCCGCTGTCATGACAAATAGCGTGTTTTTATGAAACAATAAGTATCAAAAGATTGACACTAGTTTATGTCCGATTTCAAAGTGAAATTAATTCCAACGACCACTATGGGATTTAATGGTAAAAATATTTTCTAATTTAAATTTAAAACCAATTCAAAATATTATCTAATCATATAAATAAATTAGATTAAAAAGAGGTTTTGAATTAAAATAGAAAATTTTAAACTATTCATTAAAAAAATGAACTTTATCGGAAAGATACCAAAAATTTACACAAAGTAAATTTTGATATCCTGATTCTTAATAAGAGTTTTATTTGGTCCAAAAGAATGTATAAGAGTGATCAAAACTATATTTAATGACGGTTCGCCATCAAAAGGCGACAAGTGAACCTTTAGTGAAAACTAGGGCATATACGCCTAAAATTGAATTCTTTCCGTATTTTAAGACTTTATCTTTTATTGTATAAATGTAAAATCATTAAAAAACATATATAATCATATTTTAGGTATTTATATCCATTCCCGCCATTAGAATGGCTACATGTTAACTACCATTTAAAATAATATTATTATATTATTATAGTGCAACATAAGATTCCCAAGAAACTCATTGTTGCGTGTTGGGTACGCCATCGAGCATAGAGTCCCCTTTAAAGTCATATTAATAATTTATTCACAAATATGGATAAATATGAAAATGTCATATTCTTTATTTACCTGGGGTGTTACATAGAGGTTTCACTATTTATCAGAAAATGAAAGTTTCCAGAAAAATACCAAAAATTAGGCATAAGAAATATTTGATATTATGATTTCAAAAATGATGTCTATTTTACCAAATTCAAAACATATTAGGTGCATTAATTAATTTTAAAAGTAATTCCCATTGTCAAAACAAATAGTGTGTTTTTAAGAGATATTAACTATCAAAAGATTGACACTTTTTTATGTCTAGTTTAAATGTGAAATTACATCCAACGACCAAAATTGTACTAAATAGTAAAAATATATTCTAAATATACTTTAAAACCACTCAAATTTATAATTTATCCCTATTAATTATTTCGATTAAAAAAGTTGTTTTTAATTAAAATTTATTAATTTTCACTATTTATGAAAATATGAAAGTTATCCGGAAAGTACCAAAATTTCACCCTAAGCTAATTTTGATATTATGAATCCAAAAAAGAAGTCCATTTCGAAAGATAAAATTTATAAAAATTCAAAAAGTAGGTATTACTATTCATTACGGCTAATTTTATTGGTTGTGGTGTGTTAGAATCATAAAGTTGTGTACAATTCACGACATTGCATTATTCAAACGGAAACGTACCTTGGAATATTGGGGTGTTACATTCTCCCCTCCTTCAATAAATTGTGTCCTCGCAATTTTTTTCATATTGGTCATGAGAATTTAATGGAAAGTCTCACATCGTAAAAAGAGTCAATAAAAGAATCACTTTAAATGAAAGGAAGAGAGGTATAAAGGTCACCCAGATATAACCCATACTAAGATTCCATGTAGGAAAACATGGATATGGACGATAAACTAAATGTTATGTTATTATGGAGAGGGATAGAAAACATGATCAGGAGAAATTTAATAATAACAAAATCACAAACCTGTGTTGGGACAAACAGTCCTTAGTTTCCCAGTATGAAAAGTAAAGGGACAAATTTTTTTGTTATAAGTTACATTACATAAGGACAAGGAATTCATTTATGATATTGACTATGAACATAAAGCGATATAATTACTTTTTAAGTAGAGTTTCGTTCTATAATAAATTTTTATCACTAACTCATTTTTTTTGAACAATGAATATTCAAGAATGCTTGGTTACAATGGAAGAGCAAGAATAAAATTCTATAGATATAAATGATCCACGTAGGATAAACTATATATTTACTTTGTCTTTAGAGATTAATCAAAACAAAAATGGTTAGTATAATATCTAATGATCCCTCAAATGGATATTCCATTAGAAAAAAACACTAATCTTAATTTCTAAAATTAAACCATCAATACCCCAAAGTTAAATAAATACCATTCAATAATCAATTGTCCGTAAATCCTTCAATATAGTCCAATCTAATATTGAAACCGAAAACTTATACGAATGTAGTCTTCCACGTTAAATTGTATCTCCAAATGAAATTAATTACTCTTAATGTCACACACTTAAAAGTAATTAACCTAATCATTTCCATAAATAACCCAAATCACTATAAATCCAGAATAAAAACATAAAGAAAATCCACCATTACTCCTTAAATGAAATCCCATACTATTCTATTTTCCATGGGCATATAGTGTTCACAACAAAGAGAACAACTTCCAAAATAAAATTTATCACTTAATCACCAAATCATTTTCCTATACTAAGGGTATTCATTTGATAATACATAATATCCCAAATCAAATTAATATTGATCAATAAAATCATTTAATTAAAAATAATAGTCACACTAACCAGGGACTTCACTTAGTCCAGTGGTAGGCTATAAATCCCAATCGCACTTTGGTTGTGGGTTCGATTCTCACAGCATTGTCCGACACGAAAGGTTGTCACACGATCTGTGTGTTGTCCTTTTTCAAAAACTATATTTAATAACATTACCAAAATGAGATAAATTCATCAAAATAACCATAACATAATTTTCCCACAAATCTTAACTCATACCTTGCATTTACATCCCAAATTATAATAACTTATAATTACATCAAACCAAACGATCATATAAAACCAAATGGTTATTTATAACTATATCCACAAGAGAAAAGATATTTCTTCCTCAAATATCATTCTCACATAGAAAACTGAAGGGTTAAAAATAAAACAGAAAATTATTCCAAAGTAAACCCATCAACAAGGACCACTAATACTTTTTAAACATTTCGCCATCCATTTATTTCCACATAGATTATTCTTTGAATAAGAAAATATCATATAGAATAGTGCATTCACTCAGGTAATGGGAAGGTCCCCTACATTTACGGCAAAGGACTGTAATTGGATTCTTGGGACCATATGTATCTTCTTACATAGTACTGTTCATTTTTCATCAGCAATTCTTCACATTATGTCCTTCCTTCCTGCACGTAAAGAATTTCATTGTCCCATTGAGACACTTTCCTAGGTGTCTCCTTCCACATTTCCTGCATGATGGAAATTGAGGATTCCTTTCTCCATGGTCTCCACTACTGCAGCTCTTATCGTTCATCACATTTCTCTTCTTTGTTGAGTCCGAGAATTGGTTAATATATATATTGTTGATCATATTTTTTGAAAATTGATTTGGCATAAAGACGATATCTTTTACACCTATCAACATTCCATTTTTTTGTTCATTACCACCACCGTTCCCACCTTGTACATCATTCTCAAAGTCACTATGACTTCCTTGGAATCTATCCATTGAGTAAAACCCGAAAGCATTGTGTGAGTAACAGTAGTCATAAAATCATTTAGACATTAACATGTCACCATATTTTTAATTTGAAACACATTAGGATTAACCAAGGTCATTTACTCTTATCTTATATATATAATACTTCAAATCGGATTTTAAAGAAAATTTATATTATCCTAAGCATATCCCCTGGGAGTGTCGTAACCAAGAGTGCAATAGGGCCCATTGTAATGCACCATTTACCGTTCGAGTCTAGCTCAATGCGGTGTTTTCGGGTTTTACCCCTAGGTACATATGTGCCAGAGCCGTCTCTACCTGCTCATATCCAAACAGGGATGTATTGCTCGAAAAACTCACAAAATCTCTACAATACCAAAATTCTAGGAAGTTCTTTTATACTAATCCTCAATGTTCATCTTAGGTCTACGTGCTCTAATCAGAGTTTATCTAAATCTAGTTTCAAAGGGTTGTACTAAACTTCCTCTGCTACCAATTGTAATGCCCCGACCATAGATATCCATAGTCGGTGCATTATTATATAACATTGGCATGATCACAAGAAAAATAAAGTCTCGAAAGACCGATTAGTTTAGTAGCTTTGGAAACACTAGATATATTCCTAAAGATTACATTACATCAATAAGTGAAAAACTAAAACCACATATTTTTTTCATATACCATCATACTATCCCTGCAGGTCATTCATAAAATACTTCTTCACATCCTAGGAAAAATAAAACATTGAAAGAGGTGATCTCAAATGATCAGTAAGGATTACAATATAGCGGAAACTTTAATAAATAAGCATAAAAATTTAAGGTAATGTATAACTACAACAAAATACTTTTAAACGTGAACTGCATCATAATATGGAAAGGATAAAATGAATTAATTATATTTAGTTATTCACATGGATATTCTACTAGTCGAATAATCACAAGAAAATATTAATAACCACTTTTATAATGACGGAATGCATAATGCCAAACTATGATAACCACGTTTCGAAGGCCTCGTTCCAAGACTACAAATAAGATTTTGTCAAGGCCTTGTGACAAGACAGTAGTTTGTCTCGTTAGACATACCGATGCATCGAGGAGCTATAACGGGCTCCACCCGTCACTTACTATGTCCAATGCATTCCTCAAATGAAAAGTTTTAAAAATAACATAAACATTCATTTTAAAACTAGCAGACGAAATGTCAATACATTATCCACAAACCAATGAATGGTATAAAAATAGAACATCCATAGTCAAACATAACTCATTCGATACAATATGGAAGATTGTATTGTATCATAATACCCTCAATCGAGAATGATGAAGGATATTGACATAGATAAAATAATCATCAAAACAATTAGAGTGAAATATCCCCCTTTTTATTGAAATCATTTAAAAGTCACACTATTTTTCAAGAATCGATTTAAAATATATTTTAGAATCAAAGTTTCCCATACCACATTGAAACTTTTAAAAAGAATTTTTATTTTAAAACATTAATTTCCATATAAATAAATCCTTAAAATCATTTTTAAAACATGGACATTAATGAGAAAGATTTAGAATAATCAATCTTTAAAACATTTTAAAATGTCATTTTAGTCAAAGTTCCTAACCAAAAGAGAGTCACTTGAATGAAAATAAATGAGGAAATAAAAACTTTGTAATATCATGAGAATAAAGGGATTCATGATATATTATGTTAAAGTACATTTTATATACCATATAAAAGTGATTTGGTGTATAACAATAAAGTAGTCTCAATGAAATGTAAATTGAGATGAAATCTCTAATAAAGGTCGTATCCTTAGGTTAAGGATAAATCAAAGACATAATTGTGAGTGAAAAATATATATACACTCAATATGATTGGATATTCAGTTTAACACAATCAAACGACATTCACACATATTCTTGTAAAAACAACACCTATGAATTAGATGTTTAACTCAACAAATCAAGATTGAGTAAAAATTACACATATCAAGTTCATAATGATGACCTGATAGTTTATCAATGGAGTGATTATGTGAATCAAAAGTATATCCACAGAACGGGGAGTGGAATTTATGACATAATAATATGAATAGTGATTCTACAGATAATCTTGGAGTAAAATAATCAATGAAGTATGCGTAATGCCGAATGAGTGGAAATTGAAATTTCCAATTCCCATATTGATTTGGTAACATACAAAACATACACCCATGAAAGAAGTAGCATACAATTACGATGTAAATATACATTAATTAATGTATATTACACAGTGAATACAAACATGGGAAGTAAACACACCACATGTAATAAATAAGTGGTGAACAATGGAATCCTCACGGAATTAAAAGTGAGATAAGAAACCCCTTACTTATTAATTTTTCATTGGTAGATGGTAGGTTAACCTCCTGTATAATGGTGAAATAATTGTTATTGAATTATACAAGAATCATTTAAATTAATATGATATCATATATGATCTTTTAACATTGATTTGTTAATAATATCTTAGTATTATCGTCATTTCGGGTGTTAACATACTTGTTTTCCTTTATATTATTTGTTACGTAAGCCGTGTTTGTTATGGATAGGTTGTGTAATATTAATATCCAGAATTATATCAAGTCCTTAAAAATTATTTTTAATCATCAAATGAGAATTATACTTGAATGGATACGATGGATAATGAATCTCCTCGCGTTCGTGGAAACGGTAGTCCGTACGTATGCACGAGGGACAATATCATTATTTTGATGTTAAAATAATATATAATTAGATGGTATATCATATATACATACTAATTATCATGTTATATTTATTATTTACATTAATTACACATCATTATTATACCCATCCATATAATAATTTATTGAATGACAATTACACCACAATGTGGAGAGGATAAGTCGTACATACAGATGTATGGTGATATGCCATTCATAGGATGGATAGATTACTGAATATGTTTGTACCATATTTATAATAAAATCACAGTATATATAAGAAACTTGAGTTATTTTTTTAGAATAGAAATAAAAAATAAAGAAGAAGTTGAAGAATAAAGGAACTTGAAAGAAGGTGGTGAAAATATTACCTCATCTTCGGGTACTTCCTTTTGATTTTACCAAAAGGGCTCTTTAGGTTGGATTTATGATCAAAATAAGGCCTCTAGGTTGTATTTAGGGAAGTTTAGAGATTATTTGGGCAGGGTTTGGCTGATCCAAAATGCATTTAATGTGTGAATTATCCAGAAGGGGGAGTTTCCTTTTATAAGAGGGGTGAGGGGCACCTTTGGAAATGCCAAAAATATTATTTTATAATAAATTCATATTCAGTTTCTAATGGCTTAAAAGTGGATTATTTTAATTTTTAGGTGGGTATGGGTAGAAAACCACTCAACCAATAGAATTTAGATAGGTTTGGTTCATTGTATTAAACTTATATTTAAGTATTAACTCTTAGTTAATCAGTTTCACTTTTACAATGTCTCTTTGTATTTTTATATTATATGATTAATAAACTTACTATATATATCCAAGAGACCCCAAAGTGGCACATTAATGATACTATTATCATTGTATAAGTCTCTTGGCCGATCCTTAGATTTTTAGGAATTGAATATAAATTAATAATATAATATTTGTTTTAAAAACACCTTTATGTCAATTTTGACACTATTGGGTATTTTGTTTTTGATAAATTCAAAATAGCATTTTACATCGAAAACAATTTATATAATCTATCCTAATATTTCATACTATCCTATAAAATTAGTGGAATTCAAAAAAAGTTTCAAATTACATCTATTTTGATATTTATAATATCAATTATTTTAATATTTCATTAATTAGGTAATTACTACATAACAATTATGTCATAAAAAAATAAAATTATATAATGTCTAAAAATTATAAATAAAATACCATTATGTAGGAACGCTTTTTAGCTTTCTAATGAATATTTACAATCTAATTTATCTTATGTATAACCCTATATTAAAAATTATTTAGTAAATAAACATTGATTTTAACTCTTTTAACCCTTCTTTGAATTAAATAATAATAAATGTCTTAATCTAATACAAGTGGACCTATATGATAATATTTTACTCCTAAGGTAGTTTTTGGTCGAGTTAAACTTGTCCAATAGAATTAGAACATGTGTTAGGGTAATATTAATATCATTTTACCCCTAATTACCCTATTTACTTTTTAGCGTGGAAAATAAAAGAAAAAAGTAACTATTCACCAAAAATTATTTTCATCTCATTGAACCAAATTTTACTTCTTGATATTATCCATGTCTCTCGGATTTTTGAAATTCCACTCACAGAAGCGGTAAAATTATGTTTTATGAAAATTCAGTTTTTTAACTACCACTTACTGGTTTCACTATTTATCAAAAAATGAAAGATTCCAGAAAAATACCAAAACTTAGGCCTAATAAATATTTGATATTATGAATTCAAAAATGATGTTATTTTTACCAAATTGAAAACATATCAGTTGCATTAATTAATTTAAAAATTCATTCACGTCGTCAAAACAAATAGCGTGTTTTTAAGGGATTATAACTATCAAAAGATTGACACTTGTTCATGTCTGGTTAAAATGTGAAATTACATCCAATGACAAAAATTGTATTAAATGGTAAAAATATATTCTAAATATACTTTAAAACCACTAAAATTAATAATTTATCACTATTAATTATTTCGATTAAAAAAGTTGTTTTTAATTAAAATTTATTAATTATCACTATTCATAAAAATATGAATGTTATCCGAAAAGTACCAAAATTTCACCCTAAGCTAATTTTGATATTAAGAATCCAAAAAGGAAGTCCATTTCAAATGATAAAATTTATAAAAATTATAAAAGTAGGAATTAGTATTCATAACAGCTAATTTGATTCATTGTGGTCTGTTAAAATCTCGAAGTTGGGTACAATGCACGCCATTGCATTAATCAAACGGAAATGTACCTTGGAATATTGGGGTGTTACATTCTCCCCTCCTTCAATAAATTGGGTCCTCGCAATTTTTTTAAAATTGGTCTTTAGAATATAATGGAAAGTCCCACATCGTAAAAAGAGTCAATAAAAGTATCAATTTAAATGAAAGGAAGAGACGTTTAAAGGTCACCCAAGATAACCCATACTAGGATTCCATGTAGGAAAACATGGATATGGACGATAGACTAAATGTTATGTTCTGATGGAGAGGGATAGAAAACATGATCATGAGAAATTTAACAATAACAAAATCACAAACATGCCTTGGGACAAATAGTCGTTAGTCTCCCAGTATGAAAAGTAAAGGGACAACATTAATTTTAAGTTACATTACATAAGGACGAGGAATTCATTTATGATATTGAGTAAGAAAATAAAGTGATATAATTACATTTTAAGTAGAGTTTCATTCTTTAATAAATTTTTACCATTAACTCATTTTTTTTGAACTATGAATATTCAAGAAGGCTTGGTCACAATGGAAGAGCTAGAATAAACTTCTATAGATATAAATGATCCACGTAGGATAAACTATATATTTACCTTGTGTTTAGAGATTAATCAAAACCAAAATGGTTAGTATAATATCTGATAATCCCCCAAATGGATATTCCATTAGAGAAAAAAACACTAATCTTAATTTCTAAAATTAAACCATCAATACCCCAAAGATAAATAAATACCATTCAATCATCAATTGTCCTTAAATCCTTCAATATAATCCAAAAAAATTTTGAAACCCAAAACTTATACGAATGTAGTCTTCATTGTTAAATTGTATCTCCAAATAACATTAATTACTCTTAAAGTCACACACATAAAAGTAATTAACCTAATCATTTCCATAAATAACCCAAATCACTATAAATCCACAATAAAAACATAGATAAAAATCCACCCTTACTCCTCAAATGAAATCCCATACTATTCAATTTTCCTTGGGCATATAGTGTTCACAACAAAGCGCACAACATCCAAAATAACATTTATCACTTAATCACCAAATCATTTTCATGTACTAAGGATATTCATTTGATAAGACATAAGATCTCGAATCAAATTATTATTGATCAATAAAATCATTTAACTAAAAATAATAGTCACACTAACCAGGGACTTCACGTAGTCCAGTGGTAGGCGATAAATCCCAATCCCACTTTGGTTGTGGGTTCGATTCCCACAGCTTTGTCCGACACGACGGGTTGTCACACGATCTGTGTGTTGTCCTTTTTCGAAAACTATATTTTATAACATTACCAAAATGAGATAAATTCATCAAAATAACCATAACATAATTTAACAACAAATATTATCTCATACCTTGCATTTTCATCCCAAATTATAATAACTTATAATTTCCTCAAACCCAACGATCAAATAAAACCAAATGGTTATTTATAACTATATCCACAAGGGAAATGATTATTCTTCCTAAAATATCATTCTCACATAGACAACTGAAGGGTAAAAAATACAATAGAAAATTATTCCAATATAAACCCATCAACAAGGAGCACTAATACTTTTTAAACATTTCTCCAACCATTTATTTCCACATAGATTTTTCTTTGAATAAGAAAATATCGTATATAATAGGGCATTCACTCGGGTAATGAACAGGTCCCCTACATTTACGGCAAATGACTGTAAATGGATTCTTGGGACCATTTGTATCTTCTTGCATAGTACTCTTCATTTTTTCTTCAGCAATTATTCACTTTATATCCATCCTTCCCGCATATAAAGCATTTCATTGTCCCATTGAGACACTTTCCTGGGTGTCACCTTCCACATTTCCTGCATGATGGAAATTGAGGATTCCTTTCTCCATGGTCTCCACTGCTGGAGCTCTTATCATTCATCACCTTTCTCTTCTTTGTTGAGTTAGAGAATTGGTTAATATATATATTGTTGATCATATTTTTGGGAAAATTTATTTTTCATAAAGATGATATCTTTTATGCCTATCAACATTCCATTTTTTTGTTAATTACCACCACCTTTCCCACCTTGTACATCATTATCAAAGTCACTATGACTTCCTTGGAATCCATCCATTGACTAAAACCCGAAAGCATTATGTGAGTAACAACAGTCATAAAATCATTTTGAGATTAACATGTCACCATATTCTCAATTTTAAACACATTAAGATTAACCATGGTCATTTACTCTCATCTTGTATATATAATACTTCAAATCGGTTTGTAAAGAAAATTTAAATTATCCTAAGCATATCCCCTAGGAGTGTTGTAACCAATAGTTCAGCAAGGCCCGTTGTTATGCAGCATTTCCCGTTCGAGTTTAGCTCAATGTGGTGTTTTTGGGTTTTACCCCTAGGTACATATGTACCAGGGCCGTCTCTACCTACTCATATCCAGACAAGGATTTATTGCTCGAAAAACACACAAAATATCTACAATACCAAAATTTTAGGAAGTTATTTATACTAATCCTCAAATTTCATCTTAGGTCTACATTCTCTAATCATTGTTTATCTAAATCTAGTTTCCAAAGTTTTTACTAAACTTCCTCTGATACCAATTGTAATTCCTCGACCCTAGATACATAGAGTCGGTTCATTATAACATTACGTTGGCATGATCACAAGAAAGATCAAGTCTCGAAAGACCGATTAGTTTAGTATCTTTGAAAACACTAGATATATTCATAAAGATTACATTGCATCAATAAGTGAAAAACTAAAACAACATATTCTCTTCATATCCCCTCATACTATCCATGGAGGTCATTCATAAACTACTTCTTCACATCCTGGGAAAAATAAAACATTGAAAGATGTGAGCTCAGATGCTCAGTAATGATAACAATAAAGCGGAAACTTTCATAAATAAGCATAAACATTTAAGGAAATGTATAACTAAAACAAAAGGCTTTTAAAGTTGAAATTCAGCATAATATGTCATGGATAAAATAAATTAATTCCATTTAATTATTCACATGGATATTCTACTAGTCGAATAATCACAAGAAAATATTAATAACCACTTTCATAATGACAAAATGCATAATGCCAGACTACCATAACCACGTAGACAAGGCCTCATGCGAAGACTACAAATAAGATTTTGTCAAGGCCTCGTGACAAGACACTAGTTTTTCTCATGGGACCTACCGATGCATCGAGGATCTATAACGGGCTCCACCTGTCACGTACTAAGTCCAATGCATTCCTCATATGAAATGTTTTAAACAAAACATAAACATTCGTATTAAAACTAGCATACGAAATGTCAATACTTTATCCACAAACCAATGAATGGTATAAAAATAGAACATCCACAGTCAAACGGAACTCATTCGATACAATATGGAAGATTTTATTGTATCATAATAACCTCAATAGAGAATGATGAAGGATATTGACACAGATGAAAATAATCATCAAAACAATTACAGTGAAATATCCCCCTTTTTCTTGAAATCATTTAAAAGTCACAGTATTTTTCAAGAATCCATTTAAAATAGGTTTTTGAATCAAAGGGTCCCATTCCACTTTGCAACTTATAAATGGAATTCTTATTTGAAAACATTAATATCCATATAAATAAATCCTTAAAACCATTTTTAAAACATGGACATTAATGAGAAATATTTAGAATAATCAATCATTAAAACATTTTAAAATGTCATTTTAGTCAGAGTTCCTAACCAAAAGAGAGACACCTGAATGAAAATAATTGAGGAAATAAAAACTTTTAAATATCATGAGAATTAAGGGATTCATGATATATTATGTCAAAGTACATTATATACACCATATTAAAGTGATTCGGTGTATAAAAATAAAGGAGTCTCAATGAAATGTAAATTGAGATGAAATCTCTCATAAAGGCTGTATCCTTAGGTTAAGGATAAATCAATGACATACTTATGAGTGAAAAATATAAATACAATGAATATTATTGGATATTCAGTGTAACACAATCAAACAACATTCACACATCTTCTTGTAAAAAAACACCAATGAATTGGATGATTAACTCAACAAATCGAGATTGAGTAAAAATTACACTTATCAAGTTCATACCGATGACCTGATGATTTCTCAATGGAGTGATTATGTGTATCAAAAGTATATCAATAGAAAGGGGAGTGGAATATATGACATAATCATGTGAATAGTGATTATACACATAATATTGGAGTAAAATAATCAATGAAGTATGTGTAAATCCGAATGAGTGGAAATTGAAATTTCAAATTCCGATATTGATTTGGTAACATACAAAACATACACCCATGAAAGAAGTATCTTAAAATGATGATGTATATATACATGAATTAAAGTATATTACACAATGAATACAAACATGGGACGTACACACACCACATGTAATAAATAAGTGGTGAACAATGGAATCCTCACAGAATTAAAAGTGAGATAAGAAACCCCTTACTTTGTAATTTTTCCTTGGTCGACGGTAGGTTAACCTCCTGTATAATGGTAAAATAATTTTTATTTAATTATACAAGAATAATTTATGTTAATATGATATCATATATGATCTTTTAACGTTGATTTGTTAATAATATCTTAGTATTATCGTCATTTAGGGTGTTAACATAATCATTTTCCTTTATATTCTTTGTTACGTAAGCCGTGTTAGTTATGGATAGGTTATATCATATTCATATCCAGAATTATATCAAGTCCTGAAACATTATTTTTAATCATCAAATAAGAATTATACTTGAATGGATACGATGGATAATGAATCTCATCGTGTTCGTGGAGACGGTAGTCCGTACGTACGCACGAGCGACAATATCATTCTTTTGATGTTAAAATAATATATAATTGGATGCTATATCATATAAAAATTATTATTATCATGTTATATTTATTATTTAAATTAATTACAAATCATTATTATACCCAACCAAAAAATAATTTATTGAATGACAATTACACTACATCATGGAGAGGGTAAGCCGTACATACACACGTATGGTGACATGCCATTCATAGGATGGATAGATTACTGAATATGGGTGTACCATATTTATAATAATATCATAGTATATATATGATACTGGAGTTATTTTTTGAGAATAGAAATAACAAATAAAGAAGAAGTTTAAGAAGAAAGGAACTTGAATGAGGGTGGTGAAAACATTACCTCTTCTTCGGGTTCTTCCTTTTGATTTGATCAAAAGGGATACTTAGGTTGGCTTTCTGATCAAAATACAGCCTCTAGGTTGTCTTTAGGAAAGATGATAGAGTATTTGGGCAGGTTTTGGCCGAGCCAAAAGGTTTTGAATGTGTGAATTAGTGAGAATGGGGAGTTCCCTTTATATGAGGGGTGAGGGGCACCTTTCGAAAAGCTAAAACTATTATTTTATCATAAATTCATATTCAGTTTATAATGGATTCAAAGTGGATTATTTAAAGTTTTAGGTGGTTAAGGGTCTAAAACCACTCATACAATAGAATTTAGATAGGTTTGGTTCATTATATTAACCTTATATTTAAGTATTAACTCTTAGTTACTTAGTTTCACATTTACAATGTCTCCTTGTATTTTTATGTAATATGGTTAATAAACTTACTATATATATCCAAGATACCCCCAAGTGGTAAATTAATGATACACCTATAATTATATAAGTCTATTGGACGAACATTAGATTTTTTGGAATTTAATATAAATTAATAATATAATATTTGTTTTAAAAACTCCTGTTTGTAAATTTTGACACTATTTGGTATTTTGTTTTGGATAAATTCATAACAGCATTATTACTTAGAAAAAAATTTATATAATCAATCCTAATATTTCATATTAACCTATAAAATTATTGGAATTCATAAAAAGTTTCAAATTACATTTATTTTGATACTTATAATACAAATTATTTTAATATTTCATTAATTAGGTAATTACTGCATAACAATTATGTCACAGATAAATAAAATTATTTAATGTCTAAAAATTATAAATAAAATACCATTATGTAGGAAAGCTTTTTATCTTTCTAATTAATATTTACAATCTAATTTATATTATGTATTACCCTATATTAAAAATGTTTTAGTAAATAAACATTGATTTTAACTCTTTTAACTCTTCTTTGAATTAAAAAATAATAAATGTCCAAATCTAATAAATGTGGACCTAAATGATAATATTTTACTCCTAAGGTTTTTTTTCATCGAGATACACTTGTCCAATAGAATTATGACATGTGTTAGGGTAATATTAATATCATTTTTACCCTTAATTACCCTATTTACTTTTTACTATGGTAAATAAAAGTAAAAAGTTGCTATTCACCAAAAATTATTTTCAACTCATTGAACCACAATATACTCCTTGATATTAACCGTGTCTCTTGGATTTTTGAAATTCCACTCACAGAAGTAGTAAAATTATGTTTTATGAAAATTCCGTTTTTTAACTACCACTTAGTGGTTTCCCTATTCATCAAAAAATAAATGTTTCCAAAAAAATACCAAAAATAGGGCCTAAGAAATATTTGATATTATGAATTAAAAAATGATGTCTATTTTACCAAATTCAAAACAAATCAGTTGCATTAATTAATTTAAATATTAATTCTCGTCGTCAAAAACAAATAGCGTGTTTTTAAGAGATAATAACTATCAAAAGATTGACACTTGTTTATGTCTGGTTTAAATGTGAAATTACATCCAGTGACCAAAATTTTATTAAATTGTAAAAATATATTCTAAATATAATTTAAAACCACTCAAATTAATAATTTATCACAATTAATTATTTTGATTAAAAATGTTTTTTTAATTAAAATTTATTAATTTTCACTATTCATCAAAATATGAATGTTATCCGGAAAGTACAAAAATTTCACCCTAAGCTAATTTCGATATTATGAATCCAAAAAAAGAAGTCCACTTCGAAAAATAAAATTTATAAAATTTCAAAAAGTAGGTATTACTATTCATAATGGCTAGTTTGATTGGTTGTGGTGTGTTAGAATCTCGAAGTTACGTACAATGAACGCCTTTGCATTATTCAAATGGAAACATTCCTTGGAAGATTGGGGTGTTACATTATGATATCAAGACTTCAAATTGAACTTTGAGAGCCAAATTTCTCCCATCAGTTGATCAGGAAAATCATCATTCCATGGAAGAGGGTATTGTTTCTTCATATTCACTTAGTTTATGAAGTAATAATCAATACACAACCATAAGCTTCCATCATCCTTCATTGTAAAAACAATGTTTCACCCCACATTGAAAAAATTCACCAAACATAACCAACCCATCACACCCCAGGACTTCATTGTACATTTCCCTTTGGATAACACAATAGCTTGCATTGTACGCAACCTCGAGATTCTAACACACTGCAACCAATCAAACTGGCCATTATGTGTAGTAATACCAACTTTTTGAAATTTTATTAATTTTATTTTTCAAAATGGACTTCATTTTTGAATTCAGAATACCAAAATTATCTTAGGTTGAATTTTAGGTATTTTTCTAAAAACATTCAATTTTTTATAAATAGTGAAAAACACTATGTTATTGGTTAAAACAAACATTTTATTTAAATAATCATTTACAATATTTAAATTTATTTTATACTTAAATAGATACATAAAATATATATATGTTTAATGTAATTCATTGGAGTTATTTTATTAAAATTTTAGAGACATTAAAATTTTATTCAACTTTTTACTGTATTTTAACCACCTCCTATGAGCAGTTGAAAATTTGCATAAAACATAATTTTAACACTTCAATGAATATAATTCAAAATTTTGTGAAACACAGATAATATCCATATGTGAAAGGTCTTTCAATAAGATGAAAATAATTTTTGGTGAATAGTAACTTTTGACTCTTATTTACCATGGTTAAAAGTAAATTCGGTTATTAAGGGTAAAAAGGGTATAATAATTACCATAACACATGGTCCTAATTTTATTGTATATTTATAATTTGTCCAAAAAACACTAAGAATAAAATATTACTCCCTTTGGTACAAATGAATTAGATTAGGACATTTATTATTATTTTATTTAATGAAAATTTAAATGAGTTAAATTCAATGTTTAATTACTAAAACATTTTTAATAAATGGTTACACAAAATATAAATTAGACTATAAATATTTATTAGAAAGATAAAACAATTTTATACATAATGGTATTTTATTTATAATTTTTAGAAATTAAAAAATATAATTTATTTATTACACAATGATGATGATGTAGTTACCTTATTAATGAAAAATTAAAATAGATGATATTATAAATATACAAATAAATGAAAATTGAGACTCTATATAAATTAAATTAATTATCTAGGTTAATAATACATGTTAGGATTTCTTAAATGATTTTTATTCAAAATGATAATGTATTTATAGATTTCAAAAAAATCATATACTATATATTGTCAAAATTGACATAATTGAGTTTTTAAAACAAAAAATATATTTTTAATTAATATAATATTACTGAAAATCAAAGGACCATACAAAGGACATATATAAGGTTATATATATTAATAATTAACCACTTGGGGTTCTCTTTTTGGTGTATGGTATGTTTATTAAACATATAATATAAAAATAGAATGAGACCTCGTAAATGTCAAACTATTTAACTAAGAGTTTAATATAGAAAATAAGGTAAATATGGTTATATAAACCTATCTAAAAATTATTGGTTGAGATTTATTCGACCAATACAACCCTTATCCTCTAAATAAATGAATTTTGTGCCATTAGAATCCAAAAATAATTTTATTATAAAAAAATATTTCAAGCGTTTAATAAAATGACTCTCGCCTCTATTATAAAAGGGCACTTTCTCTTCTCTTAATATCACATTACAAAATCCATTTGAATCGGCCATAACATTCCAAAATATCCTCCAAAAAATTTCTACCTTCCTCATTTAGGCCTTCCTATGGTCATAAAAAAAACCTAGGGAACCCTTTTGATCAAATTAAACGGAAAACCCCGAAAAAGATGTAAATATTTCATCACCTCTTCTATGTTCTTTTCTTCTTCCACATCTTATTTCATTGTTGTTTCCATTCTAAAATAATATATCCATTATATTATTTATACTGTTATGTTATTATAAAAATTGTACAACAATTTTCATTATTATATCCATCATAAGAATGACAAATTCACCATACGTATGTATGTACGGGTTATCGTCTCCACGTCTTGGTGTAGATTGTTATTCATACACTTCATTATTTGGATGGGTATAATAATTAGTATAAATGATGTGAATAATATATATAAAAATTTATTGATTATGTATATATGATATACCATCCAATTCATTATCATTTCACCGTCAATATAATGATATTGTCACTCGTGCGTATGTACGGATTACCGTCTCCATGAACGCAATGAGATTCATTCCCCATCGTAATAATTCAAGAATAATTTTATTTTTATGATTACAAATAATTTCTAATAACTTAATATCATTCTGGATATGAATAAAATACATCATACCCGTAACAATCATGGCTTATGTAACCGGGCATATAAAGGAAAACAGATCTATTAACACCTGAAATGATGATACTACTAAAATATTATCAACAAAGAAATATTAGAGGATCATATATGAAATAATATTTTTGTATATTGTTCTTGTATAATTTAACATCAATGATTTAAATATTATGTATAATGTTAATGTACCATCGAACAAGGAAAATTACAGGGTAAGGGTTAATTTCACAATCACTTTATTATCAGAAGTTGTTTTTATGTATCTACTAGGAACACTTTGTCAACCAAATCTGTGTTTTCATAAAAATTTATTTCAAATCATATTTTCTATTTAATTGAAAATGGTTTAATGTCATTTATACCCATATTTTGCCTTATATTTTTTGAAAATAATCTTTCTTTCATTTTCCAAACAAGGTACTTTATGACCTTTTCGAAAAAATTTAGGTAAAAATGTTTTTTTAACTTATTTGATGGGTGTGGCTATTTTCCACCATTATAACATCATCAATGATTCTCTTACCAGCTTATAAGAATATCTTCAATATAATTTTTTTATAATTATGTCACTCTTAAATTATTTCAAAATAGAATGATAAATTTCTCTCAAATAGTTTTGATTTCATCTATGTCAGCATCCATTGATAAATTCTACACTTTTTTTATGTTGATTTATTATGATAAAATATTCCATATTGTATTTAATGTTTTGGGATATGCTTGACTATAAATGAGTTATTTTTATACCATTCAGGGTTTATGGTTAAATTATTGACTTTTTGATTGGTAGTTTTGATACGAATGTTTATGTTATTTATCAATATTTTTATATGAGGAATTCATTGGACTTAGTATGTGATGGGTGGAGCCCGATATAGCTCTTTGATGAATCAGTGGGTCTCATGATATGATTAGATGATGAATTGGCTGATACCTTTACAAATTTGATATATTGTTTTGGATGAGTCCTATATCATTTTTAGATATCTTTCCTGAGACCTTGACAAGATGTTTTAGAATGTCCTTCATTATACATTCCTTCTATATGAAAATAATAATGATGGTTCATGTGGTTATTTGTCTAGTAGAATACCCGTGACTATGTTTTATTATGGAATTATTTACTCAGATCATATTCATGCCATAAAGTGTTATTATTAATTATTTGTAATGCCATGTTTTTTAATCATACATCATGCCTAATGATTATGTTTTCTTCCACTATATTGATTACCCTTACTAAGAGATTGAGCTCACCACTATATTATGTTTCATTTCCCCATGAAATGAATAATTTAGTTATGAGTAACTTGGAGGCATAATCTAGGAGACTTGGATATTTCTAACGGAATAAATTATTGTGGAATATCTTTGCATGTTGTAATGTAAAACTTATGTATGTATCTCGACTCCAATAATACTAAAATGAATGATCATTTGGGATATGATTCCTTGTGTAATTATTATGTTATGTAACAAAGCACTGAATCTGTGTAACTGGGGTCATGGAATTATAGTTGGTATCTGAGGATGTTTAGTACAATCCTTGGAAACTAGATTATGAAAAAATATGATTAGAGAACATTACCCCAATATAGGATTTGAAGAATAGAATAAAATAACATCCTAGAATTTTGGTATTGTATATGATTTGTGTGTTTTATAAGAAATAAATCCCTATCTAGATTTGAGTAGGTAGAGTCGGCTCTGGCATAGATGTACATAGGGGCGAAACATGAAAAAATCACTTTGAGCTAGACTCAAATGGGAACTAGTGCACGACAACGGGCCTTGTTGCACTTTTGGTTACAACAATCCCGGGGGATATGCTTAAGACAATTCTTATCTTCCTTACAGAACATTATGAAGGATTTATGAGTATATACCCCCTTAAATAAAACATTTTTATGACTATGGATAATATCCATAAACTGGTCAATTTATTTTATGTTTTTTATATGTTGGAAATTATGTATTGTGGTTCACAAATAATTCTACTATATAAAATTGGTTAGAAATTTCTCCGAGTGGAAGGAATGGAAACCTTATCAATGAATGTATTCCATGTAGGAATTTCCCTTTTTCTCAAGATAATTATAGCGGAGATGGTGATGCAACTGGTGCTGATCAGCTTATCATCGTACTGGGATAACTCACATAGGTTATGAATAATAACCTTACTCGTATGGAGCACCATAATCCACAACACGGAGGATCAATGCTAGAAATATTCATGAGGCAACAACCACAAAAATTACATTGGTCTACAAATCCATATGTAGCTAAACAATGGATATGTTCATTAGAGAAAATATTTAATGCTTTGGGATGTAGCGAAAGGGAAAAGTTGTCATGGTAGTTTATCGCCTCACCAGTGATGAAAATCAATGTTGGTCATTAGTCCAAAATAAAAATGAGGATAATGATGTAAAAAATATTGAATGGAGGTAGTTTATCGAGATTTTCTTAGAAAAATACTTTTATCATGACCATCGAGTAGATATGGAAAGACAATTTCTGAGTCTGGGACAAAAAGAAGATAAAAATGTCAAAAAGTATGAAGCTAACATTACAATGTTAGTAACGCATGCAGAAGATTTTCTATGTAACCATGATGTAAGATTGATCATTTCATTTATGGGTTAAAACAATTTCTCTATCAAGGATTAGTCTCTCAGTCCTTCTCATCATATGAATATATTATTTCGTGAGCTATCAATACAGAAAAGGAATAGTACCTTTTGAATTTTATTTATCACAGTTAAAAGTAAATATGGTAAATAAGGGTAAAAATGATATCATAATTATCCAAAAACATTTCCTAATTCTATTGGATACTTATAATTCTACAAAAAACAATATTAGGAATATAATATCACCCTCTTTGGTAAACAAGGATTTTATTAAGACATTTATTATTATTTTATATAACGAAGAGTTAAAAGAGTTAAATACAATGTTAAATAATTAAAATAGTTTTAATAATGAAATAAACACAATATAAATTCGACTACAAAACATAATTTTAAAGATAAAAATATTTACTATATAATGGTATTTTATTTATAATTTTTATACATTAAATAATTTAATTTATTAATTACACAATGATAATGCAGTAATTACCTTATCAATGAAATATTAAAATAAATGATATTATAAATATCAAAATAATTGTAAATTGAGACTTATAATGAATTCCATTAATTATATAGGTTAATATGACAGGTTCGGTTGAGATGAATATCTTTTATTTTATGTGATAATGTTTTTACGGCTTTCAAAAAAATAAAATACTATATAGTGTGAAAATTGACATAATTGAATTTTTAAAGAAAATACAATATTATTAATTAATATAGATTTACTAAAAATATAACCCTCAGCCAAAAGAAATAGATAAGGTTATATATATTAATAATGAACCACATTGGGTTCTCTTAGTAGACTGTAATATGTTTATTAACCATATAATAAAAAATACAATGAGACATGGTAAATGCCAAACTGTTTAACTATGAGTTAAATATAAAAGACAAGGTTAATATGGTGTCCTAAACCTATCTAGAACCTATTAGTTGATATTTTTCATCCCACAACCAACTTATCCTCTATATAAATAATTTTGGAGCAATTAAAAACTGAAAATTATTTTATTAAAAAATAATATTTCAAACTTTTTATAAAGTGACCCTCACCTCTCTTCTAAAAGCGTACTTCCCCTCCTCTAACTATCACATATCCAAACCCATTTTTATCATCCACGCCCTGCAAAAATTTTCTCCTTTCATTATTCCCTTTATCATAGGGGCCTTCCTTTGTTCATAAATCCATCTTAATTAATAGTTTTGATCAAATCAAAAGGAAGAACCTGAATGAGAGGTAAATATTTCATCACCTTTTTCAAGTTATTTTCTTCATCCACTTCATATTTATTTGTTGTTTCCATTCTAAAATTATATCTCTAGTATCTTCCATGACCCGTCCTTGGGGCCCATGTCGTGACTACCCCAAGCCCGCCTTCCATAGGCCAGGGGCTGGAGACTAGCACCAAATGCGTAAAATCCTGATAACAGGGAAGGAATTGCCTTTATAAAAGAAAACAAGCACCACAGAGTACAAGTGGAAACAAAATACTAAGTACAAAAGAAAATCTGAAAATTAAATGGGCTAGAATACAAACCCAAGAGAAAGTACAACTACAACTGAACAAGGTTCAACATCAAAAAGACAAACAACTGGAAGAGGGAAGCAGCTCCTGGGTCGTCCTTCTCGCGTCCTACCTGAAGGGTAGGTACAGATAGCGCAGCTCCTGGTCATCCACCACGGATCCTACCTAAAGGGTAGGTACAGATAGCCTCCTCCACGCTCTCGTTCTTCAACCTCCTCTGTGAGTCGTCTCTTCGCGTAGTCCACCTCCGGGTTCTGACTCGTCGTGTAGTGCGCCTCCGGGTACCGACTCGTCGTGTAGTCCACCTCCGGGTACTGTCCAGTCCTCGAACACTCGGCCTCCATCAGCACTACCTGTCGTCTGCAACCAACACAACAAGGTGCGGGCATAGCCCGTGCAGGGGTGAGTATAACGATACTCAGTAGGGACCCCGAGACCCTCAAGGTCTCACTAGACCAACAAAGATAACCACAAGAAGATCTCAACAGATAACCTCTACTTAGATATATGCCCATACATATACCTATGTTATCAAGTATCCCATCTCAATCATGAGGAAACACAAGGATTTTGAAATCAATGGATAACCACTACCCAGGTATATGCTCATACATATACCTAAGTTATCAAGTGACCCATCTCAATCATGAGGTAAACACAAAGGTCAAAAGTCTCAGCTCAAACCAGGAATTTCATTATTGAAACCATAACTGCTGAAGAGCTCCGTCTCTGGAGTGTACAGTGGTCTTGTCACGACTCCGAGGTACTGCTCACTAACCTAAGACTGCTGAGGTACTCCTCCTGTAGAGTATTGCGGGTTTGTGGCCAACTACCGGGCACTCCGTCCGCTGAGGGACTGTCGCCAAATACCGGGCGCTCCCACTAATAGCCTACAGAGGTACTCCTCCTTTCAAGTACCGTGGGTTTGCGGCGAACTACTGGGCGCTCCGTCCGCCATGGTTCTGTCGCCAAATACCGGGCGCTCTGTCCACTGGGCTAGTCGACTCACTCCAAGTCGACTCGGTCAAGCAGTCGTCAGGTCTCAGCCGGCTACACGGTCTCCATACTCTGCACGCTCATCTCCGGGAGGGTCCGCTCTAGTAGCTACTGTTCGATAATCCAAGTATCACAAAGTCCCACAAAGAAGTATCTCAAAGGACCACCTCGTCATAGGGGTCTCAACGCAACAGACGACGCGTCAATCAGACGCCCGGTCTGTGAGTTATTAGCCTTTTCATCCCAGGGTCCCGGTTTGTTTCGTTTGAGAACCAATCCGGACGTAACTCAACTATACCCCGAACACTCATAGGGTATACTCATAGGTACCATTTCTCAACGAGATCACCAACACCGCTGACGGTTCGTCAAACGAATGTTCTGTCAGAAAGGTATCAGCTTTTCTGTTCTAGGGGCCCGGTTGGATTTCGGTGCGATCCAACCCGGCCACTATCCAACTGCATCCAAATCTCAGCGAAGGATGCCAAATGTTCCATATCATCAACAGGAACTCAACGCAATAGACGACACGTCAATCGGATTCCCGGTCTGAAAGTTATTGGCTTTTTCGTTCCAGGGGCCTGGTTGGATTTCGGTGCGATCCAACCCGACTGCACTCCATCAGCATCCAAACCTCGAGCGGAGTAAGTCAAAAGATCTGTCTCACTTAGAGGAATTCAACGAAACAGACAGCGCGTCAATCGGATGCCCGGTCTGTTATTTATTGGCCTTTCCGTCTCACACCCACCCTGGGAAACATCAAGGAGGTCACCCATCCTGATCACTACTCTAGGCCAAGCAGGCTTAACTATGGAATTTTAACCACGTAGGCTCCCGAAATGATGGTGAACCTTGAGTATAGTATACCGAAACGACCGTCTCGATCCAAGGATTGTGTTGCCGCTGACGGCGAGTCATTTGGAGGCCCGTAGCCCATGATACGGGCATTTGACCGAAAGTGGTCCGAAACTGGGGGTCTGGGCCCGGGCCGACCCGCCCCGGGCGGTGACCCGGCCTGGCTCGGAAAACCCGGCCCGGCCGGCGGCGCGGTGGCGCGGTCCGACGCGGTGGTGCGGACCAGCACGGCGGCGCGGCCTGGGCGCCATTCGGGTGCCGCGCGCGGGGGCAATGCCCCCTCCCCTTGAGAACCGTGGCCCCTAAATTGGGGCCGCTTTTGAGACCCGGCCAGGGGAAATTAATTCCCCCGGTCTCCACTGTCCGGCCGGCCCGCACTGGCCGGCCGGTTTACCAGCAAGGACCGGTGACGGCCGGTCCTTCCTTCGCCGACACCGGTGGCCCGGTGCCGGCCGCCAGTCATCTTGCTCCACCGCGGCCTGGAACCGACCGCTGCATATGCCGTCCGGCGCGATGCGACGACATCGCTTCCCTCTGTCGCGGCCCCGCTCCGGCGGCGGTGCCTTTGACTTTCTTCGAAGCGACGCGACGGCAGCACGTTCTTGGATTTCTTTCCACGGCACGGCGCAACGGCGCCTTGCAATAATTGTCGTGCGATTCCCGCGTGGTGCGACGACACCACGCCATCCTATTCCATCCGCAAGGAAACAATTATGAACATAGGAGGGGGGTTCGACAGTGTTGGTGCGGTCCGGGCCCCCCTCTCATTAGACAGTAACATTTAATCCTTTATCCTCGAAGTTCGACATTCTAGAATCAACAATGGAAAATAAATAAAAAAAATATCAACAATCCCCTACCTCGGATTCAAGTGCGGAGCACGCCAATCAAGCCGTGGAAGACTAGCTTCGCGGAGTTCGGGCGTCGTGGAAATCGAACGTCGTTTCCGTTGACGTCAAGGTGCGTACGAAGAGGTACGTCGCTGGAGAAGCTTCGTAAGCTGACAGAGATAGTTCGAGGAGGAAATGGTGTCTCCTTTTGTTGACACGGGAAGAAGATCGAAGAAGCGGCGTCGTCGATCTTCGGAAACACACTGGCTACGAAGAAGAGAAGCAGCGTTCTTATTCGGAGCTTAAGTGTTCTTCGTGTTCTTCATCAAGGTTGAAGAATATGGAGAGTGCTTCTCAAAATCGCTCAAGGTGGCAAAGGAGACCAACCCAAAATAAAATATTCTTAAGCCTTATTTTATTTACACAACTAAACATTTGAATTCAAAAGATAAGAAACGAACCATTAATTCGTATAATTAATTCAACGAAAGAAACAGCTCATTTAATTTACGAAAAAAACGCCCAATTGAATGGTCTATTAAGAATTTATGAAAACGCGTCAGTTGACTTTCATAAAGGCGGCTTTTCGCGGGTGCGTTACTTAGCTGAAAGAAACGGCGGGGCTCGTGCGGTCCCCACCTAACAAATATCCTACCAAGAGGGTAGGATATTTCTTGATAGTACCCTATCCGATTCAACTCATATTAAGACGCCTTTAAGTGGCTTCAAGTGGCATCCAAGTGGGTTAAGTAAAATAAAATAAAGTTGTCGCAAAATTATTTTATTTCTTAACTTTACGCCCGAAAATTAAAAACCACACCTGAGAAAACACAACTCCAGAAGAGGCATTTCTAAGCAATTATCGGCGCTGCGATTCCATCAGTGCCCTTAGAATTCGATTCTGAGAACCGGTTCAAAAGTTAGAAAAACCCACTCGTCCGTTCACAGAACGTACCCAAGCCAAACTTCGGAAATTGATTCCGGGCACACCGGGCCTCGAAATCAGGCACCGTCAAGAAACTGCGTTCTTGTAAAATTCCAAAGAAAATTAAGAAAAAAATTTCCTTGGAATTTATGGGTCTTTACATTACTCCCACCACAGGGCTTTACATCCCCGTAAAGCTTCACCACAAACTTAGGGAAACAAAGCGGTACTGAGCACGCATCTGAGCCTTTCACTCCCATGTGCTCACCTGGAGGTTCCCGCGCTGCCAAAGAAAGTGCACAAGAGGAATCGACTATCCTCCTAGGATCTGCTTCTGTCGATCCTCGATCCCCACAGGAACCTCCGTAGAAGACACTCATCGCCACCGTCCAGCTCTTCATGGTCGATGATATGCGAAGGGGTCGATCATGTATCTCCTCAGTTGGGATACGTGGAAAACATTGTCCACCTAGTGCAACTGAAGTGGATGGGCCAAGCGGTAAACCACCTCGCCTACCCAGCTGAGGACCTAGAAAGGTCCGTTGAACCTTGGAGATAACTTTCCTCCCTGACCACATCTCCGTAATCCTTGTCGAGGTGAGACCTGTAAGAAGACATGGTCGTCATCCTTGAACTTTAGAGGTCTCCATTTCTGTTAGAACTGAAACTCAAAACGACTGCTGCTACGAGGGTAAGGTTGACCGACTCAAGAGTGATCGGTCTCACCCTTCTATGCAAGAGTTACCCTGCACTGCCTGGGGTTTCCTTTTCCGCCGACCAAGGAAAACCCATCCCGACGTTTGCCTAAAACCATCAATTTGAGTATGAACAGTTATTCCCCATTCCATACTCAAACTAACGTCGTAAGGCCTTGACGCTGCCACCAAGAGATTCCAACCAGAACTCTCGCCTCGAGGGTCTGACCACACCGCCGGCGTAAGTGTTATTATCGAGTCTCCTCCCAAGGTATCTCCAGACGTGAGGGTCAATTCCATGGCTTACCAGAAACTCTAAGTCTGGAACAAGATTTGTGAAAGCGAGGAATGATTCATATCGATGTCTGTTACTACAACAGCTAGTAGTGGACACAGATTGTCCCTTGAATCATTTCTAGAGCCATTGGGTCACACTCTTTGACTGCATGCAGCCGCACTCTTCCTCCACCCTCTAGCTCCCTGAGCCTGGCGGGAATAACTAAGGCGGGTGGTTGTAGCATGTTAAGATGTACACCACCTCCTGCTGCTCTCCTAGCTCTTCCTCCATGTCTGCTGCTTCCCAAACTCATCTTTATTTAAAGATACCTCTTCTTGAAACATTTAACATGCCTGAGTCTCTAAGACTGGCACCGGTTCCTTATTTCTTACTGCACTATGCAGTCTTCACCCACTCCTGGATGAACTGCACCTCCTTTAGTCTCACAAGAGCTGCTATGATTTCTTCTTTTCCGATAAGAGAAATCTGGTCTCATCCCCTGGATGAACCAAATTCGTTTCCTAATACAATAAAACCTGACATAAATGATGCATTCATGCCATGGATGACGTCGTAAGGCCTTGACGCAACTATTAAGAGATCCAACTGTCACTCTAGCCTCCAAGGGTCGAGTCACACTGTCGGCATAAGTGTGAGGTCACTGGGTCTCCTCCAGTAGGAATCTCAAAAGTGAGGGTCAAGTCAATAGTTCAACCCGGACCACTCAGTATCAACCAAACAAAAAGGACAGGAAAGCAAACAAAGATAAGTGTCTTTTTATTATTGCAGCTCATAGTATAAAGACACGAATACAAAAGCATCATGGAACTGCAAGTACAAAGGACGTATCCACTAGTTCCTCTCATATCCACCTGCTCTCGGAGCTCCATGACCATAGGCCACAGCTGCCTGAAGTTGAGCTCTCCCATGTCCTCCTGTCCCCTGCGGTCGGGGTGGGCCTCCTGATGGTGGTGGCAACATCCCAAAGCGTCGTCCACCTCCAGCTGCACAGCCAGCTCCTTCCGGTCCGCCCTGATCGAACCTCTGCCTTTCCCTCGGAGGTTCTTCATTTAACTGCTGGTCATCTGCATGGCGAGTCGGACAGTCACGTGCCATGTGACCAATTCCACCACAGGAGTAACACTGTCCACTCTCGGCACATCTGGCTCTGACGCCACCTCGGTTTCCCCGCACAACTGAACCTGAGTCGTGCAGTCAGCCACCGGTAGGTCTGGTCCTCTTGGACCTCTGTGTCATCTGTCTACTGCCTACTACATAAGACTCTGCCGCAAGCCGGCTAGTGGTGGGTCCTGCTGCTGGAGATTGCTCAGTAAGGAAACTCTCCACTAAGAGGGCTCTCTCCAACACCCTTGTCTACGTCAGAAAGCTATGAGAAACACCAGAAGCTCTAATCTCTCACCTGAGCCCCTGCTCAACGGTTAGGACCATGAAAAACGAGTCCCGTACCATATCTATGGAGTAGCGCGAGAGGTCTATGAATCTCGTTGAGTACTGCGCCACTGACATGCTGCCCTGCCACATCTGAAGTAGGTCCTGTATACGCACCGCTCGAATGGTGGCTGGTACAAACTCTTCCCGAAACAGGCTCTCAAAGTCTGCCCATAGAAGTGTCACCTCATCATGCATCTGAAGCATCAGGCTCCACCATCTGCCTGCTGTTGCCTGAAGAAGGCTGGAAGCTTGGATCACCATGAAATTTGTCGGCGTCCCCACTAGCCTGAAGACTCTCACCACAACCTCCAGCCAATCCTCAGCCGCCTGCGGGTCCGTCCCTCCCTGGAACCTAGGTGGCCTCTGGCGCTGGAACTCATGCAGTGCGCTCAAGCGACGTGCATCCTCTACTACTGGGGCTGGTGGCATCGGTGGCCCAACGGGTAGTAGTATCGCTGGTGCCTCCGATGGTGCCTCAACTGGTATAGGGCCATGTACTGAGGCCTCGTCGCTCGGGGGGCTGTCAGTATGTACCACTCTCAGGGCTCTAGCTAGTCGTCCACGGGGATGTATCATAAAAGAAACAACGTGACACTGTCAAAAGATTATACCTGGTGAGCTGACCTGGTATGAGCTGACAATTAAATAAAACTTCTAGAAAACACACACGCAATCAGTGTTTTGATGCCCAATGTCTGAAACCAATTGTCAGGGTCCTGGTGTATGGATAAGTCGGCCGCACGCACCAACACTGGACTCCCTGAACTGAAAACCACAATCCGTACTCTTAACACTATTGCTTCACAGAAGTAAACATCAGAGTTATAAGTTCTGCTGTAGAACTGAACTCCCCTGATACCAATTTGTCACGACCCATCCTCGGGGCCCGTACCATGACTACCCCAAGCCCGCCTTCCATAGGCCAGGGGCTGGCGACTAGCACCAATGGCGTAAAATACCGATAACTGGGAAGGCTTTGCCTTTATAAAAGAAAACAAGCACCACAGAATACAAGCGAAAACAAAATACAAAGTACAAAGGAAAAGCTGAAAAGTAAATGGGCCAGAATACAAACCCAAGAGAAAGTACAACTACAACTGAACATGGTACAACTGCAAAAAGACAAACAGTTGGGAGAGGGAAGCAGCTCCTGGGTCGTCCTGCTCGGGTCCTACCTGAAGGGTAGGTATAGATAGCGCAGCTCCTGGTCGTCCACCATGGATCCTACCTGAAGGGTAAGTATAGATAGCCTCCTCCACGCTCTCGTACGTCAACCTCCTCTGTGAGTCGTCTCATCGCGTAGTCCACCTCTGGGTATTGACTCGTCGTGTAGTCCACCTCAGGGTACCGACTCGTCATGTAGTCCACCTCCGGGTACTGTCCAGTCCTCGAACACTCGGTCTCCGTCAGCACTGCCCGTCATCTGCAACCAACACAACGAGGTGCAGGCATAGCCCGTGCAGGGGTGAGTATAACAATACTCAGTAGGGACCCCAAGACCCTCAAGGTCTCACTAAACCAACAAGGATAACCACAAGAAGATCTCAACAGATAACCTCTACTTAGATATATGCCCATACATATACCTAAGTTATCAAGTAACCCATCTCAATCATGAGGAAACACAAGGATTTTGAAATCAATGGATAACAACTTCCCAGGTATATGACCATACGTATACCTAAGTTATCAAGTGACCCATCTCAATCATGAGGTAACCACAAAGGTCAAAAGTCTCAGCTCAATCCCGGATATTCATTATCGAAACCGTAACTGCTGAAGAGCTCCGTCTCTGGTGTGTACAGTGGTCCTGTCACGACTCTGAGGTACTGCTCACTAACCTAAGACTGCTGAGGTACTCCTCCTGTCGAGTACTGCGGGTTTGCATCCAACTACCGGGTGCTCCGTCCGCTGAGGGTCTGTCTCCAAATACCGGGAGCTCCCACTAATAGCCTACAGAGGTACTCCTCCTGTCGAGTACCGCGGGTTTGCGGCCAACTACCGGGCGCTCTGTCCGTCGTGGTTCTGTCGCCAAATACCGAGTGCTCCGTCCACTGGGCTAGTCGACTCACTCTAAGTCGAGTCAGTCAAGCAGTCGTCAGGTCTCAGCCTGCTACACGGTCTCCGTACTCCGCACGCTCGTCTACGGGAGGGTCCACTCCACGAGCTACTGGTCGATACTCCAAGTATCACAAAGTCCCACAAAGATGTATCTCAAAGTACCACCTCGTCATATGGGTCTCAACGCAACAGACGGCGCGTCAATCAGACTCCCGGTCTGTGAGTTATTAGCCTTTTCGTTCCAGGGGCCCGGTTGGTTTCGTGTGCGAACCAATCCGGCCGTAACTCAACTATACCCCGAACAATCATAGGGTATACTCATAGGAACCGTTTCTCAACGAGATCACCAACACCGCTGATGGTTTGTCAAACGAACGTCTGTCAGAAAGGTATCAGCTTTTCCGTTCCAGGGGCCCGGTTGGATTTCGGTGCGATCCAACCCAGCCACTATCCAACTGCATCCAAATCTCGGCGAAGGATGCCAAAAGTTTCGTATCATCAGCAGAAACCCAACGCAACAGAAGGCGCGTCAATCGAACGCCCGGTCTAAGAGTTATTGGCTTTTTTGTTCCAGGGGCCCGGTTGGATTTCGGTGCGATCCAACCCAACCGCACTCCTTCAGCATCCAAACCTCAAGCGGAGTAATCCAAAATATCCGTCTCACATAGATGAATTCAACGAAACAGATGGCGCGTCAATCGGACGCACGGTCTGTTATTTATTGGTCTTTCTGTCTCACACCCACCCTGGGAATCTTCCCAGGAGGTCACACATCCTGATCACTACTCTAGGCCAGGCACGCTTAACTATTGAGTTTTAACCACGTAGGCTCCCGAAAAGGAAGGTGCACCGTGTGTATAGTATACCGAAACGACCGTCTCGATCCAAGGATCGTGTTGTCGCTGACGGCGAGTCGTTTGGAGGCACGTAGCCCAAGATACGTGCATTTGACCGAAAGTGGTCAGAAACTGGGGGTCTGGGCCCGGGTCGACCCGACCCGATGACCCAGCCCGGCTCGACCCGCCCCGGGCGGCGACCCGGCCCAGCTCGGAAAATCCGGCCCGACATGCGGCGCGGTCCAGCGCGGCGGCGCGGACCGGCACAGTGGCGCGGCCTAGGCGTCGTTCGGGTGCCGCGCGCGGGGGCAAAGCCCCCCCCCCTTTGAGAACCGTGGACCCTTAATTTGGGCCGATTTTGAGACCCGGCCGGGGGAAATTAATTCCCCCGGTCTCCACTGTCCGGCCGGCCCGCACTGGCCGGCCGGTTTCACCAGCAAGGACCGGCAACGGCCGGTCCTTCCATCGCCGACACCGGTGGCCCGGTGCCGGCTGCCGGTCATCTTGCTCCGCAGCGGCCCGGAACCGGCCGCGGCCTATGCTGTCCGGCGCGATGCGATGGCATCGCTTCCCTCCGCCGCGGCCCCGCTTCGGCGGCGGCGCCTTTGACTTTCTTCGATGCGACGTGACGGCTTCGCGTTCTTGGATTTCTTTCCACAGCGCGGCGCGATGGCGCCGCGCAATAATTGCCGTGCGATTCCCACGTGGTGCGACGGCACCACACCATCCCGTTCGATTCGCAAGGAAATAATTATGAACATAGGTGGGGGGTTCGACCGTGTTGGTGCGGTCCGGGACCCCCTCTCGTTAGACAATAACATTTAATCCTTTATCCTCGAAGTTCGACATTCTAGAATCAACAATGGAAAATAAATAAATAAAATATCAACAATCCCCTACCTCGGATTCAAGTGCGGAGCACGCCAATCAAGCCGCGGAAGACTAGCGTCGCGGAGGTCGGGCGTCGCGGAAATCGAACGTCGTTTCCGTTGACGTCGAGGTGCGTCCGAAGAGGTACGTCGCTGGATAATCTTCGTAAGCTGACGGAGATAGTCCGAGGAGGAAACGACGTCTCCTTTCGTTTACACGGGAAGAAGATCAAAGAAGCGGCGTCGTCGATCTTCGGAAACACACCGGCTACGATGAAGAGAAGCGGCGTTCTTCGTCGGAGCTTAAGTGTTCTTCGTGTTCTTCATCAAGGTTGAAGAAGATGGAGAGAACTTCTCAAATATCTCAAGGTGTCAAAGGAGACCAACCCAAAATAAAATAAGCTTAAGCCTTATTTTATTTACACAACTAAGCATTTGAATTCAAAAGATAAGAAACGAACCATTAATTCATAGAATTAATTCAACGAAAGAAACAGCTCATTTAATTTACGAAAAAAAACGCCCAATTAAATGGTCTGTTAAGAATTTAAGAAAATGCGTCATTTGACTTTCATAAAGACGGGTTTCGCGGATGCGTTACTTAGCCGAAAGAAACGGCATGGATCGTGCGGGACCCACCTCACAAATATCCTACCAAGAGGGTAGGATATTTCTGGATAGTACCCTATCCAATTCAACTCAGATTATGACGCTTTTAAGTGGCTTCATGTGTCTTCCAAGTGGCTTGAGTGAAATAAAATAAAGTTGTCGCAAAATTATTTTATTTCTTATCTTTAAGCCCGAAAATTAAAAACCACACCCAAGCAAACGCAACTCCAGAAGAGGTGTTTCTAAGCAATTATCGGCGCTGCGATTCCATCGGTGCCCTCAGAACTCAATTCCGAGCACCGGTTCAAAAGTTAGAAAAACCCGCTCATCCGTTCACTAAACGTACCCGAGCCAAACTTCGGAAATTGATTCCGGGCACACCGGGCCTCGAAATCAGGCACCGTCAAGAAACTGCGTTCTTGTAAAATTCCAAAGAAAATTAAGAAAAAAACTTCCTTGGAATTTACAGGTCTTTACAGTATCATCTACATACTATGATGTTATTATAATAATTGTACAACTATATTCATTATTCTATCCATCATATGAATGACAATGTCACCATACATGCATACGTACGACTTACCGTCTCCACATCGTGGTGTAGTTTGTTATTCAAACATTTCATTATTTGGATGGGTATAATAACGAGTATAACTGAAGAAAATAATAAATATAACCTTTTATTGATTTATTAAATATGATATACCATACAATTGCATATGATTTCACCATCAATATAATGATATTGTCACTCGTGCGTACGTATGGATTACAGGATCCATGAACGTGATGAGATTCATTCCCCATCAAAATCATTCAAGAATTAATTTAATTTTATAATAAAAAATTATGTATAATAACTTAATATCATTCTAGATATAAATAAAATGCATCCTATTAGTAACAAAAATGTCTTACGTAACTGTAAATATTAAATAAAACCGATCAGTTGACCCTTGAAACGATAATACAACTAAAATATTATTAACAAAGCAATATTAGTGGATCATATAAGAAATCATATTTATGTATATAGTTCTCGTATAATTTAATAACAATTATTTAACAATTATACAGGAGTTTAATGTACCCTAGACCAAGTAAAATTAAAATTTAAGGGTTAATTTCCCAATCCATTTATTATCTGAGTTCATTTTTACATAAGTATCTATTGGGACCACTTTATCATCCACATCCATGTTTTCTTATAAAAGTACTTAAAAAATTATTACTATTTACTATACTATGGTTTAACATCATTTATACACTTATTTGACCTTATATATTTTTATAATAATATTTCCTTTTCTTTCGAAATAATTTTCTTTATGACCTTTTCGACAAAATTAACGTAAAAATACTTTTTTAAATTATATGGTGGGTACAACTATTTTCTGCCGTTATAGCATCTTAGAAACATTCATTACAAGATTATACAAATATTTTCAAAATAAAAAATTTCTCTAATATTTATGTGACTCTTAAAGTATTTAAAAATATAAAGAGATAATTTTCTCAAATAGTTTTAATTTCATATGTGTTAACATCCTTTGATAAATATTAGAGTTGTTAAAATTTGATTTAATATGAAAAAAAGATTCCATATGGTATTTAAGGTTTTGAGATATGTTTGACTGTGGATGAGTAATTTTTATACCATTTAGGGTTTATGGTTAAAGTACTGACATTTCGTATACTAGTGTTAATCTGAATGATTATGTTATGTTTTGATCTTTTCATATGAGGAATGTATTAGGCTTAGTAAATGATGGGAGGAGCAAGTTATATCTCCTTGAGGCATATGTAGGTCTCATGAGACAACTAGTCGTTAAATTTTTAGAGACCTTTCCAAATTTTATATATGGTTTTGGGTGAGTCCTAAATAGTTTTTAGATGACTTGGCCGAGGCCCTGACAAGTCATTTTGTAATGTCTGGAATTATACATTCCATCATTACGAAAATAATAATTATGGTTTATATGGTAATTAAACTAGTAGAATACCCATTACTATGATTTATTATGACATTATTTACTCAGCTCATCTTTCTTCCATAAAGTGTTCATGTTTATTATTTATAATGGCTTGTTTTTTTAATTATTCAACATGCATAATGTTTTTGTTAAATTACACTATTTTGCATACACTTTCTACGCATTTGATCTCACCCCTTTCTTAAGTCTCATTTTGCCATTATATGAAGAAGTTATTTATGAGTGAATTTCATGCATAATCTTGGATACTTTGATGTTTCCAATGGAAAAAAATTATTGTTTTATTTCATTTCATGATGTAATGTTAATCTTATGTATATATCTTGTTTATAATAATGCTAAACTGATCGGTATTTCAGGTAATGATTCATTGTATCTTTCCAATGTTATGTAATAAAGAACCAACTCTAGGTAACATGGCTGGGGGCATTATAGTTGGTATTAGAAGAAGTTTATTAAAATCCTTGTAAACTAGATATAAAAAAACTTTGATTAAGAAACATTACCCAAAGAAATAATTTGATTATTAGTATATAAGAACTTCATAGAATTTTTCTACTGTAGAGATTTTGTGAGTTTTCCAAGAAATACATCCATGTCTGGAAAGGAGCAGGTATCGGTGGTTCTTGCATAGATGAACATAGGGATGAATCCCAAAAACACAGCTTTGATATAGAATCGAATGGGAACTAGTGCACGACAACGGGCCTTGTTTCACTCTTGGTTACGACACTCCCTGGTGATATTCATAGGATAATTCTCATTTTATTTTCAAACCATTATGCATGTCTTATGAGTATATACCTCCTCAAAGAAAACATTTTTATTATTATGTGTTATATCTATAAACTGTTCAATTTATGTTATGTGTTTTACATGTTTGAAATTATATATTGCGATTCATAAAGATAATCTATTGTATTCCATTGCATAAAAATAGCACCTAGTAGAAGGAATGTAAATCGTATCAATGCGCATAATCCATGTAGGTATTTCACTCCTGCTCCGGATAATTATAACGGAGCTCTTGATGCAACTGGTGCAGATTTGATTATCACCATACTGGGAAAACTCACAAAGGTTCTGAATAATAACCGTACCCATATGGAGCACCATGATTTACAACACAGAGGATCAATTTTAGACCGCATCATGAGGAGACAGAAACAAACATTCAATGGGTCTAAAAATCTATTTGTAGCTAAACAATGGATAAGTTCCTTTGAAATCATATTTCATGCTTTGGGATGTAGTGAAATGGAAAAAATTGTCATGGAAGTTTTTCACCTCACCGAAGATAAAAATCAATGTTGATCATTAATTAGTAACACATAGGATAAAAAATTATTTAGTTTGAAATGGAGGGGTTTAAAGAGCATTTATTTGGAAAATACGTTCCTCATGACCATCGAGCAGTTATGGAAAGGCAACTTCTTATTCTGAGACAAAAGTTGGATAAGAATGTCGTAAAGTATGAAGCTAACATTATGAGTTTAGCAAGGCATGATTTAGATTATATACATATCCCATGAAGTCTTATTGATGGTATTTTTGATGTGTTAAAACCATTTTTATGTCGAGATTTAGACTCAAAATCCACTTCATCGAATAAAGATATTTTCTCATGTGCTATCAAGATAGAATAGGCATTCACTATGTCTTGTGACTTTAATGAAAATCAAGAGAAGAAGATATTTTTTGAACACTCTGGTAATGGAAATAAGGAAACATGGAAGAAGTGAAGAGTTGAATGTCAACAATGTGATAATTGAAGAAGGAAGAACCATGGTGCCTAAGTAAAAGAAAAGGGAATATGCTACAAATGTGGACAAAAGGCCATATTTCTATAGATTGTAAGGGGAATAAATAATCTACCACTGTTCAATGATACAATTTAAGTGAGATGGGAAATTATGCAAATTAATTTCCTATGCTTCAAGGAATCTTACCTCAAAATTGGACAAGGGATCAAGGCCAATCTTATGTGATCACTACTACTAAGGTTGATGCTCCAAAAGAAATGGTGGCATGTAATCTAATGGTTTTGTAAAGTTTATCCAATGATTTATTTGATTCTGGATCATCGCATTGTTTCATATATTTCCAATTGTCTAAGAAAATAAGATATTTTCAATTTGATTTAATATGAGAGTTTTCAGTAAAAACTACACAGGGAAGTATCATTGAAAAAAAATTTTGTGAATGAGTCCCCATTAAGTCATCTAACCTATATTTATCTGCTAATATAATCATCATAACCATGATTGAATTTGATATAATCTTTGGCATTGACTGCATTTCAGAAAATGATGCCAAAATTTATTTTAAGAAGAATGAGGTTACGATTCTAGATGATGATAAATAGTGCCTTATCATTAGAGTAGAAACGTCACCATCTGATTCATATCAAGATCCTCCCCCCGTGGATCTACTAAATTCAATAACTGGGGAGGATGAAAATGAAATAATTATGGGTGAAAAAATGAATGATAGAATAGATGGTGTACCTATTGTGAATGAATATGTAATTTTGTTTCCAAATGATTTTCCTAGAAATCCTCCAGAACGTGAAATTGTGTTTTCCATTTAACTCATTCCTAGTTCAAGGACCATATCGAAGACCCCTTATAGAAAGTCCACGGTGGAATTAGTGGAACTAAAGAAACAACTAGAGGAATTAAGTAATAAGTGATTTATTCTCCCCATGGTTTCTCCATGGGGAGCTCCTGTCCTTTTTGTTAATAAGAAAGATGTATCTATGAACGTTGTGCATTGACTACAAGGAGATCAATGCTATAAAAACAAAGAACAAGTATCCCCTACCTCACATTGATGATTTATTCAACCAACGTCATGGAGATCAATATTTTTCAAACACTGACCGTCGATCTGGATATCATCAGTTGCGTGTGAAGAAGGAAGACATTCCAAAAATAGAATTTCAAAGCAGGTACGAGCATTACGAGTTTACAGTAATGCATTTTGGATAGTGTAATTCACCCTCTGTCTTCATGGATATAATGAATAGAGTTTTCAAGGAATATCTTGATGTCTTTTTAGTGTTATTTATTGATAAAATATAGGTATACTCCAAAAGCAATGAAAATCATGAAAATAACATGCGCATGTTTATAATGACTCTTACAAGAATTGAGTTATATGGGATGTTTATGAAGTGTGAATTATGGATTTAGGAGATTTATTTTAATAGGATTATTTCATCTATGGATGGATGATCTGTTTATTCTTCATAGAACAAGTCAATCCCAGAATGTCCAGCACTGATGAGTATAATTTAGGTATGGAGTTTTCTTTGATTAGAAGGTTATTATCGAAGTTTCGTCCAGAATGTTTCATGGTTGGATAATATATTAAGAAAGATCACACGTTAAGGTGATAATTTTTTTGGAAAAAGGTTTGTGAAGAATGTTTTGAATAACTGAATATAAGATTAATCAACTCTCCTATCTTGACGCTACCTTCAGAGAATGATGGGATTGTTATTTATAGTGATACTTCAATGAAAGGACTTGTCTGTGTCCTTATGAAAAATGATAGAGTTGTTTCCTATTTTTCACGATAGCTAAAAAATCATGAGAAAAATTATCCCACTCATTATCTTGAGTTAGTAGCTGTAATATTCGCTTTGATGATATGGAGACACTATCTCTATGGTGAAAATGTGATATTTATACTGATCACAAGAGCATGAAGTATATTATCTCACAAAAATAACTAAACATGACGAAAAGGAGATTTTTCTTACTACACAATGAGTAAGATTTAACAATACACTAACACTCGGGGAAGGAAAATAAGGTGGAAGATGCTTTGAGTAGAAAGGATCATGGAGTTTTGAACAAGGTGAGAGTTGAAAGGGATCCTATTTTCCTAGATCTGGTAATGATGGATCTGGGAATAACCATGGAAGGCGAAACATCAATTATTTTTGAAATGGTTTCTAAACCAACAATACATTATAGGGTAAAAAATTCTCAGACTAATGATGAGGATTTTCAAAAGAGAATTAAATCAGTAAATGATGGGAGATTGAGTGACCTTGTATATGAATAACATATTTTGAAAATTTGGAAGAGTCTTTTTATACCTGATAAACCTGATTTAAAAATGTAATTTTTGGATGTTTCAAATTGATCAAATTTCTCTATTCACCCTGGGATCACCAAGATGTACTAATATTTTAAGGAACATTTGTGGAGGTACTACATGAAAAGTGATATTTCTAATTTTGTGTCAAGATTTATGGTTTGACAACAAATGAAAGCTGGAAGAAAACATCCTACCGGAGTCATGAAACCTCTCCCCATACCTTAGTGGAAATTGAATGATATTACAATGGATTTTGAAATGGTTCTACTATAGAATCCTAAATAGAATGATGTAATATTGGTCATTGTGGATCGTCTTACCAAGTCAGTACATTTTTTCCCTATAAGAGAAGATTTACCACTGAACATTTAGCAAGACTGTATATTATTAATGTTGTAAGACATCATGGAGTACCCCAATTGATTTTTTATGATCGTGATCCCCATTTTACATCAAGATTCTAGAATGGTCATCAGAAATCATTGGATACAAAGCATCATTTGAGAACTTCCTACAACACTCAAACTGATGGACCATCAGAACAGACTATTCAAACCATAGAATACATGTTGAGATCTTACTCACCTGACATTAAATGAATTTGGGATCAATATTTACCTCTTCTAGAATGTTCATATATCAATAGACACCATTAATGTATTTTTATGGAACCATATGATGTGTTATATGAAAAGAGATGTCGGACGCCAACATGTTTGGATGATTTTGGTGAAGGAAAACTTGTAGGCCCCGATCATGGAGAGGAAACGATGGAAAAGGTGAAGGCTATCGAAACCTAGATCAAAGTAGCTTAATGTAGGGAAAAGATCTATGTCAATAACTGATGGAAGGATTTGGAATTTCAGGTTCGATATAATGTTTTCGTTAAGGTATCACCATGGAAGAGAGTTATACGATTTAGTAAAATTGTAAAGTAAGTCCCTGGTACACCGGACCTTCTGAAATTCTAAAATGATATGGGGATGTAGCTTACTGTTTATCAGTTCCAGAAAGTCTCACCATAGTTCATGATGTCTTCAACATATCACTGTTGAGAAAATATATGCCTGACCCAACGCATGCACTCACCTATGAGGAAATTGAACTCGAACATTATCTGTGTCACTGTGAAGAAACATTCATAATTCATGATACTAGAGAACATGTGTTGTGTAACTTGATGACTTGTCTCAAAAATGTTCTATCTAGATACAATAAGATGGAAGATGCAACGTGGAACCCAGAGAAACATATGATGAAGAACCACCTGAATTTTTTTATGTGGTAGTATTCTAAAATTTTATTGGAAAAAATTATTTGATGGTGGGAAGAATGTAACACCCCAATCTTCCATGGTATGTTTCCCTTTGAATAATGCAATTACTTGCAGTGTACATAATTTCGAGATTCTAACACACTGCGGCCAATAAAACTAGCTATTATGAATAGTAATACCAAATTTTTAAAAATTTTAAAATTTTATTTCTTAAAATGGACTTCATTTTTGAAATCAGAATATAAAAATTAGCTTAGGGTGAAATTTTGGTATTTTTCTGAAAACATTCTGTTTTTGATGAAAAGTGAAAAAATTAGCATTATTGGTTTAAACCCATTTTTTTAATAATTAGTTATTTTATTTAAATTTATTTTAGTTCATAAAAGATACATAATACATATATATGTGTAATGGAATTCATTGGAGTCATTTTATAAGAAGTTATTATATATAATAAATTTATTGATCTTTTTACCAACTTTTACCCACCTCCTAGGTGCATTTGAAAATTTAAATTAAACACAATTTTATCGCTTCTATGAGTTGAATTTCAAAAATATAATAAAAAAGGTTAATATCAGTAAGTAAAATTTCGTTCAATAAGATGAAAATAAATTTTTATTAATAGTTTCTTTTGACTTTTATTTACCACAGTTAAAAGTAAATATGGTTCTTAAGGGTAAAAATGAAATCATTATTATCTAAACAGATGTCCTAATTCTATTGGATAAGTATAATTCGACCAGAAACAACATTTGGAATAAAATATGACCCCTTTGGTAAACTTGGATTATATTAGCAAGTTTGTTATTATTTTATTTAAAAAAGAGTTAAAAGAGTTAAATTCGATGTTTAATAAATAAACAATTATTTATATAGGATTAAAAAAATTATAAATTTGACTATAAATATTAATTATAAATTTAAAATTATTTACTAAAAGATGTTATTTTAGTTATAATTTTTAGAATTTAAATAATTGTATTTATTTATGACACAATGATGTTGCAGTAATTACCTTATTAATGAAATATTATGATAGTTGGTATTACAAACCTCCAAATTAATTTAAATTGAGACTTTTGATGAAATAAACTAATTTTATAGGTTAATATGACATGTTAGGGTTTATTAAATAAATCTTATTTGAGTGATAATGTTTTTATGGATTTAAAAAAAATCAAATACTGAAAACTGTCAAGATTGACATAATTCAGTTTTTAAAACAAATAGTGCATTATTAATTGATATAATATTCCTAAAAAACAAATGCTCCTTAAAAGAAAATTTATAAGGTTATAGATATTAATAATTAACTACATGGGATTATCTTAATAGTTTATATTTTGTTTATTATCCATTTAATATAAAAATACAATGATACATGGTAAATGTAAAACTATTTAATAAAGAATTAAATAAAAATGATATGGTTAATATGGGGACCTAAACCTGTCTAAATCCAATTGTATGAGAGTTTTTAGAGCCATAACCAGCCTTTATTCCAAATAAATCATTTTATATCCACTAGAAACCAAAATCTATTTTATTATAAAATAATATTTTAATCTTTTACTAAAGTGACCCTCACGTCTCTTATAAAATGGTACTTCAACTTCTCTTAAATTCACATCACCAAATCCATTTATCTCAGCCAAAACCTGCTCAAATATCCTCTCAAGATTACTCCCTTCATAATATAGGCCTTCCTTTGGTCATAAATACAACATAAAGAAACATTTTGATCAAATTAAAAGGAAGAACCCGAAGAAGAAGTAAATACTTCATCACCTCTTTCAAGTTCATTTCTTCTTCCACATTTTCTTCTTCCACATTTTCTTCTTTGATGTTTCCATTATAAAATAAAAACTCAAGTAACATCTATATAATTTGATGTTATTATAAATTTGGTACAACCATATTCATTATTCTATCCATCATGTGAATTAAAATGTCATCATATGTGCGTATGTACGGCTTACCGTTTCCAGGTCATGGTGTAGTCTGTTATTCGAACACATCATTATTTGGATGGGTATAATAACGATTATATTTAATGAAAATAAAAAATATAACATGTCATTTATTCAGTATATATGATATAACATCCAATTACACATGATTTCGACATCAATATAAGAATATTGTCGCTCGTGCGTACGTACGGATTACCGTCTCCACGAACACAATAAGATTCGTTCTCCATCGTAATCATTCAAGAATAATTTTCATTTTATGATTAAAAATAATTTCAATTAACATTATATCATTTGATATATTAATAAAATACATCCTATCCATTACAAACATGGCTTACATAACCCATCATATAAAGGAAAATAGATCAGTTAACACCTGAAACGATGATACTACTAAAATATTATTAACAAAGCAATATTAGAAGATCATGTATCAAATAATATTTATATATATTATTATTTTACAATTTAATAACAATTAATTAACTATTATATAATAGTTTAATGTACCCTCAACCATGGAAAAGTACATGGTAAGGATTAATTTCACAATCCCTTTATTATTTGATGTTGTTTTTACGTAAGAATCTACTTGGAAGTTTTAATCATCCACATCTATTATTTCATAAAAATTTATTTCAAAACATTTTACCTATTTAATAGAATATTATTTAAAGATATTTATACCCTAATTGAACCTTATATTATTTTCACAAGAATCTTTCCTTTGTTTTCCAAACAACGTGCTTTATGACCAGTTCGACAAAATTAAGGTAAGAGTGATTTTTTAACTTATATGGTGGGTGAGAATATTTTATGACGTTATAAAATCATTCAAGCTTCCCATACAAGAATATAAGAATTTTTTTAAAATAAATGTCTTCTTTTATAATATGTGACTTTTAATGATTTCAAAAAATAAAGATATATTTCACTAAAAAAGTTATTATTTCATATATCTCAACGCCCGTTGATAAATTGTACAGTTGTTTTATTTTGATTTATTATGATACAAATATTATTTATTATACTTATGTTTTTGTGATATGGTTGACGTTGGATGAGTTATTTTTATTCCATTCATGGTTTATGGTTAATGTATTGACATTTCATATTGTATTTTTAATATGAATGTTTATATTATGTTAAAATCATTTCATATGTGTAGTGTACATGACTAAGTTTGTGATGGGTGGATATAACTATAGCTCCTCAATGAATAGATAGGTCTCATGAGACAATTAGACGGGGAATTCGCAGAGGCCTTTCCCAATTTTATATGTGGTTTTGGTCGTGACCTAAATCATTTTTAGATGTCTTAGATGAGGCCTTGACAAGATGTTTCAGAATGTCCGGAATTATACATTCCCTCATGATGAAAATAATAATTATGATTCAAGTGGTTATTAGACTAGTCTAATACCCATGACTATGTTTTATTATGGAATTATTTACTCAGTTCATATTCCTGCCATAAAGTGTTCATGTTCGTTATTTGTAAAGGAATTCTTTTTTATTTATTCATCATGCATAATTTTTATGATATCCTCTAATGTATTGCTTACCCTTACTGAACATTTGAGCTCACCCTTTTATGATGTTTCATTTTCCCAAGATATTAAGATTTTAGATATGAGTGACTTGTAGGCATAATCTAGGAGACTTGAATGTTTCTAATGGAACAAATTAGTGTTGTATTTCTTTTCCTGTTTTAATGATAATGATATGTGTGTATTTTGTTTCCAATAATAGTAAACTAATCGATCTATCAGGGCATGATTCCTAGTATCATTCCAATTTTTTGTAATAAAGCACTGACACTAGATAACAGAGGTATGGGCATTACAGTTTTTATCAGAGCATGTTTAGTACAAACCTGTGAAACTAGATTTAGAAAAACTCTGATTAGACAAAATTACAATATGATAGAATTTGAGGATTTTTATAGAATAACATCCAAGAATTTTGGTACTATAATGATGTTGTAAGTTTTTCAAGCAATACACTCATGTATGGATATGAGCTAGTAGAAGAGACTCTAGCACAGATGTACCTACGGGTGAAACCTGAAAACACTACATTGAGCTGGACTCAAATGATACTGACTGCCCGACAATGAGCCTTATTGCACTCTTGGTTACAACAATCTCAGGGGATATGCTTAGGATAATTCTAAATTTCATTAAAAATCATTATGAGGGATTTATGATTATATACCTCCTCAAAGAAATCATTTTCATGATTATGGATTATATCCATAAATTGTTCAATTTATGTTAAGTGTTTTACAAGATTGAGATTATGTATTTAGGTTCATAAACTAATCTATTATATTAATGCACATAATCCATGTAGGGATTTCCAGCCAGCTCAAGATAATTATAGTGGAGATAGTGATACAATTGGTGTTGATCTTTTAATAACCATTCTACGAAAACTCCCATGGGTTATGAATAATAATGTCACGAACCGTCCTCAGGATCTGTGTCGTGACTACCCCAAGCCTGCCTTCTATAGGCCAGGGGCTGGAGACTAGCACCAAGGCGTAAATTCCCGATAAAAAGGGAATGAATTTCCTTTGTAATGTAAAAAAACACCATAGATAAAGCAAGCATTATAAGTAAACACTAAAAAAAGCTGGTACAATAGTAAGTGCGGAAAAGTAAGTGGGCTAGTATACAAATCCAAACTGAAAGTAAAGTAAAACTACAAGGGAAAACAGCAACTGAAAAGTAAAGCCACAACGTCGAGATTTCCATTGGAAATCTCACCTGAAGGGTGAGTACAGATGGCCTCCACTGCTCCTCGAGTCCAGCCGACCGCTCCGAGTACGTCTCACCCAGTGGTCCACCTCTATGTATAGTCCTGCTCCGCAATCCTGAACCACAATCAGCGTTGTCCTTCGTCTGCAACTAACACAAAATAGTGCGGGCATAGCCTGTGCAGGGGTGAGTATAATCTACTATGTAGGGAACACGAGACCCTCGTAGGTCTCCCATAATCCACAAAGGATAATCCACAAAGGAAAGATACAATCACGAAGACAATCTGACACTGCTTAGGTATTTTCCAATACATATACCTAAGTCATCAATTCTCGTTCGGCTCCAAAATCCAAGCCCATGTACAACCTAGTCCACAGAGGAAAGAAAAACGTAATCCACACATGATAGCTCAACACAATCCACAAAGGAAATAGAATTGTAATCCACACATGATAGCACAACACAATCCACAATTAAAAGCAAAACATGATTCAACTCACACAGGTATACTTCTTCGTATGAAAATAGAGATGATCAGATATTTCCACTAATTCATCTAAGTCATCGGACCCACAATGGATCAATAGGTACTAACCCCTGCAATGACTTACAAAGGATCTAACCCACACATGATTGATAGGTAACTAATCTCCGCAAAGACCCACACAGGATCGGACCCACACAGGATCTGTAGGCGTTGGCTCACACAGAACCGCTGAGCGCTGACCCACACAGGATCAGACCCACACAGGATCGGTAGCACTGATCCACGTAGGATCGTTGAGTGTTGTAGTTGTCGTCGTCGAATCCACTGAGGATCTCTGTACAGTCGTCGTCGTCATCACAGTCGCAAACACAGCCAGCACTAGGGTTCCCGCACACAGCTAGCTCATTCGGGAGGGTCTGCTCCACGAGCCGAGAGGCTGATACATCAAATGACACATAGACCAGAGATGATGTATCCAAAAGTTCTGTATCGACAAAAAAAACTCAATGTCGCAGACGGCGCATCAATCGAACGCCCGTTCTGAGAGTTATTGGCATTTTCGTCCCAGGGGCCCGGTTGGTTTTTAAGGAAAAACCAACCCGACCGTACTCCACCTACATACAAAACTCGGGCGGAGTAAGCCAAAAAATCCTTCTCAATAAGAGGAATCCAATAAAGTTGACGGCACGTCAATCGGACGTCCGGAACTCATGTTATGAGCATTTCCGCTCCGAGGGCCCGATTGGTTTCGTGTACGAACCAACCCGGACGGATCCAAAGTTCTCTGAAACCTTGAGTGTGATATACGAAAACGGCCGTCTCGATTCGAGGATCGCATCTCCGCTGACGGTGCGTCGATCAGAGGTCTGTAGCAAGAGATATGGGAAAAAGATAGAAAGGGTCCGAAAACGGGGGTTTCGGGCCTGGACCGACCCGGCCCGAGACCCCCTGGGTCGGCCTGGGTGGGCACGGCCAGGTCCGGCGGCCCCGCGTAGGGCGCCAGTTGGCTCGGCCGAACGGTCGAGCCATTCGGTTTGCAGAGGGGGAGGGGGGCGGTGCCCCCCCCCCCCGTGTTTTGTAACCGCGGCCCCCCTTAATGGGGGCCCCTAGCTGGCCAGCCAAGGGTTTGAACCCCCGGCTTCCCTCATGTCCAGTCGGCCCGCCCCAGCCGGCCAGTTTCTGCCGCCACGGGATTGGCGACGGCCGGTCCCCTCCCTTCTCTGACGTCAGCGGCCCGTTTCCGGCCGCCCGTCCTGCTCTGATGCTGGCGGCCCATTTCCGGCCACCGTTTCGCACGCTCCGCTGCTGCCCGGTACCGGTCGCGGCCTTCATTCGTCTGGTGCGGCGTGATGGTGCCGCACCCCTCCGCCGCGGCCCCTCTCCGGCCGCGGTGCTTTTGTGGTTCTCTGGCGCGGCGCGACGGTGCCGCGACTTGGTTTATATTTTTAAAAATGCTGTGTGTCGTAATCGCGCATTCTTGTCGATCATTCCCACATGGTGCGATGGCACCGCGTCACTTCCTGTCATACCGCAACAACAAGAAAAATAAAAGGAAGGGGTCCGCCGTATTTGTGCGGTCCGACCTCTTCCCATTAGTTGATAACATGTGTTCCAATTATACGTGGATAATGAATGGGGGTAAATCACGAATAGAAATCCCATAAACCCCTTCCTCGTGCGAGCATGAACGGAGGTTCGTCGACTGAGGATTCATCGCGGGAAGAGACGTCGTGAAAGAAGACGTTGACGGCATCTCGGTTCATGGCTTCGCGTAATCGGTTTCCGAGAACTCAGCGTTCTTTGTCAGAGACCGATGTGTTCTTCGCGTTCTTCATTGAAGACGAAGAAGTTCCTCAAGATCCTTGGCTTTTCTCCCAAAGTTCACACAACAAGGATCCAACCACATATAAAATAAGTTTATCTCTTATTTTATTAACATAACATAAACTTTTGAATTTCATGAGTTTTAATTAATTCCACATAATTAATTCATGACAAGTTGTCATCCATTATGGTGAGTTGAGGGGGTTTAAGAATGTGAAGGAGTGGGGTTCGTGTGGGCCTCACCACCCTCATAACCTCCCTTGGGAAGTTGGGTATTTACCCAACTTCAACCCTAAGCTTAAACCACTTAAAGTAAAAATAAAATTGTTGCATAAATTTTATTTTACCTTCCCCCTAAATTAACAACTTCTCTTGTGTAAACGCAACTCTGGAAATGGCGTTCCTAAAAAATTACCGGCATTGCAGTTCCATCGGTGCCCTCAGAATTTGATTCTGAGAATCGGTTCAAAAGTTATAAATTCCTGCTCATTCGTTCACTGAACGTACCCGAGCTAAACTTCGGATAGAAATTTCGGGCACACCGGGCCTCAGAATCAAGTTCCATCAGAAACTGCGTTCTTGTTAAATCCCAAAAAAAATTAAGAAAAAATTTTTTCTTGAATTTTACGGGTCTTTACATTACTCCCAACTAAGGGCTTTACATCCCCGTAATGATACATCATAAGCTAGGGAAACAAATGTGGGTACTGAGCACGCATCTGAGCCTCCCGCTCCCAAGTGCTCTTCTGGAGGTTCTCGTGCTGCCATCTGATGTGCAATAGAGAAATCGATCATCCACGTTGGATCTGCTCCTGTCGATCCCCGATCTCCACCGAGACCTCCACAAAAGTCACCCCATCATCAATGTCTAGCTCCCCATAGTCAATGATATGCTTCGGGTCGTGCACGTATCTCATCCTCTATGATACGTGGAAGACGTCGTGCACCCGGTGAAACTGAGGTGGTAGAGCCGGATGATAAGCCACCTTTGCAATCCTGCTGAGGACCTGGAATGGTCCGATGAAGCGTGGAGAAAACTTGTCACCTTGGCCAAATATTTGTATTACACGTTGAGGTGAAACACGCAAGAAGACGTGGTCGCCATCCTCAAACTCTAGTGGCCTACGCCTCCTGTCAGCATAGAACTTCTTCCGGCTCTGAGCTGTCCTCATTCGATCCTGGCTGACCTGGACCTTCTCTGTCATGGCCTGGACCATCTCTGGTCCCACAAGTGCTGACTCCCCGGGGTCTGTCTAGCACAAAGGAGATCTGCAAGGTCGGTCGTACAATGCCTCTTATGGTTCAATCTCGATGGTGGAGTGGTAACTGTTGTTGTAAGAGAACTCCAAGAAGGGTAGGTTGTCCTCCCAGCTGTGACCAAAGTCGAGGACACATGCGCGGTGCATGACCTAGAGAGTCTGAATGGTCCTCTCCATATGACCATCCGTCTGAGGGTGAAAGGCAGTTCTCAGATGTAGCTGCGTCCCGAACGCCTCCTATAACACCTTCCAAAGCCGGAATGTAAAGCGAGCATCTCAATCGGAGACGATAGATGATGGCACACCATGAAGCTTCACAAACTCATAAACGTAAAGTCCTCCCAAGCTCTCCACTGATCCCTGCTCACTAATGGGTAAGAAGTGTTACAACTTGGTGAGTCGGTCGACAATCACCCAAATGGAGTCGTGACCTCTGGAAGTGCGTGGAAGTCCAGTCTCGAAGTCCATAGATATGCCATCCCACTTCCACTCCGGGACCTCAAAGGGCTGTACCAAGCCTGCTGGTACCTGGTGTTTTTCCTTCACCTGCTGGGAGGTGAGGCATCAAGAAATGAACTCCGCCATATCCTTCTTCATTCCCGTCCACCAGTGCTGTCGTCTGAGGTCCTGGTACATCTTCTCCACTCCAGGATGTACCACCAAGGGAATGTGTGAAACTCTCTCCCATCACCTCCTCCCGTAATGCATCTGGTACCATGTTACGTCCTCTGAAAAGGACGTCGTGCTCTACTCCAAAGGAGAAATCATCAGGTGCATGTCCTGAGGATAACTGTGAACCCCGCATCTCACAGTCTGCATCCCCACGCTGTGCCTATCTGACCCTTTGTAGTAGTGGAGGGGTGACTGTGAGAGACTGAAGGAAAGTTGCTCCATCTCTATCCAAGAAGGATATCTGCAAAGAGGCTAGCTGCTCTATCGCCTCCTCACGTAGCTGAATGCACGTCCTCCTGCTGAGAGCATCGGCTACCACATTCCCCTTCACAGGAGTATATACTAACTCAAAGTCATTGTCCTGGAGGAACTCGAGCCATCGCCGGTATCTCAGGATCAGGTCCTTCTGAGAGAAGATTTACCTGAGACTCTGATGGTCAGAAAAGACTATAATGTGCATGCCCATCAGATAGTGTCACCATGTCTTTAGAGCGAACGCCTCTGATGCTAAGTCCAGGTCATGGGTAGCATAGATCTGCTCATGTGGCCTCAACTGACGTGATCAATAAGAGATCACTGCCCACTCCTACATCAGGACACATTCGAGTCTCGTCCCTGATGCATCGCAGTAAACTACATACCCTACTCCCTCCTCTGGAATACTCAAGATAGGGGCACTGGTCAATCTCTGTCTCAGCTCTTGGAAGCTTTGCTGACATCTGTCTGACCACACGAAGTGTTTCCCCTTCCTCCTTAACATTCTGCAAAGCTGCAAAGATTTCTTATTTGCTGAAAAGTGAAATCCAGTCTCATCCCCTGGATGAACCATGTTCCCTTCCTAATACAGTCAATCCCATCATGATTAGTTAATTCATGGAATGGATGACATCGTAAGGCCTCGACGCTGCTACCAAGTGATCCAACCGTTACTCTCACCTCCAAGGGTAGAGTCACACGGTCAGCATCAGTGTGTGGTCACTGGGTCTCCTCCAGTAAGAATCTTGCAAATGAGGGTCATGTCAACAGTTTTTAACAGGCACCTCTTAGTAATAACAAACAAAAGGGAAGAAAACAAATGTCAACAATGCAAGTGTCTTCTATTACATCAACTCAAAGTACAAGGACACAAGGAAACACAAACTACGAAGCTAGAGGCATTATGGGAAAAGGCCTCTATGCTTGGAAATAGTCCCACAGTAGTCCACCCACTTCTGGAGCTCCATGATCGTAAGCTTCAGCTGCCTGGAGCTGGGATATCCCCTGAGGTCAGGGTGGACATCCTGGTGGTGGTGGTGGTGGTGGTAGAGCCTCAAAACATCGTCCACCACCTACTTCTCGACCAGCTCCTCGGCCTTGTCCACCTTCTCCCTGCGGACCGCCATGGTCAAACCTCTACCTCTGCCTAGGTGGTTCCTCAACCGTCTGCTGATCCTCTACATGGCGGGTCGGGCAGTCACGAGCCATGTGGCCCTGCCCACCGCGTGCATAGCACTGTCTTCCTCTCATAAGACTGGTTCTGCTGCGTGTGCCCCACACCTCCGAGCCAGAATCCTGAGGTCGTATGCCTAAGGGTCTGGTCTGCTTAGACCTCTGCGACATGTGTCTACTTCCGGCTGCAGAAGGCTCTGCCATGTGTCACCCTGCGGTAGGTCTTGCTGCTGGTGTAGAATCAGTAAGAAAACTCTCGATGAGAAGAGCTCGCTCATGTACTCCTGCCTGAGTCAGAATGCTGAGGGAGATCTGCAATGCCCTGATCTCCTGCCTCAATCCCTGCTCAAAGGTCAGTGTCTGAAAGATTGGGTCCCGTACCATGTCGGTCAAGTAGCGCGAGAGATCGGTAAATCTCGCCGAGTATTGGGCGACTGTCAAGCTGCCCTGCCGCAGCTGAAGAAGCTTATGTCTGCGCAACACATGGAGGGTGGCTGGGATGAACTACGAGCGGAAGAGGCTCTCAAAGTCTATCCAGAGAAGAGATGCCTCATCATGCACCTGGATCATCAAGCTCCACCATTTATCTACTTCCGCGTGCAGTAGTCTCGCTGTGAGGATCACCATGAGGTCTGCTGGAGTCCTCACTAACCTGAAAAATCTCACCACTGCCTCCAGCCAATCCTCGGCTGCCTGGGGGTCCGTCTCCCCGCGAAACCTGGGCAGTCGCTGGAGCTGGAACTCATGTAGTGCACTAAGACGACGTGCATCATCAGCGGCTGGGGCTGGAAGCATCGTTGGCTCGACGGGTAAAGGTACAGTCGGTGCCTCAGCTGTCAAAGGGCCCTATATCGAGGCCTAGTCGCTCGGTGGGATGTCGTCATGAACAACTCTTGGAACCCTAGCTGGCTACCGTCGTGGGGCCATCCTAAAGGAAACAGGTGTGCCACGGTCAAAACTATATACCTGGAGAGTTGACATAATGTAATTACAATGAAAACATGAATCACACATGCAATGAATGTTTTCGTGTATTAAGTCGGAAATCAGAGGTCAGGGTCCTAGTGTACGGATACGTCGGCCGCCGCACCAACACTGGACTCCCTGGACTGATAACCACATCCAATACGCATAACATTATTGCTTCACATAGAAAAAGATCAGAGTCCCAATATTTGTGGTAGAACCGAACTCCTATGATACCAATTAGTCACGACACGTCCTCGGGGCCCCTGTCATGACTACCCCAAGCCCGTCTTCCATAGGCCAGGGGCTGGCGACTAGCACCAAGGCATAAATTCCTGATAAAAATGGAAGGCATTTCCCTTGTAAAGTAAACAAACACCACAGAGCTAGCAAGCAGTAGAAGTAAACACTAAGGAAAAGCTGGTACAACAGTAAGTGCGGAAAAGATTGTGGGCCAGTATACAAACCTAAACTGAAAGTAAAGTACATCTAGAAGGGAAAACGACAACTAAAAAGTAAAGCTGCAACGTCAAGACATCCACTAGAAATCCCACCTGAAGGGTGAGTACAGATATCCTCCACTACTCCTCAGGTCCATCCGACCGCTCCGAGTACGTCCAACCCAGTGGTCCACCTCCACGTACAGTCCTGCTCCACAAGCCTCAACCACAATCAGCGCTGTTCGTAGTCTGCAACCAACACAACGTAGTGCGGGCATAACCCGTGCAGGTGTGAGTATAAGCTACTCAGTAGGGATCCCGAGACCCCCATAGGTCTCCCAGAATCCATAAAGGATAATCCACAACGGAAAGATACAATCACGAAGTAACATCTGACACTTCTTAGGTATATGCCCATACATATACATAAGTCATCAATTCTCGTTCGGCTCCAAAATCCGAGCCCAAGAACACCCCAGTCCACATAGGAAAGAAAAACATAATCCACACTAGATAGCTCAACACAATCCACAGTGTAATGAAAAACATAATCCATAGAGGATAGCACAACACAATCCACAAAAGAAAGCAAAACATGATTCAGCTCTCATAGGTATACTTCTTCGTATGATGATAGGGATGATCAGATATTTCCACTGATTCATCTAAGCCGTCCAACCCACAATGGATCGAAAGGTACTAACCCCCGCAATGACCCACAAAGGATCTGACCCACACATGATCGATAGGTAACTAACCCCCGCAAAGACCCACACAGGATCGAACCCACACAAGATCTATAGGCGCTGGCTCACACAAAACCGCTGATCGCTGACCCACATAGGATCAGACCCACACATGATCGGTAGCACTGATCCATGTAGGATCGCTGAGTGCTGTAGTCGTTGCCGTTGAATCCACTAAGGATCTCTATACAGTCGTCGTCATCGTCACAGTCTCAAACGCATCCAGCACTAGGGTTCTCGCACACAGCAAGCTCGTTCGGGAGGGTCCTCTCCATGAGCCGAGAGGCTGATACATCAACTGACACATAGTCTAGAGTTGATGTATCCAAAAGTTCCGTATCAACAATAGAAACTCAACGTCACAGATGGCGCGTCAATCAGACGCCTGGTCTGAGAGTTATTGGCATTTTTCGTCCCAGGGGCCCGGTTGGTTTTTAAGAAAAAACCAACCCGACCGTACTCCACCTACATCCAAACCTCAGGAGGAGTAATCCAAAAGATCAGTCTCACTACGATAAATCCAACAAAGTCGACAGCATGTCAATCGGACGTCCAGAACTCCTGTTATGAGTGTTTCCGCTCCGAGGGCCCGGTTGGTTTTGTGTACGAACCAACCCGGCCAGATCCAAAGTTCTATAAAAACTTGATTTCTATATACCGAAACGACCGTCTCAATCCGTGGATCGCATCTCTGCTGACGGTGCATCAATCGGAGGTCAGTAGCCCGAGATATGGGAAAAAGACCGAAAAGGGTCTGAAAACGGTGGTTTCGGGCCCGGACCGACCCCCTTAATGGGGGCCGCTAGCTAGCCGGCCGGGGGTTTGAACCCCCGGCTTCCCTCTTATCCGGCCGGCCGGTTTCTACCGCCATGGGACCGGTGACGGGCGGTCCCCTCCTTGCTCCGACGACGGCGTCCTGTTTCTGGCCGCCGGCGGCCCATTTCCGGCCGTTGTTTCCCACACTCCGCTGTGGCCCGGTACCGGCCGTGAAATTCATTCGTCCTGTGCGGCATGACGGTGCCGCACCCCTCTGTCGCGGCCCCTCTTCGGCCGCGGTGCTTTTTCGGTTCTCTGGCACGGCGTGACGGCGCCGCGACTTGGTTCATATTTTTAAAAACGTGGCGCGTCGACATTGCGCATTGTTGCCAGTCATTCCACGCGGTGTGATGGCACCGCGTCACATCCCGTCATACCGCAACAATAAGAAAAATAAAAAGAAGGGGGGTCGGCCATGTTTGTGCGGTCCGACCTGCTCCCGTTAATTGATATCATGAGGTCCATTTATACGTGGATAATGAACGAGAGTAAATCAAAAAAAGAAATCCCATAAACCCCTACCTTGTGTGAGCTTGAACGGAGGTTCGTCGAATGAGGATTCATCGTGGGAAGATACGTCATGAAAGAAGACGTTGACAGTGTCGCGGTTCACGGCGTCGCGTAATCGATTTCTGAGAACTCGGCGTTCTTCGTCGGAGACTGATGTGTTCTTCGCGTTCTTCATCGAAGACGAAGAAGTTCCTCAAGTTCCATGGCTTTTCTCCCAAAGTTCACCAAACAAGGATCCAACCACAAATAAAGTAATTTCATCTATTATTTTATTAACATAACATAAACTTTTGAATTTCAATAGTTTTAATTAATTCCACTTAATTAATTCATGAAAAGTTGTCATCCATAATGGTGAGTTGAGGGGGTTTAAGAATGTGAAGGGGTGGGGTTCGTGTGGGCCCCACCACCCTCATAACCTCCCTTGGGATGTTGGGTAGTTACCCAACTTCAACCCAAAACTTAAACCACTTAATGTAAAAAAAAATTGTTGTATAAATTTTATTTTACCTTCCCCATAAATTAACAACTTCTCTCGTGTAAACGCAACTCCGGAAATGGAGTTCCTAAGAAATTACCGGCATTGCTATTCCATCGGTGCCCTCAGAATTCGATTCCGAGCACCAGTTCAAAAGTTAGAAATTCCTGCTCGTTCGTTCACTGAACGTACCCGAGCTAAACTTCAGATAGATATTCCGGGAACACCGGGCCTCAGAATCAAGTGACGCCAGAAACTGTGTTCTTGTAAAATCCCAAATAAAATTAAGAAAAATTTTTTCCTTGACTTTTACAGGTCTTTACAAATAACCTTACCAGTATGGATCACCGTAATCCATAACGCGGAGGATCAATGTTAGACCGCTTAATGAGGAAACAGCTACAACATTAAATGTGTCTAAAAAACCATTTGTAGCTAAAAAATGGATATGTTCCATAGAGAAAATATTTACTGCTTTTGGATGTAGTGAAAGGGAAAAAGTTGTTATAGTAGTTTATCGCCTCACCAGAGTTTCAGATCAATGGTGGTCATTAAATCAAAACACCCTAGAGGATAAATAAGTATCATGTTTGGAATGGAGGGAGTTTAAAGAAATTTTCTTAGAAAAATATGTTCCTCATGACCACCGAGCGGATATGGAAAGACAATTTCCGAGGTTTTAACAAAAGAAGGATGGGAATATCTCCAATTATGAAGCTTCCATTACAAGGTCTGCAAGGCATGATACAGATTATATACATAACCCCATATGTAATATTGATCATATATTTGATGGGTTAAAACCATTTCTCCTTTGATAATTAGTCTCAAAATCCATCTCATCATGTGAATATATTGTCTCATGTGTTATCAAGAAAAAAATGAATTCTCTACGTCCTATGACTTTAATGAAATGCAAGTGAAGAAGAGATCTCATGAACACTCTGGGAAAGGAAATATGGAAGCAAGGAAGAAGGTAAGAGTTGAATTTCCACCCTGTGGTAATTATGGAAGGAATCACCCTAGTGCCTATCTAAATGTAAAAGGATTATGCTACAAATTTGGGTAGAATGGCCATATCGCTAGTGATTTTATGGGGAAGAAAGAATATTCCAATGTTCAACGCTAAAATTTTAGTGAGATGGAACATTATGCAAATGAATGTCATAATCTTCATGGATTATTACTTCAGAAAAGTACAAGGGATCAAGGCCAAGCTTATGTGATCACTAATGGTCATGTGGAAGCACTGAAAGAAATGGTGGCATGTAATTTAATAGTTTCCTAAAATTTAACAATATCTTTATTTGATACTGGATCATCACATTTTTTTATATCTTCCTTGTTTTCTAAGAAAATTACATATTTTCAATTTGATTTAACAAGATAGTTGTCAGTCAAAACTCCTAAGGGAAGTTTCATTGCAACAATGTTTTTTGAATCAGTCCCCATTATGGTATATAAACAATATTTATCAGCTAATCTAATCATCTTACCCCTGAGTTAATTTGATATAATCCTCAGAATGGATTGGATTTCAGAAAATATTGTGAAAATTTACTGTAAGAAGAAAGAGTTTACAATTGTCGACGATGATAAAGAGTACCATATATTTAGAGAAGAAACATCACCATCTGAATCTTATCAATGTCCAACCCCACTAGCTCTACTAAATTCAATCATTGGGGAAGATTATAATGAAATAATTATTAGTGAGGAAAAGAATGTTAGAATAGAGGACATACCTATTGTGAAAGAATATGTGGGTGTCTTTCCATAGTATTTACCTAGACATCCTCCATAATGATAAATTGAGTTTTACATTGATTTAATTCATGGTTCAAGGTCCATATCGAAGTCCCATTATAGAATGGGCACTGTGGAAATGGTGGAACAAACGAAACAACTAGAGTAATTGATTAATAAGTGATTTATTCTACCTAGTGTTTCTTCATGGTGAGCCCCTATCCTTTTTAATGAAAAGAAAGGAAAATCTATGAGGGTGATAATTGACTACAAGGAGAACAATGAAATAACAATAAATAACATGTATCCCCTAACTCGCATTGATGATTTATTTGACCAACTTCAGGGAGCTCAATATTTTTCAATGATTGACCTTTGATGTGGATATCAATAGTTCTGTGTGAAGAAATAATACATTCTGAAAACAACATTTTGAACCATGTATGTGCATTAGGAGTTTACAGTAATGCCTTTTGGATAGACTAATGCACCCTCTGTCTTGATGGATCTAATAAATGGGGTTTTCAAGGAATATCTTGATTATTTGGTAGTGGTATTTATTGGAGATATCTAGGTATACTCCATATGCAATGAAAATCATGAAAATCATTAGTGCATTATTCTAAAGACTCTTAGAAGAAATTAATTATAGGGATTGTTTAGAAAGTGATAATTTTGTCTTCATGAGAATTATTTTCTTGTCCATATTGTCTCTAATGATGGAATATCTGTTGATCCTTCAAAGAACAAGGAAATCCAAGAATGTCCACCACCGACGAATATAACTGAGATACATAGTATAATTGGTTTTTGAGATTATTAACGATGTTTCGTCAAGAATTTTTCCAGGTTGGCTAACCCATTAACAAAGCACCCACATAAAGGGGTTAAATTTGTTTCGACAAAAGAGTGGGAAGAATGTTATAAATAAGTGAAGAGAAGATTATACATTGCATCTATCCTGACTCTACCATCAGAGAACAATGGGTTTGTTATTTATTCTGATACTTAAAAGAAATGACACGGTTGAGTATATATGAAAAATGATAGTTTTATTCCCTATGAGTTGCGATAGCTAAAAATTAATGAGAAAAACTATCACACTCATGATCTTCTGTTTGTAGCTGTAATCTTCGCTATGATGATATAGAGACACTATCTCTATGGTGAAAATTGTATACTTTATACTGATCACAAGTGTTTAAAGTATATTTTCTCAAAATAATAACTAAACATGGGGAAAAGTAGTTGGCATGTACTACTAATGGATTAGGATTTCACAATACACTACCACCCGGGAAATACAAATATAGAGGCAGATGCTTTGAGAAAAAAATTTATTAGAGTTTTTTTACAAGATGAGAGTTAAAAGGGATCCTATATTCATGGATCTAGTAAAGATGGATACAGGAATAACCATGGATAGTGAAACATCTATAATTTTTCAAAGGGTTTCCAAACAATATTTACTAGAAAGGATAATAAATTCTCAGAATAATCATAAGGAGTTTAAGAAGAAGGTTAATGCTGTAAATGATGGGTGACTGAGTGACTTCTTATATGGAAACAAAAATCTGAAATTTGTGAAGATAATTTGTGTTCCCGATAGACCTGATTTAAAAAAGGAATTGTTGGATGATGCACAAAGATCGAATTTCTCTATACAGCAGAGGAGCACCAAGATGTATAGTGATTTGAAGGATCAATTTTGGTGGGACATCAAGAAAAGGAATATTGTTGATTTTGTGTCAAGTTGTATGGTCTTCCAACAAGTGAAAGCTGGAAGACAACATCCTAGAGAAGTAATTCATCCTCTTCCCATACCTGAGTGGAAATGCGATGATATTACAATGGACTTTTCATGGGTCTATCAAAGACTCCTAGAAGGAATTTTGTAGTATGGGTCATTTATTATCGTCATACTGAGTCTACACAATTTCGTTATATAATAGAAGATTTTCCACTTGAATTATTAGCAAGACTATATAATAATGAAGTTATAAGACTTCATGGAGTACCCCTTTCGATTTTATCTGATCGTGATCCCCATTTTACATCATTATTTTGGAAAATTATAAAGAAATCCATGGATACTAATCTTTGTTTAAGCACTACCTACCAACCTAAAACTGATGGAAAATCAGAATGAACTATTTAAATCCTAGATAACATGTTGATATCTTGCTCAATTGAATTTCAATGAATGTGGGATAAATATTTACCTCTGTTAGATTTTTATAATAACAATAGCTTTCATTCAAGTATTCAGATGGCACCATATGATGCATTATATTGAAAGAGATGTATCATACAAATTTGTAGAGATGAATTGAGTTAAATAACTCTCGTAGGCCCAGAAGATGTAGAGGATACTATGGAAAAGTTGAAGGTTATCCAAACCCACATCAATGCAGCTCAAAGTATGAAGAAAATATATGACAATAACCGAAGGAAGCATTTCAAATTTCAGGAAGGAGATCATATTTCTTTGAAGGTATCTCAATGGAATGGAGTTATATGATTCTGTAAGAAGGGTAAAATAAGTACCATGTACATTAGATCTTTCAATATTTTAGAACGAATTGGGGTTGTAGATTACCATTTGGCAATGCAACCATGTCTCTCCAATGTTCATGATGTGTTCCACATATCACTATTGAGAAAATACATGCCTGATCCAATGCATGTACTCACCGATGAGGGAGTTGAACTAGAAGATGATATGTCTTATTGTGATGAGCCTTTCGAGATTTTTGAAACCAGAGAACACGTGTTGAGAAACTGGATGACTCGTCTGCTAAATGTTTTATAGAAAAAATTTATGATAAAAGAGGCAGCGTGGGAACCAGAGTAACATATGATGAAGAACCACCCAATCATTTTATGCGGTAGTATTCAAGAAAAATAGAGGATGAAATTAATTTAATGAGGTAAGAATGTAACACCCCAAGCTTCCATGGTAAGATTCCCTTTGAATAATGCAATAGCTTGCCTTGTACACAACTTCGAAATTCTTACACACCGCAGCCAATCAGACTAGCCATTATGAATAGTAATACCCACTTTTTAAAATTTAATAAATTATATTTTTTAACATGAACATTATTTTTGAATTCAAAATATCAAAAATAGATTAAGGTGCGTTTTTGAAATTTTTCTGAAAACATTCTGTTTTTGATGAATAGTGAAATACACTACGTTATTAGTTTAAACCAAATTTTTATTTAAAAAATGATTTATTTTATTTAAATTTATTTTAGGTCAAAATAGGTACATAATATCTATATAATTTCAATGTAATTCATTGATGTAATTTTATAATAGGTTTAGTTATATAAAAATTTTATTGATCTTTTTTCCGTCATTCACCCACCTCCTAGGAGCATTTGAAAAATTGCATAAAACATAATTTTACCACTTCTATGAGTAGAATTTCAAAATTCTAAGAAACATGGATAATATCAGTAAGTAAAATGTCATTCAATAAGATGAATGGATTTTTGTGAATAGTAACTTTTGACTTTTATTTACCACGGTTTAAAGTAAATAGGGTAATTAAGGGTAAAAATGATATTATAATTACAATAACACAAGTACAAATTCTATTAGAAATGTATAATACCAAAAAAAAATTTGGAATAAATTATAACCCCCTTTGGTTCAAAAGGATTAGATTAGGACATTTATTATTATTTTATTTGAAGATGAGTTAAATGAGTTAAAATCAAAGTTTTATAACTAAACCATTTTTACTATAGGGTTACACAAAATATATATTCGACTATATATATTCATTATAAAGATAAAAAATTTTCCTACATAATGGTATTTTTTAATAATCTTTATACATTATATAATTTATTTTTTTATGACACAATGATGATGCATAATTACCTTATTAGTAGAACATTAAAATAATTGGTATTATTAATATCAAAATAAATGTAAATTGAAACTAAGGATGAATTAAACTAGTTTAATATGTTCATATGAAATTTTAGGGTTTGTAAAATATATTTTATTCTATGTGATAATGTTTTTATGGCCTTCAATAAAATTATATACTAAATAGTGTCAAAATTGACATAATGGATTTTTTAAAACAAATACTATATTATTAATTGATATAATACTCCTAAAAATTTATGGATCGGACAAAGGAAATATATACGGTTATATATATTAATAATGAACCCCATGAGGTTATCATGGAAATATATTGTATTTATATTTTCCATATAATATAAAATCCCCAAGAGACATGGTAAATGTCAAACTATTTATGTAACAATTAAATCTAAAAGATATGGTTAATATGGTTACCTAAACCTATATAAAACCTCTTTGTTGAAAATTTGTAGACCCATTCCAACATTAGACTCTAAATAAATAATTTTATTGTCATTATATACCGAAAATGAATTTATTATATAAAAATACTTCTAGCTTTTCCTATGGTGGCCATCATTTCTCTTACTAAAGGGCACTAACCCTTCTCTTAATTTCATTTATCCAATGCCATTTTTCACAGAAAAACCATGCCCAAATATCCTCCCAACATTCCTACCTTTATAATAGTGTCATTCCTTTGGTCATAAAGCCAACATAAAAACACATATTATTAGATCAAAAGGAAGAACCTGAAGAAGAGGTAAATATTTCATCACCTCTTTCATGTTTTTTCTTCTTCCACATCCACTTTATTTGTTGTTTCCATTATAAAATAATGAATACAGTATATTATATATAATATGATGTAATTAAAAAAATTACACAATCATATTAATTATTCTATCTATCATATGAATTACAAAGTCACCTTACGTGTGTACGTACGACGTACCGTCTCCACGTTGGGCTGTAGTTTATTATTCAAACAAAACATTATTTTTATGGGTATATTAATGAGTATAACTGATGTAAATAATAGATATAACAAGTTATTGATTATTTATATATGATATATCATCCAATTACAAATTATTTCCCCATCAATATAATGATATTTCTACTCGTACGTACATATAGATTATCATCTCCACGAACGCGATGAGATTCATTCCCCATCGTAATCATTCAACAATAATTTTTATTTTATGATTAAAAATAATTTATAAGAACTTCATATCATTTTGGATATGAATAAAATACATTCTATATGTAAAAAGATGGGTTATGTGACTGATCATATAAAGGAAAGTAGATCTGTTATCAACTGAAACAATGATACTACTAAAATATTATTAACAAAGATACATTATAGGATCATATATGAAATCATATTTTTGTATATATTTCTTCTAAAATTTAATAAAAATTATTTATCTGTTACACAGATGGCTAACGTACCCTCGACCAAGTAAAATTACAAGGAATGATTTAATTTCACAGTCTCTTTGTTATCCAAGTTTGTTTTCACATATGTACCTACTAAGAACTCTTTATATTCCACATGGTTGTTTTCATAAAAATGGATTTCAATACATTTTTACTATTTACTAGACTATGGGATAAAGTCATTAATACCCTTATTTGACCATATATTTTATGAATGGAATCATTTGGTCGTTTTCCAAACAATGTACTTTAAACACTTTTCAACAAAATTAAGGTAAGAATGTTTTTTTATCTCATAAGGCGGCTGTGTATTTTTTTTCCATTATATCATCATCAACGCTTCCATTAAATTATTATAAAAATATTTTCAAAATAAATGTTTTCATTTATAATTATGTGATTCTTAAATGATTTCAAAATAGAATGAGATATTTCTCTCAAATAGTTTTTATTTCATCTATGTAAGCATATTTTGATAAATTGTACACTTTATTGAAGTTTATTTATTATGATACAAATATTCCATATTGTATTTATGGTTTTGATATATGTTTGATTATGTATGTGTTATTTTTATACCATTAAAGGTTTATGGTTAATTTATTGACATTTCGTATGCTAGTTTTAATATGAATGTTTATGTCATGTTTCAATCTTTTCATATGAGGAATGTAATTGACTTAGTATGTGACGGTTGGATGCTGCTATTGCTTCTCTATGCATTGGTAGGTCCCATGAGACAATTAGATATGGAATTGGCCGTGACCTTTCCTAATTTGATATATGGTTTTGGCCAAGGCCTAATTCATTTTTAGATGTCCTCGCCGAGGCCTTGACAGGATGTTTCAGAATGTATGAAATTAAACATTACCTCATTAGGAAAATAATAATGATTATTCATGTGGTTATTCGACTAGTAGAATACCATGACTATGTTTTATTATTGAATTTTTTACTTAACTCATATTCATACCATATAGTTTCCATGTGTATTATTTGTAAAGGCTTTTGTTTTTAATTATTCATCATGCCTAACAATTATGTTTTATTTCTCAATATTTCATACCCTTACTCAGAATTTGAGCTCACCCCATTCATATGTTTCATTTACCGAGGATATGAAGAAGTTATTTGAGAGTGACTTGTAGTAATAATCATGATGAATTGGATATTTCTAATAAAAAAAATTATTGTTGTAATTATTTTAAAGTTATAATGTTAAACTTAAATATGTATCTTGTTTCCAATAATACTATATTGATCGGTCTTTTGGGACATGATTCATTGTATCATGGAAATGTTATGTAATAACGCATAAACTCTAGGTAACTGGGTTCGGGGAATTACAAAACCCATAGTAGGCCATTGATCTATATAAACATATCTCAGAACTCAAATGGTAACATCTTATATAAAGACATCAAGATAAAACAAACTCTTGTTTTTTGTTTGATCCCAAACCTGAACTATAAATGAGGGGGTAATACTAAATCCTATTCTAGAAATAAATCAGGGTACTCTTCTATCACCCTTGGAAACACAAACTGCTAAACTATTGAAGAAAATAAATTTAATATGGCCATTAAGGATATCAGGGATATGACACAAGTCTGACCCATCAGATGGTCTTTCTCGCTAACAAACACTTCTGGAAATCCATCACCATAAAAAATCACAACATTAATCATTAATTAATCTTTGATAATCTGCACCAAATACAACCAATCCATGCCATATATGATGTCAGATTATTTTGTCTATAAACATTTGAAATCTCCCCAAGTGGAGTGCTACCCCGACATAATCTCATTGTCTATATATATATTAAAGAAGTCAGCTCAACCTCCAACTAGAACCATAAATGATAATGAAACATGAATTATCTCTACCCCATGTCCCAATGCATGGACAAGGTTAGATGATATGAAAGAATTTGGTGCTCTTGGATCAAACAATTCATTCACCCATGAATGAAACGTGAAAAGTGCATCTCCAATGATGTATAACATTTCTAGTGATGGAAATTCTAAATTATGAAGCTAAACATGACTTGCTCTGTGGCCTCTCTGAGTGTAATGATGACCAACTCCATGGTCGTTCTCTTATCTATTAGGATTGGGAGAATCCTATGGAATTCATATGAATTCTCTATATACCTTCTAAGGATACCTAACTAGAGAGACATTCAGCTACTACCTCGGCGAAAATTACATTCAGTGTATGAACTGAAATAGGAACAACTCGTGCATTTTTACCACTCAGAATGTTAAGGCAGTCTCATCATTGATGACCTCATCATCCAATAGAAAAACATTCATATAATCACTTGGAATTTGATTGAGATTCATTAACCCTAGATAAATGAGACATTGATGAAATAGACCTACCTTCAGATGATCAAATTACCTTATTTTTTGAATACTAGGAATGATAGAAAAAAACTCTACATCGTGAAAAATCCAGACGACTCTCTACACATGAAAAATCGATTAACTATAATGTCCTCTCGATGAATTATTCTCTCAGCTGCACCTTGATATATATCTTAATCGTAAATGGGGGGACCTAGCACTATATTTCTATATGAAAAGCCTCTTAGAAATCCCTCTCTCTCACATCCTTATCTCTAAATAGGTCTAAATCATATCACAAAAGATTCCTAAAATGGATCATGAAATCTCACAAAATGAAGATCCCCTATCAAAGGGTATGAAGCTCCTGGTGAATTTCCACCTTCTCGGTAAAATAATGAATCATGGAATATAATTGGTATCTGATCTATTCCCAAAATACTTCTAACAACATGATATCTCCTAGGAATAATAACCCCCAATACCTTGCTACCTTTTTCAAAATATTCAAAACCAAGGCTATCTAGTTCTCCTTCTGAGCACTGATCAAGATGATGGATATTTAAACTACTTAAAACTATTCTTCTATCAATACATATAAAATATATCCCTCATACATATGTAGTTTATTACAATGAATCTCTTAGTGTTTCTTCCTCTAACTGTCATTGTAACTGACCGTGTATCTACCTTCATCTTCTGGCAAAAACTATTGAGAATCCTCTATGCGAACGTTACAAGGACACCAAACAAGGGCGATGACTATAATAGAATAATTAGTTATAGATCATAAATATATAATATGGAATATTTTATATTTATGATATAAATTGAGGACCTAAATAACCATGTCTAAGATGGTAACACTTGTTTACATCTTTTTTAAAACATTTCAGATATCTTTTTCCTATTATCCCACACAACCTCACTTATTGTTAACTCTAAACTCCATCTAATCCCTCTACCATTTCACTAATACCACTTTTTCATGACCCCCTCCCCATAATGTTTACCCCTCATAGGCTAGGAATGGGAGAAGAGATATAGTGACACCTGATATCTACCTCTCGTAGGCCCCTAGTTAACGACTAGAAAAAAATTTATAGTAAACATAAATATGGGATGAAAAGACACCAAAAGAAGACAAGTGAACGAGAGAGATAATATAAAAACCAACCAACTCTTACTTATACTACACTATTAGAGAAAATAAAATGTACACATATGTTATTTTATAAAGGAACTACAAAATTTGAAAATAATCCAACAAGTACAATAAGAAAAAATTTGGGAAATGACAACAATACCAAAATAACACCTTCTAAACACCAATATATTAATAACAAGTCTGATCTCCAACCTTCTCATGCAAACATAAAAATAGATTATATATACATAGGGTGACTATAATTACATTCTAATTAGGATCCTCCCAAAACCATGTGATGTAACAGGTAAATAAAGAAGCATTAATCACAGTGAACAATAAGTGAAAAAAAATAATCACACAGAAATATATACTATGTTCGCATCATCAACACATATACTATCACCAATTATTTTATACAAGAGAATATAATATAATAAATAATATCATGGGAACCATTATACCTCTTACAATCCTATTTTTGAAATGCCCCAATGTCACAAATCATAAACATTTATCCCCCAAATGATAGACTTTAGACACCAAGGTGATGGACCACAACATGATCCTCTTGTAACAGACAACCACATCCATGTAACCAAAAGTATCCAAATAATTTATGGGATCCACCACTACCCCTATAACATGTATCACACATCAATTATTATACTTCAAGCCATCACATACAATACACTATGCAAGGATCCTCAACCAACCACCACTTGTACATGTTATAACTATAGTAGTCCTTACGAATCTATATCTAGAACACATGTGTGTTAAATAAATTAAAACCATTACATCACTAAACAAAAATATATTGAAAAAAACAAACCAACATGCATACCAGCACATATAACTACTAAGAGAAGGGATAATGTCTAGTGGGCGTATATACTCATACATCACCCCCTGGGATGTTAGGGAAAACACCCCCTCCCCCAGGGATCAGAATCCCCAAGGGGTTAGTTTACCTAACATAAAAGGTGGAGTAAAATATAGAAACCAAAAATGTAAATGGTATAATTTAGCTCAAAACCACACTATTTTCATAACCTAGTCTCAGACACAAATGTAGTTAACATCTCTCAAAATCCCAGCTTCCACGGATTAGACTAGATATCCTATGAAAACATAAACAATTTAGAGCTACACTAAGTTATTTTTTCCTTTTAAACTATTTTATGTTATGTTAATTAATTAATTAACCAATTATTAACCATTAACGTTCCTAAATTACATTACATAATCATTACAACAAAGTTGGGTGTAATCTAGGCATAAGAAAACAGAGTCCATGGATTTTCAGAATTATAACAGAAGCATTTCATCCCAACAGGATTCAACACCTTGGGTTAAAAAAAATTTATTCGTTTATATGAATCATTTCCATATTACCATGTACTATAGGAATACATCCTATTCAACAAAAAATTTAATACAACCAATAACAAATATCTCCCTCAAGTAGTGGGGAAAAGAAATCATATAATCAAACAACCTATTCCTCAGCTTAAAAATAGATTTAAATTCTCTGTCACCTTTCATAGTAATGGTAAATCCCTACATCGAACCATTTTGTGATCTCCGATATCCTCCCTGATAGTCCCATGCATATACCAATGCATTTTTCTACTATAGGCATCAACTGTTACGACAATAACCAAGCCCCCCCCCCCACCACATACCACAACATCACTCTAGGGTCCACCATCCTAGGCTCACATCACATTTAAGAATCCTCACCCCACATAATATAATTTCCCTATAGGATTATCCCTCCCAGGCTCACATTTGGTCACAAGATGTAGGAAACAAATCATATCAATCAATTTCTTGGCCATAAAAAAAGTCATTTAACCAAGGCATAAAACAAGTTTTAATGTCTCCAAATCACAAGCCACTCGAACTTCATAAGGAAGGGGGAAAACAAGTCCCAACAAATGCATTTTATTTTCTCAAACAACCAATTATTATTCAAAATTTAATTAACAGATTTATTATTTATATGTTCTAACTATGGGAAACCATATAAGGTTTCTATCAAAAGATGTCACAAGTTAACTAATCATTTCATTAAACATGCATTTAATTATTTTATCATCAAGAATCATTATTATTTTGTTTTATTATACAATGAAATTAAAAATGATAACTTGTATCAATTTTATTAAAACCAAATAACAAAAGCCAAATTCATTAAAATTACCCTTTAATATTTTATCCAGTTAATTATCATGTAATTCCAAATTTCATTTTTCCAATTTCCCTTGGTAAACCAAGAAAAATAGTCACTAAATTTATATCAAACTATCTAAAAAATCAATATTCAAACCATATTGATGATACAAACATCAACATCTTTATGATATTGATTCCAATTATTTAATTTTTTTCAATTAATTATTAGGTTAATTTCATTACAATACAAGGTGATAAGTCATCCTAACTCTATATTTCACTTAATTAAATAGAGAATAAATTAATCCCCTTCCTTAAAATTGTTTCAATTTTCTTCACATAAGAATAGAAAAATATTTTGGATCCTGATCACATCTTATACAAGAGAATCATCCACCTATTTATGTAAAGAAAAAATAGTGCTATCAAGAAACCAAGAAAATTCATTAGAACATGGAAATCATGAACCGTCATCTGGAAAATATTAATAGGAGGAAACAGATCAAGGAATCTATAATAAGGAAGGTATGACATACCTTGGATCATATATGGATTCAATAAGGGAAGCATGGGATTTATCCTTGGTAAATGAATCATCAAAATGTTGATGTGGAGGTCGTCGAGTTTCCTGGATTCAAGAGAGAGGCATTGTATCAATAGGGTTTGACAAACCTTAGAGGCTAGAAACAGTTAAAACAACATTGTTGCATGGAATTACATGATGAGTAATACCTTTTCATGTTGTTTAATACTCATGGTTTTTTTCCCAGAAAAACATGTCACGAACTATTATTATATTATTTTGAAACCACAATTTATTACATGTCTTGAATCATAACATCACCTTGGTTAAGAAAATTTATATGTCTTGAAATCGCCATGCTACTTATTCTTAGTGACCAATCTCCTTGATACTTTATTCGAGCCTCCCCCTTGCACCTCAATCTTATGAAACCTGAAAATGGTCGATCCATAAGGATCTAGGCCCTTATAATAAAATGGTGATCTTATATGCTCACTAAGGGTAATAATTGGAGACATCATTTATAACATAAATATAAGGGCATAAGAAGATCAACATATCAATTTAATATTATAACCATTAAATCAAATATCACAGTGTTGATTCATGGAAAAAATGATAAAAGATCCTATGACATGATTCATAAAAGAATCAAATAACATAATCCTTTAGAGAATAACATTGATTAGAAAAGTGAAATTGAGGTATACACATAAAATAATAACATATTGAACATGCATATATAGGAAGGGATTCACCCATTAAATTAAGTACATAAAACTAGACCCTTTATTTAATTGTTTTACATAAAACCAATTCCATGAATAATCTTTTGGAGAAGAAATCATAGTCCTTGCATTGAATTGTGAAGAAAAAATTATTTCCACACATAATATATTTACCTCAGGAGTAATCCATATTTACCCATACAGTTGGAGTGTGATATTGGTCCCAACCATCACATAATAAAAACCACATATATGTGTTTTGTAATAAAATAATTCATTCTTCCTATCTGGACCCATGAAAATAAATGGGTCGATAAAAATGTCATTGTAGCATAAACTATGGAAATGCAATGGGGTTCATAAATATCATGATATCATTAACATAAACCAAACATAAAACGATAGGGATATTATCCTTTAATATTAAACCCATTAATGTGTATTTAACGTCAAATAATGTAATTTCATATTTATAAAAATATTAAGGATCACATAATATAATTCTTGAGGAAAATATCTTTTCAGCTATGGAAAAAATATACATTTCCTAAAAATTATAAATGCAAACATTTTCATTGAAAAAAAGATTATAATATAATAAATTAAGCATAAATTCATTGTTCCATCATGATGGTGGAAATATAATCTCATTTTCTATTTTGTAAAAAACATTCCATCCATATTTTTTTGGAAAATTCAAAAAGAACCTTGTATAAAAAAGGAAAGAAATTTCCATTTCATAAATTTTTTAAATTATTCGGAATGTATTTAAAATTAACATAAATATAAATAATAAAATATGAAAAACATTTTCAAAATTTTTTTTAAAAAACATTTGTGTGGATAGAAAAGTGAGTTTTACAGGAAACATTGAAAATATAGTTTTTTTTTCTAAAAAGGGGTCTTATAAATATCATATCCAAGATGTGAGAATTAATAAAATTAATATATTAAGAATATTTACTAAAAATAAAATTAAATCCACTATAAATAAAATAATATGATAATATAATGTCTTTGATCATGTAATCATAATAGTAAATTATCAATAAAGTTGATGATTAACCTAAAGAATGGTAATTGGGTTAAGAATTTCCTCACCACTTTGTAATTACTCGAATTAAATGACCCATAAAAGTAATAATTATAATATGAGAAATTGAATAAAAATAACATAATTGGACTAATGATAATATATATCAAATTTCATTATATACATAATACCAAAGAAATAATTTGGGGACAAGGCATGTATATCATAAAAGTAAAAGCGAGACAAGAAACCCTTACATCACAGTTCCATTTAGCGTTTCATACATAAAAAATTTATATAAAGGTTTATATAATTATGTTAGCTCATTATTGAAACATATTCATGCTTATACTTACTTATATGATACTTATATAAAATCTATCTGCCCCTTCATTTGTAATATTTCTTTATTTTTATTGTTTTTGGTGCATTTGTTTCATGGTTTTGTGGTCAGTTCATTTTTGTATAATTATGTATTTTAATTTCAAATGGAAATAAAACACTATAAAAGAAATTAAATGAAATTCATAAACAATAATATTTTTAAATTCTACCATATATAATTTCTTTAGGTAATGAGTATGAATCATTTGATAAAACATTAATGATAAATGTTTATATTATTTTGGTGGTTTTCCAAACATCATGAAATAGTATTGTTTTATTTAATATTATGATTTTATATTTTTTTAAATAACATAAACTATTATATAATATAATTATTATAGTCATATTTAACTATAATAACACTTTTATTACCATCCTTGATGTTTGTACTGTAAAAATAAAAGAAAATCATTTTCACGGAGATAGTTAACCACTATAATTTGAACAACAGATTAATTTCATTGAATATGATAAGATTTAGAAATTGATAGATATAAGATACTAAAATATAAATAAAATAATTGAATTATATATATATGAAAACTATATTTATTATTCTTTTATGAATCAAGTTGGTGATGAAACGTTTGGTAAAGAACTGAAATTAAGGGAGGCTGTTTGCAAAAGTTACCTCTTGAATATCACACCATTATAGGACCCATTAATGAAAATGGAATTTTTATTTTGAGGATTCTAGAAGAAAATTGACATGTTTAGAGAGTTTATGATATGGTTTCATATATATTTTATGATACTCAATTATTTTGAGGATAAAGGGGGTGTTGAGTGACGGTATATATACTTGAAGGGTTGTTTTAAGTTATAAAATTATTATTATTTTATATTAAAATCCAACCAAATTTTGGTGGAAATAATTCCAAAGAATTTGAATTATAAATAATGTTTTAAATGAATTATAAGAGTAATAAAAATAAATGACCCATTAATTTTTATATTTTTTAGGTATTTTATTCTTTTACATTATAAATTTACCTCACTTCATTTTTTAGCTATACTACAGCAAATATATATTTATAATGAAAACACATTTTTTAAATAAAATTAAAAATGGCCTTATAACATAATATTAACCTCATAATTAAAAATATGGGATCATTTATTTTAAATTCCGATGATAATTTTTTCAATATTAAATTATTATGAAATACTTAAAACATAACAAAATATAGTTGTCTGGAAAAATGTGTTTTTAATCCCAAAAATGTACTTACAAAAAAATTTAAAGTAATGATTGTTTGAATTTAATTAATAACATTACAAATTTATAAAAATTACTTCTATTAATGTGATATTAATTAAAATTCTTAAAATTCCATTAAATATAAAAAATGTGAGTTTTAAAAAATTAGTATATTATAATATTCATGCAAAAAATAAAATTTTACTAAAATTATAAAAAAACCCTATAATAATTTTTATATGATGAATCAAAAAAAAATTTATTTTATAAAAAAAATAAAGGTTTCAAAATTATTTATTATTGTTTTCTCATAGAATAGAAAAAAATATCTTTTTGAAGAAAACCTATTATTGAAAAATTCAAAGATTATACTTAAATTTGTTGAAAATTATCAAATCATTTATTAATACATTAATTTTTCTTAGACAATTATGTATTTCATAATGTGGACAATATTATTCTTTCATTAAAATTTAATGGCTATGTTATAATTGTCATGATAAAATAATAATATTTTGGAGTTCATTTACGATCAATGTTTTCTACAAAGTAATCAATTAAATATATTACATTTATTTAAAAAGTTACATACCAAATAATCGTTGGTTTTTACAATTGTCTTATACTAAGGCTTTTTACTAATATTTCATCTTACTAGATTATAATATTTACAAAGCCATACTCTAATACCAACAATAGCGGCCAAAACATTCAATACATAAATATTGCATCTTAATAGTGGAAATTATTATCACCTATAAATATGATCCACAAAAGAACTAAAAATTATTACAATATATTTGAAACATAGATATGTTAATACATGTTATATATCATTTATGATTATGTTCGTCATAAGTAGTACCCTTATTAGAAATTATAATCTTAAAACATTATTACATAACCAGGGGAACTGAAATTTACGAAAGGATGAGATTATAATAATTTCCCATTAAAAACAATAGATATCAATCAATTATCATAATATAGAATGATATAATTATACAATAATGATAAAAATAAAATCACAAAAGAAAATAAGACCCATCAATTCGTAGATAATAATCCTAGTATATGACCAAATGGTTTATCCATCAAAATACATTATACAAAATTCAAAATATTGTGGAACATCAATAATCAATCATCAGTAATGAGAGAATATCATATGCATGAGACATATGTTTTTTATTAACATAAAATAAAAAATAATAATTTCCTCATACAAGGATAAATGTCAAGAATATCAATGTTGTTTTGGTTTACTATCTATTCTATCATTCTGGTGATCACAGTTCACTCCCAATACATTATTACTAGAAAATTAACTTATTGAACTCTATTTACACCTCATTAAAGTCCTTATTATCTCATGGAATTTCGTTATTTACTTAATTAATTGGATAAAAATATAATTCCTAGCCTACCCACTAAATAATTGAAACCACACATATTTGGGTCAAGAGTTCATAAAAACATTTTTAATATTATCAAATCATAACTCCTATAACTGATATATACATCATAAAAATTTATTCATCATAATAATAACACATATTGAAAAAGAATAAATAGAGTAACAGTGGATCGTACAACTATAAAATTATTAGTAACATCCCAGAATGATGTTAATGAAAAAAATAAAAATAAAAATCATTATAACATTTATTCATGAAAATACTAATTTAAAAATAAATCACATTTTTATAATCTAAAAATTTCTAAAAAATTAAGGAAAACATTTTATCAAGATATACCTAATATATTATTTAAATATTCATATTCCAAAATTTGGAATCCATTTTTTTAAATTCAATTTATTTAAGTTACATAATTAAATTTTATTTAATCATGTAACCCACAATGAAACCCCATTTTTGGAAAACTAATATTAGTCATAAATGAATTCCAACATTATATTATTTTTAGAAAACATTAAATAATTTATTCAACATATAATTTAATATATAATAATTAGTTTTAATTTCTACCAATATTTAATAGAATGCAATTTAATTTGTTAAGATAGAAAAACATTTTAAACAAAAATAAAATTAGAAACATGTTTATTAAGCCCAAAAATATTCTTATTCAAAAATCAGGTATAATTATGATTTTTGTGATACCATAATATTTTAAATTGAAATACTACATTTAAATGTACATAAGCTATGAAACACTGATCTTAAACGAATGGTAAAATATTAATTTTTAAATGTTACCATTATAAAATATCCATATAATTTTTCAGTTTTAATAGGAATAACTAATTTATGAAAAAAATTCATAATCAATAATTATTTTATTGATAAATTCCTTCAAAATAATAACATAATTTTTTTAGTCATTTAATTCATCAAAAATAAGTTTAATGAAAAAATAATGATTTAAATTTTTATAATTTAATACTAAAATTAATTTCTCGAAGTTATAGAAAAATTGAAAGAAAAAATTAATTTCTTTCTTCAATTGATTATTAAAAATTACATGAAGTTGATTTGTTGAAATTTTTCTGAAAATTTTGATTTGTCAATAAATAGTTACATACACTAATTTAGATTGATTTTTTTTATTTTGAATTTAAAATTATATATTTTTTACATAAAAAATTTCATGAGTATTTTATTATTATAAAATATTTAATAATGGTTTTCTAAATTAATTTTTTTATTGAATTTAGTATAAAGAAATTTTAAAATTAAAATGTTCATTTTTATGAAAAACTGTATTACATTATATTTTTCTAGTTTAATTTAATATTAAATTCTATAACTTATTTGATTTTAATTTTGAAAAATATAATTATATTTCATAATTATGATATCATAATTAATTAAATAGGTCCCTTTTTATTTTGGTGAATACGAGTATTCACCATTGTAATTTTTGTTACCACGGTAAAGGGTAAATCATGTAATTAGTGTTAAAAATAAATTGATGAGGACAATAAAATGTCCCTAAAATAAGCCATATATTTTTTTATAATACCCATTCATCCATAATTTTATAGTATTTAGTTATATTTACTTTTTTCATCTGGATAGGATTTTGACCTTTATAATAACTTATTTAAAAAAAAAAAAAATTGCACTCTAGTTTTAAATAAATATAAGATTACTACGAATGAGAATAGTAGAAGGGATGTCCTTTTATAAATATAATTTTTATTTATAATATATTTGTCTTTACCATGGTAACCTATTTTTAATTTTTATTGAATAAGAAATTAACATAAATAATTACACAATACTGACTTAGTAATTTTTCAATAAATGGAAAAATCAAGTTAATAATATTAATAGTATTAAAAAAATATAATTTGATATAAATGATGCAATAAATGAATTCTATATATTACCATGAAAGGCTAGGCATATAATATAACATATTTTTTATGAATTTTACTTTTTTTCATGATGTTATTATAATAATGGTAACGGATTGTTCTATAAATGATAAAAATTCTATATTATAAAAAAAATATTTAGCTAAATGATTTAAGATTCATAAAACATTATATTTTATAAATTTATTAGTATATGGTTTATAATTTCAGTAATGTTCAATTTATTGGTTTTTTATTTATTGTAATTATATTGACACTAAATGTGTAAAAATAGTGTTCTCATGGAATGTTTAAAAATGTTCAACGAAAGGTTACAACTAAAAGATAAGGATAGAAACATAGTAAAAACATGTCTATATTTTATTTTATGAGGGTATTTCGAACAACAGAAATAAAATGTTCTAAATAAATAACATTTAATCAACTAATAATTAGAAATTTCCCGCGAGGGCTGGGTGAGTTGGTTCAAGGCGAAGGCGACCCGTCGCTGAGGTTCCAGGTTTGAGTCCCCACAAAGGCAACACACACCATTTGTCTGCGAACCTCTTGTCCCCTTCATCCTGTGTGGAACTGTCCCAAGCCCAAGGGTTGACCACCTTGGGCCTAGATGGGGACGTGTGGCGCGCAGGTGGGCAAGGCTAAGCCCTATACCTCATTACCCAACAACACGTTCTGAAAAATAATCACGGGACAGATGGAGACCCGCGGAGCGCTCCTGCAGAACCCGTCGCGCGAGGGAACCCCTAAGCTTGATTCTCGATCGTTTTCTGATGTTGTCGCTAGAAAATCAAAATATGTGATTCCTGCTCAACCTGATGCGGTGCATGAAATTTATGTTTTCCTTAAATCTTTTCGACATTGTGGGAAACCCGTGATTTCATTCTCATCAAGTGAGGTAAACTTGCTTTCTTCTGATTTAAAATTTGTCTTGGTTGGAAAATTTATGAATTGAAGGCCTTCTTTGAAGTATCATCGATCATCTCTTGAAGAAATAGGCTTTATGGGATTTCAAATCGGTCTCCTGAACCCCTCACACATTGTTTTGCAGTTTGCATCCGAGGAGGAATACTATAGGATTTGGATCAAGAGGTCAGGGTCCTTTGGAGGTTGTTTATTGAAAATTCTTAAGTGGACTCCAGAGTTTGATGCATATTCTGAATCCCCTATTGTTCCTATCTGGGTTAACTTCCCAGAGTTACCTCTTCACCTGTTCAAGCAAGCATCCCTCTTCCCCATTGCTAATCTTTTTGGGAATCCTTTGAAGTTAGATTTTCCAACAAAAATTCATTCAAGACCCTCGATAGCTAGGATTTGTATTGAGTTGGATGTTTCCCAACATTTTCCCTCTAGTATTTGGATTCAAAGTGGAGACCTTGCATTCTCCCAATAAGTTTTTTATGAAATATTTCCGGACAACTTCTCCAAATGCTTCAGATTAGGAAGTAATTCAAACAAATGTGAGAAAGCCAATGTTCGTTTTAAAAGTCTTAAACCTGTTTGGATAGAAAAGTATTAAAATAATCAAGAAAACATGGCTGGACCTTCTAATTCTGTCATTAGAAAAGATGATCTGGTGGTTAAGGACAAAGAAAAAACCCCTGATTGTGTTACAGAGGAAAGAGATGATGGGGTAAATGTACAATTGAATTCTCAAACACCTCATGATACACTCTCAAAATTTGTCAATGAAGTTATTGCTGTCACCAAACAACAAGAACATCTTGATGCCGATAAGAGGGATTCCACGCACCTAACCTTTAAGGAAGATGAAAAATCTTGGGGTCATGTGGTTATCAAAGATGGGATAACAGAGGAATCTCTCCAGGTTGTTATTGAGAGGATACCTAATGTAGGGGAATCTTTTCATCAAAATGATAGAAAAGGAAAAAAAGTCATTATAGACTCAGGTGGTTTTATCACTCCACTCCCCAGGAAAACTAGGAAACATAGAGACAACATCAAATATGAAAGAACCATCATCACAAGATCAGTTGCGGCCAAAAATACTAACCCTGAGGTTCCTCCACATCTAATTCCTATAGAGCCCCTACCGGAATATCCACAAAACTCAGATGTTTCTGATTCAGACACATTCTCGAGTGAAGTTGATGAAAATGACCCAGCATATAGAGATTCTTATCAGTATGATTATGATCTGGATTTTCCAAATGAGCTTGACTCCGGGTTCGGGGAAAATGAAACATATTCATTTTGGAAGTATAAAAATGAAGAGATAAATAGTTAGGTTTACCTGGATATCAGAAAGAGGATGTTTATCAATGTTGATGAGGAATTCAATAAGGATACAAACTTTGATTTCATGAGTATCCCATGGAAATAAGTTTTGGATCTGGTTCACTCTTTGCATGAAATATTGTCTTGTTGACTCTGGTGGGAACCGAATGTTATCACTCTTACTTCTGAGTGTTTTCTCATTATTTTGACTCATGCTCCTGTTTCTCTCATTGATGGATGAACTTTGTTTCTGGTTCTGGATTTAAAGGATTGAATTGTATTGATTTCACAACACCATCAGAGAATGTTTTTATGAAATCTGATGGTAGGTTTTAGGGGCTTTTCTATTTGTTTGTGATTGCTCCCAGCATGCAGAAATAGTTTTCTGATGGAACAGTGGGTGTTTTACTAACTGCTAGACTTGATGATCTCTGTCCTGGTATCTCTTAATTAATGCACTGGTTCTGTTTGAGTGATATACTCTTGTTTGTTACTGTTGAAGTCTGGGACTGTAAGGCTTTTATTTGGCTAGATGCAATCTTAGCCTTGGGACCTCCACCTTTATATGAAATCATGAATGCTTGATGCCTCTGTTCTGAATTTGGGAAGACTCAACATGGCTGCATAGATCTTGTACATAAATTATTTGTGATACTACATTGTTTCATTGGTTTTTTCTCATTAGCTTGGATGGTCCTTGTGTTCTCAGTTTGGCATGAATTTTTTATGCTTGGAGGTTCTGCAATAGAATTGTATCGGACTGTGTTGATTATGTCTTATTTCCAGCTCCAAGTCACTATTTTTCTCTTCTTTTGCTTTTAGTTGGGCGGGATGCTGGTTCTGATTGCCTGTTTATCTATGTTTTTTACCTGGATTTGATTCGCTTGGAGGCTCTGTTTATTTATGGTTGAGGGGTTGCTGCATATACTGGATTCTGCTTGGTTTCTTTTTTTGTTTCTTTGGTTATCAATTGTTGTTTTGCTACCTGATCCTTGTTTCTGACTACTTCTGGGGATAATTCTACATAAGAGATTATGTCAATTGGTTCTTTTGGTCTGTCTTCTCATCTACTCAATCTTATTATTACTGATTTGGATGGAGTCTGCTGATTATCACACTATTACAATAACTCTTAAGCCCTCTGAGGTTGTCTCTTTCTACAGACTCCAGATTTGATGGTTTATTTGGCTGGAATACTCAACATCATGGAAGGTGCTGCTATTTTCTCTCTTTTTCAACCTTTCAGTTTGATGTGGGCTGTATGTATGCTTTCTTTGTATCCACACTTTTTTTCCCTTGCTGGTGTAAGAAATTTGCACCTTGTGTTTGTAATATCAACTTTGTTTTTAATATATTTCTTTGAGGCATGAATTGGGAAACCAATTCAAGTCTCCACTTTCCACAAAAAAACTAATAATTAGAAATTAATTTATATTAATAAAATATTTTAATAAATTCTATGAGTTTCCATCCCCAATTTTAAATAGGTTTCTTATTCCCCTCAATCCATCATAATTTCAAATCCTTTTGGATCACATGCTATCCCCCCAAATACATTCCTATAATACCAAAACACATTCTTATGTCCTTATCAAGCTCATAATAATATCCTTAGAGGTCTAATGTTGTTAAAAAATTATTTTTTTCTAAAGATGATTTATTGTTTTTGACTACATGTTTTTTTTCTAAAAATTTCTTAATATATTCTTGGAAAATGATAAAATAAAGACACAAATATCCTCTATATATTTAAATGTTATTATTTTAATAGAATACATATACCCATCTCTAACCACTATCATGTGGTATTGTAATTTAACTACTGTGTGTACGACGTAATACCACCTAGAGAACTGATGCAATTTGTTTTCCGTCACCGTATCAGAAGACTAGTTATAATTGTAGAGAAATTATTATATTTTATAATCATGAAATATTTATCATTCTAAAAATATAATATATATTTTATTTTCATTCCATTATATTCACAGAAAGATGATAATGTCATTCATGTGTACGTGTTGACTACCACATCTACAAAGCAATGTGATTCATTTTTCAAAACCACATCACATGGATAATACATTTATGTATATTATAATAAATAATATTCTATTAGTAATATTTTTTTAAATCATTTATATATAAAATAATACTAACATTATTTCTATAATGATCACTGAAAAATGGGATGTTTACATATGCGTAAATACGGAATGACATCTCCATGATTTTAACATAGTTCATTTCCGATAACCATCATTCATAATTTGTTTTCGATCATGAATCAACCACAATAAAACCAGATTCAGTTTCTACTACCATTACATGGTAATTATTAGATTGAATCTAATATTGAAGGGCTGAATAGTTTATTATTCCTGGTAAACTAGATATAAATATGAGTCTTGTATTACAAATTAATACACTAATTAAAACATATTTGTTTTCTTTCTAGGAGACATTTTCCCCATTAAAATATATGTGCATATTTTTTTTTATTAAAAATCATTTATTTTTTTGTAATGGAAACAAAATTATTGTGATCTCAAATGATTAGTATGGATAGGTATATAGGAATCACCAAAAAATAGATTATAATTGTTAATATGGAAGATTATATATGACCATACATTCCATGTAATCAGTAAACTAAAAAGTTTGTGCTTAAAATATATTAAATGGAAAATAAATAAAAAAAAATTACATTTAAAAAATGGATAATATATTATAAATAATTTAAGGAAAATTACTAAACCAAAATCCATTTAATAAATAAAATTCACTAATAGATATTGTTAAATAAAAAATATAAAGAATAATTATAAAGGAATAATACATGGTGGAAATTATTAATTATTTGACAAAATTCACCCATGTGACATGATACCTTTTACATCAAGACCATTGACATGATGGTTTAGCATACTACGGTCATGACTATTCACAATAATGATTATATCTATGGGTAGAAACATGTCTATTCTGTATAGAGAGAAAAATCAAAGGGTTTGTTTCCAAAAGATTTCATCTCATGAGACTACCTATGAAATTAGAGGATTACATTAAATTTTTCCTAACCCATATATTTCATGCCAAACATTTTCCTCATATATTTAATAATATATTTTATTCGAAAACAATGTGCCTTAGTAATTATCTATAATGACTTATTAATACATATTTATCAATATTACCCCTATAATTAAAATAAAATTCAATATAAAAATTATTCATAAATTAAATATGGATTAGTAATTGAAAAAATGAATAATAAATGATATGTATAATTATGTAAAATTCCATGTTGAATGTTCATAGAAAAATTGAATATTTCATGAGGGCTAAAAAAATGAATAAAGGTAGTGAATTTGAAAAATATCCTTGGATAAATCAATAAAGAACCATACATATGATGAAATGGTATTAATACACATAACCCAGTTGGATTAAGAAAAATTTATTTTAATTGATTAATGGAAATATTAGTAAAATATATTTTAAAACATTTTTGAGGAATATGTCATATTTATTTAAAACCCATTTCAAAAATAATTTTATTTAAAACAATGTATTTATAAAATTTCAATTTAGAAGTTACCGTTTAAACATATAGATTATGATTTTAATAAATTATTATTGTTAAATCCAGTCAAGAAACTTCAGCTAATAATAATATTCTATTGTCCTAGTAAAAAGGATTGAAAAATGACTTGATCGAAAAGTGACAAGAAGATTCCCTTGAAAATATTTGTAAGAGAGAAAAATAGTAATAATTTCATTTATAAATTATTTTTTAATGGTTAAAAACTTTTTGGAAAAACTTTTTCAGAAAAAAATTATTTTATAATAAACAAATTTCTCCGTCTAAAGAGATAAATGTAGTTGAGTTTTCATAAAAACATGTCCTATGAAATTTTGAGTACTAAATAGTAGAAAAATGTATTAATTACATGAAAAAGGTATTTAATAACTAGGGGGTAAAAAATTATTGTATTTTTTAAACAATAATCCAATGATATCCTCTAATAGAAATTAAAGTATAAATAATCCTGAACCAAATGAGATTGTGATGTAAAAAATATTAAAGAAAATAATATCCATATGAGAATAAATAAGTGAACAAATTTTTTTATCATATATAAATAAAAAAACCAATTTTAAATAAAATAATATATATTAACAATTTATTAAACACATAATCTTCGAATGTTAATGATAAAGAGGATCTAATATAACCTACTAAAATGGAATTATGTAATGACATTATCTGTCACATTTTAACTTTTTATTGAAATCCCCGAGGAAGAAATAATTCAAATTGAAACTCAAAATTAATTGAAGATAAAATAATTAATGATGTAATATATCAAAATGGGTACTAAATAAAAAAATAACAATTAAGTTGTTATTATGACATTTATCTCACGCATGTAAAAAGTTACATGAAAATCAATTACCTAATTTTTCATTCTAGGTGAACTTTATTTATCCTCTTACATACTGGTTTTAAGCATTTATCTAACTAATGAATGAAACATAATCATTTTTTAGTATCATATATTAACTTTTTATAATATATTATCACCTGTTTGTGGATAATATTTCATTATTTTCACTATTTTGGTGGTTAATAGCCTAGTTTTTCAATTATGTTTCAAAATGTTATTTTTTCCATTTGCCTAAATAATAAATTAATCATTTACGCAACATAATAAATGATTTAAATTCTATTTAAATTCATTAAATATGTATTTATTATAATTAATAATACTTGAATATAAAAAATAAAATGCACCATTAATAGAGACGGTATGTCGTGTATTCTCAATAATTACACTTCCGTTTCTATTTCATATTTAAAATTATAAAAACTAAATGATACATAAATATATATAAATATATTATAATTAAAATATCATATTTATTTCATATATTTCACATATTTTTATTTAAACACAACCATAATAATTTCTATGTAATGTGTGAACGTATGACATTGCTTTGAGGAAGAGGTAATCCACACGTCCATAAATGATGTTATTGTGTTTTCGCAAAAATGGTAAGTATTAAGTTATATTTTATATAAAAATTAAACAAAATATTATTATAATATAAATATCACATATATAAATTATATACAGGTTTTTCTTCATTATTTCATACCCTGGGATGTGGTAAATGAAAAATGAATGACATTGTTTCATGATGCGGTAGTTCATCATGAAAAAATGTTTAGTTTGTTAACTATTTTATAGAAGTGACTTTAGGTGAACATTGAAATATTAAAATATAATAACCAATTAATATTTAATATACATAGGTCATTATATAATCATTATATAAAATTAATTGAATTCTTGGAGAGAGAAATTAACCAAAAAATATTGTTGAAGAAAGTTGCCTCTTATTTGGGTAACTCCTTTTGGTTTAAAACAAAATAAATCTATGGATGGATTTATCACTAAATGTAGGCATATAGTATTATTTTATTTAAGTTGGGAGATTATTTATTCATTTTTGGGCTATATAAATGGCTTTAATGGTGTTAATCAGTCAGAGGCGGGAGTGCCTTTTCATAGTAGAGGAGGAATGCATTCATGTAAATTTAATATAGAGGGAATTTATCCCACATTTTTTACTTTAAATGTGGATACAATTAGTGTAAAAAAATTTATAAAAGTTATTATAGGGTATTAATATGAATAAAATGTTGATTTATTACAATTTTACCAATCATTCTGGCTCATATATTTACTGTTTAATCTCTTGTTAAGCTAAATTTTACTCTTAATCATTGTTATTTATTTTAATAAAATTGAATTGAATTTTTGTTCAAAAATGTAGATAAAATTATGAGAAATAAAAAATTATTATTATTAAAAATATGAAATCCATTTTTCTATATTCTAACCATATAAGTGTCATAAATTTATTTTAAATTAATCCTGCATACGGGAGGTCATTGTGGGTTTTTAATGTTAAAATGTTGAAATGCATTCTATGTTTGTATATTAAATTTTTACATGAAATTAATTCCAATGAAATTATGTGTATTTAGTTATGTATAATTTTCCTAATTTTATGTTAAAAAATTATAATATAATGTAACTATATAAATAAATTTGAAAAAAATTAGGTTTTGAATTAAAATTCAGTAATTTCTCTATACATTAAAAAAATGAAACTTATTATAAAAATAAGAAAATATAAACAAAGGATAATTTTTATGTTATTATTTAAAAAACAAATTTAATTTTTACATATTTAATTCATAATTGTTCCCAAAATTTGATTTAAAATATGTGCAACACTAAAAGGTGGAAACAGTTTCTTTTCTGAAAAACTTATGTTTTAATCATACAACTAGATTTATTTTTATCATATTCCTATCAAATCTATTGTATGAATATAAATTTTTTTTGAATAAATAATATATCTATTTCATTAATATCATTTAGTATCCTTAATTACTTTTATTTATTATGATAAAACACATTTTTGTGGAAAACAATATGTCATTTATTTCAACTGGTTTTATATAAATTTATAATTAATTAATAACATATGAAATAATTTTATATTTTTTTAAACCATATATATTCATGTGTTTTCTTATAATATTCATAAAATCTAATTTAATATTTTTTTAAATAATTATATATTAAATAATAATGGTTTAATAATATATTTTTTTGGTTCGGTAAAACAAGGTATTGTGTGTAATGAAATTCATTAAAGGAACGCTTGGTTGCATGTGTTATATGATTACACTATATTTCATGCATTTAACGATGTACTGTAAATTCAAATGTATTAAATATACCTTAATGTCTTAAGGGTTTTAATTATTTTTTTAAATTTAGTGTTTTATTTCGTACACTCAATCAAATAAAAAGTAACATTTTTAGAATTTTCACAGTGTTACATTCTCCCCACATTAAATAAATTTTTTCCTCTCAATTTAAACATGATCATGTAAATATATTATTTTATAATTGAAAATATTTATTTTTTATAACAAACATCTTAAAATAATTTATAAAATATCCTCTTAATATGAGAGATTTAGAAGTAAAAATGGACACATGGAATGACATATAACTATATTTCTCTGTAGGATAAATTTAGTGGAAATTAATATATGGACATAGTGAAATCATAAATAACTATAAAAAGTGATTGAGGTCATAATACACAAAAAATTGTATTATTAATTGAAATTTGAGGGCCTCAAATTGATAAATATGTATTAATTTAAAATGACATCAGTTAAAAATGATGTTATTTGGATGACATTTTTTGATTTATTATAATATTCCTAATATCTAGGAATTTATTTATTTACCATGAATAAAAGAAATTTTAATATTTATGATTCAATTTGAAAATAAAAATATCATCATTGGGTTGTTCTATGATCAAATTCCAATTCATCCCTTACTTTATAAATTAGATATCCTAGAATGAATATTTATTTTATTTATAAATACCTAAAATTTAATTTTTTTTCAAATCATAAGATGCATATAAAATCTTTTATGTTTGTCCCTATCTTTATTATAAAATAGATATTTTAAATAAATTAATCTCTAAACCTAAAAAGTGATACTATTGTTTCATCATTAATATTTATCTTCAAATTTAATATATAAAAAACCTGATATATTTAAATTGAAATCACATAGGCCAATAATAGGGGGGAAACCCTTATCGTCCATCAATCATGGGTTCAAGACCAACCACCTAGAAAAATTTATGTTCAGTCACCTGGCATGTCGACTGTCCTTTCTCTAAACTACAACAATATGATTCTAAAAATAAGCAAGATGGATAAACATGAAATAAAATTATTTATTAAATTGCATAGGTATTTTAATTTAACCCTAATACATAAATACTTCATCTTATTTACATCAACATGGGTCCGTATTTGGTCTAACGTTTAACTAGTTTCATTCATTATACATATCTATTCAAATATGTCACAATGTTTTTTAATGAAAATCTAAACTATCCTTACAATATCCTCTCGGAGTGTCAAAACAAGTGCATATTAATTCTTGTTTTTTTATACTAGGTTACTCCCGAGGTAGGACTAACGCAACATTATGGGGTTACTATGCCTAGGTATATCTGTTAGAAAACATCATCCACTAATTGTGTCAAAATAGTGATGTATTTCAAGGAAACCGATATAATATTTATCTAAAAGAATATTTATGAAGTTATTCTATAATTATTTACAAACATATGATAAAATACATTTGAGATTTCCAAAACATGACAAATATAATGACCTGACCCTAGTGAACCCAGAGTCAATGTATACTACAAATAAATAATCATGATTATATGGAATCAAATCCTGAAGGACTGAAGGGATTATAAATTTTTGGTAAACAGGATACACACACTAGTATTATAAATGAATGCACTAATAACAACATAATTTTTTCCTTGAAGGATAATTTGTTAAGTCAAAAGTCCTCTTTTGGCTTTTACATCATGTTTTGGAAATCACAAATATATTCTATGTCATGTTTTGGAAATCTCAAATGTATTTTATCATATGTTTGTAAATAACAAATTGTCTTTTATCATGTTTATCGTATCGTACGATGTTGATCGTACTGACCAAAACGTATCGTACTGACTCTGTCAAACGTATCGTACTGACTCTGTCAAATGTATCGTACTGACTCTATCAATCGTATTGTACTGACTTTGCTATTCAGATGATCAATATTTGTTTTGGTACTTTGTCAAAAACTCTCTGCATATGAATCGTACTCATGTTTTACATTTCTATATATCTCTTATCCTAACGAAACGATGTCGTTGAGTTAGTTATATACTAATCAAAACGATGTCGTGCTTTCTGTTTCAATATGACCGTTGGAGGCAATATGACCGTTGGAACCCGAGGCCTATAAATAGGAGGTCATTTGAAGCTGAGAATATACTGATGAACGAAGAGACTCTGTGAACTACGAAGTTTTTAGAGAGAGACACTGTGACTTCTCTCATCAGCCTTGTGCGTCCGATCATCGTATCGAGGGCTTTCAAGTAATTGAAAGACAGAGGTGCCGATTACCTGCAAAATCGAGGGCTGCCGGGGATAGGCAGACAGACAAGCCGATCATCGTATCGAGGGCTTCCGGGGATAGACAGACAGACGAGCCGATCATCGTATTGAGGGCTTTCGGGGATAGGCAGACAGACAAGCCGATCATCGTATCGAGGGCTCACCAAGGTGTTGGTGAGACAGACCTTTTATCCTAGGTGAAAGGATAACCCTTCTCTTTGGGTTAAAAGAATTGTATTACTTTTACTTTTCCGCTGTTGTATTAGAAAGGAATTGTATTGTTTCCTTTCTTCCTTACATATTCAATTGTAATTGTTTCAATTACAATCATTCTATTACATATTGTTTTGATTGGTTCTATACGCTTTAAGGTAGAATCATTCATATCTGTATTACTCTGATTATTGTGTTCATCTTGAATACAATTGTTTTGCATTACATTAGTATTACAATACATCATACCTTTTACATTCAATACAATTGTGGGTGTTTGTATTAGTATTAGTTTAAGTTCATTTAAACTAATCTCTTTGTTACTAAAACTCAAAAGTTTTTAAACCTACAATTCACCCCCCCCCCCTCTTGTATTGTTCCATCTAATAGACTTTTATATCAACTATTCGATCCAACAATTGGTATCAAAGGAGGTTTTCCACTGATTTGTTTTACTAGCTTTATTACTTATTACTTTCTTAAATACTTACTACACTAACGTGTGGAGTGGAAAAGTTGTTTTTGTTATACTAGATGGTAGGAATGAATATCGGATCAATAGATAATCTGAATCCTTCTAGACCACCAATCTTTGATGGGAATGATTATGAGTATTGGAGAGATCGTATGAAGACTTTCGTCATCAATACTGGTGTAGACAATTTTATTATGCTTACTGGAGGTTACAAAATTCCTGACAAAGAAGTTAGTACTTTCACCAATCAAGAGAAGCAAGAATATCAATTGAATTACAAGGTACGCAATATGTTATTATGCTCTATGACCAGGAATATATATAGTCAGATATCTTCATGTCAAGCAGCTAACTGTATTTGGAAGAAATTAGAAGTCACTCATTTTGGTACATCCAAGGTTATAGAAACAAGGAGAGAAATGCTTCGAGCAGAGTATCATGGATTTGTTTTTCCTTATGGAGAGCCAGTATGTAAAGTGCAACAAAGGTTTATGACAATTGTCAACAGCTTACAATCTATGGGAGAAAAAGGTCTTGATGATGAAGCTCTTGTTGATAAGATTATAGATATTATGCCAAATGAATGGGAGTCAAAAAGAACAGCTATTGATGAAAATAGAAAAGTTTCCCAGATTACTCTTGATGAACTCTTTGGAACTCTTCTACAGCACGAGACAAGAATGAAAAGAGATGCTGATTTCAATAAGAAGAAGAATGGGAATGGAAGTGTAGCTTTTGCATCTAAAGCTAAAACACCTGAAAGGGTTACAAGGTCTAAATCCAAGAAAGTTGTTGTATCTGATTCAAGTGATTGTAATCTTTCAGACAATGAGTTAGCTAATCTTGCTCGGAGGATGAACAAGATTGTGGGATAGAAAGATTTTCAATATAGATTCAAAAAGAAAGACAGGAAAGATAGGAAAGATTCAGAGGTAACTTGTTATGAATGCAAGAAAGCAGGACATATAAGGCCTGATTGTCCTTTACTGAAGAGGAAAGATAGAAAAGAGAAACACTCTGAAAGAAACAAGAAAAGGTTTTATAAGACGAAGAAAGGCTTGAAAGCAAATGATACATGGAGTGCAAGTGGTAGTGATTCCTCAGATGATTCTTCAGAATATGAGATGTCAGGACAAAGGAATATTGGACTTCTAGCCAGACTACCAATTGAAGATCATTGTCTCATGGCTAAGGTACATAGTGCTGAAGCTGTTACAAATGTCTCTTTAAATGCAAATTATGTTGATAATAAATATTATGAATCTTCAAATGATGAACCCTCATCATCAGAAGATGATACTTTACCTTCTATTGAAGAAGTCTCTAGATTTGCTAAGTTACATGAAAATGAAAATTCTAAACTCAAAAAGAGATTTGAAAAAGCAAATTCTAGAATTTCTATTTTGACTAAAGAAGTATCAGATCTTTCTAAAGATCATGATGAGAAAACTTCTGATTTTGAAAGTATTTTGAAAACCCTTGAGAAAGTCAAATCTGAAAAAGATAAACTTTCTAAGGATCTTGAAACTGCTATTTCAAAGAAAAACTTTTTAGAGTCTAACTCTAGTTCTAATTCAAATGATTTAGAAAACAAGAATTTAGTTTTAAAACTAAAGTCAGAGATTTTATCCTTGAAAAAGTGCTTGTCAAACTTTACTCATGGAAAAGAAAACTTTGATAGGATGTACTCTCAAATTAGACCTTTGAGAAATCGTTCTGGTCTTGGTTATACTTATTCCAAATCTGTTTTTAGTAATATCTATTTTGTTCCTCAAAAAACCATTTTCTGTTCCAAGTGTCAATGTGGTGGACATTGGAGAAGAGAATGTTCTCTTAACAAAACTCAATCCTTAGGATTTCATAAAGCTCATTTTGTAAAACAAATGTGGATTCCTAAAATTCTTTTATCTAATCCTTCTGGATCCAAACAAGTTTGGATTCCGAAAATCTAATTGTTTCTTTTTCAGGAAAATGAGAAGTGTATCAATAAGAACATTTGGTACATGGATAGTGGTTGCTCTCGACATATGACTGGAAACAAAGATTTCTTTGAAAAGGTTATCAAAACAAAAGGTGGAAAAGTTACCTTTGGAGATAATGCTCAAGGAAAGATTGTTGGTATAGGTAATATCGTTTTTCTTGGAAAAGTTCTTATTTCAAATGTTTTGTTTGTTAAAGGTCTTAGGCACAATCTCATCAGCATAAGTCAATTATGTGATGAAGGTTACCTTGTGAATTTTAGAAATTATAAGTGTCTAGTTCACAATTCCAAGGATGAATTCATTCTTTCTGCCCATAGGCAAGAGAATGTTTACACTATTAACTTAGAAGACCTTAGGAACCAAAACTTACCTTGTTTAAGTGTAATAGAAGACCAATCGTGGCTATGGCATAGGAGATTAGGACACTGTAATTTGATAAACCTAAGAAAACTCTCAAAGAAATGACTTGTAAAAGGGCTACCGGATCTTAGATATGATTCTGCAAAAGTCTGTGATCCTTGTCAATTTGGCAAACAACATAAAACTAGCTTTAAATCAATTAATGAAGTTTCAACTTCTAATGCATTACAGCTTGTGCATATGGATCTGTTTGGTCCTTCACAATCTGGAAGCATTGGAGGCAAATACTATGTATTTGTTTTAGTTGATGACTTTACTAGATTTACATGGGTCTACTTTCTCACAAAGAAATCTGAAGCCTTTTTCTATTTCAAAACTTTTAGAGCCCAAGTTAAAAATGAGAAAAACCTACCACTGATAACTATTCATAGTGATCATGGTGGTGAATTTCAAAACTCAGATTTTGAAACTTTTTGTAGTAAGAAAGGTATTACTCACAATTTCTCAGCACCAAGAACTCCTCAGCAAAATGGGGTTGTTGAAAGAAGAAATCGTATTCTTCAGGAAATGACTCGAACCATGTTGAGTGAATACTCAATTGCTAAGCACTTTTGGGCTGAAGCTGTTAGTACTGCCTGTTATACTATAAATCGTGTTTTAACTAGACCATTTCTTAATAAAACTCCTTACGAGTTATGGACTGTCCGAAAACCTAAAGTTTCTTACTTCAAAGTTTTTGGTTGCAAAGTATTCATTCTGAATACAAAAGATAATTTACACAAATTTGCACCAAAATCTGATGAAGGAATATTTCTAGGCTATTCCACAACCTCTAAGGCTTATAGAGTTTTCAATAAAAACACTTGTACTGTTGAAGAAACAGTACATGTCAAATTTGATGAAACCAACCCTTTTGTTTTCAACCAACCCAATCCTACATCCTCGGATGTGTTTTCCGAAAATGTTTATCAACCTATATTAGAAGAACATTCTGATAAGGAAAATGTTCAAGAAAGTGTTCCTGAAACATTTACCACAGAAGATTTTCTACCATATGTTGATGAACAAGTTTTACAAAACCAAAATCAATTGTTTCTTAGGAATCATCCCAGTGATAATATCATTGGTGATATAAATCAACCTGTAAGGACCAGAAATTCCTTAAGAAATGAAATAAAACATCTTGCTTTTCTTTCCCAATTTGAACCTAAAACTCCAAGTGAGGCCTTAGGTGATGATGATTGGATCAAAGCAATGCAGGATGAACTAAATGAATTTGAAAGGAATCAAGTCTGGACTTTAGTTGAAAGACCTAAAGAAACAACTGTAATTGGTGTAAAATGGGTTTTCAGAAACAAGTGTGATGAAAATGGAATCATTGTAAGAAATAAAGCAAGACTTGTTGCTAAAGGCTATAATCAACAAGAGGGAATAGACTATGAAGAAACATATGCTCATGTAGCTAGACTTGAATCTATTCGCATTCTATTAGCCTTCGCAGCATATTTCAATTTCAAACTATTTCAAATGGATGTCAAATGTGCTTTTTTTAAATGGTTTTGTTCAAGAAGAAGTTTTTGTTGAACAACCTCCTGGTTTTCAAGACCCAAAACATCCTGATCATGTCTTTAAACTTACCAAGGCTCTATATGGTCTTAAACAAGCCCCTAGAGCATGGTATGATAGACTTACAGGATTTCTTTTACAAAAAAATTATAGAAAAGGTACAGCTGATCCAACTCTTTTTATCAAAATGGAAAACAAAAATGTTTTGGTTGTCCAAATTTATGTTGATGACATCATATTTGGATCAACTCAGAAATCTTTAACCGATTCTTTTGCAAATTTAATGAAATCTGAGTTTGAAATGAGTATGATGGGTGAGTTAACATTCTTTCTAGGTTTTCAAATATCTCAAAAACCAGAAGGAACTTATATATCTCAACATAATTATATTAAAGACTTACTCAAAAAGTATGGATTTGACAAAACTAAAAGTATTAGCACCCCAATTGGTACCTCGAATACTCTTGATCTTGATGAAACTGGGAAACCAGTAGATCAAACAATTTTTAGAGGTATGATAGGGAGTTTGCTATACTTGACAGCTAGTCGACCCGACTTGATGTTTTCTGTATGCTTATGTGCAAGATATCAATCTAATCCAAAAGAGTCTCACTTAAAAGCTGTAAAGAGAATCTTTCGGTATTTAAAAGACACTATGGATTTAGGACTTTTCTACTCTTCTGGAAATGATTTTGTTTTAAAAAGTTTTTCAAATGCTGACTTTGGTGGTTGTAGAATGGATAGAAAAAGTACATCTGGAACATGTCATTTCTTAGGAGATTCTTTGGTTTCTTGGTCTTGCAAGAAACAACACTCAGTAGCACTCTCCACTGCTGAAGCTGAATATGTAGCAGCTGGAAGTTGCTGTGCTCAAGTATTGTGGATGCAGCACACACTCACTGACTATGGTTTGAGTTTCTCCAAAACTCAAATTCTGTGTGATAATACAAGTGCCATATCTCTTAGTAAAAACCCAGCACATCACTCTCGTGCAAAACACATAGATGTTAGGCATCACTTTCTTAGGGATCACACACAAAAAGGAGATATTGTTTTACAATTCATCGGAACGCAAGAACAACTTGCTGATATTTTTACAAAACCTTTACCTTCCGATAGATTTGAATTTATAAAACAGAAGCTAGGAATGATTACATTAAAATAATCATTCATATCTACTTCCTGTTTTACATCTCTCCTAATAGTAAGAAACTCCTCGTAGAAAGGGGGAGGACATTTCTTTATGTCTTTATGTTTCTGATCTTTAAATATTTACTCTCTTTATATATGTTTCTTTCTGTTTATAGTATTGACAGTTGTTGTTTCATTTTAAGTTTTCATGTTTATCGTATTGACCATTACAGTTTTTCTGTTTATCGTATTGAAATTCTTTTCCATCGTACCATTCAATAATTTTTTGAATCGACCGATGATAGTATTGAAATTCTTTTCCATCGTACCATTCAATAATTTTTTGAATCGACCGATGATGGTATTGAAATTCTTTTCCATCGTACCATTCAATATTTTTTTTGAATCGACCGATGATAGTATTCAAATTCTTTTCCATATCATTCAATATTTTTTTTGTATCGACCGATGATAGTATTGAGATTGTCTTCCATCGTACTGTCGGTTAATGGTAACAACTATTTTCCATCGTACGGTCCGACCATAGTAATGACTGTTTTCCATCGGCATCATGTTTTTTTTTCCTTACGATTGTTTCTTTGAAACTTACCAAATCCAGCAATCACCTTTTGTTCTCCGACAGGTATCTTTTTCAATTTTTATTTTATTTTCTTTCTTTGTTTTAATCCTAACCATTGATCTGGTTTTATCTAATCTCGACCGTAGAAGTTCAACGGTCATCTCTTTTTTTTGCCTATAAATACCCCCCTCCCCTCCCCAAACCCACATTGATTGTTCAGGAATTGAGGCGAAGCTCTGCTCCCCCAGCTATAAACAATCGTACGATCTTCTCAATCGACATCATCTTTATGTCTCAATCCTCTGCCAACACTCCCGCTGAAATGTCTTCAAAGACTTTTACAGAGAAAGACTTTCACAGAGAAAGGTTAGTATCCCGAGAATTCTTCGATATGTACGATTCTACAATCAAGAGGATTATTTTCTTTCAAGGATGGGAACATCTCTGTGTTGAAAAGCCTGATACTCAAGATCCAGTTCTTTTTGATGAAGTTTGTCAATTTTACAAAACCGTGTCTTTCGACAAAGATATGACTATAAACTTCGCTGTGTACGATAGAAAATTATCCATGTCTGTGAAACAAGCGGCACACTTTCTGAACGTTTCTATAGAAGGGGATTCATTCTGTCCATCTCACAAACTACCAGAGGAAGTTGGTACGTTCAATAGATAAAGTGCTGAAAAATCTTTGTTTGTTGTTAATGAGGGAAAGAGGAAAGTTTATCATCTTTCACCGGACAATCGGTTTGTTACCTTATGGATGAAAGGTTTTCTTGTTCCAAGGAAAGGGGATAGAGAAACTCTTAAAGTTTCTGATGTCTTTATGCTCGATTATCTTGTGAATATGAGGAAAGTGAATCTCATGGGATATATTTTTGAAACCGTCAAGAATGTCAAGAAAGGAGGGATTAAATCCCAGATAATAATGTATCCAGCCATCCTTACAAAATTCATTCGTGAGAGTATGAAGTTTTGTAACATTCCTTTGAAAGGAGAACCTATGGATTTGTGGCCGTCTTTCATTAATAAGAGTACGATGAAAAAGCTGAATGTTTGTTTTGATTCAAATTCAAAACTTTTTGTCAGAGATGTAGAAGCTGAATTGCCTGAAAATCAATCGGCACCTATGCCAGCCAAAGACAATCAATCCGCCGGTGTTACTCGAAAGTCTGATCCGCAGACTAGTTCAAAGCCAAAGAAGAAGCCGAGGTACAGTAAAGAAGTTGTTGCAAAGTGGAGAAAGGACAAGGAACAGAGAAAAGAGGGTGATCCGAAGTTTGGACTTGACCCTACTAAAGCCCTTGCAGAAAGGATAAGGGTAAAAGAAACCCTTCAAGCTGAAAAGAAAAAGAAGACTCTTCTGAAGAGAAAGGCTCAGGACTTTGATATTTCTAAAGTCTTGAAAGCAGTTGAAGATGCTAGTGCTCAACTAACTGTGGAAGTGCATCAAGAGCCCATCGTACAGAGTCTGCCTGAGAAAGAAAAAGGAAAACAAGTGATAGAAGAAGTAGAAGAAGAAGATTTTCTGTTAGAATTTCTTCAAAGTTCAAAGAAAAGTAGAGAGGAATCGCTTCAAAAGCTGAGCGAAGGTGTTCAACAAACTCCTCATGCCGATCAGGAAAAATCTTCGGACATGATGTCATCTCGAGAAAAGCAAGATGCTCAATCTTCTCAATCTGATAAAGTAGTTGTCATTAGTGACAGAGTGGAAGATGAAAGAAAACAGAAAGAAAAAGCGAAAGGGAAACAACCAGTTGTTGATTCAAGCAGATCGTATGAACTAGCATCGTACGATGAAGATACTGATTCAGAGCATACAATCTCTCTCAAGAAGAGTGATTACATTGTTCAAGTTTTGAGAAGGATGGAGAAAACCATTCCTTATTTTCCGAGGCTGGAAGGAAAGATTGATTTTATCACTGAAAACCAGAGAAAGAAGTTTGGATCTGTAAAAGAATTGAGAAAGAAAGTCTTGTCTGTTGAAGCCGATCTGAAAGTTCTTTCAGAAAGCTCAGTTGCTCATAAGAAGGCATGTAATAAGATGACTAAGTGGCCGTACAAAACAGAGAGATCAATCAATGATCATGAAATAGCTATTGAAGATATAAGGAGGTTATCAAATGAGCTAGCAATTGCTTTCAACAAGCTTGATAAAGAAACGGTTGAAAGGCTGAACCTTTTGTCTTCTCAAAGAGCCGATGTTCCTTCAGTGAAAGATTTGCAAGAGAGGATGAATGTTTTCCAATCAGAATTCTCGAAGGTTTCATCTTTCAAAGATGAAATGGTTTTACTGAAGAATCAAAATTCTGAGTTATCCAAGGATAAAAAGACTCTGCAAAACAGAATTGATACCCTTGAAGAAGTAATCAGAGTACAGGAGGAGACCATCAGAAATCAAGATAAAATTTTTGCGGATCAACAGGACCTTCTCAAAACTCAGGGTGAATCAATTTCTGAAGACAAGAAGGAGATCAAGAAGATGAAAGCTGTGCTTCATGAGCTTATCAAGAAAGAGAAGGAAAGAGAAAACAAATGATTGTTGTATTTGTTTCTTTTGGAACTTATTTGTTTTGTAATAACTCTTATAATCCTTTCTCTTTTATCCATTGTCTTGTATTACTTCACTAACTTTTCCAGACAATTCGAGATTCCTCCTTTCTTTTTGTAAATCACAAAGGGGGAGAAAATTTACAAAGCAAAGTTTGTTTTACAAAGGGGGAGAATGCATTACAATGCTCTTAAGGAAAATCTATGAATACAATCCTTAGGAAAGTCAATACCTAAGGGGGAGTTAGTTGTATTCAATTTCTTATTCAGAAGAATTTTCAATAACTCAGGGGGAGATAAGTATTTCTTGTTTCATTTACTTTGTGTGTTTGTGCTTTCCAAAAAGGGGGAGATTGTTAAGTCAAAAGTCCTCTTTTGGATTTTACATCATGTTTTGGAAATCACAAATATATTCTATGTCATGTTTTGGAAATCTCAAATGTATTTTATCATATGTTTGTAAATAACAAATTGTATTTTATCATGTTTATCGTATCGTACGATGTTGATCGTACTGACCAAAACGTATCGTACTGACTCTGTCAAACGTATCATACTGACTCTGTCAAATGTATCGTACTGACTCTGTCAATCGTATCGTACTGACTTTGCTATTCAGATGATCAATATTTGTTTTGGTACTTTGTCAAAAACTCTCTGCATATGAATCGTACTCATGTTTTACATTTCTATATATCTCTTATCCTAACGAAACGATGTCGTTGAGTTAGTTATATATTAATCAAAACGATGTCGTGCTTTCTGTTTCAATATGACCGTTGGAGGCAATATGACCGTTGGAACCCGAGGCCTATAAATAAGAGGTCATTTGAAGCTGAGAATATACTGATGAACGAAGAGACTCTGTGAACTACGAAGTTTTTAGAGAGAGACACTGTGACTTCTCTCATCAGCCTTGTGCGTCCGATCATCGTATCGAGGGCTTTCAAGTAATTGAAAGACAGAGGTGCCGATTACCTGCAAAATCGAGGGCTGCCGGGGATAGGCAGACAGACAAGCCGATCATCGTATCGAGGGCTGCCGGGGATAGGCAGACAGACGAGCCGATCATCGTATCGAGGGCTGCCGGGGATAGGCAGACAGACAAGCCGATCATCGTATCGAGGGCTCACCAAGGTGTTGGTGAGACAGACCTTTTATCCTAGGTGAAAGGATAACCCTTCTCTTTGGGTTAAAAGAATTGTATTACTTTTACTTTTCCGCTGTTGTATTAGAAAGGAATTGTATTGTTTCCTTTCTTCCTTACATATTCAATTGTAATTGTTTCAATTACAATCATTCTATTACATATTGTTTTGATTGGTTCTATACGCTTTAAGGTAGAATCATTCATATCTGTATTACTCTGATTATTGTGTTCATCTTGAATACAATTGTTTTGCATTACATTAGTATTACAATACATCATACCTTTTACATTTAATACAATTGTGGGTGTTTGTATTAGTATTAGTTTAAGTTCATTTAAACTAATCTCTTTGTTACTAAAACTCAAAAGTTTTTAAACCTACAATTCACCCCCCCTCTTGTATTGTTCCATCTAATAGACTTTTATATCAACTATTCGATCCAACATAATTATATTCAAAATTTTCATATGCATACATATCTTTCATAGTACACTTTATAGATTTAGGGGGAAGGGAAACAAAATAAGGTTGAAATAAAATGATTAATAGAGGTATATATTGTCGAAGAAATAATTAATTATTTATATTAGTTAATATGGAGTGTTAATTGATAAATAAACATTCCATGTTATCAATAGACATAAAATGTAGTTTTAAAAAATATTGAAAGGTAAATAGTTGAAAATAAATTCCATTTAAATAACTGGGAGTGGGATAATCCATATGTAAAGGAAAATAACAGGAGTACATGACATTTAATCAATGAAATGAGAATTAAATACATTCATATATAATTTTAATGAAAAAAATATCATGGATATTAATAAATAATTACTTAATGGAATAAATGATTAATTCTATGTTTCCACGACCAGACCCTACTGGTCTCGAGGCACAAATACCCCATGCCCACCTCAATAGGCCAGGGGCGGGTGATTAGTGTCGAAGGCGTAACAATATCAGGAATTACTTTTCCCTAGTACCTTTACAAACACACACACACATCCCACTGAATGTAGAAGATCATGGTAAAAAGGAAACAAAAGTACAAACGACTTTAAGCCAACCTCAGTCACGCATCACCTTCAAAAACATAACAAGTAACAGCAGAAAAGTAGACCGACCAGTAAACTGAACATAAAAGGGCAAAACATGCGCCCAACTAGAATGGTTGCACAACCCAACAATAGCTAGACAAAAGTAAACAGGTAGTGAGTCTCACACCTAAATGTCCCAAAATGACCACTGAATGCTGCCCAAGCTCCTGTGACCTCTACTCTCCTCCATTGTCTCGATCGACCTGTCTTTTATCTGCTAGGGCACACCCAGTTCGGGAAAATACCAAGTAGGGGTGTCTATAAAGATACTATGTAGGATTCCCTAAAATCATGAGGGTGAAACAGAGGAGGTACTAAAACAGTGAGTAGTAGACAAAACATTGAACAGTGTAAGAGAAAAATAGAGAGAGTGCAGCTAAACCCAATAAAAGAAAGTAAGTAGACTCTTCCAATCCAATAGGAGATAAACATGGAAAGTATGTTTCAAACCCCGCATGTCTTCACCCCTACAAGAATTTGAGTAACCAAAACCAAGGAGTGGGAACAAATGTAGGGTGTTTATATATATATATATTCTCATGAAGAAACCCGAATGAGTGGGTATGGGGATCTCTATATCCATGATCCACTTAGGAAAATACTCCAACAGTTCTAAGGATATCCATCACTGATTCCCCAACAGTCCCACACTTCAAAGCTGACTCATTCCGAACCGTACAACCAAGGGTCCCACTCTGGTAATCATGGAGAAAATTCACTGACTGAGTCATATAAAAGGGTTGAGTCTGAAAGTAGTTGTTGGGTAACCCAACACCCATCACAATTGGAGGGTAAACCCTAAGAGGTTTTCAGGTAACCCACTGCCCATCCCCACTGGAGGGTAAACCCTAAGGCCAACGGGTAACCCAATGCCAGCCCAGCTGGAGGGTAAACCCTAAGAGGTCGTCTGGTAACCCACTGCCTTGCCCCAATGAAGGTTAAACTCTACGGTCAACGGGTAACCTACTGCCCAGCCCAGCTGGAGGGTAAACCCTAATAGGTCATTGGGTAACCCACTGCCTGGCCCCGCTAGAGGGTAAAACATAAGGTCAATGGGTAACCCACATCCCATCCCTTCTAGAGGGTAACCTCTAAGGTAACTAGGTAACCCACTACCCAGCCCAGCTGGGGGGTAAACCTTGAATTGTAACGATAACTCTGCACTTCCTGTTCCATCACTGGGTGTCACTAACATCGCTATCGTTCGTTGGTTTGAAGTGCATCAAAGGGACCTCCGACCAACCCCCTTTTCATGTTTCCACATTTAATGATATCCTGAATGAGGCTCTGTACACCCAAACAGATTACACCATTGCAATCCTCATGGAAAACATGTGAGATACACTATTTACACACTTGAAACAGACTGCCATCAAAGAAGTTATTCAACACCACATTATACCCATGCGGCGTCTCGTGGGGGCCACACATCGGCCCCCAAACACATCACACATATCGTGCCATTGTGTTCCTTGTAGATAACCATGAGGATTAGGATATTAATTTTCCCTGAACGGACTTATGAACCATAAGTCGTAAATATGCAGCATACATCATAAAGTCGCCTCGTGGGGCCCATGTATCGGGCTGAAATTTAGGTGGGATGATTGGGCCGTTGAAACTACCATGGAAGAACACTCTGAAATGAGTCCTCAAACACCCCAAATGGATGTCAGGTGAAAAAGTGGTGTTTCACTCTAAAACATGTGAACTAGGACCTGTGGAGTCTGCACCTTGTCTCAAAACTAAATGCTTTGAAAAGAATCTCAAAAAGTTTTCACGAGTACTGGGGTAATGCTACCACTTATGGCATGTCAAGATGACATCCCAAACAGAAGTAAGGTTCGAAACATGAATAAATAATTAATTAATTATTTTCATTAAGCGTTTCATGCCCCCGAGAAATGAAACCATACCACAAAGGTTCTGAACCATCATTGGATTGACCGTATCAACTCCAAGGCCACAAAACCTCTGATGACGCATAAAAAGGACATCAGACTCGCAAATACCTTCATTGTAAAAATTAAAAATTATTTATTATTGTTAACATAAAGCATTTCTGGTCACCCAACATAGGGATGAGAACTCATAAACCCCAACACCAATTTCAAAAAGTTTGTCTCGAAGAGTCGAACTCACAGCCGTAGACAGTGTGTCGAATATATGTACCGTTTAAAAGATACAACCCTTTACACATAAGAGGCCCAACCGGGCTGGTCAATCCTGGTCGGCCCGGTCCTACCTACCGGCCCATGACCCAGCCACGATTATGGTACAGCTCACCGCGTGACACTAGTTTTGGAACATTCTAAAACCACCAGACACCTTGGGTCCTGTTCCAAGCAGACCGGCCACAAGGCCGGTCTTTTCTGCGTGCCGCATGAGAAGGAATCACCGAACATGGGGCCTTTCCCCCACTGAGGTCAGCTCATTGAGTCTTTTTCCCCAACCACGACTGGCCGAGGCCTCCGCTCCCATCGGCCGAGTGCACAACCTGATACTAGCCTCTCACGTCGTGGCCGCATGGGCTCCCCACTCTATTGCCGCTCGCTCGGCTCCTCCGTCGGATGCCACATGTCGGCACTACACCGCCTGATGATGTCATCCGCCTCACCAGCCACACCCAACACCGCATCAACACTCAACTGATGGTCACCACACACCGGACGAGTGCCACCTCTCCAAGGCCTCCTGTTGTCAGCGCAATTCAGGCCAGTTCCACCGCTACACAACCCCACCCTCAGGCTTCCACCCATTGCCAAAGCCAGGACCTCCGTCAGCTGCCACTACAACTTCGGAGGCCTGATTTGAAAACCAAATATGGTATATAGATCCTTGGGATGAGGCCATCGCAGTGCCTTCCACCGATCAACAATCCCACAATGTGTTGGTGCACTCGAAAATTTGGTCGTAGAACGATGAAGAATGCGTCGAACATAGGATTTAGAATGGGGCTCAGACGATTGTCGTGTTCATGTTCCCATAATTTTAATTATAAAATAATATATTGTTAAAGAAAAGTTTTATGGAACGTCACAAAAATATGAAGGTTTAATAATTAACCAGAAATCCTACCTCAAATCGGTCATGCGTCGTTGGCGGCTTTTCAACAAGGCTCCTGCTTCGATCTGCAAAGGTTCTGGTGGAGGTCAACCCTCAATTCGGTGAATAATGACAAAGAATGCCGAATAATAGTTGATAGAGAGTGGAAGAGAGAGAGGGGGAGAGATAGATAATGGGAAATCCTAACCCCAAACTCCTATTTTTTCTATTTATAGAAAAATCCTCTTAGCGCAGAATCTGAAACTATCTTGCCCTCTAATTTTATATCGCGTCTAAGAAAAACGCCCCATTTCAAATTCAATAGAAGTATTAGATTTCTATTTTGATACTTCATCTAAAAGTTACTCATAGATAATGGCAGTGATAAAAATCACTAAGTGTTTAATTTGAAATGACAATTTTTCCTCTGGGTGACTTTTCTCACAGCGGTCCTACGCCAACGAAGCTTATACCCCTCCTAGGGTAAACGACATGCTCCAAGAATAACCGTGGACTAATATTTCTAATCCACATAACTTTTATAGTAAATTGGATTTGTGCTATTAAAATAATGAATTAATAAATTAATTCATCTATTTACATACCTCTAACGAGATGGGGGTCCAAACATCCTGTGATGACAAGATTTATGTCGCTTCTAGGTTAAACAACGCATTCCGGACCCATCCATGGTCTTAGATTCATGATATGGTCAACCATATAAGAGATATTACGTTTTGGTTTGCGTGAATAGTGTAAAAGCACTTATTACTTTTTATAATTTATTTCGGGCACACCGGGCCCCGGAATCGCACGTTGTCTCATCTCTTAGCTCTGGAAATATATGTAGAAATATTACAAAGTATAATAGGGAAAAACCAGGTCTCTACATTATTCCCTCCTTCATGCTTTTCATCACTGAAAATCAAAACTAGGAAAACAACTCGGGATACAGATCTCACACCTAGCACTCCCGCTCCTATGAAATCGTGCACAACACCATGTTGTCACAACACGTGAACCTATGGATGGTTCAAACTCATACGGTCTGCTACATTTTATAACATGTGTAGGAACATGCACACACCTCATGAGATGCGACACGTGGAAGACATTGTGCACCCACTCCATCAATTGGGAGGGTAGGGTAAGACAGTAGGCAACCTCTCCATCTCTTGAATGATTCCTGAATGAGCCAAAAAAACTCGGGGAACATCCCCGACTGAACTTCTACTTTCCTTGTCGTCACCAGAATCACTATTTGTTCCTGGAACATGGTCTCGTGATTCCTTCCATTAGAATACCCATCTTGTGAATCACCCAAGGATATCAAGTCAAACATGTTTTCACAGTTGGTTCATCACAACCAAGACTCTCTTACACACTCAATATGTGGATGAGTCAAAACCATAAACTGATGAAAAGATTCACCCTCATGGTCCAACAAGGTCAACAGTAGGGAAGCTAACTACCAAAAAACTTCCCACACTTGATGAGTTTAGGACTCCCATCTAAGGGAAACTACTACAACACATCCATTTTTTCCAGAACATAGACTACCTAAAAATCATAGTACTACAGACATTTCAACCAGCACTATCATCTCAGGTTCAAGTATCTCTGGGTGAGGACGCACATGAGACACTGGTGGTATGAGAAAACCACAAAGAGCTCTACTATAAGACAGCTTCTTCACATTCTCATGGAAAATAATACCACTACTTGCACCACATATTGAATCACATAGTTCTATTTAGGGGTAGCAATCACCTCGACCTGTACATGATAATGGTATCAAGATTGACATTGAGCATGCTACGTACCAATGAACAGGGAATGCGAGCAGATCCATCCAACCGCCTGAGGATAGACACAAAAAGCATGTGGCATAACCCACGTGTCTTTGACCCTCATAGAAAGAGAGTAATCCCAAAAATATAAACTCTTCCAAACCCACTAGTGGCACCTCAAGAAAAGGGAGGTCAAGCAGAAAATCCCCACTAGAAAATCCCAAACCTGCTCTGACACTCCACCATACAACCCCTCCAGGAATGCACATATCAGAGTGACTCATCCACCACACCTCAATACTATCCTCTTTGGGAGGAACTGAATCTCTCTAATGGTTTTGAACGTATCACAAAAACGTATCACAGTGGGGAATGGACCCCTCTTTCTCATGCATTCAAAGATACATCGAACAACACCAACACAGGGTTACACTAACGCCCTACGTCACCCAAGATCACTCCTCCAACAAGGAGTTAGAAAAAAAGATTTTCTCACGATGTGTCTAACAATTTATATGGAGAAAAGTAGAAAAAGACAATAACCGTACCTATTATCATCTCATGAAATGCAGGATTGTAGGATTCCATAGATCCCAGCTGCTCGGGGTGCCGTCCATCAGCTCCCAATGCCTGACATGGGTCACCTTATGGTGGTGGATGAATCTACCAAGTATCTGAAAAACTCAACACATTTGGTCGATTAGTCTCACGCCACGTGACCTTGCATATCACAACCATAGAACGTGTCATCCTTGGGCTGTTTCAGTGATCTATTCCATCCTCGACCATGTGCCTAAGTCTCATCAAGGGGACACCTCCAGTATCGGGGCCCTGCTAATTGAAGTCCCTCTAACAAAAATTTATCTATCAGTAGTGCCTTTTCCAGCACCCTGAGATGGGTGAAAATTTACAAGGGAACTATCCTGCCACAAATCTCCTCCACAGAGACCATTCGCAAACATCTGTGCTCATAAATTGCTATCATGGTCCAGGTCAATAGAGTATCAAGTAAGGTCTATGAACCTAGTAGCGTACTAAGCCACTGTAATAACTCCCCGTTGAAGTTCAATAAGCTCCTGAACTGTATAATTCATAAGTAGGAGGGGTATTACTCCTCACAAAATAGATTCGAGAAGTCATCCCACTAGAGTACCAACTCATCATGCATCTGAGTAAGCCTGGATCTACTAACGCCAAACTGCATGGTGGAAGAATTGGCCGTTGAAGCCACCATCTATCCATTCTAGGTCTGAAAAATCCTGAAGAGGTGAACCACAGACTCTAGCCAACCCTTACCTATCTTATGGTATGGCTCACAATGGAACCTCAACTGTATCTGAAGCCGGAACATACATAGCACACCCAGCCTACGCTCATCAACAGCCTTCACTACTATTACGATCTTCTACTCCATAGGTGGAGGGGATGCTACCTATCCTCATGGAGAAAGGATAATTATATGACTGATCTTGAACTGAGGCCTCGTCACTCACATAATCATCATCACAAACTGGAGCTAGTATCCTAGCTGGCTATCATCACAGTGACATCCTTAATCCGATCAAGGAGTACTGAGATAAAATAACTATATATATATATATCAAAAATGATGGGGAGATGACTCATTAAGGATAGTCAAATACTCAATAATATATTATTCACAAACCAATGTTACCTGCAAAAAGTTTCTCATCACATTGAGTAGAAAAATGGGTAATCACTGTCCTCATGAATGGATACGTTAGCTGCCACACCATCACTAGACTCCCTGGCCTGAGAGACACTCTCGAGAAAAGTTGACACTATTTCCCTAAAACCCAACCAATTCCCTTTTAGGGATCTTCTGTACAACATTATGTGGAATGACCCACTATTGATACCACTTTTTCACGACCCAAACCTTCCGGTCTCGAGACAAAACTACCCCAAGCCCGCCTCTATAGGCCAAGTTCTGGAAACAAGCGTCGAAGGCGTAACACTCTCGAGGAGGCCTTTCCCCTAGTACCTGTACACACAAACATCCCACTCAAAGAAGAAGTGAAGGGTAAATAGGAATCCAATGTACAAACAACTATAACCCAACCTCAGTCATGCATCAACTTTAAAAAAAAAGAACAAGTAAGTGATGAAAAGTAGACTGACCTGTAAGCTGAACAGAAAATGGAAAAACACGTTCCCAACTTGAAATGTGCCACAACCAGGCAACAGGTAAATGAAAGTCAAAAGCTGGTGTGTCTCACAACGGAAAGTCCAACTATGACCACCAAATACCTCCCAAGAAACTACTTCCTCTATGCTCCTCTGTAGTCTCAATCGACCTATCTGTCATCTCCAAGGGCATACTAAGTGCGGGAAAAGACAAGAAGGTGTGAGTATAACGATACTCAGTGGGATGTCCCAAAAGCTCTAGGTAGCAAAAAAGAGGTACTAAAACGGGGTGCAGTAGATAGAAAAAAGAATATTGTAAGAGAAAAATAAAGAGAGTGCAGCTCAACCCAAAAAAAATAAGGAAATTGACTCGTATAATCCAAGAGGAGCTAGACCCGGAAAGTACAAGGCATACCCTATGCATATTTGGCCCTCCTAGATGGAGTGTTATCGATACCAAAGAGTTGGAACAAAAATAGGGTGTATATATATATACATATGCTCAACAAGAAACATGAATGAGTGTGTAAGGGTATCCCTATCTCCAAGATCATCCCAGGAACAGTCGCCAACCGTTCCTAGGACATCCATCAGTGATGCCCCAACCATCATGAACATCATGTTATATCATAGTTGAACTGTACGACCAAGGTTCTTTCTTGGGTAATCATGAGAAAAGCCCCAGAATAGCCTCATATAAAAGGGTTGAGTCTGAAAGAAGTCATTGGGTAACCCACAACCTAGCCCAGCTAGAGGGTAATCCCTAAGAGGTCATTGGGTAACCCACTGCCCAGCCCCCGCTGGAGGGTAAACCCTAAGGACAATAGGTAACCCACTGCCCAGCCCTGATAGAGGGTAAACCCTAAGAGGTCATTGGGTAACCCACTTTACAGCCCCTCTGGAGGGTAAAAACTAATGTCAATGGGTAACCCATTGCCCTACCCAGATGGAGGGTAATCCCTAAGAGGACTTTGGGTAACCCACTGCCTAGCCCCACTGGAGGGTAAACCCTAAGGTCAACAGGTAACCCACCACCCAGCCCTGCTAGAGGGTAAACCCTAAGGTCAGAAGGTAAAACACTACCAAGACCAGCTAGAGGGTAAACCATAAACTATTCTGATAACTCTGCATTGCCCATTCCATCACTGGGTGTCACTAACTTCACTACCGTGCGTTGTTTCGGAGTGCGTCCATGGGACCTCCAACCAACACCCTTTTCATGTTTCCACATTTAATGAGAACTCAAATGTGTCTCCACACACCGTAACAGATTACACCATTGAAATCCTTGTTGAAAAACGTGAGATAGACTACTTACTCACTTGAAATAGACTCCTGAAAAAGAAGTAATTCAACACCATTTTATACCCATACGGCGGTTCAAGGGGCCCACACCTTGGTCCCTAAACACATCACATGGATCTTGTCATTACATTCCTTGGAGATAACCACGAGGCGTAATGTATTCATTTTCCCAGAACGGACTTATAAATTATATGTTATAAAAATACAACATACGTCTGAAAGCTTCCTCATGGGGCCCACTCCTCATTCCCTAATTTAGACGGGCGGATTGCGTCGTAGGAACACCCATGAAAGAACTCTCATAAATGAGTCCTCAAACACCCAACACTGATGTCAGGTGAAAAAGTGGGTTTTCATCGTAAAATGTGTGAACTTGGCCATGTGGGGACCGTAGCTTGTATCTAACCAGAATGCATCGGATAGCGTCTCAAACAGTCCAGACGAGGACTGAGGTCACGCTTCCATGGGCGGCACGTCAATCGGACATCCAAAGTATGAGTTAGGTCTGACGTATGAATGAATAAATAAATAAATAATTAATTAGGTATTTTCATTAAGTGTTCTGTGCCACTGAGCAACGAAACCAAACCACAATGTTTATGAACCATCTTTGGAAGGACCATCTCTACTCCAGGACCACAGTGCCTATGAAAGCATGTCAAACAGACATCCAGCTCGTGAATATGTCTGTTATAAACATTAATATTAATTTATTATAATTAAATTAAAGAATGAAGGGTCACCCACCATGAAAATCAGAACTAAAAAACACTGAAACCCATTTCAGAAATTCCCCCCTGAAGGGACGAACCCCTATCCATAGACGACACGTTGAACAGACGCACCCTTTAAAAGATACCACCATTTACACATAAGGGGACCAACGGGGCCAGTCCATCCCAGCATGCCTGATCCAGACTATCGGCATGTGGCCCAGCCGCATGTCCAGTACAGATCGGTGTGTCCCGCTAGCCGCGGCCTGTTTGAAAACCACCGGACCCGTCGGGTCCGGTTCCAAGCAGACTGGCCCCTTAGTCAGTCTTGTCCGTGCGCCGCACCAACAGGAGATGCTGAATTCGGGTCCTTGTCCACGCCCCCCCCACCGAGGTCAGTACCTCAGTAATTCTTCCCAAACAACGACTGGACGAGGCCAATGCTCCCTCCGGCCGAGCGCACCTGCCACCCGCGCCGCTCGCTCGAGTCCTCCGCCGAACAGCACCAACTTGCACTGCCATTCTCGACGCCTCTATCCTCCTTGCCGGCCGCACCCGACGATGCCTTTCTGCTCGACCGCTATCCTTTGCACACTGTCCGAGTTCCCCCTAAACAAGGCCTCGCGATGCCGACGCAATGTCGGCCGGTTCCACAGCTGCACCACCTTGACCTCTGGCCACTGCCCCGTGTCGGAGCTGGGACTTCCGTTGGGCGCCCCAACCACTCTGGCGGCCCGATTTCAAAACCAAAGTCGGTTTTGGGATCCTTGGGATAAGGCCTTCATAGATCTATCCCCTTATCAATGGTTTCATGGAGTTTTGGCACACTCAAAATTTTGGTGGTCGAACGATGAAGAACGCATCGAACATAGGATTTCGAACGAGGCTCAGATGATAGCCATGTTCATTTGAACATCATATTAATTCTAATATATTAGAATGTAAATGTCAAATGTGATGAAAAGTCAATAAATCGAATAAGGTGCAAAAATTAACCAATAATCCTACCTAAAATCAGTCATGCGTCTTTGGCAGCATGTCCACGACGCTCCTTCATAGATCCGCCAAGGTTCCGGAAGAGGTCGCTCCTCGATTCGGTGATGAACGGTGAAGAACTCCAAAGAACAGTTGAGAGAGAGTGGAAGATATAGAGGGAGAGAGAGAGAGAGAGAAAGTAAAACCCTAACCCCAACTCCTATTTTTTCTATTTATAGAATATCTTCTTAGTGCGGAATTTGAAACTATCATGCCCTCTCATCTTATATTGCGCCTAAGAAAACTCCCCTTTTCAAATTCAACATATGTCTTAGATTTTTATTCTGAGAATTCATCTGAATTTTATTCAAAAAGAACTCTAGGGATAAAAATCACTAAATGGTCATTTTGAAATGATGATTTTCCCCCTGGGTGACATTTCTCACAGCGGTCCTACGCTAACGATGTTTATACCCCTCCTAGGGTAAACGAAATTCTTTAATCTCAACTGTGGACTCATATTTTTGGTCCAAGTTACCATTTGAGAGTTAATTGGATATCAGATATTAAATGAATGAATTAATAAATTAATCCATCCATTTATTTTTCTCTAACGAGAGTGGATTCCGAAAATCCCACGTTGTCATGCTTTATGTTGCATCTAGGGTAAAAACTAAATTATGAAACTATACGTGGACTCCGATTCCAGATATGATAAACTGTTTAGAGGTATCCCATTTTTTGCTTTCATGAATATTATAAAAACACATAATATTTTTTAATAATTTATTCTGGGAACTCCGGGCCTCGGAATCACATGTCATCTCAGCTCCTAGATATGGAAATATATGCAGACATTTTTCAATGTCTTACTGGGTGAGAACATGGTCTATACATCATTCTATCCTTCAGGATTTTTGTCCCAGAAATGTAAAACTAGGGAAACAACTCAGATACAAAGCTCACACCTAGCTCTACCTCTCCCAATAAAACTTTCACAACACCAAGATGGCCCAACACGCGAATCAAGGGATGGTTCGTAATCCTAAGGTCTTCTACTTTCAATGACATGCGTAGGAAAATGCATTCACTTCATCAGCTACGAAACGTGGAAGACATTGTATGCCCACTCCTACTATTGGGAGGGTAGGGAAAGATGGTTGGAAAAAACTTCATCTCATGAATGATTCTTGAATGGCCCAAAGAATCTCGACGGACTTCCCCGACTGAACCTTTACTTTCCACATTGCGACTGAAATCACGGTTTGTTCCTGGATCATGGTCTCATGATTCCATCTTTTAGAATACATGTCTAGTGAAACAACCATGGATATCTGGTCACACAAGTTTTCACAGTCGGTGCATCACCACAAACACTCTATTACACACTCAAGAAGTGGATGAGTCAACACCATCGACTGAAGAAATGTTTCACCCTCCTGGTCCAACAGGGTCAACTGCAGGGAAGCTAACTACCCCGAAACATCCTTCACCTGATGAGTCTAGGACTCTCTGTAATGGGAACTTGCTACAACATTTCCATTTTTTTCAGAACACAGTCTACCTCGAAATCATAGTACTACATACATTTTAACAAGCACTTTCACCTCAGGTTCAAGTATCTATGGGTGAGGATACACCTAAGACACCGGTGGTCTGAGAAAACAAAAAAGTTCTCTGCAATAAGATAGAGTCTCCACATTCTCAGGGAATAGAAGACCACTACCAGTACCACATAGCGAATCACGTTTTTCTGTTTATGGGGTGTCCATAACCTCGACCTTTACTTGATAACGTTATCAAGATTGACGTTGAGCATGCAAGGTACCAATGAATAGGGCAGGCGAGCAAACATATCCAACATCTAGAGGATAGACAAGAAAATCTCATGGCATACCCCATGTGTCTTTGACTCTAATGGAAGGAGTGTAATCCCCGAAATAAGAAGTCTTCCATACCCACTAGTGGAACCTCAAGCAAAGGGACGTCAAGTAGAAAATCCCCAATGGAAAATCAAGAACCTTCTCTAACACTCCACCACACAACCCTTCAATGAATGCACTTTTCTGAGGGACTCATCAACCACACCTCAATACAATTTGCTTTACGTGGTACTGAATCTCCCTCATGATTTTGATCGGATCACAAAAATGCATCTTAGTGGGGAATGAACCCCTCTTTCTCGTGCATTCAATGTTACGTCGAACAACACCAACACATGGTTACATTGACGCCCTACGTCACCCTCAGTAACTCCTCGAACAATGAGTTACACAAAAAGAGTACCTCACATAGTTTCTAACAAATTATACCGAGAAAAGTATAAAAAACATTGAGTGTACCACTTATCATCTCATGCGATGCATGATTGTAGGCATACATAGCTCACAGCCGCCTGCAGCCCCATCCGTCATCTCTTATTCCTAACATGGGCTGCCTGGTGGAGGTGGAAGGACCTCAAAATGTCGTCTTCCAACCACAGTTCTTCCTTCTCTTCTGCCAACACTGCCTCCATGTGGACCACCCTCTCCTCACCTGTGAGTTCTATGATCACGACATTACATCTGTCGTGGCGGTGCATCTACCAACTATATGTAAAACACATCACATTTGGTAGAGTACTCTCAGTCCACATGACCTCACACATCATAACCATATTAGTAGTCCACCATGTGATGTCTCGGTGCTCTATGCCTTCCCCGACCGTGTTCCTGAGTATAATAAAGGAGATACCTCTAGGGTTGAGTCCCTTCCAATTGACATCCCTTTGATAGAAATTTCTCTTTCACTAGTGCTTTATCCCCCACCTTGAGATGGGTGATGATGCACAAGGGAACTTCATTGGAACGAATATCCTCTATAGAGACCTCGCTCAAACTTATGTGATCGGAATTTTATGTCATATACCACATCCAAAGAGTACCGAGTAAGGTCTGCGATCCTATTCGTGTACTCTACCACTACTGTCACCCCCCGCTAAAGCCCCAACAGATCCTAAAATCGTATAAAGCATAAGTAGGGGGTATTACAATTCACGATACAGCTTCTAGAAGTCATACCATGAGTGTACCAACACATCATGCATCTGAGTTACCATAGCACTACTAAGGCCAAACTTCTTGGTGGAAAAAATTTATGTTCAAGCCACCATCTAACATGTCAGTGTCTGAACAAGCCAGATGAGGCGAACCAAAACTCTAGACAACCCATCAATCTCTGAGGGTATGTCTCACTGTGGAACATCAGCGGTCTATGACACTTGAACCTAATTAGTGAACCCTACCTATGCTCGTCATCGGTCTTCGCTTCCGGTAAAATCTGCTACTCCACAGGTGGTGGTTCTACTGCCTTTCCTCCTGGAGAAATGGTAATTGTATTTTGGATATTAAAATGAGGCCTCGTCGCTCACGGAATCGTTGTCTCAAACCGGAGCTAGTATCCTGGCTAGCTATAATCGAAAAGACATCATGAATATGATAATGGAGTACCATAATAAAATCAGATTATATATATATATATATGTCAAAAATGATGGGGAGCTGGCTCAAGAAGGACGGTAAAAGACTCAATCCTATATGATAAACGAACCAATGTTCACTATAACAAGTCTCTCATAACACCGGGTCGACAAACAGGTAATCAAGGTCCTCATGAATGGATACGTCAGCTGCCACATCATCACTGGACTCCCTGGCCTGAGAGCCGCTCTTGAGACACGTTGACATGATTTCCCTAAAACCCAACCATTTTAGTTTTAGGGATTGTCTGAACAGTGTTCCATGGAATGAAAAACCTTTGATACCAATTTGTCAAGACTCAACCCAACCTGTCTTGAGCCACAACTACCCCAAGCCCGCCTTCATAGCCTGGTGGCTGGCGATAAGCACCGAAGGCTTAACAATTTCAAGGTGGCCATTCACCTAGTACTTTTCCACACACACAATCCTCTCAATGCAGAAGTACAAGGTAAAAAAGGAAACCAATGTACAAATGACAATATCCCAACCTCAGTAATGCATCAACTTTTAAAACATGACATGTAAGTGCTGAAAAGTTGACTTACCAGTAAATTGAACAGAAAAGGGAAAAACACATGCCCAACTAGAAAGGTACCACAACCAGGAAACTGGTAAACGAAAGTATAAAACTGGTCAGTCTCACACCAAAATTACTTACTATGACCGCTGATCACAACACCAGATTTTGTGTCATCTATCATACTCCATAGTATAATTCAACCTATCTGTCATCTACAAGGGAACACAAAGTGTGGGCAAAGCACAAGTAGGTGTGAGTATAAAGATACTCAGTAGGATGTCCCGGAAGATCGAGGGAGATACAAAGGAGGTACTAAAACAGTGAGCAGTAGATTGAAAAAATATCTGTGTAAGAGTACAATTGGGATATTACTGCTCAACCCAACAAAAGAAAGGATATAGACTCAAAAAATCCAAGAGGAGCTAGACATGGAAAGTAGGTGGCATAACCCATACGTCGTTTCCCCTACTAGAAAGGGAGTAAATGAACCCAAAGAGTGGGAACAAAAGTATGGTGAATATATATATATATATTCTCAATAACAAACTCGAATCAGTGTGTAAGGGTTTCTCTCTCTCCGATATCTGCATAGGAAAATTCACCAACAATTCTAAGGTTATATATCATTGATTCCACAATAGTCCCACACGTCAAAGCTATCTCATCACTGAACAGTACAACCTGGGGTCCGTAACTGGTAATCACAGGGAAATGTCACTAACTATCCTCATATAAATGAGATGAGACTGAAAGAAATTGTTGGGTAACCCACCACCCAGGCCAGCTAGAGTTTAAACCCTAAGAGGTCGTCTAGTAACCCACTGCCCAGCCTCGCTGGAGTTTAAACCCTGAGGTCAACGGGTAACCCACTGCCCAACCCAGCTGGAGGGTAATCCCTAAGAGGTCCTTGGGTAACCCATCGACCATCCCCACTAGAGGGTAAACCATAAGGACATCGGGTAACCCACTGCCCAGCCCAAATGGAGGGTAAACCCTAGGAGGACGTCTGGTAAACCAATGGACCGTCCCACTAGATGGTAAACCCTAAGGTTTACGGGTAAGAAACATCCCAAACCCACTAGAGGGTAAACCCTATGGTTAATGGGTAACTGACTGCCCTGCCCAGCTAGTTGGTAAACCCTAAACTGGTCTGATAACTCTACACTGCCTGTGCCATCACTAGGGGTCACTAACATTGCTACCATGTGTTGGTTCGGAGTGTGTCAAAGGGACCTCCGACCAATGCCCTTATCATGTTTCCACATTTAATGAGATATCAAATGAGGATCCGCATACCCAAACGGATTACAATGTTGCAATCCTCATAGAAAAACATGAGGGATATAATATTTACTCACTTAAAATGGACTCCCGACGAAGAAGTAATTCAACACCGCATTATACCCATACGGCATCTCGTGGGGCCCACACTTCAGTCCCGAAACACGTCACATCGATCATACCATTGTGTTATTTATAGTTAAACACAAGGAATAGGCTATTCATTTTCCCTGAATGGACTTATGAACCATAATTCGTAAAAATGCAGCATACGTCTGAAAGAGGCCTCGTGGGGCCCACGCCTCGGGCCTGGATTTAGGCAGGTGGATTGCATCGTCAGAACCCCCATGGAAGAACACTCATAAACAACTGCTCAAACACCCCAAATGGTTGTCGGGTTAAAAATGGTGTTTCACCGTAAAATGTGTGAACCATGACCTATGGTGCCCGCACCTTGTCTCCAACCGGGATACATTAGAAGGAATCTCAAAAATTCTGTACAAGGACTGGGGTCACACTGCCGCCGATGGTGCATCTATCAGACATCCCAATCAAGATTTAGATTCGATGAAATAATAAATGATTAATTAATCGAATTATGTGTTTTGTGCCACCGAGAAACGAAACCAATCTACAAAGGTTTCAAATCATCTTTGGAAGGATCGTATCAACTCCAGGGCCATAACGCCTCTGACAGCGTGTCAAACGGACGTCCGTCTCACGAATGTGTCCATTGAAAACATTAATAATAATTTATTATTATTATATTAATGCTTTTCAGGTCACCCACATTTGGTATCAGAACTAAATAACCATGAAACCCATTTCAAAATGTCTGTCTCAGAACGATGAACCCACATCCGTAGACGACACGTCGAACGGACACACAGTTTATAAGATACCACCCTTTACACATAAGGGGCCCAACTGGGCTTGTCCATCCTTGGCAGCCCCGTCCAGACTGTCGGCCCACGGCCCAACCCTGGGTTCGGTCCAGCTCACAATGGCCTGATGGCCATGGCCTGTCTCAAAACCAGTGGACCCCTCGGGTCCGGTTCCAAGTAGTCCGGCCACTTGGTCGGTCTTGTCTGTGCGCCGCACCAGCAGGACTCGTCAAACAAGGGTCCTTGTCCCCCCACCCCCCTTGATGTCAGTACCTCAGACTTCCACCCCAACCCCGACGAGCAGAGGCCGCCACTTCCACCGGCGGAGCACACTGCCTGACACCGGTGACCAACACAGCGACCGCCTGGTCTCCCCGCTCTGTCGTTGATCACTCGGCTCGTCTGCCGGATGCCGCCTGCCTGCGCTGCACCACCCGCCACCACCATCCCCCTCACCAGCCACACCCGACACTGCATATCTACTTGTCCATTGGCCGCAGCACACCGACCGAGTTCCACCTCTCCAAGGAATCCCGCTACCAGCGCAACTGTGGCTGGTTCCACCACTACACCACCTCGACCTATGGCCGCTGCCCCTTGCCAGATCCGGGACTTCAATCAGCCACCACGACATCTCCAGCGGCCCTATTTCGAAACCAAAGATGGATTTTCAATCATAGGGACGAGGCCTTCACAGCGCCTACCCCTGATCAACGATCCCACAATGTTTTGGGGCACTAGAAAATTTGGTCGTAGAACGATGAAGAACGCGTTGAACATAGGATTTACAACAGGGCTCAGATTATTGCCATTTTCATTTGGCCATCATCCTAATTATGAAATTTTATAACGTAAAATACAAATTCGATCAGCCAAGGTTCTAGGGTAGGTCTCACCTTTACTCGATGAATAATGGAAAATAAAACTGAATAACAGTTGAGAGAGAGTGGAAAAGAGAGAGGGACAGAGAGACAAAGTGAAACCCTACCACCCAAATCCTATTTTTTCTATTTATAGAAAAATCATCTTAGCTTGGAATCCAAAATTTTCGCGCCCTCTCATCTTATATCATGCCTAAGAAAAACTCCCCATTTAGAATATAATAGCATTTAAGACCCATCATTTGTCTCATATTCCTGATATTATCAACCGTTTCAGAGATATCCCATTTTCATTTTCGTGAATAGTATAAAAACACTTTATACTTTTCTATAATTTATTCAGTGCACAACGGGCCTCGGAATCGCACACTGTCTTAGCTCATAGATCTAGAAATATATGTAGAAATATTCCAATGTCATATAGGGAGAAAATCGGGCCTCTAAATATGTGTTCTTGATTCATTGGTACATTATACCTATACCATGAATACCTTTCAAAATATGTTTTAGGATTCTACTTCCAAAAAAATCATTATACAGTATAAATATGTGGCTAGAAACCCATCTATTCTACTGGAAAAAAACTATAAGGGACTGTCTCCAAATTATTTCAACTCTAGAGACTACATATTCATTTTGTGTAATAAATTTATTGTCCACTAATTCATGTATTTTGTGTCCACAAAATTCCTCATATATCAAAAAAAATTAATTAAAAAACAATACCCCTTATCAAATATCTTTATTGACTAAAGGATATGGATTTATCAATATTTCCAAAGTAAATCAAATAATTTTCAATTTTAACACCTTATGTAAAAATTTCATATGATTTACCCCTTGAAAATATCCATGATAAATGATATGTATAATTAAGGGAAATATATTTTTCATGGAACATATGAAATTAAATATTTCAAAGGGACTAAAAATGAATCAAGGAAGTGAATTTCAGTATTTCACATAGCCAAATCCATCCAAAACCATATAGGGGAAGAATAAAGATTCTATCAATAAATAATATCCTAAATAGAATAAAAATACAGGTTTTTCCTATTAATTAATGTAAATATTATAAAAGGATCCTTAATTTACATTATTGAGGAAAATATATAATTTATTTTTATAAAAAGTCAAAATTCATTTTCATTTAAAATATCCATTATAAAATTGATTAAAAATTCACTAGTTAAGAATTTATACGATGATTTAAAGAAAAAATTTTGGGTAAATCTATAGAGGCTATCAAATGTAAAAATAATTTTCATTTCGCGTTGTAAAATGTTTAGAAAAATAAATTGTCTTGAATGAGGTATGGAGATTACATTAAAAACATTTATAAAATACTAACAATTAAAATTATAGTAAATGAATCATTTTGGAAAGGTTGTGATCATTTTTTATATACTTCATAGAAAATCATGTTTTGAGATTAAAATAGGTTCTCTTGCTAAAAAGATAAATAATCTTGGGTTTTCATAAAAAAAAATTTAAAACATTTTCAGAAAAAAAAGTATAATAATTTAAATATTACACGATAAGGATAATTAATAAAAATAGGATAATAATAATAAATTAATTATAAATTAATAATCAAATAATTTCTATTAATTTAAATTCAAATGGAAATGATACCGAACAAAATGTGATTATTTTTAATGTTGTTGAAGAGGCCACAACATTGATACATGAATAAATAAATCAATATATTATTTAAATCAAATGAAGAATCACATAAATATATGAAATTCAGAAAATATATTTATATTTTATTACACACATAATCTTATAATATTAATGACAATAAATTAGTAATATAAACCAATGATAACCAATTTGGTTGTGAAATACTCAACCACATGGTAACTTTTAATTCAAATCACCTTAGAAGAAGTAATTTATATTGAAACCAAAAATACAATGAAAAATAATAATTCATGATATAATATATAAAATAGCTAGTACAAACCCCAGATAGCAGAACTAATTGTTGTATACGACATTTATCTCATTGATGAATAATGTGAAATAAAAATCCCCACCTTGTGATTGTTCTTAGGTTAACATCATGTATAGTCTTGTATAATGGTATTATTCATGAAAATAACTTATAACATAACAATTTAGATTTTTATAACACTATATATTACTATCTTATAATATATTATTTCCCTTTTGTTAATAACCATTCATTGTTTTCACTATTATGGGTGTTAATTTCCAAGTTCTTCGAGTATTTTTGAAGTTTATGTTTTTTTCATATTATATTTCTCATCATTTAAACATCCTGATAATTTAAAACATGATTTAAATGTTATATATATTATTTTTATATTTATTTATAGTAATCCAAAATACATGGAGATAAGAAATGAAATGCATTATTCATAGAACCAGAAGGTCATATATACGCAAGATTAGTACATCCATTTCATTTCCATAGTTAGAATATTTAATATTAAGTTATATTTATATTTATTTTATAATTATGGTGTCATTATTAGTTCATTTTTTAATTATTTTTTATTTATTCTCATACTTAATAATTCCATGTAATGTGTGTGTAGGAACCCGGGACACACTAAGAGGGGATGGGTGAATCAAGTTGTCATCTTTTTCTTTTTAAACAAATGGATCTTTTTTCCACGTTGGTAGAAACTAGTTTGACCTGTATGATGGAAATCAATATAAATAAAACATTCACATGCAATTGGATGGCACCAAACTTTTCACATGGTTCACCATTAAGGGATACGTCCAAGAAGCATACGCCGACATGTTGTCGGTCGTACCAAGTTCCACTGTTCTTTACTCATTATGGATTAAAAAGGTTCGAGCACAATCACTTCTTCCTAGGCTCAGTTCCTTTACAAAGGTTTAGGTATAGCTCACCGCGTCCATTAAGTAACATCCGTTGACTCCCCTTGGCTCACAGACATTGGTGAAGTCCCACCCAGTTTATAGATGTGTAGGTCTCTTCATCATTTCAAAAGAATGCATCATCTATTGTATGTAGATTCTCCATTGAAGTCCAACTGTAACCAGTAGAGGAATCTCACATTGCACTAAGGGTATTGGGAAATCACACAACTTTCGTTCAGCTACAAAAAGATGGGCGTACTTCAACATCACCTGGCACCCTTCCCCAAGCCGGCGCGCAAGTTTCAAGGATGGTTCACAAGTTATAACTGGAGCGCATGTACACCTATAACACTTTCGTGACTCAACCTTCGTCACAACCAAACTTGTGTAACTCACATTCTTTTCCACCAAAATAGTTTTTGGTGCACAAAGGTGAACTGTCGCACTTCTTCAAAACTAGCGTGAAAGTGTCACCAAACCACCTGTACGACACTTGTTACCCCAACTCTAAACTTGTGCGACCCACATTCTTTCTCACCCAAACCACCTTGGGAGGGCAGCAAACAACTGCCTTGTAGTTTATACTTGCACGACCCACAACCATTGCGCGACCACTACACCTTCACGATGGGAGTGCTAAATTACTCAAACTCTCGAAATTCATTAAAAATGAAGAGGGGGTCCTCTAATTATAGGAAAACTGGACACCTTACATAGTGGTGTGAAATCCTTATCTTGATGCGCAAGTTTCGGCACACAACCCCAACCACCCTATCCACTATCGTGATACTCACTTGTGCGACCAAAATAATAGTTGCACAACCCTCTTTCCTAGCCAATATGTTGATGTTCTGATCTACGAAAATATATGGTGCCTAAATTTTTCAATCCTCTATGAACTGGTGCACAATTCCTTTCTCGGCGCACAAGTCACTTGCGGGGAACATATCCGGCACAGAAGTCCCATCCCCAAAAAGCAGTACTTTCCACTTTTGTCAGTTTTTGAGGTCCTGAAATTTGGAAGACACTAGAAAATGGTTCCACCTTCAATATGGTTATATTCTTGACCTGTATGATTCCTTTTCTGGCACAAATTCTAAACATCCTATGAATATTGACAAAAAAATCAAATAATACTCCAATTCATGCATAGATGAACATGGTTCCAACAATCTCCCCCTTTGGGTTTGTTGGAAATCAGTAAAAAAATTCAGTAGATCACAATCCACATGCAAAAAAATGCAAGAATCAGCTCAGCCAACAATCTAAGTCTACTTGAGAAATGCTCAGTGTAGAAAACAAGAGTCAATGCTTGAATTGCGTTCCCATCCAATGAATTACTTTCCATCCTATCACTGACACCGAATTCTCAATGTGTCCCAAAAACATTACATGCATGGATTTATATCTTTCTCCCCCATTGACAATAAACCCAAAGACCGTTATTTATTAATTGTTCAGATCAAACCACACTCCCCTTGGATAGTTCTTCACCCACAAACCTGCATCGCATCCATAAACATATTAAAAAAATTTAACATAACTGGGGAAGGTGTATTTTCATAACATTCTAATGCAATGAGAGGTGGTTGAACACCGAGGTTCACCCGATGCTTAACAAATAAAGCTATTGACAATGGCATGGTTAGGAAATTAGACACTTTCTCATCAGTTCTCACATGATCCATTCTAATAACACCTTGTTCAGATTTCACTTTGATAAAATGATACAAAAATCCTAAAATGTTTGTAGGTGAATGCTGAACCAGATCCTTAGAAAGATCAATTGTGCTTTGTTATCACAGTAAATCACCATTGGTTCCTTTACCTCATCACTAATATCTGTTAATTGCTGCTTCATCCATAGTAGTTTATTGTATGCCTTTGTGGTGGAGATAAACTCACCTTCATTAATACTAAGAGATGTACTTTCTTGTTTTTTGCTCACCCAGCCAACACATTTATTCCCAATATAGAATTATCCACCACTGGTGGACTATCTGTCCACAATATCACCAACTCAGTTAGCATCAAAGAATGATGATAATTCATTGTTCCTTCATACAGCAATGTATAAGCCATAATAATGAGTTCCATGAATATACCTCATTATTATTTTTACTTCTGCCATACGTTCCTTCGTTGAATTACTCTGAAAGCGGGATGTAAGACATGTGGAAATGAAAATATCATTATGTGTCACTGTTAGGTACATTAGGAACCCATTGATCCTCTTTTACATGATGGGATCTACAGAGGTCCCATATTCATGCCTTACAAGTTTATTTCCAACTGTAATTTGATTTGACGTTGGTTTGGAGTCTTCATATTAAACTTCTTCAGCAGCTCTCTTGCATACTTTTCTTGAGAAATGAAACTGTAATCCTTCTTTTGAATCACCTGATGCCCCAAGAAATATGTGATCTACCCAATCATAGACATTTCCAATTATAATTTCATGCGATTGGTAAATTCATTAATTTATTTCTACATACTACCACCAATTATGATATCATCAATTTAGACTAGAACCATGAATTGATATTTCTAAGAGTTCTTCATATATAGATTGTGATTTACTATTCTTTCGAATTCCAGCTTCTTGAGATATGAGTCCAGCATGGAATACCATGCTCGTGGTGCCTACTTCAAACCATATAGATATTTCATCAGTTTTCAGAACATTGTGTCATCAGTACCAAGAATAAAACCCACTGGTTGTTCAATTTAGTCTTCTTGTTCAAGTACACCATTCAAGAATGTTGTCTTGACATCAATTTGATAGACTCTATATCCCCTTTGGAGTTCCATGGCAAGGGAGAGCCTGATTGACACCATTCTAGCCACTAGATCAAAGTTTTCTTCAACATCAATGCCTTTAAATTGGAAATATCCCTTTCATACTAGTCGAGCCTTGTTTCTAATCAAACTTCCATGCTCATCAAACATTTTCTGGAAGATCCATTTTGTACCAATCACATTGTGACCTTCGAGTCTCTAGACAAGATCCCATGTCTGATTCTTGTCAATCTGATCTAAATATTCATTCATGTATTTCACCCATGATTAATCCTTTGTAGCTTCTTCAAATGAGGATGGATCCAAAACTGATAGATATGAAGATTTCATTTTATTCCTCATCCTCCTTTTTGAGTGGGTGCACTTATGTCCCCAATTATGTTATATGGATCAATCTCAGCTCTATGATTTCTCCTGTGAAGTTAGGTTTAATTCTCTCTAGCCATAGTTTATTCTTCAGATTATTCTTATGAGTCAACATCATGATGTGATTGTTGAGTGTTTTGTATAGCTTCTTCTATTTTAGTATTGGTATTTTCTCCATGTTCACATTATTCTTCACTTTCTATCACATAAAAATATGACTTTATTGAAGCATTTGTGGTTTTCTATTAATTTATCTTAACATAACTGCTTTCCACAATCCTTCCCAATTACATGTTGAAATACTTGAGGGATTTTCTGTTCATTGAGTATCCAAGGAAAATTCCATTATCTGGATTGTAACCATACATTCCTTGATTTCCTTCTTTGTTCCTAATGAAGAATTTACTTCCAAAAACATGAATGTATGTCAAAGAGGGCTTCCTTCCATGCCACAATTCATATGGTGTCTTCGTCTCACCCATATAATGTCTTTTTCAATTTTGAATATACACCGCAGATTGAACATCATCTTTCTAGTAATGACCTAGAATACGACTGTCAATCAACATAGATCGTGCTATGTTGTTCACCTGGCGATTCCTACATTCAACAACTCCATTTTGTTGTGGAGTTCTCATAGCAGCTACCTCATATTGTATCCCATGATTCTCCAAGTAATTTTTCAAATCAATGGATGTGTATTCCCCTCCATTGTCAGATTGCAGCACATTGATTGTTCGTCCAATATCATTCTTGGAGATTTGCCGATATGTTTTCATGCTGTCAAGCACCTGTAGTTTTTTGTGAATGTAAATAACATAGTACATTCTACTGTAATAATCTATGAAAAGGAAAAAGTACCTATCTCTATGAGTTCCAATATCATTTATCGGCCCGCATACATCTGTATGAATTAGATCAAGAAGATGAGATGCCCTTTTCTTCTTTGTCTAATATGAACTATAGACCTGCTTTCCACAAATGCAAGCATCCAAAGACTTTTCACGATCATGCTTATGGTTGGGAATGTCATTGATAATACTCAATTTTTATACCTTCTCCTTTTCTTTTTGATTGATGTTTCCCAGTCTCTAATTCTAAAAATTGTTTTCATATTCAATAGTCATGTAACAAAAATTTCCTTTACTATCAACTTCATAAAAGTTGCCTTTTGTTTTGTATACCTTTATAAGTGAATTTCATGTCATTCCCTTGATTGTGTACCTTTTCTAATTACATGTAACTATAAGTCATGAGTCATAGAGTTGACTCACGTTGATAAGATTATGACATAGTCCATCTATATAAAGTACTTCAGTCTTCTTTAGATATCTATTAGCTAATTCATTACATCCACTGCATTAGATTTGCAGAGCTCTATAATTACCAAATCGTACTGTACCATCAAATTTCATTTTGATATTAGTTAACAATCCAGCATTACCTTTCCTATGATATGATCAATCACTAACTAGGAACCAGGTACTTTTGATTTTTGTATCTTTGAGGTCCACCTCTACAAGGTTAGATTTCTCAATTTTCTTCCTTTCTTTCCATGAGACATTAGATTGAGTATAGAGTACTGATGGTCGTTCAATTAACTCATCCTTGTACATTGTTTCTTCATAGTCAAACACTTATTTGAGAGGATAAAACCTATTTGTAAGAGCAACACTATGTTGTTGATGACATTCGACTTATCTTGAACTTCGGTATGTGGTGTCCTTGTCCCTTCTCTGATTGTAATTAACAGCCGAGTGACCAATGTTAGAACAATGAAAACAGTATCCATAGAAACTATTTCTTCTATAATATGGAGGATATGATGTCATTATCCTTTGTTAATGTCCCTGATCTTCTCCATTAATGTATCTCCTTTCCTCTTTGCAATATGACAAGGTACGTCCTAGATAGCCACAAAACTGACACTTCATGAGAGGAAATGTATTTTCACATGAATTTCTCCTCATACTTCTTCCTTGGGAGAATAGTTGGACTGCCTGTCATTTTTGAATGTTTGATGATACTTTTTAGTTCTCCTTTTAGTTTAGATTGAGGGTTTCTATTTTCATCACATTAGGAAATGTTTCAACAGGTCCAATGTTCATCTTGTCTTTCTTTTGGCTCTCCTTTCTTCCAGAAGATGATGTCTCAGCTTTATAAACAATTCCACTATTTCACATTCAAGTGTGTCTTTGATCAATCATGATTTTCCCAACCCCATCAGATCCACACATGGAACTTTCCAATAATCCTACATTTGAGAATATTGCAAACTGTATTTTCTAGCTTGATTCCTTTGAAATTGATTCAGTCTCATGTTTACTCCTAAGAGTAGAAAATTCCTCCTCAAGACCCTCAACCGTCATGGATTTTTCATCTAATCTGGATGTCAGGTCACTGATGACATTTCCCTTATCTCCAATTCCATCATCAGATCCACTACATAATCATTTCATTCATGTATTTTAGATTTTAATTTTACAAATTCTTCCATAATTTCAATTTCAGCAAAATGTTGATCAACATGTTTAGTTAATTATTCTACAATTGATTTCCACTTATTTCAACTCTTACAGTTAATCTTAAGATTACTAATAGCATCCTTAATTTGTAACTCAGGATCTGTACTAGTTTTAAACTAATTTTCTCCACCAGTATCTTTTGATTTTTCAACAGTGGCCATCATGAAATCATGGTTCCCTACTTTAAATTCTTGTTCTTATTTAGCATAGAAATCACTATCATATTCTTCATCTTCACTGAAAAAACTATTCTTTAAAACTGCCTTTCTAGATTTCAAGTCTCCTTTCATGAAAAACCTTTTCTGAGGGTTCTCAAGGTTTTCATCATCATTATCATCATCATCGTCTATCTTTCTTAAGCACTAAGAAGCAATGTGACCAACTTTTCCATAATGATAGAAGGTTGATGGTAAATTCCAATTGAATTTCCCTTTTCCCTTTTAGATCTTCTTGGAAATGAGAGAAAGAATTTCTTTTTCCTCATCGTCTTCACCACTACTATCATTTGAAATTTTTTGGTTCTCTATGGGTTTGATTTCCATTTCCTTGCTTACTCGTGTAGTAGCATCTTCTCGTTTGACTATCATTTCATATGCCAGTAGGATTCTTAATAGATCAACCAATGAATGTTTGGAAAGACATATTTCCTCAAGGGATGACACCTGTTCATTGTACAGGGGTGTAAGAATTCTTAATATTTTCTTTACAATGTCAACATCTTTGATTTCATCACCTAGACCCTGACTTGCTCCAACCACGTCATTAATTCGATTGAAGAAGGATTCATCTTTCTCATCACGATGCATCTTCAGATCATCAAACCTAATGTATAGAACATGTATTTTCGCCTATTTCTCTTTGCTATCTACTTCATAAATATTTTCATGTTTGTCCCACATGGACTTTGATGAGGTGAAACTCATCACCTTTAAATATATCTGATCAAAAAGGGGTTCAGTGAGAGCATTCTGTGCTATAGCATCGACATCATGAATTTTCCTATCTGCATCAGTCATAGCCAGTCGTGATGGATCAGTAACATGTATACCTAACATAGTGGAAAATAGAACATCCATTCCAAGGGATCTTAGATGAGATCTCATTCTGTTATACAAATCTAAAAATTACTTCCATCACAATGGGGAACTCCCCTAATAATGGATGAATTTTCGATGGGGGAAGAAAAACAGATTAAACACAAGTAACCTCTCTCTAATACCACGTGTAGGACCCCAGGACACCCTGAGAGGGGAGGTGTGAATCAGAAAGTCAAATTTTTCTTTTTAAACTGACGGATCTTGTTTCCATGTTGGTAGAAACTAGTTTAACCTCTATGATGTTAATCAGAATAAATAAAACATTCACATTCAAAGGGATGACACAACAATTTTTTACATGGTTCACCAATAAGGGCTACGCCCAAGGATCATATGCCGATAGGTTTTCAGTCGTACCAAATTCAACTATTCTTCACTCGTTGTGGATTACAAAGGTTCGGGCACAATTAGTATATCCCAGGCTTAGTGCCATTACAAAGGTTCAGTGACGGATCATTGTGTCCCTCGGGTCACTCTCATTGACTCCCTCTAGCTCACTGACTTTAGTGAAGTACCACTCAGTTTATAGAAATTATGGCTTCTTAATTATTGCAAAATAATGCATCCGCTATTGTGAGTAGATGCTCTGTTGAAGTCCAACTCTCACCAGTAGATTAATATCACTTTGCAACGAGGGTACCGGGCAATCTCCCAGCTTTCTTGCAGCTTCAAAAAGACGAGCGTACATCAACAACACCTAGCTCGCTTCCCCAAGATAGCGCATATGTTTCAAGGATGACACACAAGATATAACTAGGATGCATGTCCACCAACAACACTTGCGCGACTCAACCTTCTTCAATACCAAACATGCACAACTCACATTCTTTTCCACCTAAACCGTTTTTCACGCGCAAATTTCAACTGTCGTGATTCTTCAAAACTGGCGCATAGGTGTCACCAAAACACCTGCACACCACTTCTTTCTCCAACTCCAAACTTTCATGACCCACAAACGTTTTTTTCCCAAACCGCCTTGGGTGCGCAGCAAACAATTGTCGCACAGCTTAGACTTGTGCGACCCACAACCACTTGTGTGACCACTACACCTACATGATTGGAGCGCTGAATTTATCTAAGTCTATAACATCGTTAAAAATGAGGATGGGTCCTCTATTTATAGGAAAACTGACACTCTATGTTGTGGCGCACAATCCTCCTCTCGGCGTGCATGTTTCGGTGTGAAACTCCAACCACCCTAGCGACCGTCGCGCTACTCACTTGCACGACCAAACCAATACTTGTGTAACCATATTTCTTTTGCCAAATTCTTATGTTATGATCTATAAAAAATATATGGCACACAACATTCAAATCCTCATATGCACCGGCACGCAAGACCTTCCTCAGTGCGCATGTCACTTGCGAGACACACATTCTTAACTTCTTCTGTGGATTGACAACAAACACAAATCATACTCAAATTCATGCATAAATGACCATGGTTCCAATAGTGTGAACATATCACATCAATTTAAGGAGCTTCCACTACACACATCTACAGAAATATGTTATCACGTTTATGAAAAATGGGAAGAATTATTGTATTTGATATATAGTAATTCCAAATGTACTAATTGGGAAATTATTTAACATATATCATATATAAATAGAGTTTTGATTAAAATTCATAACTATTCGAGGTGGTAATGGAAAAATAAATTACATCGTTTCATGAGGTGGTAGTTCATTGTACACAAACTGTGTGTTTGTAACCCATTAAATGGATGGGTTTCTATGTTTAGATCAAATACAAAATATAAAAACCTATGAATATATTAATTTTACATAGGTAATTATATTTGCATGATATGAGAAATAAATGAAGGGGCGTATTGATAAATGAAACAACAGTGATTATTGAAAAAGGTTTCCTCTAATTAGGTTAACTCATTGTGGTTTGGACAAAAAGACTTGGATGGATTTAGTATCAAATGGAGGATGAAATGATTATTTTATAGAATTTTGGAGCTTATTTGGGTGTATTTTGGGAAATAAATGAGACTGAGAGGTGTTAATAGGTTGGAGGTGTGAGGTGTGAGGGGGTTTTTATAGTGGAGGAGTGGCATTCATGTAAATTTATGAAAAACGAATTTCAATAACATTTTATCCTATTAAATTAGCACAATTAAATATCTAAATTCTATAAAAGGGATTATAGGGGTGAAAATCACCACATGAATTATCATTTTGACAAATTTCTAGGCCATTTTGGGCTTTAATTTTTTTTGTAGTCCCTTGTAAAGCAAATTATTTTCTTAATAGCTGTAATTAATTTTAATTTAATTAAATAATATTTTTGGTAAAAAATAATTTTATTACTTATAATGAATTATAAAATATTCTAATTAAATATATTTTTTCAAATTTTCAAATTCCATTTACAAAATTGGTTGACATTATATTAAAATTAATCTCACAGACGGTATGACAATGCAAATTGTTAAAGAAATAATGTTTTAATGTTTTTTATTTTTAAATAATTTAACATTGAAATTAATTATATTGACATATAATGGATTAATTGATCTATAATTTATATAATTTATCTTTGAATATAATTTAAAATATAATTTGACTATATTATAAAATTTGATGAAAAATCCATTTTGAATTAAAATTATGTATTTTTCACTATTAATTTAATAATAAAACATCACTAAAAAAATATATTCACCATGTGATATATTTTAGGTTAATATCCAAAAAATTATGTTTCATTTTACATATAAAATTTATATAAGTTCCAAAATTGTTTTTAAAATAGGTGTTTAATTAAATGTTGGAAGAATTTTCATTTTTGAAAATAAATTTTCTCAACATAAATCAATATTAATATTATCATATGATAGTCAAATCTATTAGATAAATATGAAAATATTTTATTGAAGAAGAAAAATATCTATTTAATTATTTAATTAATTACATTCACAAATATTCATTAATTTGATTTATTATTACAAAACACTTATACGAGCATTAAAACTTTTCCTTTATTTACAGTTGGTATTTATATTTTTTTGAAATTAATCAGTAACAAATTAATTAATTTTGTTTACTTATATATAATATATTTTAATAATTTTATTTAAAATATTTCCTTTATAGTAAATTTTTTTTATATCTTATTTTATCAAATAATAACGTTCAAATAATATATTGTTGTTCTCTAAAACATTCTCTTTCATGTAGAATATGTTATTAGAGAAACCATTTCTTGTCTACGATGAAAGATAACATTTTTATTTCCTAAATTTCAAGCTATATAATGAATTTAAAATATTAAATATACCATTTAGTCTTTATATCTTATATTCATTTTCTATGTTTTTTGTTTCATGTAATATAGGCTATCGAATAAAATGTTTCTTATAGAATTATCATGGTGTTCCATTTTCCAATTATGGCCTATCTATAAATAATAATTTTTTCTTAATATTATCCTATTGATGATGGAATAGTGACATATTTGATCGTATTCAACATACAGAAGTCATTTTGGACATACGAACCAAATATCATCAAAAAACCCTAAGTGAACTGATTCAATTAAATATTTTTATATATCATAGTAATAGATAAAATAAAAGAATAATAAAAATTTCATTTTTTTAAGGAATTATAAAATTAACATATTTTTACTATTCTATATGATATAAAGTAAAAATTATTTGTTTGACTTTATGTAAGGATTTTTCTTTTAAAAATATTCTTTTAATGTTTCCCTTAAAAATATATTGTCTTATATATCTTTATTTTCCAAAAAAAATTACAGATGCTTTTTATTATACTACTATGATTCATTAAAGTAATATTTACACATTATTTACTTATTATTTAACCATTTTAATGTAATATTTCTTTTGTTTTCTAAATAATGTACAGGGTGACTTTTCAGAAAAAAACACTAAAGGAATTGTTTTAGGTATACGGAATGAGTGGATTTTACTATCATCATTACTAATTATTTTTTGATGATTCCTTTATTATATTACAAGTATATTTCAAAGATAATTTTTTTATTTATAATTTTTAAGGTTTTTAACCGAGCTATTCTAAAATAGAAAACATATATTTCTCGTGAAATATTTTTATAAATAAACATTTCATATATCACAGTATGGTTAATGGATTTAATTTATGACAATGTGTTCCCTACATTTAATAAAAAAAATTCGGAGCTTGATAGACATCCAATACATTGGGTATGGAAGTTGATAGTATGGTCATTCTTACATGGGGAGGAGTTAATCGATATAGATTCACGAAATAAATAGTCTAAATATATTGGGATAAATATTATGTGCATACCTATAATAGATAATCTATGAGTATTTGTGATGGTCACATTAAGGTAATGTTCGAAATATAACTATTATGATGTTATCTATGTATTTTTGGTGGTTACTCCAAATTTAATTATGTTAATATTCCATATGTAAGAGTGAAAAATATAACTTTTTGTCATAAAATTCCTGTGTTTTTTAAATTTTCAAAGAAGCCATTATGAGTTTATTTTTACAAAAATATAAATAATGATATGTATTATGATAACTATTGTATAGAGAAGGAGATTTTTTGAATTAACATTTGTTTCAAAATAGAAGATAATTTTTCAAAAGGAAAGCTTTTATAAGATTTTATAAACTCACAGTTTTCGTCTTTATTTTATTTCCCTTATTAATCTTTTTGTTCCCATCACACAATTTTAAAATGTTTATAACTGATAGTATGGATGATTAAGGGGAAATAATAATTCATGTTTTTTATTGTGATGATTTTTCATAAAAATAAATACACTTTTTTTTAATATTTTATCTATAAATAAAATGGAGACTGATTGGAAGTTTCAACCTTCTAATTTACAGTTTTTAAATTAACTATAATAAAATTATGATAAAAAACAGTAAACATAAAATATCTTTTTGAAAAAATTTAGTTCAATTATAAATTCATTATAATACATAAATTGAAAGGATGGGACAAAAAAGATGGTTTTAAATAAAATGGTTAGATAAAATTATTATTAAGATAACGATTATAAAATACCAATAATAGAATTTACTTAATAATTACGAAGAAATAAAATTGAATTTTAACATTACTATTTTTAATTTTTAATAAATTATTTCCTAATCGGTTTCCAAAGAGTAAAAATTAATGTTTTAGTTAGGATAATCCAGGAGAAAAATATCATTCCAAATCAAGAACATGGAATTGGTTGAACTAAAACTATGTAGTTTTTTCTAGGATATATCATTTGATGAATAAAATAGAATATTGTAGTATCCATGTGAGAGGGAATCCAAATCCAACACAATGGAATGTGGAAATAGTGTAAAATTTTATGAGGTAACACCATCTAATATTATATGGGTCCTTTGAGATAGTGTTTGGTATGGTTGGATTGATTCTATTGAAAATATATTTGTTGTCCTTGGTTTTCTGGATCAACAATATTTAACTCCTTCCATTTATCATTTGGAATGTGAATATGATAAATTGTTTTCTTTTATTAATTATTATAAAATGATATATGATATTTATTTCACTTAATAGGAAACATTTAAAAAATCATCAATAGAAATATTTCCCTATTACTATTCAAATCAGGATAAATAATTTTTTAGATTTGAGGAAAAAATATTTATATTATGATTTTTCATTTGAAGAAAAATTCCACATATTTTTAAATTTTATTCTAGATATTACTCATGATATAAATTGTAAAATTAATAAATTTTAAATATTTATTTAAAAAAATTATGAAGAGTATTGGTTGCACAAGTATATAAATGATAAAAAAATTTGTTTCTTATATTGTGAAGGTTGAGACAGAGTTATTGGGAACTTATGTGCCTTGAGATTACAAGGGCAGAAAATTTTCATGGTTGATGTAAACATATAATAATATAACTAAGATGTATGGATGTAATCCCCCAATATGATCCATGTTTGGTAAACAATATTCCAATGTATTTTTGAAAGGTTTTGGAAAGTGTTGTTAAATTTAGTAATATCAGTTCACACTTTAATTAAAATGATCTTAGTACTGGTTCTTCCAATTTTGATAAGAAATAATTAATGAGTTTTAAATTTACCAAGATGAGTAATTATTTATATTAGTTCCTAGATAAGGACCTAAAAATGGTAAGAAACAAGGATGTAAGAAAAAGTGTGTCATGAAACCATTTGAAACTACTTTAGTGGATGTTGGGCCATCTAAAAATGTAGTAATAACTATATGAATATGAATATTTTTCATGTATTAACCTATGGTATTTGTTCCATTAGATTAAAATTAAGGAGGATGAAATTATAGAAAAAAATATTTTATACTAAAAACAGAAATAATGAGTCTGTGGATATACCATTTGGGTTGAAAAATTCCTCCATTGTATTTATTAATCTTATAAATAGTGTATTTTATGAACTTCTGTATATGTATGTAGTTATTTTTTCACTATATCATTATTGGTTCAAAAAAATTATGTGGATCATGAAACACCAAATTATTATTCTTTCATAAGTTGTGTCTTCATTTTTTTTAAATTTATATTGTAATTAAATCAATAACATTGAATGATAGTGTAGTGAAAATGTGATAGTATTTCAGAAAAAATTACTGAGTTTTAATAAATGATTATTAAACATATATTTCTCTATGTTTAACATGTGATAAAGTTTTTCAATGGAATAATTTATTTAATTTTGGTGGAAATAAGTTTAAATTTATTAGTAAAATTTACGGTTTATATGATCTCTGATTTTTCGTAGATTTATAAATTTAAAATTCAGGAATATACTTTTTGTCGAATACATAACCGTTGTATTGGGAATTGATTTAGGGATTGATATTATTTTAAAATAATATCTCAACAATTTTGAGAACAATATTGGATTAGGGTAATGATAATATTATGGGATTATATTTAAGGAATAAATTATGAATTTTCATTTGTAATAATATAATATATTAATGATTCCTTATGGTAATTCATGTTATTTATAGAAAGTATATCCTGGAGATTATTTTATTAGTGAAATTACATTTATCATATGACTCATTAATATAGATTGATGTTACATAAAGATAAATATTAATCTTTTCCTAGAAGATTATATGATCCAATCCTCTTGACCTGTTTGTTTCAATCATACTCTAGAATATTGTATGGAATTTTAAGAATGGTTATAATTTTAATTTTCTACATTGATAACTAATTATTAATATTGAATTTTAAATATAAAATTATATTTTCTTTATTTTTATCTTTATTCACTATGAGAATTATCTTACCATTTACTATACGTATTGGTATTTGATAATGTCTAAAGAAAGGGGGATGATAATTTTCATTTTTAGGGATTGAGTTATTTGTTATAGGTTGATTCTAGCGCTTCATACATGAAAAATTCATTTGGAATACTAATCATTTTCTGAAAAAATAGTTTGGGTTGGGAATTGATTAAAATTTTAAATTATCATTATCAGTTTTATATATTTTCTCATGTTATAAGTTTATGGAGTAAAGTAAATCCACATCTTTAGAAAAATTAATTTTAAATGGTAACCTTATGTGCTTAATTATCATATTGTGACATCAATGGCCTTATTACCCTCCACATATTTACATTTTTTAACGATTACCTTTATCTTAAACATGTTACATCTCAACCTTTATAAATCCTTGGAATCTATGTTTTCCTTCAATATCTATGTTTTCACATCCCACCAATTTTTTCTTATATAGAATCATTGTGATGTTAAATTTTAGATGACCCTAATATTTCTATTTTTTCTCTTTTCAGGTGAAAATTTTACTACTCCTTTTAATAATGTATGTTTTCAATATCATACTAGATACACGACATTGAGCTTAAATTTTCGTCAAAATATTGTTATTTTAATGTGGTCATTATAATATAGACAAAAATTGTATGGTATGAATATGAATAAATGATTAATTAAATATATATAAATTTTCTACTCAATAAAATTTAATTGATAAATTCCTAGAAAAACATCAAATTTTTTGTAATTTCATTTTATTCTTTAAAAATATATTTTATTCGAAAGTTGATTTTCATTATTTTTATAAGAGAATATTATAATTAATTTATCAGAAAATTAATATTTTATATTACAAAAATATTTTAATTTTGGATCTCAGTATCTCAAAATTATCTTGTGGTGAATATTTTAGAATTTTATGAAAATATTGATTTTTCAATGAATATTGATAAATACATATTCATTTGGAAAATTATATTTTATATTAATTATCATTTTCTAAGTAAAATTATAGTGTGGATAAGTTTTAATTTTTTTTTCGTTTCATTATTTCTAATACAATTGTTGTTTTCCAAAAAGAAATTCATGATTTTTTTATAAAAACATCAATACTTAATAGTGTATTTTTTAAAAAAAATGAAAATTTGTTTTTACATTTTATCATTATATTAAATTATAACACTTCTATAATTTCAGATTTAATAAAGAATTAAATATTATATAGAATTATATATAATTTTCTTAAATTTTACTATTTTATTTTTGGACAAGTATTTAGACTTAAAAAAATTAAATGAACTATAAAATTATAATAAAAATTCCCAAAAAATTATTATATAAGTATTTTTTATTAATACATATAAAATATGAGCTTATATAGACTTTTTTCTATATGGATGGGATTATTACTTTTAAAATAATTTATTTAAAAAGGTCAAAAGTGTCACACTTTTGTTTTTAATAACTATAGTTTTTAACATAAATATTATCAGGGGATATGTCCAGTTAAAAATTGTATTTTTAAATATAAAATATTTATCATTATAATGGTAATTTGTTTTTAATTTTTTGTAGATAAATACTTATCTTAAATTATTACACTACACTAACTCGGTAATTATTCGATTAATGAAAAAAGTTATATAACTGTTTTTAGAAATATTCAGGGAAATTTAATATGAGATAAATAATATGATCCAATATTTTTATATATTATCCTAAAATTATTAGGATATAATAAAACAGTGTTTTCTACTTCTAATAGTTTTTGTGATGCCATTAAAATCAAATTAATGACCGCAATAAAAATTGACATTAATGATACATTATAATAAAAAATATTTTGATCAAATATAGAAAATTAATAGAAATTTAGATTCAAATAATTGATTAATATTATGTTTATAATATCAAATATGCTTCATTTATGGTATTTTATTCCATTTATTGTAATTATTTTTTCCATAAATTAATTAATAATATAATTTTCATAGTAATATTACAAAGGGTTAATGTGGGGATAAACCAAAAATATAAGGATAAAAAGAGTTTTAGAGACATGTTTAAATTTTTATGAGTTTTTTAAGAGACCACAATATAAAATCATATGAATATGTTAGTTTTTTACCATTTTGAATTGAAAACTAATTATAATAATTTTTTACATTAAGAAATTACAAGTGTTCCCATATCTTCACTTTTAAAAGGGATGCTCTTCTTCTCAATACTTCCAACAAAAATAACCATTTTTGGTTTAGCAAAATTTATTGATATACATTCCATGAACCCATATACTGATTATAAAGGCCTTATTTCCGGTAGAATACCAATATTAGAGGCCTTAACGTGCAAAGAAAATGGGGTTTTCCAAAGAAGAGTTATAAATTTAAATATAGGTTTAAATTTTGTTTCTTATTCCTCTTCTGAAAAATATTATTACAATAGTAAAAATATAAGATCACATGAGCCCTAAAAATACTAAGATATTATTTGGTTAATGGAATAAACTATCTCCATTTCCAATCCCAGTGAAATGGGAGATGAATTCATGGTTCATGTGTGTGAAGGACGATAGCCTCACTAATCGATGTAATTCATTTTCTACCTGGGTATCTCAAGACTAGTTATATTTTTTTATATTTATATATTTCATATTAATGACATATTTATAATTCCTAAATTTTAATCAATAATTTAATTTATACCTTTCGATTCACTAAAAAATGACAATGTCTTCTATGTATATGTGTGGACAACCACCTTCATGAAGAGATGTGATTCTTTTTCCATCACCACAACACATGGATGATATATATAAGTATATTTAATGATTTAATATTATATTTTTGATATTATGACCATTTATTAATGTTAAAAAAACATAACATCTTTCTGTCATGTTTGTTGAAAATATAAAAGTAACTAATTTTACATATGGGATACCCTCTCTATGATATTACCATAGTTCAATTTTCATAACAATTTTTCATTATTGGTCTTAAATTTATGAATTATATAAAAATTTTATAATTATTAAATCTTTATATGTCTAGATTTAATATAATAATGGCATATTGGATGATAGTCATCAAACCCATTTCATTTTGGACATAAAAATTGAATATCATCAAAATACCAACAATGAACACAATTAATTAAAAAATAATTCTATATAATTGTATTAAATAAAATAATGGAATAATAGAGTATTTAAATTTTGTCAAGAAAATAGAAAATTACCATATATTTTTTATTGAGGATGAAAAATAAAATAATTAACATGTTAGAATCGAAGTATATTAAAATCATTTAAATGCAATTTTTAAAAGTTCCCCAAAAAACTCTATTTTTCTTCCGTATCCAATTTTTATAAAATATATTTTATAGATGATTTAATAATATTCTCATATGTTTTTTTAATGTAAATTTTAACCATGATTAAATTTTCATATAACATTTTTCACTTCATCCAAATGAGGTGATTTAATCCTCATCTATAATAACTATGGAAGAAGAGTTTTCAACTAATATACCATGAGAGGATTTTCCCATCATCATGAATAATATATTCAAAGAATAAATGTTTTTAATTTTACTAGTCTCTATTCATATATAATTTTTTTCAATATAATTATGAATGTTTTAAAATAAATTATTTGAAAATGGAACATTTATTTTACTCCTAAGATTTATTTATGATGCAATATTTTCATTATCATTTTATTTTACTAGTAATATTATTATGATCACCGTTCGTTCAATTACAAAAAAAAATATGTGAAATATGTGATAGTCCTGTAATGCATTAGTTATGGGATCCAACTATATGGTTGTTCCAAATATGTGATGTGGTCAATAGTTTAGGTTTATCTTACGTAATAATAGTAATATAATGTAATAGTCAATCAAAGATAAATGTTGATGGATAATATTTAAAAAAATTGATTATTACAATAATTTAATGTTCTAAAGATAATATTTTTGGTATTCCATGAGTTGGTATGATGGTTACTCCAAATTTAATGGTGATGGTTATTCTATATGTAAGGGTAAAAATTATGACATTGTGAAAAAGTATTCATGTAATATTTAAATTCTAAAACCTACATTATTAAGTTTATTTTTCATTTATTATTTTTATTGAAAACATTTTCAATTATTTATTATAGATACGAATATTTCATGGTCAAAAAGATATTTTTTTAAACATAATGTTATTTTCTATATGGAAATTTTTGTAGGTTTTCAAGATCTGATGATATATTTATTTATATTATATCGCTTCCAGATATTTTTATTCTCATACCACGCTTCAAAAAAATTCAGAGGGTTTGAGGTTGTGTGACAGAAAGGGAGACATCATGTTGATTGTTATGAATACTTTTCAAAAACATCAATCATGTTTTTCATTAAATCACTTTACTATGGAAAATCTATACTTATTTGAGGTGTCTACCATTTAATAGGTAGGATTATTATGTAAGAAATTAAAAAATATGTGTCTAAAACTATAATCTAAAATGATCCTTCTAATAAGAAATTGGTTTATAGTGAAAACTCTATAAAATATGTAATGTATAATATTAGCTTCAATCAATTATTATGTAATTAATAAATTATATATAATTATATTAGTCTCATGTTATATTAATATCAAATTGAAAACATATTAGGACATTTACATGAAATTAAATGAAAACTTCCTTAAATTTTAGTATTTTCCACTATAAATGGAAAAATAAATCTCTTTTTAGAAAAACACTAAAATATCACCACAAGATAATTTTTTCATGATAATTTCAAAATTATTATCAATATACATAAATAAACATTATAAAATGGTAGAAATTAATTTTTATATCTAAAAAAGTAAAATTAAATAAAAACTACTTTCATGAAGACACATTTTTGAATCATAAAATTATTATACTGAAATATGGGTATTGCATATTATTTATTAATAAGTACATATTTATTATTTAAAATCATGAGATGGTATTTATCTTAATTTTTTTAATATTGTTAATACATTCATATTTAAAACCTATATTTTAATGACTTACTATATCATGGCCCATATAAACTCACGTTTTCATGAACATAAATATACCGAACAGTAACGTTTTATTTAAATAAATATATATTTTAAAATCATTATCTATTATATGATGTCTAAATATATTGGGTGTGTCAACATGCGAGGGAATAGTGAGGCTATGTGCATGATCATGTGATGAAATGATGAGCTGGTTTTATCTATACAATGGTCATCCATGTGACTATAACTCCCTCATATTTTCTGATATAGTACTTTTACAATAAAATTAATTTCATTAATAGATTTTGATACATGAAATAGAAAGATTAAATATACTCTGATATAAAAAACAATATTTTAATGCGACTATTATGACCTGTACATTAAAATTGAATCTATTAATAGCTATAAAATTATAATAGAAATATGTTTCATATTTTATCTAATGTAAATACACTGATAATAATGCACTAAATTTTTATTTAATTTATTTTATACTTAATAATACATTTATTTCAAAAAAAATTGATTTTGTGAGAAAATAAAATAATTAGATTCATCCTATTTTAGAAAATAACCTTTATGTAATTAAATTAATTTTTAAAATCATATGGTCAAATTATACATATATTTATTATATGATAATTTTCTAAAATGATTTATTATTCAATGAATAGTGAAAATATAATTGTTTATTAAGAAAAAATCATAAACTATTTAAGTAGTTACATTTTGTTTTAAAACAGTATAAAATGTGACATTAGCTATTTTATATTATCAATAATCTAAATATTTTTATCGCAATAAATTTTCTGATTTATTTTTCTAAAAATCATATTATACTTAGGAAAGCATCTTTCAGAAAAAACTACATTCCATTAAAATTTATGGGATAAATTTTAAAATAAATTATTCCACATATGTTTATGTGATATGATAAAAACTATTCCATATATGGATTCATCATTAAAAAATTATTAATTATTCCACTTCAATTTATTCAAAAAAATCATAAAAATTATCAAAAAATCATCAAGGTTATGGATTCAATGAGTTTTATGGTGGTTAAACAATAAGATAAGTGTGATTGTTTAAATTAATTATTTTTAAATCCTTTTTTATGGAAATATTTAAACCTAATACTATCCAAAATTAATATATATGACCATTTTAAATAATTTTTCTTGATTATTACATTATTATATTTTAATATTTCAAGAAATTCAAAGTGTGTCATCCCCATCATATAAAATCACGCCCCTCATTTTTATTTTAATATAATAATGGACAAATAGTTCAAAAAATATCTTATTATGTTATAAACTTTTATATATATTTATTATATGTAATGTCCATTAAAAAATATCATTCCCCAGATCCTTGTGAATGTATCAAAATGAGGCCAACTGATGGAGAGGTAATCACCTATTCAACCAATTTCAGTTTATTTCTTATTCTAAATCAACTAAATATGATGTATTATTAATTAAATAATAAATTCATCATTATATTTATATTTTAATTTTATTATGTTTAATTAATAAGCATTACTCCTTCACTTTACCATCAAATATAAAGTTATCAGATCTATCAAAAGTATGTTGGGACTATCATCTCCACATGGAGATAGAATTTGTATTCCCTCGAAATTATTCATTGATTTTTATTAGCATTAATTTATTGTTAATATATGATATCTATTATATAATTACTATTTTTTAGTTATAATATAATATCAAACTATTTTCATTCCTGTCTATTGGAAAATGATAAAATCACTCATCTATATATACCGACTACCACATCTATGAAGTTATGTGATTAATTTTTTTAATTCCACATTACATGGATGGTAATAAGGAAATATTAATAAATATATATTATATATTTGATATGTTAATTATTATTTAATGTTAAAATATTATTTAATATTCTTTCATTCAATCCATTAATAAGTGAAAAGTAAATTCATTCATGCATAAAGATTATTATCCCCATGAATTATGTATATTATTTTTATATTTACACATCATGTTAATGAACCTAAATATATATATATATATATAATGAATATATAAGATATTTATATCATGATTAACATTATATATGTTATCATTCCAAAATTAAATTTCATGTATTTGAAATAATAAACAAAAACTCAAATGAAAAATTAAATAGTTAACACCCAAAAATGTCTATTTTAGTAAAGATTTAGTAATATGTGGGAGATGAAATATTATAATTATATTAAATATGAAATTATTAGTATGTAAATGATTCTTTTATATAATTATAATAAATTTAAATTTATTATAATTGAGGTTAGATTTATTTCGAATCATGTCAAACTTGAGGTAAAGGATTTTCATCTAACTTTTGTTACTCTAAGGCACATTCAATATTTATGACTTGTTTTTTTGTAACATATATAATAACCATAAATTTATTTAATTATTAATATCATGATAAACTTAGGTATTTACATATCCACATATGGTTACCACTTTCATGGGTTTTTTATTCAACAGTTTCCAATGTGCTAAGAGATATTTGTTATAATCAAATTTTTTATAAAAACTGTTTATAAATAAGTTTCCGATGATGAAATTTGTTAATATATATATCATGAATCCAATAATGTTTCTTCAACTATGTCTATTTATATGTATTCCATATTTTCCTTTCACTTTTATCTCTTTAATAAGTTATGATAGTGAATTAATAATTTTAAGGAGAACTGACGTTATTTATCTTTTCATAGGGAAATAATTTTACTAACAAATCCATGTTTTTTTAAAACAACATTTTTTAATATTATAATATTAGCTTTTAAAAACCATTATATACATTATTTAATATTTAAAAATGGTTTAAAATGAAACATCATTTAATTTTATGAATTTGGTACTTTTATATTTTTACTAAATATTTTAGAGGTGTATTTGTTTTAACATGAATGGTATAAATACAATCACATTCCATCATAACCACGTAATGAGTTGAATACTAAATTACATTTTTGTCATGTTTAATTTCCAAAAAAGTACTTTTTTTGAATTTTTATAAATAAAAAAGTGATCAAAAATAAAACGGGTGTTATCCTCAAGAATTATTCCATGTGTTATTTTAAAACAATTTTAAGGTATGATTACACCATTTGATGATACTTCTGATTTATTAGGGATAAATCCAAATAAAACCACCATATTTATTTCTTTTTATATTTTATGATTTTTATGAAGATATTTTTATTAAACCTATTTATTTTTCATCGGATTATGCTATGATAAGTTATGGAAATGTTTATAAAAAACACATTTCCATTCCACTTATTATTTTTTTGATTAATGATTTATGATGTTATAGAGAAAATATAAATATGTTGTTATTATATATAGTGCAGGATAAAAATTATATATTTCTCCAACTCATTGAATAATGTTTCATAATCGAGATATAATAAGAACTATAATCGGGAGTGATCACTATTCAGTAATGGTATTTATCAACTATGATAGTCATAGGAGTAAACCATAGGTAAGGATATTATGGAAGGGGAAGTGAACTCAATTCACTATGATAGTCCTGGAAGTGTACTTTGACTATGGAAATAAGTCTCTGTTATTATTTTTATGACTCAAACTTTTGAATAATGCCAATGTTATACCATCTTGGAAAATGTTATTTGACTAATTTATGATCCATGTCTTATGATCTGTCAAAAAATTTAATATAACCCATGATTATTCTCTATGATATAATAGGTATGATTTTTAAATAATCATATCATGTTTTCGTATCATTATTATCATGTTATTATTATGTGATCATTTATATCTACCTTGTTTACCCATAGTGAGAATCTAAGTTCATCCTTTATTATGTTTCCCCTCCATATGTTATAAATATTTTTTTTTCTATATGACATGTATATGAAGGGGTTTATTTATAAATAATTCTATTTGAGATGATGTTGGAATGTTATAGAAAATATCCCTATGTTTCCTTTAAATATCCTAGAACTCATTCCCTCTAGAATAACAAAACCAGATTGGCCACATGACCTCATGCACACCTCCTCATTTGGAATAGCCTACCTAAGAATAGATATGTCCTTTGATATGGATTTGGGGAGACTATGACCTCTATTTGGAGAAAAAACTAATGAAATAATAACACGTGGATATGTATTGTATGCAAAATAATGATTAATGAGGGAAGTAGAAGACATGACATCAGGAAAATATAAACATATTGAGTATAAATAAGTACTATATGCAAAATTAGGTTAACATCCTGATGATATAAAAATATAACTACATACATACAAGTCGGCGTAAACACACAATACATTGATATCAAAAAGTATAATAATACCAAAATTATCCCCAATAGAATCACAATCCTATGATCTGTCCGATTTTTCAATTTCTCATGATCTAATAAAATCATGAATAAATGAATGGTTTATTTACATATCCTCTAACTAAATTCATGAATTCATTCTATGTATTAATTGAAGTCCCGAATATTGAGTGATATATAATTTTTAGTCCACCACCAACGGTTTATATAACATGTATATTTTTGTAATATAAATATAAATTTTCATAGGTATGATAATAGGATGTGTAATTAAAAGATTTAAATAATAATATTGTGAGGATCACGATCTTCAAAGGATTATTGGTTGACTATACCGTCATTATCCTATAAATGACATGTATTAATTGGCGGATTGTAAATGATTAGTTTGTATGGACATAACTATGGTGTATGTATAGAAACAATATATGAATAGGGTCCCAAGGTGTAAAAATGGCATCAAAGAAATAATAATTGGAATATTAGACCAGTGGGGAAACCATACTCTCTGCGAACATAAGATGTCAGGCCAGCTCGAAACTATAAACAATACAGTCACGATATATGGTAATAACTATTATCCAAGGGGTATACCCATTGAAATATCATTGAAAAATATCATTTAAATCAAGACTGAATTTTATTAGAAGATTCCAAGCTACCTTTTATCTGAGGACATAAAGTTGAATCGAAAGAGTGTATTCAAGCATTCAATTTCCAGATTAGAAATGATGAATCATTATTACTATGTTGATTAATTCATATACTAGTATGAAAAATAACAAATTCCAAGTTCATTATAATCCTTGGAAACTATCTTAATAAATCAAGGTGGCTTCCTTATATTGATCAAGAATTTACCTTAGGAATCTACGACTGAATGAATTCTGACAACTCCTTTAATATGAAAAAGGTCCTTGTTAATATTTTGAAACTTTTTTTTAATTAATAATTTTAATAAATTTATTATCCATGCCATTTTATGTTTCTATTTATTTTAATCAATTCCCCTTTAAATCATAAATTAAAAGGGACAATGTTGGATTCATACATTTTACCATTTTTCAGAAAATTAGTAATATCCATTTGAATTTTTTTTAAATATAATGTAATAATTTAATTATTTTAAATTAATTAAAACACATAATGATGCTAAACCAAACACTCTAATGTAATTTTAGTTAAAAATTTGAAAAGAGTCACAAAGAAATAAATGTGGAAAACCTTAAGGGTGGATTATATGGAGATCACTAATCTCTTATGGTTTATGGGGGTATATTTGGGAATTATGTTATTAAAATAGAAAACTAATATAATGTATATTTATTTTTGGGGAAAATCAACTGTAAAAAAAACACATAGAACAATTGAGTTAAATATAAATTACATAACCTAAGATAATGTTAAATAGAGGTTATGAAGTGAATATTAATGAATCCAAATCAAGTATTTGATTCTTATTTTTTGTATAATGAATTAATATGGTAAAATTGAAAAAATACTATAACATAAAGAGTATTAGATCATGAAGAAATAATACCAAATATGGAGGGACAAACCATAAAATGAATGTAATGGATCAAATATTTTAACAAGATGCTTTTAAAATGATGAATGTTGGCTATATCAGAATTCAGATAAAAGAGAAGGATCAAAGCCTTGGGTGATAATAGACGAAGATCTCATGGTGGGAGGAACCTATAGAATGGTGAAGGGAAAGAGGGTTTTGTTTTATTAAATGGGTGTAACATTGTAATTGTTACCTTCTTTAATGGGATTCATGGTTTGTCCACATTATTGGCAAAATCATGCACCAACAACATGCCCAATCTATCCCAGGTACCCCCCCTTCTCATGGTTATGAACATGAATAGATTATATTTGTGATAACCAAGTTTTGAATCTATGGAATATGTCAAACAAAATCTATATTCGTATGGCATTCATTTAATGGTTTGAAAAACCATATGATCCCCACTTGTTACCACATAGTTGACATGTATAGTTATCACTACATATTCACTAACTATGTGTCTCGCCTATTCTCCAAAAAAAACATGTCTCATAGCTCCGAAAAACTCTCCGATTATATAGAAAATATTTTATCCTCAATATAGATTTCCCTAAGTACATAACAAAAGATTAAAAATTAATATAAACGAATCCTTAACATGATTAAAATTCATGATCTTACAACCTCCCCCACATTAGATGAATTTTCCCCAATTTTCATTTCAATGGATGGTAAATCATTTATGGATAATAAATCTAGTCAATTAGTACATATACATGCTTATCTCTGCAAATTATTTTCCAATACATGGCCATACTATTATGGAATCTAGACTAATAGATCTAACATATCTCTAAGATAACTCATTCTAAGATAAAAAATATGAGTAGGATAATCCCCAATGATGCATCTAATAATAGGTCAAATTAAAATAGATCCAATGCATGAGGTTGGTCATAATAATATCATCGTACCCAGGATACATGGAATACATCATGCATAAATTATTACCTTGAAGTTAACTAGAATTCATAGGATACTTATCTACCTATCTCTAAGATAAAAAGGGTCCCCTGATCATAGGTTTCATTTTTCCTTATAACCTAAATTATTGATGCCCTAGTAAAGTCAAAACAAGTAAAAAGAACTAATCTTTAATATCAAACTCTAGATGACAAAGTTGTTGGTCTACATAAGACTTTCTCATATACTGAGACATATCATTATTCTTCTTAATAAGTTTTACTTTCTATTAAGTTTCTTATAAGGTATGAGGTCCCAAAAGTGCTATAATTCCATTCATTGAATAACATAGGGGTGAATAACACAACATATCAAAAAATCATCAAAATGATCCATCTTTATAGATTCTTGAAATATATTATTTTATGAAAAATTATGTTGACGTATGTCTATCCCCTACGAACCACCAAATTTAAGGACACATTCCTAGAACATGTCCTCTATTTCTTGTATTGTAAACTCGATCATTCAATCAATTTGTGGTTTAATGACTATTAATAGAAGCACCTATGTACCAAGGGATTTATACAACCCCTTCTAGAACCCTGACATGAAATGTGTGTTTCATTTAGATATGATAGAATGTCAAACACCTTGTACAATTATGATATTTTTCACATATATGTTTCTAATATCGTCCATTTAAAAGATAACCTTGATATGTAATAATTATAATACCTTAATTATCTTATCAATAATCACCCATATCACATCACTGCCTCAAGTGTATCTAGGTAAGAAATTCACAAAATATATGGTGTCATTATCCAATTTACATTCAATAATTTTCAGTATGATCCCAATATTTTTGGCATTTTTTGTTGAGTATGATAATACACTATGATTTCATACACTAAAAATTCCACAATTGAATCTACATATGAGTGGGAAAACTGATTCTTAAAATCCATAAAAAATGATGGAACCTTTTTTAAACTGAATAGAATAACCGAATACTCATACATGAAAAATATACTCTGTAATTATTTAAATGATATGTATATAGATATACCTCAAACATGATTATTCCCTATACTAAAATTTAACTATGAGAAAACATGATCTCCTCAGAGCTGGTCAAAGAGGTCATTAATTGGAGGTAGGGGATATCAGTTCATGACATTAATTTTATTAGCCTATTGTAAAACTGAAAAAATATTGAGGTCCTAATCATCCTTCCTCGTGTAGAACATAAGAAAACCCCATAGTGAAATAATGGGTCTTCTATACTCTTTTGATTCATTTTCCTCTAGCTACCTATTGAGATACAATATCACTATAGTGGTCATCTCATAAGGATGACTTGATACGAATTCTTAATATAGAACTAACTCAATAGTAAAATATTCCTCTCTCTTAGGTGATAGTAAAAAATATCAATAGGTAAGACATCCCTAAAAAATCTACCACATAGGTGAAATAATCCAGACAGGTTCCCATGTCGTCCATATAATGTCTACAAATTTGGTCAATCACCTTTCACATCCCATGATGCTCGGGTCTAGCTTGGAATTCCAGGATATACCATTTACCCTTTTTTATTTAAATATATCCCATTATAGTTGTCAAAGAAACCCTCTAGAAATATTAGTTGATATAATCGTTATACAGAACCAACAGGCCCATCCTATGGATGTCAAAACCCTATCAATAATTTGGAATGAAGTGGAACCATAGAAAAAGTTAATCTCATATCCCGGGGGTACTCCATTCGCTATCATAGACTATATATCCAAAAATCCAATGTACTATTTAGAATCATCATTCTCAAAAAATAAATAGTCTCTTTCCCAAGATCATCCATTATTGTCATGGAGATGAGGGAATGTGAATCTCTGGTATCAAAAATGGAAAAAACTAAAGTAGTGGCTACAAAAATCCTAATTTTTATTCTAGATTTTCCAATAGAATGTTCTTGATGGGTAGGATATAATTAATATACAATGCATGATCCATTTCCATGAGATAATAACTAGCTAACTAGAGTGGGTTCACATCACTATCAATTTATATCTATAGTATGGCCTCTAAGAATACATTCACCTCCTTTACCTGTACGATAAATTGTATTCCAACTTATAACCTCAAATATAGTTTTTAATCCTAATTTTGAAGCGGTGTCTGATTTAGATACACATCCATATGGATAATAATTAGTGGTCTAGGAAAACATTGGGATATACCACATTATTCTATAGGATTAGTAATCAACTGGGTCTCAGTCACACTGAGGAATTTTCTGGCCCTCTCATCCACAATGATGGTAGTTTAGACAGCTACAAGTGCAGAGGCATTGGTTCTCACTTCATAGTTGAGAACCATCAATATGATGTTTTCTGAAATTAGTATAACTACTACCCCACCCCGTTGTTAAAAAAACATTCCTTGTAGTCTCATATTCTCTCAAATTCCCCTTAGTGGTCTATTCATAATTAACAATCCTAAACATGGTTATCAAATGGATTCCATTAACCAAATAATGGATGGAATTCATGATCCAATCCTCATTGAATATCTCCATCTAAATATCATCGCGAGTGAATAAAGTTGAAAAAACATATTCTTAGAAAAGAATGATAAATTTTCCCTAATTGATAGGGATGTATTTCCTAGATGTAAATATTCCCTAGCTTGATCAGCTGTCAACATATCTAGAAATAAATAGTCATAATTTGAAAACTCTAAATATCTCCAAGTCATATACTAATGATTTTGTGCCTATGTAACAATGTCTTACCAATTCTTGGTATAATTAGAAATATTATAAACAAAGAGCTTGAATCTCCTCTCTAGGGGAAAATGAAGATTCTCATAGAGAGATAGACTGCCCACAATTACTGTCTATGCAGACTAAGTCCGCTATACAGTGAAAAAATATGAAAATTATGTTACTAAAACTCTCATGAAATCAAATACATATTTGGAGAAGCTCATGAGGCACTCTGCATGTTCTACATAATCCATAGTAACCCATATCGAAACAGGTAATTGATATCCATGTCAGGTAAAACATGACGTGTTTAAGTTGGCATTACCTACGAGTTAGGTCACACCACCTTAGGAGCATGGTTGTTTCAACCTTCTTGGATATCTAAATCTGGAAGTCATGGTGTAATTACAATATTAATTCTGGTGACATGCCTTAAATAACTATTATTACTGAAGAATTATATAGATATAAAAATATGACATGTAAAAACCTTCTAATGTGACATTCACACCACTATTCCTACTCCCAATACCATGTTTTGGTGGCATAGAATATCATAAGTCGTACCGAGTGATAGTTACTACTACCCACTATTGAGATTGGATCTGTGTTAATATCTCTATTCCATATCATGGTTTTTAGAATATAGTCTGTCAATTCTAATTTTTTTGAAGGATCTATTTATAATTTAATTGGAATCATGATATTATGGAAACCATTTCATTTTTGAATATCAACTATTTATACTCTATAATGTATATACAATTTTCTAGTAAGATGTTTTATCATTAAAATGATACAGTGCTATATTATTTATAAGTTGCAATTGGAAGATCATGTAACTGTGACTAGGAATTTATGATGGTTAAATCTAAAGAATTTTAAATTTGAATTTATAGACACACACAAACCCATTAAATTGAAATTAGAATTCATTTATTTCCAACCAAATAAAATTTCATTTCTTGTATCCAATATTATATGGATAAGTCAATATATTATTGTTCAATTATGTTGTGACCATCATGTTATGTGGTAGAAAATCATTTATGATGATACAAAAACATTAATTAACACAATTATTTTTTCCCTACATGAAATATATGCATAATTATGTTTAATATAAATGAACTCGCAATATACATCCATAAATACATGCATTATGTAATCATGCCATAGAATATTGCATGAAATATAAATCCACTAGTTCATATAATTATACTTGTGACACAACTATCATTCCATACTAGTCCACAGGAAAAGATAAAATCCAATGTAGTAATAAAATTCATAACTAATGTTTGTCATCCAATTAAAAAATCAATACAACAAAAACTGGTATAATCTTGAGAAAAATATACCTTCCATGAAAATTTGGATCTTTCCTATATATGAGTTATCTAAACCAAGGAACAAGCTCATTCCCAAATTCTTTATTGTCAGAGTATTCTGTCTAATAACCCAAATAATAAAACATAAGTAAAAAGGGATTAGATGCCACTTTTAACATCCTAGTCCCAATTCACTCACATGTAAATTAACCTTATGGGAGATATGGCCCCACGAATGTATCCTCATATGCACGTGGTTTCCAACTAGTTGAGAGGGACTATGGTGTACTTGTGATGAGACATTTCCAACTAGTTACAGCGGAACACAGTAAATTAAAATTAAATAGAAAAATAAGGGAAGCATAAATTGATCAATGAGAGTGGTGGATAACTTAAATTATATATAATATAAAAATAATATGAAAAAAAGTATTGTCAACAAAATGATGTAAATTTCATGATGTTATACTAATGAAATAGCTTACATAGAAGAAGACATAAATAGGGAATACATGGATATGAAAAATAAAAAAATAAAAAACATACCACCAATAGAATCATGATCATATTATAATTCATGTTATTCATATTCCCATGTAATAATAAAATATATTATCCATGATTGTGTTCTTTCCCTTCTCTCTACGAACATCTATGAGGTCTTTCAAGCTACCGATTGGTGACTAGAATAAGATGTGATAAATACACTATAGGCTACCACAAATGGTCACTATGACGAGTCTACAACATGATTATCGATGTTATAGTTTTATTAATAATAATAATAATTTATGGTAAAATATTCGATAAAAATACATATTTCATCCTTAAGATCATTAAATAATGATCTTACAATCCAAAATTCTTTATCCTATGATTGATACATCTAGACAGTTGACCTATATTTGTTTTGGGTCTTTGAACATAATATTGGAGTCTAAGTATAAATAATTTATGAAAAGGGACCCTAGGTGTAACCAAGGTATTTAATACGTGATAATTTTAATATTGGACACATTTTTAAAAGATACAACCATGGACTTAGTTGTTAAGGAAAACTAACAAATATTAACTCTGAATACTAGATATAGTTGTAATTTTACAATCAAAGGGTTAAACCCAACGAATTATATTAGAAAAACCCATAACTGATCCCAAGGAACACGTCAAAATTAAATCCTTGGACCAGAATGATGGGAGCCTGGGGGAAGAATCCAAGGAAACTTCTATCTGAGGACTTCAAGATAAATCCAAGGATTGTATCCAGGGAATTATGAATTCTAGATATGAATCAAATTAATCCTAGAAAAAATATTGAATCATTAATATTATATTAAGATAAATGTATAATTCCAAATTGGTAATATTCCATGAAAACCAACTCAATAAATCGGGGTGGTATCCTTTGAGATCTCAAGGAATTCCCTTAGGAAGCAATGATGGTATCAAGTATTGACAATCCATTAATATGAAAATGGACCATAGTAATAGAATGCAAAATTTATTTAATAAATAAACATTTCCATGTATTAAACATGCCATTTTACTATTTCAATTTAATTTAAGTCATTTCCTCCCCTTTATAAATGGAATGGGGAAAATGACGTGTCATACCTTTTACCATTTAATTGGAAATTAATAAGATACAAGTGAAACTTATATTCCAACTAATAATATTATCTTTTTATCTACATGAAGTATTTAAAAAATAGAGGAATCTATACCAAGAACAATAATAAAATTATCGTTAATAATATAAAAGACGTGAAATATAAAAATTAATAGAACACCGAAGGGTGGTTGATGATGATATCCTTGATCTTTGACAGTTAAAATGAATTTTATTATGGAATTATCATGTCAAAATAGGTAACTAAATTAAATAATATTGATTTTATCATTGAATCGTGATTAAAATTAATTTATGGAACAATAGTGAACAATATATAGGATGAAACTCAGAGGAATATTTTAGGCCATATAACTTATAGTGGTTCATGAACCCTCATCGTGTATCATCTTCAGATATGGGATATAATGGAAGAAAATGAATAATTATAAAATATTCTTAATAATAGTGTATATTATCTCACATAGAAATAGTGTCAAATATATTGAGATAACCTAATAAATGATGTTAATAAATTAAAGACCATAGTAATTTGCTTCTAACATGATGAATGGTAGACTAATTGAATCTTTGATGAGCAATACTGATAAAATTATAAGAATAGATGATAGGGATATCTTGTAGTGGAATGATAATATCGAATGTAATAAAGAGAGGGGTTTTAGTATTATGAGTAAATGAACTAAAAGGGGTAACTTTACCCTTCTATAATGTGGGGCACGATTTTGCAACACATTTACCCAAACCATCCATAAATACTATCTGAAGGGGTTGTTCCCACACAAAATAAGAATAACGGTTTGAAAATATGTTTTCTAACCATTAATATTAGCTAAATTTTTTTCCTAATTTTTATTTTCATCGTCATGCAACTTGGGGTCGATGGTTTAAAAAATTATGTAATAGAATACCGGACCTACACGGTTTTGTGACATAGACAATACTTACCCAACTCTAACTATAAGCCACTCCTATTTTTTCCAATATAATGGCCCTAACACAAAAAAATTCCTTGAAATATCTTGAATCCACCATTACCACATTAGTAATTTCCTTATGTATAAAAATAATTATTAAATTATAAAATAATGAAATATATACCTTGATGAAAATTCAGGATCTTACGATATATAATTCCAAAGATACTAAACCTATAAAATTCTTCTTTGGTTAGTTATGTTATGCAATGAATATTCATCTAATGATATTTGATTTATTTGTATGAAAATTTTGGTTCTCAATAGTGGGTATTAGTGAAATTTTTAGTTACCATTGGAAACTATGATGAGTACAGTTTATTGAGAATACTTTTGATAATATTATATATTGTATATCCACATACTTTAGGGTTAATAAATGCATGTTATTTTATTAAGAAAATGTAATTTATAGACTCTAAAAGTGGAAATAGTTTTAGAATAGAGGATTATATGGGTAAAACTCCCAAAAAGAGTTGTTCAAATGTGTCTCGAACAACATTTTGGATGACCCTAAGTGTTCCCTTACTGTACACTTGGTTTGTAAATCTGGAGATATATTATTGTATTGTCTCAGATTTATATTAGGTAATATTGAAAATTAATTTAATATATTATTTCCATTAATTTCCTTGGATATCCCTAATTTTTATTATATTTATAATAATTGATCATGATTTAGATATCCTATAAATTATTTTTAATGATTTTGTTGTTCCCTCAATGATTATTATGGCTCACAATATACTTTTGGTGTTAGTAAATGTTTGTATCCTTAATGAACTATGATAATTCTAAATGTGATGGATAATGAAATGACATCCCACCTAAGAAACCAAATGTTATAGGAGCTAGAATGAAAAATCATATTGTTATCCTTACACAACATTCTCATTCCATGAATGACATTGAGATTCCACACGAGCAATGGAGGTAATAATATTATATTTATTCCACTGTGACTCAACATAAATATTATTTTAGTGGGTCCACCAATCTAATAGATGGTGAGAAATGGATCAGTAAAACTAAGAATACATTTTCTATTCGGTAATTTTTAGATCAGAAGAAATTTATTTTAGATTTTTATCATATGGGATTTGATGAAAATCAATAAAGGAATCTCATTTAGAACATGAAAAAAAATGATAAAGTGAAATCCATTTAGTGGGATGAGTTTTGGATATTATATTTCAATAATTAATTTCCACATATTAGTTATATGATTATAGATAAGTAATTATTTTAGGTAATGTGGATGGTTGATTAATCCATTAGTACATATGTGTAATGTATTACATCACTTGTGAGGTACGGTTTTGGTATTATCATAAAAAACTAATATTAATGGATTCATCCTTACATGAAAACAAACTCATTGAAGGGATTTTTCCATTATATACCATGGTAGATATGCATAAATTATTCAATGTGATATCAGGCTAGATAGGGGATTTTATTTACAAAAAAAATCTCATCGTATTGATAATATAATAATGATGGAATTATAATTATAAGAATCATGAAGAAAAGATGTAGGGATTTCCATTATGAAATGATTGTGTAAGGATATATGAAGGAAATTTTATTAAGGTATCTGGTAAATTTATTAATCATCTAAAGGAATGTAATAACAAAATCAAATTTTTATTTTATAGAAAGAATGGGTTATCTTATGTTGGATAAAAGGAGCAAAAAAATTCACACTCCACACTCTAGTGTGTCAAATGTAGAGATTAAAGATATTATACTATCGATATTTGAAATTTTAAGTTTAGCATAGATGATTTATGTTAGTATCGTCTTAAATTTAAAGAACAATGGAACTATCATGTGATGACTATTGCTGATGTAGATAAAGAAGTTGTGAAATATACATATTATAACCACTCTAGAACTGATTATTTATTATTTCATTCTATGATATACCATATTATTTACACCTAAATAAATTTATAGGGGTATAAAATACCAACCTTATAACAATATGTTTAATTAGTAATGAAAAATCATTATGGTAATATAATTACATCTCAAGTATATGATTCTTCTCTGATTGAGGATCATAGGAATATGCTCCTAGAAATCCAAATTAGTATTCTTATATTTAAATTTTAGCTTATCCTATGCATATATTGGTTTTATGTACACAAATACAACGTTAATATTTATTTAAGGGAAGTCGAAGAAGATATTATAAACTAATCTAATATTGTCTGTTTTTTATAATAATTATTAACATTAAAATTAAATTTCATCATTTGTATAGGTATTTATTCCTATTATAATTGGAGGTTAATATTAGATTTTTGGGAGGAAAATTTACATGAAAGATATTGATATTATACAATAGTTTTTAATTTTTTTCAAGTGAATTTCATAGTCTTCCTATGAATAGTGATCTTTAGTTTTCAAAAGAACTCATACCTAGTCCTACACAAATTTCATGGAATATATATAACATCAACCAAATTGATTTGAAATAATTGAAGATGAAACTCCAAGTGAATCTTTATAATGGATTTATTCAGTCATGTTTTTGAACATGGTTTGTACTTGTTCATTTTGATAAGAATATATATGGATTCATGTAACTCTTCCATAATTATTGGGAAAATAACAAAATAATAAAAAATAATAAATATCATTAAATATGTATTGATGATTTTTCTGATCAATATTGAGTATATCAATATTTTTTGAATATTTTACTTCAATATTAATACTATTTTTTGTGGAACAAAGTGAAAACTCACCCAGGACTTCTATCTGTATGTGGTATTGACACTATGAATTTATATTGATTCCATTTTTCCTTGCTAATTTTCAAGTCATATTTATGGATTTAGTTAATAGAGTATTCTGATATTACCTTGATCAATTTTTGGTGGTATTTTTAAATGATATTCTTATATATTATAAAATAAAGGAAGTTAATTACAAACATTTGAAGATTATAAAAAATACACTAATAAAGGAGAATTTGTTTTAAATAATTACCCATTGTGAGATTTTAAAAAATAATTTTGGGTTCATATAAGCCAAAATGATACTATGCCATTATATAAATCAAAGATAAAATCTATTTAACATTTTCCAATACAATACAATATGGATGATATTTTTTTGTTTCATGGTTTGTCTAAATATTGTATATATTTTTTGGAGGATTTATCATAGTTGTCTAATATGCTCACTATGTTAACTCGGATGGGATCCTTTTTCCCTTGAAAATTTGAATGTGAGGAAAATGTTATGGAACTAAAGATGATGCTATTTATTATACCTCTTCTTAAACTACCCTACAGTGGAGAAGGGTTAGGGATCATTAATGATTAATCAATGAAGGGAAAATGATGAGTTATCATGAATAATGATATCATTATAACTAATGCCTCACAAAAATTAAATATTCATGAGTAATCATTCCCATCTCATTATTTTGAGTTAACTAAATCATTTTTTTCATTAAATATACAAAATAATTATATTTATGGAGAATAGTGTAATATATATACTACTAATAATATTTTAAATTATATACTCACTAAAAAATATATGAATATTTTCCTTAAAAGATGGTTGTTGTTGATAAATTATTTTGACAACTCAATAAATTACCACCCTAATAATGTTAACAAGTTAATTGATTCATTATGTAAAATGGATCATGTTATATTATTTATCATCAGTGTTAAAAAAGATTCAATATTTCTATATTTCAAAAGGATTTATATGTAAATATTAATGTATGTGGAGGAATCATATCAAAATGAAATGAGTGTTCAACCATCTATCCAAGTGAATATTAAAGAGGTAAATAAGAAAGACGTAGAGATGAAAAAAGGGGATAAATATTAATGATATGAACATTGATTATTATCAAATGATATGGTTCAAGGATTGTGTATATTCCCTATCCATAAAATATTTTAAGTTGGGTCTATTGTAATAATATTATGGTCCATCATTATATACTCATCTTAAATGTACAAATATATAGAGGGATCTAAAACTGTTTTTCAAGTGTGAAAAAAAGATGTTATATATGACAGAGTATATTTCATAGTGCATGATATGTCTAAAAATTAAGGATTAGTGAAACACGTATATAAGTATATTAAAACATTTTCTCATAGTATAATTGAAATATGTAATTATCTTCATGAATTTTGTCACCAGACTCAAAAAATGTCTATTATTTGTAACACTGTTTCTATTGTAGAAGATTATCATAAAATATCAATGCACATTATTTCTATTAGTGAATTTGTCTCTCTTGATTAATGTTATATAATAATAATTATGGAATTTATAGGGTTTCAATGAGTTCTATAATTTATTGTATCATATTGGGATTTTATGATTAACTATAATTTCATGTCATGACCCGTTACCAGGGGCACGTTCTATGACTACCCCAAGCCCACCTTCCAGAGGCCAGGGGTAGGCGACTTGTACCAGAATTGAATTTCCTTAAAATGGGAAGGCATTGCCTCAAAAAATGTACACACACACAAGAATAGTGCACTATGGAAAAGTAATACACAATGTAAGAGTACGGTGCATCCATAACTAGTATTCCCAAATAAATGTAATATAAGTACTCAAATTAAAGGGTTAGAATACAAGACCAACTAAAAGGTACAACTAGAAATGGAATACAGAAAATAGCTCCTAGAATTATCCACTAAGGATCCTAAATGATGGGTAGGTGTAGATTGTCTCTGCTATTCTAAAAGTCATCCAATATCCTCCGTGTACTTCCTGGTCTATAAGGTTCCTTGGAATTATTCTATGGAAATCCACGATGCATGATCTATATAACAACGCCCAAATCTAAAGACTCATCTCAAACTAGGTATAACTAATTTACATAAGTACAAACGATCATTTGAGAAGCAAGATCATCTTATTCTATCAACATGCATTACTTTTGACTATAAAAAGTCTGACTCACATAGGATCAATAGATAATAACCCCCCTTAATACCCACATCGCATCCGAGTCGCCCCGAGTTGATAGTTACTAACCCCCATTGACCCACATAGGATCTAACCCTCATTGGATTAGTATGAATTTACCCTCACAGGATCACTGAGCTCTCTCCCACACAGAATTTGAGCCACAAAGGATCAGTATGCGCTAACCCACACATGATCATTGAGTGTTGACCCACATAGTATCTAACACACACAAGATCGATAGGTGATGACCCACACATGATCGCTCGGTACTAAACACTGTATGATCTGTCTCTAACTTCTACCTCAATACCATCCATTGGATTCCCACTCATATCATGCATGATTCTAGGAGAATAGCTCTTCAAGACATCATTTTTATTCCAACCAGCATGAAGTCCCGCAAACAAGTGACATGATGATCTGTCAGGTCACAAGGTTTTCAACCCAATAGATAGTGCATCAACCAGACACCCGGTCTGTAAGTCATAGGAATTTTAGTTTCAAGGGCCCAGTTGGATTTGGATTTGATCCCACCCATACATACTCCAAAATATTACAAAACTCTAGTGGAGTATCTATAATGGAACGTCTCACTCCAAAGATCCCATCACCGAAGACAGTTCATCAAACAGATGTCCAGTTCGCGAGATACGATAACATAAGTGAATTTGGGCCCGAGAGTGGTCTGGGTCTATTCCGAACTGGCCTGACCCAGCCTGGTTGGGATGGGCCACAGCGGGCTAGGCTAGACCTGCCCCGGCTAGGCTAGGTTGTGGTGGCTCGACCCCCCGGCTGGCGCCACCTATGGTGGCCACGCGGTCTGCCTAATGTACAAGCCAATTGAGCTGTTTGGATCTCGAATTGGTGGTTCTAGGTGGTGCTTCCTCTTCACACACAGGACCTGCAGGGAGTGGGTCCCGACCTTCTCGACTTCTGTGGGTTCAATGTCATGGCCCTTCAATGGGGTGCACGAAGGCACACCGGCTCAGCCTCCACCATTGCGTTCAGATGAGGGTCAGCTGACTTCTTTATCCATCGTGGCATGATATCGTAGCTCACCTCTGCGGTGAGCGATGACACACCACCTACTACTGCCACATTGCAGTCATATCGAAGGATCAACTGCGGGGCTCCGTTGATTCTCTTGTGCTCCGTTTCCACTCTCTTGTGCGCCTACATGCCTCTCGGACTGCTGATGTCATTGTGTGGCCATCTATTTCACATTTCATTCAAATTGGGAAAACCATCCCTGAGGAAAACAATGAAAAACATGTGGTGCAGGGTCTGGGGATTTTTTGTTGGGCCCATTCCTTCTACATTTTCATGATAAAAGGCGAGAGAAGAATTCATGAAAGAAATTTTTTATTATAATAAACCCCAACCTCAAGATCTATTGGAGGCATCATAGTTGTGACAGGAGGAGTGTCTAAATTTGATGGATTTCTTGTCTTTCGTTGATCCCAAATCATTACTGCCCCTGATTCCATCCTCCGTCAATGGATGCTGCTGCATGACATCACCAGAGTATCCTCATTTGAAGAGTTCATGCCAAAACACCTCCCCATTCTCAATTTAAATAATAGGGGGAAATGTGAGTAAAAAAATGAAGAATGGATGAGATTCACTAAATGAATTATCAACCACTTTTAATTCACAATAGTGGAGTAACGCAGTTGATGAGTCAGGCCTTTATTTGGCTTGAAAATTTACCTGTCCCCCCACCGCCACCCATCCACTAGAGAAAAATAAATAAAATAACTTGTTCTATTATATGTTTTTAGTATAGTGAAAAATTTAACATTGTCTCATGACCTATAGTTGTTTAAGTGAATATTCTCTTAAGATAATCCTATTGTTTTAGATTCAATTGTGCCCTCAGATTTTTAATCATAGAACCGGTTGAAAAGATAAAAAATGTTTCCCACACAATTACTAAATGTTCCAAAAAACTTTTAAAATTTATTCCCGAAATACTAGGCCTCGAAATCACGCTCTGTCAATTTTCCTAGACTCTTAATAATCCAATATAATTATAAAAATTTACATGGAATATTTTATGTCATTAAATTCTCCCTTCCTTAGGGAGTTTCATCCTCAAAAGCTACAAAATACAAGGGGAAACAAATGGGTGTACTATTAATGTATCTTTTCCACCCTCACCAATGTTCCCTCCTGTAGGTTCTCATGCTCCCAATGAACTCTCACCAGATGAATCTAAATCCCATGATGTACCCACTCCTATCAATCCACTATCTCCATTGGGAACTCTGCAAATGTCTCCGCATCATTGATGTCCATCTCACCCTAGTCGATAATGTCTGATGGATCATGAACATATGACCACATCTTTGACACTTGGGAATCATTTTGCAACGGGTACCGTTATGAGGGAAGAGTAATATGCTACACCGCATTTCCTACTCTTCTGAGGATCTGGAATAGTCTAACGATTCATAGAGATAATTTGTCACCCATGCCAGACCTCCATAATTATTGTTTGGGTGAGACCTGTAAGACGACAAGGTCCCCCGTCCCCAATCTCAAAGTGTCTCTATCTCCAATCATCAGAAGACTTATTCCATCTCTATGTTGACATCATCCACTCTTGGATGATCTATATCTTCTATGTGTTATCATGTACCATCTCTAGACCCATAACCACTGACTCCCCTCGTTTTGTCTAGAAAAGAGGTGATCTTGATATTCACCCATACAAAACCTCAAATGGATCCATGTTGATTGTGGATTGATAAATTGTTTTTTATGAAAAATCCCCCAGGGGTGGGTGGTCCTCCCCACGGTGGAAAAAATCTTAGACAGATGCACAATGAAAGACCTCGAGGGTCTGTTTGGTTTACTCCTTCTGACAATCTATCTGACAGTGAAAGGCATTTATATAGCGTATCTGTGTTCCGAACACCTCCAAAAATCCTTTCGAAAAGCAGGAGGTAAAACATGTGTCATGATCTATGATGATATTCGATGGAACCCTATTATGTCACATAATCTCATGCAAGTAGAGGGATCCTAAGCCATCTACTGATCCTTTCTCATGGATGGGTATGAAGTGGACCGACTTTTGGAGTTGGTCAATGATCAACTAGATTGAATCGTGGACCCTAAATGAATGTGGTATCACTATCATGAAGTCGATATAGATTTCATCCCACTTACACTATTGTACCTCAAGTGTCTCGGCAAGGACTGCTAGTACCTGAAGGTCAGCCATAACATGCTGACAAGTGGGAAATCTGGATACCAACTGTGCATCTAATTTCTTTATTCATGGCCACCAGTACTAACGTCGAAGGTCCTGGTGCATCTCCTCCACTCCAAGATTCACTACTAAAGGGTATGTATGTATCTCCCTCAACACTACATCTCGTAGAATCACTGGTACCATTGTGAATCTTTTTAAAAGATGGACATTCTCCCCAACTTCATAAAATCCTTTAGAAGACCGTCCAGAGGATATCTAAGCATGACATGCCTCTCATTCATTATCCCCAAGATGTGCCTCCCAATATCTCCATATATGTGGGCGAGTGGTTTTCCAAGACTAGATGTAAGATTCTACAACTCTATCCACAAAGGATATATACCATGTGCCTAGCTGCTCTATTGCCTCACATAGAACCAATAGACTAGACCACATGTTGAGTGTGACTGCTACTACATTTTGTTTCCAAGAATTATAGACTATCTAAAAGTCATATTCCTAGAGTAACTCCAGCCCTCATCATTTTCTCAGGTTCATGTCCTTCTAGGATAATATCAACCTAATACTCTTTTGATTAGAGTAGATTGTAATACATTTTCCCATCAATTAATGTCTCCACATCTTCACCACAAAGACACCACTACTACTTACTCATGGTCTTGGGTAGCGTAGTTCTTCTGATGTTGTCTTAACTTCTATGGACTGTAGGGAATCTCCTCTCGGTCCTACATCAGGAAACAACCCAGTCCTGTCCCTGATGCTTCATACTCGACTATGTTCCCAACACCCTCTTCTTGTATCCTCATGATGGTGTACTCGTCAATCTCTGCATCAGATCCTAAAAAATCTACATAAACATCCATGTACATAGGAAAGGCTTCCCCTTCTTTTTCATAACTGAAAAGGGTGCCACTAACATGTAGATGTTAGGTACGAATCTCTGATTGTACCCATCCAATCCATAGAAACTCTACAAATCGGTCACACTCATGGTCGGTTCCCAAGAAAGCACTACCTATATCTTTTTCGGATCCACTGAGACTCTAGCCTTCGAGATATCTTTCCTTAGGAAGTGGAATTCCCATATCCAGAACTAGAACTTTGATAGCATACCATAATTTTGGTGCTCTCAACGTGTATGAAAGACTATCTGTAGGTTTGTGGCATGCTCCTCCTCTGAAATAGAGTTTATCAAGATGTTGTCGATGAATACACCCATAAAGTGATCGATGTAAGGATGGATGATCATATTCCATAGCCTTGTGAACACTGTCGGAGTGTTTTTCATGCCTTAAGGCATCACCAAGAACTCATAATTGTCATACCATCCTATGAAGACCGTCTTCGATAAATCCAATTTTTTTACTCTGAGATGATGATAGCCTGATCTGAGGTGTATCATTGAAATCCATTGAGCTCTCTTCAGATAGTCGAAGAGATCATTGATCCCAGGGAGTGGATACTTTTTATTCACGATCATCTAGTTTAGGCACCAATATTCCTCAAAAATACTCCTGTTCTCATCCACCTTTTTGGCGAACAAGATCAAGGATGCCCATGGAGAAACATGGGGCCTTATTAACCCATTTCTCTATAAGTCCTCCAACAGTACCCGCAACTCCTGATGGTCTATGGGAGACCTCCGATATGATGGTGTAGATATCAATGTCTTCCCAGGGTACATGTCAATGTTAAAGTCTACCTCATTGCATGGAGGAAGTCACAGAATGTCATCAGGAAAGACATAACCATAATAGTCCATCACTACAGGATATCTCAGACTCTTCATGTCAACTGCTCTGAGGGTCATGATAGACAACTGATGTGTGATCGGCAGCAGGGAGTGGGTCCCGACCTTCTCCACTTATGTGGCTTCAATGTCATGGCCCTTCAATGGGGTGCACGAAGGTGCGTTGCCTCAGCCTCCACCACTGCGTTCGGTTGAGGTTCAGCCGCCTTCTTTACACATCGTGGCATGATGTCACAGCTCCCATCTCCAGTGAGCACTAACACACCACCTGCTACTGCCGCACCGCTGTCCTACCGAAGGATCAACCGTGGGGCTCCGTTGATTCTCTAGTGCTTCGTTTCCACTCTCGTGTGTGCCTACGTGCCTCTCGGACTGCTGATGTCATAGAGGGGCCATCTATTTCCCATTTCTTTCAAATTGGTAAAACCAACCCTGAGGATAAGAATGAAAAACATTTGGTGCAGGGTCTGGGAATTTTTCGTTGGGCCCATTACCTCTACATTTTAATGATAACAGGCGAGAGAATAATTCATCTAAAAAACTATTTATTAAAATAAACCCCTACCTCAAGATCTATTAGAGGTGTCGTAGTTTTGGCGGGAGGAGTGTCTACATTTTATGGATTCTGTGGAGTTCGTCGATCAGAGATCACTACTGCCCTTGATTCCATCCTCCGTCGGTGGATGTTTCTACAAGACATCACCAAATTATCCTCGTTTGAATAATTCATGCCAAAACCCCACCCCATTCTCAATTTAAATAGGAGGGGGAAATGTGAGTAAAACAATGAAGAATGAATGAGATTCACTAAATGAATTAATCAACCACTTTTAATTCACAATAGTAGAGTAACATAGTTGATGAGTAAGGCCTTTATTTGGCTTGACAATTTACCTGTCCCCACTACCGCCGCTCATCCACTAGAGAAAAATAAATAAAATAAATTGTTATGTCATATTTTTTTAGTATAGTCCAAAATTTTACATTTTCTCATGACCTACAGTTATTTAAGTTAATCTTCTCTTAAGAGAATCCTAGTGTTTTAGATTCAATGGTTCCCTTGGATTTTTAATCTATGAATCGGTTCAAAAGATAAAAAATGTTTCCCACACGATTAGTAAATTTTCCAAAAAACATCAGAAATTCATTCCCGAAACACCAGGCCTCGATACCACACACTGTCAATTTTTCCAGACACTTAATAATCCAATATAATTATAAAAATTTACATGGAATATTTTAGGTCTTTACATTCTCCCTGACTTAGGTATTTTCATCTTCAAAAGCTAAAAAATACAAGAGGAAACAAATGGGTGTACTATGAATGTATCTGAGCCACCCTCTCCAATGTTCCCTCCTGGAGGTTCTCGTGCTCCCAATGAACTGTCACCAGATGAATCGACTGCCCATGATGTACCCACTCCTATCAATCCACTATCTCCATTGGAAACTCTGAAAATGTCTCCCCATCATTGATGTCCATCTCACCCTAGTCGATAACGTGCGATGTATCATGAACATATCACCACCTCTAGGACATGTGGGAAACATTATGCAACCAGTGCATATGTGTGGGAAGAGATAGATGGTATGCCACATTTCCTACTCTTCTAAGGATTTGGAATAGTCTAACGATTCATAGAGATAACTTTTCACCCCTGCCAGACCTCCATAATTCTTGTTTTGGTGATACCTGTAAGACGACAAGGTCCCCCTCCACAATCTCCAAGTGTCTCTATATTCTATCGGCATAAGACATAAGCCATATCTATGTTGACATCAACCACTCTTGGATGATCTACACCTTCTATGTGTTATCATGTACCATCTATGGACCCATAACCACTGACTCCCCTGGGTCTACCCAGAAAAGAGGTTATCTGGATGGTCACCCAGAAAAAACCTCAAATGGATCCATACTGATTGTGGATTGAAAAATGTTTTTGTATGAAAAATCCTCCAGTGGTGGGTGGTCCTCCCGACGGTGGCAAAAATATAAGACACAAGCACTATGAAAGACCTCAAGGGTTTATTTGGTCTACTCCTTCTGAAAATCTATCTGATAGTGAAAGGCATTTCACAAGCGTATCGTGGTTTCGAACACCTCCAAAAATCCTTTCGACAAGTAGGAGGTAAAACACGAGTCGTGATCTAATATGATATTCGATAGAACCCTATTATGTCACATAATCTCAAGAATGTAGAGGTATCCTAAGCCCTCTACTGATCCCTTCTCATGGATGGGTAGGAAGTGGACCGACTTTTGGAGTTGGTCAATGATCAACTAGATGTAATCGTAGACCTTAAATGAATGTGGTATCAATATCATGAATTCCATAGAGATTCCATCACTCTTACACTATTTTACCTCAAGTGTCTCGGATAGGACTTCTAGTACCTGAAGGTCAGCCATCACTTGCTGGCAAGTGAGAAATCCAAATACAAACTGTGCCTCTACTTTCTTCATTCATGGCCACCAGTACTAACGCCGGAGGTCCTGGTGCATCTCATCCACTCCAAGAATCACTACTAAAGGGTATGTATTTAACTCCCTCATCACTACATCTCGTAGCATCACTGGCACCATTGTGAATCTTCTTAAGAGAAGAACATTCTACCCGCCTTCATAAAATCCTTTAGAAGACCATCCGGATGATATCTGAGGACGTCAAGCCTCGCATTTATTATCCCCAAGATGTGCCTCCCAATCTCTCCATATATGTGGGGGAGTGGTGGTCCTAGACTAGATGTAAGATGCTCCATCTCTATCCACAAATTATATCTACCATGAGGCTAGCTGCTCTATTTCCTTATATAGAACCTATAGACTAGACCATATGTTGAGTGTGACTGCTACTACATTTTGTTTCCAAGATGTATAGACTATCTAAAAGTAATATTCCTAGAGGAACTCCATCCATCATCATTTTCTCAGGTATATTTCCTTCTACTATAAGATCTACATTATACTCTTGTGATTAGAGTGGACTATAAAACTTTTTCCCATCAAGTAATGTCTCCAAATCTTCACCACAAAGACACCAGTACTGCTTACTCCAGGTCCTGGGTAGCGTAGTTATTATGATATTTTATTAACTTCTATGGACTATAGAAAATCACATCTTCATCCTGCATTAGGAAACAAACTAGTCCTATCCCTGATGCTTAATACTAGACTTTTTACCCAACACCATCTTCTTGTATCCTCATGATGGGGCACTGGTCAATCTCTGCATCAGATCGTAAAAAATCTACATAAACGCCCATGTACATAGGAAAGGCTTCCCCTTCTTTTTCAAAACTAAAAAGGGTGCCACTACATTGGAGATGTTAGGTTTGAATCTCCGATTATACCCATCCAATCCTTAGAAACACTAAAAACCGGTCACACCGTTGGCCGGTTACCAAGAAATTACTACCTCTATCTTTTCTAGATCCACTGAGACTCTATCCTTTGATATATCTTACCTTAGTAAGTGGAATTCCGATATCAAGAACTAGATCTTTGAAAACTTACCATAATTTTGGTGCTCTCAATGTGTATCTAGGACAATGTGTAGGTGTGTGGCGTGCTCCTCCTCTGAAACAGATTTTATCAAGATTTTGTCGATGAAGACACCCACAAAGTGATCGATGTAATGATGGATGATCCTATTACATACCCTCGTGAACACTGTCGGAGTGTTTGTCATGCCTAAAGGAATCACAAAGAACTCGTAATGGTCATAAAAACCTTTGAAGAATGTCTTCGATACATCCAAATTTTGTACTCTGAGATGATGATATCCTGATCTGAGGCGTATATTTGAAATCCATATATCTCCCTTCTGCTTGTCGAAGAGATCATCTATCCTAGGGAGTTGATAATTTTTATTCACGATCACCTAGTTTAGGCACCGATGTTCCTCACAATGACTCAAGTTCTCATCCACCTTTTTGGCGAACAAGAACAGGGATGCCCATGGAGAAACATGGGGCCTTGTTAACCCATTTCCCTGTAAAACCTCCAACAGTACCCACAACTCCTGAAGCTCCAGGGGAGACATCCGATATGATGGTGTAGATATCGATGTCATCCCAGGGTACATGTAAATGTTACAGTCTACCTCTTTGCATGGAGTTAGTCACAGAACGTCATCAGGGAAGACATAAAAATAATAGTCCACCACTAGAGGATATCTCAGACTCCTCATGTCAACTACTCTAAGGGTCAGGCCAGACAACTGAGGTGTGATCGACTTCAGGGAGTGGGTCCTGACCTTCTCTACTTCTGCGGCATCAATTTCATGTCCCTTAAATGGGGCACACGAAGGCACGCCGCCTCCGCCTCCACCTCTGCTTCCGGATGAGGGTTAGCCGCCTTCTTTATCCATCGTGGCATGATGCCGCAGCTCCCCTCTGCGGTGAGTGATGACACACCACCTGCTAATTCCGCACTGCTGTCGTGCCAAAGGATCAACTACGGGGATCTGTGGATGCTCTAGTTCTCTGTTTCCACACTCGTATGCGCCTACGTGCCTCTCGGACTGCTGATGTCATAGAGTGTCCCTCTATTTCAGATTTTTGTCAAATTTGAAAAAACAACCCTGAGGATAAAAATGAAAAACATGTGGTGCAGGGTCTGAGCATTTTTCATTGGGCCCATTCCCTCAACATTTTCATGATAACAGGTGAGAGAATAATTCATTAAAGAAATTATTTATTAAAATAAACCCCAACCTCAAGATCTATTGGAGGTGTCGTAGTTGTGATGGGAGGTGTGTCTACATTTGATGCATTCCTTGGCGTTCGTTGATCCCAAATCATTACTGCCCTTGATTCCATCTTATGTTGGTGGATGTTGTCGCATGAAATCACCAGAGTATCCTTTTTTGAAGAATTCATTCCAAACCCCCACCCCATTCTCAATTTAAATAGGAGGGGGAAATGTGAGTAAAACAATGAAGAATTAATGATATTCACTAAATGAATTAATCAACCACTTTTAATTCACTATAGTGGATTAACGCAGTTGATGAGTCAGGCCATTTTTTGGCTTGAAAATTTACCTATCCCCACCACCGCCGCTCATCCACTAGAGAAAAATAAATAAAATAACTTGTTATGTTATATTTTTTTAGTATAGTCCAAAATTTAACATTTTCTCACGACCTACAGTGGTTTAAGTGAAGATTCTATGAAGAGAATCCTAGTGTTTTAGATTTAATGGTGCCCTCAAATTTTTAATCTATGAACCGGTTCAAAAGATAAAAAATGTTTCCCACACGATTACTAAATGTTCCAAAAAACATCATAAATTCATTCCCGAAACACCATTCCTCAAAATCACGCTCTATCAATTTTCCAAGACTCTTAATAATCAAAAATAATTATAAAAATTTACATGGAATATTTTAGGACATTACATTCTTTCTGACATAGGGATAGTAATCCTCAAAAGATACAAAATACAAGGGGAAACAAATGGGTGTACTATGAATGTATCTGAGCCACCATCTCCAATGTTCCCTCCTGGAGGTTCTCGTGCTCCCAATGAACTCTCACCAGATGAATCGACTTCCCACGATGTACCCACTGCTATAAATCCACAATCCCCATTGGGAACTCCAAAAATGTCTCCCCATCATTGATGTCCATCTCACCCTAGTCGATAACGTGCAATGGATCAAGAACATATCACCAAATCTAGGACACGTGGGAAACTTTTTGAAACTGTTGCATATGTGAGGGAAGAGATAGATTGTACGCCGCATTTCCTACTCTTCTGAGGATCTGTAATAGTCTAATGATTCATAGAGATAACTTGTCTCCCGTTCCAGACCTCTATAATTCTTGTTTGGGCGAGACCTATAAGATGATAAGGTCCCCCTCCCCAATCTCCAAGTTTCTCTATCTCCTATCGGCATAAGACTTATGCCATCTCTATGTTGACACCATCCACTCTTGGATGATCTAAACCGTCTATGTGTTATCTTGTACCATCTCTGGACCCATAACCAATGACTCCCCTAGGTCTATCCAGAAAAGAGGTGATCTGGATGGTCACCCATACAAAAACTCAAATGGAGACATGCTGATTGTGGATTGATAAATGTTTTTGTTTGAAAAATCCACCAGGCGTGGGTGGTCCTCCCCACAGTGGAAAAAATATATGACAAAAGCACAATGAAAGACCTCGAAGGTCTGTTTGGTCTATTCCTTCTGACAATATATCTGACAGTGAAAGACATTTCTCAAGCGTATCTGGGTTCCGAACGCCTCCAAAAATCCTTTCGACAATCAGGAGGTAAAACATGTGTCATGATATAAGATGATATTTGATGAACACTATTATTTCACATAATCTCATGAAAGTAGAGGGATCATATTCCCTCTACTGATCCCTTCTCATTGATGGGTAAGAAGTGGACTGACTTCTGGAGTTGGTCAATGATCAAATAGATGGAATAGTGGACCCTAAATGTATGTTGTATCACTATCATGAAGTACATATAGATTCCATCCCTCTTACATTATTGTACCTCAAGTGTATCGGAAAAGACTCCTAGTACCTGAAGTTCAGCCATCACTTACGGACACGTGAGAAATCAGGATATAAAACGTTCCTCTACTTTATTCATTCATGGCCACCAATACTAACTCCAGAGGTCCTGGTGCATCTCTTCCACTCCAAGATTCAATGATAAAGGTTATGTATGGAACTCCCTCAACACTACATCTCATAGAATCACTAGTACCATTGTGAATCTTCTTATGAGAATTACATTCTCCCCACCGTCATAAAATCATTAGAAGACCATCTGTAGGATATCTGAGCACGTCAAGCCTCGCATTCATTATCCCCATGATGTGCCTCCGAATCTCTCCATATATGTGGGGGAGTGGTGGTCCTAGACTAGATGTAAGATGCTCCATAATATCATTCAATTAAGCTATCTTATTCACATATAGGATACCAAACTTATCAAAGGTTAAGGTTCCCCTAATTGGAAATAAATTGTCAAAATTCATTTGTCGATCCATGATCACCGATTATACATAATTATATTGATATTTACTATGTAATTCTATTATTATTTCCATAGTGATACCATTCCCCTAGTATTTTATAATTGCAAAATTCTATATCCAACTAGTAGGTTTGTGAGGCTCAGTATTCATCTAATGAAATGAGAAGCATCACATCACGAAGCTTGATATCTCTATATTTATTCATGATCAAAAATAATTTCAAAGGAGATCATGAAACATATTTTTGAACCCATGAAATTTTACAGATTTAATATCATTTCATTCCATGATCATCATATCTTGCATTTTATCATGAACCTAGAAGTGAACATTGACATAAAAGAATTCATCACCTCTGATGAATCAACTTGATGTTGGATACCCACTAAATATAGCTTCTATCCAGGATTTACCCTCAACATAAGATATATTTTTTCTATTGATTCAATCGACGTAAATAGAAATCATATATATGAAGTTAAATTTAATAACCACTACATAACCTTAACATAGAGAAGAACTTCCAAAAAGTGTGAAATTAGTCACCACTCATCAAACTATTCTCGAACTAACTAGTACTACAACATCATACTCATGGAATAAAAAAATTCCCTTTTTAGGAGTATATACCAAGACGATGTTAAAATACTATTGATACCTAACCCACCTACTATACTAAAGGTTTATGTCAAACAAGAAAAATATTTACATCAAACTCTTGTATTCTATGAAGACACGAAATATCATTCCCAATTATAGTTTCCCCAACATCATAAAACATGTACCATAGATGATGACACGAGATCATGCGTAGGATTGTTTCAATCATTTAGAACATTCTATATAGAACCATGAGAAAACACCCAATTGTTCAATATCACAACTTCTTTGTGCATAAATCTTGGTGAGTCATAATACATGGTATACTCTTTACCTTTAATATGTAAGGATCAGATCAATGTTGAGGTAATCCCACTCATTTGATTATTATAAATACTACACATAGGCATTATAATAAGAACAATTACCAATTTCTTTTTTAGAATTGAAATTAGTGTTTTAGAATGGGTGATGTCCATGATGAAAAATTGGTAATATCCTACCAAACAAAGAAATATATAAATTTAGAATATGCTCTTGGGTTTCTCTCAAGACTCCACAACTCTGAACTTCTACTTGTCCATTGAAGCACTATCCTCTGAGATAACATAACCATGAATATCAATTATGTATTCTACAAATAACATTTAAATAGTTTAGTGTCTAGTAGATTCTCTCTCATTATAGATAGGTTTATATCAAGATGTGGGAAATGATCATCTCTAGATTGTGAGTACATTATGATTTCATCAATGAGATGAAACGAAATATAATCTAGATATGGATAAATGATCAGATTCATAGGGGACAAGAATACCAATGGTGTATTCCTTAGAACAAAATACCTTACCCAAAAATTGTATATGATATAAATCTTCTTAAATTTAGTTCAGGTATGTCAAAATATCTCATCCAAAACTAATGGAACCTTGACCTCAGGTCAATTTTAGTGAAAATATTGGAACCCCTTATATGATCAAGGAGATAATAAATGTATGAAAGGAGATATCATTTCTTTATCATAATCATGTTTAGACATTATTAATCCATTCATAAGATAAAGGTTTCATAATATTTCATGGTTAATAAAATGAGGGAACAACAAAGAGATATACTTGGTCATATCAATCCCTTAGATTCCAAAACATCTTATTTGACTATTAATGGGAAATTATCTTATATTTTTTATCGTATAATTTTGGATAGAAATTGGTTTTGATCCTAAAAATAACTCAAAAATGAACAACATATCATGATCTATTGGTAATGAAGAGAACTCTTTATGAAAGTGACAATAAATGTGATCCAAAACTAGAAGAAATGTACTTTTCTAAAACTCACAATCATTGAAAATATACCTCACTACTTGAACCATGATGTAATCCAATCCACATTGAATTGTTCACATAGGTCCATACTGAAGAACCCATTCACCATGATTAATATTGGTTCCCCCGTCATGTGATAAGTCATTTGATCCCAAATGATAGTAGTTTATACGAACATAGTATGGAATTTTACAATCCATATCTAATATAAAATAAAACCAAACCATTTACCTCACAAATACCTCCTAGATGAAATAGTATCACTAATTTTAGAATAATATTACTTACAGAATATGATACCCTCTGATCACACCACTAATAGAATATCGATAGTCATAACCCCATGTAATCTTAACATATCAAATCCCATGAAAATTAATATTTTTAAAATATATAAAAGATTTCAATGCTAGTAAAAAAACACATGAAATGGTATATGAAATTATGATAAACAAACTCATAGAGGAAGGTCATATATCCAAACTAGTATGAGTATAATATTTATCAAGAATCTGACTCACCCCTCTAGACTATAGTCTTCCATGACTCCCCTATAATTCACCCTCCTATATATATTTTCACTCTTGAATCATGGTTCCATGATACCTACACCAAAATTAGTATCTTATGTAACTCTAAAAATGTGTCTTTTGGGGGTAACTAATTCCATCCCAGACTCTGGTGTTTGCTTCGTTCCACTTCCATTAAATTAATGACTAGTGAACTTAAAGAACCTTTCCAAGTAGACAATTATATAGAATTATTGTCACTCGTTTTTTTGGAAATTACTATAGAACCACTTATTGATAGCCCGAAAACACTCAAAGAACTTCCTATACAAGTATTAAAAAGTTGGTTTTCCAATTACTTAACTTCCATTTATTTAAATTATGTGGGTCAAATTATTTTAATGGACTTTATTAAATCCAAAATATTAACTCTCTGATAATCTAGAAGAAACATATCAACCACTTGAAGAGGGCTCATTCAGGGTATATTAAATGAAGAGATTTATATTTTTTATATAAGGGAAGTGTCTCAAATAAAAGAAATTCACCTATGTATTATTCTCATATCAAATTCCATCCTAAAAAGTATTTTCTAAAAATATGTCATTTATGTCCAGTGATGGAGGAAAATGTTTCATTTCAACAAAATTTACTATTTAGTCTATGATAGACTTTATTCCGTATTCAAAATGCATGATCTATCAAGCCCATTGATACCTCATTAACCCCTGATGAATGTGAGTCTATAAATTCCACTAAATTATTTTCTAGGTCAACTCCTCCAATCATAAAACTTGTATGATGATATCCCACAAATTCATAGTTGGTACTCATTTCATATATGTTGAAAGCATTAAATTTGTCCGCATTTTTTTATCTAGTTGACTAAATATTTTCTTCTTTGAATTAGTATAATGATTTATTACATTAGGGTTTCCAAACACTAAAAATGATTGTTGGTCTTGTAGTTTTTACTATTTTATCACATCAGACTTGAAACAAAATAAGGAATAGTCTCCATCATCATGCATTGTATGGACTATAAGAAACTATCATGGAGTTGGTCATCTATGGGATTTTGTGGATTTGTTGGATGTCATTGTTTTTCCACATGTGATTTGTTTTTATTACAAATTTTATAATGTTCCACTAGAGGACCACCTAATGGAATTTCTCTATAAGAGTTAACATACTCTCCAAATAAGAAGGTTCATCACAAGAGAAAATTAATTTGGAAAAACAAATAACACATAACCATAGATACAAGGTCATATTACATCAACAAATTACATGTGAATTAATCACATTTCAATAGATTAATTTTTTATAAATTTTATTTTTAAAATAATTTTCAACTGAATTAAAAGAATAAATAGAAAAAACTATACAAGTTAACATAATTTCCATTGTTCATATGATGACACATGCATAAAAACCCCATGTCAAAATATTACGTGATTAAAACCTCATGAAAAAGAGACATCACCCAATAGGTTTATCACCAATGGTGAAGAAAAAATCATCAATAAGAAGTGAATCTAATGATAAGAAATCATATCCTTGGAAACTTGGGTTTTACCCTACACATGGGTCTTCCAATCCCTTGCAAAATTTCATTATCAATCCTATACACATCACATTCTCCGATGAACCCTACATAAATATATAAGAATAATTTTATACAAATTTGTAACATCCGTTGCCCATTTCAACCTCACCTGACATAAATAGGTCGTTATATGACCTCAAACATGTTTCCCCATAAGTCAGGGGCTACTGATTAGTATTGAGATTCTAATTTTTATACATGGGAGTCTATACACTTTGGAAAATAATAAAAAACATAGTGTAAACAAGAAAAAATATATAAATTCAAATCAACACCAATAAACAATTAGTCAAGTTACGAACATTCCAAATTTGACATACTCTGTCATGCCATACTTTATACTAAACTAATATTCATACTATAATTCATACTTGATGGAAACTATAATACATAAAAAAAATTAAGACTTTCAACTATCCTCTTCAACCCCATGATCGGTCCAAAATCCAAGATCTATTCCTAGAAAGAAAATAAATAAATCATGCATAGGGCATATTTCCCTTATCTAATGCTATATAAATGAAATCTACATCAGTACCCGATAATTTCTTAATCATGGTGTATGTAAAACATAGTAGGACACCACTATTGATGTCTATACAAATCTAGTCTGAGTAACATTCTATACAACTATAAAATGTACATACTGATTAATTCATTTATTAAATGTATAAATTCCAACAAACCCATGAACCCTTATTATTTTTTTGTGACTCAGATATAGCCAACCGTACATTAGCACTATGATGGATTCCATTGTCCATATGAATCACTAATTATAAGTTTATTAACATGAAAAGTAAAAATCACTTATTTAATCCAACCCAAGAAATATACCCACTATATGGGGGATATAGTATTCCATTTGAATAGATTCTGTGAAAATTCTCATTCTGGAGCTACTTACATGTTCCCTGGGTGTATTACCATTACAAGGGAGAATTATAAATTAGATAAACTAGTGAAAATTACTATTCTAGGACAAATTAATTGTTCAAAGGACATCAAACTTATGTAAATTCCCATTCTAGGGTCAATATATCAATTCATATATCATATGTTTGAAATATCCACTGCCTACAATAGTACCCAATATCGAAATCAAGATAGCATTTTTCGATTTGGTTAATCCATTCCAACTAAATATTATTTTTTCACTTATAATTACATGCATTTATTCCATTGATCAAATTACTAGTTTTATGCTATATATCCCAATCTCATAATAATTGTGATAGTTTTTATTCACATAAAAAAAATTCCAAAATATCATCACACATAGCTAGAAATGTTATCCTTGATATTCTGAATTTATGTTTTAATTAATTCCAATAACATATCTAAAAATTAAATTATATGATTCAAGGCTTATAAGTTCCATGTTCAAACCAAATGTCAAAGGTGGGAACACATCTACGGTGAACTAAAATCAAATCTTAGTCAACATTTGACATAATAGGATCAATGATAGGTATATATGTGGTTATTAAAACCAATCTATTTGATTATAAATATTATTAGTGTCGTCCATAGAATTTTGGTGTGATTTAACATGTTAAAAATATTAGAAAAACTAAATTGAACATTGTGAGATGTTTCAGACCACCTACCTCAAATATAAGAGGAATAATTCCAAGGTCAAACATCTCGATCAATGTAAACCACCATGATTCCTTATTAGAAGTGTTATATCCACTACATTAAAGATGTAATAAGTTTAATAATAAGAAAAATAATATAAATTCACCAATTTGAATAAATTCCCAATGAATCATGACATCAAGATCATAGAATAGAAAAAGAAATCTAAAACTACAGTTAGAGGATCCAGAGAAGCCCCAAAGAACTCTTCTAAATCATTAACCAATATATAGGATTTAAGGATGGGTAATTAGAAGTTAAATAGGTTCTTTGATAGTATAAAATATGATTATTTCCCTCACATATCTAGCCCATTCCAATGACACCATCTTGCCGGTGGTCTAGAGTAGTGTTATAGTGCATCTAGGATCTCTACCGATAGGATAATTGTTCCCATAAATAGATATTTTTGATTCATATAGGAAACCCTTTCTTACAAGGCTCCACCCACTATATGGTGGCTCTAACTAGCTATTCAATTGGCCTCCTGTAGAGTTTTTAACCTACTTTAGACTCAGTTAGGTTGTTTTTGACACATTCATATAAATATTACTATATTCCACTACAACAATTTTCTAGTTCACCTTCTCTGAGACTGCAATATCTTCCAAAAACCTATTTTTAATCTGTTAAAAATTCACTATTTCTAAAATGACATGATTTAAAAAATCATAATGAAAGAGAGTTCCTAGATAAAATATGGGGTCCTATATATAAAATCCAAATATTCTAACCAAATATTTATCTTTTTAAATTACATCACATTCATATGATATGAGGTGGTAGATATCTATTAGTTCCCTCATACTATTTCAATTAAGAGATCTACTTCTCCTTGTCGAGGTAGAACAAGAAATTCGGCTTGAAAAACCTCAAGAAACTATTTTACCACTAAAGGAAGTTTTTAACTCATGGATTCCTTATCAATATCTACTAGTAATGAAGATGTTGGTTTTAAAATCACCTGTATATATGTTTCTGCTCAATTGGACTTCATATCCCATTCTTCTTGAAACACCTAAGAGTTTCCATTAAGGGTAGAAAAGGAAACCCATAAATTATAATAATTATTCCTTTATATTATGGATACCATCCAGTTCATCATGATAATAATATCAAATAGATTAATATCTAGAACTATATAATGCAACAACAACTCAACATTAGATATATAAATGTTTTATTAGGTGCATCATATACCCCACACCCTTTTAATTTTAAAAGAGATATGTAAAACCATATCATATGTAAACATTATTTCATGAACTTTTACTTTAATATAAACTTAATACAACCATTTAATATTGTGAGACCTATATTAATTTGTTTAATTAGGTTCATATAATAACAATTTAAAATAAAAATACAATTAATGAAAACAAAACTCTATAACATGCCCTTAAATTCCATTGATCTTATAAAGTATCCTAAGGTAACTCTGGACTATACATAAATTGAGGGTGTGCTATAAATCCAATTAGAGGATCAATCAAATCATAACATGATTAAAGTAGTCCATTTGGTAAAATAGATGATTCATGGTAACATAATAGTTTTGAAAAACATAAGAATGGGCATCTAACCATGATATAAGATGATAACTTAAAGGCCACATAGAATGTTGAAAAAACATAAAAAATATCATCATAATAATAATATTTTTTTTACTACCTATAAATAATAAAAAATGCTCTTATAATAACCCACCATAAACTATACATGGTATATAATGAGATAAAATAATATCTAATTAATTGGAGGGATATATATTTTTGGACCATACAATAAGTTTCCCATTATTCGTACTATAGATCATGACTATTGCTACTCTATATAAGTCAGGTACAAACCTCTGAAATTACCCAGCCAATCCAATGAAACTTCGCACCATGGTAATTCACTAGTGTGGATCCAATGTAAGAACCGCATAAATCATCATGAGATCCACTACAACTCCAGATTCTCATATAAAATATCCTATTATATGGATCTCATGAATCCATAACTAAAACTTTGAGAGATTCCTCAAATGTGGGAACTCTGGGAGTAATTCCAGGACAATCCTTAATTTTATCTTGTGTTATTCCTTGGATGCAGAATACAATAGAATTTCCACAATAAATAATACTACAAACTGGTCCAAGTATGGATGGACGATATTGTTCATGGGTCCCATGAACATTGTTGGGGATTTAGTCAAACCAAATTTCATCACTTAGTCCTTGTAAGGACCATAACAACATCTCAAAGCTATGTTTGGGATGTCCTCATCCTATACACAATGATGGTGACAGCCTGACTTGGGGTCTATCTTTGGGAACCATCTTGAAAATTTTATCTTATTAAAGAGATCATTGATCATTGTTAGGTGATAATTGTTTTTCATAGTCACCTGTATTTGGCGATGAAAGTCCACACATAACCTAATGCTCTAATTTTCCTTCTTATAAAATAAAACATGGGATTCCAATGGTGAAACATGGGGCCTCAGGAATCCATTTCTTTATAAGACCCCCATTTATACTGTCATCTCATGGAGCTCCATGGGAGCCATCAGATATGTAAGTGTAGGTATCGATTTCATCTAGGGTTACAAATAAATGTAGAAATATTTCGTACTATGAGGACATAACCTTGGTATAACATTTTGTAATTCATCATCATATTCATCCACCACTGCAAGGAACTAAGGACTCATCTCCTCCATTTCACCGCAGGTCATACCAGCAAACTGATGTGTGATCGGTTTCACCCCTGCTACATGTGAGTCCATCTTGTGCTACATGAATTTCCTTTTTTATAGTAATGGAAATTCATGGTCCCATCACCCTGGAATCACTGCACTCAATGCCTAAAGTAGTAAATATCTTCATATAATATCAATAACCAGTCCATACGTTTAATGACTTCATATTCCCTCGATTCCCCTACTAGGAGATCCCGTATGAATATCTTGCCCCCAAGAGTATGTGCACACTACTAAACCCATTCTTTGTTTATAAAATCCCATCATGTAGAAGTGTACAAAAATAAGGACCAAGACAATTGTTCCACTGGAATCTCTGAGCTCCGAACAAGGTACATAGAAAGAAAAGAATGATTGGAACCTATGTCTGTATGAACATCGTCTAGGATACTAAAGACACATACAATAGCAATAATAACCTCTAGAGATTAAAGAAACTAATCCTTTATTGCTTGAAGATGGGCGTCCACCTGTATAAAAAGTCCTAGATCCCATGGTGGACCGCAAGATGGTGGTCTTTATATTACCTCAAACCTCCACCAACCTTATGATACTATACCTACTCCCCAGCCTCATCTTCCACATTGTGGTCCATGCTTCTCAAAACTCTACTACTACCATGACAGTTCCATAACCATCTCCTGGTATGACGTACAATGGGCTGGCCAATCTCATGCCAGATGACCCTGACCACCACATGAGTAGCACGGTATATCTTTCTGCTAAGTCACTCTGTCCTGGGATTCTTGAACCACTGATCCCTTATCCTAGGGTAATCCCTTGGATTTTGTGACCCACTAGGGGCCCTACATCATCTATCAGCAACTCATTTCCAATGACTCCTCTACCTTCCTCCCGACGGTATCTCCCACTACTAGTTCCTTGTCCACAAAAATCTCTCTACCCGTAGAGCTCATTCCATCACCCTAGAAGGCGTATGGATTCTAAGGGATATCATCGATGCCCTGATCTCCCATTGTAGTCCCTACTCAATGATATGGTACATGAATAATGTCTCTCACACTATGTCTATAGAGTAATGAGAAGGATATTTGAATCTTTTCATGTACTCTGCTACTGACTGGTTGCCATGCTACAAGAGCAGTAGTTCATATATACACACAGAGTGTAACGTTGCTGGAAAGAACTCCTATATGAATAGGTTATCTAAGACACTATAGGATATTGTTTCCTTCAAATGCATCTGAGTCATAAGGATCCAAAATCACCACTCTATTCCCTAAAAAATGCTCATGTCTTAGACATCCATTAGTTCAAAAGGCATCCTCACTATGAGGAATACTCACGTAACTACCTCTAACCAATCCCAAACTACCTAAGGATCTTTCTCACCTACGAACATGGGAGGTTGTTGTCTCTGGATCCCATTAAACACACTAAGACTGTGTGAATCCTATACCCATAACACCAGTATAAACTTATACTTTCTGAGTGTTGGTATTACCGGTACACCACTAGGTGGTTCTCTCTCTAGAAAAATTCCCAGCATCACTACCTCATCACACAACGATCCATCCTTGTGGTCACACCCTGAAATCCCGGATGGCTGCTTGTGTGAAAGCATCCATAAAAAAACAACATGTACCATTGTCAATAGAGTATACTTGGTGAGATTATTCTGATTCAAGAAATACATGAGAACACACTCAATTCCTATATAATGCGAGAAACTTTAATTTTCCATAAAACTTGTGTTTTCATGTACCAGTTTGAAAAGAAAAATTTAAGGTCCCTTTTTATGCATATGATAGTTTCCACACCATCTCTGTTTTCCCTAGACTGAGAACCAAAATCGAAACACCTAACACTTTTTCACTGAAATAATAGTAAAAAAGGCATACCTATGTTACCACTCTATCATGACTAATCCCCTAAGGCTCGTGTTGTGAATACACCAAGACCACATCCTATATTCCAAGGGCTGGAAACAAGTGTCGAGTATGAATATTACACAAGTTAGATGTATGGGATCGAAATAGTGATGAAAATTCTCAATTGAAATAGGGGTTAATTTTATGTTTAAATACATTTGATTATATCCTTAAGGAAAACTAAAATTAACAATGTAAAAAAGGTAAAATCAAAAGACCTATTTTACTTCTACTAAACTATCTTGCATGGTTATAAAAATATGGTTCCAGAAAAGAAACTTAAGGAATGTTTACAACAAAAATATTATACCATAAGGCATATATAATCATTCTTATCTATGTATACAAGGGTACTAGAATGTATCAAATTTTTTTAAATTTTTTCTTTATCAATATGAAGTGGAAACAAACTTAAAACAAAACATGAAACAAGTATAAAATAATTTAACCAAAGAGTAGTGTATCCATCAACCTTGGATAATGGTCCTATGATTTATACATTAAACAATATCAATCTTACCCATGCCAGGGTAAGATCTCGATAAGAATATCTGAATCTTATTTTCTATCCACACTTTCCCTCAAAATTTATGTTAGTTGGAACCTCTGTCGTACAATACCCAGAATCACACAATTGTACTTAGTAACTATCAGAGTCACATGAAGCTATCCAGACAAGATGTTTTGAACCACACAAATCATGAGAGTTTCTCTCTCTTGAAATAACTTCAGTATCATGAAATATATATAGTGACCAACAGTTTATGAGCTCGTTAAAATGAGCTTCTATTTATAGTAAAATTTCTAACGGTCGACTCTCTCCTCCAATAGTCATATTTTACATTAATTTTTAAGGGACCTATACAAATTTCATTCAAAAAATAGATAGTTAAGAACAAATTGGATGACATTGTTTCATAATAATATATATATGTAAATTAAAGTCGCTTAAAAAATCTATATTTCTGAGTCTAAGGAAATGTGTAAGTAATTATCTATACAAATAAACATTCAGAATCTATAAGACAAGGATATTATTATTTTTATTTACAAATAATTCAAAACCTAAATTCTATATGATTTAGAGTATGAATTCCAATGAATTTAGAATCTGAATTCCAGGGAATTCAGAGTCTGAATTCTAAGGAACTGGGAGTCCGAATCCTAAGGAATTCAGAGTCTGAATTCTAAGGAATATTGTGTCTGAATTATGAAGAATCCAGAGTCTGATTTCATAGGAATTCAGAGTCTTAATTATGAGGAATTTAGAGTGATAATTTCAGTGAGTTCAGAATTTTAATTTCAGTGAGTTCAGAGTCAGAATTTCCTAGAATTCAGAGTCTGAATTTCAAAAAATTTAGAGTCTCAATTTCAGAGAATTTAGACACTGATTTTCAGAGAATTCGGAGCCTAAAAACAGAACACTCTATATCCAAGGTATTATATTATTATGATATTTTAAATAAGAATCCCAATAATTGAGTTAGTAATAAAATGATTTTTATTTATAGATATTATAAAATGAAACAATGAAAAACAAAGGTAAAGATACAAATTCCCTTAGTGATGGTAATTTTTACATAGTAAAATAATACTTTGGGAAAAACTGGTTTCCTTAAGATAATGTGTTTTTGAATTTTCAAAACATATATGAATGGAAATTTTATAAGGAAACCTTATTGACTCAATAATATCCCCCTTTCTAGAAAACACAAACATCCTTACGAAAAATAATATAAGGACATATTATTTTTTATTCATGATCTTAAAAGAAAAACATTTATATCTTTACATATGGATAATGGTGAATTATACTAACTCCCCCATAGGTTTTTAATTCCCTATGGATTGTATATTTTTGACAACCTTAATTAGATATTTCAATTTCTTGCATACGAAAATCTTATTTGATAAAAAACCTCCTTAGATAGACTTCCACTTATGAAATTTTCTACATTACGTATTATTGTATTTATCATTATTTTCTCCCCATTTTTTATTTTAAAATATGAATATAGATAATAATAAAAATGGTGCCTGAAATATTATTATTATACAACAAATTACATGATGAAAATTAAACAAATTTCATTACTACGAGATGAAATTTTTGTCAAGGAAGGTAATACAAAAAATGATTGGATTTAATGAAAAAATCAACCTTCATTTTCCTTCATCATGTCCTTCATGACAATGGTCTTTAGTTTTTTATGATAATTATGATCCTCTACAAAACTTTTGTGCGTTTCATCTGGATCTACATTTTTATTTTCCAGATCATTGAAATTATCTTCTCGAGCCTTAAGAATTTATGCGTGAGTCTTCAAAAGATCAATTTTCTTAGTTTTCTTTTGTTTGAACACGATTCTTAGATCTCTATGCCTTTTCAAATTTAATGATACTGAATTATGTTTCCCAATTAGATTCTTATTTTCCTACTTCGGAGCTATTTGTTCAATATTGAGCTTCTCATTGAAACTTATAGTAAGTTCTCTGATGTTGATATATTTCGAATCAAAATAATCGTTCACATTATATTAAAAGTCATCAGATATTCTCAACTCTTTATTTATATTCATGGACCACACAATGATTTCCTTACATGAGATATTGTTAGCATCATATCTGATGTAGACGTATTTTAAATTAGACTCAATCTAGATGAATTTATCCATAAGTATGGAAACATAATATGATTTTTGATTAAATTATTGTTGAAGCATCTGACATCTCGATTATATACTTGTAATGAAAGGAATTATATAAACCAATTTTTTCAGGTATTGTACAAAAAAATCATTTCCCATATAAGACGATTCTGAATTAGATTGCCCTATTGGGAATGATTTTTTCTATATCTCAACATTATTTCTTTTATATGATCTACCATCATCTTTTATAGCTTCCATGTACTTATTAGGGGTATCATATGACACCTGTTCTTGATTATCATCTCTTAGAATGATCTTAGCAGCTATTTTTTATTCATTTTAGCTATCTAATAATTTTTCTATCTTATCCTCCTCAACATTTTCCTTTTAATCGTCATCTATTAGATCCACTAGTTGAACCAATTTTTTGTTGTTTATCTCATATTATAATGTTTTGTTTACTTCTTCCTGGCCCGTTCTTCTTTTCCTGTGGTAGATAGTTTAGAAGATTCTACCTAGGTTTTATGGATTGACAATGATTCCGAAGGAATCTCTTTCTCATGATATTCTTCAACTCGCTTTATTATGTCAGCAATATTGTCACATCCTTCATATTCTTATACTTCCACTTCCTCTTACTGAACCATTTCTTCTTATTCAGGATCCGAATTACTATCTTCATTATTGGATTCATTAGATTCAATTCCTGTAAAAAATAATCTGGTCCCAAAAATTGTTTAGTGTATTTTAAATTAATTTTAGAAGAACTTGAATAATTTTAGCATCAAACATCTGCTTCGTTTTCTTCTTCTATTATTCTTGTTTTTTATACACTTAAGTAGCCATAATCTTTAAACTGTTTTCCTCAGCATGATCTAGTCCAATGATAGGCTCCCCATCCTTCTATTTCTTCTTATTTTATCTCCACATATCAACAACTACATCCGGATAAATATATTTTATCTTTGGATTTGTATATGATTATTGGGTTTACTGAACAATATGAGTTTTCTCATTGGCTTCTAGTTCTTTCTAATTTATCTTCCTCTAATCATTCTTAGAAGTAGCTGATACTTCTTGGATTCTTGGATAACTCTTCCATCTCACTTTATGACAAGTCATAAAACTATCTTGATTTTCTAGTAAAGAAAAACATCATCCTTGTCAGGGGTATCATCACATAGTAACATAACCATGAAATATCATTGCATATAACTGCACAATATATTGGACAAATATAGAAAAATGAAAATGATCCCAGAAGTAATAGATGGATACATAGTAATCTGATATTTAAGGGTCCCATTTTCTATATTGGAAATAGTCATTAAGATTTACTAGAGAATTTTAATCTTTTTAAGGTTTTCTATAAAATAAAAAATGTAGATATCACTCTTCTTTAGGGTATCATTATCACTACTTATCAAAATAAGAAATACATTCTCTAATCCTGAGGTTTGTAGAAAGATGGTTGATTTTCGATTTCTTCACCATTGATAAACCATGTCACTCTATTGACTTCCCATTATCAAAACATCCTGATAAATCTAGTATCATGTGGGTGGAAAAATCAGCTTTCTCCTCATAAAGAATTCCTATAATTCTGGAATCCTTTCTAATGGAACGGGAATAGGTTTTCCCATAACTCTTAAAAGAGAATTAATCTTTCCCATCTTGAAAAAAAAATATTATCATCTCTTAAAATTATACAAGCGACACAGGATTAACCGGATCTTATTCCATTGGTTTTGATAAAAACATACTCTCCTAGCCATTCAACTTGATATTCATAGAAATAAGACAATCATACATAGCGAAAAACATCAGATATAAAAAATTATTTCTTTAGTTCTTTCATTCATAAATTTCATCAGCTGATGACATTTTATTCTATGGGGATGCTTTTAATGAAATTCTGATTTGAGAAAACCCTAAAATTTTGAACAACCCTTAAGTAGAGTAATAGTGCTTCGACACACAAGATCATGAAAACAGAGGCCAGAAAACCATTAGTGGGTCATTTATATAGAGTTTTAAGTGACAATTCATATTTCTAGAATGATCCAATGGTTCAAAAATGCATGATCTCATATGACGGTTGAAAAAAAAGTGAAAGAATGATTTCTGCACATTATGATCTTCTAACTTTTTAATGGTAGAAATTCAGATTTAAGGAAAGTGAATATGATAAATTTTCATAAACAAGGATAAAAATACCAATAAGAAATATATCAATTATGAAAACCTATTTAAGGAAACATACCTTTCGGATTGCTAGGAAAATTTTCAGTAAATAAAAATATTCTTATGAAATGAAGTTACTTAATTTATGGAGATAGGTTTCAAAAAAAATTTATATAGAAGATTACCTTATGGTTATAATTTCATTATTTTGTTTGATGTATTAAAATATACCGAATTGAAATTATTTTGTAAAAATATCATCATGTTGATCTTGTATTCCAATAAAATGAAGAATGATATCTCCAGAAAATGTGTAATCCCTAAGAAAGTGATGACAAATTTCTATGTGTTTTTCAAGAGAGCAATGAGAAGGGTTTTCATTGCTAAATGGCACTACTAGTTTCTCAAAATATTTGTGTTCTATTAAAACTCAATCCATAGTTTGTGATTGTGTGTTGCATCCATAGAACTTGAGCGCAATAACTTCCAGGTGGTACATATTCAACTTCAGAAGTAAAATGCTCTACTGAGTGTTGCTTTATCCATGATCATGAAACTAATGAATCTTCTAGTAAATGAAAACTTTCTGATTTACTTTTTATATCTATTTTACATCCACCAAAATCATCATGCAAAAAAAAAATTAGAAAAATCATTTCCAAAATTATAAAAGAGTCTTAAATCCATGCTTACTTATAAATAGAAAAAAAATTCATTCCACTTATTTTAATTTAGATTCCTTAGTATCAGATTGATATCTTTCACACAAGTATACAAAAAACATTATGTCTGGATGAGTATATGTTATTTATAGTATGCTTCTAATCATACCTCTAAATGATGTTTGATCTACATCTTCCCCATATTCATCAAGATCAATGGAATTTGAGTAACCAATTGGAATACTAATACTTTTACTGTCTTCAAATCCATAAATTATAATAAGATCTCTAATATACCTATATTGACATATATAAGTTCCATCTGGTTTTTGTGGAATTTGAAAACTAGGAAAAATGTTAAATCAACTATCATACTCATTTCAAAATCATATATCATTATATTTTCAAAAAAATCAGTTAATAATTGCTGAGTTGAACCAAATATAATTTCATCAACATAAATTTCAAAAAATCCAAATATTTTTATTAACTTTCATTATTAAATGTGTTGGATCAGTAGTTCTCTTAACATAATTTATTTATAAAAAAATCTTGTAATTTTATCATACCAGGCTCTAGGTGCTTGTTTATGTCTATATAAAAGTTTGGTAAGTTTAAATATATGTTCAGAATGTTATGTGTCTTCAAAATAAGGATTTTGTTCAACATAAACTTCATATTGAAAATATATGTTAAGGAAAACATACATTACATGATTTTGAAAAAGATTTAAATTAATGAATGCTGTAAAGGAAAATAAAATGTGAATTGATTCAATTATATGTACTAGAGAATAGATTTCTTCATAGTATGTTTTTTGTTGTTGATTATATCCTTTCACAACTAATCAATATTTATTTCTCACAATGATTCCATTTTCCTTTCACTAATTTCTGAATACCCATTTTACTCCAATTACAGAAGATTCCTTATGTCTTTCAACTAAGGTTTAAATTTTGTTCCATTAAAATTCTTGAAGCTTATCTTGCATGGATTCTATCAAATCATCACCATCTAATAATTCCTCAATTATTATTTTTTCTAATTAGGAATGAATTTCTAGATGTTCTACTACATTTATTAAGGATCATGTAGTCCTTATAGGTTTATTTACATCACCAATGATATTACCACAGGGAATATTCTTAAGAAATTGCTAATTTTGGGTTTTTAAAACCTGTTCAACCACATATTGTAGGAAATCTTCTTGGATAAATGTATCAGAAATATTCTCTTGAAAATTTTCCTTATCAAAAAAATTTTATATCATGGGTTAATAATATTTTTTTGAAAACACATATAATGATGTAGGTTGGGTTTTTTAAAAACAAAATGATCAGTTTCATCAAATTTAACATAAACTTTTTCTCCAACAAAACAAGTATTTTTATTAAAAACCTTATATGACATATAAGTTGTGGAGTAGCCTAGGAAAATTATTTAATCCGATTTGGATGTGAATTTTTGTAAATTATCATTAGTATTCAGAATGAATACTTTTCAACCAAATACCTTAAATTAGGAATGTTTATGTTTTCTACCATTCCACAATTCTTAAAGGGTTTTTTTTATGAAAAGCTCTAGTCCAAACTCGATTTATAATATAACATGCAACACATACAACATCATCCCAAATGTGTTTAGATATAGAATATTCACCCAACATGGTTCTGTTTATCTCTTGATGAATTTTATTTCTTCTCTCAACAACATCATTCTATTGAAAAGTTCTCAGAGCTATGAAGTTATGAGTAATTCCATTTATACTAAAAAAAGATTCGAAATCTTATTGTTGAAATTATCCTCCACGGTCACTTTTAATAGTTATCAAATTAAGGTTTACTAATTTTTAACATTGCCCCTAAATGACTTAGAATAAATAAAGCATCATATTAATTTTCTTGAAAATAGATCTACGTAAATCTAATGTAATCATTCACTGAGACAAATACATAATATTTACGTACAATACTTCCAGCTTATGTTAGACAAAAGAGATCCATATGCACTAAATTTAATAAATCAAATGTTGAGACTTCAAAAATTTATTTAAAACATGATTTATGTCACCTTCCATATTAACAGGATCACAAAACATTTTAAGGATCAAATCTATGCTCTAGTGGATCCATAACGAGTATTTTCTTTGAGAGTTTTCGTAGGTTATTAAGGATACAATGTACTACCCTTCTATTCACTAACAAATATTGATCTTCTATTTCACTATGGAATGTTATATATTTTTCTCCTATAGTCATCTGTGTTTAGTGTGTATACATTCTATTGCCTATGGGTAGAAAGAATAAACACTTCCTTAGAATTGTGTACTGAACACTTCTCATTCCTAAACTTCACAAGGTAACCTTAATCACATAATTTTATTATTCTAATGTGGTTTTTCTTATGACCCTTATCAAATAAAAAAATTTAAATTAATGTTTTTTCAAAAATAAAAATGTTTCATGTACCATAACATTCTACATGAGCATTATCTCCAAAAGTTACTTTTCCTCCTATCGTCTTGATATTTTTTATCAAAGATATTTTTGTCAACAGTAATATTTCAGGATCATCCACTATAGATGTACCATGTATTATTGTTGATAATTTCATTGTTTTCATGGAAATAAACTTTATAGACTTTAAAAATACAAACATTCTAAGACTCAGAAATTTTAGAAAGAAATATTTTATGTTTCCACATTTTCATAGAAAAATAAGCTTCCTGAAAACATATTCCCTGGGATTTATTTGAAGAAAAATATTTCTCCTATTGTCCACCACACTTACATTTATTATAAAATGGAGAAATTTTTGAACAAAATAGTAAATAAAATACACTAGTTTTGAATAGGTATAACCAATACCCAAACGATTCCATAAAGGAAGAATTTGGGAATACATCTTTTCAAAAATTTTCTTTCCAAAGGAAATCTTTTATAGGAATTTTTATAAGGAAAATATTTTTGACTTTAGTTTAATAACCAAGTTTTTATCCTAAAAAAATTAGTTTTCGAACCATATTTAGCCTCTAAAATATTTTTTATACAAATTACATTTTGAAGATCCTTAGAAAGTATTTACTTCTCAGAAGTAACATCCATAAGGATTTTAGAAACACTATAAAAATCCAGATATTTATTATCAATATCTTTAGAATTATGTTATACTTCATTAGTTAAAATAGACAATCTAGAATTTTTTTCTCATGATATTTCATGAGTATAATATTTCCATTCTAATGTTGTTTAGAAAACCTAGAGACATCTTCATAAGAGGTCAATGTATTATATTCTGATGAGGAAGATTCATCATCTAAATATTCATTATATTTATCATCGGTATAATTTTCATTCATAGATACATTGTTGATAGGTTCCAAATTGTGTACCTTTTCCATAAAAATTTATATTCAATGGGTAGTCCAGTTAGTTGACCAAGATTATTTTGAATAGAAAATTCATAATCTGAATATTTATCAGATGAGTCACCACCAATGTAACTCTTGGATTCATTAGATTTCAATACATTATTATACTTATACTTGTAGTAATTCATTCTGTTATTATCATAATATATTTATTTTCTATTATTTTTCATAATAATTGTACGACCAGGCCTTATATGCCATACTCTTTTTCATTCATAACATGTAACTTCTGAATCATTCATGTCATTTATTTATTTCTTCTTATATGTGTACTAAAATTCATGATTTCTATGTATCATTTTCATCCTTCGAGTAATATTAGATAATTCATTCATTGAATGTTCACTTTCACTTGATTCAGATAGAATAGTGACTTTCTTTGACATGGATCTTGTAATGCTTTCTGGAGTCTTGAAATTTGTTGTAGTAAAGGATACAATTCCTTTGTCATTATTCTTCTTATTCATATCAGAATATCATTCCATTCTTGTCAAATGTTGAAGAAGAGTTCCAAATATATCATCAAGATTAATTTGAGAGACATTCAAATTCTCATCAATAGATGTTCTCTTAGATTCCCACTAGTTTTTCATAAAATATATAATATTATCCACAATACCTTTATCATCTAAAACTATTTCTTCTATAGATTGAAGGCAATTTACAATTTTCATAAATCTTTGTTTCACCTTATAAACAGGTACTCCATAGGAAAATATAAATCAATAATATTCAGCTCTTAGAATTCCTGTTCTGGTTTCTAATACATTGGAATTATAAAAATGAGTTACCTCATTTTTCTTCTAGATACAGTTAACAGCTACACAAGTTTATGATTGAATATATATTATTTGTCATAAAACACATCAATGTATTGTTTACTAGGTATTTTAATTTATATTATAAATTTTTTAGTTGGTGAAGGATTTGACTTTTTTTAAGAAAATTGTTTTCTCTAGTAAGAATGATAAAGTTGTTCACTCCGGTATTAATAAAAAATGTCTCCATTCGATCTCTCCAGTACTCATAATCATTACCATCACAACTATGTGGTCTGGTAGGATTCATATTGTCAATTGACCAAACATTCCTTCCTTCCATTCTTAAGAAAATATCATTCCACAAAACACCATTAATTGTAAAGGTTTTTAAAGAATGATAAAAATATCAAACAGAACATAATCAATAAAATGTTAAGAAATAAAAATTTTTAACTAGTAAAACATGATAAAGAAAACTTATATATGAATATAGGTAATTTAGAGATCTTATCTCATATCAATTATAGGGTCAAAATATTGATGTAGATGTTCAATTAAATGAGGTGGTTAATTTTACGTTTAAAAACATTCATTTTTAATCATAATTAAAACTATGTTTAACAATGTTAAACAAAGAAAATTCAAATAACCTCTTTGTGTTATACTAAACATACATTCTAGCTTGCAGAAATATGGTTTCAGAAGTTAAACTTAAATAATGTTTACAATGAAATGATTTTACCTTATAGTATATAGAATATTACTTATCTGTGAATAGAAATGTACACGAATTTATAATAATGTTTTACATTCATTAATTATCAAAATGAAATGGAAATAAACAAGAAACAAAACCAGAAACAAGTATAATATCTTTTAACCCATAGAGTAGGGTATCCAAAAACCTTGGAAAAAAGGTCTCGTTATTTATAAATTCATGAAAGTATGTATTACCCACTAAAGGTATGCCTTCGATAGGAATATTGGAATATGTCATGCTATCCCCACAAGCCCTTGAAATTTAATGTAGTAGGATCCTCTACCTTCCAATCCTCAGAAGCCCTCGACTGTACTCATCAACAATAGGAGTCACACAAAGCTATCTGAACAAGATATTTAGAACCACACAATGAATTAGATTCTATATCTCCAGAAATTACATCATCTGCATGAAATATATAGGGCGATCACCAGTTTAGGATCTCGATCAAATGATCTCCTATTTATAGGAAAATTTCTAACTGTCATCTTCGGCCTCCAACCATCATATTTTCCTTTAATTTCAGAGGCACCTGTATATGTGTCACTCAACCAATGTTTATATAGAAAAAAATAGGATAACATTGTTTCATAATATTATGTATAAGATAAATAAAGATGCTTAAAAATCTATTTTTCTGATTCTAATGGAAAATTGAATTCGGAATCTATCCAAATAAACATTCGAATTCTATAATACATGGACATTCATATTTTTTTACATGGAATTCAGAAACTAAATTCTAAATATTTTGGAGTCTAAATTATGATGAAATCTAAATCTGAATTATGAGGAATTAAGGGTCTAAATCATGAGGATCTCGATATTCGAATTCTGAGGAACTCTGAGTCAGAATTATGAGGAACTCAGATTCTGAATATAGAAGAAGTCAGAGTCTAAAATCTGATGAATTCATAGTCTGAATTTTACAGAATTAGAGTCTTATTTTTAGAGAATTAGGAGTATGAATTTTTTTATAATTCAGAGTCTGAATTTCAGAGAATTCAAATTCTGAATTTCAGAAAATTCAGAGCCTGAAAACAGAATAATCTATATCCAGGGAGTTTTATGATTCCGAGGTTTTACATATGAATCTAAATTTTAGACACAGTAATAAAATTAATTTGATTTAGAGCGATTATAAAATTAAAAAAAATGAAAAACTAAGGTAAGGATAAAAATTTCCTTATAAAAGGGAAATTATCCTTATGAAAATAATCCATAGGAAAAAATATTTTACCTTTAGAAAGTGTTTATTATATTCAAAATAAAGAGTAATAGAAAAGTAATAATTAAACCATATTTAATCAATAAGAGGAATTTTCCAAAGTACCTGTATGCATGTACCCATCTCCATGAAAATGATTAATCTAAAAAATCTAATTTAACATGGATGAAAGCCACTAATAAAGTCCTATCAAGGTAATAAGGAAAACTGTAATGTAAACGGGTATGAATACAAGCCCAAATGATATTGAACAGTACAATATCCTAGAACTCATTTGCAGAAAACCTTTCCTGATGGGTTGGTATAGTAAGATATCTAAATGTCCCTGAAGCGAACTACATTTTTCGGGCCACCCTAAAGAGGCCCTTGTCTCTAGACCAATATGGACTCCGTCAAAGCTATCGATCATCTATACAAGACATGACACATGTGGTCAAAGCCTATTCAGGGGTTTGTAAAAAAATACACTGTTTGAACCCCATGCGATAATGGAATTACACAAATTATACTAAAAAGAATATAAATAATAAATTAACCAAGTAGACTACTGCAGAGGCACACAAAGTGTATCCATTAAGAGGTATAGTCATGGGATCCACTATTGTCAGCTCACACCAAGAATAGTTCAATGTTACGTAAATAGGATTGTCGTAATATTCCATAATACCTATAAGTAGAAACACACAGATTGTTGGTAAAACATGGAGTGTATGTAACATACAGAGTGTTGGTAACACATGGAGTGTAGGTTACACATGTAATGTAGGTAACACACGGTGTGTTGTTAACACACAGAGTGTCATCAAAGACAAGAGGACCCACACCCTGGTGGAATATGAGAGTACTAACTCAGTCTTGTGAAGAAAAAAAGACCAAATAAGACACATAGTCTAATTTAGACACATTTTTTAAGTAAGAAAAAAAGTCTTGTTAAGACACACAGTCAAGGTAGTCACATAACTTCTAGGTCGGAGCTTTCTATATGATTTTGTCCTTACCACACTTGTTCTGGGAGAGCCTACTCCTCGATCCATATGTAAATACACCAACTTACATGGAAACTAACTTAAATTATCTTAAAAGTAAGTCCTTGTATTGATTATCCCAACTCCACAAATTACTCATTAAACAAATAGATCCTTTGAGGGTTATGAGGTTATTTTTGAAAATGGGTGGTTGGGTCCGGGTATGGTCTGACCCGGTTGGACCGATTGGATCCAACCCACTAGGTCGACCTGACTAGGTGGGTCCGGCCTGTCCAAGCCTACCAACTTCAACCTGGACCCCCCAAGCATGGTAGCCACCACATCCTCTCCTACTACAAATATCCCACTCGCTGCATCCCCTCAGGTCAACGTGGTCAGTATTCATGAACGGATCCACCCACAACTTAATTGTGGTTTATTCATCCGATGTAGAATAGGGAGTCCTATCCTCCCACCATGATGACTCGCTTTTGCGACCTGTCACTACTACTAGAATCTCTTCTTAGGTGGGTCAATGGTCACACTATGGTGCTCCATTTTTCAAAAATGAAGCACACCTAAAACCCTCGAGTTTTTTTCTACATCTCTATGATCTCCAAATGTTTTCTCTATCACCACGGGGGTGCTACCACGTTCAGAACCACCTAAAAAAACACACCTCAACCATGAGGGCCAGCCAAAGATGAATGGAACAATGTAGATGGGAGATAAGCATGAGATCACCCAAAGAACAGACCTTGTCCTCTTTAATTTCATCCTTGGTATGCTCATCTTAGTGGAATACATGAAATAGGAACAAAAGAATATTTATTAATTCATCCCCTTTAATCCGGTATTTTCAACCAACCTGTAATAATGATCAATCCGCGGATCATCATATCATGGGTTAGTCCCATTATTTCATTATAAACAAAAATGGGGAAAGAATTCACAAATAAAAGTAAACCCCCTACCTGAAAAATGATCGGTAAGAGAAGTGAAACCATTTTTGATGGCAATCCAACATCAAATGTCAATTCCATCATTTTTCGGTGTTCTTTATTAATCATAACCGGTGTGAGAGCAACCTTTTTCTTCTTCAAGAAAACATTCGGGCTCAATGGTAATTCTATATCTTTATTAATTCTAAAATTGGTTTGTGCCCCTCGTTTAGGGAGGAAAGTCATTAGTGAAATTTATCATTTTAAAAGTGTTTTAGAGTCTCTACAATGCTAAATTGGATCAGCACTGAGCCTTCACTATTCATTAAGGTTTCATAATCACAAAACATTAAAATAAAAATAATTTAACCTCTTTAATATTATCTTTATTCTTCATTAAAATGTTCCAAAAAGGATTTTCCATAATCGATTTGCATCGGTCGATGATATGTACTCCTAAGAAAAACCCGCTGCACTGAACACAATGGTTCCCTTAGATTTCAAATATGAGAACTCATTTAAATGTTACTAGAACCTGGCATGTGTTTTTTAAATAAACATAAAAATAAATCAAAAATTTATTGTGAGATCCACGTGTCTCGTTATAATGTGTTTTCTTGTCACCTATTCTTGTAATAATCCCACATAATTTTAAAATAAATTACATGGAAAATACAAGACATTACAATGTCTCAAAATAAGCAATTCTTACATCCAATAAGTCTCACCATAAGGAATAACTAATTTTTGGAATCTAAAATTACAAATGTACTAGGATGAATCACCTTCTTCACTAGTCTCCAATAGAATGTAAATATTATAATGTATGTATAAGACTCACCATTACTAATTTATTACCGAAAAAACAAAAAAAAATAAGTTCCTGAAATACTCTCTATTTGAGTGGAGTCACATACCTCAGTTCTTTTCGGGACTACTAAAAGCCTGACACGTCACCAGACCCTGAATCACCACCAGATCAAGACACTATCCAATGTATCAATTTCATGTTTATATACAACCACTGTCACTTTTCAAAAGACTCAATTTCACTGTTTCATTTAATTATATTTTTCTATTAAATATTTTAATGGATATTTTTAACAAATTTAATTTTGACTGTTATTTTTATGATTTTGTGTTCACTATTTCTTAGAATGAATAATAATTTATGTCAGAAATGTAGTATGTGGAGTAGAAAGGATCCATAGATTCTTACCTACTACTTCTATTGTTAAAAGGGAATAAAACTACCTAATTTAATAGAGTGTGATAATGCATAAGTGAACACACATGGAGATATCCACCTGCATGAGATATGGTGCTTTTTATAAGAACATGAAGAAATATTACACGACTACAATCAAAAGAAGAAAAAGAAGCATAACATGTATTCAGTACCTCCATACATTCATCAACAGAAATTTGAAGACACACTATTATACATTAGATATCACAACCACGAGTCAAGAATTATTTCAAACAAATTCCAATAATCTATTATATGTAGTGCATAACATATCGAGAAGCACTTTCCCTTTACATCATTTATTTTCATTATCTTCTTATTTTCAATGGCATTATCAGCAGTGTGTGAAAACACTATTTTATACACACATTGTATCATTCTTTAAACTAAATGATACTTAAATATATTCTCAAAAACATTTTACTCATTTTCCCTTGTGTTCTGGTATATTTACTAATATACCATTAAAACAATATAAGAGTTCATGTATGGCTTGGATAGTTGTTATAATATTTTAATACTTAATCCATGTTGTGTTTCAAACTTTTATTTTATGTAAAATACGTTACATTAGGTGATTTTCAAGTAGAGAGAACCAACTCCTATCTTTAGAATTAATCTCTTTTATTTAATTACACAATGTTTTCTATTATTATTTATTTCTATACATTAAAAATGAAACTATGATTACCTTCACGAAAAACAACTATTTGGACTCTTAGTTAAAATTACTATTTATATATGGTTTTATCAAGTAATTTCATTTCAAAAGTTAACATAGTTTTCATTATAGGTTTAAATGAGACATAATAAATATTTTTGAAATATTTTAAATGATTTGAAATTAAATCCAAATATTTTTATTAATTAATTGTGTTGTTTTATTTAATGGGATTTTATTTAAATTCATTTTAAAATGTTTTTTTATTTGACACTCAATTCACCCCCACCCCTATTGAAATACTCACTCTGACCAAAAAAACCATTTAACAAGGCATCATATTACCTAGTATTTGATTCAGTATGAAAATTCTTCATATCAAATACATTTAATGAATTTTTTAATATCTTTGTTTATTTACGTTTTTGTAAAAAAATATAGATATTGGTTTTTATTTATTATTTAATTCATTTCCTCTTACAGTGTTCCAATCTCGATGATATTTAATGTTACCTTATAGCCATATATAAAATTTTATTTATTTCCTACTACATACAATCTTGTTTTTCCTTTTAATATTCATTATTTTAAAAATATATTTTTAATCTTTTATTACAAAACAACTATATATTAAAAGAGGAATATCAAGTTTCATAGAATGTATGATAAGGAATATGATGATTAATAGAGAATATTACACCCTAAAATTTAATGATACAATTATTTGTAAATAAATTCCATATCTTCTAAAGTTTTTGAGGAACACATCACAACGTTTAAAGGAAACACAATTCTCTATTAAAATATTTTTATTTAAAATGTAACCATTATAATTATGCCATTAAGTTGATGAATTTGAATAGTAATATATAAATTATGAATATAATTTGGTTCAAACAAATAAAAAAAATTTATTCGCCTATCTATTTATTATAAATAAAATAATAATCATATGAAGGTGAAAAAAGAAATGTTTTCTGAATAACAATATTTTTCTAAATTTCGGTTTCATCTCACATTTTACATTTAATTTAAAATTAATTTTGACAAAAATTTAAAAAAAAATATGAGATAACTATACATTAATTTTCAAATATACATTATTTAATTATCCATGGGAAATTTGTTTTTAATTTTCTGAAAAGATTATTCATTGAAAAATATTGAAAAATTCCTTTATTATTAAACTTTTTAAAATGATAAATTATATATTAGAATTTATTTTCAAAATAATAATAGTTAAATAATATTAATATTTATAAAATTTAATTCATTGGAATTAGTTTCATATTGAAATATGATATAAGATCCTTTAAAAATTTTAAAATTTTTCTTTTGGGAATTTTTTTAACGCATATACATATTTAATTTTAAATTTAATTATTCCACTTCTTTGAACTAAGATTAAAAAATTGATTTCATATTTGGAATCATAATAATTAATATTATCTAATAAGTTAAATATATTTTTATACATTTATTAATAGTACAAGTTGTAGAAATTAATTAATGTGATTCAGGTAAAAATAGGTTTACTAGGGGTTAAACAAATAGGATAAGGGACAATAATGCCCTAAAACTTCTCAAAAACTCATTTTGATACCACATTTTGAAATTATCATCTGTTATTTTATATCATTGAATATTATGTATGATTTTTTCTTGTGAAAAAACTTTAATAGACTTTGTTATTTTCAAAATATTAATTTATGTAATATCCAACATGTATAAAGGGTAACTTGCTCTATTCACCTATTCACAATACTACGGACCTTTGGATCGATCAAACCCTTCCAGAAAATCTCCAAAAAATAATTATATACATTATATATCTTATGGTATTTTCTAGAATACCCTCCTTTGGGTTCTTAATAGGATTTCCAATGGTTAATTATCTTAGTAAATGTGATTATATTTACAAATCCCTTTCATTTTCATTCTAGATTTTATACCAACAATAATGTATTAACACATTCAATATAATAAAACTATTATATAAAATATACTAATTTTTTATTTTGTTTCTGTAATAATATTTATTCATATATTCACTAATAAAATTGGTAATCAAATCATAGATCATTTGTATAGAGGATGACTGCTTCAAAAACTGATGTAACTCATTTTCAATTTACTCATCTCATGATTGTATATAATAATTGATTTAATGTATATATAATATATTTATGATATATTTATAATTTATAATTTTATATATCATAAATGGATTCTTACAGGCTATTTCATTTAAAATAAGGTAATATCGCTCATATGAAAAATGAACTACTGTCTTACAAAGAAGTTTGATTCATTTATCACTTATAATTTAAATAGAATATAATGGGGATAAATTTAAGGAAAATATATGTGATATATAAAATTTTATTGATTCAATAATATTAATATATCACCCACTTCGTTACAATTTCACTCATTAATGGAATGATAACTTTGCTCATGCATTCATATGGTCTACCATCTCCACAAAGTGATGTGATTCATCTTCCTTTTCCACGCATATAGAATGATTATAAAAATGTATATAATGATAAAATATGATATTACGAAAATTATTATCATTATGTAGATTATAGATCTATATCCTATATAAAATAATTAAAACATTCACGAAAAAACATGCATGAGAAAATAATGAAACTAACACCCAGAATAATGAAAATAATAAAATATTACTAATAAATAGGTTATAAGATCTTATAATAGAATCATATATGATATTATAAATGTGAGTATGCATCTTTAAAAAATTAATAAAATACATAAAGTCTATTATACATGATGTTAAATTCGGTTAATCCAAAATTAAGCATATGGTAAGGGACTTCATTTCAATTTCCCATCATTAAAGAATATTGAAATATAAGGAACCTAATTTCTTTTTTATTTTGTATATAATGCACCCTATTAAATTTAATATAACTATTACCTAATAACTAATTTTTTTCTATAGTAAAAATGTAATTATTTCATAAAATAGTATTATACATAAAAGTTACTGATTGGTAAATAATTTCATAACTCAATTTCTTATAATTAAGTTAAATAAAATCTCATATGTCTTTGATATTATAATATTATGTGTGTACTTAATTTTTTTTTATATTTTTTTATCCAATTGTTTTATATGGATTTACATTGGATACATATAATTTATTCAGTAGTTAATTTTCACTTTAATATTAGGATCTTTGTAACGGTTTATTTCACCAGATCATTTTAAACGAGATTATTTTTTCTTGAATATTCATTGAAAGAAATTATTTTATCATTGGATGAAAAACAATTGTATCATATTCTCTTAGGTTTAGTCAATATTTTTTAAGAAATATTACCATTTTTCAACCCTCTCGAACATAAAATTGGTGAGGAAATATTTTTTTATTAAAATATAGCTTTATTTTTATCTTGGGTTGAAAATAAATTTTCATCCATAACCATATTACATAAAGTAGTTTTAAAGAAATATTTTAAAATTATAAAAGTGATTTAGTAAAAAAAAATTAACATATTTTCATTTCAAAAAAAATTAATGGAATACTCATGAATTTTAACAACCTTTCCTATTAATATTTTATTAAAAATGTAACAAAAATATTAATTTGATCACGTACAACATGTATATAATTCCACACATTCAGGACCTATCAATGTTTTAAATATTCGTTTATATGTTTCAATGGTAAATTTAAAATTAGTTTTTTTGAGATTTTTTATAACTTTTAGTTTTAAAAATACTTTAATTGTAAAAAGTATATTTTCCTCAATAACGATTTTAATGAAATTTTATTCTATTTTTATTTATCATCATCAATAACCCTTTTTTACATATAATTCATATGGATATATTTTATTGATACAACAATTATTACTTATATAGAAATATTTTAAACATTTTTTCCAATGAATGTATTAATATTCACATTAATTATTTAATCTTATAGTCGTAAAAATTACAAATAAATATTCACTTTAAAGTGATCACTGGAAATTAAATTTACCCTAAAATACAAAGAATTATTAATTAATTTGTTTATTTATTAATCTATAAATCATTTATTTGTATGATGATATAAATTTAGTGTTATTTTATTATTTAGAAATTATTTATAAGTCCGTATTATTTTCACAATATGGATATTTTAGGAAAAGAAAAATTACTCATAAATTAAATTTGTATTATGATATATAATGGATTATTTGAACAATAATATATTAGTGGGTATCCATTATAAATATCCCCTTCTTGCATCGGTGCTCTCATTTCACAAAATAGTTGGATATTAATAGTTAAATGGGTTTCTCATTTATACCTACCCATAAATTTTAAATTTCCCTCTTAAAGGTCCTATTAGAAGGGTTTTTTATGTTGTCTGATATCATGACATCCAATTATTAAGAATTTCATTCATCATGAATTTGTTTATTATAATCCATGATATTTTCAAAATGATATTATCTCCAGAGTAATTTCATTCTCATTTAGTTGATTAAATATATCATGTTTTTAATTTTTTTCCTTGTTATGTTGATTATGCCTTATCTAATCACGATAACTAAGTTACAGATTAAATATAATCTACGTGAAGATATTTGCCATAAAAATTTCTTTATGAATTATCTAATCATTATATTGAAATTATTTAAATGAAATTTGGGTTTAGAAATTTAATTTTTAATGATATTTATTCTTATAAATTCTTTATAGATTCAATATTATGTAACTATTTATGATCATCTAATCTCACCCTTATTTTGTCTTATTTCTCCTGAATTAATGAATTGTAAAATGAATTATAGGAAATGATATTAAATATTGAATAATGATATTATTAAAAAAATAAATTATTTACGGATTTGGGTTTTCAAATATAATGCAAGAGTCATGTATGTGTCTAGTTTAACAAGACTAAAAAACTGGTTTGTCTTTTGGGAAGTCATCACTTTTATCTTATCACAATGTTGTAAAACGAAAATAATATCTATGATACTAGGGTTTATTTCATTGTAGTTGGTACAATATGATGTTCAGTATAGTATTTTGATGTAAATTTAAGAAAACATAGATTATGGAATGTAACATAGTACTGGAAAATGAAGCTATAACAATGGTTTATAATCATTTATATAGTATAAAAAATTATTTGTAAATCCTAAAATAATGTTTTTGTAAACCCTTAGTAAATATACCATTGGTATAAAAATATACCTATGGATTAGAGAAAACAATTGGTATTTTCCTCTTGGAGTTTCCATTTACCGATGGTTTTGATGAAATAATTGTTATAGGTCATTACAGATGGTTTGAAAAATCATTCCCAAATACCAATACGAAAAACATATAAAGAATTTTCAGATGCTTTCCTAGATTCAATCTATATTAATGGTTTTTTAAAACCATTTGGATATATAATCTATAAATTTTCTATCAACAGAACACCCACCTTGGCTAATTATTTGTATATATCAAAAAAACATGCCGCAAACATCAATAACCAATATATAAAAAATGATAACACAAAATAGTTAATAATTCATAAAACAATTAACATTTTAAAACCAGATTTATTCATTCATAACCAATCATTAAAATCATGTTTCAAAAATATCATTAAAAAAATGTAAAGGTTTAATCTCTCTCTCATCATAACAATTGCAATCAACATCATCATCAACATCATAATCATATTCACAGTATTCTACATCATTTTCATATAAATCACTATCACTAGGGATTTCATCATCCCTTCCACTACTATGACCATATTTCAATGCACCGTATAATGTATGCATTCTTGATATATATATTTATCATAATACGGTGTGGTATCTTGTTGAAGTTATAGACATAAGGCTACCATATATATCATATATACTGAAAAATAAGGTAAATTTTTCATTGGTGGATATTGATGAATGTCATAGTCAATATATATTTTATATATTCATTTATTATTTTTAATAATTGAATTCCATTTATTATATATTATGTGAAAAAATAATATGTTAATTATTTGTTTTATAATTATAGAAATTAATTGATGTTTCTGGAATCTTTATATAGTAATTGGAATGAATCACATTAAATTTATTTATATAGAATTTTCTATTTATTTTTAAGAAAATTTTATAATGGGACATATGGTTTGTATTTAAAACATTATTTACAGAATCAATTTTTTTATTGGAGGAATATGATAAAAAGTATATTTTATTAAAAATAAAGGATAAATAATTTTATTTATTATTTATTTTGTTAAATATGGTAAATATTTAGCTAGCATGAGAGTATGTAAAATTAAAATTTTATGTTGTATGATGAAAAATTCTTTTTACTATGTTAAAATTAGGATGTGGTGTATATTTTCGTCCTTATTTTTTAGGTAAAAGTAATAGAGTTTTAGTTTATTTTAAATTTTAAATATATATTTGCTTTTAGATATTTGTTGATTGTGGATATTTGTTAATTAGAGTGGGAATTATGAATCTAATCCTTGTGAGTAATGATAAAAAACCTTTAGGTATGTTCTACGTAGGCATGGTATAATCAGATTGTAGGTGGGATTCAAAAAATATAATGAAAAAATATAAAGTTCTATTATGAAAATAATAATGTTTATTTTTGGTGTAACGGTTAACCAAAATATAAGTATTTAAATCTATATTTTATAAGCTTTTTAGGGAAACATTAAGTGATAGGCCACTAGAAATTCCACATTTAAGTTATAATCTAGTAATCTATATATATTTAATTAAACAATATATACTATAAAGTAATAAAATATTTACAAAAATGTGTGTGTTATAGAAATTACATTAAGATTTATTGAAATTAAATATAACTTTAAATTACTCATACAAGTATTTGAAAGAGGTAATATAATGGGGAATTTGTTAACTAATGATGGATTATTTATATGTTGTTGTTTCTTTATTTAATAGTTTCTAATTTATAATGTTTTTGGAGTTTCATGAATTAATAATAGTAATTATTCTATGTTTATCACCTTTTGTTACATTTCATGTATTGTTAAAATTTGTGTTGTTTCTTTTTTATATTTGTTTCTAGTGTTGGATTTTTTTTTCTAATATACATTCATGAATAAGGATACTTTGCAAAAAAATTTAATTGAAACATGATTTTCGTTTTCATTAAAGGTGGGGGTTGAGGTTTAATTTATTCCATTATGATGGATATTTTTGGGTTATTTTTAAAAATATGATAAACTATAGAATATATTCCCTTAGATTATTTGTTGATTCAAATGATCTTTATATAATTCATCAGATATGTGCTAGCCTCATTTGAAACATTTGATGTATTACAGATATGATTCATGATTCAATAATTACAATTTGATTCGATGAATTCATTGAGCTCTATTATATAATTTAGAAGGATTATATTTTCGTTTTATAGATATTAGATAGTATCATGAAGCATAAAGAAATGTTCATATGACCAAAATGGACGAATTGGGTTTTTAATCTCATTTACCATGGAAGAATGGTTTGTGGACATCATATAGAGTTAGTGGGTGTCTCTGATCACTTTCTTTGGGCTATTTGAGTAGTCTTTAGGTTGTTAGTTTTATTATTTTCATTTTTTCAATATAAATTCATTAATAGGAATGTTCTGAGGATTTTTCTGACTCTTGGTTTTTTTATTAGAGTATATTTATCGTTTGGAATGTTTGTTGGGTCGTTGGATCGTAAACCTACACCTATATTAATAATATACTGCTATATTTGTTAATGTAATTCTAAAATTCTTTTTAATAATGGCTTATTTTGTGGACCTATTTTGAAATTAATTATTACTCCCCATATAGAAATTATTAAGCAGTGTGACAATACTTTTTATTTATTTTTTTCAGGAAATATAAATAACATTAAATGGGTTATGGATTTTTTCAATGTGTAAATTATTTTAAAATAATTTTTCTTAAAGGGAAAGAAGTTGTTATCTTGAGTTTGATTATAGAATATTATATTTTATGTTATATTACACTATTTTATATGGATTCTCTTAGTAGCGAGGTTCAAATTTATTTTGTATTCCTATATTCTTGAGACATCTATAAGTTTTCATTTGGTATGTGAGTTGGAATAATATCCTTATTGTAATGATATTTATATAATATTATTTTGTTATATTTTTATATCTAGGATGATAAAGAATTCAGAGTAATCTATAAATTAATGATTAGGGATGTGGAGGAGAATATAAAAAGGCTTGAACTCCCTAAGGATATCTCCATGTCTAAACATTCAATTCCATAAAATTTGGTTTAGGGTTAGAGATAAGACTTTGGATAATCCAAATAATCCCATTAAAAGGGGCAGTTCATCTTAAAAATAACGATATTATATTGTAATTTTCAATTGTTGAATAATCTTGTAACTTTTATATCCATTAATAATTTTATTACGGATAAATACTCTAATATTATAGGAATTATGTATCCAAATATTATTATTTAATGATTCAATATAATCAATTGGGTTATGTAATTATTCATGGTCATGAAAAAAATTCAAGTCATCAGATGTTGAAACCCTTAGGTTTCTAATTTAAAAAGCTATTTATTTCTCTATTTTATACATAGAGAATCAGAATATTACATTATTTTAATACGAATCCAATTTAAACTATTTTTTATATATTAATTATGTTATCTACCAAAATGTATTTATCTGGAAGAGTTTGAAATTGAATTTTTCTATATAAATATTTATAGTTTAGATATCCCATATTGTTTCAAAAATAATATTCTCATATACTATTGAGAGATTATTCATAATGATATATTTCAAGAAATTAGGGAATTATTTTTTGGAATTTTTGTTATAAAATATCTTAATACATAATTCGTTAAAATTATTCTAAAGGGTTGGTAGATTTTGGATATTGAATAGTTCAGGAAATTTTTTGTTAGAAACACAATTCCAAAAATTTTTATTCTGATTCTATCTCAAATACATAGATCTATTGCTAGTCATGTGGTTTCACTAAATCTGTTTATCATCATAATAGGGATTAAAATTTATAAATACAACTACACTACATTGAAGTTCGTTAAAATTCTATAAACGAAATTTAAAAATGTAATCCTCTCATTTATGATTCATATTTGAAAATAATTTGATACTCTCTAAGGGGTATTTTTCATGGTCATCCTAATGAAATATTGTCATTCTAATATGCTCCCTATATTAAATTATTCATACTCTAGAGAACCAAGTATTTGTTTTAATAGTGTATCTTGTTTTGTAATTGATCATTAATGACCTAAAATTATATTCTAAAATTATTTTATGGTGTATTTACATGTAAAATTTATTATACGTGATGTAAATTATTTTTTAGGTTGAATAACTTGTGTATTATATTTTAATTTTATTAAAACATATGATTAATAGTTGTTTAGGTGGCTAAAACATGTGTCATTTTTAAGTGGGTTGGTTATTAATTAAATGGTCATAATTAGATGAATAACTGAGGGTTTAATATGAATATTAATGTAGTGTTCAATGCTAAGAAGTTATGAATTTCAACCATTAATTTAAAATTAATGAAATTTTATTTCCATAATTTATTTAATTACAAACATTATAAATTAGTGTTATGTATCCTTCCTCAATTCTTTTGGGATTTCATTCATCCCCAAAGTGTGATTGTATTTCATATAATTTGTGATAATTATTTCATTTTGATTCATTATAAAATATAATTTTCAATAAAAAATATATTATTAATGAAAATCTTCATATATTTCATTCAAACACAAAATATTTTATTAATACATCTAACTTGATACTCTTCCAATGAAAAATCATTTACTGATAATGTGATATTGTACTCATTTAAGATAGTTATGGCCTCTAAATCCATAAAAACTCTAGAAATCCATCCACTATACAACTTATTCTCATATTCTATCCAAATATTACCTAATTCCATGAGTCTTAGAATCCTCCTAGAATAACAATCAAAAAAATTAAAACAAATTCGGAACCATAATATAAATTCATATTAACACAATTGTAATATAACATTATATCCAATGAATATTAATACTCGTATTTGTTTTAGAGAATTTTTAGTTAATTCACATTGAATGTGTCTCAAAAAGTGTGTCCTGATAGTATTAATGTAATTTTATTATGAAATATTCACTAAAGAACTCTTATATTTTAAAATAACCCATAATCTTATTATGCACAAGAACATCAAACATGAATAAACTCAAAAAAATTAATTATTCTAACACAACCATTATAAACTGGCCATTAAATTGGTAGGTGTGAATAATTTTAACTATATTAAGAAAAAAATGATGTTAATATTAAATAGAAATTTAATTATTCTTAGTAAATGAACACATAATTTTTTTTACAATCCTTTTATTCTTCAAATATATGATTTCATCATAAAGTGTATTTTTATTTCATTTTATGGGTAAATTAATATAATTACTTTTTAAATTATTTATAAAATGTAATTTATAATATTAAATTCAAATTTTTGTTCATAATTTTAGAATTATATAAGTATTAGTTCATTAGAATCTTCTATAATACTTAATGTTTCAGTGTATATGAAAAAATACCTATTTGTATAAAAATTCCATTTATTTTCAATAAATTAAAAAATTTAAGAGTAACATTATGTTTTGAATATATTTTCATGTTTAATTATTATTATTTTGTTATATTTAATCCAATTAAATTATTTTCAACCAATATTATATTTTATTACATAATTTGTTTATTTTTTTCATAAAAAATTGTGATTTTTTAAAAACTATTTTAATGTACACAATTTTTTTAATGTTTATTTAATTAAAATAATAACCATTTGGGAATGTTTTAAATTATATTTATTGATTTTATATTAGTATATATTAATTTATGTTCTTAAAATTATAATTATTATACATATATTTAATATGAAATCATATTTTTCTTGAAAAAAACACTTCTTCAACGCCAACTTTTTATGTCATCTTGGGATTTTGTCTTAAATATTATTTTACAAATTTTTTTAATTTAAGATGTTATAATAGATTCCATATTTTCAATAAATGTTATTAAACCTGGTTTTAGGATAATTTTAATTTTTTCATCAAAATTTATATTGTTAAAAAATATAATTGTTGCGGTATCGGTAAAATACTGAAAAATGGTACATTTAAAAGATAAAAGCATAAAATAACTAAAAAATAAAACACTAATGGGATGTTTGATCTATTTTTATACAATATTTTTTTTAAACACTAATTATCAATCTAATTCGTTTTATTTACTTCCACCAAAATTTTATTCGAATTAAATATCAAATAATCATTATTTATTCACATAATCCCCCCCCACCATAGGTATAAATGCTAACCCTCACCACCACATTCCACCAAAAAATCCTTTTAAGATTTTACAATATCTATCAAATGCTATTATAACCAAACTCCCCACATCCTTGCTCTACTAGTCACAAACAAAATACATATTCTATGTTCTTTAAGGGGTCCTTTAAGGAGGTGATATTCAAGAGGAAATTTTCTCAAACAAACTCTCTTATTTACTTTTCTTATAACACATTCTCCTCACCTCATTCATACATCATTTAATCCTAACTATATAAAATTTTAAATAATAATTTTATATTTTCCATATTTAATATCTAATATCCATCCATTATTTATCCTCCTCTTATTAAAAGAAATGAAACTATTGTCCAAATTATGATAGTTTACCATCTCTGTGAAGAATGATTTTTTATTTTTCCGTTACCACCTTATGGATCATTCATAACAGTATTTTTATGGTTAAATAATATTGTAAATGGTGTATTATAACCTACATCATTCTCTGAAACTCATATATATACATAGTATTAAATAAAATGAAACCACATCATGATTGTCAAAAAAACCCAAAAATAAACATATAATTTATCGTTAACATTTTTCAAAAAATAATCCTCATGTGATAACGAGAAATGATATATTAGACCATTCAATATTTTTTAGGTGCATCTATTCCGTTTTAATTTATTTTTGTATGTTTATTTAGATTCAACAAGAATATTTATAATAATGCATAAGTGAATTGACAATGATATCATGAAACTAATACACCCAAAATAATGAAAATAATGAAATATTATTAATGAACATGTGGTAATATTTAATTAAAATATCATATAATGTGTTATAAATATTTATTTAGTCATATAATATATTAATAAAAATCAATAAACCATTATGTTCTATCTTTTTAATTAATCTATAACAAGATACTTTATCCAATAGAGTTCTAGGTATCTGATTCTGTGGTCTAATAGTCTATTTTGGTAGTTACCATAACAACATAAATTTGTGTTATCATGTTCATTACTCGTTCATTGATAATAAATCTAAACCCATTGATCATAGTTGATTTGCGTTCATGACCCATATAACTATGGACAAAGTCCAGAGATATTATTTCCTCAGAGACAGTGTGAGTAGAAAATATCAGTATGTGAAGATAAGATGAATAATAGTAGCAATTAAATATAAAATTTATTAATTTATAATATTAATAATTTTACCTTTAATTTAAATAATTCATAAAACTCTTTTTTATAAAAATTATCTCACATTCTCATAGATAAAGAATGATATTTTATATCAATAATTTTTTGTATTCCATTAAAAAAATATGTATTTAAATTCATATGTACAATTACCTAGGATAAGATATCATATACATGTTCAATTTACATACATGATGTTTTCATTGAACAAATTATAATTAAAATAAATGTGATTTTCTATCTCCCACTCTTGAAGGATCAATGTATTGAATTTATATGACAAAGGAATCCCCCCTGTTTAATGAAGTGATGGAAAATTCGGTTAGAAAATCTTATACTTTTATTATTAATTTCTGATTTTTCCCTTTCATCATTTAGTCGCATAAAGAATATACATTGAATATAAATCTACACAATCTCGATCCACGTAACCTTTCATGATAGAACCTTTAATATGATTCATATTTTAGACATATGATTTAAATGTGTACATATTTCCATCAGTTGGACACATCCAAAGAAAATCATTAAGACCTATGAGATGTATTTTGGTATGATGATGGATTTTTATATGTATCATGTATGTGAAAAATAACGGAGAATGTATTTTTTCAAACTCACACAAAATTAACAGTACCACTTCCAATATTTTTTTCAGTAAAGGATTTGACATCTTCTAAGAACATATATATCTAAAAAATGGAACAACTGAAGGTAAGATCCTAGACATTTCATGAGTCATCTCGGGAGAATTTTCGTGTACTTTTTGATGCTTTTAATTATCTTTTTTTTGGAGTAGTTTTTTGGGGGGATTTGGTTGAACATTTAAGGAAAACTGATGGACAATGGGTTGTGGATGGTATGCACATGGTTTTACAAACAATGCAATTAAAATGTTACATACATGAAATATTAGTCAAATAGGTCTACACGGTTTTCTATTGGTTTAAAAAACTATGACACCAAACAATACCAACCATGGAAACATAGAACTAGAGGTCCCCAAGCTCACCATATGGTTTTCCCTAACCATGCACCTCTACCCTGAAAACCATGAACGTGGTTATTCATTATCATAAAATTTGTTTTAAAATCCCTTGAACCCCCAAGACTCCCATATTTTGACCATGGACTAGGATTGAAATATTCTTGGGGTTCTCAGAGACTTTAATATGGATTCCATGGGGACTTGAACATCATTATTCATGATCGAATGGTTGGATTAATGATATCATCTCTTCTTAGTATGTGGATTTCATCCATGATTCTCTAGTTCATTCTTCTATATTTTGTTGAACATTTCATGGAACATCTCTACCATTATCAAGGATATAAACATATGATTTGTGGTCTAGATATAGGATTGTGAATCAAGACTTTTATTTGAAAGACCATGATGCCTTGGATCCTAATATTTGGTTTTGGGATTTAGATCTAAATCATGAGTGATGACATTGTGCCTATCTGATTTTGTGGATTGCCATTGGGATAACAGCTATCAATAAACCGAGTTAGGTTGTCTAAATCGAACTCCTGGTGTCATGAATTTTATAAGAAAATTGGAGATTAAGATTTTTATAGATTCTATTGATAATTGAATACCTAAATTTGAGTAATTAGTATTGTGGAGATGACTTGTGATTTTCGTTATTAATTATTTGATAATTTAATCATTGAACAAATGAAGCGGGGTTTCCCTAATATATATATGTTTTGGATATTGTTTATGTGTTGGGATATTGTAAATGAAATACTGAATTGATTATGTTATGAAACTTAATAGGGGAAAATTCATTATAAATTGATGTTTGGATATGTAAGATACTTAATTCTGAGAATTAATTATAGGCCATGGTGTCAAAAAAAGATAATTAATTGTGATAATTATTGATGAAAAGTTGAGAATTGATATAGATTATTAATTTTTATAATTAATTATATGTCTTCATGTTGATCTATGAAAAATAATTGTGAGAATAAATTATGAAAATTTGAGATTTTATATGTATAATTAATTGTGAATAATTGATTATGGAATGTGAAGTGTGTTTATTTATTAATTAATTGATGAATTAATTATTGGGATATGTGATTAGTCACATTTTTAGTTAACTAATGGAATTTTAAATGTTAAAAAAATCCTTGATTTTGTAATGGAATAATGTGGAAAATTATTATGAATTAACGAATAATTTAATGGTTGAGATTTTTTAGTGATAAACATGGAGTTCTCGACCAATTAGAAGTTGGGACATGGTCATGGAGTTTCTCTAGAATAACAGATTAATTATGCATTGTACATATTGCTTCATAAAACTGTATACACTATATTTTGATTAGAATTTTTTATACACTATCGTTGGGGACCTACTGAGTTTTACTCACATCCTATTCGTGCCGACTGATTGGTACCTTAGTATAGTATGTTGTTATCAGACAGGATAAGGTCAAAGCTATGGGATAGGTTGTTGTTTGGTATTAGGGAATGGAAGAGGGAACCAGATATGGTTTGAGAACTTTTCTGGAGTTCTTATGTCTTTTCATTTATTAGCACTATAGACACATGCCACTTGAATTTCATTACCATGTTTTATGATTCAGTTGAGTTTTGAATTTTATAGTCTTTTACTATCATATTAGATGGTATTTTTCTTGTTATTTATATGCTTTTTCACTTGGTTATTTTTCATTTCCTCCATTGATTATTTATTCAGATAAAATAGGGTATAGTCTATCTTATATTGACTTACTATACCCTTGTTTCATGTCGGCCCCCTCTCGTGAACAGGGATGTGTGCTTGAGGAATGTGGAAAACCGGCTTGGGGCACCGTTTAGTGGATCCTAGATCGGGATGCCACAATGTGGTTTTATATGGGTTTACATTTCTTTCTTCTTCTATTGTATTAATGATTTGGGAAAAGAATAAAAGAGACTAGAATGAGTCATGTCTTGGTAATAAGCATGTGTATGGCCATTTCAAACCCATGCATGGGGTAATATTTAAGTACTTAGGGTGGGATTGTTATAATTTTTGTTTCTTATTACAATTTGATATTATTTAACCTTGGGTGAGGAACTTTTGGGGGATTTGGCCATTGTTTTGACTGTTATTTAATTTTTAATCATATCCAAAAGAGGAATGATATTTGAGTCTACCTACATCATTCTAAAAACATAGGGTTGTTGTGAGATGCATCATTCTTGACACTGAAGAGAAAATGGATTATGGGTAAGTTGTTGAACATGAATATTATTTTCTTGTAGTGTGATTGGAATAATTATGAAAAATTATAATTAATGGGATATCGATGTAGTTCGAGATGGGCCATTTACATAGAAATTGGGAGATCTCACACCCCAAGTTTCTTGTCTATTGGTGGATGATGGGAGTGGTAGGAAAGACGTCCTTCAACTGATAGTAGAACAATTTCAGGCAGTATTTTCTAAAGACTTTTATGGGATTCTACCTTAAAAAGATGTGGAATTCACTATACAACACATGTCCGGGACTAATACAGTTTCTATTCCATCTTACAGAATGGCACTAAGAGAGATTCAAGAGATCAAAACGCAGTTAGAGGAGTTGAACATAATGACTTTATTCGTCCCTATACGTATCCTTGGGGATTACCTCTATTGTTTTCAAAGAAGACAACCCTAGTTTATGCTTGTGTGTCTATTATCAGAGGATAAATATAATTAATTTGAAGAACTGATATCCTCTTCCACATATTGATGATATGTTTGACCAAATGACGTGGGATTGTGTGTTTTCAAAGATCGATCTTAGATCAGTTTATCATCATGTGAGAGTTCAGACCTCTTATATACCAAGAACTACCCTCAAAAGTAGGTATGGCCTTCCTTAGTTTGATATAATGTTGTTCGGATTGAAAAATTCTATGTCTATTTTTATGGAATTGATGCATAGGATCTTTTATCTGTACTTATAATAGTTTGTGGTGGTGTTTGCAGACAACATAATGGAGTACATTAAGACCCGTGATGATCATGCAAAATATCTTGACATCTTCCTGGGTAAAATTGTAGAGAATTGTATATATTTTATGATATCTAAATGATAGTTATGTATTTATAGGGTACATTTTTTCAGTCATATCATATCTGAAGAAGGTGTGGTAGTGGACCCCAAAAAAGTGCAGGTAGTTATTTAATGGGAGCATCCCAAGAATGTTTTTGATATCTGAATTTTTCTGTGATTATAATTTTATTAGAAGAGGTTCATCATTGAATTTTCCCATTTGGTAGCACCTCATACATGTTTCACAAAGATAGAGATAATTCCTGATTAGATAGAATCATGAAAGAATTCTTTTTGGGAATTTAAGAAGTGGGTGACATCGACACAAATTTTGATCATAATTGAGTTATATGAGGATTTTATAGTGTATTGTGAGGCTTCTAGAATCTGGCTCAGAGTTTTGTTGATGAAAGGGGATCAGGTCTTCGATGACCAGACATGGAAGTTGAGGCCACATGAAAGGAATAACCCAATTAATGACCTCCAGTTTGCGACAGTGTTTTATGCTCTTATGTGATGGAAAAAGTATCTTTTGGGTGAGTACATTACAATCATTATAGATCACAAAATATTTAAGTATATATTTTCTTATAATGACATATATCATAGGTAGGGATGATGGATAGATTATAGGAATTCCTTTGATTTTGAACTGGCGTATACACCCTGAAAGTGGAATAGTGTGGATGATGACTTGAGTAGGAAAACTCAGACTCATTTGGTATATGAGTCGAGTACAGAGTGGAAGATGATGAATTTTCTATCAGAAATTCTTGTGGTAGTTCATGAATGTGAATAGAGGATGACTCTAGATTCTGTTTTTGTGAGGTATAATCTCATGTGACTAATCAAGGACATGGAATATAAGGATATAGGGATTTTATCCTCAAGAGAAATACTTGAAGGTGGGGAGAGAACATCAGACTAGATAATAGATGATGATGATATCATCTATGTGAAAAATCGGGTTATTGTGCCTACATGTATGTGAGAGAAACTCAAGATGTAATTTTATTCCTTAAAGTGGACGATACATCATGGGGTGACAATAATGCACCATGAACTACGATGATAGTTTTGGTGGACAGGAATAAAAAATGAGATATGTGGGTTTGTAGCAAGATGATTCACATGTTAGAAGGTGATGGCAGAGCATCAAATACATTAAGGCCTATTTCGACTTTTACCTATTATAGAAAGTAAGTGGGTTGACATGACTGTGGATTTCAATGTACGAATTATAAAGAAACATATGACGAATTATTCAATTTCAGTCATTATGGATTGACTAACGAATGTAAGACATTTATTTCTTATCAGGGAAACCTTTACAACAGAATAGTTTGGGGAACAATATGTGTGAGATATAGTTTGTTTGCATCGTGTTCCATGGGCTATAGATTCAGTTTTCGATTCTCACTTTACGTCAAACTTTTGGTTGGGCTTATAGAAGGATCTTGGTACATAAATAATGTTTTGTACATCCTTCCACACACAGACAGATGGGAAGTCAGAGCATACCATTCATTTTTTAGAGGTTATGCTACAAGCATTTATTCTTGACTTTGGTGGTTCTTGTGAGAAGCACATTGATTTAGTGGAGTTCTCCTAAAATAATAGTTATCAGGATACTATATAGATAGAATTTTATGAGTCAAATTATGAATGACCATGTAGATCACAACTATGTAAATTAGTGGTGGGTGAGTCAGAGCTGGTGGGACTGAGTCTCATTTCGAAGAAATCAGTGTAGGTGTAGTTGATTCAGAACCATATTTCTACAGCTCAGAATAGGTAGAAGTCTTATACTGATAGACATAGACAACCCGTACTATTTACAGGGAGTTATCATTTATTTATTCGGGTGTCACCTATATTGGGTCAATATAGGATACAATGGTAGGTAATGTTGGTGCCCAGTTTTGTGGGGCCATTTGAGGTTCTAGAGAGAATTGGGATAGTGTCATTCTGATGATCCCTTCCAACCAAATTCAGTTCTATTCATTTTTTTCATTATGTCACAAACATGGTGGTATCACCCCAACCCTTCTCATGTGATTGTTTTGGAAGAGTTCAACCTTAAGATATATGTCTCTTTTGAGTAGAATCAAATAGGTGTGTTGGGTCATAGTGAGAATGTTTCAAGGGGAAAGACATTGTTTTTAGTTCATGTATTATGGAAATAAGGAGGTGTTTAAAAGGAAACAGTGGAACTATAATAAGACCTAATGTCCCAATGAGAAATATTATTGGATCCAATTCTTTGATAATTTTGAGAGTGTATCTAAATGATGAGATCTTATAATGTGGGGAGATTGTAAGATTCCCACCTTTTTTGTAGTAATCTCATACATGTTTTCATGTTATTTTTATGATTTTATGTACCATTGATTTTGAGTAGTATCTTGGGGTAAGATTGAGTGATATTTTAATGAAAACTAAAGGAAAGTGGGCTATGTATGGAATGCATGCATTTTGAAAACAATTTGAATAAACAATTACCAGTGTGAAAAACTAGATAGAGATGTCTGCACTGTTTTAACATAGTTTGACAAACTGTGCGACCAAATCATGAAAACCATATTATCCAGAATAGATATATCTACATGGTTTTCTCATAGTTTTCCCTATCCATGCACCTCTACTTAAGAAAACAGGTATGTTGGTATTAATTTTTTGAAAATTGGTTTTGCATTCCCCTAAACCCCTAAGACTCCCATATTTCATCCTTGTCTTGAGAATAAAAAAATATTTTTATTCCAAGAGCCTTGTGAAGGTATTCCAGGGTGATATGAACATCATTGTTTGAGATCAAATTCTTGGAATACAGATTTACTCTCTTCTCGGTAAGTTGATTTCCACTCGTTTCGTCTCCTTTTCTTTCCTCGGTCTATTCTAGATCTTTTCATGGAGGATCTCCACTATTTTCATGAATCTAAACCTATGACTTGTGATCTACATCTATGATTTTTAATCTAGATCTAGATTTAAATGATCTTGATTCCTTTGATATTAATCATTTATTCAAGGATTTAGATACGAATCTTGATTGATAAGGATGGGCTACTAAGATTTTGGGGATTTCCGTTGGGCTTATATCTATCCATAAAATGAGGTATGTGGTCTAAATAAAACTCCCATAGTCATGGATTTGATTCTTCAATTTGAATTATTGAATTTTATATCTTTCATTCATCATTTAATTCCAAAAGTTGAGAACTTATGCTTGTGAAATTGAATTTTTATTTTCCTTGATGATTAATTGATAATTTAATCAATGAACAAACAATTGGGGGTTGCCCAAAAAGATATTTTTTCGATATTGGTTAGGTTTTGAGATATTGTAACTGAGTTATTGAATTGATTATGTTAATATAATTAATTGGGGTTAATTAATTACAAAGTGATGTTTGGTTATGTAAGATAATTAATTTTGAGACATAATTATAGGCCATGATGTAAATGAAATATAATTAATTGTGAGGATTAATTATTAAATGTTGATATTTGATATAGATAATTAATTGTGAGAATGAATTATATGACATGGTGTTGATCCCAAAAAATTAATTATTATAATTAATTATGAAAAGTTGATATTTACTATGGATAATTTATTGTATAATTAATTATGAATGATAATTGTGTTTATTGATTAACTAAACGATGAATTAAGTAATGGGTTATGTTCTTAGATAATTTTTGATTGAACTAATGGCATATAAAATGTTTAACTGATCATTGGATTAATATTGGAATGATGTGGACAATTATTATGAATTAATGAATGGTTAAGTGACTGAGATTTTGTTGTGCTTTACACGGAATTTTAGACCAAATATATTTTGGTACTTGGACATTGCATTACTCCACAATAGTAATCCAAGAATGTGATTATGGGGTTCTAGGCATGATGACCTACACCGAATGAGATATGGAGATATAGGCATGGAGACCTAAACTCAAAGATATTTGGGATGCTTGACATGAAATTCAACATCAAACGAATTATAATAATTAATGATGATTAAAATGGAAAACATGAATTGAAAATTTGCCAAATTTGATTATTAAAGAATAAATGAAAATGGGATAATTGTTTAATTGTGTATTTTAATTATTAATTCAAAAAAACATAAATTATCTTTTGAGTTGACTTGTTTTAGACACCGTTGGAGGTGTCCTACAAAGCCGTACTCACACCCTATTCAGTCTTCCTGATTGATTCCTTAGTAGACATTTTTGTTGCATGGCAGGATAAGGGAAAAGCCCGGGGAAAGGTTTCTGTTTGGGATTAGTGATTGAGAGTTGGAACTATACCTGGGTTGGGACCCTCTTTTGATTCATCAATTCATTACTTTTAGTTTCACCATAGAAACATGACACTTTCATTGTTTTATAATGTTTTGCCTTTAAGTTGAGTATTGTGTTTTCTAGTTTTTGACTATCTATGGACATAATATTTTTTCTACTTTTTATATGCTTCTGCACATTATTATTATTGTTTTAATTAATTAGTGCTTTATTCTGATAAAATAGGGTATAGTCACCCCAGGATATACTTACCAGACCCTCACTTCTAGTCAGCACCCTCTGGCATACGGGGAGACACGCTTGAGGGAATGTGGCTAACCGGCTTGGGGAACTGTTTAGTGGAACCCATGTTAGGAGGTTACACCGAATAACATTGACCATTAAATTACTAGATAGTATGTGACATATTTTTTAATCAAATAATGAATAATGATGTGATAATCATGATTATTCAAATATTTTAGCTTCAATTCTATTTTATTGCCTTGATTTGATATATTGCTTCAACAGCCATTAAAAACATTAATACTACATATTAATTCCACAAATTGATTTTTTTATATGTTTCATCACATAAGAATCACATGGAACATTCTATTTAGTTTCAATAACACACAAAATCTTCAATTATGATATGTTACTCTAATCCACCAAGTCAGACTGAGATCGTAAATCATCTTTTGTATTTTGGTTTTCATTTAGATGAATTGGGAAAAAAACTTTTCAAATATATTTTTTAAATATCTGAATTATGATTATGAAATTTTATAAAAAAAATTATGAACAATAATGAAACATGAAGATGATACTTATATTCATCAAATTGTAATTGGTTTCAGTTTAAAAATTATTCCCTTTTATAGAATTATTCATACCCATCCCGAATTAAAAAATGACATATTTCATTTTAATAAGAACATTAGTTCCAGACATATGCTGGTGTGGAATTTGGTCCCATATGGAATTGTTAAACCATTAATGAGTATCCCTATATGAATGATCCATTAGAAACAATCTATGACATCCCATAAAACTGAATGCACATTTATATTTAAATGTTTTAGATCATGCATTCTTCATCAAAATAAGATGTGAAATTTTTCCCATCATTCTCTATCCTAAAATCCTTGCAAAAGTATGAGGATAATTTATCATCCACATAAGTGAATTGTGTATATAATATTTTTATATCGAAAAATCATCATATAAGAACACACCTACATTCTAAATAAACTTCAACACTTTTATAAATGATATAATGTATAAATTTATATCATTTTCAGGATAAAATGTTCCATCGATGTGTATTCTCAAGAAAGTGAAAGGTTCTTCATAGAAATCCATATAGGGAGGATATAAATGTTTATGAAAACCATCTATGATATATTTTAATTATTCATTTTCCTATATGGATTGAAACCATACCTTTTTATACCCAACAACACATTACACATATCAGTTACAAATTAGGATATCGAGGATGAAATGTACACCAAGATAAAACATATATATAATGATTGAACCCATAATTATGTGTCTTTATCTCCATATCATTCCATAAAATATTTATTGATATATAATTATAAATGAAAATATTCTGGAGTTTGGGAATCAATATAAAGTTCCACATTACATTATTTGGAATGCGAGAGTATTTTCCATTGCTATTTTCCATCCATCGTGATGTTCCACGTTTTTTAATATCACTTCATTGAGTAGTTTCCTCTAATAATTAGATATAATATAGTGGGTAATCATGAATTTTATTTTTTATAAAATATATCATCTTCAACTAACAAACATTCCATATAATGGTTTAAGGTAAGATCTACATCATCTGGAATTATTTCATTAGAAATGGTAAGAATATAATCAATGGGAGTATTATAAATCCCATACATTGTTCTTTCATCAAATAATATTTTTTAAAAATATATTTTTTTTAATTTTATCAGATTTTTGATATATTGGAGTCATGGAAGAATCATATAATGTTGTCACCATGTCACAATCATCATTTTCATTAAAAGCATCATGTGTGACATTTTAAAATTATTCATGGTTCAGAATCATTTATTTCTCCTGATAAAGATTAAATATAAAATGGTCATCTAATAAATTATTTAATCTATTATTCTCATTAATATCATGAACATTTTGAGATTTAATATTCTCTACATTGTGATAATAGACATTGTAGTTTCGTTGAAAACTATATCTTATTATGTTGTTGATAACTTCTTAATTACTAAACCAACATCTTCTTACACAATTATAACATTATAAGTGTATATAACCATTATTTGAATCATTTTTAAATGAATAATCTAAAAATTTCTCCTAGTTTCTTTGAACTACTTCATATCCAATTAGTTTCATACATAATACTTCTATCCATTATATAATGATAAATTATATAAAATGTTATAAAATAAATGAAATAAGAATGATGTTAAATAACAAATATATTCATCAAAATAATAAATTTTCACTTCATATAAAATATTAATTGACACAATATTATATTTGTGAATCATAATTTAAAAGGAAACAAACTACTATGTATATGAAAAATTCATACAAATATAAAACCATAATATTGATTACTATTATATCAATGATTAATAACTATACATAATACAATATAAAATGGTCTTTAAAATGGTTGTTTTTCCTTTTATTCTATTCAATTTTGAACTTTTGATTTTTATTCTATAAATCCATCTAGAAAATATTATAATTTCTAGGAAATCATCTTCTGCATCATTCATAAATTGTCATGATAGGTTTGAAAATTCCATAATTTCTAGTTTCTCATATTTAGGTATTCTAAAGTGATTACTTATGATACTTACTAATCATCCCTCATGAATGTAGTTCTGGCTATCTATAATTTATTATATCCCAACATTATGTTAATTTCAGTTTCCTTATTATTTCATTCCAATGGTTCTATGGCACATTTAACAACTAATGTATGTACAAAATTATTTTTCATAAAACTATTATGTTTTCTATCAATATTTCTAATAAATAATTTGAATATAAATTTTCAATATTCATTCATAATTATAATATTAAATTATTAGCATTTTTAATTATTTGTTTAAAAATTCTTACATTAAACTATATTGTTTTACCATATGGTATCTCATCTTCTGTATCAAATAAATTGAAATATTGAAAGTAAAAGTGGGATTCGGGATATGTATGGTAACATAGAATATTTGTGGAAGTGTTTGTGATGATGAGTGATTGTTTTATAAAAGTGATATAATTTAAAATATAGTGCAAAACTAAATAAAAATTATGTGTGATGAAAAGTGTGGAATGCAATGGGAATGTTTCAATAAAGGATGTATGAGATAAAATATATAGTAAGTGAATGAAGTAACAACAACATGCTTGAATTTGATAAAATTATTCTATGGGTTCATATTTGATTTTTGTTTCTTGAAATGTTTTTTCAACCATAAACATTCATTATAGGATGACCAAGAATCTTATAATGTGTTACAAATCTCTATAAAGAGACTTTTACTATTCTCTATGTACCCAAAATCATTTCTAAAAGAAAATAAAAAATAATAATAATAATTTATTTTATTTTAAAATCCCAACACAATTCAATATTGTGGCTTGAAATTATTGTAGTTCAACTCACTAGTTTATTGTTCTCAACATTTTTATTTATTGATCATAAAGAAAACATTTAGATTATTTTAAATATCTCTTTTTTCACCGTAAAAATATAAGTGGAAAATTGAATATTTAAATAGATATGTGATAAAATATCCCAATAGATTCAAATTAGTTTCCACTTATAAAAAATGAAAGGCTAATAATTATAGTGATAAACCCATAACTATAGAAGTCCCTTGAGGGATTGAGCTAATAATATAAAACACTATAAAACTAAAATTATATAGATCATAAAATTATATATACAAAAAATAAAAATATATAATGAACAACCCAAAAATAAAAAATTATCCTTCAACATAAATATGGAAAAACATGTATTCAATACCACACAAGCTGATTTAAACATATAAGAATAAAGTAAATGTGAAAAAACAGAATCATCGATTGGTTTTTAGACCTACAATAAAAATGAAATGGATGATTGATAGAATTTATGAATGATTTGGATTTCAAGAGTTTAATATTGTAGAATAATGTAATTTAAATAATAACATAGGTGAGGTTGACATGGATGGGAAATTGAATGGAACACTAATTGTGCAAGGGCATTCTGGATGTGAATCAGATGGGAGGAGGGGAGTTGGAACTAGCTATACTGGTGTAGAAACCCTGTTCTAGTGGTTTTTAAAAAAAATTGAATTGAAACCTCTATACCAATGGCTTTGAAAAAAATATTAGTATTGAAAAATAAAAAATGATTTTTTAAAAACCCATTATAATATCCATGATTTAAACTCATATACCAACATCTATTCAGATCTTTTGGAATATAACCCCATACAAAAATGGTTTTTGAAAACTGTTTGAATATTTATTTGGGTATAGCCTAGTTTTACAATAGTTAACATATAATATACATTGAAGATAATTTTATAAAAATATCATAATGTTTTTTTAAGTTAGAGAATAGGTGGATTTCAAATCCATACATCTATATTAGGATACAACATGTGGAAATGTTTTTGGCATGATATACCTCAGGGTAATAACTATAAAAAATTTGTGTTGGGAATGAAAAAAAATTTACATGGAAAATGAAAATTGGTCTTATTACACAATAATTTTACACTACCTATTTATATTCATTCAATAATTCAAATTTTCTTCATAAAAATTATAAAGGATATAGATAGATGATTAAAATGATTGACCTAGTTTAAACTACCTGTCTGTTAGATTTAATATATGGTTTCCTGATTTATAATTTCATCATGTGATTCTTTGTTGTTATTCATTTCCTAATATTATTATTACTACTCAAATTATGGTTTTTGGTATTAGTCAATATTGGGAACCATAAGGAATAACATTAAAAATTATTATGAAGGACAATGTGGTGACTATGAGCAACCGAATGTGGTGATGATATAAGTGAAAGATATTATGATTAGTCATAATTCTTGGTTCTGAAGTGTTATTAAAAAATATACCATAAAAAATTCATTGACTCACCAAAAAATATTATAATATATTTATTTTGGATCTCGTGTGCTGGAGACCATAGTGGAAATAATGGTAAATTTATTTCATTTTAGAAAGGTGTAATGATTCACCTGGGAAAATGACTCAATGAAATATGAATAAATTTAATGTCTGGAAAAGTAGGGAATAATGTAATGAATTTATTAGTAAAATTGAAGAGTATTATGGAGGGGAATAAATATCATCATATGTATCCTTTTGAAGTTTTATGGGAAAAATGCATGGAACCTCGGAATTATTTGAGTTAATTCCCTCTTTTAAAGGTTAACACATAGACCAATGAAAGTCCTATGTTGAAATAAAATGGTTGAAGTATTTATTTATTGGTATTAAAGATTTAAATTGAAAGAAGTATATTTACCAATGGACTTTGGTTTTTAGTCTCATGAAATACCTATGTAAGGTGGTAAATTTATAAATAATATATGTTTTTATTAATTTAGGAGTTATGGATACCATCATGGGCATATGAGTTAATGATTTATAATAAGATCAATATATCAAACACCCATTTTTAGGTTTTACATTATGGGGATCTACAAGGATTAAAGATATTTTGGGAGACATTATTGGTAATATAACCCATTATTTTAAAGTATACAAATTGATATTTGAGGAATAATGAATTTATATTTTTGTAATTAATATTAATGTTTTTGTTAATGTTTAAGGATTTTAAAATAATTTATTTTATAGTAATTATTTTCATCATAATTTGTGTGAGTTATTCGAATTATATTAATATGTTTTTATAAAAATTATGAAAAACATACTTGGTGAAAACATGTTTCATCTGGAAAGGACATTGGGATTGAACTCATAACCAAAGGGTGATAAGGGTTATGTGGTTACCATTAACCTATGTGATGGACCGATTAATATTTCATCGTTTTTAATTTAATTATTTGATGGATGAAAAATAATTTTGACTCAATGGAGTTACTAATTAGGTTAAGATGTTAATTTTTTATATTCGATAACTTCGGTTAACCATATCAATTTTAGAAAATATTTATACATGGACGGATAATGATGTCACTCTTTAATGGATTCAATGACATATTATAATTTTATTTAACTAATTCATACATAAATACATTGTTCTTGGATAATAATTTAGTAGAGTATAACCTAAAGTTGAAATTTATCAAAGAACAACCAAATGATGAAATAGTTATTATGAAATATAATGATTTCAAGTCAATATATATCTATATTTTTATCATGATAAAGGAAATTGAATTCCTAAAACTTATGAAAATGTATGTCAAAAAAAGGTTATCATATTACATCTATCTTTGATAAATCATATCATATTGTAAATAATCATAGATTTATGGTTTTAATATCCTCAACATTCAATTGATCATTCAAATTCCTATGACCAATGATCTCTAAAACAATATATAATTAATTATTATTTTTTTTCCATGTATGTGTCATCACATTCCACCAATGTTATCATTTTTGGAAACCTGGTATGTTTTATTCAAGATGAAATTTATACTTATCATTATTTATTATTAAGATAAGTATTTATTAAACATTTTTACAATGTTGGATTACCATAAATATGTTATTAAATTTAAATCCCTTAATATCTATGATCAAAATTAAATTTCAAGATTGAAATTTATTTAAGTAAGTATAAGAAAACACTACATGATTATAAAAGAGGGAAATAATGTTTGATAATGTGTATGACACACAACACCAATAATAGAAGAGAATATAAAACCATGAAACATTAAAAAATACTTTATTTTAAATCATTATTTACTCTTAAATAACATGTGATGCATTCCACACTAGGTTAAAATAAAACAAAATACTATATAAAAATATTTTTATTTAAAATGTGATCATCATGACCAATAGATTAAGTTATGAGCTATGATTAGTACTAAATAAATTAATAAAATTATATTTTTCAAAATTTGATCAAAAAAAATGATTTATTATATTTTTTTATAAATAAAATAATATCATTTTAATGGAAAGGAAATTCATTCTCAAAAATATTATTTTTCTTCTATACGGTTTTTTAGTGATGCTTTGAACAGCTAATTGAAAATTTATTTTTTAAAATTTTTTTTGATTTTTTTAAAAATATAGGAATAAATTTTTAGATGTACATGTATGAAATATCCTTGGGATTATTTTTTAGAGTTTTCTGAGATGGAAATTTTTCGATAGTGAAAAATTCAGATTTTTAATGAAAACTAACTTATCTTTTAAATTATTTAAAAAGTAAAATGATATTAAAGATTAATTTAGAATAGAAATATTTAAATTATATTAAAATTTTACTAATTTAGTTCATTGGAATAAATTTCATAATGAGTTCTCATACAAAAACGTTTTAGCTTTTTAATTTTTTTCTTTAAAAAACTTTTTTTTATGTGTGTCTGCTGGTTTAATTTAAAAATAAATTTTGCAACATCTATAAATTTAACATAATATAATGGATTCCATATTTTTAGTACGATTAATTTATATTATCTTATATTTTAAACATAATTATTTTACAACTATAAATTTTAAATAACGAAAAAAATTAATTACTGAGGATAAAGTGAATATGGGTATATCTGGGCGTTAAAAAAATGTCAGGAGTTGAAATGACTTAAAACCATTCCAAAAACCATTTAATGGATATATTGACACCATATAACCTATTCGGTTTTTACTGGAACATTTTAGATCTTTCTTCATGTGAAGAATTTGTGTACCCATTATTCCCTTAAAAAAATTCATCTGTTCCCTCTCCCCCAAATATAAATGGCCACTCCCTCTCTCCACATATTCATATATACCCGTCCATTTAGCAAGAAAAACTACTAAAATTATCTCAAAAACATCCTAATACACATTCTTTGAATTCTATTCTGCCCTAAATACCATCCCTAGGTTTCGTAAGACAATATCCAAAGGAGGTATAATTGTCTTAACGAATCTATTTCATTTTCTTTTTTCTTTTTCCACCTTAAATTATATCTTGAAACATAAAATATAATAACACCAATATCTTAAATATATTGAGATACTGTTATTCTTGTGGAACAATATTAATCCATACCCTCCTCCATAAAATAGTATATGAAATCATCCTTTATGTGTACAGTGGACAACTTCATAACGAACTGATGTAACTCGTTTTTCATCAACACATCTCATGATTGTATATAATTATGAATATAATGTATATATATTATTTCTATTATGTAATTATACTGAGTTAATTATTAAATCACATTTACATTTAGGAATTTCATTCCAATTAAAATAATGTAATGCAACTCATGTGTATAAAGGACGACCACCTCACCAAGTGATGTGAATATTTTTTCACTTACTCTTACATGGAGTGAAATGAGGATACATTAATTGAATATATATGATACATATGAAAAGATACTGGTCATGTAAAATTTATATAGCACACACTTTCACTCTTTGATGGAATGATATCTTCACTCATGCATGTGTGTTGCCTACCATCTCCACAAAGATATGTGATTAATTTTCCTTTTCCATATTTCAAGAATAATTATAAAAATGAATATATTGGGTAAATATGATATTTAAAAAATTGATAAATTTATATAGATTTTGGATCTCCATCCAGTAACCAAAAACCATTACTTTCGTGACAAAGAAGACATGAGAAATCAAGGTAATTAAATCAAAAATCACTGAGTATAACGAAATATTTTTAATGAATGGGTGAAATTATGTTATAAGAGGATAATATATGATTTTATAAATATGGAATTGGTTTTTGAATAAATTAAAAGAATTATCGAAACCATTATACAGTTTTTTAGATCATGTTCAACCAAAAAGAATCTTGGTGTAAGGGACATCATCTCAATTTCACTCTATTAAGACATATTATAATGTTAAGAAGCTAATGTATTTTGTATTGTGTATATAATAACAAATTTAATTATAATATCATTATTAATTAATGATCCATTATATTTTAATGTTAATTTTAAATTATTTCATCCAAAAAGATCCGTCATAAAAGTTACCAATTTGAAAATAATTTCTTAACATAATTGTTTTCCTTGCGCTATATTACTTCTTCATTATGCTTGATATTGTGATATTATGTGTACAATTAATTTTTATTGTATTATATTTTTTATACAATTATTTTATTTTTATATAAATTTAATACACTTGATCGATACAATGGATAATTATGTCCTGAATATTATGATACCTTCTTTAATATTTTGATAATTGAAAAGGTTTTCTCCACAATATCATTACAATAATGATTTCTATACATGAATTTTTATTGAGGGAATTTTTTTACATTGGATAATAAGAATAATTATTTTAATTATCCCTTATTTATCATGAATTTTTCATGTACTAGTACAATTTTTCATCCCATTGGTTCATTAAATGAATGAGAAATTTGTTTCTAATAAGATCTGACTTTATTTCTCTCATAAAATGAAAATTATTTTCCTTCCAAAACAATGTATACTAAAAATTATTCCAAAAATGTTTTCAAAATTAAAAAAATGTTTTCACTATGGAATTTTTAACCATACTTAATTTTATTAAAAAATTAATGGAATCATTATTTTTTTATTTCAAAGAAGTCATACAAATATTTTATTCAAAATATAAAGCGAATATTTGTTTTAATATGTAATAAATGTATTGAATTATAAAATATCATGACCAATAAATGTTTTAAATATTCCTTTATATGATTCAATTTACATTTTTGATGAAATTTATTTAAAAATATCTTGAAATGGTTTATTTTTTAAATTATTTTCAATGTAAAAAATGATATTTCCCCCGTAATTTTTTTAATAAAATTTTTATGGTATTTATAATCATAAATGAAATAAAAATGTATATTATTTATAATGAAATATGGATATGTATTATTGATATCATTATTATTCTTAATATGGATTGTTTTCTAATGATTTTGATAATAAAAAGTATTGACATTAACTTTCTTGATTCATTTTTTTATTAATTAAATTTTCCTCGAAATATTCAATTTCCTATGATAATTGGACATTAAAATTCCCCTATATATCCACATAATTTATATATTAAATATCTATTTCTTAAAATGTATATGATTTATACTTTTGGTGCATTGTATTGAATGTTATATGAGAATTTGGGGAAATAATGAAAAATCACTATGCTTTACATAATATGGATTTGTTATTATAAGGAAAATTATTAATGAATTAAATTGATTATTAATTATATAAATAATTATTAGAACATGTTGATATAGGTAGGCCTAGTTGTAGATATCCTGGTGATACATTTGTATCCTTGTGAGATGAATCAATTTACATGCCTTAGTCGAATGGGTTTCTAGTGTATATCTACCCATCTATTTTAAACTGTCTTACGAATGGTCTTGACAGTAAGTGTTTCATGAATTCTAATATCATTATATCCAATTGCTATTAATTTAATTTCTTAATAATTATGTTATTATTAGCTACGTTTTTTTCACTGATATTATCTCTATGAATTTCATTGTCATTTTATGGATTAAATGACCTTTATTTTCAGTTTTTTATCTTTCCATATTGAATATGACTTCTCTAATCATGAAAATAATGTTATTGACTAAATAGAATGGTTGTTTAGATTTCTCACTTTACATATTTATAATTCTATATCTAATCATGATATTCTCATTATTTACATGTAATGTTTTTTTAATTATATATAATTCCTTATTGATTATAATTATTGCTTCATGGTAAATTATACTCTATGTATCACTTAATTATCTTATGGGAAGATACTTATTATTTTTCTTTTCCAGGAATCTACGAAGTGTACTATAAATTATAAAGAAGTATATTCTATATGGAATAATGATATTCATGGAAAAACATTTAATTTCAAATGTAATACAATACTCATGTATGTATCAAGTTCACCAAGACTACTAAACTATTCAGTCCATTAGTATATGATCACTTATATCTAGTTCAAAATTAGTAATTTAACCATTATCACTATGACAATGGGGTTGTGATCATTACATTTATTGAATTTTTATGTGCTGATGTTGTCAGTGAGAATAAAAGGATTCACCAATGAACTATTTAAGTTTGTTTTAAAATTCTTTTATGAAATATTTTATTTTAATTTTAGTGATTTTATGTGAATAGTACATATAATTTATTGAAAAATATTATATAATTTAATGTCTACTAGCATTGCATATTTTACTATCATCTAGCAAGATTATTAGGTTTGTTAAGGCCCTCTATAATGAATAAAGTTTAGAAGAATTTGTTATAGGTTTATCTGGTAATCTATTATTATCATTTACATTTATTAAGTAGAATTACTCCATTAGTAAAAAAAATAGCACGGTCACTGAAATATTATTTTCTAAAGAAAATAATTTCTATTAAATTTCTGCATTACAGTGATTTTAAATAATTATATGGAATCTATGGTGACGACTATTCTAGATAAAAATGGAAGGAAAATCTTGGTTTTATAAAATAGTCTCATATTTATTTCATATTTACAAATATTTAAGAAAAATTAAATATTTCATGGAGTAATTCAGTATTACCAAAATAAGGGTCATTAATGTTTTTATTATATAAAATTTTTTAAAAATTTTTGAGTGAGTTTCACATATTTGGATGAGGCTTCTCGAATTTAAAATATAAAATGAATTCATAAAACATAAAATAATTAGTAATTATTATTAATTCCATAATATATTCAAATAATAATAGAATTTAATCAATCCATTTAGGTTTTTCAATTGGGAATAACATTATTTATTTATTTCAAAAAATATTTACTTATTTTCAATAATTGATTCGTTGAAAAAAATCAATGGATATAGAATTTTATATTTTAGGACACATTGATATAACAACAAGAATGTATTACTATTTTAATTTTGATGCGAATAAAATGATGATAGGTCAATTAATATATTATTTCACATTTAAACATCTTAAATATAAACTTAATATTATCTATAAAACTTATTCCATACATATTAAACCAATTAAATCCATTAAATTTTATATAAATAATAAAATTTTTAGGATTCCATATTTTATTATAAAACTATTGTTATATAATATAAAATAATATTCATTGAACACATAGGAAGGTATAAATTAGTTAGTACTTATAAAAAAATATTTTTTCTTACATTTGTATGTGGAATTTTTTTTCATGTGAAAAATTTTCTCTTCATTTACATATTTTTGCATTAAAAAATTTCATATATTATATCAATTACAACTACATGTCATGAAAATACATGAGGATAATACAAGTTTAATTTAAATGATTATATTACATGATTATTTTAATATAAATATATTTTTTAGTTTATCTTATTAAATATATGTTTTTTCTAAATTTATTTGTATATATATATGATATGTGAGTAATTATCATCAATTAATAATGCCCCAAAAAAATTATATTATAAACAAATAATTTTTAATTTAAATGTTTATAAAATATTTTATGTATGTTCATAGGATATTTTTTATTAATATTTTTTGATTATTATATATATATGAATTAAAATTTATAAATATATATATTTATTATTTATATCAATATATTTGTGTTGTTATATATAAAAATTTAATTTTATAAAATATACGATATATATCTCCATAGAATATTCAGTATTTATATATATTTAATATATAATTATTAATATTTATATATATCCATATATATTATTGAAAAATATTAAATAATGTAGGGAAATAAATATGTAATGTGTGATATAATCATTTAATATGTTCAACATTTCCTATTCTTTGATTAATTTTAATAATATTTTTTTGTTAATATTTTTTATATTATATATTTCATTTTTTTAATTTTTTTTTTCTTATTATGTTTTCTTTCCATAATATTAATATAGTGGCTCTATCAAAGTGTAATGTTCACTGGTTTTGGACAAAAATAATTTTTCCATTTTATTCAGTTATTTTCCATCATAATTATTTTTGTTATATCACTTTTTTTTGACATATATTTTTTATTTATTTTTAATATTATGGGAATTTACCATATATGGTGTTGGGTTTTGGATTAGGGGTAAGATACTCATAATACTTAATTTAAAACACTATTTTAATTATTCACAGCTGAATGATTCCTTGGGATACTAGATTATTACTATTATAGTGATATTATTCACCCTGTTTGGGCTTTGAAACTATAAATTGGGCCTTCGATCTATATGGAATATATTCCACCAATTTTAGAAAGCTATATATTCTAATGGGATAAGATAGAATGATGCACTATTACTCAGTATATAGGATAACATGAAATTTAAAAACTATTTTTGGGAGGGAAGCTTGAAATAATGATGGGTGTATTGTCATATAACATCTATAAATATCCCTATTAAAATTTGTGATGTGGAATGGATGAGTTCCTCACCACATTTCAATGGAGTTAATCACATTTCAAAGGTAGCTATATGGGGTGATGTTTCATGTTTATTGGTGACTATTCTCCCAATGTGGAAAATTGGATGAGAATGTGTGATTGGAGGATAATGATATTGGAAGATGTGTATGTTTCTATAAGGGGGAGTCTCACAAATCATACAGGTTCATTGTCACTATTTAAGTGAACATTTAACTGAATATATTTTTGATGTGGTTTGAATGTGTGACAAGACATGGTGTTCTAGATAAACCCATCTTGATGGTCCTGGAAAAAGGGAGATAATAAAAAATATCAAAGACTCTTAATGATGTTTTTCTTCTCATCGGAGCTGAGGCTCATCATCTTTAGTGAAATTTGGGCCACACATAGTAGTTAGTTTAGTCCATTAAAAACATTGGCCTCACTGATGATTAATATGTAATAAAATAATTACATCTGATTCACTACTATATAATATCAATATAATAGGGATAAAAATAAGAAATTTCAGTTAATAAAAGAATTAACAATCATAGGGCCCCTACTGTAGCATCCTAGGTGTTAATAGAATAACATTGTTTCATATCTACAATGATTTACAAAGAATAAATTAATATTATTTTAAAGATAACACTTTTACTGATAGTAGTATTGACATGAAAACCATGGTTTTCTCTGAAATCTTACGTTGCACACAACATTGAGTTATTCAAAAAAATAGTAAAATAATATTTTTATTATTTTAAATGGTTTTTAGTACATATCTTATGTATTTTTGTGAATGAATGAAACTAACTACAATATGATTATAAATTCTTGTTAAATGTTTCAACGATTATCCATTAAATTTTAGAGGCTTAATATGAGAAAGAATACATTTTTTGGGATAAAATAATATAATATTTTTAAATTGATGTTTTACTGCCTTTTGATTGAGAATCCTTTTAAATATAGTTTTGGTCATTTTTATAATTTTATTTTGAAAATATAAATTTTTTCCTTTTAATCAGAACATCATAGTTTACTTTGGGTGAAGTTTAACTTTTTTCTGATAAAATTCTTATTTGTATGAATTTTGAAAAATACTTCATTATCATTCAAAACCATATTTTCATTTAATATGTATATAGTTATATTTTCATTTTCATTTGTTTTAATGTTTAATTGGATTATTTTTTATCATTTAATCCAATTTTAATAATTTAAAGGAATTTCCCATAGAAATAATACATGTACACAAGTCAATCTTTTGATAGTTATTACTTCTTAAAAACCTGCTTTATGCTTTTTACAGTGGAAATTAATTTCTTATAATTCTTTATTTAAAATTTGGTAAAAGTGATTCCATTTTTCAAATCATGAGATCCCAATTTATTAAATAGTTAACTTTTATTTTTAGACATTTTAAATAGTAAATTCAGCATTTATTTTATTTACAATGGTTAAAGGGTAAATCTGGTAAATAAGGTTAAAAAATTAAATTATAATAATATTAAACTACCCTAAAATGTGTCTTAATAATATTGGCTGAGATATTTAAAACGATATTCATCCATGGGTAGATTTTTTGGACCCCATTGAGTCACTTGGGTGTGATAATTACATGTTATAAGAATTTATTTAATGTAATGAAAATATAACATAAACATGTATCTTTTACTAAAATAATTTTTATATAGCGTTATATAAGTGATACCTTCAATTATAAATTTTCATTATAACTCTAAAAATAATTTCTATATCAAAATATTTTATTTATATTTTTTAGGCCTTAAAAAAATTAGTAATGACACAAGGACAATGTTGTGGTTGCTTCATTAATAAATGAATAAAATAAATGATATTATAAATGTTAAAATAAATGTATTTTTGTTATATTATTTCCATCCACGATTTTGTTGGATTATATTTACATATTATCTTTTATTTACAACTCTTTATCAAAGTAATCAAGTTTTTATGAATTTATAAAAAGGATAAGTATGAATACTGTCCAAATTGACATAATTCATAACATAACACATAAAATAGTTTATTAAATGATATTAAGTTCCTAAAAATATATGATTAGCAGAAATGGTTAGTATAAGTCTCACTATATCCTAAATAACCTTTTTGGGTAGTTTGACCTGATATGGTAATTACATTAACCCAGGATGTGTAAATAAATGTTATCACAATAATATTAAAAAGGATAACAATAAGGTTTGAACAAAAAATATAAGTATAAATAAATATTCAAAACATGTATAATAATTATTGGTTGATGTTTGTTCGAACCAAAATCATCTTATATTTGAATTAAATGATTTTTGTCCTTTTTGAATCCAAATTATAATTTATAATAAATTAATATTTCAAGACATTTCTAATGTTCCCCTGATTATTCATATAAAAGGAAACCACATCTACCAACATAGTGACACTTTTAAATCCAGTTGGATCATCTAAATTGTGCCCCAATAATCTCCCATCTTCCCTCCCTTAATATTTTATGCATTACCTTGGGCATCGGTCGATTCAAGAAATCCTTTGGGGTCAAATCAAAAGAAGTTACCTGATTTAGAGGTGACATCTTATCTCAATTTCATTTATTTTATTTCCTCCTCCACTCCCAACACTCTTCTTGTTATTTGATTACATATCAAAACCAATATCCTCAATATACTAGAATATTTTTATTATAATTATTCTGGCGACATTAACACACACCTCCTTCGAATGGAGACGAACATATTATGTATGTGTACGGCGAAAAACTGCCTCATGAAATGATGATTGTTCTATTCTCCCCTAAAACCTCTCATGGTTGACATTATGATGGAACTATATTTATATATTATATATATTATATTTTTATTTTCTCTATGATTCTATAATTTTTATTTACAAAATACCTTTATGCTTTATATGATATGAAGAGACGATAACTTCATTTGAGGAAGTGTGGACTACCGCCCACTCAATGTGATACGAATCGTTCATACTATACATAGAACAAATAAAGGATGGTTTTATTAAAACTATGAGACATAAATTACATAAATATAACATTTTTATAATAATATACATTCATATAATTGGTTTATTATTCTTTTAGTATTAAAAATAAATAAAAGTAATGTTCTTGCGTACGTACATCTTACCATCTCCATGAACGGTTCATTTCATTTCTTATATCCAAATGGTATAGACTATTGTAAATACATATATACATGATATACATATTATCTAACTCATGAATATCATTTTTTAGATGATTTATTTTGGACTACATGTAAAATTTCTATCAAAACATGTTCATTTTCGACTCAAGTACAAAATATCAACAAAACGACAAGTATTAACTTAAATAATAATGTAATTTTCAGAACATGGTAATAAGTGATATAAAAGGATTAATAAAATTTAAAATGGTTCTAAAGAATGTATAAATTAACATAATTTAATTTTTGAGTATTAACAAAGAAGATACGCGATGAGTCAGCCTCATGGTAATGGACATTTGACGGGTGGTTATGTGATAAACCAATGGCTGGTGGTTGCATTATAACCTCTAATGCATTGGGTAAGGAAGCTGACTATATTTCTATTCCATTTTTGATATGTGTTGAAGAAAACTTTATGGTTATTTTATTTATGTATTTTTATTTCCAAAGTAACCCTTATAATATATATCTTTATTTCAATGGGTATTATGGTAATCTTTGGGTTGAAAAAATGGTATTCAATGAGATTATATTCCGTGATGTATTTTTAGTAGTTCTTAAAGGTGAAAAGTATTATTTTATGATAATGTATTCATGGTTTTCATGTTATACCTAGAATGATAGTTTTATATCATTATTTATCTATTACTAAGATTTTTTTCTATCCCATGTTTTGAAAGTTTTTCAGATGACATAAATAAGAATAGAGTCAAATATGGGATCAAGGAAAATAAATTCTCTTAAAACATGAAATGGTGTCATGTTTCATTTTAATGTGTTTTGGTTTTATGAAAAAAATGAATAGTGAGTATAAGTGTATTCTTGTATTATTCAAGTTTTTATATATAATTTATGACCTTATTCTATAAATTTTTATGACTAAAAAAATACGTTAAGTGAATTAAAAGACAAAATATTGACTTAACTCAGATTATGTAATATTTACGGCTGGGGCCCTAAAATTGGTACAGAGGTTAGTTTAGATAATATTATGAGTTATTAAACATTAACAGAATATACATAATATAATTTTACATTATTGTAAGAATTTAAATGACATAGATTATTATTATTACCACGTTTCTTTGTTTAGTATATGTTTTTTCATAATGGGTTTCTATAGAGGAAATAGGGTAGCTATACTGGGAGGGCATACCGAGAGAAATATCCTTCTAAATAAACATCATGTGATAGTCAAAATCGGAAGTGAAGATTTTTTTAGTAACAGATCAGTTGACATAGGTGATAAATGGTGGTGGTGTCCATGCACAGGTTCATCATTACCAACCATAGATCCATATGTTGATCATAGATCATTTCATGCGAAAATGTCCCCCATAATTTAGAGGATCATCTAACCCTGTGCAATCTGAAGGGTGTATTAAAGCATATGAATTTTTTAAGTAATAGTTTGATCAGAAATCAAAATGTTATTAATATTTTTTATCTTTTTGTAAGTTTTTCTAATTAGTGGTTGTCAAAGATTGAAAATATCATAGGAATTGAAGAGATTGAAGCCATGAAATGGGATCAATTTAAGAATATATTCCTATAGAAATATTTTCTTGTGGGTTTTGGACTTCTAATGGAAAATAAATTTTTGAAATTGAGACAAAATGAGGATGATGATGTGGATTCATATGAATAAAATTTGACATGTTAGTCAAGGTATCTCCCATAATTTATCCTGGATATTGATAGTAAAAAAAATTGGTTTTACCCATGATTGAAGGTGAAATATCGAAGGTCATTATATTATCATTAGTTCAAAAACATTGAGAAACATTTATTATGTTATAATAAGGTAGAAATAGAGTTTTATGAGGATCATGAGTTCCATGGGAGAAATAAATATAAGTTATCGGGATTTAAGGAAATGGGGATGAATTCATAAAATAATCTCTGTGGTAAGAAAACAAAATTTTTAACTTGTGAGAAGTATGGGAAAAAGCATCATGGAGAATGTCTTTCAATGTATGGGAAGTCCTTCTGATGTGGTAATATGGGTCTTATTTCTTGTAACTACATGGAATATATTCAGGAAGATAATTAAAAACCAATGGTAATATTCATTAATTTCAATTAGTTATGAAATTATACCAATGTGTGTCCAATATTGATTACCAAGGTTGGACAAAAGTAATATAAAAAGCATATGGGAATGGAAAAATAATTTACAACTACTAAATTTGATTTGGGACCATCAAATGAAGTGGGGACATGAATTTACAGATTTCTTCAAAATATTCCAATAATCTATTTGACTTTGGATCTTCACATTCTTTCATTTATGGGAGGTTTGTATGTAAATTGGATATAGAACCTCATGAAATGGATATAGTGATTTTGGTAAAATCTCCTGGTTGAAGTATTAAAGAAACCAAGATTTATTGTAATATTCCTATTATCATTAGTGGGATAGAAATTCCTAGAAGTCTTGTAAATCATTACGTAGTGTAATTTGATATCATTTTGGATATGGATTGGATTTCAGTTTATCATTCAAAAATTGACTGTAATTCCAAAAAATAATTACTCAATGATTTCAAACCATTGATAAAATATAAATAAATAAAATACTGATTGATGATTGTATTTAACTTTATTTGGATCAAGTTGTTGAAAAGAAAGAAACATTTTTGATTGGTGACATTCTAGTAGTGAGTGAATTCACAAATGTTTTTCCAAATGAATTTCCTATTATTGTTCTCAATCAATAGGGTGAATTTACTACTGATTTAGTGCCTGATTATGAACCTATTTCAAAACACCATTATCAAATGGCTCAATTATAACTAGTGGAATTAAAAAATATGTTACAATAATTACATGATAAAGTTTTCATTCTACCTAGAACATCACCATGGGGTGCTCTAGTTTTATTTGTGAAAAAATAAATATGGTTCTATGAGAAAATTTTTTTATTAAAGAATTTTGTATAACATCACTGTTATGAAAATTTATGTATTTTCTCATACAGATAGTTGTTTTGATTATATCAATAGAGCTAAATATATTTAGATGATTTATTTGAGGTCTGTGTACCATTAGCTAAATGTGAAGGAGGAGGATATTCCAAATAATGTTTTCCAAATGAGATATGGGAATTTGGAGTTTGTAGTTATGCCTTTTGAATTATTGAATTCACCTTATGTATTTATGAATCTCATGAATGGAATCATTCCTTAGTTTTTTATACAGTTTTTGGTTATTTTTTTAGATGATATCTTGGTATATTCTAAAATTTGAGATGAGGATGAAATTGACATAAGGATTGTTTTTCACACCATAGAAGAAAAGAAACTATATGGAATGATTAGTAAGAGTTAATTTTGGTTGAAAAAAATTCATTATTTGGTCATATTGTTTCTAATGATGGAAAATTTATTAACCATTATAAAAAAAATGTTTTGAAAGATTGGCCAAGACCTTCCATTATCACAAAGATTCATAGTATTCATGTTTTACATGGTTATTAATGATTGTTTGTTAAATACATTTCTCAGTTTTCTAGCCCACTAATTAAGCTAACAAGTAAGGGAGTTATGTTTATCAAGGAAATATAATGTGATTATTCATTTCAAGAATATAAAATAATATTGGTAAATGATCTAGTTTGGGCCTTGCCTTCTAGGAATGGTTAATTTGATTTATATAATTATACATCAATGAAAAGATGTGGTTGTGTATTAATGCATAATGATCCAGTAATTAACCATTCTTCACATTAGATAAAACCTCTTGAGATAAACTACCCTAGCCATGATTTAGAATTAGCTTCTATTATTTTTGAATTAAAAAAAATGGAATCATTATTTGTATGGTGTAATGTGTAGAAAATATAATGATCACAAAATTATAAAATATCTATTCACTTAGAAAAAATTAATAAAGACATAGAGGATATGGCTAGAATTAATCAAGGCTTATTATTTCAAAATGAATTACCATCTAGAAAAGTAAAATAAAGTGGTTGACTTTTTTGACTTGATAGAGTAATTATACATTAACCAAGCTGCTTTTTGAACTAGATCCTTTTGTTTATGATTTCATGAATCTTGGATTAGAAGTTGTTGGTGTAGGAAATTCCTCTATTTTGTTTTAGGGTGAAATGAAATTATATTAATCAAATATAATTATGAATGTCTAGAAAAAATAAATAGGCTTATAGGGAAATGATGAATTGGTTTAGAATGGATAGTAACTGGAATTTTACATTGTTAAATAGTTTGTTTTGTGGTTTTTAAAGAGTTTTTGTGTGCCTGGTGATTCACAATTGAAGAAAGAATTGTTATGTGAAACTCATAGTTCTATATTTTCAGTTCATCCTAGCATTACTAAGATGTATAGATATATTCAGGATTATTTTTGGTTGGATGGAATAAAAATATATATTTCTGAATTTAATGTGATGTGTTTAATTTTTCAGCAGGTTAAAGCAGAATTGTTGTTACATAAAGGGATGCTTAATCCTTTTCTAGTGCCATAGTGGAAATGTAAAAATGATTCCACGGATTTCATAGTTGGGTTACAAAAAATATATCTATGTATCAATGAAATAAAGGCTATTACTGATCAATTGACTAAATATTCTCAGTTTATTCCTATTCGAGATACTCTGTATCTCTATCAACATTATTGATTTTATATTAAAGAGATAGCCAGGATTCAGGAATTTCCCCTCTCCATTGTATCTGATCTTGATCCTAGGTAAACATTTTACTTTTGGAAATTACTTCATAATTCCTTGGGAACTGAACTAAATTTCAGAATATCTTTTCATCGTCAATCAAATGTACAATCAGTATGAATAATTTAAACCTTGGAGGATAAGCTACATGTATGTTCAACTAATTACCAGGGAAGTTGGGAACAACATAATTCATTGGTTGAGTTTTTTTATAATAATAGATTTCATTCCAGTATAACGATGGAACCATTTGAAGAATTATATATAAATCCATGTCGAACTCTATCTATTTGGGATGAGGTAATTGAAAGGATGTTTATGGGACTAGAATTGATAGATGGGAAGGCTGGAAATGTTCATTTGATTCAGAAGCATATCAATACATCACAAGGGAGGAAAAAAGTTATGCAGATAACCAAAGGAAGTATCATTCTTTAGAGTTAGTTGGTTATTTATTCTAAAATATTCTCCATGGAAAAGTTTGAATCAATTTGGTAATAAAGGAAATATGAGTATGAGGTTCATTGGACACCATGAAATCCTCATGAAATTTGGATTAGATGCAAACATGTAGGATTTACCTCAATTTTTATTCATGGTACATAATGTTTTTTCATGTTTCAATGTTGAGAAAGTATAATTTAGATCTATATCATGTTTTGAGACTAAAGGTTGTTCAGTATGAAGTTAATAATTATTATGAGAAGTAGTCTGTACAGATTATTGACCACAGAGAAAAGGTTTTGCAGAATAAAGAGATTTATCGGGTAATAGTTCTATTGATAACCTATATGGTTCAAGAGGGAATGTGGGAATCTGAAAATTCATTGATTGAGAAATACCCTCACTTATTTGATAAGTAAATAAAATTTGGAGGATGTTATTTCCAAAAGGGGAGAATGATGTAGTATTATAGGTATTTATAGAATATTACTATTTCATATCTATTATTAATTATGATAAATATATTATAATTAAATTATAGATGTGATTTTTTCTGATAGCTTAATCGATGAGAAACAATGAGTTTCTCCGAAATCTTACTTTGCACACAACATTGAGTTATATCGAAAAAAAACTATAATATTATTATTATTTGAAATGTTAGTTAATCCATAGTTCTTATATTGGGAAAAATGAACATAACTAACTACAATGTGATTATACATTCATGATAAATTTTTTTAAAATTATCCAATAAATTTTAGAGGCTTAAAATGAGAATGAATACTTTTTTAAGCATAAAATGCTCTAATATTTTTAAGAGGTCATTTTACCGCATTTTAAGAACGAATACTTTTTAAATATAGTTTTTTTTCAATTTTTTATAATGAATTTTAAAAAATAAATTTATACCTTAGAATCATATAATCAAAATTTTATTTGGATGAAATTTTGGTATTTTTCGGAAAAAAATTATATATTTAGGAATAGGGAAAAATACTACATTTTAATTCAAAACTATTTTTTCATGTAACTTTTTTATATAATTATATTTATATTTAAATTAGTTTTAAAGTGTAATTGAATTAATTTTTTATCATTTAATACAATGTTTGTAGATTTATGTAATTTCCAATTGAAATTCTCTATAAATAGATATCCAACGTTTGATAGTAATTAATTCTTAAAAAACAACTTTCTCGTTTTGATAACATAAATTAATTTTAAATGAATTTCAACCAATTTTGTGATATGAATTTGGTAAAATTTATTCCATATTTGGAATAAGTAGAGACAAATTTTTTGAATGGGTATCTTTTTTTTACTATTTGAATAGTAACTTCTATAATTATTTTATTTACTGTGGTTAAATGTTAAATCTGGTAAATAAGTGTAAAAAATAATAATATAATTATATTTTTCTATCCAAAACAAGTCCTAATAATCTTTTATGACATATTTATGTTCATTGTAATACATGGGTAGATTTTGGGACCCCATGAAGCCACTTCGGTGTGATAATGACATGTTATAATAATTAATTTAAAGTAAATAGAATTATAACATAAACATGTATCTATTAATAAAACTATTTTTGTATGGTGTTATAGAATTGATATCATTGAAAATAAATTGTCATTGGAAATCTAAAAATATTTCCTTTATCAGGATATTTTATTTATAATTATTATATATTAAATAAATAATTTTAATTTTGACACAATGATGATACGATGATTGCTTCATTAATAAAGAATTCGAATAAATGTTATTATAAATTTTAAAATATGTGTAATTTGGTTATTTTGTGCCATACACGATTTTTATTTATTATATTGACATATTATAATTTATTTAATATCTTATGATTGAAGAAATGTATTTTTTATGAATTCATAAAAAAGGAATGTATGAATAGTTTCAAATATTGAAATAATTCTTAACTTAAAAGATAAAATAGTTTATTAAATGATATTAATGTCCTAAAATTTTAATTTTTTTAATAATGGATAGTATAAATCAAAATATATCAAAAATAACATATTGGGTTCTATTTAAATTTTATGATATTTACATTAACCCACAATGATTAAATAACATGTTATCATGATATGATTAAAAAGGGTAAAATAAGGGTTTGAACAGAAATGATATGAATAAAATAAATATTCAAAACATGTCTAAAAATTTTTGTATGATGAGTATTCGAACCAAAATTATATTATATTTGAAATAAATGTATTTTGGACCTTTAATAGTCAAAATTAAATTAATATTTCATGACATTCTTAAAGTGCCCCTCCTCTATTTAATAAAACTAGTACATCGCCCTTGCATACGCACGACGCTATAATTCAAATCTAAATTTCAAATGTCTTTTAATAATTTGAGTAGTTAATAATGAAAATTACATAAAATATGATAAACTTACAGCTTTAGTGATAGATAATAATGAAAATATATGAAAAATAATAACATGTATTTGAATATATATATATGAAAATTAAAGAAAAGGAAATAACATGAGATAAAAAGATACAGTAAACCATGACGTATCATTAAGAATTCGATGTGGTGTCTTTAAAAGGTATTGTAGTAGGGAATTCATATTTTTAATATGGAATCATTATACATAAAGGTCACTTTATGATTGGAAAGGAGGAAGGGATTGGAAGGGAACAAAATAAATAAGTTAATCATGTAAATGAAGTGATGAATAGTGGCCTTAGAAGTATATTAAAGGAGCGGTGGAGGCAGAGGCATAGTTGTAAGAGGAGGAAAAGTTGGAGGAGGATTTAAAGGCCAATGCTGAAGAGGTGGAGGACGATGAGGAGAATATAAAAGGGGTGGGGAATTATCAGTATAACATTCAATTCATAGAGTTTAATGACCATTGATTAAACATATATTTTTGTATATAAGATTACTCAGGATCGAAATATGATTTCATAAAAGTAAAGAAAAGCATCTAAAAAAAGAATGAAAAAAACTAATCATTATTTCAAAGATTAACAACTTCCGAACTACTTATTATGAATCAACAACATTTTATGGTCTAATACAGAACTGGACTAAACTACAAAACTAACACAAAGAACTACTACAAGGAATTACTACAGTAAAGGCTCCATTCCACCAACAGTCTTCAACTTGTTACCCTTTAGTAAGATGAATCCACTGTAATTAATTTCTCAAATCCACTTCAATGAATACTTCAATGCTCAACTATTGAGTTTCGTCCCTCACACAAACAATCTAAAGAATCAATAAAAATGTAATACAAATCATTAAATGATCACAAAAATGCAACATCAGCATGATGGGATGCAATACACTTTGGGCTACTATTTAAACCACTGGTTCTTTGTATGAGCATTCATGACCAGCTCCCAGTTTAAGACCTTCATTGCAGGAGCATTCTAATCTGAAAATGAAAGCAGTGATATTAAGTAATGAAATGAAGTTATTGATATGTTCAATGAAGATCAAAATGATGATTCATTGGATAATGACTTGTTAACAGATGAACACTTTAATGGAAATATATATGCAGAAGAATGTTTGGTGCATTTCATAGGATTTATTTTCACCTGGAGCATTGCCATGATTTCATCCCATCTAAGGGAAGTTTATTCAAAGAGAACAAACAAATCAACATGCATAAATATGTTTTAATGGAAACAAAAATGAAAACTCATAAGTTAAGAAGTTTTTTTTACTGAGAAAAAAATAGTGTGAAATCCTAGAATGGTAAATCTGTTCAACTGGTGAAATATTTGAGAAATCATAAAGTGGGAAAATTAAAATATTGTAAAATAACATTACATCAGAACATGGATTATCTATTTCAATGTATATAATATTCCAACAAATAATATTGATTTCATGATTTTATAATTTCATTACAGTTTATTAGTAAACTATAGAATAATTAGAAATGACAGGGGAGAAATTTTTTATAACAGGACATTTGAAACTTACAGATTGTAGAAAATGTGTTTCCAAATTGGACAAGTATTGTAAGACAAACCTTTAGTAATATTTGTCTATTTTTTTCATGATGTTACCCTTCTTGAAATTCACTTCTTGGAGGTTTGATGGGTGGGATTATTAATCTTCTTTCATCTTGTATAAAAATATTGAGTCATGAAGTAGGTTGGAAAAGTGGGTCAAATAGTTTATTAATAAATCAGATGATAAATATCACTTTTAATATTGGTTCAACAAAATTTAAAGAATCCAACAAAAAAACCAGAATGCTAGCCCCAACATTATTGAATAACTTATCACTTTTCAATGACCTAAATCAAAATGAAACGATTCCCATGATCACTTATGTATATTGGAAGTGAAAACATGATGAGGTTAGGTGAAGATTGAGAAGAATACCTTGTCGGGTTAAAAAAAATTCATAGATAATATGAAGGGAAGTCTTAAATATACATGGGGCTTGTCATCGATTCCATTTCCGTCCTACCACATTAAAGTTCTACATTCAGGGCCTGGAATTGAAGTTTCAATGAGTGGCAATGGAGTGAACATGAAATACATATGTACTGAGAAGAAGATATCTACATTGAAAACAATAACATAGTACATACTCAACGAGGGAAATAGAACAGTAATCATGAATAGAATTAGTATACCTGTATAGAATAAAATATGGATCTGTTTGAAAAAAATATGAATAAATTAGAACAGAATATGAACATGTTGAAAAAATATGAATCTCTAAGAGAACCACCTCACCATTCTAACAGTACTAAAACACCTCCATCATGGTATACTCCACGTTTGTTTTGAAACCCAGATAGATTATAATTCATTCTTCAACTTATATCCTACACAACACATCCAAAAACCCCATAATTTCTTAAAAAATCCAACCCCCCCCCCTACACACATGTATATTTCATACTATAAGTGAAGCCCTATGCATAACCAAATGATATCGGCCATAATACAACATGCGATAGAGCTGCATTAAGGTCATTATTAAATATGTCCAGGATAAACAAAATACAAGCTTCAATTGAGAACATGGGAAGACAAGGAAGGAAGTCATAGAGCTTTGTGGATCTCCTCTACAATTGATATATTAAATTCTACATCTAATTCGATATTCTACACTTTCACATTGATGTCATCAACCAATAAATCAAACCTCTTGGAATAGATGTCAAGCCCCTTCTCAGTAAGATCATTCTTGAGCAATGTTTCTTTGGTGTATGCAGGTGAACATACCTTGAAATAATGAACAAAAAAATCATGAAAGAAATATTTTACACTTGAAATACTATATATATGTTATATTTATATTTTAATGAATGGAACATTGTTATTAGTAATTTTATCTTAGGCCTCGAAGTGGAGCCCTTCTTTATGTAGTCCTGCAACATCTGCTACCATGTCTACAGTGGCCAGTTGAATGCGGAGGATTGGCCCCCCGAACTACTTTTGCCTTCTATTCCTGTCCTCTCCATCAACACCTTTCCCACCTTTTTTTATGACAGGGGACAATACCCTTCCCTGCAAACCATTTCTCTATACCAATTATGCAATCATCCTAGGACTATAATATGTTAGAGGTCAGGATGTGAAAAATTTCTATGGTTTTAAAACTGTAGTGGAACAATATAGGGGAAATATATCAATGTATTAGAAATAAATATTGACTATGGACAGAAAAATAAGAATACATATTAATGCAAATAAAAATTGTTTAATAATAAATATGAATGTTAACCTAAAAGAAATAAATAGTAACCATAATAAAAAGAATATATTAGTATAGATTGTTAATATAAGGCTATTCGTGACATAAGTTTGTGTTAAAAATTGATTATTAACATGAACATATACAATTGAAACAACCTTTATGTGAAACAATGCAAAAAATTTAATTCACATACAAATAGTAAAGATATGGATAACGAATTATACAAGGATTTATGTAGATAAATACCATCCATGACCGAGATAACATAAATCCATGATCTCACCTGCCCTCCAGCCTCTCGTCCAGCACCCCCCCTGTCCAGCCCCTACTGCATTACATCCCTCACCCTCGGCCCATCCCCTCCCCGCACCCCCGGCCCAGCCCCTCCCCTCAACCACCAGCCTAGGCCCTCCCCTCAATCCTGCCCAGTGACTCCCCCCTTCCAAAAGTTATAGAATTAGAGGAATATATGTTACATAATGAGAAATATCAACTATTATAAGACGTTCCAGAACACATAACCAGATTTCCTATCGGCTTCAAATTACTGATTTTTACAACACCATGGAAAAATCAGAAGGTTGTTTATACTATTTCCCACAAAAATAATCATAGCTAGCCTATCTATTTACCTTTAAATAAGGAAACACACGAATCACATTGACATAATCCCTCCGGCTTATAGGATGCAGTTTAGTACGTCGTAGCATCCTCTTCCTGTACTTCTTACCAAAGTGATGCTTCCCAGCTCTCCTCATGATCTTCCCACTTCCCGTTATACTGATCTTCTTCGCAGAAGCCTTATGGGAATTCATCTTGTGTTCTTTAGTAGTGAAAATAGTCAAAGATGGTACGTTTCTGCTTCGAGGAGAGGCTGCATAGAGCCATGGGGGAGGGATGAAGGGCAATCCTGAAATGTGGAGAGACGAATTGGTGGATAAATGCCAAAAATGGTCTATCAAGATTTAATTTGTGGTTGGGCCAAAATTATAGGTAGGGGGAACTGATCCATGTATTGAGATCATAAAATGTTAAAAGTTTTATAGTTTTTTGTGAATCAAGTGTCAAAGTGGAATAATAAATAATCCATTTGTAATGGTCGTTATTGAAAAAAGAGATCATCAATGATAAAGTAATATATGCTTTAGTACCATTTAACGATATATTTCAAGAATTCCATACCACATAAGTTGGAAAAGATGACGTTATTACGGATGTAATCAGAATGAATATATCCCAAACAAATATGCAATGTTGAAAAAATAAATACTAAAATATAGGGCATATTGTGTTGTCATGCATGCTTGTATAAGGGGTAAACCTATATGTACCTTCTATTTGTAACATTCTCCATTGTATATATAACGTATCTTCTAAAAACAGTATCCATGTTTCATTCCATACAACTTGTGAAATGAATGACAGCAAAATATGAGAAAACAACTTGTGGAATGAATCTCATTTTTCCACTGATATGATCAACAAATGAAAATATAGGCCATCCTCTACCTGTGATGGCAGGTAAGTTTGAAGGCTAGTTGATTTTACATTTCCCTTCTATTCCACTGTTATGATCAACATCATTTCTCATTCAAAAAAAAATAGTAGTGAATCATGCGAATAAAATGAATGTAAATAAATCAAAAGAATATAACTAAAATGATTTAAAGGAAAATTAAATCTGTTTTCTTTCTTATAAAATAGTTTCATTTCATATATGCCACTTTTTTCATCTAATGAAAAAATTAGGGAGTTTTGAAATGAAAATAGAAGAATTTAGGGCACCTTTATATCCTTGAGATGGGTAAATCTTAGTAAGTTGCATGTAGTTTTAGATTATGGATCAAGTCTCTTGCTTTCTAATGGTTTTCATTCATTTTGTATTGATTTTGGCTTACTTATTCCCACATTAGTGGTAGTTCCTAGTTATGTGAACTTGGGAAACTCTACTACTCCTTCCCCAGCTTATCCATCAAATGGGCTAATTAAACATCTTCCCCAATCTTGGATATATGCAAAAAAACTGGTTTATTAGGATTTAATTGGGTCTTGGGCCAGAATTATTGGTGGGGGACCAAATTCAAGTATTGAGATCATAAAAACATATTGTTAAAAAAAATTAGTTTTTTTAATCAACTGTGTCAAAGAAGAATAATAAATAATAAATTTGTAATGGTTGTTATTGAAAAAATATATAATCAATGAGAATGTAATACATGTTATAAAAACATTTAACGATATATTTCAGGAATTCCATACCAAAAAAGTTCGAAAAGTTGACTTTTTTAGTGATGTAAACAGAATGAATATATCCTAATAAATCTGCAATGTTGAAAAAATAAATACTAAAAAATAGGGCATATTTTTTTGTCATACAGGCATGTATAAGGGGTGAACATAAATGTACCTTCTATTTGTAACCTTCTTCATTATAAATATAACATATCTTCGGGAAAAGTTATCCATTTTTCATTCCATACAACTTGTGCAATGAATGACATCAACATATGATAAAACAAATGTGCAATGAATCTAAATTTTCCGTTAATATGATCAACATGTTCAAATATTGGCCATCCTCTACCTTTGATGGCTGGTAAGATTGAAGGATGGTTGAATTTACATTACTCATCTATTCCACTGATATGATCAACATCACTGCTCATTGAGAAAGTAATAGTAGTGCATCATGAGATGAAAATGAATGTAAATAAACCAAAATAATAACATAAATAAAATGATTCAAAGGAAAATTATAAATATGTTTCCTATCTTATAAAATAGTTTCATTTCATATATGCCACTTTATTATCTAACGAAATAATTAAGGATTCTTCAAATTAAATTTAAAGAATGGATGGTACCTTTATATTCTTGAGATGAGTAGATCTAAAGAAGTTTTATGTAGTTTTATAATATAGATAATGGGTTGAAAAGGAATTTGAAATTTGTCTATCACGTCAGTTATACTTTCATAATCATACTACAATACCATCTACCTGGAGATTCAAAACCTCGTCTATAAGAATCATACAGCTCAAAAAATTCTAAAATCAGAAGAGAATAATATGAGTATAAATTCAACCATGACTATTTAACCATTGAAACAGAATAGATAAATGAAAACATGAATCACTACTGAACATCAAGGCTGAATTTAGTGTACAAAATTTGTAATTAACAAAAAAATGGGATGAGTCTTCAGTAAACTGTAATGTGAATTAATGTTTAAAAAAAAGAGTACCCTTTAGTGAAGCTATTCATCTCTCTGAAGAAACACTAAAAGATTCCAACACCTATAGGAAAATGATATAAAACTGTTAATAACGCTTAAACTATAGAAATAAGACTCTGTTAAAACAATAGGACAATAATCCAAATTGTTACAGAAATGATATATAGCATTGATTGGGATGATAATAACTGACATGTGAACAAAATCATGTATAAAAACCCAGTAATACTTATACACACACAGACGATCTTGATATGGAATCGATCGAGTGACACTTCCCTAAAAAAATTACAAAAAATACGTTGAAACAACGTATTTAATTCATATAATATGACATAAATATTAATACATAAACTTTTGAAGAAAAAAATGACATCATTCCATTAAAATATATTCATGATAACCCATGGAAAAGATAAACTATGGAGAATCTCACCCAATTATTTGATAATACCTACATAAGATGACATATTAGAAAAATGCAAACATTTTTAAATATATATATAAATAATGAAGTTATAACAGAATGATAGTATTTTATTTTGGTATCACAAAGCTGGAAAACATCATTCAAAATATTTGAAAATAATCTATTTGAGTTTTTGTGTCATTTAGAAAATGACTAAATCTATATAATTCACAAATCACAATGGGGTTTATTCAATTAATCTATAGTGATTATTAAATTCACTGATACCTAAATAAATAATGTATTGTGCTCCAATCACATGATTTGAATGATTTTATAGTAAACCGTGTTTCTATACCAAATTCATGATACAATAGTAGAAATATATCAATATACAACTTTGGATTAAAAAATATATTTTTAGGAAACCAATCAAACTATGTATCATGTCAAACTGCTCAATAACATCCATGGTAATGTGCACCATCAACCATTTTTTAGTGTAAATGTATACTTGGCATACCTAAACTACAAATGATTTTTATGTGGTGGAATAATAGTTGTGTAAACTCAAATATATATTATAGTGTGAAACCAAAAATAATTTCAATTTCTTTTAATATGAAAAAATTATTTCTTATTTCAAAGAAATTGATTCCCTTACTTAAAAAATACCGTAAAACATACAAACCACATAACATGATAATTACAATTTCTTTTAATAAATCATTTTACTATTGAGTGCGGGTTGTTTTCCCTCTTGAACATCAACTTGATTGAATTCAATATTATGTCAATTAAGACCTGTCAGCAGCTCTTCCTAGTATGCACCCCCTTAGCATCAACAGAACTACTTATATGACCATTCTTATACAACAATCAACTGGAACCCAGATTTTTGATAATGTAAAACACAGAAGAAAAGACATGTATATTAGAGTTCATATAGAAAAAATGTTAAACCCAAAAATTTTTGGTCTACTACCAGCCAAGTAAGCATAATGAATGAACTGCTTAATTGCGAACCAAAAGAAAATATTTAAAATGATATATGGCATATCAACGTTTTCAATCTAGATAATTGTTTGAAAATATTTATCAGGAATTTTAATATGGAGAACCACAAGAATGAATAATTAGAAAAGACACCTCTGAACATAAAAGTTGTATGGTAATAAGACATAATGAACATGCCAAAAAGTAACCTTCAAGAAAACGGGTGCCTTAAGTGTACTTGGGAAGCATATTTCTTTTTCTTCGTAACCCTATATTTATCCTGCATTCAGTAAAGAAAAAATCATTAAAAAGAAATTAGAAGTAATATGGTAGAGAATAAACAATTGATAATAAATATATATGCATTTATATTCATGGAAACACACATGTATTCAAGAAACATACTATATGCATGAACAAAAAAATAAATGACTTCTTCCTTCGATTACCTTAACACTATCATTTGATCATTTATTCACATTTTTCATTTTTAAAAAAGGAACCAAAAAGTGAAATAATGTGGGTCATAATTAAAACAATATATTAGAAATCTCAATGAACCAACTTGGTAATCTTCTAGGTTACAGGAAAATAAACTTGTAACGCGTGAAATAGAGAAATCAATAAATGTTCAACCCATCATAGAGGAGCCTTGTGCACATAAAAAAGTGAAAACCAAGCACCAATCAATCGGAAAAAACACAAATATATATCTCATTTTTCTTTTTTCGATATTTTTTTTATATTCACATATGTTGACAATATCGTTTTAATAATTTATAGATTTCATAGATTATATTATACAGTTAATAATGAAGTTGTATGGATAATGAAAATCATGGAATTATAGTTAGATCTGGAATATTATATTGATCACTTCATGGGATGAAGTAATAGTCTGAGAAACATCGCTATAAAAGGCCCCATATCGCAACAATAAATGCATGTTTAAGCTGGTTGGTCTTCTCCATGTACTCCGTATATGCCAAAAACTAAGGATCAACATTCAGAAGTTCAAAATTTAATTTTGACTTTATCCGAATCAATTGAAAAATACCATGAAAGAGGTGCAATGATCAGGAAAGAGATATTACAATAATTGAGACAATAAATTGAAAGAAAGAAATCATACCTGATGAAAAACAAAACATAAAGATGAAAAATTAATTTGGGTTGGTAAATAGTAACATGACATATTGAAAATTACTGTTCAAGTCTTCTTCATGTACTATTTTTATAAAGATTCTAACCGATGGAGAGAAATTATGTGTAGTAGTTATGTAACTGCTTCCACAGTCAGAGGGGATTTTTGTAAGGTATTGAGGAAAAAGTAAATGAATGAAACGACAATACCACATAATAATAAGTAACAAATAAAATAAAATCATTTGCATTAATTCAAAACAACTAAACCGTAATCAAGGAAAATTTGACAATAATGAATACAATAAATAGGAAGAAATATATCATACCAGATGGAAATTAGAGTATGAGTATAGGGTTTCTAGGAGAATCTTGTAGTGTTGATGGATATAGGGTTACATACAGTATTCGATGGAAGAATAACCAGCAACAAGTTATATGTGAAATGCAGTATCAATTGACTAGTAGACCGAGGAAGATCATCTGGAGGTTTGTTGGAGGAGAAACACATAGTGGGATCCAAAGGCGAGGAAGGTCGTGATGAATTTTGCGAGACGAGAAGATGAAAGTGGAACCCTGGTTTGGAAGGAATACTGGTGGTCATTCATTTTTATGATTTGGTTTTCGAATATGGAGGCAGTATAAATATTTTTACTGGAGGAGAAGGAGACAATGAAAAAAATATATGATTAATAATAGGTGTTTATTTGCAGGAGGAGAAGTAGACATTGCGATCTATAGCTAAGGATGTTTGTCCGGAGATTTTCTGGAGGAGAAACAGCCAGCGCGATTAAGAGGTGAGGATGGTCGTGATAAATGTTGCGGTAGTAGATACATGAAGCAAAAACCTAGTTGGGAGGGAATACGGGATGCGGTATGGTGTCGTGATTTGATTTGGGAATATGGGAGGTGGTTAAAGGGGGTGGACGGTGAGGAAGTATGAATGGGAGAAGGAAAATAGTGAGTGGGGGAAGAAGGTGAAGGAAGTGGACATCGACAAAAGAAGACGAACAACGGAAAATAGAGATGGGGAAGTGGAAAACCCCGATGGGGAGGGGAATTTGGTGCGGGAGAGGGATGGAGAGTAAGGGAGAGTAAAGGAGCGGGGAGGGTCGTGGAGGCATACACGGTTGACACGTATGGAAAATAGGATGTGGAGGTTTAATAGATTGACATGTGGCAGTGGAAATACCTAAGATTAGTATATATACAGAGAGGCCACCACCTCTAACCACTTTTTCACACCTCTCAAGCCCATTAGATCATCCAAAATCTGCCAAAATAATCTCCCAATGTCCCTTACTACCTCCTAGAAGCCTTACATAGGGAGGAAGGTAATTCGTGAAATCTTTTTGGATCAAATAAATAAAAGATACCTGATTTAGAGGTAACGTCTTCTCTCGAGTTATTTGTTTTATTTTCCTTCTCCACTACCTATGATTTTTTATTCATTTATTACATAAAAAACAAGAATAATAAATATAAAATGGCTTTTTGATGAAAAAATTATTAGAAATACTCTTTCACATAAATCTGTATAATGGATACGAACATATTTTTTCTCTATACGATGAACTACTTCCCCACGAAATTATGAATGTTCCATTTTCCCCTACCACCTCTCATTGTTTCCATTATGATGGAACTATATTTTTATATGTGATATATTATATTTAGTATTTCTATATGATTCTTTAGTTTTTATTTACAACATACCTTGATGCTTTCCATGATTTGTAATGATGATAACTTCATTTGAGGAAGTGTAGAATACCAGTCCCTCAAAATAATATGACTCATTCATGCTATATATAGACTGTATAAATGATGGTTTTTTTAAACATCTGAGACATAAATGAAATTAATATAATGTTGGTATTATAATATACATTTAGATAAATTTTTTATTATTAATTTAGTAGGAAAAGAAATGAATGTAGAATTCATGCGTATGTACGACCTACCGTCTCCATGAATGGTGCATTTCATTTCCTATCTCCAATTGTTATAGACTTTTTTAAATACAAATATAATTGATATTTATGATGTATAAATCATTAATATCATTATAGAGATGATGTAATTTTGACTACATGTAACATTTATATCAAAACAAGTTAAATTTTGACTCAAGAACCATATATCGACAAAACGACCGATATTAACATAAATAATTATGTAATTTTTATAAAATTTTAATAAGTGATATAAAAAAATATTAAACTTTAAAAGGATATAAATCAAGTAGAAATTACCTTATGTTTATTATTCAAGAAGAACAAGAAACATACGTGAGTATTCAGACTCAAGGTAAGGGAATTCATCACAGTCTCCTTTCAATAAGGCATATATTGATAAAATACACATCCTTATATTATTTGGTTTATAATAAAAACGTTTGACATTTAATATCATTCACATTGAATATTTTCTATGAAATGATTTACTAAATGAAAAAAAGGGTTGTGTTAAACATACGCGGCGACAAAGACCTCTCTACCATGGTTATCATTACTTGATATTTGGATTCCTCTATAAGCATAAATGTTGTTAAAAGGAAAAATACCTTATTCCCTTTTTGATGTTTTGGTATTAAAAATGGTTTTGAAATGGATTGAGTATTTCATTATCTTGAACATATTTCTCGTTATTTCAAATGAAATGTTATCATTGAAATGTTGATATTTGAAATATTTTATGGGTTATGATTATATAATGGTACTTGAACATTTGATGTGTGGTTACATGACAAACCAATTACAGGTGTTTTTGTGATAAACCAAATGATGGGTGGTCCCATGATAAACAATTTATGGATGGTTATGTTATAACCTCTAATGCATGTATTATAGATGTTTTCAATATGGTTATTCTATTTAGTGGCATGTGTGGAAGTCGAATGTATGATTATTCCATTTCTTTAAGTTTATGTCCCATGTTACCTTTATATGTTAAATATTTCTTTTTATGGGCTATAAATTATTATTTTAGTTACAAAAAGGTCAAGCAATTAGAATATATTCAGGAATTATATTTACTACATCTTAACGGTGAAAATTATTGCTTTATGATAAAGTATTCATGGTTTTCATGTTATCACAAGACTTACAATTTTCATTCATTATATATCCATTAATAGGTATTTATAATCATCCCATGATGTGAAATGATTTCCACCGAACATAATATAGATTAGATTCAAGGATTGGATAATGGAATAGTTATGTTTATAAAAAATGAAAAAAATTCATGTTTCATTTTAATGAGTTTTTGTTTTATAAAAGAAATATGATATTAAGAAGAAGCGTCTACTTTTATTATTCACATTGTTAGGTATAGGTTATGACCTAATTCTATAAATATCAAAAATTAAAAAGATCTTCAATGTGAATGAAAAGTCAAATTATATACATAAATCAAGATTATGTAATGTCTAAGGCTGGGGCCTTATACCTACAAGCACTCGGCCATTATCAATACTAGAAGAGAACAAATAAAGGGTAATGTTATTAGAGATAAAACTGAAGTGCAGATAAAGTTTCAATTTATTAGTTATTTCATTTTATAACTGTTAATTGTACCCATTATCTGTACATTTATTTTAGTGATTATAAAGGGGATCTTAATCATTAAATACTTTTCACTAATAAAGGCCATGAAACTATTTCACAACTACTGCCCTAAATAAACAATAAACCAGAAAACATAATGGGAATATAAATATACTGAATTAAAATAAAAATATAACATTATATCATCCTTTAAATTTGAAAATTTACATTAAAATATTTACAATGATGTGATATTTAAAATTTATCAAAAAAGAATACAACAACAATACAAAAATATAACTCTTATTGTAGGATTTTCCCAATGATCATACTCCAAATTGAAGATTGTCCCTACAAAAAACACCAATGTTAATTTTTGTAACATTAAATAAAAAAATATATTTAATATTATATAATCAAAATGTGATAAATAATATTCTTAGTAACTATATATAATAATGTTATTAACAGCTATATGATTAATTATATAATTAATGATTATATTACAATTTTTATATAAATTATTAACTGTAAATTATACATATAATTAATCATAATATAATGAATTATTATTTACATTATTTATTAATAAACTATAAAAATTATATTGGTTAATAATAAATATATTAGTTATATTATCAGTTGTTAATTATCATAATTACATAAATACATGTAAACAATTATATCATTAATTAAAATTAAATTATTATTTTAAAAACACTCACATCCATAACGTGGGGCGGATTTATGTGAAGTCCATTTATACATTCCAAAAATGAATTGAGGATTGTTTTCTCCTAGTATCAAGACAATCTGAGGCCTTTTACAAAAATTCTTCTATGTGACACTCAATTAAAACTAAAATGATACTTTTATAATAAAAACACGCACATTGAGTTATACTGACCATATATTGTGTTGGATTGATGTGTGGTCAGTTCCAACATAACACAAATTATTAAAAGATTCTCATTCTAATGTTTCAAGAATGTAATAGCATTTATACTATATTTTATTTATGGGATATGTATTTTACACCCAAATTACTCTTTTATATTAAAAACATGAAATTTTATTCATACCATCCAAATTGTGTGTCTAATTGATACTTGGTTACTTATTACATGCAAAAAATTAATTATGGGATATTATCCTTATTATTGACAATAATCTGATCTGATTTTTTCATTTTTTTATATGTGACATACATTTTAAACTAAATTACACTTTTATATAGAAAACATGAACATGGATTTATACCATTTATATCATCTGTCTGACTAATGTTGGGTTTATTCAGACCCATCACAAATAGATTATAGATTTTTTCGTTATTTTTGATAAAAATCTCTGCAAATATTCTTTGTTTTTGTAATGTGATAGGAATTTTAAACTTAAATGGTACCAATATTTTTAAAACCCATACATTGAGTCATACAGGCCATGCCATGTAGCATATTTACATGTGATTGATTCCTACATGATTCCAATGAATTTTATAATTTTTAACAAATTTTTTAAAATAATATAAGCTAGTTTTATAGATTTTTTTATGTGATATGTGTATTTAAATACAATGACACTTTTATATTGAAAACATTCAAATTGAGTCATACCTACCACATCGTGTGTCAAATTTATGTGTTGCTGATTCCTACAAATAAATATGAAATTATGAATGGGTTTCCAAAATATTGAAAACAATATAAGCTCATTCTCTTAATATTGATTGTATATTATTAATTCTAAACAAAAATGACACTTTTATATTGAAAACATTCACTTTGAGTCATACCAAATACAAAAAGGGTTAGAATGAAGTGGGGTAAATTTATATACACAAAAAAATAAAGTATTTATCATTTTGATAATGTTTCAAGACAATAAGAGATTATTTCCATGGTTTTGGCTATTACACATTTGTTTTAAACTAAAATGACACTTTTATTTTTGATAGCAGAAGCATGGAGACATTACAAAAATATAATGACATAAATTGGAATGTTGTTTGATCCTATATTACAAAAATAAAGTAGGTATCTTTTTCCAAATGTCCCATGATAATATGATTTCATTTACATTGTTTTAGACATGTGATGTATGTTTCACACTAAAATTTCACTTTTATATTGAAAATATCCACGTAGGGTCAAACATTCCATATCTTGTGTCATATTAATGTGTGATAAATTACTAATCAACTCAAAAAAGTTATAAATTATATTTAAAATGTGTTTAAACAGTTAAATATTTTTTTTGGTTTCACATTCTGACATATGTTTTAATCTAAAATGAAACTTTTTATATTTAAAAAACACATGTCAAGTCATGATGGCCATATCATGTGTCGTATTAATATGTGATCAATTATTATATATCACGTATGAACTATATATAATTTACCTACTTTTTAAAAACAATCCAATATTGATTTCTTAGTTTGGAATATGTGGCATGTGTTTTAAACTATGTTGACCCTTTTATATTAAAAACACTCATAGGGTATTTTTGAAAACATGCATATTTGGATTGATGTGAGGTATATTACTAAATTTTAAAAATGAATTTTGGATTATTTTGATATATTTTAATGAAAATATAGTCTAGTTTACTTAGTTTGGACTGTCTAATGTATGTTTTATACTAAAATGACATTTTCTATTCAAAAAATGCACTTACATTCATAATGATAACATTGTGTAATGCATTTATATGTGATTGATTACTACATACATAATATTAGTTATGGATAATTTTACTAATTTTTAAAGATAATATGATATTTTTTTCTTGGTTTTTTCTTTGTTATTTTCTTTTAATGGAAAAATGAATCTTTTATATCAAAAATATGTACATTAGCCATACATTACACATCATGTGTCAGATTATCATGTGAATGATTCCAACACATAAAAAATGGATTATGTATCATTAAAATAAATTTTGAAAATAATTTTAAATTCATTTCTCAATTTTTGATAATTTTATCATCATTTTACACTAAAATGAATATCTTATTTTTAAAACATTAATTTGGAGTCATATCGGCCCCATCATGTGTTGAATTGATGTGTTGTGGATTCATATATTTCATAAGTGAAATATTTATCATTGTAAAACAAATTAATGTTAATATGATCCTATTTACAAATTTTTTGATTTGTGACATGTTTTTTACTCTAAAATGACTTTTTATATTGAAAAAAATGCACAAGGATTCATACCAGACACATTATATATTTGATTTATGTGCAATAAATTACTATATTCCACAAATTAGTTATGGATTATTATCATAATTCTTCATGGAATTCTAATATATTTTAATATTTTTGGGCTTTGTGGCACATATTTTACAATAAAATGTTAATTGTATATTGAGAAATGAACATTCAATCATACCAATAACTACTTGTATAAAATTAACATTTGGTCAATTATGATACTTATCAAATGAATTATAAATCATTTTAATAAATTTTAAAATAATATGATATTATTTTGTTTATTATGGATATGTGATAAGCTTTTAGACTAAAATGCAACATTTTCATTAAAATCATGAAAATTGAGTCATACAAGACAAATGTGTGTTGGATTTACTTTTTCATTATTCCATTTCATGAAAAATGGATTATGGATATTTATCCTAAATTTTAAAAATTAATATGAGATCATTTACAAGATTCTGATAGTGTGACAAATTGTTTAAAATAAAATTACACTTTCAATATCAAAACAAACACTTTGAGTCACACATGCCACATAATGTGTGGAATGGATGTGAGTTCAATTCCAACATTTCATAAATAAATTATATATCATTTTCCTAAATTACCAAGATATTTCAATCTTGTTTTCTTGGTTTTGACAACATGATGTGTGTTTTGAATTTAAATAAATCTTTTATATTGGAAACATGCACATAGATTCATACATAAAATATTGAAATTCAAAAAATACTAATTATGAGGCTAGGAGAATATATGCCATTTTAATAGGAATCAAAATTTATTTACAAACACATGAAAATACATCAATAAAAAAATTATGATTATGAGGCTAGGAGAATGGAAGTACCTTCCCTAGAAGATGGTAATGGGTATTCATATTTCTGTGTACATGGACTATAACTAGTTCCCCTCAATCCAATATATTATATACATCCATTAATTTTAATCATCATGAGAAATCCCTCAAATATTTATTTCATTATAGGTTCCTTATTAATGATTTTTACAATTTATAATACCTCATCATACCCCCTTAAAATGAAATTTTTGAATGGTAATATTTTATTTTAGTATATTATATTTTAAAAATGTAACTTCCAAAAACCTCAACTTGATATCGTAAAATATTTTGAAACCGGGTACTCTGTCCACTCATTAATAACCATAATTTCTCCTAATTTTGAGTACATATGTTGCTCGTAGTACATTTTTTACTGATAAAATCTAAACAAAGAACTATTAAAAAAACTTCAAGTGTCATTTTATTTACCATTGGAAATTTCTTGTTCCGGGATAGAATATTTTTGGTGGTATATAATACATTTCATAAATTTTTTTACATAATATACACCACCATTTTGAGCCTTTTATTAGACAATGAAAAACATTCACAAAAATAATTAAGTTGTTTTGAAATGTGTTTTGATAGTTAAATATAAATTTATAAATTTATATATATATATATATAAATTTTCTTCCATTTTAAGTACACTATGGTAATTTTGTGTTCTTTCATAGACCTCATTCCATGATTTAGATGATATTTATAAATCTCTCTATGATAATATAATTATTTTTAAATTACAAACAAAATCCTATAATTTGAGTTTTATCTATAAAATTGTCATTTCTATGGTTTAGAGATTCCAATTGGACATCATGCATCATATATTAATTGTAATTTCATACATTAGATTTAAAAAAAATATTTGGCACATCCAATTTAATTATGATTACCATATAGTGATTCCTAGAATAAAAATACAGATAATTTATGAAAAAAAATGATTTATATGATGAGATTATAGAGCTTTAACCATATATTTTAATCATTAATAGGATTATATTGTATGTTATGTTATTTACAATCACCTCACTCAAGTCATATTTTTTTCAATTTCATTCAATTAAAATGTTTATTTTTCTATAAAAATGATCAGTGTATTAGTGAGTCAAAATATTAATTAAAATGTATTTCCCTTTATATTGTAATAGTATATATGCCTGCATAAATAAACATGGTTATTCACATTAATGAAATTAGTAAATAATTTTCTTGAAAATACAATTATGAAAATATACCTCAGGTATTCATTAAAAACTAGGACTCCCAACCATTAAAACTGAATAATCTAATTTATTCTATTGAGAAGAACTTCCTCTATTATGTTATCTCTGAATATTTCTTATTCATATTAAATGTAAGAAATATTTCTATATTTGAATGTTCATTCCTAAATAACATTTAATGTTAATATATGATGCAGTGGAATTAATGCAGTGAATGAACACTCATAATGTTCATTTGTTTTCATTTTTGGTCAACTGTATTGTCTTGATCATCATTCAGTTTTCCCTTGATTTCACCTTTATGATATATAATTCCTAATTTATTACCTTTAGTTAACATTTTATAATATTATTTCATTTGAGAAATGTTGTTAAATACTATCCTATATATATATTAAACATTAAATGCCCATGATATGAAAGTTCCTATAGCATTATCAAACATAGTAACATTTATATCGTAATGTACAATAAGTAACGCAGTTATCAGCCCGAAAAATACTTCAATCATCTCTATAACAGGATATTTTGTTTTTTGTTTTGGTTTGTATCATGCAACATAAGATATCATACATTAGACCCGTCTTAACTAGGTGATGTGTGGGTGTTGATAGATATAAACCACATACAATTTCATCCATAAAATTTTAGTAACAAAAATATATTGGACATTTTTTGATTCACATTTAGGAGAAAGAGGTATAAACATCTGTATTACATTATATAAAGATGATAGTTTAGTGGAATGGATAGAATAAAATATTCTGGGTGTAATGTGGCTCTTTATATACTAATCATTTTTCCACTATGGGTTCACATTGATCAAATTTCATATATTAGTCACCATAAATAGGCAAGCAAATAAAATCTTCTAAAAAATACATATATTTTAGTATGTCTTTAAAAAATTCATTTATATATTCATGAAACATATTATTTTCAAAAAATATATGAGGTAACACTATTTCTCTTTCCGACATTCATTTTTGACGTACCTTTAAAAAATATTCAAATACCATTCAATGTGGTATTTCCAAAAATATTGTATAAGACCACATAGTAAAATCCCTTTCACCAAGTGATCTATCAAATTAACCATCATAAAAAATAATTTTGGTGGGAAGAACATTTCTATCTCCTAAAATATGATTTAAATTTATCTTTCCAAAGTTGGAAATTTAATCGGGTCTATAAATTTTTTGTATATTTCTTTGACTAAGAATAATATCTTGGTTAATTCATAATTTAAATTCATGGGAAAAATTAAACGAAATGGTAAATGAAATATTTCTTATATCAAAGAATGGATGTCATGTTAATTTTATCCCTTAAACTTTAAAATGGTCATTGAAAAAAGGTTCTTGTTATTTGATGAATACCCCTTTAGAACGTTTAAACAATTAAAGTAGTTGAAAAATATATATCTCTCCTTGTTTGAAAGAGTGTAATTAGGTAGAGGAAGAAAAATTTGGTTTTCACCCCTCAATGGTTCCAAAACATCTCACATTCCAATTTTAAGAATTTCCAACCGAGCCATAATTCCCTCATTGTTTTTTCGAGTGCATATAGAGACATGTTTATGTCACTATCACATACATTTATTTCATTATTATTACCATCAATAAAATTTCTGACAAATATAAAATTCCAGTATGGAAATTCACAAAAAACTAATACATTTTTTCAATTGGTTTTTGTATGGTTTTCCAAAATATTTTACCAAAAGCAGTGTCCTCATCTTTTTACTTTCTCAAATATTTGATAACCTGTTAGCAAATATTGGGTTTTACATTCTTTTGAACATCCATTAAATGATGGCATACATGTTTAGATCCTATACTATTGAGGTAAAAATTTGTGATGTCCTAGAAACATGGTTTTTTATGAATGTTTTGTCTTAATTGATTATATACCTCGTTCAAAAATGGGACACCATTGAGTTCCATTAATTATTTATCCTAAAAATTTTCCATAAGAAGGAATGTCTTTTATCATCATGTAAAACATGGCTCTCAATGTGAAATCTTCATATCTGCAAAAATCATACAATGTAACACCTCATTCCATTAATAATTTAATATCATTAATCAATGGGGACAATTAAACTCCAATGTAATTACCCAGTAGTTTTGGTCCCGATATAATCATAACTAACATGATGTGTTTTTTTCATTTATAATAATAGTGGGATGATATAATTTACCAGCATAATCGCCCACGTAATATGAGTGATTCCATGAAAATAAAGAGGATTCACTCTATCTGTACATAATTTAAGAAGAAGGTTTCTCACCTCATTTCAAAATTTAGGATACTCATGATCAATTTTATTCCAATAAGTAGTTTCTTCCAGGTTATATAGCTTCCCATATTTATTAAATATATCAATATACCATGTAAATTTATGTTCAGTCTTCTCACTTCCAAACAGGTGCCTAATACTTGGAATTATTTGAAATTACCACACAAATTTCTTATGACTTGGTTCACATTTCTTTTATCGAGTATTCTAACACTTTGGGAATTATGTTTTTTATTTTTGTTCCATGATAAATAGTATAAAATCATTCTTGATGTTTAGTATTATTTCATAGTTCATACCCATCGAGTGTATCATTTTTTTTGGAATCGTATGTTCATATAAAGAGATATTTATCTTATTGAATAATGTCATTCCAGAGATAAATTAGTTCTGTAAAACTGGATTCACACCATATGTTTCCTCATGTTAAATTATATATCTTCAATAAGATTGAAAATGTTGTATACTATGGTTAACTAGTATATAGTGGAATCTTTTTACAACTCTTCAAATTCTCAAACAATTACGGGAAATCACGATATTCTTCCTCAATTATCCTTATCATTTCCACAATTCAATATTAATCATCATTCAAAACTATAATCACATACCTGACATGGTATTCTTCATTGTACACACTTGTAATCATATTAGACGATCCATAAACCTCAATGTTATCCTACCCAATAGCTAAATTCAGTTTTCCCCATGTTTATCCCAACATTTATAACATTTATTTATTCGATGATATTGAATGTGTTTTAAAAACTCTTATGGACTGATTAGTCTTTAATCATATTAGTGTAAACACTGACAAAGGATTTGAGAAGGGTCATATGCATGATCATTCTAAAACATGATAAACCCTTTCACAGCATCTTCATTCTATTTTACCATAAGATTATCATCCATCCATTCATTAGTCATATCAATCATATTTTATTTGGTAATATTAATATTTACCATAATTAATACAAATAATAATGATATAAAAATTGGACAAGTCTGAATAAAATTTGATTCAAATATAAATCACAATTGTTTACTCACCACTTTAAAAATAAAACAACATTTTTAACACTTTCAAATCACCCAAAATCTTGGTTTTTGATCCATTTAACATAAGAATAATTTTTAAAACATCAAGTATGTGTATAACAATAATTCCCCACAGACAACAGTGATTTACAGGGAGTCTTTATATTAACTAATGTTCAAATCCATATTCCCATTTGATGGATTATCCATTTTGAAATAGAGTTATTTATCAACTAAACAATTAATATATCAATAAAATTATTTGACAACCTTGTAGTGCTCCTTACATTATTTCACCAATAATATTTTAACAAAAACAACCACTTAAATCATATTTTGTCTTATTCACACAATTATTTATACTAGACACTCTATAACTAATGCATATAGAACATTTCAAATCAACTTTAACTCATCATATATGTTAGGTGAGTCCTCATTTTAATGATTTAAATTTCCAGTTATGGGAGGTCTCTTATGTTTTAACTCACTCATTATAAATATTTTCAACACCTTCTAGATATAATCCCACTGTGTCAGAAAAAAAATGTTATGTGCTTTAAGTACATTTCAAAATTTAACCACAATATCCACCTTCTTGAACCAATTTCCATCATTTGGGATCTTCTAGATAAATCAGTATTTAACTCTTCCATCCTTTCCTTCATCTATAAAACTAAGATAAATTCATCCACATAAATATGTAATATGAAAAATATCCCAAAAAATAAACCTTCATATAGTATAAATTACATAAATTTCACTTCACGAACATTAATTAGACCTTGATATCATTTAATTTCAATTTATATTGCCTCAGTACATACGTAATCCAAAAAAACTCTATTTGAGACATGAACTAAATATTCTATTTCATTTCGAATTAATCCTTCTAGTTTATATATGAAGATATATTACCTTGATATTATTTAAAGTAATATAATCATAACATCCAATTGGTCAAGAAATAAACCTTTAATGGAAACCATTCCAACAACCATCTAAATTATTATATTCTTTATATCGAGAGAGAAAATCGTAGTGAAATCTAATCCTTCTAATTATTGAAATACATTTACATCAAATGAAACCTTGAACTATTTTATATCATCCAATTTTTTATTCAGATGACAAATATAATGTGTATATAGAACCCTCCTTCCTAATTGGAAATCTATTATCTAAAATGTATAAAAATCCTAGAGGGAATTCAATTATTCTTTCACCTTCTACTTACACTATAATCAGGCCAATAGTCAGCCTATGATGAATCCACAAAAATAGAAAATCCACCAAATTTATTCAAACATGCCTCATTAGGGACAATCTTCTACACTATGTAAACTGTACTCCAATTGGAAAATAATGAATGTGTGAGCTAACTAGTGTAGTATACATCTCGACCTATTTATTAATTCTTATGGTTCCCATTATGCCAACTAAGTGGAAGTGAGAAAAAAAAATCCAATGATCATCACATGAATAAATATAATATACGTAATAAATCAAATCTCATCTATAACACCCTAACAAGAAAGGCATAATTTTCACATCAATGAATATGCATCAATAATTTCATATTAATAATCAATATCACCCCTATAAGGGAAAAGAGGTAAATAAACATATCAAAAAAAGGTATTAATTTTGAGGGTTTGACAAACATCAATTTATATTTTCATTGGTATGTGAAAAATTATCCTAATAAATATATCGTAAGATGTACTATTATAAAAAATTTATTTAAATATATATTTATTTAATATAATCATTAAAATTTTAGAAATGAAAACCTCTAATGTAAACTGTTTCAAATATTAATTTTTTTTTGAAATATATAATATTCCCCATTGAAGGGTCATTCAAAATGAAAACCTCTATTCAAATTTTTAAAAAGACATTTTCTAAAACTCACAATAGGTTTAAACAACCCTATAAAATTCAATATTAAGTTTCAAAGGACCCATAAAGAAGTAACAAATTTACATAGAAATCTAAAAAAACAATTTTGAGATTTAAAACATAAAAACATAGACAACCACATGTTACAAGTGATTAATTCCCTGAAAAACATTGTATACTAGGAAATGGAAAAATATATATTTATATATTGATAATAAATTGTTTTAAATAAACTCAAACGTCAAAGAAATGTCATGAAAATGGATTACATTGTAGTAGATAACGTATAATGAAGAGGAATGAATCTATTATAGCATTAGGATCCCAAGAAATGGTGAGGATGATGTATTCAATCCCTAGACATAAAAATATAGAATAAAGTTAAGTGTAGGATACCTTAGCATGGAGGGGGTTTTGCGATAATGGTTGGTTCAAGGGCAGCAGAGTGATAGAAAGAAGCAATGACGGTAGAGACAGTGGCAACTGTGGTGGCTGTCGTAGCAAATGAAGGGTTCGCTGGTGGAGGATGGGTTTGTGATGACAAAGGAGGGGTTCATTGGATGAGGTGGGGTTCAATAACAGAGGTGGGATAAGTGGTGTGAGTGGGGGTCACGGTGGAGCTGAGGTACAGTAGTTGAGGTGGGGTTTGTAGTGGTAGAGGTGGCGTTCGATGCCATATGTGGGGTTTGAAGGGGTGGTGGGGTTCACAGTGGTGGAGGAGGGGTTTGACGGCGGGAGAGGAGTGGTTCAGTGATGGCACATGTCAATTTACATGATATCTTGAGATGTACGAAACAAGAAACTGCCTTCCAGGGTTTATTTTAAAAATTGGGTAACGCTTTTATCTGTACTACTTAAAAGGCATTGATAAAAGTAGGTTTTATCATCACTAAAATAGAAAGCACTAATAAAAAATAACATTATCAGAAGTTTTTTAGCACAGATAAATATAGACCGTTATCAGTGCTAAAAAAGAGCTGATTAAATTTTTCTTTATCATCACATATACTATAGCATTTTCTAGAGATAATAAAGGTATATCTTTATCAGCACTAAAAAAGAAATGATTAATATACAATGTCAATAATTTATTTATATTATTATATATATTTATAAGATTATATTATTAATAAATATTTATTTAGATATTTATAATTATAAATATAGAAAAATATATTAATTTATATACATATATATATAAAATATATTTATATAGTTATATATATTTTTAAATATAATAAATATATATTTATTTATTTATAATTATAAATGTATAATAAATATATTAATCATATTTATAATTATATATAATAAAAATATATAATTAATATATTTATTTTAAATAATTATAGATATATATTTATTTCTATTTATAACTATAAATTTATATTTAATTATTTAAATAATTTTAAATTTATAATAACTATATTTCATATATTTAAAATTTTATAAATATAAATAATTAATATATTAATTATATATATTTATGAGATTATAAGTAAAAATATATATTTATTATAAATTTATAATTATATAAATTAATATATATTGATTTTTAATTATAATTTTATATATATAAATATAAGAACTATATATATTATACTTATAGTTTTATAAATATATAATTAATATATTTTGTATAATTTTATGATTATCTAAATATATCTACATCTATTTGTAATTGTAATTATAAATATTTCTATTTATTTATAAATATATTTATTTAATTATATATATTTATACGATCATAATTGTAATAAATATATTTATTATAATTTTATAATTATTTAAATATATAAATTTATTTATAAATACAGATAAAAATAAATAAATATATTAATTTATTATTAAATATTTATAATAAATATATATTTATTTATACTCATAATTATAAATATATATATTTGTTTGTTTATTTAAATAATAATAAAATTATAACAAATATATTTATTATATTTATAATTTTATTAATATATATAATTAGTATATTTTTTATAATTTTATAATTATTTAAATATATATGTATTTATTTATAATTATTATTATTAATATTTATATATATATATATATATTCAGTGTTTCGAGGTACAATTACATTAAACAGAAACATATATATATATATATATCTATATATATATATATTTATAATTATAACTATAAATAAATATTTTTAAAAATATTTATATATAATTATAAATATACTTAAATATATATTGTATTTTCAGAATTATTTAAATATATATTTAGATATAACTATAATTGTAAATAAATATATTTAAATGTACTTATATATAAGTAATCTTTTATAATTAAAAATATAATTAATAAATTTATTGTTATTTAATAATTATTTTTTATAAAATAATAAATTCATCGGTATAACATGAATGAATCATATACCAAGTAATGTATGAGAAATAAAAAATGGGTCATCCCATATGGACAACATGAATAATAATAAGTGTGTAATGTAAATGAACAGGCACGATGCATACATAACATATGTGCCTCAATTATACTCACACATCAATATATTTAATAACCAAATTAATTTGAAACATATAATTATTTATATATAATTATATATATATATATAATTTATTTATATGTAATTATAAATATGTTATTATAAATTTATAATTATAAATATATAATTATAAATATATTAAATATAATAAATATATTTATTATTTAATGAAAATTTTATAATCTTTTAATTATTTAAATATATTTTTTAATTATAATGAAACGACCTCGACACCTAGTTACCCAGAGCTGGTACCTTATAGTAATGCATTGATATGTTTACAATGATTTTACATCTCGAAGGACCGAATAGAGTAGTAGTTTTGGAAAACCAAATATAGGCATAGGTTTTATAATAAATATTTAATGGATCTACTATATACAAATTCCATTGGAATAATCTTTAACACCTAGGTTATCCCTAAAGTAATTCAAAATTTTCATATATGAATCATGTGGAAGAATAAAATATAAGAAATTGATGAATTCAAATGCTTAGTATGGGTATGTAATACCATTGAAGTTATGATAAATATAAACACTATGCAAGGTGAAGAACTATAAACACATGCATATAAAAATATACTTGAACAAAAAGGGATGTAATGAAATATGATTAAACAAATCCTTATAAATGATCATAACATAATGAAACATAACCATTGATATCTTACTAGTTGAATAATCACATGGTTTATCAATTATAAATATCTTAATGAAGGAATACAAAATTTCAGACATCTAAAACATATTATCATAGACTCTGGATGGACTAATTATCTCTCATCAGTGAAGAGGTTCTCTTTCGTAAAACCAAGTATTTCTCTGGTGATCTGGTGGTCACAATCCTCATACTAGAGGAATAAATCATCAGAAATTTTGAAATGTTTTATTCATGTTGTGGTGTACGTCGTCAGGTTAATGTCATCTTGGAATCGAGATAATGTCCTGCAATTTCTAAAGATCATAAGTCAGATGAATATCTTTGTTCCATGGGAGAAAAAACCAACTCTCCCATGACCGTGCAATGAATTTTAACACTAAGGGGGTTATCAAGCAGTGGGAAGTTTTTTTGTGTGACTAGAAGACCTATGTCTTTGACATCGTTGTTGCTTTTTCAAAGGTTACGACTGGAAATCAGCAAGGCGTATTTCCTGGGAAACATGACTAGAGGTCCTTGTAATGGGGTATGGGATTCCAGTAGATGCAATGATGGAGGCCTTATGGTGTTAATGTTTTGGGTGATTATGGATACAAGATGCTGGAGGTTTTGGGACCGCGATGGAAACAACGATGTTCATGGATCGAGTTACGGTCCAGTAGGGAGCTACATTAGGGATGGTGCTTGCTTCTGCGATGTGAGTATCATTGTCAGAGTGGCTAGTTCTTGGACAATTGTGATGGATGCGATTTTTTGGTAGGTGACTATCAAACCACAGAAAGGAGACTATGGATCCTTGGTGCAGGGGTGTGATTGACAGCAGTGAATATATTGGAGTGACCTTGGGAGTTGGATTATCAGGCTGTGGGTATTATTAATCTTTTGAATACATGGTTTTTTTATTTATAGGTGTTGAAATGTAGTTTTGAATGGTGTATGTAATAGTTAATATGTCGGTATGGCATTGGGCATTTAGTCTGGGTTGATTGATGTGGATTCAATATTACGGATTTATTGTCGGTTTTGTGTGGGTCTTCATGTCAGTGATTTTATGTGGTGCACTAGATTGTTAATGATTTGGGGGTTCTTTATGTTCTACATGTTTTTTGGCTTTATTTTTATTTTAGTTCTATAAATTTTTTTTTCATGTTCGCTCATTACCTGAACCTTCCCGGCATCATGGCCTCGCCAAAGATGTCTAAAAACACAAGGGTAAGGCCTCTGCCAGAACCCATTTTTTTATTTCACGTGAGGCCTGCTAATGCATTAAGAGGATATATTGGTCCCCATTTGTCACTTCCTACATCCAATTCATTCATAATATTAATGAGATTAAACATAAACAATATCTACATATGATATTTGAATAACATTCCCCAATTTATAGGGATAATCACTAAACAACATGAGTAAAAAGGTGTATAGTATCAAAATAGCACATCTATAGTAAAACTAATCTTAAAACATTTAATAAAATATGTTGAATTATATCAAAAAAATTTAATCTAAATTAATCCTATGAATCCACACGACTGTTGAAATAATTGAGAATAATCTTAAAAAATCATTGAGTAATTCTTGAGAGATATACACTTTTACTTTGAAAAGAATAGTTATTTTTGAAAAATATCTGTATAAGTCAAGAATTAATCTAATATAGTATTTTTATAAAAAATTAGTGATTTTAGAAAATATAATGGCGGCCAAAAACAGATTATATATTCTACATGAAAGTATGTAACAATTTGAGAAGTTCCCTTCATTCGAGTTTGTTTATCGAAAACAATTATATAAATATCCTTTTAAAACATGTAAATTCCCATAAAATATGTAATAATATTTAATGGTAAAAATAAATATAATGTTAACATATAATTTATAAGGATTGAATAAAAATAATTAAAAATTTCATTGAGTTAAGTAAAGGATGAGTATAACATGAATGAAAATGGGGGATCATGTAGTAACCCTTACCTAATGTCTGAATGAGTTTTTCACTTGATATTAACATCGTAAATAAAAAATTTAAATCCATAAATTATAATATTTAGTAATAATATATAAATGTATTTGAATTATTATAGTTTTATTAAGTTCATTTATGTCCCTATTGATAAGTTATAAGAATGAATTCAGTCATTCTAGAGTCTGTTTCCGTGATTTCATGATTGGTTCGCTTGATTATATGTAATTGAGATCATGTAAAATGGTTATGATTCTATAGAATTGTAATTTCTTGAAATTAATTTTAAACCACAATTTTTATTCGTTTTATGTATTATTTTTTTCCATATATTAATATGAATCATTAGATAACATTTTAATGGTAGTCATTTAGCTTAATTTTAGCGGTTTTTCATCATATCAAACTAGTTTTGTTATATTATTAAATATAACTTATATAAAATTGTTACAAAACCTTAAATTAGATATAATACATATTTAATAATATTATTTTACCATAAACCGGTATCAGGACTAGCCTTAAAGGGTAAATTAATGAATGAAGTTTTTTTGTTGACGAAGGTTGTAAATTGGCACTTCCCCAATGACGATTTCATTATTAAAATAAAATAGAGAGAGTGAAGAGATTGATGATGGATGTTCCATTAACATTATATAATTCTTGTATATAGATGATACTAGAGTTATATTGATAATTTCGAAAGAGTATTTGTGGAGATAATAACAAAATAAAATAAATTGAAATGAAATTAAATGAAATAGGAAGAGGATTTTCCTCTTGAATTAGCCTCTATGAAAAACTCATTACGGGAAGGTATTTTTTTCATTGGAAAATACCAATATCTCTTAACCATTGGGAGAAACTAGGGATGAGGATTTTTGTATAACATTGACAAGATTCGAGGCTTAGTGGAGTGAGAATATGATGGGAAATGGGTGTTTTTTATAGTGGAGGAGAGGGGTGATTTCTCATTATTTTATTCATTGTTTTATTATTTTTCCCAAGTAAACCAATATTGTTGAATTTTTATAAATAAATACAATAATAAGTGTATATAAGTTCGAACCAAGGGTTATTACATCATCCATGACTCCAGGAATAGTGTATTTACATTATAATTTTTTTATATTGTAAATTATTGTATTTTACTATTCATTAAAAATTCTACTAATTTAGAGAAATCCAATAAAATTTACCCTAATCGCGTTCTTTGAGAGTAAAAATATAAATTGAACTATATTTTATGAAATTTATTTTCTAAATTTGATAAATTTAATTTTTATATTAAATCATTATTTACATTAAAAATAATGATTTAAAATATTTAACAGATTTTATAACACAATAAAAAATTAATTGAGGTCTCGTAATATTATCCTAAAATCATAAGACAAAAAAATATTGATTTATTATTCTATTTTATGAAAATTAATATTTTTAAATAATTTTATTAATAATAATACAGTAATTAAATATTTATCACTTGTAAAAATACCATTTCGTAAATATTAATTTTTAAAATATTTACTTACTTTTTTATGATATAATTATATCATACATTCAATTATGAGATTAATAAATTTTATTTATACTTTCATGGGTGAGGTTATTACTCCTTAGGCCAATTTACCTTTTATAAGGGTCAAGTTACTATTCCTAAGGGCAAGTTACTTTTTCTCCGGTATAAATTAATTAACATTTAGAAATACCTCTTATTTCATTTATTAATCATTTATAAATATTGTATTGTGTTCACGATGTGCTTTTATATGATTAATACTATATAAAATAAACATAATAAGGGATATTTCACTAATTTAATTTTCGGGCATTACATCTCCCCTCCTACAAAAAATTCAGCCTTAAAATATCCTAAATTTTTCCTCAAAAAAATATTTGAGTAGTTCTACATCATATGATCCTTAGGCTCCAGTGTTACCTCTTCAATTTTATGATTTTTCCAATGTACCATTACCATCCGAGTCATCTGATTAAATACCACCTTTTCTTTAGTGTTTAGAATCTGGATAGGCTCTTTACAGTAAGATAACTCATGTTTCAATTAAATACCTTCATAATTTTGTACATGTGTTGGGTCTAGCATGTGCATAATCAATAATGAGATGTGAAACACATTGTGTACATTAGAAAGGCTGAGCAGAATTGCCAAATGAAATGCCACATCTCCAAATCCCTCTACAATTTCAAATTTAACAATGTACATGGGGCTCAATTTCCCTTTCTTTCAAAATCTAATATCACTATTTTGTAAAGATACATTCAGGAAAACATGATCTCCTACATGAAATCTACCATCCTTCCTTATATTAACGTAATAAGTCATTTTCTACATTTTATCTGCTTTTATATGGGTTTTAATAGACTTTAACTTCATTGTTGAATCCTCCACAAGCTATAGGCCTACAAGATTTCTTTCCACATCTTCTTCCCAACATGTCATTGTACAATATCTCTTTCGGTACAATGCTTCATATGGTGCTATTTGAATACTATAATGGAAACTAATATTATAGGAAAACTCTACCAAAGGTAAATACTGATCCAAAAAACATTGAAAATAATGTGAGGAAGATCTCAACAAGTCCTCTAATGTCTGGATCGTCCTTTCTAATTTCCGATCAGTTTGTGGGTGCTAGGAAGTACTCAAATAATGATCAGTATTAAAATATTATAAGATAATATTCCATAATTATATGTAAATAAAAGATCACGATCTAACAAAATTAATAGAGGTTATCCAGAAACTCTTACAACTTCATTAATATATATTAGTACATGGTTCCCTATTGGAAACCTCTCCCTTATAGTGATGAATTGTAAATATTTGGTAAGTCGGTCAATAATTACCCACATTGCATCATTCATTCTATGATTTTTTGGTAATCATGTTAAACAATCCATAGTGATGTAATCCCATTTCCATGTAGTAATATAAATAGGATTCATAACTCCCCTAGGTTGTTTTCATTAAATCTTCACCCGTTGATAGAGTAATCATATTGATATATAGTAAAAAATATAACTCTTCATGTTATCCAAACATAAATTTTACATCAAATATATATACATTATTGTGCTACCAGGGTGTCTAGAGAAATTTGAACTATAGGAGTCATCCAATATCTCCATTTTCTTTCTATTGTATAGAGGGAACATAAATCCTATTCCAAAATATCAGAATTTCATCCTCATACACGAATCCTGTCAACTTCCCATAATTCAATGCATTAATTTTTTTTCAATAATCTCAACTTCATGTTGGGAAATTGTAGTTATTTCTAGTAAATATTATTGGCAAAAAAATTGAAAATTTCATGACGCTTCACATTATTTGTTAATTCCCATATCAATCCATGATAGGTCCATGTACATTGGATCCTTTCTGGTTCTCATTTTTTCTGAATTCGGTGATCCTTCCTACTCAATGCATCTTCCAACATATTTTCCTTCTTGGATTGTTGTGTATGGAAGAATAAAAATCCATGATTATCTCATGCCATTTCCTTTGCCTCATCTTTATTTATTTCTATGAGATGATATATTTCTAGATCTTATGATTAGTATATATCTCACATTGCTCACCATAACGATAATGTGTCCATATATACCAGAAAAATGATTATAGACGCTAACTCAATATCATGAGGTGAATTTTTTATTCAATAATTTTTATCTTTCTTAATGCTAGGCAATTAATTTGTCATTATACAAAAGGAAACAAATAATTACTGTCTTTGATGCATCAATATGAATAAAAAATCCACTATTTCCCGGTGGTAGAGTACAGATTGGAGCATATAACACCCTCTAATTTAATTCATTAAAACATTCTTCAAATTATTTTATCTATACAATCATAACACTTTTAGAAGTAATCTTGGTTAACAGGGTAGTTAATCGAATAATGTTCTGAAGGAAATGTAGATAATAACTTGTTAAACAAATAAAACTATGTACATTAGTTGTATTTGTTGGAGTAGTTCATTCCAGAACTGCCTTTATCTTTGTAAGATCAACTATGATTCCATCCTTATAATCAATATGGCCATGAAAAGAAACTGTTTAAAGCCAGTATTCATGCTTTCTAAACTTCCCACGTAGCTTATTTCTTCTAAGAGTCATTATAACAATGCACACGTGATTATCACGATCTTCATAGCATTTGGATTATACCAAGAAATAATCAATAAACACCAAAACAATGTCATCATGATATTACATAAAAACTGTATACATTATATCCATGAAAATATAGGGTGAATTGCTCACTCAAAAAGAATTTACAGTAAACATGTATTGCCATACTTAATTCGAAATGTTGTCCTTTGAATATCTTCCTTCCTCACATGCAACTGATGATATCCAGATCAAAGGTCAGTCTTTGAAAAACATTGAGATCTATGATGTAGATAAAATAAATAATACATATGGGGAAGGGGATACTTTTTCATTATTATAATAGCATGGATTTATCTATTGTCAATGCACAACCTCAAGGATCCAACTTTCTGCTTGACAAAGTGAATATGTGATCCCAATAGGGAAACACTAGGGTGGATAAATCCATTTCCACATAATTCATCTTGTTATTTATTAGGTTATTGAAATTCCACTATGTACATTATATAATGATTATATGATATAGTCATATAAATAGGAATTAATTTAATATATTACAAAATTTCCTTTTCCAGAGGATGTGTAGGTAAATCCTCTAGAAATACATCAATTAATGAATTCCTAATAAGTTCATCCTCAATTTCAATATTTCGTTCCTCACACATAGAAATTGTTTTATCTACCTCTCCATGAATTTGATTCAGTATAACTATTTGGGGTGGATCTAAATAAGAATCAAACGATGAGATTTTATCTCTATAGATAATGGATTCGAAGTCATTCTCAAAAATTGTATCTTCGTTATTATTGCAATATATTTTTCCTTCTTAAATTGGAATCCAATCCATAGAAATAATTATATAAAAATAAATCATGCGTATTATGATTATTTCACCAATTAATGAACATTTATGTGTCATAAGGGGTACTGATCAATTCATATTTATTTTCATGATACTTCCCTTAAGAGATTTGACTGAAAAATCATTTATTAAATAAAATTAGAAATATATAATTCTCATATGATAGTGGGAAGATATAAAAGACTGTGATGATCTAGAATCAAATAATTCATTGGCTATGTTTTAGAAACTAATTAAATTACCCTACACCAAATCATTTTTAAGTTCAACCTTAGTAGTTGTGATTGCATAAGTTTTTCCTCGATCATATATCCTTCTCTGGGAAATGTTTCCTTGACGCTTAATACAATTATTGGAATAATTCCCCATATCGTTACAATATTATCATTGAAATATGGTATATTATTTCTCTCCAATAAAATCATGAGATTAGGGGAATATTTCTCTATATTTATAATAGACTCCTTTTCTTTTTTAAGCAAGCTCTGGGTTGTTTCTTTCCACAAGTATCATGTGATGGAAAAGTACCTTTTTTATTCTTCCCTTTATTGATTCTTTCCTGCAAAACCCAATTCTTCTCATTATTTCCTTTAAAATCATATTACTTATATTATGATTTCTCTGTATTGATAGCATATGGGAAAATATATTCGTATGATGAGAATGTTTGCGAGACAATTTCCCTTATGAGGATTTGTTTTAATGCATCAATGAATCGATCAAAATTTCTCTTCAAATTTTGTATGTACTCTACAACATTCCTTAATAGCCTTATAAGGCTGGATTCATACATGAAAAAATTCTTAACCTCATTCTACATCAGCATCAAGAATTTCCGTTTTAGGAAAATATTTTTATATTAAAATTTCCTTAAAATAACATTATTTCAAAATTTAAATCTCTTCCTCCACCTTTGTGTAATTTATTAAAAACCACCATTTATCATAATCTCCAAATAGATGATAAACTATTATTACATCATTCTCCTTTTCGTTACTTCCCAATGTGAGAAATATCTTCTCGAAGTATGCTATCAACTACTCTACAATGAATGGCCTTGTAGTTCTAGTCAATGATAGATGATTTTATCACAAGTGGTTGTCTAACATTGCTACTCTATGTTGTGGATTAGGATTCTACATATATGTATGGTTGTTTTTCAAACCTGAGTTAGTTGTCCTAGTGTTTTTATAAGTTTCTCAACACTATCCATAGCTCTAGAACAGACATCATTATCATGCATTAGAGGGAAATCCCTATATGGGATGCTCGTATTCATTTGGAATCCATTCATTCTACTAGTTTCCATTTCTAAATAATGGCATATGATAAATTAGGCTACGAATCATAATGTATAAGAAAAAAACATAACATAAATTATAATTTTATGCATGACTAATATTATAATCATATGAATGGTTTCTTTGGGGACAATTTATAATTAAATCCTTCATAATGGTTTGGAAAAAAATTGACATATTTTAAGCATATCCCTTAGAAGTGTCAAACCAATTGCATAGTAAGGCTTGTGTTCATGTACTAGGTTACCTCAAGTCTGGCCCAGAAAACCTTGTCAGAGTTATCAATCCATGGTACATGTGTTCCAAAACCACATCAACTTATAATATCCATACTATGATATATTTGAAATAAATATATACATAATCTACACATTACCAAAATTATAGTATGTTCTTGTATTCTTAAACTCAAAGTCAATCTTAGGGTTGTGTTCCCAAATATATGTTTTCTAAATATCTTTTCTAATATTTTATAAAACATTCTCTAATACTAACTGTAAAGAACCATAACCCAGTTTCCCAGTACTTTTTCCTTATATTAAAACATTTTTATGATTATAAAGATTTCAAATCATTAAGGACTTAATTGTTTAGTATTTTTAGAAAATGAGATACAAAAATAATTATTACATTAAAACATTAAAGGAAAACTATATAGAAATTCCATTGGAATCATCCACAACTCATAGTTTATCACTAAAAGTCATTCATAATACTCACCTTTGAATCCTGGGAAAAAATAAAACATAATAATGGGGTGATATCAGATGCTTAGTAAGGTTAATTAAGGTAGTGGAAGTTATCATAAAAAGTAAAAACTTGTTATGGTGAACAATTATTAAAACTTTCCATCAAAAATATACTTGAATATAATATGGTAGGAATGAAATATGATTAAATAAAGATATATAAATAATCATAAGAGAATGAAACATAACCATTGATATTATACTAGTAGAATAATCCCATTTTATTAAATTAATAATATCATAATGAGGGATTTCATAATTCCATATATCTAAGACATATTATCAAGGCCTCAACCATATTGTCTGAAAATACTTGGGTTAGGCCTCGTCAAAAACCCAATTATATTTTGTCTTATGAGACCTAACAATGAATCAATAGGATATAGAGGGCCACACCCATCACATTATAAGTCCAATTCCTTACTCATATGAATGCAGTTAAACCTAAAAATCATAACCATATGAAATTTGAATAACATTCCCCAATCTGTAGACATAATCCCTAAAAATTCAGAGATATTTGGTGAACTGTATCAAAATAGCACATACACAATCAAACTGATTATAAAAAAATTCATAAAATATGGTGGATGATATCATAAAATATTAATCACAATTAAAATTATGAATCAATAAGAGTGTTGAAATAAATGAAAATACTCTTATAAAATCATCAAATAATTCTCTAGATATATACTCTTTTACTTTGAAAAGAGGAGATCATTTTGAAATATATTTATGTAAGAATATAATTTAACATAGATATTATTTTCATATTAAAATGAATCATTTTAGAAAAATAATGTTGGTTTAAAATAGATTATATAGTGTACTTGAAAATAGGTAAGAATTTGAGATGTTTCCTTAAATCAGGTTTGTTTATCAGAAAATTTATTTGTATGATCCTTTTAAAACATCTAACTCCCCAAAAGTGAAATAAGAATTATGATTGGTATATTTATATATATGTATGATCCATATAAAATTAATAAGGATTACATAAAAATAATTAATAATTTCATTTAGTTAAGTATAGAATAAGAAAAATCAAAAAGAAAATGGAGGTTCAGATAGAAACCTTTACCTTATGTCTGAATGACTTCTGCACATGAACATAAAATCCGAGATATTCATATTAAATACAATAATTAATTAATTCAGAACCTTATCTATATATAATTTATTTTATATAGATTTTTATATTCATTTATGTCCTTTTTGATAAGTTATAATATTGATTTTTGTCATTCTGGACTGTTCGTTTCCTGGATTTCATTATTAGTTCACTTGATTATATGTATTGGAGATCATGTAAATTGGGTATGATTATCCAGAATTGAAATTTAATGTTCTTAATGAAAAAATATGTGTTTAATTGGTGTAATGAACTATTTTTCCATATATGATTTTGAATCATTAGATAACATATTAATGATAATTGTTTAACATAATTTTAGCGGTTTTTCGATCACAAAGAACCAATTTTGTTCTATTAGTTAATTTTATTTTCATAAAATGGTTATAGAACCTTAAATAATGTATAAAAATTATTATATAATTTTTTTTACCATCAAAATTGTATCATGACCAGAATTTAAGGAGAAGTTAAAGAATTAAGGTTCTCTGACCACGAATGTTGTAAATTGGCACCTCCCTAATGATGATTTCGTTTATTAAATAAAATAGATATAGTAAACAGATTGATGATGAATATTCCGGTAAAATTATATAATTGTATAATTTATTTGATACTGGATTTCTCATGAACATTTTTACATTTGATCTGAGGGGATAATAATAGAATAAAATAAATTGAAATGAAATTAAATGTATTAGGAAGAGGATTTACCTATTGGATTAAACTCCATTATAACCTCCTTAAGGGAAGAGTTTTTGGTATTTTGGTAAGACAAAGAGATCCTGATGGTGCAGAGAGAATTGGGAATAATATTTGGGCATAACATTGACAAGAATCAATGATTAGTGGGGTGAGTAGAATAGGGGATGAGGGATTATTTCTATAGTGGAGGGGATGGGCTATTTCTCATTATTATATTAATTATTTTATTATTTTGTTCAAGACAACCAATAGTGTGGAATCCTATGACTAAATATATTAACAGGTGCATTCAAGTTTGAACCATGTGTGATTACATCATCTATGACTCATGTAATAGTGTATTTATCTTATAACGTATTTATACTGTAAATTATTGTATTTTAATATTCACTAAAAATTCAAGTGATTCATAAAAAAACTCTCCCTAACAATTTTTCAAATTTTATAATTCTAAAATGATATATATTTTATGAAAATAATTTTCTAAATATGATAAATTCGTTTTTTAAATAAAATAATTATTTTCATGAAAAATAAATATTTAAATTTAAAACTGATTTTATAACACATTAAAAAATTATCTAAGCTCTTATAAATTTATACAAAAATAATAAGGAAAAATATGTTGATTTATGAAATTATTTTAGGAAAATTTATTTTATTTTATATAATTTTATTAATTATAAAATTATAATTATATATTTATTACTTATAAATATACAAGCACTTAAATATTAATTTTTAAAATATTAACTTACATTTTTGATGATATAATTATACCATACATTCAATAATGGGATTCCTAAATTCTATTTATACTTCCCCGTGTGAGTTTACTATTCATTTGGTTGATTTACTCATCATAAGGGTCATATTACTATTCCTATGGGAATGTTACTATTTCAAATTTATAGGTTCCTTATCATATAAAAAATACCATTAATTTATTTTATTATTTATTTTTAAATATTTAATTATGTTCTCTATGTGGTTTTATATGATTCATACTATATATAACAACCATAAGAATGGAAAATTGCTATAATAGAAATTTGGGTCGTTATATATAATCATATAAATACTTTTTCTATAACATTATATATATATATATATATTTTAATTATTAGAAATATATATATTAATTTTAATAATTATTTCATTATTTAATGTATATAAATAAACATTATTTATGAATAAAAATATAATAATTATATATAAGTTTATAATATTAAAAACAATTTATCAGTGCTAATAATAGAGCTGGTAAATCTACCCTTTACCAACACTAAAAAAATAGTTGAAAAAGGGTACACATTTATCAGCACTTTTACATATCACTCATAAATGCCCCCCTTTTATTAGTGCGTTTTTATTACTGCTGATAAAATTCTACGCAACAATAGTGATGAGCTATGGTAGTTTATGTGGGGGAAAACTCTAAAAAAAATCTCATTATTTTACATGATCCTTCAGAAAATGAAATATAACATATTTTAGTTTTTTCTGGTGTATTTAGAGGTTTTTTAAAGATTGATAATTTAATATGTTTATAAGATAATATTTTAATTTTATCAAACTTATAATTAAAATTACATAATTTTTGTTTTATCCAAAACCTCTGAGAATAAAAACTAGTATAAGAAACATACTAATCCTCGTCTGTAGATAGTGAAGTTAAAAAAAATTCATAGAACTCAAAGAAATAATAATTTTACCCATAAAATGATACAACCATTTTTTAATTTTCCATTGAAGCCTACAACCTCTAAATTTAGAGTCAAAGTATAATAATAGATCAAAATAATTTCTGTTGGAATAAAGTAAACCAATACTAAAACTTCCTTTAATATATGCAATTACTCACCTAATTTTTTTTAGATTTTATACTTTATGGTTTTACTGAAATCTAGCCCATAAATAGACTGAAAATAATACACATGTTCTAGATGTAGTCAAATATAGCATGATATCAATCATTCCAATAAATATTTTAATATCAACACTCTTCCAATATTCATACAAATACAAGATGTAATTAGTACTCGTTAATGTTTTCATAGTTTCAAATGACTCAATGCTAAACCTTTTAACATGTTCTTTAGTATATTTTGATTGATTTTATAAAATATTATCTTTTGTTTTGTTAATTTTTAATCTAAGTAAAATTTTATTTCTGTTATTAATCTCATATCGAACACACTAGTCATTATTTTATAAAAATAATTACACAATAGATAATTTTTTGAACTAGATATTAAATCAGAAACAAAAATATTTATAATTAAAATACCATTTCAAACACACTTTATAAACAAGAAAGGAATTTTCATTCCTTTAAAAGAATTATTTATAATAGAAATTGAGTTAGTCATTCATATCGAGCACAATGATATTTCTTTAGAACGTATAAATATTTGTTAATTATAAAAACATAATTTGGAAATTTCTCATTTTCAAAATTTTGGTTTTGATTTACATAATATTCTTCATAAATTATTAAACATAAAAATTTTCCTACTTACAGATATTTAAAATAATTTTTTATTTTTAAAACAAGAAAAATATATTAAATTAAAATTTATTTCATCATAGAATCATGAGGAAAATAATATTCAAATTAAATTACCTTTTATTGTGAATAACATATAGAAACTATTTTTTTTATTTTTAACTATGTTTCAGGATTTATCACGTTTATTATTAAAAAAATTTCAGTTCCTATAACATGTTTATCTATTACTAATTCAAAAAATACATTATTTATTTCTTTTAAATTGAATTAATTTATCATGAATATCATTAAAAAATTATAAATCAATTAATTAATTATCAATTTTAACAAAAAGAATCAATAATAAAAGAATTATTATCCTAGTAAATTGAAACATGTTTTCTGGTTTGTATATCAGATTCAAAATTTAAAATTCACTAAAACAATACCGCTGTTTAGCGGCAGTTTTTTTGAGACAGTTCTAGGAACCACCGCTAAACCTTTTGTAAAAAAGGATTCATGGTAGTTTATAATAAACCTCCGCGACACATTGGTATTTTTTTGAACACCCGACCCTTCCCCCCACCCCGACCCTCCTTCCCCTGCTTCCCCTGGCACCCCACTTCCCCCGTGACCCCGCACCCCCGCTTCCCCCTGACGACCCTGCAACCCCGAACCTGGCAACCTCAGTGACCCTGGTTACCCCGGAAACCCCGTGACCCCACGAACCCCAGCCCCCCGCGACCATAGAATCTTCACTGTCTTCCCCTTTAGGTAGGGTTTTTTTTCTCCTTGTTTATGTTTTTTGGTTTTCCAGTAGGTAGTTTTTTAGTATACAGTTTGGTATAATGTCCACATTAGTTTACAATCTCATGGTCTCATGTTTTTAAACTGTATGACATTTTTCATAATTGCATTAAATTAAACATCATAAAAATCATCCCTCATCACATGAGTACTTGTTTTGCTAAAATAAAATGCTAGACAATTTTTCCTTTCTATGTGACCCATTGCCAATATGTGATCTTCATCCATGTAATGGTATAATGTAGATTATTCCAAACTATATACTAATTGTATAGTTGAATATTTTATTTCTATGAAAAAATGTATCTTATCTATTGGGTATTAGATATAGATCATCACCTTTTTACAATCCCATACAAGGATGAGATATTAAAATCCAAACCCCACTAAATGTGATCATGATGAATATAGAAGTATTTTCCACATGGTTGAAAAGTTTATTAGAGAATTAATGCACATATTCTTCACGTGTGATATAAATCTATGCAATGGATCATCTATAAGTATAAATGCAAGTTGTATTGACTCCCATCACATTAGGATATGTAGTGATATCTAGGTACCCTACCATGGATCCAACTACCATATTCCTTGTCAAAATATTATAATTACTGTCACTTACATATGTTGGGAATCAATGTAGTGGATTTTTAAATGGGTTATCATATATATATACCATGATAAGAATAAAATTTCCCTTTCCTTTTATAAGATTCATATCTTTGACAAAGGGATTTTCATTTCAAGAACTATGTGTGGATTTATTTTCATTCTAGTGAAATACATGGTGAAAATGATATTTATTTTCATAGGAATGACCACAAATACATAGTACTTGTACTACAAACATAAACATTGTGAATTTACCCATGGGCAAAAATATACATCAATTGGTATCCCAACTGAAGTTGGATATGTCATCCCCATTGATGTACTAGTTGTTATACCTTCCCTGTCTAAGTTAATTGACGTTGAAACTCAAAAAAAATTTCAAATCTGTATAACCTTAAATTTTAACCCTTTTTCCTATTTAAAATTACATAAACTAAAAATAAAAATAGTCACAACTATTTGTTAGGCCTAAACCCACTTAAAGAAATCATTAGAGGTCTAATGTTTCACTCCTACTAATCTGTTCCCTTTTATGGATTAGGAAAAATATTTCTTATAAGAATACAATCATAAAAATATCATGGGGTTCACTATGTGATCCATGATAATTTATTCCTATTCCACATAAAAGTTTCATCTTGGAAAAATTTATATTGGATATCCCATACCATTTTCAACTAGAAATAGGAAATTTTAATATTACATTCTCCTCAATTAAAATACTACCTCTTCAAATCGAAAATATCACTACATTAAGTGATTTAATACAAAGGAGTCTCATGTTGCAATACATCACACAAGAAACAATTTTAGTACATGGTGGAATAACATATAATGTTTTAAAATTATTTTTGAATTTTTTTTCTCTATGAAGGCATTTCATAACTCTGATGTGTGATTCAACACTGATAAATTTCCCAAGTTGATATACTACTCTTAGGATCCCTTAAACATGATTTAATCAATAATTTTTTAAATATTAATATAAATATTGGTTGTGGATGTTGATTTATTTAGAGCTAACATATTAGGATTTAATACTGAATTTCACAACATTCCTCAAATCGTATAAACTTATCATTATGGGATATTTCACTCATGGAAGATAGTTCCACCTAAACCAAATAATCAATAAATCGACTGATTGAGAAAATATCCAACCTACAACCATTAGATTCTATTGAATGATAATGGTATTAGTATACCAATCTTTGTAATGGTCATTCTTCACCAGTTGGTCTCTATTTCTTATTGAATCAGGAATTCATAATATATGTTTTAAACCTTCCAAAATCATTCTATTCAATGTGATTGTTGTAACCTGATGTTTAAACATTTTAGAATAATTTTAATAGTTAAATAAATTATGAAATTATATTCTTATGCACCATCCAATTTGGGTATGAATCTCTTTTGGATACCCCAAATATAGAACATTAGATTCTCCTTTTGTAATGTCTTATCAAAACCACGTTCCTTTTCATAGGATATTAAACTTTGTGACACAATGGTCTAAACATCATGACCATAAAATTAATGTCCCCCTCAAAGGTATTATATGATACTAATAATCCTTAATTCACATCAGGTTGTGTTTTGGAATATCTATGAAGACTAACCAATCATTGGTTCTATTTTTATATATATATAAATGATAGCAGCTACATGTCTAAGAACCATGACCATAAAATATATGTGCCAACCCGAGCCAACCCCCCAGACCCAGACCCTCCCACCCCCATACCCGACCCCTGCACAACCCAGACCCGACCCCTCCCTCCCCCCAGTGTGCAGCTAGACCCCCCCCCCTTGTGTAGCTAGATCCGCCCCCCCTATGCAGCCAACCCCCCAGTAGACCCAGCCATCCCCCCTGTGTAGCCAGACCCCCCAGACCCAGCCCCCTAGCCCCTCCCCACCCATGCACCCAGCCCCCCAGACCCACCCCCTGTGCACCAATCGCCCACCCCCTGTGCACCCTGCCCCACACCCCCTGTGCACCCAACCACAGACCCAGCCCCTGTGCACCAAGCCCCCCAGACCCATCCCCTGTGCACCCAGCCCCACCTCCCCCCTATACACGCAGCCAGTAGTGGAATTCACAATGGTCCGGATGAACACCTCATTGTAGAATAATCAAAATTGGATCCCCATCAAAAGAAAAACATTATGGAAAGTAACACATAAAATTTTCAAAATTTCCTTAATTGAACACAATCCATCAATAGGTAGCATCATGACCACATGTGTAGCCTTAGAATCACCATGTATCAATGGAACCATCAATATGAGACCATGGAAACCATTGATGACTCACTTAGTAACTAGCCCACAAGGGAGTCCTAGATGTTCCCACGTTATCAAATCAAAAGATCATGATCTGTCACCCATACCAACCATCCAATGGTATCAACCCAACATAAATTATCCAAAATCTCTTGTTCATAATCCCAAGTGCAGAAACATATGAAATCTATCCTCAAGAAATAGGTCCAATAAGAAAGGGTCAATAATATAAGGCAATTAATGAGCACGCAGACCTAGCCCCCCCCCCCCCACCAATGTGCACCCAGCCCCCCAGTCCCAGCCCCACCTCCCCCCTGTGCAGCCAGCCCCTCAGACCCAGCCCCCCTCCCCCCCTGTGCAGATAGCCCCCCAGAGTCCAGACCCATCCCCACCCCCACCCCCCCCCCCTAGACCCATGTCCAGCCCCCCAGACCCAGCCCCCCTAGACCCCTGTCCAGCCCCTCCCCCCCGAGCCCCCCATGTGTTGTGCGGTCAGCCCCCCAGACCCAACCCCTCCCCCAGACCCCTGTCCAGAAACCACATTCAATAATCAAACTGAAAATAATTTTTCATTTGAATTTGTAACACTATGGGCAGAAAACTATAATGAAACTATATATCAGCATTCATGCTGATCTAAATATATAAATAAATTCATTTCTGCATTATCAAATAATTTCTTGTTTGACATACACTTAAAAACCTCAAACCATTACTTACAAAAAACTGTTTGGAAAACTGATAGGAGGGAAAAATAGCTTGGAAGACAAACATACTGATGTCTTGGTACAAAGATAGAACTGTAGCTTCTCATGGGTGGTCTAGAAGTGGTTGTTCCAAAAATCCATAGAACACATGAGCTCGAGGATTTTGATGACACGGATGAGTGTGAGGATGTTGACGACACACATTAGAAAGGCATTGGATCTGTAACCAAAAGAATGCATCTTTCTCCCCCATACTCATCCAATGACCGCAGGCACCGACACATAAAGAATCGTGTAACTATTTATTACAAGTAATAATTTCCATAAACAATTTTAAATTAGTGAGGAAAAAAGTCCAAGTAGATTGAAAAATAAAATATGATTTCTCTTTTTTTAAACACATTCTCACCTGATGCAAAATGGTTATTTCTCTCTCTCCCCTGGATTATTCATTACAGGGAACATCTTGTTCTCTCTCTCACACATGGTCACCAGATGCACAATTAAATGAATTCTCACAAGTATAAACAATAGGTGATAACACACTCTTCAATGTGGTAAAAGCAAGATAAATTATAAAAAATCACCAACCAAATTCAAATCACTAATAAGGGTTTTCGAATAAAAAATTATTACAAATTAGTTAACCAATAGAGACTGCACGCACTCGCACGTAGCAACAGGCAGTAGGGGGAGGCACTGCCGCAAAGGACACCCAAAATCCAAATTTGTCAATCCTATTTTAATACACCTTTAAAATAAAGATAAATAATAAAAAATCAACAACCAAATTAACTTCAAAGCTATGCCACCACTAATAAGGGGTTAGAGTACTAAAAGCTGCTTACTGTTAGTCTGTATAGGAGGTGGAGGCACCACCGCAACACAGGGGTTGGGGAATCACCGGGAAGGAGGAAGGTCGATCGGTGCACCCGACTTATTTATATATTTATCACAGCTAGAATTAAGATCGGTGCATGAGAAGGAAGTTCGGGGTTGGTCGTTTTGCGGGAGAGAGAGGAGGAGCAGGCTGGCAGTGGTTGAGGCCTGGCGAGGTGAGAGTGCGAGCGGGAGACTCGTGTGAGGGAGAGAGAGAAGACTGTTGTCATCGATCATGAGGGAAGAGGAAGAAGGGGGTAGGGTTTCTTTGGGGGTAGAGGATGAGGGTGAGAGCGTGAGAGGGAGAGGTGGAAGGAAATTTCGGGGGCCCCCTTCCCGTGGCTGAGAGAGATGGATTTTTTTTTTGGGTCACAGACACCATCATAGGATTCCTGAATCACATTGTGTGTGAGAATATTTTAGAACTGGATTTATAGTTTCAGTAGAGTCTTGTGGGAGTCAGTGGTACCTTCTTAACTTCATGAATGTATGAATTGGATTATCATCAAGATTGATTTTTAATGGTTATTTCCTTATGTAATGAATGTAGAGAAATAGACTAAGCTCATGAGAATTTTTATTGGTGACAGGTCAGTATAGGAGTATGTCAATAACCATTCAAGGTTTTTTATATATTCTCCAATTATAGGGGTCAACAATTATGAGAAATATAATTTCTTTGGTGATGGTCTTCACCCAGACCTTTGTACATCCTTACTGTCATTAGGCATAACATCCATTTTGGAGGTTGTCAATAGGGACATGTGAATGGAAGCTAAATATTCTGGGAAATCGATGGTTGTTCATTCCTCAGTTTTATCAGGTATGCAACAAATTAATAGTGGGAATGAAGACAATCTAATGTGCAAGGAGTAGAGGTAGGATAAACCATAACATGATGAAAAGGACCATTCTTATAGAAAGAGTTCATCAATTTTTTTCTTCAAGTTTAGAGACTTTGAGGAATTTTGAGACCCATTTCATGATGTATCCTTGAATATTTCTCTATTATAGAAATTTTGTTCATCATTATTTGTTTTTGATGATGGGGTTATAGAATATGTCTCGTGTTTGATTCCTTGTTTTTTGTGTAGGAACATTGTGATATACATGGATAAAAGCTGGATCACATTACCGAGGAACACACCTCAGTATGTTAAGGGATTGAATGAGTTTTTAGATTTTTCAATTTCCAATCGATCCGTTGAAGGGAGAATAAAATTTCCATCTTCTAAATGTAAATTTAGAACATGGTTGAAGAGAGATGAGGTTTATGAACATTTAATACTGAAGCAATTCTATGCTCAGTATTTGTGTTGTACTTGGCATGGAGAATCGAACGTTACAGAAATACTAAGAACTTATGTTAATCTGCATAATGAGGTCCCAGGTTCGTCGACAATGGAAAATGAAATGAAAAACCTAATAAATGATGCATTTAGAACTACAATACACCAATATCAGCATCAAAACATATCAGAACAACCAGAAGAGAGGGCTACAAATTTCAACGTGACAAGTGATGTTTTTGAGACTATAACACAGTCAGATCAAGATTTTCACATATATTTGGATCCTCCTCTTGATTATGTGGAGCCAATTGTATGAGAAAAACTCACAAGGGAAAATGTGTTTCATGATTTAGTTGATGACTGAAATCAAGAGTTCTATAGTGGGAGTTTTAAATATTCAAAGATTTCATTTTTGCTGAAGTTGTACCATATGAAATATCTTTGTGGAATTACAAATAATGCAATGTCCATGATATTGGAATTGATTCGTGATGCATTCTCGGAAGAAAAAATCTCAGAATCTTTTTATTATATGAAAAAAGTTGTTAAAATGCTTGGTCTGAATTATACAAAAATACATGCATGTCCCAATGATTGTATGATTTATTGGGGAGAGGATTCAGGTAGACATAATTGCATGAAAAGGTTTTCTTCTAGATGACAGGTAAATGGTGATGTTGGAAGTCTGAATGAACATAATTTCATAGAGAAGAAGAAAAGGAGAACACCTGCAAAGATTTATCGTTAGTTTCCTTTGAATCTTTGATTGAAAAGATTATTCATGTCATCGAAAACCGCCGAACACATGAAGTGGCATTCTGTAGATATTAAAAATGATGAGTTATTGATACATCCATGAGATTCCCAATCATGGATGACATTTGATTCATTACATATCGATTTCTCAGCTGATCCTAGGAATGTTCGATTAGGATTGGCTACCGATGGATTAAACCCATTGGGGACTTTGAGTACCAATTATAGCATTTGGCCAGTTGTTTTGATCCCTTATCATCTACCTCTGTGGATGTGTATGAAACAAACATCATTTATCCTTTCAATGATTATTCATGGAAAAAATGCCTTGAAATGATATTGATGTATACTTGCTGCCTTTGATTGAATTATTGCACGAGTTATGGAGCAACGGTGTTGAGACATTTGATGCTTCTTATAAAACAATGTTCAAAATGCATGCTGCATTAATGTGGACCATTAGTGACTTACCTAGGCTTGGGAATTTATCTTGTTGGAACACTTACATAGGTTTGGATTGTCCCATTTGTAACATTGATTTTGAGCCCAAATGGATACCTCACAGTATAGAATGGTGTTTCTTGTGTCATTGAAGATTTCTCGATGCATCTCATAGATTTCGGATGAACAGATCAAAATTTAATGGTTCCATTGATCGTAGACCACCTCCAAAGTTTTTAAATGGTTTTAAAATATTGGAAGAGCTTGAAAATGTTGAAACAGAATTTGGGAAGGTTCAACATTTTAATGATAGCGGAAAACGGGTCCGAAGTGCATCGTCAAGCGAAACCGGAATGCAACAATGGAAGAAAAAAGTATATTCTTCTAACATCCATATTGGGAATTTAATTTGTTGCGGTATAATCTTGATGTGATGCATATTGAGAATAATGTCTGTGAAAATTTGATTTTCAAATAGCTTAATGAGCATGGAAATATGAAGGATCATCTCAATGCTCACAAAGACTTACAATCAATGAACATAAAACGCAATCTCTGGCCAGATGAGAATGGAATGTATCCTCCATGAATTTTTGCAATAAATAATAGGGACAAAAATACATTCCTTTGAATGATAAAGAATGTTATGGTATCTGATGGTTATTCAAGTAACATATCGAGGTGTGTTGACTTCGAGAATCGTAAGTTACATGGATTGAAAAGCCATGATTCACATATTTTGTTACAATAGTTACTACCATTTTCATTGCATACATTATTACCTGAAAAAATTAATGCTATTGTACTCCAGTTTTGCACATTTTTCAGAAAACTATGTGAGAAATCTCTACATCCATTTCATCTTGACAACCTCCAGGAGAGGTTTGAATTGACCCTTTGTGCAATGGAGATGATCTTTCCAGCGTCCTTTTTTACTGTAATGATGCATTTAACTCTGCATTTGGTTGAGGAGGCTAAATTAGGAGGCCTCATTCATTATCGATGGATGTATCCAATTGAGAGGTACTTTATTTATATGTTTTGCAGTTAAGTAAACAATTTTTGGTACTTAATTAAATTCATAATTATGTTAAATTTATTTCACAGATATCTTGGGCATTTGAAATCATACGTGAGAAATAAAGCTAAACCAGAAGGCTCAATTGCTGAAGGATATGTGGTTGAGGAGTGTCTTACCTTTTTTTCTCAATACTTGGATGATATTGAGACAATATTAATCGAGTTTTATGTGTTGATGACACATCGACTCAATCTCAAATAGATCAAGAATTCCAAAATATTTCATGCTATTGGCCGATCAGTTGGGAGGACCTCAAATGTGACACTGACTGAATTGGAATTATTACAGGCACATAGATATGTGCTTCTAAATAGTGAAATTGCAGATCCATTTTTTGAAGAGTTGAGGTTCCAAACAAAGACACGAATGAGAGGCCGGACATGAAATGGGAATGATATAACGAAAACTGTTAATAAAGAGATTTTAGAATGGTTTGCAAGACATGTAAGTTCATAAATATTTCAATAAATACGAATATTAGTTTGACACATACATTTTTTAAATCTAATGAAGTATATTTCTTTTTTCAGATCATGAATACTGATACTTGAGTAGAGGTATAAAAATATTTGACGTTTCTTGCTAGAGGCCCTCTAAGAGAAGTTAGAAAGTTCAACGCTTATAATGTGAATGGATTTAGATTTCGTATAGTAAATTGAGAAGAGGGTTTGAGAACACAGAATTGTGGTATATTTATATTTGTTGAAGTGGAATACTATGGAAAGCTGCATTATATTATTGAATTAAACTACAATAGATATTTTTCGGTTGTTGTATTCAATTGGAAATGGGTCAATATTATCAGAGGCGTTAAAAGAGATTCCATGCAATTTACTTCTGTGAACTTCTCTTGCTTGATGGATGTTGGTGATCGTGAACTGCATGATCCATATATCTTAGAATCGCAATAAAAATGGTATATTATGTGAATGATGTTGCCTTTGAAGGGTGGAGTGTAGTTTCTCACCTAATACAAAGAGATTTGTATGATATGGGTGATGAAGTGGAAAATTTGACCTCTGAAATTGAATTTAATCAGCAACAAGAAGCATAATTATTTGTCCATCGTGATATTGAAGATATTAGTCTAGCAAGGATGAATGAAGTGGATGAAGCAATGGAGCAGGAAACTGACATTATTGAAGGGGAAATGATTGTATGTACAATTATTAATTTATTCAGCAACCACTTGTTTCATTTCTACAGTCATTCATTATCATTGTTATATATATTTTGTCTGTTAGTACTCCATCTGTTATCAGTTTTAATTTTTTTAGCATAATTTTTCTGAAATATATATTCTGAACTTAATTATTTTGATTAAATGATAGTAATGCCAAGGAAGAAGCGTTACATTATTTCATCCAGTTCTGTGATTGGTGACTATCCATATGGCTCCTTCCCCATGAAATCGGATGCACCAGCTGCCGACACCCCTGCACCATCTCCCCCTGCACCATCTCTCACACCATCTGTGGATTTCCCAGTAGAGGCTATGTCGTCGACTCCCCATTCAGGAGCCTCAGCAGTGGGGCAGTGATGCGCCCCATCCAGTTCATCCCGGACATACTGGAGTGTCACTATCATAGGTACAAATTTTAATTAAATAAATTTATTGCATTTTGTTTATACTAATTGTTTTCTCATTGAAGATGAAAAAATGCAACCGTGGAGAAAAAAAATAAAAAGTTCAGATTTTTGTAATCTGAATGGTGAGAAGATTGTTGTGCCATTTGATTCTTACGGGGGTCCCTACGGATGATGCCACGAGGTTTCTTGGCCTGATTCTAGGCCAACAGGCAGTGGAGCCCATTTCCCTTCCCATATCATATGACGATTGGAGACATATGCCTCCAAGATGGAAAAATGTAGTGTTTGATTCTTAAATCAAGGTAAATTTATTAAATTATGGATTAATTTAATGTCATGTTACTAATATGTTCAAAATGAATTATTCTATACAGATGATCTTCCACTTTACCATTGCTGATGTGATAGCACGGAAGTGGATGTTGAAAAATATAGGTAAGAAGTGGAATGATTTTAAATGGAGATTGTGGTGTGATTTCAACGCTGCTTCGTTGACCATGTTGCAAATGTATGAGAAGCTACCCGGTGGGGTACCTAAATAGCAGTGGAAAGTGTTTTTTGATAGGCATTGGGATCAGAATCGGATGGTATTGAAATATATATATATTATTATATTATCCACATTTTACATTTATAAATGTATATGAAAAGTACATGACATTCAATACATCAATATTAAATTTCATTTTATTTATTTCAGGATCTATCAAGACAGAATGCGTCAAACTGAGCGAAGTAAGTCATCCCGCACACTGCGGGCTCAAAAAGTTTTTCTAAAAATCGAAGTACATTGGTAATCTTTTAATTAGATTAAATATTTATAAGACAATATTATATATTTAATATATTAAATTGTTGATTGATCTTTAATTAATGCAGTCAGAGAGTTTAGGCCATGAAGCATCCAGAACTAAACTGTGGTTGGATGTCCACAAGAAATCAGATGGATGTTTTGTTAATGAGCCTGCTAAAGATGATGGGGTATGAAGTCAATTTTTTATCAAAATAACTTCTTATTAATTTTTTATGTGTTAATATATATTGATATTTGATTTATAGTTCAAAATTAAAGAACTATGGGATGTGAATCCTGCACATTCCTACTTTGTCTCCAAGGATGACCAGGTTTCTAAAGTCCTTGGGAAGGAGCATCCTTGGAGAGTGTGTGGGATGGGTTTGGGACCCATGCCATCTGAGTTTTTAGCAGACCATCGGAGATAGCTACTACATCTACTCCTGACTTTAGTCAGCCCGAAGATACTAAGAAAGAGATTGTTTCTTTTCGAAACACATCTCACTAGCAGGGAGATGAGATATCTGCATTGTAGAAATAGTTGACTGAACGATATTAGAAGATGAGAAGATATGCCCCCGGTGGGAGTTCATCGATTGGTGGTATGAAGGTAAATCACAGAAAATCAAAATCATTTAGTTTTCTAACTTTCATTTTTTAAGCTTTAATATAAATATGTAACCATATTTAATTTTCAATATAATGTTCTTACTGGTGACAACACAAAGTGTAAATGAAGGTGGAGAGGGTGAAGACACATCATCGGACTCTGAGTAGTTGTATTGTTTATTTGTTGAACAAAAATGGAAATAGTTGGTTTGTATATGTAACATTTGTGGCACATAGTTTCCACCTCACATTTTCATGTCCTAAAATTTCTTTGATTTCTAATGTATCTTTTCATACATTTTATTGAATTTTGATGTTTCTTTTTATGTCTTCATTTCTCTACTATGGTATACATCATTCCATTTTGGTCTGTGTTTGAATTGGTAGTCGAGATTTTGGATGAAAAGGAGTTAAACCCATTGTTGATGTGTTGAACAAATTGGGTCATTTCATAATGATCAAGGGGATAGTGTTGTGGACACTTTGGTGAGGCCCATTATTGAAAATGTCTGATTTAAGTGTCAAAAGTATCTAAACATGCTCTAGCTCTTCTAAAATGTCATGAGAATGTTCTAAATCATGGGTGGTTCACTAAGATATAGGTGTGACTGAGGGGTGATAAATTATCATGAGTCCCTGAATATAGGCAAGAATACATTATAAATTAAAATATATTCTCAAAGATGGATGTCGACTTGATGCACAATTGGTATGTCTTATAAAAACATGAATTTTAAGAATATAACTTCTACCAAATACTTCAATATTAAGATGGTTACAATGGACTATTTCCAACCATAACTTTTTTTATCACTGAACTGTTACAGCATGACTTGAACTGCATTTCCAACATAATTTCCACTTAATCATGGTCGTTATGGTAATTATTACCTATCATTATATCCATGAATTATTTATATTATGATTCTTAATTCCATTTTTTGATTCATTACAAGCTATCCAGTCATGAAACATTAATTACTGGAATTCATGAACTTTCTTATTTACTATTCATGACTATTCATTCTACAACCACTCTCCCAAAGGATACATTTTCCATGACTTGTGTGATTCTCCCAACCATATGATTTTAATATTCATCATTTTAAAAAAAAATATGAATCCATTTCCCAAGAAAAACACTCTGTCCACCACTAAACATGGTTTTTGGATGTGAGTCAACATAATTATACCATGTTTCATCACGACAATCCATCCTTGGCTTACGCTGAATCCTCATCTGGAACTAATATTCCATCCTTGAACAACCTGTGGTTCATTTCCTACCACATAGATTTACATCATCCACTTAATAATAAATAGAAATGGTCTATTCATAATCACATGGATTATCCAATCCTCATTCCATGCACACACATTCAATCAACATCAATAACTACATCATAAACTATAACCCAGATAGATGATGTTATAAAACATGATCATCTTACATAGTCATCCATAGAACTAGGATAACATATGTTTTCTACTAAAAACATTGGTCGACATCACTCACCACAACATAGTTGATACCTAGGTAACCTCACTCAGGGAGTGACCGGTTAACACAACCTTTTTAGATCCCACAACCCTAAATCAAGTAGTTATGTGATAATACCCCTCAAGGTGTTAGCTGTGATTTAATCCCTCAAACTCTCAGAGACTAGAAATTTTTTCACAAAACACCACACAACCCTCTGCACCAAACCTTAGTTAAATAGTAAATTTATAAGATAATGAATACTAAATTGATGTTACATCAATGAAATGGGAACACCCATTTCATATAATTCATAGGACCAATGACACTGTACATTCATGGTATTTTATAGCCTACTAAAAAATCAAACCCAAGGGTCACGTTATCCTACATAACCATTTAACATGGATGGTGACTTCATGAGACATACACCTTTGAAATTAAACTCACACAACTAACTAAACTAAATAAAATTAGATTAGCATGTCAGTCCCAATAATCTCAATAATTAAAGATGCTCATAACACCTAGATGTTTTACTTATCTCATGATCGCCTACCAACTTGGGGAGTCATTCCACAACTAGAGTCCTACTCAATCCCAAAATACATAAAAAACACATTCTATGACCAAAAACTAAAAAGATGCATGCAATGATGCTTAATATCTCCAAGGATGCTAGAAAAACTAGGTTAACCCCTCACAAAACACGAGGAATCAACTCTAATTCTAGGTTTATTCCTAAAAGGACACTAGAATCTCCCACCTAACCTATATTCTAACATAACAAGATGTCAACTAAGACTCACTGGAAATATCCACATTCCTATAAAACCTATATCCCAATGTAACTCTAAAACTATTCCCACAATAGGATTTTTTATAATAATATATTTATAATGTGTTATTTAAGCTATTTCATTAGTTCAAAGTTATTATAAGTATTAAGGATGGTTTCTAGGCCAAAAACCCAAAAAAATCATTATATAAATGGGTTGGTACTCACATAACTACTAATTCATCAATTATCAATTTTTATATGTAAAGTGGAATCGCTTTGAATGATCTATCCTAAGAAAGTGATGTTATAAGATTTAGTGGAATCCAGTTTGGGATGTTACAATGTTGTATCAATGGTGTTTTATCATCCTAGTATTTACTATTTTCAATATTTTATACATGAGTATGAGGAATGTGTTGGAACCTTTGATTGATATCTGACTGTTGTGTTAATAATACCTTCTCTAATATGAAGTCTTATTTTCCAGAGTTTCAAATTTTTTTCTATTTTTAAATATTAATGTTGTATATTATTTCTCATTCAGAGAAAAACATGTTATTTGGATGTTGTGACTTATTTTGGATATTCAGCTCTTGGTCACTCGTGGGAGGCCATGGATGTTTTTTTTCTGGTTTTATTTTTTTTCAGGGCAGTGGTGCAGCAAAAGCAAAGAATTACTTTTTATATTCTCAGAAGCTTTTCGTGGCGGTTTTAAACACCAAAAAATGTATACTGGCGGCAGTTTAAACTTCCGCTAAATTAGATCATCGTGGTTGCCTCATTCCGCGGCGGTTCTCGTGACTTTACCGGCGGTTTTACGACCGCTGGAATTTTAGTTTATTCATGGAGGTTATAACCGCCGCGAATAAAATCATATCCCGGGATCGTAAAACAGCCGCTAAATTCAGGGGAATCTCCGCGCAATGAGGGAGCGACCACGCTTTCCTGAAACCGCCAAGAAACATAAATAACCACCGATAATAGATTTTCGACGCCCTATTAGACTATGGTTTCTATAAACCGCCGCCAAACAATGTCGCTGCGGTTTAAACCGCTGCTAAACTCCAAAAAAACTGCCGCTAAACAGCAATTCTGTTATAGTGATTTCATTTTCAATATGATGTTTATTAAGATTTTTCCACTCATTAAAATCAGTTTTGTAAAATATATATTCCCCTAAGCTGACGTATTATGAATTTTATAATCATTATCTTCCATAATATTAAATTCCGTGAATTCATAATTGCCTTTTTTAATTACATTTATTTTTCTTATTAATATTTTCATTAAATTTATCATGCGTGTAATCTTAAACAACAAAGGTTATCTTATTTAAAACACTATATTACTATTTAGTAGTAGAACATAATAAAAATATATCTTCATCAATTTTAGAATCAAATATATCTAAATTATATATTGTATTCAATATAAATACTTTGCTACCAAACACCAAAAAATATGAAATTTTTGGGTTTAAATCCATTAACCAATACCTAAGGGGTAGTATTTTAAAAATTGTATATTAGATACTCTAATAAAAATGTGAAAAATTGGATTTAAAACTTCAAAAAAATATTTAAAACATATTATAATCAATAAGCATTAATCTATCCATTTCATGTATCGATATAATTTTTCGTTCAACCACAACATTTTGTTGTGGTGTCCTAGGGACAGAAAAATAATTCTGTTATCCATTGTCATCAAAAAATATCATATAATAAATTAACGAATCCACCACCTTTATCGATTTTTATAGATTTGATTGACTAACTTTTTATGATTTGCATAAATTCACATAATACACAAAAATTAGTTATTGTTTCCTTATGATTTTATAAGTGATAAATGTAGATTAATCTACTATAATCATATACAAATAAAAATAGATACTTATTACCCAAAAAAATGGTTGTAAATGACCATATTTGTCAATATATAATAGTTTTATGAATCTTGGAGTACTAAAATAATTTATATATTTAAATATTTATTTTTACTACTTAGCCATTAATCGGGAATCAAATATAAATTTGTTACATTCATAAAACATTAGAAATTTTTGAACATGTTCATGCATAACCAATTTTTGTTCTAGTATTATGTTTTCATAAACAAGTATCATATTATACACAAGGTTATCTACATTTATAAAATTTAAATGTTGAATGTTCATTTTGGTTATATCATAAAAATATAATAGTATATACATTGTCTTTTAATATAGAAAATGGAATATATTTATTTTCATAATTTTATTTTTATTATTTTTAAAAAATATATTTCATCAATCATCACAAAGCAATGATGTATTTTTTAATTTTTTTAAACCATATAAAAAAATACTTTTGAAATAATAATAGTTTTAGATAGCAAAAAATCCCTGATACCTTTAATATAACCATTATAATTGTCTCCAAATGTGACATGACCATCATCACATGAATTATAAAATATAAATTAATAAAATCCTCCTTTTAGGTTACTTGATGATCCACCATCCAAATAAACATATCATTAAATACTTCTAATCAATATTTCCATAAATAAAACAATCAAGTATATTGTTTTAGTACCCATGTTAACATGGGTACAACTTGATTAGAAGTATAAAATTTTAGAACCCATAAAGATTTAAAACATTTTTTGTGGGTTATTTTGAAAATAAATTTCTAGAAATAATTGTCTTTGTATTCCCAAATTCTTGTTTATATATAAATGAACATTCATTGGCATAATTTTCATTCATTCAATATTTAAAACATGATACACTAGAAATGATTCCTCCAAAACATTAATCAAATATTATCTTATTAATGCTTAGTGATAAACTATTATAAACCAAAACCTTATTTTTATAGTTTTGTTTAATCACTTTCATAATTTTACGATATTTCTATATTCCTGGAAAAAAATATAAATGAGGTTACTTTAGGATAAACACATTTCTTTTTTCAAACTCATTTTATCTCTTTAAATAGTTTATTAATTAAAAAACATTTATATTAGATCCAAAATTTGTGTTCTCAATTTCATACATCCTTTCTTAATATTATTATATTAATTAGCAACAATATTTATATATTCAAAAATATAATTAAATATTATTTCACAATATTTATCCTTTAATACCATAAATTTTTCATGTTTCTCATTTTCTTCTTTTAGTTTTAACATATCATAATTACCAATTATTATATATTAATAATTTTGGGAAACATAAAAATTAAAATTATGACATTCCATTTTTAGTTTATCATTTCACATAACCAAATACATATACTTAATTTTTATTTCTATGTATTTTTCAATAATTCTGATTCCATAATTCATTAATTTTTATTTTCTAATTTTTTTAACATTGGAATTAATATAATTTGATTTTAAAAATGAATTATAATTAGTTTCATTCTTATCCAAAGATAAATAAATATAATAAATATTAAAAACAGTAATTAATTGATTAAAAAGTGATTCAGTTACCTCACTTTGTACACCCATTAGAGAATGGTTTATTGTCTCTTATTCACTTCCATAAACACTTCTTGAGACAAAACTTTTTTGAGTAGTCCCAAACTCGAAATAAATATTTATTTTAATTTCATCTTTTTTCATTTTTTTTATATTTTAGTTTGGTGTAATCTTTATTGATGTTCCCTTTCTTCCTGAACACATAATAAGTTAATTTTTAAACATAATTAATATTAATGTTATTACCATTCCTAACCTCCATCTTGATCTTCCTTTGGAACTGCCTCTTCTGCATTTGTTTCTATTAACATAAAAAACATCCTATTAAATTGTTCCATATATTTATAACTTTATTATGACTCGGATTTAGAAAAATTATATGACTCATTTACAGTTTTCTTAAAGTCAATATATTTTATATTAATACTCTCTTCAGCTGTATTGTTTTTCAACAAAAGATCATCCTATATCTGAGATCCAAATATTTTATCAAAGGTATATTATAAAAAATTATTACATTAACTGATGGAAACCATATTTACATGGAATCTATTATAAAAATGTTGTAGTACTCTTTAAACTATGGTTGTGTTGTCCAGTACTTCACCAAGTCTACTCGGTCCAATTTTAATGAATATAAACTAGTGGAAGATCTATTTGACAAACTAATATTATTATATTATTATATCCTTTTATTATACTCAAAATGTTCATTTCATTATTATTATAATCATTACTCTCTCATAGTGAGTAATTTGATGGGTTATTTATATTGTATTGGATGTTTTATAAGAAAAAACAAGTATATTGATACTTCCACATATAGTAAAAAACATGTTATTAAATTTATAATTAAATTCATACAACGTTGTTACCTACAAGAGTCCCTAGACCATCTCCATGTAATTTATATGGTTTATCCATGATCATCCAATGATCTACACTTAACAATTTAATTTTTTCTTCATTTTTCTTTTTACAGTAGTCATATTTACTTCCATTGAAAATTGGGGATATGGGGAATCCATCCATCATTAGAATTAATTCCTCCCTTCCTATATTAAAATAATTCATTATTTAGCATATTAGTTCTAGTATATTATGTTTGTAAAAATTTATAAAAACAAAAGAAACAACATATATCTGAAAGGATCCAATCCAATAATACTAATAGTTTTTTATCAGATTAAAACAAAGAGAGGTGATAAATAATTATATACCAGGATCTGATATTAATTTTTGGATTGATATTAAAAGAATAATGTACTAGAAGGTCTGAATAGTCAATTAAAAATTTTAGACTGAATAATCAATAAAAATTTAATATTTAAATAAATTTTAGTGAGTGTAGTTTTAAAGATATATAGTGCATCAAAAATAACATAAATCAGCATTGATTTTTTATACTGGTTCTAATCACCGATGACTTTGTACACAAATAAATAGTATCAACTCTAAGAGAATATTTTTATACACTAATACAAACTCACATTTATATGTGTTATTAGCTATTAAAGACACTTCCTTTTATAATAACTAGAGGCACAACAATGATTTTTTTAAAGAATCGCAACCCTGCTATGAATTTACTTTTCCTGGTGAGTCACAACCCCAGAACATTATCATGGGGGGTATAATAACCAACTAGGTGTTTATATTTATTGGTAAAATAATTAAATGACTCAAAAAATTACCAAAAAAATAAATAAAAATGAAATGATGAAACATAGTTAATAAAGATACATAAAGAGATCTAAAAATTCAAAATATGATATATATCATTAAAAATATTCAATTAAGTAGTATTGAATGAATGATGGTAACTGTTTCATGATCATGTTAATGGTACATTATTCATGGAAGAACTTCCTTACGTATCTAGAAAACCGTTCTAAACATCTGAATTCAAAAATTCACTAGGAGTTGAAGAAAACGCATTTTCACTATACACCTTGATCACTTCTTGTCAATGAATCACCAACAGTCATATTTGTTATTTTGGTAGAGTAATTTCCTTGTCTTTTTCAAAAAATTATAATGGTTAAAAATATTTAAAAATTTCATCATAGTATTTCCTGTAAATACCACATGCGTGATCAAAAATAATATTGAATCACTTTAATTCTAGCATTAAACGGACTAAAACCATTTTTAATATACACATTAGAATATATTAGATTATTTCAAATAATTAAATAAAATAAAATTTCTCCTTTAAACTGGTTGTAAATGCATAATTTAAATATTCAATAAAAGATATCATAAAATGAATAACATGAAAAATTCTATTTTCATAATAATTTCAATGATAATTTTAATTCAAAAAATTGTAACAAAGTTATTATAATATTTCTTTATTTTAAACATCAATAAAACAGTTAAAACATATCAAAAAAAGTGGTAGTCAACAATTTTATAGTAATTACAATAAAATTGATTGTTGTAAAATATATTGTTAAAATAAATAACGAATGTGATGTATTGACCAAGAAAGAAACAATACTCATGATCATTATACTGACATTGTGATCATGTGTGTTCAGTGTTTTTAACTTGTCTTCATGGTCAGTATAAAAACTATTCCATATCACATGGTCACTTAAAATAAATATGTGATCTGTATTAAACAATACATGTGGTCACTAATAAAATACTCATGGTTGTTGACATAAATTATCTTCACGGTTAATATTTAACTCATGAGGTTGGTTGAGGAAATTCATGGTAAAGTTAATATATATCATTGTAGGTATTGAAAAATCATGGTATATATAAATATACATGCATAATATCTTTACTCTTCATTCATTATAAGTTGAAGTTAAAATGCATAGTTTGTTCTAATTAACTTATAATCACTTGTCTAGTCATTCATATTGTAAGTATCCCATTCATGGTTGGTTCCCAAATGATAATGCATTCCACTTTACATAACAACGAAATGATCCTCCTTAAATGTACATGGAAGGTAGAAGTATTTTCATAGTAATTCCACCATAATAAACTAAAACAGTAAAAATGATAATTCATGATAGATATTAAACAACCTCAACGTATGTACCTAAGTAAATTTGGTGAATCTTTAGTGTTGGTATCACCAAATAATTAGTGTTACCCCTACATGCAGTGTAGGAGAACTAGGGTTACCATGATTGGTGTCATGGGTGATAGTGGTCACATGGATGTGTCAGGGGATTTACCGTTGATGCATGTAGATGCATTATGGGAGAAGTAATATATATCCTATTCCAAGTAACTATTGTCACATTAGAGGGATGATTTTTTAGTGGTGGTATGGCCCATTAGAGGCATGGTGTGGTTCCCACCTAAACATTTTTAACCAAACATCGTGTTTTTTCTAACCTGGGTTGGCATAGAGGCACCGTTTAAGGCGGCCACTCGATGGAAATGGAACTGGATAATGTTTGAGTCCCACCATATTTGAAATTAGGTAGGGTTTTATGGCACGTAAGTGGTGGTTTGGGCCTATGAAAATTTTGGGGTGGTACCCACCAATACCTCATTACCCAAATAACACATTTTTCATCCAATCCCTGGAAATGGACCTAGCTCAGGATTGATTCAATCCACAATCAAATTTAGCTGGGGGGCATGTAGTGTGTAGGTGGTGGGTTAGGCCAAGGATAAGAATGGTTAGGTGCCCACCTATACCTCATTACCAAAATAAATTTTTTTCCAATGGAGATTGGGTTAGTGTTGTCGTGTAAGGTGGCCACTCTCTGTCAATTGAAAAGGCTCATGTTTGAGTCATACCATGCTCGAAATTAGCTGGGGGTGTGTTCTGAGTAAGTTGGGGGTTGGGCCTAGGACATGCATAGTGTGGCATCCACCAATACTTGTTACCCAATTAACATGTTTTTCTAACAATGATTGGCTTAGTTATACCATATAAGGCATAAAATCCCTAGAAAAAGAACTAGTTTATGTTTGAGTCCTTCTACACACGAAATTATCTAGGGTATGTGGTGCATATGTGGTGGGTTGGGCCCATTAATGATATGGTCTGTTTCCCAGCTAAACCTAATTTCCGTAATAACATGTTTTTCGATTAGGGTTTCCTAAGTGGTATAGTTTCAGTCATCCACTCCCTATAAATGGAACTAGCTCTGGTTCGATTCTTTACACACTTGAAATTAGCTATGGGTGTGCGGTGTGTGGGTGGCGTGTTGGGCATAGGGATGGTGTGGTGTAATTCCCACATATACCTCATTAAAAAAATGACATGTTTAATAGATGGGAACTTACACGAGTGGTAATGGATCCCTGTAATCATGTATCATACCTTGTTCCAAATCCAAATGGGTGTGAATTTCCATAGGCATGTGGTGACATAGACATGATGCATGACTCAGGTAGGAGATGATGCTGGTATGATGCAAACAAGGTGATACAAGCAGTATAATGTAGGCATGAAATTGTACTAGGCCATCAGGTCAGTTTGTGGACCTTTGGGCTATGTTATGGGTTTTATTCCCACTATTCCTTCAGGTTATGTAATGAATAAACAAGGTTTGATGGGTGGATAATCCCTTATAGTGGTTATGACCTAACTTTCTGGAATGTGTGTGTGGTGTGTGTCATTGTGTTCTTAATGTAATTATACCCCTAAACACCTAATATATATATATATATATGTATATATATATATGTGTGTGTGTATTTCTGTGAATATGCATAGATATATAATGATAATAACCAATATATGTTAAAAAAATATAAAATTTGAAATATAAGTATTTTTAAAATATAATTTTTATACTAATTACATTAAAATGAAAAAGTAAACATGAAATAATATTTTTTGAATTATAAAATTAAAATTATAAATTAAAATATTATCAACTATGTTAATCAAATAAAATATGATAACAAAAAAATGAGCATTAAACCATGAAAAATTTGATTACATTTTAAACAACCTTTTTAATTTACTAAAATGTGAGGAGTTATAAAAAATAAAAAAATTAACAATTATTACTAAATCTTTTCTAAAAAATACATGTTTAAACAATTTTAAAAAATAAGATGAAATTTTAATTTAATAAAATAATAAAAAATAAAGCATTAACATACAAGTCAGAAGGGTAACCGGGTTACCTCACTAATAAAGTAAAAATACATAGATCATCATTCCTGATGGTGATCAAAATATAATTTTTGAGGATGATGTAGTCAAAGCTGAGATGGATAATACTAACCATTAGATGATATTAATGTTGGTACTGATGGAATATAGAGTTCAAGAACATCAAGGAAATATATTTTCCCATGTTCAGAAGGGATAAATGCATGAATATTTTAATAGTAGGAGATATAAACATCAAACAATTAATATATTTTTTCCTACTATAGATATTCCCTTTAAGAGGACGTAAAAAGGCATTTAATAGTGCTGTTAAAGGGGTTCCCCATTGTCAGTGTTAAAAAATAACCGATAAATTGGTTCTTTTATCATCTCTAATAAAGCACAAATAAAGAACCCAATTTATTAGTATTATAAATAGAACCGATAAGGTACCCATCTGCTGCATTATATTATTTTAATAATAGCACACTGCACTAACCTCATGTAGACAAAAATAGCACAATATAATCTCTTATACACAAAATATATAATTTAATTGAAATAAACTTTACATAACGAATACAGAAAAAACTCTATTATATACATTTTGACCAAATTTTTTTATAATTAATTTTATAATTAAAATCCACAATAAAAATAAAACATTAATGATTGTCTTTTTCACTCATGATACCCTCTCAAAAATTCCCACCCATGGTAGCTGTTAAAAAAATAAAATCATCCTGAGTATACTAATCCACCTATATAAGAAATCAAATCGTATATTAGTAATATTAAAAATAAATAATTTAAACTCTAATATAAATGAATACATAAAAAAAATTCATCTTTATTTAAAAATTCTCTTAGAGTTATACCTGTCACACCATGTGTTGTATTGAGGTTCAGTTGATTCCTACATGTGAAATATGAGGTATGGATCATTTTACTAATCTATCAAACCAATTCTAATGTTTGTTGTCAGTTTTGAATATATCACATGTACTTTTTAATTAAATTCATTTCAATTTAATGTAAAGACACATTTGGAGTAATACCGGTCACACTGTAAATGGGATTGTATTGAGGTTGATTCCTATACACAAAAAATTGCATAAGGGTAATTTTACAAATTTTTCAATACAATCAAAATGTCTTTTCTCAGTTTTCGGTCTATCACATTGGTATTCTGTTAAAATTTTATTTTAAACTAAAACAATGCACTTGGAGTCATATGGGTCACATAATGTGCTAGTTTGATGTGAGAATTCTTCCTACAGGCCAAAAATGTCTTATGAATTTCCATCATAAATGATTTAGAAAATCAAAACTCATTTTATTTATATTTAGTGAGTGACACACGTTTTGAACTAACATGTGAATTTTAATGTGGTAACATGAACGTTGAGAAATATCAGTCGCATTGTGTTCCAGATTGAGTTGAGTGTGATTTATACACATCAAAGATGACTCAAGGAAAATTTTACTAATATATCAAAACTATATTAAGGTGTTTTCTCTTTTTTCAGTACGAAAATATTTCCTTTTGGTAAAAATTAAAGTCAATTTTAAATAAAAGGACATAGTTAGAGTCATACCAGTTGCACCATGCATAATATTGAGGTTATAATGATAAATACTTTCCAAAAATGACTTATGGATAATTTTACTAAAGTATAAGAACAATTTGAATGTTTTTTCAAATTTTGGTGTAGGATAGTTATCCTTTTTACTAACTTTTTTGTAAATTTTAAATAAAAATGAAGCTGTTAGAGCCATACTGGTCACACTATGCCTCATATTTATGTTTTTATGATTTCAACACATCCCAAATGACACATAGATCATTTACCTAAAGTATGAAAATAATAAAAATGAATTTTCCTAGTTTTTAGTGCATCACTTGTTCATTTTTACTAAAATAAATGTCATATTTAAATAAAAAGATGCACTTTGAGTCATACTAGTCACAACATTTTTTGGTATTAGGAAAATCTGATTTACACATTACACGAATGTCTCATTTATTGTTTTCATAAATAATTGAAACAATCCTAATGTGTTTGCTCAGTTTTGAGTATGTGAGTTGTCTTTTTTTACTAAAATTGATGTATATTTTAAATAAAAAAGACACTCTTAGAATCATACTAGTCACATAATGCCTCAAATTTAGGTTTGTCTAATTCCAATATGTCTCAAATGACCCCTGGATAATTTTCCTATATTATCAATAAATATAAATGTGTTTAGTCATTTTTTAGTATTTCACTATTTCCTTTATTCTAAAATTGCTGTCAATTTTAAATAAAAAAACACATGGAGTAATAAAGGTCCCAACATGCATCATATTGATGTGTGGATAATTCATAAACATCTATAAGAACTAATAGATTGATTTTATAAAGTATAAAAACAATTTGAATGTGTTTTTTTTTGAGTAGGTCAATTTTCCTTATTTCTAAAATTGATGTAAAATTTAAATAAAAAATATGCACTTGGAGTCACACCTATCACACCATGCCTTGGATTAAGATGAGTATGATTTATACAAAACCCAAAGGACCCATAGATAGTTTCTCTAATGTATCAAAATAATAAGAATATGTTTTCTGATTTTTTATTATGTCACTTTTTCATATTACTAAATTTGATGTCATTTCTAAATAAAAAGACACACTTGGAGTCATAGAAATCACACTGTGCATCAGATTGAGATTCATATGATTCATAAATTTCCTAAATGAATCATGGATAATTTTCCTAATGTATGAAAACAGTACTAATTCATTTTCTTATTTTTGAGAAGATAAGTTGTGAAATTTACTAAAATTTATGTAAATTTTAAATAAAAAATACAAACTTGGATCCATACCACTCTAAAAATGCATCATATTGATGTTAGTATGATTACTTCTTATTAAAAATGACCCATATATTATTTCCTTAATGTATCAAAACGATAAAAATGTTTTTGATTAGTTTGTTGTATGTCACCTGTTTTTTTCCATAAAATTATTGTTAATTTTAAATAAAAAAAGGAACTTTTAGTCATACCGGTCTCACCATGTGTCAGATTGAGGTGAGAATAATTTATAAATGTTCTAAATGACTCATATATCATTTTCCTAAAGTATAAATACAATATGAATAGGTTTTCTCATTTTTCATTGTGTCACATGTCCTTTTTTATAAAATTTAAATTTAATCTAGAAACGTGAACATTGACTCATACCAGTCACATAATGAATCAGTTTGACATGATTCCATTCATACATTTAAAAAATGATTTATGAATTGATTTAATAAATTATTAAGATAATCAAATAACATTTTCGTATTTTTCATTGAGTGACTCATTTTGAAGTAAAAAAATACATTTTTAAACTACTAACAGCCAATGTGAGTCATACTGGTCACACTGAGCATCAGAATGAGATGCAGATAATTAAAACACATCCTAAATGATGTATATATCATTTTATTAAAGGATAAAATAAATACGGAGGAATTTTTTCAGCTTTTACTATTTCATTTTTTTGTTTTTCAAAAATCAATGTCAATTTTAAATAAAAATACACCCTTGAAGTCATACTGATCACGCCCTATGTTAGATCGAGGGGTTGCTGATTCATATACATCCCAACGTATTAAAAAAATCCTAAATTCCAATGTTACCATGATTACCATTTTATTTCACTTTCTAACTGAAAATGGTGAAAATTGATTTGAAATATTTTTTTCGGCTAAGAACCTCGAATCAATATGCAGTGTATGCAGGTTGACAAAGACAAGAAATGAAAATCATGGTATAATTGTTAGAAAGGAACATGATATATATTCTATGTATTTTTGTAGATATTTTAATGATAAATATGACTTCCCAAATTATTTTTAAAAATAACTAAATATGTTTTATAGAAAGATAATGGGGAAAATAACTTAAAATATTAGATAAAATGATGAAAATTTTAATTAAATTAGTTGGAATTCATTTTTTTCTTGATGGTTGAATATATTCATGACCCAAAAATATTAATGGAATAAACCTATATATGAAAAAAAATTCTTATATTAGTAATACTAAAAATTAGTAAATAAAACATAATTATGAAACAATACACTACTTCTTTCAAAGTCACATCCACACGATATTCATATACACTCTTCTATATGGTATGTTTCCGATTAATTTCTAAGAAAATATATATCGAATTATGATTATGATTCATTTCAAAAATCCAATTTGTACTATAATAATATAAATAAACAATGTATTAATAAATATTTTAAATCAAATAGTAATTATTTTCAAAATTACCTCTTTGGGTATGCTAGTTTGTTGATTGAATATGATCTCCCATATAAATATAAAAACATAATAACCAAAATATTTCCTATTTGTTTGTTTCATAAACTATAAAAACATCATTAAAAATTATTAATTTGTTTTGATATGGGTTTTTATAATGAAAATGTATTGTATATACCATGATATATGTCCAATTATAGAACTTGTTAGCATCCTTGTGCTCATCCCATGGTCTCATTCCATGTTTATCATGATATTCATAAACATCCTTATCATAATAAATATGTCATTAAAATAGAATATAGATTATATACCTTGAATTTTATTTGTAAAACAATATTTTTAGCATATTAATTTTTGACATATTCAATCATTTTTGGCTGGTTAGTTGGGTATCCATGCATTGAATCCAGGAAATAAATATTTAGAGTATCCAAATTGACTACAATGAGAAACAAAGGTTTCCTAAAACACAAAAAGGAATTATTACTGATACAAATGGAAATATTTTTGATATTATTATATTGTTGTGTTTTACCATGGCATCACTAGTATTAATAAGATCTTATCATCCATAATTTTTATTCAAATGATTTGACCAGGTCTGCCGTTATTTCATCCAATTTTATGGATTAAATTTTGGTTATTCATTAATATAGCGTGAGGAATAATGGGTCCAAAATTTATTTCATGATGAAATCCATTAAATAGGTGTTGATATATATTCCTTCCAAAATTATGAAATGTATTTAGTCATAATTGACATACTATATATTCATTTGGAATATCAAATCACAGAAACATACCTCATGTATACATTTACAACAAATTCTCCTAGCCATTTATAGTTTTGAATTTTAGTTACACTCTCATCATAAATTTATTCTATATGTACCTATCCATACATATTTTATTCATTATTAAAAATGTTATTACTACAATTTTGTAACTTTTTATCCACATAAACCTTCAATGTTAGTAAACTCAGATACTAAATGAGTGGGTTAAATGTATTTTCAGGAAATATTTTCAATCAAATGATCAATCCATTAGATAGTTTTCGATTAGTATTTTTTTCACACCTTCCCATTGTCTATATCAAATAACATTCATTGGTTCAAACCATTTTTCATTCATTCTTAATGGTTTATCTTGAAATTTAAATTGGAAATAAATACCTATTTAATGAAATGTTTTCTTATAAGATGTGATAGTCATGCGATGAATGTTCCAACAACATGGTAAAACTCATGAATATCTTATTCACTAATTTGAATTTGTATATTTTCAATAGGATCATGGGATATATTAATTGATACTATCATGTGACGTGTTGGAAGTGCTCTATTGTACATCATGTCATTTTGGATATTGAACATTGTATCCCACACTGTAAAGAGATTGGTGAGTGTTGATAAATATAAATAAAATCCATTATCACTAAATATAATATCTATAAAATAAAAGTATCAATTCATATACGATTCATATTTCATAGAAAAAAAATCATTAGATCATTGATTATCTAAACTAAGACATCTCTTTGCGGGGAATGGCTCACCTCAAAGGTAGTGGTGGTGGGGGTCTTCATGAAACATTTATTATTGCATTATTCATTCTCTTTTATTCATCCTCATAACATTTTCTAGAAACTCATTATCATATTTTAATTTTTATTCAAGAAAAGATAATATTTATCTCATCACTTTAATTTCATCACATTTATCCTCGTCTTATTTTTTCCCCAAAATATGTTTGGGGTGTCAACCCAGAACCCACACCTCCAATGTATTTAATCTATTCTGACCACTTCAAGGCCATAAATAGTAGGTGTTAATCCTATAAAAGTGTTTCGGATTCTTGTTACTATGCTAGATAGAAAATATAGGAATATAAGTAATCATTTTTATGTAATAGAAATTTAAGGAAAAAAATCATTATGTCATAATTACACATTTTTCCAACACTTTTTGTATGTTTCCATCAATTAGTATCATATATTTATCTACATGTTCCTCCTTACATTGAACATAGTGTCGGTTAGAAGTTCCTTTAGATTTCGATTCATCAGTCTATATATAAATATAGGAACATAATAATGTTGTATTTTATGTCACATAAAAGAATTGCGGTAGTTTTAAAAAACATTTTTTTAAGTGATGCATACACCATCCTTGAATTATGGTAGGGGTACATTGGTTTTTATGCCAATTCATTATTTTTAGAACCCAGTTTCTATTTCATGAATAAAAAATTCTCAATCAATGTGATGTATACATGTATTGGCAACCAATATATTTCCACCCACATTGTAACTGAAAAAAAACATCTATATGATGGCTAGTAAACACATCCCATGATTCATGGGTTATCAAGTGTGCATACCTTAGTAGTCAGAGTGCATTTATTTTCTCATTAACATCATTAAGATGATACCTTGTTACAATTGTGTTGAAGCCTCTATGAATATTTACATCATGAGTTAATAAATATTTATTTTCAGAATCATCTACTATAAATTCAATTTTCAAGGGATGATAAAAAATATATTAATTTTTCATTATTTTATTATTTAGGAAAGTAATGAAATGATATCATATTGATACTATAATTTCTTCCCACATCAGTGTCCTAAGAAAGGTAACAACATCGTTCCACAAATCTAAAGTAATAGAAACATGTTATCGTCTGATGATTTCAATGTAACTACTGAACATGTCCTTATTGGGTTTAACATGATTGTCGTGCTCATTCAATTCGACCTCGTATTTGATACCCTTTATTTTCACCATAATTATTTATACTAACATCATCAAAATATAGTGCACTTTTTTATTCTACATCAGCCCTTCTTCACCTACCATTTCCCCATATTCAAAATTTTCTTTTTGTTGTTCCTATACATGGGTCACATTAGAATGTTTAGATGATTGATATACCTCTTTAATGAGAGATACAATTGGTTTAGAAAAATGTTTTCCTCAAGATTAGAAACACCAGCACATATAGAATGTCATTGTTCCTTTGTACTATGAGTAATAGTAGGTTAAAAGACTTGTTGGTCCTTAATATTGGGACCACCAACATGTGAAGAAGTAATTCTCTATAGAAGTTGTTTTACATTTAATATAGATTACATAAATACATAGTATACAGATAATAACATGAGGTAACACAATTTATATTATAATAAATATATAACTTGATTATTGAAATCACTTTTTCTTAAAGTATTATGGTATTTGAACCCTCTATAGACTATCAAAATCCCTTCATTTTGGTCTCATCTAACATTAAAAATTATATCTAAATTCCGACTATTGAAAAATGAATACGAAATCCCAATAAAAGGGCTATCTTCGGATGAATATAAATCTATCCATTCAATGGTTTTTTTCTATAAATGAACCACATATCCATTTCATTTTTTGGTATATGGAACATAAAATATTTTTAATTCTTGTGATTCCATTATAAATGTTTCTTATTTGTACCATTCCTTACTAAAATCAACATACATGAACCCCAATTCATCTTTTTTAACAATAATCCTGTAATCAACCCTCTTGAATTTATAAATCATCACTTGAAATGTTGTAAAATCCAACTCCCATATACGTATGATGATGCCAAATTATGATATATTCACGTAAATATGATTTAGGTTCTTAGTAAGATAAAAATTCACCCCTTCATCCACTCTTGTAACTCCAATATTTTTTTGTGGTGTTGTATTTATCATATTAATGTGTATAGAATATATAACCATTAATTACATAACCATTTCAAGATAATACATAAACACTTGGTCCTTTCACTATCCATCAATGTAGTTTTGAAATTTAATCTATATTTTCATCTGACTCCTTAAAAACATGTTCATGAAACCATTTTATAAACTATTGATTATTTGTACTTGATATCCACCATTAATCCCGTGATGGATTCAAATTCCTAAAAATTTCTTTGTGGGGTTCAACATATCTGGAGTCCTCCAAAATAATATGAAAAACATAAGGGTGGGAATGCTCCAGATCATTAATATTTATTGTGACGACATCTATTTTAGAAATTCTGTCACTAGCAAGCTGCCTAGTGTGGTGAGATTTTAGTAGACCAATTCCTTCTACACCATACAGGTATTTGGTACATGATTAATTGACTTCCACAAAAATATATTTCTATAGAAAAAAACTCTCTATCTGACATTGATTTTTGACATTCCATTAAAAATGTTCACATATCGTTCAATGGGTTACATCCCTCTATAGTGTATATTACCAAGTAGTCAAATCTATCTCACAAAGTGAACCATCATATCAAAGAATGATTTCTAGATAAACATTTCCAATTATCATAATATATTGGTGATTTCTCATCCCATTATCAGAAATTTCATTGGGACTATAACTTCCATACCCATAGATTTGAAGAAGAAAGGGAGATTGGTAAATTTATGATTTAAAATCATAGGGAAAATTAAATGTAATGATATAAGAATTAGATATTTCATCAAAACATGGGAGTATTGTTACTTTATACCCTTTAACATTAAATCGGTCATGGAAACAATAGTATGGATATTTTATGAATTCCCCTAGTAAAAATTTATATAATTCAATAAGTTGTAAAATTAATATCTTTGCGTCCTCGAATGAGTGTAAGTAGTAGTAATAATAAAATTTCGTTTCACACCCAATACTGGAGACACATATTCTCTTATTCTCATGCCATCCATTTCCTATCTAGTCTTAATCAATTTCTTTTTTTGTCCAATTAGTAATTTCTCGATGACACTATCACATGTTTTTTTCAATATGCAAACATCAAGAAAATTTATAACGTATAAAAAATTCCATTATAGTAATTAAAAATAATTTATCAATTTTTTTAATAAGTTTTCACAAGGATTTTCTAAAATAGTTTACCAAAATTAGTGTCCATATCTTTTACATTCTCAAAAATTTGATGACCAATTAATAGAGATAGAATTTTATGTACATTTGGTCTTCCATCGATTGATGTTGTCTAAGATCCGTACATGTTCCATCAAGGATGAAATCTACGATGTTCAAGAAAAAAAGTCTTTGATGAGTGTTTTAACCTAATTAAATGTGTAACTTATTCGCAAACATGACACCCATGAGATCTTTTATTGTTATATCTTAAAAAATTCATTATTTTGAATTTTATTTATCATTCTATATAACATGGATCTCAAAGTGAAATTTTTATTTTTGTAAGCATAATACAATTTAACACCTGATTGTAATTATAATTTCAAATCCTCGATCAATAGAGGAAAATAAACATCAATCTCATTACCCAGATGTATTAGTCCAAATATAATAATATATAACAAGATGTTTATTTATTTCATGAGTAACCACGGTAGAAAGATACAATTTACCAACATAATCGGTCATGTACTATGAGGACTACATTGAAAACCAAAAGTATTGAATCCATATATAGATAACTCAAGTTAATGTTTTCTCGGATCATTTTTTAACTCAAGATACTGGTGATCAATTCCCTTCCACTATGTACTATCTTCTTAGTGATGTAGTTTCCCATATTTATTTCTTGTATCTATGTGCTACGTCAATTTCCCTATAGTCTCCTCAATTCCATATAGGATCCTAAACCATAGAATTCATGGAGTGTAGCATAAAAATTTCATTGGACATGATTAATGATTCTTGTATTAAGAAGAACCACACTTTGGTCATTATGTAAGTAATTTGTGGTTCTTTCTATATAGTATACAATCATTTTGACAAGTGATTATTCTTTCAAAGATCATACCCATTGAGCATAACATTCATTTGGAATCATATGTTCATATAAGGAGCTCATTATATTCATGGATCATATAATTTAATGGGGAATATAGATCTATAAAATAATAATAATTCCTTTTGTTTCCTTCTTTCAAATTATATATTTTCATTATGGCTGAAAATGTTATATATTTTGTACAACTAGTATACAATGGATTCTTTGCACAAATAATTAACTTGTCAAACAATTTTTGGGAAATAAAGATGTTAATAATAAACTATCCTTTTCATTTCCCCAATACTATATTTATCATCATTAAAATCGATAATTTCATCCTCGATACGGCATTATTCACTTTCCACACCTATAATCATATTATATGTTCCATAAAATATGGTGTTATCCCATCCACTAGCTATATTTTATTTTTCCTCATGTTTATTCCACCATTATAACTTCAACCTATTCATTGACAGATCCAATTTTCCTAAAACTACTCTAGAATAAATATTCATGAATAAAACATTGTAAACATAGACAAAGGATTTGAGAAGGGTCATGTGCATGATCTTTTGCAAACATGATGAACTCTTTCACTCTATCTTCATGTTATTTTGTAATAAACTTTGAATAAATACCTTATTTATTCACATCCATCATATTTGATTAGGTATTATTAATATTTACCAAAATAAATACACAAAATATATTCAACTAATGTAACCATTCAATCATATATCCCTCTCAAAAGTTCCAAAGGAAATGAAACAACCGAGAACCAATCCAGAACATATAAAATATAAGTGTTATCAAAAGGTCTAGTGGGGAAACATAACCTAAAAAAATCTAAGAGATCACTTTCATATTACATAGTAGAAAATATATTTTTAAATAAATTAATAAAATAAACATTTTCTATAATTTTTTATCAAATAACTGGTAACACATTAAAATGCGTTAAAAATATTTTTCTATGATTTAAATGAAATAAAAAAAACTTGGATTATATTTTTTCTTAGAAAATATCTCTGGGTCAAATCATGTATTAAAAATTTTAATTTAATCTATTTAATAAACACCCATTTTTTAAATACACATTTCAAAAACCAATGATCTTTCAAACTATTATACGGTTTTCTTATACATGTTTTAAAACCAACCATTTCCATAAAACTGGGCTTGGTGGCCTAAAACCCCATTTCAAAACTCACACATTCTTGATGATTCAAATACAAATCACTATAAAGTTTCTCATTTTATAAAAAAAAATTAATCCCATTTCTAATCTAGTCTAAAACTCCTTCAAAATCATGATTTCCCTTTTCCCTTCTTTAAAAATATTTCATAATCCATTTTTAAAAAATATTAAAATAAAAACATAAAATGAAGAAATAAATCACATGGTCAAGAACTAATATGTCAAGTTACACAACATGGGGAAAAAGAAAAAAATATGGGAAAAAATCATATTAATTTCAAAGCTTACAATAGAAACAAATATATAAGCCCCCAAAACACTATCGAAAAAAGGATTCTAGTGTCATGGGGATGTACACTAGGATATATTAATAAAAGGACCTAAAAGAGAGATAATGAATCTATTTATTCACAAATAAACCTATCCACATCCCCTAGAAGTCCAATCGAACTAGTTTTTCAATAACAAACAACCCCACATGGTATCAAAATCTATAATTGTTATCCCTGAATCAAAGGGGCATAAGAGGGAATCACACCATTTAAGAAAACACATTTTTATAAAATTTCAAGTGGGAATTCTATTTTAGAAACATGATTATAATTCCAATGCATTTTATCCATTATAAAATTCATCCCACTGCACTCATTGGATAAATTTTATCAAAATAACTTTGAAACTCCAATGAAAATTCACACTAACCTTTAAATGGTAGTTAACAAACATTCAAATACACAATAATTTCCCAAATCCAATCCACATGAGAGAACACACCCTTTCTAAATTATCCATATCATATATAAATATTAAAATATTAAAATAACCAAAAAATTGATATAAAAATTAACCAAGGATAAAAAAAGTGGTTTTAAATATAGATCGCAAGTGATAACTCACCAATCTAAAAATAAAACAACATTTTCAAAAAAGGTTCAACACATTAAAATCACCCAAACACATTCTTGGAAATAAAATTAACATGAGAATAATTTTTAAAACATTAATTTTGTGTATAACAATTATTTTCAAACCAAAATAAATCTTTAAAAAATCAACTTCGGTATTTTTCCCAAAAAATTTTCATCGAATATCATTCCATAACAAGGGATAAAACCACTTGTAAAACACTATTTATCCCTCACAGGCACTCATATGTTATAAAAGAATACATAATTTATATAATTATATAGTTTGAAAAATTTATAAAAGTTTAAAAATATAATATATAAAAGTAAAATTTGTGGAAGTATAAAATAATGAATTATTTGATTTTAACCGATTCATGAAATAATCGATCATTATTTTTGGATTAACATAAAAACACTAGAAGTAAAAAATACTAAAACATTATAGGTTTCCCTAAACAATGGTAGTGTAATTTTTTAAAATAACAATACCTCAAGAACCAGATAATTTAAGAAGACAATTTCTGCTACTGAATTAGTGATGAGGAATATCGATGAACATGAACATGTTAGCTGAATAATATTAGATGGTGAATTGTAAAAAATGGAATATAATTTTATGTTGATGATTTATTTTGGATGAATGAAATTATTGATGATTTATAACACTAAATAAAATTGTTTTTCACTTTATAGATCAATTAAATGGTGGGTCCTCAGCTCTAACCAGTCCACTGGTTTCAATCAAGAAAGAAAATTCATGACATTTTTTCAATGGATTGTCTCAAAAAAATTCTCATCAAAATGTAACTATGTAAACAAATAGCATTGAAAATTATATATCCTCAACTCAATACCATATAAATGATTGTTGAACACATATATTTATTAAAATATCATATATGTGAGAACGGATACTTTTTATCATGCGTGTACTTTTCTGCATAAGGATCAATCATATACCCCAAACTCATGATTTTTGAATCATAATGAGGGAACACAAAATGATCACCCTAATGACCAACCAAACCATCATCTAAAAATAGATATAAATAATAGAATAATAATGTAATAAGAATTCGGATGACATCTAATGTTAGAACAAAATTTAGAAAAAATAATTCAAAATTAATCTAACACAATCAATACATTAACCCACAATTCCAATTTTACAGGGAAAAAACTCCCAAAAATCCATGTTAGAAAATCTAGGAATTTTAATTTTTTTCATATCAAATATAAAATACCCTAACTCAAAATTCCCCCTACAGTAACTAATCAATCAAAACCATTGAAAATCTAGGAATTTTAATTTATTATTCTATTTAATGAAAATTAATATTTTTAAATAATTTTATTAATTATAATACAGTAATTAAATATTTATCACTTGTAAAAATACCATTTCGTAAATATTAATTGTTAAAATATGTACTTACTTTTTTTATGATATAATTATATCATACATTCAATTATGAGATTAATAAATTTTATTTATACTTTCATGGGTGAGGTTATTACTCATTAGGCCAATTTACATTTTATAAGGGTCATGTTACTATTCCTAAGGGAAAGTTACATTTTCTCCGGTATAAATTAATTAACATTTAGAAATACCACTTATTTCATTTATTAATCATTTATAAATATTGTATTGTGTTCACGATGTGCTTTTATATGATTAATACTATATAAAATAAACATAAGAAGGGATATTTCACTAATTTAATTTTCGGGCATTACATCTCCGCTCCTACAAAAAATTCAGCCTTAAAATATCCAAAATTTTACCTCAAAAAAATATTTGAGTAGTTCTACATCATAAGATCCTTAGGCTCCAACGTTACCTCTTCAATTTTATGATTTTTCCAATGTACCATTACCATCCAAGCCATCTGATTAAATACCACCTTTTCTTTAGTGTTTAGAATTTGGATAGGCTCTTTACAGTAAGATAACTCATGTTTCAATTAAATACCTTCATAATTGTGTACATGTGTTGGGTCTAGCATGTGCATAATCAATAATGAGATGTGAAACACATTGTGTACATTAGAAAGGCTGAGCAGAATTGCCAAATGAAATGCCACATCTCCAAATCCCTCTACAATTTCAAATTTAACAATGTACATGGGGCTCAATTTCCCTTTCTTTCAAAATCTAATATCACTATTTTGTAAAGATACATTCTGGAAAACATGATCTCCTACATGAAATCTACCATCCTTCCTTATATTGACATAATAAGTCCTTTTCTACATTTTATCTGCTTTTATATGGGTTTTAATAGACTTTACCTTCATTGTTGATTCCTCCACAAGCTATAGGCCTACAATATTTCTTTCCACATCTTCTTCCCAACATGTCTTTGTACAATATCTCTTTCGGTACAATGCTTCATATGGTGCTATTTGAATACTATAATGGAAACTAATATTATAGGAAAACTCTACCAAAGGTAAATACTGATCCAAAAAACATTGAAAATAATGTGAGGAAGATCTCAACAAGTCCTCTAATGTCTGGATCGTCCTTTCTAATTTCCTATTAGTTTGTGGGTGCTAGGAAGTACTCAAATAATGATCAGTATTCAAATATTATAAGAAAATATTCCATAATTATATGTAAATCAAAGATCATGATCTAACAAAATTAATAGAGGTTATCCAGAAACTCTTACAACATCATTAATATATATTAGTACAAGGTTCCCTATTGGAAACCTCTCCCTTATAGTGATGAATTGTAAATATTTGGTATGTCGGTCAATAATTACCCACATTGCATCATTCATTCTATGATTTTTTGGTAATCATGTTAAACAATCCATAGTGATGTAATCCCATTTCCATGTAGTAATATAAATAGGATTCATAACTCCCCTAGGATGTTTTCATTAAATCTTCACCCGTTGATAGAGTAATCATATTGATATATAGTAAAAAATATAACTCTTCATGTTATCCAAACATAATTTTTACATCAAATATATATACATTATTGTGCTACCAGGGTGTCTAGAGAAATTTGAACTATAGGAGTCATCCAATATCTCCATTTTTTTCTATTGTATAGAGGGAACATAAATCCTATTCCAAAATATCAGAATTTCATCCTCATACACGAATCCTGTCAACTTCCCATCATTCAATGCATTATTTTTTTTCAATAATCTCAACTTCATGTTGGGAAATTGTAGTTATTTCTAGTAAATATTATTGGCAAAAAAATTGAAAATTTCATGATGCTTCACATTATTTTTTAATTCCCATATCAATCCATGATAGGTCCATGTACATTGGATCCTTTCTGGTTCTCATTTTTTCTGAATTCGGTGATCCTTCCTACTCAATGCATCTTCCAACATATTTTCCTTCTTGGATTGTAGTGTATGGAAGAATCAAAATCCATGATTATCTCATGCCATTTCCTTTGCCTCATCTTTATTTATTTCTATGAGATGATATATTTCTAGATCTTATGATTAGTATATATCTCACATTGCTCACCATAATGATAATGTGTCCATATATACCAGAAAAATGATTATAGACGCTAACTCAATATCATGAGGTGCATTTTTTATTCATTAATTTTTATTTTTCTTAATGCTAGGCAATTAATTTGTCATTATACAAAAGGACACGAATAATTACTTTCTTTGATGCATCAATATGAATAAAAAATACACTATTTCCCGATGGTAGAGTGCGGATTGGAGCATATAACACCCTCTAATTTAATTCATTAAAACATTCTTCAAATTATTTTATCTATACAATCATAACACTTTTAGAAGTAATATTGGTTAACAGGGTAGTTAATCGAATAATGTTCTGAAGGAAATGTAGATAATAACTTGTTAAACAAATAAAACTATGTCCATTAGTTGTATTTGTTGGAGTAGTTCATTCCAGAACTGCCTTTATCTTTGTAAGATCAACTATGATTCCATCCTTATAGTCAATATGGCCATGAAAAGAAACTGTTTAAAGCCAGTATTCATGCTTTCTAAACTTCCCACGTAGCTTATTTCTTCTAAGAGTCATTATAACAATGCACACGTGATTATCATGATCTTCATAGCATTTGGATTATACCAAGAAATAATCAATAAACACCAAAACAATGTCATCATGATTTTACATAAAAACTGTATACATTATATCCATGAAAATATAGGGTGAATTTCTCACTCAAAAAGAAGTTTCAGTAAACATGTATTGCCATACATAATTCGAAATGTTGTCCTTTGAATATCTTCCTTCCTCACATGCAACTGATGATATCCAGATCAAAGGTCAGTCTTTGAAAAATATTGAGATATATGATGTAGATAAAATAAATAATACATATGAGGAAGGGGATACTTTTTCTTTATTATAATAGCATGGTTTTATCTATTGTCAATGCACAACCTCAAGGATCCATCTTTCTGCATGACAAAGTGAATATGTGATCCCAATAGGGAAACACTAGGGTTGATAATTCCATTTTCACATAATTCATCTTGTTATTTATTAGGTTATTGAAATTCCACTATGTACATTATATAATGATTATATGATATAGTCATATAAATAGGAATTAATTTAATATAATACACAATTTCCTTTTCCAGAGGATGTGTAGGTAAATCCTCTAGAAATACATCAATTAATGAATTCCTAATAAGTTCATCCTCAATTTCAATATTTCGTTCCTCACACATAGAAATTGTTTTATCTCCCTCTCCATGAATTTGATTCAGTATAACTATTTGGGGTGGATCTAAATAAGAATCAAACGATGAGATTTTTTCTCTATAGATAATGGATTCGAAGTCATTCTCAAAAATTGTATCTTCGTTATTATTGCAATATATTTTTCCTTCTTAAATTGGAATCCAATCCATAGAAATAATTATATAAAATTAAATCATGCGTATTATGATTATTTCACCAATTATTGAACATTTATGTGTCATAAGGGGTACTGATCAATTCATATTTATTTTCATGATACTTCCCTTAGAAGATTTGACTGAAAAATCATTTATTAAATAAAATTAGAAATATATAATTATCATATGATAGTGGGATGATATAAAAGACTGTGATGATCTAGAATCAAATAATTCATTGGCTATGTTTTAGAAACTAATTAAATTACCTTACACCAAATCATTTTTAAGTTCAACCTTAGTAGTTGTGATTGCATATGTTTTTCCTCGATCTTATATCCTTCTCTGGGAAATGTTTCCTTGAGGCTTAATACAATCATTGGAATAATTCCCCATATCGTTACAATAGTATCATTGAAATATGGTATATTATTTCTCTCCAATAAAATCATGGGATTAGGGAAATATTTCTCTATATTTATAATAGACTCCTTTTCTTTTTAAGCAAGCTCTGGGTTGTTTCTTTCCACAAGTATCATGTGATGGAAAACTACCTTTTTTATTCTTCCCTTTATTGATTCTTTCCTGCAAAACCCAATTCTTCTCTTTATTTCCCTTAAAATCATATTACTTATATTATGATTTCTCTGTATTGATAGCATATGGGAAAATATATTCGTATGATGAGAATGTTTGCGAGACAATTTCCCTTATGAGGATTTGTTTTAATGCATCAATGAATCGATCAAAATTTCTCTTCAAATTTCGTATGTACTCTACAACATTCCTTAATAGCCTTATAAGGCTGGATTCATACATGGAAAAATTCTTAACCTCATTCTACTTCAGCATCAAGAATTTCTGTTTTAGGAAAATATTTTTATATTAAAATTTCCTTAAATTAACATTATTTCAAAATTTAAATCTCTTACTCCTCCTTTGTGTAATTTATCAAAAACCACTATTTATCATAATCTCCAAATAGATGATAAACTATTATTACATCCTTCTCCTTTTCGTTACTTCCCAATGTGAGAAATATCTTCTCGAAGTATGCTATCAACTACTCTATAATGAATGTCCTTGTAGTTCTAGTCAATGATAGATGATGTTATCACAAATGGTTGTCTAACATTGCTACTCTATGTTGTGGATTAGGATTCTACATATATGTATGGTTTTTTTTCAAACCTGAGTTAGTTGTCCTAGTGTTGTTATAAGTTTCTCAACACTATCCATAGCTCTAGAACCGACATCATTATCATGCATTAGAGGGAAATCCCTATATGGGATGCTCGCATTCATTTGGAATCCATTCATTCTACTAGGTTCCATTTCTAAATAATGGCATATGCTAAATTAGGCTATGAATCATAATGTATAAGAAAAAAACATAACATAAATTATAATTTTATGCATGACTAATATTATAATCATATGAATGGTTTCTTTGGGGACAATTTATAATTAAATCCTTCATAATGGTTTGGAAAAATAATTGACATATTTTAAGCATATCCCTTAGAAGTGTCAAACCAATTGCATAGTAAGGCTTGTGTTCATGTACTAGGTTACCTCAAGTCTGGCCTAGAAAACCTTGTCAGAGTTATCAATCCATGGTACATGTGTTCCAAAACAACATCCACTTATAATATCCATATTATGATATATTTGAAATAAATATATACATAATCTACACATTACCAAAATTATAGTATGTTCTTGTATTCTTAAACTCAATGTCAATCTTAGGGTTGTGTTCCCAAATATATGTTTTCTAAATATCTGTTCTAATATTTTATAAAACATTCTCTAATACTAACTGTAAAGAACCATAACCCAGTTTCCCAGTACTTTTTCCTTATATTAAAACATTTTTATGATTATAAGGATTTCAAATCTTTAAGGACTTAATTGTTTAGTATTTTTAGAAAACGAGATACAAAAATAATTATTACATTAAAACATTAAAGGAAAACTATATAGAAATTCCATTGGAATCATCCACAACTCATAGGTTATCCCTACAAGTCATTCATAATACTCACCTTTGAATCCTGGGAAAAAATAAAACATAATAATGGGGTGAGATCAGATGCTTAGTAAGGTTAAATAAGGTAGTGGAAGTTATCATAAAAATAAACACTTGTTATGGTGAACAATTATTAAAACTTTCCATCAAAAATATACTTGAATATAATATGGTAGGAATGAAATATGATTAAATAAAGATATATAAATAATCATAAGAGAATGAAACATAACCATTGATATTATACTAGTAGAATAATCCCATTTTATTAAATTAATAATATCATAATGAGGGATTTCATAATTTCATATATCTAAGACATATTATCAAGGCCTCAACCATGTTTTCTGAAAATACTTGGGTTAGGCCTCGTCAAAAACCCAATTATATTTTGTCTTATGAGACCTAAAAATGAATCAATAGGATATAGAGGGCCACACCCATCACATTATAAGTCCAATTCCTTACTCATATGAATGCAGTTAGTCCTAAAAATCATAACCATATGAAATTTGAATAACATTCCCCAATCTGTAGACATAATCCCTAAAAATTCCGAGAGATTTGGTGAACTGTATCAAAATAGCACATCCACAATCAAACTGATCATAAAAAAATTCATAAAATATGGTGGATGATATCATAAAATATTAATCACAATTAAAATTATGAATCAATAAGAGTGTTGAAATAAATGAAAATACTCTTATAAAATCATCAAATAATTCTGTAGAGATATACTCTTTTACTTTGAAAAGAGGAGATCATTTTTAAATATATTTATGTAAGAATATAATTTAAGTTAGATATTATTTTCATATTAAAATGAATCATTTTAGAAAAATAATGTTGGTTTAAAACAGATTATATAGTGTACTTGAAAATAGGTAAGAATTTGAGATGTTTCCTTAAATCAGGTTTGTTTATCAGAAAATTTATTTGTATGATCCTTTTAAAACATCTAACTCCCCAAAAGTGAAATAAGAATTATGATTGGTATATTTATATATATGTATGATCCATATAAAATTAATGAGGATTACATAAAAATAATTAATAATTTCATTTAGTTAAGTATAGAATAAGAAAAACTAAAAAGAAAATGGAGGTTCAGATAGAAACCTTTACCTTATGTCTGAATGACTTCTGCACATGAACCTAAAATCCGAGATATTCATATTAAATCCAATAATTAATTTATTCAGAACCTTATCTATATATAATTTATTTTATATAGATTTTTATATTCATTTATGACCTTATTGATAAGTTATAATATTGATTATTGTCATTCTGGACTGTTCGTTTCCTGGATTTCATTATTGGTTCAATTGATTATATGTATTGGAGATCATGTAAATTGGGTATGATTATCCATAATTGAAATTTAATTTTCTTAATGAAAAAATATGTGTTTAATTGGTGTAATGAATTATTTTTCCATATATGAGTTTGAATCATTAGATAACATATTAATGATAATTGTTTAACATAATTTTAGCGGTTTTTCGATCACAAAGAACCAATTTTGTTCTATTAGTTAATTTTATTTTCATAAAATGGTTATAGAACCTTAAATAATGTATAAAAATTATTATATAATTTTTTTTACCATAAAAATTGTATCATGACCAGAATTTAAGGAGAAGTTAAAGAATTAAGGTTCTCTGACCACGAATTTTGTAAATTGGCACCTCCCTAATGATTATTTCGTTTATTAAATAAAATAGATATAGCAAACAGATTGATGATGAATATTCCAGTAAAATTATATAATTGTATAATTTATTTGATACTGGATTTCTCATGAACACTTTTACATTTGATCTGAGGGGATAATAATAGAATAAAATAAATTGAAATGAAATTAAATGTATTAGGAAGAGGATTTTCCTCTTGAATTAAACTCCATTATAACCTCCTTAAGGGAAGAGGTTTTGGTATTTTGGTAAGACAAAGAGATCCTGATGGTGCAGAGAGAATTGGGAATAATATTTGGGCATAACATTGACAAGAATCAATGATTAGTGGGGTGAGTAGAATAGGGGATGAGGGATTATTTCTATAGTGGAGGGGATGGGCTATTTCTCATTATTATATTAATTATTTTATTATTTTGTTCAAGACAACCAATAGTGTGGAATCCTGTGACTAAATATATTAACAGGTGCATTCGAGTTTGAACCATGTGTGATTACATCATCCATGACTCATGTAATAGTGTATTTATCTTATAACGTATTTATACTGTAAATTATTGTATTTTAATATTCACTAAAAATTCAAGTGATTCATAAAAAAACTCTCCCTAACAATTTTTCAAATTTTATAATTCTAAAATGATATATATTTTATGAAAATAATTTTCTAAATATGATAAATTCGTTTTTTAAATAAAATAATTACTTTCATGAAAAATAAATATTTAAATTTAAAACTGATTTTATAACACTTTAAAAAATTATCTAAGCACTTATAAATTTATACAAAAATAATAAGGCAAAATATGTTGATTTATGAAATTATTTTAGGAAAATTAATTTTGTTTTATATAATTTTATTAATTATTAAATTATAATTATATATTTTTTACTTATAAATATACAAGAACTTAAATATTAATTTTTAAAATATTAACTTACATTTTTGATGATATAATTATACCATACATTCAATAATGGGATTCCTAAATTCTATTTATACTTTCTCGTGTGAGTTTACTATTCATTTGGTTGATTTACTCATCATAAGGGTCATATTACTATTCCTATGGGAAAGTTACTATTTCAAATTTATAGGTTCCATAACATATAAAAAATACCATTAATTTGTTTTATTATTCATTTTTAAATATTTTATTATGTTCTCTATGTGGTTTTATATGATTCATACTATATATAACAACCATAAGAATGGAAAATTGCTATAATAGAAATTTGGGTCGTTATATATAATCATATAAATACTTTTTCTATAACATTATATATATATAAATATTATAATTATTAGAAATATATATATTAATTTTAATAATGATTTCATTATTTAATGTATATAAATAAACATTATTTATAAATAAAAATATAATAATTATATATAAGTTTATAATATTAAAAACAATTTATCTGTGCTAATAATAGAGCTGGTAAATCTACCCTTTACCAACACTAAAAAGAATAGTTGAAAAAGGGTACAAATTTATCAGCACTTTTAGATATCACTCATAAATGCCCCCCTTTTATTAGTGCATTTTTATTACTGCTGATAAAATTCTACGCGACAATAGTGATGAGCTATGGTAGTTTAAGTGGGGGAAAACTCTAAAAAAAATCTCATTATTTCACATGATCCTTCAGAAAATGAAATATAACATATTTTAGTTTTTTCTAGTGTATTTAAGGGTTTTTTAAAGATTGATAATTTAATATGTTTATAAGATAATATTTTAATTTTATCAAACTTATTATTAAAATTACATAATTTTTGTTTTATCCAAAACCTCTGAGAATAGAAACTAGTATAAGAAACATACTAATCCTCGTCTGCAGATAGTGAAGTTAAAAAAATTCATAGAACTCAAAGAAATAATAATTTTACCCATAAAATGATACAACCATTTTTTAATTTTCCATTGAAGCCTACAACCTCTAAATTTAGAGTCAAAGTATAATAATAGATCAAAATAATTTCTGTTGGAATAAAGTAAACCAATAATAAAACTTCCTTTAATATATGCAATTACTCACCTAAATTTTTTTTAGATTTTATACTTTATGGTTTTACTGAAATCTAGCCCATAAATAGACTGAAAATAATACACATGTTCTAGATGTAGTCAAATATAGCATGATATCAATCATTCCTATAAATATTTTAATATCAACACTCTTCCAATATTCATACAAATACAAGATGTAATTAGTACTCGTTAATGTTTTCATAGTTTCAAATGACTCAATGCTAAACCTTTTAACATGTTCTTTAGTATATTTTGATTGATTTTATAAAATATTATCTTTTGTTTTATTAATTTTTAATCTAAGTAAAATTTTATTTCTCTTATTAATCTCATATCGAACACACTAGTCATTATTTTATAAAAATAATTACACAATAGATAATTTTTTGAACTAGATATTAAATCAGAAACAAAAATATGTATAATTAAAATACCATTTCAAACAAACTTTATAAACAAGAAATGAATTTTCATACCTTTAAAAGAATTATTTATAATAGAAATTGAGTTAGTCATTCATACCGAGCACAATGATATTTCTTTAGAACGTATAAATATTTGTTAATTATAAAAACATAATTTGGAAATTTCTCATTTTCTAAATTTTGGTTTTGTTTTACATAATATTTTTCGTAAATTATTAAACATAAAAATTTTCCTACTTACAGATATTTAAAATAATTTTGTATTTTTAAAACAAGAAAAATATATTAAATTAAAATTTATTTCATTATAGAAACATGAGGAAAATAATATTCAAATTAAATTACCTTTTATTGTGAATAACCTATAGAAACTATTTTTTTTATTTTTAACTATGTTTCAGGATTTATCACGTTTATTATTAAAAAAATTTCAGTTCCTATAACATGTTTATCTATTACTAATTCAAAAAATACATTATTTATTTCTTTTAAATTGAATTAATTAATCATGAATATCATTAAAAAATTATAAATCAATTAATTAATTATCAATTTTAACAAAAAGAATCAATAATAAAAGAATTATTATCCTAGTAAATTGAAACATGTTTTCTGGTTTGTATACCAGATTCAAAATTTACAATTCACTAAAACAATACCGCTGTTTAGCGGCAGTTTTTTTGATACAGTTCTAGGAACCGCCGCTAAACCTTTTGTAAAAAAGGATTCATTGTAGTTTATAATAAACCTCCGCGACACATTGGTATTTTTTTGAACACCCGACCCTTCCCCCCACCCCGACCCTCATTCCCCTGCTTCCCCTGGCACCCCACTTCCCCCGTGACCCCGCACCCCCGCTTCCCCCGACGACCCTGCATCCACGAACCTGGCGACCTCAGTGACCCTGGCTACCCCGGAAACCCCGTGACCCCACGAACCCCATCCCCCCGCGACCATAGAATCTGCACTGTCTTCCCCTCTAGGTAGGGTTTTGTTTCTCCTTGTTTATGTTTTTTGGTTTTCCAGTAGGTAGTTTTTTAGAATACAGTTTGGTATAATATCCACATTAGTTTACAATCTCATGGTCTCATGTTTTTAAACTGTATGACATTTTTCATAATTGCATTAAATTAAACATCATAAAAATCATCCCTCATCACATGAGTACTTGTTTTGCTAAAATAAAATGCTAGACAATTTTTCCTTTCTATGTGACCCATTGCCAATATGAGATCTTCATCCATGTAATGGTATAATGTAGATTATTCCAAACTATATACTAATTGTATAGTTGAATATTTTATTTCTATGAAAAAATGTATCTTATCTATTGGGTATTAGATATAGATCCTCACCTTTTTACAATCCCATACAAGGATGAGATATTAAAATCCAAACCCCACTAAATGAGATCTTGATGAATATAGAAGTATTTTCCACATGGTTGAAAAGTTTATTAGAGAATTAATGCACATATTCTTCACATGTGATATAAATCTATGCAATGGATCATCTATAAGTATAAATGCAAGTTGTATTGACTCCCATCACATTAGGATATGTAGTGATATCTAGGTACCCTACCATGGATCCAACTACCATATTCCTTGTCAAAATATTATAATTACTGTCACTTACATATGTGGTGAATCTATGTAGTTGATTTTTAAATGGGTTATCTTATATATATACCATGATAAGAATAAAATATTCCTTTCCTTTTATAAGATTCATATCTTTGACAGAGGGATTTTCATTTCAAGAACTATGTGTGGATTTATTGTCATTCTAATGAAATACATGGTGAAAATGATATTTATTTTCATAGGCATGACCACAAATACATAGTACTTGTACTAAAAACATAAACATTGTGAATTTACCGATGGGCAAAAATATACATCAATTGGTATCCCAACTGAAGTTGGATATGTCATCCCCATTGATGTAGTAGTTGTTATACCTTCCCTGTCTAAGTTAATTGACGTTGAAACTCAAAAAAAAATTCAAATATGTATAACCTTAAATTTTAACCCTTTTTCCTATTTAAAATTACATAAACTAAAAATAAAAATAGTCACAACTATTTGTTAGGCCTAAACCCACTTAAAGAAATCATTAGAGATGTAATGTTTCACTCCTACTAATCTGTTCCCTTTTATGGATTAGGAAAAATATTTCTTATAAGAATACAATCATAAAAATATCATGGTGTTCACTATGTGATCCTTGATAATTTATTCCTATTCCACATAAAAGTTTCATCTTGGAAAAATTTATATTGGATATCCCATACCATTTTCAACTAGAAATAGGAAATTTTAATATTACATTCTCCTCAATTAAAATACTACATCTTCAAATCGAAAATATCACTACATTAAGTGATTTAATACAAAGGAGTCTCATGTTGCAATACATCACACAAGAAACAATTTCAGTACATGGTGGAATAACATATAATGTTTTAAAATTATTTTTGAATTTTTTTTTCTCTATGAAGGCATTTCATAACTCTGATGTGTGATTCAACACTGATAAATTTCCCAAGTTGATATACTACTCTTAGGATACCTTAAACATGATTTAATCAATAATTTTTTAAATATTAATATAAATATTGGTTGTGGATGTTGATTTATTTAGAGCTAACATATTAGGATTTAATACTGAATTTCACACCATTCCTCAAATCATATAAACTTATCATTACGGGATATTTCACTCATGGAAGATAGTTCCACCTAAACCAAATAATCAATCAATGGAATGATTGAGAAAATATCCAACCTACAACCATTAGATTCTATTGAATGAGAATGGTATTAGTATTCCAATCTTTGTAATGGTCATTCTTCACCAGTTGGTCTCTATTTCTTATTGACTCAGGAATTCATAATATATGTTTTAAACCTTCCAAAATCATTCTATTCAATGTGATTGTTGTAACCTGATGTTTAAACATTTTAGAATAATTTTAATAGTTAAATAAATTATGAAATTATATTCTTATGCACCATCCAATTTGGGTATGAATCTCTTTTGGATACCCCAAATACAAAACATTAGATTCTCCTTTTGTAATGTCTTATCAAAACCACGGTCCTTTTCATAGGATATTAAACTTTTTGACACAATGGTCTAAACATCATGACCATAAAATTAATGTCCCCCTCAAAGGTATTATATGATACTAATAATCCTTAATTCACATCAGGTTGTGTTTTGGAATATCTATGAAGACTAACCAATCAATGGTTCTATTTTTATATATATATAAATGTTAGCAGCTACATGTCTGAGAACCATGACCATAAAATATCTGAGCCAACCCGAGCCAACCCCCCAGACCCAGACCCTCCCACCCCCATACCCGACCCCTGCACAACCCAGACCCGACCCCTCCCTCCCCCCAGTGTGCAGCTAGACCCCCCCCCCTTGTGTAGCTAGACCCGCCCCCCCCCCCCTATGCAGCCAACCCCCCAGTAGACCCAGCCAGCCCCCCCTGTGTAGCCAGACCCCCCCAGACCCAGCCCCCTATCCCCTCCCCACCCATGCACCCAGCCCCCCAGACCCACCCCCTGTGCACCCATCGCCCACCCCCTGTGCACCCTGCCCCACACCCCCTGTGCACCCATCCACAGAGCCAGCCCATGTGCACCAAGCCCCCCATACCCATCCCCTGTGCACCCAGCCCCACCTCCCCCTATACACGCAGCCAGTAGTGGAATTCACAATGGTCCGGATGAACACCTCATTGTAGAATAATCTAAATTGGATCCCCATCAAAAGAAAAACATTATGGAAAGTAACAAATAAAATTTTCCAAATTTCCTTAATTGAACACAATCCATCAATAGGTAGCATCATGACCACATGTGTAGCCTTAGCATCACCATGTATCAATGGAACCATCAATATGAGACTATGGAAACCATTGATGACTCACTTAGTAACTAGCCCACAAGGGAGTCCTAGATGTTCCCACATTATCAAATCAAAAGATCATGATCTATCACCCATACCAACCATCCAATGGTATCAACCCAACATAAATTATCCAAAATCTCTTGTTCACAATCCCAAGTGCAGAAACATATGAAATCTATCCTCAAGAAATAGGTCCAATCACAAAGGGTAAATTCTATGTCACCTCAAAGATGCTAATAGATCACAAATTATGGGATCTATATAAAAGAACACCATACATTAATGGACAGTAATCAATAATATAAGGCGATTAATGAGAACCCAGACCTAGCCCCCCCCCCCCCCCCACCAATGTGCACCCAGCCCCCACCCCCCATGCACCCAGCCCCCCAGTCCCAGCCCCACCTCCCCCCTGTGCAGCCAGCCCCTCAGACCCAGCCCCCCTCCCCCCCTGTGCAGACAGCCCCCCAGAGTCCAGACCCATCCCCACCCCCACCCCCCCCCCCCCTAGACCCATGTCCAGCCCCCAGACCCAGCCCCCCCAGACCCCTGTCCAGCCCCTCCCCCCGAGCCCCCCATGTGTTGTGCGGCCAGCCCCCAGTCCCAACCCCTCCCCCAGACCCCTGTCCAGAAACCACATTCAATAATCAAACTAAAAATAATTTTTCATTTCAATTTGTAACACTATGGACAGAAAACTATAATGAAACTATATATCAGCATTCATGCTGAGATAAATATATAAATAAATTCATTTCTGCATTATCAAATAATTTCTTGTTTGACATACACTTAAAAACCTCAAACCATTACTTAAAAAAAACGGTTTGGAAAACAGATAGGAGGGAAAAATAGCTTGGAAGACAACCATACCGATGTCTTGGTACAAAGATAGAACTGTAGCTTCTCATGGGTGGTCTAGAAGTGGTTGTTCCAAAAAGCCATAGAACACATGAGCTCGAGGATTTTGATGACACAGATGAGTGTGAGGATGTTAACGGCACACATTAGCAAGGCATTGGATCTGTAACCAAAAGAATGCATCTTTCTCCCCCATACTCATCCAATGACCGCAGGCACCGACACATAAAGAATCGTGTAACTATTTATTACAAGTAATAAGTTCCATAAACAATTTTAAATTAGCGAGGAAAAAAGTCCAAGTAGATTGAAAAATAAAATATGATTTCTCTTTTTTTAAACACATTCTCACCTGATGCAAAATGGTTATTTCTCTCTCTCCCCTGGATTATTCTTTACAGGGAACATCTTGTTCTCTCTATCTCACATGGTCACCAGATGCACAATCAAATGAATTCTCACAAGTATAAACAATAGGTGATAACACACTATTCAATGTGGTAAAAGCAATATAAATTATAAAAAATCACCAACCAAATTAAAATCACTAATAAGGGTTTTAGAATAAAAATTTAGTACAAATTAGTTAACCAATAGAGACTGCACGCACACGCACACACCAACAGGCAGTAGGGGGAGGCACTGCCGCAAAGCACACCCAAAATCCAAATTTGTCAATCCTATTTTAATACACCTTTAAAATAGAGATAAATAATAAAAAATCAACAACCAAATTAACTTCAAATCTATGCCACCACTAATAAGGGGTTAGAGTACTAAAAGCTGCTTACTGTTAGTCTGTATAGGAGGTGGAGGCACCGCCGCAACACAGGGGTTGGGGAATCACCGGGAAGGAGGAAGGTCGATCGGTGCGCCCGACTTATTTATATATTTATCTCAGCTAGAATTCAGATCGGTTCATGAGAAGGAAGTTCGGGGTTGGTCGTTTTGCGGGAGAGAGAGGCGGAGCAGGCTGGCAGTGGTTGAGGCCTGGTGAGGTGAGAGTGCGAGCGAGCGACTCGTGTGAGGGAGAGAGAGAAGACTGTTGTCATCGATCATGAGGGAAGAGGAAGAAGGGGGTAGGGTTTCTTTGGGGGTAGAGGATGAGGATGAGAGCGTGAGAGGGAGAGGTGGAAGGAAATTTCGGGGGCCCCCTTCCCGTGGCTGAGAGAGATGGATTTTTTTTGGTTGGGTCACAGACACCATCATAGGATTCCTGAATCACATTGTGTGTGAGAATATTTTAGAACTGGATTTATAGTTTCAGTAGAGTCTTGTGGGAGTCAGTGGTACCTTCTTAACTTTATGAATGTATGAATTGGATTATCATCAAGATTGATTTTTTAATGGTTATTTCCTTAGGTAATGAATGTAGAGAAATAGACTAAGCTCATGAGAATTTTTATTGGTGACAGATCAGTATAGGAGTATGTCAATAACCATTCAAGGTTTGTTATATATTCTCCAAAGATAGGGGTCAACAATTATGAGAAATATAATTTCTTTGGTGATGGTCTTCACCCAGACCTTTGTACATCCTTACTGTCATTAGGCATAACATCCATTTTGGAGGTTGTCAATAGCGACATGTGAATGGAAGCTAAATATTCTGGGAAATCGGTGGTTGTTCATTCCTCAGTTTTATCAGGTATGCAACAAATTAATAGTGGGAATGAAGACAATCCAATGTTCAAGGAGTATAGGTAGGATAAACCATAACATGATGCAAAGGCCCATTCTTATAGAAAGAGTTCATCCTTTTTTTTCATGTTTAGGGACTTTGAGGAATTTTGAGACCCATTTCATGATGTATCCTTGAATATTTCTCTATTATAGAAATTTTGTCCATCATTAATTTTTTTTGATGATGGGGTTATAGAAGATGTCTCGTGTTTGATTCCTTGTTTTTTGTGTAGGAACATTGTGATATACATGGATAAAAGCTGGATCACATTACCGAGGAACACACCTCAGTATGTTAAGGGATTGAATGAGTTTTTAGATTTTTCAATTTCCAATCGATCCGTTGAAGGGAGAATAAAATTTCCATCTTCTAAATGTAAATTTAGAACATGGTTGAAGAGAGATGAGGTTTATGAACATTTAATACTGAAGCAATTCCATGATCATTATTTGTGTTGTATTTGGCATGGAGAATCGAACGTTACAGAAAGACTATGAACTTATGTTAATCTGCATAATGTGGTCCCAGGTTCGTCGACAATGGAAAATGAAATGAAAAACCTAATAAATGATGCATTTAGAACTGCAATACACCCATATCAGCATCAAAACATATCAGAACAACCAGAAGAGAGTGCTACAAATTTCAACGTGACAAGTGATGTTTTTGAGACTGTAACACAGTCAGATCATGATTTTCACATATCTTTGGATCCTCCTCTTGATTATGTGGAGCCAATTGTAAGAGAAAAACTCACTGGGGAAAATGTGTTTCATGATTAAGTTGATGACTGAAATCAAGAGTTCTATAGTGGGAGTTTTAAATAATCAAAGATTTCATTTTTGCTGAAGTTGTACCATATGAAATATCTATGTGGAATTACAAATAATGCAATGTCCATGATATTGGAATTGATTCGTGATGCATTCTCGGAAGAAAAAATATCAGAATCTTTTTATTATATGAAAAAAGTTGTTAAAAAGCTTGGTCTGAATTATACAAAAATACATGCATGTCCCAATGATTGTATGATTTATTGGGGAGAGGATTCAGGTAGACATAATTGCATGAAAAGGTTTTCATCTAGATGACAGGTAAAGGGTGATGTTGGAAGTCTGAATGAACATAATTTCATAGAGAAGAAGAAAAGCAGCACACCTGCAAAGATTTATCATTAGTTTCCTTTGAATCTTTGATTGAAAAGATTATTCATGTCATCGAAAACCGCCGAACACATGAAGTGGAATTCTGTAGATATTAAAAATGATGGGTTATTGAGACATCCATGAGATTCCCAATCATGGATGACATTTGATTCATTACATCTCGATTTCTCAGCTGATCCTAGGAATGTTCGATTAGGATTTGCTACCGATGGATTAAACCCATTGGGGACTTTGAGTACCAATTATAGCATTTGGCCAGTTATTTTGATCCCTTATCATCTACCTCTATGGATGTTTATGAAACAAACATCATTTATCCTTTCAATGATCATTCATGGAAAAAATGCCTTGAAATGATATTGATGTATACTTGCTGCCTTTGATTGAATTATTGCATGAGTTATGGAGCAACGGTGTTGAGACATTTGATGCTTCTTATAAAACAATGTTCAAAATGCATGCTGCTTTAATGTGGACCATTAGTGACTTACCTAGGCTTGGGAATTTATCTTGTTGGAACACTTACATAGGTTTGGATTGTCCCATTTGTAACTTTGATTTTGAGCCCAAACGGCTACCTCACAGTATAGAATGGTGTTTCTTGTGTCATTGAAGATTTCTCGATGCATCTCATAGATTTCGGATGAACAGATCAAAATTTAATGGTTCCATTGATCGTAGACCACCTCCAAAGTTGTTAAATGGTTTTCAAATATTGTAAGAGCTTGAAAATGTTGAAACAGAATTTGGGAAGGTTCAACATTTTAATGATAGCGGAAAACGGGTCCGAAGTGCATCGTCAAGCGAAACCGGAATGAAACAATGGAAGAAAAAAGTATATTCTTCAAACATCCATATTGGGAATTTAATTTGTTGCGGTATAATCTTGATGTGATGCATATTGAGAATAATGTCTGTGAAAATTTGATTTTCAAATAGATTATTGAGCGTGGAAATATGAAGGATCATCTCAATGCTCACAAACACTTACAATCAATGAACATAAAACGCAATCTCTGGCCAGATGAGAATGGAATGTATCCTCCATGAATTTTTGCAATAAATAATAGGGACAAAAATACATTCCTTCGAATGTTAAAGAATGTTATGGTAGCTGATGGTTATTCAAGTAACATATCGAGGTGTGTTGACTTCAAGAATCGTAAGTTACATGGATTGAAAAGCCATGATTCACATATTTTGTTACAATAGTTACTACCATTAGCATTGCATACATTATTACCTGAAAATATTAATGCTGTTGTACTCCAGTTTTGCACATTTTTCAGAAAACTATGTGAGAAATCTCTACATCCATTTCATCTTGACAACCTCCAGGAGAGGTTTGTATTGACCCTTTGCGCAATGGAGATGATCTTTCCTGCGTCCTTTTTTACTGTAATGATGCATTTAACTGTGCATTTGGTTGAGGAGGCTAAATTAGGAGGCCTCATTCATTATCGATGGATGTATCCAATTGAGAGGTACTTTATTTATATGTTTTGCAGTTAAGTAAACAATTTTTGGTACTTAATTAAATTCATAATTATGTTAAATTTATTTCACAGATATCTTGGGCATTTGAAATCATACGTGAGAAATAAAGCTAATCCAGAATGCTCAATTGCTGAAGGATATGTGGCTGAGGAGTGTCTTACCTTTTTTTCTCAATACTTGGATGATATTGAGACAATATTAATCGAGTTTTATGTGTTGACGACACATCGACTCAATCTCAAATAGATCAAGAATTCCAAAATATTTCATGCTATTGGCCGATCAGTTGGGAGGACCTCAAATGTGACACTGACTGAATTGGAATTATTACAGGCACATAGATATGTGCTGCTAAATAGTGAAATTGCAGATCCATTTTTTGAATAGTTGAGGTTCCAAACAAAGATACGAATGAGAGGCCGGACATGAAATGGGAAAGATATAACGAAATCTGTTAATAAAGAGATTGTAGAATGGTTTTCAAGACATGTAAGTTCATAAATATTTCAATAAATACGAATATTAGTTTGACACATACATTTTTTAAATCTAATAAAGTATATTTATTTTTTCAGATCAGGAATACTGATACTCGAGTAGAGGTATAAAAATATTTGACGTTTCTTGCTAGAGGCCCTCTAAAAGAAGTTAGAAAGTTCGACGCTTGTAATGTGAATGGCTTTAGATTTCGTATAGTCAATTGAGAAGAGGGTTTGAGAACACAGAATTGTGGTATATTTATATTTTCTGAAGTGGAATACTATGGAAAGCTGCAATATATTATTGAATTAAACTACCATAGATAATTTTCGGTTGTTTTATTCAATTGGAAATGGGTCAATATTATCAGAGGCGTTAAAAGAGATTCCATGCAATTTACTTCTGTGAACTTCTCTTGCTTGATAGATGTTGGTGATCGTGAACTGCATGATCCATATATCTTAGAATCGCAATAAAAATGGTATATTATGTGAATGATGTTGCCTTTGAAGGGTGGAGTGTAGTTTCTCACGTAATACAAAGAGATTTGTATGATATGGGTGATGAAGTGGAAAATTTGACCTCTGAAATTGAATTTAATCAGCAACAAGAAGCATAATTATTTGTCCATCGTGATATTGAAGATATTAGTCTAGAAAGGATGAATGAAGTGGATGAAGCAATGGAGCAGGAAACTGACATTATTGAAGGGAAATGATTGTATGTGCAATTATTAATTTATTCAGCAACCACTTGTTTCATTTCTACAGTCATTCATTATCATTGTTATATATATTTTGTCTGTTAGTACTCCACCTGTTATCATTTTTAATTTTTTTAGCATAATTTTTCTGAAATATATATTCTGAACTTAATTTTATTTGATTAAATGATAGTAATGCCAAGGAAGAAGCGTTACATTATTTCATCCAGTTCTGTGATAGGTGACTATCCATCTGGCTCCTTCCCCATGAAATCGGATGCACCAACTGCCGACACCCCTGCACCATCTCCCCCTGCACCATCTCTCACACCATCTGTGGATTTCCCAGTAGAGGCTAAGTCGTCGACTCCCCCTTCAGGAGCCTCAGCAGTGGGGCAGTGATGCGCCCCATCCAGTTCATCCCAGACATACTGGAGTGTCACTATCATAGGTACAAATTTTAATTAAATAAATTTATTGCATTTTGTTTATACTAATTGTTTTCTCATTGAAGATGAAAAAATGCAACAGTGGAGAAAAAATATAAAAAGTTCTGATGTTTGTAATCTGAATGGTGAGAAGATTGTTGTGCCATTTGATTCTTACGGGGGTCCCTACGGATGATGCCACGAGGTTTCTTGGCCTGATTCTAGGCCAGCTGGCAGTGGAGCCCATTTCCCTTCCCATATCATATGACGATTGGAGACATATGCCTCCAAGCTGGAAAAATGTAGTGTTTGATTCTTAAATCAAGTTAAATTTAATAAATTATGGTTTAATTTAATGTCATGTTACTAATATGTTCAAAATGAATTCTTCTATATAGATGATCTTCCACTTTACCATTGCTGATGTGATAGCATGGAAGTGGACGTTGAAAAATATAGGTAAGAAGTGGAATGATTTTAAATGGAGATTGTGGTGTGATTTCAACGATGCTTCATTGACCATGTTGCAAATGTATGAGAAGCTACCCGGTGGGGTACCTAAATAGCAGTGGAAAGTGTTTTTTGATAGGCATTGGGATCAGAATCGGATGGTATTGAAATATATATATTATTATATTATCCACATTTTACATTTATAAATGTATATGAAAAGTACATGACATTCAATACATCAATATTAAATTTCATTTTATTTATTTCAGGATCTATCAAGACAGAATGCGTCAAACTGAGCGAAGCAAGTCATCCCGCACACTGCGGGCTCAAAAAGTTTTTCTAGAAATCGAAGTACATTGGTAATCTTTTAATTAGATTAAATATTTATAAGACAATATTATACATTTAATATATTAAATTGTTGATTGATCTTTAATTAATGCAGTCAGAGAGTTTAGGCCATGAAGCATCCAGAACTAAACTGTGGTTGGATGTCCACAAGAAATCAAATGGATGTTTTGTTAATGAGCCTGCTAAAGAAGATGTGGTATGTAGTCAATTTTTTATCATAATAACTTCTTATTAATTTTTTATGTGTTAATATATATTGATATTTGATTTATAGTTCAAAATTAAAGAACTATGGGATGTGAATCCTGCACATTCCTACTTTGTCTCCAAGGATGACCAGGTTTCTAAAGTCCTTGGGAAGGAGCATCCTAGGAGAGTGTGTGGGATGGGTTTGGGACCCATTCCATCTGAGTTTTTAGCAGACCATCGGAGATAGCTACTACATCTACTCCTGACTTTAGTCAGCCCGAATATACTAAGAAAGAGATTGTTTCTTTTCGAAACACATCTCACTAGCAGGGAGATGAGATATCTGCATTGCAGAAATAGTTGACTGAACTATATTAGAAGATGAGAAGATATGCCCCCGGTGGGAGTTCATCGATTGGTGGTATGAAGGTAAATCACAGAAAATCAAAATCATTTAGTTTTCTAACTTTCATTTTTAAGCTTTAATATAAATATGTAACCATATTTAATTTTCAATATAATGTTCTTACTGGTGACAACACAAAGTGTAAATGAAGGTGGAGAGGGTGAAGACACATCATCGGACTCTGAGTAGTTGTATTGTTGATGTGTTGAACAAAAATGGAAATAGTTGGTTTGTATATGTAACATTTGTGGCACATAGTTTCCACCACACATTTTCATGTCCTAAAATTTCTTTGATTTCTAATGTATCTTTTCATACATTTTATTGATTTTTGATGTTTCTTTTTATGTCTTCATTTCACTACTATGGTATACATCATTCCATTTTGGTCTGTGTTTGAATTGGTAGTCGAGATTTTGGATGAAAAGGAGTTAAACCCATTGTTGATGTGTTGAACAAATTGGGTCATTTCATAATGATCAAGGGGATAGTGTTGTGGACACTTTGGTGAGGCCCATTATTGAAAATGTCTGATTTAAGTGTCAAAAGTATCTAAACATGCTCTAGCTCTTCTAAAATGCCATGAGAATGTTCTAAATCATGGGTGGTTCACTAAGATATAGCTGTGACTGAGGGGTGATAATTTATCATGAGTCCCTGAATATAGACATGAATACATTATAAATTAAAATATATTCTCAAAGATGGATGTCGACATGATGCACAATTGGTATGTCTTATAAAAACATGAATTTTAAGAATATAACTTCTACCAAATACTTCAATATTAAGATGGTTACAATGGACTATTTCCAACCATAACTTTTTTTATCACTGAACTGTTACAGCATGACTTGAACTGCATTTCCAACATAATTTCCACTTAATCATGGTCGTTATGGTAATTATTACCTATCATTATATCCATGAATTATTTATATTATGATTCTTAATTCCATTTTTGGATTCATTACAAGCTATCCAGTCATGAAACATTAATTACTAGAATTCATGAACTTTATTATTTACTATTCATGAATATTGTTTCTACAACCACTCTCCCAAAGGTTACATTTTCCATGACTTGTGTGATTCTCCCAACCATATGATTTTAATATTCATCATTTTAATAAAAATATGAATCCAATTCCCAAGAAAAACACTCTGTCCACCACTAAACATGGTTTTTGGATGTGATTCAACATAATTATACCATGTTTCATCACGACAATCCATCCTTGGCATACGCTGAATCCTCATCTGGAACTAATATTCCATCCTTGAACAACCTGTGGTTCATTTCCTACCACATTGATTTACATCATCCACTTAATAATAAATAGAAATGGTCTATTCATAATCACATGGATTATCCAATCCTCATTCCATGCACACTCATTCAATCAACATCAATAACTACATCATGAACTATAACCCAGATTGATGATGTTATAAAACATGATCATCTTACATAGTCATCCATAGAACTAGGATAACATATGTTTTCTACTAAAAACATTGGTCGACATCACTCACCACAACATAGTTGATACCTAGGTAACCTCACTCAGGGAGTGACCTGTTAACACAACCTTTTTAGATCCCACAACCCTAAATCAAGTAGTTATGTGATAATACCCCTCAAGGTGTTACCTGTGATTTCATCCCTCAAACTCTCAGAGACTAGAAATTTTTTCACAAAACACCACACAACCCTCTGCACCAAACCTTAGTTAAATAGTAAATTTATAAGATAATGAATACTAAATTGATGTTACATCAATGAAATGGGAACACCCATTTCATATAATTCATAGGACCAATGACACTGTACATTCATGGTATTTTCTAGCCTACTAAAAAATCAAACCCAAGGGTCACGTTATCCTACATAACCATTTAACATGGATGGTGACTTCTTGAGTCATACACCTTTGAAATTAAACTCACACAACTAACTAAACTAAATAAAATTAGATTAGCATGTCAGTCCCAATAATCTCAATAATTAAAGATGCTCATAACACCTAGAAGTTTTACTTATCTCATGATCGCCTACCAACTTGGGGAGTCATTCCACAACTAGAGTCCTACTAAATCCCAAAATACATAAAAAACACATTCTATGACCAAAAACTAAAAAGATGCATGCAATGATGCTTAATATCTCCAAGGATGCTAGAAAAACTAGGTTAACCCCTCACAAAACATGAGGAATCAACTCTAATTCTAGGTTTATTCCTAAAAGGACACTTGAATCTCCCACCTAACCTATATTCTAACATAACAAGATGTCAACTAAGACTCACTGGAAATATCCACATTCCTATAAAACCTATATCCCAAAGTAACTCTAAAACTATTCCCACAATAGGATTTTTTATAATAATATATTTCTAATGTGTTATTTAAGCTATTTCATTAGTTCAAATTTATTATATGTATTAAGGATGGTTTCTAGGCCAAAAAACCAAAAAAATCATTATATAAATGGGTTGGTACTCACATAACTACTAATTCATCAATTATCAATTTTTATATGTAAAGTGGAATCGCTTTGAATGATCTATCCTAAGAAAGTGAAGTTATAAGATTTAGTGGAATCCAGTTTGGGATGTTACAATGTTGTATCAATGGTGTTTTATCATCCTAGTATTTACTATTTTCGATATTGTATACATGAGTATGAGGAATTTGTTGGAACCTTTGATTGATATCTGACTGTTGTGTTAATAATACCTTCTCTAATATGAAGTCTTATTTTCCAGAGTTTCAGATTTTTTTCTATTTTTAAATATTAATGTTGTATATTATTTCTCATTCAGAGAACAACATGTTTTTTGGATGTTGTGATTTATTCTGGATATTCAGCTCTTGGTCACTCGTGGGAGGCCATGGATGTTTTTTTCGGGTTTTATTTTTTTTCAGGGCAGTGGTGCAGCAAAAGCAAAGAATTACTTTTTATATTCTGGGAAGCTTTTCGTGGCGGTTTTAAACACCAAAAAATGTATACTAGCGGCATTTTAAACTTCCGCTAAATAAGATCATCGTGGCTGCCTCATTCCGCGGCGGTTCTCGTGACTTTAGCGGCGGTTTTACGACCACTGGAATTTGCGTTTATTCATGGAGGTTATAACCGCCGCGAATAAAATCATATCCCGGGATCGTAAAACAGCCGCTAAATTCAGGGGAATCTCTGCGCAATGTGGGAGCGACCACGCTTTCCTGAAACCGCCAAGAAACATAAATAACCACCGATAATAGATTTTCGACGCCCTATTAGACTATGGTTTCTATATACCGCCGCCAAACAATGTCGCTGCGGTTTAAACCGCTGCTAAACTCCAAAAAAACTGCCGCTAAATGGCAATTCTGTTATAGTGATTTCATTTTCAATATGATGTTTATTAAGAGTTTTCCACTCATTAAAATCAGTTTCGTAAAATATATATTCCCCTAAGCTGACGTATTATGAATTTTATAATCATTATCTTCCATAATATTAAATTCCGTGAATTCATAATTGCCTTTTTTTAATTACATTTATTTTTCTTATTAATATTTTCATTAAATTTATCATGCCTGTAATCTTAAACCACAAAGGTTATCTTATTTAAAACACTATATTACTATTTAGTAGTAGAACATAATAAAAATATATCTTCATCAATTTTAGAATCAAATATATCTAAATTATATATTGTATTCAATATAAATACTTTGCTACCAAACACCGAAAAATATGAAATTTTTGGGTTTAAAACCATTAACAAATACCTAAGGGGTAGTATTTTAAAAATGGTATATTAGATACTCTAATAAAAATGTGAAAAATTGGATTTAAAACTTCAAAAAAATATTTAAAACATATTATAATCAATAAGCATTAATCTATCCATTTCATGTATCGATATAATTTTTCTTTCAAGCACAACATTTTGTTGTGGTGTCCTAGGGACAGAAAAATAATTCTATTATCCATTGTCATCAAAAAATATCATATAATAAATTAACTAATCCACCACCTTTACCGATTTTTATAGATTTGATTGACTAATTTTTTATGATTTGAATAAATTCACATAATACACAAAAATTAGTTATTGTTTCCTTATGATTTTATAAGTGATAAATGTAGATTAATCTACTATAATAATATACAATTAAAAATAGATACTTATTACCCCAAAAATGGTTTTAAATGACCATATTTGTCAATATATAATAGTTTTATGAATCTTGGAGTACTAAAATAATTTATATATTTAAATATTTATTTTTACTACTTAGCCATTAATCGGGAATCAAATATAAATTTGTTACATTCATAAAACATTATAAATTTTTGAACATGTTCATGCATAACTAATTTGTGTTCTAGTATTATGTTTTCATAAACAAGTATCATATTATACACAAGGTTATCTACATTTATAAAATTTAAATGTTGAATGTTCATTTTGGTTATGTCATAAAAATATAATAGTATATACATTGTCTTTTAATATAGAAAATGGAATATATTTATTTTCATAATTGTATTTTTATTATTTTTAAAAAATATATTTTATCAATCATCACAAAGAAATGATGTATTTTTTAATTTTTTTAAACCATATAAAAAAATACTTTTGAAATAATAATAGTTTTAGATAGAAAAAAATCCCTGATACCTTTAATATAACAATTATAATTGTCTCCAAATGTGACATGACCATCATCACATGAATTGTAAAATATAAATTAATAAAATCCTCCTTTTAGGTTACTTGATGATCCACCATCCAAATAAACATATCATTAAATACTTCTAATCAATATTTCCATAAATAAAACAATCAAGTATAGTGTTTTAGTACCCCTGTTAACATGGGTACAACTTGATTAGAATTATAAAATTTTAGAACCCATAAAGATTTAAAACATTTTTTTGTGGGTTATTTTGAATATAAATTTCTAGAAATAAATGTCTTTGTATTCTCAAATTCTTGTTTATATATAAATGAAAATTCATTGGCATAATTTTCATTCATTCAATATTTAAAACATGATACAATAGAAATGATTCCTTTAAAACATTAATCAAATATTATCTTATTAATTCTTAGTGATAAACTATTATAAAACAAAACCTTATTTTTATAGTTTTGTTTAATCACTTTCATAATTTTACGATATTTCTATATTCCTGGAAAAAAATATAAATGAGGTTACTTTAGGATGAACACATTTCTTTTTTCAAACTCATTTTATCTCTTTAAATAGTTTATTAATTAAAAAACATTTATATTAGATCCAAAATTTGTGTTCTCAATTTCTTACATCCTTTCTTAATATTATTATATTAATTAGCAACAATATTTAAATATTCTAAAATATAATTAAATATTATTTCACAATATTTATCCTTTAATACCATAAATTTTTCATGTTTCTCATTTTCTTCTTTTAGTTTTAAAATATCATAATTACCAATTATCATATATTAATAATTTTGGGAAACATAAAAATTAAAATTATGACATTCTATTTTTAGTTTATCATTTTACATAACCAAATACATATACTTAATTTTTATTTCTATGTATTTTTCAATAATTCTGATTCCATAATTCATTAATTTTTATTTTCTAATTTTTTTAACATTGGAATTAATATAATTTGATTTTAAAAATGAATTATAATTATTTTCATTCTTATCCAAAGATAAATAAATAAAATAAATATTAAAAACAGTAATTAATTGATTAAAAAATGAATCAGTTACCTCACTTTGTACACCCATTAGAGAAAGGTTTATTGTCTCTTATTCACTTCCATAATCACATCTTGAGACAAAACTTTTTTGAGTAGTCCCAAACTCGAAATAAATATTTATTTTAATTTCATCTTTTTTCATTTTTTTTGATATTTTAGTTTGGTGTAATCTTTCTTGATGTTCCCATTCTTCCTGAACACATAAGAAGTTAATTTTTAAACATAATTAATATTAATATTATTACCATTCCTAACCTCCATCTTGATCTTCCTTTGGAACTACCTCTTCTGCATTTGTTTCTATTAACATAAAAAACATCCTATTAAATTGTTCCATATATTTATAACTTTATTATGACTCGGATTTAGAAAAATTATATGACTCATTTACAGATTTCTTAAAGTCAATATATTTTATATTAATACTCTCTTCAGCTGTATTTTTTTTCAACAAATGATCATCCTATATCTGAGATCCAAATATTTTATCAAAGGTATATTATAAAAAATTATTACTTTAACTGATGGAAACCATATCTACATGGAATCTATTATAAAAATGTTGTAGTACTCTTTAAACTATGGTTGTGTTGTCCAGTACTTCACCAAGTCTACTCAGTCCAATTTTAATGAATATAAACTAGTGGAAGATCTATTTGAAAAACTAATATTATTATATTATTATATCCTTTTATTATACTCAAAATGTTCATTTCATTATTATTATAATCATTTCTCTCTCATAGTGAGTAACTTGATGGGTTATTTATATTGTATTGGATGTTTTATAAGAAAAAACAAGTATATTGATACTTCCACTTATAGTAAAAAACATATTATTAAATTTATAATTAAATTCATACAATGTTGTTACCTACAAGAGTCCCTAGACCATCTCCATGTAATTTATATGGTTTATCCATGATCATCCAATGATCTACACTTAACAATTTAATTTTTTCTTCATTTTTCTTTTTACAGTAGTCATATTTACTTCCATTGAAAATTGGGGATATGGGGAATCCATCCATCATTAGAATTAATTCCTCCCTTCCTATATTAAAATAATTCATTTTTTTGCATATTATTTCTAGTATATTATGTTTGTAAAAATTTATAAAAACAAAAGAAACAACATATATCTGAAGGGATCCAATCCAATAATACTAATAGTTTTTTATCAGATTAAAACAAAGAGAGGTGATAAATAATTATATACCAGGATCTGATACTAATTTTTGGATTGATATTAATAGAATAATGTACTAGAAGGTCTGAATAGTCAATTAAAAATTTTAGACTGAATAATCAATTAAAATTTAATATTTAAATAAATTTCAGTGAGTGTAGTTTTAAAGATATATAGTGCATCAAAAATAACAGAAATCAGCATTGATTTTTTATACTGGTTCTAATCACCGATGACTTTGTACACAAATCAATAGTATAAACTCTAAGAGAATATTTTTATAAACTAATACAAACTCACTTTTATATGTGTTATTAGCTATTAAAGACATTTCCTTTTATAATAACCAGAGGCACAACAATGATTTTTTTAAAGAATCGCAACCCTGCTATGAATTTACATTTCCTGGTGAGTCACAACCCCAGAACATTATCATGGGGGGTATAATAACCAACTAGGTGTTTATATTTATTGGTAAAATAATTAAATGACTCAAAAAATTACCAAAAAAATAAATAAAAATGAAATGATGAAACATAGTTAATAAAGATACATAAAGAGATCTAAAAATTCAAAAGATGATATATATCATTAAAAATATTCAATTAAGTAGTATTGAATGAATGATGGTAATTGTTTCATGATCATGTTAATGGTACATTATTCATGGAAGAACTTCCTCACGTATCTAGAAAACCGTTCTAATGATCTGAATTCAAAAATTCACTAGGAGTTGAAGAAAACGCATTTTCACTATACACCTTGATCACTTCTTGTCAATGAATCACCAACAGTCATATTTGATATTTTGGTGGAGTAATTTCCTTGTCTTTTTCAAAAAATTATAATGGTTAAAAATATTTAAAAATTTCTTTATAGTATTTCCTGTAAATACCACATGCGTGATCAAAAATAATATTGAATCACTTTAATTCTAGCATTAAACTGACTAAAACCATTTTTAATATACACATTAGAATATATTAGGTTATTTCAAATAATTAAATAAAATAAAATTTCTCCTTTAAACTGGTTGTAAATGCATAATTTAAATATTCAATAAAAGATATCATAAAATGAATAACATGAAAAATTCTATTTTCATAATAATTTCAATGATAATTTTAATTCAAAAAATTGTAACAAAGTTATTATAATATTTCTTTATTTTAAAAATCAATAAAACAGTTAAAACATATCAAAAAAAGTGGTAGTCAACAATTTTATAATAATTACAATAAAATTGATTGTTGTAAAATATATTGTTAAAATAAATAACGAATGTGATGTATTGACCAAGAAAGAAACAATACTCATGATCATTATACTGACATTGTGATCATGTGTGTTCAGTGTTTTTAACCTGTCTTCATGGTCAGTATAAAAACTATTCCATATCACATGGTCACTTAAAATAAATATGTGGTCTGTATTAAACAATACATGTGGTCACTAATAAAATACTCATGGTTGTTGACATAAATTATCTTCACGGTTAATATTTACCTCATGAGGTTGGTTGAGGAAATTCATGGTAAAGTTAATATATATCATTGTAGGTATTGAAAAATCATGGTATATATAAATATACATGCATAGTATATTTACTCTTCATTCATTATAAGTTGAAGTTAAAATGCATAGTTTGTTCTAATTAACTTATAATCACTTGTCTAGTCATTCATATTGTAAGTATCCCATTCATGGTTGGTTCCGAAATGATAATGCTTTCCACTTTACATAACAACGAAATGATCCTCCTTAAATGTACATGGAAGGTAGAAGTATTTTCATAGTAATTCCACCATAATAAACTAAAACAGTAAAAATGATAATTCATGATAGATATTAAACAACCTCAACGTATGTACCTAAGTAAATTTGGTGAATCTTGAGTGTTGGTATCACCGAATAATTAGTGTTACCCCTACATGCAGTGTAGGAGAACTAGGGTTACCATGATTGGTGTCATGGGTGATAGTGGTCACATGGATGTGTCAGGGGATTTACCGTTGATGCATGGAGATGCATTATGGGAGAAGTAATATATATCATATTCCAAGTAACTATTGTCACATTAGAGGGATGATTTTTTAGTGGTGGTATGGCCCATTAGAGGCATGGTGTGGTTCCCACCTATACATTTTTAACCAAACATCATGTTTTTTCTAACCTGGGTTGGCTTAGAGGCACCGTTTAAGGCAGACACTCGATGGAAATGGAACTGGATAATGTTTGAGTCCCACCATATTTGAAATTAGGTAGGGTTTTATGGCACGTAAGTGGTGGTTTGGCCCTATGAAAAGTTTGGGGTGGTACCCACCAATACCTCATTACCCAAATAACACATTTTTCATCCACTCCCTGTAAATGGACCTGGCTCAGGATTGATTCAATCCACAATCAAATTTAGCTGGGGGGCATGTAGTGTGTAGGTGGTGGGTTAGGCCAAGGATAAGAATGGTCAGGTGCCCACCTATACCTCATTACCAAAATAACTTTTTTTCCAATGGAGATTGGGTTAGTGTTGTCGTGTAAGGTGGTCACTCTCTGTCAATTGAAAAGGCTCATGTTTGAGTCATACCATTCTCGAAATTAGCTGGGGGTGTGTTGTGAGTACGTTGGGGGGTTGGGCCTAGGACATGCATAGTGTGGAATCCACCAATACTTGTTACCCAATTAACATGTTTTTCTAACAATTATTGGCTTAGTTATACCATATAAGGCATAAAATCCCTAGAAAAAGAACTAGTTTATGTTTGAGACCTTCTACACTCGAAATTATCTAGGGTATGTGGTGCATATGTGGTGGGTTGGGCCCATGAAAGATATGGTGTGTTTCCCAACTAAACCTAATTTCCGTAATAACATGTTTTTCTATTAGGGTTTCCTAAGTGGTATAGTTTCAGTCATCCACTCCCTGTAAATGGAACTAGATCTGGTTCAATTCTTTACACACTTGAAATTAGCTATGGGTGTGCGGTGTGTGGGTGGCGTGTTGGGCATAGGGATGGTGTGGTGTAATTCCCACATATACCTCATTAAAAAAATGACATGTTTAATAGATGGGAACTTACACGAGTGGTAATGGATCCCTGTAATCATGTATCATACCTTGTTCCAAATCCAAATGGGTGTGAATTTCCATAGGCATGTGGTGACATAGACATGATGCATGACTCAGGTAGGAGATGATGCTGGTATGATGCAAACAAGGTGATACAAGCAGTATAATGTAGGCATGAAATTGTACTAGGTCATCAGGTCAGTTTGTGGACCTTTGGGCTATGTTATGGGTTTTATTCCCACTATTCCTTCAGGTTATGTAATGAAGAAACAAGGTTTGATGGGTGGATAATCCCTTATAGTGGTTATGACCTAACTTTCTGGAATGTGTGTGTGGTGTGTGTCATTGTGTTCTTAATGTAATTATACCCCTAAACACCTAATATATATATATATATATGTGTGTGTGTGTTTTTCTGTAAATATGCATAGATATATAATGATAATAACCAATATATGTTAAAAAAATATAACATTTGAAATATAAGTATTTTTAAAATATAATTTTTATACTAATTACATTACAATGAAAAAGTAAACATGAAATAATATTTTTTGAATTATAAAATTAAAATTATAAATTAAAATATTATCAACTATGTTAATCAAATAAAATATGATAACAAAAAAATGAGCATTAAACCATGAAAAAATTGATTACATTTTAAACAACCTTTTTAATTTACTAAAATGTGAGGAGTGATAAAAAATAAAAAAATTAACAATTATTACTCAATTTTTTCTAAAAAATACATGTTTAAACAATTTTAAAAAATAGGATGAAATTTTAATTTAATAAAATAATAAAAAATAAAGCATTAACATACAAGTCAGAAGGGTAACCGGGTTACCTCACTAATAAAGTAAAATTACATAGATCGTCATTCCTGATGGTGATCAAAATATAATTTTTGAGGATGATGTAGTCAAAGCTGAGATGGATAGTACTAACCATTAGATGATATTAATGTTGGTACTTATGGAATATAGAGTTCAAGAACATCAAGGAAATATATTTTCCCATGTTCAGAAGGGATAAATGCATGAATATTTTAATAGTAGGAGATATAAACATCAAACAATTAATATATTTTTTCCTACTATAGATATTCCCTTTAAGAGGACGTAAAAAGGCATTTAATAGTGCTGTTAAAGGGGTTCCCCATTATCAGTGTTAAAAAATAAACGATAAATTGGTTCTTTTATCATCTCTAATAAAGCACAAATAAAGAACCAAATTTATTAGTATTATAAATAGAACCGATAAGGTACCCATCTGCTGCATTATATTATTTTAATAATAGCACACTGCACTAACCTCATGTAGAAAAAAATAGCACAATATAATCTCTTATACACAAAATATATAATTTAATTGAAATAAACTTTACATAATGAATACAGAAAAAACTCTATTATATACATTTTGACCAATTTTTTTTATAATTAATTTTATAATTAAAATCCACAATAAAAATAAAACATTAATGATTGTCTTTTTCACTCATGATACCCTCCCAAAAATTCTCACCCATGGTAGCTGTTAAAAAAATAAAATCATCCTGAGTATACTAATCCACCTATATAAGAAATCAAATCGTATATTAGTAATATTAAAAATAAATAATTAAACTCTAATATGAATGAATACATAAAAAAATTCATCTTTATTTAAAAAGTCTCTTAGAGTTATACATGTCACACCATGTGTTGTATTGCGGTTCAGTTGATTCCTACATGTGAAATATGAGGTATGGATCATTTTACTAATCTATCAAACCAATTTTAATGTTTGTTGTCAGTTTTGAATATATCACATGTTCTTTTTAATTAAATTCATTTCAATTTAATGTAAAGACACATTTGGAGTAATACCGGTCACACTGTACATGGGATTGTATTGAGGTTGATTCCTATACACAAAAAATTGCATAAGGGTAATTTTACAAATTTTTCAATACAATCAAAATGTCTTTTCTCAGTTTTCGGTCTATCACATTGGTATTCTGTTAAAATTTTATTTTAATCTAAAACAATGCACTTGGATTCATATGGGTCACATCATGTGCAAGTTTGATGTGAGAATTTTTCCTACAGGCCAAAAATGTCTTATGAATTTCCATCATAAATTATTTAGAAAATCAAAACTCATTTTATTTATATTTAGTGAGTGACACACGTTTTGAACTAACATGTGAATTTTAATGTGGTAACATGAACGTTGAGAAATATCAGTCGCATTGTGTTCCAGATTGAGTTGAGAGTGATTTATACACATCAAAGATGACTCAAGGAAAATTTTACTAATAGATCAAAACTAAATTAAGGTGTTTTCTCTTTTTTCAGTACGAAAATATTTCCTTTTGGTAAAAATTAAAGTCAATTTTAAATAAAAGGACATAGTTAGGGTCATACCAGTTGCACCATGCATAATATTGAGGTTATAATGATTCATACTTTCCAAAAATTACTTATAGATAATTTTACTAAAGTATAAAAACAATTTGAATGTTTTTTCAAATTTTGGTGTAGGATAGTTATCCTTTTTACTAACTTTTTTGTAAATTTTAAATAAAAATGAAGCTGTTAGAACCATACTGGTCACACTGTGCCTCATATTTATTTTTTTATGATTTCAACACATCCCAAATGACACATAGATCATTGACCTAAAGTATGAAAATAATAAAAATGAATTTTCCTAGTTTTTAGTGCATCACTTGTTCATTTTTACTAAAATAAATGTCATATTTAAATAAAAAGATGCACTTTGAGTCATACTAGTCACAACATTTTTTGGTTTTAGGAAAATATGATTTATACATTACCCGAATGTCTCATTGATTGTTTTCATAAATTATTGAAACAATCCTAATGTGTTTGCTCAGTTTTGAGTATGTGAGTTGTCTTTTTTTACTAAAATTGATGTATATTTTAAATAAAAAAGACGCTCTTGGAATCATACTAGTCACATAATGCCTCAAATTTAGGTTTGTCTAATTTGAATATGTCTCAAATGACCCCTGGATAATTTTCCTATATTATTAATAAATATAAATGTGTTTAGTCATTTTTTAGTATTTCACTATTTGCTTTATTCTAAAATTGCTGTCAATTTTAAATAAAAAAACACATGGAGTAATAAAGGTCCCAACATGCATCATATTAATGTGTGGATAATTCATAAACATCTATAAGAACTAATAGATTGATTTTATAAAGTATAAAAACAATTTGAATGTGTTTTTTTAGTAGGTCAATTTTCCTTATTTCTAAAATTGATGTAAAATTTAAATAAAAAATATGCACTTGGAGTCATACCTGTCACACCATGCCTTGGATTAAGATGAGTATGATTTATACAAAACCCAAAGGACCCATAGATAGTTTCTCTATTGTATCAAAATAATAAGAATATGTTTTCTGATTTTTTATTATGTCACTTTTTCATATTACTAAATTTGATGTCATTTCTAAATAAAAAGACACACTTGGAGTTATAGAAATCACACTGTGCATCAGATTGAGATTCATATGATTCATAAATTTCCTAAATGACTCATGGATAATTTTCCTAAAGTATGAAAACAATACTAATTCATTTTCTTATTTTTGTGAAGATTAGTTGTGAAATTTACTAAAATTTATGTACATTTTAAATAAAAAATACAAACTTGGAGCCATACCACTCTAAAAAAGCCTCATATTGATGTTAGTATGATTACTTCATATTAAAAATGACCCATATATTATTTCCCTAATGTATCAAAACAATAAAAATGTTTTTGATTAGTTTGTTGTATGTCACCTGTTTTTTTCCCTAAAATTATTGTAAATTTTAAATAAAAAAATGAACTTTTAGTCATACCGGTCTCACCATGTGTCAGATTGAGGTGAGAATAATTTATAATTGTTATAAATGACTCATATATCATTTTCCTAAAGTATAAATACAATATGAATAGGTTTTCTCATTTTTCATTGTGTCACGTGTCCTTTTTTATAAAATTTAAATTTAATCTAGAAACGCGAACATTGACTCATACCATTCACATAGTGAATCATTTTGACATGATACCATTCATACATTTAAAAAATGATTTATGAATTGATGTAATAAATTATTAAGATAATCAAATAACATTTTTGTATTTTTCATTGAGTGACACATTTTGAAGTAAAAAAAGACATTTTTAAACTACTAACAGCCAATGTGAGTCATACTTGTCACACTGAGCATCATAATGAGATGCAGATAATTAAAACACATCCTAAATGATGTATATATCATTTTATTAAAGGATAAAATAAATACGAAGGAATTTTTTCAGCTTTTACTATTTCATTTTTTGGTTTTTCAAAAATCAATGTCAATTTTATATAAAAATACACCCATGAAGTCATACCGATCACGCCCTATGTTAGATCGAGGGGTTGCTAATTCATATACATCCCAACGTATTAAAAAAATCCTAAATTCCAATGTTACCATGATTACTATTTTATTTTATTTTCTAACTGAAAATGGTGAAAATTGATTTGAAATATTTTTTTCGGCTAAGAACCTCGAATCAATATGCAGTGTATGCAGGTTGACAAAGACAAGAAATGAAAATCATGGTATACTTGTTAGAAAGGAACATGATATATATTCTATGTATTTTTGTAGATATTTTAATGATAAATATGACTTCCCAAATTATTTTTAAAAATAACTAAATATGTTTTATAGAAAGATAATGGGGAAAATAACTTAAAATATTAGATAAAATGATGAAAATTTTAATTAAATTAGTTGGAATTCATTTTTTTCTTGATGGATGAATATATTCATGACCCAAAAATATTAATGGAATAAACCTATATATGAAAAAAATTCATAAATTAGTAATACTAAAAATTAGTAAATAAAACATAATTATGAAACAATCCACTACTTCTTTCCAAGTCACATCCACACGATATTCATATACACTCTTCTATATGGTATGTTTCCGATTCATTTCTAAGAAAATATATATCGAATTATGATTATGATTCATTTCAAAAATCCAATTTGTACTATAATAATATAAATAAACAATGTATTAATAAATATTTTAAATCAAATAGTAATTATTTTAAAAATTACCTCTTTGGGTATGCTAGTTTGTTGATTGAATATGATCTCCCATATAAATATAAAAACATAATAACCAAAATATTTCCTATTTGTTTGTTTCATAAACTATAAAAACATCTTTAAAAATTATTAATTTGTTTTGATATGGGTTTTTATAATGAAAATGTATTGTATATACCATGATATATGTCCAATTATAGAACATGTTAGAATCCTTGTGCTCATCCCATGGTCTCATTCCATGTTTATCATGATATTCATAAACATCCCTATCATAATAAATATGTCATTAAAATAGAATATAGATTATATACCTTGAATTTTATTTGTAAAACAATACTTTTAGCATATTAATTTTTGACATATTCAATCATTTTTGGCTGGTTAGTTGGGTATCCATGCATTGAATCCAGGAAATAAATATTTAGAGTATCCAAATTGACTACAATGAGCAACCAAGGTTTCCTAAAACACAAAAAGGAATTATTACTGATACAAATGGAAATATTTTTGATATTATTATATTTTTGTGTTCTACCATGGCATCACTAGTATTAATAAGATCTTGTCATCCATAATTTTTATTCAAATGATTTGACCAGGTCTGCCGTTATTTCATCCAATTTTATGGATTAAATTTTGGTTATTCATTAATATAGCGTGAGGAATAATGGGTCCAAAATTTATTTCATGATGAAATCCATTAAATAGGTGTTGATATATATTCCTTCCAAAATTATGAAATGTATTTAGTCATAATTGACATACTATATATTCATTTAGAATATCAAATCACAGAAACATACCTCATGTATACATTTACAACAAATTCTCCTAGCCATTTATAGTTTTGAATTTTAGTTACACTCTCATCATAAATTTATTCTATATGTACCTATCCATACATATTTTATTCATTATTAAAAATGTTATTACTACAATTTTGTAACTTTTTATCCACATAAACCTTCAATGTTAGTAAATTCAGATACTAAATGAGTGGGTTAAATGTATTTTTAGGAAATATTTTCAATCAAATGATCAATCCATTAGATAGTATTCGATTAGTATTTTGTTTCAAACCTTCCCATTGCCTATATCAAATAACATTCATTGGTTCAAACCATTTTTCATTCATTCTTAATGGTTTATCTTGAAATTTAAATTGGAAATAAATACCTATTTAATGAAATGTTTTCTTATAAGATGTGATAGTCATGCGATGAATGTTCCAACAACATGGTAAACCTCATGAATATCTTATTCACTAATTGGAATTTGTATATTTTCACTAGGATAATGGGATATGTTAATTGATACTATCATGTGATGTGTTGGAAGTGCTCTATTGTACATCATGTCATTTTGGATATTGAACATTGTATCCCACACTGTAAAGAGATTTGTGAGTGTTGATAAATATAAATAAAATCCATTATCACTAAATATAATATCTATAAAATAAAAGTATCAATTCATATACGATTCATATTTCATAGAAAAAAAATCATTAGATAATTTATTATCTAAACTAAGATATCTCTTTGCGGGGAATGGCTCACCTCAAAGGTAGTGGTGGTGGGGGTCTTCATGAAACATTTCTTATTGCATTATTCATTCTCTTTTATTCATCCCCATAACATTTTCTATAAACTCATTATCATATTTGAATTTTTATTCAAGAAAAGATAATATTTCTATCATCACATTAATTTCATCACATTTATCCTCGTCTTATTTTTTTCCCCAAAATATGTTTGGGGTGTCAACCCAGAACCCACACCTCAAATGTATTTAATCTATTCTGACCACTTCAAGGCCATAATAGTAGGTGTTAATCCTATAAAAGTGTTTCAGATTCTTGTTACTATGCTAGATAGAAAATATAGGAATATAAGTAATCATTTTTATGTAATAGAAATTTAAGGAAAAAATCATTATATCATAATTACACATTTTTCCAACACTTTTTGACTGTTTCCATCAATTAGTATCATATATTTATCTACATGTTCCACCTTACATTGAACATAGTGTCGGTTAGAAGTTCCTTTAGATTTCGATTCATCAGTCTATATATAAATATAGGGACATAATTATGTTGTATTTTATGTCACATAAAAGAATTGCGGTAGTTTTAAAATACATTTTTTTAAGTGATGCATACACCATCCTTGAATTACGGTAGGGGTACAATGGTTTTTATGCCAATTCATTATTTTTAGAACACAGTTTCTATTTCATGAATAAAAAATTCTCAATCAATCTGATGTATACATGTATTGGAAACCAATATATTTCCACCGACATTGTAACTGAAAAAACACATCTATATGATGGCTAGTAAACACATCCCATGATTCATGGGTTATCAAGTGTGCATACCTTAGTAGTCAGAGTCCATTTATTTTCTCATTAACATCATTAAGATTATAACTTGTTACAATTGTGTTGAAGCCTCTATCAATATTTACATCATGAGTTAATAAATATTTATTTTCAGAATCATCTACTATAAATTCAATTTTCACGGGATGATAAAAAATATATTAATTTTTCATTATTTTATTATTTAGAAAAGTAATGAAATGATATCATAATGCTACTATAATTTCTTCCCACATCAGTGTCCTAAGAAAGGTAACAACATCGTTCCACAAATCTAAATTAATAGAAACATGTTATCATATGATGATTTCAATGTAACTACTGAACATGTCCTTATTGGGTTTAACAAGATTGTCGTGCGCATTCAATTCGCCCTCGTATTTGATACCCTTTATTTTCACCATAATTATTTATACTAACATCATCAAAATATAGTGCACTTTTTTATTCTACATCAACCCTTCTTCACCTACCATTTCCCCATATTCAAAATTGTCATTATGTTGTTCCTATACATGGGTCACATTAGAATGTTTAGATGATTGATATACCTCTTTAACGAGAGATACAATTAGTTTAGAAAAATGTTTTCCTCAAGATTAGAAACACCAGCACATATAGAATGTCATTGTTCCTTTGTACTATGAGTAATAGTAGGTTAAAAGACTTGTTGGTCCTTAATATTGGGACCACCAACATGTGAAGAAGTAATTCTCTATAGAAGTTGTTTTACATTTAATATAGATTACATATATACATAGTATACAGATAATAACATGAGGCAACACAATTTATATTACAATAAATATATAACTTGATTATTGAAATCACTTTTTTGTAAAGTATTAAGGTATTTGAACCCTCTATAGACTATCAAAATCCCTTCATTTTGGTCTCATCTAACATTAAAAATTATATCTAAATTCTGACTGTTGAAAAATGAATATGAAATCCCAATAAAAGGTCTATCCTCGGATGAATTTAAATCTATCCATTCAATGGTTTTTGTCTATAATAGAACCACATATCCATTTCATTTTTTGGTATATGGAACAAAAAATATTTTTAATTCTTGTGATTCCATTATAAATGTTTCTTATTTGTACCATTCCTTACTAAAATCAACATACATGAACCCCAATTCATCTTTTTTGACAATAATCATGTAATCAACCCTCTTGAATTTATAAATCATCACTTGAAATGTTGTAAAATCCAACTCCCATATACGTATGATGATGCCAAATTATGATATATTCACGTAAATATGATTTAGGTTCTTAGTAAGATAAAAATTCACCCCTTCATCCACTAGTGTAACTCCAATATTTTTTTGTGGTGTTGTATTTATCATATTCATGTATATAGAATATATAACCATTAATTACATAACCATTTCAAGATAATACATAAACACTTGGTCCTTTCACTATCCATCAATGTAGTTTTGAAATTTAATCTATATTTTCATCTGACTCCTTAAAAACATGTTCATGAAACCATTTTATAAACTATTGATTATTTGTACTTGATATCCACCATTAATCCCGTGATGGATTCAAATTCCTAAAAATTTCTTTGTGGGGTTCAACATATCTGGAGTCCTCCAAAATAATATGAAAAACATAAGGGTGGGAATGCTCCAGATCATTAATATTTATTGTGACGACATCTATTTTAGAAATTCTGTCACTAGCAAGCTGCCTAGTGTGATGAGATTTTAGTAGACCAATTCCTTCCACACCATACAGGTATTTGGTACATGATTAATTGACTTCCACAAAAATATATTTCTATAGAAAAAACTCTCTATCTGACATTGATTTTTGACATTCCATTAAAAATGTTCACATATCGTTCAATGGGGTACATCCCTCTATAGTGTATATTACCAAGTAGTCAAATCTCTCTCACAAAGTGAACCATCATATCAAAGAATGATTTCTAGATAAACATTTCCAATTATCATAATATATTGGTGATTTCTCTTCCCATTTTCAGAAATTTCATTGGGACTATAACTTCCATACCCATAGATTTGAAGAAGAAAGGGAGATTGGTAAATTTATGATTGAAAATCATAGGGAAAATTAAATGTAATGATATAAGAATTAGATATTTCATCAAAACATGGGAGTATTGTGACTTTATACCCTTTAACATTAAATCGGTCATGGAAACAATAGTATGGATATTTTATGAATTCCCCTAGTAAAAATTTATATAATTCAATAAGTTGTAAAATTAATATCTTTGCTTCCTCGAATGAGTGTAAGTAGTAGTAAAAATAAAATTTCGTTTCACACCCAATACTGGAGACACATATTCTCTTATTCTCATGCCATCCATGTCCAATCTAGTCTTAATCAATTTCTTTTTCTGTGCAATTAGTAATTTCTCGATGACACTATAACATGTTTTTTTCATTATGCAAACATCAAGAAAATTTATAACGTATAAAAAATTCCCTTATAGTAATTAAAAATAATTTATCAATTTTTTCAATAAGTTTTCACAAGGATTTTCTAAAATAGTTTACCAAAATTTGTGTCCATATCTTTTACATTCTCAAAAATTTGATGACCAATTAATAGAGATAGACTTTTATGTACATTTGGTCTTCCATCGATTGATGTTGTCTAAGATCCGTACATGTTCCATCAAGGATGAAATCTACGATGTTCAAGAAAAAAAGTCTTCGATGAGTCTTTTAACCTAATTAAATGTGTAACTTATTCGCAAACATGACACCCATGATCTCTTTTATTGTTATATCTTAAAAAATTCATTATTTTGAATTTTATTTATCATTCTATATAACATGGATCTCAAAGTGAAATTTTTATTTTTGTAAGAATAATACAATTTAACACCTGATTGCAATTATAATTTCAAATCCTCGACCAATAGAGGAAAATAAACATCAATCTCATTACCCAGATGTATTAGTCCAAATATAATAATATATAACAAGATGTTTATTTATTTCATGAGTAACCACGGTAGAAAGATACAATTTACCAACATAATCGGTCATGTACTATGAGGACTACATTGAAAACCAAAAGTATTTAATCCATATATAGATAACTCATGTTAATGTTTTCTCGGATCATTTTTTAACTCAAGATACTAGTGATCAATTCCCTTCCACTATGTACTATCTTCTTAGTGATGTAGTTTCCCATATTTATTTCTTGTATCTATGTGCTACGTCAATTTCCCTATAGTCTACTCAATTCCATATAAGAGCCTAAACCAAAGAATTCATGGAGTGTAGCATAAAAATTTCATTGGACATGATTAATGATTCTTGTATTAAGAAGAACCACACTTTAGTCATTATGTAAGTAATTTGTGGTTCTTTCTATATAGTATACAATCATTTTGACAAGTGATTATTCTTTCAAAGATCAGACCCATTGAGCATAACCTTCATTTGGAATCATATGTTCATATAAGGAGCTCATTGTATTCATGGATCATATAATTTAATGGGGAATATAAATCTATAAAATAATAATAATTCCTTCTGTTTCCTTCTTTCAAATTATATATGTTCATTATGCCTGAAAATGTTATATATTTTGTACAACTAGTATACAATGGATTCTTTGCACAAATAATTAACTTGTCAAACAATTTTTTGGAAATCAAGATGTTAATAATAAACTATCCTTTTCATTTCCCCAATACTATATTTATCATCATTAAAATCGATAATTTCATCCTCGATACGACATTATTCACTTTCCACACCTATAATCATATTATATGATCCATAAAATATGGTGTTATCCCAGCCACTAGCTATATTTTATTTTTCCTCATGTTTATTCCACCATTATAACATCAACCTATTCATTGACAGATCCAATTTTCCTAAAACTACTCTAGAATAAATATTCATGAATAAAACATTGTAAACATAGAAAAAGGATTTGAGAAGGGTCATGTGCATGATCTTTTGCAAACATGATGAACTCTTTCACTCTATCTTCATGTTATTTTGTAATAAACTTTGAATAAATACCTTATTTATTCACATCCATCATATTTGATTAGGTATTATTAATATTTACCAAAATAAATACACAAAATATATTCAACTAATGTAACCATTCAATCATATATCCCTCTCAAAAGTTCCAAAGGAAATGAAACAACCAAGAACCAATCCAGAACATATAAAATATAGGTGTTATTAAAAGGTCTAGTGGGGAAACATAACCTAAAAAAATATATGAGATCACTTTCATATTACATAGTAGAAAATATATTTTTATATAAATTAATAAAATAAACATTTTCTATAATTTTTTATCAAATAACTGGTAACACATTAAAATGCGTAAAAAATATTTTTCTATGATTTAAATGAAATAAAAAAAATTTTGATTATATTTTTTCTTAGCAAATATCTCTGGGTCAAATCATGTATTAAAAATTTTAATTTAATCTATTTAATAAACACCCATTTTTTAAATACACATTTCAAAAACCAATGATCTTTAAAACTATTATACGGTTATCTTATACATGTTTTAAAACCAACCATTTCCATAAAACCGGGCTTGGTGGCCTAAAACCCCTTTTCAAAACTCACACATTCTTGATGATTCAAATACAAATCACTATAAATTTTCTCATTGTATAAAAAAAATTAATCCCATTTCTAATCTAGCCTAAAACTCCTTCAAAATCATGATTTCCCTTTTCCCTTCTTTAAAAATATTTCATAATCCATTTTTAAAAAATATTAAAATAAAAACATAAAATGAAGAAATAAATCACATGGTCAAGAACTAATATGTCAAGTTACACAACATGGGGAAAAAGAAAAAAATATGGGAAAAATAATATTAATTTCAAAGCTTACAATAGAAACAAATAGATAAGCCCCCAAAACACTATCGAAAAAAGGATTCTAGTGTCATGGGGATATACACTAGGATATATTAATAAAGGGACCTAAAATAGAGATAATGAATCTATTTATTCACAAATAAACCTATCCACATCCCCTAGAAGTCCCATCGAACTAGTTTTTCAATAACAATCAACCCCACATGGGATCAAAATCTATAATTGTAATCCCTGAATCAAAGGGGCATAAGAGGGAATCACACCATTTAAGAAAACACATTTTTATAAAATTTCAAGTGGGACATCTATTTTAGAAACATGATTATAATTCCAATGCTTTTTATCCATTATAAAATTCATCCCAATGCACTCATTGGATAAATTTTATCAAAATAACTTTGAAACTCCAATGAAAATTCACACTAACCTTTAAATGGTAGTTAACAAACATTCAAATACACAATAATTTCCCAAATCCAATCCACATGAGAGAACACACCCTTTCTAAATTATCCATCTCATATATAAATATTAAAATATTAAAATAACCAAAAAATTTGATATAAAAATTAACCAAGGATAAAAAAAGTGGTTTTAAATATAGATCGCAAGTGATAACTCACCAATCTAAAAATAAAACAACATTTTCAAAAAAAGTTCAACACATTAAAATCACCCAAACACATTCTTGGAAATAAAATTAACACGAGAATAATTTTTAAAATATTAATTTTGTGTATAACATTTATTTTCAAACCAAAATAAATCTTTAAATAATCAACTTCGGTATTTTTCCCAAACAATTTTCATCGAATATCATTCCATAAAAAGGGATAAAACCACTTGTAAAACACTATTTATCCCTCACATGCACTCATATTTTATAAATGAATACATAATTTATATAATTATATAGTTTGACAAATTTATAAAAGTTTAAAATTAAAATGTATAAATGTAAAATTTGTGGAAGTATAAAATAATGAATTATTTGATTTTAACCGATTCATGAAATAATCGATCATTATTTCTGGATTAACATAAAAACACTAGAAGTAAAAAATCCTAAAACATTATAGGTTTCCCTAAACAATGGTAGTGTAATTTTTTAAAATAACAATACCTCAAGAACCAGATAATTTAAGAAGACAATTTCTGCTACTGAATTAGTGATGAGGCATGTCGATGAACATGAACATGTTAGCTGAATAATATTAGATGGTGAATTGTAAAAAGTGGAATATAATTTTATGTTGATGATTTATTTTGGATGAATGAAATTATTGATGATTTATAACACTAAATAAAATTGTTTTTCACTTTATAGATCAATTAAATGGTGGGTCCTCAGCTCTAACCAGTCCACTGGTTTCAATCACGAATGAAAATTCATGACATTTTTTCAATGGATTGTCTCAAAAAAATTGTCATCAAAATGTAACTATGTAAACAAATAGCATTGAAAATTATATATCCTCAACTCAATGCCATATAAATGATTGTTGAACACATATATTTATTAAAATATCATATATGTGAGAACGGATAATTTTTATCATGCGTGTACTTTTCTGCATAAGGATCAATCATATACCCCAAACTCATGATTTTTGAATCATAATGAGGGAACACAAAATGATCACCCTAATGACCAACCAAACCATCATCTAAAAATAGATATAAATAATAGAATAATAATGTAATAAGAATTCTGATGACATCTAATGTTAGAACAAAATTTAGAAAAAATAATTCAAAATTAATCTAACACAATCAATACATTAACCCACAATTCCAATTTTATAGGAAAAAAACTCCCAAAAATCCATGTTAGAAAATCTAGGAATTTTAATTTTTTTCCTATCAAATATAAAATACCCTAACTCAAAATTCCCCCTACAGTAACTAATCAATCAAAACCATTGAAAAACAATATTATAATAGCATACCTTTAGTTTTCAGGGTCTTGATTCGTAGAAAATATTTCAAAATAGAGATGAGTAGGGAGTGGGGTTCAAAGGGGCGGTAGTGGTGTTCAGTGAGGTGGTAAGGCGAGGTGACAGGGGGGTTCGACGAGGCAGTAGTGAGGATTGGTGATCTGGGGTTGAGGTGGCTATGGTTTCAGTAATGTTGGTGTGGGGTTCAATGAGAGAAGCAGTGATGGAAGTAGTGCATCTCAATGAAAGCAGTAGAGAAGTGGAGTGGTGGTTGGGAAACAATGGGGTTTGGCAAGACTAGCAGTGCGATAGAAATCGACTTCCATGAGGTCATAATGGTGTGAGAAAAAGAAATCTGGTTATGGTTTCTTTGAAATAAAGGGCTAAGTTTTTTATCAGCACTTTCAAAAATTGATGATAAATAATAGTTTTATCATCGATAAATTCAAAACCACTGTTAAAGACACGTATTTTTTGTGCTTTTTAAGCACTGATAAATATCTAATATTAAAAATTTATTTATATTATGATATATATATATATTTAAAATTGAATATATATAGTAACTATTTATTTATTTATATTTATAACTATAAATATATATATATATATTTATAAATATATATATTTATAAAATTATAAATATTATAAAAATATAAATTTTTTTATTTATAAATAGAAAATTCTAACAAATATATTTATTATATTTATAATTATAACTATAATTACATTTATATTTATATATATAATAAATATATTTATTAATATTTTAATATATTTAGGTAATTATATATCATTATAAAATTTTAAATATTATAGATAAATATTTAATTATTTATAATTAAAAAATTACAATAAATTTATTAAATATATTTATAATTATTATTATAAATAAATAAATATATATATATCTAAATAATTGTGGGCATAATAAATATTTTTATTTTATTTAGGTAATTATTTAAATAAATATATATTTATTTATAGTTACTAATAAAATAAACATATTTATTATTATTTTATTTAATATTTAAATAAATATTTATTTATTTATAGTTATAATTAAAATTAAATAAATTTATATTTATTATATATACAATTTTATAAACATATATTTATCATTTTAATTTTACAAAATATATATAATAAATATATTTAGTATAATTTTATAATTATTTAAAAAATATGTATATTTATAATTATAAGTATAAATAAATTCCTATTCATTTATACTTATATTTATTATGTTTATAATTTTATAAATATATATAATTAATATAATTATTATTGTTTTATAATTATTTATATATATCGATATTTATATATAATTATAACTATAAATATTTTTATATATTTATTATTATTTTTATATATTTATATATAAATTTATATATTTACATATTTATAAAATTATAAATTCAATAAATATATTTGTTGTAATTTTATAATGATTGAAATATACATATTTATTTATTTATTTACTCACAAATATATTTATTGATAAATATTTTTATAAATATTTTTATATAATTTTAAATATATATATTTATAAAATTAAAATAGATGTATTTATTGTAATGTTAATTTTTTCTAAATATATATATAAATATATATATATAGTTATAGTTGTAACTATATAAATTGGGGGCTTACCCAATTGGTAAAGGCTCCCCATAGTTCTATATTTTACCCAGGTTCAAATCCGGGTGGGAGCGAATTTCTACAGGCAGGAAGTGACATAGACATGACGCATGATGCAAGCAGGTGGTGACATAGGAATGATGTAGGAAGTACAATGCTGGCATGATGCTACACTAGAATTCCAGGCAAGTTATTGGGTCTTTGGGATATGTAATGAGTTTCATGCCCACTAGGCCTTTGGGTCACATACCGGATAAATAATGCTCGATGGGTGGACTATCCCTAGGGCGAATTATGGTCCTTCTTTCTGGACTATGTGTATGATATGTCTGCGGGTTTAATTTAATTGTACTCCAAATCACCTTATATATATATATATATATATATATATATATATCATTGTAACGTCCCAGTTTTGGGTGTCGCCCAAGGGTGTCCCGTACCCAGTTATTCAAATAACCTCAATAACATTTCCCCAATAACAGAGGATGTCAAATAGAAATCAGTGAAAGGTTATGGATGTGTGAAAAATAAGACTTCATTGGAATAGTGTAAATAGCAGAATAACTACTAATAAATAGTAGTAGAAGTAATATAACCATACGACAGTGTAAACAGCAGAAGACTGATAGTAATAAAACAACTTGAGCATATATCAATGATTCATGGCACATGTATCTAATAATGAATCCAAACCATTCAAAATGCTATAAGTAAAACACTAAATAAAATAACATAAAATTAGTAAACTCCAATAGCATCTCAAGCCTCATCTTGGTCTCATGCTCTCCAGCTCCAACAACAATCAAGTTCCAAATGAAGAAGGGTTCTTTACATTGTCTATAAACGTAACTATTTAATCTATTTGGGTCCAAAAACATGACCCAAACAGGTTTTGAGAAGAATCCAAGTAGGAAACCACCAAAATATGTGTGCCTAACAACCATTTAATATATATAGTAGGCAATATGAATGATGAAGCAATAAACTAGGAAGTACTCAAAATTTAACAATCATAGAGTTTCCAATTACATTCATTTTCATTTATTAATTATTAAATGCATTGAGTAATGTTACCTCATGATCTATCCTAATATCTTTATCCTCGTGTATTATATAACAAACAGACATCTCAAAAGACCATATAAAGAATCATGTAAGAGAGAGTCCATGCTTGTTCTTTGGATTGAAAGACTCGCCACAATCATTCAAGCATTCACAAGAAACACTCTGGGAATGTTCTCACATTCTGACCCCTATGGTTCAAAAATTCATCAATTCAATAAATAATGACCCTCATGGAAATCTCAAATAGTCTAACCCCTTTGGTCCCACATTGCACAATTCATTTACAAATGACCACCAGGGTAGATCTCTTGGTCAATATCCCCATTGGGTTTCATATCAATAATAAATTAGAATGACCACATGGAAGCTCCCACATTCAGTTCCCTATGGTCTAACATTCATTTAATAATGACCCTTTGAGTATCTCTCTTGGTATAACCCATGTGTTCTATGTCCACCCGGTAGCTCTCACATCGAATACCTCTGAGTCAACATAAATTCAATTCATTCATGAATGACCCCATTTGGGAAGCTCTCATAGTCAATTCCATATGTGCAAGAATTCACAATGTGAATCAAATGAATCTCATATAATTAGTCCAACTCCATCATAAAAAATTCAAGGCCTGGAAACATGGTATGACTCATAGGAAAACTAGGTAAAATGTCCACAAACAGTCAAAAAGGGGAACACACTCATGGGGTGTCCAAAAATAATGTATAAAACCTTATTTAAAAGAAATTACTTTTTCTTAATCAATAAAATCACATAAGGTATTAAACTGGTTAAATTACAAAACACACAATACCCTAAAAATTAGTATTGGGAACATTAATCATATATAATCCAAATGAAATACAATAAAAGAAAAAACCACCTACTATGATGTTTTATGTTGAAAACTACTGAACATTGTCCCTTGAATAGACCCAGAACGACACAGATCTACAAAAGGGTAAAAACTATCAACACTCGATAACTCATTAGAGAGAGAAATCACGAAGTGATGCTCTAGAGGAAGACATAACTCACATGTGGGAATTCAATGCACCTAGAATCTTCTCAATCAGATCTCTAACATAGGAATGGGGGGGAGCTCAATGTTCTTTGGTCATTCGTCCCTCTCCTGTAATAACCAATTGGAGTATAAGTATATTCTCGAGATGAGACACGACCCCAATCTGATTCGTCAATTAATAATTAAATACATGGGTTGTTCATTTAATGTACATGTAATGTACTAGCCTCAACTGACCCCTAAATTAGGAGGTCAACCATGTCATCAACACAACCATGTACTCAGCTGTTACACAACGAGTACAAGGCTCTACGCGGCAACCGAGTACATAACGAGTAGTCAATAGAACATAGAGTGTACTTATAAAATTTCTAATTTCTTATTTTTTCCTCAAAAACATTGTGAAATAATGATCCTTACCTCAAATGAATATATGGGTTCTTAAAAACATCTCCCCTTAATGAAATTCATCCCCTAATTTCCATTCTATGGGTGTTGAAGAAGAAAATTCAATCAACTCTAGACACTATAAGCGTATGTCGGACTGACTCTCCCAAGTCTCATCTTATACTCATTCGTGCTCCCATAGCACCTATACCATAGGAACATTCCATCCATGGATAAAATTTTTGTTGTGATCAAAAATCCGTATATGGTGCTCCTCGAAGGATGCATCCTCCTCCAACTCAATCTCCTCGTGTCGAAAAATATGAGATAGGTCTGAAAATTAACGACGTAGCTGAGAAAAATAAAATATGTCGTGAAATTATTGGTACATCAGAGGTATCAACAACTGATAGGCAACTAGCCCTACTCTATCTAAAACCTCAAATAGCCTGATTTATCTTGGTGAAATCTTACCCTATCTCATAATCTTACAATGTCCCATCATTGGTGTGACATGTAAGAAAACCTGATCTCTGACCTCGAACTCCTGAGTTCATCTCCATAAATCAACATAAGATTTATGTTGAGAATTTTAGTATCCATCCTCTTTTGAATCAAATCTACTAGTTCAGTGGTCTCTTAATCAGGATGAGGTCGCAACATAGCTGTATATCCTACCACCAGCCAATATTGGTGGGATTGGCATTGCCTACGATACAAATCCTCATAATGTTCCATCTGAATTGTCTCTTTAAAATGTAATTGTAGAAAAAAATCCACTAAGGGTATGTGTATCTCCCAAGATACCTTGAAATCTAGGATGCATGCTCGAAGAATGTCCTCCAAAACATGAATAGTATGCTCGAACTGGCCATTTGTCTTGGAATGGTATGTTGTACTCAGATGTACCTGTGTATCCAAAGCCTTTTGTAGCCCCTTACAAACATGAGAAGTAAACCAGGAGTCCCTATCTAAAATGATAGTGTGAGAAACCCCATGAAAATTTACAATCTATCAAATTTGAAACCTTACATGATAATCAACACTATAGTTTTCCTTAATTAGTATGAAGTGTGGAAACATCATGAGTATGTCATTAACAACCCAAGCCGCATTATTCTATCGAGGTGACATCGGTAAACCCATCACAAAATCCATCACAACATCATCCCATTTCCACTCAAGAATGGGTAATTTCTATAAAAGTCATGCTGATTGATAATGATCTTCCTTTACCTATTGACAAGTGGAACATCTAATAAAAAACTAGAATCATCCCTCTACAAACCTAGCCACAAATACTAATGGTGTATATCTTGATACATCTTGGTGAAATCTATATGGACTTCCTAAACATGTGAATGAAAATCTTGAAAATCATCTTTGTGTATGTCTCATGACACCCATTAGTGTCCATGGAAATGAAAAGATGCAACCTCTCCTATGGTTTACCTAGGAGTAGGGTCCTCACCTGACACACTCTCTTATTGGAATATGCCTTCACAATGTTATAGATGCCTCATTTTCACCCAATCCATATGAGTATAGAAAAATATTATATAATAAATAACCATATTCCCCTGCCTATAGTGAACCCCCAAATGCATCCCAGAGAACAGAACCATAAACTACCACTCATTTCTATCCTCCTGAACTATTTATTTCTGAGTACTTTTTCTGAACACATTATCCACATTTTTTCCCTTCCCAGATGTGTAGGAATGCTCAAAGTCAAAAGACTAAAGGTACTAAATCCACATTTGTTGTCTCAAATTCACATCAAACTGAGTAAAGAGATTGTTGAAACATTTATGGTTAAATGATATCCCAAAAGATAGTTTCTCCAATAGTGTACAGAAAGAAAAAATATATTCCACTTGAGATTGTGCATCAGGTAATTCCTCTCATGTGGCCTCAACTGCCGAGACCAGTATGCAATGACTCCTTCCCATTTCATAATCCCTGATCCTTGCTCAGTTCCAGATGCATCACAATAAATAGTATAACTTTTTCTGACTCTATAAAAATAAGTATCGGTGGTCAAGTAAATATCCCACTAATCTCCTAAAAGGATGAATCATAGGAATCTATCCATATATACTTCACACCCTTATTAGACCATCCCATAAGAGTCGCTCATAATAATGAAATTCTTGTATATAGTGTTTGTAGTAACCAGCTTGTCCCAGAAAACTCTGTAACTCAAAGAAGTTCTTCAAATGATCCGAGGAAACTACTTCTCTAACTTTCTCTGGGTCTGTTAATAGTATTGACTCTAAGATTACATGACACAATAAGTGAATATGGTCCATCCAAAAGTGTCGTTTTATGATTTTAGCATATAATGGATGCTCTCTCAATTTACACAATAATATCTCAAGATAGATGGCATGGTCGAATCATGTGTGAGAGTACACCAATATATAATCAACAATGACTACCAAAAAATAATCCATGTAATGATGGAACACTTGGTTCATTAGTTCCATGAAAATTGTCGCTGTGTTCATGATAATGAATGTCATATCCAAATAATAGTATAGACCATACCTCCTCTAAATGGATATAAGAGGTATATCTGATGGTCTAACACAAAACTGATGATAACCGGAACTAAATTAAATCTTTGAGAACACTAAGTCACCTCAAAGATGATAAAAGAGATCATAAATACTGGGAAAGGGATGTCAGTTCTTGAGGGTCAACTGGTTAAGCTTTCAATAATCAACATAAATTATAAGGGTACCATTTGCCTTCTTCAGAAAAAGGACAGACAAACCCCCATTTGAAGTACTAATTCAGATAAAACCCTTCCCCTACAACTCCTCTAACATCTTTTTGAGCTCCTATAACTCTGGTGTATCCATCTATAAGGTGGAATGGAAACCAGTGATGTTCCATGAATAGGATCAATTGATAAATATACCTCTATATATAGAGGTAAACTAGAAAAGTCATCTGGAAAGACATCATTGAAATATCCCACCACTGGAGGAAAGTCTATCTGTGAAGTCCCCTGCTCATCCAAATATAAACTAGAAATATTCGCAGTAATTCCTCCCAACTTAGGATTCTAGGGTCCTCCTCTGCTCACATGGACACCACATTCACTCTTTTATAGAAAATACCCACCCTCTGGTGACATGAAACTCATCCTATGGCGATAACAGTCAACAAAGGCCAAAAAGGATACTGACCAGTCCATTTTGAGGATGGAATCGAAGCCGGTCATCTCTATGACATAGAAGTCCCATAAGAAGTGGTACCCACTAACCTCAAGAGGTCACTTCGTGCATAGACATACAATAAGTTTTATTAATACCAAAAATATTTTCTATCATCATAACATCATTAGAAGTAAATATATAGATCCTAATGCTCTCCAAAATTGAAAAAATATGAAACTATGGGAATCCCCTGTAGAAAAAATAGCCTAAGCTACAAATGAGGCAACTAGAATCATACCTCTAATTGTAGAGGTTTTGGGATCCTTCTTCTACTAGGTATAATCCACTATAAATGTGTGATATGTATCTCATCCCTATGAACCTACCTGACTACACTAAGCTGACCCACCCTATTGTCTGTGAAAACATACTGACTGGATACCATAACCATGACCACCTCCTTAGCATGAATGGCCACAAGAACATCAGTTCCCTAACTGATGAAAAGATAGTGGCCCTTCTATTTAATGTGGAGTCGTAACTGAACCCCTATCTCTATCTTCGGGTGAGAACACCCAGAAAAAACACTAAAGATGACCCATTTTTTCACGGGACTGATACTTGACTGGGTCATCAGTAAATGTTGTCTGGTAAACCCACTCTTCCCACACTAATAGTATACCTACTAACTACCTGAATAAATTTCATGTGAAATATCCCTACTCCACTTCTTTCTTTCAAACGAATGAGTACCATCCCTAGATGCTTAACTTCCCTAGATAATAGTTCCCAACTCCTTCATATTGTGCTCAGTTGTTAGGGACTAATTCAATGTATTCGACACCAAAGTCACCCAAAACATATTCACCAGTGATCATATGTCATTCCTGAGACCATCCTCAAAACTTCTAGCCAAATATAACTCGTCACCTCCTAGAACATGTGTGATGTAATGAACCTCTATAAATGAGAAGAGTAATCCAGCACAGAAAGCACACCCTTCTCCAAGACCATGAACACTTAGGATCGATCAGCCCTCAACATATCAGGTTATAATTGGTCATAGAAGGTCCTCTGAAACTCATCCCAAGACATTTACCAATGACGTTCTACCTATGGAATAACCTCCCACCCTCCCTTAGGGGAATCATGTAGCATGTACGTTGCTAGTTTCCCAATCCTCTCCAAAGGCATCTACAAATTCTCAAAGATAACCTGAATAGCCTCCTACCATGACTCTATAGCCTTTGGTACTCCATCACATTAAAATGTGGAAGGATGATGCTGCTGGATCACCCTCATCAACTCTTCCATAGTTATAGAAGGATGAAATTATCCCTAAAATTTCTATAAGATCCACAAAAATCCTTCACAGAACTGTGCATTAGCACTGGCTTCCGGTATAACTGTTGGTGCCAAGCTGGGAACAATAGGAGTTTCTGCTGGTAGTCCCTGATCTACAATTCCCGGTGTCTAATGATCTCCCTATACCTGGCAGACAACCAGAAGACGTCTTGTTGGCATGAATCTACAAGGTCAAGTGCACACCTTAGTTTACTATTTTCAAGTAATGATATTTAAAATTTCATGAAAGGAAATGGAGAAGAAAACATTCATGTGTTACAAAATAGGGTTACACGGCGTGTATAAATACTACACAACGTGATCCCTTATGACTTTTCATGGGTGTGTGACACTGTCAAACCAGATTTTGTAACACCCCTACACCCAACATATTCTTCCTGAGACACAACATGTACTAGAATTTTACTTCCTACCCAAGAACTTATACATGGTTAGAACTACACAGTTCTCTCTTAGTGTAACACTACATGACGTGTTGACCCCTAACACGGTATGTAATACTTATATTCCATCCACCTATGTCATCAGTCACATAGCCGGATACATGACCACCTCTACATGGTGTGCATAAAAAAACATGGATTGTACAACCTATGATTCATCCCCCCATGCCGCTGGTCACAAGACCAAATACACATTTCCTTACAACACGATGTGTACAATCTAGGCACGACATGTTATACCAACAGTTGCCCAACCCCGTGTCACTGCTCACATAGTCAGTCACACGGTCAATCACTACATGGTGTGTACTCTCAACACTTGGAATGTACATTAAAAATATGTTTCCAACAGAATAGAAGAACAAATGGCATGTGTTCATAACCTCACATTAAGTGGTGTCTAGGATTCCAGATAGAAAGGTTATGAATCTTCTCTAGAACCCTTAAAATCATACAATTTTTCCAAGGAAGGAAAATTTGTAACCCATGAGAGACCATACTCTTGCGAAAAAAATTTTATCATCATTTATCACCTCAAAACTTGATAAAATTCAATTTTATGTTCCAACATGTTTCACAAAATTCTAATCAAAGGGGGACCATAACACTACAAGGACCAACGTTTAACATCCATCAGAATGAAAAATTAAATATTCCAATACCTTATAAAAATAGTTGGTATCCTATCAAGGAATATATCACAACATCATGCGTATTTTGCACAACATATATGACATCAACATGAAATCAGTTATGAATCCTAAATAGCATGACAAGAATGCATGACATGTTAATCTATTAAGTGCCTACATAATGAATGAGATGGAATACCACCATCTCATCAGGTTGAAACAGAAATATAACCTCAATAATATCAAGGATAACAACACAATACAAGTGAATCACCCAATGGTGAAATCAAATCAACTGTAACAATTGAAAAACTATAGAAATTGAAATATTTGAGGTAACATGGCTTTTACATGTACATAGGTTTTCTACACCCTAGAATAGCCTATCACCATCTACCTATTACTTCATATCACTATTTATAGGCTCCAAACATTAAAAAAATTAGAAAAGAAACTCCTTTGATACCACTTTTTAATGTCCTGTTTTCGGGTGCCGCCAAAGGGTTCCCCATAACCAGGTGGTCACATAACATGGATCCCATTTCCCCAAATTCCAGAGGCCTCAGACTACCAGGAAGGGCCATGTTCTTATAGAGGAGAAACTATTCTCTTATTATAATAGTGTACACAATGTAATAAAAAATAATAAATAGTAGTAGAAGTAGTAACACCATACGAAAAAGTAAATAGTGGATGACTAGTGGTAATAAAATTACTAGATCATATAAAAATGATGTCTATCACATGTATCTAGGAATGTAGTCAAACAAGTCACAATGATGGAAATGAAATACTAAAAAAAAATATAGATTATTATTAAACTCCAATATCATCTCAAGCCTCATCTTGGTCCCATTCTATCCAGCTCCAACAACAATGAAGTACCTGATGAAGAAGGGGGTTTCCCTTTTATATACCTGCAAACATATAATCTGTTTGGGAAAGAGACCATGACCCAAATATAGTGTGAGATGAATCCATATTGGAAACCAAAAAAATATTTCTACCTAACTGTCAGTGAGGTTATATAGGAAGCAATATGAATGATGAAACAATAATCTAGGAAGTACTCAAAAGTAAACAATTCTAATGTTTCTAATTATATTAATTTACATTTATTAATTATTCAAAACATTGAATAATGTAACCTCATGATCTAGCATAATATCTATATCCCCTTGTATAATATAACAAAAATATTTATCAAAAGACCATCTAAAAAACCATGTAAGACCGAGTCCAAGCTTGTTCTTTGGCATGGAAGAATCATCACAATCATTCAAAAATTCATAAGGAACACACTATGAAATTTATCATTGTCTTACCCGACTGGTTAAACATATCATCAATTTAATAAATAATGATCCTTTGTCGATGCTCACATAGTCTAACCCCTTTGATACCACTTTGTAACGTCCATATTCTGGGTGCTTCCCAAGGGTTCCCCATACCTAGTTAGACACATTACCTCCAGAACATTTCCCCAAATGCCAGAGGATTCCAACTAGAAGTGAGTGATAGAGTCTGATAGTGGGGAAAATATTCCAGCATTGGCAGAGTGTACACAGTGGAATAACAAATATTAAATTTTAGTGGATTTCATAATACCGTATGACAATGTAACTGATAGAATATTTATAGTAATAAAAAAACTTGAGAATATATAAATTATTCATTTCACATGTATCTTGTAAAGCAACCAAACATGTCACAATACTTGAAGTACATTACTAAATCAATATACAAAAAATCAGTAAACTCCAACAGCATCACAAGACTCAGCTTAGTCTCATACCCTCCAAGTCCAACAACAATCATGTACCTTATGAAGAAGGGAAATTCCACTTTTCTATACCTACAACCATATAATCTGTTTGGGTCAAAAGGCATGACCCAAACAGGGTTTGAGACGAATAGTAGTAGAAAACCACCTAAGTATTAGTGCCTAACTATCTGTGAATATATATAGCAGGAAGTATTCCAGATTAAGAAATAAACTAGGAAGTGGTCAAATGTAAACAATCCTAAGGTTTCTATTTAAATTCATTTATAGTTCTTATTTATTCAATCCATTTAATAATTTAACCGTAGGATCTAGCCAAAACTATGTATCCCCTTGTATAATATAACAAACAGACATCTCAAAAGACCATATAAACAATCATGTAAGACCTATTCTGAGCTTGTGCTTTGACTTGGATGTCTCCTCACAATCATTCTTACATTCATAAGCAACCCTCTAGGAAAATTCTCCTAGTATAACGTGTCTACTTCAACATATCATCAATTCAATTAATAATGACCCTTTGGGAATTCTCATGCAGTCTATCCCCTTTGGTCCGACATAGAAATAATCATTTACAAACAACCACCATATATCTCTCATATTCAATACCCCCTTGTTCTGCATATCAATAATAAAGATCTAGCAGCTCCCATAGTCAATTCCCTATTGTTCAACATTCAATTAATAATGATCATTCGGGCAACTCTCACGGTCTAACCCCTCTGGTATGTGATAAATTGGAATCCCTCACAGTCAGTACCTCTAGGTAAACATAACTATAATGAATACAAAAATGACACTACTTCGGGAAACTCTCTTAGTCAATTCCCCATGGTCAAACTTTCACAATGTGAAAAATTCATCTCATATTATAATTCATACAACACCCAAAACAATTATATTCATTGAAACAAGGTATCCCTCATAGGAAATCAAGGCCAAATGGCTATAATTAGTTAAATAGGGGAACACACCAATGGGGTGTCCCATAAAAGGTATAAACCATATGAATAATTAGTTACATTTTCTCAATCAATATGTCACGACCTGTCCTCAGGGCCCGTGCCGTGACTACCCCAAGCCCTCCTTCCATAGGACAGGTGCTGGAAACTAGAACCAAGGCGTAAATCTTGGTAAAAAGGGAAGGAATTGCCTTTATAAAGTAAACAAACACCACAGAGCAAGCATGGAATAGAAGTAAACACGAAGTAAAAACTATGTACAACAGTATGTGCGGAAAAGTAAGTGGGCCAGAATAAAAACCCAAACAGAAAGTAAAGTACAACTGGAAAGGGAAAACAGTAATCGAAGTTAATCCGCAGCCTCGAGCCATCCACTAGAAGTCCCACTTGAAGGGTGGGTATAGATAGCCTCCACATCTCCAAGGCTCCAGTTGTCCGCTCCGTGTTTTTCCCACCCAATGGTCCACCTACAGGTACCGACCTACTCCTCGTGCCTCAACAACGATAAGCGATGTCTGTCGTCTGCAACCAACACAATGTAGTGCATGCATACCCCGTGCAGGGGTGAGTATAAGCTAATCAGTATGGACCCCGAGACCACCGATGTTCTCCCAGAATCCACAAAGGATAATCCACAAATGAAATATACAATCACAATGTAACATCCGACTCTCCTTAGGTATATGCCCATACATATACCTATGTCATCAATTCCAGTTCGCTCAAACCTCCGAGCCCATGTTCGATCACATCCACAAAGGAAATCACAACCCAATCCACACAGGAAAGAATAACGTAATACACATAGGAACGCAAGTCAAGATTCATCTCACATAGGTATACTTCTTCGTATGAGGATAGAGATGATCAAATATAGCCTCTGATTCATCTAAGTCGTCGGACCCACAAAGGATCGATATGTACTAACCCCCACAATGACCCATAAAGGATCGATAGGTACTAACCACCACAATAACCCACAAAGGATCGATAGGTACTAACCTCCACAATGACCCACACAGGATCTGACCCACACAAGATCGATAGGTAAATAACCCCCGCAATGACCCACAAATGATCGGACCCACACAGGATCTGTAGGAGTTGGAAAACATAGGACCGCTGAACGCTGACCCACACAGGACCTGACCCACACAGGATCGGTAGCACTGATCCACATAGGATCGCTGAGTGTTGTAGTCGTCGCCGTCAAATCCAAGGAGGATTTATGTACAATCGTCATTGTCGTCGAAGTCACAGCCATCTCTTCGGTTCCCGCACACCGCAAGCTCGTTTCGGAGGGTCCGCTCCACGAGCCGAGGGGCTGATAAATCAACTAACACATAGTCCAGATTTGATGTATCCAAAAGTTCTGTATCGTCAACAGGAACTCATCGTCACAGAAGGCTCGTCAATCGGACGCCTAGTCTGAGAGTTATTGGCTTTTTCGTCCCAGGGGCCCAGTTGGTTTTTAAGTCAAAACAAACCCGACAGTACTCCACCTTCTTCCAAACCTCAAGCGAAGTAATCCAAAAGGTCATTCTCACCTATAGGAATCCAAAAAAGTCGACAACACATCAATCAGACGTCCGGAGCTTAAGTTATAAGTGTTTCTGCTCCGAGGGCCGGGTTGGTTTCATGTACGAATCAACCCGGTCGAAACAAATTTTCTCTGAAACCCAGAGTGTAATATATCAAAACGACAGTCTCGATCCAAGGATCGCTACGCAACTCACGGTGTGTCGATCGGAGCTCCGCAGCTCATGTTATGGGGAACAGACCGAAAGAGGTTCGGTATTAGGGGGTTCGGGCCCGGTCTAACCTGGCCCCATACCCCCAGGGTAGGCCCAAACCGGGTCGACCCGAACCAGGTCCGGGTCTGGCCCGACCTGGGCATGGAACGACCTAGGCATGGAACGACCTGGCCTAGACGCGGCGCGGCGCGGCCTGGGCGCGGGCCGGCCTCGGAAGCCCGGCCCGGCGCGCTGGCGTGTCCAGCGGCCACACCGGCTAGCCGACCGGGGGTTACGAACCCCCAGTTTTCCACTGACCGGCCGACTTGCTGCTGCCGCCACGGGACCGGCAAGGGCCGGTCCCTCTGTTCCGATGCCGGCGGCCCAGAACCGGCAGCCAGTCCCCCTGCACCACCATGGCCCGGAACCGACCACAACCTTTTTCCGTCTGGCGTGACGCGATGGCGCCACACCCCTCCTCCGTGGCCCCACTCCGGCTGGGGTGCTTTTGTGGTTCTCTGGAACGGTGCAATGGCGCCACGTCTTTGTTTTGTCTTAAATGGCATGGTGCAATGGCGCCACACTTATCCCCCTTTCCTTAATAAGTCACGCACGGTGCATCGGCACCGCGTTGCCTTGCTCGTGACGTAACAATATCAAAAATTCAAAAGGGAGAGGAGGGTCGGCTGTGTTTGTGCGGTCTGACCCCCTCCCGTTATGCTGGTAACAGGCGGCTCCAATAGAAAATAATAAAGGCAATGAAAGAATTTACGAACAACAATTAAAATAAATCCCTACCTCATCGAATTCGATGAACAAGGATTCGTCGCAGGGAAAACCGCCGCGGATGAAGGAGTCGCGGAGGGAGGATCGTCGCGTCACTGAAGAAGCATTGCGGAATAAGCGTTGTCGATTTCTGAGGATCTGGCATTCTTCGCGTTCTTCGCGAGGAAGAGATGGTCTTCAAGAGTCTGAGTGAAATCTCCCTTGCCTCTCAACACCACCAGCCTAATAAAAATAAGAGTTGTATTATTTTTATTTCACAAGTCATGCATTTTAAAAATTCATAAACAAAAGAAACAATTAAATGATATAATTGCAACTTTAAACCACCACATTAATGCGGTGTTTCGTAACAAGAATGAACGCAAGGGTTGACTTCATTACATAGGGGGTGCGGGTGTGTTAATTAATTAAAGGAGGTGGTTGAAAAAGGTGAAAGAAACAGTGGGGCTCGTGTGGGACCCACCTCACAAATATCCTACCAAATGGGTACAATATTGTGGGTCCCACATCATCCACTTAACTTAAGTTAAGATAAATAAAATAAAAAACGGTTGTACCACTTTTATTTTATTTCTTAACTTAACCCCAAAAATTAAAAACCACACCCGAGCAAACGCAACTCCAGAAAAGATGTTTCTAAAAAAATACTGGCGATGCGATTCCATCGATGCCCTCAGAATTTGATGCCGAGCACCGGTTCAAAAGTTAGAAAAACCCGCTCATTCATTCACTGAACGTACCTGAGCTAAACTTTAGAAAAGGATTCCGGGCACACCAGGCCTCAGAATCAGGTGTCGTCAGAAACTAAGTTCCTGTAAAATCCCATAAAAATTTACGAAAAAAGATTCCTTGATTTTCATGGGTCTTTACACAATAATCGATTATAGGTTTTAAACAAGGTTAATTTACAAAACATGAAATACCCTAAACATTGGTATTCATTACATTAAGCATATATAATCTAAATACAATAACAAAAGGCAAAAACACCTACCTTGTTGTTTTACTATGAACACTCTTGAACATAGGCCCTTGAATCATCCAAGAACGATGTAGATTTAAAAAATGGTAAAAACAATCAACCCTTGATAACACATGAGAGAGGAGAAATCCGGAAGAGAGGCTATATGGGAAGATCGAACTCATAGGTGGGATTCCAACGCACCCTGTGGCATCTCAATCGGAGCTCGAATGGAGGAACGGGAGGAGAACGAAGTTCATATCCCATTCGTCGCTCACTTGTACTAACTGAGGGGAGATGATGTGAATTTTGGAGATGAGAGGCGACCCTGATCATATTCATTAATTAAAAGTAAAAGTACACAGTGTGTTTATTTAATTTACACACCATGTACTAGCCTCAACTATCCCCCACTTTAGGCGATCAACCCGTTTACCTACACTGCTATGTCCTAGGCTGTTACACAGCTAGTACACGACAATACGTGAAAACTAGGTACATGGAGAGAACTAAAAATTACACAGTGTGTACATATAAAATTTTTCATTTTTTCCTTTTTCCTAAAAAACAACATAAAATAAAGATCTATAACTGAAATGAAGATATGGGTTCTTACAATAATTATTATTGTAAATAAATATATTTTAAAATCATTTATATATAATTAAAATGTTATAATTATACATATAATAAATATATTTATTATTTAAATATATTTATTTTATTTTTATAAGTATTTGTGAGAAAATAATACATTCATGGGTATAACATGAATGAATAATATATACCAAGTAGAGTATAGATCCTAAAAAACAACATATATAGACAACATGCATAATAAGGGAGTTAATATATATAAATGGAAATTCATGATAAATAAATAAAATTTGTACTCACCATCCAAATATAGGTAATATTACCATTTAGAAACTCACAATCATGTCCATAGATATATTAATTATCACTCAATGTCAATTATATTTATGCATCATATGAATATAAATAATATAAATTTCCATGAATATTATCCACGTGGTATATATATATATATTAGTTTCTTGGGGATACAATAACATTAAACACACACACACCACCCATACAGATGCCTAAAAGGCAGGTCATAGCCCCCCCAAGGAATAAACCACACAACCACATGCTTTATTACATTATATATTTTGTTTCGAATGTCCAGTGGGAATGAATCCCATTACATGGATCGTAGGTCCGAAATTTTTTCCCAAGGACCATTTTGTGAATAGAACTTCTACAGTACCTAGAATATTATAGTAATTACTACAATATCGCCGTAACTATTGTACCTTCACTCTATGGTATTTGAACACCCAACATTGGATGCTGCATTATGGGGTGCTTACCACTAATACAAACCACAAATATATATATATATAAAACATATTCATTAGAATCATATATAGATATATATTTAATATATTTTTTTAATTTAATAGAATTTATTTTCATTTTATAATATTTAATATATATATAATTATAATAATATGAATACTTTTTAAGAATATTATATATATATTTGAAATATTAAAAAATATATATTAGTTATAAACATCCATTTTTTATTGAATATGAATAAACATTATTTTTTAATGTAAATATAATAATTTTATATAAATTAATAATATGTTTTTCAAAAATTATCTGCACTAAGAATTGCACTGATAAATATAGCTTTTATCAGGATTTTTATTTATCATTGATAATAGTATGGCTTTTATCAGTGATTTTTTTCTTAGCACGGATAAAATTCGGACCTTCCTTTGCGCCAAACTGTGGTGGTGTGTGTTAATAAAAGTATATAAAATAACGACAATGTATGAGAACCAAAAATTAAAAATATAAATAATAGGGAATAATTCTAGTATTATATTTGGTTTAGAAGAAGAAGAGTTATCAGTTAAATACTTGTGCTTGAGTTCATAATTTGGAACATTGAAGACATCTCAGATCTAGTATAAAGAACCCATTAAAAAATCGAAATGGAATTTTTGGGAGATATTATATCAACATGTGACATATAGTAGATTCATATTTTAGAATGATATCTTCTCTTTGGTGAATGATACAAAAATTCCATACTGAAAAACATATGAGAATAATGGAAGGGAATATCTTAGGATAATAAGAAGAAGTAATAAGTGGTTGGTTTCCAACATTGGTTTCAGACCATTTAAAAATAATTATTTCCTACTTTTATATTTAATATATTTATTATATATGAGAATAATCATTGATGGAATATAATAAAAATCCATATATCCTAACTAATACAGATGGTCGATCAGTATAAAATGGAGTTATCGTGTATATTGGAATAATTCAACAAAATTTAGTCACACATGATTCACCCCTAACTAAATTTTATTTTTACTATCCATTGGATCTCTCTAAATGAATGGAATAATCATATAAAGAACAAAACATCAATGTAAACATATATAATTTTACGTATGCATATGACCATATAAATAAAATGTACCATAATGTTTTAGAAAAATAAACTCCATGCTATTGTATTCGATCATACATTTGAAAGGTTATCACAAAGTGTGTTGATCATGTACAAGTACAGAAAAAAAATTAATTAATTGAATCCCATATTCTAATCCCAGGGATCTATTTAGTCGTGTATTCACATCATCATCAAGCTACTTTTTCATGATAACTTATATAATTTCCTTCTTGTGTCCCACATTTTAGATACAAGTTTTTCACATCAATCATGGCGTGGAAGTAGGTTTTGGGAATAAAAAACTATAAAAAAACTAATATGGAACCTATAATACACCTAATCAATAACACCCAACATTTTATATGCATAAAACATGAATAATTTGATGGCATTCCTTACACACAACCATGAGTCTCCATGAACTATGACAGAGTAAATCATCATAGGATAACTATTAGTCTCAAGGGAGTAAATATAAATAATAACTTCATGAGGAATATGTATTATTTTTTAATAAATTCAAATTTATTTAATAATTTATATCAAATAATTAGTCAAATTTTAGTAATGTAATTTTATACATGTAATATATTTTTTATATCAAAAATAGTTGTTTTCTAAATGATGAACAAAAAAATATAATTAATTTATAATAATTTTGGAATTATTATTTTAGGAATTTAATTTTATATTTTAAATCAACATGTTAATATTATCTTAAGGGGGATTTTTAGGATTTTTCTAAGAAGAAATATTTTTCGGTGAATATTAAAATATATTTACTTAAATATAGTATATTTTCATGTAAAATGAAAATTATGTTTTGAATTAGATGTTAAAGTAACATAATAATACTTTAATTAAAAATAATATGATTAATTACATAAATATAAATGTTAAAATTAAATTTTTTATATGTTTATTTTTAAGAAAAAGACATATTTCTCTAAATTTTTTTTGAAGAAAATGTATTTTTATATCAAAATTTAAATTTATCAACATTTATTAGTTTTATTAATTAAATTTTTAGATTATATATTCAATAATATATTTTATAATTAATTTTATGTTTTTTTCATGGAAATTTCTTTTATTATGTGGTGTTTTATTCATAAATAACCATTCTTCTAAAACGGGTTTTCATAGGTTGTGCGGTTATTTAAAATGAAATTATAAATCTATAGAAATTTAATCTAGTAAAATTGATTCCAAATTTGGAGTAATAATTATCAATATAATGTAACAGGTTCATAAAAAATTTAATTCAAGTGATTATTAAGGATAATAAATTGTGTTAATCACACATAAGGTTCAAACCTGTTTATCATGGGTGGAACTAAGAGATAAGGGTTGAATTTCCCCTCAAACCTATGTAAATAAAATTCTGAAAATGTATTTAGTCATTATTTTATCCTCAATTTGAATAAAAAATTATTTGGATCCACCTTCGCAATAAACTGACCTTATATTATTGAAATATTTTAAAGAATTCAATGTGTTTCCATCTAGTAACTTTAGAAGAGAATCACTTATCCTACAATATTACCATAATTTGAGACTTCTATATTATAGAATACCTAATTTTAAAATTTTCTATAATACTCCCTTTAATTCTATATCTTATGGTTTCTCCTTAGACCAATTCCTCAATTATTATGGTGTAATCCAAAATAAGGTAACCCAATAAAGTGGTATAAGTCTTATCCAACATCTATAAATTTTATTTATTCTTATAATTCCTATAAACATGTTGAATAAATAAAAAATAATGAATAATATAAAATAAATATAATGATATGTTATTAAAGTGTTTTGAAAACCATTTCGCACCTATTCTCAACCAAATGGTAGATGAAATTATCGCTTGTGTATACGTGGGGACTACTACCACCTCATAGAAAAGAGTTTTATTTTCCTCGGCCATAATGCATCATGGGTAACAATGATATATTAAATTTTTTTTTATTATATTTGTGTTATTTTAATTATTTTTTATTTTTGAATTAATATTTTCATTATTTTATTCCATCCATCATCAAATTGATGCACCACTTGTGCGTATGAACAATCTATCGTCTCTACATAATGGTGTAATTCATTTATTATCACCACTTTATATGAATGGTTTTAATTATGTATATAATTAATATATATTCTATTTATATTATGATTAAAATTATATAAATGAATGAATCATTATCTTTGTGCTCGGATGATAATATATAAACTAAAACATACATGAAAAAAAAGCAGTTAACACCATAAATAATGATGATAATTAAATATTATTAATGAATGTGTGATAAAATTGTATACTTAAATAGTTTATAGTATAATAAGCATGATTATGGTTTTTTAATATAATTATAATAAAATTTAAATTTAATCTATTGGTTTTTTATCACTTATTAAGCAATACTAACATGAGTTAATAGTTTTAAGATATAATCTCTTTTTATCCGGATTATTTACCCTTAATGTTTTTTATGTTGAAATTGTATTATATATATCTAAAAATAACATTTAATTTATTCTTGAAGGGTAGTTTTGTTATACATCATGGTTTAATAACATTATAGTCACATAATATAATCAAGATATTTAAAAAATGTTTTTTCGAAAAATAAACCATCACTTTCCCTTCAATCAGTAATCTTTTCTTCCATGTCTATATTATTCTTTAAAATGTTTTTGAATATGTTTCTACAATTATAAAAATATATTTTAATTTCATTTTATAATATATTTTAATTTCATTAAAAATATTTATATGCAACATTATTTTCATTTTCCAAATATGTTAATTTTTACTTTTTACTAGAAATGTCAAATGATTTTTTTACATACACTTCATAAACAAGCTCCCCCACTATCATGAAAACAATTTTAATTAAATATTTATTTATCAGATTCCACATCACTAAGAATATATAAATATATCATAATATTTAGGAAATTTTTAGATTATAAATAACTGATTTCTACTATAAATGGTATTTTCATAAAGAAATGTTCTGGTGATACTTTTATAGTATTTTTTTCTATAATAACATCCTTCAATGTTTCATATGATTAACTGTGGCATCATTCAACATTACCATATTAATTCATTTAAAATATGGTTTATGATTATTATGATGATGTTTGTGAACTCATATTATTTCCATGGGTTATGATTTGATGATATTATGAATATTTTAGGATATTGTTTCCCATATATGTATGGTTTTTATTATGTTATAGATGAGATGAAAATTATATATCCCTATAATGAAATAGTTAACAAAGGATATATAAAGAGATATTAAGTAATGGAATAGTGGAGTGAACCCAGTTTAGTAAGGGAATTTATCCATTATGGTAGACATGGGAGTGAACCTTGAATAAAGAAATGAGAGAATAGAGAATGAACATAAACTATAATAGTCTTAGAAGTGATCCTTGAATAAGGAAATTATTAATATTTATTATTTTGATTGTAAATAGTTTTTAATTATACATATGATTTTTTTTCATGCCTCATTACTGATTATTTATGACTATATACTATTATATATTATTTATTTTATGATATTGTCCATAGAGGATCAATGTATCACAGATATGGGATGGGGGAGAATCAATGATATATATTTCATTTAAGTTTAATTTATTTATAAACAACCTTCACCTACTATTAAATATTTATCAATTTTCTAACAACAAAACAATCACACATAAATAGGAACACAATTATTTATAATGTTAACTAAAAAATAAGATTGGTTACATCCTTTGTGTTTTTGGTAACAATACAATACCACACAGTCCACAAAAAGGAAATAATTTTGTGTGGATAAAAATAAGTGGGATATAACCTTACACTTGTGTAGCACTATGATAAATACAATAGTTCATTTTTATCTCCTAGAACAAATTATGTATTACAAAATTGTGTTATAATTTTAAGAAACATTCATCAATTTTATTGAAACATTTTACTGTGTTGCATTATCAATATTAACATATGATAAAATGAAAACATATTCTCTACTTTCATACCCAATAGTAAGTAAGAACTAAAATGAACTTTTTAATGATACTCAATAAGATTTAGTAGTCCAATTTCTCAGTCCAGAAATATAAATCTATCCTAATACACCTAACACAATTGTAAACTACTTCTACCTTAGTCCAGAAATCTCAGTCTGATTTCCCAGTCTGATGATATAATTTGATCTGATTACCACTAAATACGGTCTTCAATTTTTTTCTCCAGAAAAATCTCTGAGGAGTTTCCTTTCTAGAAACTGCTTCTCTCAATAACTTCATCAAATCTCTCTCTTCATCTGTATGTGAACAGTGTTCTGATCCGTTAGAAAGTAAAATGTACTCTCCACCTTTTATAGGTGTTCGAAAAACTGTTCCGGAGAGAATTTGAAATGTTTTTCAACATAAATAAATTTTCTAAACCTTAAATTTAACTTTCATTTTGACTCTATATTTTCCTTATTCAGCACTTCCCAACTCTTCTCGAATCATCTTTAAACATATCATATCCTCTCACAACTTCAAATTTCTTGAAACATTATAACTAATCTTTAGTCTGATTAATATTTTCAATCTGATTTGTTCATTACGGTTAAGGCATATGGTCATTATGTTATTTATAAAATAATTGAAAATACATCATTATAGAATACTTCTAATTGCTATGCTCCATATCAACTAAAATAAAACTAATCATTCTAGTTCTTCATACCAATATTTTAAAATAAAAAATTTAAACTATTATTCCAAAAACATATTCAATACTTTTAAGGATATTATCACTTCATGGAATCACTTAAACAATAGCTTCAAAACCCATTTGACTAACACATCCTCAAAACTCTTCAGAGAGACTTTGAGACTCATCTTGAAATAACTTTTTGAACTTCTTCAAAACAATTCATCTTTTCATTAATTGATCAACTACTTATTTATTCTAACGATCCTCCACTTGATGGATCGTTCACTAGTTCACTCTGAAGAATTCTTATTTTTGGTGTTCTGATGAGTTTAAACCACATATTGAGAAACAATCAATACTTTTGTTCATTTTCTCTTTAACCAATTGAAAAAAAAACAAAATATAAATTTTTTCTTCTTGAACCAATTGAAAACATATCAGAGTTCTTCTTTTGTTATTGACCCACTTGAAATAATCAATTCATCCTAATGAAAATGGTTGAATATTTTGTTGAACTATATCTGGTTAATCAATATCTGATTTTCATAGATTCTATGGTCTCATTAAACATCACTTCATTTCATATAAATTTGTCTCAACAAATCCCAAAAAAAAACAAATTATCCTATGATTGATCAGTGGTATACTACATCCTATGAACAAGTGTTAGAAGAAATATATTTATTTTTATAATTATGGTACAAATAATCTTCTGTATTAGAATATTGGTTTCTCATGAGTTACTGGTAGGATAGAAAACTAGAATCTTCAACTTCTTATATTTTGAAAAAAACATCACAACCTTCAAAAATTTTGGTATTTGTTGATCTCACATAGATTAAATGAGAGAGGAAAACAATGACTTTACAACCTTTATTATTCCAAAAAAAATCATCTTTTATCTTGAATTCTTCATGACTTTGAGAACCATAGGATATCCATATAACAATCTATCATATAAGGGAAATTATTATGACTTCCCATCCTTCTAGTGTATTCTTTTCTTTTAATCAATCCTCCAACCAGTTAACAATGCTTGTTCTTCTGCTTTCATTCATAATTATTGCATCATAAGTTTTTAGAAAACATATGATATATGATAACACCAATATCAGAAAATAATTTCTTGATTTTCTAAGGATATTTTTATACTCGAATACATTTTCCTATTATGATCAAAACTTCTATAAAAAACTCAAATTGTGTCTAATTTTTCTTTTCTCTGAGAAAAAATCTTCAAAACTCAATGGAATTTATTAACAATTATGAATTCTAAATTCTAATTATGATTACTACTTATGTCCCTATAATCTGATCCACAAATATTTAAATTTGAATTGATTTATTATCATTTAAAAAAGATAATAATTTCATCAAAATATTTTTTCCATCTCATAAAAATAACATCCTACTATCTTTGACCAAACAATCTCCCATTTTGTATTGGTTTTGCAAACCATGGTTCACAAATCATTGAAATTTGTAATATTAAGAAATAGTTCACCTATCATCCATTCTAAGACTATGTGAGCTAACTCATTTTACGAAATAAAAATTATTAATAAAAAACCATGTTGTAAAAAAGTATTGACTTACAAATAAGTGTCATCAAACATTGAAACATTCCACATGTTAACAAATATTTTCTTTCACATACCTATAAAGACAAGATTACAACAACCACTCCAGAAAACTATATAATATTTCACATAGTTACATACTGATTTCACATCTTACCCACAAATATCGCTAGATACATACATCTATAAAAGATTTATCACATATAAATGAATATATTTATGAAACAATTCTCCCCCTCGAAAACAATATCCAATGACTAGATGATGGAGTGGTAAAATCATACCTCAATGTAACACCCCAGGTTTTATAAACTGGTTCAAGTAAACAATGTTGTGATTTTTAATTATGTCTCTTGTTTTATTTTATTTTATGGATTGTGTGCTGGTAAAGAATTCGAGTGGAAATCAAACATGAAGAATACGATAAACTGTTATATATTTAAAAGATACATTACAACAAGACCCATCTAATTGAAAGTACCCTGCACAAGACCTAACACGGTCACAACAAGACTACAAAGAACCACAACACGGGCAATCAGATAGTCATCATCTTCAGGGTCCATCAGTGTGAATAGTATGACCGCCAGAATCACCGCGCACGGACTCAGCACCAGGGGTATGAGGAGAGCCATCCGCCAAGGGTTCGGTGTTTTGAAAATATAAAACAGCCAACCCCTTGATTTTATAGTGGACCTCTAAAAGGAATATGACCGTTTTTTTGACCGTTGGGTTCCATGGGATTAAGTGATTTTTTTTATAAAATTTTGTCCTTATAACGCTTTTATAATATTATTGTATTTCAATTTTTTTTATACAAAATATTAGAATTATATCTTCTAGTATTAAAAATAAAATATTATTCTTGCAAATGAATCTATTTTGATCATGATGATATTTATATGATGGAAAACTTGGTATTTTTTAAAATGTGTCGAACATCAAGTCTACATCGGTATCAGCAATAATTGAAAAAATGTATCTTTCCGGATCCCTAAAACTATGTGTTTTTAATTAGAGAAAAAACTACGGGTCTTTTAAACATAATTTTATAAATAAACAAGTGAAGTAAGTTATAAATTGGATTTTAATGGTTATAATATCATAGTAGTTATAAAAGTGTTTTATTAAAAATATATATTTTTTTTAGAAAATAATAGTTATATCAAATAGTATCATTTGTTTGCTTAAAGTAAAATGGGATTTTGGATTTGAAAATTATGATTTTAAGGTACTCATTAATTTTTATACAAAATAAAATTATAATGTTCTGGGTATATATGTATTTATAGTAAAAAAATTTGAACTAGTATAAATTTTAATTTTATCATTTATTTTATTAACACACTTTTTATACCCGGAGGGGCAGTTGCTGGCCGCGCGACGGTCTCCTCCGTCCTATCTCACCATGGAAAATCACGGCCGTTGATATGTTTTAAAACTCCCATTTCTTTTCATCCGTTTGATAACGCCCTAGTTGAATCCCAACCGTCGCATTTTTTTTACTGCTTCTCCCACCGTCTTCTTCTACCTCGCGCCAGGGACCCGCGAACCAGCAGCTGGTTTGCCAAGGACACTACCCTCTCCACTGCTCACGTTGACCTCGCGCACCCACCTCCGTAGGCTCGGCCTAAACTTCCCCATATCATCATCCATTAAGAACTGAGAAACCCCAGTGAAAACGGGACCTCCGGATCCAACCCGCACCACCGCGACGCCAGCCTCACCGCCGCCTCGCCGTCGCCTCGCCACCACGAACCACCTCCAGTTTCGCACCTCACCCCTGTGCACGACCACACTAGTTCCGGCGCTACACTGCTGGACACCAGGTCGTCGCCTCGCAGCGTCTCCAAGTGTCTGTGACCTCACCGGACCACCACCGGCCACCAAGCTTCTCCTGGTTCACCGGCCACTCAGCAAGCCTCCCTCCGGCGAGCTCCTGTCTTGAGCAGTAAGGGTGCCACGTTTATATGTTTTTTTTCCACCCATGGTTCTCGGTTCAAGTTTTTATATACATAAGTATATATATATACACCTAATAGTTAAAGGTATGTATATAACTTTATATATATATATATATTCCATGCAAACCATACAAAATTATGTTTCTTAAGATTACCTTATAATTCAGTATTTTATGGTAAGAATTACACTTTTGAAAGGGGTTATTTTAAAACAAGTCCTAACGTGTACAATCTTTATGTAAGCCTTATATATATATTTGTATATAATATTATTAGTTATGTATTTCAATGCAAATCAGTTTTTTATTCTTACTTTGTCTATGAAAGATATTGGATGCGAACCGGGTCTTTGTGTTAAGTGAAAACATGTAATAGTTGTAGTTGAGATTTTATATATTTACAGTTTCTTGAACACTTAAAACCCATATCGTTTTTTTCTTTTTTTTAACTGAATAAATGATAGATTGTTAGAGGTTTCAGATTTCAGGTGAACCATGTTTTATTTATGAGAAACCCTATTTATATACATTGTATATATATATATCCCTATGTATGTATGTGTTTTTAAGATTAATATCTGAAAACCCTATTTTCAAGAAATGGTTATTAATATTTTTATGCATGTAGGATTTTAGCGGTTGCCTATGCTGTTTTATAATTTTGAATAGCAATGAACTTGTCTAAGGTTTCCCTTGAAATGATTTATGTTTTTTTAAGGATATGCTTATGCCTGTATTAAACACATTTTAAAAGGATAGGGGTTTAAGGGTTATGTTAATATGTAAAAATCCTCTATTATTTTTATACCGAACTCGCTACAATGATTTATAGTGAGCAAAGTGTAACTGCAAATTCTATGACCAGTGAAGAATATTAATTAATGACAGGTATTATTTTTAAAGTGGTTTATTTCCAAGTGTCGGAATTTTAAAGATTGCAAGTGTTTATTATTTTTATACCAAGCATGCCGCAGTAATTATTTGCGGATAGAGATTTGTTGCAAGTACTATGACCTAAGAAGTACAATAGTTAATGCCAAGTAGATCCTTTCCATGCACTGGAATTTTAGAAACTCATCATTTAATACCCCTTGGGATCAAGTATCACACAATCATCATCTTATGTGCTTAAATAATTGTTCAATGCACATAGAATGCCTACTTAACCGTGCCTTCTTTTATTCCATATTTTCCATTTTATCTGCCGTAACATGTATTTGTAAACAAATTATATAATTGTTGCCTTATTCATATTGTTCATGCATATGACTCAACATGATAATGAACTAAGAACTAAAATTACCCAAAGTGGTATGGGACACCTTGGGTAATGAGAAATGAAAACGGTATTACCCAAAGTGGTATGGGACACCTTGGGTAATATGAAATGAAAATTAAATATTCAATGTGGTATGAGACACCTTGAATATCTGACCCTATCAACATGTGAGAAATGTATGGGACTACACGGAATGGGGTCCGGTAAGAAGAAAACCCTCCAGGTTGGGGACTGGTTAAAGTAAGCCCTCCGGGTTGGAGACCGGTAAAAGTAAGCTCCTCGATGCATCGATAGTTCTCGAGACAGTCAGATTGGGTTTTTACCCTTAGGTCATGGCACAAGGCCTTGACACAGAGACCATGAGTCCTTCAGCATACATTTCTTTGTTTATGACAAACCTAGTGTTTATTCCGATTAGAGGAATAACCTTGGTTATAGAACCTTACATATGAGTATCAGATAAAAAAAAGAAACACAAGACATATGATATGGCAATGTTGATTCATGACCAATTTCTTTTCCAGAACATCATTTCAAATGCTGTATTTCAATTATCATGTCATAATGTGCATATTTTGTGTAGATGATGCGCTTGTGCGCGACTTTTATGACATTTTCATCTTATTGATCATACCCACTTTTCTTGTTTATGGACACTTTACTTCGTGCAAACAATGCCTTTTTATTATTATGCTTATCTTTTTTGCTAAGTGAGTTACCGCTTAGTGTTTTAGTGCATACGTATGAAGTAGTTTAACTATGATGTATCAACCTTTGTTTAGTCTTGAAGTTTTTCTTTTAAGAAATTTTCTAAGTATGGAAAAGTATTTCTCAACGTAGTTTCCAAAAGCTGTACTTAAGTATTTTCAAAAACCCCTTACTGTGTATTTCAATTCTCACTCTATGTTTTATGTTAAATTTTTACAGGTTGATAGATCCTTTCCAAGACTTGGATGTTTGTTCTTAGCTCAGAAATAAACAAGCAAAGTTTTTGTCTCTGATTCTCTAGGATCTAAACCAGAAAGTTCCTCCGGATGGGTTATGATGTGTGAATTATTTGTTTCATTTGTACGAAATAAATTTCACACCATAACCGAAGCACCGGCACCTGGCTACAGGGGTCAGGGCGTCACAGTTGGTATCAGAGGAATGATTTAGGAAACCTTGGAAAATTAGGACAACACAAAATCAATAATAATGTTTTACTAAGTAGGGTTTGTTCTTAAACTTATCAGATGACAAGACAGCAAACCATGCCTAGACTCTTGACTCTCCCTACAGAAATCATAGAGACTATTGTAGCAAAATCCTGCTCAACATGTTACCAACCTTTTGTTAACTTACGACTCACGTGCAAAACCCTCAACGAAATATCGAAAATCTCGAATGTCCTTCGAATCATCCGAGGGTCAGAAGTTGTGTATAACCTAATGGCTAGTGCGCTGTTTGAGAATTATAAAAAGAAAGGGAAGTACTATGAGGGATTCTTCCGGTGTTTCACCATGAACAATAAATGGTTGCTCTTCCCGGCATTTGGAGAAGCTGCAAAGCAGTTGGACTTCCGCGCAGTCTTTATGTACAAAATCTTGTGCTTCAGCATGCTTGGGGAGCTCTGTGATTTTGGATCTTTCCTAGAATCCTTCAATTATGAAATGGTTCGAGTGATCATTAGGATCCAAATCCAATAGGATGTCACGAAGCTTGATGTCACTCGTTCCCATCTCTAGAAAACCACCTGTATCAAACGGGAGCTTGGCTTCAACCACGATCCGCTTTGCCAAAACTTTATTTGGGAAGAGGAGACCCACAAGCTCTGTTCAGCCCTGGGGATTGAGTTGAATAGTAACTTCTTCCATGGGCCTTGGAGGTAAAGGGACATCACCAAGGGTGTCAGAGAAGCTGTATGAATAAGTCAGTGTTTGTAAGCCGATCGAATTGCAGGGACGCAATTCTTTTAAGAGGGAGATAATGTAACACCCCAGGTTTTATAAACTGGTTCAAGTAAACATTGTTGTGCTTTTTAATTATGTCTCTTGTTTTATTTTATTTTATGGTTTGTGTGCTGATAAAGAATTCGAGTGGAAATCAAACATGAAGAATACGATAAGCTGTTATATATTTAAAAGATAAATTACAACAAGACCCATCTAATTGAAAGTACCCTGCACAAGTCCTAACACGGCCATAACAAGACTACAAAGAACCACAACACGGGCAATCGGATAGTCGTCATCTTCAGGGTCCATCAGTGTGAAAAGTATAACCACCAGAATCACTGTGCACGCACTCAGCACCAGAGGTATGAGGAGAGCCATCCGCCAAGGGTCCGGTGTTTTGAAAATATAAAACATCCTTCCCCTTGCTTTTATAATGGACCTCTAAATGTAATATGACCATTTTTTTGACCGTTGTGTTCCAAGGGATTAAGTGTTTTTTTTATAAAATTTTGTCCTTATAACGCTTTTATAATATTATGGTATTTCAATTTTTTTATACAAAATATTAGAATTATATATTCAAGTATTAAAAATAAAATTTTATTCTTAAAAATGAATCTATTTTGATCATGATGATATTTATATTATGGAAAACATGGTATTTCAAAAAATGTTTCAAACATCAAGTCTACAGTGGTATCAACAATAATTGAAAAAAAATGTATCTTTCCGGATCTCTAAAACTATATGTTTTGAATTAGAGAAAAAACTACGGGTCTTTTAAACATAATTTTATAAATAAAAAAGTTAAGTAAGTTATAAATTGGATTTTAATGGTTATAATATCATAGTAGTTGTAAAAGTGTTGTATTAAAAATATATATATTTTTTTAAAGAAAATAATAGTTATATCAAATAGTATCATTTGTTTTCTTAAAGTAAAATGGGATTTTGGATTTGAAAATTATGAGTTTAAAGTACTCATTAAGTTTTATACAAAATCAAATTATAATTTTCTGGTTATATATGTATTTATATTAAAAAAATTGATCTAGTATAAATTTTAATTTTAGCATTTACTTTATTAACACACTGTTTATACCCGGAGGGGCAGTTGCTGGCCGCGCGATGGTCTCCTCCGTCCGATCTCACCATGGCAAATCACGGCCGTTGATATGTTTTAAAACTCCTGTTTCTTTTCATCCGTTTGATCACGCCCTGGTCGAATCCCAGCCGTCGCGTTTTTTTTACTGCTTCTCCCACCGTCTTCTTCTACCTCCCGCCAGGGACCCGCGAACCAGCAGCTGGTTTTCCGAGGACGCTACCCTCTCCACTGCTCACGTTGACATCGTGCAACAACCTCCGTAGGCTTGGCCTAACCTTCCCCGGATCATCATCCTTTAAGAACTAAGAAACCCCAGTGAAAACGGGACCTCTAGAGCCAACCCGCGCCACCGCGACGCCAGCCTCGCCGCCGCCTCGCCGTCGCCTCGCCACCACAAACCACCTCCAGTTTCATACCTCACCCCTATGCACGACCACACTAGTTCCGGCGCTACACTTCTGGACACCAGGCCATCGCCTCACAGCGTCTCCAAGTGGCCGCGACCTCGCCGGACCACCACCGGCCACCAAGCTTCTCCTGGTTCACCGGCCACCCAGCAAGCCTCCCTCCGGCGAGCTCCTCTCTTGAGCAGTAAGGGTGCCACGTTTATATGTTTTTTTTTCACCCCTGGTTCTCGGTTCATGTTTTTATATACATAAGTATATATATATATACAACTAATAGTTAAAGGTATATATATAATTTTATATATATATATATATATTCCATGAAAATCATACAAAATTATGTTTCTAAGATTTCCTTATAATTCAGTATTTTATGATAAGAATTACACTTTTGAAAGGGGTTATTTTAAAACAAGTCCTAACGTGTACAATCTTTATGTAAGCCTTGTATATATATATAAGTATATAATTTTATTAGTTATGTATTTCAATTCAAATCAGTTTTTTATTCTTACTTTGTCTATGAATTATATTGGATGCGAACCGGGTCTTTGTGTTAAGTGAAAACATGTAATAGTTGTAGTTGAGATTTTATATATTTTCAGTTTCATGAACACTTAAAACCCATAAGGTTTTGTTCTTTTTTTTAACTGAATAAATGATAGATTGTAGAGGTTTCATATTTCAGGTGAACCATGTTTAATTTATGAGAAACCCTATTTATATACATTGTATACATATATCCTTATGTATGTTTGTGTTTTTAAGATTAATATCTGAAAACCCTAGTTTTAAGAAATGGTTATTAATATTTTTATGCATGTAGGATTTTAGCGCTTGCCTATGCTATTTTATAATTTTGTACAACAATGAACTTGTCTAAGGTTTCCCTTGAAATGATTTATGTTTTTTTAAGGATATGCTTATGCATGTTTTAAACTCATTTTAAAAGGGTAGGGGTTTAAGGGTTATGTTTATATGTAGAAATCCTCTATTATTTTTATACCGAACTCGCTGCAATGATTTTTAGTGAGCAGAGTGTAACTGCAAATTCTATGGCCAGTGAAGAATATTAATTAATGACAGGTATTATTTTTAATGTGGTTTATTTCCAAGTGTCAGAATTTTAAATATTGCAAGTGTTTATTATTTTTATACCAAGCATGCCGCAGTAATTATTAGCAGATGGAGATTTGTTTCAAGTACTATGACCTGTGAAGTACAATAGTTAATGCCAAGTAGTTCTTTTCCATGCACTGGAATTTTAGAAACTCATCATTTAATACCCCTTGGGATCAAGTCTCACACATTCATCATCTTATGTGCTTAAATAATTGTTCTATGCACATAGTATGCTTGCTTAACCGTGCCTTCTTTTATTCCATATTTTCCATTTTATCTGCCGTAACATGTATTTGTAAACCAATTATATAATTGTTTCCTTATTCATATTGTTCATGCATATGACTCAACATGATAATGAACTAAGAATTAAAATTACCCAAAGTGGTATGGGACACCTTGGGTAATGAGAAATGAAAATGGTATTACCCAAAGTGGTATGGGACACCTTGGGTAATATGAAATGAAAATTAAATATTCAAAGTGGTATGGGACACCTTGAATATCTGACTCTATCAACATGTGAGAAATGTATGGGACTACCCGGAATGGGGTCCGGTAAGAAGAAAACCCTCCAGGTTGGGGACTCGTTAAAGTAAGCCCTCCGGGTTGGAGACCGGTAAAAGTAAGCTCCTCGATGCAACGATAGTTCTCGAGACAGACAGATTGGGTTTTTACCCTTAGGTCATGGCACAAGGCCTTGACACAGAGACCATGAGTCCTTCATCATACATTTCATTGTTTATGACCAACCTAGTATTTATTCCAATTAGAGGAATGACCTTGGTTATAGAATCTTACCTATGAGTATCAGATAAAAAAAATAAACGAAATACATATGATATGGCAATGTTGATGCATGACCAATTTATTTTCCAGAACTTCATTTCAAATGTTGTATTTCAATTATCATGTCATAATGTGCATATTTTGTGTAGATGATGTGCTTGTGCGCGACTCTAATGACAATTTCATCTTATTGATCATACCAACTTTTCTTGTTTATGGACACTTTACTTCGTGCAACCCATGCCTTTTTATTATTATGCTTATCTTGTTTGCTAAGTGAGTTACCGCTAAGTGTTTTAGTGCATACATATGAAGTACTTTAACTATGATCTATCAACCTTTGTTTAGTCTTGAAGTTTTTCTTTTAAGAACTTTTCTAAGTATGGAAAAGTATTTCTCAATGTAGTTTTCAAAAGCTGTATTTAAGTATTTTCAAAAACCCCTTACTGAGTATTTCAATGCTCACCCTATGTTTTATGTTAAATTTTTACAGGTTGATAGAGCCTTTCCAAGACTTGGATGTTTGTTCTTAGCTCAGAAATAAAGAAGCAATGTTGTTGTCTCTGATTCTCCAGGATCTAAACCAGAATGTTCCTCCGGATGGGTTTTGATGTGTGAATTATTTGTTTCATTTGTATGAAATAAATTGCACACCATAACTGAAGCACCGGCATAGGGCTACCGGGGTTGGGGCGTCACGTCAACCTTTGTTAGAAATAGGTGGTATTCCCATGTTCAACCTCAGATTAGAAAATGATTCCTTTGGTAATGGTATTGTGAAAATTTTAGCAACATGTAATAATATAGGAACACACTCCTTCTTTATGTAATTATTCTCCATGTGATCTTTGATGACGTCGTATTTGATTTTAATATTTCTTGAGTGAGAATGTTTTAATATGATTCTTGTAATTTTTATGTAACATTGATTATGACATCCCAAAGAGAAAGGGAACCATTACTATAACAAATAGTTCTTCCAATAAATTCTTCATACACATATGTTGTGTAGCAACATGAATGGTACAAACATATTAATCTTCAATCATTCTACTAGTTACTGAATTTTGTGTCTTAGTTTTCTAACTAACATAAATTTTCCCCAAAAAGGAAATTACACCTAATGTCGATCTTCTGTCATCCAAAATTCCTACACAATAAGCATGTGAATAACTAAACGAATCAATACATTTTGAGATATCATATATAATTATAAAATCATTTTTTCCTTTGATATATCTGAGAGTTGTTTTTCCATCCAATATATGTGATTATCTTAGAGCGCTCTAAAATCATGAATATAATCTAACAACATAAAAATGTCTGGCCTTGAGGTAGTCAAACTTATATAATAGTTAATAATCTTCTGAGACTCATTAGAGTCTAAATTCTTGCTTTCTCCACCATAGGATAACTTGGTTCCCACTAAAATTATTATGGAAACTGATTTCAAAATTTCTATTCCAAAAATCATTGGAATATCCTTAGCATAATTTTCTTGAGAGTGAAATATGTGTTTCTTCTTTTGTGAAAATTGTAACCCAATAATTAATTTTATTTCACCCCTCATGGACAGCTCAAACAATTTTTATATCTTCCTCTAATATTTCAATGATTATTACATCATTACCATCAAATATAATGTATTCAACATAAATAATTATAATGATGGAAAAATTATGTCTTTCATTGCAGAAAATTTTAATACCGATCCTTCCTTTCATAAAACTCATATTTCATAAATAGGTGTCAAATTTTGAATATGATTCCCTCAAATGTTGTTTTAGCACATACAAGGATTTTCTCAATTTATACACTTAACTTTCATCATTCCCAAAAAAATACATGTTGTTGTTCAGTATAAAATTCCTAATCAATCTCACCATTCAAAAATGATGATTTAGTATACAATTAGAAAAAATATCTTTATTTTGTATAAATATCAATAATGATTATTAATGTTTCTAGCCATTCCATTGGAGAAAAATTATCATAAAATTAAATTCCTTCAATCAATGAGTAGCATTGAATCAATAAACATGGTTTGTTTCTTATCTCATCACCATCATAATTCAACTTGCTTCGGAACACACACTTTGTATTAATTTTTTTTCATTTCTCTTTGTTATGAGTTCCCAAGTATAATTATTTTTTCATCCAATTCACCATTCATAGACTGAAACCATTCTAGATGCCTACAGTATTTATTCTCATCATTTGAATATACATTTTATTATAAATAAATATGTGTTATATATTTAGATGTTCTTCTTGTTTGAACCTTTTTATTTAGATCATCAATTTTTTTTTCTTCCAATTGCTTCCTCATCCTGGGATAAGATTTTCTATATTATTCCCTATCACTATAAATAGTTGAGTCTAGTTATTCTACTTGAGTATGATTAAATTTTTTTCATCCTTATCTGAAATCTATACAAAAATTCTCTTATCATATTAATATTCCTTTTTAGCTTGAGTTTATTTAAAATATTCCTCATCTTTTTAAAAAATATTTACATTAACAGAGTCAACTAATCTTTCTATATATTTTTTGAAACATCTATATACTCTTCATTAGGTTTCATAGCTAAGAAAATTTTCATCTTCACATCTCCTCTCAGACATTACAAGGTTTCCACATTTAATATTTATGACGCATAGACACCTAAAAAACTCATAGGTGTTTCAGAAATAGTGTTTGTCATAAAATATTTCATATGGGGTCATATCTGAACATTTCTTGTAGAATCATCAGTTTTGAATATAAATTTTATTGATCATTTTTTTCCTCCTAATGTAATGACAAAGATCCTATTCAAGTAACAAATTTCATCACATTTCAACAATATTTCGATTTTTCCTTTAACTAAAACCATTTTTCTGAGGCATGTATAGTGTACTAAACTCAATCTGAATTCAATGATTCTCAATATAACATTAAAACTATTTATTTTTTTATTCACCTCAATGTTATGTTCTAAACATATTCATTGAATACTCACATTCCTTCTCATATTTTCTCTTAAAAATTTAAAACATTTTCTATCATATGACTTATTTTCATATGAAAAACATAAGTAATGTGTGTCAAGTTATCAATGAATGTAATGAAGTACTTATCTTCATGACCTGATTGTTTACTAATTATCCCATGTATTTATAAATACATATTCTCTATGGGTCATTTTGATCAAATGTAAACTTTTTTATACACATATTTTGAAATCTTCCCCTTCTGAAAAGTTGCGTAACATCAATCTCTTCTTCATGACATATCAGGAATTTCACATACAATATCTCTCATTGATAACTCGATCATGTTTCTATAAAAAATGTGTCCCATCATTATATTTCATAAATTATTCTCTTCAATAATACTTATGTAAAATGTCTTTTGGAACACACTAACATGGAATAAGTTTCCATTTGTGCATTGGGCTCTTGAAACTATCATTACATTATCCTCCATTTTCAAAAATACTCCATTTTTACTAAAAAATAACTTTATTTGTTTCATCACAATGTTATGAAACACTTAGAATGTTTTTTTCATCCCATCAAAAGGAAAATATTTAATAGACATTAATTTTTCTTCCCCAATAATTGAAAATTCAATACCTTTTATTCTAAGGGATTCATCATTGCTAAATGTCACTATTCATTTTATGAATTATTTTAAATAATTAAAAAAACTTACGTCTCGTGTCATATATGAAGAAAATCCATTATCCAATATCAATGGATTCCTCTATTTTTTATGTTTTTAGATTCATTTCTATGATAATAGTTCTTTCATTCCATTTATATTTCTTCATATATGGCATCTAAGAATTGTTATAAACATTCTTTTGTTTCGGTAAAAAAAGGACATCCATATTCAATATGTATATGTTGTTCAAATATTTCATAAATAGTTTCGAAAGGATGGAATATATTTTCAAATTTCACAATATCCGTCTTAATTTTATTCAAAACATCCTTCTCCGAATTCATTATTTGATAGGACTGACACTCCCTTAAACTTTTCCTTCTCTAATATTTGGAATAATGGTATTGTTTTTTATTAAACCAATAAATATTTTCCATGTGTCTAAATCCACAAAAATAAAAATAATATACATATAATTTATATTTACCTCTGTAACATTCATACTATTATTCATTGTGATTATGCTTACCAACAACCTTCCTTTCATTAACATCAAGAAATTTTTTATTCAGATAAATTTTGTTCTAATCCAGAACCTTCTTCATTAGCTCAGTTTTCTTTTCCAGCTTACTAGAAATTGAAGTATTAGGAACTTTTTATGACTTAGAATTTTTTGAAAATTATAACTACAACACTTTAATTATTTTCTTCACATACATAACTTTCCCATATTTATTCTTCTTCGAAATAATTTCAATTTTCATCCTAACCATTCAAGGTGACTTTTAATCCTTATTAGGTCCACCCTTTTCATGACGTTCACCAAATTCAGATATATATTCTTAAATCTTTTAACCCTTTTCAAAACATTAGAAAACTTTTGTTAATTAAGGTCCAATTTCTCATATTATTATTTCTTTTAAACTTCTAAATGTGTATTCTTATTCATTTATTTCTCAATAAATTTCATGGCATCAACAATCACATCCAGTATCATAACTTTCTCACTAGGAAAACATTCTTGTTTTTTTAGGAACATTCATTTATCATTTTATTTAATTTATTCAAAATATTTACAATATTTCTCAAACATCTATTAAAATTTTCTTTATGATGAAATTATAATTGATTTTTCATAATTTTATGAACTACTTTTTCTGAAATATCCATTGTTAACTATATAAAATAATGTAATTTCTCTAGAATTATCGGTAGAATTTTTGGATTATTCATGACTATATTATTTGTATTCATCTATATTCAAAAAACATATCCTTTTGGATTTGGATAATTTTTTTTATTTACCTATGGAAATAGATTTATCCTTATCACCTTTTCTCCTCTAGGATCATATCTTTCTTATATCATCTTCATCACTATTTTATTCATTTTTTATTTAGGGGGAATTTCTAGAAAAGCGCCCCAAAACACCACAATCAAATCATTTTTATGGATGTTTTAAATTATAATTTCTGCTACACTTTTTCACATTTTTATAAAACAATGATAAAAAATAATCATGATTTTTATATACTAAATTTTTGGAATCAGAATGTCTAACTTCTTATTCATTAAGAATCTTCATAAGATTTTTTGTTTGGTATACTTGAAAGATATTTCTCTATAAATTTTATTTATTTGATAAAAGTCTCCATTATCATTTAGTAATTTATGAGATTACTGTGAAAATAATACATAGATAATGTTTTACGATATCTATCTTTAAATGTTGAAACTTTGGAACAAACCTTTTAAGAAGAAACCTTATGATTTTTTTCATAAAAAGTAGAATATTTCTACTTTTCACAAAGGAATATAATAGTGCTAAAAATGTCATTTACCTTGTTAAAGAAGTCATCAACAAAATCATAATTATCTATCTTGAGATATTCATACTTTTTCCACTATATTTATTACATTATCTTTATTACTTTTGTATTATCTTACTTAATGTTATTCAGCTTATCCTATATACCTTTTACAGTGAGAGCACCATTCACTCAGAGAAAAAAAACTTTTATAATGTTTTGAGATAAAATTATTCATTTCTCCTCCATAATTCTCAAGATTATTATATTTAACAAATTTAAGATAAATGTTTTCATAAATAGAATGAAATCCATATATTTTAGCTTCAATAACATCATAACCAAGTGAAATAATATTTGTAGACATTATAACTTTCAGGATATGAATATTTATACCATCAAATACCGAAATCAAATTACTATTCACAAAATTCATGTCTTCCATCACAACATCTCTTCAGAAACATAAACAAAGAGCAGTATAAGGGAAAACTCAATTTGATACGATTATATATTTCCCATCTAGGTTAAATATATCCCAAAGAGTGGCAGGGTGTGAATTAGTGATATCTTTTTCTTTTAACATTATTTTTTTTAAACATTCACCTCCTGTTAAATATTTTTCACTTTTCTGAAAACCAAAAATCACACATCAATAGGAACAAAAATTATTTACTAGTTTCACTACTCAAGAATAATAGATCCATCATTGGTATAGTTTATGAAATAATTCAATATCACCAAATCCACTTGAAAAAAATCCTTTTTTGGATACAAACAAGTAGGATATACCCTTACACATGCGAATCACTGTGGTCATTACAAGTAGTCCAAGTGATTATTCTAGCATAAATTAAGTAATAATAAATTATTTATCACGTTTAAGAAACATTCAACAATTTATTCCAAACATGTTATTATGCCACCTTATCAAATTTTACTTTTATAACTTATAAAAAAAATTACTCTCATATCCAATAATGGATAGGATCTTCTCTGGACATCATAATGATACTCCGAATGATATCCCATTACAATTCCATAGTCTGATGAATCAGTTCTGAATAATAAATCAATCAAAATACCAATGGAAAAATTCTCTATTTCTTCTTCCTTAGTCAATATCTCTCATTCTGATTCCCCAACCCAATGATCCAATCCAATCTAATAACCACAGAATACTGTCTTCCATATTCTTCTAGTTTTATCTAGAAAACCTCCCCCAGAATGACCTATCCAAAAACCACTTCCCTCTAGAACTTCATAAATTATCTCTCTTCATCATCACATGAACTGTGTTCTGATACATTGAAAATAAAAATGTACTCTCCTCCTTTTATAGGTCTGCTAAAAAAAATTTTGGACGGAATCTGAAAAGTTTTCCCTCGTAACAAAATTCATTAAATATTCAATTTTCCTCTCATTTCAACTATTTCTTTAACATCTTTATATCTTCTATAATATTATAGATTATTCTTTAAACATCTTGAATCTTCTCAAAAATTCACCTGTCATCAAACATTCAAACAGTTATTTAGTTTGATTTTCATTTCATTATGATTTCATCATTACGATGAAAACATATGGTCACTCAGATTTTCTGGACATTCTTTCAAATACATCAGAACAAAATACTTCTTCTTATGATTCTCTGTACCAACTGATAAAAATTACCCATTTCCATTCTCCATACTAAATATTATCCATAAAACGTTGAATCTTTTATGCAAAAAACATTGTTGAAAAATCAAAAGATATCAGCACTTCTATGTAGCACATCAACAACATCTTAATAACCACTTTTAATAACAATTCCAAAAAACACATCTAAATACATCGAGACCCGCCTTGAAAAAAAAAATAAACTAATTAATAGGAATTCATCTTTTATTCAACTGATCATCTACATCCTTGGTTTGGTGATCATGCATCTGATGGATCAATATTTGCTTCATTGTGATGAATTAGTGTTAGTTCCAGTCCAATGAGTCGGAACAACGTATTGAGAAACAATAAATAAAATTTTCTATTCTCTTCACACAATTAAAATAAAAAAAGTATGAATTATTTTCTTCATAAACCAATTGAAAAATTATGAAAATTATTTTTTCATTCTTGACCGACTAGAAACTAACAATTCATGTTAATAAAAATGGGTGACTATATTATTAATTGTCATATGGTTTATTGATCTCCGAATTTATTAAATTCATTGATCCTAAAAAATTTCACATATTTCCTTTTTCATTTGTCACATAAAATCCCAAAAAGTATATTTTGTCTCTGATTTATTGGTGGCACACCGAATCAAATGTACTGTTGTTTGGAGAAAATTATTTCATTTTTTTATTATGGAACAACCCAAATTCATTACCATAAGATTTGAATCATTCGACATATTTGTATGGATAAATAACTATTATCTTCATCTTCTCATGTTTCAAACATAACATCTCAACTATTTAACAAATCTACATCTGGTGATCTCACACCAATAATCTTGGACCAGAAAACATTGAATTCATTACCAATTTTCTTCCCAAAACTCTTAATTGTATCATGACTTATTCATGACTTTGAGAAATTTAGGATTGGTGTATCATTTTACCACTTATAATGGAAACTATTATGACTTCCCATCCTTCCATTATCTTTTTTACTTCTAATAAATCCTCAAAACAATTGGATTAATGTATTCTCCCCTATCCTTCATAATGCTTTCATCACTTTTTGAAGGAAATATATGTTATATAAGAACTAGAACATAAGAAAAGAGTCAACATATTATGTATATAAATTTTCATACTCCGGTACATTTTCTCATTATGATCAAAACAACTGTATCAACACCCAAGTGAGTATGACAAACATTTTAACACATTAAACTTCTTCACAACGTGATGAAATTTCTTAAGCATTTTTTATATAATCTTTTAATTATGATTCACCCTTATCTCACAATCATTTGATCAACAAATATTTAAAAATTTAATTTAATTTTTTTGACAAAAAAAGGAAATACATTCAGTAAAAAAATTATCCATATTCCAAAAAAAAACTTCCATAAAACTTGGTCCCCATGTTTTGATAGGTAAAACTTTTTTCCATGTTTCGTGATTATGATATATGAATTCATGGGTAATATATTCTAATGTTTATCCCATTTTATTATACATGTACTCTAATCTTTTTATCCCATAAGATCATTTATTTATATCTCTTATTATTAACATTATTGAGCATATATGTGTATCCTTTGTTATATTTCCATTACCTAGTCAATAGATAAGGTTTCTAAGAATGTTATATCTATAATGTGTTCTTGTTGTGAAGAACTAAATATGAAATGATGTAGATCATTTATGACATGGCTTTTTATATATCCATATTTCCAAAGACACTAATCCTTTTTTATTAAAGAGTATAATCTATTGATATGTAATAGATATTTCTACGAATAAGATGTCGAATTTATGTATGAACATATGGGCCGCTATATTTGGTGTCAAATCAAGTATTACAAACTTTTAGAAACTAGAATAAGGAAAATTTAGTGACAACCCTTAGGATAATTATATGTATAGGATAAAATACAATTTTTGGTAATGAAAGGAGTTTAGTTTCCCAAATAAATACATCCCCATCGGGATAATACAATTGGATGTGTTTTTACACAGATTCATCTAGGGGTGATAACCCATAAAAGAGTTGAATAATTATATATTGACAATTATTCTAGTTCTTAGTGAATGGTCCCCTACTATGAACCTCGTTTGACACTCTATGGGGAAATTATAAAGACAATTAAAATTTTCTTTAATATACATTGTGAATTATTTTAATGGATATAAACTATGGATGACCTTGTTTAATGATAAGGTATCTGAAGTGCACTGTGTTGAATTTGTTGTCAATGAGACATGAAGTTGTCTTGGAATGAATGGAAGTCAGGGAATGTCAAGATGTGAATGACAAAGGTTGTTATGGTGTTGGTGGTGAAGGAGAATGGCCATGGTACTAAGATGCATGTCACTTAGGAGATTCACTAAGTGGTATTGGAAATTGTGGTTGAAACATTCTCCATGGAAATCTGACAATTGTTGAGATGATCTTTAAGTTCTAAGAACTTGTATCAACTGGATACAAAGTCACAACAAAGTTAGAAGACCATGCATTGTATTGACAATGCATGAGGAGAGGAAGATGATCCATCCACAACTTCTAAGTGGATGAAGCAGATTAAAGAAGTCCCTGTACTAACTCTTAGTGCATGTGAATTTGAAGAAGATCCAATTGATCTCTGATTAGATCAATGAAGAATGTTTAAGAACATGTGTGATTTAAGAGATTCAGTTGAAGAAGTCCCACCTAAGTATTGAATACATATGGAAGAGGAGATGAAGAAGATTAAGAAGAAACCGTTTGAAATTCCATTCCTAAGTGATGAATACAAGTTGAAGATAATGGAGGAATTTCAAATGAAGAAGAATAAAGGAAGAAGGAGAAATGAGGAAGAAGGCTTGGAGTGGCTCTTGGCATTTTACATTATGTATGTGGTTACTTTGTTTTTATACAAAGTACCCTATATTTACTTTGCCAAAAATTAGGCCACCAAGGAGGCCAGCCGAGGGTCATCACCCAAGGCACATGTGGGACTCAAGGTCACCACGCCCATGGGGAACCCTCAAGGCCAGGGCATCATCCTTGAGGCAGGGGCGCACCCGTAGGACAACGCATGGGCGCCTGGGGCATGCCCGGAGGAGCGCGGCAGGGGGTCCATGTGTAAGCCCCCGAGGACACGCGGTAGTGAAACCCGCGCGCCCGGAGGATGCATAGTGGGCGCCAGAGGTGCGCCCGCAGGGAGCATAGGTGGGCGCAGAGCGCGCCCGCAGAGAGAACCCGGTGCGGGGCGGCACCGGGAGGGGAGAAGTTCAACTGGCGAGTAGCGGGCAACGCCAGGGTAATAAACCGTGGAAAAACAGGAGTTCTTTTCGATGTGGGACGCGGGATTTTCCCGCGGAAGAGATCCTGGCCACTCATCCAATCACGCGGCTGATCACAGCCGCTCATCGCATCCCGCACGCGATGATCTGATCACAGCCGTCCGAAGATCTCATCCAACGGCCCAGCGTCCATCTCCTTCCTCGAGCTCGGCTGAGGCCTCCCCGAGCATTCCCGCAGCCACCTTCGAACCAGGCGCCTCCCGAAGATGTTTTTCGAGCTCTCGGCCACCATAGTTTGATCCGAAGACTCCATTGAGTTCGTCCGGCCCTACTGAACACAACCATGCATAAAAATGGGAGTGCACGCAATGTATGGAGAATTTGGAGTTTGGCCGAGGCACGCAACGATGCCGAGGCAATGAAGAGTTCGTGTTTTGCATGGGCAGTGCTTAAAGAAGGTCGTGCATGCGTTCTAAGTCGCATGCACGTGAAGAAAATAAAAAGGAAAATAAATGAGAGAACCCACGTGAAACAGATGAAGAAACGAGATTTGAAAAAAATCTTTAAAGATCCGATGATTTCGGGGATTCGAGATTTATCCCACGCGGAAGGCAGAGGCTCTCCTCGCCTATAAAAGGAGAGGCCGAGGCATTGGAGAAGCTTGCTGATCTGTTGAAAACTCGAAGTCCCGTGAGTGCCGTATGTGCCTCGCGAAGGTTTGAAGCCACCGCGCAAATACCATTTGCGTGGCTGAGTCCCCTACGCGCTAATCCTTTGCGCGACAGGAAGGAGAGGAGCTTGCGCGACCTTGCGCGCTCCCTCTGTGCACCGCGCCCCCTGCGCGGTAGGCACTTGCGCGCCCAAGGTGTCCTTGCACCCTTGTGGTTGTGCACCTCGTGGTGTTGCATCCTGCACACCCGAGTGCCTGTGCACCCCGCGGCTCAAGACACTTGCGCGGCAGTGTTGAAGAAGAGGAGGTTGCGGCTCAAGCATTCCCTTGCGCGCCTCCTTTGAGATCAAGTGAAGAAGTCCACCTACGGACAGTGGGTGTGTGCCAATTGAAGAAGAGGCCGTGTGTGTGCAAGAAGTGGAGTGAAGGCCAAAGACACACCTACGGGTAGTGTATGTGCAAAACAAGAAGACCACACCTAAGTTGTGTGTGTGTGTCTAAGTATATGAAGAAGGCCGAGCCTTGTGTGTGCACACTTTGAAGAACAAACTAAAATAACACTAAAGTGTGTGTGTGCAACAAGAAGAGGATGAGGACAACTCATGTGTGTGATAAAGTGAAACAAGTGTGTGCTAAGAGACAAGGAGGCCGAAGCCTATGTTTGTGCAATGTGGTTGTGCACACTTAGAAGAAGAAGGACATCCACACAAAGTACAACACACTTTTGAGTGTGTAAACAAATTGCATAAAGTGTGTGAAGTTTGAGAAGTTGGTGTGTGCGGAAAAGAATTACACCCTCTAAGGGTTTATTGCACCAAGAGAAGAGGATAGGAGGAGTGCATGCATTCATGCATGCACGTGCACACGTGAACAGTGCTAAATCAGTGGTGTGCATCTGAGGAGTCCAAGACTTGAAGATCTTGAAGACATTTGAGAACCCATGCTATCAGTGCATGAAGATGAAGAGTTGCCATGCACTCAGTGCATGATGTTGAAGTGAAGTGAGACTGGACCAGACTGAAGTTAAAGACATCAATTGTCTGAGTATTCAGTAATTGGAGAGAGGCTAGGTCATCCTTAGAAGAAGGAGATAAATCCTGAGCAAGAGGAGAAGACATGTTCATCAAAAGTGATCAGAAGAAGAGCAAGTCCAGCAGCCTTTATCCCAGGCTGCTGAGGATACTTGAAGAACATAAAGTGAAGAAGAGCTACTCGTGCAACTCGAGGAGCCAGGAGAAGACCCTGTAGGACTCAGGGAGAAGAAGTCTTCAGTGGGATTCTGGAGCAGGCCAGTGGGACTCTGGTAACACTGTGGGACGCAGTATAAAGACCCTCCTGTGGGACTCAAGAGAGATACAGTGGGACTCTGTATCGACCATTGTAATTTTAACAGGTTATAATGGAGAATCCATGCTGGGAGAGCATGGCAAGGATGTAGGCCTTTGGTGACGAACCTTGTAAAACCTTGTGTCCAGTGCCTTTACATTTACTGCATCATTCGTGGAAAGGTGAGAGATACAAGAAGAGTGGATCGAGGCTTTAACCAGCCATAGAGGTTTAATTGACAAGGAATCAATTAGTAAAAAGTTTTAAGGGATCACTGATTCACCCCCTCCCCCTCTCAGTGATTCACACTGATCTGGGCACTTCAATTGGTATCAGATGGAGGTTACCTCTAAAAGATCCAAGAGAGTCTTTATGAAGTGCATATTTGAGGAAACGAGCGACCAGCCTCAAATGGAGATATCTTCCAATACTCAGAAAAATAGAAAGAAGAAACAGGCCAAGAAGATGAAGAAAGCCTGTCCTAGCTGTGATGAAGTTGAAACAATGAATGATCTTCAGAGTGCACTCAAATATCTTCAGAAGACAGTTCCCATGGAAGTGGAAAAGTGTATAGCTATAGGCATCCATGATCTTCATGAAGAAAAATCACAGTTAGAAGAAGAAGCCAATGCTATGGAAGATCAGCTGGCTAAAAGGGTTGGCATAACCAACACTCTCAGAAAGCTGGTAAATGCTAAAGATGAAACAGTTTCTCTTTGCAATGAAAGATATGAAGACACTGCTGAAGAATTGCAAAGAAGCCTTTCTGAGAAAGAAATCTTTATGATAATGATCAAAGATGTTTTCCATGCACTGGAAAAGAGGCACAAAGTTTCAATGAATGTCAGAAATGCTCAACTTGAAGACAAAGTAAATAGGGTGAAGGAGCTTGACAACTCATTGCAAGAATTGAAAAAGGTGCATGATGACCAGATGAAAGAGCTGAATGAAAATTGGGAAGTAAGGCTAAGATTGGTTGAGGATGAGAAGAACTCCCTCAATATGAAATGCTTAGAACTGGAGGTGATATTGAAAAATCAGCAATCACCCAAAGCCAAAGCCTCCCAGTCAGCTGAAAGGAGAAATGTTGCTACTCAAGTATGCTTTGAGAAGGATGATTCTAAAAGAAAGACATCCTCAAATGAAAGGGCAACATCTTCTAGAAAGAAGGTACCATCCATCCCATCTTGTACTGATGCTTCTAAATGTGTTTCCACAAAAATTGCAGGATGGAAAAATAATTCCAAACAAGTATGGATGATGAAAATGAAGAAGCAGAGCTCTCCTGAAACAACACAGCAAGTCAAGAAAAGTACCCAACAATCAGAAGGACTGAAGAGGTCAAGATTTGTGGGTCAGTGTTGGTGTTGTAATAAGTATGGGCGTTGTGCAAAGGATTGTTGGTACAATCCACTAAATGTCAAAGCACAAAAGAAGCCCATGCCAAGGGGGAGAAAGCCAGAGGAAAGGAAGCAGCATCCAAAGGTCCAGAGACATCTGTTTACTGCAAATAGATTTGGACTACTTGACAACATCTGGGATGATTGCAAAATTGGTCAAAATGATACATGTCAATCACCAACTGTATCCAGAGCTAAAAAGAAGAGAAGATCACTGAACCTGGCTAAAATGGAATCCTTGGGAAGCAAGAAGAAAGTAGAAAATGCTCCCAAGAAGTGTTTGAGAAATGAAGATAAGTCCTTGGAGTCTGAGTCCAAGAAGGGTGATGCATCCAGAAGGACCACCAAGAAGTGCTTCTACTGTGGAAAGAATGGCCATACCATGGATCTTTGTAAACAAGCCATGAAATATAATAGAATCCAACTGAACTCAAACAGACAATCGATCCAGAAGAAGAAGAAGGGATTGATTGAAAATAAGTTGCCTAAGAGAGGTAGCTTGACAGCATTAAAGGAACCATGTGGAACTTCCAGAACTGGGGCCACTCTTCCAAATGATTTACTTGTCATATGGCCACATCAGTTGCAACTTTCCAGAGAACTACAAAGAGTTGAAGATGAAGCTCTGGCAATTGCTAAAGCAAAAGGGAAGAAGAAGGTTTCACATGAAGATGTTTTGAGAACCACACCAGCACAAACATCATTGAAGATCAAATGTGCAAGTGTGAAGAATGGTGAAAATGGGACATCTCGGTTGAGAGAATCTTCTCAACCTTGTTGTTCACATTGATGAACCAAGGAGGTTCCATCTTATTCCCTTATTCTATTGGTATTTACATGTGCTGACATTGCAGGGAATTGAAGATGATGATCATTCTCAACTGGAGGATGGTTTGGAAATAATGGAGTGTACCCCTTGAGGGGGAGCCAATCTGGAGAAGATGATGTTCTGAAATTAATATCATCTTGAGAAAGTAGATGAAAGGGGGAGCTTTATCTTTGCACCTGAACATTCTAATGCGTTTTGTGAAGTATGTGCAGGATTCAGTAATTCATTGAATATCTGAGAAAAAAAAAATTCAACCCCTAAGCATGATCTCACATGTATAGTGAAATGTGGAAAGCATTGAAAAATCTTGGTTATATCACTCTTGTTTTCTACACCGGGTTAGCCCAAGTAGACTTAGAGTTGATTTACTAAAGGTTCTTTGCTAAAGAAGAACAGGTGGCATCATCCCTCTCTTAGTGATTTTCAAGAATATGCTATTCAAAGGGAGGAAGATATTTTTGAAAGTGAACCACACCACACCTTTGCATTTGATTGCCAATAAGGGGGAGAAAATATTGGCACACATATTGACCCATTCATATGTGCTGAAGGAGTGTATTGACAACAAATACAAAGGGGGAGATTGAAGTGCACTGTGTTGCATTTGTTGTCAATGAGACATGAAGTTGTCTTGGAATGAATGGAATTCAGGGAATGTCAAGATGTGAATGACAAAGGTTGTTATGGTGTTGGTGGTGAAGGAGAATGGCCATGGTACTAAGATGCATGTCACATAGGAGATTCACTAAGTGGTATTGGAAATTGTGGTTGAAACATTCTCCATGGAAATCTGACGATTGTTGAGCTGATCTTTAAGTTCTAAGAACTTGTATCAACTGGATACAAAGTCACAACAATGTTAGAATACCATGCATTGTATTGACAATGCATGAGGAGAGGAAGATGATCCATCCACAACTTCTAAGTGGATGAAGCAGATTAAAGAATTCCATGTACTAACTCTTAGTGCATGTGAATTTGAAGAAGATCCAATTGATCTCTGATTAGATCAATGAAGAATGTTGAAGAACATTTGTGATTTATGAGATTCAGTTGAAGAAGTCCCTCCTAAGTATTGAATACATATGGAAGAGGAGATGAAGAAGATTAAGAAGAAACCGTTTGAAATTCCATTCCTAAGTGATGAATACATGTTGAAGATAATGGAGGAATTTCAAATGAAGAAGAAGAAAGGAAGAAGGAGAAATGAGGAAGAAGGCTTGGAGTGGCTCTGGGAATTTTACATTATGTATGTGGTTACTTTGTTTTTATACAAAGTACCCTATGTTTACTTTGCCAAAATTTAGGCCACCAAGGAGGCCAGCCGAGGGTCATCACCCAAGGCACATGTGGGACTCAAGGTCACCACGCCCATGGGGAACCCTCAAGGCCAGGGCAGCATCCTTGAGGCAGGGGCGCACTCGTAGGACACCGCATGGGCGCCTGGGGCACGCCCGGAGGAGCGCGGCAGGGGGGCCGTGTGTAAGCCCTCGAGGACACGCGGTGGTGAAACCCGCACGCCCGGAGGATGCATAGTGGGCGCCAGAGGCGCGCCCGCAGAGAGCATAGGTGGGCGCAGAGCGCGCCCGCAGAGAGAACCCGGTGCGGGGCGGCACCGGGAGGGGAGAAGTTCAACTGGCGAGTAGCGGGAAGCGCCAGGGTAATAAACCGCAGAAAAACAGGAGTTCGTTTCGATGTGGGATGCGGGATTTTCCCGCGGAAGAGATCCTGGCCGCTCATCCAATCGCGCGGCTGATCACAGCCGCTCATCGCATCCCGCACGCGATGATCTGACCGCGGCCGTCCGAAGATCTCATCCAACGGCCCATCGTCCATCTCCTTCCTCGAGCTCGGCTGAGGCCTCCCCGAGCATTCCCGCAGCAACCTTCGAACCAGGCGCCTCCCGAAGATGTTTTTCGAGCTCCCGGCCACCATAGTTTTATCCGAAGACTCCATTGAGTTCGTCCGGCCCTACTGAACACAACCATGCATAAAAATGGGAGTGCATGCAATGTATGGAGAATTTGGAGTTTGGACGAGGCACGCAACGATGCCGAGGCAATGAAGAGTTCGTGTTTTACATGGGCAGTGCTTAAAGAAGGTCGTGCATGCATTCTAAGTCGCATGCACGTGAAGAAAATAAAAAGGAAAATAAATGAGAGAACCCGCGTGAAACAGATGATGAAACGAGATTTGAAAAAAATCATTAAAGATCCGAAGATTTCGGGGATTCGAGATTTATCCCACGCGGAAGGCAGAGGCTCTCCTCGCCTATAAAAGGAGAGGCCGAGGCATTGGAGAAGCTTACTGATCTGTTGAAAACTCGAAGTCCCGTGAGTGCCGTATGTGCCTCGCGAAGTTTTGAAGCCACCGCGCAAATACCATTTGCGTGGCTGAGTCCCCTGCGCGCTAATCCTTTGCGCGACACGAAGGAGAGGAGCTTGCGCGACCTTGCGCGCTCCCTCTATGCACTGCGCCCCCTGCGCGGTAGGCACTTGCGCGCCCAAGGTGTCCTTGCACTCTTGTGGTTGTGCACCTCGTGGTGTTGCATCCTGCACACCCGAGTGCCTGTGCACCCCGCGGCTCAAGAAACTTGTGCGGCAGTGTTGAAGAAGAGGAGGCTGCGGATCAAGCATTCCCTTGTGCGCCTCCTTTGAGATCAAGTGAAGAAGACCACCTACGGACAGTGGGTGTGTGCCAATTGAAGAAGAGGTCGTGTGTGTGCAAGAAGTGGAGTGAAGGCCAAAGACACACCTACGGGTATTGTATGTGCAAAACAAGAAGACCACACCTATGTTGTGTGTGTGAGTCTAAGTATATGAAGAAGGCCGAGCCTTGTGTGTGCACACATTGAAGAACAAACTAAAATAACACTAAAGTGTGTGTGTGCAACAATAAGAGGAGGAGGCCAACTCATGTGTGTGCTAAAGTGAAACAAGTGTGTGCTAAGAGACAAGGAGGCCGAAGCCTAAGTTTGTGCAAAGTGGTTGTGCACACTTAGAAGAAGAAGGACATCCACACAAAGTACAACACACTTTTGAGTGTGTAAACAAATTGCATAAAGTGTGTGAAGTTTGAGAAGTTGGTGTGTGCTGAAAAGAATTACACCCTATAAGGTTTTATTGCACCAAGAGAAGAGGATAGGAGGAGTGCATGCATGCATGCATGCACGTGCACACGTGAACAATGCTAAATCAGTGGTGTGCATCTGAGGAGTCCAAGACTTGAAGATCTTGAAGAAATTTGGGAACCCATGATATCAGTGCATTAAGATGAAGAGTTTCCATGCACTCAGTGCATGATGTTGAAGTGAAGTGAGACTGGACCAGACTGATGTTAAAGACATCAATTGTCTGAGTATTCAGTAATTGGAGAGAGGCCAGGTCATCCTTAGAAGAAGGAGATAAATCCTGAGCAAGACAAGAAGACCTGTTCACCACAAGTGATCAGAAGAAGAGCATGGCCAGCAGCCTTTATCCCAGGCTGCTGAGGATACTTGAAGAACTTAAAGTGAAGAAGATCTACTCGTGCAACTCGAGGAGCCAGGAGAAGACCCTGTGGGACTCAGGGAGAAGAAGTCTTCAGTGGGATTCTGGAGCAAGCCAGTGGGACTCTGGTAACACTGTGGGACGCAGTATAAAGACCCTCCTGTGGGACTCAGGAGAGATACAGTGGGACTCTGTATCGACCATTGTAATTTTAACAGGTTATAATGGAGAATCCATGCTGGGAGAGCATGGCAAGGATGTAGGCCTTTGGTGCCGAACCTTGTAAATCCTTGTGTCCAGTGCCTTTACATTTACTGCATCATTTGTGGAAAGGTGAGAGATACAAGAAGAGTGGATCGAGGCTTTAACCATCCATAGAGGTTTAATTGATAAGGAATCAATTAGTAAAAAGTTTTAAGGGATCGCTGATTCACCCCCTCCCCCTCTCAGTGATTCACACTGATCTGGGCACTTCAGTATCCTAGATTTCAAATAAGGTGTTATGATTTAGATATCTGATAAAATATTTTCACAATTATTTCATTTCCCACAATGATTATAATTACATGTACTATTTTTTTGGTTTCATTCAATGTATAGAACTAGAAAGAACCAATATATAACTAAATTTATTATATAATGAAAAGATTTTACCCCTGAGAAACAAAATTTTAAGTGAGATGGAATGAAAACACTCTTATCCTATTTATATCAAAATTTCTCAATATATAAATCATGATGATATTGTAAATATAAAAATAAAGGAATATCACCATATTGACCCCTTCATGAGGAAAAAGTACCCCTTCTTTTAGTGAGTTTTTTTATCCACTAATTACTGAGAAATGGATTAGTACCACAAAAAAGATATTTTCCATTCTATACAGATTAGAACATTAAGAGGTTATCTTAGTTATTTACCATATGGAAGGTTAAAAGGGACAATTGTGGACACTTATTAATAATATTAGTAAATAGTAAAAATTAACTCCATTGAGTGGGATGTGTTTAGGAGATGAAATCATAATAAAACAAATGTAGAGAAGAAGATGAGTTTTTCTTAATGAAAGACATGGGGGAAAGAATCATAGATTGAATTATCCTAAGAGGGTTGGAAAATGTTTTAAATGTGGATGATATGGAAACCTAGAAATTTTATGCCAATATAATGGGAAAAAATATCAAATTATGAAAATGGAGAGAAACCAACACAAAATGAACCACCCACGCTACAAAGCTATAATATTAATGAGTTATTAAATTAATCTAACCAGTTCATAATACACATGGATAATAATTATAATCTACTTTGTAAAACGATTATTCCTATAGATAATGTAAATTATCATGCACTCACTATCATTAATGTGTGGGGAGATAATGGTGTTGTGAAAGGTACACTGACCATCCACCATTGAACTAATAATGTCATATTTTATTCGAGTTATACACACTTTTTAATATCTAATGAATTCCATAAGGGTATACCATTACCACCTCAATTATTAGATGTTTAAATAGGAGTAAACACTCTTAATGGTGTTATGGATGCATCTTAAGTATATGAATGTTCTAAAATTGATGTTTTTTGGAGAATTCTGCCAGAATATATATTTACTCTTCCTTTAGTTGAATTTGATGTGATTTTTTCCATGAATTATAATTAATTATATTATGAACATATCAAATTCTAAATAAGGGAAGTTAAAATTGATATTCTGAACCAACCGTTGATTGTTTATCGATGTGAGTATAATTATGAACATCAAACAGAAATTTAATCAATTTCATGGGTCTTGATTCCTTTATAAAGGGATTATTTATATTATATGGTTTGGAAGAAACTGAAAATAAAAAATAATCATATTTTATGAGATTTCTTTGTTGTATTTTGGGAATAGCCTAATATTCTTCCTATGAATCATAATGTCTAGATTCCAATTTAACACATGACTGGTGATATAAATATTTTAAAGACTCTATATAGAATCAACTTGATTTGGTTGCAAGAATTTAATAAGAAACTCTGAGAGAGTCTTAATAAAGTATTTATTTATCCATGTGATTTACCATGGGGTGATCATATTCTATTTTTTATGATGGAATATTGATAAATGTGACTCTTAGTTGATTATTGAGAACTTAACATCGTCATTGTAACTTGCCCGACCCAGGATCCACTAAAATGGTTCCTTGAGATGGGTGGCTACATGACCTTATGAACACATCCTCATACACCAAATGATTCCGACTAGCAGAAGGGGGGTCTAAATAGTTAATTTGAGAGACTATACCCACTTTTTATCTGATAAAGCCACTACAAAAGATAATCAAAATAGTGGAATAACAACAAAAAAAGTCAGATAATGCATAAAAAACCATTCTCCATATGTGGTACAACCATTTCCAATAGTAAATATGCCATGTTTTGATACAATTGAAAATGTGAACAAAACCCAAAATAACGACAAACTAAAAATCCTAAAATGGTCCTAACACCTAGTCTGGGTCATCCTCCTTACTCAATCGTGACAACCCAATTGTATTTCATGGTAATATTCCCTCGTTCTAACCTGCAATCATGATATCTGCTTGGGTACCCAACGGTGGCCAGATCAAGGTGTGAGTACAACTCAGTTGGCCACCACCAACATTGTATAAAAATTATTTTCTATAAACAAAATGTGCATGAAAAAGAGAAATGAATAATAAATGAAAATTAAAAGATTATGTTCCCTCGGCACGTTTATGTCAATTACCAAAATTTACTACCATTTACATATCATACCATTTCATCTCATTTTCCATTACTTACCATTTCCAACAAACCTAACATAGTTCATAAAACACAACAAGTTAGATGGGATTAAATTACGCAATCACATTCTTGTAGAAAACACATTGTTATCCTGTATCACTAGCACTAACTTCCTCATGCCAACCATATCCTCACCTCAAATCCCTGGTCTGGGTGGATTCAACTATTAGTGGAATATAGCCTCAGTCCTCATCCCTAAGATGTGCATTAAGGGTGGAGTTTAGAGCAGCATTCCAACTCGACCAGTGGGTGAAGAACCTCAATCAATACCACACGGTACCAAGCCATGTGAACATAATATACATATATGTATCCATAAACCATTTTCACTGATCACAACAATTTCCCATATAAAACATAAATAATAACTATATCATATGACTTAACACCATACCTTAACCCATTAACACATTTACCACATTTCACATCATTAGTCTATTATCCTAATTCCCTTTTATTATGCTTATCTCAATAAGAATTATTAATTATTCCTAACTTAATAGGAATACATAATAAACCTCTTAATCCATTATATTATGGTCCCTAATCATTCCCTCATTTTAACCCTTTTCACATTCCAAAACTATTCACAATTAATTTAACAGAGCCACGTTCAACCATATAAACCACTCTCATATTAACCCAATATCCCTTAGGTTATTATTATTAATAATAGTTGCATCACCTAGATTCTACCCCAACACCATCAATCAAATAAACATGTTTATCAAGGTCTCATCATAGACACACAACAATCTCACTGGTCCATCAAAATCCCTGGGTTTGGAAGACTCTGTTCACCCCATGGGTGGCCTTAGTTTATACTCATCACCCTCAAATCATCCAATAGGGATCATGAGGATTCCCATTTACCTTTTTGACAACCAGTTTACCAAAACATTCCATGGTTAATCAAAACACACCAAGAGATACCCATGAACAAAACCACACATGCACAAATCCAAAAATAAACCATGGGATATAACTTGTAGACCACCTACCTCGATTATGTGGGTGAATGAACTCTCAATCAATCCCTTATATCCCAATTCAACCAACCTTTTAAGATTAAACCAAAAAATCACTAAAAGGGTAGGGTTTTAGAGCTTCAGAACAGGAGGAGAAAAAGATACAAATCTTAAAATCAAATGTGAAGTAGGGATGAGATTAGCCAAACACAGTGCTTCGATCCACGTCCAACGGAACCAAAAACACCTTAATAATGAGGGATATTTAACTCACGGATCCATTGGGATGATTGATTAGTTCATACGGTGAATAGGGGAAAATGGGAGGAAATATTGAGTTTGGGTTAAAAATCATAGAATAGAAGAATTTTATTTTTTTTAAATGTTTTTGGGCCCCCCAGATTAACCTCACAGTATTCCATACCCTATGTTAACCATTTGGAAGCCACTGTTCAAAAACACACTTCTTTAAAAGTTTCTTGGCTTGTCCACATAGTTAGTACAAACTATGCGTAGTCTGTGTGACCTATCAAGAAAACCAATTATCTCTACTTTTGGTGTCCCAAACCCTCAGAACACCCTCAACCCTCATATAAGAAAATAGTAAGCACTTAATTAACCAAAACAATTTTTTCAAACCAAAACATAAATGAAAATATACCTTTCCATTATTTGGGAACTTGCAATCAAGAAAAAGAATAATTATCCAATGCCTCGTAGTGATGATTTTTTTTGACCAGTTATGAGGAAATCAATATTTAATCCAATATTGATCTCTAATATATATACTATCAATTGATATTAAAAAGATAACACATACCAATATATCAATATGATTGAGTTCTATAAAATATTAATTTATAGTCATGCCAATTTTTCTAACTAATTCCACTAATATCATTATGGATTTAATTTGTGGAATGTTAAAAGATCATCGTGGTCATTTTTTGTTTATATTTATAGATTATATGATTGTATATTTGAAGAAAATTTAATAATTTTATTATCACATTAGTATTGTAATAAGTATCGTATGGAAGGATAATCGATATGAAAAAATTACCAATTATGAAATCTTGATACAGATTGGTTCATATTTCTATCATATAATCAAAATGGTGGGTATATCCGTGGATTTATAAATGTCCAAATTTATTGATCATTTCCCCCAAACTAGTGCAATGAATTATATCTATAGTTTTCCTAGATTTTATGAAAATCATCGATGAAGTGTAAAGAATTTATCAAGGATATCTAATCTACTCTCCATGTTAAATTAAAAAAAGTTAAACTCCTTTATAAATTTGAATGTAAATAAAATATTAATAAATTATGAGAACAATGGTCAGTGAAACTATTATGAAACAACCCTACCATGGATAACATTTTTTGAATCATAGTGATTCAAAAAAAATTGGGTTTGGGTATGTTTACATATGGAATGATATAATGATATCTCATTATTCTAACCAATTTATGGTTTATGTTAATAATTATTCAACTCATGATTTTGATTTATAAATAATAATCATTGCATAATGATATAGAGGATATATATTTAAGGATAAATTTATGACATATATTCTGATAAAAAATTATTAAATAATATATTAACATAAATAATTTAATACATGCTAAATAATATGGTTGTATTTGAATAAAAAAATTGACTAATAAAAAAATTACCCCCATCATGATATGAACAAAGAAAATAATGGTGTAAGTCGAAATGATCATGTTATATTTTATATGGTGAGGATTATAAAGGATCCAATATTAATGAATTTGAAAAGGGTAGGATATGAAATCATTAATGAATGGGATAAATATTATCTTTCTCATAAGAGGGTTCAAATATATATCGCTATAAATATTAAAGAGGTAAAAAATTGGCTCTGGAGGTTCAAAATATGTTGATAAAGTTTTTGGAGATTAACAATAATTAATATTGAATGATAAGGTTTATGGACTGAGTATTTGTCCCATAAATACCATAACTAAAACTATCTATTTGGAGGTTATCAATGCTCATCATTCTCTATTAATCAGGAATTATAAGGATGTATAGAGATATAAAATAGTATTTATTGTTGAACAAAAATAAAGAAATATATTTAAATGTATATATATATGGTATTGAAATATTAGTAAGTTATTTATAATAGATATAATTCTAAATTGATTTTTCAACCATTTCCTATAAGAGAATAAAAATGGGAAAACATCACCATTGATTTCATTATCAAACTCTCCAAAACATCTGAAATACATAATGATTTTGGGTTATAATTGATCCCCATATAAATCTGGTGAACTTAATTTCTATCCAAAAATATTTCTCACTTGATCATATTTTTAGGATAAACATTAAATAAGTTGTATGTTTTCCTAGGGTCCCACATTCAATTGTATCTAATTGATATTTGAGGATTACCTCAATGTTCTGCAGAATTCTAAAATAATATCTACATATATATTTTTGTTTTTTAATTTCTTATCATCCTTAGACATATTTCTATTCTGATAGGACCATTCTACCCCGATAGGATATGTTGAGATCATTTTATCAAGACTTTAAAGGTTTTTGGGATCAAATTGTTCCTCTAGTGAAGTGTTCTTATAAGAATAGGTTTCACTTGAGAATTCATATGGGTCCATATGATGATCTCTATGTAAATAAGCACTGATCTCTAATAATTTTGGATAAATTTGGAGAAATAAATTTATTTTGACATGATATAGCTAATGAAATAGAAGATAAGGTTATATTCATTTATCACCACACCAAGGGACCTCATATTTGATATAAGAGTTATGCTAAAAATGGTTATTGAAATCTGGAATTTCTTGTCAAGGATATGGTTTTAATTTTAATTTCTCAATAGAAGAAGGTTATTATATTCAAAAATTTGGGAATGTTGTTCCCTTGGAATATTGGTCCCTTTGAGATTCTTGATAGAGTAGGGACATTAGCTGATTTCTTGGAACTCCCAACAAACCTCTCTCAATTTCACAATGTGCTCCATATATCTATCTTGAAAATGTAAATACATGTTCATTAAAATATAATTGACTCGGACGATATATTTATAGAACATGATATATCCAATGAAGAAAAAAATGAAGAAATATAAGATCATAATGATAACATTCTACAGAACAAGACAATTTAATTGCATAAAATACTTTGGTGAAATTAAAATTTGGAGTAAGGGGAACTGTAGGAATTGATTAAATGGAGATATACACATTCTTTTATACCATAGTGATGTCACTTTGAGGAAGAAATTAATTTTAAGTTTCTTTGAATGTAACAACCCAAAATTTTATATGTGTAAAACATTAATTATTTGTTTTATTTCCTTACACATAACCTTTATTACAAATGAACCACAATATAGAAAACTATAGTTCCCTAGGCTTGATATAAAAGGTTGTTACATCATTTTAAATGAATATTTAGTACAATGAATAAATAAATTCTGGAGGACCTTAATAGTTTAGTGTCTTCATAAAAATGGTAACAAAATATTTTATCCTAGTAAAAGATCCTTAATGTATCCCATAAATATCAGCAAATTTAGTTCATCTACCTAAAACAATTCTTTAAAACTTATAGAAAGGAAACATAAGAAAGAAATGATATCAGATTTTTGGTACATGAAAATAAAGAAAATGTATAAGACTAAAATGAACAAAAGGGTTTTGGAACATGATCATAAATTTTAAGATAATACCTGACATATTGGAGATTATAATAGAGATTGGAAGTTGATAACACATGAACCATAACAAAATAAAGAACATAATCCTTGAAAACATATCTTAGGAATAAAACATGTAATTTTGGAAAACAAATAATCATATAAAAAACCTATGTCAAGGAAGCCTACCAAGGCCTTTTTATCATGTTAGGATTGGGGTAATCACCTTTTTACCTTTCATTGGGATTGGGATTCCATCTCATGTACCCTCTTATTTTGGGCATTTTATTTCCAACAATGTACCCTCTTATTTCGAACTAGGGATATCCTCCTATGTACCCTCTTGTTTTTGGATTGTGATGTCCCCCCATATACCCTCTTGTTTTGGGCATGGGATTTCCTCAACATTACACCTTTTTTTCCGGTTTGGGATGTTCTCCAATTTACCCTCTTGTTTTGGGCATGGAATTCCATCTTATATTCACTCATTCTTTTTAATCCTGGGCTACCAATCGTGTACCCCTTGATATTATATAAATTTTTCCAAAACCAATACAATTGTTGGAGATATAGGTCCCACTAATCAAATAATTAAATTATACATTCATGTGCCACAAAACAGTCATCATTTCATGACCTATGAAAATAGATTCTTTCTATAAATATAAAATAATATCCCATGAAATTAAATGTGTACCAATAACATTTCATCACATCATAACCTATTGAAAAGAGATAGGTTTCATAATAATCTCATTGAATCTTAGCCCATGATAGGAAACGAGTTTCACAAGCATATAACATGTGAAATAGAAATGGATTTCATAAAAATATAACCCACATAATAGAAAGAGATTTCATAAACATATACCATGTGCATGAGAAATTGGTTTCGTAAAGACCATTACATTAACCATAACCCATTCCATGAAATGATATGAATGGATTAATTAGATCATTTCCTAGAAGGGAATGAGTAACATCGACAGATTTCACCTCAAATAGAAAATAATTTTTAAATATCTTTCAAAGACATTTATTGAGTAAATTATTCTATATTGATTGAAAAAGTATTTTTAAAACATAAAACCATTCGAAAATAATTTTCTAAGAAAATTCCTAGAAAACATATAAAGAATACTTGAAATAAATTTTAAAACCTTTTTTCAGGAAAACATATAAATAAATATTTAAAATATTTTAAAAACTTTTTTAATTGAAAACATCTAAAGAATGATTGAAAATATTTTAAAACAATTTCTTTGAAAATAAATTGAAATCTTTTAAATAATGTTTCAAAATGTTTAATATACCTTTTTAAATAGAAAGAAATTTTGAAACGCTTTTTTCTTGAAAACTAATAAAATAAGATTTAAAATTGTTTGAAAAACATTTTTCATGAAAACATATAAAATTATCTTGAAAAAAAATCATAAATACTTTTTGAAAACATTGTTTTTTAAATAAAATGGGTTTTCGACCAAAGAGATAGATACTGGGAGATTTTTCTTAAAAACATTTCTCAATTGGCTTATGTACAAAAGAGTGAAAAATGTTAATAATACATGGATATATATTGAATACATATAAAATAATTAAACACATGGGTTTTCTTGAGATATGAATCATTATATTTCGTCTAATAATCATATTCATTTACAATATCTAAAAGTAATGAGATTGTTTCAATAAATTCTTACCATATTGTTACATGGTATCATTATGTCTATGTAAGAAAATGAAATTACTTGAATTTTAAAATATCCTGAAAATAATAAGATTAAAGATATAACATGTAAAATTTATGTATATACACATTGAAAAAAAGTGATTAGAATCAAAACAAAACATGAGTCTCAAATAAGAAAATATGAGACAAAACAATTTTAACGATTTGGTAACATTTGAAACATAAACCCCATGAAAGATAGATCATATAATGGACCTATTAATACCCATAAATTTAATAACAATATAAATATAATAAAATAATTATTTTTACATACACCGCACCAAAATGTGAGATTAGTGAACATAACATATATCTCACATAATTTAAAAGTGATATGAAATTCTCTTAACTTGAATCTTGAATCTCTTCGTAATCATAAAATACACCTGTATAATAAATATAAATTTATTATAAATCTTTTGAATAATTATATAATTATATATAATAGCATATATGTTTTTAATATGACCTTATATTATCCTCTTTTTAACAATCCTATGTTAAGGTTTAACTTCGGGTAATATTTGATTTGTTTTTCTTTTGTGTCTTAATTTGTTATATATTTGATCATTATACTAATATAATTAATATATAATTTAAACCATGATAAAAATATAATTTTTATACATTAAATTTTTATTTTAATAATTTATAGAATATTTAATAATGAAACAGAATACACAGTTCATGGAGACGGCTTGTTGTACATATGCAAGAATGTTATTTTCATTTAATTGATGTGTTGATAGAAATAATGTAATATATACATATATATATATATATATATATAAATTTTATAGTATCTTTATGATATCATATATATCATATATATCCACTAAAACCATACAAAATACAATCCATGTAGTTTATGAATGAATCACATCTCTTTGAGGGGTAGTAGTCCACACTTCCTCATACAAAATTATTATATTTAAATAAAATAGAATGCATAAAGGTAAGTTCTAAATAAATATTAATGAATAATAGATACATTATAAATATAAGAGATATCATATATAATAAGATTATACATCATAATGGCCACCATGAAAGGTGGAAACGGAAAATATCAACAATTATCATTTCGTGAGGCTGTTGTTCACCATACGTAGAAACAATATGTTCATTAACCTTAATTTATCCTTAAACGTTGTGACTGACTGAATCGCCTGAAGGCCTTATTTTTTATTTATTTTTGGATAAACCCCATTTTAAAGTGAAATGGGGAAACCTCACATGACTTCAAAGACATACAAACATAAATATAACCAAATCGAAAAACAATACTACTAAATGTGCCTCCCCCTAACGACAACATCTTTATGGAAAGCCTCCACCAAAGTACGACTACTCAGTGTGCTGTTCCATGAAAAAAATATGGGCATAGAACAGATGGCTAATCCATACCATCTCAATCATCTGAATCCATGTAGTCATGAATATTGAAATTTACCTTCTCTGAATCCACATCTGAAGCATTTCTTAGTAGAAATTATCGAACAAGACATCATCCAAAATACAAACTGTCAAATTATAAAATGACAAATCACAAATCCAGTCATTTCCAATAGTTTCAGTAGAATTCCATTCCAATCTGAAAATATTCATTCTTTCTAACACTACCCAAAAGACTCCAAACCAATAATGTCATTTTATATTAATTATTAGTTTAAAAAAAATTCAATTTAATGTAAAAAAGTAGTATTTTCACTTTTCATCAAAAACTATTGTTTCTCAAAAAAATCCCAAAGAATCAACCTAGGATAATTATGATGTTATTAATTCAAAAATGAAGTTTATTTTACCAAATTAAATTTATAAATGTTGTTATAATTAAAAATATTAATAAAATCAGTTCATTTGAGAAAACTATATTTTTAATCATAGAAAGGAATTACCAGAAATCATATCATTCATTATTTCCCCGATGGGGTCAAATCCCTAGGGAAACAAATTTGTAATAGTTTTTTAGAATGTTTGATATTCCATTATTAGTTTTACCTAAATATAATATTTTTTTTAAATTATAAATAACATTAAAACATTATTTATAACAATTAATATAACTATGTTTAAGGAACATGTTATAATTAGCACATTTAAAAATAAAAAACAATAAAATGATGTTGTGTGCAACATAAACCAAGTAAGTGTGTGAGTAATATAATCCTCCATTATTCACACCATTTGATACTTCTGTCATAGAAAAGTATTGATCCAATAAATTTATATAATATTTCCTTTAATCCTATAGCATTTTTTACTCTACTAATAACAATCAATTCAGGATTAATGTATAAGCCAAATGAGTTCACCCAAAGAAGATGTATATATATTAACCAATATTTATCAATCTTATTTGTTAATATACTTTATATAAATATGTTGTATAAATAAAATAAGTATTAATTAGATATCATAAATATATTTGGATTTTATTATGGTGATGTAACGACCATTTATTATCTCTTATCAAACAAATTAGATATGAAAGTTTCATTTGTACATACATGTGGACTACTGCCTCCACGTTGTGGTGCGATTAATTTTCCACTACCATATTCTATAATTGGATGTTCATATAAAATTAATTATTATATATTATATTTATTTTATAATAATAATTATTTAATTTTGAATTTATATTTACCTTTCTTTTATTCCGCCCATCAAAAAATGGAAACATCACTCGTCTGTAGTACGGGATACAATCTCTACACAGTGATATAATTAATTATTAATTATATCTAAATATTAGTGGTCATAATTATATATATAAAGAATAAATATTATATTAATATCCTAATTAACTTTATTTATTGGAAGGAACCCTGATCCTAGTGCATTTACCATGATCGTTGATCCAAAAAATACTTGAAAAACATTGCAGTTAACACCCAAATGATGATGATAATAGTAGATTGTTAATGACTGTATAAAAATATGTCACAATTAAACAATATATTGTATAAATATTGGAATAATTGTTTATTTATATATTAAAAAAATTATTATATATGGTTCACATCACTTATGAAGCAAGAAAAACATGTGATAAGGGTTTTACCTTACAATCTCGTTTTTACTGGGATTCTTTATGCTTAAATTTTATAACGATGATATTGTATGATTTAGAAATCCTTAATATTATTTATTTTATTCTTCTCTTATTATATTTATTTCTTTCATTTTTTCCTTCATTATCTCCTCTTTTAGTACCCAAGATACTGAAATAATTTTAGCAAGTAAAACTGAAATAGTTTTTTTCCATTAACTTTGAGTCATTCATACCTTGTCCAAATTTTTCCTTATATTGTTCCCAAAAATTTGTTTAAAACTATAAAAAGATAATTTAAAATAAAATTTTCTATATTTTCAACTCATTACCATGGGTTAAGAGGAACTTTATTTTAATTTTCCTAATATGGTAGATTTGATTTTTTACCAAAATTGTGAAATGGATTTTTATTTTAACATACGCCACATGAAAGGATTCCCCTTACATAAAGAATAATATTTTCATTAAGTATTATATTATAGTTCCTTTATTTTATTTTAAATTATTTTTTTATAATATTTTATAATTTATTATATTCTAAATAATCTATTTCAAATAATAAAGGCATTTTCCTTAAGAAATGTACTAACAATGTTTTAAAATAATTTTTATCCATAAAAACTGATATTGATGTGTCTTATGATTTAATGGGGGTATGATCCAATGTTATAATATTTATTATCAATCTATATTGTTTAATATTTTTATAATTAAATATTTATGAAACCCATATCCTTGCCACATGTTATGATTTTATGATATGATGATTGTTTTCTGATCATGTGGAACCCATATATGTGGTATTAATTATGTGATGGTTGGATCCAGAATTATATAGCCCTAAAATTAATTGGGTGAATTAGAATACCTAATAAGATAATTATTATTATAAGAGGGAGTGAACCCTTTCTATTAAGGTATGTCTCATATTAATGTATTATTGAGAGTTAACCTTGACTAAAGGAATGATGAAATTGAGTATGAACCCATGATGAAATTGAGAGTGAACCCAATCCACAATGATTGACATAGAAGTGGTCCTTGGGTATGGAAATTATTTTCTATTAATATGAGAATTAGACACACTTATTGTTTTATTATGATATTTTATCATACCTCATAATTTATTATTGATGATTCCACTCACTTATGTCTTTTTTATTTCGATTGATAAAAAATTATTCCATGATTAATTATTATGATATATTAGTTGATGGGTTTGAATTTTTCATGTTTAGATCATCTTATAAAACTATTATGATTAATCTATGATCAATTTTGTTCCACTATTAACATCTATTATGTTTACCCTTATTGAGAATCTAATATCTTCATTTCTTATGTTATCCTTCCCCATGTTATGGATAAATTTTTTATGTATGTTATATCTAAGATGGGTTTTACATGGGAAGGACAAAATGGGAAATTATGTAGACCATTTATTTAACAATTGTTTATGTATCCATGTTTCCAATGAAAAAAAATTGTGTTTCTTTCATTGATCATATGGAATTTTAATTGATAATTTTGTTAATAAAATGTAGTAATTGTCTATGAAATATGTGGGTCACTATATTAACCAATCTATTTTGTATGTCGGTATAATGAAGTCAAAAAACTTCAAAACACATCCTAAACATATCCATATTGAGTTATTTTGTGACAACTAGGCCACCATGATAAATTAAACTTCATATTTTATTCATGTTTTGTTTAATTATAAAATATACTCACTAATCTAGATAATGGTTGTGCCAATATTCAAATACATTCCTTGAAATAGGGTTTGTATTATAATTATTCGGGGTCATAACATAGTTAACCCCACTATAAAATATCCACAAATTTTTTATCAGACATCACTATTGATGCTCTATCTGTTGACTACAATCAAGGAGTACATCTGAATCATTGAAGGGAATACCAAGACCCACTCTCTTAGTATATGTTTCCAAATCATAAAATTGGAATGCTATAAGACCCTTCCTTGGTGATATCATATATATCATGGTAAGGTAATATCTTAACCCACTCCATTGGGAAGAGTATTCAAATACTGGAAAAAGAATACACCACCCAACTCCCTTGAGGAGAAAAATAACACGTTTAAGATTCATCAAATCATTTGGAATAGAACATTATCAATGTAGATATATGAAATTAAAATATATATTCCTAGATGATGATATGATACTAAAATATTCCTTTGCCTAAACCTAGTTCCTAATATATCAATTGGCTCCATCAACATAACTCACTTAACTATGAGCTTAGTAAATATAGAATCGGCCCAAAATTTCTTTCATTGACACTAGATGATCACTAAGAACCTATGGAAAAATATTATCTCATCATTTAACTAAGAAAACATGTAAATTTGAATCAATAAACTATAATATCAAAAAACATGAAGCACATTCCACAATGTCACCAAGAACCTATTCCAAATCATCACATTCTTTCACATCCCATAATAATTCACCTCCCTTGTGATTTTATTTTCCAAGGATTGGTTTACATCCAGCTATGACCTTTTTACCATAGGCTAACCAATAAAAATAATAATCTAATGACCATGTAATAAGGATAACACTCTTAAAAATAATTCATATAGGGATATTTACTAAAGCCAAATTCCAAAACCCCAATCATTCCCTTATTGTTTTTAAATTGATTACAAAATACCTCACCTTCTCAAACACATTTATGATTCCCCCATGGTAATAATTTTATAAAATTTCTATCCATGAACCTCCTAATATAAACACTTCACTATGTATTTTATGTTCCACTACACCATAAATAATATATCATATTCTAAAAACCACAATCATACATGAAAATAGATTTTGTGGTCCATAGAACTTTTATCATTCCTATTAATAACCCAAATAGTGATCTTATACCAATCCAATCATAGATTAAGTACCAAACCAATCCATGTAATGTCCAAACCTGGGATCCGCGTCACATGTGCCCTGATATGGGGGGTTACATGGCCTCAACCATGCTTCCCCATATGCTAGAGGACGCTAACTAGCAGCAAGTGTGTAAAGGTGGGGTGGTGGGGAGTCTATACCCTCTTATCAAAATAGATCAATGAAAATAACATATAAAAATACAAAAGTAGTAGAATAATATATAAAAAACATATATAATAGATAATAAAATGTTGAAGCATAAATAAACATAGAAACTAATAATATAATTAAAAGCCTATTAGGCAGTGTCTTATACATAGATGAAAGGGATGATGTAATATAAAAAGGGAATAGGAATATACAAGAATGTTATAAAATAGAACAAAAGACAAAAAATGGCTCCATAATGAATATGATATAATGCTCGGTCCTATGCTCTATGCTCCATCTACGCCAAAAATATCAAACACCTATAGAATAGAGGTTTCCCATATCTGTACCTACAGACTGATAGTCTTCTCATGTACCAATGGCATCCCAAGTAGGGTGTGAGATAAAATATCATCAGGCCACCACCAAGAGTGTATGTGTGTAATCCACGATGTTATCATAACTAAACAGTCTACATGGATAATTGAATATGTAATGCAATGCAGAAACAAATAACCATCCACCTAGGTACCTAAGGGACACATGATGACTTTACTTGTTTCGTCCCATTACCCAAAGGAATGTGTATCTGATCATCTCAATATATATATAGTATTAATAATACATATAATTTAATTGTATATTTTCAGCCACCTTTATTAACTAAATATGGATGTATGTATGTTCCCCATTACTAAAGATTTGATTATTTGCGAAGGGTTGTTAGTGATGGATTCCCATCGTAAAAATTCATTTGCAACTACAGTTTATTGCTAATTCTCCATGTAAAAAACTGCACTGTAATTGTCGTTATTTTTGATGGATTGTCCCAAATAGTGATTAATTGCGACAGATGAATCATCTGCCCCAAAAAAAATTATAAATTTTTTAAATAACTAATTGCGATGGATGGTCAGTTTGTCGCAAATAATAGTTTTTTCAAAAATAATATCAAAATTTGAAATAATTTAAAATATATATAAAAATTAAAATTACAAAAAATAAATTAAAATAAATTAAAATATTTAAATAATTATATAATTAAATATTAAATAAATGTTAAAATTAAATAAAATTTTTAAGAATAATTAAAATATTTTTGAATACTTAGAAATTCAGATAATTTAATATATTTATAAATAATGAAAATAATTATAAAATTAAATATTTTGAAATATATTTTAAAATTTTAATTTTAATTAAAAAAGTTACAAAAATAAATCAAGTTAAAATATTTACAAGTATTTAAAATCATTGAAAAATTGAAAAAATAAAATAGATATAAAATTAATATATCATTTTAGAGATAATATGTTTGTAATACCAATTTACAAAATAGTCATATAAAATCAGAAATCATCAACTATCGTAATGTGGGTTAGGATCACTCGAATAACCATGTTGAGGAATCATGATATCATTTCCAAGCACACGTCACCATATATACTTCATAATCTTTTCATCTCTCTTACATTGTTGCTCATGCTTCTCCTACCTCCCTTTCTGTAAGTACTTTTTCATCACACCATAATCTCTCAACCTCTCCTATTAATAGGAACTGGATGAAAGCATCAACTATGACTTTCCATGAGGTCCCATCGCAATCACTGATGCCATCACAGAAGTACCATAATAACTCGTAGTGTTAATCGAGAACCAATAAAAAATTTAAAATAAAAATAATTAATAAATATCGTAATATAATAATTTCCTATAACTAAAAACCTATTTATAATACATCAATATCCTTCTTCTACAGCATTTTCAATGATATTAGTGTATTCATACTGGTATTCAAAATCATTAAATTCCATTTGACTTTCATTTTTATCATCCCTTATTACATTATCAACATTATCTATATCATTGGACCTTAACAAGGGGGTTCCATCATCAATATTTATAACATATCAGGTATGAGATATATTTTGGAATGTTTCATGAAATTTTTTAATATGTTTCGCTACAACCGAACCACTATTATTTTCAATAAATTGATTATCATGTTATTTTATTTTTATCAGACTCCACCAATCTTTCAAATCTCTAAAAACTGCATAATAACTTGAAAAATAAACCTAACGTTCTTAACGTGTCAAGAAAAATAGTTCATTTAATTCATGAATATTGTATTATTTAATGTCAACGACTCAATTTTATTGATGTAATTTCACCCCTTGATTATAATAGAACCAAAAATATCTAAATGTTTTTACATAATTTTGTCCGAGATTACATAACTCAATTATATTATCAAGCATTCTATGGAAGAGTTCTTCTGAGTACGAGAGAGACAAGTGCGGGCTTAGTACCCTGAGTTGTTCACCAGTTTTGCTTTTAGGGGACGAAAAGCATGAAAGAGGTAATGATGTAAAAACCAGTTTTTACTATAAAATACTTTGGAATATTCTTGATGTTATTGTAGAGCAGTGCCTTTAGATGGCATATGATTCTGAGCCCCAGTGTTTCCTGAAATTTTTAGTGTGTTCACACTGGGCATGCCAAATAAATAAAATAACTCCTAAACGGTGTTTCAGATCAGAACTATGAGTGTATGGATGGATCCGAAATGGGGTTTTTACCCTAGTAACAACATAAAACATGTCAACACGGGATGTTGGGACACCTCGCCCGTTGATGGAACATTAAACGGATAAATAAAATAAATTAATATATTCATTTAATGTATTAACTCAAGTATCTCTTATACGGTAGCACAGATTTGTAAAACGAGAGCATCGTTGAGTCCGGAATGTGCCGTTTACCATAGGAGGGGTGTAATTTTCATGGGCGCGGCCCTTCTGTGGAAAATGGCCCCAGGGGTGTTCTCGTAATTTAGCGGCCTCGAGCTTTATGTTTTATAACTTTTGAACGGGGAATCAGATTAAAATTCTGAGCCCTCCCTTGTGCTCGGGTGGTGGTGTTTACCCTATGGGAGGTTTAATCTTGACCCCACCAAGAGTTTTGGATGTGTGTCATTTCTTGGCTGATTAAAAATTAATTAAGTTAATTTTTAATTCCCTACTTAAACCAAACCAACCCCTTATCTTACCCTTATTCTTCCTCTGGCAGAAGCAGGTATCAACCAAGGAGACCTCCACCTTCCTCAAGCTCAAGCCCTCCACCTCTTCTACAAGGTTTTGTGGCTTCTGGTGGATCATCGCAAAGCTTCAGGCTGCGCCCAATGAGGTAGGCATCGTTTTTTTTTGTATTATGTTTCAGCACTTTGATTGATCTTGGATTATATGCATTAAATTGATGTTTGATCATCGAGAGAAGCCCATAAATTCTCATTACATGTTTCGAGATTTCTGATGATTGTTTGAGATCGAAAATCTGAGTATCGATGAGTCTGGGGTGGTCAATTGAAGTTATCATATGCTTTTGGAGCTATTCCGGCCAGATTTGGGGTTCCAGTGGCGATCTGGTGAGCGGCGGGTTGATCAGGTGGTGGAGACTCCGTCAGGTAATTCAGCGGAGCGGCGGTCATCACTGGTGCTGGGCTCCTCATGTGGGCGATTTGGAGGCGTCGGTGCGAGCGGGCATCGTCGAGGCGGACCGGGCAGCGGGGTCATCGCCAGGGCACGACGATGCGGAGAACCCGGGGTCCACGTGATCCTGGTCGACAGACATGACTTGTGCCACGCGGGTCCACAAGGAGACCAGACTGGCCGAGCCAATATAGGTAGTTCTGGGCGGTCCGCACGGTGAACTGCAGACTGTCGGTCTAGGTAGTGGGTGGGCCGGTCGAACCGGCCCAACCCACCTTTTTTCTTGTCCTTTAAAATTTAAAACGCTCATAAAATTCCGACCAAGTGTCGGATTCACACACCGTCAGCAGTGACGCATTCCTTGAAACAAGATGATATTTTTTAGTTGAATTCGGTGGTTTTTAATTCCCGAAACAGGGGCTTGGTGGCGCAACACGTACGTCAAGTGGTTTTGCATTTTTTCCGAGGTTCATGATTCAGACGGCACATACACATCCAGAGTCCATTTTGAGCGCCTTCAGGAGCGTGGGGACCCTAGAGCCGAGGCGGACCATTCCATGGTGGTTTGAGGCTTTGAATATAGAGTTGAGGCATGGACCCCATGACACGTCTTTTAAGCTGCGAGCAACACTTAGAAACGTATTCATCGTCTTCCTTTCATAGTAATCAAGAAGTCGTTTCGGGGTGTTTTTTCGAGGGCACTGCTATGGCACAATCTACCCACTTTAATTCTATACGATGGTGAGGGCCCCACAAGGCCTATTATTGGAGTGGGCTTTGATTTCATTCTCTATCACTGGGTTTCCGTTTTGGTCAAGTGGTTAGTCAATCTTGTGTAATTTTTCGAGAGGATCGTGATGGTGTGATCAGTTTTTTGTTTATCGGGACCGAGTTGTGGATCCCACGAACCACCGTTCGTGTGCGGTACGGAGAAATGCATATTTTTCTTTGGATATCTGTTACACTCATGTGTGCAGTCATTTTGATGTGTTTTTCGGATGGGATCGCAATAGTGCGATGTACCTAACTATTTTCGGGATCGAGGCTCGGGACCACTGGACGTCGTTCGGGTGTAATGTAGTGATGAATGTATTTTACATCGGATATCCATTAGAGGTGGTTAAATAGTCTATCTCTCATGTTTTTCCAAAAGTATTACAATGGTACGATATGTTTGGATGTGTGGAGTCTTATTTTATATCTCACTAAATGGAGAAGCATGAATGGTGCTCTGGTGGAAGTTCTTCTTGCTGTGATTGGAAGCGAACCCTTGGCATGTAATCGTGTTCACTACCGTGTGAGTGAAGTTTATGTTTGAAGAGATGTGGTTGGAAATTCTAGGGCTATAGAGGAAATAGGTTTGGTGAAATTACATTTTCTCCCATTTCACTGACAGTTGGTTCCATGCGTTCAATAGACATTGGGCTAGAGATGTGGTATACTATGGGAGTATACAGCAATGGTTGGAGGTACATATTATAGTTTGTACATGAGAACATTTGTGGACTTAGTTTGGAGATGAGTTTGGGCCACACGCCGTGCGGGCCCCATGTGTGTGTCATGTTCTATATTACTTACCTTTGACCTCTTGTGACATAGAGGGTCCTCCTGTTCTCGATGGTTTCATCCAGTAGGGTTTAGTGGGACCCCCTGGTCCTATTCTCGATGGTTTGACTAGAAGAGTTGTTTCTGTTCCCCTGTTCTTTCAGATGAGGGGGTTTTTAGTGTTGTGTCCCTTTCACCGGACTACAAAATCATTTAAGACAATGTGTGTTCGTACAGTATTAGTGTTCTCCCACTTTCTGGAGTGATATGTATCGGTTCCCTTCGATAGTAGACTCAGCATATTGGAGCATGTGTCACTCGGAGAATCTCGGGGAGATCCTCACTCCTCTTCGTGTTCCTAGGTAGGGTTCTTTGTGTATCTGTGTGACCATCACCTTATAGGGGCACCGATCCTCTACCCAAAAGTTTTTTTCCAGTAAGGTATGGAGACCCAAGTGAGCCCTAGGCACAGACTCCCTATCCGTGTAGAGAGATCATATCTTCCTTCCGCAATCTATCGTGACATGTTTCCCACTGCGTGTTCTGGTTACCAGCGAGGTACCATCCAGCAGGGATGGCTAGTGGTGTACCATCCAGTAGGTATGGCTAGTGCGGTACCATCCAGTAGGGATGGCTAGTGGGGTGACATCCAGCAGGGATGGCCAGAGCAGATCCAGGTCTCTCTCCAGTGGATTACTATAACGACCCGAAATTTTGAATAAATCTTGTTTCCTAATTTTGTGTGTTATTTTATTTTTATACTCAAAAAAACTATTTCGTTTGATAACATGAGTATAATTAAAATGAGACCATTGTGTTTTGACTATTATATGATCATTGGTCAATATGAAAACTGGAAACTAAACGTTTCGATTATTGTCTCTAAATACAATTGATCTTGGTTAATTAATATAAAAAGAAGATATGATGGCCTCATACAGTTGTATTGGGCCGATTGAAGCCCATCTAACAGAACATGGAAAGGAGGTAGCACCACTGGGCTTAGCTCTGGACCAACCCCAAGTAGAACTTCATTGTTTGAAGCTAGAAAAAAGTCTCCTTCGCGAGAAGTTCAAACTGATATAAATTACTACTCATGCAATGTTGGCCGAGCCACACCATGATTATTTCACCCTAGCACACATCACTCTTACGTCCTATGCTGGTTTTATAAGGGGCTATGTAACGAGACCATAACGTCCATGTGTAATCCTTTGTTATAAATAAAATTTTGTTCTCTTATTATGGAGAAGTATGTGAATTTTCAAATGTCCGGATAAATATAGTACGCACATTTTTGATGAATTTTAGAAAAAAGGATATTTTAAATTTGTTTTTGTAAACCTTAAATAATTAAAAATGTGTAATGATTTTAAAAAAATGGTCTTTTACAATTATTTTCAGTAAAAAATTTGGATTCTAATAAGATCAACGTAATTTTTGATTAATAGTAAATTATGAATAGTGATTTTATGCTTAGGATTAGTAATGTGACCAAATGGATTACTAATATCACTTAATGAAAGTATTAATATAATCTGCGCACCATGATTAAGAAATGAGATTCAATAAAATAGGTAAATAACAGTTTTAGAAATTATTATTAAAGTATTAGTTTTTTCAGGTGAATAGTGTTTTTTAATTAAAAATTTATTTATAAATAGTTATAATATTATTTTTATAAAATGGATTTCATTTTTGAACTCAGATCATCGATATTATGTTAAGGTAGTTTTTGGGGATTTTTCTGAAAAAAATGAATTTTCAGTGAATAGTGTATTTATTTAAAAATTAAATTAAAATTATTTAGAAAATTATTTTTATAAAATGGAGTTCATTTTAGAAATCAGTGCATTTATATTTGGTTATGGTTAAATTTTGGGACTTTTCTGAGAAAGTTAAATTTTCAGTGAATAATAAAAATACACTTTTAGGGTTTTGGTATGTTTAATGAAATCATAACAGTGTCATGATGATGTCATGAGATATTTTAAAGCTTGGCCGACCAAAGTTTATGAATTATTGTGTTGGGGGCCCCATGATTCCTAACACCATGGGAAATACCATGGGAGATCCCATGGTTTTGAGAAAACCACTTGTGAGGTGTCCCTTGGCCATTAATGCCTTGTCACCTCATATTCCCTATAAATACCCACCCTTTCCTTCTTTATTTTTCACTCCAAACTCTCCCCCAACGAAGCTCTGGTGTCAAAATCACCAAAGGAGTCCTTCCAAGGTTCCCCCAAACCCTCAACCTCCCAACCTTTGAGTTTTAAGAGTTACGTTCAAGGCAAGGGATCTTACCCCTCTCTTTCTTTTCAAGTAATATATTTTATGTCATTTCTTTTATGATACATGATCATATGTTTGGGGATGTTATTTTATATTCATATTTCTGCTCTTTTCATGGTCATATGATGAGAGACCCCCTCTTTCTCTCATCAATTCATTTTAATAAAGTTTAAGGGGTGTCGTTAGGCTGCCAAATTTTTAAAGGATTCGTTCACCTTTCTCATTTTTCAAAGTTATACATTCATGTGAAGTCTTTCAAGTTTTTTTTTATTATGTTGGGTGTATGATCTCTATATCTATCATACATCTATTTTATTTTCATATTATTAGAGACCCTATTTTGTCTCTTCAGTTCATTTGTGTTCATGTTTGGGTGACACCGTTAGGCTACCGAATTTTTAAGGGATTCATTTACGTTTCTCATTTTTCAAAGTTCTACTTTCATGTCAAGTATTTCAAGTTACTTTTTATTATAATGGGGTATTATATCTATATATATCATACTGATCTTTTATTTTCATATGATGAGAGACCCTGTTTGATCTTTTCAATTCATTTTGTTGAAGTTTAAGTAACGCTGTTAGGCTGCCGAATTTATATAAGAGAAATCTTATTTTTTTTTCTTTTTTCAAGTTCGTCATTTCATATGTTATATCATTCAAATTTCATTAACATGTTCTTAAATTCATTATATTCTATCCCCATACTGTTTTATGGATCATTTATGAGTGGGTGACCTATGTCCCCTCTCTTTTCAAGGTTTTCTAAAACCTCGTAACATAGTCGTTATGCCGCAGAATTTCCGTCTCAAAATGTCTCTCTATTATTCTCAAATTCATTTATTTTACTAAGTGAATACTCAAATATCTTTATTATAAAGGGGTATTCACATATATACCAAAATTTTCTATTTTATAATCTGATATTTACATACATGACCCCCGCTTTCCCTATCCGTGGGTTTAAATTGACATAAAGATCATGTCTTTAAAGCAGTTTTTAAAAACATTATGATTATGATAGGAAACCTATTCCTTTTATGCTATATGGGTTGTTTATGAAATTTTTGATGATGATATATGTGGCTCACATGATAATAAATAAAAATTTAAGGGTGCACCATGATAGTGCTCCAATGCATTGGATAAAGACTTAATCTCTAGAGATGACCATTTTTAACGACATCTTGCTGAATAAACTTGGTAATTTTTAATGAAACCTTGGGGATGGACCTTGGTGAAACAAAAATGATTCTCAATATTAAATGTTGTAGCCACATCTTCAAGTTATGAAATATTTTTTTTTATATGATATGCCTCATGATTTCTTTTTCTTTCCTTAAATTTCTTTTTCATGACATTGTTGATGTATCTCAAGTTCACATGTTAAATGTTTCCCTTGTTTCCTTTAATGGGATTTCTGCTCACCCTTTCTTTTGATGTATGTCCCCAGGTTATGAGATGTAGTAATTCACCTAGGATAAACATAAGTAGAATCCTTTGAAGTGGGATGTTTTATGTTTTCATGTTTTATGTTCCGGGTTTCCCAGACACTAAACCTTAAAGATCCTCGATTTTGTAAAATGTAAGGAAAAGTTGTGTTATAAAAAGGTGGGATTCCATAGTTGGTATCAAAAGGAGGTTTAGTTATTTTTATAAATTAGGATATGAGAAATTTAGGAAGAAACCTATGTAAATGGTTAAATATAGTAAATATTTCTGGTATTTTGGTGAGTATTGAGTAAGGGGTTGTCAAGAAAATACATCCCTATCTGGATACGAGCAGGTAGTGGTGGCACTAGCACATATGTACATAGGGGTAAAACCCAAAGCATCGATATTATGTTAAGGTAATTTTCTGGGATTTTTCTGAAAAATATGAATTTTTGTTGAATAGTGTATTTATTTAAAATTAAATTAAGATTATTTATAAAATTATTTTTATAAAATGGATTTCATTTATTAAATCAAATTCTTTATATTTGGTTAAGGTAAATTTTTTTTTGATTTTTCAGAGAAAGTTGAATTTTCAGTGAAAAGTAAAAATACAATTTTTGGGTTTCAGTATGTTTAATGACATCATAATTGTGTCATGATGATTTCATGAGATATTTTTAGGTTTGGCCGACCAAAGGTGATGATGTATTGTATGGGGGCCCCATGTGGCCTAACTCCATGGGAAATAACATGGGATATCCCATGGTTGTGAGAAAACTGCTTGTGAGGTGTCCCTTGTGTAATGCCCCGACCCCAGTTACCCAGAGTCGGTGCATTAATTACATAACATTGGCATGATCACAAGAAAGATCAAATCTCGAACGACCGATTGGTTTAGTAGCCTTGGAAACACTAGATATATTCATAAGTTTTACATTACATCATCAAAATAAAAAAACTACTACAACAACATATTGTCTCCATAGTCCACACTATTAACCCCTCATAATATCCCTGCAAGTCATTCATAATTTACTTCTTCACATCCTGGGAAAATAAAACATAGAAAAGGGGTGAGCTCAAATGCCTAGTAAGGATAACAATATAGCGGAAACATTCATAAATAAGAATAAACATTTAAGGCAATGTATAACTAAAACAAAAGCCTTTTAAACTTTAACTTCAACATTGTATGGCATAAATAAAATGAAATAATTCCATTTACTTATTCACATAGATATTCTACTAATCGAATAATCACATGCAATATCAATAACCACTTTCATAATGTTGGAATGCATAATGCCAGACTATCATAACCACATAGTCAAGGCCTCGTGCCAAGACTACAAATAAGATTTTGCCAAGGCCTTGTGCCAAGACACTAGTTTGTCTAATGAGTCCTACCGATGCATCGAGGAGCTATAGCGGGCTCCACCCGTCACATATTAAGTCCAATGCATTCCCATATGAAAAGGTTTAAACATAACATAAACATTCATATTAAAACTAGCATACGAAATGTCAATAATTTCACCATAAACTATGAATGGTATAAAAATAGCACATCCACAGTCAAACATATCACAAACCCATCAATACAATATAGAAGTTTTGTATCATAATAAATCAACTTCAAATAAGCGTGAAATCCATCAAAGGATGTTGACATAGATGAAATCAAAACACTTTTTGGAGAAATATCTCTTTCTATTTTTGAAAGCATTTAAGCGCCATATAAAATAAAACATTTTCTTGAAAATATTCTTATAAGCTTGTAAGGAAAGCATTGAAGATTTTTTAACGGCAGAAAATAACCGCACTCGCCGTATAAGTTAAAAAAACATTCTTACCTTAATTCTGTCGAAAAGGTTAAAAAGGACCTTGTTTTGTAAACGACGGAAAGATTCCTCTTATAAAAAGTCAAAAAAGGGTATAAATTACTTTAACCCATATTCTTGTAAATAATAAAAATGTTTTGAAATACATTTTTAAGAAACATGGATGTGGATGATAAAGAGATCCCAGTAGATTATTACGTATAAACAACCTCGTATAATGAAGAGATTGTGAAATAACCCTTACCTTGTACTTTTCCTTGGTTGGGGTAGGTTAACCTCCTGTATAATGGTGAATAATTGTTATTAAATTATACAAGAATCATATATATTAATATGATATCATATATGATCTTTTAACATTGATTTGTTAATAATATCTTAGAATTATCGTCGTTTCGGGTGTTAACTTACTCATTTTCTTTTATATGTTTTGTTACATAAGCCATTTTTGTTGTATCTTATTCATATCCAGAATGATATCAAGTCCTTAAAAATCATTTTCAAATCATCAAATGATAATTATACTTGAATGGATATGATGGAGAATGAATCTCATCGCGTTCGTGGAGACGGTAGTCCGTACGTACGCACGAGCGACAATATCATTCTTTTGATATTTAAATAATATATAAATGGATGGTATATCATATATACAGAATCCTTAACATGTTATATTTATTATTTACCTGAGTTAAACATCATTATTATACCCATCCAAATAATATTATATTGAATAACAATTACACCACGACGTGGAGACGGTAAGTCGTACGTACGCACGTATGGTGACATGTTATTCAAAGGGTGGATAGAATACTGAATATGGTTGTAACATATTTATAATAACATCACAGTATATGTGAGATACTGGATTTATTATTTTAGAATGGTAAGAACAAAGAAAGAAGAAGTGGAAGAAGAAAGGAACTTGAAAAGGGGTGGTGAAAACATTACCTCTTCTTCAGGTTCTTCCTTTTGATTTGATCAAAAGGGCTCCTTAGGATGGCTTTATGATCAAACAAAGGCCACTAGGTTGTAGTGAGGGATGTTGGGATAGTATTTGGGCAGAGTTTGGCCGAACCAAAAGGCTTTGATGGTGTGAAGAAATGAGAAGGAGTGGTCTCCTTTTATAAGAGAGAGGAGGGGCTCTTTAGGAAAGAGTGAAAGTATTACATTATAATATAATTATATTCGGTTTATAATGGTCCAAAAATCATTGAGGTCTAAGATAAGATGACTAATTTTATAAATAATATCAACCAATAAGAATTGGACAGGTTTTAGATAATATTTTAATCATTATAATCATATTTATTTAAATTATTTATTAATGAGGTAAACATTGCATCATTATTGTGTCATTAATAATTTAACTTATTTGATGTCTAAAAATTATAAATAAAATATAATTATGTAGGAAATCTTTTTATCTTTCTAATTAATATTTATAATCGAAAATCCAACATGTATAACCCTATGTAAAAATTTTTCTTCTAAAAGATGTAAGCTTATGCCATTTTTATTTTTATTTTAACTTTATTAATATAATGTGTCCCTACCACATACAAGTGGCTCTAAGGGGTCCCCAAATCGACCCAAGGATGCCCATGGTCGGGTATGTGTCCACCAATAAGGTTAGGACACGTTTTAGGGTAATTTTGTATTATTATAATATTATTTTTTAACCCTATTTACAGGATTTACCCTTTAACCATGGTAAATAAAATATTTACCGCAGTAATTATTCAAAATGTGTAAAAATAAAAGTTACCTATTTACATAATTTGGAAATCCTGATTCCAAATATGTAATCCATTTTTCCAAATTCAAAACAAAGAATTGGCAGAAATTAATTAAAAATTAATTCCCGTTGTTAAAATAAAAAGCGTGTTTTTAAGAGATAATAACTATCAAAAGATTGACACTTGTTTATGTGCGGTTTAATTGTGAAATTATGTCCAATGACAAACATTAAATTAAATGGTAAAAATATATTTTAAATATACTTTAAAACCACTCAAATTAATAATTTATCAATATTAATTATTTTGATTAAAAAAGTTGATTTTAATTAAAATTTAGTAATTTTCACTATTCATCAAAATATAAAAGTTATCCGAAAAATACCAAAATTTCACCCTAGGCTAATTTCAATATTCCGAATCCAAAAATGAAGTTGATTTTGAAATATAAAATATATATGATTTCAAAAAGAAGGTATTACTATTCACAACGGCTAGTTTAATTAGTTGTGGTGTGTGTTAGAACTCAAGGTTGCGTACAACACACGCTATAGCATTATTCGAAGGGAAACGTACCGTGGAAGCATGGGGTGTTACATTCTCCCCTCCTTCAAATAATTTCGTCCTCGAAATTTCTAGAATACTATCGCATGAAAAGACTTGGGTGGTTCTTCATCATAAGTTCCTCGGGTTCCCACGTTGCCTCTTCCATCTTATGGTTTCTCCACAAAACTTTTACCAGACGTGTCGTCCGGTTTCTCAGTACTTGTTCTCTCGTATCAAGAATCCTGACGGGCTCTTCGCAATAAGACAGATCAGGTTCCAATTCTAATTCTTCATAGGTGAGTACATGCGTTGGGTCAGGCATGTATTTCCTCAACATAGATACGTGGAACACATCGTGAACTTTAGAGAGACTTGGCGGCATTGCCAATCGGTAAGCTACAACCCCAATTCGTTCTAGAAATTCCAAGGGTCCGATGTACCTGGGACTCAATTTACCTTTCTTACAAAAATTTATGACTCCCTTCCATGGTGATACCTTTAGGAAAACATGATCACCGACTTGAAATTCCAAATCCTTCCTTCGATTATCGGCATAGCTCTTCTGCCTACTTTGAGCTACTTTGATGTGATTTTGGATTACGTTCACCTTTTCCACCGTTTCCTCCACCAGTTCTGGGCCTACAAGTTTTCTTTCACCAACGTCATCCCAACAGGTTGGTGTACGACATCTCTTTCCGTATAACGCTTCATATGGTGCCATCTGTATACTCGAATGGAAGCTATTGTTATAGGAAAATTCTACCAGTGGTAAATATTGATCCCACATACCCTGAAAGTCAAGTGAGCAAGATCTCAACATGTATTCTAGGGTTTGAATAGTCCGTTCTGATTGTCCATCTGTCTGAGGGTGGTAAGCAGTGCTCAAATGAAGTTCAGTATCCAGAGATTTCTGAAGACTTTTCCAAAATCTTGAAGTAAAACGGGGATCACGATCAGAAACAATCGATAGGGGTACTCCATGAAGTCTCACAACTTCATTAATGTATAGTCTTTCTAGACGTTCCAGGGGTAGATCTTCTCTTATAGCAAGAAAATGTGCTGACTTGGAAAGACGATCAACAATAACCCATATTGCATCGTTCCTTCTAGGAGTATTTGGTAGTCCCATGACAAAGTCCATCGTAATATTGTCCCATTTCCACTACGGTATGGGAAGAGGTTGCATGACTCCTCTAGGCGGTTGCCTTCCAGCTTTCACTTGTTGACAAACCATACATCTTGACACAAAATCAGCAATCTCCCTCTTCATGTTGTCCCACCAAAAATGTTCCTTCAAATATCTATACATTTTTGTGCTCCCAGGGTGTATAGAGAAATTGGAACTATGAGCATCATCCAGCAATTCCCTTTTTAGATCAGGTAAATCAGGAACACAAAGCCTCATCCCAAATTTCAAAATTCCATCTTCATACACAAAGTCTCTCAATCTCCCATCATTCACAGCTTTAATCATCTTTTGGAATTCTTCATCATCGGTCTGAGAACTCTTAATCCTTTCTAGTAAAGATGGTTTGGCAACCATTTGAAAAAGCATTGATGTTTCACCTTCCCTGGTTATTCCCATGTCTATCTTCACTAGATCCATGAAAATTGGATCCCTTTCAATTCTCATATTGTTCAAAACTCCATGGTCTTTTCTACTCAAAGCATCTGCCACCTTGTTTGCCTTCCCCGGGTGGTAGTGTATCATACAATCATAATCCTTGAGTAATTCAAGCCATCTCCTTTGCCTCATGTTGAGTTCTTTTTGTGAGAAAATATACTTCAAACTATTGTGATCAGTATAAATCTCACATTTTTCACCATAGAGGTAGTGCCTCAATATCTTCAAAGCAAAGATCACAGCTTCTAACTCGAGATCATGAGTAGGATAGTTTTGTTCATGAATTTTCAACTGTCGTGATGCATAGGCAATAACTCTATCATTCTACATAAGGACACAGCCAAGTCCTTTATTTGATTCATCACTATAAATAACGAACCCATCATTCCCCGATGGTAGAGTCAATATAGGAGCATTGACTAATCTTCTATTCAGTTCATCGAAACATTCTTCACACTCTTTTGTCCAAACAAATTTAACCCCTTTACGTGTGAGCTTCGTTAATGGGTTAGCCAATCTGGCAAAATTCTGGACGAAACGTCGATAATAACCTGCCAAACCAATAAAACTACGTACCTCAGTTATACTCGTAGGTGCTGGCCATTCTTGGATTGCCTTGGTCTTAGAAGGATCAACAAAGATTGCATCTTTAGAGACAATATGGCCAAGAAAATAAATATCCTGATGCCAGAATTCACACTTGATAAACTTCCCATATAATTCATGCCTCCTCAGAGTCTTCAAGATAATGCGCAAGTGATTTTCATGATCTTCGTAGGTTTTGGAGTATACCAAGATATCATAAATAAATACCACCACAAATTCATCGATATACTCCTTGAAAACTCTATTCATCAGATCCATGAATACAGAGGGTTCATTAGTCAATCCAAACGGCATTACAGTAAACTCGTAATGCCCGTACCTGGTTCGAAATGCTGTCTTTGGAATGTCTTCCTTCTTCACACACAACTGATGGTATCCAGATCGAAGGTCAATCATTGAAAAGTATTGAGCTCCATGAAGTTGGTCAAATAAATCATCAATACGAGGTAGGGGATACTTGTTCCTTATCGTTATAGCATTGATCTCCCTGTAGTCGATACATAACCTCATAGATCCATCTTTGTTTTTAACAAAAAGAACAGGGGCTCCCCATGGAGAAACACTAGGGCGAATAAATCCCTTATTACTCAATTCCTCTAGTTGTTTCTTTAGTTCGACTAATTCTACAATGGCCATTCTATAAGGGGTCTTCGATATAGGCCTTGATCGAGGAATCAAATCAATGGAAAACTCAACTTCTCGTTCTGGAGGATGTCCAGGTAAATCTTCCGGAAATACATCTACAAAATCTTTCACAACAGGTACGTCCTCTATTTGAACATTCCTTTCCTCACCAACAGTTATTTCATTCTCTTCCTCCCCAATAATTTAATTAAGTTGAGTTACTGGGGGTGGATCTAAATAAGAATTAGGTGGTGACGATTCTGCTCTAAAAATAAGGTGTTCCTTAACATTATCATCAAGAATCGTAACCTCTTTATTCTTACAATAAATCTTCGCATCATAGTCTGCAAGCCAGTCCATACTGAGGATTATATCAAACTCAATCATAGGTATGACGATGAGATCAGCAGATAAAGAAAATTTATGTGCTCTAATGGGGACTGATTCACAAAACATTGTTGCAATGATACTTCCCTTAGGAGTTTTAACTGACAACTCCCTTATTAAAACAAATTGGAAATATCTAATTTTCTTAGAAAACTGGGAAGATATGAAACAATGTGACGATCCAGAATTAAATAATGCATTTGCTAAACTTGAGGAAACCATTAAATTACCTTCCACCACGTCTTTCAGAGCTTCTACCTCAGTAGTAGTGATAGCATAAGCCTGGCCTTGATCCCTGGGCCTTTTCTGAGGTATGTTCTCCTGACGCTTAGGACATTCATTTGCATAATGCCCCATCTCCCTGCAATTATAGCACTGAACTATGGTAGGTTCCTTCTTCCCCTTGCAATCACGAGCTTGTTGGACTTTTTCACCACACTTGTAACAGACTCCCATTCCCTTCAAGCAAGTACCAGGGTGTTTCTTCGCGCATTTACCAAAGGATGGATATTCAACCTTTCCCTTATTCCCCTTATTTCCATTCCAATATTGATCAGTAGGTCTCTTCTTCTCTTGATTTGCTTTAAAGTCATAAGACTTAGAGAATTCCTTTTCGGTCTTGATAGCACATTAGACAATGTCTTCGTACGATGAAAAGGATTGTGAGACTAATGCTCGACGGAGAAATGGTTTTAACCCATCAAAGAAACGATCAATCTTTCTTATTTGGTTACGTATATAATCACAGGCATACCTTGCTATCCTTGTAAAGTTAGCCTCATACTTTATGACATTCTCATCCTCCTTTTGTCTCAGACTCAGAAATTGCCTTTCCATATCTACTCGATGGTCGCGAGGAAAGTATTTTTCTAAAAATAGATCTTTGAACTCCCTCCATTCCATATTTGATACTTCATCATCTTCCTTCGTATTTTGAATCAATGACCACCATTGATCATCATCTCCAGTGAGGCGGTAAACTGCCATGATAACGTTTCCCTTTCACTGCTCCCCAAAGCCTGAAATATTTTCTCTAGGGAATTTATCCATTGCTCAGCTACTAAGGGATTTGTACTCCCATTGAACGTTGGTGGTTGTTGCCTCATGAATCGATCTAACATTGATCCTCCACGCCGCGGATCAGGGTGCTCCATACGGGTAATGTTATTATTCATAACCTGAGTAATTTGTCCCAGTATGGTGATTAGCTGATCGGCTTCAGTTGCATCACCAGCTCCACTATAATTATCTTAAGCAGGAGGGCAATCCCTAAATGGAGTGCGTGCATTGATACAGTTTCCATTTCTTCTACTAGGCACCATTTCTAAACAATGGCATAAACTAGATCAATTTATGAATCAAAATACATAATCCCGTACTTATAAAACAATTAACATAAATTGAACTATTTATGGATATAATCCATAATAATAAAAATGTTTTCTTTGAGGAATTATATACTCATAAACCCTTCATAATGATTTGTAAAGAAAATGAGTGTTATCCTAAGCATATCCCCCGGGAGTGTCGTTACCAAGATTGCAGCAAGGCCCGTTGTCGTGCACCAGTTCCCGTTCGAGTCTAGCTCAAAGCGGTGTTTTCGGGTTTTACCCCTAGGTACATCTGTGCCAGAGCCGCCTCTACTTTCTCGTATCCAGACAGGGATGTATTGCTCGGAAAACTCACAAAATCTCTACAATAACAAAATTCTAGGATGTTCTTCTATACTAATCCTCAAAGTTCATCTTAGGTCTACGTGCTCTAATCAGAGTTTATCAAAATCTAGCTTCCAAGGTTTGTACTAAACATCCTCTGATACCAACTGTAACACCCCGACCCCAGTTACCCAGAGTCAGTGCATTAATTACATAACATTGGCATGATCACAAGAAAGATCAAATCTCGAAAGACCGATTGGTTTAGTAGCCTTGGAAACACTAGATATATTCATAAGTTTTACATTACATCATCAAAATAAAAAAAACTATTACAACAACATATTGTCTCCATAGTCCACACTATTAACCCCTCATAGTATCCCGACAAGTCATTCATAATTTACTTCTTCACATCCTGGGAAAATAAAACATAGAAAAGGGGTGAGCTCAAATGCCCAGTATGGATAACAATATTGCGGAAACTTTCATAAATAAGAATAAACATTTAAGGCAATGTATAACTAAAAAAAGCGTTTTAAACTTTAACTTCAACATAGTATGGCATAAATAAAATGAAATAATGCCATTTACTTATTCACATGGATATTCTACTAATCTAATAATCACATGCAATATCAATAACCACTTTCATAATGTTGGAATGCATAATGCCAGACTATCATAACCACATAGTCAAGGCCTTGTGCCAAGACTACAAATAAGATTTTTCCAAGGCCTTGTTCCAAGACACTAGTTTGTCTCATGAGACCTACCGATGCATCGAGGAGCTATAGCAGGCACCACCCATCACATATTAAGTCCAATTCATTCCCATATGAAAAGGTTTAAACATAACATATACATTCGTATTAAAACTAGCATACGAAATGTCAATAATTTCACCATAAACTATGACTGGTATAAAAATAGCACATCCACAGTCAAACATATCACAAAACCTTCAATACATTATAGAAGTTTTGTATCATAATAAATCAACTTCAAATAAGCGTGAAATCCATCAAAGGATGTTGACATAGATGAAATAAAAACACTTTTTGGAGAAATATATCTTTCTATTTTTGAAAGCATTTAAGAGCCATATAAAATAAAACATTTTCTTGAAAATATTCTTATAAGCTTGTAAGGAGAGCTTTGAAGATTTTATAATGGCCGAAAATAACCGCACTCGCCGTATAAGTTAAAAAAACATTCTTACCTTAATTCTGTCGAAAAGGTTAAAAAGGACCTTGATTTGTAAACGACGGAAAGATTCCTCTTATAAAAAGTCAAAAAAAGGGTATAAATGACTTTAACCCATATTCTTGTAAATAATAAAAATGTTTTGAAATACATTTTTACGAAACATGGATGTGGATGATAAAGAGATCCCAGTAGATTATTACGTATAAACAACCTCGGATAATGATGAGATTGTGAAATAACCCTTACCTTGTACTTTTCCTTGGTTGGGGTAGGTTAACCTCTTGTATAATGGTGAATAATTTTTATTAAATTATACAAGAATCATATATATTAATATGATATCATATATGATCTTTTAACATTGATTTGTTAATAATATCTTAGAATTATCGTCGTTTCGGGTGTTAACTTACTCATTTTCTTTTATATGTTTTGTTACATAAGCCATTTTTGTTGTATCTTATTCATATCCAGAATGATATCAAGTCCATAAACATCATTTTTAAATCATCAAATGATAATTATACTTGAATGGATACGATGGAGAATGAATCTCATCGCGTTCGTGGAGACGGTAGTCCGTACGTATGCACGAGCGACAATATCATTCTTTTGATATTAAAATAATATATAAATGGATGGTATATCATATATAAAGAATCCTTAACATGTTATATTTATTATTTACCTGAGTTAAACATCATTATTATACCCATCCAAATAATATTATATTGAATAACAATTACACCACGACGTGGAGACGGTAAGCCGTACGTACGCACGTATGGTGACATGTTATTCAAAGGGTGGATAGAATACCGAATATGGTTGTACCATATTTATTATAACATCACAATATATGTGAGATACTGGAGTTATTATTTTATAATGGTAAGAACAAAGAATGAAGAAGTGGAAGAAGAAAGGAACTTGAAAAGGGGTGGTGAAAACATTACCTCTTCTTCGGGTTCTTCCTTTTGATTTGATCAAAAGGGCTCCATAGGTTGGCTTTATGATCAAAATAAGGCCTCTAGGTTGTAGTGAGGGATTATGGGAGAGTATTTGGGCAGAGTTTGGCCGAACCAAAATTCTTTGAAGGTGTGAAGAAATGAGAAGGAGTGGTCTCCTTTTATAAGGGAGAGGAGGGGCTCTTTAGGAAAGAGTGAATGTATTACTTTATAATATAATTATATTAGGTTTATAATGGTCGAAAAATCATTGAGGTCGAAGATAAGATGACTAATTTTCTAAATAACATCAACCAATAAGAATTGGACAGGTTTTAGATAATATTTTAATCATTATAATCTTATTTACTTAAATGATTTATTAATGTGGTAAACATTGCATCATTATTGTGTCATTAATAATTTAAATTATTTCACGTGTAAAAATTATAAATAAAATGGAATTATGTAGGAAATCTTTTTAGATTTCTAATGAATATTTATAATCGAAAATCCAACATGTATAACCCTATGTAAAAATTGTTCTTCTAAACAATGTAAGCTTATGCCATTTTTATTTTTATTTTAACTTTATTAATATAATGTGTCCCTACCACATACAAGTGGCTCTAAGGGGTCCCCAAATCAACCCAAGGATGCCCATGGTCGGGTATGTGTCCACCAATAAGGTTAGGACACGTTTTAGGGTAATTTTGTATTATTATAATATTATTTTTTAACCCTTATTTACCGGATTTACCCTTTAACCATGGTAAATAAAATATTTACCGCAGTAATTATTCAAAATGTGTAAAAATAAAAGTTACCTATTTACATAATTTGTACATCCTGATTCCAAATATGTAATCCATTTTTCCAAATTCAAAACACATAAGTGGCAGAAATTAATTAAAAATTAATTCCCGTTGTTAAAATAAAAAGCGTGTTTTTAAGAGATAATAACTATCAAAAGATTGACACTTGTTTATGTCTGGTTTAATTGTGAAATTATGTCCAATGACAAACATTAAATGAAATGGTAAAAATATATTCTAAATATACTTTAAAACCACTCAAATTCATAATTTATCAATATTTATTATTTTGATTAAAAAAGTTGATTTTAATTAAAATTTAGTAATTTTCACTATTCATCAAAATATAAAAGTTATCTGAAAAGTACCAAAATTTTACCCTAGGCTAATTTCAATATTCCGAATCAAAAAATGAAGTCCATTTTGAAATATAAAATATTTATGATTTCAAAAAGTAGGTATTACTATTCACAACGGCTAGTTTAATTAGTTGTGGTGTGTGTTAGAACTCGAGGTTGTGTACAACACACGCTATCGCATTATTCGAAGGGAAACGTACCGTGGAAGCTTGAGTTGTTACACCTTGGCCATTAATGATGGTCCCCTCACATTCCCTATAAATACCCACCCTTTCATTCATTAGTTTTCACTGACAACTCTCCCCCAATGAAGCTATTATCTCATTCCCTCCCAAGAAGTCCTCGCAAGGTTCCCCCAAGCCCTCAAGGTCCCAACCGTTGAGTTTTAATAGTTACGTTTAATGTAAGGGATCCTACCTCTCTCTTTCTGTTCAAGTAATCTATTTTATGTCATTTCTTTTAGGCTCCATGCTCTTATGTTAGGGGATGTTCATTTATATTCCTATTACATCCAATTTCATGTTCATATAATGAGAGAACCCCTATTTCTCTCATCAATTCAATTTAAGAATCTTTAAGTGGCGCTGTTAGGTTTCCGAATTTTTAAGGGATTCGTTCACCACTCTCATTTGTCAAAAATCTACTTTCATGTCAAGTCGTTCATGTTCATTTTTATTATGTTGCGTTATGATCTCTATATCTATAATACTGATCTTTTATGTTAATATAATGAGAGACCCTTTTTATCTCATCAATTCATTTTTTTTGAAGTTTGGGTGACGTTGTTAGGCTGCCGAATTTTTAAGGGATTCGTTCACCTTTCTAATTTTTCAATGTTTTACTTTCATGTCATGTCTTTCAAGTTCATTTTTATTTTTTTGGGGTATTATATCTATATCTATCATACTTATCTTTTATGTTCATATGATTAGAGACCCTATTTTATCTCTTTAATTCATTTTGTTGAATATTAAGTGACGTCGTTAGGCTGCCGAATTTTCATAAGAGAAATCTTATTTTTTTCTTCCTTTCATGTTCGTCATTTTATATGGTATATCATTAAAATATCATTACCATGTTCTTAAATTCTTTATATTCTGCCCCCCTACTGTTTTATGGTTCATTTATGAGTGGGTGACTGATTTCTCTTCTCTTTACAATGTTTTCTAAAACCTCGTAACATAGCTGTTATGCGGCGGAATTTCCGTCTCAAAATGTCTCTCTCTTATTCTCAAATTCATTTATTTTATTAAGTGAATACTCAATTCTCTATCTTCTAAAGGGGTATTCACATATATACAAAAATTTTCTATTTTAAATTATTTGATTTACATACATGAGACCCGCTTTCCCTTTCCCTGGGTTTAAAGTGACATAAAGATCATGTCTTTAAAGCATTTTTTAAAAATGTTATGATTATGAAAGGAACCCCATTTCTTTTATGCTATATGGGTTGTTTATAAGATCTTTTATGATGATATATGTGGCTCAAATGATAATAAATAATAATTTAAGGGCGCACCCTGATAGCGCACCAATGCATTGGGAAAAGACCTAATCTCTAGAGATGACCATTTTTAACGATGCCTTGGTGAATAACCTTATTAATTTGTAATGATACCATGGGGATGGACCTTTGTAAAACAGAAATTATTGTCAATATTAAAGGTTGTAGCCACATCTTCAAGTTATGAAATACATTATTTTTATTAGGATATGCCTCGTGATTTATTTCTCATGTCTTAAAGTTCTTTTTCGTGACATTGTTGATGTATCTCAAGTTCACATGTTAAATGTTTCCCTTGTTTCCCTTACTGGGCCTTCTTCTCACCCTTTATTTTGATATATGTCCCTAGGTTATGAGATGCAGTAATGAACCTAGGATGAACATAATGAGAATCCTTTCAAGTGTTTAAGAAGGATGTTTTATGTTTTCATGTTTTAAGTTCCTGGTTTCTAAAACACTAAACCTTAAAGATCCTCGGTTTTGTAAAATGTAATGAAAAGTTATGTTATAAAAAGGTGAGATGGCATAATTACACTTTTGCGGGGCCGAGCAGTGGGAACTTGTCATCATTGAGAAGACCTCTAGACTGTGTGATAGTGAAAATTTGTGGTTTGATGTTCCCCATAACACTCAAGTACGAGGGGCATTTTCCCCAATGAGATGTGTCATTGTGACACGACCCAAAACTATGTGGGTTGGTCAGTTCAACCCAAAGAGGATAATACCATGTGTCGGTGATTTGAGCCCCTTGACTTGTAGTTCGAGGAAGACGTATGGATACTGGGTATCGATGGTGTTTTCTTCTAGGACTATTAGTGACTCACCTTCTTTGGCTGAGCTACGGGATGGTGATCCCTTTGCGATCTTGTTCGAGTTTCTTGATTGATCATATGGGTATGTATATACCTTGTTCTGGTACCCACTCCTTGGGTTTGGTTACTCTCCATCTAGGATAGGTGAGGACATGTGGGGTATGCCACATACTTTCTGTGTCTAGCTTCTCTTTGTTGGATGAGTCTAATCTCCTTCTATAGGTAGTGAAGACTCGACGAGAAGTTTCATCTTCTCACCATTTATAGCTCCTTTTTTTGGACGAGTCTGCTTCCTTTCTCTTGTTTGGATGAGATGATACTTTATTGTGCTCTTTACTTCACTCTCAGTTTTACTCCCCTGCTTTTCCCTATTTGATCTACTGCTCAACTCTTCATTGCCTCATTTTTTGCTCCCTCGAGCCTTCGGGGACTCCTAATGAGTATTTTTATACTCACCCCTACATGGGATTTTCCCACACTTTGTGTTCACTTGCAAATTATGGATAGGTTGCTCATGACATCAGTGGAGCTTAAGATTTCGGGATCATGGACCACGTGTGGTGCTCGTAGTTGGGTCCTAGGTGTGGGAATCTCCCTGCGGTTTTACTTTTGTTTACCTATTTCCGGGTTGTGGAACTTTTCTGGTTGGGCACGTGTTTTTCCCTTTTTATCTTTTTAGTTTACCTTCAGCTTTTACTTTTTACTATTTAGAGGTCGATGCACTTTTGTGGTTGTTTATAGCCATAAGTATATTACTTTTCCTTTTACTCTGCACTTTTTCATTGAGTGGGTTGCGTGTCTGTGTATATAGGTACTTTGGAAAAGGAATCCACGAATTTTTTAGCCTTCGGCACTTGTTGCCATCCCCAGGCCTATGGAGGTGGGCTTGGGGTAGTTGCGGCTGGAGCTTGGGTAGGGTCGGGTCGTGACAGTAAATGTCAATGGTTAAGCCCCATCCAGTGGCTTAATATGATATGTCATGTACAAAAGGGAAACATATGTATGTAAACCCTAATAAATTGAACTATGATGACGAAGATACCATCCATAACCACGATACTTTTTTTTGGTTTTTTAAATTTTTTAAATGAAATTATTATTTTTTGTAATATTTTTTTATATTTTTTTATTATTTTATATTTTTTGATTTTTTTTGATTTTTTTTGATTTTTCATTTTTTTAATTTTTTTTCCAATAACCACGATATGTATGATTTCTCTTTGAGGAACATGCTCTACATTAACATCCAAGGGTTGTCTCGGTACACAATTTCCACATCAATATGCAATTAGGCTGGTCATTTTCTATCCCTTTTTTCTCACACTAAGAATAGCTCATGTAGGATAATCGAGTCACAATGAACATGTATTTGGCATCATGAGTCTCAAAAATCCATGGGAATCATATTATGTAATCTATGAAGAGTTATATCATATAAACATCCTCTATATAAGGGCATCTATATTCGGGCCAATCCGAGGGCATGAATGAACTATAAGAAATCTGATTCCTGTAATAACCTGGGATGTAGGACATCTTCTTAAGGCCTAAGATCAAAGAGTAATACACTTCGGTTTCAGTCCCCTCATGTCACTAAAATCTCATCCATCAATAGCTATGAATTATTATGGTCTGTTCATTCGACCTTATCTGTAAGTGGATTAAGAAACCAATCAAACTATAAAAAATCCAATTCCTGTAATAACCATGATATGTTGAACATCTCCTTGAGACACGAGCTTTAATATTAGGTGCATAAGTTCCCAAACATATCTCCTCTTCGCATGATGTTAAACTGCATAGGTTTTAATGAATTATGTGTTTTTTCATTCTTTTACAAACCAGGACATGTAGGATACCTCATAATGGATCAATCCCCTACTAGTAATATTAACCACCTCCTGACATGGAAAAAAATTCCAAAGAACATACTTATGTGGCTTAATAACAAAAACTGCTCTCCATTACAATTAATGAGATAAGGAACCTTAGATGCATACAAATGGATTAACTAATCAAATTCCCTTCTTCCGCTCATAAAATGTGTCAACCTATGGTTGTTCTATTTAAGGAACTACTTCCTTATCTGGAATATTAAGATATTAGAAAACATATATTAAATCATTATGAGAATCTTAGTGTATGAAAAAAATCCCCCAAAATGGGTTCGATGAGACTGGCCTCCCATCCACTCCACTAATTTCCATTCCTAAGTTTCGTTTTGTCTAAGACCCCAACAAAGCACATACCTTTGGAAATCAAGCATGTAACCTATTATGGATTTTGGAACTATTGGTAATTTGTAGGGAAAACTAAAAAAATGTTAAACCAAATGTCAGAAATTGATCAAGGCACTGAACCCCCCCCCCCCCCCGAAAAACACACACAATCAAAATGTTGGACCAATTTTTAATCAGGGAATATACCTCACAACATAATAAGCATAAACTTCCAAATTCTTGTCAAACCATTCCATTCATCAGATGAAGGGAGTCTATCCATCTCATATCCCCATGAAAAAAATTTGTACCCAACATGAATCCCTCAAATAAAAGAATGAATGACTAAAAATGTGGTGGGGCATTTTTCATTGCATACACTATGCAAGCAATGATACCAATGGAAAACCCTCAAATAACATGATGGTTGGCATACCATGTGTCAGGTAACTTTGTTTGAATAGCAAAAAAAATATGATAAGACTAATACAAATCTTACATCTGATCCTCTATAATGAGGAATCCCAAGAAATTATTCTATCATCTCATTGAAAATTCCATACGATCATAATAGTCAGATATGGAATAAAAGTAAATTTTTTTTATCCATGCATAACTAATTGAGAATGATCATGCCAAGAATATTACACTAATTGGTAAACATGATCCTTGTTGTCTGCATGACAATATATACTTCTCTCATCAACAACATCCTAATCTGGGATAATGCCTTCATCTAACGATTGTTCTAATAAATCACTTATGGATACAACCTCTATGGGTTGAAAAATGATCTCACTTACCCAAAAATTCAAAATTGAGTGGAAGACATAATGTTTCTATAATAACACATATGTGGTACAATCCTGACCCTAGAATCTTACCATGGGGGTCTCAAGTATGGAAACCCATTAGTGTACATCATCGATGGAAAGGGGTGGCAAAGCCAGTGGGCCTCATTTCCACAACCAACCTCTCAGGGTTATTATCCATAGATAACGAAATCCAATGCATTTAGTCTATAATGAACATTGACCAAGGAGTCAAATATGGCTCCATTCCAGTTCATGGGCTACCTCTGAGTGATCCTATCAACTGCCTCTTCCAGCACCATCACACCTGTAACCATCAGTCACCTGATGATGGTACCACCTGACACATTGCCTCCTATGATAACTTTGAATGGGAAAAAGGAAGACACATCTGGTGAGGAAGATGTTGGATAACTAGTATAGGGATTATATACCCACTCTAGCTGGTGAATTCTACCAGAATATTATGGTAGTAACCAGTAAGAAGGCTCATATCCATGATCACTTAGAACAAGTCTATGGGAATATCCCTACATCAGGACTGGGGGAGGTACATATCCCTAACCATGTGAATGAATTACATTAGAATTTTTTAGTGGAATAAGGATAATATAAGTGGTATTATATACCATATTTAATTAAAGATATCTACAATTAAATAGTGGAGAAATAAAATTTATATCCAAAGTAGCACGACACTCTGATCATTATGAACAATTGGTTTCTCAGGAGAAAGTGCACATTCTTTCTCTTATACAGGAGCATTATTGGCATATTCTGGTAAAGGATGAGGCATCATATTGGGTTCATACTCCTATTCTAAATTGGTCTCACGATTTGAGTGTGAAACATGCCTCATGAAAGGGGTAAATGCCTGGAAAAAAGTCTAGTATAAATTTCCAAAGGCAGAGGATTGGGATAATATCCCTATAATAGTCAAGGCTCAACATGTGAGAGGGGAACATACCTCAGGAAGAACTCATATTCCTATCATTTAAGTCTAGTGACACACACTAATGTCCTAGAATCAGTATTATAGAATCATTCTAGCTAGGGATAACAAAGTGATAATGGCACATTGTTGTACCCCACACTCTTTGATTTTCATGATCACAATCACTTTCATATGTGTTTAACTTTGTTTTTAAGTGTTGTGGATGATAGGAAAAAGATTGCCAAAGGATTGGCCCAAGAATGGACAAGAAGTGGACTGAAATTCAGTCCACCGGCCAACCGGTGTGATAGCACCGGCCAGCCGGTGGAACTGGCAGAGGCATTGCCCACTGCCAGGTTCCACCGGTCGACCGGTGGCTCTGTCACCGGTCGACCTGTGGCATCCAGCCCAAATAGTGTTTGCTACTGTCTTGCCACCGGCCAGCCGGTGGCTCCTCCACCGGTCAGCCGGTGGCACCTGCACAGAGTGGCAAGCTACTGTCTTGCCACCGGCCAGCCGGTGGCTCTGGCACCGGTCAGCCGGTGGCCCCTGGACAAGAATCCTATGCCTTTTTGCACACACCGGCCAGCCGGTGGGACTGTACCGGCCAGCCGGTGGAGCCAGTCAAACTAGTCGTTGCAGTTTGACCAGGCTGGCCCACTTGGCTCCCAACGGCTCTTTTAGCCTCTCCAACGGCTCCGAAGCCTCCCCAAGGGTTCCATGCCTATAAATAAAGAACAAGGAAGCCCCGGACATCTACCAGAACTATACGGAAGCCCACGGACATATTTTGCATCAATTGGCCAACCTCCGGCGACTTCCTCCAAGGGAACCCCAATAGATCCAACAACTTCCACATCCAAGGAGCTCCTCCAAAGAAGCTTGGAAGCGGCCTTCAACATCTCCATCCAATCAAAGGCGCCCAAGGCTTCTCAAAATACGGTTTTTATTGTATATTTATTTTGAGCTTAAAATTGGGTTTGTGCCTACAAACCCCAACCCATTTTCTCATCCCCCTTTCTTTGGGTTCTCACACCACCATTAAGGTGTGAAGAGGTTTCTTCAAGCCTTTCCTTTTAAAAGGCTTGTGTTCGGTGAGCTAGCCTTCACCCGTTAAAAAGGCTAGTGGGTTCTTTCTAAACCATTAAAAGCAAGTGGGTTCTTGCTAAACCACAAAAGCAAGCTGTAATAGGTCCTAGTGCTACCTCAAAGCCTAGTGGGTTTCTTGCTAAAACCATTGAAAAGCAAGCGGTAGGAATCTCTCAACGGTTGAGTTGGGAGCGGAGACGTAGGACGGGTTTTGGCCGAACTCCGTTATCAATTTCGTGTGTCTTGCCTCTTTACTTTCCGCTGCACTTTCAACTTTGATTTTAATTTGTTAATCATTTTTTTAAAAGGCAATTCACCCCCCCTCTTGCCATCTTTTCCTCGTTTGTTCCGAACCAACAATTGGTATCAGAGGAAACTTTGAGTAATACCCTAACCCGGTTTCAAATTTAAGATCCATTTAGATGGCATCAACCTCTTTCGCCCCCGAGGGCTACTCTTTGGGTTGGGCTCCATTTTTTGATGGGACCGACTATAATTATTGGAAAACCCGCATGACCACCTTTTTACGAATCATAGGTTATCCAATTTACAAAATTGTCATGCAAGGTTACACTTTGTCTTCCCCCGACGAATCCAAATGGACCCAAGCCGACATTAGAAATTTCGAGCTTGATGGCAAAGCCATGAATGCTCTCCATTGCGGCCTTGACCGAAACGAGTTCAATCGAGTTTCCACATGCACCTCCGCACATGAGATCTGGAAACTTTTGGAGGTTACCCATGAGGGGACCAACAAAGTCAAGGACACTCGATTGGACATGTTTCGTCAAGATTTTGAGTCTTTTTCTATACACCCAAATGAATCAATTTCTGAAATGTTTACTCGCTTTACTGACGTGTGCAATGGTAGAAAATCTCTTGGTGATGATGTTTCAGCCGAGACGATGGTCAAGAAGATCTTATGGGTCCTTCCGAGCTCATGGGAACCAAAGGTGACGGCGATCCAAGAAGCTAAGGACGTCAAAAATATGCCGGTAGAGGAACTCATCGGATCTCTCATGACTTATGAGATCACGATGAGGAGGCAAGCTCAAAAGGAGGGCACACCAATCAAGACACCAAAGAACATTGCCCTCAAGGTACAAAAGGAAGTAAGCTCCTCCTCATCTTCTTCCTCATCTCCTTCCTCATCTTCCTCATCATCAAGCGGCGACTCGGAAATGGAAAATCTTGCCCGCCAAATGCATAAATTTATGAAGAAGCATAAGAAGAAGAATAAATCTCGCAAGGCGCGAAAGCAAGAACCCACCGAAAAATCCGAGCCCAAGGTAAAATGCTACGGGTGCGGTGAAAAGGGTCATTACAAGCCCGATTGCCCACTCAACAAGAAACGGGCCACGCAAAAGGAAAAAGGAAAGAAAAAGTTCCTCAAGGCGACATGGAGTGACACCTCCTCATCATCCTCCTCCTCGAGCGACCAAGGTACAAAATGCCTAATGGAATTTCATGAGGTAACTTCTTCCGACTCCTCTTCCTCTTGTTCTTCAAATTCCAATTCTTTAAATCATCTTTCTTATGAAGAACTCTCACATGCTAGAGACCAATTAGAAAAAGGTTTTCATGCTTTATCATCAAAATTTGTTGCTTTAAAAAAGTGTTTCAAAAAACTCTCCTCCGAAAAAGAACAACTTCTCAAAGAGAAGGAGGAGATGTCCCTCAAAATCCAAAATTTCCCAAATGTTGATTCCCTGGAATCAACCATCAAAGACCTAAGGGAGACCCTAGCCAAGTTCACCCAAGGTGAACAAAATTTGAACAATCTCCTAGGTTCCCAACGAATATCTAGAACCACCAATGGACTTGGCTATACCAACCAAGCCTCCTCCTCCCATGCACCCACTGTTTTTGTAAGGGGGAGCTCTTGTTATAAATTTTGTAATTATTGTAAAAAATCCGGGCACCTCATTTATGAATGTAATTGTAAAAACGCCCGGTATGGTCAACCCAAGAGTATTTTCTTTTCGGACGAATTTTATAGGAGAAGACCCGCTATGAGACAAGTTTGGATTGAAAAATCCCTTCTAGCGAGTCTCTCCGGGCCTAAAATCATCTCTTTTCAAAATCCCTCTCCCCGGTGACTTTTTGTTTTTATTTAGGGGGAGTTAGGATCTTTTAAGCTTTTTTGTGTATTCAAAATTTTTCTTTTCAATTTCAACACTTGGTTTCAAAACTCTCAATTTCAAAAATTTTCATTTGGTTTCAAATTTCAAAATTCAATTGGTTTTTGATTCAAAACTTTCAATTCAAACTGTTATTCAATTTTTGATTCAAAACTTTCAATTCAAACTGTTATTCAAATTCTCATTTCATTTCAAAAAAAATTCATTTGATTTAAAATCTCTTGTTGTTTTTCAAAGTTTTCCCTCAATCAAGTTTTATGCCCCACGCTATTTTGATAATCACAAAGGGGGAGAAATTTCTTGATTGATTGGGGGAGAATCTTTTCTCTCATGCTTAGTATTTATTTTCAATTTATCATTTAGGCATGCCTTTCATTTAAGTTTTTACATTGCTTTGATAAGTGATTGTGATCATCAAAATAGGGGGAGATTGTTGTACCCCACACTCTTTGATTTTCATGATCACAATCACTTTCATATGTGTTTAACTTTGTTTTTAAGTGTTGTGGATGATAGGAAAAAGATTGCCAAAGGATTGGCCCAAGAATGGACAAGAAGTGGACTGAAATTCAGTCCACCGGCTAACCGGTGTGATAGCACCGGCCAGCCGGTGGAACTGGCAGAGGCATTGCCCACTGCCAGGTTCCACCGGTCGACCGGTGGCTCTGTCACCGGTCGACCTGTGGCATCCAGCCCAAATAGTGTTTGCTACTGTCTTGCCACCGGCCAGCCGGTGGCTCCTCCACCGGTCAGCCGGTGGCCCCTGGACAAGAATCCTATGCCTTTTTGCACACACCGGCCAGCCGGTGGGACTGTACCGGCCAGCCGGTGGAGCCAGTCAAACTAGCCGTTGCAGTTTGACCAGGCTGGCCCACTTGGCTCCCAACGGCTCTTTTAGCCTCTCCAACGGCTCCGAAGCCTCCCCAAAGGTTCCATGCCTATAAATAAAGGACAAGGAAGCCCCGGACATCTACCAGAACTATACGGAAGCCCACGGACATATTTTGCATCAATTGGCCAACCTCCGGCGACTTCCTCCAAGGGAACCCCAATAGCTCCAACAACTTCCACATCCAAAATATGGTTATGATAGTTCCTTCTAGGAGTATTTGGTAGTCCCATGACAAAGTCCATCGTAATATTGTCCCATTTCCACTCCGGTATGGGAAGAGGTTGCATGACTCCTCTAGGCGGTTGCCTTCCAGCTTTCACTTGTTGACAAACCATACATCTTGACACAAAATCAGCAATCTCCCTCTTCATGTTGTCCCACCAAAAATGTTCCTTCAAATATCTATACATTTTTGTGCTCCCAGGGTGTATAGAGAAATTGGAACTATGAGCATCATCCAGCAATTCCCTTTTTAGATCAGGTAAATCAGGAACACAAAGCCTCATCCCAAATTTCAAAATTCCATCTTCATACACAAAGTCTCTCAATCTCCCATCATTCACAGCTTTAATCATCTTTTGGAATTCTTCATCATCGGTCTGAGAACTCTTAATCCTTTCTAGTAAAGATGGTTTGGCAACCATTTGAAAAAGCATTGATGTTTCACCTTCCCTGGTTATTCCCATGTCTATCTTCACTAGATCCATGAAAATTGGATCCCTTTCAATTCTCATATTGTTCAAAACTCCATGGTCTTTTCTACTCAAAGCATCTGCCACCTTGTTTGCCTTCCCCGGGTGGTAGTGTATCATACAATCATAATCCTTGAGTAATTCAAGCCATCTCCTTTGCCTCATGTTGAGTTCTTTTTGTGAGAAAATATACTTCAAACTATTGTGATCAGTATAAATCTCACATTTTTCACCATAGAGGTAGTGCCTCAATATCTTCAAAGCAAAGATCACAGCTGCTAACTCGAGATCATGAGTAGGATAGTTTTGTTGATGAATTTTCAACTGTCGTGATGCATAGGCAATAACTCTATCATTCTACATAAGGACACAACCAAGTCCTTTATTTGATTCATCACTATAAATAACGAACCCATCATTCCCTGATGGTAGAGTCAATATAGGAGCATTGACTAATCTTCTATTCAGTTCATCGAAACATTCTTCACACTCTTTTGTCCAAACAAATTTAACCCCTTTACGTGTGAGCTTCGTTAATGGGTTAGCCAATCTGGCAAAATTCTGGACGAAACGTCGATAATAACCTGCCAAACCAATAAAACTACGTACCTCAGTTATACTCGTAGGTGCTGGCCATTCTTGGATTGCCTTGGTCTTAGAAGGATCAACAAAGATTGCATCTTTAGAGACAATATGGCCAAGAAAATAAATATCCTGATGCCAGAATTCACACTTGATAAACTTCCCATATAATTCATGCCTCCTCAGAGTCTTCAAGATAATGCGCAAGTGATTTTCATGATCTTCGTAGGTTTTGGAGTATACCAAGATATCATAAATAAATACCACCACAAATTCATCGATATACTCCTTGAAAACTCTATTCATCAGATCCATGAATACAGAGGGTTCATTAGTCAATCCAAACGGCATTACAGTAAACTCGTAATGCCCGTACCTGGTTCGAAATGCTGTCTTTGGAATGTCTTCCTTCTTCACACACAACTGATGGTATCCAGATCGAAGGTCAATCATTGAAAAGTATTGAGCTCCATGAAGTTGGTCAAATAAATCATCAATACGAGGTAGGGGATACTTGTTCCTTATCGTTATAGCATTGATCTCCCTGTAGTCGATACATAACCTCATAGATCCATCTTTGTTTTTAACAAAAAGAACAGGGGCTCCCCATGGAGAAACACTAGGGCGAATAAATCCCTTATTACTCAATTCCTCTAGTTGTTTCTTTAGTTCGACTAATTCTACAATGGCCATTCTATAAGGGGTCTTCGATATAGGCCTTGATCGAGGAATCAAATCAATGGAAAACTCAACTTCTCGTTCTGGAGGATGTCCAGGTAAATCTTCCGGAAATACATCTACAAAATCTTTCACAACAGGTACGTCCTCTATTTGAACATTCCTTTCCTCACCAACAGTTATTTCATTCTCTTCCTCCCCAATAATTTAATTAAGTTGAGTTACTGGGGGTGGATCTAAATAAGAATTAGGTGGTGACGATTCTGCTCTAAAAATAAGGTGTTCCTTAACATTATCATCAAGAATCGTAACCTCTTTATTCTTACAATAAATCTTCGCATCATAGTCTGCAAGCCAGTCCATACTGAGGATTATATCAAACTCAATCATAGGTATGACGATGAGATCAGCAGATAAAGAAAATTTATGTGCTCTAATGGGGACTGATTCACAAAACATTGTTGCAATGATACTTCCCTTAGGAGTTTTAACTGACAACTCCCTTATTAAAACAAATTGGAAATATCTAATTTTCTTAGCAAACTGGGAAGATATGAAACAATGTGACGATCCAGAATTAAATAATGCATTTGCTAAACTTGAGGAAACCATTAAATTACCTTCCACCACGTCTTTCAGAGCTTCTACCTCAGCAGTAGTGATAGCATAAGCCTGGCCTTGATCCCTGGGCCTTTTCTGAGGTATGTTCTCCTGACGCTTAGGACATTCGTTTGCATAATGCCCCATCTCCCTGCAATTATAGCACTGAACTATGGTAGGTTCCTTCTTCCCCTTGCAATCACGAGCTTGTTGGACTTTTTCACCACACTTGTAACAGACTCCCATTCCCTTCAAGCAAGTACCAGGGTGTTTCTTCGCGCATTTACCAAAGGATGGATATTCAACCTTTCCCTTATTCCCCTTATTTCCATTCCAATATTGATCAGTAGGTCTCTTCTTCTCTTGATTTGCTTTAAAGTCATAAGACTTAGAGAATTCCTTTTCAGTCTTGATAGCACATTAGACAATGTCTTCGTACGATGAAAAGGATTGTGAGACTAATGCTCGACGGAGAAATGGTTTTAACCCATCAAAGAAACGATCAATCTTTCTTATTTGGTTACGTATATAATCACAGGCATACCTTGCTATCCTTGTAAAGTTAGCCTCATACTTTATGACATTCTCATCCTCCTTTTGTCTCAGACTCAGAAATTGCCTTTCCATATCTACTCGATGGTCGCGAGGAAAGTATTTTTCTAAAAATAGATCTTTGAACTCCCTCCATTCCATATTTGATACTTCATCATCTTCCTTCGTATTTTGAATCAATGACCACCATTGATCATCATCTCCAGTGAGGCGGTAAACTGCCATGATAACGTTTCCCTTTCACTGCTCCCCAAAGCCTGAAATATTTTCTCTAGGGAATTTATCCATTGCTCAGCTACTAAGGGATTTGTACTCCCATTGAACGTTGGTGGTTGTTTCCTCATGAATCGATCTAACATTGATCCTCCACGCCGCGGATCAGGGTGCTCCATACGGGTAATGTTATTATTCATAACCTGAGTAATTTGTCCCAGTATGGTGATTAGCTGATCGGCTTCAGTTGCATCACCAGCTCCACTATAATTATCTTAAGCAGGAGGTCAATCCCTAAATGGAGTGCGTGCATTGATACAGTTTCCATTTCTTCTACTAGGCACCATTTCTAAACAATGGCATAAACTAGATCAATTTATGAATCAAAATACATAATCCCAAACTTATAAAACAATTAACATAAATTGAACTATTTATGGATATAATCCATAATAATAAAAATGTTTTCTTTGAGGAATTATATACTCATAAACCCTTCATAATGATTTGTAAAGAAAATGAGTGTTATCCTAAGCATATCCCCCGGGAGTGTCGTTACCAAGATTGCAGCAAGGCCCGTTGTCGTGCACCAGTTCCCGTTCGAGTCTAGCTCAAAGCGGTGTTTTCGGGTTTTACCCCTAGGTACATCTGTGCCAGAGCCGCCTCTACTTTCTCGTATCCAGACAGGGATGTATTGCTCGGAAAACTCACAAAATCTCTACAATAACAAAATTCTAGGATGTTCTTCTATACTAATCCTCAAAGTTCATCTTAGGTCTACGTGCTCTAATCAGAGTTTATCAAAATCTAGCTTCCAAGGTTTGTACTAAACATCCTCTGATACCAACTGTAACACCCCGACCCCAGTTACCCAGAGTCAGTGCATTAATTACATAACATTGGGATGATCACAAGAAAGATCAAATCTCGAAAGACCGATTGGTTTAGTAGCCTTGTAAACACTAGATATATTCATAAGTTTTACATTACATCATCAAAATAAAAAAAACTATTACAACAACATATTGTCTCCATAGTCCACACTATTAACCCCTCATAGTATCCCGACAAGTCATTCATAATTTACTTCTTCACATCCTGGGAAAATAAAACATAGAAAAGGGGTGAGCTCAAATGCCCAGTATGGATAACAATATTGCGGAAACTTTCATAAATAAGAATAAACATTTAAGGCAATGTATAACTAAAAAAAGCGTTTTAAACTTTAACTTCAACATAGTATGGCATAAATAAAATGAAATAATGCCATTTACTTATTCACATGGATATTCTACTAATCGAATAATCACATGCAATATCAATAACCACTTTCATAATGTTGGAATGCATAATGCCAGACTATCATAACCACATAGTCAAGGCCTTGTGCCAAGACTACAAATAAGATTTTTCCAAGGCCTTGTTCCAAGACACTAGTTTGTCTCATGAGACCTACCGATGCATCGAGGAGCTATAGCAGGCACCACCCATCACATATTAAGTCCAATTCATTCCCATATGAAAAGGTTTAAACATAACATATACATTCGTATTAAAACTAGCATACGAAATGTCAATAATTTCACCATAAACTATGACTGGTATAAAAATAGCACATCCACAGTCAAACATATCACAAAACCTTCAATACATTATAGAAGTTTTGTATCATAATAAATCAACTTCAAATAAGCGTGAAATCCATCAAAGGATGTTGACATAGATGAAATAAAAACACTTTTTGGAGAAATATATCTTTCTATTTTTGAAAGCATTTAAGAGCCATATAAAATAAAACATTTTCTTGAAAATATTCTTATAAGCTTGTAAGGAGAGCTTTGAAGATTTTATAATGGCCGAAAATAACCGCACTCGCCGTATAAGTTAAAAAAACATTCTTACCTTAATTCTGTCGAAAAGGTTAAAAAGGACCTTGATTTGTAAACGACGGAAAGATTCCTCTTATAAAAAGTCAAAAAAAGGGTATAAATGACTTTAACCCATATTCTTGTAAATAATAAAAATGTTTTGAAATACATTTTTACGAAACATGGATGTGGATGATAAAGAGATCCCAGTAGATTATTACGTATAAACAACCTCGGATAATGATGAGATTGTGAAATAACCCTTACCTTGTACTTTTCCTTGGTTGGGGTAGGTTAACCTCTTGTATAATGGTGAATAATTTTTATTAAATTATACAAGAATCATATATATTAATATGATATCATATATGATCTTTTAACATTGATTTGTTAATAATATCTTAGAATTATCGTCGTTTCGGGTGTTAACTTACTCATTTTCTTTTATATGTTTTGTTACATAAGCCATTTTTGTTGTATCTTATTCATATCCAGAATGATATCAAGTCCTTAAACATCATTTTTAAATCATCAAATGATAATTATACTTGAATGGATACGATGGAGAATGAATCTCATCGCGTTCGTGGAGACGGTAGTCCGTACGTATGCACGAGCGACAATATCATTCTTTTGATATTAAAATAATATATAAATGGATGGTATATCATATATAAAGAATCCTTAACATGTTATATTTATTATTTACCTGAGTTAAACATCATTATTATACCCATCCAAATAATATTATATTGAATAACAATTACACCACGACGTGGAGACGGTAAGCCGTACGTACGCACGTATGGTGACATGTTATTCAAAGGGTGGATAGAATACCGAATATGGTTGTACCATATTTATTATAACATCACAATATATGTGAGATACTGGAGTTATTATTTTATAATGGTAAGAACAAAGAATGAAGAAGTGGAAGAAGAAAGGAACTTGAAAAGGGGTGGTGAAAACATTACCTCTTCTTCGGGTTCTTCCTTTTGATTTGATCAAAAGGGCTCCATAGGTTGGCTTTCTGATCAAACTAAGGCCTCTAGGTTGTAGTGAGGGATTATGGGAGAGTATTTGGGCAGAGTTTGGCCGAACCAAAATGCTTTGAAGGTGTGAAGAAATGAGAAGGAGTGGTCTCCTTTTATAAGGGAGAGGAGGGGCTCTTTAGGAAAGAGTGAATGTATTACTTTATAATATAATTATATTGGGTTTATAATGGTCCAAAAATCATTGAGGTCGAAGATAAGATGACTAATTTTCTAAATAACATCAACCAATAAGAATTGGACAGGTTTTAGATAATATTTTAATCATTATAATCTTATTTACTTAAATGATTTATTAATGTGGTAAACATTGCATCATTATTGTGTCATTAATAATTTAAATTATTTCACGTGTAAAAATTATAAATAAAATGGAATTATGTAGGAAATCTTTTTAGATTTCTAATGAATATTTATAATCGAAAATCCAACATGTATAACCCTATGTAAAAATTGTTCTTCTAAACGATGTAAGCTTATGCCATTTTTATTTTTATTTTAACTTTATTAATATAATGTGTCCCTACCACATACAAGTGGCTCTAAGGGGTCCCCAAATCAACCCAAGGATGCCCATGGTCGGGTATGTGTCCACCAATAAGGTTAGGACACGTTTTAGGGTAATTTTGTATTATTATAATATTATTTTTTAACCCTTATTTACCGGATTTACCCTTTAACCATGGTAAATAAAATATTTACCGCAGTAATTATTCAAAATGTGTAAAAATAAAAGTTACCTATTTACATAATTTGTACATCCTGATTCCAAATATGTAATCCATTTTTCCAAATTCAAAACACATAAGTGGCAGAAATTAATTAAAAATTAATTCCCGTTGTTAAAATAAAAAGCGTGTTTTTAAGAGATAATAACTATCAAAAGATTGACACTTGTTTATGTCTGGTTTAATTGTGAAATTATGTCCAATGACAAACATTAAATGAAATGGTAAAAATATATTCTAAATATACTTTAAAACCACTCAAATTCATAATTTATCAATATTTATTATTTTGATTAAAAAAGTTGATTTTAATTAAAATTTAGTAATTTTCACTATTCATCAAAATATAAAAGTTATCTGAAAAGTACCAAAATTTTACCCTAGGCTAATTTCAATATTCCGAATCAAAAAATGAAGTCCATTTTGAAATATAAAATATTTATGATTTCAAAAAGTAGGTATTACTATTCACAACGGCTAGTTTAATTAGTTGTGGTGTGTGTTAGAACTCGAGGTTGTGTACAACACACGCTATCGCATTATTCGAAGGGAAACGTACCGTGGAAGCTTGGGTTGTTACACCTTGTCCATTAATGATGGTCCCCTCACATTCCCTATAAATACCCACCCTTTCATTCATTAGTTTTCACTGACAACTCTCCCCCAATGAAGCTATTATCTCATTCCCTCCCAAGAAGTCCTCGCAAGGTTCCCCCAAGCCCTCAAGGTCCCAACCGTTGAGTTTTAATAGTTACGTTTAATGTAAGGGATCCTACCTCTCTCTTTCTGTTCAAGTAATCTATTTTATGTCATTTCTTTTAGGCTCCATGCTCTTATGTTAGGGGATGTTCATTTATATTCCTATTACATCCAATTTCATGTTCATATAATGAGAGAACCCCTATTTCTCTCATCAATTCAATTTAAGAATCTTTAAGTGGCGCTGTTAGGTTTCCGAATTTTTAAGGGATTCGTTCACCACTCTCATTTGTCAAAAATCTACTTTCATGTCAAGTCGTTCATGTTCATTTTTATTATGTTGCGTTATGATCTCTATATCTATAATACTGATCTTTTATGTTAATATAATGAGAGACCCTTTTTATCTCATCAATTAATTTTTTTTGAAGTTTGGGTGACGTTGTTAGGCTGCCGAATTTTTAAGGGATTCGTTCACCTTTCTAATTTTTCAATGTTTTACTTTCATGTCATGTCTTTCAAGTTCATTTTTATTTTTTTGGGGTATTATATCTATATCTATCATACTTATCTTTTATGTTCATATGATTAGAGACCCTATTTTATCTCTTTAATTCATTTTGTTGAAGATTAAGTGACGTCGTTAGGCTGCCGAATTTTCATAAGAGAAATCTTATTTTTTTCTTCCTTTCATGTTCGTCATTTTATATGGTATATCGTTAAAATATCATTACCATGTTCTTAAATTCTTTATATTCTGCCCCCCTACTGTTTTATGGTTCATTTATGAGTGGGTGACTGATTTCTCTTCTCTTTACAATGTTTTCTAAAACCTCGTAACATAGCTGTTATGCGGCGGAATTTCCGTCTCAAAATGTCTCTCTCTTATTCTCAAATTCATTTATTTTATTAAGTGAATACTCAATTCTCTATCTTCTAAAGGGGTATTCACATATATACAAAAAATTTCTATTTTAAATTATTTGATTTACATACATGAGACCCGCTTTCCCTTTCCCTGGGTTTAAAGTGACATAAAGATCATGTCTTTAAAGCATTTTTTAAAAATGTTATGATTATGAAAGGAACCCCATTTCTTTTATGCTATATGGGTTGTTTATAAGATCTTTTATGATGATATATGTGGCTCAAATGATAATAAATAATAATTTAAGGGCGCACCCTGATAGCGCACCAATGCATTGGGAAAAGACCTAATCTCTAGAGATGACCATTTTTAACGATGCCTTGGTGAATAACCTTATTAATTTGTAATGATACCATGGGGATGGACATTTGTAAAACAGAAATTATTGTCAATATTAAATGTTGTAGCCACATCTTCAAGTTATGAAATACATTATTTTTTTTAGGATATGCCTCGTGATTTATTTCTCATGTCTTAAAGTTCTTTTTCGTGACATTGTTGATGTATCTCAAGTTCACATGTTAAATGTTTCCCTTGTTTCCCTTACTGGGCCTTCTTCTCACCCTTTATTTTGATATATGTCCCTAGGTTATGAGATGCAGTAATGAACCTAGGATGAACATAATGAGAATCCTTTCAAGTGTTTAAGAAGGATGTTTTATGTTTTCATGTTTTAAGTTCTTGGTTTCTAAAACACTAAACCTTAAAGATCCTCGGTTTTGTAAAATGTAATGAAAAGTTATGTTATAAAAAGGTGAGATGGCATAATAACACTTTTGCGGGGCCGAGCAGTGGGAACTTGTCATCATTGAGAAGACCTCTAGACTGTGTGATAGTGAAAATTTGTGGTTTGATGTTCCCCATAACACTCAAGTACGAGGGGCATTTTCCCCAATGAGATGTGTCATTGTGACACGACCCAAAACTATGTGGGTTGGTCAGTTCAACCCAAAGAGGATAATACCATGTGTCGGTGATTTGAGCCCCTTGACTTGTAGTTCGAGGAAGACGTATGGATACTGGGTATCGATGGTGTTTTCTTCTAGGACTATTAGTGACTCACCTTCTTTGGCTGAGCTACGGGATGGTGATCCCTTTGCGATCTTGTTCGAGTTTCTTGATTGATCATATGGGTATGTATATACCTTGTTCTGGTACCCACTCCTTGGGTTTGGTTACTCTCCATCTAGGATAGGTGAGGACATGTGGGGTATGCCACATACTTTCTGTGTCTAGCTTCTCTTTGTTGGATGAGTCTAATCTCCTTCTATAGGTAGTGAAGAATCGACGAGAAGTTTCATCTTCTCACCATTTATAGCTCCTTTTTTTGGACGAGTCTGCTTCCTTTCTCTTGTTTGGATGAGATGATACTTTATTGTGCTCTTTACTTCACTCTCAGTTTTACTCCCCTGCTTTTCCCTATTTGATCTACTGCTCAACTCTTCATTGCCTCATTTTTTGCTCCCTCGAGCCTTCGGGGACTCCTAATGAGTATTTATATACTCACCCCTACATGGGATTTTCCCAAACTTTGTGTTCACTTGCAAATTATGGATTGGTTGCTCATGACATCAGTGGAGCTTAAGATTTCGGGATCTTGGACCACGTGTGGTGCTCGTAGTTGGGTCCTAGGTGTGGGAATCTCCCTGCGGTTTTAATTTTGTTTACCTATTTCCGGGTTGTGGAACTTTTCTGGTTGGGCACGTGTTTTTCCCTTTTTATCTTTTTAGTTTACCTTCAGCTTTTACTTTTTACTATTTAGAGGTCGATGCACTTTTGTGGTTGTTTATAGCCATAAGTATATTACTTTTCCTTTTACTCTGCACTTTTTCATTGAGTGGGTTGCGTGTCTGTGTATATAGGTACTTTGGAAAAGGAATCCACGAATTTTTTAGCCTTCGGCACTTGTTGCCATCCCCAGGCCTATGGAGGTGGGCTTGGGGTAGTTGCGGCTGGAGCTTGGGTAGGGTCGGGTCGTGACAGTAAATGTCAATGGTTAAGCCCCATCCAGTGGCTTAATATGATATGTCATGTACAAAAGGGAAACATATGTATGTAAACCCTAATAAATTGAACTATGATGACGAAGATACCATCCATAACCACGATACTTTTTTTTGGTTTTTTAATTTTTTTAAATGAAATTATTATTTTTTGTAATATTTTTTTATATTTTTTTATTATTTTATATTTTTTGATTTTTTTTGATTTTTTTGATTTTTCATTTTTTTAATTTTTTTTCCAATAACCACGATATGTATGATTTCTCTTTGAGGAACATGCTCTACATTAACATCCAAGGGTTGTCTCGGTACACAATTTCCACATCAATATGCAATTAGGCTGGTCATTTTCTATCCCTTTTTTCTCACACTAAGAATAGCTCATGTAGGATAATCGAGTCACAATGAACATGTATTTGGCATCATGAGTCTCAAAAATCCATGGGAATCATATTATGTAATCTATGAAGAGTTATATCATATAAACATCCTCTATATAAGGGCATCTATATTCGGGCCAATCCGAGGGCATGAATGAACTATAAGAAATCTGATTCCTGTAATAACCTGGGATGTAGGACATCTTCTTAAGGCCTAAGATCAAAGAGTAATACACTTCGGTTTCAGTCCCCTCATGTCACTAAAATCTCATCCATCAATAGCTATGAATTATTATGGTCTGTTCATTCGACCTTATCTGTAAGTGGATTAAGAAACCAATCAAACTATAAAAAATCCAATTCCTGTAATAACCATGATATGTTGAACATCTCCTTGAGACACGAGCTTTAATATTAGGTGCATAAGTTCCCAAACATATCTCCTCTTCGCATGATGTTAAACTGCATAGGTTTTAATGAATTATGTGTGTTTTCATTCTTTTACAAACCAGGACATGTAGGATACCTCATAATGGATCAATCCCCTACTAGTAATATTAACCACCTCCTGACATGGAAAAAAATTCCAAAGAACATACTTATGTGGCTTAATAACAAAAACTGCTCTCCATTACAATTAATGAGATAAGGAACCTTAGATGCATACAAATGGATTAACTAATCAAATTCCCTTCTTCCGCTCATAAAATGTGTCAACCTATGGTTGTTCTATTTAAGGAACTACTTCCTTATCTGGAATATTAAGATATTAGAAAACATATATTAAATCATTATGAGAATCTTAGTGTATGAAAAAAATCCCCCAAAATGGGTTCGATGAGACTGGCCTCCCATCCACTCCACTAATTTCCATTCCTAAGTTTCGTTTTGTCTAAGACCCCAACAAAGCACATACCTTTGGAAATCAAGCATGTAACCTATTATGGATTTTGGAACTATTGGTAATTTGTAGGGAAAACTAAAAAAATGTTAAACCAAATGTCAGAAATTGATCAAGGCACTGAACCCCCCCCCCCCCCGAAAAACACACACAATCAAAATGTTGGACCAATTTTTAATCAGGGAATATACCTCACAACATAATAAGCATAAACTTCCAAATTCTTGTCAAACCATTCCATTCATCAGATGAAGGCAGTCTATCCATCTCATATCCCCATGAAAAAAATTTGTACCCAACATGAATCCCTCAAATAAAAGAATGAATGACTAAAAATGTGGTGGGGCATTTTTCATTGCATACACTATGCAAGCAATGATACCAATGGAAAACCCTCAAATAACATGATGGTTGGCATACCATGTGTCAGGTAACTTTGTTTGAATAGAAAAAAAAATATGATAAGAATAATACAAATCTTACATCTGATCCTCTATAATGAGGAATCCCAAGAAATTATTCTATCCTCTCATTGAAAATTCCATACGATCATAATAGTCAGATATGGAATAAAAGTAAATTTTTTTTATCCATGCATAACTAATTGAGAATGATCATGCCAAGAATATTACACTAATTGGTAAACATGATCCTTGTTGTCTGCATGACAATATATACTTCTCTCATCAACAACATCCTAATCTGGGATAATGCCTTCATCTAACGATTGTTCTAATAAATCACTTATGGATACAACCTCTATGGGTTGAAAAATGATCTCACTTACCCAAAAATTCAAAATTGAGTGGAAGACATAATGTTTCTATAATAACACATATGTGGTACAATCCTGACCCTAGAATCTTACCATGGGGGTCTCAAGTATGGAAACCCATTAGTGTACATCATCGATGGAAAGGGGTGGCAAAGCCAGTGGGCCTCATTTCCACAACCAACCTCTCAGGGTTATTATCCATAGATAACGAAATCCAATGCATTTAGTCTATAATGAACATTGACCAAGGAGTCAAATATGGCTCCATTCCAGTTCATGGGCTACCTCTGAGTGATCCTATCAACTGCCTCTTCCAGCACCATCACACCTGTAACCATCAGTCACCTGATGATGGTACCACCTGACACATTGCCTCCTATGATAACTTTGAATGGGAAAAAGGAAGACACATCTGGTGAGGAAGATGTTGGATAACTAGTATAGGGATTATATACCCACTCTAGCTGGTGAATTCTACCAGAATATTATGGTAGTAACCAGTAAGAAGGCTCATATCCATGATCACTTAGAACAAGTCTATGGGAATATCCCTACATCAGGACTGGGGGAGGTACATATCCCTAACCATGTGAATGAATTACATTAGAATTTTTTAGTGGAATAAGGATAATATAAGTGGTATTATATACCATATTTAATTAAAGATATCTACAATTAAATAGTGGAGAAATAAAATTTATATCCAAAGTAGCACGACACTCTGATCATTATGAACAATTGGTTTCTCAGGAGAAAGTGCACATTCTTTCTCTTATACAGGAGAATTATTGGCATATTCTGGTAAAGGATGAGGCATCATATTGGGTTCATACTCCTATTCTAAATTGGTCTCACGATTTGAGTGTGAAACATGCCTCATGAAAGGGGTAAATGCCTGGAAAAAAGTCTAGTATAAATTTCCAAAGGCAGAGGATTGGGATAATATCCCTATAATAGTCAAGGCTCAACATGTGAGAGGGGAACATACCTCAGGAAGAACTCATATTCCTATCATTTAAGTCTAGTGACACACACTAATGTCCTAGAATCAGTATTATAGAATCATTCTAGCTAGGGATAACAAAGTGATAATGGCACATTGTTGTACCCCACACTCTTTGATTTTCATGATCACAATCACTTTCATATGTGTTTAACTTTGTTTTTAAGTGTTGTGGATGATAGGAAAAAGATTGCTAAAGGATTGGCCCAAGAATGGACAAGAAGTGGACTGAAATTCAGTCCACCGGCCAACCGGTGTGATAGCACCGGCCAGCCGGTGGAACTGGCAGAGGCATTGCCCACTGCCAGGTTCCACCGGTCGACCGGTGGCTCTGTCACCGGTCGACCTGTGGCATCCAGCCCAAATAGTGTTTGCTACTGTCTTGCCACCGGCCAGCCGGTGGCTCCTCCACCGGTCAGCCGGTGGCACCTGCACAGAGTGGCAAGCTACTGTCTTGCCACCGGCCAGCCGGTGGCTCTGGCACCGGTCAGCCGGTGGCCCCTGGACAAGAATCCTATGCCTTTTTGCACACACCGGCCAGCCGGTGGGACTGTACCGGCCAGCCGGTGGAGCCAGTCAAACTAGTCGTTGCAGTTTGACCAGGCTGGCCCACTTGGCTCCCAACGGCTCTTTTAGCCTCTCCAACGGCTCCGAAGCCTCCCCAAGGGTTCCATGCCTATAAATAAAGAACAAGGAAGCCCCAGACATCTACCAGAACTATACGGAAGCCCACGGACATATTTTGCATCAATTGGCCAACCTCCGGCGACTTCCTCCAAGGGAACCCCAATAGATCCAACAACTTCCACATCCAAGGAGCTCCTCCAAAGAAGCTTGGAAGCGGCCTTCAACATCTCCATCCAATCAAAGGCGCCCAAGCCTTCTCAAAATACGGTTTTTATTGTATATTTATTTTGAGCTTAAAATTGGGTTTGTGCCTACAAACCCCAACCCATTTTCTCATCCCCCTTTCTTTGGGTTCTCACACCACCATTAAGGTGTGAAGAGGTTTCTTCAAGCCTTTCCTTTTAAAAGGCTTGTGTTCGGTGAGCTAGCCTTCACCTGTTAAAAAGGCTAGTGGGTTCTTTCTAAACCATTAAAAGCAAGTGGGTTCTTGCTAAACCACAAAAGCAAGCTGTAATAGGTCCTAGTGCTACCTCAAAGCCTAGTGGGTTTCTTGCTAAAACCATTGAAAAGCAAGCGGTAGGAATCTCTCAACGGTTGAGTTGGGAGCGGAGACGTAGGACGGGTTTTGGCCGAACTCCGTTATCAATTTCGTGTGTCTTGCCTCTTTACTTTCCGCTGCACTTTCAACTTTGATTTTAATTTGTTAATCATTTTTTTAAAAGGCAATTCACCCCCCCTCTTGCCATCTTTTCCTCGTTTGTTCCAAACCAACAATTGGTATCAGAGGAAACTTTGAGTAATACCCTAACCCAGTTTCAAATTTAAGATCCATTTAAATGGCATCAACCTCTTTCGCCCCCGAGGGCTACTCTTTGGGTTGGGCTCCATTTTTTGATGGGACCGACTATAATTATTGGAAAACCCGCATGACCACCTTTTTACGAATCATAGGTTATCCAATTTACAAAATTGTCATGCAAGGTTACACTTTGTCTTCCCCCGACGAATCCAAATGGACCCAAGCCGACATTAGAAATTTCGAGCTTGATGGCAAAGCCATGAATGCTCTCCATTGCGGCCTTGACCGAAATGAGTTCAATCGAGTTTCCACATGCACCTCCGCACATGAGATCTGGAAACTTTTGGAGGTTACCCATGAGGGGACCAACAAAGTCAAGGACACTCGATTGGACATGTTTCGTCAAGATTTTGAGTCTTTTTCTATACACCCAAATGAATCAATTTCTGAAATGTTTACTCGCTTTACTGACGTGTGCAATGGTAGAAAATCTCTTGGTGATGATGTTTCAGCCGAGACGATGGTCAAGAAGATCTTATGGGTCCTTCCGAGCTCATGGGAACCAAAGGTGACGGCGATCCAAGAAGCTAAGGACGTCAAAAATATGCCGGTAGGGGAACTCATCGGATCTCTCATGACTTATGAGATCACGATGAGGAGGCAAGCTCAAAAGGAGGGCACACCAATCAAGACACCAAAGAACATTGCCCTCAAGGTACAAAAGGAAGTAAGCTCCTCCTCATCTTCTTCCTCATCTCCTTCCTCATCTTCCTCATCATCAAGCGGCGACTCGGAAATGGAAAATCTCGCCCGCCAAATGCATAAATTTATGAAGAAGCATAAGAAGAAGAATAAATCTCGCAAGGCGCGAAAGCAAGAACCCACCGAAAAATCCGAGCCCAAGGTAAAATGCTACGGGTGCGGTGAAAAGGGTCATTACAAGCCCGATTGCCCACTCAACAAGAAACGGGCCACGCAAAAGGAAAAAGGAAAGAAAAAGGTCCTCAAGGCGACATGGAGTGACACCTCCTCATCATCCTCCTCCTCGAGCGACCAAGGTACAAAATGCCTAATGGCATTTCATGAGGTAACTTCTTCCGACTCCTCTTCCTCTTGTTCTTCAAATTCCAATTCTTTAAATCATCTTTCTTATGAAGAACTCTCACATGCTAGAGACCAATTAGAAAAAGGTTTTCATGCTTTATCATCAAAATTTGTTGCTTTAAAAAAGTGTTTCAAAAAACTCTCCTCCGAAAAAGAACAACTTCTCAAAGAGAAGGAGGAGATGTCCCTCAAAATCCAAAATTTCCCAAATGTTGATTCCCTGGAATCAACCATCAAAGACCTAAGGGAGACCCTAGCCAAGTTCACCCAAGGTGAACAAAATTTGAACAATCTCCTAGGTTCCCAACGAATATCTAGAACCACCAATGGACTTGGCTATACCAACCAAGCCTCCTCCTCCCATGCACCCACTGTTTTTGTAAGGGGGAGCTCTTGTTATAAATTTTGTAATTATTGTAAAAAACCCGGGCACCTCATTTATGAATGTAATTGTAAAAACGCCCGGTATGGTCAACCCAAGAGTATTTTCTTTTCGGACGAATTTTATAGGAGAAGACCCGCTATGAGACAAGTTTGGATTGAAAAATCCCTTCTAGCGAGTCTCTCCGGGCCTAAAATCATCTCTTTTCAAAATCCCTCTCCCCGGTGACTTTTTGTTTTTATTTAGGGGGAGTTAGGATCTTTTAAGCTTTTTTGTGTATTCAAAATTTTTCTTTTCAATTTCAACACTTGGTTTCAAAACTCTCAATTTCAAAAATTTTCATTTGGTTTCAAATTTCAAAATTCAATTGGTTTTTGATTCAAAACTTTCAATTCAAACTGTTATTCAATTTTTGATTCAAAACTTTCAATTCAAACTGTTATTCAAATTCTCATTTCATTTCAAAAAAATTTCAATTGATTTAAAATCTCTTTTTGTTTTTCAAAGTTTTCCCTCAATCAAGTTTTATGCCCCACGCTATTTTGATAATCACAAAGGGGGAGAAATTTCTTGATTGATTGGGGGAGAATCTTTTCTCTCATGCTTAGTATTTATTTTCAATTTATCATTTAGGCATGCCTTTCATTTAAGTTTTTACATTGCTTTGATAAGTGATTGTGATCATCAAAATAGGGGGAGATTGTTGTACCCCACACTCTTTGATTTTCATGATCACAATCACTTTCATATGTGTTTAACTTTGTTTTTAAGTGTTGTGGATGATAGGAAAAAGATTGCCAAAGGATTGGCCCAAGAATGGACAAGAAGTGGACTGAAATTCAGTCCACCGGCCAACCGGTGTGATAGCACCGGCCAGCCGGTGGAACTGGCAGAGGCATTGCCCACTGCCAGGTTCCACCGGTCGACCGGTGGCTCTGTCACCGGTCGACCTGTGGCATCCAGCCCAAATAGTGTTTGCTACTGTCTTGCCACCGGCCAGCCGGTGGCTCCTCCACCGGTCAGCCGGTGGCACCTGCACAGAGTGGCAAGCTACTGTCTTGCCACCGGCCAGCCGGTGGCTCTGGCACCGGTCAGCCGGTGGCCCCTGGACAAGAATCCTATGCCTTTTTGCACACACCGGCCAGCCGGTGGGACTGTACCGGCCAGCCGGTGGAGCCAGTCAAACTAGCCGTTGCAGTTTGACCAGGCTGGCCCACTTGGCTCCCAACGGCTCTTTTAGCCTCTCCAACGGCTCCGAAGCCTCCCCAAGGGTTCCATGCCTATAAATAAAGGACAAGGAAGCCCCGGACATCTACCATAACTATACGGAAGCCCACGGACATATTTTGCATCAATTGGCCAACCTCCGGCGACTTCCTCCAAGGGAACCCCAATAGCTCCAACAACTTCCACATCCAAGGAGCTCCTCCAAAGAAGCTTGGAAGAGGCCTTCAACATCTCCATCCAATCAAAGGCGCCCAAGGCTTCTCAAAATACGGTTTTTATTGTATATTTATTTTGAGCTTAAAATTGGGTTTGTGCCTACAAACCCCAACCCCTTTTCTCATCCCCCTTTCTTTGGGTTCTCACACCACCATTAATGTGTGAAGAGGTTTCTTCAAGCCTTTCCTTTTAAAAGGCTTGTGTTCGGTGAGCTAGCCTTCACCCGTTAAAAAGGCTAGTGGGTTCTTGCTAAACCATTAAAAGCAAGTGGGTTCTTGCTAAACCACAAAAGCAAGCTGTAATAGGTCCTAGTGCTACCTCAAAGCCTAGTGGGATTCTTGATAAAACCATTGAAAAGCAAGCGGTAGGAATCTCTCAACGGTTGAGTTGGGAGCGGAGACGTAGGTCGGGTTTTGGCCGAACTCCGTTATCAATTTCGTGTGTCGTGCCTCTTTACTTTCCGCTGCACTTTCAACTTTGATTTTAATTTGTTAATCATTTTTTTAAAAGGAAATTCACCCCCCCCCCCTCTTGCCATCTTTTCCTCGTTTGTTCCGAACCAACACACATGTCTCGAGACATGCTCATATTACTATTAGTGAATCTACATGGAATATTCTAGTAGATCACAGAATCTAGAAACATAATATCATTTCCACCGATGAATGACTACACCATCATTCTTTTGAGGCAATATAAGAGGATTCTCATACCCATACTCCCATTTGGGAGGTCCAGTGGAATATTTCAGCATGGAATTCATATTTGTACCAGGCTCATATTCATGATCCAATTGAGGTTCTCCAAGTGAGAGTGGCACAGACTTCATGTAAGGCTCATATATCTATGAAGAAAGACTAAAATTACATTCTAAAGGCTCAAGATTAGGATCATTTTATCATACTAACTATGGATCACCTAGGGAGAATGGAACATTCCATAGTAAAGGCTCATATTCATATCAATAATGAGACATATCATTGGTATATTCGAGCAAATTATCAGATGAAGGTTCATATTCCCATAGTGCTATATAGTTATAAATAATTTCCAACAACCATCATATTGTAGGTTCATATCCTTGCACAATTCCATAAGGCAATTTGGAATATTCCAACAATGATGTAAAAGGTAACCCATATTCCTATTCAGATCAATGCCATTGTCCATGAGGTCATTTGAGGCGCACTCTCATTAGCCCAAGGGTTCGTCAACTCATAAATTAAATTAGAAAATGGTCATTACCATGATAGTCATCTTCAAGGTAGTGTGGATATGGATTTAAGGGAATCTAATACATTTTTCCACCATGTTCATCCTCCCCATGGTGATATCTACCACAGATAAGAAAATACTCCCCTTTCCCAGACACCTCTATTTATAGATGTGTTCAAAACTCATATTACATCTCATAGAGAGATGATCGAAACATCTTGATCAACCACACATTGTTCCCTATCATTATGAAATAACACTCGACTCTAGTTAGCATGCAACCCTTAGAATCATTTTTTATGGTCTGACCATATAGACTTGTGTCAGTCTAATGAAGTGGAGGTCAAAATTGACATATGGAGAGAGTTAGCTTGAAACAACCTCCCTATCATGTTATTCCCCCTCACCACATATGACTATGTGGTCCCATATTATATAGATAAGGAGTTCTTGAATTATATATATTAATAAATATTATCTAATCATCATCAAATGAAGTCTAGACATATCCACCATAGATATTTTGGGTATCACCTTTAACTCATCAATACAGTGTGTTTTCAGCTGGACTAGGTCACTATATCTATGGACCATTATCTAAAACATGGAAATAGCAATGAAAATCTCTAACCCGATTTCCACCATTTCATCATAAACCATTAGCTGATGATATCTGAGTCTACGTCATGTATTTTTATTCATAGATGTGGAATGTATGGATTGTTACACTATGTTTCACCACTAGAACATTAGAAACCCTCAAATATGGAATCTTATAATGTCATAGCCTCTTGTGAAATTAAGGAACCGAGTAACGATCAGGCTAGTTGTACACTTCAATATAATTACTCCACTTGAAAGATGCACAAACATTAAGAAAAGATGTATAGGATAGCCAAAATGATTTTAAAATGGTCCCCTCAAAGCAATGGGAATGAATTTCATACTTAGTGACTGAATTTATGATCAACCAAACAACTTCATATATAGATTCATTCCCATCAGTGTTTCCATCTCACCTAAATCCCATATCATCACAACTACACCACATTAAAAAGGTCATAGTATAATCTTACATAGCATCCATCTCGAAGAAAACATTGTTCTTTGGGTTGAGGGATTATCTACCACCTCCTCCAACTCTAAGATAATCAATTCTCAATAAGATTCATGAAATATTAGTAGAAGCTTCAAATAAACCCTACCCCACTAGGATGGGGGAATTTATATCTCATTCAATATCATCAGGTTCATCTTTCACTATGAGGTTCCTTCGGGAATCAATAGTGATCTAGAGCAACCCCATCCTATTGGTATAGGGGAATTTATATATCAATGTACATCCTAGGAATTAAAAAATCCCTAAGTAGAATCAATAGATCCTCATAAAAAATATCAATCCATGCAACTTGTGGCCCAAAATAACCCCCAAACCACAAGGTTGGGGAAATTTTCTTCATCATCACCACCACATGGACAATCATACATCGTCAAGATGGGTGGTCAAAATGAATAGTAGGTATCCCATCTCCACCTTCCACCGCAAGACAAACCTATATTATTTTGTGACCATTTGATAAACAAGACCAATAACTCCCTCAGGGTTACTATTCATAGACCACAATTAGAGTAATGTGTAATGAAGGTGATTAGAACCCACTGGGTTCATAAGAAAATGAAACCCTATATAAGTAAGGGTTCAAATAATGGACCAGAAGAAGTAAATTCAGAATTAGTTTGTTGCATCAAATGTAATGGAATAATAAAATTTTTCTAATATTCCTCTGTGAATTCTATCGCCGAAAAAATGATAAACATTGTGGATAGAGAAAAATGAATAGGGATATAACACGAAATAGCTACCCCGAGAGGAGAGTGATATGGATGTACAATTAATGTCATCATGAACCCAACACCAAATAATCCTCCAAAATATGGAACCTCCAAATATCAACATTCCATGTCTCCATAGGAAAAATAATAAATAAAAATGGAATGGTGTGGTGTGGTTACATACCAATCTAACCCTAGAATATTTGAAGTTCCTTCCATGGAGGAATATTTTTTGTAATAAGAGAGTGAGATACAAACACTCAGATGACTCAATTGGGAGCTACTCAGGGGAAATATTCGAAATTGGTGTCATCTATAGGGAGAGACAAATATTCTCCCTCCCATATTCAATCATCCAGTAAGAGAAACATCTCTGAATAAAAATTGATCCAAATTCATGAATCTTGTCTACATAGATGAGGAAGTCAAAAATGATCGTGACTTCCCTAATATTTGGAAATAGCATAGCCCACACTAGGGTAATCATTCAGTCTTTGAAAAAATCGAGAATATGAGGTAGAAATTTGTGATGGCACGTCATCATCCCCGATCCACTCCCTGTAGATGGGAGATGGAATATATAGTAGTGTCCTAGAAGCTTTTTAATGTAAACTAGTCTCTAGATACTCTAATATAATCCATTGAAGGGAAATGTGCGCCTGTGAAGTTTGAGAGGAATCCATGTACTTAGTGGGGGATGCCACATTAGCTCTACCCAGTTTCAGTAATCCTACCTTCCTTATTTTTTATGGTACAAGTGAGCCTGAACAACATCTCACACAGTTCATATCCTAATACGAGCAGATGATGTGACCTGAATATCAATAGGAGGTAATAAATTTGAGGTGTTTCATATTGAATATATCTAGGATATCCTTTTTTAGTCTAGTATTTTTCTAGTAAAATCTGTTCTGGGATAGGAAGAACATCATCATTAATTACTTTATTATTTTATCTCTATGCTGAGTAAAACGTTAATCATTGACATGAATAACTACAAAAAATGTGAAAATAAGAGGTTTCATGAATATATATCTAGGATTAATGGCTTAACCTGTTAATTTAGGAACCCTTTGTCAATGGAAAAATTTCTAGAACTCTTTGCTGAAAATCTAATTGATGAGATGCAGACACCTGTAATCCTAATAAAGTATCTAGGTGGGCTCCCTTAGTTGGAAGAAATGACACAATATCTCAAAGATTCTATTCAAAGAACTTGATCCCAATCTCGACATATTCCCATAGCATATGGGAAAATTATAGGCAAAGAAGATGCTACAGTTATCACTCCCAATCCGACAGCAGTGCCCATACAAGCATCTAGGCTAGTCCCAAACCAACATGAACCTCCTATCGTGTAGTGAAAACTAAAAAATCTCTCTTTTCTAGAAGAATAGAAAAATTATGGTCAACTAGAATTTGATGAAAAAATGAATAGGAAATACTTCTTATGAAACAAACAAGGCACTTGTTATTTCCTTGAAACCATGGGAAATAACTTCAACAAACTACCACAACCCAAAAGCCCAATGAGGTAAAACATATCTGTAACGCCCCGACCCCTTTTACCCAGAGTCAGTGCATTATTACGTAACATTGGCATGATCACAAAAGATCATGTATCTAAATACTGATTAGTTTAGTCGCCTTGGAAACACTAGATTCATTCATAAGTATTACTTTACATTTTAAAGTAAAACAAAACTACAACAACATCTTGTCTTCATATTTCCTCATACTATCCCTGTAGGTCATTCATCATATACTTCTTCACAACCTGGAAAAATTAAAGCATTGAAATGGGTGAGCTCAGATGCTTAGTAAGGATAGCAATATAGCAGAAGCTTTCATAATTAATCATTAACATTTAAGGCAATGTATAACTAAAACAAAAGCCTTTTATACATGAAATTGAGCATAATATGGAAGAAATAAAATGAAATAATGCCATATAATTATTCAAATGGATATTATACTAGTCGAATAATCACATGAAATATCAATAACCACTTTAATAATGAAGGAATGCATAATGCCAGACTATCACAAACACATATCCGAGGCCTCGTGCCAAGACTACAAATAAGATTTTGTCTAGGCCTCGTGCCAAGACAATAGTTTGTCTCATGACACCTACCGATGCATCGAGGAGCTATAACAGTCTCCACCCGTCACATATTAAGTACAATACATTCCTCATATGAAAAGGTTTAAACATATCATAAACCATAACATAATCATATCACATAAAACATGCATAAAGGAAACATAACATATCCACATTTTAATCACAAGATATAAATACAACACATTGATATAATAAAAACATTATAAAAACCATTTTCAAAATCAAAATAAAAGAAAACTAAAACATGGTATTTATTTTTCATTTAAAAAATTTATGGCTTGTAGGGAAATCCAAAACTCAAATAATGGTCACGGTGGCAGATAAGTCATTATCTCCGCACACGAATGACAAAAAAACATTCCCTTTTTTTATTTAGTCAAACACTTCATATAAAAAATATTCCTTTTGAATAAATGTAAAAGTCAAAGAGGTTTATACAGTGTAAAAAAGAACGTTGTGTATAAAACAAAATATGCCTCAATGAAAGGATATTGCGATGAAGTCCCTTACAAAGATAAATTTTTAAAATAAAATAGATCTTTTATGTTTATTCACTATAAGTACACATAAATAAAGTACAAATATAAGATAATACCTAATAATATCATGAAATAATTTGAAAGTAGGAGATTAACCCAAAGAACAGAAATTTGGTTAAGAAGATCCCTTACCTCATGTCTAACTTGACTCGATCGTTCTTTAACCTCCTAAATAATAAACTATAGTTAATTTATAATTGATTAAGAAACTATTTCATGTTCATTATTCCTTTTATATCACTTATTACCATGTTATGAACATTATGTGATTTTATAAGTCAATAACGGTCGTTTTTTTGATCTTTGGTACTTGAGTCAAAAATAAACTTCATATAATTAAAAGTTGTTTATGTGGTAGAATATCCATTATCTCCAGAATTATATTCATTATGTAGATATCATATATATCATATATAACCCATATATACATTCATTCATAATATTACGTAACATTTAGAGGTAAGAAATGAAATGCACCGTTCTTGGAGACGGTAATCCGTACGTACGCATAAACACTACTTTCATTTCAATTTCATATTTAATGGAATTATATCATAATTATATAAAGGAATATTATAGTTCCATTATAATATCATATATTATACCATTTACTCCATCCTTTATACATTCCACATATGGCATTAACGATTCAAATCAATTTGAGGGGGCGGTAGTCCGCACATCCTAAAATGAAATTATCGCATTTACCCATAATGGAAATCATAAAGGTATGCCATAAATGAGAAATACATAAGAATAAGTAAAACATAAACATAATATATATCATATATAAATATATTGACATCTTAAAATCCACCATGAGAGGTGTTAAAATATGATTGAACAATCATTGTTTTGTGAGGCAGAAATTCACCAACTATATAAACAGTATGTTCTTTAACCATTAGATGAAGCTGTGTGTAAATGTAAATCAAATACTTCTCATAAAAACATCATATTATATTTAAGATACTTCTGTTGTTACAAAATAATTGAATAAATAGATTTCAAGGGGTTGGAGAAGCAAAATAAAACAAAAGAACACAAGTGAACACATTACCTTTAAATTCAGGTAACTCTTTTTGATTTGAGCCAAAGGCTTCCTTGGGAAGACTTCTGTCTAATGTTAGGAATCTATGAGTAAGAGAGGGATTTTTAGAGAGTATTTGGGCAGAGTTTGACCCCGCCAAATGGCATTGATGGTGTGAATAAGATGGTAGATGTGGGGGCCTTTTACAAGAGGAGTGGAGGGGCACTCTTCCAAAGTAATGAAATGTTACATTATTATGTAGTAATTTTCGGATTTCAAAAGTCCCACAATTAAATATTTCGAGGATAAGGTGATAAGAGTTCTTAATATACCCATCCAAGAAGTTTCTGACAAGTGTATGTCTTATATTTTACTTTATATTTTCATTTTTTTAATTTTTAATTAATGAGGAAATCGGTGCATCATCATGGTGTCATAAAAATTATAATTTATTTAATGTCTAAAAGTTATAAAAAAATATCATGATGTAGGAAATTTATTTATATTTCAAATTAATATTTATAGTCTAAATGATAACTTATATAACCCCATGTAATAATTGCTTTAGAAAAACAACACATGTTTGTGAAAATTTTATTTTTACTTTATATAAAAAGTTATTAGTGTCATATTCATACCCAAGTGGCTCCATGGGGTCCCCAAGTTGACCCATGGATTTTATTGGTCGGCCATGAATCATCCAATAAGAGTAACACATGTTTCAAGATATTTTCATATTTTTATAATATCATTTTTACCTTAAATTTCACTAATTAACATTAATCGTGATTAATATAACATAAAAGTTACTATTCACCAAAAATTCTTTTAATCCCATTGAACCACATTTTACTTCCTAATGACACTAATGTATGTAGGATTTTTGAAATTCAATACACAGAAGTGTTAATGTTTCTATTACACAAAAAATTTGTTTTAAACTACCACATAGTGGTTTCACTATTCATCAAAAATCGATGTTTTTCAGAACAAAACAAAAAATTAACCCTAAGATATATTTGATATTCCTAATTCAAAAATGATGTCCTTTTAAAAAAATTAACAATATATAAGTTGAATTAATTAATTTAATAATTTATTCCCTCTGTCACAACAAATAGCGTGTTTTTATGAAAGAATATCAATCAAAAGATTGACAATTGTTTATGTACAATTTCAAAGTGAAATTAATTCTAATGACCACAATTGGATAAAATGGAAAAAATATATTCTAATTACACATTATAACCACTCAATTGTATAATTTATCACTACAAATTATTTTTATTAAAAAAGTTGTTTTTAAGTATTTTTCACTATTCATCAAAAATTGGAAGTTCTCAGAAAAATACCAAAAATTCATCATAGGCTAATTTTGATATTCCAAATCCAAAAATGAAGTCCATTTTGAAATATAAAATTTATATAATTTCAAAAGGTGGGTATTACTATTCATAACTGTTAATTTTATTGGTCGCGGTGTGTTAGAACTCGATGTTGCATACAACACATAATACTATATTATTCAATGAGGAGCATACCATGGAAGCTTGGGGTGTTACATTCTCCCCTACTTCAACAAATTGCATCCTCGCAATTTAAAATTTTTTTTTGGAAATAAAATTTTGAAAATAGAAAATACCTTGGTGGAAAACCCACATCGGAAATAAGGTTATTAAAAATATAACATTAAAATAAAGAAAGAGAAGTACAAAGGTCACCCGAGATAGCCCATACTAGGATTCAATGAAAATGTGGATATGGAGGAAAAAAAACATTCATGGTCTGATCAAGAGTTGTATAAAATAGGATTAGGAGAAAGTTAACAACAAGAAAATCAAAAACTTGTGATTGGTTAAACGGTCATTGATTCCCCAATTGGAAAAGTTAACTGGCAGCATTTTTGTTTTAAGTAACCTTTCATAATGTTAAGGAATTTATTTAGGAGATTTACTAAGAATGTAAGGAAATATACTAACTTGTCATGTAGACTTTTATTCTTTAATATATTATTACCACAAACTCGTCTTTCACTCCAAAAGGTAATAGAACTCAAAAATATTTTATTTTTCATAATTGTATAAGGTTCCAAAAAATAACACATACCATTTAGATTAGGAAAACTTTTTTGTAATAACCATGGACTTCATGTGGGCTAGTGGTAGGTAATACAGTCCTGTCACACTATGGTTCTGGGTTCGATTCCTACAGCTTCGTCTGACGTGACGGGTTATCCCCCAACCTGCAGGTTTTCCTTTTCCTAAAACTATAGTATTATATTATTCCCAAAATAATCTTCATAAATGTTTTAACCATAATCAATACTATCCAAGGTTCATCTTAATCCATTCCAACCTTTATAGATAACCAAAATACCTCCGTCCAGACATTCTCTAAATGGTTTTTAAATTCCAGAATCAATTGTAACATTAGATTCCCCAAACGAAGTAATGTTTCTCTTATTGTCAGATACTAAAAATATGATTACTTTCATCATATTAAAACCTTAATGAAATCAACAAGTACTGTAGTACATTCCTTATATATATCACATTATTCTTATAACTAGAATATAATCCTTGAGTCCAAAAGCACCAATACGTTAATTATTCCACTTCAACTGTAGTAACAGCATAATATTGGCCTTGATCCCTTGGCCTTTTCTGAGGTAGTTTCCTTGGTGCTTAGGGAATTTATTTGCATAATACATCATTTCCCTAAAATTTTAGCATTCAACATTGATAGCCTCTTTCTTTCCCTTGCAATCATGAACCTGGTGACCATTTTCTCCACATTTATCACAAACTCACATTCCTTTTAGGCATGTACCGGGGTGATTCTTCCCACAATTATCACATAATGGGAAATCCTTCTTTCCCTTTTTCCCTTTATCTATCTCTTGTTCCACTATTCTCTTCTTCTCTTTCATTACATTGTTTTCATAAGACTTATAGAATTCTTTTTCTGTCATGATAGCACATGGGACTATATATTCGTATGTTGAGAAAGATTGTGATACTAAAGCTCGACGGAGAAATTGTTTTAACCCATCAATGAAACGATCAATCCTACTTCATGGGCTACATATATAATTTACAGCATTCCTTGCTATCCTTGTAAAGTTAGCCTCATACATTGCGACATTCTCATCCTCCTTCTGCCTTAGACTAAGAAATTTCCATTCCATATCTTCTCGATGGTCATGTGGAAAGTATTTTTCTAAGAAAATTTCCTTAAACTCCCTCCATTCCATACATGATACTTCTTCATCATCCTTTGTGTTTTGAAGCAGCGACCACCATTGATCGATATCTCCAGTGAGGCATTAAACTGCCATGAAAACTTTCTCACTTTCGTTTCTCCCCAAGCCATGGAATATTTTCTCTAAAGAGTTTATTAATTGCTCATATACTAATGGATTTTTACCCCCATTAAATTTTGGCGGTTGTTGCATCATGATGAATTCTAACATTGATCCTCCACGTGGCGGAATAGGTTGCTCCATACGAGTAAGGTTATCATTCAAAACCTGAGTGAGTTTCCCCAGGATGGTGATAAGCTAATCAGCACCAGTTGTATCACCAACTCCATTATAATTATCTTGAGAAGGAGGTAAATCCCTACATGGAGTGTGTGCATTGATATGGTTTCCATTCCTCCCACTAGTCGACATTTCTAAATAATGTCATAATATAGTTTAGTTTATGGATCAAAATACATAATTCCATACTTGTAAAACACTTAACATAAATTGATATATAATCATAAAAATGTTTTGTTGAGGAATTATATACTCATAATCCTTCATATTGGTTTGTAAAGAAAATGATAATTATCCTAAGAATATCCCCTGGATGTTTCGTAACCAAGAGTGCGGAAAGACCCGTCGTCGTGCACCAGTTCCCGTTCGAGTCTTGCTCAAAGCGGTGTTTTCGGTATTTAACCCTAGGTTCATCTGTTCCAGAGCCGCCTCTACCTGCTCGTATGCAGAAATGTATGTATTTCTTGGAAAACTCACAAAATCCTTATAATACAAAAATTCTAGGATGTTCTTCTATAATAATCCACAAATTTTATCTTAGATCTATGTGCTCTAATCAGAGTTTATCTAAATATAGCTTTCAAGGTTAGTACTAAACTACTTCTAATACCAACTATAACGCCCCGACCCCAGTTACCTAGAGTCGGTGCATTATTATGTAACATTAGCATGATCACAAAAGATCAAGTCTCGAAAGACCAACTAGTTTAGTAGCCTTGGAAACACTAGATACATTCATAAGTATTACATTACTTTATAAAGTAAAACAAAACAACAACAACATATTGTCTTCATATCCCCTCATACTATCCCTGAAGGTCATTCATAATATACTTCTTCACATCCTGGAAATATTAAAACATTGAAAGGGGTGAGCTCAGATGCTCAGTAAGGAAATCAATATAGCGGAAGCTTTCATAAATAAACATTAACATTTGAGGCTATGTATAACTAAAACAAAAGACTTTTAAACTTGAACTTTAGCATAATATGGAAAAAATAAAATGAAATAATTTCATTTACTTATTCATATGGACATTCTACTAGTTTAATAATCACAAGCAATATCAATAACCACTTTTATAATGATGGAATGCATAATGTCAGACTATCAGAACCACGTAGCCAAGTCCTCGTTCCAAGAATACAAATAAGATTTTGTACAGTCCCCGTGCCAAGACATTAGTTTGTCTCCTGAGACCTACCGATGCATCGAGGAGCTATAGCGGGCTCCACCCATCACTTATTATGTCCAATGCATTCCTCATATGAATAGGTTTAAAGATATGATAAACCATAACGTAATTGTATCACATATAACATGCATAAAGGAAAAATAACATTTCCACATTTCAATCACGAGATATCAATACAACACATTGAAATAATAAAAACATTTTCAATACCATTTTCAATACCAAAATAAAAGAAAATTAAAACTTTCTATTTATTTTTCATGTAAAAAAAGTTATGGCTTGTAGGGGAAGCCAAAACTCAAATAATGGTCAAAGTGGAGGAGAATTCATTATCGCCACATAATTACGAAAAAAAAACATTCCCTTTTGTCATTTATTAAAACACTTTGTATAAAAAATATTTCTTTTGAATAAATGTAAAAGTCAAATGGGTTTATACAGCGTATAAAAGAATGTTGTGTATAAAACAAAATATGCCTCAATGAAAGGATATTGAGAAGAAGTCCCCTACAAAGATAAATTTCTAAAATAAAATAGATCTATTATGTGTATTAACTATAATTACACATAAATAAAGTACAAATACAAGATAGGACCTAATAATATCATGACATAATTTGAAAGTAGGAGATTAACCCAAAGAATAGAAATTGGGTTAAAAAGTTCCCTTACCTTGTGTCTGACTTGACTCGATCGTTCTTTAACCTCCTGAATAATAAACTATAGTTAATTTATAATTGATTAATATCCTTTTTCATGCTCATTATTCCTTTTATATAACTTATTACCATGTTATAAACATTATGTAATTATTTAAGTTAATAATGGTCGTTTTGTCGATCTTTGGTACTTGAGTCAAAAATAAACTTCTTATAATTAAAAGTTGTTTATGTGGTAGAATATCCATTATCTCCAGAATTATATTCATGATGTAGATAATATATATATCATATATAAACCATATATACATTGATTCATAATATTACGTAACATTTAGAGGTAAGAAATGAAATGCATCGTTCATGGAGACGGTAAGCCGTACGTACGCATGAACGCTACTTTCATTTCTATTTCATATTTAATGAAATTATATCATAATTATATAAAGGAATATTATAATTCCATTATAATATCATATATTATACCATTTACTCCATCCTTTATACATTCCACATATGGCATTAACGATTCAAATCAATTTGAGGGGGCGGTAGTCCGCACATCCTAAAATGAAATTATCGCATTTACCCATAATGGAAATCATAAAGGTATGCCATAAATGAGAAATACAGAAGAATAAGTAAAACATAAACTTAATATATATCATATATAAATATAGTGACATCTTAAAAGCCACCATGATAGGTGTTAAAATATGATTGAACAATCTTCGTTTTGTGAGGCAGAAATTCACCAAATATATAAATAGTATGTTCTTTAACCATTAGATGAAGGTGTGTGTAAATGTAAATCAAATAATTTTCATAAAAACATCATATTATATTTAAGATACTTCTGTTGTTACAAAAGAATGGAATAAATTGATTTCAAGTGGTTGGAGAAGCAAAATAAAACAAAAGAACACAAGTGAACACATTACCTTTAAATTTGGGTAACTCTTTTTGATTTGAGCCAGAGGATTCCATGGGAATACTTCATCAAAATTGGTGGCTTCTAGGAGTAAGAGAGGGATGTTGAGAGAGAATTTTGGCTGAGTTTGGAAGATCCAAATGGCTTTGATGGTGTGAATAAGGTGGTAGAGGTGGGGGCCTTTTATAAGAGGAGAGGAGGGGCACTCTTGGAAAGTAATGAAATGTTACATTATTATGTAGTACATTTCGGATTTCAAAGGTACCACAATTATATATTTCTAGGATAAGGTGATAAGGGTTCTAAATATATCCATCTAATAGGTTTTTGAGAAGTTTAAGTCTTAGATTTTACATTGTCATTTCATTTTTTTAAATCGTTAATTCATGAGGTAATCACTTCATCATCATGGTGTCATAAATATTTTATTTTATTTAATTTCTAAAAATTATTAAAAAAATATCTTGATGTAGGAAATTTTTTTAGCTTTCCAATTAATATTTATAGTCGAAAATTCAACTTATATAACCCAATGTAATAATTGTTTTAGTAAAACAACACATGTTTGTGACAATTTTATTTTTACTTTAAATAAAAAGTTATTAATGTCATTTTTTTCCCCAAGTGGCTCCATGGGATCCCCAAGATGACCAATGGATTTTCTTGGACGGCCATGACTCATAAAATAAGGGTAGGAAAAGTTTCAACATATTTTCATATTTTTATAATATCATTTTTACCTTAAATTTCTCTAATTAACTTTAATCGTGATTAATAGAACTTAAAAGTTACTATTCACGAGAAATTAATTTAATCCCATTGAACCACATTTTACATCCTAATGAAAACCAAGTATGTAGGATTTTTTAAATTCAATACACATGAGTGGTAATGTTTCATATACACGAAAAATTAGTTTTTAAACTACCACTTAATGGTTTTACTATTCATCAAAAATCAATGTTTTTCAGAACAACACCAAAAATTAACCCTAAGTTATATTTGATATTCCTAATTAAAAAATTGATGTCTATTTATAAAAAATAAAAAACATAGAATTTGAAATAATTAATTTAATAATTAATTCTCGTTGTCACAATAAATAGTGTGTTTTTAAGAAAGAATATCAATCAAAAGATTGACAATTGTTTATGTCAAATTTCAAAGTGAAAATAATTCTAATGAACACCATTGGATAAAATGGTAAAAATATATTCTAATTAAACATTATAACCACTCAATTGTATCATTTATCAATATAAATTATTTTTATTAAAATAGTTGTTTTTAAGTATTTCTCACTATTCATTAAAAATTGGAAGTTCTCAGAAAAATATCAAAAATTCAACATAGGATAATTTCGATATTCCGAATCCAAAAATGAAGTCCATTTTGAAATATAAAATTTATATAATTACAAAAAGTGGTTATTACTATTCGTACATTCTACTTTTATTGGTCGTGATGTGTTAGAACTCGAGGTTGTGTACAACACACGCTGCTCTATTACTCAAAGAGGAGCGTACCATGGAAACATTGGGTGTTACAATGTCGACCATACTAACTACTATGCTATCCATAGAAGGATGGTTCATAATATCCAAGACTACTTCATCTTTAAATATTTATTTCAATGCATGGTCAATTCTAGATAGGCGGTGTTAGATAACTTCTCACACAATGTGGCATGCACGACCGTTTCTGAGTTAGAAGATGAGGGTAGTAGGCACAAATTCTCAGGTAGGTATGAGTGGATGTTTGACAACTAGAGGAATCAGAAAACAATTTTCTGAACTCATCAAAACCCTAAGATCATATCTGCGTACACCCAAAATTGTTCCACCACCCAAGGAGGTAACATCAAACACACCTCCCAATTATGGGTGCAATCATCAGAAGTAGGATGAGACAGAAGTGGAAGAATCATATTATTCTCCAATGGATGCTCTGGATCTTGTGGATTACATTCCTACAATTTCCCTACCAAATGGAACATTAATAGGATGAAGATCTTATAATTGTATTTTTCTAAACTGATACACTTTGAAACCCCATTCTCTGATGATTAATATGCCTCCATATATGAATTTCCCACATATTAGAAGGGAATTAGAGGCTGTATGTGTTGGAACTGAGGATACCAAGAACAACACGGGCATGGTTGGACCCAATATTTTGGTCACGTCCCCACAAATGACATATATATAGCTGGGATCAATGGGAAGGAACTCTAGTGATCCTAGAAAATATACGTAGGTTCCTCAAAACCATCCAATAGTTATTCACACCTAGTAGTCTTTCATAACCCACTTTTGAGGGTATTATTATCTAATCATCCATAAAAATAGGGGATGTCGTGATTACCCACACTACTTATAGAATATTCTCTCACAGCTTCTGCACAAACATTAGGATCATCCACATCAATTGCCTAGATTTTTAAGCCAAATATCCACGTGAATCCCCACCTCAGGAAGTACTAACCTCTAGCACAAAAGTTAAAAATTCTAAAGCATATGGAAGCTTTCCCAGATATGCTCTCAATCCTTTATTCACTACATCTTCAAAATAACTCAGAGAGGCACTTGTTAAATCACTATAAAGACAAAAATAATTTGGGACATATGTATTTGTAGCTAAGGACTGTGGAATGGAGACCATGTTACCAGAATTCAATGTCTCCATCTCATTCGTAGATAATTTCTAGGAAGATGTCATCAGAGGACATATCATACCCCAATATCTTTTGGAAAGACTCCATAATATGGATATCTGAAAGTATCTGATTGTAAATGGATTTGGGATCAATATCATCCAAATTCAAACCCGCCAATATTTGGAAATAATTACTGGGATTTGTCTCCCAAAAAATTATATATTCAATGGAATGATAATTGTGATAAAAGACCTCTTGAGGAGATTAAATTCAAAACTCATATTATGAATCTCATATCCAAAGATGAGTTTATGGTAATCCAGATATACACTACATACAATGTCCTACTCGGAAGGCCCTAGATCCATAGCCACATAGAAGTACCTTCATAATTCCCTCAATGAGTAACATACCCCATCAATGGAATTTTTCGAATACTACATGGGGATAGTTCCCCCTTTGAGTATTGAAAATCCATAAATGTTCATGTAGGTTTCTATAAGAAGGGATGCAAACAACCAATTTTAAATGATGATATGTAGGTTGTAGCTCCCAAAATCTTGGGGAAGACCCCTATAAACCCTTAAACATACTTCATAATGAATTTATTCTCCCATTAAATATATTTGAGATTATAGACCTAGTCCCAAAGGCCCCAGATCCTCATTTCCCCAATGAAAATGTAAAATATAATAAGCTCCGGCATCTATCTATATTGACTTGGGGAATAAGGGGTGATAATGTATCTTATCATGTCTATCCCACAGAGATAGTGATATATAATCCCCCATATTTCTAGTTTCATATAAAATTTCTTCTATAGATTCACAAGTGGATGATGATAATGATGACCTTCGGAATTCCCATCCATCATTGCAGGAAGGCATCTCTACCACCATTTATAAGCTTAGATAAGTGAATCTGGGAATAGAAGAATACCCACAACATACATTGATTTTTGTTACTATACCCCTTGAAGAGTCAGATATGTACATCTCATTTTTAAAGAAACATATATATTTCCTCACTTGAAACTATACAGAAATTCCTAAACTAATTTCAGATGGGGCTATGCACCATATTTACATACCTTATGAGAATCAAGTCTTCAAGATGGAATACAAGAGGATGTGTCCTACCATTCCACAAATGTAGAGGTAGAATTTTAAAAAATGATCAAAGATAGCTTTGTATGGGAATTGTAATATAAAACATGTCGTTCTAAAATTATCTCTTCCATGAATAAAAATGGCCATATTAGGGTCTATATTTATTTTAGAAACTATTTTCAGATCTACCTAAATGATGATTTCCCATTTCCAACCATATAATTGTTGATCGATGAAACTACTTGATTCCAATCCATTTCCATCATGGATTGGTATTGAGGGGGAAATCAAATAATATGTCCCCCAACGATGAAGAATCTACTACCTTTAGAGAACCTCATGTTATATTTTTCTATCTTACTATTCCCTTTAACTTAATGAATTTTGGAACAAAAAACCAATGCACCATGAATCCAATCATTAATATTTACATGGGAAGAATAGACAAATTCCAGGTTAATGTCATGGTGGTTAAATATTGATATAAATGTGATCACTTCAAGGATCTTTAACAAATATTTGATAATATTTGATATAAAAACATGAAGATTAATCTACTAAAATATGATTTTAGGGTAACATCAGCGATCTTCCTTGGATTTGTGGTATGCCACTATGAAATCGATGTCGTCCTAGAGAAGAATACTTCAATTTTACCAATTTCACCACTGTAATCTCATAAAACTAAGGGGGATAAAAGGTAACCTTGCCTAAATTTACCATTTTATATCTAACATGGTTGATAAATATATCCTCATCAACCGGATAATGAAAAATGGGATTACTTATCAATGGGATGAGGACTGTCATGGGATTTTTGAAAGTCTCAAGTGGTACCTTCTTCACCAACCCGTTTTGATGCCTCTAGTGGAAGGTAATCCACTCATCTTGTATGTGGATACCATGGAATGTTCATTTGGAAACCTCATCGCACAGAAATATGATACGATTGGTGAGACATATTCTCTACTCCCTTAGTCAAACAAAACTACGTACTAAGACCCAATACTCTGAGGTCGAGAAGAACGACTTTCACTCATCATCACAGTTAAAAATATGAGGCATTACTTGCAGAGCAACAAAGTCTATCTGGTATCAGGTATTGATCCTCTCAAGTACATTATTCTTCATCCTGTGTAAACTAAGAACTTGCCCTGATGGGTGATAATTCTATAGTAATATGACTATCAGTTCATATCAATGGTGTTAGTTAAATAGAAATCCCAGGAAGATTCCTTAATAGCATATCCTACCATAGAGAATACACTAGTGGACAATAAACTTCTAGATGAGGAGGACTTCTATGCCCATGACACTCCCCAGACAAGGGGGGTGTATTTTTTTGGTGCCTCCGAATTTCATAATGGAAAAAGGATGGAAACACAAAATATCAATAGGGTTAGATTAGGGATTGTATTTTTCTCTCTAGATAAATATGTTTTTCCCTTCTATTTATCACATTTAATAGGATACATGAATAATGAGGCATAATAACTACACCTCATTTCTAGATTGGAACTAGCCATATAGGAATATATATCCCAAATAAACATCAATGGGGATTCATAACTTGTGAAAAAGTATACCAATGGTGAATATTCCATTAAAAAAGAAGAATTGTACCATCTTACTGTATATGTTCGGGGATTGATAGAATAGTTCCCTTTTTATCCCATATTGCATCATGTTCCCCTATCATAGAATGATCACATCGACACATTGGATAATTTAGCCAAATTCATAGTCGACCCTGATCAGAAGGAAGCATGCATCAAAATTAATCACTGATGAATGGACTCATTGTTAATCATTTGTGATATGGGATAAATCAATCAGGTCAAAACCACCCTTGGATTATGATGAACTAGTATACACTCATGGATGGATGGATACCATAATTTATTGTCCCAAATATGGATCTATCCTGATAGACCAAGCCAAGGGTGAATATATTCGATGTCATACAACAAACATTATCCTTTTTTATAGTCCAAATGAGAAAAAAATCCATCTACGAGTGAGTCTTTGAAAGAATAATACTTATATTTGTTGTATAAATAGAGATTCTTGCCATTATAGAAGAAATATATGCAGTATGCTACGACACTCATCTTTCTAGAACTAGGTTGTTAAACCAAATTAGTAGGCTAGGATGTAACTAGAAAACTATGATATAGATCTATGTGTAATTCACTATGAAATTTCATGAATTATATATCAATGAAAACGCCATCCATAAACCCACAGAATTTCTACATTCATCTGTGTATTACTTGTCATTTTATTTTTGGGTAATGGATGTTGTGGGTTTATGCCCCCAACCATAGCCAATTAGTTCAAGTATACCATTACTATTACTGACATATTTTCGAAATAGGCTAAGGAAGTACCACTCACGGAATTCAGGATAAATAAAATCATCAACTTCATAAATTCCCTCATCATCAATAGGTCTGGGATCCTTCAAATAATATTAATGGACAATAGAAGCAACATCAATTCTTTGGAGTTGAAGAAACCATACGAGGAGTACAATATTGATTCCAATCACTCATCCTTATATAATGAAGGTGATTAGAACCCACTGGGTTCATAAGAAAATGAAACCCTATATAAGTAAGGGTTCAAATAATGGACCAGATGAAGTAAATTCAGAATTAGTTTGTTGCATCAAATGTAATGGAATAATAAAATTTTTCTAATATTCCTCTGTGAATTCTATCGCTGAAAAAATGATAAACATTGTGGATAGAGAAAATTGAATAGTGATATAACACGAAATAGCTACCCCGAGAGGAGAGTGATCTGGATGTACAATTAATGTCATCATGAACCCAACACCAAATAATCCTCCAAAATATGGAACCTCCAAATATCAACATTCCATGTCTCCATAGGAAAAATAATAAATAAAAAATGGAATGGTGTGGTGTGGTTACATACCAATCTAACCCTAGAATATTTGAAGTTCCTTCCATGGAGGAATATTTTTTGTAATAAGAGAGTGAGATACAAACACTCAGATGACTCAATTGGGAGCTACTCAGGGGAAATATTCGAAATTGGTGTCATCTATAGGGAGAGACAAATATTCTCCCTCCCATATTCAATCATCCAGTAAGAGAAACATCTCTGAATAAAAATTGATCCAAATGCATGAATCTTGTCTACATAGATGAGGAAGTCAAAAATGATCGTGACTTCCCTAATATTTGGAAAAAGCATAGCCCACACTAGGGTAATCATTCAGTCTTTGAAAAAATCGAGAATATGAGGTAGAAATTTGTGATGGCACGTCATCATCCCCGATCCACTCCCTGTAGATGGGAGATGGAATATATAGTAGTGTCCCAGAAGCTTTTTAATGTAAACTAGTCTCTAGATACTCTAATATAATCCATTGAAGGGAAATGTGCGCCTGTGAAGTTTGAGAGGAATCCATGTACTTAGTGGGGGATGCCACTTTAGCTCTACCCAATTTCAGTAATCCTACCTTCCTTATTTTTTATGGTACAAGTGAGCCTGAACAACATCTCACACAGTTCATATCCTAATACGAGCAGATGATGTGACCTGAATATCAATAGGAGGTAATATATTTGAGGTGTTTCATATTGAATATATCTAGGATATCCTTTTTTGGTCTAGTATTTTTCTAGTAAAATCTGTTCTGGGATAGGAAGACCATCATCATTAATTACTTTATTATTTTATCTCTATGCTGAGTAAAACGTTAATCATTGACATGAATAACTACAAAAAATGTGAAAATAAGAGGTTTCATGAATATATATCTAGGATTAATGGTTTAACCTGTTAATTTAGGAACCCTTTGTCAATGGAAAAATTTCTAGAACTCTTTGCTGAAAATCTAATTGATGAGATGCAGACACCTGTAATCCTAATAAAGTATCTAGGTGGGCTCCCTTAGTTGGAAGAAATGACACAATATCTCAAAGATTCTATTCAGAGAACTTGATCCCAATCTCGACATATTCCCATAGCATATGGGAAAATTATAGGCAAAGAAGATGCTACAGTTATCACTCCCAATCCGACAGCAGTGCCCATACAAGCATCTAGGCTAGTCCCAAACCAACATGAACCTCCTATCGTGTAGTGAAAACCAAAAAATATCTCTTTTCTAGAAGAATAGAAAAATTATGGTCAACTAGAATTTGATGAAAAAATGAATAGGAAATACTTCTTATGAAACAAACAAGGCACTTGTTATTTCCTTGAAACCATGGGAAATAACTTCAACAAACTACCACAACCCAAAAGCCCAATGAGGTAAAACATATCTGTAACGCCCCGACCCCTTTTACCCAGAGTCAGTGCATTATTACGTAACATTGGCATGATCACAAAAGATCATGTATCTAAATACCGATTAGTTTAGTTGCCTTGGAAACACTAGATTCATTCATAAGTATTACTTTACATTTTAAAGTAAAACAAAACTACAACAACATCTTGTCTTCATATTTCCTCATACTATCCCTGTAGGTCATTCATCATATACTTCTTCACAACCTGGAAAAATTAAAGCATTGAAAGGGGTGAGCTCAGATGCTTAGTAAGGATAGCAATATAGCAGAAGCATTCATAAATAATCATTAACATTTAAGGCAATGTATAACTAAAACAAAAGCCTTTTATACATGAAATTGAGCATAATATGGAAGAAATAAAATGAAATAATGCCATATAATTATTCACATGGATATTATACTATTCGAATAATCACATGAAATATCAATAACCACTTTAATAATGAAGGAATGCATAATGCCAGACTATCACAAACACATATCCAAGGCCTCGTGCCAAGACTACAAATAAGATTTTTTCTAGGCCTCGTGCCAATACAATAGTTTGTCTCATGACACCTACCGATGCATCGAGGAGCTATAGCAGTCTCCACCCGTCACATATTAAGTACAATACATTCCTCATATGAAAAGGTTTAAACATATCATAAACCATAACATAATCATATCACATAAAACATGCATAAAGGAAACATAACATATCCACATTTTAATCACAAGATATAAATACAACACATTGATATAATAAAAACATTATAAAAACCATTTTCAAAATCAAAATAAAAGAAAACTAAAACATGGTATTTATTTTTCATTTAAAAAATTTATGGCTTGTAGGGAAATCCAAAACTCAAATAATGGTCACGGTGGCAGATAAGTCATTATCTCCGCACACGAATGACAAAAAAACATTCCCTTTTTTTATTTAGTCAAACACTTCATATAAAAAAGATTCATTTTGAATAAATGTAAAAGTCAAAGAGGTTTATACAGTGTAAAAAAGAACGTTGTGTATAAAACAAAATATGCCTCAATGAAAGGATATTGCGATGAAGTCCCTTACAAAGATCAATTTTTAAAATAAAATAGATCTTTTATGTTTATTCACTATAAGTACACATAAATAAAGTACAAATATAAGATAATACCTAATAATATCATGAAATAATTTAAAAGTAGGAGATTAACCCAAAGAACAGAAATTTGGTTAAGAAGATCCCTTACCTCATGTCTAACTTGACTCGATCGTTCTTTAACCTCCTAAATAATAAACTATAGTTAATTTATAATTGATTAAGAAACTATTTCATGTTCATTATTCCTTTTATATCACTTATTACCATGTTATGAACATTATGTGATTTTATAAGTTAATAACGGTCGTTTTTTTGATCTTTGGTACTTGAGTCAAAAATAAACTTCATATAATTAAAAGTTGTTTATGTGGTAGAATATCCATTATCTCCAGAATTATATTCATGATGTAGATATCATATATATCATATATAACCCATATATAAATTCATTCATAATATTACGTAACATTTAGAGGTAAGAAATGAAATGCACCGTTCTTGGAGACGGTAATCCGTACGTACGCATGAACACTACTTTCATTTCAATTTCATATTTAATGGAATTATATCATAATTATATACAGGAATATTATAGTTCCATTATAATATCATATATTATACCATTTACTCCATCCTTTATACATTCCACATATGGCATTAACGATTCAAATCAATTTGAGGGGGCGGTAGTCCGCACATCCTAAAATGAAATTATCGCATTTACCCATAATGGAAATCATAAAGGTATGCCATAAATGAGAAATACATAAGAATAAGTAAAACATAAACATAATATATATCATATATAAATATATTGACATCTTAAAATCCACCATGAGAGGTGTTAAAATATGATTGAACAATCATTGTTTTGTGAGACAGAAATTCACCAACTATATAAACAGTATGTTCTTTAACCATTAGATGAAGCTGTGTGTAAATGTAAATCAAATACTTCTCATAAAAACATCATATTATATTTAAGAAACTTCTGTTGTTACAAAATAATTGAATAAATAGATTTCAAGGGGTTGGAGAAGCAAAATAAAACAAAAGAACACAAGTGAACACATTACCATTAAATTCAGGTAACTCTTTTTGATTTGAGCCAATGGCTTCCTTGGGAAGACTTCTGTCTAATGTTAGGAATCTATGAGTAAGAGAGGGATTTTTAGAGAGTATTTGGGCAGAGTTTGACCCCGCCAAATGGAATTGATGGTGTGAATAAGATGGTAGATGTGGGGGCCTTTTACAAGAGGAGTGGAGGGGCACTCTTCCAAAGTAATGAAATGTTACATTATTATGTAGTAATTTTCGGATTTCAAAAGTCCCACAATTAAATATTTCGAGGATAAGGTGATAAGAGTTCTTAATATACCCATCCAAGAAGTTTCTGACAAGTGTATGTCTTATATTTTACATTATATTTTCATTTTTTAATCGTTAATTAATGAGGTAATCGGTGCATCATCATGGTGTCATAAAAATTATAATTTATTTAATGTCTAAAAGTTATAAAAAAATATCATGATGTAGGAAATTTATTTATATTTCAAATTAATATTTATAGTCTAAATGATAACTTATATAACCCCATGTAATAATTGCTTTAGAAAAACAACACATGTTTGTGAAAATTTTATTTTTACTTTATATAAAAAGTTATTAGTGTCATATTCGTACCCAAGTGGCTCCATGGGGTCCCCAAGTTTACCCATGGATTTTATTGGTCGGCCATGAATCATCCAATAAGAGTAACACATGTTTCAAGATATTTTCATATTTTTATAATATCATTTTTACCTTAAATTTCACTAATTAACATTAATCGTGATTAATATAACATAAAAGTTACTATTCACCAAAAATTCTTTTAATCCCATTGAACCAAATTTTACTTCCTAATGACACTAATGTATGTAGGATTTTTGAAATTCAATACACAGAAGTGTTAATGTTTCTATTACACAAAAAATTTGTTTTAAACTACCACATAGTGGTTTCACTATTCATCAAAAATCGATGTTTTTCAGAACAAAACCAAAAATTAACCCTAAGATATATTTGATATTCCTAATTCAAAAATGATGTCCTTTTAAAAAAATTAATAATATATAAGTTGAATTAATTAATTTAATAATTAATTCCCTCTGTCACAACAAATAGCGTGTTTTTATGAAAGAATATCAATCAAAAGATTGACAATTGTTTATGTACAATTTCAAAGTGAAATTAATTCTAATGACCACAATTGGATAAAATGGAAAAAATATATTCTAATTACACATTATGACCACTCAATTGTATAATTTATCACTACAAATTATTTTTATTAAAAAAGTTGTTTTTAAGTATTTTTCACTATTCATCAAAAATTGGAAGTTCTCAGAAAAATACCAAAAATTCATCATAGGCTAATTTTGATATTCCAAATCCAAAAATGAAGTACATTTTGAAATATAAAATTTATATAATTTCAAAAGGTGGGTATTACTATTCATAACTGTTAATTTTATTGGTCGCGGTGTGTTAGAACTCGAGGTTGCATACAACACATAGTACTATATTATTCAATGAGGAGCATACCATGGAAGCTTGGGGTGTTAAATTCTCCCCTACTTCAACAAATTGCATCCCCGCAATTTAAAATTTTTTTTTGGAAATAAAATTTTGAAAATAGAAAATACCTTGGTGGAAAACCCACATCAGAAATAAGGTTAATAAAAATATAACATTAAAATAAAGAAAGAGAAGTACAAAGGTCACCCAAGATATCCCATACTAGGATTCTATGAAAATGTGGATATGGAGAAAAAAAAACATTCATGGTCTGATCAAGAGTTGTATAAAATTGGATTAGGAGAAAGTTAACAACAAGAAAATCACAAACTTGTGATTGGTTAAACGGTCATTGATTCCCCAATTGGAAAAGTTAACTGACAGCATTTTTGTTTTAAGTAACCTTTCATAATGTTAAGGAATTTATTTAGGAGATTTACTAAGAATGTAAGGAAATATACTAACTTGTCATGCAGACTTTTATTCTTTAATATATTATTACCACAAACTCGTCTTTCACTCTAAAAGGTAATAGAACTCAAAAATATTTTATTTTTCATAATTGTATAAGGTTCCAAAAAATAACACATACCATTTAGATTAGGAAAACTTTTTTGTAATAACCATGGACTTCATGTGGGCTAGTGGTAGGTAATACAGTCCTGTCACACTATGGTTCTGGGTTCGATTCCTACAGCTTCGTCTGACGTGACGGGTTATCCCCCAACCTGCAGGTTTTCCTTTTCCTAAAACTATAGTATTATATTATTCCCAAAATAATCTTCATAAATGTTTTAACCATAATCAATACTATCCAAGGTTCATCTTAATCCATTCCAACCTTTATAGATACCCAAAATACCTCCGTCCAGACATTCTCTAAATGGTTTTTAAATTCCAGAATCAATTGTAACATTAGATTCCCCAAACGAAGTAATGTTTCTCTTATTGTCAGATACTAAAAATATGATTACTTTCATCATATTAAAACCTTAATGAAATCAACAAGTACTGTAGTACATTCCTTATATATATCACATTATTCTTATAACTAGAATATAATCCTTGAGTCCAAAAGCACCAATACGTTAATTATTCCACTTCAACTGTAGTAACAGCATAATATTGGCCTTGATCCCTTGGCCTTTTCTGAGGTAGTTTCCTTGGTGCTTAGGGAATTTATTTGCATAATACCTCATTTCCCTAAAATTTTAGCATTCAACATTGATAGCCTCTTTCTTTCCCTTGCAATCATGAACCTGGTGACCATTTTCTCCACATTTATCACAAACTCACATTCCTTTTAGGCATGTACCGGGGTGATTCTTCCCACAATTATCACATAATGGGAAATCCTTCTTTCCCTTTTTCCCTTTATCTATCTCTTGTTCCACTATTCTCTTCTTCTCTTTCATTACATTGTTTTCATAAGACTTATAGAATTCTTTTTCTGTCTTGATAGCACATGGGACTATATATTCGTATGTTGAGAAAGATTGTGATACTAAAGCTCGACGGAGAAATTGTTTTAACCCATCAATGAAACGATCAATCTTACTTCATGGGCTACATATATAATTTACAGAATTCCTTGCTATCCTTGTAAAGTTAGCCTCATACATTGCGACATTCTCATCCTCCTTCTGCCTTAGACTAAGAAATTTCCATTCCATATATTCTCGATGGTCATGTGGAAAGTATTTTTCTAAGAAAATTTCCTTAAACTCCCTCCATTCCATACATGATACTTCTTCATCATCCTTTGTGTTTTGAAGCAGCGACCACCATTGATCGATATCTCCAGTGAGGCATTAAACTGCCATGAAAACTTTCTCACTTTTGTTTCTCCCAAAGCCATGGAATATTTTCTCTAAAGAGTTTATTAATTGCTCATATACTAATGGATTTTTACCCCCATTAAATTTTGGCGGTTGTTGCATCATGATGAATTCTAACATTGATCCTCCACGTGGCGGAATAGGTTGCTCCATACGAGTAAGGTTATCATTCAAAACCTGAGTGAGTTTCCCCAGGATGGTGATAAGCTAATCAGCACCAGTTGTATCACCAACTCCATTATAATTATCTTGAGAAGGAGGTAAATCCCTACATGGAGTGCGTGCATTGATATGGTTTCCATTCCTCCCACTAGTCGACATTTCTAAATAATGGCATAATCTAGTTTAGTTTATGAATCAAAATACATAATTCCATACTTGTAAAACACTTAACATAAATTGAACTATAATCATAAAAATGTTTTGTTGAGGAATTATATACTCATAATCCTTCATATTGGTTTGTAAAGAAAATGATAATTATCCTAAGAATATCCCCTGGATGTTTCGTAACCAAGAGTGCGGAAAGACCCGTCGTCGTGCACCAGTTCCCGTTCGAGTCTTGCTCAAAGCGGTGTTTTCGGTATTTAACCCTAGGTTCATCTGTGCCAGAGCCGCCTCTACCTGCTCGTATGCAGAAATGGATGTATTTCTTGGAAAACTCACAAAATCCTTATAATACAAAAATTCTAGGATGTTCTTCTATGATAATCCACAAATTTTATCTTAGATCTATGTGCTCTAATCAGATTTTATCTAAATATAGCTTTCAAGGTTAGTACTAAACTACTTCTAATACCAACTATAACGCCCCGACCCCAGTTACCTAGAGTCGGTGCATTATTATGTAACATTAGCATGATCACAAAAGATCACGTCTCGAAAGACCAATTAGTTTAGTAGCCTTGGAAACACTAGATACATTCATAAGTATTACATTACTTTATAAAGTAAAACAAAACAACAACAACATATTGTCTTCATATCCCCTCATACTATCCCTGAAGGTCATTCATAATATACATCTTCACATCCTGGAAATATTAAAACATTGAAAGGGGTGAGCTCAGATGCTCAGTAAGGAAATCAATATAGCGGAAGCTTTTATAAATAAACATTAACATTTGAGGCTATGTATAACTAAAACAAAAGACTTTTAAACTTGAACTTTAGCATAATATGGAAAAAATAAAATGAAATAATTTCATTTACTTATTCATATGGACATTCTACTAGTTTAATAATCACATGCAATATCAATAACCACTTTCATAATGATGTAATGCATAATGTCAGACTATCAGAACCACGTAGCCAAGTCCTCGTTCCAAGAATACAAATAAGATTTTGTACAGTCCCCGTGCCAAGACATTAGTTTGTCTCCTGAGACCTACCGATGCATCGAGGAGCTATAGCGGGCTCCACCCATCACTTATTATGTCCAATTCATTCCTCATATGAATAGGTTTAAAGATATGATAAACCATAACATAATTGTATCACATATAACATGAATAAAGGAAAAATAACATTTCCACATTTCAATCACGAGATATCAATACAACACATTGAAATAATAAAAACATTTTCAATACCATTTTCAATACCAAAATAAAAGAAAATTAAAACATTCTATTTATTTTTCATGTAAAAAAAGTTATGGCTTGTAGGGGAAGCCAAAACTCAAATAATGGTCAAAGTGGAGGAGAATTCATTATCGCCACATAATTACGACAAAAAAACATTCCCTTTTGTCATTTATTAAAACACTTTGTATAAAAAATATTTCTTTTGAATAAATGTAAAAGTCAAAGGGGTTTATACAGCGTATAAAAGAAAGTTGTGTATAAAACAAAATATGCCTCAATGAAAGGATATTGAGAAGAAGTCCCCTACAAAGATAAATTTCTAAAATAAAATAGATCTATTATGTGTATTAACTATAATTACACATAAATAAAGTACAAATACAAGATAGGACCTAATAATATCATGACATAATTTGAAAGTAGGAGATTAACCCAAAGAATAGAAATTGGTTTAAAAAGTTCCTTTACCTTGTGTCTGACTTGACTCGATCGTTCTTTAACCTCCTGAATAATAAACTATAGTTAATTTATAATTGATTAATATCCTTTTTCAAGCTCATTATTCCTTTTATATAACTTATTACCATGTTATAAACATTATGTAATTATTTAAGTTAATAATGGTCGTTTTGTCGATCTTTGGTACTTGAGTCAAAAATAAACTTCTTATAATTAAAAGTTGTTTATGTGGTAGAATATCCATTATCCCCAGAATTATATTCATGATGTAGATAATATATATATCATATATAAACCATATATACATTCATTCATAATATTACGTAACATTTAGAGGTAAGAAATGAAATGCACCGTTCATGGAGACGGTAAGCCGTACGTACGCATGAACGCTACTTTCATTTCTATTTCATATTTAATGGAATTATATCATAATTATATAAAGGAATATTATAATTCCATTATAATATCATATATTATACCATTTACTCCATCCTTTATACATTCCACATATGGCATTAACGATTCAAATCAATTTGAGGGGGCGGTAGTCCGCACATCCTAAAATGAAATTATCGCATTTACCCATAATGGAAATCATAAAGGTATGCCATAAATGAGAAATACAGAAGAATAAGTAAAACATAAACATAATATATATCATATATAAATATAGTGAGATCTTAAAAGCCACCATGAGAGGTGTTAAAATATGATTGAACAATCATCGTTTTGTGAGGCAGAAATTCACCAAATATATAAATAGTATGTTCTTTAACCATTAGATGAAGGTGTGTGTAAATGTAAATCAAATAATTTTCATAAAAACATCATATTATATTTAAGATACTTCTGTTGTTACAAAATAATGGAATAAATTGATTTCAAGTGGTTGGAGAAGCAAAATAAAACAAAAGAACACAAGTGAAGACATTACCTTTAAATTTGGGTAACCCTTTTTGATTTGAGCCAGAGGATTCCATGGGAATACTTCATCAAAATTGTTGGCTTCTAGGAGTAAGAGAGGGATGTTGAGAGAGTATTTTGGCTGAGTTTGGAAGATCCAAATGACTTTGATGGTGTGAATAAGGTGGTAGAGGTGGGGGCCTTTTATAAGACGAGAGGAGGGGCACTCTTGGAAAGTAATGAAATGTTACATTATTATGTAGTACATTTCGGATTTCAAAGGTACCAAAATTATCTATTTCTAGGCTAAGGTGATAAGGGTTCTAAATATATCCATCTAATAGGTTTTTGACAAGTTTAAGTCTTAGATTTTACATTATCATTTCATTTTTTTAAATCGTTAATTCATGAGGTAATCACTTCATCATCATGGTGTCATAAATATTTTATTTTATTTAATTTCTAAAAATTATTAAAAAAATATCTTGATGTAGGAAATTTTTTTAGCTTTCCAATTAATATTTATAGTCGAAAATTCAACTTATATAACCAAATGTAATAATTGTTTTAGTAAAACAACACATGTTTGTGAAAATTTTATTTTTACTTTAAATAAAAAGTTATTAATGTCATTTTTTTCCCCAAGTGGCTCCATGGGATCCCTAAGATTACCAATGGAATTTCATGGACGGCCATGACTCATAAAATAAGGGTAGGAAAAGTTTCAACATATTTTCATATTTTTATAATATCATTTTTACCTTAAATTTCTCTAATTAACTTTAATCGTGATTAATAGAACTTAAAAGTTACTATTCACGAGAAATTAATTTAATCCCATTGAACCACATTTTACATCCTAATGAAAACCAAGTATGTAGGATTTTTTAAATTCAACACACATGAGTGGTAATGTTTCATATACACGAAAAATTAGTTTTTAAACTACCACTTAGTGGTTTTACTATTCATCAAAAATCAATGTTTTTCAGAACAACACCAAAAATTAACCCTAAGTTATATTTGATATTCCTAATTAAAAAATTGATGTCTATTTATAAAAAATAAAAAACATAGAATTTGAAATAGTTAATTTAATAATTAATTCTCCTTGTCACAATAAATAGTGTGTTTTTAAGAAAGAATATCAATCAAAAGATTGACAATTGTTTATGTCCAATTTCAAAGTGAAAATAATTCTAATGAACACCATTGGATAAAATGGTAAAAATATATTATAATTAAACATTATAACCACTCAATTGTATCATTTATCAATATAAATTATTTTTATTAAAATAGTTGTTTTTAAGTATTTCTCACTATTCATTAAAAATAGGAAGTTCTCAGAAAAATATCAAAAATTCAACATAGGATAATTTCGATATTCCGAATCCAAAAATGAAGTCCATTTTGAAATATAAAATTTATATAATTTCAAAAAGTGGTTATTACTATTCGTACATTCTACTTTTATTGGTCGTGATGTGTTAGAACTCGAGGTTGTGTACAACACACGCTGCTCTATTACTCAAAGAGGAGCGTACCATGGAAACATTGGGTGTTACAATGTCGACCATACTAACTACTATGCTATCCATAGAAGGATGGTTCATAATATCCAAGACTACTTCATCTTTAAATATTTATTTCAATGCATGGTCAATTCTAGATAGGTGGTGTTAGATAACTTCTCACACAATGTGGCATGCACGCCCGTTTTTGAGTTAGAAGATGAGGGTAGTAGGCACAAATTCTAAGGTAGGTATGAGTGGATGTTTGACAACTAGAGGAATCAGAAAACAATTTTCTGAACTCATCAAAACCCTAAGATCATATCTGCGTACACCCAAAATTGTTCCACCACCCAAGGAGGTAAAATCAAACACACCTCCCAAGTATGGGTGCAATCATCAGAAGTAGGATGAGACAGAAGTGGAAGAATCATATTATTCTCCAATGGATGCTCTGGATCTTGTGGATTACATTCCTACAATTTCCCTACCAAATGGAACATTAATAGGATGAAGATCTTATAATTGTATTTTTCTAAACTGATACACTTTGAAACCCCATTCTCTGATGATGAATATGCCTCCATATATGAATTTCCCACATATTAGAAGGGAATTAGAGGCTGTATGTGTTGGAACTGAGGATACCAAGAACAACACGGGCATGGTTGGACCCAATATTTTGGTCACGTCCCCACAAATGACATATATATAGCTGGGATCAATGGGAAGGAACTCTAGTGATCCTAGAAAATATACGTAGGTTCCTCAAAACCATCCAATAGTTATTCACACCTAGTAGTCTTTCATAACCCACTTTTGAGGGTATTATTATCTAATCATCCATAAAAATAGGGGATGTCGTGATTACCCACACTACTTATAGAATATTCTCTCACAGCTTCTGCACAAACATTAGGATCATCCACATCAATTGCCTAGATTTTTAAGCCAAATATCCACGTGAATCCCCACCTCAGGAAGTACTAACCTCTAGCACAAAAGTTAAAAATTCTAAAGCATATGGAAGCTTTCCCAGATATGCTCTCAATCCTTTATTCACTACATCTTCAAAATAACTCAGAGAGGCACTTGTTAAATCACTATAAAGACAAAAATAATTTGGGACAGATGTATTTGTAGCTAAGGACTGTGGAATGGAGACCATGTTACCAGAATTCAATGTCTCCATCTCATTCGTAGATAATTTCTAGGAAGATGTCATCAGAGGACATATCATACCCCAATATCTTTTGGAAAGACTCCATAATATGGATATCTGAAAGTATCTGATTGTAAATGGCTTTGGGATCAATATCATCCAAATTCAAACCCGCCAATATTTGGAAATAATGACTGGGATTTGTCTCCCAAAAAATTATATATTCAATGGAATGATAATTGTGATAAAAGACCTCTTGAGGAGATTAAATTCAAAACTCATATTATGAATCTCATATCCAAAGATGAGTTTATGGTAATCCAGATATACACTACATACAATGTCCTACTCGGAAGGCCCTAGATCCATAGCCACATAGAAGTACCTTCATAATTCCCTCAATGACTAACATACCCCATCAATGGAATTTTTTGAATACTACATGGGGATAGTTCCCCCTTTGAGTATTGAAAATCCATAAATGTTCATGTATGTTTCTATAAGAAGGGATGCAAACAACCAATTTTAAATGATGATATATAGGTTGTAGCTCCCAAAATCTTGGGGAAGATCCCTATAAACCCTTAAACATACTTCATAATGAATTTATTCTCCCATTAAATATATTTGAGATTATAGACCTAGTCCCAAAGGCCCCAGATCCTCATTTCCCCAATGAAAATGTAAAATATAATAAGCTCCGGCATCTATCTATATTGACTTGGGGAATAAGGGGTGATAATGTATCTTATCATGTCTATCCCACAGAGATAGTGATATATAATCCCCCATATTTCTAGTTTCATATAAAATTTCTTCTATAGATTCACAAGTGGATGATGATAATGACGACCTTCAGAATTCCCATCCATCATTGCAGGAAGGCATCTCTACCACCATTTATAAGCTTAGATAAGTGAATCTGGGAAAAGAAGAATACCCACAACATACATTGATTTTTGTTACTATACCCCTTGAAGAGTCAGATATGTACATCTCATTTTTAAAGAAACATATATATTTCCTCACTTGAAACTATACAGAAATTCCTAAACTAATTTCAGATGGGGCTACGCACCATATTTACATACCTTATGAGAATCAAGTCTTCAAGATGGAATACAAGAGGATGTGTCCTACCATTCCACCAATGTAGAGGTAGAATTTTAAAAAATGATCAAAGATAGCTTTGTATGGGAATTGTAATATAAAACATGTCGTTCTAAAATTATCTCTTCGATGAATAAAAATGGCCATATTAGGGTCTATATTTATTTTACAAACTATTTTCAGATCTACCTAAATGATGATTTCCCATTTCCAACCATATAATTGTTGATCGATGAAACTACTTGATTACAATCCATTTCCATCATGGATTGGTATTGAGGGGGAAATCAAATAATATGTCCCCCAAAGATGAAGAATCTACTACCTTTAGAGAACCTCATGTTATATTTTTCTATCTTACTATTCCCTTTAACTTAATGAATTTTGGAACAAAAAACCAATGCACCATGAATCCAATCATTAATATTTACATGGGAAGAATAGACAAATTCCAGGTTAATGTCATGGTGGTTAAATATTGATATAAATGTGATCACTTCAAGGATCTTTAACAAATATTTGATAATATTTGATATAAAAACATGAAGATTAATCTACTAAAATATGATTTTAGGGTAACATCAGCGATCTTCCTTGGATTTGTGGTATGCCACTATGAAATCGATGCCGTCCTAGAGAAGAATACTTCAATTTTACCAATTTCACCACTGTAATCTCATAAAACTAAGGGGGATAAAAGGTCACCTTGCCTAAATTTACCATTTTATATCTAACATGGTTGAAAAATCTCTCCTCATCAACCGGATAATGAAAAATGGGATCACTTATCAATGGGATGAGGACTGTCATGGGATTTTTGAAAGTCTCAAGTGGTACCTTCTTCACCAACCCGTTTTGATGCCTCTAGTGGAAGGTAATCCACTCATCTTGTATGTGGATACCATGGAATGTTCATTTGGAAACCTCATCGAACAGAAATATGATACGATTGGTGAGACATATTCTCTACTCAGTTAGTCAAACAAAACTACGTACTAAGACCCAATACTCTGAGGTCGAGAAGAACGACTTTCACTCATCATCACAGTTAAAAATATGAGGCATTACTTGCAGAGCAACAAAGTCTATCTGGTATCAGGTATTGATCCTCTCAAGTACATTATTCTCCATCCTGTGTAAACTAAGAACTTGCCCTGATGGGTGATAATTCTATAGTAATATGACTATCAGTTCATATCAATGGTGTTAGTTAAATAGAAATCCCAGGCAGATTCCTTCATAGCATATCCTACCATAGAGAATACACTAAAGGACAATAAACTTCTAGATGAGGAGGACTTCTATGCCCATGACACTCCCCAGACATGGGGGATGTATTTTTTTGGTGCCTCTGAATTTCATAATGGAAAAAGGATGGAAAAACAAAATATCAATAGGGTTAGATTAGGGATTGTATTTTTCTCTCTAGATAAATATGTTTTTCCCTTCTATTTATCACATTTAATAGGAGACATGAATAATGAGGCATAATAACTACACCTCATTTCTAGATTGGAACTAGCCATATAGGAATATATATCCCAAATAAACATCAATGGGGATTCATAACTTGTGAAAAAGTATACCAATGGTGAATATTCCATTAAAAAGAAGAATTGTACCATCTTACTGTATATGTTCGGGGATTGATAGAATAGTTCCCTTTTTATCCCATATTGCATCATGTTCCCCTATCATAGAATGATCACATCGACACATTGGATAATTTAGCCAAATTCATAGTCGACCCTGATCAGAAGGAAGCATGCATCAAAATTACTCACTGATGAATGGACTCATTGTTAATCATTTGTGATATGGGATAAATCAATCAGGTCAAAACCACCCTTGGATTATGATGAACTAGTATACACTCATGGATGGATGGATACCATAATTTATTGTCCCAAATATGGATCTATCCTGATAGACCAAGCCAAGGGTGAATATATTCGATGTCATACAACAAACATTATCCTTTTTTATAGTCCAAATGAGAAAAAAATCCATCTACGAGTGAGTCTTTGAAAGAATAATACTTATATTTGTTGTATAAATAGAGATTCTTTCCATTATAGAAGAAATATATGCAGTATGCTACGACACTCATCTTTCTAGAACTAGGTTGTTAAACCAAATTAGTAGGCTAGGATGTAACTAGAAAACTATGATATAGATCTATGTGTAATTCACTATGAAATTTCATGAATTATATATCAATGAAAACGCCATCCATAAACCCACAGAATTTCTACATTCATCTGTGTATTACTTGTCATTTTATTTTTGGGTAATGGATGTTGTGGGTTTATGCCCCCAACCATAGCCAATTAGTTCAAGTATACCATTACTATTACTGACATATTTTCGAAATAGGCTAAGGAAGTACCACTCACGGAATTCAGGATAAATAAAATCATCAACTTCATCAATTCCCTCATCATCAATAGGTCTGGGATCCTTCAAATAATATTAATGGACAATAGAAGCAACATCAATTATTTGGAGTTGAAGAAACCATACGAGGAGTACAATATGGATTCCAATCACTCATCCTTATATAATACATTGGAATGTAGATAAATAGTTAAATTAAATAATACGATATGGAATATAATCTAGAATTTGGAGAAAAATGATTATAATTCTTGGGAATACAAGATCATCTATGATTTATAGAATTACCGTACAACCATGTGTACTAATAAATAAAAAATTACAAAATCATTGGGGTATGGGACCGAGGCATTATTACCCATAGAATTTCATCTGCCTCCACTTTGAATAGACATTTGCGAATATCTCTCAGATTTTGAGAAATCCCCAAAGAGGTCAGATGAATTGGATCAAATTTATGAGAACAGGTTTCATTAATTATGAATCCTTTAATTCCATCAGAATAGGATTAAACAAGACTTTAATAAAAATGTTCTCATCCATTCATTCCTCTAAGGAGAACTGGTCTTGGCTCTCACAACCCAAAATTTATTATGGAAGAATGATATAAATATGGAACCCAAATGAGAAGGGCCTTACATTATACATCATATCTATCACAATGGAGACAACTCATTGGTCACTATGGATGTCGATCATGCCACCCCCCCCCCCCACTAATGTGATATTTCACGAGAAATACATTGCATAGATGTCATCAATCACCCCTCTTCCTGGTTACATGGTGTTGAACTATACAAGCACATCTTTATTTCATGAAGATAAAATATGTAAGACCATAATGATAGTAAAATGATAATCAGTGAGGCACCTCAATTCTTGGAAGCAGACCATTAAATTACAAAGAACCTACTTGTCGTTACTTCATGACAATTAAACATAATGGATTATGTCATTTCATCCTGAAAATAAATAGTATTCTTCTCTAGAAATGTTTCGAAAATATGTAATACAAAAATAGGATATGTAGTGACACCCAAAACTCTATTATTGGGCCCATGAAAAGGATTTCATTTCATTCTCGTCAGGTGATCCATTACCTAAGGCATGATGTTAAACTGTATAACTAATATATTTACCATATGAATTTAACTGAATGGATTTATAGAACTACTTATGGATTTATTCTCATATAAATGACATATGTAGGGATACCTTTATCCTATATTTTCATCCATCCACCAAATTATACAAAATGACCATTTCCAATCTTTAACCACCCCTTCATGGTGAGAAGAACACTTTATATTATTTTTTCCCACACTGATCAAAGCTCAAATGATATTAGGAATTTCGATAATGGATTGCACCCAAAAAAAGGCTAAATAGGTCATGATAGGCTCCTAATGGTCATGAATGAAGGAACCTAGAAGGAATACCTTGATTCCTCACCAAAATATGTTAAATTTCATAGTTGATGTACATGGAAGGACATAAAACAATATGTCCTTATATACCTCATCCTGATAGTACCACTATTATTAGTGTTGGTCAAATATTTAAAAATACCCCCTCCCTATGTAGAGTTCATACTTTCAAACGTAGTTATTTCATGAAGATCTATATGTGACATGATTCCTGAAATCACATGACATGTAGTGATGAGAAAATATTTAATCCTGGGTCCAGTCACAACAAATATAAATTTACCTCTCTCTCCATATAGGATATACATTCATACGAAGGACCTTCATCAGGAACTATGTGTGACTTGATTCTTGAAATCACTGGATAAGTATTGATGCTCAGATCTTCAATATTGTGTCCAGTCACAATAAATATAAAAAGTACATCTAAATGCATATAGAAAATACATGTGGAGGAAGGTCCTTCCTCATGAACTACATGTGACATGATTCTTGATGTTATAGGATATGTAGTGACACCTAAATCATTAATCCTAGGTCAATTCAAAAAAAAATTAAAATTTCATCACTATGTGTATAGTAATGATTTTTTTGGAAGGTATTTAATCAATAAATATGTATGGATTTATTCCTAAAACTATTAGATATGTATTGATTTCCATATTTCCTTATTTGGGTCTAGCCACAATTTCCCTTTTTCACATTAGCATTCCTACATTCTTACTGCATGACAAAAAACTACATTGATCCTAAAAAACTATGTGTGGCTTCATTCTTGCCATCACATGATATGTAGTGATTCTTGGATATCTAATCCTCGGAACATCGATGATAATCAATTGAAATAATTCCCACCTATTCATATGGGTTAGACCTGCGTAAATAGTTTCTCATACACGATCTATATTTGGATTTATTCCTATCATCACAGGATATTTGGCGATGCCCATATCTCCAGTCCTACAACCACCTACATAAACCGATAAAAATTTCACCCCAACTACATAAGTTATGATTCATACAAGACCATTTTGAATATTTACAAGTTAGATCTATGTGCAAACGGCGTGTGAATATACTATCGTGAAAATTCTTTCAGGTTGTTTCCCATATCCTTAACGCATTATGTAAAACTATAAGGAAAATATCCTAGTTTCATGATAGTAAAACCACACAACAAAAATCCCCTTACTGCATGACGTCAATCTTCAAGGAGACAAATATACCCTTACCACATGACATTAAAATTCATGGAAGAAAACATTAACACATGATGTTAAAATTTCATAGAATAAAGTTCATCCCTACTACAAGATGATAAAATACACCATCCATCACTCATCGTCATTCCTTACCAAAGGATTGTGAGAGCCTTACCCTGGTCAACAAGAATATGAGGTGCTTCCTCCATCCTTTAAATTACCTTGATCCATAAATCCCACGTCATGTATCGAGTACCTAAGGCTGCTAAAACCATCCATCACCACTATAAAGTATACAAATCTTTAATAACCCTTTTGATTTACTATGAATTTATGCTTCTGTCTCTTTAATATGTTCCTATAGTCATCATCCAATTTTGTCACTCTGTAAAAGGTTCTTTATGATCCTTTTGAGCCCTAATGTCATCCTGATAGGAATCAGCACCTTATTCTAATCAGACCTACTCCTATATTGATTGTCCCATATAATTACTCATTACCTGAGAACCTCGATACATTATTTAAAATATTTCCATTTCATACACAAAATAATGATGAGGTATTCTTAACCATAGGTATCCAAATTAGCCACTTGTGTATCATCCCCTATATTAGGTTCACGTGCATTATGGCCTTAAAAACCTGGAAATTATTTAAAATTATACGACCTTAAACAGTAGCCTATAATGGTCCAAACTATAATACCATAAATTAATTACAAAATAGATGAAACAAATTTCAGGTCAAAAACTTGTAAAGGGAGTCCTGATTAAAATTCAAGTCTTCTCTATCTAATATCTTCATCTCTAGATCTTAGGAAAAAATTTGGGAGCAAATAAATATGGCATAAATCTCATAGGGAATACATTAAAGCCCTAGTAAAACCCAATATATGATCACGGGGCCCTTTGGTTCAGGAAAAAGTTAGATTAATGATGTTCTAAATATCCTCACATTCAAAATATGTTTGATAGGTGTAACACAACTTTTAGGGTGGTCAAACCCTTCTTGGATATTACACTTTACACAAATCACACATTATGATTTGAGTTCCTAGAATCAAAAAAATATTTCATAGCTCATAGAATGTATAACCAACATTAGGAGACCCTTTTTAATACAATGCATGTATGCCTATGGATCTGGAATATTAAACTGTAGTCTTCAAATAAATACATCAATCAGAAAAAAGGGCTTTCCAAACCTCTTGAACCCTTTCTTAACTATGGAAAAAACTAGCACCTCAGTTTATTTTGGGTCATTCCCAATTTTATTGATCCATATTATCCACCTGACCCAAGCACCATGGGCCATGATTTACAATTCCCATTCCATACTATCCAGGTACATTTTACATCCTCAACTTTATGTCATTGTCTTTTCTTCCCTCTATAAAATTAAGAATGTGACACTATATTTTTGATAATTTGATTCCCCACACCTCATGATTCGTAACCATATGGCATAGGGATCGAGCATCATAATTTAGGAGATGAACTATCGTAATGATCCAGATGCCTTACTGTATATCGTTCTCCCCATACACAACCTCACCATATATATGTTTGAGTATTCAAAAATATTTCATATCCCTCAGAAAGGATTGTAGATCGTCTTTTATTGACCATGCTACTGATGCATAGTGTCCATGACCTACCAAATGAAGGTTTCAAACCTTGTGATCCATAGAAACACCACTGATGAACCTAGAACATCATGGTGTTATGGGTCATCCCCAGCGTGCCTTCTCCATTCCATTTTACAAGACTCAAGCTTTTTATTTATGACATATATCAAACATAATCTAACTATCCATGTGGACATAGAATCCCTAGTATTTCTCCCTCAACCAATATTACACCCATAAACCATCCACGTCTACTGGAAAATATTGGACATACCTTGTCTGTATGTGATATGGATGCATATGGGGTTTCACCTACTAACCAGTGGAACCTCCTCCTTACAGGAAATGAGATCTGATATTCATGGGCCTTAGCAACAGCAGGATATAACCTATCATCATTGTATTTTTTGGGTCATTTTGGGCATATTTGAACCATATCTCATGATCATCAATCCGTTATTAGATAAAATAACCTAAACTATTGTGATAGTGGTCCATGATGAAGAACATAATCTAAAGTGATAGAAGGTCCAAGCTAAAACACTATACACTACGGAATTAAGGGGTTTGAACTAAACGACCCTAATATAAATCAATAGAATTACTTAGTTAAAATACTCTAAACTAAAATTATATAATTTTTGAGATAAAATACCCAAAACTACAACACATTAGAAATTTAGTCAACAAGAATGAAAATGCTTAAAATGCCCACCATATGGCCTTAGAAAAAATCAAGCCATAATCATCCAACCTATCAGCTTTGGAAAAAAGAAATATCACACTGACTTTGTGAAATATATTCTTCCCAATTATCCGTCTATGAATCAGGTTATATCAATATAATTGGAATATATATATCAATAATGAATCTCATGTGAGTGGGAATTTATGAGATTTTACCTACTATAATATATTCAAATTTAAACATTCAAACCCAATCATTTGGGTTTACATTATTTTATACAAAGGATGGGTATCATTGGAGATTAATATAACATCAAATCAATGAAAAATCATTCACATCATGACTGATAAAACAACGTGATAGAAAGATGGAAGGTTCATAAAATCTATTCATTGATAATGTGGAAAATAAGGGGAATCTCCAAATTACAGATTCTATCTAAGAAGTTCATCAAAAATTGTATAAATAAAACAACAATAATATTTGATCTATTGATATGTTCCGGTTGAAAAGTGTCTAGTGAGAAGCATTAATTGAATATTGAAGTGTTGCTTCCCCCACATATTTTCCCTCTGCCCCAGGATGGAGATTCTCGACTAAATTATTTATCTCCTCAAGAGTCATGTGAGCTATTTCCAATAATTATTATACTCCTAAGAGGTCAGACCATAGGAAGGTTATTATTTCCTTCTATCTCCATGTCTTTATAGTCTAAACAACTGTATGGTCTTGAAAATTAGACATAAAAGGGTGACCCTTCTTCGGTTCCTACAAATCCTCCTTCATCGGTTCAGAAAGAGAAGACTCATCATCAACATCATGAAATTCACCCTCATTGTTGGATTGATCCTTCGGAGTTCAGATAATTTGTTTCATGATTTCGTACAGTGGATGGTGATCAAATACATCATCCCCCAAGTCATTTAACAGATATTGAAGGCGTTCCCCATGGTCCCAAAATGTATCCAAAGAGGTCTTTGAAATCATGGAATGAATCTAATTCCAGATTAACCGAAATTGTGTATGAGCCTCTATGAATAATGGGATAAGAATGGAAGAATGAGTAATAGCCAGCTGAGATGGTATGTGAATAGGAGAGGTGGCTCAATATATAACGACCTCAATAGAGGCATCTTCTGCCTCGTGTGATGTAGGGTTGATTTCCTCATATGATTATATACCTCTTCCAAGAAAGTCATTGCTAGGATGAGGGATATTCCTCAATGTCTTTCCCAAGTCCAAAACCAACTCCATTGTTTCCATGAAAAGAGGGGTGCGTGAAACAAATTTCATGTCTATAAGATAGACCATTCATCTTAGCGTACCACCTGGATAGGATTCTACTCAACCATGGGCATAATTCCGGGTAAGCAGGTAGGAACACCAATAGAGGGAATAATAATCTAATAAACAATGTCTTCATGTGCCAACATCATCCAGAACTATCGGATAATTCAATGGTTTCACTCTCCTCAAAAACCCGCTAAAGAGATAGGATATAACCTTTGGGTGAATCCAAACTAACGATAAAATAGATAAGTAGTATATGGTTTTCATACAATCATCTCATTCACCCTAGATATAATAACCTCATACAGAATAAAGATCATATATGACCTTCATCCAAAAGAACTAATTCCATTCTCAATGATTGGACCAGTCGGTTCATGATAATGAATAAAATAAAATCTATAAAATCGACTCAATGCCTCTATAACCTCATAAAAGATTATTGATATAGACCTAAACCCGTATATGTTCAATATATGGGGATGATATAAGGAATCAAGGATCCTAATGGAATTATAGTATTCATAGTAATAGAAATAATCCAAATTCTAGCTGAATAAAAATTATAAAGGGCCACTGCTCCTATAGGGGGTGTTTCTTTATTGAATGTGACCCATGATTAGGTAATGGTGAGAAAGGGTTGGTATTTGTAGATTAAGGATCCACCCATCCACTAGTTGTGCTACCATTACCAATGTACTAACTCTGATCCATGTATTTGTGTTCCCATATGGGATAAAGAATATATTTAAGAACATGTCTATAATGACCTATAGCCCAAGGCTCATATAGATCTTTGAGTTCACTTGGTATCCCCATGAAGTAGGATCCCTAGGTTCCAAAATGTACCAATACATGTCAGAATTGTCATGAACCTGATGGGAAGGGAAATAATGTTGGAATATATTTGTTATCCTATCCCTATTGCGACAAAGAAAAATTTTGATCCAATATTTAAAGGAGAAAATTGAGTGCATTGACAGATCCTTCCTCAGATTCTACTTCGTAATGGTGAGCATGTCCCCCTCCAAATCTGGATTCTGAAAAGGTTTATCCCAGACATTTGTAGTAGGTAGGAACTCATCATACATCTCAGTGAGAAGGGGAATCCCACCTATTTCGTAGATTTACCATAGTCTGATTCCCACTTCACCATGGAAAAAATAAAATTTTTTGGTGTCAGGGCATCGACGATTAATCATCTATCAAAGAAATTTTGATGGATATGTAGTATAAATTCGGAAATCCAGACTTCTTCATAAATATGGATCATGAATAAATGATCATCCAACTCGAAGAATATTTTCTTAACCTTGAATAGCCAGGCCCATTAATCATATAAATTTCCACAAAGGCAGGGATCCCATTTTGATCTCCATCCACTGATAGAATTATTCAGAGAAGAGATGAATATAACTTAGTAGCTCTGATAAATAGGATGATGAGTGACATCACACCCATACAATCCCAATTGAGTGTTTACCAATATATAGTACAATATTTAATATTCATATAAAACCAGTTGTTCGTCCTCAGAAATTTTCATCTGAATATAGTCAGAATAAGTTAACACCTTGCAGGATAGAAGAATAATGTCAAAATAAAGAATGACTGCATATTCTAGTAGACTGAAACTATATAGATGAATCAAGTGGTATATGGGATAATACTAGATCTTGTATGAGATAAACCACATTAGAATATGCTTTTCATAATTCATGTGGTATCAGAAGAAATATGACAACAAGAAAAATCCATCTGAACAAAAGTTTGTGGAATATGTCATAAAAATGAAATAATGTATTTCATAAAAAGGAATAGACTTTTAGAATCATACGCATCGTATGCATCAGAAAATCTATTCTCCAATTGCATAAAGGACTCATGGACTGCCTGTCCCCAAAAGATATCGTAGATCACTTGAATTCACAAAGGCATCAAACAATCACATGATCCCTCACATACACGTCATCACGTGTCCCTGACATGGTCATGTGCTCAAGTAAATAGATCCACAAAACCCTCAATGCAATCACATTTCCATGACTAATGTTCAATAAAACACCATGTTTTAGTTTGTAATTGGTTCGAGTGGGAACTTGAGAAAAAGTTGTCTTGTTGAAGAGATATCACAAAATTCGCTTGTGGTAGGGTCTCACAATCAGGTCTTGTGGAATAATCATGTGATGAGGTTGTGTTATGGAAGCAATGTGATAGATCTAGTGAGAAGTGAGTATCAAGAGAATGAATCCCTATCCACTCCCTTATGTTTAGGTAATCCTTAAAAAACCAACCATCACTCGGGAGACCATGAATTTCAAAATACACTGATTTTAGATAGCAGCAATGAATAAGGAAGGAATTTAAATTCATAAAAAATGACTCCTTATCCCCTTAGAGGACACTATTAGGTGTCCATTTATTATGCATGTAAAATGGGAACCATTAAAATCATAATGTATGAAATACCTAAATATGGGTATTATTTTCCCCTCAAAATCAAAGAGGATGGATTCCATGATCTTGTAGATTGTGTAAACCCCCAAGAGACACATTAATGCATTACTAATACACAGTCATGTGAATGGTCACATGTAGCACAAAACCATGGAAAAGTATCATAGCCTCTTTGAAAAGTCATTCTCTTGTGAAGTTTCCCCAATCAATTAGTAATCATACGTTGGATTCCTGGTAAGTACCCCCAAGACATGTGAATCGTTAACCAATGGATTCATGAAAATATATCTCATAATTCATTTAAAATATGAGAAATATATCCAAAAGGTGGTTTCCATTCAATCATAAGACACATGAAATTCATCATCTATGTAGAGAATTATTTTCCTTAACCACATTCCGGAAAACACATGAGACCCCAAATATTTGTAAAATAAAAAATGGAAATAAATATGGAGGTGGTGGAATGTCTTTCATTCATAAAAATCACGTGACACACCATTATAGATTTTCAAGACATTGTAAGCACCTGATGACAAGCCCACATCATTTCACTAAATCCCACTAGAATTTCATTCTCATCATGAAAACGACCTAAGATATGTCCAGGGGACCTCGTGCCTTCCACTTTGGATAAATAAGGGATAATATATTGAATTATCCATAAAATTATTGCCCATATACATTATACCATTATTGGTTATGCAACACATCAGTTGGGGGTAGATTGTTTGCCTTAAAAAACACTCATGAAACATCATAATATCTTCCACGTTTTTGAAATAAAAAAAATAGGAAAAAACATGGAGCCTCACATGGTTGTGAAAATCATGTGATGTGTAAATACTATCTGCAACACAGTCTCACAAGACCCATTAAAAAGTCATCCTAATCTCATGAAGGACCCCTTAAAAGACATCCATGTTTCACAAAAGGTTCAATAAAAGTCACATGAGATCCCGTGAGGGCCTTTTGTTAGTTACATTGATATCAAAAAGGCCTACAGACATGTTAGACTAATAATATGGAAGTCTCTCATAATTTATACATGATTAAATAACACCCAATTAATTCGAAATAATACATTAAATGAGGCATTGGTTGGATGATATCTTGTTTTTTGAAAATCAAGTGATAACCCTAGAATGATTTATTATTGGAACTCATGAAGAAGTGTGATGTTGAATCCCTATGCTGACTCCATCCTGGATTCATTAAATATGTGCCATGCAATGTTGTGAACAACCAATATGGTGATGCATATAAAACCCCCACCCCAACATCAAATAATGGGTTTTCATTTTCGCTTAAAATTGCACCAATGAACCCAAGAACCAAATCATTTTTCTCAGAGTGGTTGATCTCACGATTGTAAAATCTTCAAATCATGTAAGATCTATTGAACAATAGAAGTTATCCTGAATCATTCAAAAAACACTTCATATCATTACTCATAGATCATGTGAAAGACTTCTAGTTGGACTGGTGAAGAACATATTATATATCCACTAAATCATGTGAGACATAAATTAAGCTAACATTGAACAAATCTATGGTATTAACTATATAATGTCTAGAAAAAATACTAAAATATGGGATACTTTGGAAATAATATATATGTTGATATTTATGTGCTTCACATGAACAATAAGAGCCATGTGAAATAACAAGACATGTCACATGTATCATATGACAGTCCTTTGATATACTATTTAGATCATGTGAAGTTATCCAGACATATCAAAATCCTGTCACACGGTTCCCCTAAGGCATGCCACCTAGCTCTTCTGAAACCCTCTGAGCATGCCATCTAGGCCTGGCGGTGTCCTTCAAATATATCACCCAACTCATATGGAGGCACCATTACATGTTAGTAGTGTATTATAGCAGTAAACATACATGTCAAATTGGATATTGAGATGTCCTTCGGTCGTGCCATCCATATCTTTTTGTGATATCCAAACTAGCTATCCAAGAGGCATGAAACCTTATGAGGAATGTCCCATTGGATCTCATGACACCCACGAAGCATTTCATCCATCATTCATAATGACACCAGGGAAATTTATCAGGATCATGTGACATCATCTGGATAAGCCAACTGAGATCATGCAATGGATTCCATGACAATTATACAAGGTATTGGAATGTCCCCTTGACAAGTCATCCTTGATCATGCAACATCATTCAGACATTCCATATAGGTTATAACAAGTCCCTTAGAAAAGTCAAATGGATAATGAAATTTTCATTGTACATGTTAGGGAGACACCCTAACACATGTCAAGAAGACAATAAATAAATTATGATTATAAATTCAATGCTTATCAGGAAATAAAGATGTTTGGGTATAAGGGAAATACTTGTCTGTAAGACCCGACCAGTAGCATACCAAAATATGATATTTTTATAAGGGAAATGTTAGTGTGTAATCCTCAACTAGAATAATAACACAATATGATATGTATATAAGGGAAACATCTGTATTTAATTCCTATACAACTAAACTATGATAACTCTAATTCCATCCATAACCAGGATACATAGGATGCCTCCTTGGGGATCGAGCTCTATATTATGCATCCAAAGGGTAGTCCCAGTGCATATTACCCTCATCCAAAATTGTTGACATTGATTATTTCACATCCATTTTTTCTTGCACCGAGAATAGATCACATGGTATTAGGGTGTTGAAATAATCATATCATTTTCACCATAATCCTTTTCCAAGATAAGTGAAATTATAGTGTGTAGACCTCAAACAACGAAATAATGTGATATTTCCCACATAAATGATAAACGTTAGTGTGTAATCCCTGATAAACTAAATTATGATGACTCTGATTCCTACTATAACCAGGATACATAGAATTCCTCTTTCAGGCCCAAGGTCTATATTATCATCCAAGGGTTGTCTTAGTACACAAATCCCACATCCACAAACAATGCGGTAGATAACTTGATATCCCATATTTATCATATTGATCATCGCTTACGTGGGCCTAGAGAGTCACAATGAACACATCACTGGAATCATGAATCTCCACCTTCTAGGGAAATATCAATATGTAATCCCCAATGAGTGGTGTGATATAATCATCCGCCATATACAAGTATCTACCATGGGGACAATCCTGAAGGTGTGAATGAACTAAAAGAATAGTGATTACTATATAAACTAGGATACATAAGATACCTTCTTAAGGCCCAAGCTATAATAATAATCCACTTCAGTATATGTCACCTCATGTCATTGAAATCTCAACTGCCGTGACACAATTATTCCTATGGCCTAATAATTCCACCTCACCCTTTAGGGGACTGAGACTCCAATCAAACTGCAATAACGTTGATTTGTCTATAAAAAATATATACATACAATTTTCCTTCAAGACAGAGGCATGAATATTTTTTGCTATGTGATCAGACATATTTCCTCTATATAAGACATTAAATTGAAAGATTTTTTACAAACTACATGGGTTTTGATTCCTGAAATAACCCGTATATGGAAGATGAATCGTAATATCTCAATCCCCTCATTAAAATATTAACTACATTACAACTTATTCTAACATTCTATTTAACTTATTTATATGGCTACGACACATAAAAATATCTCCATTATAAGGAAATATATTAAAAACCTCATATGCATATAGATGGATTAACTAATCAGATTACCATCTTCCAATCATAAAAGGGGTTAACCAATGATCATTATGTTAGGTTAAAAGATTCTTTGTTAATATAAGGAAGTGGTTTGTGAACATATCTTAAATCTCTAAAAGTTTCCTAATGTAGGAAACAATTCCCCCCAAAAAGGGTGATATGAGCCCAACCTCCCATCCTATCGACCAATGTGGATTCCTATGCATCATTGGGTCTAAAACCACAACTAACCACCCACCTTTTGAAAGAATGATTGTACCCATTTATGATTGTTGGAACCATTAGTATTTTCTAGAGAAGACTAAAAAATGATTTGCCCGATGTGATCAATTGAGCAAGGCATTGAACCCACCATAATCAAACATTCATGCCAATATTTAATCATGGAATCTCCTTCACAATATAAAAAGTATAGACTGCCTAGTTCTTTTCAATACATTCTTTTTATCAGATTAGGGGATCATATACATGTAATATCCCCAAAAAATAATTATTTTATTATATATTGTCCAAAACCTATGTTTTGAGATTAATGAAAAATTCCCCTATATTTTCCTATAAATACCCACCCAAACCGCAATTACTCAATAATCGAAACCTATTAAGCATGATGTTAAATTCATAATCCCTCTCTAAATCTCTCCCAATATTATCTAAACCTCTTAATTTTTTCCTCATACGCTTTTACAATCTCCCCCTCAATAAAAGTAAATCTATCATCTTCATTTTTATTTATGTGTGTTCATTATAATAAAACTTTATATTTTAGATTGTTCATTTTTATTGTGTTTTAACACATCACTATACTATAATTATGATTCCCAAGTAATTATATACCAATAGTCACTCACATTGAACACTTATATTTACATTTTTATATACGTGTTGTGCTGAAAAAAAATATTATTCATTTCCATTATACTTTTTTTTATTGTGAATATACATCCTCATTTCCACTCAAGGGTATTGACCTAGATTTTATAATCCTTCATTGAATAGGAAATTTCATTTATTAATCCTATACACATTATCATTGTATTAAAATTGATGAAATATAATTTTATTTTCTATGATCAATGTTGTCCCAAAATTTAGGTACATAATATGAATATAAAGGGTGGAACAAGAATTATATATCCCTCCAATGCATTAGGTGATGTTTTTATCTAAATATATACAATGTATGGTTCATTTTAGGTTATACAATGAACATTGTGTTATTATTATTGTCTTTTATCCTTTAAATATTATTTTGATGTCATTTTTTATATTATATCCACATTCCAATGATAAGTTGATTTCACCATCTTATATCATGCATTAATGTCTCTGTTTATGATTCTCATCTATCTATCTCATCATGTTATTCTTCTTGAATCACATATTATACTTTAAATTATGTTATTAATTAATTATTCCATTACTATGATTTATATACAACCTCTTTTTTATGTACTTCTCCAGGATATCCTACGCAATTTGGGAAAATCAACGGAATAGTATAGGTTTGTGAGAGTGTTTTTAAATAAGGACATTATTTCCATGATTAATTTTATTATTATATGTATCTAATTAATAAAATTTTCTATGCTTGTAGATATTTTGGGATTTTTTTCTATGTATATTAATGTAATATATCATAAAATAATGTTTATAAAACATTCACGTTGTTATAGTTTGTATGAGATTATGTTTTAGTTTTTTTTGGGTTTGGAATAGAAAATATCAAAGAGAAAATAATAAGAATAAGAATAATCATAGTAAAACATGCCTAAATTTTGGTACGGTATATAGGTATTAGTTTTATGAATCAATACATACCTTTATTTATATTTTCATGTAAATTGCATTAAGTGACATATGTTCTTATTAGTAATAAATATGAAAAAAATCATTTGGTATTAATATTACATGTACTAAATATAAAATAAAGAGTACTATAACTGTATACCTTTCTGGAATCTCATTACAGATATGATATGGATGATCATATTTTTTTTAAAACCCATTATAAATAGAAAAATTACTATAATGAAATTTAATGTAAGGAAGTAATCCTTAAATGACATAGATTGAAAGATATAAATTCATAGGTTATGAAATTTCTATCATTTATAGGTCATTCATGAAATTTTCATAGTTATCCTTTTTTATGTTTAATTATTCCAAAATTATTATCCTATGATTATTTTGGATATAGTAAAATATTGGAAATAGAGTCAAATTGTGAAATGTAGGATTATCATTCATTCATGAACTTCAAATTTTTTATGTTACTCTGGTTAAATTAATTATTTCATATGATGAAAGTTTAGTAAAAACTATTAAAAAGAAATTCAAAACATGGATTTTGAGGTATATATGAAATATGAAAAATAAGGAAATTATTTCATTCCTATAATATAACTTCTCCCGTATAAATATTTTTTTGAAAAATTTCATAGAGAACTTCTTGACATCCCCTTTGAAGAAATTTCATTCTTTTTTAGGTATGGATTTTCATTAATTGTATTAAGACAACATAAATTATTGGGATGTGGAAATAACTATAAATATTATGAATCTACCTACGATTTTATACATGTTTATGTTGGATGATTAATCTCATTTGGAATCATCATCGGAAGCATGAATATTATTATATTATGAGAAAACCTATCTATATCAAATGACTAATACTAAGGAAAATATCATCCTTGATTAAATTCTCGTTGTAACCAAATTCCAGGATGTGTTTCCCAAGAATTTTATGGTCTTCTTTCAAGTATAAATGGTGTGTTCTCAGTAAAACATATACCATGAGGTTTTCGTACATCAATTACTCCAAACAAAATGACCACTATTATACATGATGGGATGAAAAATACACTATAAGAGAATACATATATAAGGTTTATATTCCTATGTTTTTTATAATGGGGTGTGACAGATCTTTTCATCAGGATGAAAGATGGCTAATGTGACTCTATATTGATTTTCATTAGATAGATAAATCTTTATAAAGAAGAAGTATCCTCTTCAATGGATTAATTACTTGTGTGATTATATATGTAGATCCTGGTATGTCTCTAACATGGTTCTTCCATCAATATATTTCTAATTAAATGTAATGGAGTATGATATCCCCAATGATTCTATTCATTAAATGAACATGCACTATGAGTTCAGAGTGACACTATATGGAGTCGCTAATACTTGGGTTATTTTCATTGACATAATTAATATATTCTTTTTTGATTATCTACATAATGATTTTGTAGTTTTTATTGATGATATTCAAATCTACCCAAAAAGAAAAAAGGAACATGAGGATCATTTTAATATATTACTGATAAGGTTAGGAAAGGAAATTATGTATGTGAATTACTATAAATATGAGTTTTATATGAAGGAAGTAATATTTTTGTGGAATTTTATCCCCTTTAAATAAATATATATGGATCATGTGATGAAAAGGGTAATTAATGGATTGTTCAAACCAACACATATAACATAGATCCATAATTTACATAGATTATATGGGTACTATCATTGGTCATTGAGAATATAATCCCAATTTCCTATCCCACTAACCAGGATAGCACAAAATGAAGTGATGTTTATCTTGACAATTTAACATGATTATATCATTATTGAGTTAAATAAGATCCTAATCACTTAACATGTGCTCACAATACCCACTAGTGGGGAAGTATTTGATATATATTGTGATTCATAAAAAATTTATTGGATTATGTACCCATAAATGAAATGAAAAGGTGACATACTATTCCTCCCCCCAATTCAATTTCCATGAGAAAAACTACATGAAAAAAGATATTGAATAGGTTGTAGTGATTTATTCAATGAATATTTGGTAAAATTATCTAGGGGGAATTGGGTGTTATAAAATTATCATAAAGAATCACGTATATATTCAAAACAATGATCTCAATATGCACCAATAAAGGTGGTTATATTTTATTAAAGATAATTATTTTTCAATTAATTACCATCCGGGAAAGGTGAATAATGAGGCAGATGCATTGAGTAGAATGGATCTTGCAACCCTATACAATATGATGATTTGAAGGAATAAAATATTCTTGGACAAGAAAAAGTTATAAATTTGAATCATAAATGGATAATCATTCAAAATTTCTCTAATATATACTCAAATATCTATTCATTAGAGGATCATGGAGGATCAATTGATGATTATGAGCTTTAGAGAATGGTGTAAAATATTTTGAAGTTCAAATTTTATAAATATGGATTCATAATGTTAGTAACCCAGATATGAGTCCCATAAAAACTATAATTTAATAGGGAATATCTAGATTATTCATATAGTTCAACCTTCAAAATTCAACTAGGAAACACATACATGTATATATATATAATTTAAAACTTATAGTTCGGTAACATGAAGAGAGAGATTAAATAATTTGTATGTTGGTGCATGGAATCCCAACAAGTAAAGTATGAATTAAAATGGTATGATGAAACCATTTCGGATACCAGTATGTAAATGGTGAATCATAATTATAAGACACAAAAATTTGTAATCTATGAACATTATGTTTGACAGCGTATGAGATACACAACACTGAGCTTAAAAAACCAATAAAATATTATTATTTAAATGTGAACATTATAACATATACATTAAATTGGTGGGTATAAATATTATTATCCATTATAACACCATGATTCTTTCATAATTATTTCCTTTTAAATAATTTAAATCTCATTGCTTGCATGTAATGCACACAACAATAAGTTTATATGAAACGTGATATTCTGTTGAAATATCTTCTAAACATGACAGTTATAACATGTCAATTATATTAAAGGTTACGAATAGGAATAACATAAATTATTAAAAAAAATAAATAATTTACACAAATTAATTGGCTATCTATTTATTAAAAAAATAATCATTCCAAAGTAAAAGAAATGTTTTCTAAAAAATTATTTTTCCAATGAAAACATTTGCATCTCATCTATCAAACTTATGGTAGAATTTTTTTAACACTTTTAGGGAATATATTTGAAAAAATTAAATTAATTTTTTAAACAATCATATAAGAATTATGTTATGATTAATTTTTTTAATTTTTTAGAAAAAAGATGCATTTTTTATGAATAGTGAAAAATATTGTTTTTTATTGAAACTGTAACAAAATTTAAATTATATAAAAAGATATATTAAATTTTGAATTGCTTTTAACATAAAATGAGAAAAATTATATTATAATTTACTTAATTTATTTCATTTTTATCAATTTTATGTTCAATTTCAATTGAAAAAAGATTCCATACTTATGATAGAAATTTAATTATTGCGGTGAGGATAAAAATGGATTTATAGAGAGGTAAACTAAGATTATAATGTCTCAAATGACATAATAACTTATAAAAAATACATTTTATGGACATATATATTCTTTATCACCTCAAAGGGTTGATAGTGTCCCATTTTTTAGGCTTTTTAAATCATAAAAACATCTTTTTAATTATTTCTTTTAAAAAATTTAATATGCATCCTCTCCCCCGATTATAAATCAACTCTCCTTCCTTCTTCACACATAAAAATACATTTTTTCAGAAATTAACTACCTAAATAACATCCCAAAAATCCATATCATAAAATAATAATCTTTTTTTCGATCATAAATCTATATTATGAAGGTGTTTTGTGTAAACCTATGTTCATCTGAAGAAGAGGTAAAGTTCCTGAACGAGTGTTTTTATTTCATTTCATCTTACACATACATAAAATATTATTAAATAATTATATTATTATAATACAAATATCTCCCATATAATTATATTTTTTTATGTAAATATAATGACCAATATTAATATCCTCTTCCATCAAATGGGAATCAATATTCTTGATCATGTGTATGGCGGACTAACACCTCACAAACAAATTTATTTTTCATCAATAACTAAATATCAATAATTTATATAATTATGGACATAAATCATGTATATAATATTTATGAAATTATAATAATTATTTAATTTTAATATCACATATACATTTGTATCATCAAATTCGTTTAAAATATTATAATGTCGCTTGTGTATACAACAGACTAACACCTCACAAAGTGATGTGATTCGTTTTTATCTTTCACTTTATATGGATTATAATAAATGTAAAATTAATGAATATATCTGATGAATATTAGATGAAAATTATTATTTGAAATTAACATATAACCAACTTAAATACGTTTTGACTTGTTAAGAGAATGATGTCGTCGCTCGTGCGTACATAGGGCCCACCATCTCCAGGAAGTGATGTGATTCTTTTTCAATGTAAAACATAAAAAAAATGTATATAAAAATGTATATACTAAGAAAATATTATATTTATAAAATTAATTTAATTCTTGATAATATGGATATATATCATATTCTCATGAAATTTAACATTCATGAAAAATCAGACATGAGAAAAAAAGGAAAGCAATACCAAAATAGTGAAAATAATGAAATATTATTAACAAAATGATGCTAAAATTTATTAAAAGGACCACATAAGATATTATAAGTATTAATATGGTTATATTATAAATTAATAACATTCCTAGAACCATTATAAATTAATTTCATTCTTGTTTAAATAACATATTGAGTGGTGTAAGGGACTTCATCTTTTTTTCCATTTATTAAAGAATATTTTATTATTGTAAACTTAATTTATTTTATATGGTGAAAAAATACCTCTTAAAAAAATAATATCATGAATAACTTATTTTTCTTGTTATTTTAGGATTTTATTTTAATTATTTCATATAAGTGATTAAAATTTTAAAACTACCTTGTGTTAAAGAATTTTATTATTCAATTTAATTTCATTAGTTTATACTACATCTTCATTGTATTTTATATTCTAATATTATGTTTGTAAATACTTTTTTCTATATTATGTTTTATTTCCACTTGTTTTATTTTTATTTACATTGTTTACACATAATTTATTCATTTATTCTCACTTCAATGACATCATCATTATAAGGTATTTTGTCTCAATTTCAGTATCAGTGAAACATATTTTTTAATATGAATATATTCACTATTATGTTGTATATATACTACCCTAGTGATTTTTCTAACATTAATACCTATTTATTAATAATTTTTATGTTTCAATTCTTGTTTATCCACATTATTTGTATCATGGATTTGAATATTTCCTAAATTGTATACTATTATTTCATAAAGTGTTTACTTTTGAAGTTATTTCAATTACTAGGGAAATATTGATAATTTTTTTTTATTAATGAAGATAGTTGTTTCTATTGGATATTATTCCTAAATTAAATTTAATATTTTCTATTTTTGGAATTATTTTCAAAGGAAATGATGGATGGCGATCAAAATTATATAGCACCTCAACACATCGATATATCTCATGAGAAAAATAATTTGGAAGAATTAAATGGGATTATACATATAGTTTTAAACCATCATATTAAAGGTATTTATGGTAGATGTAACATTGTTCCTAAGATCATTCCATCCAATAATTTAGAATTTACGTCATTGAGTATATTTTTTTTAGTCAGAGATATTTTGACAATGATATTATCTCTCTAATCAGTTAATTCTCAGTATATTGATTAAATGGAATGTTTTATCAGTTATTTACCTTTCCATAATTATTTATACTTATCTAATTATGGTATTGTGATATTGATTAATTGCAATGAATTTTCATTTATTTACCTTTCCATATTGATTATTATTTATTAATTCATGACATCTTCGATTGTATGATAACATTTTCTAGAATTTTAGCTCATAATTAGTTTCTTCCCTTTCCCCATGATACGTATAAGAAATAATTGAATGATATTTAAAGGATTCCATTCATTTTATTTTTTATGTATTATTTTTTATTTTCTATTATCAATTGAAAATTAGTTTCATGTATGAATCTGGATTTCTAAAACTGATAAACTGATTACTCTTATTGGATTATACCCCTTGTATAAATTCCAATGTAATAAAGTTGGAACTAGATCTTGGTAACTAGACTTGATGTTGTTACAATTGGTATTATAGGATGTTTAGTATAAAATATAGGAATCTGATAAAGGAAAAAAGCTATTATGGAATATAAACCAATTATGAAATTGGCAAATAAGTATAGAATAACATCGTAAAGATTTTGTATGGACGATATTATGTGTTTTTCCTTATAAATAAATCAATTTATGGATACTAAAAGTGGATGTGGTTCTGAAAAATAAGTACATAGGTGTAATAACTCTAAAAATGGTGCATTAGGCTTACCCAACCATCACATAGTGCATGAAAATGGGCCTTACTGTGCACTTAGTTTGACACCACTAAGGGATATTATTATGATAATTCATATTTTATTTAAAAATAATAATAAAGGATTTGAAAATAAGGATAGCCCCAAAGAAACCATGTGTATGATTTTGAGATTAACAATTCAAAAATTATTAATTTATGTTATGTTTTACACCATATTTTGATTTTAATGTCATGATTTAAAATTCATAATTTTATGAGCAGATCCAGTATGTGAAACTGTTTAGAAATAGAGGTAGGAATGAAGAATTGTATCAATACTCAAAGGCAATATATAGATTTCCCTACCATGGAATTCAATAAAACTGGTATTGGAACTTAGTGAATTATGTTTATTTTATTGAATGTTAATCAGGTTATGAAAAAAAAAATTCCCAGATAGAGAAAATGGTTCCATATAATTATTATCCTATGTTAGATAACTTCATGAGATAGAAGTCCCCATTATTTGGAGGGACTGATAATCCAATTGTAGATGATAAACGAATTATGTGTTTATAAAATATTTTTATGGCCTTATGATGTAATGAAAAGGAAAAAGATACACATTAGTGTATTATCTCAAAGACGATGTTTGTTAATAATGCTTATTGATCCATTATACTAGGGGGATGAAAATAGTTAAATGGAAAATTTAGTAATTATGTTTTCAATGTTCAAGTCATTTTTTTTGATATTTTGTCTCTAGGGATGGAGTCTCAGTTGATGTTGTGATGAAAAAAATTATTTATAGAATGTATTACACCTATGAACATAACATAGGTATGTTGTTTCATTTGTTTGGATGGTTACAATAGATAATTCATTCATAATATTTCTCAATATTCTATCTAATTAAAATATATTACATGTAATGGATTTATATTCATTTTGATAAAGTAATGTGAAGAATATTTTGATGAATTGAATAGAAAATTGTTCAATGCACAAATGTTTACTTCACCGTCAAGAATTTATTTGTTTTTTGTATATAGTCATTCATTGAAGTGTATATAGGGTTATAAAGTTATGAATAATGATAAATTTAATACATATACATCAAGGCAGTAAAAAAGACACAAATAGAACTATCCATCCCTTGATCTTGACATGAAAGTTGTAATCTTTTCATTGAAGATATGGATACATTATCTCTGTGGTGAAAGATGAGATATATATATATAACATAAGAACCTAAAACAAATCTTTTTATAGGATGAACACAGCATGGGGAAAATGTTATTCCATGAGCTATTACATGATAATGATTTCTCAATACACTACCACTCAATGAATTAAAATAAGGCGGTGGTGTTATTGATAAGGAAATATCATGAATTTTTTACCCAAATTAAAATTTAGAGGGATCATATGTTCATGGATATTATAAATATAGATATGTGAATTATTAAGTTGTTAAATCGCTCATTTTAAAATGGTTTCAAATCAATCATTATCAAAAAATATAAATAATTAACAATCTTATGATGATAATTTTTAGATGAATATTAATGTTGTGAATGATGGGAAGTTGGAAAAACAATTATGATGGAATACTAAAATTTGGAAACATAATATGTTGTACATCTATACCTAATATAAAAATGGAATTATTGGATGATTTTCATATCTTAAATTTTACTATACATCATGGTTTCCCCAAGATGTATAGGTATTTGAGAAAACATTTTTGGGGGGGTAAATATTAAGCAGGAAACTGTGGATTATGTATCAAGATGCATGATTTTTCAATGGTTTAAGACTGAGAGACAAAACCCTAGAGGAATCTTGAAACCTCTTCTTATTCCTATGTGTATATGGGATGACATTATTATAGTGTTTTTATAGGACTATTAATGATACCTAAAAATGATGCAATAAGGGTAATTGTCAATCGCCTGACTAAATTTTCTTTATTTCTTGATATAAAAGAATACTTACCTCTTTATAACCTCACAAGTATCAATATTAATGACGATTTAATACTTTAATGTGCACTTAGTTTTATTTTTTCTGGTCAAAATCCCAGTTTACATAAAAAATCTAGAATATTCATCAAAAGTATATAGATACTGAGAATAATATGAGAACTACATACCATCCTCAAACTAATGGATAGTCTGAAAGGAATAGTAAAAAAATCGAATATAATATGATTTCATAATGTCTTGATTTTAATGATATGTGGGATCAATATTTACCATTGGTAGAATTTTCCAAAAATAATCATTACCGTTCATGTATTCAAATGGCACCATATGAAGCATTATATGAATAGAGTTTTCAACCTCCATCTTCTTGGGATGAATGTGGTGAATGCAAAATAGAAGGACTGTAAATTTTTTAAGAGAAAAAAGGATATATACTATCCATGACTACATTATTGTAGCTTAATGTAGTCTATAGGGTTATGCCAACAATCCTAGGAAGGATTTGTAATTAAAAATGTGATATCATTTTTTCTTAAAATTTTATCTATGGAATGGTTTTATAAGGTTTTAAAAGAAGGTAAATTAGATCCCTAGGAACATCAAACCATTTGAAATTCCTGAAACAATTGGTGATGTTGCTTATCATTTTGAAAGTCTACAATGTCTCTCAAAATTACATGATGTGTTCTATATATCATTGGTAAGGAAGTACATATCCAAACCAATGCATGGTCTCACCTATAATATAGAATTAGAATCAGATATATCATACTATGAAGAAACCATATAGATTATTGATACTATGTATTGAGTAATTATACAACTCAAATATTAAATTTACTTTAGAGAAATCACAAAATGGAGTACTCAACTTTGGAACTAAGGGACATTATGAAGATTATCCACGCTCATCTATTTAGGTTGTAATATAAATTAAATTTTGAAGATAAATTTTTTTTAGGAGGATATAATGTAACACCCTAATTATTTATGATTTATTTCTTTTTAAATAAATTTAATCTCATCGATAGCTTGCGATGCACACAACACCAGGTTTAAATTAAACGTGATAATCTATTAAAATATTATTTAAACATGAACATTATAACATAGATGTTAAATTAGATGGTATGACTAGTAATAACTAAATTATAAAATATATTAATTTTAATAATATTAAATGTATATTTATAAATTAAAAAAAACAAGAATCATTCAAAAGTAAAAGAAATGTTTTCTGAAAAAACTATATATTTTAAAAGAAAATAGTTTCATCTCTCCATACAAACACATGATAGAATTAATTTTTTAAAATTATATAAAATATATTTTATAAAAATAATTCATTTTTTAAATAATCAAATATGAATTTTTTTAGGATTAATTTTTTGGATTATTCAAAAAAAATTCATTTTTTGATGAATAGTGAAAACAATAATTTTTATTAAAGATATCCTTTTTGTTTACTTTATTGATGAATATAAATAATAATTTTAATTTAATTTAATTTAAAATTAGAATAATTATGTTACAATTTAACAAATTTAGTTCATTGAGATCCATTTTATGTTCGATTTCAATATAAAAAATTCTATTCTTATGTGAATTTTTTATTTGGAAAATTGATTTTTCTTTGTATCTACAGGTAAAATTTTAAATTAGATTCTAAAATTTATAATAATATAATTTTGAAAAATGGAGTCCATATTTATAATAATAGTTATTTATATTATCAAATATGTTAAACTTAATTTTTGACCATTATGAATAGTATACACTCTGAAATTTAATTATCATGGTTAGGGTAAAAGCCGATTTACCCTGGGTTACACTAAGAATATAATGGATAAAATGACCTAGAACATACCTATAACCAATTTTATGGAAATATATATACTTGATCATATTTAATGGTCTATAATGACTCATTTTTGAGTAATGTTTCATTATTAAAACCTGTGTATGATTGTTTCTTTTTAAAACGTCCATGCCCTTTATCTCTCCCAATTATTAATGACCACCCATATCCTCCCCTATTCACGCATTAAAATCCATTTGGTTTGGAAAATACCTCCCAAAATAAATTCTATACTTTTTCACCTCATACTATAATTCCTTTTTTTATCATAAATTCATCCTAGGGAGGATTTTTGTGTAAACATAAAGAGGTCGTCTGAAGAAGAGGTTACATTCCAAAATATGAAATTTTATTTTGTTTATTCTTTAAAATCCTTAAAATATTATTCAATAATTATTGTATAAAAAATGTAGAATATATCATGTACTGATATGTTTTTATGTTAATTGAATGACCAATTTTTATCTCCTTCATTCAAATTGAAAATGAAATTTTTTATTGTCTGTACGTTTGTAAACTACCTCACGAACAGATTTAATTCGTTTTCCATCACCACATTTGAATGCATGATATACTGATGAATTTTACACTTGAATATTATATTTATGATATTATTATAATTATTTATTTTTAATATCACATATATCCTTTTATGTTCTGATCTATTTAAAATATGATAATGTCGCAGCTGTGTACGGTAAACTAACAACTCACGAAGTGATGTGACTCATTTTTCAATTAATAATTACCTTGAATATAATAATTATATGATTAATGAATACATTTGATATATATTAGATGATATTTATTATTTATAATTAATATATCTCTCACTTAATTTCCCTTCCACTTTTTTATAGAATGATATCATTTTTTGTCCATATCTATGGCATATTGTCTCCACAAAGAGATGTGATTCATTTTCCTTGTCCATCATTAAAAAATGTATATAAAAATTTATTATTTAATTAAATATTTTATTTATTAAATTAATATCATTGTTTATAATATGGATATAAATCCCATTTGTAATAACTAGAACATTCAGAACAAAACATGCATGGGAAAACAACCGAATTAACACCTGAAACAATGAAAATATTGAAAAATAAATTAAGAAACAGGTGGTAAAATATAATAAGATGATCAAATATGATTTTATAAATATTAATATTGTTATTTTTTAAATAAAGAAAATAAATAAAACTATTATACATGTTGTTAAATCATGTATAAATAAATGAAAGTGTGATGTAAGGTACTTCAGCTAAATATCCCTTCATTGAGGAAGATTTTATTTTTGTTCACATAATTTATTTTCTTCATTGTAAATACTACCCATATTATATTTAAAATCATTAATACTTTATTATTAATTTTATTTTATGTATTAATTTTAATTATTTCATCTAATGGTATTTTACCTGAATATTACCAAGTCTTAATGAATTTCATAACTCAATTTTATTCTATTTGGTTATATTAAATATTCATTGCCTTTAAAAATATATGACTATGTGTGTAAATAAATTTGAATATGTCATTGTGAATTTATAATTTTTTTGTTTGGAATGACATTTGACATACAAAATTTATTCATTGATTTTGAATTAAACATTATGATCATTCTATCATATTTTTTCTCAATTTTCATTTCTATGAATCATAGATTTTAATATTCACCTATTCAAATTTATGTGGTTTATATACTACCATTTTAATTTATCAAACATGAATAAAAATAAATTAACGATGGTTAATTTTTCATTTATAGTTTATCTATAACATTTTTATCATGAATATAAATATTTCCTAAACCATATACTATTCATACATATGGTGTTTAATGAGGATGTTATTTGATTACCTCAGCAAGTATTGATAATTTATTTCCAATAATAAATGAAAATATTTGTAGTTATAGAATGTCATTCATGAATTAAATCTATTATTTGATATGATATGAATTATTTTAAAATTTAGTGATTGGTGGGGATATAAATTATATATCCCCTTGATGCAATGATAGGTCTCTTGAGATAAATTAGATGAAAAAATTAAATTTTTTTATACCTATAGTTTTAAACCATCCTATGAAATGTCTTGATTATAGAGTTTTAATTATTCTTAAGATCATGAAACCCAAAAATTAATCATTTCCTTCATTGATAATTCAATTATTATTATTATTATTCATGATATTTTAACAATTATATAGTCTCTATATGTCTTTCATTCTTAGTTTATTCATTAAATGGAATGTGTGTTTAGTAATTTACCATTCAATATTTATGATGCCTTATCTAATTATTATATAAATATTATTTATTAAATTTAATGTGTGTTCAGTTCATTTCATTGAAATATATATTATTCTTTATTTAATCTTGATAGCGTCCATTGTACATAACCCTTGGTGATTAATTGAGTATGCCATTATTTTTTCCATTCCCTAAGATATTAAGAAGATATATTTGAATTGGTTTACAAGGATAAATTTCATTTAATATTTTATTTATTATGATTTATTTTCTATTCCCAATGTCAAATTTGTATCATGTATGTATCTGGTTCCCTAAAGTTCCTAAACAGATCAATCGTATAGGATTTGACCACATTGTGTACAAGACAATTTAATAAAGTAGGATCCGAGTCTAAGTTACTAGAGTCAAAGTTGTTACAAGAATATTATAAAATATAAATAAATTTTAGAATCTGTACAAATTTATTTATTAATTCTAATTAAATTAGTGATCGATTTTTAGTAATGTCATTTTAAACTTAAAAACGTTTTCTTCAATAATTGGTTTTATTTATTTTGAGAGAGAAAATTATAATTTATTATTAAACATTTATAAATTTTATTTTATAAATATAATAAAAAATTGAAATCATCATGTGAAAATTATTTTAGAGTTAATTTTTTGTATTTTTCCGGAAGGATTGATAATCTCTTGAATAGTGAAAATTACTGATTTTCATTGAATTATGTATTTTTTCAAACATTTACAAAGATACATTTTGATTATGATAATTTCCAAATTAAAATTAGTTATATTATATATTAATAGTCTATTTATGTTAATTAGAATAACATTTATTGTTTAATTTGGTGTAAAAACATTTTTATACTTAAAATTTCATTTTTTCTAAAAAAAAATTATGTTACATTTTGAATTTTTATATTAATTTATTTTCATACACTTATAGAAATTGAATATTGAAAACCTGATTCAATATTTGGAATTAGGAGTTACATGTTTAGAAAACTAGTTTTCTTCTACTTTTGATCATTAATAATGGTAACCTTAGTAAATTTTTGTCGTTGTGGTAAGGGTAAATCTAGTAATTATGGATAAATAAAATTTGATAAGGACTAAACTATGACCCTAAAAATTATTTTATCCAATTTTCTGAGTTTCGTTCATCCATGTAAATTCAATTATAGAAAATATGCAATATTGGTTTCATATTTCATTAATTTGTTTTCTTTATATTATTTTATTCATATAAATATCAAAAATTGATATTTTCTTTTTTATATTAAAACAAAATTTCTGACATAGGTATAAATAGGGGATATGATTGTTTATAAAAGGTATATCTGTAATATAATTTTTTATCATAGTAATTTATTTATAATTTTTACTAATATATTAATTAACTTAAATGTTTGTGTTATACTAGAAAAATAAAATAAATGGTTTTAAAAATTTTATAATTAATATAATTATCATGAACTATTTTTTACCATGAATTTATTAAATACAAATACCATATTAAAAAGGTTACAATGTATTATATACAAATTCCACTTTTACATACTATTTTCACAGTCAAATTAAATAAATATTTCCAAAAATGACATTAATCTTATTTTCTAATAAATAATACATTAATAAATAATATAAAAATACTAAAATAATTTCATCATCCATGTATTATATATATTTCAAAAAATTTAAAATATTGTTTATTTATGGTAGAATTTTCCTCTTATAGTATCTATATTAATCCCTAATGATTAAAAAAATTGTTATCGTGGTAATTTCCAAAAAAGGCTCAAAACAAGTTTAAACTAACAGATAAGGATAAAACATAATCTAAACTTATCAAAAGATAATTTTATGATATTATGTCAACTCATATTTTTAATATATTCTAATATATTAGTTTTTATCATTTTTCCAAGAATAGTAATTTATATTAATTTAATTTTTTTATGTAATTTTAATAGTGCCTCTCCCCTCACTTCTAAAAGGTCACCTCCTATAATCTTTTATTAACACTTATAATTCCTTTTATTTCTAAAAATAAATTCCAAAATAACTTCTAATAATCCATAAAAATAATTTAGTGGTACTCTTTTTGTAGAATATGAATATTATTTTGTTTAAGTTTTAATTAAATGGATGTTTTCTAAAGAAGATGTATTATCTTTAACCGATTTTTTTTCTATTATTTCAACTTCTACCATAATTAAGCCTTATTAAAACATGATAAAATAATAACACTAGTATATTTAATATATCAACATGTTATTATATTAATTTAATAACCTCTATATGCATCCTCTTATAAAAAATATGGAATGTAACCATCGTTGGTGTGTACGGAAGAATACTTCCTCACAAACCAACATAATTCATTTTCCATCAAATAATATAATGAATGGTGATAATGGTGGATTTAATGTTCATATATTATAATATTGAAATAATTATAATTCTAAAACGATTCAATCTAATATTATATCTTACCATTAAATCCATTAAAAATGATAATGGTGTTCATCTGTACATGTGGAGTACCACCTCCACCAAGTGATGTGTTTTTTTATTCATCACTGCATGAAATGGATAGTATATATAAGTATATTTAAATTATAAAAAACGTATTTATTAAATAATCACCATTATTTAATTATAAAATAATATTGTCATTAATTCTATCTTGATCAATGGAAAATAGAAATTATACTCATTCATATATACAACCAACCATCTCCAAGTACGTAATAAAGGTCATATTTCATATAAATTTTCATGGTTGGTTTTAAAATTAAAATTTACGAATAAAAAGAATAATTTTTCCTGGATAAATATTCTAAATAAGATTTAATAATGACCTATCTTAACACAGTCAACCTACAAAATCCATTTTTTACAAATGAGCCAAATGATTTTTATAAAACATTTCATTTGAAAAAATAATGGAAAAATAAAAACCCTAGGGGCTTATTTGAGTTCATGGTTAACACGTGATTTTTTCAAGAAGTTATACTTTTCACCCTAAACATGTAAAAAATATTTTCCATAAACATAAACTCATTAGATTACCCTATAAAATCCTGAGATTTATCCAAAAACCACACCAACCATAAATAATTCATATATGTATATTGAGAAATCATTTATCATCCATTTTAATTCTTTACAGAAGATAATCATTACTCAATGCATTAGAGGAATATAATTGAACAACAAATCCATTGTTTATGACATGTCCACCCATATTTCGTATATAAGTGAGCAACCCTTCATTGGTTTATAAAAGATTCACACACCATTGGTTTATAATAGAAATAAATGAATTATAACGATTATTTTTTATCAATTTTAAATTAAAAAAAATCCAAAGTAATCATTTTTGGTATTTTATGGGGAACATTTAGACCTTAATTACAAAAGATAAAATGAATGTTCTATTTTTATCCTTTACTGTGTCAGTAGATTTTTGCATCACATGTAACTACTATTTTATGTTTTTACATACATTAATATATTTCTTGTTTTATAAAAATAAAAACCTTCTTTATTTTTGTTCTATGTCTTTTAAAAAAAAAATTTTATTGGAATGAATATTTCAATATCCAAAATGTATTCAAATGGGTAAAAAAATTATTTTTATAAGTGTAATGATAAAATTTACAATATCTTACACATAAATATTATGATATGATTGTTTGAAAAAAAATTATGATATTTGGTTCTATTATAAACCAAGGGTGGGTGAATCAATTATCAACCAAAGATGGGTGGTTCAATTATATACCAATGATGGGTGGTCATGTTATAAACAAAGGATTTCTTATTCAATTATATTCCACTAATTCATTGAGTAATGATTATGTTCTGTAAAGAATTACAGTGAATGATAAATGATTTCCCAATATACCTATATGATTTATTTGTGTTTTATGTGGTTTTTTGATAAAACACATGATTTTATAGGGTAATCTTATGAGTTTATGTTTAAGGAAAATATTTTTTACATATTTACGGTGAAAAGTATAACTTCGTGTAAAAAATCATTTGTTAACCATGAACTCAAATAAACCTCTATGGTTTTTATTTTTCCATTAATATGTCTAATGAAATGTTTTATAAAAATCATTAGGTAGGGAATTTGCTTTATTTAGTAAGAAAATAGTTATTTTAATCTAGAATATTATTTTAAAAAAGATCATTTTTATATTTATTTATGGACTAAATGGTTTCCTTATTTATTTATATATTCCCCTCAATTGACTTTTTGGTTCTCAAAACAGAATTTATAAGGTTTTTTAAAAGGATTTTAAGGATGAGTAGTGGAAAGGATGAGTTCAAGATGGAATTATTAAAGATGTGTCACAAATAGAAAGCATCTTATAACTTGAATTTTCTATTTTGTGTAAAAATATATATACTAAGTATAAGTTTCATGTTTGAAATATAATATTTATTTATGTATGTATGATATAATAATTCAATAAAACTCTAAAACATAATGATATACAAATATAAGATAATGAATTTTTGAAATAAAGTTAACTATTATATATTGTTAAAGGAAATGTCATTAAATTTTCTATCAAAGTAAATGATTAGATAATTGTGGATATTAGGATGTTTTAATGTGAGTTTATCTTAAGATTTATGGATACCATCATGGGTTTATATTTATAAGGATAATCATAAGTTCAATGGCATAGACACCCCATTTTTGGGGGTTTAATGTGATTTCATTATAAAGTGATTAATGATATTTTGGGACACATTTTAATTTTTTTTAAGTACATCAAAACTATAAGATTAACATTATGGATTATTTCATAATAATGGAGTTACATTTTTTGGGATGTAAGTCGTAAGGTATAAGATAACCTTTTAGGATAAAACATTATTTAATACTAAGGTTATTATGTTTATTTTTTAGGATGTCAAATATATTTTGAGAACATTTTATGAATTATATTAATACAATTTTAGTAAAATGAAAAAAATTTATAATTATAAAAACTATAGAACATGGAAACACAATATAAGGGTGACAAGGTTGAAATGCCTACAACTATCCAACATTATTTGATGGTCAGTATGACATTTAATTTTTTTTAATATGAATTGAATGATAAATATTTTGTTGATTTTGGGATCATATTTTTTATCATATATATATCAATGGTATTGAATAGGGATTTGGTTATTAGATGATTAATGATATTTCAGAAAAAGATCACTATAATATTGGGGAACGTTATATGATTTTGGTAAATAGAATATTTGATGATTTTATTTTATGAATAAAGTTTGAAATAGATTTTGAAAGTATATATGATTTTGTTATGGATTTATGCTTATTTAAGTTATTTTTGGAAATGATTAGCATATACTGGATATTATATGATTAGGGAATATAAATATTTGGAATGAGTATTTGAATGTGGTTGATGTTTTTTTGAGAAAAATATTAAATTAATATTGGAAGAATATGTGATCAAATACTTTTGATTTTTGAGATTCAATATTTTGTCAACATATTTTGATGAATTTTAAGGTTGGTTGTATATTGAATAAGCTATATTAAAATTTTTGTGATATTCTTGAGGATTTAGAGATTAATGTTTTATTTATTCATATGATGGTGTATTCATTTGGAGAATTATATTGTGTTAAACATTGTGTTTTTTGTTAAAGTATAAAGAAATGGCAAATTTCTTTTTATACTTTTTGGGATTATTTGATCTATTAATAGTTGATTTTACCACTTCAGTCAAAAAAATAATTCATCTTAAATTCTCATAATTGGGATAAAAATATGTGATTGTAGAAAATATGTGATTGTGGTATAAATTGTTTAACATATGATATACTTCATATGAAGTAAGTATATATCCTTTTTTTATTAATAAAAATGTTAAAGTAATTCTTAAAGTCTTGGAACGGGATATTGAAACAAAAAAATATCCTATTACTTTTATTATCAAGGAATTGATGGTATTTTAACACTACATTGGTTTGTGGGTTTTTGGTCATTAACATTCTCATGATAATTCTGTTTATTATAATTTTTGATGCAGTCACTCTCCATAATTATTTTACATTACATATATCTGCATCTATATATTTTGAATTCCCACTAATATCCTCCTATTTTGAAACCAAGTATTTGTTATTCAATATGACCATCATACATCCCATTTATCTTTTTTGAAAATGAGGTTTTATTAAATCTTTTTACTATATAGGATTTTAAAAAAGGTGTTTCCAAATGTCAAAACATTGAGATCATGATTAAGTTAAAATTATGAGAAATTAATTTCTTAAATGAAGATAAAGTAAAAACCTAATATTTTAAATAGAAAAAAATTAGGTTCGATAGCATATAAGTCATGCAACACAGTGCATAAATGGCACATCAAAATTTATTATTTAAATTTTCTCTTTATAACCTATAAGTTGAATTAGTAGGTATGCATAGTATTGAAAAAATAATTAAATATATATATTTATAATAATAAATAAATATGTATTTATTAATTATTAGTAAATATGCACTCAATTTTTAGTAATTTTATTCTTAAACAAAATATAAATTCTCTTTAAAAATGTTTATTATTATTTTTTTAGAATATTATTATTAATTTATTGAAATTTTATAAATAATATTTAATATAATTTATTTAATTTTTGAAGTCCACATGACAATGTTATCTTTGATTAAATATTTTGTATTTTTCTGGAAATATAGATTTTTGAGTGAATAGTGAAAATACTGATTTTTATTTAAAACTATGTTTTTGATTAAATATTTTAAAAAGTTAAAGTTGGTTTTAAAATGGTTTATAATGTAAAATTACTTATATTATATAATTAATTATATAAATATGAAATTTATAATAAATATTATGGTTAAATTTGTTATAAAAACAATTTTATAATTAAAAAGGATTTTTTCTAAAAAACTATTTTACGTTGTGTTTTTTATTTTAATATTAAATTAATTTATGCCATATTAGAATCTAAATAATGAAAAATGGATTCCATTTTTTTAATTAGGATATACAAGTATGGTAAATAGTTCCACATTATTTTTGAAAATTATTAGTATTAACCTTGGTAAAATTTTGTCATCGCGGTAATGGTAAATCGCGTTATTAAAGTTAAAAATAATTTAATAAGGATTAAAAAATGTCCCTAATTATAACACTGCAAAACTTTTATTGTATGTTTCTCTTAATTACATTCTATTCATTAGATAACCTATATTTCATAAAGCACCAAGGTTCTTTGAAACAACAGTTGGTTATTTTAGAGATAGTCCTAACCTAGCCATTAAACATGAATTTTTCACTTTTGTGTTTTGAATTTTGAAATATTGCAATTCATAGTTGTGATCTGGATGATATTTAGAGTCTAATAGAATTAAATTAATTTTCGATCAACAATAACATACCCTTATGAATAGTAACCAGCCCTTATGAATAGTAACATACCCTTATTAATAGTAATATAAATCGTATAAATGGTATCGATACCAATGAATGTATAAAAAAGCTTAGGCACCTTAAAATTGAAGAAGAGTATTTTATGTGTTTATATTTATCAATTAAAAAATAATTTTATTTAAAAATTAAATTTATCATGTGTAGAAAAAAATTGAAAATGGAATTCATTTTGGGAGTCAACACGTCAGAAAATGGATAAGGTGAATTTTTTGGATTTTTCTGATATACATTAATTTTTTATGAATAGTAAGATACAATAATTTACGAAAAATGATAAATACACGATTTACTATGTCATAGGTGATTCAAGTCTGATGTAATCACACTATTTTCTAACTCACATGCCATTATTACTATTTGGGATCACATAAATCAAGACAATTTATAGTATTGTGAAAATTTTTAAAATAATAATTAAAATAATGTAAAATCCCTCCTCCCCTCCACTATATAAATCACCCCTCACCCCCTCTTCCTCCCACACTACTCAAACATCAATCCTTGCTTAAATTCAGCTCAAATATGTCCTTAATATCATTCCCCACTTCTGAGGCCTGATAGTCTCACCTAAAGCCAAAAACGAAGTCCATAAAGAGATTCTCAAGGAGGAGTACTCAAGAGGTGAACTTCTCTTCTATTTTACTTCAACTTATTTGATATGTTTTATTCTTTTGTTTCTCTCTCATCACCTCCCCACATCCAAATTATTTCAAAATTCAAGTACCTTACCTGTAATGGAATATTATTATACTAATATAATATTTTAACATAATCTCTCTTTTCCCCAACCTCTTAAACTAAAAATTAAAATATTGCCCAAGATGTGTTAATTTATCACATTCAAGGATTATGGGTTTTCAGTTACTAATAAAATCTTAAAGACCAGTCATGAAACCTTTTTAATGGTTTAAATAGATCATAATATATTTATTTTACATTATTCAATGTTATGGAATCCTAACACACTCATAGTACAAATTAATAATTCAAAAAAAAGTTCATTATGCACAAAATCGCAATGTTAATCCATGCATTTATCAATAACATTTATGGAATGAACCATCCTCATTTATATACCCCGAAATCATTATAATATAATTTATAATGTCACTAATAATATATATTTACAATTTTTTTTGTTTATCCACATTTCATACGAACATCCCTTCATGAATACAAGTAAACCAATCATGAAAACCATGGAAGAAAATGCTTCTAAAACAGTAAAATTTAATATCTTAAACCATAAAAAATGGAATGATTGAATCTAATAAGGTTATATCATTTAAATTACATATTTATGTGTTTTTAGATTTAATAATTTAGAAAGTTAAATTTGATTATTCAGGTTTTTAGGAACAATCAATAACTCCTTTGTAATGGGTCGGACCTCTCCGGCCCATTCCTTTGTCAAAAATAAGGCCACAAAGTGTTCTGGAGGGTAAAATGGACTTTTCCCACACTTTCTAGAATATTAATACTACACGCCGTGTAGTTTGAGTACACACTGTGTACCCCCTCACCGGGTATACCCCGTGTTGGAGTCGTGTCCTTGCCATGTGAAATGAATGGGTACATGTCATGTTTCCAAACAATATGCCATGTAGTCCTTCCCCGCGTATGTGTTACCCTCAAACCGTGTGTTGACCAGTCAATGGCCGCAGAGCCATGTTAGAAGCCACGTGGAGACCGTGTGAAATAACCGAGTACACGCCGTGTACCATAATGTTCACGCTGTGTAATTTTTCTTTTCTCACCTATAAAGGGGGGGTCCCCACCTCCTTTTCAACTCACCGCTCTTCTCCCCTTTCCTTTGAGCAGAGTTCTCCCAAGAGACTCGAAGGCTCTTTCTTCCATAACTTCTTCGTCTGTGCTATGATTTACGATCTGTCAGCGGCCACGGGATTGTAACGATGAGTTAGAACATCTGAGCTTGGATCTGTTGTCGTTCGTATGGCCTTTCATTTCCAACTTCCACCGGAGGAGGTTTGGCTGGGACTCGACAGAAGTGACGGTTGCCGATGGACGTCTTCTAAGGTTGATCCGGGGGAGCGTTGTTATTAGAACCTGTTGAGGTAGGGATCTTACCTTCATCTCTCTAATTTTTGCATCATGTGGGGTGGGTATCCTTTTTTTCATGAGATACAGTTGAACCATTAAATAAAGATAATAACTGGTTAAAGAATGGGTATGGGGAAAGTTGTTATGTTTATCTTTATTTATCCTATTGATATGTTATGAATTGAATAGGCTTATGCCTACATAAAAACATGGTCATTGGGGGCCATTGATTGTGCAATTAAAACTTTCCCTATATTTCTAGACCGTTTTTGTGGATGGAATCTTTGTGGAATGTGGAAATTGGTTAATCACATAATGTTGTCTGTTTAAAATCTGGAACACTTGTGTGATCACCTCGGTTAAACAAAATGGAATAATGAACATGTGGGTTTTTGGCTTGGTTACTGGTGTGTGACAGGGAGGGGTTAATCCTAGGTTTTTACGAATAGAATAGGCAGTAGGGCTGTGATAAATGATGTTAAAGGGGCGATGATGTGGCACAAAATTTGTTTTGTGGGTTTTTGTGGATCGGGTGGGCAGCGGGGCTGCGATAAATTGTATTAAAGGGATAATGACGTACGGTGCCATTGTGGTTATGGCAGTTGGCAGCAGGGCTGCAGGGATGGGTTTGAATGTGAACGGACTATGGGTTGTGATTAATAAATAAAAAGTGGAATAGTTAATGAATGGTGGGTCATGGTAATGGAATGGTAATAATAATCAATGTGGTTGTTTAGCCAATAAGAAGGACTTGGTTGTGTTTCTTGTGTTTTTTCTAGCATGATTTGTGGATGGCAGGGATATGTTTTACGAAGGATCGATGTGGTTGGTTGTGGATAGTTGTCCAGTAGTTAAGGAACTAAGTAAACTAATTCTGCTGAAACATGAAAACCTAAATGGGGTTGGGGTTATTTTTTGTATGCATTCTTCGTGGTAGAAGTGCCGAGGCACGTTCTCAGTTTCTTTTTTTAGAATCCATAGGTTGGGCTGAGTGTTTGGTATATATATAACTATATCTTTGTGTTTTGACTCACCCCACCCATGTTGAGCATTTAGTTTCGAACACTCCCCTTTCATGGGAGAGGGTGTTTTTCCCTTAGTTTCTAGATCCTTCTTACTCCTTCTCCCCTAGGCTGTGATGTCTTGAGGAGGCCATACACCTAAGACTCATTAGGTAGGTTTCTATTGGGGTGGTTCTAGCCAATGACTCTTCGGGCAGGTTTTACTGTTTCCCAAGAATCTTCAGGATGAGGCCCAGGTGTGTGCGGGCAGGATACGTGGTTGTGTGGCCCAGGTGTGTGCGGGTGGGGAGAGTGTGGTAGCGTCAGGTGGTTCGTCGATAGGAAGAGCATCTAAGTAAAGGGAAATGGTGTGGGGTACCCAATACTCTTGCTTCTTATATACTACTACATGTTTTCATTGTGCTTTTGCTGAGTGTGGCTGGTGAAGTTGGGTGGATAGAATTCTGTTCTAGGTTTCTTTTGTTGTTCTCATGGGACATTAGTATGTCTCCCCACTTGTGCATGAGAGCTTTAGGTTTCTCTACTGATTATACTTGTATGCTCACCGTAAGTTTACTTTCAAGTTTCTATGAGGACTACCAGGGCCATGCGGGACCCTACTAGTCTGACAGTAGGAGTTGCCGTAGTTGATGTACTCTTTTTTTTCTTATTTTATTGTACTTTGAGCTTTCTTGTACATGTACCTTGTTATAAAATTGTTTAAACATGCATGTGGGATTGGTTTGGGTTTATTTATATACAGTTGTCCTTTTCCTTTTTTTTTGGTGGTTGAATTGTCCTATTTCTTGATCCGAAATAATAAAAAGGGTAATGCCTCCCATATTTGTGAAAACTCATACCCTTGGTGCTATTCACCACCCCGGGACCTACTGGAGGCGGGACTTGGGGGTCATTATCTCCCTTTCACCATTGCCAGCTCATGAGGGGAATCTTTGGTGGGAAGGGGTCGTGACAAAATGGTATCAAAGCTGATGGTTGAGAGATAGGATGGAGTCTGGAGTTAGGCACAGTGGGGATTGCATGGGATGGTAGGGGAAAAGAGTTAGTTAATCTTGGTGTGTGACATAGACCAGAGGAGACCGGCTAGGACACTGGATTTTAGGGACCCTCGTAATCTGATGCAAGGACTATGAGCCTACCGAACGACCAAGTGAGATTACATTGATTGCAGGTTAGAGACCCTAGGGAACGTACATGCATCATGATGATTGTGTTTTACTTTATTTGGGTGTTATGGGAAAGAAATTGAAATGAAAATAATAAAATAAAACCTTGAGAAATTTCCTTACTACTTGGGATTATGCGATCTTTGTTTATGGTACAACTATGGCACCTGGATGTCATCCCTAGGTGGGTCAGACGGCTAAGGCCCAGCAGATTCAGGTGGTCGATCAGTTGAGGATTGACATAGAGGAGGAAGATAGCCAGTGGCAGAAGACTCTCTGTTCTTTCCAGCGGTAAAGCCTCAATAAGTACGTGGGTGGTACTTTGCATATAGAGACGGAGGGGTGGATCTATGATCTAGGTATCGCTTTTACCTTGATCCATGCTCCGAGGGAGTACTGGGTTCCCCTAGCAGTCAGTCATCTGAGAGGTGTATCACGATAGTGGTGGACGCTCTACCTCGGAGAGAGGATAGAGGCAGAGGTTCGATGGGCTAACATTGAGAAGGAATTCCAAGAGGAATTACGTTCTTCCATGATCAAGGCATAGAAGTGGCATGATTTATTCTCCCTTCAGCAGTGGAGTATGTCAGTATGAGAGATGGGGATCATGTTCAAGGATCTCATGTGCTTTGATCTGGATCTATTTCCAGATGAGGAGTCTCGGGCGAGATGTTTGGAGGAGGCACTTCGTCCTTCGCTCCAGTATGATGTCACCCCTTTCACCCTTCTGACGTACTTGGTAGTATAGAAGAAGGAAGAGGTTGTAGAGATTATACACTCGTTGGGAGGTGCACCACAAGAGGGGATCCAGCTAGGCTCATCGAAGGGGAAGGCAGTCAGCAGCAGGTCTCATGCGACAGGACCTTCCAGGTTCAGGCCAGTGGGGAGCAGGCCTCAGCAGTTCCAGTTCAGATCTTCAGGTCCTCGTCTCTTTTTCAAGAGGCCAGGACTGAAGTGTTTTTCTTTTGGAGGTTTCGGGAACATTCAGAGTCAGTTCCGGACCCGATCTCAGTACGGTGGAGGTGGGCAGGTTCATTGCTCACCTCAGCAGCACCAATTGCCGACGAGGCCCTTCTAGCAGCAGCAGGACCATGCCACTCCGAGGGCAGACTTTGCGGGAGGAGGCCGACCTCATGGTGATACTCAGGGACCTCAACCAGGGCGTGGTCGGGGAGGTAGATGACATCATAGAGGTAGAGGATCTGGGCGTGGACAGTTTCACGTGGAAGAGTTGACAGCTCCTGCAGGACCAGAGGTGGTGCGAGGTACGATTTGTTTATTCAGCACTCTTGTTTCTGCTTTGTTCGATTTGGGAGCTTCACACTCCTTTGTTGAACCTGGTCTTGCCTATTCTTTGGGACTAGATGTAGAGAGACTTTTCATAACACTGGTGTTGAGTACACTAGTTGGAGGCCAGACCAGCATATCGTATTTTTTCCTGGGATGTGGGCTGACGTTGGGACCACATCGATCAAGTGGGGACCTTCTTCTGTTACAGAGGCATACATACGTTGTCATCCTAGGAATCGACTGGTTTTTTTATGTTAGTACTGTTATCAAATGGTTCCGGAGAATAGTCATGTTCTCCGATGTGGATGGGCAACGCATAACTTTTGTTGGCAAGAGGAGCTATCAGGTGGGAAGCCGACATGTGAAGCCTCTCATTTCCTTGTTAGGGGGGTTATCAGTGGTTCCATATGATACAGAGTTGATGGATGTCCCAGAGGTTGTTGGGGAGTTCCTCGATGTTTTTCATGAGGTGGTTATGACTCTACCCACCCAACCCCCCCCCCCCCCGATGTGACGTTCAGTTCGGGATAGACTTACAACCTGGTGCTTGTCCGATTTTGAAGGCCCCTTATCGGATGGAACCTTTGGAGTTGCGGGAGTTTCAGATTCAGATTGATGATCTAATAAAGAAAGGTTTTGTTCGACCTAGCGTATCACCATGGGGTGCTCGATTTTTGTTCGTGAAAAATGAAGATGGTGGTCTCGGGCTATGCATAGACTTCCAAAGGTTGAACCATGTAACGGACAAGAACTATTACCCCCTTATAAGGATAGAAGATCTCTAAGACCAACTGAGGGGAGCAGGTTGGTTTTCTACGATTGATTTACAATCTGGATATCATCATATGAGGGTAAAGGATAGTGACATCTCGAACACAACTTTCAGGTGCAGGTATGGGCACTTCGAGTTTGTAGTGATTCTGTTTGGAGTTACGATTGCACCGGCTATGTTCATGGGACTTATGAACTTTGTCTTCTAAGAGTTTCTGGACTGGTTCGTCATTGTGTTTATCGATGACATCCAGATCTACTCAAGATCATAGGAGGAGCACATTGAGCATCTCAAGGCAGTCTTGGAAGTCCTTCAACACCACCAGCATGACGAGAAGTTGTCGAAGTGTAAGTTCTTGATGCATGAAGTAAACTTCTTTGGGCACGTGGTGTCTCATCATGGAGTATCGTTGGACCCGTCGATGTTGGAGGAAGTTGTTTCTTGGGCATCACCCAATAAATTGGCAGAAGTTCGAAGTTTCCTTGGGTTAGCATGTTACTATCGGAGGATTGTTTCGGACTTCTCATGAGTTGCTGCTCCATTAACAGCTTTGACTAGGAAGAACCAGGTCTTCCTATAGAGAGAGCAGTGCGAGAATGATTTCGACTACCTGAAGGAGAAGTTGGTCAGTGCTCCCATACTCAGGTTTCTATAGTAAGGGTTGTTGTATGAGGTGTTTTTTGATGCTTTTGGCCTTGTTCTGGGGTGCGTGCTGATGCAGAAGAAGGGAGTGATCTGTTATGTGTATAGACAGTAACTCCCTCGCAAGCATAACTATTCCACCAATGACCTAGAGCATGCAGTAGTAGTGTTCGCACTAATGTTGTGCTGACATTACCTCTTTGGTGAGCGCTTTGTGGTCTTCTCAGATCACAAAAGCATGCGTTATATCTTCTCCCAGTGTGACCTGAACTTACGGAAGCAGATATGGGTTGAGTTTCTTCAAGACTATGACTTTGAGATCTCTTACACTGAAGGTAAGGGCAACATTGTAGCTGATGCCCTGAGCAGGAAGTCACATAAGGAAGCGGTTCGGGAGTCCGCTGATTCTTGTAAATTGAGGGGATAGTTGGCCGCCTTGAACTTGGATTCCAGGGTAGAAGTTGTTAGAGGTCGTTTGTTTCAGATGAAGGTGCAATCCTCCTTTTTGCAGTTGGTGGAAGAGTCTCAGTGGGGGGAAACTGAGGCGGAAGTGTTGTGGGATCGTGTCGATCAAGGGAATGCTCCAGAAGGATTATCAAAGGATAGCCGACATCAGATGATTTTCCATGGAAGGTTGTTTGTTCCAGAAGCGATCCATGAGGTAGTTCTCTATGAGTTCCGTAGCTCATCTATGGCGGTACATCCAGGAGTTTCAAAAATGTACCGAGGCCTGAGGGAATAGTTTCGGTCACCCGGGGTGAAACATACAGTGGCAGAGTTTTTGGCTAAATGCCTAGTGTGTCAGCAAGTGAAGGTTGAACACCGTGTTACCAGTGGCTTGTTGCATCCTTTAGATGTCCCCGAGTGGAAGTGGGATGACATCCCAATAGACTTCGTCATAGGACTACCCTGAACTCAATTTGGTTATGATGCTCTCTGGGTAGTGGTGGATCGACTGACGAAATCAGCTCACTTCTTAGCAATTAAGGAGTCGGGCCCGGTGAGTACATTAGCATAGAGGTAAGTAGATGAGTTGGTGCATTTTCATGGAGTTCCAAAGACAATCGTCTCAGATCTGGATACTCGGTATACCTCATGAGTCTGGAGGGGGTAACAACATGATTTTGGTACCCAGATACGTCGTAGCACTGCATTGCACCCCCAAACTGATGGGCAGACAGATCGGACTATCTAGACATTGGAGGACATGATGTGAGCATGCGTTCTGGATTTCAAGGGATCATGGGTACGACACATTCCTTTAGTAGTTTTCTCCTACAAAAATAGCTTCCACTCTACTATTTTCATGGAACCATTTGTGGTTTTGTATGGAATACCTTGTCGTTCACCCATTTTCTGGGCAGAGGTTGGTGAGACAGGTGCTCTTGGGACAGAGGTAGTACAGAGCACCACAGAGAAATTCTAGGTTGTACGTGAAAGGATGACAGCGGCTCAGGACCGACAGATGTCTTATGCTGATCATCGGAGGAGACCCTTGGAGTTCGAGGTGGGAGATCATGTGTTCTTGAAGGATTCCCCTTGATGGGGGCATCCGAGGTTTGGGAAAGGGAGGAATCTCTCACCTAGGTTCATCAGACCCTTTGAGGTGCTCAGGAGAGTTGGCAAGGTGGCATATCAGCTGGCCCTTCCACCTTAGTTGGAGAAGGTTCATGACGCCTTCCACATCTCCCATCTATGTCGATACATACAAGAAGACTCTCACATTATCGACTGGGGAGAGCTAGATATGGGAGATGACATGTCCTTTGAGGAACGACCAGTCATAATCGAGGATCGTAAATGAGAAGGTGATTCTTGGATGAACCATTTTGTTGGCTCATGTGTTGTGGAGGTCTGGCAGCCTCGAGGAAAGCACATGGGGGCGGGAGACCAAGATGCACGCTCAGTACCCGGAGTTGTTTTGACTTGTGTTTTCCCTTGTTCTTCTGAGCATTGTGTTGATGTTCTACACTGTACCTTTGATATATGGAATGATTGGATTGTCGATTGTGAGAACTTTTGTTTCCTTGTTCTCTGGAAGTGTGTAGCATGTTCAGATGAGTGGGAAAAAGGGAAAAACCTTATCCTTAATCAAGACACATTAATGCGGATGTGATTGAACTCATGCGGGCGAGTCAGTGCCGCCTAAAGCGGATAATATCTCGCTATAGGAGAAGGAATTTCCCAAAACCACATGTTTGGGAAGTGTGTTGGTTGTGTGGTGTTGGGGGTAGTGCGAGTTGAAAAAAAAATCCTATTTTATAAAAGTGGGAAGACCCAATTCTTAATCGATATGCATTAATGAGGATGCGATTAAACCCATGCAGGTGATTCAGTTCCGCCTAAAGAGGATAATATCTCGACATAGGAAAAGGAATTCCTAACGCATATGATTAGGGTTGTTGGTTGGGTTCCTGTTATAACGATAACCATAAGAGGTATCTTGTTGGATTCCTCTGGGATGGTTTTTGAATTCTCGAGGATGATAATGTTTTAAGAGGTATCTAATGTAATGGCCCGGACCTATCTGGCCCAATCCATTGTCAAAAACAAGGCCACAAAGTATTCTAGAGGGTAAAATGGACTTTTCCCACACTTTCTAGAATTTTGAAACTACACGCCGTGTAGTTTGAGTACACGCCGTGTACCCCCTCGCTGGGTATACCCCATGTTGAAGCTATGTCCTTGTCGTGTGCAATGAATGGGTACACGAAGTGTGTCCAAACTACACTCCATGTATTCCTTCCCCGCGTATGTGTTACCCTCAAACCGTGTGTTGACTAGTCAAAGGCCAGGAAGCCGTGTTGGAAGCCACGTGGAGACCGTGTGAGATAACCGAGTACACGCCGTGTACTATAAAGTACATGTCGTGTAATTTTTATTTTCTCACCTATAAATGGTGGGGTCCCCTCTTCCTTTTCAACTCACCACTCTCCTCCCCTTTCCTCTGAGCAGAGTTCTCCCAAGAGACTCGAAGGCTCTTCTCTCGATAACTTTTTTTTCCGAGATCCGATTTACGATCTGTCAGCGGCCACGGGATTGTAACGATGGGATGGAACTTCTGAGCATGGATCCTTTGTCTTTCCTTCGGCCTTTCCATTCTAACTTCCACCTGAGGCGGTTATTCTGGGACTCGACAGAAGTGACGAACACTGACATACGTCTTCTATGGTAGATCTGGGGGAGCGTTGTGATCATAACCTATTGAGTTAGGGATCTTAACTTCGTCTATATAATTTGTGCATCATGCGGGGTGGTTATCCATTTGTTTTTATGAGAAATAGTTGAACCATTAAATAAAGATAATAACTGTTTAAAGAACGAGTATGGGGAAAGTTGTTATGTTTATCTTTGTTTTTCCTATTGATATGTTATGAATTGAATAGGCTTATGGCTACTAAAAATCATGGTCATTGGGGGCCTTTTCTTGCACAATTAAATGTTTCCCTATATTTCTAGACCATTTTTGTGGATGGAAACTTTGTGGAATGTGGAAATTGGTTAATAATGTAATGTTGGTTTTTTAAAATATGGAACCCTTGTGTGATCACCCCGGTTAAAAAAATGGAATAATGAACATGTGTGTTTTTGGATTGGTTTCTAGTGTGTGAAAGGGAGGGGTGAATCCTGGGTTGTTACGAATAGAACAGGAAATTGGGCTGCGGTAAATGATGTTAAAGGGGAGATGATGTGGCACAAACTTTGTTTAATGGGTTGTTGTGGATCGGGTGGGCAGCGGGGCTGCGATAAATGGTATTAAAGGGATAATGATGTACTATACAGTTGTGGTTATGGCAGTTGGTAGCGGGGCTCCAGGGATGGGTTTGAATGCGAACAGACTATGGGTTGTGATTAATAAATAAAAAGTGGAAGAGTTAATGAATGGTGGGTCATGGTAATGGAACGAGAATAATAATCAATGGGGATGTTTGGCTAATAAGAAGGACTTGGTTGTGTCGCTTGTGTTTTTCCTAACATGATTTGTGGATGGCAGTGATATGTTTTAGGAACGATCGATGTGGTTGGTTTTTGATAGTTTCTCAGTAGTTAAAGAACTAAATAAACTAATTCTAGTGAAAAGTGAAAACCTACATGGGGTTGGGGTTTTTTGTTGTATTCATTCTCTGTGGTAGTAGTTCTGAGGAACGTGATTAGTTTCTTTGTTTAGAATCCATAGGTTGGGCTGAGTGTTTGGTATATATACATATCTGTATCTTTTTTTTGACGCACCCCACCCATGTTGAGCACATAGTGCCGAACACTCCCATTTCATGGGAGAGGGTGTTTTCTCCTTAGTTACTAGATCCTTCCTGCTCCTTTTCTCCTAGGCTGTGATGGCTTGAAGCGACCTTACACCTAAGATTCTTCAGGTAGGTTTTGATTGGGGTGGTTCTAGCCCAAGACTCTTCAGGAAGGTTTTATTGTTTTCCAAGAACCTTCGTGTGTTCGGGCAGGATATGTGGTTGTGAGGACCAGGTGTGTGCGGGCGGGATATGTGGTTGTGAGGACCAGGTGTGTGCGGGCGGGATATGTGGTTGTGAGGCCCAGGTGTGTGCAGGGGGGATACGTGGTTGTGAGGCACAAGTGTGTGCGGGCGAGATACGTGGTTGTGTGGCCCAGGTGTGTGCGGGCGGGGCGAGTGTTGCAGCGTCAGGATATTCGTCATTAAGAAGAGAAGATAAATAAAGGGAAATGGTGTGGGGCACCCAATACTCTTGCTTCTTATATACTACTACCTGTTGTGATTGTGCTTTTGGTCATTTTGGCTGGTGAGGTTGGGTGGATAGAATTCCATACTAGGTTTCTTATGTTGTTCTCACAGGACATTAGGATGTATCCCCACTTGTGCACGAGAGCTTTAGGTTTCCCTACTGAGTATACTTGTATGCTCACCCTAAGTTTACTTTCAGGTTTCCAGGAGGACTACCAGGGCCGTTCGGGACCCTACTAGTCAGAAAATTGTATTTGTTGCAGTTTTTGTACTCTTCGTTTCTTTTGGTATTGTACTTTGAGCTTTCTTGTACTTGTACCTTGTTATAAAATTGTTTAAACATGCATGTGGGATTGGTTTGGGTTTATTTATATACACATGTTCTTTTCCATTTTTTTGGTGGTTGAATTGTCCTATTTCCCGATCCTAAATAATAAAAAGGGTAATGCCTCCCATATTTGTGAAAACTCATACCCTTGGTGCTAGTCGCCACCCCGGGGCCTACTGGAGGAGGGACTCGGGGGTCATTATCTCCCTTTCACCATTTCCAGATCAGGAGGGGCATCTTTGGTGGGAGGGGTTCATGACATCCTTCGATCATAAGATAAAGGATCCCCTCTCTCACTTTTATCAAAGAATCCCCCCTATATTGTGTCCTTTTATTTTTTCTATTCCTATTGATGGGGTATGTTTTAAAAACCCCCCCATACTTCATTTATGATATATAAATTATTGTATTTCCCTTTAACTCTCTTTATGCCCTCATGAGAACACCTGTTACCATGTTGAAATCTTTGTAAGGGGTTTCTCATCTCACTATCAATTCCATGGGATTTCCATTTTTCACCTCATATTTCTTATATGTTGTATATCTGTACTGAAATTTGATATAAAATATCATTATTATATTTATATTCATGGTATTATGTTATTAATTTTGGGATTAATGATTTCTGGTCATACTATTCAATTGATTACATTGTCGAAAGTGACTTTGTCTAAATTTCCATTTCATTGAGACCTACATGGTTCCGTGCACCTAATTTATCTTATGTGGTGTATCCACTTCCCATTTGAGATCATTTTTCATTTTCAATTGTTATTCTAGTAAATATACATTTTCTTATTGCATGGATGTGATTATTTCTTTATAGTTATAAAATTTCACATACGGTGTTAATTTGGAAAGTTATTTTAACTATTGAAATGCTGATGAATCCCTATTATCTACTATATAGTGATTTTGAGAAGGCATATTTTACTAGTATTAAATCTCCGTTGAAATAATTATTTGGACTAGCATTGATGGGTGAGGCCCCCTATATACCCTCGATGCATCGACATGTCTCATAAGACAAATTATTTGACGACAAACCCTTCGTAGTTGTTTCAAAAAAGACGATGGATTTCTACACGCATACATAAACTATTTCAATGGTATAGTTGTATCAATTTCCAGATACATGTTGTCCATTTAATAATCATTCACTATATTCATTTTTAGTTATTACTATCAATGAGGTTTTTACGATGATAAAAATATATGGATGCTGTTTGATTCTTATTTTATTAATGGCGTGTGTTTTTCATTTATTCACCATGCCATATTGACTATGCCAATTTGTTTATATTTTAGTTATTCACTCATTCTTACAGTTTTTGTAACCCTTACTAAGTGTATGATCTCACCCATTTCATTTGTTTATCTTCAATCAGTTATGAGGAGGAGAACATTTATTGAGTTTCTATAGATGCAGTCTTTTAGTTTTTTGTTATGTATTGTATTATGTTACCTTTACCAATGTAATTTGAGTTTCATCAATGAATCTAGTTTCTTCAATACTATTAAATTGATCAGTCCTTAGGTAATTCATTCCATTTTAGCATGATAAAGTGATAAGTAAAGCACCGGATCCAGGCTTTCGAGGTTAGTGTGTTACACAAATTCATGATTTTATTCTATTATATTAGTGGATCTAAGCCATTTCCATCCATGTTTTGAAAATATGGCAACATGGTGTCATATTACATTGATTTTTACCTTTATATTAATTTATGTTATAAAATGTCCAAAATAACATTTCCTTTATTTTATTATCTCTAGTTTTTTGACATTGGAATAAATAGGGAATATGTTTGGTTATAAAAGGTTTAATTTAAATATAAATTATTTTTTAAAATTTGAACATTATTTATAATTTTTAGAGATGAAATAATTACCATATATTCTTGTGCAATGATGGCATAAAATTTATTCAATTAATAGAAAAATAAAATAAATTATTTTATAAATATTTTATTTAATATAATATTAATGAATAATTATGTACCATGATTTTTTACATTAACATGACATGTAATATAGGTTTTAATTATTCCCAAAGTATCATTAATGGTATTTATTAACAAATAATATTTTATTATATGATTTAAAATTATTAAAAGTCCTATATTGATCCAATTTGTTATTATATGTTTAAAATATAAAATTCTACATTTATGGTTTAATTATACATTTATATTATCTATATTAACCCCTAAATTATAAAATCTCTATTAGCACAGTAATTATCCAAAAGGGTTAATGTGGGTTAAAATAAAGAGATAAGGATAAAAGCGTGTCCTAAACATGTATAAAATTTTCTTAATGATATCATTTTGACCAATAATCATCCTATATTCTAATTAGATATGTTTTTAAAATTTTTACTATGAAAATTAATTTATATTAATTTAATATTTTATGTAATTCCAAGAGTTCCCCTCCCCTCACGTATAAAAGGAAACCTCTTATCCTATTTTACTGACACATTAAAATCATTTTATTTCAACCATTTCCATAATAAATAAATTAATAACATAATTACTCACATTATATAGGTGTTATATTGGTAATAATACCATCGGTAGAGGGTATAAGGTGTAAATCAAAGGAAGTAGTCTGAAGAATATGTGTAGTATTTAAATGAATGTTTTAGTTTTATTTATTGTTAAAATAATTTAAAATCTCCATTAAAGGTGATGAAATAAAAAAACATATTTTTCATATAATTATAGGTTATTATATTAATTTAATAACATATATCAACCTCCACATCCAAAAAATGGGGAAGAGAAACATTCTTCATGTGTACGGAGGTCTGCCACTTCATGAACTGATGTAATTCATTTTCCATAAATGACTATCATTTATGGTTATAATTATTTATTTAATATTAATATATGTTATTAATGATGTAATTATAATTTTAAAAAATATAGTATATCATATATTTTTTCCTACATTTCTATATATTGATAATTGGTAACGTTGTTTGAGCATACGTGGGGATTACCACCTCTAAAAACTAATGTGATTAGTTTTTCATCACCACAAACATGGATAATATATATATGAATATTTTAAAAAATAATATACTTTTTATGAAGTAATTATCTTTCTATAAAGATAGAATTATTCTTAACTTCTTTATATAATGATCATTTGAAAATTTATAACGTTACTCAAACGTGTGTACACCCTATAGTCTCTATGATTGAAACATAGTTCATATTTCACCACCTTATTTAATGGATTATGTAAAAATTATAATTTAAGTATAAAAAAATTATTATTTCATTATTATTATTATGTATAATATGGAATAATGACATATTTTACCAAAGTCAATGTAACGCCCCGACCCTAGTTACCCAGAGTCGGTGCATTATTACATAACATTGGCATGATCACAATAATGATCAAAGCTCGAAAGACCGATTGGTTTAGTAGCCTTGGAAACACTAGATATATTCATAAGTTTTACATTACATCATAAAATGAAAACCTACTACAACAACATAATGTCTCCATAATCCACACTCATATCCCCACATAATATCCATGCTGGTCATTCATAATTTACTTCTACACTTCCTGGGAAAAATAAAACATAGAAAAGGGGTGAGCTCAAATGCCCAGTAAGGATAACAATATAGCGGAAACTTTCATAAATAAGAATAAACATTTAAGGCAATGTATAACTAAAACAAAAGCCTATAAAACATGAACTTTCAACATGGTATGGCATAAATAAAATGAAATAATTCCATTTATTTATTCACATGGATATTCTACTAATCGAATAATCACATGCAAAAATCAATAACCACTTTCATAATGTTGGAATGCATAATGACAGACTATCATAACCACATAGTCAAGGCCTCGTGCCAAGACAACAAATAAGATTTTGTCAAGGCCTTATGCCAAGACACTAGTTTGTCTCATGAGACCTACTGATGCATCGAGGAGCTATAGCGGGCTCCACCCGTCACATATTAAGTCCAATGCATTCCCATATGAAAAGGTTTAAACATAACATAAACATTCGTATTAAAACTAGCATATGAAATGTCAATACTTTCACCATAAACCATGAATGGTATAAAAATATCACATCCATAGTCAAACATATCACAAAACCTACAATACAATATAGAAGTTTTGTATCATAATAAATCAACTTCAAATAAGCGTAAAATCCATCAAAGGATGTTGACATAGATGAAATCAAAACACTTTTTGGAGAAATATTTCTTTCTATTTTTGAAAGCATTTAAGAGCCATATAAAATAAAACATTTTCTTGAAAATATTCTTATAATCTTTTAAGGAATGCATTGAAGATTTTATAATGGCAGAAAATAACCGCACTCGTCGTATAAGTTAAAAAAACATTCTTACCTTAATTCTGTCGAAAAGGTTAAAAAAGACCTTGTTTTGAAAACGATGGAAAGATTCCTCTAATAAAAAGTCAAACAAGGGTATAAATGACTTTAACACATATTCTTGTAAATAATAAAAATGTTCTGAAATACATTTTTAAGAAACATGGATGTGGATGATAAAGAGATCCCAGTAGATTATTATGTATAAACAACTCAGATAATGAAGAGATTGTGAAATAACCCTTACCTTGTACTTTTCCTTGGTTAGGTTAGGTTAAAATTCTGTATAATGGTGAAATAATTGTTATTAAATTATAAAATAATCATATACATTAATATGATATCATATATGATCTTTTAATATTGAAATGATAATAATATCTTAGTATTATCATTGTTTTGGGTGTTAACTTACTTATTTTCTTTTATATGTTTTGCTACGTAAGAAATGTTTGTAAAGGATAGGTTGTATATTATTCATCTCCAGAATGATATCAAGTCCTTAAACATCATTTTTAAATCATCAAATGATAATTATACTTTAATGGATACGATGGAGAATGAATCTCATCGCGTTCGTGGAGACGGTAGTCCGTACGTATGCACGAGCGGTAATATCGTTTTTTTGATATTAAAATAATATATAAATGGATGGTCTATCATATATACAGAATCATTAACATGTTATATTTATTATTTAAATGAGTTACACATCATTATTATACCCATCCAAATAATAATATATTGAATAACAATTACACCACGACGTGGAGACGGTAAGCCGTACGTACGCACGTATGGTGACATGTTATTCAAAGGGTGGATAGAATACTGAATATGGTTGTACCATATTTATAATAACATCACAGTATATGTGAGATACTGGAGTTATTATTTTAGAATGGTAAGAACAAAGGAAGAAGAATTGGAAGAAGAAATGAACTTGGAGAAGAGTGGTGAAATCATTACCTCTTCTTTGGGTTTTTCCTTTTGATTTGATCAAAAGGGCTCCATAGGATGGCTTTATGATCAAACTAAGGCCCTTAGGTTGTAGTGGGGGAATATGGGAGAGTATTTGGTCAGAGTTTGGCCGAACCAAAAGGCTTTTAAGGTGTGAAGAAATGAGAAGGAGGAGTGCCCTTTTATAAGAGGGGTGAGGGGCACCTTTGGAAAAGCTAGAAATATTAATTTATAATAAATTAATATTCGGTTTCTAATGGATCCAAAGTTTATTATTAAAAGGTTAAGGTGAGTATGGGTCGAAAACCACTCAACCAATAGAATTTAGACAGGTTTTGGTACTTATATTAACCTTATCTTTAATTATTAACTCTAAGTTAATTAGTTTCACTTTTACAATGTCTCTTTGTATTTTTATATAATATGGTTAATAAACTTACTATATACATCCAAGAGACCCCCAAGTGGTCAATTAATGATGAACCTATCATGATATAAGTCTCTTGGCCGAACCTTATATTTTTTGGAATTTAATATCAATTAATAATATAATATTTGTTTTAAGAACTCTTTTATGTCAATTTTAACACTATTCAATAGTTGATTTTTGTCAAACTCATAACAGATTGATTACTTCAAACAAATTCAATCCTAATATATCATATTATCCTAGAAAATTAGTTTAATTCATTAAAAGTTTAATATTATATTTATTTGGGTATTTATAATATCAATTATTTTATTTTATTCACTATTATAGTAATTACTGCATCATTGTTGTGTCATAAATAAAATAAGTTATTTAATGTCTAAAAATTATAAATAAAGTATCATTATGTAGGAAATATTTTTATCTTTCTAATGAATATTTATAATCTAAAATCCAAAATATATAACCCTATGTAACAATTGTTTTTCTAAAAGATATATGCTTGTGTCATTTTTGTCTTAATTAAAATAAAGTGTCATTATCACTTACAAGTGGATCCATGGGGTCCCAAAATCGACCCAAAGATGCCCATGGTCGACCATGTATCAAACAATAGGGTTAAGACACGTTTTAGGGTAATTTAGTATTATTATAATATTATTTTTTAACCCTTATTTACCGGATTTACCCTTAACCATGGTAAATAAAATATTTACCGCAGTAATTATTCAAAATGTCTAAAAATAAAAGTTACCTATTTACACAATTTGAACATCCTGATTCCAAATATGGAATCCATTTTCCTAAATTCAAAACACAGAAGTGTCAGAAATTAATTTAAAATTAATTCCCGCGGTCAAAAAAAAGCGTGTTTTTAAGAGATAATAACTATCAAAAGATTTACACTTGTTTATGTTCCGTTTAATTGTAAAATTATGTCCAATGACCAACATTATATTAAATGGTAAAAATATATTCTAAATATACTTTAAAACTACGAAAATTCATAATTTATCACTATTATTTATTTTGATTAAAAAAGTTGTTTTTATTTAAAATTTAGTAATTTTCACTATTCATCAAAATATAAAAGTTATCCGAAAAGTACCAAAATTTCACCTTAAGCTAAATTAGATATTCAAAATCCAAAAATGAAGTCCATTTTGAAATATAAATTATATATAATTTAAAAAGTAGGTATTACTATTCAAAACGGCTAGTTTGATTGGTTGTTAGAACTCGGTGTTGCGTACAACACACGCTATCGCATTATTCAAAGAGAAGCGTACCGTAGAAGCTTGGGGTGTTAGATTCTCCCCTCCTTCAAATAATTTCGTCCTCGAAATTTCTAGAATACTATCGCATGAAAAGACTCGGGTGGTTATTCATCATAAGTTCCTCGGGTTCCCACGTTGCCTCTTCCATCTTATGGTTTCTCCACAAAACTTTTACCAGACGCGTCGTCCGGTTTCACAGTACTTGTTCTCTCGTATCATGAATCCTGAAGGGATCTTCACAATAGGAAAGATCGGGTTCCAGTTCTAATTCATCATAGGTGAGTACATGCATTGGGTCAGGCATGTATTTCCTCAACAGAGATATGTGGAACACATCATGAACTTTGGAGAGACTTGGCGGCATTGCCAATTGGTAAGCTACAACCCCAATTCGTTCTAGAATTTCGAAAGGTCTGATGTACCTAGGACTCAATTTACCTTTCTTACCAAAACGTATGACTCCCTTCCATGGAGATACCTTTAGGAAAACATGATCACCGACTAGAAATTCCAAATCCTTCCTTCGATTATCGGCATGGCTCTTCTGCCTACTTTGAGCTACTTTGATGTGATTTTGGATTACTTTCACCTTTTCCACCGTTTCCTCCACCAGTTCTGGGCCTACAAGTTTTCTTTCACCAACGTCATCCCAACAGGTTGGTGTACGACATCTCTTTCCGTATAACGCTTCATATGGTGCCATCTGAATACTCGAATGGAAGCTATTGTTATAGGAAAATTCTACCAGAGGTAAATATTGATCCCACATACCCTGAAAGTCAAGTGAGCAAGATCTCAACATGTCTTCTAAGGTTTGAATAGTCCATTCTGATTGTCCGTCTGTCTGAGGGTGGTAAGCAGTGCTCAAATGAAGTTCATTATCCAGGGATTTCTGAAGACTTTTCCTGAATCTTGAAGTAAAATGGGGATCACGATCAGAAACAATCGATAGGGGTACTCCATGAAGTCTCACAACTTCATTAATATATAGTATTGCTAGACGTTCCAGGGGTAGATCTTCTCTTATAGCAAGAAAATGTGCTGACTTAGTAAGACGATCAACAATAACCCATATTGCATCATTCCTTCTATGAGTCTTTGGTATCCCCATGAAAAATTCCATCGTAATATTGTCCCATTTCCACTCCGGTATGGGAAGAGGTTGCATGACTCCTCCAGGCTGTTTCCTTCCAGCTTTCACTTGTTGACAAACCATACATCTTGACACAAAATCAGCAATCTCCCTCTTCATGTTGTCCCACCAAAAATGTTCCTTCAAATCTCTATACATTTTTGTGCTCCCAGGGTGTATAGAGAAATTGGAACTATGAGCATCATCCAGCAATTCCCTTTTTAGATCAGGTAAATTGGGAACACAAAGTCTTTTCCCGAATTTCAAAATTCCATCTTCATACACAAAGTCTCTCAATCTCCCATCATTCACAGCTTTAATATTTTTTAGGAATTCTTCATCATCGGTCTGAGAACTCTTAATCCTTTATAGTAAAGATGGTTTGGCAACCATTTGAAAAAGCATTAATGTTTCACCTTCCCTGTTTATTCCCATGTCCATCTTCACTAGATCCATGAAAATTGGATCCCTTTCAATTCTCATATTGTTCAAAACTCCATGGTCTTTTCTACTCAAAGCATCTTCAACCTTGTTTGCTTTCCCCGGTGGTAGTGTATCGTGCAATCATAATCCTTGAGTAATTCAAGCCATCTCCTTTGCCTCATGTTGAGTTCTTTTTGTGAGAACATATACTTCAAACTCTTGTGATCAGTATAAATCTCACATTTTTCACCATAGAGGTAGTGCCTCCATATCTTCAAAGCAAAGATCACTGCTGCTAACTCGAGATCATGAGTAGGATAGTTTTGTTCATGAATTTTCAACTGTCGTGATGCATAGGCAATAACTCTATCATTCTGCATAAGGACACAATCAAGTCCTTTCTTCGATGAATCACTATAAATAACGAACCCATCATTCCCCGATGGTAGATTCAATATAGGAGCATTTACTAATCTTCTCTTCAGTTCTTCAAAACATTCTTCACACTATTTTTTACAAACCAATTTAACCCCTTTACGTGTGAGCTTCGTTAATGGGTTAGCCAATCGGGCAAAATTCTGGACGAAACGTCGATAATAATCTGCCAAACCAATAAAACTGCGTACCTTAATTTTACTCGTAGGTGCTGGCCATTCTTGGATTGCCTTGGTCTTAGAAGGATCAACAGAGATTCCATCTTTAGAGACAATATGTCCAAGAAAAGAAATCTCATGAAGCCAGAATTCACACTTGCTAAACTTCCCATATAATTCATGCCTCCTCAGAGTCTTCAAGATAATGCGCAAGTGATTTTCATGATCTCCGTAGGTTTTGGAGTATACCAAGATATCATCAATAAATACCACCACAATTCATAGAGATACTCATTGAAAACTCTATTCATCAGATCCATGAATACAGAGGGTGCATTAGTCAATCCAAACGGCATTACAGTAAACTCGTAATGCCCGTACCTGGTTCGAAATGCTGTCTTCGGAATGTCTTCCTTCTTCACAAACAACTGATGGTTTCCAGATCGAAGTTCAATCTTTGAAAAGTATTGAGCTCCATGCAGTTGGTCAAATAAATCATTAATACGAGGTAGGGGATACTTGTTCTTTATCATTATAGCATTGATCTCCCTGTAGTCGATACATAACCTCATAGATCCATCTTTCTTTTTAACAAAAAGAACAGGGGCTCCCCATGGAGAAACACTAGGGTGAATAAATCCCTTATTACTCAATTCCTCTAGTTGTTTCTTTAGTTCAACTAATTCTACAGTGGCCATTCTATAAGGGCTATTCGATATAGGACTTGATCTAGGAACCAATCAATGGAAAACTCAACTTCTCGTTCTGGAGGATGTCCAGGTAAATCTTCCGGAAATACATCTAAAAATTCATTCACAACAGGTACATCCTCTATTTGAACATTCCTTTCCTCACCCGTAGTTATTTCATTCTCTTCCTCCCCAATAATTGAATTAAGATGAGCTACTGGGGGTGGATCTAAATAAGAATTAGGTGGTGACGATTCTCCTCTAAAGATAAGGTGTTCCTTATCATTATCATCAAGAATCGTAACCTCTTTCTTCTTAAAATAAATATTCGCATCATAGTCTGAAAGCCAGTCCATACCGAGGATTATATCAAACTCAATCATAGGTATGACGATGAGATCAGTAGATAAAGAAAATTTATGTGCTCTAATGGGGACTGATTCACAAAACATTGTTGCAATGATACTTCCCTTAGGAGTTTTAACTGACAACTCCCTTATTATATCAAATTGGAAATATCTAATTTTCTTAGCAAACTGGGAAGATATGAAACAATGCGACGATCCAGAGTCAAATAAGGTATTTTCTAAACTTGAGGAAACCATTAAATTACCTGCCACCACATCTTTTGGAGCTTCTACCTCTGCAGTAGTGATAGCATAAGCCTGGCCTTGATCCCTTGGCCTTTTCTGAGATAAGTTCTCTTGACGCTTAGGACATGCATTTGCATTATTCCCCATCTCCTTGCAATTGTAGCACTGAACGTTGGTAGCTTCCATCTTCCCCTTGCAATCACGAGCTTGGTGGCCTTTTTCACCACACTTGTAACAGACTCCCATTCCCTTCAAGAAAGTACCAGGATGTTTCTTCCCGCATTTACCACAAGATGGATATTCAACCTTTCCTTTCTTCTCCTTATTTCCATTCCCAGATTGATCAGCAGGTCTCTTCTTCTCTTTCTTTGCTTTAAAGTCATAATAATTAGAGAATTCCTTTTCGGTCTTGATAGCACATGAGGAAATGTCTTCGTACGATGAAAAGGATTGTGAGACTAATGATCGACGGAGAAATGGTTTTAACCCATCAAAGAAATGATCAATCTTACTTCTTGGGTTGCGAATATAATCTCCAGCATACCTCGCTATCCTTGTAAAGTTAGCCTCATACTTTGTGACATTCTCATCCTCCTTTTGTCTCAGACTCAGAAATTGCCTTTCCATATATTCTCGATGGTCGCGAGGAAAGTATTTTTCTAAAAACAGATCTTTGAACTCCCTCTATTCCATATTTGATACTTCATCATCTTCCTTCATGTTTTGAATCAATGACCACCATTGATCAGCATCTCCAGTGAGGCGGTAAACTGCCATGATAACTTTTTCCCTTTCACTGCTCCCCAAAGCCTGAAATATTTTCTCTAGGGAATTTATCCACTACTCGGCTATTAATGGATTTGTATTCCCATTGAACGTTGGTGGTTGTTGCCTCATGAATCGATCTAACATTGATCCTCCACGCTGCGGATCAGGGTGCTCCATACGGGTAAGGTTATTATTCATAACCTGAGTAAGTTGTCCCAGCATGGTGATTAGCTGATCGGCACCAGTGGCATCACCAGCCCCACTATAATTATCTTGAGCAGGAGGTCAATCCCTACATGGAGTTCGTGTATTGATACGGTTTCCATTTCTTCCACTAGGAGCCATTTCTAAACAATGGCATAAACTAGATCAGTTTATGAATCAAAATACATAATCCCATACTTATAAAACACTTAACATAAATTGAACTATTTATGGATATAATCCATAATCATAAGAATGTTTTCTTTGAGGAAGTATATACTCATAAACCCTTCATAATGATTTGTAATGAAAATGAGAGTTATCCTAAGCATATCCCCCGGGAGTGTCGTAACCAAGAGTGCAGCAAGGCCCGTTGTCGTGCACCAGTTCCCGTTCGAGTCTAGCTCAAAGCGGTGTTTTTGGGTTTTACCCCTAGGTACATCTGTGCCAGAGCCGCCTCTACCTGCTCGTATCCAGACAGGGATGTATTGCTCGGAAACCTCACAAAATCTCTACAATACCAAAATTCTAGGAAGTTCTTCTATAATAATCCTCAAAGTTTATCTTAGGTCTACGTGCTCTAATCAGAGTTTATCTAAATCTAGCTTCCAAGGTTTGTACTAAACTTCCTCTGATACCAACTATAACGCCCCGACCCTAGTTACCCAGAGTCGGTGCATTATTACATAACATTGGCATGATCACAATAAAGATCAAATCTCGAAAGACCGATTGGTTTAGTAGCCTTGGAAACACTAGATATATTCGTAAGTTTTACATTACATCATAAAATGAAAAACTACTACAACAACATAATGTCTCCATAATCCACACTCATATCCCCACATAATATCCCTGCAGGTCATTCATAATTTACTTCTTCACTTCCTGGGAAAAATAAAACATAGAAAAGGGGTGAGCTCAAATGCCCAGTAAGGATAACAATATAGCGGAAACTTTCATAAATAAGAATAAACATTTAAAGAAATGTACAACTAAAACAAAAGCATATAAAACATGAACTTTCAACATGGTATGGCATAAATAAAATGAAATAATGCCATTTACTTATTCACATGGATGTTCTACTAATCGAATAATCACATGCAAAAATAAATAACCACTTTCATAATGTTGGAATGCATAATGCCAGACAATCATATCCACATAGTCAATGCCTCGTGCCAAGAATACAAATAAGATTTTGTCAAGGCCTTGTGCCAAGACACTAGTTTTTCTCATGAGACCTACTGATGCATCGAGGAGCTATAACGGGCTCCACCCATCACATATTAAGTCCAATGCATTCCCATATGAAAAGGATTAAACATAACATAAACATTCGTATTAAAACTAGCATATGAAATGTCAATACTTTCACCATAAACCATGAATGGTATAAAAATAGCACATCTATAGTCAAACATATCACAAAACCTTCAATACCATATAGAATTTTTGTATCATAATAAATCAACTTCATATAAGCGTAAAATCCATCAAAGGATGTTGACATAGATGAAATCAAAACACTTTTTGGAGAAATATCTCTTTCTATTTTAGAAAGCATTTAAGAGCCATATAAAATAAAACATTTTCTTGAAAATATTATTATAAGCTTGTAAGGAATGCTTTGAAGATTTTATAACGGAAGAAAATAACCGCACTCGCCGTATAAGTTAAAAAAACATTCTTACCTTAATTCTGTCGAAAAGGTTAAAAAGGACCCTGTTTTGAAAACGACGGAAAGATTACTCTTATAAAAAGTCAAACAAGGGTATAAATGACATTAACCCATATTCTTGTAAATAATAAAAAAATTTTGAAATAAATTTTTAAGAAACATGGATGTGGATGATAAAGAGATCCCAATAGATTATTACGTATAAACAACCACAGATAATGAAGAGATTGTGAAATTACCCTTACCTTGTAATTTTACTTGGTTGGGGTAGGTTAACCTCCTTTATAATGGTGAAATAATTGTTATTAAATTATAAAATAATCATATACATTAATATGATATCATATATGATCTTTTAATATTGATTTGATAATAATATCTTAGTATTATCATTATTTCGGGTGTTAACTTGTTTTATTTTATATGTTTTGTTATGTAAGACATGTTTGTAAAGGATAGGTTGTATATTATTCATATCCATAATGATATCAAGTCCTTAAACATCATTTTTAAATCATCAAATTATAATTATACTTGAATGGATACGATGGAGAATGAATCTCATCGCGTTCGTGGAGATGGTAGTCCGTACGTACGCACGAGCGACAATATCATTCTTTGGATATTAAAATAATATATAAATGGATGGTCTATCATATATACAGAATCATTAACATGTTATATTTATTATTTACATGAGTTACACATCATTATTATACCCATCCAAATAATAATATATTGAATAACAATTACACCACGACGTGGAGACGGTAAGCCGTACGTACGCACGTATGGTGACATGTATTTCAAAGGGTGAATAGAATACTGAATATTGTTGTACCATATTTATAATAACATCACAGTATATGTGAGATACTGGAGTTATTATTTTAGAATGGTAAGAACAAAGGAAGAAGAAGTGGAAGAAGAAATGAACTTGGAGAAGGGTGGTGAAATCATTACCTCTTCTTCTGGTTTTTCCTTTTGATTTGATCAAATGGGCTCCTTAGGTTGGATTTCTGATCAAACTAAGGCCCTTAGGTTGTAGTGAGGGAAGTTGGGAGAGTATTTGGGCAGATTTTGGCCGAACCAAAAGGCTTTGAAGGTGTGAAGAAATGAGAAGGAGGAGTGCCCTTTTATAAGTGGGGTGAGGGGCACATTTGGAAAAGCTAGAAATATTAATTTATAATAAATTCATATTAGATTTCTAATGGATACAAAGTTTATTATTAAAAGTTTAAGGTGGGGATGGGTCGAAAACCACTCAACCAATATAATTTAGACAGGTTTTGGTACTTATATTGAACTTATCTTTAATTATTAACTCTAAGTTAATTAGTTTCACTTTTACAATGTCTCTTTGTATTTTTATATAATATGGTTAATAAACTTACTATATACATCCAAGAAACCCCCAAGTGGTCCATTAATGATGAACCTATCATGATATAAGTCTCTTGGCCGAACCTTAGATTTTTAGGAATTTAATATCAATTAATAATATAATATTTGTTTTAAGAACTCTTTTATGTCAATTTTGACACTATTCAATAGTTGATTTTTGTGAAACTCATAACAGATTTATTACATTGAACAAAGTCAATCCTAATATATCATATTATCCTAGAAAATTATTTTAATTCATTAAAAGTTTCATATTATATTTATTTGGGTATTTATAATATCAATTATTTTATTTTTTTCACTATTATAGTAATTACTACATCATCGTTGTGTCATAAATAAAATAAATTATTTAATGTCTAAAAATTATAAATAAAATATCATTATGTAGGAAATCATTTTATATTTCTAATGAATATTTATAATATAAAATCCAAGATATATAACCCTATGAAACAATTGTTTTTCTAAAAGATATATGCTTGTGTAATTTTTGTCTTAATTAAAATAAAGTGTCATTATCACTTACAAGTATACATGGGGTCCCAAAATCGACCCAAAGATTCCCATGGTCGACCATGTATCAACCAATAGGGTTAAGACACGTTTTAGGGTAATTTAGTATTATTATAAGATTATTTTTTTACCCTTATTTACCAGATTTACCCTTAACCATGGTAAATAAAATATTTACCGCAGTATTTATTCAAAATGTCTAAAAATAAAAGTTACCTATTTACACAATTTGAACATCCTGATTCCAAATATGGAATCCATTTTCCTAAATTCAAAACACAGAAGTGGCAGAAATTAATTTAAAATTTATTCCCGTTGTCAAAACAAAAAGCGTGTTTTTAAGAGATAATAACTATCAAAAGATTGACACTTGTTTATGTTCGGTTTAATTGTAAAATTATGTCCAATGACCAACATTATATAAAATGGTAAAAATATATTCAAAATATACTTTAAAACTACTAAAATTCATAATTTATCACTATTAATTATTTTGATTAAAAAAGATGTTTTTATTTAAAATTTAGTAATTTTCACTATTCATCAAAATATGAAAGTTATCCGAAAAGTACCAAAATTTCACCTTAGGATAAATTAAATATTCTGAATCCAAAAATGAAGTCCATTTTGAAATATAAAATATATATAACTTAAAAAGTAGGTATTACTATTCATAACAGCTAGTTTGATTGGTTGTTAGAACTCGGTGTTGCATACAACACACGCTATCGCATTATTCAAAGAGAAGAGTACCGTAGAAGCTTGGGGTGTTACAGTCAACCTACCGAATCTGTTATGAACATACGATCTAAATATCATCAAAACATTTTATGAGAATTAAATTTGTTAACTAATTATTTATAAAATGGAAAAAATAAATTAAATGAAATAATAAACATGAAGATGGTTCTTAGAAAATTAAATAATTATTATTTGTTTATTATTCAGTAAGATAAATATTGTACTTGATGAGTCTAAATTAAGGAAATTGATACTTTAACTTAAAACCTTATCATAAAATTTTCAATGGTTTATTTTATAAATATATTAATTCGATGTCTATATTATTAAATTATATCATTTTTGTATTTATATGGAAATAAATTAATTTTAATGCATTTTTTATTTCCCTTTTTTATTTATTACAAATATTTTCATAAAGAAACTTTTTATGTATTTTATACGCAATGTTTTGAATTTATTTAAAAAGGAAAGAATGAATGATCTATAAAAACATATACAATGTAAATATATTTTCCCACTACCATAAATATGATTTTATGTTTTTAATTCCATTACAATTTTTCATTTTTTATTAAAATAATAACCTTGTTTCCAAATATTTAGGGTATTTTCCAAAAAAGGTGTTTTAAATGCAATGTATATTTCAATATCTTGAAATATTTTCTTACGAGTGCAAATAATAGTTTTATTAGTGTAATGTTAAAAATTTAAATATTTAATGTGTTATGATTATGATATTGTTATTGTGAATTTATTATTATGACATGTAGTTCAATTATAAAACAAGGATTGGTGATTCCTGTTAGGAACACATTGGTATGACCACATAGAGAGTGGGTGAATTAGGGTGAGATTACATTTTATGATATTAAATTTTTTTCCCTTTAATCACCTCCATCACTTATGAAATGAATGATTCTTCATTATTATTCATCTATGGATAGAATGTATACATATAAAATTATAAATATTACTGGACATCATGATTTTTGAGTGATTTTTGTATCCTTTAGAGAATAGAAACTATTGTATGATGAATATTAATCCACACACATAGATTTCATTTTATTATCCAGAAAAGAATAAGAATGGATTTTATCTTATAGTCATTCTCCAAGAATTTAAGAGGTACAATGAAATCTATTTATTGTAGAACAAATATATGTTTTTTTATATCTCCACATGAAGTGATTAGCCGGGTATAATATTTCATATTAAATGTCCTCCAATATATTTTTTTGCTTCCCCATACTAAATCAATAATAAATGGTTGCATCGAATTCACAAAAATCAATCAATTGTCATAGATATGTTGAAATTAAGGGATGCATTAATATTCTTTAGAAATCTATAAAACAGAATTACATTTTAGGAATCATTACTCATAATTATTCATGGTCCAAATGTATATTAACTAAAGAAAAAATATTTCACGAATTCAAATTCAATTTTTTATCATTGACAGATGATATGTGATATTAAATTTTAATTTTGGGTTTTTAATGTCACACACAAATTCAATCAATGATTATAGTATCATTTTCTTTATATAGATACATATTATTTGTACATGTAAAATATTAATTTCATTTTGTGTTATCTTTTCAATGAAACTTATTTTACCCATGTATACATGAGAACACATTTTCTTTATAATATTGATTCTTAATGTTTATGCATGAATGTACTTTATACACACATGTTCATGATGTGTATTCTTGGTTTCATTGTTCTTAATTTTAGGTATATGCTTCACTTGATCTTGTATTCACATAACAGATTACATGGTATCTCAATGGATTCACGGATCCCTAGATGGATTTTGTGTAACTCTATAATATAGTATTGTGAGTAATAGTGTGAATACAATGATAGTATATCTATTATTATTTACATATTATATTACATGTATGTACACTTTGTCTTGTCATCTCTATGAAACTATATGTATGTCGTTCTATTAATAATGAAAAATAATGGCTTGTAGTATCTCAATTATCATCACATACCACAGTAGGTATGAAATTCTATCGTTATGAATGATGTGTGTGTAAAATGTTTTTTAAAAATACTATTGAACTATAGGATCAATATTTACTAATTCTAATGATTTTCATGGACCTTCATTCTATTTAAAACTCATTGTCTCGCTAGATCTCTTCTTCACCCTAAAGAATGGATAAATGATGAACTAGGGCAATGATTTTCGTAGAAAAATGAGATCTCTAAATAAGTCAGCAGAAATCCATGGCCTTAGTACCTTGATGTTTATAGATGAATTTCTCCTTTTTTATATATTATATTCAGGCCACATCTGATTAAAATGGTGTGTTCGGTAATCAATTATTGTCAAAGACTATTTTAATATCACTACGGACTTTATTTTTATCTTTTTATGATGTCAAGATTCATGGAATCCCTTCTTATGTGATCATGATTTTTTATTTTACAATGATATTATAACATGCATGTGATAATGATCACATTCCCCATTAAAATTAAACACATTCTTAGTTTTATGATATTATATTGATCAAGAATGGCATGGAAGCAGCTCATTATTCAAAAAGAGGTTTTCATGAAAAGTTAATATTTCATGCATGATAGTTTATTATAGTCTTTTGAGGTTGTATTGACATTTTCAAGACCACTAGAGGTGAAAAATTTCATTACATGATGTTTTTCCTAATGAAAAAAGCACCATCATCGAGCTATGGATGATGGAGGTTGAAAAAGGTGAGGGATTCCGTCAAATGGATGAGATGAATTTAATCAGGTAGCCCAGCTTTTGTATGTATCTCATTTAACGGGTGAGAATTGTAGCAGATTTTATAAGTCCCACATCATTCATTCATTTGGTGTGGAGATAATTTAATATCATTTTTTTCATTATGTTTTTTATATGAAATTTGTATCGGTTCCTGTACACACATTGACAACACATCTTCATGGGACACGACTCCTTTGAACGGTCCATCAGACAATTGTGCAATCACTATACACCAATTTGATTAATCTCTAATTATTGTGTTCATTTTAGTTGTTATGACCATTCTCCCCTACCTCCATGGATTCACCATGTAAGTGATGTTTCTCGGATGGTATAGCCATACTCCCACAAGTGGTTGATCTGGCCCTTATAGGGTGGCTTTTGTTTGTAAATTTTTCTTTAAAATCCAATATATAATACATCATTATTACAATGTATGATATTTACAACTCCAAATATCCTTCAACATAATCTTCATTTAAACATATACATGAATTTTTCTTTTTTACATGACCTTCAAATATAATCATGAAAATAAATATTTTCATCATATTCCATAACTTTTTAAGACGTAATCTGATTAAGAAACACCATTAGATGGATCTTATTCAATATTGATTATAGTATACAATATGAAGTTCCATTTTATAACTAATTATTACTTATTATTATTTCAACCAATGTATAATATGTGACTTTTTAACTTATAATCAATGGATCCCATCTTTATCAACAAGCATGGGATCTCCACTAGCATTCCAAGATATACTTATTTTCCAATAAATATTAAAACTATATTATTCATTTATTCGTATCACATTGAAAAAAAACAAAAACAGAAAATAGAAACATCAATATCCACCTTTCAATTTTTTTAATGCCAATAATAAAATTCAATATCAATATGTTCATCTAATTTTCTTATATGATTGTTTCTTATTTATTCTTTTCTCCTCAACATTTTTTAATTTCTTATCTTCCCCATATTCATAAAAAATTCAAATTACCTAAGAGATAATAACATCATTTCATTATTAAGAACTTTTCTATCAATTATTACTCTCTAAGTCTACTTAGGATATCCAATTGTAGAAGAAATAATTTACTAATTTAGAAAACAATGTTGTCCATTCTCAATTTAAAATATGATACCAACTAAAATTCCATAACATGTTTCTTCCCTTAATGACTATTAAAATATTATTAAGTTGATAATAATTAGATTATTCCAATTGATACAGTTTAATTTGAAATTTTTGGGTACTACTTATTGAAAAAACTGTTATCGATATTTTTTCAACAATAAATTCAAGTACTCATGGTAACACACAAATTAAAAATTTTAATGTTTAATAAAAAAGAAATGTTCTTGAATTGTTTCCTAGATCCTGTTAAACATTAATTTATTCACATTATTCATTCATTTAAGCTCTTATATTTATGATAAAAATTCATTTCAACTTCTGAATATGGATAGTAGAGTGTTCCAACATACCTCATCCAAGAATTCTTGAATAGGTTCCTTTTAAATATTTCATATTAAGATGAAATATAAATATCTAAGAACATCATTGGATACTACACCTCAAGGGATGATATCTAGATTCACTACATCAAGATGGATATTTTCATTAGAAATTATTTTGAATTACAATTTATCTAAATATAAATTTTTGTTATCATAACCTTGTTGGTGAATTCACACTTATGTATTGACTATGGTAGCTTGACCTTCTAAATCAAGATTGATCACGAGACTTTATTAAATAATAATATTCTATATATTAACATATAGATCAAACCAGGATAGAGTCTTATTTTATTCTTAGAATGAATATTCATGCATCTAAATATAAATACATGACATCTTCAACTTAGTCTACCCTATTCATTGGCATCACCATTAATTCCCTAAAAGTAAGGAACAAAAACAAAGTATATGGGAATGAGGTGGATCCTCTGGTTTCTTAGTGTGAGAAAAAGGGAAGAGAATTTCCTGTTGACAATGAAATGTCATTATTACTGGTGTTACATGAGGATGAAATATTTATTATGAATTTGTTGAATTTATTAGTTTTCTAGTGTATCATGGAATATCTACTTTATTTAGGGACAAATTTGTGTGGAAATTTATTTTTTACACCAGCCATCAAGGATTATTCACCCCTGGTACTTCCTGATTCTTCTTTATAATTTATTCTTGATCTAGAGTTATAAATAATAAATTATCTAAAATGCGTGCAGATATTTTTCAACTTCCAAACAGCACTTCATAGATGTTATTGTTATCAAATTTTCAACACCTCTCATGAAATTTTTTTCATCATGTTGAATCATTCTCTTAGTTTTAGATTATTTTATTTCCTCTTAATTAATTTTCATATCTCCATCCACATAATCTAGGAAAATTACCAGTATTCCACTGGGAATATGTATTGTATGATTGGTAGATCCGCAAGTATTCTCATGTGAGATCTTCACCATTTTAATCCATTTATTTTGTTCTAGGACTAGTCTAACTTATTTTCAAAGAATTATTATTCCATTTATTGTTATATCCATGGTATTATTATAGTCATACATGTTTTGGAATATTCTTGCACAAATGAAATAATTTATACTATTTAGTGCAGCATCCTTTTTTTCGTCTTTGTTTTTTGTTGGTCAATTTTTTTTTGAATTTTAGCCAATGGTGACTTATTTATATTCATTATAAAAATAATGGGAATAATCATTGTAAGTATTTTATCTTAAATAATTCCCAATATATAGATATATCCAGTCTTCATTTTACATGTTATTTTCACCTATGTAGTTTTAATGGCAGTATTGACTGATTTATACTTGAATACATCATCAATGCGACCACTACCATTGTAAATACAATAGATTTTTCTTCTTCATATTTTCAGATTATTTTGTAACCGTACGAATGATTCAATACATTCATATCCTTTTCTTATACATTTATTTTCTCCCCCTTTATGTTGAAATATTTAGATTTTAGATATTTTAATATTACATAAAAAATAAGATTCTTTATTCCAAAATATTTCTCAACACCAATAATGGCCAAACTATCTAGATTATTTCTTTTGGATAACAGACTGACTAGATTCCGATTTCAGATGATTCTGTTTCATTTCATTTTTATTTAGGGATTATTTGGGGGAAATTATTTCTATTCTTATTAGTATTAAATATAGATTAAATGGTAATAACTTCAACATTTTTATTCATCCACTTTATTATAGGTTTAAATTTTTAACCTGAATTTTTAATAAGACCAGAATTAGTGTAGATATTATTATCTTATATGGATGGTAAATTCTTCTATGAGATTGATACTAATTGAAAATAAAATAATTTTAATATTCTTTCTCACCCATATAAATTTAATTTAGGAAAAGAATCCTCTTTAGATTTTTTTGTGGATATAACTCTTGTAGTAACAACTCTTCATTAATCATGTTATGATGAATCAACAAGATAATTTTCAAAACATTCCAATTTGAATCCAATTTCAATTCTATCATATTTATTATAAATTTCCCATACTCCACACACATTAATTTATCATTAAATTATTTATTGATCTTTATAACATTATCATCATGTTTTTTTCTTTTTCTGTATCAAAAATTAATGCCCTTTCATCTTATTTTATTTTTTCTCAAGTTGAGATTTCTTGACATCAATGATGTTATTATTGTTTTATTCCAATGTATGGAACTTTTAATATAGCCTCCCAATTTATATATAATTATTCTTTATTTATTTAAACCAATCCTTCCAAATTATAGGGCTTGCATCTTCAATATCCTTGTTCTCATCACTTTTGAAATTATATTCTTTAGTGTGATCCACACTTGTCATCACCCTTTGGGGAAATGAAATATCTATTTTACTAGATTCCTATTCAATATTGGTGATCTGTTATTATATGGTCTTCCATTGAAGTATATAATTTACATTTTTTATGATTTATCTTCACCACATGTGTATGGTTCTCCAGTCATACATTTTCAAAACATTTCTAATACATCTTTATTAACATTTTAGGTGGAAATATTTCTCATTTATTTGGTAGTAGATTGAACAACCAAATATTCATCTCCTATGAATGACCTATTTTTCAAAGTAATAATTCATTTGGAAAATTATTTATTATCCCCTTTAAAAAATAGGTATGCCATATTCTCTTTCACAATCTTTTCTATCTTATTTTCTACAATATCATGGATAATATATAAATCTGATCTATGAGAGAAATAATTATTCCACATTTTCAAACCATTATAAATTTAGAATAAAATTAATATATTTTTTGTAATTTGAATTATAGAATCCAATCAGATATTTTACATTTCACTCTAATACCAATTTATATAATCAATTGGGGAAAACAGCACTGATTTGGAGTGAATTTGTGTTGCATTAAATCTTATCACTTTAAATATTTATCCTTTTTTACCAATATCACATATTTAGTAAAATATTCTATTTTATTATTCACATATGGTTTTAAATAATTCAAATAAAAAATTAATTAAAAATCGAAATTAGGGTTTGTTAATGAATTTAATATTCTTTAAGGACTAGGCCCCATTGTTATTATCTCACACATAATGTTTTTATTTTACTATCATGCAAATAATGTGAAAGGATATGAACATATAAATTTTCTATTTCCACTAGCCATGTATAATGAAATATTTTTATTGTATCACAAATGTAGGATTTCATCCTTCCCCTCTTGATGTGTATAGTATTGTGGCATAGTTTTTCGTAAATGGAAATTGGTAAATATAATATTATTTCCCAAACTATAATGATCACAAATTGAAACCAAGAATTCATAGTAATCATTTGGATATTTTAGGTATGCAATAATCAAGGGATATCATGATATTATTTATACTTATATAATATATAAATATATTATAGATGGATAACTAATAATTCTTCTTGACAAAAATGATAATCAACTGAATAAAAATTTGTATATTGATTCTTCTCCTACTTTTCTTCTTCGATAGATGATATAAGATATTAAATTTCTATGTCAGGTTCTCAAGGTCACGTATATATTCAATCATTAATTATGAAATAAATTTACATTTGGTGAAAAGTATTCTTTTTATAAGATAATGAATAATTTAATTGTCTGTTGTAAATTCAAATAAAATTATTTTACTCATTCATACTTGTAGTGACATTGTTAAAGAAATATTTATTATTAATGCTTATGAATGAAAATACTTTATGCATGCATGTCCATGCACTGTATACTTGGTTTCACTATGATTTTTCATATATACATGTTTCACATAGTCATGTATTCATGTAACTCACTTTTTCGTATCTCAATGGGTTTGCATAAACTTTGAGGGATTTGATCAAACACTCTGATATAATATTGTTTCTAATAAATTGAATACATTGACTGTATATTTATTTTTCATCATGTGAAAAAATAATTAGATTCTAAATGTCTCTTATTATAATCATGCATATTCAAGTGTGCAGATATATTCTTCTCGGAACTAAACTAATCGTGTATCTATGAAATCTTAATGTATGATGTAAGTTTTGTGGTTTTATAACTATACATTAGGTGTGTGGAACCTCTTATATACAAATCATTGGATCATAGGATCATTCTTCATAAACTCAAGAGAGTTTTATGGATCCTACTATATTCACATTGTCCAATGGATCGTGGTATCTATTCTTCATGAATATATATGTGTGAAGGCCCAAATCATTCTCTATTTTTTTGAGAAAAAATAATAGCCCACAGTAATTCAGTAGTGATCCCCTTCATCTGTGACTCTCAATTTGTATATATGGTTCTCCTTTAGTGGATCTGATATTAATGCCACTCCTAATTAAAAATCCAAATATGATAATAAAGGAATGTCACATTTTATTTTAATAACACCCTGGGTTTCCTTCTTATATTTTAATGATTCCTTGATTCATGGAGTCCCTTCTTACATGTTATTTAATTCTTCTTTCACAATGAAATTCTCACATTATTGTGATAATAATTGCATTCCACATCATTATGACACATGTACATGTCTTTATGAGCCTAAATTGATCAAGACTATTATGTAAATATCCCATTATTCTAATAGATATTTTCATGCAATGTGAATCTTAAACCCATGAAGGATCATGCCATTATTTTGATCTTAGATTGATATCTACATGATCATTTGTGGTAAAAGACCTAACGGCTTGTAGTTTTTTCTAATGAAATAGAATTTTGGTCATCAAACTACGGTTTTCAAAGGTTAAATAAGATGTTTTTTGTGATAAAATCACTGAGATTCATTTGATTGGGTATCCTAGCTTATCTCTATATCTAATTTAATGTAAAAAAATGTATCACGATGCTCGATTACCACATATGTAATTTCTATGACATTAATATACTTTCTAAAAATTATTGTGTCATTGAAATTCTGATCTGACCCTGGGGTTGGCACCTAAGGACACATGAACACCACTTCCTCATGATTCACTCCTCACCTATGCAGTCAACCAAACTTCCCGATAAGAGCTATAAACCCATTTTATTATTCTCAATATCATATTTACAATGTGGGTGAAATGACCAATCTCCTCTGCCAATATGGCTACATTATGTAAGGGTTATTTCCCACATGGTAGAGTTATGCGCCCATAAGCAAGGTAGTCAAACTCAGCGAGTTTAATGTTCATGATCTCTATCAAACTCTTAGACTCATGGTAATCTCGTGTGTAAAATTATCGACTCAGTGTAAACTCACCTAGCTCACAGAGTAGACTCGTACTGTAGACTCGTGATTTTGACTACCATGCCCATAAGTGGTTGAGTTGACCCTTGTTGGCTGGTTTAGGTTGGACTATTTTTTCACAAAGGAACATTTATAATACATATTCACTACCATGTATGAAATTACCATTTCAAAATATCCTTCAATATAATCTTCATGAAAACATTTAAATTATTTTTTTCATGGAGTTTAAATATCTTCAAGAAAATAGATATTTTCAAGATTTTTCCCATATTCCATAGAATTTACTCAATCAAGAAACACCATTAAATAGTGCACTTGTAGGAGATCGTTTGGCTCTCAAAACCCATAATTGAAATTAACCTAATCCTAAAAAAGCTATCAGTCATGTAATGGTGTATCTTGTTGATTCCCATGTAGGACAACCTGGTGATAGTCCCATGGATACCACGGTAGAAAATGCCATCTTGGTCTCTACTCCAATGAAACAGTCTAGTGATCCACAGGTAGAATAAATCACTCCAATAGAGAAATCCCAACACCTTGCTTTAGAATTTGATGATTTAGATGACTCTAGGAAGCAAGCTATATCTTGGAAGTATGGAGGGAGTGATATAAGATAAACCTTATAGATTCCCTATTTATGATTTCGTATGTTATAGAATTTTAAGGTGATAAATGGTATTTTTGAAAGAAAATATATATTGGTTCAAGTACATGTAAGGTTTAGGTTTAAAATTAATGACTATTTAAGAATAATTTTGTTACATTTTTTGGGATGTAATCTGAAATGTTTGAGATAACCTTTGAGAATAACATTTTAATTAATGTTAAATTTATTAATTTTATGTTTGAGTATTTTAATAATATTCTGGTAATATTATAGGAAATATATTAAAATAGTTTTAGTAAAGGGACAACTCATCCAGTCTGAAATGTCCATAGGGCTTGAACCCACAACTGAAGGGAGAAAAATGGGAAATTATTTTACTTGCTTATGGGAATTCCTAGTTAGTATGTAATTTATTTTTAAAAATAATATTTGACATATAATTATAAAATATATTTTTGTAGTGTATGTTATATAATATAGATAATCGTTTGATAAAAAATTTATTTGGTGATTATATGATTAATGTTATTTTAGAATATGTTTAATATAATTTTGGGGAACATTATATAATTAAGGTAAAAAAATTATTATGGGATTTTATTTTAATCATAAATGTTGAATTATATTTTAGAATAATATGTTATATTATTTTGTTTTTATATATATTCAAGTTATTTATGAAACTTATTTGAATATATTGGAGATTATATTATTAGGGTATCTACATTTTTGGTATGAGACTTTAATATATATTGATTTTATTTTGAGATAAATTTAAAATTAATCTCAAAATAAAATGTGATAAAATCATTATTATTTTTTGATTTCAATCTTATTCTAGAAAATATTTAATAATTTCAAGGTTAGTTAATTATTTAATTATCTATGATGATCTTTAAGAGTTATTAATGGGAGTTTGGTAATTAATGTTGTATTTATACATATAATGGTTTATTCATTTTGCGAGTTCTGTTATGCTAACCTTTTTTGGTTAATGCATAAATATAGGAGTAATATATTTTTATCCTTTTGTGGATTATTTTATCCATTATAATATTATTATATTACATCATGTAAAAAATAATCTTAAATTCTCATTGTTTAGAGAAAATTATATGATTGTGGTGGAAATTTATTAAAAGATGAAATTATACTTATCAAGTAAGTATATTTACTTATGTTTTTAATATAAATGATAATGTAATTCCTGAACTATATGAATATGATCTTGAAACAGAAATAAATTTATCTCATCACATTCATTTTTTAATAAATTGATTGTCTTTTTCAATCATATTTGGTTTATGGTTTTATGGTTGTTAATATTATCATGATCATTCACTTTATTATGATTAATTATATCAGTCACTCCCCATTATTTTTTGGACATTAAATATTTCTCCACAACCATATTTTCAACTATAACTAATTTTATCTTATATGGAAACAAAACATTTGTTATTCTAAATGACCATCATACTTTCTTTTTTATCTATTTTCAAAAATAAATTTTATTAACCCTTTCTATAATGTGTTATTTAAAAGAAAATAAAATTTCAACCCTTTTATTATCTATCTCAATTTAAAATTGAGAGGATTTAATTCATTAAATTGGTTATAATTTAATACCCTAATATTTTTAAAAGAATATAATTATGTTCTATAATATTTATGTCATGCAACACTAAGCATAAACGATCCAACAAATAGTATTATTTAAATATGATCATTATAACGTAGACATTAAATTCGTGGTTATGAATAGGATCAACCAAATTGAAATATATATAATGTTACTAATCAATACGCATGTATTAAATAACTCATTGTAATGAAAATTTTAATTTTACGTGAGGTCGTTTTATTTTAACAAAAATATGATTTCTTCCAAAATTATTTGTATTTATTTTTGCGAGAGAATATTATAATTAATTTATGGAAATTTTAAAAATATTTTTTATAAAAATGATATTTTTTTAAATAAACATTTTAATATAATCTTAGTGTGAATTTTTGGGATTTTTTTGGATGGGCTAATTTTATAGTGAATTGTTAAAAATGCTGATTTTTTGGTAAAACATATTTTTGATTCAATAATTTACAAAGATTAATTTTTTTCAAATCTAAAATTAGTTATATTATATTATTAATAATATAATTATTTTAATTCGAATCAATTTTACAATTGGATTTGTTATAAATAAATTTTATACTTAAAAATAAATTTCTCTTTAAAAGAGTTTGTTATTCAATTTTAGGTTTTAATTTTATATTAATTTATAGATATTATAGATATTTAATCATGGAAAATCTATTCTTTATTTGCGATCATGAGGTCCGATTTTGGTAAATATTCCCCTTTTATGTTTTTAATTATGAGTATTATCATTTGTAATTTTTTGTCACCATGGTAAGTGTAAACCAGGTAATTAAGGATAAAAATAATTCCCTAAGGACTAAAAAATAACCATAACACTTTATTTTATACTCTAAGATGAGTGTATTTCATCCATTTCCGTACAATGTTTTATAATATGTAATAGTTTTTCCATATTTATTTTATTTTTTATATGCAATATTTTATGTATAGAAAAATATAAAATGTCATTTTCATTATTTTATTATCTCTAAATTACTGAAATAGGAATAGATAGTGGACATGTTTATTTCAAAAAGGGTTGTTTGAAAGATAAATGTTTTTAACATGATAATTTATTTCTAATTTTAACTTATTAAACAATTAACATTAATTATTTCACAACACCGACAAGAGAATTATTCAATTAGTAGAAAAGTAAAATAAATTAATTTAAAAATAATATAAGTAATATATTTTGAAAAAATATTGTGTCCATTAGAGTTTTTAGATAAAAATATCTTATTATATAGGTTTTAATGAAAAAAATACTGAAATATTTTGTATGATAAGTTAATGATCCTACAAATCAAAGAAAAAACCATTTTTTTCAAACCACCCCAAGAATGAACAACCATCGCACACCTTATGCTATGGGTGTATGCTCGTGTAATAAGGGGTTATGTATATAGAACCTAGTAGAATCAAGTTTTTTTTATTTTTTATGATTATATTTATCCTTTTTAATTATTACCTTATATATATAAATGATTATATAATGTGTTTTATAAAAATTATATTTTGATACGAAGGAACCAAAATTATATTTTTTATCTATATATATATTCAATTAAAAAAATCTTTTTGATAAATTAAATATTTTTTAAATAAATTATACTTTCGTTACATAGGTTTATAAATTAATATTTACTAAAATATAAATGATATTATAATTTAATGAATTCTTGTGTAATTTGTATAAGGTTCAAAAAGTAATCAATGTCGTAAAAATAAATATTTTCCAGTAAATAAGGATTTTTAAAAAGAATTAATTTTTACATATTGAAAATTATTTTTAATAAATAAATATAATTTATTAAATTAGTATATCATAATTATATAATGTTGAATTTTTCATAATTTTGTAAGACGTTAAAATTTATGGGTAAAAATTTAATACAATATGCATTATGAAATCATAATAACCAAAAAGTGGTGTAATAAATACTATATAAGACATAAGTGATAAAAATTAAATTTATCCTTTAATATAATTTGTTTTTATGTCATTTGAAAAAAAATTCACACCTATAATGAATCACCAAACACCTATATTATATTTGAAGTATTTAAAAATATTTCTATATAAACATGACTCACCTCTAAATCATGAATTGTATTTTTTAAATGAGTTATGTTCTTAGACTAATAAAATAATGAAATATAATCTTAATTATAAGAACTAATAGGAAATAAATATGGTAATTTTTGTATTTTTGATTATTTTATTACCTAGAGTCCAAAATCTAAATATAGAAATTAATAAAGAATTACACACCCTTTTTAAATAAATAACCACCCAACACCCATTTCTCTTTACTCAAAAACATGAATTTAATTTCACATTACCGTTTAAAATACCTTCCAAGGTGTATCAATGCTCTTAAAACATCCTCCTATGATTCTAGAATCACAGTCACAAGGTAAGGGATTCTCTCTTCATCATTTTTTATTCAAGTATTTTCTTTGTACTAAGTCTTTTGATTTCAAAATTTTCATGTTTTATTGTGTTTTTAAAAATACACTTATTTTCATTATGATTACTATATATTTTAATAACATATTTCACTATCATTAAATTATTCAATGAACCATTATATACTCCCGTTATGTTGTTGAAATTATCCCATTATTTTTCATACAAACTTTTTTATCATGAATACCCATTCCCATTTACACTCAAGGGTATTAATACTTAATTAAATAAAATTAATTTCTTTGTTACTACCATTTAAGTAACCATTAATCCTTAATAATGGTATTAAATGCAGTTAAATATGTTCTTATATTGTATGATCTACATGGAACACAAAATCAAGTTCATAATGTGAATGTGACGGCTCAGCCAAGAATTATATACCCCTAGAATGAATTGTGAAATGTTTTTATCTCATGGGATTCCATGTATGGTGTATGGGAAGTTATCTTTAAAACAATATGTTATTTTTTCTTAGTCGATATCCTTAATGTATTCTTATGATGTCATGTTTTATATTGTTTCCAAATTCGAATAATGATTTTTTGTTATTATATTATATCATGGTTTGATGATCATGATTATTATTCTCATTTTTCTATGTCATCATGTTACAGATATTGTCTTAAATATAATTCATTACTTTATGTTATGACTTTATCATTACATCATTAGTCTTTAGACCTAATCCCTCTCTTTTGTATGTCTTCATGTTATCCCATATAGTTTTACAAGATTAATGGAATTTAAAAGTCCTATTATAGAGATTTTAAATAATTTCATTCTATCTAGGTTTAATATTATTGTTATATGTACATTATTTCCTAAAGACACTGGGCCCCAAAATATTTTTGGACGATGTTATGTCTATCTTAATATAATAGATCATCAGATAAAATATATAAATTTATGGGTATTCTTACGCATGATGTTGATATCCATTATAACACTTGTTATAAACTCTTAATGAATTCATGGAATACCCTTAGTGTTCCCTTCCAAAATTATTAAATTGGGGGAATTATATGATTCCATTCTTCCCCATCATAAAATTCCATTCAACATGATTATCATAAATAATCTTGTTATCTAATTTTCATTTGAAAATATAATACTTGTAACACAGATCATAAATCATTATAATAGCTATGACTATCTACTCAAATCTGTAAAATGTTTTTGAAAATAATACCCTTTGAATTCTTGGACTTATACATTCAAATAGATGGTAAATATTTATTTTTAGATTGTATACAAATTCTAAAACATTTTTTTCTCTAACCTTTTATATTTATTAATGTACTATAATATAATTTATTTTTATTTTTTACTTGTATTATATAATATCTATTCCATTCCATATCTTTACACTTGAGGAAAATACTTTTTGAAGGTATATCTCTTTAAAAGATTTATATTTCATGTCTTTTATATCTTACTCATTATTATTGTTTGGAATTAATGATCACTATTGGTCAATATCTCCCCATTAATGATATATATCGATGATAACTTACCCCCTTTTGGTACATCCCTAAGAAAAGAATATTTTCTCAATAAACATTATGTATTTCTCTATTTCTAATATATTATTCATTATTTTTTGATATGGATGATTTTTTATCAAAAAATGATCCGAAATTTTTATAAAATTTTTAAATAAATGATACTATTACATATGGAAAAATTCATTCATCAAATCCTGAGTTAATTTTCCTAATATAGTGATAAACTTTTTTGATCAAACACTAGCTTCATTTTTTCACCCAGATCCATTGGTTATTTTTATATGTTTATGTAATAGATATATTATGATACAAATGATATAATTTTTAGTTTTATTTATTTAATAGACACATAAATTATTAATTCTATACATGGTAATCATCTAAAGTTCCATGTAGATTATGAAACCGCACATAAAGAGGGGGTGATTCAGTGTATACATGTTTTCTTCAATTATTCCTTCCAAGAAATTTTACAAATTTTAGTATTTGAATGTCCACAAATTTTTTGGTGACAATAAATCATATGTTCAACAACACATTCACACCTAATGATAATAAAAAGTATGTAGAGCGCAATGCATGATATTTTTACAATATTAATTCATAGTGGGTGAATCTAGTCCTTTTTGAGTTCAGGTTTGGTCCCAGACATTGATTATCCAATATTATCTACAACGACCAAGTCATGGGAAGGTATAATTCTTTACTCAAGAATCTATCTGCTTAAAATTCTATCAATATCTTAGTGTAGTTATTAATTTCAAAATTTGTTCTTTATACTAGGTATTATGAATTTACAATGGTCTCCTAAATCATATTAATAAATATATTTATATCATAATAATACCTATTTAACAAAGAGTTGATCTTGTTCTCATTAATCAATAATTAAAAATCAATATATGATCTATTTCATCAAATATCATAACATTAAAACCTTATATAGGATACAATTTGTTTTCCTCACTCATTTCAAAAATATCACAACTTATAAATTCTCATATACTTCATATATTTCAACATTGAAAGCTTCGATAGGATATACAAAATGTTGGTGATTCTATTGAGCCTTTATAATCTCAACTTCACGATTATACTCAACTCTGATCTTCAAAATATCAAATTATGGAACCAACACTTCCCCAACCCAATAGACCATTGGAAATTATATGTCAAATAATAACCCTGTATTATTTATTTCTCCTTTAAATTTTATAGCAACTTCACCTCAAATGATATCTTCTCTATTTATGTGTGGGGATTTGATATGAAATATTTGAAATGTATAGAATTATTGGATTTGATATTTTCATAAATATTATTTTTCATCCTTCATTAAATATAGAAACATTTCACTTAATACATAGTGAATTTATAAATATACTAGAGTCAACATTATTATAAACATCTTAAAGTATCAGGGTTAAAACATTTTAATACCTCCACTCATGAAGTCAACATCATGAATTATATCCATAAATTACAAGAAATAATTTTAAAAATGACATTAAATTGTATTATATTAGTTAAAACATTGAATTTTTATCAACTTACACATATTATGATCCTCTTCACATTATAATAAAACAATCATGTAGATATTCTACTCATGTTCGTGTTACTAAACATCAACATTCTACTCATAATAATTCAAACTAGTCATATGATTAGATATCATATATTCACTGACACATTCACACCACATGAATGATAAAAAATTATGTATAGAATGGGAAATGATATTTTTACAAGGATAGTTCATAATTTTGGAATCTAGTCCTTTTTTATGTATTTGGTCGAGGACATTGATTCTCCACTTTTAAAAACAATGAACATAGGTGGTATGGGAATGGATAACACTTTACTCAATAATCTATCTACAGAATATCCTATCACTGTCTTCTAGTAGATAATAATTTTATATTTAGATATTTATACAATATATTACCTATTAATAATGGTATACAAAATAATAATAAGAAATATCTCTATATCATAATTATACAACTTTAACAAAAACTTGAACTTCCTCTCATTATTTAGTAATTTAGAATAAATATATGCTCAATTTTTTCAAATATTATAAAATTATGACATTATGTAGGATACATATTATTGGCCTCACTCACATATTTTAAAATATCAGTAATAAAAAATTATTATGTACATCATATATTTAAGTATTCAATTTATCAGTCAGATATAACATAATGTTGATGATTCTATTGAGATTTTATAATATTTACATCAAGATTCTCCTCTATTGTGATCATAAAAATCTTAAATTATGGAAATAAAACATACCTAACATAATAAACCTTTGTATATTGTATGTATGATTATCAATATAACTTATTTTTCTATCTATTCAATTTATTAGAAACTTCACCTCCAATGATATCATTACTGTTTATATTTTTGGATTTAATATGATATATTATATATTTGAAAAATCATAGTATCTAAAATTTTCATTAATATTATTTCACGTCTTTCATAAAATCTAGAAAAATTTCAATTAAGAGATATTGATATTCTAAAAATACGTGAGTCAGCAATATTCTCATATTCGTAATGTATTAGTGTAAACTAAGTTTAATACCTCCACTCAAAAATTAAACATCATGAATTGTTTCCATAAATTATGATAAATACATTTCACAATAATATTTCATTCTCTTATATTATTTAAAACATTGAAGTTGTATCACCTTCCACATCTTCTAATATTATTAATTTTATTACAAATCATTCATGTGTCTCTTCTAAACCTGTTAATGTATCAAAACATGAGTAGTCTAATCATACTACACTAAAATGAAATTTAAAATTTAATATAGCCTCAATTATTCTACTATTCTTCATACATTAATTTTAAAAGACTTTAAATATGCCTTTTCATTTGAGGTTCAACATAAATATTTACTAATTCATTTATTTTGAACTCCATACATATCTATTAATTATAATTTCATCATTATGGTACATCTATAAATAAAAAAATAAGTTATCAGTATCACTAGGAAATTACTCTACACAACTCTCCATATGGGATATTGTGGTTCTATAGATTTAAATTTTCTGATAAGATTCATTCTACATAAGTCTCCACTATATTTTATATGCATTATACACCTACCACAACTTCAATTATATTTCTAGATTCTATGATGATCACTTTAACTTCACATATATCATGTCAGTTTTCATAAACTAATTCAACATGTCCACTTCTATAACACATCTACTAGATATCTTTTCCATTCTATAAAATACATCACCAAATAAGAATTCTTCAAAACAAAATAAATTTTAATATTTTTCTATACATATCATATATTAAATAAATTATCCTTATAATTTAGTAATAATATAATATCTTATATAATCAGAATGAAACATTATATACATTACTTAACTATGATTCTTATTAATGTAAGATTATAAAATCATAAAATAAAAAAATATTATGAACTATATTTTGATAAATCATTACATGTTACCAAACAAAAAAACCTTAAAAATAGTTACTTATGTTGCATTTGAATATATATTTTTAAACATAACCTATGTAACTAGTTATTCTTACATATCCATTGAATGTATAAAGATAATATAACATGTCTTGAATCTTATTATTACAACATTTTTCTATCCTAATGTATATTTTAATTTAATCTCATGCAATGACTTTACTTCTTTCTTCATATCCCCAACTCAATTTTCCCCAACTCAAAAATTCCTAGATTAAGTCTTCAGTATAATCTATATAACAACCAAACATTTTCTAGTATCATCACAAATTTCATCAAGATTTATGATTTTTTATTTTTTTGGCTTTATATTATCTTCCAAACTATAAATAACAAAGTTGAATTTCCATCTCAAGAATCTTTTACACAATAAAACTCATTGTATTCACAATACTATTGAAAATATCCTTCTATGTTACACTCACATAGTTCTTAAGCATCCTCATTGATTTATCACAACTCAAAAATTACTTTAGTGATGTTCATTGTCTCCCAGCGAATTTCTCATAAGTAGATAGATTTTATTTCCCCTTATTCTGATTTAACTACTTATTTTAATCTATCTCGTGTATTTTATAACAAACATTAAATATTTTTATGTAATACATGTTTTGAGATTATTGTAGATATTTCTCTCTTCAACCATCATTACTAATCATGATTTATAAAAATTATAGTCAAAGAATCATTGCTCAATTTTGTTTTATTCATATTAGGATAACTCTCATTAAGAATCAATATCTTAAAAAATGATACTATATACTTTTAGGAACCTAATTTTTACATTATTCTGAAATGTAATATATCATACCTTAGGATTCCCGGCCTTAGTAAACTCCATCATCGTCTAAAGCCTCCCACTATACATACACATTGAATTTATTAATGACTAAAAACAAATACAATTATCATCATCAATATCAATTATGATCATTAATATCCACAATTATATATTAGTTTAATACCTAATAAATATTAAATTCGATAATGTCACATGTTTTTTCAATACATCTCTCTCCCCCTTATTGAAAATAAAAGTAATGACTCAATTGCAAAGTAATGTAACACTCATTTTATGTAACAATCATGACATGAAACATTTAATTCTCCCCTATATTGAAAAAATATCGATTTATTTGAGATAAGTATATAATAACACTCTACAAAAAATAAAATAAAAATTGGTTTAGAAAACAAGAGGGGAAAAATCAGACAAGAATGTTTTATATAAAGAATCCAATATTTTATATAAATAATCCAATATTTTATACAATCTTAGAAATATTCTTCTAGGGGTTGTTAAATATATTCATAAGTAATCTATTTCTCTCAAGTTGAAAAAGAGTAAAACCAAGGTAGCTTTCTCGTTATTCAAGTTAGTTTACACTTATTATTAACAAATAAATTTATTCCTTTAGGTCTCATATTTTATTATTTACATAAGGGTAAGATAATATAATAAAAAACACCGTATATGATAGATTCCAATGTATGTAATATCGACATATATAATATCAACATCAATATCTATATCCTACCAAACTTCAACACTACGTTCTTTTGGAATCTCTACCCTTTCAACTAAATTCAATAAATTTATAAAATAATAAATTTTATAACTCTACAAAATTTCAGATTTACATTTATCATACCTCTGTTCAATCTAAACTCCCCCAAATTTGATAATCTCCATCTATCTATTTCATCATGGTTGATATAAAGAAAAATATTATAGTTTAAACTAAATGAAATATAGAAATCAAGGATGGATATATTTTAGGTACCATTATGAATTTCATAGAACTAAATATTTCAAGCCTCTCCCTAAATAAATAAATCACCATTACGTACCTTTATAGAAAAATAAACACATAAATATATAGGAATAATTTTATGTCTATAAAATCTCTATAGTTAGGTTGAAAATGTTGATAGATACTTCTCAACTCTAAATTTCCACCCTTTCAAATTTAGATTTCTTTATCCTTCCACCAAGTATTTTCTAAACATAAATCTCCATATGTAGAATTGTTTTATTTATTTTTTTGGCTTTCCTGGCATATAGATCTTCCTTTTTCACAAAATATATTATAACACATTAATTTTTTGAGCTTACTTAATTTTTCATATCTCTTCCTTTTGAACTAAAGATACAATCAATCAATCATTGGTATATGACTTTATTTTATATATCTCATATATGGTAACCATATACAACTTCAATGGAATTTTAGGTTCATATTTATATATTTATTTCTCAAATTTGTTTCCATAATTGTTTATTATTTCTTCCTATAATGTCAATATGAATTCCATTCTAACATCTATCCATGATGTTTCCATTTATTTTAAAAAATAATATTATCTTATTTGGATTTTTATCCTCCATTACATTATTATTTTGTGTGTTTATATTTGTATCTAAATTTTTCTTACATCCAAATATTAGATCTCTATATTTTTTCTTTATATTTAATGGTACTCTTCATTTAATAGCATATGAACTGTTCTTTGTATGTGTTAATTGATTAACACTCTTCTATGAAATTTTCCACATTTTAGTAGTATTTATCTTAAAATAATCATTTACCACCATTAATTTTAGACTTATATTTCCTTAAATAATTGAATTTTTATACCAACATTCAATTCCATTCTATCTGATATTTTCTGAGCACCAATAGTGGCCAATAAATCGTGTTTTTTCTTTAATAAAATCATTTTATAAATTTTTTACGTTTGTAATTATTGGACTAAAATTTATTTCCATTCATCTTCCTTTTGGGAAAAGTAATAGTTGATCTCAACAACATTAACCTTTTATAAAGTAGTGGATTTTTCATAATTTCTCTTAATCCACATAAAAATATATTATATTTTTAACTTGTATTTGTTCGTGAAACATTTTTAGTTCACATAAAATATTATTGTGTATGTTTTACTTTTACCTATGAGCTAGTCTTGGATTTATCCTTGGATAATTTCAATAAACTTTCAACACTAGAATGTGATTTCCATGTTTTGAACGTTTTTAATAATATTTTTAGTAATATCTCTTCTTCATAAACCATGTGTAGATTCATCTTGAGTAACTACCATTTTTCATAAATTTAATCCCAATTCAATACACCTTAAATTTAGATAATTTTTATGATCAATTATGGATTTCATTATATCTTCAAAATTCATTATATTTTTATTAACTTGATCTTCTTGTATCAAAATATTCTATTTCATGGAATGATCAATAAATTTTATTTTATTATACTTGATATCTAATTGACTATCTTAGATATAAATTATATATTTTATTTTATAGTTTTAATTGGATAATAAATATTGTCCCTAAAATTATTCTTAATCTCAACATTTTAAAAATACTCCTTTGAGATTTTTCTTCAACCATGGATGACCTTTCTTTGAAAAATAATAAGTAATGTTCCTTCGATTCAAAATGATTACTAAGAATATTCCACATTTGTGTCCATTATATTATATCATTTCCAATAGAATATGTATCAAACTATATGTGCTATTTTTCCTCTTGCTAATCCTTGATGAACTCAAATATATATAAGAAAACATTAATAGGGAGAAAATAAATAATTATCCACTATAGAATACAGATAAATAAATTTTTCAATGCACGCATTCTCATTATACCATATACTATATTATTCAAAAGGATGACTAGGAAAAGAAATAAATAATGCAATTTCATTTTGATTACATTCAACTAGTGGTGGATGCTCTTTATTTTCCATTTCCTGAGAGGTCCTCTCATATTCTTGGCCTCCTCCTTCTTTATGTTTCTGAAGGTTTTTTCCATAACCTCTATATTGGTAATATCATGAATAGTATTTAAATTTCATATCCTATGAAACAAAATAACATCCTCAAATATATTATTCATCAAAATAATATAAAAAATATTAAAATAACAGTGATATAGTATGAGTAATAACCATTATCTATAAACTGAATTAAGGAAAATAATAAATTATGTAGCTGCACTATTATTTTCTATGAACATTTATATGTATAATTTATTTAATTTATTCATTCATAAAAAATTAAATTCAAGATAGTATTCGAACCTCTAAAACTCAAACGATGAATATATCTTATATTTATAAAAAATCACACTACATGAAAATTGAAATTAAATAGATCATATCACACATTATTTTTAAAAGGATATATCCCAATGTGAATATATATTCTTTTCCATGATTGAGATTACTTCCAGATATGAATTTTACACTATTATCAATAATTATTATATATAGTGTGAGATGGTATCAAATAATATAATAGATGATATATCTTGAAAATGATATCACTATATCATTATATTTACTTATATCTCAACATGTTTCTCATAATGGTTGTTGAAAATTTACAATCTCAACATAATAAATAATAATAAATGTAATTATATATTTATGATACCATTTAAATAATTACTATTTAATTCTATAATGATTCAACAATTCAAAATTATAACATGAAACTTTTCATCATATATTCTAAATTCTATATAGTATGTGTGGTAATGATTTTAATCCATTATCATGTATTATTTAATATCAAAACATCAAAAGTATTAACTTATTTATGTACTTAATTTATTTAAACTTATATAATATATCATATAAAATTGGTCTTTCTGGTGAATTTTGGAATTCTCAACTTCACAAATCCCCACAATCCTAAACATCAAAATTTGAAATTATTGAATCTAAAAATCATTAAATTAATATATATTAAAAACATACTTGTTAGATACCAATTTTATCTACATAAAATATAATTTCAATGTCCCATCAACTTCACTTTGAATTATTTGGTGATTTACGTTGAATATATAAATATTATGGGAACTTGAACTATAATCATTTTGAAAATTTTATGTTCACAACTTCAACAATTCTATAATATTTTCAAATATAACTCGGTAAAAATCGAAAAATTATTGAGTCAAACATCTTTATTGCAAATAGTATTATCATTTTAATACTTATTAAATACCAATAAAAATTTAAACATTTATAAAAATTTCAATTTCATGATATTTATTTCATGAATTCCTACTCATCATCATCACAATCGTGTTTTAAACTCTTTAATTAGTTCATATTTTGAATCATTATCAATTACAATATCATTTGTTTATCTATAATTTCCCATTTGATTGTACAAACCTTGTTCTTAATAATTTTCTTACAAACATCCCCTATCAATTCATATTACATAAAATTCAAATTTGGTTCCCATTTTATCTTAAATTTGGTTTATTTCAGTCTTTCATTCATACAAACCTTAACAATTGATTTTATTTAATGGTTCAACATTAATAATCCCCTATTCCATTATATTAAACTCTGTACAAAACATTAAATTATACTTTCATCACTCTAACACTTATGGATTTACAAAAACCCATGTTCATATCCATAATAACTACTTCCACATCCAAACTATCCATATTAGATATTAGTGTTTTACATAATTTATCTTCCCAACATGATGCCCTCATTCTAAGTCAATTATTTTTCTTATATTATTTTATCAACATTAAATTTCTCCATTCTATTTATAAATTCAAAAAATTTCACTTAAACAGATCATATCACTATCCACTTATCATAAAAAAATTCAACACATCTAATTCAAGAAAAAATCTCCAAAAAATCTTCTTATTTATCTAAATTACTTCTTGAACAAAATTTTTTTTGAAACTGCCTCTCTTTAATCTAGTTTCATATGTTTCCTTTATTATTTAACTCATCCTTATAATTTCATTACAATCTATTATCTTTATAAATTTTAATAAAAGAAATTCCATTATATAACCATGATGTTTATAAATTTATGATAAATAAAGCATCTTATAACTTAAATATCCCTGATACACCTTCTATAAATATATCCATATAATAAAATAGTAAAACATTACCTATGTTTCACTAATATATATACATTGAATTTTTTTTATTAGAACTCTTTTTATAATACAGTTATTCTTACATATTCTTTATAAGTTTTAAGTTAATATAATGTTTCGTAATACCTTCAGAACTAATCTTCTGAAGTTATGATGTACTTATACATATAATATCACTTAATTCAAAAAATTCTTTATAGCTGCCAATCAATCATCCACTACTCAACCATGATTTTAGTTAATCAACTATATCATTATCAAAAAATAAAAAATAGGTCATTCAATGTCTAAATATTTTTTTATTTATATAATCTTCAAGGAATTTCAAGATTTAACTCTTCTTCTGAACTCCCTCTTCAATAATTTTTATGTCTGAAAAATGATAACTCACTAATCTAATACATAACATATTCAAAAAAATTTGAACTTACATATGAGTAACTCTTACAAATTTTCAGGAATGCTTGTCCATTATTCATCATCCATAATTTCCCTTATTTATTTTTAGTCTCTCAAACACTTTTTCATTTAGATCTATATTTTCATTTCCATTATTCTAATATCTCTAATTATTTAAAACTATCTATTGTATTTCAAAATGTAAATTTAAGGTATATCTACAATACATATATCAAAACAATATTAAACAGTTCTCTCTTCAACCATCCACATTGTCTACATTTTAAATAAAGATATATCCAATAATAATGTATTTAATATAATTTATTATTATGTCTCTTATTTAGTATAACATTATCAGTAATTGAAACTCTATAAGGTATGGAACTCAAACATTCATTTCTTCCAAAATAACATTTTATTGACCCTATGATATTGTTCCATAATAACCTCCATATTCATCATCCTTCTCTCCCTTTAGTAACTCATTTACTTTATCATTTATTTATAATAAATACAACCCTCGTCATCCTGACCCATTTGGTTCTTCAATGACATCATAACACATGAAATATTAGTATTCCTTTATTACTTTTCCATAAACTATTTCTTGTAATCATCAATCCTTACTAGGTAAATGGGGAGATGATGGAAAAGTGTGATATCAAATTCTTAGTATGATGTTTAGTTTAATGGTAAATATCATAAAATCAATGAGACTTATATAATCTGGATAGAATAACTAATCCGACAATGGTATGTAATTAATAAATTAGGCATAATATATATCTGTATGGCATAAAAATTTAAATAAAAAATTACTCCAATGGTATTAAGTAATTTCATTTCAATATAATGGATAATTATGGACACTTTAATATTCCTCATGGACTCATTCGAGACATCATATAATAATCAGAAGTAAAAAACCAAATACCCAAACAACATTCTATTATTAGACCTATAGATGCATAGAGTAGATATATAAATATAGGAATTAGCTAAGACATACAATATCCACTGAATTCATCACATGATATGTATAAATTGATTTAAAATAACACACATAATGTTCACTCTATAAATTATTACTAGAATACATAGTGAATAATTTATTGTATTGAAATTATAGAAAAACATATTTTTAATATTTCCCTCCCAAATGATTGATATAAAATTATAGGGAAACACCATTCAAACTAAATTATGAAATGTAATGTGTTCAAACTATATAGTGTTAAGGTTATATATTCATGTCCAAAAATATCTGTAACAGGATATACAATACATCAATGAGATATAAAATGTTCACGTAAGAAAAATTTGATGTCAAAATAAAGAGATAGTGATTTATAGAGAGAGAAGTAAAAGGAAAAGAAAATGAGACTTATAAAGACCCCATAAATATATAAGGGTGGTAATAAAATGGCATTATATAAAAAAATATTTTAAAAAATAATTATTATATTAAATACTTTAATGATGATACATGGGACATCAGATTTCATGGATCCATGCATGTTGACCCACTTACGAAATTATTTTGAATTTTTGGCAGAGGAACTTCTCAGTTTATCTAGTTCCAGCCAGTAACCAAGTCATAACTAGAAATGTATCTCTAGGGGAGACATATCTATTCATATCATTCTTTTATGGGATCTATGAATCCAATCAAAGGGAGATCATATGGAAATACCTCATGTAATTTGATCATGAAAACACCCCATGTCTTACCAGGGGGACTTCAACATCATAGATGACATGTAAGAGAGAAAGGAAGGATCCCTTTTAATAAGAAAGAAAGTATGGATTTTTAACTGTTCAGGTCTTGGAAATATCTCACTAACTTTGGATTATCAGGTGACTGATATACATGGTGAAACAACCAAATAGGTAGCCACTTCTCATGGAGTCGCTTGACCAATTCCTGGACTACATGTATCCCAAATCAATGTTCTACAACTCCATGGTAAGACGTATTGTTTGAGGGTGATCTAACCACTTCCCTCTCCTATTTTTCATTCCTCCAGGGTATCAACATCATGAATGATTCTGTTACTATCAATATTTGGCTAGCTCTCTGGGGTTTCTTGATCTGGTTAGAGACTATTGGTGTGGCCCTACCCAGGAGAATTTGTGGGTGGCTATCCATAATAAATTGAGACATCTCAAGACAATACTTCATGCATGGGATAAATAGATCCCCCCATTGACAGTGACATTGACACATCCATGAATGATGTTGAATTCCCTGAATGTAGCCTTGAAAAAATCTTGGATAATCAGAATTTTGAGGATCTTACCAGTCAGAAGTAGGCCTTGGCGGACGTGCTTCTCATTAAAGAGATCTTAGAGAGAGAGAAATCGAGAATTAAATAGATTAATGAGGGAGACAAGAACTGCTCATTTTTATATGCTTTTATTAAAGAGAGAAAATCGTTTGTGGAAAAAATTAAATTACTTCAAAACAGAACATATAAAAATGACAGAGATATAGTGGGTGGCTTGGCTCACTCTATCATCAAGTATCTCCTTGCTTGTCGTAACTCATGCATGGATAATGGGTACCTGGGGAGGGGTGGGGAATTCTTTGATGTGATCACTTATTAACACTCAGTCAAGGACAATGAAGGACAGCGTTCGATCCCAGACGAATAGGAGATTTTTTAGTCTATTCAGATCCTCAATCCTAATAGCGCCTTGGGACTAGATGGTTTCCCAAGTTCGTCATATAGGTCTGCATGGGAGGTGGTTAAAGTTAATCTAATATCATATATTCTATATTTCTTCAGAGGTGGGTGATTAACTTGGGTAGCTAGGGCCACTACCATCAATATCCTTCACATAACCACGAACCCTTCCTCTATCTTGCATTATAGAACAGTTTGTATGTGAAACATCTCGTACTAGATCATGTATATAATAATCAACACAAGGGTGTCCATCTATCTTCCTTGGTTTATTTCCATAGAGCAGTATGGGCTTTTGAATTGGTTATCTATTTAGGGCTCAATTGCATTGGTATAATAGATGATTGGGTACAATAACTTTTAAATTCATTGATCTAATATGGACATCAAGTTAGATGTGATAAAATCTTCTGACTTAGTTGAGCGGGGATTCATCAAAAAGGTGATGGTAGGTATAGTCGTTTCCTCTTAGAATATTGATATTATCTTCAGGTTTTTCATCTCATCTTGGTTGTAGATTACATTCATGGTAAATACATATGGCTTCTTCAATTCCACTAATAGCCTAATGCAATATGAAAATATCTCTCTTATCCTCTTTATCATTTCGCAATACATCATTAGATGCATTATTCATAGAAGCATCAATAGTGGGTAAATCCTTCCATGTTTTAGAAGAATGAGATCTCCCTCCATTGTCCATCTGATATTTGTAGCCTATATGTTTATCTTTACGAATAAGAATAGTAGATCTATTAGAGGAATATAAAAAGTATTGGATGAGTATTTCCATTGGAGTATACAGGTGATAAATAATCCCAAAAGAAACATTTACTTCTCTAATATATGTTCATATAGCTTGATTTTTGTATTCAAGAACAACCTTGACATGAAAAGTGTGGAATTACATATGGAATACCTAGGTCCACCAATATCCTCCAATAGTCCTTTTATATTCAATTTTTATTTCCTCATTAGTAGGATCACAGACAGAATCCTCAACTCGAATAATATATACCTAAATTTTGGGGGTCAGATTATACAGGTCAAAACCATCCTCCTCACTACCCTGGTTCATGATCTCTCAACCATTAAAGTCCCAAAAGGTATCATAAAAATCATTATTAAGATTCCATCTAGTTTCATTTGGAACCCTCTCACAGAAGGGAAGTTCCACTGAGCGTCCTTTTGTTGGGTGGAAAAACCATCTAGATAAGGTGACATCAACATCTGAATCATTAACGAAACTATTACAAACATGCATGCTAAGCTGTAATGGGATGTACATGAACAATTTTTTATTTGGGTTATAACTATGAACAAATCTCACTCTGGGATCCTAGTCCTAGTAGATGGAAAAGATTCCCTGATCTATTTCATGATTTCTCCAATTATTTCTATCAATTAACCTGATTCTAATTGTCTTGTGGGAAAGGGTGAAATCTACTTCTGGCATAAAAACTGGGCCAAGAATACCCTTGGATTCTTAGGGTGTCTTGCAACCACTATCTTAATTTGGGAGTCTATCTCACACCCATATCTCATTAATGCTATTTCAGATGAGGAACAAATGGACACCCTAAATCTCATTGAGCTTAATTATTAATAATGTAGATTCATATTCACACTCTCTTCGTTATGGGCCTTATCTATAAGAGTTTTTTATAAAACAATGGAGATTAAATATAACACTAATACTTGGAATGAGGACCTTTATCCCAAAGGCATCCCCCTAATGTAAAATCTTCTCATATAGATGTTATGTAACAAGGAAGTCCCTACTGAAGAAAACATCTAGATATTCAAAATACTATTAGCTTCAAGGTGATCCTGCTACAAAAATCACAAAGAGGAGGATATGGGACATCTCTTCTTCGAGGGTGTCTAGGAGAACATGTTCTATGATTACTTCAGTGAGTTCACTAATCTCAATGACCATATTATGGCTGATAAACGATTACTAGAATGGTGTTTCCAAGGTGCAGGTGAGAGGTGTTTAGAGAGACTGGCCATGACCATGATTCTGCATGTGGTTGGCTAGTGCATATGGAAGGCCAGGAACAAGGTCAGGCATGAAGGGGTCCAATCCTTTGATAGGTCCATTATCATTATAACTAAGAACCTCCTCCTAGATATGGTCAGACTCATCACCAACTAGTTGGTGGATATCTATATTTAATGTATATAAGTGGACACTCATAATGACCATTTAGTTAGCATAGCACATGGAGACATTGAGTGTGTTAGTCTCCACCCTCTATGGTCCTCAATCTCAATAAGGATGGGTCATGCATTATGGGGACTTACATAGGGGAGGAGTCATCCACGACTAAGCTGGTATAGTGTTATTGGATTTCTATGCCCACATAGGTTGTGGTTCCTCCCTTCAGGTGGAGGCCAAGGTGATTTTCTATGGTCTTACCATTTGCTTCCAAAAGGTGCATGATTTATCAGAGGATAGAACATATTCATAGATACTCTACAATTACCTACATGGCATCATATCAACTCCATGTTCATTTCACTACCACATCAGAATGTTATGAGGCATGATCATTAACAACACAAGTATGGTCCACACATTGCATGAGGGTAACCAAGTCATCGACAATCTTGCCTCTCTTGGTGTACATGGCCCAGATAATATTTTCCATCATAATGTGTATAGTTTATAGCCTGTGGGGGTTAAATGGTTTAAAGGGGATTCCCTTGTCCTTCACTATTTCAGGACACCCTAGGATCTTCATCTATATTGTGTATTGGGCTTTCCATTTTTTTCATTTTCTTGCCCTTATTTGTCCTTTAATAAATATTTACATGATGACGATAATGATGAATGATTATTCAGAAGATAAACCCTTACCCGGAGTCCTAATTCACTTGTAATCTTCTCTAACCTATTTAATTGTTAAATTTATTTTATTAAAATCATAATTAAGAACATTAGTAATTATTATTTAATATATAAATACCCATTTATTATAATATATCATTCATTTATTAGATCTGTTTTCTTGTGTTTGCAATTTTTTTGTTCGGTCCGAAATTCCAACATCATATTTTTATAACAGTCTTGCTTAATAGTATTCAAAAAATGGTTCCATAATCTCAAGAAGATTCAAGGTATTGATTTTCATTTAATTATAGTGAAATAAATCTTCCATGATAGATACGTAGTTAATATTATTTTCAAAATATGAGTTGTGTCTTCTTACATTCGTTTTGAGCTGTTTGAAGACCCATAAATATTTAGTTATTATAATTTTACTGTAATTATTTATTATAAAACAAAAAATCTAAACATAAATTAAATTGGTTTTTAATATCCTAATTATATATTAATTTAATTATAAAAAAAATTACCTATTATGATTAAAAACACCTCATCATTACTATATGCGGTGTAGACCGACCATTGTGTGAATGGTGATGGGTTTCTATTTGAAAATTATTAAAAATGATAAAAACATTCAATATATAGATTTTACAATTATGAAATTATAGATATATAAAAATTATTTAATATTAAAATATTATTGAGAAAATATATATAGGGGTTTGAGAGGGATGAAAATAAATATTGATGAATGAAATTTTGTTAAATTATCTTTGGGATTCATCCTTTTGGTCATTCCTTAAGGCTTCATTGAATGGTATTTTAATTATAACATGACTTTGAAAATGTGATGAGAGCCATTTCAAAACATATTTAGATAAATATATGACAATTTAGGCAGTTTATAAGGGAATGTGATGGGTTTGAAAATGGTTGTTTCCTTACCCAAACCATCAATCTCATCATCTTTTTATTTATTTAATGATTTTAATCATTTTCCATAATTTTTGGAATTAAATTCCATAAATTTATTAAAAAAATTAATTTGTATCATAAGTCACATAGTTATCCCATGATTAGTACTAAATATATGACCGATCCATGAAAAACATTTAACACGTTGTTGTGGTATTCATATAGTTAAAAATAGTTTGTCTAACAATGTGATCCAAATTGTGTGGTGTTCTTCGGGTTATCTAGTGAAGGACACGTAGTTATAATAAAAAATGATAAAAAATATGTCCAAAACATGTGTCCTATTCAGGTGTTTAAAAACAATAAATTACAATCATATACATGAAAAACTAAAAAACCCATATCCAACTTCTTTCTTCACATTAATGTGAGACCATCATCACAGTGCCATAGGAGACCTCCCTCCTCCCACTTTTTAGATATTTTTTCCTCTTCATATTATATTTTCAAGAGTTTATAAATTTCATATTCCACATTAAATATTCATTCCTCTATATTTCTATTTTATTCTTCACTCCCTTAATATGGTTTGGTTTAGGAAAAACCCCATAAAGGATTTTTATAAATCACTTATTCTTTTAATTTCAAAAAGGTATTGAATTATCCACGGATCATTCTCATTTTATTTTTAATGTATTATATTTAAGTTAACATGGCCATGTTTTGGGCTTCCATAATTTGTAGTATTTCATTATAATTCATGTTAGTCATTATTTTATAATTTTATTTCATTAAAATTTACATATTCTATGAATTCATCTTTATGAAAAAAATTAAAAATTAATGAAATAGTTTTTTAAGTATTTTTTTCAATATAAAATGGTTTTAAAATGGGTCATATGAGATTGCTACGTAGAAATTCATTTTTAATGGACACATATGTGTGTTGAAAATATTTTTGTTTTCTTCATTTATGTGAAATTATTATAGTGTTTATGTAACTAATTATGTATATTTTTTCAAATTAATTGATTATTTATTGAACATGATAGTTTGTAATGGGGTTTCTCGTTTATTTCATTGTTTTTTATATACATCTTAATTTCAAAAATGTTTTAAAAAATAATTTAAAAGTATTATTTCAAAAAAATTGCCATAGGTATAGTTTGCTACCTAGAAAATGGGGTTTTTTATAAATATTTATCCTTATACATTATATAATATAGAGTTTTAAGTATAAAACTCATTCTATTACATTTGAGGATCTTTTTAGTTTTATAATTTTATATAATAAGTTCAAAAATCATACATTAAAAAACAATATAATACAAAGTGGACACTTCCAATTAGTATCCATTTTCTTATAATATAAAACATTTAAAATATAACATGATTTAATTTTAAAAAATATATTCACAAATTTAAACTTGTTTTCTCCTTTTCCATTACCCTTTCTTAAATACAGTGAGAAGATATTTTTAAAATGTGGGATAAGCATAAAAAGATTAGTAGGGAAAAAATAATAGAAAATCGTTATTCTAGTGAAATGCATGAAAATCTATGAAATACCATTTATAATATCATTAATTTTTACGCAAAATGGAATAATTGTTTCATTAAAAATTTCATTATCTTACATTTTCAAAACAAATTATTCCCATGAAAACTCATTAGATAACATAGAAAATTCATGTTAGTTTATTCGGACATCATCTAATAGAACCATTATCCAACCAAAAAAATTTGTAATTACCATTCAAGAAAATTATAATATAATTATTTAAAGAACATAATCATTATGAAATTCACAGGATTACTATATTAGACTCCATTATGAGTTATAATGGGACTCAACCCATTATATAAATAATATTCAAGGACTGTATCGTGAAGATAACATTTTAATATTGTATCTTTTCATCATAAAACCCATCAAAAACTCTTTAAATCCCATAAAAACTCATTCAAATATCAAAATATTGTTTTATTAAAAATATATTTTCATTACCAAAATCACTAGAAAATGGGGAATCATGTTTTTATTTGAACAAAACTTGAAATATTGTAATTTAATACAATATTAAAATATATGTAATGATGGAAAATATATATTTTATTCGTATATGTTAAAATAGAACAATTGTTTTGTCTTCTATAAATAAATATAAACATTATATAAAAATATTCCTTTTTGAAAGCCTTTTAATGATATAAAAAATATATTTTTAAAATAAATTTCAATCTATATATTAATATTTTTGGAATAATTTTAAAAACATGGACATGGAAAAAAGAGTTGGGACGAAAAAATTAAAATGATGATTTAAAAAAAATGTATCTTACCTCTTTGGAAACATTCAAATGGTAATAACAATTGAAAAATGACATTAAGTATCTTTATAATAGTCATATCATGGTATATCATGTCATAGTTTCTATATATACACCTCATTAGAGAATGTAGGTGTGTACTATCAAAATATGTCTAAATTAATGAAAATTGGGATGAAGTACCTTACCTTGAGTCTGAGTCATTATGGATATTATTTATATTCCTAAATAATAAACATATGTCAATTATTTACTTAATTAATTAACATTTTCCTTTATATTATTTGATTTATTTAATTCATTATTATGTAATATATGATTTCTTAATAAATTAAGTTTACTTCAGAAGTACTGATGGTATTCATCTTATATGTCAAAAATGACTTTGGTGGGTTGAATATGGTCAAGGTGTTCATTATTACATAATCAAAAAAAATAATAATTCGGAAAAAATTATAATTTTAATACATCAATTAATATTTTAAAAATAATCATGAAATGTGGTTTTGAAAAATGTACTACATTATAATCCTGGAGATGGTAGGTCGTATATACCTAAATGTAACGTATCCATTTTATAACTATCATTATGTAAATAAGGTGTGTATTATTTTATATCTACATAAAGACCATAATATCAATATTACATATAATTTTATATAATATTCAAATACATATTATCCACGCAATGTAATTATTAGTAAATAATCACATCACTTTGTAGAGGTGGTCATCCATAAAGATGCACAAACAATTTTATCATTTCTTATTGAGTTGAGTGGAATGGATTGAAATGATATATTATATTTTCAGAATGATGAATATATCATGAATATAATACTTATTTCACATATATTTATTAAATATATCCTTATTACCTTCCATGGAACGCATTAGTGAAAAACACATCACTTCACTTCGTTAGGCGTTATTCTATCGTAAACATAAGTGATGTTTTCATATCCCCAATGTAATGGAATGTAAGAAGGTATATTGGATATAATATTTTTTGATGTATAATTAAGTTGAAAATATCATAATATATACTTTAAATCCATCATTATAAAAATTCATGAGAGGTGATGATGAAAAATGAATCACATCGGTTTCCGAGGCAATAGTACATCATAATGAAAAAATATGATTTCCATTCCAATTTGATGGAAGAGGGGATGGATTTAAGAAATTTAATTAACATAATAATATATAACAATATATGAGGAAATATTTTAGTTATATAAGAATAATTTAAGATTTTTTAAGGGTGTTAAAGATGATATAAAATAAAAATTCATGGTTAAGTATGATACCTATTTTTTCAAACACCCCCATTAGATTAGCACCAAAAGACTTATTTGGATAGATTTTTGATCAAAAAGTGGGATCATGGTTGTAGTGGGGGAATTAATATAGGTTTTTTAGTTAATTTCTAATATAATGAACTTTTAATGTGTGAATAATGGACGGTAAGGGGTCCCCTTTTATAAGTGAGGAGAGTGGCACAATTATTATTTTTTAAAATACATAGTTATAACCATGTTTATTACATTTCGAAAGGATAAAAAATGGAATATTATATAGCATTATGTATGATTATTTATAAATATCACCATAAAATATAATTTCGAAACAAATTATGTTATTTTAGTCCTTATATTTATAGTTTATCCCATGGTAAACTCTTTTTTACCTTAACCATAGTAATTACATTTTAATAATTTCACTATTCATTATAGTAAAAATAAATTTTTCCTTATTATATAATATAATTTATTCATATTAAAAATATTTAATAAATTTTTCAAAATTAAATTTATAGAACTGGCTGTATCTAATTTTGAAAAAACTATCATATGAGAAGAAATAATCATTTATTCATGAAGCATATTTACAAGTGTAAGATGATTTTATATTAACTATATAACTATTAATAATAATTGTATAAATTTAAATAAATATTTATTAATATAGAATATATGAATATCATTTATATAATAACTCATTATGGTTTTTTAATTAGATAAAAAACGATAAAATTATTCACATTAAAAGAGATTTCCAAAAAATATTGTTTTTAAAACCAAAAATAAGATTATTCTAAAATCCAATATAATGATTATTAAAATTTATTTAATAGGAATAATTATTACTAAAAAATAATTATGTTACTTTTAATCATATTAAAAATATAATTTTTTTTTAATATACTTAATTTATTGAAAATAAAATTCATTTTTAAAAAAATATGTATTTTTTACTATTCGTCGAAAAGTTAATATTTTCCAAAAAAAACCCAAAATATCACTATATGTTAATTTTTAAAATATGGTTTATAAAATGAAATTAATTTTTTCAAATTTATATTCTAATATTTATAATTTAATATTATAAATAAAAGGACATAATTATGTAATTTATTTAAAACATTTTCCTTTTTCATTTAAAAACTACTTAATATTTTTATAATTGATATAACTATATAATTCATAATAATAAACCTAAAATGATTTATTATATCATTAATTTTTTTTAAAAGCCTCTACAATTTTAAACTATTTCCTCGCAATTTTATTCCATTATTTAACAATTTGGGATATATTACCCTCAGATAATTTTTAGATTACCATGATACCTCTAAGACCATATAGTTTTTCCATAAAACCATAACATAGTGAATTATATTATTATAAAGACAGTTATCTCTATAGATAATAATATGAATATAATTTTCTTCATCAGAAATAATCTCTTACAACTAAACTACTTTAGGTCCCAAAATATGAGATTAATCTAGCATAAATTTCTTTAACAATAAGACATGGAATACATTGTATACCTAGGATAAACATGATTTCATGGAAAATAGGTAGTAAAATATTCCAAATTATTCTATTATTTCATATGGAAAAATTAATAATTTTCTTAAAATTCCCTTTTTACCAAAATGCATAACACTTCTCCATGTGGACACTTTAAGAAAAACATGATCACTTACCTCATAAAATGATCTTTCCTCTCATTATCCATATAAATTTTCTTCCTACATTGTTCCATTCCATATATTGTTGAATCAACTACACATTCTCAATTATTTCATATACTAACCCTGGTGATGTCAACTCTATTTATATTACATCATACTTACAAGCTTTTGTCAATCACTTATTTCCATATAATGCCTCAAAAGTTTCTATCTATATATTGGGATGAAAATTATTGTTATAATAAACCTTAACCAAGGAAATATAATGATCCAAACGACCCTGTAAATATATTAAACAAGTACAAATTATATCATCCAATGACTGAATCTTCTAATCGGAAAATCTATCACATTGAGGATAAATGGTTTTTCTGAATTTTAATCCTGTGCCAATTGATTTTTGATGCCCTTTCCGAAAAATTATATGTGAACCTGGGATCATGGTATAATATAATTGAGATAAAAATACTATGTGACCTGAAAATATATTTTATATATAGTACATAATTATGATCTTATTATCGTGTATCTTTAATGGGAAGTAAATGTGAATATTTAATAAATCGAACAAAAGTAACCCAAATCATATTATTACCTTGTGAGGTATTTGGAAATACCACCATGAAATACACTACTATATTTTTTGATTTCTACTTTATCACTAGAAAAAATTGAACGATTCTTATGATTAATTTTCATTTGACTTTAACTTACAACTAAGTCAAACATTTCATTGTAATGTCATCAATATCTCTTTTCATTCCATCCAACCAATAAAACAGCCTATGGTCTCTGTACAAATTAGTGATGCCCAGACGAATAGAAAATAGAGAATTATGATTTTAACTAAAAAATATATACTCGACTAAGAATTAACAAGCACACATAATCTCATTACCAAATTAAACCACATTTTTTCAATATTAAATTCATTAAACATGCCCTTATTTAACAACACTATCATATTCAATAAAATCAAACCATCCTTTTCAGTATTATTAATTATTTATTTTTTAGATGATTGTACTGACACATAAAAAATTGAGGAGATTCCTACATCTATAACTTCTAGGAAAAAATAAATGAAATCATTATCCAAACGTTCATGTTCTAAATGTGACATGGTTAAGGTAGCATTGATTTTTCGAAATAAATACATCAGAACATTTTTTTGTTTGCATCATGATAATGTATCATACCATCAAAATATTCAACCAATTCCATTCATCTCTTCTATATTCAGTTCAATTATTTCTTAATGAATATTTACTTAAATATTTTATATTAATTATATATTTTACACTTTACTTCACAAAAATGATGTCTCCAAATTTTTATGTCAATAACCATAAATACTAATTGTAAATAAAATTTAGGGTAATTTAACTCTTGATGTTTGAACTAATATGAATTATATTAAATTACTTGATCATCATACATCATGAGGAAGGCAACACACTTCAATGAAGAATAATTATAGAATAATAATTCTTCATCTGTGATGGGATAATCCTAAATATTATCATTCACTAATCTTCTTTTTAATTCTTAAAAATAATCATAAAATTCCTTTTTATAGATAAACGTAACACATTTTCATGTTAACTTGTTGAATGGTCATGACAATCGAGAAATGTTTTCAATAATCCTAGGAAACCAAGAAAACCAATAATATATATGACAGTTATTATCCTTTAATAATCTTCAATAACTTTAGTCTTAACAGGGTTAATTGTAATTCCATCTTTAGAAACAATGTTCCCAATAAATGAAAATTATTATAAAAAAATTAACACTTATAATATTTTGTATATAGATTCATTCCATTCATATTTTCCATATCAATCCTTTGGTGTCTTTCATAATCCTTGTGAATTTTGTCATATAAAAATATATCATTAAGAAATGAAAACAAAAACATATCTAAATATCCATCGAAAACTCTATTCATTATATCTATAAATAGAACTAGTGCATTAGAAAACCCAACGGTCATAACTAGAAACGCCTAATGACCATATTTAGTCGAAAACACTATCTTAATAATGTAATCCCTAATTACCTAAAACTAATGGAACTGGAAAATTTTATAAACCATAAAAAAATACTAATATTCGCAGTGATGATCAAACAAATCATCTATAGGAGACACAGAATGCCATTTCATAACAATGATGTTATTATATGCTATATAATCAATGTAAAGTCTCATTCAACCATGTTTTTTTAAAACAAAACTAGAGCACCCCATATTAAATCTCTAGGTCTAATGAAACCTTAATCAAACAACTTATTCAATTTTTTTTTCAACTATAAAACATTCACATGATCCATTTGATATTGGGTTTGAAATTGGCTTATTATCAATTACTAATTCAACTGTAAACTCAACCTCTAAATGTATGACACCAGGTAAGTCGACATGAGAAACATCTACTAATTGACTTACTATTAAGACATCACAATTCTGAACATTCTAAATTTTCTTAACAATATGATCAATCTAACTTTCACTTTCATATCTAATAAATTTCTCAAATTCATGGTATTTTATCAAAGGTATGAAATATTTCAATAAAAATTTATTATCTATGAAATCTATCATATAATTATAAACTGAAATCCAACCAATTCCCAAAAATATATCAAACTCTACTATGGTAAATTAATCTAGATTTTTAAAAATGACTATCTCAATAATAATAATGGAATGATTCCTATAAATCTTGGTTTCTCTAATAGTTATACCTAAATTTTTAAAAATAAGTTCTTTCTTAATTTTATGAGTTGATATTTTTAATTTTCATGAATTATTATTAGGAATCAAAGAATAAGAATATCATAAATAAAATAGGGTATTGGAAATACTCAAATATATATGTGAAATACCTTTAACCACTACATTTAATAACTAAACATCAACCATAATAGTATCAAAATATACATCCACACCCTTTTTATTCTAATAATGATGATTTCTAGCCTAATTTACTATATTCAGGCACATGTTGTAATAATGACCCAACTCATTACAACTAAAACATCTCACTAAGGGATGGATATAAGGTACCTATTTCTCTGAACATTGTAGAATATTTTATTTACAATCATGGTCAATATGACCAATCTCGTCACTCTAGCTGATCTTCCTAGAATATACTAGTCATTCCCCAATATTATTGTTACAAAACATATCATAAGAGTAGAATATTATTTTCATACCTCCAAATTGTTTTGGTTGGTTATTCCCTATTTCTTACCATCAATAAATTTTTGTACTCTTTTCATCTCGAGTAACATAAGTAGAGCTAAACTCTATATCAACATTATAATCACAACAAAATAATATTTTAGATTTTAAATTATCTTGTATTCAAAGATCTTATTAAAAATTATATTAATCGTGAGTAATATTTATTAATTTAAGTATCAATTCCATAAAAAATACATACCTAGAAAGACTTACTAAATTTTCTTCATACATGGCTATAGAATCTTTATCTATTTTCTATAATTAAATAAATTTTTTCTCCTTCCAAAGATGAAAAACCTTAGGGAACTATTTATCAAGGAAATAATCCTTAAATTATTCATATTAAATGTAATCAATATTATATTTATTTTTTTATTGTTAACTATAGACCACCATCAAATAGCTTCATCTTCAAAACAATAAATGGAAAATGTTTCCTTTTAACGTTCTAATCATCTCATTAATTAAGATATATTTTCTATAGAATTGATCAATTCATTGACTACCAATAGATATGAGGTTACACGAATAGCTGAATGATGATGTATCATGAAATGGACAAATATTTACAAGTTACTCTATGGAAAATCATGTTTCACTCTAATATGGATGACACCACCATTTATACCCTAATTAAATTAGTCCATCAATACAAAAAAACTACTCAATTATGATTCCAACCATTCTTGTTTTCTGATTTAGAATGAAATGTTCCCTTTACTACCTCCATAATGTAGCTTAAATGTTTCCTCTATAGAAATCCATTTTTGAACAAAATAATAGAATAAGAAACATGGTAATCTTCAATTACATTATCATTATTACTAAATTATAAGAAAATTATTTAACAGGTATTCTATTATCATTATGATAAACCCAATTGTTATTAGAACTAAACTATGATACCAAATATATTGACCCATCCATAAACATTACAAAATCTTTAGTTTTAAGTCACAAATTCATTATCTTACATTTGATGATCTTGTTAGGTTTATATTTCTATTGAATTAGTTCAAAACATATACATTACAAAACCATATAATAAATATTATACACATCCAATTTGGGTCCATTTTATAATTAATATAAAAACTTAATATAAATTAAGATTTATTTTCCTGAAAAATATTCATGAAACTCAACATGTCTTATTATTTTCCCTCACCTATCAATAAATCCTAAGAAAGTTTTTTTAAATGTTGTATAAGCACAAAAATACTAGTAAGGGATATAAAAAGGATAAAATTATTATTCTCCTGAAAAACATGAAAACCTAATAAAAACCATTTCATAAAAGCATACATTTTTTCTATAAATGGTTTCATTTTACATTTAAAAATATCATCATATTACATTTTCAAATAAAATTATTTACATGAAAATCATTAATAAACATTGATAAGTCATGCAGGGTACTTGGGATATCATCTCATAGAACACTTATAAAAACCATCAAAATTAGAATAACTATATGTTTGACATCGAATACAATTATCTATATAACATAATATTAATAAATGAATTTGATCATTGACTTAGCGCAACCATCATATTAGTTATAACAAGCTCACCCAAGGTTGTCTCAGTAAACCCATCATCAAATCTATACTATTCTCATTAGTGATATATAATGGGTCTCAACCCATCATATAAACAATTTTCAAGGACCATATTATTAATAAAAAAACTTATTGTAGATTTTTATTCTAAAAAACAATGAAAAACTTTTTAAATACCATATGAAAACTATTTCAAATATTAAAATACCAAATTCATTAAAAAGACACATTTTCATTACAAAAATACCTAAAAAGGAAAGTTGGTTTTTTCCTTCAATAAAACATTAAATAATTTAATTGAATAAATAATTAAAATATTGGTCATAATAATTAAAAAATCATTCTCATCATATAAATTAAAATATAATATTTCTTTTGAATTTCATAATGAAAATATAACATTTGATAAAACTATAATTTTATGAATAGATTTAAAATAAAGATAAAAATACCTTAAAAACATTCACTCCCATATATTTACATATTTAAAATCATTTAAAAAACATGAACACAAAATAAAATGATTGTGAAGGAATACATTAAAAAGAGTATCTTTAAAGAAAAGTACCTTACCGCATTAGAAACATTTAAATCATAATACCCATGAAGTAATAACATTATAAAACATTTAATATCATGATAATATTTAAATTCATGATATAAAAGGTAAAAGGGACTACATATAGACCTAAATAGATAATATATGTGTGTATCATCAAAATATGGCTTAATGAAAGGAAATTTAGATTAAGTAACTTACCTTGATTTCGTCTCATCATGTACGTTATTTAAATTAATAACTAATAATGTTATGTAATTATTTAAATTCTTAATAATATTTTTCATTTTTATTTTTAATTTCTATTTCACTTTTATCCATTTTATATGTGATTAAATGAATAATTTTGTTTACTTTGGATGTTTTTATGAAATTCTACTTATATGTCAAAAATGACTTTGGTAGATTTAATATGGTCAAAGAGTTCCTTATTCCTTCATATATAGAATAATAATTATATAGAAATTTCATTTGTATAAATAGATTATATTTTAATACTAATCATGATTTATAGTATTAAAAAATGAACTATGTTATAATTATGTAGACGGTTGGTCATATGTACGCATTGGTATCATTTCAATTTTTCAATGATCATTATGGAAAGAATTTATATATTATTCTATATTTCTAAAATGTCCCTCATATAATAAATAAAATAATATTACTAAATATACATATACATATCATCCCTGTGATGTGGTGGAAAAAATAATCACATCGCTTCATTGATATGGTAGACCACATGTACGCATGAATGACATTATCATTTTTCAGTGAGTAAAAAGGTAAGAAATAAAATTATTTATTAAATTTTTTAAAATGATAAATATAAAATTAATATCATAATTATGTAACATTTTATAATTAATTTTATCTATATTACATTCCATCAAAATCAATAGTGAAAAGAACATTACATCGCTTTCCGAGACAGTATCTGGCGTACACTGGAGTGATGTTATTATATCTATAATAGAATAGAATGTAAAGAAAGTATATGTGATATAATAATTCTAGAAGTATAATTAACATATGATATCATATATATATATATATACATATTAATTTCATCATTATAACGATCCATGAGATTTGATGGTGAAAAAAATAACATCGGTTCGCAGAGCAGAAGTCCTCCAAACATACGAATAATGATTTCATTTCCCATTAGATGGAAGAGGAGATGGATTTATGTTATTACATTAACATCATAACATAAAGTATATGTTATATTTTGGTGTTATTATATCATAATAATTGAATAATATTTTAAGGTGGTGGAAGTATAAATAATATAATAATACTCAGTTAAGCATGATACCTCTTCTTAGGACAAGCTTCTTAGGTTAGTATAAAATACTTCTTAGGATCAATTCATAATCAAAACAAGGGATCTAGGATTTGTGTAGAGATGTAATTAAGGTATTTTTTCAGGTATATTCAGATCTAAATATATTTTAGTTTGTTAATATGTGAGGATAATTGGTGTCCTATTTTAAGTGTGGTGAGCGGCATGATTGTAATTATTTAAAAGAAAATAGTGTACTGATGATTTTTACATGAAAAATCCCATAATACGATAAATTATAAATAATTAGAAATTATAGGTTCTATAAAAGTTAATTCAATGGTTTTAGGAATGATTCAGTCTATTTTACCAATTTTATTTACAGTTTAACCACTTGGTAAACCCATTTTGACCTTCACTACAATAAATGTTTTTACTACTTCTCTATTTATTAAGGTAAAAAAATTAATTAAAAATTTTTATATAATAAAAATTATTATTATTAAAAATATTAATTCAATTTTACTAAATTAATTTTATATAATTGGAATAATTTAATTCAAAATAAAACCAACAGACGTGATGAAAAATCATTTCTTTCAAAAAATATATTTTCCAAGCATAAGATGGTTTTATTTGAAAACTATGATTATTAATCATAATTGTATGAATTTATATTAATTTGTACTGATATATAATATATAAATTTAATTTAAATCATTCCTTCTTAAGTATTCTTATTTTAATTAAGGTGGATAAACATTATACACATTAAAAATATTTTTCAGATAAATCTGATTTTTTTGACCAAAAATAAACTTATACTAGTATCCAATTTAATAATGATTGAAATATAATTAATTTTATTAAATATAATAATGAATTTTTATTTTTATTTAAATAATATTCAAAACATAATTATATATTTAAATTCCTCACATTAATGAAAATAAATGAAATTTATAAAAAAATAGTGATTTTTCACTATTCAGTGAGAAAATAGTATTTACAAAAAATTAAAAAAATTAACCCTATGTTAGTATGTATATTCTGATTTAAAATTTAAAATTAATTTTTTCAAATTCTAATTCTATAATATAGAAATAAAACTTTCAAATAAAATCTTATAATAAAAGAGTTTAATTAAAATTGTTTCCTTTTTTATTTAGTTATTACTTTATATTTTAATAATGAATATAAAGTTAATATTAATAAACCTGAAAATTATGTATTCTATCATTACAATGGTTTTTATAGTTTTTAATAAATAATATATTTTGAAATATCTTATGATTTTTTTTAAATGATATTGATTTAAAAATAGTTTTTAAAGGGGATTGTAGAAACATAATATCTGATTAAATTTTTATGGTCTGGTTAGAACATTGAACCAATAGTTTTATTTATATAATACACTTTACCCTCACATAAATCCCCATGGACCTATGTTTTCATGAAATTTAAAATTTATGTGATTATTTTGTTTATTTATATTAGTTAAATTAAATGATTTAGTGATTAGGGTGTGTTATGGTGGGTTGAATTATGTTATGCTCAAGGTTTCTCTTTTGGGTTACAATTGGAATTTTTATTAAATAGAACACATCATTTATCACCCTTTATGGAAAATATGATAGGTTTCTAATGATATTTAGTGACATAACAATATATGGTCTCTATACTTGTCCTGATGTGAGAGACATGTATCCCATAACATTTAACCAGTATTAACTAGAGGGGTGTAACAAATGATTCTAATTTAGAGTAATATTATTGGTTGTATACTAGGAATACATCGGTATATAGAAGTATTATGCCACTTTAGTGTTTCTAGAATCATCTCAATAGTTGTTTGGGATCTACTCTTGATTATATACACTTGACTTTTTCTAATTAATTATTATAATGGTCTGTGTTAATGATTTATTTATTAAATTAATACACTATATAATGTCGACTTTTTATTTCTATCTCATTAGGTTTAATCTAAACATTTCATTTTTATTGGTTATTTACTAACACCTTACATTAGTTTATGACAAATATGATCTTATTTATCTATTTACCTATATCAGTTATTAATTATAGTGTTTAGTTACACTTCAATGATTTATGTCAATTTTAGAAGAGTTTTTTTGATATTATATTTAAAAAAAATTCTTTGAAATAGTTTTTAAAAAGTGTATAAAAGTAACTAATAATTTTTTATTTGAAGAACCTATAGGTTTGAAAAAGGAATTAAATAAGTTTTGTTTAATTATTTTTTTATAACATTTAAAAAAATTAATTTTTATATTAAAAACTAGATTTTTTAAAAGGGTTTAAAATTTTAATTTCATGGACTCATTGGTAAAATCCTACCTCATTATGTATACTTACACCCTACTTACACTACTTGGTATTTGTATTCTGAGTGGATTTATTGAAACTTCATGTGATGAGATTTTGTTCCCTAATAGATTGGTAGTGTTGGTTTTGATACTGAATAATGAATCTTAGTAATAGGGATATTTTTTGGGAATATATAGAACATTATTTTTTTATTCATATCATAGATGTACTAGCTGTTTTGGTTATCCTCATGTATTTTGGACCTTTTTTAGTTTTTATTTATACTGATATGGATATTTATTTATAGTAATTACTCATTTGTATTATTTTAATTTTGATAATGATTATTGTGTTTACTCATAGAAATCTAATGTGTTGATGCACCATGTTGGATTTTTATTTCAATTCCTCTACATGCTGAATATTACTTATCTAGATATAATAATTCATTGTTATAATATTATGATTACCGAGTTTTTATTACAATCTTGTAGTGATCAAGAATATCTTCCAATCCATTTCATGGGTTTTCTTAGGTGTTTGGATCAGGGATAACCAGTAGTAGTTCATTGTTAATCGATATCAATGTAGCCCATTATTATTATTGGAGTCTGGTATATGGAGATAAGATCATCTAGACTCGTGAGGTATGTCCTGAGTAAGCTTTTGATCACCACCTCTTATGATGAAACCCAAGTTACCATGGGATAAAGTGATTTGATTCATGATTTAAAGAATGGTTTTTATTATTCTTAATAGATTTTGATTTTAATTGATGTTTTTTTTAAACTATGGGGTTCTTTCATGAGTTTTTTGGGGGGTTACAAATATGGAAAGAAAGTGGGATAATAATTGGAGGCTCTCAATTGACCCACATTCCCTACAAAACTATATAGTTATTATAGTGATGGTTTTATATGATCACAGTATCTTGTTGTATGGTTAGTGTATATTTTTTCAAAACATGTAGAAAAACCATACTGTAAAGACCTGGAATTTCTGTGGAATTTTTTTAAATACAAGTGAATTTTACGAGTCTGCAGTTTATGACAACACTTGATTCCGAGGCCCGATGTGCCCGAAATCAATTTCCGTATTTTTTTTCAGGTACGTTACGTAAACATACTTGTGGTATTTTATATCTTTTTAACCGGCGCTCGGAATTGTAATATTACGGCACCAATGAACTCACAGTTCCAGTATTCACTTAAGGAGACCTACATGGCAGTTGTGTTTTATTGAGATTGGAAGTTAATTTTTCAGTGGGTTTCAAAATAAATTAAATAAAAATATTTCTAGAATATTTTTATTCGAGTGGAGGTTTAATCCTCCAAGTGGAGGTTGGAGGTGGGGCCCACCCGCGCATAACCACTAATGGGAGGATATTATATGGAGAGGCCCACACGAGCTCAAAACCCATTAAAACCCATGTAACCCCTTCAGTTCCACATTAATGGGGGAAACTATTGAACTACCCCTTAATGGTGCCTACACACCTAAAAGATAATTAGTGCTTCAATTAATTATCTTTTCAAAACAATTGAATCCTGGCACACCATTTAATTTAATGAGTTTTTTAATTTAATGAAACAAAACTCTTCTGTGTTGTGGAGCCAACATATAATAGACTCCTCGTCTACTATTTATGTTTGGCGACATGGTGGAGCCTTTCCTCTTCAACGAAGAACAACATCATATGCAATGAAGAACGATATCCTTTCAACGATTAATGCTCGCCTCCACCGAGGAACAACAATGTCGTCTTCTCCCTTTCCAACTAGGGAAAGAAAGAGAATACACCGCCCATGAAGAACGCCTCCAACAACGATGTCATCTCCACCCGACTTCAATGAAATGATGCCTCCTTCCTGCGACACTGTCGAGTGAACCCCGATTACAGGGTAGGTGGATTTGATTATTTTAATGTATCAATTATATCCTCGTTCTTTGTAATCTATTTTGATTCAATGATGGCCATTTGTTATCACATAATGTAGAGGGCGCAATCTGAACAAACACAGCCCGACAAACCTCCGTTGGTTCTTGTTTGTTTGACAACAGAGGTGGATCTGGAAGGGTGCAGTGTTGTCGCCCCATGCCGGAGGAAGGTGGCCACGACCATGAGTGCCACGACAGACTAAGAGAGTGATGTGTATTCACACCGCCCCATGGAAGACCCACTGTCGGGCTGCCCCTCTGTGAGGCTGCCACGGCCGGGCCACCCCTCGGCGGGGCTGCCATGGGAAGGCCACACCTTCGGACCAGGCCATGCCTTCGGGCTGGGTCGCACCTTCGGGCCAGGCCAACGACTTGGTTCGGGCCGCACCCTCGAACTGTGTCAGAACTTGGTTTGGACTGTGTCGGGCCGGGTCCGTCCGACTGGGTCAGACCATATACGGACCAGTTATGGCCATTTACCCTTTTTGTCTGTATCTTGGTCTACGGGTATTTTATTGACGAGCCGCCTACATCGATATAATTATTCGAGCAAGGAAATTCTTTTGTAATACCCCGCTAGAGGTTTGGACGCAGTTGGGGAACGGTCAGGTTCGTTTGAACCTACAAAAAAATCGGGACCCTGGAACGGAAATGCCAATAAATCACAGACTATGCATCCAATTGATGCACCCTCTATCACGTGGGGTTCCTTAAGATGATATGGAACTAAGAGATACGTAAACTCGAGACTTCTTGGTAGTTATTTTATTGAAACATGGCTCGTGGAGCGGATCCTCTTGGAATAGAGTGTGTTGTGTATGGGAACCCTAGGGCTAGCTATGACTGAGATGATAGGATCATTCATGGGTTCAACAACGATGATATTGTATCAGGATCCTCTATGGGTTTGATGATGATGACTTCTGTAATGGGATCCTACGTGGGTTCGACAGTGGTGACTACTGTACGGGGATCCTCTGTGAGTTCGACAGGGGTGACTACTGTACCGGGATCCTCCGTGGGTTCGACAGTGATGACTTCTGTTCCAGGATTCTACGTGGGTTCAACAGCCCTTATACTATTCCAAGATCCTACATGTGTTCGACATAGGAGATGATTCATTGGATACAACTAATCATCTCTATCCCTCTACATGAGTAGTATACCTGTGGGATCTGAGTCTTGACTTTCAGTTGATAATCATCAAGATGGTTGAATTTTCTTCCTTTGTGGAATGGGTTGTGCTTGGGCTGGATAGTTGGAGTTGGAATGTGATTGGTAACATAAGAATATGTATGAGCCTATGCCTAAGTAGGGTTGGTTCATACTTCATGATTGTTTCCTTCTTTTATGCTTTATCCTTTGTGGATTCTGGGAGACCATTAGGGGTATCAAGTTCCCCTACTGAGTATTGTTACACTCACCCCTTCACGAGCTTCGCCCACACCTTGTTGTGTTCTATGCAGATGACGGTCAGTAGTGATCGAGGTTGAGGGTGACAGACGGGAAGCTTCTCGGAGCTGGACTAGACGGTACGTACCTCAGGGATGAGTGATAGAGTTCTACACCTACCCTTCAGGTAGGATTCCCCAGTGGATGATTGAGGATCTGTGTTTCCTTTTTTACTTGTACTTGTACTTGTTGTTTAGTTGGGTTATTATACTAGATCACTTACTTTCAGCACCCTTTTCTTTTTCTATTTTATTACATGTTGATTCTACTGCTTGTGTTCAGACTGCATGAGTTACTGGTTAAAAGGTAATGACTTCACTTTTTATCATGGATTCTCCTTTGGTGTTAGTCTCCAGCCTCAAGCCTATGGAAGGTGGGCTTGGGGTAGTCACGGCATGGGCACTAAGGACGGGTCATGAATAATTGTTATTAGAGGAGTCGGTTGTACCGCAGAACTTGGACTCTGATTATTTTAATAGAAATAATGATAAGTGTTTTGGGTTTGGTTATTTGTTTAGGGAAAACGTTGTTGGTGCGATGGCTGACATATCCATACAGTAGGACTCCAACGTCTAATTTCCAACTCATTGCACGAAAACACTGATTGCGAGTGTGTTTCTTTTGAAAAAATTTCTCCGTGATTACATTGTCTCGCCTCACCATGTATAATTTTTTGACCATGGTGCACCTGTTTCTTTTTATTATTTCACCACAAATGCATCTAACTAGGGTTATGAGTTTCATATGATATGGTAGCCCACCGAGCGTCGAAGCCTCGGTGTAGGGCCCCAACACAGTGGAGGTGCCAGTGGTACCACAACCCGCTGGGCCACCAATACCAACAACTCCAGCAGTAGAGAGTGCATGTCGTCTGAGTGCATTGCATGAGTTCCAGCGCTAGAGTCCGCCCAGGTTATAGGAAGAGATGGACCCACAGACTGGTGAGGATTGGACGGAGGCTATCATGAGTGTTTTCAGATTGGTAAGGACACTATACGACATCATGGTGATCCTTACCACGAGTCTCCAACATGCAGCAGCAGGAAGATGGTGGATCCTAATGCTCCAGGTGCATGACGAGGCATCATTACTCTGGCTATACTTTGAGATTCTCTATCGGTCAGAGTTAGTTCCAGCCACCCTTCGTGTGGTGTAGATTCTTTAGTTACTTCATCTGTAGCATGGCAGCATGATAGTAGCTTAGTACTCATTGAGGTTCAACAACCTCTCACGCTACTCCATGGATATGGTGCAGGACCCATTCTTCAGGGCTCGTACCTTCGAGTAGGGACTTAGTCATGAGATCAGGGCTTCGATGATCTCCCTCAACATCTCGATGCAGTCGGCGGTGCTGGAGTGATCCCTTCTTGTGGAGATTTTTCTTGCTGAGCAGATACCAACTACGAGACCCCCCACAGGGAAACACGTAGAAGGGTCTTCTGCAGCCGGCAATAGACAATTGTCGTAGAGGTCCATGATGACTAGGCCATCAGGTGGGAGACCCCCAGATATAGGTTCGGTTTTGCATGGAACACGAGACAGAGTCGGTCATATGATGAACAAGCAGTGTTATGCATGCGGCGGGTGGGGTCACATGGCTCGAGATTGCATGTCATGCCATGTAGATGAGAAACAGATAGTATAGGGACCTCCCATGCATAGGCAAAGGTTCGACTGTGGTGGTCTGTCTTGAGCAGGTGGATGTGGCAGAGGTGCTAGACGAGCAGTGAGTGTTGGATAATGTTTCGAGGCCCTATCACCACCACCAACAGGAGGTCCACCCCGACCAAAGGGAGATGGTGGATAGAGGCAGGATCATCTCCAGGCAGTCGAGACCTACGACCACGGCTCATCTGAGATGATTCTAAGTACTATTTATATCTAATCCACCCATGCTGCATTACTTATAGACACCGGTGTGAGTCATTATTTTATTTCCACAACCTTCATTCGAAGCTCGAAGATTCCGACAAGCCGTTGGCTACCTTTTGACTAGAGAATCCTACGAGAGAAGAGTCGAAGATTTCACACTAGTGTCATCAGTGTGAGATTACTCTATGAGGAGAGAGCTTCGGCTGATATCTCCTCATAATGGCATCGAGGCCTTACTATGTCATCTTGGGTATGAACGGGTTATCCACAGTTCATGCTCAGGTTGACTGTCTTAGGTGCAATGTGTGTTGTGTCCGAACGGATGGGACCCGGATCACCTTCACCGGCGAGAAGGGAGCCTTTGCAGCATATAATGGACTTACAAAAAGGAGGGGGCAGGCAATCACACATCAGTTGTCTAATATCATCCTCGGAGCGATTGATGTGCAGATTCCGAGTTTTCCTGTTGTGGAGGATTAGTACGCAGATATTTTCCCTAACGACATACCAGGACTACCTCCTCTTAGAGAGGTATAATTCTACATTGACCTATACCTCGGGATGACACCGATATCTACTCCAGTATATCAGATGGTTCCCACTGAGCCTCATGAGTTTCAGGTAGAGATGGAGGACTTGTCGGGGAAGGGATTTGTACGACCTAGTTATTCGCCCTATGAATCTCTAATTTGGTTCTCTAAGAAGTAATATTGGAGAATGAGACTGTGTGATGATTATCGTCTCCTAAACTAGGTGACCGTGAAGAACATGTACCCACTCACGAGGATTGATGACCTCTTTTATCAGCACATTGGAGCACGATGGTTCTCGAAGATAAAAATTAGGTCAGGTGATCACCAACTCAGAGTTCGAGACGAGGATGTGCAGAAGACGACCATAAAGTGCTGGTATGGACACTATGTATTCATGGTTATGCCCTTAGGTGTAACCAATTCTCCAACATTGTTCATGAGTCTCATGAATAGGATCTTATAGCCTTACCTAGATCACTTTGTCGTATTCTTCATCGATGACATACAAATCTTATCAACTACCGAGGAGGAGCATGTCTATCATTTGTGGGTAATACTTGACACAATCTAAGAGAACCAGCTTTATGGTAAGCACTCAATGTTCCATTTTTAGATTCGAGAGGTCCACTAATTGGGACATGTCATCTTTGAGGCTGATGTTGAAGTGGATCCAGTGATGATTGAGGCAGTACATTCTTGGGAGCCATTTAGTAGTGTTGCGGAAGTACGGAGTTTTCTGGGAATGGCTAGGTTCTATCAGAGATTTGTGGAAGACTTATCCAGAGTTGGAGCACCTCTTTCATCATTGATGAAGAAGGTCAAACCCTTCGTGTGGTCATGGATATTCCAGCAGAGCTTTCAGGATCTGAGTCAGAGGATGAATAGTGCACCCATCATGAGGCAACCAGAGGAGGGCATTCGGTACATAGTTTACTACGGCGCATTAGGGACCATACATGGGTGTTTCCTGAAGTAGGATCAAGACGTTATCACATATTATTATTTTAATTTGAGACAAAATGAGTAGAACTACCCATGTCATGGATTTAGTAGCAGTGGTCTTCTCCCTAAAGATGTGGCAGCACTATCTGATGGGAAAATGATTTATAGTCTACTCTGACCACTAGAGTCTCAGGTATAACATCTCTCAAAGGGACCTGAAACTATGATAGTGGCGATCACTTGAGTTCCTACAGGACTATGACTTTGACATAGTATATACTCATGGGAGGGAGAACATTATAGTAGATTCTCTTAGTAGGAGAACATGAATCCAACTGCTATGAGAGGCGACAGAGCAGCTGTCCGCGTTGCAGATATCCTTTGTGGATAGATATGAAGTATCCTTTATCCAGTAACTCACAGTCACTCCTCCACGACATCAGCGAGTCAGGGAGGCACATCATGGATACGTTGACTGTGAGACACGACATGCTCAGATATCCACAGGTCAGACACCTGGTGGATTTTCTGAGGGTGGGGAGCACGTCATTCTCTTCAGAGGTCATACCATGGTTCCATTGTCACTTTCGGAGGAAGTCTTGAGGGGGTTCCACATATATCCTTTAGAAGGACATCCAGGAGAGGAAAAGATGTATCAGGACCTCTGACGACATCACTGGTGGCCAGGTATGAAAAAGGCAGTAGTAGAGTTTGTATCTCGATGCCTCACATCTCAGTGAGTGAAAGGTAGAGCATGAGGTTCTATAATGCTTGGTTCTTCCCATAGAGGTCCCAGAGTGGAAGTGGTACAGGATATTCGTGGATTTCATGACAGGAATTCCAGGTACATCCAAAGGACATGACTCTATCTTGGTGATTGTCGACTTACTCACCAAGTTGGCCCACATCCTACCAATTAGATATAAGGGTTCAGTGGAGAGCCAGGGATGCCTCTACATATAGGAGGTCATAAGGTTTCATGGTGTTCCATTGACGATCATCTCCGATCGATGTGCTTGTTTCAATTATCGTCTTTGGAAGGGGTTGTATGAGGCTTTTGGAATGTAGCTTCTCTTGAGCACCACCTTCTATCCTCAGACCGATGTTCAGACTGAGAGAACCATTCAGACACTCGAGGACATGCTTCGTGGATGAGTCCTCGACTTTGGTTGCAGTTGGGAGGATCACTTACCCTTGGTAGAGTTTGTGTATAACAAAAGCTACCACTCCACCATCGGGATGGAACCTTACGAGGATTTGTATGACCGACCTTGCAGATCGCCTCTGTGCTGGAATGACCGAGGGGAGTCATCACTTCTGGGATCGGAGATGTTACAGACTATGATAGAGAAGGTCTAGATCATCAACGAGTGGATGAAGACTACACATAGCAGGAATATGTCCTATGCTGAAAGGAGACAGAGACCATTGGATATCGAGTATGGAGACCACGTCTTTCTATGGGTCTCACCTCGATGAAATCTACGGATATATTGCTGAGGCCGCAATTTATCTCTGTGATTCATCGAACCATTTTAGGTCCATAGAAGGGTAGACGAGTTGGCTTACCAATTGTCTCTTCCACCACAGTTGCAATGGGTGCATGACTTTTTCCACATATCTCACCTCATGATATACGTGCACAACCTATCCCACATCATCTACCATGGGGAGATGAACATCAATAATGGGGAGACATTCATAGAGGTTCCAGTGGAGATTGAGGATTGACAGGATCAGGTCATACGTGGATGGTCGATTCCTCTTGAGAGCGTTCGATGGCAGCACGTGAACCTCCAGGAGAGCAGATTGGAGTGGGAGGCTCAGATGCATGCTCAGTACCCCCATTTGTATACTTAGTGTGAGTTTTATCTAATGGGGATGTAAATCCCTAAGCTGGGGAGAATGTAAAGACCCAGAATTTCCAAGGAAAAGTTTTTAAAAAAAATACATGTGAATTTAACGAGTCCGCAGTTTTTGACTGTGCCTGATTCTGAGGCCCGTTGTGCCCGGAATCAATTTTTGAAGTTTTGTTCGGGTACGTTCAGTAAATGTATGTGTGGGATTTTATATCTTTTGGTCTGGTGCTCGAAATTGAAATTTTTGGGCCGTGTTAAACTCCCAGCACTCGTACTCGCTTACAGAGATCTTTACCACAGTTTCGCTTTATCGAGATTGGATGTTAATTTTGTTTGGGTTTCTAAATAAATTAAATAAAAATATTTATAACAGATTTTTACTTGAGAGGTGGTTTAATCCTCCAAGGGGTGGTTGGAGGTGGGTACCACACGTGCATAACCTCTCATGGAAGGATATTATACTGTGGGGCCCACACGAGCTCAAACCCCATTAAAACCCCTTCAGTTCCACATTAATGGGGGAAACTCTTGAACTACCCATTAATGGTGCCAACAAGCCTAAAAGATAATTAATGCCTCAATTCATTACCTTTTGAAAACATTTGAATCCTTCCACCCTATTTAATTTAATGAATTTTTTAATTTAATTAAACACAACTCTCCTGTGTTGTGGTGACAAAAAAAATAGATTCGTTCTCTATTATTTTTGGTGGTCGACTTGGTCGAGCCTTTCCTCTTCAACAAAGAACGAAATCCTCTCCAACAAAAAACAATATCATATCAACAAGGAACACCCATTTCCACCGAGGAAAGACGATGTCGACTTCGCCCTTTACAAACGGGGCATTAAAGGGAAGAAGCCTCCCTCAAAGAAGGTCACCAACGACGACGTCATCTCCTCCCTACGTCAACGGAACGATGCTACCTTACAGCGACTCTGTCGAGCGAACACAGATTACGAGGTTGGAAGATTTGATTATTTTAATATATGAATTATATCCTTGTTCCTTGTATTCTATTTTGGTTCGATGATGGCCATTTTTATCACCTAATATAGAGGGCGCAGGCCAAACAAACATGTCCCGACAACCCTCCATTGGTTCTTGTTTGGTTGACGACAGAGGCAGAGCCTGAAGGGCGCGATGTCTTCACACCGCACCAGAGGAAAGGGGTCATGGCCATGCAAGTTGGGGTGGATGAAGATGACAAGGCGTCGTCACGTTACGCCAAGGAAGACCCACGGCTGGGCAGCCCCTCATCCAGGCCTCCACGACCGGGCCGCCCCTCGGTCGGGCCACACCTTCGGGCCAGGCCACACCTTCGGGTCGGGCCACACCATCGGGTCGGGTCGACCACTCAGTTCGGGCCACACCTGCAAACCGATTCAGACCCCGGTTCAGACTAGGTCGGGTCGGGTCGGTCCGACTGGGTAGGACCGGACCGGAACCCGCTATAGCCATTTACCCTTTTGGCACGTATCTTTGGCTATGACTATACGATTGAAGAGATGCCTGTGGCGATAGAATTAATTGATCAAGTAGATTCTTCTGGCATACCCCGCTTGAGGGTTAGATGTAGTTGGGGTATGGTCGGGTTGGATTGAACCTAAAAACCAATTGTACCCCGGGAACGGAAATGCCAATAACTCACATATAGGGCGTCCAATTGACACGTCGTCGGTCACATTGGGTTCGTTATGATGAGACGGAACTACGAGATACATCAACTCAAGACTTCATTGTAGTTGATGTATAGACACTTGGCTCAAGGAGTGGACCCTCTCAGAATTGAGTGTGTTGTGTGCGGGAACCCAAGGGCTGGCTGCGACTAACATGACAGGATCCTCTGTGGGTTCGACAACAACAATAATGTACTAGGATCCTCCATGGGTTCGACGACGATGTCTTCTGTACCGGGATCCTCCATGGGTTCAATAGTGGTGACTACTATACCAGTATCCGATGTGGGTTTGATAGTGAGGACTACTATAGTGGTATCCTCTTTTGGTTTGACAGGGAATACTTCTATACTCGGATCCTACGTGGGTTCGACAGTGCTGATACTGTTCCAGGATCCTATGTGGGTTCAACAGAGGAGATGATTCAATGGATAAAACTAATCATCTATACTCCTCTACATTAGTAGAATACCTTTGTGATCTGAGTCTTGACATTAAGTCTATAATAATCGAGATGATTGACTTTACTTACTTTGTGGAATGGGTTGTACTTGGGATCGAGAGTTGTAGACTGACTGTGATTGGTAACAGAGGTATTTGTATGGGCATATAATTAAGTAGGGTAGGTTGATAATTCATTATTGTATCTTTATTCTATGGTTTCTCCTTAGTGGATTCTGGGACACCTTCAGGGGTCTTAGGGTCCCCTACTGAGTATTGTTATACTCACCCTTTCAAGGGATTCTCCTGCAACATGTTGTGTTTTTTTGCAGATGATGGTCTACAGTGATCGAAGCTAAGGGTGATGGACTAGAGGCGGCTCAGAGCTGGACTAGACGGTACATACCTCGGTGATGATTTTTCAAGTTCTGTACCTACACTAAACGCAGGATTCACCGGTGGACGATCCAGGAGATGGTTTTCAAATTTTTACTTGTACTTGTACTTGTTGTTCAGTTGAGTTTGTATATTGGAGCACTTAATTTAAGCACAATTTTCTTTTTCAATTTTAGTGCATTTTTCTTATACTTCTTGTGTTCAGACTACATGAGTTACATGTTAAATGGAAATGCCTTCCCTTTTTATCAGGGATTCTCCTTTGGTGCTAGTTGCCAGCCCCTAGCCTATGGAAGGCGGTCTTGCGGTAGTCACGGCATAGGCCCTGAGGACAGGTAGTGACACATACATATCCAATAACCCCTCTTCATATAATTTTTCTAAGTCCTTCTTCATTTATATTGTTTTTAGGTATATCCTATTACTATTTTGGATGGATTAGATTGATTCTTCATATGTGTACATGTTATTTGATTGTATTTATTCATTCTTATTATGAGGAAGATCATTTAAAAAAATGGAAACGTAATTTTGAAAACATATAAATAAGTGTTCCATGAGTATTTTAAGATAAATTAGATTTTTCAAATTGTAATACAAATTCAAATTGTTTTTACAGATTTAGTTAATGTATTATTTTGTGTAATTTTAGTTGATGTTTAAATATATTGATTGAGTATTGTATATTTTTTTATTAAATTCATTCCTCCATTAAAATTCTTCATGGATTATATGATATTTTTATTCTTCATTGTTCCTTATCCTAGTTTCTCTCTGAGTTTAAATTTTTTTATTCCAATAGTTAACCCTACAAATAATACATGTAGAATTCTAGAGTTAACCACTTTCAGTTTCCACTCATCTTTCGTGGTGACCAAGGACCTATAGAGTCTATGGAGTGGCTTGATCATATTGAATGAGTCATAATCTGATAGAAAACTACAATATCCCCACAGGTCAAAACCATCATGGAATTGTAGGAGGAATGAAGTCAATAATAGTGTATATGTAACATTCCACCCATATTGAATTGTTTTATATCTTATAATTTCATTAAAAACGCATTAAAGAAGTAATATTTCCTTAAAAAGAAGAATTTATAGAGGATTATGAGGTTATGAACCTATTATTGGGTGGTAAAACAGTGGTGGATTATACCACCAATTTAAAAAAATTGATCCCCTTCTCTTCTGAGATATTGTTTGAGGACTCCCTTGAGGTTTTGGATTTTCATAAAGGGATTTTTACTTACCATGGTTATAGATTTATCGTGTTTATTCTCACTTATTTTAAGGATTTATCAATAAGGAAATGATAGTGGAGTTGAAATTTTTAGGGAATACCTACTTCAGTGGTTACCCTATACCATCCACTGTAAGAGAATGTTCAAAAGGTTGTAATAATTAGAAGTGGGATAAACCCAAGTTAGAAAATATTAATGACATTGAAAATTCATTGTATTCTAGTGTCATTCATCTTCTAAAGAAAATTTAACCCATGTGAAATCACCATAGATTACATGGTATTACAAATACCTTTGGTTTGAAAGTCCAAATATACTACTATATTTATGGTGACTTTGTTCATTATTAGAATATTTGTATGTTTGGGTATCAACATATGATGGAATACCTATGTTTTAATGGATTTATTAATAGTCCAATAATTTTTTTTGAGGAATATCTCTTTCTCTTATTTATTACTATCATATTTTCTATATTTTTAATATATTTTTGTTTTTTTCTATTTAAATTCATGTTATTTTAGAGAAAAATTTTATCTTTTAATGGAATTATTGATGAAATATTTAATTTAGTGGTCGATTACGGGTTTTCATAGTTGAAGGGGTAGGTAGTTCTCAACGGTTTTTTCATTAAGACATTTAACTCAATTGGATTCACTATAAAATGTAGATGCATTATAAAATGGGGATACATATTAATGGATTTATATTGAAATTTTTTCCATTTTTTATCACAATATCTTATCATGCCTAGGTTGTGTGTGAGTATATGGATTGATTCATTTTTTTATCCATCCTAATAAATAAGGGTATTATGATGTGATGAATTTATTTTAGCCTTATACTGATATATATTTTTTCTCATCAGAGATTCTATCCACTTTTATATTATATACTATGAACTCTATTTCATCTATAATAACTTTAGAGACTTTTGGGGAGTATAAGTGTTATGGTGGGGAAAATTTTCAAACCTCAACCATGAATTTACACATTATTTTTTTATTTTTTATTCATTTTGAATATTTATATACTAATACTCTTTTAATTAATCAATTTTTTATATTTTAGTGTATGTTAAATGGTTGTGCCATGGTTAATACTAGCCATGTGTCTTAAGCATGGAAAACCTACAAATTTTTTTAATGGTGTTTTCAATGATGGTCGATGGTTTATCTAATAATGAAGACCATACTATGCAGTGTTTCTTGGGTTATATGTTGAAGGATTCAAGGTTGGGGAATATCTTCATAAACCATTTTTTTTTCAAACCTAGTGACCATTAAATGTATTTAAAATTTTAAAATTCGTCCCCTACCCTTGATGAATATAAATATCTTTTCCTTATTCTTCCCCCATTCACAGATGTCCAGACTCAGTGGTCCCAAAGGGACCTTCCACCTCCACCGTTATTATGATTTTTTCATTTTTTTTAGTAAGTTACTCTATGTCATTTTAATACCTCTACATTTTAAAATAAGTTTTTTTGATAGAATATTGTACATGCCACACTAATCATTATGAACTACATAATATAATTATTATAGAATTTCCATTATAACTTAGTCATAGAATTAGTGTAATTGAAAATAATTAGCTACATTATAAAATATATTTATAAATTTCATATACAATAAAAAATATTTAATAATAATAAGGAAAGAAGAACTCTATTTTTTGAAAAGTCACTTTACGAATCAACAAAATGTTTCATCAGAAAATATTTTTATTACTGTTTTGAGAGTGAATATTAAAATTAATTTCTACACTTTTAGGAAATGAATTGATAATAAGGATTTCATATTTTGAAATAAATATATCAAAATTATCTTATGGTAGAAAATTTATACTTTTCTAAAAATATTTATTTTTCATTGAATAAAGAAAAATAATAATTTTATATATAAATTTCATTCTTTAAAAGTATTAAAAAGGCATAATTTTATTTTTATTTAGTTTAAAATTTAAATTAGTTCTTTTTTATTAAAAATAATATGATTAAATTTAGTTTAATTGACATTATTTTTAATTTTGACAGAAAAAAATAATACTTAAAAATAAATTTTTTAGGTAAACTATTATTCATCAAGTTTTAAGAGTTTATTTTAAAAGTAATTTATCCCAAATACAAAAAAAAATGATATTTTAAGGGAATATATATATTTAGTCCAACCATTTGTGTGTTTCGAGGCATGTGTCATTTAGAGAAAGCTTTACAGTGGTTTGGAGGTGTTTTCCACTAATAAATCCCCAAGCAAAGTGAATACCCAACCTGTAAATATCACATGTTGTGTAAGTGTGGTTAATGAATAATTAAGGGAGTCTCACGAGATGGTACCTGATGTGGATATTTTTAGGGTTAAATAATAAAATCCAATATGATTTTTAGTTAAAACACAACCCCAAGTATTTCACAACATGAAAGGGGATTACACGTCGTGTAATTCCCCTATGCAGTATGTTTATAATAAAGAGAAACACCTATTTTGTTTTCTCAACTCTATGAACATTGGATATATATGAATCTCATGACTCTAGGATATCCAAAATCCATCTCCAATAGTTTTAGGGATTCTATTGATGTGAATCAATCCTTGGCCTTCAATCTTTGCTCTGTAGTGATCCATGCTGAGTTCTACATCCATTTCTATCGATTTCTCCTCCGTTTAGTCTTATTTTCCTCCTGTTATTTTTTCCATCTGATGGTGGATTATCTCTCGTGTTTATAATTGGTTTTGTATTGGTTTTTTTCCATTTTATAGAGTATAATCCCATTATGTATTTAGTTATTTTTTTGAGATTTGGTTGGAGATTCAGGATGTGGTCTATTCTTGAGAGAAGAATGTTGACAGCTTTTGAGGCAGGGGATACTTTTCTTCTATTATGTTTATGTGAAGTTTTAAATAAATCATACATTATTTATATGTATTGAAATTAAATACACATAATAATTAATATAATTTATTTAAAAAAATTGGATAGTTATCACATGTTCATGATGTTTTTTCTTTGTACTTTAATAGTGGTTTGCTTCTTGATTTTCTAGACAGAGTGATATCTCTGTTATATGATTTATTAGTATATTTATATTAATGGAGAATCTTTTTGAAATTGATTTATAATGTAAATATATAATAAATTGAGGTATATGGTATATCTTAGAGTAAGTCATAGGTATGATTGCATGGGTTGGTAGGGAAACAATGTCAACTAAGTATATTAAGTGATGTAAACATGGGATATTTGGTGAGACATGGGTATTTAGGAACCCTACGATTTGATTCATAGACCATTAAGATTACTAAGCCTTCTTAATGATGTGATTCTGGTTACATGGTAGGGACTGTGGAAAGGATCATGCATCATTATTCTTTGCACATGTGTTTCAAATGGGTATACCTTGGGATACGATAAATCCTTAAACAAGATAATAAATTATGTAATTTATTAATTTTAAGTATTCTATATTATATTTTTAAGAGTTCTATGAAGTTTTTTAGTTTTGTGTGTATTGATCCAGGTCGATATCCTCATCATGTTTGTGCTGAATATTTTCAATATGATGTTCGAGAATGTATCCATAGAGTGGAGGTCGATGATGGGGACACTTAGAGGAGGATAAACATTGAGATTCAATTACATAGTCTATATAATTATGATGCCTCAATTTCAGATTCAATCATAGAAGAATGGTTTAATGATGTTGGGATATATTTTAGTTTTATTTATTCCTAGAAAGAGCCCCAGGATTCACTCGTTGTGATGATGTTTTATGAAGTAGTGAAATAGTGGTGGTTCATATACCTTAGTGGCATGAGGATTTGTCAATATCATGGGATAAGTTCCAAGATTAGTTTTGAGTATAGTTTCTTTCTTAGATCACAAAGGCATCCAGTCTCCAGGAGTTATTTACCCATTGGCTGGGGAGAACTAGTGAACAAGATTTTTGGATCCATTTCAGGAGCCTTCTGTGATATGCTTTAGATCTCTTATCAGATAATGACTCTATGGTAAGGAATTTTTTGATTACTTTACATCAATATATATATATATTTTGGTCACCCTATTTATTTTTGATACATTTCTAGAGGTGATATAAAGAGAAGAGGTTATTGATAGAATTTTTTCTAGATTTGGATCATCATAAGAGGGGAGTCATCAGGATTCCTCATTAAGAAGAGCTATTGCCCATGGTTCCCAATTTTCATGATAGAAGAGATTTCAGAAAGCTAATTGTAGGTCCCACCCCTCTTCATTTTATTCAAGGTGGACAATCTCATTCTTATACAAAACGATTAGACATGTTTTTGATAATAGAGGAATACGTCATCAGTGGTGATAGTGTCCAACCTTTCGAAGTAGTAAGTTTGTGCTAGGTGTTCCAATTTAAATTCCACCTTTGAGTTTTTTATCTAAGGTAGGAGTTGTAGGGTGGTCTTGTTTCAGATCAGTTGAGAGGATATGTTGCAGTTAGAGTATATCCCCAAAGATGTTCTTCATACTTATAGAGCATGGAACATAAATGGAGGTGGTCATCAATGAGGTTAGAGAGGTCATGGAGGTGGTCATTGTCAGCATCATTATTTAGTGTTTGTAGATCCATGTGAGCTAGAAATTTTTCAAGGTATCATTTTATTTTTTTCAATATGGGTTCATGCTTTATTTGATTCAGGAGAGACACACTCAATTATATCACCTACCCTCATCAATGTTTGGGGAATTGAGGTAGAGAGGATTCCAACGCCCAACGCATTGACTATTCATAATTGGAGTTCAAGGTGACTTGTATGAAGTATGCATAGGTAGTGATCCGGTGTTGGGGTAGCACTGATCTTGAGGAGATATCCTATGTTTGATGATATATCCATATAACATCATACTAAATATGGTTTGGTTATATTCATTGTAGGCTATCATGGATTAATTCATGAGGTCTTTTGTGTTCTATTTTTTTGATATAGAGTTATGATTTTTTTTTGATTGACTCCCTTAGATTGGTCATAGTTGTGTTATTTCTTTATCATCTTTTATGTCTAAGATGATTCTGCCCCATCGATGGTTTAGCAGTTTGTGTTTCTTAGGGTTTTGTAAGATTACACTGATGTGTTTCTAGATTATTTTTTAGTGTTACACCCTCCATGAGAGATTGAGTTTGTGATGGATAAATATCTATGCATATACCCTATCATGATGTATCCATATAGGACAACACCCTATGATTTTTTAGGGAAATTAGTATAGCTCAATGATTTTTTGAAGTGAGGTTTTTTTAGCTAATGGTGTCACATTCTGGTGAACTAGTTTTTTCATGAATAATGTTAATGGTAGATTTCATATTTTTATCAATTATCATCACTTGAACCAAGTGACCATGAAAACCGGATATCCTCTTCCATGTATTGATTATTTGTTCAATCATTTGAAGGGGATGTTTGTTATAAAAGGTTAATTTGTGGTCAGGATATCACTATACGGAGATAATGAATGATGATATTTAGAATATTTCGTTATATTATCATCGTTGGAATTGAGATTTCATTTTGATATCATTTGATTTGAAGAATTATCTATCTATTTTTATGGGGTTTATGAACATTGTTTTCATTTATTTCTTGGATAATTTTTTGGTTTTTTTCATGGGTGACATCCTTATGTACTTCATCTCTAATGAGGTGTATGAAGAACATTTTCCTTTGATTTTGGGAATTCATTGTTGTGAAAAGCTATTTAGGATGTTGTCAAAGTGTGAGTTTTGATATCAGATAATCCACTTCATGGGGGATGTGGAATCTCAATTAGGAGTATATATGGATCCTTTGAATATAGAGGTAGAGTTTTCTTGGGAATCCCCCAAGATATTGGTAGAGGGCATAATTTCCTTCGACTCTTAGGCTATTATAGGAGGTTCATAGCTGATTTTTTTAGGGTTTTTAATCCTTTAATGCCCATGACATGAAAGGATTGGGAATTATTATGGAATGACCATTGTCATGAGTATTTTGATTACTTGAAGGAGAATTTGGTCTACACTCCAGTCCTTTTTTTAGAAGGAGTTTAGTTAGAGGTTTTCTATGATTCATTGTGTCTAGGAATGTGACTCATTCTGATGCAGTTGATATCTATTGTTTTTTATGGGTCTCAGTATTTACATACCCATGGCTGTAACTATGCCACACATGATCTAGATTTGGTGGTAGTGGTTTTTTCTTGGAATTTTTTGTGATATTACCTCATCAGGTAGCGTTTTGTGGTTTATATTGACCATAAGAGCCTGATGAATGTCTCCTCCCAGAATTAATTGAACATGTGTATGCATTATTAGATGGATTTATTGCAAGAATATGACTACAAAAAAATTTATATTCTATTAAAGGGAAATATTTTTTCCAATGCGTGGAGAAGGAAGTCATATAGTGATGTCATCCATGAAAATGTATATTCTTGGAGAGTGATGGAAGAACTCTCAACAATACATCTTAATATGGATGAGGATAGAGGTAGAGGTTTTATTTTATTGGTAATTTTTCAGTTTTATTTAGTATTTTAAGTGGATTAGTCCTAGTTATGGTATTCTGTGGTGGAGATATATAGGGACCATGTTTTTTTTTGATGCCCCAAATGGTTAGTCTGAGGATATAAAACACCGGGAGCTGTTTTAGGAAAGGTATATAATTCCTTTGGAGAATCATGATATGGTTCATCAGTAGTTTCATAGTTCAACATTGGTGATACATCATAGCATGAAAAAGATGTACGGACATTTGACAGGTCATTTTTGGTGGCCTGGGCTAACGTATGAAGTTGTAGTGTTTTTTATCGATGATTGGTCAACTAGAAGATGATGTTTGAGCATCGTGTTCCAAATGGGATTCTATATATGTTGGATCTTCCCCTGTAGAATTGGGAGGATATCGTTATGGACATCATTATCGTGTTACCTAGACATCTAGGAGGCTTTGATGTTATTTATATAATAATGTATTTTTATTGATAATATTATACAACATTATAGTGATTAGGGAGTCAAAATCAGTGGATTTTTTGTTGAGTCGGTATCTATAAGAGGTGGTGTGACTCCACAGAGTCTGAATAATGATAATATCTTATGAAGATCCTCATTTTACATCTCGGTTGTGAAGAGGTCTCCATAATGTTTTTGGTTTTCAGTTATTCCTTATAGTTGTATTTCATCCATATAAATTTGGTCAGATAGAGCAGACAATATAGACTCATAGAGACATGTTTCACTCTTATGTCCAGAATTTTGGAGGACCATGGATGAGAAACCTTACCTTGGTGATGTTTCCTAAAAATAATATTTTCTACTCCACCATTGGTATGGAACTATTTGAATCTTTTTATCTACTTCATTTTCATTCTCTATTGTACTAGGTTGGGCTCAAAGAGTAAGAAATTTTCAAGCTATAACTAGTAGAGAATATGACAAAGAAGGTTTAGGTAATTAATGAGAGGATAAAAGAAAACATGTTATTTCCAAAAATATGATGCCAATCATAGGATGATACACATGGATTTCGATATTAGAGATCACATATTCTTGAAGTTGAATCTTCATCATGGGAATCAAAGGCTTATTTGTGGGGGTATTATTTATCCCTGGTTTGTTGGGCCTTTTGAGGTGTTGGCTTGTATTGAAGCCATAGAATATCTGATATCACTTCCCCCATAGATGATATGGAAACACAATGGTTTTCACATGTTATATCATCATCCTTATATTAATATATAATATCATGTCATTGATTAGAGTGAGATCGATGTTCATGATTATACAACCTTCAAGGAGATTCCAATGAAAATTTATGACTTATAGGAGATGTTTTAAAGTGTGATATTCCTTTAGTTCATTTATTGCGGTGGAATGGTTTTGTGTAGGAGAATAGATGAGAACGAGATTCTTAGACGAATTCTCATTAACCCATGGTTTTTGATTTTTGTCTCTTCTCCTGTAATGTTTTTATCTTATGTATGTAGACCCTTCTAGTTTATAATATGGGTTTCTATTATATCATATTGCAGATTTAATCTCTTTTGAGAGGTATCTCCACCATGAGAGTGCTCAGGATATGGTTATTATTATTTTTTGGCTTTTCACTTTTTTCTTCTGATTGAGGTGATTGATCTTATGATATGATGAGATATTTGATTGGTATCACATTGGGTGGCTATTCAGATGACCCATTTTTGTTTCCTCGCTATGTGTGGAATTGTATTATTGAGGACAAGATTTTTTTGAGAGGTATCTAATGTAAGGTCTGAGATCCATGTAGTTTGAAATATTTTTTGTTCTAAGGTACAAGGTTCTTGGAGTAGGATTGTAAGTGGTCCGGAGGTGTTGGCTACTAAAACATTTGGGAGCAAGGTGAATACATGACGCGTAAATCTCACTCATTGTATAAGTGTGGTTTGTGGATTATTAAAGGTGGTTCGTGGGATATTACATGACAGGTATATTTTAGTTGATAAATAAAAAAATGTGACACTTTTTCATCATAAACATAACCCTATGGATTACATGATGGGAAAGTGGATTTGACATTCTTTAATTACCATGTATAACATGGTTGTGATAGGGAGTAGTTCCATGGGTGTTTTCTAAACCCTACGGCCATGGGATCTATCTCTCTTTATATATCTCTTTCAACTATAAGTGATCCAACAACACTAAATATTCATTTTTGGGATTCCTTCTATGGAAATCAATATTTTTCCTTCCTTATTCGATCAGTGTTGATCCATGGTGAGTTCTACACCGCTTTCTTGTGTTTTTCCTTTTCTTTTCTCATTTTACTAATATTATTCCATCCATGTGATGGGGGATTATTTAACATGTTTCTAATGGTGTTTTAATGGTTGATTTTATTGTTGTTGTGTAGCATCCTCTTATAAATGATGTTCCTTTGGTAGTGGTGATTAGAGAACTGTGATGTGGTCTATTCTCGCGTAAAGAACATTGACACCTTTTAAGGTAGGGGATTTCTTGATTCATTTTTTATTACAAGAAACCATAAATTTATCATTATTTATACCTTTTTGGGGAAATTAAATTAACCTAATAATATTTAAAGTATATTAAATAACTTTTATACAAATCGCATGTTGATGATGTTGTTTTGTTGGACTGTGATCGTTATTTTCCTCATGATTTTCTAGATAGATTGACTTCTTTGATGTATATTTTATTAACATGTTTCTATGATTGGATTATAATTTTTAAAATGGTAATGAAAATAAATTTTTAATTAATTAATATTTAATTAGATTGGGAAATTAAATAAGTGTTATATGTGTAATCTGGTGGTTAATGTAATTTGATGATAATCAAATTGATGAAATGCACATGATTAATTAAAATTGAACTTCCATATGATTAATGGAATTTATATATAATTTGAATAATTCATATTATTAATGATACTAATTTAAAAGGAATGTTAAATGGGAATGGTACTTATCTTGGTTGTTGAAACCAAAAATAAATTCTAAGAGCGTGTTATAGCTTGATGCCTTAGGTTTCTCAAAGTTGGAACCAATTAATAATGAGTCAATTAATTCCAGATGGAATAATAACCATTTGTGTGAAAAATTTAATTTTAAAGGGATTTAGTTTATCCTTGTATTTAGATGTTTGTGTAACTTTTTTTGCAGCCATGACATCTTGTTTTCATCAGAAGGTCGAATTCCTTGTTTGGATGCCCTAGTTTCTGTATTGAATTCTTGGTTGTCCCTGCTTCTTTTCTGATGTGATATGGATGTGACACTTGAGATGTGGCCCTCATATAGCTAATCCTATGATTTCTATCATATGGTGGGGAGGCCCGGATGTGAGATGAGCCTAGGATAGATAATGTGATAAATGTGGGTAGAGAGGCTTGGATGATGTGGCATCAGTTGACTCCTATAATGGAGAGATTCCCCAGTATATGCATATAGTTGTCAAGTATTGTACTAGAGGTGAGGGAATGGGTTAAATTTGGGATTATCCATTTATGATATGTTTAGAGTCGAGATTATTTCTTATGAAACTCTTTAATGTATGATTATTGGTTTTCTTATATTTGTCTACATTATTTTCCCTACTACTTATAGAAGATGTAGGTTCGTGGTTGTTAGTTTCTTCTTTGTGGTATCATAGGATGGTTTTCAAAAAGTAAATGGTTTATGGAATATTTTAAATAATAAATTGAATAATTATTATCCCATAGGGTTGGATGATGATGGAATAAAATTTATTAAAATATTTTAATATTGATAAACCATAGACTTGGTTTGGATTATACGTATAGGTCATAGAATATACTCTAATGATTAATGTAGTAAAATGTAGTTTAACGTAGATAATTTTAATGGTTATTTAATGGATAATGAATAAATTAATTGAATAAATTATCAAAATAAATGATGTAATTAATGTATCATTTTTACTTATTCTTACTTCCTTATAGAATATCTTCTCCTTGAATTGGTAGTTGGGATTCCGAGAAACATTATCTATAGTTGAGTCTAAGAATATGTTATTACAATAGTGTGGTTGTGATATATTTTATATCATGTATATTCTGTGATTTCATACGCTATCCTACCCATGTCAGTCAGGGAAAATGACACCCAGTGGACTCTAGGAGGGTGTTTTACCCAACATATTGGTGGGAGGATGGATGCATAACTACCCCTCTGGCACCACTCTCTTCTCTTGGTAGTTACATGTGTTGGTATGCATGGTGCTCAGTTTCCCAATATATGTGTGTCGGGTGTTCTGATGTCTTGGACTTGTTTCATAGACATGTATTACAATATATAGTATCCAAATTATTATTATAGGTATGACTTGTATATGGTGTGATTCATTGAGGTTCTTACTCGATGTATTGGCTGTAATTTCATGACGGGTAATACTCGATGATTGATGAATTTTAAATTCACTATGGTATCTCCCAGAAACTACTTTTTCACTATTTATGGGATGATGTGATTATGTTATACATGTGGTGTATGTTGTTATGACTTTCCTAGTCTTCATGTTGGCTTACTTTTGAAGAAATATGGCATAGGATGTGCGATGTTGGAGTGGATTGGAAAACCAACGAGGAAAAGGGAGAGAGTTTCCCTTGATGTTTCATTGCAATATTATATTCCCTCTTGTCTTTGATACATTGTGAAAAATATCCATGGTGAGTGTGTGAACTTATTATAACTTTTGGGGTGATGATTTAGTTTCATATTAGTTCACTATGCTTTAGAATTCTTTATTTATCATTTGAATGAGAGGGTGTAGGGAGGATCCTTCTGAGTATATTGTTATATTCACATATGTATATATAAACTGTTTTTCATGTTAGCTAGAGTAGGTTGCAGATCAAGCTGGATATTACTAGCTTATGTATTTTCATGAGCTATTTGCGCATTGTGGTCACTAGCGTCTTTACCTTTTCGATACTTGTAGTTTTTCTTTTCGATTGTTTTTATATTGTATGAAATTAAATGGTTCGACATCAATTATATATATATATATGAGTAGTTTTTAATTCTTATATCGGAATTATCTCCTTATTCTGTATGATCTCTTATAGGGTAATTCCTCCCATATTCATCTTTACTATACCCTCAATTCTAGTCGCCAACCCGAGGCCTACTAGAGGGGGGGACTAGGGAAGTCACCATCTCTCCCCCCTTATTGTGGTAATGATATGGGGATGTGGGTTATGACAGATAATATATATTCTATATTTGGAATCAGAAATTCATAATTTTCTAAACAGGTTTACATTATTTCTTTTCTTAATGAATAGTAACAATGGTAAATATTTATCACCATGGTAAAGGATAAATTAGGTTAGAATGGGTTAAAAATAATTATAAAAAATGGTTTAAAATCACTGTAACACTTTCCCTTGGTATATTTTATGAGTAAACTTCCACAATAATAATTATATATTTGAAAATATGTCATCTTGGTTCCATTTTCCTTGATAATTATGTTTATATTATTTTAAGTAATGAATACTTCAGAAATGTCACTTTCTTGATTTTAATATCTCAAAAAAAATTCATAAGGATAATATCATTCCATGAATAGTTATAAATGGTAAATTTTAATATGAATTTTTTTTCAAGAAAATTTCTCTTTAATTTTTATTAATGATATCATTACTTTAAATTCTTATGAAACATCGACACACTGCTTGTGAAAGACTTAAAAAATTCAAATAAATGATTTTGAAAACATACAATGTAAAAACAATTGTGAGTTATGGTGTTAAAATATTTTTTGGGATAAATATAATGTAAAAGTTCTATATTAAAATTATATATTCAAACCACATTATTGTCTTTATATTTACTAAAGAAAAAGAATTGAATAGTTTTGAAAAGGATTTTAATGATACTTTATGTTAAATAATATTTTGTTAAATGATTTATAATTCATGAAAATATTATATATTTCCATGATATTTATATATGGTTTATAATATTTCTAATTTTATACATATGAGACTTTTTAATTTTATAATAATTTCCATTACATATAATGTGTAAAAATCATGTTATCATTATATCATTAAATATGGTTAATATTGGTATAAAACACAGAGAGAAGGGTTTGAATATCATCTAAACTTACCTAAATATTATTGGATCTATTATTTTAAATATATATCCATCCTATATTTTAAATATATAAATTTTGTCCACTTTTTTTGTGAAAATTAATTTATATTAATTTATTACTTCAAGTAATTCCAAGGGTGAGCCTCCCCACACTTATAAATGGTCACCAACTCTCATCTCTTACTAGAAATTCATTAGCAACATTTTACAACAAAAATATACCAATAACTATTATAAAATATTATATAAGTGTTTTTAATCTTAAAATTCCATTTGTATGACCCATAATGATATAATTAAAGGTGGTTCTTTTAAGAGGATGTGATCACATTAACCTAGAATTTTCATTTTACTTATTCTACCTCCATGAATTCATTCTTAAACATTAAAATATAATAACATTAGTATCTATAATATAATTAAATGATACTATCTTAATATAATAACCTTATTCATCTCATGTTATATCAAATTTGGAAGTAAACCATCATCCATATGTATGTACGGAACAACACCTCACAAACTGATATATTTTGTTTCTTATCACTACATTTCATGCATATATTTTTTTGTAGATTTAATATATATATATATATGATACTAATGAAATAATTATTATTATTGAAATACATTACAGAATCTATCTTCATGATATTCTAATAATTAACATCTGAATCATCACACATGCGTGTGTACAGACTATAGTCTTCACATAGTGATGTACATCATTTTTTAAAAACATCATATCATGGATGGTCATGTGGTTTTATTTAATGAAGTTGTTTTATTTCTATAAAATGATAATGAATCAAAAAATTACATATTTTATTTTATTTCTTCATTTTCCATCTAAAAAAATCACTCATGTGTATGTGCAGACTACAACAACACGAGATGATGTATTTTATTTTTCATGGATCATTTTCATGGCGGACATTAAAATTATATTTTACGTGAAAAATGGAAATTAGTTCATTATTATTATTTTGGTTATGATGGAATAATAAACCCATTGACAATGATCAACCTACTATAGTCATTTTGATTTATTAACTGAATTTCCATAAATTTATAGATGTGGACATAAGAAATTATGTAATTAAATATGTCGTTAAAATAAATTAATGTAATGGTATAATGATAATGGAATTAACTAGTAAAGTATTCTCAAACAAGTAAATAATTAAAATAATTTTATTAGACATAATTTAATGGGCAAACATTATATTTTGGGACTCATGGAATGGGGATTATTAAATCTATTTCCTTCGATTGTTTTTTAACACTTCTTCATTGAAAATGTTATTATAAAAACCCCAAATCCAGTAACATAGAGATTGTGGTAACTATATTATATTGGTATTAAATACATGGAATGGCATCATGGAGGACTGACTAGTTTATTAATTTTGTAGAACAAGAAATATAAATTTTTACCTTATTAAAAAGGTAATAAACACCGAACATAATAAATAAAGTGAATAATATCAATGAAGTCATGATAATATTTCATCATTATATCCTAGGAAATAAAAAATTGATTGAGATATAGTGATCAATATGGGTTAAATATAGAACAATCTACCAAGAATAAACATAATTAATCAACATGGGATGGAAAATAACTAACCACATTTCATTTAAATAATAATTGATAATGAAATTATTCTAGAGATAATATCATTGTGAAAATATCTTGTATTATATTAATAACTAAATCAAAGGAAATTGTTAATTATTTTACATCATGTTTCCTAGGAACATGATACCTTTACATTCAAGAACATTAAAAATATGGTTTAAACTATAGTTAAAAACCTAATTAATGATAGCATAACTTGATTTTCCTCATGAGACTATCGATGCATTGAGGAACTATTATTAACTAGGACCTACCGATTTCATTCATTTCTAAGGAATACAACATATATCAAATAGTAAATTTAATTCAGGAATAAATATTTCATATAAAAAATATCAATATTGAATAAATAACGTGGATTTATCATCAATTCACCAATCAATCAAACACTTTAAAAATTTAAGATCATGTCTTGAAATGGTATACTGCTTTGTCAATAATCATATCAATGAAAAACAAATATGGATATTTAAAATAAATATAATTTTCAATTAATTATGATCATAAATAAATCAAAGTGGGATATAAACTCCATATAAAAGATATTCGGTTCATAATATTAAAATATGACTCAATAAATTGAAATTGAGATGAATTCCCTTACAAAGAGCATATCACTAATGTGAGTGTTAATAAAATGAATATACTATGTTTATCCACTACAAGTCCTCATAAAACAAGTGTAAATACAATATAATATAATAAAATGTAATTTCGAACATAATCTTAGCATGATATAATGAATTAACTAAAAGCTTAACCCAAGGAATGTTAATTGTGTTAAGAGATCCCTTATGATGCTTCCCTTTAGTTATGCATAATTTACTTTTCAGTATAATGGATCAAATAATTATATTAATTTATTAGAGAACTATATTCCTATTTATAATATCATGTATTATCGTTTTATAACATCTTAGTACCCATTCATTAATAATATTTCATCATTTTAATTGTATTGGGAGTAAATTTCATTTTATTCTCAAGTATAGTTTTTTCATGAATATCTTGGTTATATTTCATAGGATATAGATCAATAACATTCATAATTAAATTAATGTTATATGTATCATATTTAATCATTAAATATAGTTTTAGAACTATTCTTGAATATTGAACATGGAAAATGAATGACAACGAATCGTCGATAAGGAAAGTCATGCGTATGTTTGAGTGACGATATCATTCCACTAATGGGTGAAATGGTATGAAATTGAACTATATAATAATTATAAAGAACAAATATTACATAATATCTATCATATATATTAATCATTTCCATTAGTATAACAATTCAACTAAAGTGGTGAGGAAAAAAATTTACACCACTGCGTGGAGATGATAAGTCTAAAAGTGCCATGTTGGAGTTATGTATCACTAAGAGTGGGTGGGGTGAATAAGTAATAATATTTTTCCTTTATGTTTCTATTAAATTAAAAAAATCCTCCACCTCCAATTAAATATTTCAATTCCCTATTGGAAACAAATTTAACACACATCCATAGGAACAATACAATTTACAAGGTTCACTATTCAATAAGAATAGATACGTCCTTTGTAGAGTTTGGAAATGATCCACCACAATACAATCCATTAATAAAAAAATCATTGGATTAAAATGTGTAAGAATTACCATTACAGTCATGTAGATATATGAAACAATACAACTAGTGCATGTGCATCCTTTTAGTATAATAGGGTAAAAAAATTATTTTGTAACAACTCATGTTACTTGCGGTTCTTTTCAATTCAACGAATGTATAAAAATTATAATACAATTCATCAATTCCTTACCCAGAAGAAAGGTAAGAACCACCTGGAAGTTTTTATGAAACTCTCAGTCTGATATTTTCCGAACTTAATTCCTCTGATTCTAATTCATTCAAAACAATACTAATAGTCCTATATTATTTTAATAGAATGAAATATAGTATAATCAGCACTACTTCAATTCCTAAATACAATTATCAAACTAAATATAATATGAACGAATTGTCACTACCTGATGAAAATTTTCAAACTAAAAATAATTGATCTCTTATTCTATTTAGAAACTTGTACCTTCTCTCTCTTCTTCAGTGAACATTCCAAGTCTCGAAAAGTACAAAGTACTTTAACCTTTTATAGGTGACCAACAAAAATTATGTGGGAATACCAAAAGGTTTATCTCTCAAACAAAATCAATCACATTTGAATTTCCAATAAAATTTCAAAGCAATTATGACATATTCAATGCTTCTTATTTATTATCGAATCTTCCACAATCTTCACCTCTTCTTCTTCATACTCTAATTTGAATTTCTAAGACTGATTTTAAATATTAGGAATACATTGTTTTGATCAGCTGAGTTTGATTTCTCATGATGATTACTGAATTCAATTCTCAGAACCAATTTGTATCTAAATCATGTATTTGTTAGTTCATCTCACCATTGAAAAATCATTTATCAATATTTTTCACATTTCATTTCCCTTGACCCACTTGAGAAACCATACATCATTCACCATCTTGTTCTTGTTTCATGAATACCTTCATGACATTGAAATCATTAAGTTTCAGCATTAGTATCATCTGACTTCAATTGGAATGTATCATGACTATCCATTTATTCACGCTTCTTTCTTTTCATCTCAACCTAAGCATGATCTTTTTTAAAAACAAATGGTCTGGATACGATCATTTCTGGTTTTCATCATTCTGATTACGATCATTCTAGTTATGATCATTTTGGTTGTGATTACTGGTTATTATTACTGGGTATGATCAAATACAATATAAAAACAATGATATGCCCTAATATGATACAATAAAATTTGATAAGGATCATCTTACCTGATACGATACAATACAATTTGTTATGGATGATCTGCCATGATATGATTCAAAACAATTTGATAATGAAGATCTTCCGTGATACAAAATAGAACAATATAATTGTGATTCATTCTCAATTGAAAACATCTATTTCCTTTTCATCAATGTGAATATGATTGTTTTGATAAAAAATCAGTGTCTCATCTTCCATCGACATCACCTCTTCTATCATCACCACTTCGATCAGCACCACTGTCCATCAACACCACCTTTCATTAGCACCACTTTTTTTCCTTTCACCCAAAATCCAATTGTTTTGAAAAAAATTGATATTATATCATTCTCTTCATATCAATATGACTACTTCAATCGATACTGCCTCTTAAAATTGGATACGAATGTTTTGAAAAAATCAGTACCCCTTCTTTAACTCTACCATACAGATATGATAAATCTAAATACGATTCATTTCAATTTTTGTTTAAAAAATTAACACCACATCTCTCTTTCATCCATACAGTTACGATAAATATGAATATGATAATTTACTAATTTTTTTAAAAACAATCTGAATATGACTATTTTCTGATTGAAAGCATCTCTTTCTCTCCCCGGTTCTTCTACCAAGCTTGCATCACTAGTTCTCAATAAAATTGATGGTTTATATGAAAAAAAAATCCAAAAATCATCATCACAGTTACATTATAAAGTCTTATAACATACCATTCAATCATGTTAATTTTCTTTCTTTCTTAACCTAAGAAAATAATTTCTGAATTCATGAGTCCAATTGTCAGAAAACATAGATCTGATTCTTTTCAGAACATAACCAAAAAACATTCTTCCACAAAACAATGTGAATGATTCAATTTCCCAAAAACATAACTTGAAAACAAAAGAAAACACTTGAATACAAAAAAAATCATTGTCAGCAGCTTGGTCCTAAAAATCTCCCACTTTGGATTTCTTTGTCAACAATGTTTCATAAATCATTGAACTTTGAAACCTTGAGAAATTGATTACATATCCATAATTCTAAGACTATGTAAGCTAAATCATTTTTGGAAATTATAGTCATTAATAGAAAAACCATGATATTAAAAAAATGATAATGAAAAACTCTTTATTTTCTCATTTCATTCATCATTCTCCTAGGAAATTAATTCAATTTATTTTCCTACAACCTATCCAACAAACAGTTAGAATAGTTCAAAAATAATGAAAAACTAAATTTATATATTACCCACTGCTCTCTATTTTTTTCTATAGGTTTATGAAAGAAAACAATTCTCCCCCTTGACAAAACAATCTGAAGGTAAGATGAGAGAGGGGACAGATATTCATACCACAACCTTGAAGGTTGGTTGCACCCAAATTTACCCTACAGGTATGTGGTCGTTGTAGTACAGATAGTGGTCGAATCCACAGTGACCAAAGAAGAAACCTAGAGACATTCTGATTTTGGTAGTATTTGGCTATAGATTGTCCAATTATTAGGATTGATTTGATTTGAATAACTACTGATTTAATTTATAGAAAATAAATTAAAACATAAAATTACTAAGTCTAAAACAAATAATGGAAATGAGTTGATCTTAAGTTGTTACTAGTGTTTTATTGGATGCATTTATTTTCTAATAACATTTGTTTCAATAATTCAAGATGTTTCCAAAAAATGATATAATTCCTCAAAATCATTCACCAATTTAATCCCTACACCATTCCAAGGATAATCATAAATGCACTTAGAGGATCAATTTAATGATCACTCCAAGGAATTTGAACGTACTAGCACTCGAAATGTGTCATTGTTAAAGTTGGCGAAGATGAAGAAGAAAATAAATCAGTAAATAGAAATATTAAAATAATGAAATGATTACAGAAATTAAGATCATAAAATAACATCCAATCTGCCACATGAAACTCCTTATGACCAACCCATAAGGTTTTATCCCTCCATTGATTCTATGATCACAAATGAAGAGGAAAGTGGACTCATAGGGGCGGAATTGAAGAAGCAAAAACAACAACAACAAAAATGATCACTCCACCGTTGGGTGAATAAATTCACAAGTGCTGGTGTGAAAAAATTCACACCTTAACGAAACGGTATCAAAGTGATAATAAGAATAATAGAAAAAGAGAAAAATAAGAACTTTTATTAAGAACTAATGGGATTCAAAAAACAAACATGATAATGAAGAACGATTACAACATCAAATGGACAACAAGACATTACAATGAAGAAAATCATCAATGATTCCTAAATCCACCACAAAAACTGACATAAATAGTAAATAAAGAATCCTTTGGTCTATCCACCAATTCCCAAGTCTTTTTAATTAATTTTGGTGGGCCACGTTGGGTGGACATTTATTACATAACAGGCTTTACAATTCATGCCTCGATGTGGGAGCCAGCATGCATCCACCTAACAGAAGCACCGAAATATCATTCTATAAGGCCGAATTGGAGTGGGCCATATCAGATGTAAATGATGCCCAGGATTTCCCCTAAAATACTGTAAAATATCAGCTCAAAATACTAAGTGGTTTTCGAGATATGATTTACATGGTGGGATGTTTTTCTGGAAAGTGGAATATGGCCCAGAATTGCACCTTCAAGTTGGCCCGTATGGAACTCACTTAAAACCACTGAATTAGCTCTTCCCACTGTAGAATGAAATGTTCCACATGATATATTCTATCTCAAGATAAATTTTGAGACTATTTGGGCTTGAATAAGGGCCGCTACAGTACATTTATTGGGATGTTTTCCAGCTCACTTCACCCAGAATGTTTGTTGGTTCGAGGCCCACATTGGTGGTCTTCCGATTTGAATATTCATGTACTCCAAAATCATGAATTGTTCCTCAGAGATTGGGAGACCTAAAAATAAAATATGAAAATAAAATCAATACCATTTTTTATTTTATGATATGCTCATTAATGTGCCATTTAATAGTGCATTTTAAGAAATAATTACGAACACAATATGAAATAAAGCTCTAAGAGTAAAATTCACTAAGAATGGTGCTTATGATTAATAAATAACCTGAATATTATATTAAAAACAAATAATATTAGCCTCTTATAGTGGCTAATCAGACACCCCAACTTGAGTTTTTCTAGTCCCGAGAAAAATATATATCAAAAATATGAAATTTGAATTCTCTTTTCCAAAAACATTCTAATACACATTGCTTACCCAAAGACTTCATACGAAAACAATTATGAAACCCATAAAAATCATTTAAAACAAGATAAATTCAGATGCATAACCCAAGCCCAAGCCCACTCTTTTGTTCAAATTCATCGCTATATTTCATCCAATTTCAATTACTCATCACGAATTGTCGTGCATCACAATAGACATGGGGGTTCATTTTAATTCAAAGGGAGAAAAGATGGAAGCACTAGGAGGAATGATATTTTAATATTAAGATGAGTATTAAATTATTTATTTTTCTTTTATTTTTGTTTATTTTTTGGTTTTTTTTAGTTTTTTTTTCAATTTTTACATCGTAATTGAAATTGATCTCAATCGAGTAAACCCATGTAGGAAGACTTTTCTGATGACTCCCAGACTCAAAGACCATAGGGCACCAAGTGAATCTCACATACTCGAGCATCGTCTCATGTTTACTCAATCAAAACCTAATTCAAATCACTACAAATAGAGATAAAATCATCAACTCCTGTATAGAAAACTATGGAGCCGCGATCCACATGTTCCGAAAGCCACGCATTAGGTCATTTCATTTCACTACGCGTAAATTGGGTTTTTTTTATTTTTTTTGAATACTCATATTAAAACTAAAATGATCGCCTAAGCTATGTTATTTATTATTGGTCTCCAAGAACTAAAACTAAAACACCATAATCTATTGGATGTATATTGTGTTTTTTTATTAAATGGATGAAAATATAATGGTGAATAATCACATCAGACAACTGCACTTTCCAAAATCTGTTAACATGAACCTAAAAATGCATTAAAATCATAATCAAGGCATGCAAAATTCTTTAATATCCAATTTAAGAGTTTACAATGTGTGTTATCATGTTCAAGGATTATGAAAATTTTCCTCCCAAATATTTTATGATGAAAACAAAATCAATGCTTTTATTTTATCTCCCCCAAAATAGAATAACACTCTCTCTAGTGTTTCAAGAAAAGAATGGTTATAAATGGGGTATGAGAGGAGTTCAAAGAGGAAATTGAAAATGAAAAACATGGAACAAATTCACCTGGTTTTTGAATTTGAAGTTCATGATGATCCAGATTGCTCCTTTGATATCTTGGGGGATATAGGCACCTCCTTGATTGAACATGTATCACCTAAAATAGTCTATGAACCATAAAAATAAGAAATAACTAGACAAAACAAACAAAACAACAATATATTTAATTCATGTATCATCATTTTTATGGTTTTCACTTTTTTTTGTTTTTTTTTCAATAAAACTAATGATACATTGTCTACATTTAAATTTATGGGTAAGGTATTACTCAGGGATCACACAGTGTGACACGGATGAATACGGTGCTCCCCTTTCATACCAATCCATACTCATAAAAGAAGAACATGTCAATAGTCTAAATATTTTAACCTACAAGAACAAAAATAAAATACAATAAACTAATGATACATTGTCTTTTTTAAAATTTCTCGGTGAGGTATTACATAGGGATCACACCATATGACATGGATGAATATGGTGCTCCCCTTTCATACCCATCCATACTCATAAAAGAAGAACATGTCAAAAGTCTAAGGTAGAATAAAATTATATCAAAATGATCCAGTAATCTTATTTGAAATATAAATTTGATTAAAACAATAAAATGATTAAAAACGCGAAAAGCACAGGTTGTCTACCATGTAGCGCTTAATTTAACGTCTTTAGATAGACATGAACCCCCAACATATCCAATTCCAACATTAAAATTTTTAATGACCTCATATTTCTCTACTTCACCTTGATTGAGAATGTGTATCCCTTGTGGTTGGTAATATGATTTTGAATTTAATACATGAACAATCCTATTTTAAAAAATGAATGGGAAAATCCAAGGAATATCAGAAATGGTTGATCTTTTTTCTTATGTAGTCTTTATTAATAAATCAATGATCAACCCCCCCCCCTTTGGGTTTCATGAGATGAATGAATGAAAACCCCAAGATCTTGTTTAACACAATTGATGGGATACTCGAGTGGGGAAGGAAGGACAATGGTTTTCAGTTTGTGTTGCATATGACATTCAAACCTAGGTTGATATTTTGAATCAAACTCAGTTTCATTTTCCAAATTTCTCAACAAAATTGTTTCCTTTAGAATAAAAGATTCAACCACCAAATTGGAGAGATTAGTGTCAGGAATGGGTATGGACTCATTCTTTTTTATTTCTCTGAATGGTTTAGTGATTTGTGTTTTTGAAAAATCATCAGTAGATTTATACATAGGAGACTCAATCCACGATGTCAAATTTCCCTCTTTTGAATAAATGAAATCAATTTCCTCATGATATAAAAACCCTTCAACAATTGTTTGATTCTCTTCCCCTACCCCAAATCTAATGGTCGGTTCTTCAATAAATTCATGAGAGGTTTTTGGGAAACTAGACACTCCACATCAGGTTTTGGAAGGTAAAATTGGTGTAGGGATGAGTTCCTCACAAGTATTAATGCATTGTAGTTCTAATCTCAAAGATGATACATCGAAACTCATTATATCAATTTTAATACACAATTTTTCAATCACTGTTGGTGGAATATAATTTTTATGTGGTTTATCATCACAGACATCCCCAAGATTCATCTTTTCAACCATCATTGAGAGGGATGGAAATTTATCTTTTAAATATTTATCATCCTAATTATTGTACGCCTCATCATGTGTGGGTTAATCATTCAAGGCTTGATCAAAGTAATTACCTATGTCTTTTTATTCCAAAAATTGATTTTCAATTTGATTCCATCTTGGTTCTATGATGGGGTATTGCTGAAGATAATCCATTCGATTAGAGAGAGACTTGGATTTCATATTTTTAGGACATAGAAATATAGAAAGGGGAAGAGAGAAGAGAAATAGAGGTGAAAAAAAGAATTTATGGTGAAAAAAGAAATTTAATATCTAAGGTAACTTACTTGGGTCCCCGAAAATAGAACCAAAATTTGGTTGCACCCAAATTTAACCTATAGGTATGCAGTCGTTGTAGTATAGGTAGCGGTCTAATCCACAGGGATCGAAGAAGAAACCTAGAGACACTCTGATTTTGGATGGATTTGGCTATTGAGTGGCTAACTATTAGGATAGATTTGATTTGAATAACTACTGATTTAATCAAAATAAAATAAATTAAAACATAAAATTATTTAGTCTAAAAAAATTAATGGAAGTTAGTTGATCCTAAGTTGTTACTAGGGTTAGATTGGATGTATTTATTTTCTTATAACATTTGTTTCACTAATTCAAGATGTATCCAAAATGATATAATTCCTCAACATCAATCACCAATTTAATACCTACATCATTCCATGGATAATCACCAATTCACTTATAGGATCAATTTAATGATCACTCCCGGGAATTAGATCATACTAGCACACGAAATGTGTTATTGTTAATGTTGGCGAAGATGAAGAAGAAAATAAATCATCAAATAGAAATATTAAAATAATGAAATGATCACAGAAATGATTATCAAAAAATAAAATCCAATTTTCCCCATGATACTTCCTAGGACCAACCCATAAGGATTTATTCCTCCATCGATTCTATGATCTCATAGGAAGCGGAAAGTAGACTCATAGGGGCAGAATTGAAGATGTAAAACAAATAACAACAAAAATTATCAATCCACCATTGTGTGAATAAATTCACAAGTGTTGTTGTGAATAAATTCACACATTAATGAAAAGGTATCAATGTGATAAGAATAATAATAGAAAAATAGAAAATGAAGAACTTTTATTAATAATTAATGTGATTCAAACAACTTACATGAGAATGAAGAACGATTACAACATCAAATGGACAGAAAAAATTACAATGAATAAAATCATCAAAGATCCCTAAATACTACACCATAAATGACATAAAGAGGCAATAAGGAAGAATTTGGTCGGGTCATCCCATCCCAAGTCCCTTTAATTAATTTTGGTGGGCCAAGTTGGGTGCACATTTAATTCATAAGAGACTTTTCAATTCTTTCCTCGAAGTAGGAGCCATCATGCATCCACCAAACAGAAGCACTGAAATCACCTTCTACAAGGCAGAATTGGAGCGGTCGATATCTTACCTAAATGAATCCCCCGATGTCTCATAAGAGAATTTAAAATTTCAGATCAAAATAATTTGTGGTTTGTTAGATATGATTTAAATGGTGGGAAGTTTTTCTGTGCTGCGGAATCTGGCCCAGAATTGCATCTTCAACTTGGGCCACATGAAACTCCCTTAAAACCACATAATTAGCTCTTCCCACTATTGAATGAAATTTTAAACATGATGTATTATGTCACAATATAAATTGGGAAACTCTTTGGGATTGAATCCTGGACGCTACAGTACATTTATTGGGATACTGTCCAGCTCACTTCGCCCAAAATGTTTGTTGGTCCAAGGCCCACTTTGGTGGTCTTCCAATTTGAATTTTAAAGTGGTCCAAAAGCATGGATTGTTCCTTAGAGAATGAGAGACCTGAAAATAAAATATGAAAATAAAATCAAGACCATTTTGTATATTATGAGATGTTCATTAATGTACCATGTAATAGTGAATTTTAAGACGGAATTTCAATCAAAATTTAAAATAATGGTCAAAGAGTAAAATGCAGTATTAATGGTGTTTATGATTAATAATGAACATGATTATTATATTAAAAACAATTAATATTAGCCTCTTCTAGTTGATAATAAAAGGGAAAGAGGTTAGACACCCATTTTGAACCTCATTTTTAAGAATGATTCCTTCGATAAAGGTTTTGTGAAAATATGAGAAACATCTTCCAAAGTTGGAACATACTCCTACTTTAATTCATTCTTCTGCAAATGATCTTTATTGAAATGATATTTGATATCAAAATTTTTTGACTGTGAATTTTGCACTATATTTCTAGTGAGATTGATTATAATTTGATTGTCACAAACCAAGAGAAAGGGTAAATTTACTTCAATAATTAAATCATCCAACGTTGTTTTTATCCACATAAATTGAGTAGTGGCTTGAGTTGCAGAAACATACTAAACTTCAGCCCTGCTGAGATTTACTGAGTTTTGTTTTTTAAATTCCAACTAACAGAATTCTATCCCAAAAAGAATACACCACCAGATGTGGATCTTCTATCATCAATATTTCCTTCCCAATCGGCATCATAATACCAAAATAAATCAATATTATCTAATCTGCAATACCTGATTCCAAATGTTTTTTCCTCTAATATATCTGAGAATTCATTGTCCATCAATAATATATGATTCTATTAGATCACTATTAAGTATTCTATATAAGGTAACAAAATACACAATTTTTTTTCTTGAGTTATTCAAATAGAATAGACTTCCAATCATCTTCTGATACTCTTTTTGATCAACTTCTTTTCCTTATCTATCTTTACTCAGCTTTGTTCGCACTGAAATGGGTGTGGAAATGGGTTTTGAATTTTCAATGCCAAACCTCTTGAGAAGTTTTTTTGAATTCTTTTCATGGGAGAGGAAAACATATTCTTTAATTTTGTATATTTGTATCCCAAGAATGAATTCCATTTCTCTTGACATGGTCATTTCAAATACATTGTTCATTTCTTCAGCAAATATTTCACAGCTTCTATCATCATTCCCAGGAAAGGTTATATCATCAACACAAACAATTACAATGAGGGAATACTCTTGAAATTCTCTATTGTTAATATTTTTATCTCATCTTTATTTATTAAGATTTATCTTTAATAAGCATATATCCAACTTGGAATACTATTCCGCCAGAGTTTGTTCTAGGCCATAGAATTCCTTTTTCAAAATGAACACATATGATTCATATTTTACAATAAAAAATCCATAAGTTTGTTCAATATAAACCAATTATTCAAGAACACCATTTAGGAATGTAGATTTAATATCAATTTGAAAGATCTTGTATTCTCGTGGTTTGGAAATAGCAAGAATGATTCTAATTGTTTCAAGTATTTCCACAGGAGAAATGTTTTCATAAAAATCTATATCCTCAATCTATGATTACGCTTTTAAATCCAATATTTTTTTGTTTCTTATAACTTCACCTTTTTCATTCATCTTGTTTTGAAAAGCCCATTTTGTGCCAAAGATGTTTTTTGTTTTCAAGATTTTGTACGAGTTCCCATGTATTATTCTGTTCAATATAATCCAATTATTCATTCATTACATGAACCCATTTTGGATGCTCAAAATCTTATTTCATATAATTTGGTTCCACATTTGAATACAAATAAGTATGTGTAATGGAATTGGTTGTTCTTATTGTTTGAACCTTCAGATATTGATCACTAATTATAATCTATGTTTCCACATGTTTCCTCAGCCTTGGATAAGATTTTCTATTATCGTCCTCATCCCTAGAAATAGCTGAGTTCGATTCTTTACCTTTATTAAAATTACAATTTTTTGTATCCTTATCAGAATTATCTTCTTCAACATTCTTAACTTCATTATCCACATGAAAAAGTTTCTCTTTCTCAGATACTTAAATATATTTTATATAAACTAAATTAACAATTATTTTTATTGTTCACGAATCTATACACTATTATTTAGAGATAATATCCATGAAAAATTCCATCATCACCTTTCTGCTCAAACTTACCATGTTTTCCACCTATCTTCTTTATAATACAAGCACTCCTGAAAACTATAAAGTGCTTAAAAATGGATTTCTTCCATAAATTAATTCCTAGGCAGTCATACCTCATTGAGGACTACAGAAATAATGTTTATAAATATAAGTAGAAGAACTCATGGCTTGCCTCCAAAAGTAATGAGAAAGATCATGCTCATGTAACATAGTTCTTACCACTTCAATCAGGCTTATATTATTTCATTTAGAATCCACATTTTTTTGGGGAGTGTATGGAGAGATATAATCTTTCTAAATCCCATACATATCAATAGCGTATTAAAACTCTTCACTTCTATATTCACCAACATTATTAGTTCTCAACTTCCTCAAAGAATACCCATATTCTTTCTTATCTTTTCATTTGAATCATTTAATCATTTTCAAGTGTCTGATTTGTGTTTCATGTACATAACACAAGTAATGCGAGTAGAATAATCAATGAAAGTGATGAATTACGCATCTCTATATTTATATTGTTATCTCATTATCCCACAAATATCATAATCGATCTTCTCCTTGAGTTGTTTTGAAAAAATATCAACTATCTTATATTGAGAATTTTTAATTTTTCTTTTCTTCAAGATAGTGTGACACCGATCACTTATTCTTGGAAAATTAGAATTGTCTCGAACACTATCTCTATTAGATAAGTCTCTCATGTTTCATTGACACATATGTACAATCCTTTTATGCCTTAACAAATTATCTTCCACCGTAGACATGTAACAAGAGTTTTGTGAATCACGAACCTAAAAAAATTTCCATCCATACATTGGCCTCTTGTAATAATCGTTCCATCTTCATCACTCATTAAAAAAATCCATATTTATTAAAGATTACCTTGTCACCCTCATCACACAATTGTGATACACTTAGAAGGTTGTGTTTCATCCCATCAACATAGCATTTTTTCTTAGATTTCAACTTTTCTTTTCTAATAATTTCTGACCCAACACCATTTATTTTAAATGATTCATCATTTCCAAATGTTATTGTACCTCCTTTGTAATCTTTCACATCCTTCAATAAATTCTTGTATCCTATCATGTGATATGAACACACACTATCAAGTATCCATGGTCATTATCCTTTCATGGATTTAATTGTATTTTCAAAAAAAAGCACATTTTCTCTGTTCTTTTCATTCTTCACCCTCATCTTTTGTTAATATAAAATATTTTGTTGGGAAAATAACAAAATAATACATCCTTTTACAAGGTTTCCTGGTTGTTCACATCATTCACAAATAGTTTCCAACGGTTGGAACCTATTTTCAATCATCACTTCATTCTTTTCATATTTCTCCATGTCAAACTTCACATTTTTCATTCATTTAGGTGATTGAAACCCTCAAAATCACATCCTTTCATAACCTGCGGGATAATATTAATTATTTTGCTTTAACCAAAATATACTTTTTCTGTGCTCGAATGCCCCAAAATACCATCAATACACATAGAAATAGTATTTTCCTCAGAAACAATCATACTAATCATAATTGTGAAAACTATTCTCAAAAATATTCTTTTCACTTTAAATTGGATTATTAGTCTCCTATTCAATATTGATAGGATCGGAAGTATTTGAATCTTTTATAGATATAGATAATACCTTCTCAAAATCAGGATGCTTTGTAACTTTTGTGATCTTCACTTTGACCACATTCATAACATACCTGTCATTCTTCTTTTCTGAAAATGTTCCATTATTCTTCTCACCCTTTGAAGGTATCCTTTTATGAACATTATCAAGATTCTAATTATGATAAAATTCACCAAATTCAGTGATAGAGTTTAGGAAACATAGACTTTCCTTTTTAGATTTAGATAGTTTTTGTTGGAAAAGTTTCAAATCATTTAATTTTTCCTTCAACTTAACTTCCTAATGCACATTAATATTATTTTCATCTTCAAATGACTTATTAAAATCACCAATATCAATAACCATATTGTTTTCTCACTAGAAAAACATTCTTGATTTCTTGAGTGTTCATCTTATAACTTTTTGTTTTACTTTTCAAGCCATCTGATCATTCATAGATATTCTTTCAACTCTACTTTGAAATGAATTTCAAGCGGAGTTTCTTCTTTTTCATAATTACTGCTTCCTAATTCTTCATCATTCACTAATTAAATGAAGCTATTTTCATTACCATACACAATGGATTTTTCAAGATCAGCATCACTCTCTTATTATTCATTATCTTTGGACATGAAAATTTTTCTTTTGATTTGATGAATTTATTTTATTTTCCTTTGTCTCTTTTTTTCTTCCATGATCTTCTTGTCTTTCTTTCTTCAATATCATTATCCTATTATTTCTTTATTTAAGGAAAATTAGCTGCAATGTGAAAAACACCTCCACATTCAAAACATTTCAATGGATTATTTCCTTTTTATTTCCATGTAACTCTTTTCACGTTATTAGAAAAAAAGTATATGATATCTTTGAGTTTTTACATACATCATTTTCAGTGTCAGAATCACCAACTTCATCTGCAATAACTATCTTCTTTGAATTTTTTCTATTCATAACTTTGAAAGAAATTTCTCTATCAACCTTTTTTTTTTCTATTCAAATCATTCTCTCTTTCCTTTCCTTGGTGATAAGTGTGCTTTTAAAATCATCAAGAGATAATGTTTCAGGATCTATGCCTTGTAATAAATTAATAGTTGCATCGATTTTTTCAGGTAGGATTCTCAAGATATTCTCAACATCTGTAGGGTATATTAGCTTATCACCAGGACATCTAATAGTAATCACAATGTCATTCACCCTAATAATGAATTCCCAAAAAGATTCATGCTCACCCATCTTCAAATATTTATACTTCAATCTCCATATTTTTCAAATTTCCTTATTAACTTTTTTATTGATTTGTATGTTCTTTTTAATTTATCCCATATACCTTTAGTTGTGGAAACACCTTTTACACTTAAGAATTTACTTTTAGAAAATGATGACAATATAGCATTCTTGTCTGTTCCATCATTCATAAGAAAATTCTTGTCAACGGGTGTAAGTGGAGAACTATCATCAATGGGACTTAACCCAACTATTGCACCTTCAAGAACATCATAACTAATAGACATAAGATATGACATCACTCTATCTTTTCAGATATGATAGTTTTTTCCACCAAAGACTAGAATACTTTTAGTGTTCACACAGAGCACATTCTCCATCAGAAAAGAGTAGCAAAGAGAACCTACTCTAATACCACTTGAAAGTTCCCAATTGAAGTAGTGTATCCTTGAGAGGGGGAGGGGATGAATCAATGATACTGATTTTCTTTTATGTTTCTTTTTAATTGAAACAATCATCACCACCTATTATATATTTTAATTCCCTACTGGAAAAAACTCAACACATATCCATAGGACCATAATGATTTACAAGGTTCACTATTTAATAATAATAGCTACGTTATTGGTATGGTTTGGAAATGATCCAATACAAGAAAATAAACTATGAAAACAATCCTTGTATTACAATGAGTAGGAATTACCATTACACTTGTGTAACACTATCAAACAATACAACTAATGCATGTTCATATTCATTGTACAATATGGCAATACAATTGTTTTATAACAATTCAGGTTACATTGGATTATTTTTAATTAAACAAATGGACTCAAATTGTAATACAATTCCTCAATTTATAATAATTTGTCAAATAAAATGTAATTCAAAATATTATTATAATTATTATTTTTAATTTATCAAAATAAAAGTAGTTTTTCCTTTTTTTTAATGAAATCTCATAGATTTTTTCTAAATGTTAATTTCATCTGTGGAGATATCCATTACTGTATTCCAATTCTATAAGGAATATATTTTCTAAGGAAACCATACTTATTATTTCCCTTTTTTAATTATCATCATTTTAATGATATTTTCATGGAACCTGTTTATTTCATCCTGTGCATATCAAATATAGATGTCACATATTTTCAATGAGTTTTCAGTATATATCATAAATAAATGTACACATGAATTGTAAATGTTTAGTGTACATGAATACTAGATAAATATACATAATATTTAATTAAAATATTCATAATATATGATTTTTTTTTCATAAGGTACCCTTATAGACCAATCATACTTATTACCCTTCATTGTTACCTGGGGAAAATTAAACCATAAAAGGGATGAGATCAGATTCTATGTATGGATAAACATGGCAGATATCATTCAATGATCATGTGTCAAAATATCATGAATACAAGGGTATGATAAGATATTACTATTAATAAAAAATCATACTCGATAATTATTATATCAAAATCATGAGTCATGGAAAAACATTAGTATATCCTAAGATCAGGGAATCATCAAAAAAATCAATCACGGTACATGAGTTAAAATAATAAGAATATAAAAAATCCATAAGAGTGTAGAAACATCATAGGAATATAAACCATATCATATTTCAAGGATAAATATTGAGACCATCATATCATAGTGGGTCAGGAATCAAACATATCTCTCATATCATAGTGAATAATGAATCACCAAATGTTTCCAATAAAATAGTAGATCTTGTATACCTACATATTTCCCATAGTGGATCAAGTACATTAACCCATTTCACATAATTATCACATTATTTGTAGGGATTTATCCAATGAATCATATTGTTATAACAGAACCATCCCTTATATAAAAAAACATATATATGTGTGCCACAAGATAAAAAACACTAATCATTTCATTAACACATAACCCAAGGAAATGAAATGGGTTTCCTAAACATTTCATCATCACATAAGTATAATATAATTGAAGAATTGACATGGATTTTGTAAGTAGATATTATCCCTAATGAATAATAAGAATCATCATAGGTTTCTAAAATAGAAAAAAAATATCTTGAAAACATGATTCACACATTTCTTTGAAAACATGTGAGAATATACTTTTCTTTTTATATAATTTTTACAAAAAATTCCCAGAATATTTAGAATATTAATTGAAAAAAATTGAATATTTTAATATAATAGTAAAATTAACATTTAGTTTGGATAGTAGGTAAATCTATTCCAGATGTATATGTTAAAATAAAAAATTCCATTCACACTTTTTTAAAAATTAAAAAAATATTCAATATTTTTTTAGAAATATTAATTTTAAATTATCTATTAATAAATTCAATTTTAGTGAATAATTAAATTTTAAGAAATTTTAAGTATAAGTAATAAATTTCATAAAATAATTTTTATGATAATGTACATGGAAGAAAAAGTTCATAGACCAAACAGGAAATTATGTAAGGTTTTATTTAATAGTATTTTCTTTATAATTTTATGTAAAAAAGAGAGAAATGTGATATAAATACATTAATACTCCAAAAATATCTAGATTAGAATAAAATATTTTAGTTTTAAATGATATGATCTATAAAATTTCCTTCAATAAATATTTAGCACAGATTATCCCAAAATGGAATGAGGTTGTAACATAAACAATTACCTCAACTAGAATATTACATTGTACATGTCATAAAATATTGAATAATAAATATAGATTTATTATAAATAAATAATATAAAATACTAATATATTTATATAATAACATATATTATTTATGTATAACATCTTATCAATTTTTATTAATAATTATTTGTTACAATCATTTTTTTGAGTGAAAATAACTTTATTTTTCATGCATGATTTAGTTTAAAAGTCATGGTCTTGGTATATTGATCATGGTTACATAATATTCAAATTGATAATAATTCATGAGTTTCATATTTAATCAATATAAACTTTTTTAACTATTCATATAAATTGGTGACAAAAAATGAATGTCATTACTTCATGTAGATGATAGTATTTATGTACGCACATGTGATGTTTCTACATTTCAATGGATTTAAAAAACCAAAAATAATAATAATTCCCCATTATAAAACAATAAAAATATCATGTATATCATATATCTTCATAAAATCCATTATTATACCCCCCAATGTGAAGTGGTGATGAAAAATTAAATACCTCGTTTTGTGGAGGTGGTAGTCCATATGTACACACGAGCGAAGTTTTATTTTCCCATAAGATGGAAAGGAGGTTGATAATGGATATTGAATTAGAATAATAATATTAAATTAAATTTTATATACATAATTAATTATTTTATAATTAATTCCTAAAATTTAGTGGATATACAAAAAGAAATAAAATTGAAAGTACATGTTTATGATTTATACCTCTTCGATAAGAAACCACTTTTAGATTACACCTTAACCCAGGAAATGATGATATTCTAGAAATAACTAAATATCCAAAACATGGGGAAGGAAGATAATATGGTTTTCGGGTATGTATTTTATGATATATATGGCTCAAACATAGCTAATAAGGGAGAATATGAAGTTCTAATTTGTAATATAGGGGAGGCGAACCCTTAAAATTTCCAACAGTATTAAATTAATATAAATTAATTTTCAACTTAATGGGAAAAAATTGATATATTTAAAATATAGGATAACAATGAGTATAAATACTCAATTGAAATAAAATTTATACATTTTTTGTGATGTTTTAACTCTTTTAATTTTTTTATCCCCCATTAACCCTTGTAACACTTAGCATGATAACAAAAAATGTTACTCTTTAGGGGAAAATAATGTCAGTATGAATGATAAAGTGGCCCACAAGTGTAAAATGGTTGATATGATCTACCATATTCCATTAAGATGTATAAATATAATATTTCTAGTATTTTTAAATAATATAATAATATTTTATTTCACATAAGATGCAATTAAAGTCATTTTCAAGACTATTCAAATAGTTTGACATCAAAAAGACAAAAAAATAGAAATACATTTCAAGTACAAATTTTGAACACGTTATTAATATGTTATATTTATCTACAAAATTTATTGAACATAATAACTTATCTAAATTGTTGTTCTTATAATATTTTTAAATTTATTTATTTGATTTTTCTCTTACTAGATTAAGTAATGTGTTAGCACTGTGTAAAAGAATTTTTGTAATTATTCAATTAGTAAAAATTCAAAATAAATTACAATGATAAAAAATCATTTCTTTATGTTATTTTTTATAACAAAACATAACATAATCATATCCCTATGAAAAATTATTATAAATATTAAAATAATGATTGTGGAATTGAGTATATATTCTTTAATTAAAATAATATTAAGGTAATTATCAATGGAAACTGCAGTGAAATTTCCAAAAAAAATTAATATAAGGTGATTAAGGTCTAAAAGAGTCTATAAAATGACATAATGTCACGTTTTTTTAATATTTCTATGATATTTCACATAGTTTAAACCCTTTATTAATAGTTTTACCAATGCTGAGATGAAATATATTTACAATGGTAACTATTCATGAAGACAAAAATAAAAAGTTCTTATTAATAAAATTGTAACCTCAAAATTCCAAATATTGAACCCATTTTTTAAGAAAAAATATATATAAGGGGAATAAAAAATTATAAAATAAGCATGAAAAAGTTAATGAAAACTATTTTTAAAAAAATATATGGTTATAAAAATAAAATGTGATTTATTATAATTTCCCCTATTAGTGAAAATTATTATATGAATGTTAAACAAAATTTATTGAATAAATAGTATGTAAATATTATTAAATTAATTGATCAATAGTTATTAATTTAATTTATTATGATAAAAACACATTGCGCACTTAAATTTTTTTTCTAGATATGAATATATTTTTTTCATTCATATGATTTTTATCAATTGATAATGAATGAATTTTCACTATGAATGTGTAATGTAAATTATAATTTGGTTAGTCTAATTCATAAAATATAATCCAATGTCTATGTGAAAACAACCACATTAAATAATAATAATTCAATGGAATATCATGCTTTGTTTAAACCTGGTGTTCCATGTTTTCACATCCAAACGTTCATTAGCATGAGAAGGTTGGTGGATATTAGTTGTTCTTAAGTGACATCCCAAAGATGGAAAAGGTTAAAAATGAATTACAAGGTATTTATTAATAGGTTACAGATGATTTTACCTTTTTAAAATAATACAACCAACCAATGGTCCATAACCAAAGTAACCACTACACGATGGAAGATAAAAATGCAATATAACTCAAGAGAAACCATTTATATCAAAACCAAATACAAAGAGTACCATAGTGAATGGCTACCAAACATCTAAGTACACAGTGGAAGACTATAAAACAAAAAAAAATGTGAAGAAAACTATAAATATCCAAATATCCAACATTCTCCGTTATCCAACTCCACAAATAGCACATATATCACTAAGAACCACTATAGAATTGTGATAATTTACCATTACTATTTCATGATTAATAGTATCGTAAAATACACTAAACTTAAAAAGAATGGGTGAGTAATGAAACTCGGTAGGATTTCTGCAAGTTAATTCCCTACTCACAACATTAAAATAGAACATGATAACAAATTTATATAAAATTATTTATATAAAAAAAATTCTAAAATATTATATAGTATAATATAAACAAGTTCCATGATAAAACATTTTTCTTAAAACAACACCATGTTCCATGGAAATCAACCAAACAATACATTAATTCCATTTCACAACTTCCACTTTCTCAAAATTCATTACATTCCACATATCCACACATCCAACCATGCATGAAACTTGGACCTCTCTATACTAATATGCGGTGAGTCATCCTTTCACTAATTCATCACTTAGTGAACCATTTGGATGGGGGAAATCCATGAACCTTATCCATTCCACTAATTATGGGGTAGACTTCTTACCCTTATCCATCCCAAATGCGTATAAATACACACGACCAATATGCATGAACAAATGCCAAAACAACTTTTTAAACATTTTCAATAAAATAAATCTTTTATTAAAAAAATATATCAAACAAACCATTTCAAAAAACCAACCTTTTGTTGAAAAAACATTTCCATGAAACAAAACCAAAAAATCATTTTACACTATTAATTTTAATATTAAGTTACCAATTTCACATTTCTCAAAAATTCCCAATTTCAAAAACACAATAAAATGACACTAATAGGGTTTATAAAAAAGAAATTTACATCAATTTTACAACAAATTCCTATAAAATTAATCAATTTAAAACTAATTACTCATTCTCTAAATATAGTATTCAAGATTGAATCAGCTACCTTAAATATTTTGTGAAAATGATAAACATCATGAAAGAAATAAATGAAACTAAGTTGAATATCAAAAAAACCCAACTTATATATCTTTCCATAACATCAAAAAAGAATAATCTAACAATATTTGGATTCAAATACCTTGGATCTATCCACAGTGGTTTTAAATCTATGAAATCGAGAGAGAGGGATATGTAGATCTATGAAAACCCAAGAAAAACTACCACAAACAATTACTTACCATGAAAATTTTTCTTCAACACGCAAAGACAAGCCTTCAGATCACCATAATATTGATAAGAGAATCCTATACTACCTTTTATAGGATAAAATATCGATTTAGTGCAATATTTTGGGAAAAGAAGTTGTTATTTATAAATCCCTACCAGGATCGACTTTTTTATGTAGTTTTTAAACTGTGTGTGGTTAGTTGCACCGTTAGTCACACAGTTAGACAAACTGTGTGCTAATTTTGCACTAGATTATATATCAAGGGATACCTCGCATGGTTAGATCATATGATAATACAAATCATGTTCCATCCATGACAAATCATTCTTTTCCACATTTCAGGGATTCTTATTGGTGGTCACATGGTTTGGAAAAACCATATTCCTACCTTTTCACCTTCTCCTTAGTCAATGTATCAATGTGCATAGTTTCCTACATGTGTTGAACAGTTTTCAAAAATTCATTCACCAACCGTTCACCCTTATAAAATCCCTAAAAACCTTCCAAAATTCTTCCAAACCCTTGAAAAATTCACCCAAACACATTATTTACTAAAAAATCATAAATAAAGTGTTATTAACTTGAAATTGAGTGGGGGATATATTATTCCTTCCATTATCCTTATTGTCCCTAGAATGTAGAAAATCATTACTAAACGAATTATTTTTATTTATTTCTTGAACATTTCCTTCTCCCATTCACAAGTATCTTCCGGAATCTGACCTTGGTTCCACAAAACCTGCTCTAGAACGATGATTTTTCCAGGAAATAATTTCTCTTTTCCATCCAAATTTGTACCTAGAATTATTATAATGATGCATCCAACTCTAGTTCATCATGATACCATAAAATTACATGGCCCGTATTAGTTGATACTTTTTCAGTGGAGATACATGAAACACATTATGTACAACACTAAATGATGGTGGAAAAACCAACCAATATGCCATCTCACCACCCCGCTCAATTATCTCAAAAGAACATATGTATCTAGGAGATAACATTTCCTACTTCCCAAAACAACGATCTTAATCTTTATAGAGATTCTAAACAACATATGATCACTCTCATTAAATATTAGTGGTTGTTGATGATGATCTGCATATTATTTCTCACAACTCTAAGACATCTCAAGCCATTTTATGATAAAAAATATATATTCACTGTTGATTCTTGGGCAAGGCTCAGCCCAACCCATGAAGATTCACTAGTTTCCACCCAAAAAATTGGACAATGAAAAGGATGACCTTAAAATTATTCAAAAGATATATATGGATCGATGTCAGATAACTATTGTTATATGATAACTCCACTAATGGAATATTTTATTCTCATGAGCTACCTGAATCTATTACAGAAGCCCGAATCATGTTTTACAACATGTGTATCGTCCTTTTTGATTTACCTTCCATCTGAGGATGATACTTCGTGCTCAGAGTCAATTGATTCTTATGGTATTTCTATAAGGAGTTCTAGAAATGAGACATAAAACGTATATCTCTATCTAACACAATCAATAGTAGTACACCATGCCTCTTTAACACTTCTCATATATATATTTTTGACAAGTCCTCCACCATACGAGACTCGGGAATAGGGATGAAATAAGCCAAATTTATGATATGATCCAATATAACCCATATGGAATCATGTTTCCTAACCGTTAATGGGAGAAAAGTTATAAAATTAATTACCATCCTCTCTCATTTCGTCACTATAATAGGTAATGACTACAACATACCAACTAGTCTTTCACGAACCAGCTCGGGTCAACCCTGAACCGGTCACCCGAGCCAGTCCACGGCAAGTCCCGAGGGGCGTTCCTGATCCCCTCAGGATGGAAACTAGTGTCGGGTATCATGTTTTAATCCTTGGGAATGATTTATCCAAAAAAACTAGGATCTGTAAAAGAAAAACAAATAGAAAAAACAAACAACACTAACAACAAAAATAAAACTACACAATAACTATACCTCCACGTGACCTCGCTGTCACCACCCAACTAAACACCAGTGTTGCTCCATCACGGAGTGACTCAAACTAGGAAAACCTGAACAAAAGGAACCTGCAACTGAAATGGTAAAATATAGGCGTGAACACAAAAAGTACTCAGTAGGTGAGCCCAACAACAAATCCCAAAGCACTTCCAGTAAATAAAGAATCCATAATTCCAAGGTTTGAACTACAATGTATAAAAGTAAGATTTCATAATGTTTCACTTGAAGATCAAAACACAAGACAGTGCCCTTATTCTTTTTCAATAGTTGAATTACTTTCATTGGTGCCAAATTAATTCTAAAAGAGAAAGAAGTGTTACATATTCAAATTTTACACAAAGTGAATAACACATCCTCATTTGAAAACCATTTTCACAATGTATAACAATATAAGCTATAATTAACAGCTGAAAGTAAACAATAAAGGAACATCATGTAACCATTGGTGATCCTAAACATCCCTAGAAAACCCTTGGACGTACTCTGGTTCAGAATACATGCCGACATGGTACTCCATATTCAATAACCAACTGGCCACCCTAACAGCCAACCAGTGGCATGCCCCACAAAGCCTACCTACCAAGGGGGGACTAACCAGTCTAATCGTGTTTATCCATCAACTGTCACTCGATTCTCTAAAAGACGCCCATGAACCCACGGTGGTTTTCATAAAACTGTGTATGTGGGAGGCCCTCGCACGCATGACCCACCTCACTGCACTAGCCAACCCCTTACACGGACACATCTACACGACAATCCTCGAACGGAAGTCCCCCTGTAGAGATTCCCCATAAGTACGTATATATATATGTAGTCTGTTCCCAATCAATAATATTCCAACCGAGCTGCCACATCATTTACATTTAAACCATTTAATATCAAATCATTTCCAAAAGATATGACACACTCCATCTTGTTGGAAACCATAAAAACATACTTAGAAACCTATTTAAGGAAAACCAAACCCCCACTGAAAAATTCCAAAATCTAGTTTAAAGGCCAAATAATATTTCCTCTATCCAAGTTTTCAAGAAAACACCATTTTCTATAAACGATACACCCGTCATTTTATACACACCAAAAACCATCTCAAAACATAGTTCATTATGACTTGCACATTTCATAAAGTACCCATATGACAATATCACAAGAAAACCACAAATAAAATTTCCATGAAAGATATTTTCAATGCTATGCAAGAAGTAAACAATTTTCAAATTCAGCAAGTCGCCATTCTAGTAATAATTTTCGGATACTACTTTAAATTTACTAAAAAATAGTGAAATGACAAGGAATAAATAATTTTCTAAATTTAAGGGTGAGTATAGTGGCAGACCTACCTCGATTCGCAAACCGAACCCGACAATGCAACACTCCTCACGCAGGCGCGTACGCACGCACAAGCCGAAGACCTCAGCGTTACAGAATTATTCTGCCAACGCGCTGCAACAACACAACACAACCAAAACAACCAAACTTGATATAAAAAAATAACAAAACTAAAAAAATGACACAAAACTTACCTTGGCGTAGAGACGTGCTCGACACATGGGGTCGTGCGCTAGTCAAAAGAGGCGTCTCACACTTACAGGGAGACCGTCAGGGGTTGCGCACCAATTACCGCGTGCGCCGCTAGCCAGCGCAAGGATGTGGCGGCTAGACGGGCCACCGAAAGCCATTATGCAGCCAGACGAAGGTGCGGTGGAGCCGACTGTAGCGTCGGAAAGGGTCGGGGGATGCCGATAGGGTAATACCAAAGTGGAGAGGGGCACCGGCAGGGCTGGGGAACACTGACGGGGCGGCTTGAGGCCACTAGCCGGAGCAGCGGCTCATTGGAGAATGTGGCCAGCAAGTAGCGGGGGCGCTGGAGGTGCGGCCGGTGGCAGTACTGTTACTGGAGGAGCGGCCGGCGGCAGCGGGGTCACCAGAGGTCGGGAGGCCGGAGCAGAGTTGGAGGGAGCCGGGTGTGGGCCGTGGGCGCCGGAGGTCGAGAGCGACGGTTGTAACACCCAAGACTTTTATGAGAAATATTTTGTTTTTATGTTATATAAATCATCAAAGGAATCTTTCACTATACACAACTCTTTCTTGGCTTGCTTTACACCCAATCACGACCTTCCTCGATAGCTTGCGTCGTACGCAATACTGAGTTTCACTAAACAACTTTATGCTATTAAAATATTATTAAAACTAGCCATTATGAATAGTAATAACCACCTTTTAAAATTTTGTAAATTTTATTTTTCAAAATGGACTTCATTTTTGGATTCGGAATTTTGAAATTATCTTACGGTGAAATTTTGGTACTTTTCGGATAACTTTCATATTCGGATGAATAGTGAAAATTACTAAATTTTAATTAAAAACAACTTTGTTAATCGAAATAATTAATAGTGATAAATTATTAATTTGAGGGGTTTTAAAGTATATTTAGAATATATTTTTACCATTTAATTTAATTTTCGTCATTGAATGTAATTTCACATTTATACCAAACATAAACAAGTGTCAATCTTTTGATAGTTATTTTCTCTTAAAAACACGCTATTTATTTTGACGACTAGAATTAATTTTTAAATAAATTAATGCAACTAATGTGTTTGTAATTTGTTAAAATAGACATCATTTTTGAATTTATAATATCAAATATAGCTTAGGCCTAATTTTTGGTATTTTTCTGGATACTTTCATTTTTGATGAATAGTGAAACCATTAAGTGGTAGTTAAAAAAACTGAATTTTTCATAAAACATAATTTTACCACTTATGTGAGTGGAATTTCGATAACTTGAGAGACATGGATAATATCAAGGAATAAAATGTGGTTCAATGAGATGAATATAATTTTTGGTGAATACTAACTTTTTACATTTTTTACCACGGATAAAAGTAAATAGGGTAATTCAGGGTAAAAATGATATTATTATTACCCTAACATGTGTCCTAATTCTATTGGAAAAGTTTAATTCGACCAAAAACAACCTTAGGAATAAGATATGACCAATTAGGCCCACATGGATTAGATTAGGACATTTATTATCATTTTATTTAAAGAAGGGTTAAAATAGTTAAAATCAATGTTTAATAACTAAAGAATTTTTAATATATGGTTATACATAAGATAAATACGACTAAAAAGATTCATTAGAAATCTAAAAAGATTTCCTACATAATGGTATTTTATTTGTAATTTTTAGATAATAAATAATATAATTTATTTATGACACAAAGATGATGCAGTAATTATCTTATTAATGAAATATTGAAATAACTTATGTTATAAATACCCAAATAAATGTAATTTGAGACTTTTTAGGAATTAAACTAATTTATAGGTTAATATGACATGTTATTATTTATTTAATTAACTTTTCTAGAACTAATCATTCTGTTATGATTTTCAAAAAAATCAATTACTAAATAGTGTCAAAATTGACATAAAATAGTTTTTAAAACATATATTATATTATTAATTGTTTGTTTATTCCTAAAAATCTAAGGTTCGGCCAAATGACTTAGATAAAGTTATATATATTAATAATAAACAACTTGGGGTTCGTTTGTCTTGCCATAGTATGTTTATTAACCTTATAGTGTAAGAATACAAAAAGACACGGTAAAAGTAAAATTATCTAACATCAAGTTAAATATAAATGATAAGGATAAAATAGGAACCTAAAATGGTCTAAATTCAATTTCATGAGAGGCTTTCGACCCATCCCCACCTTATCTTCTAAATAAATCAATTTGGAGCTATTTAAAACCGAGTTTGGCTTTATAATAAAATAATATTTTTAGTTTTTCCAAAGGAGCCCCTCTCCTCCCTTATAAAAGGGAACCTCCCCCCCCCCTCTTCCTCACACCACTTTGAGCCTTCAATCTCGGCCAAACACTGCCGCTTTCTCCTCTCCACTTCCCTAGAGACGTCCTAGATGTCCTGGTCTACTTCAAAGAACAATTTTAGTGCCCTAAAAGGAGGTCTCAAAGAAGCGATTCAATGAAGAGGTAATATCCGTTACCGATTCTTTCAACTTTATTTCTTCTTCCACTTCTTCTTCTTTAGTTTTTTCATTATGAAATAATAACAACAGTATCAATAATATACTGATATGTTATTATAAGTATTAAACAACCCTATTTCACCATCTATCCATCCTACGGAAAACGAAATCACAGCGTTTGCGTACGTACGGAATACCGTCTCCACTCCGTGGTGTAAACTATTTTCCACCACCACATTACTTGGATGGGTATAATGGTTTAAATAATTACTATATATGATTATTTAAAAATGATATTGATTCTGAAATAGTATACATACACTCCAATACAATTCCATGATCATTGGAACGATATCATCGCTCGTGCGTATGTACGGAAAACCTTCTTCACGATGTGATGAGACTCGTTCTACATGATCTTCATTGAATATTAATTATATAAATGAATTTAATGAATTAATATGATATATATTACACTAATAACATTCTGGAAATGCGGTATCTATAACCTAAAATGAAAAATAAGAATTTACCTGACAAAACACGCATAAGAACAAAAAGTAATAAACACCCGAATAACAAGTAGTAATGAAATATTACTAATAAAAAGCTAATAATATGACCATATATGATATCATAAAAATACGTATGATTCTTGAATAAGTCAATAACATTATTTAAATTATTATACAAGAGCTGCGGAGACTTACGAAGAAAATCGGACCTAAGGTAAGGGAAAATATCACAATCTCATTTTTATCCGAGATTGTTTATACTTTTGTATTTACTGGGGTGTATTTTATCATCCACATCCATGTTTCCTCAATATGTAATATTTATATCCTTATAAAATATTTTATATCCAATTTTACCCTTCTTTGAGTTTTTAGTAAAAGATATTAAAGGAATCTTTTTACGTTTTTCGTACGAGGTACTTTTTGACTTTTCTGACAAAAGAATGAGAAGAATGTTTTTTTACTTATACATCATGAATGGATTTTTAAATAATTATATCCAAGAAGATTACTTTACAAGTTTTCATGTTTATTTTTAATCAACTTATTTTAGTTTAAAATTGTATGACATGTTAAGAAAGTAAAATATTTTTGAAGTAGAAAGGATATTTTCCTCAAGAATGGAGTTCAAGAGTTTTATCAAAATTATTTTCCATCTAAGATAATATAGGGTTCTGTTTCTATCCCTATTATAACATGGATTTGATTATGTTGTGATGAAAATATTTTTATTAATTCCTATATCTTATATGAATTGTTTTATGATGTCACGATGTTTAAGATTCCCATTTTTATTACAAGGGTTATGCAATGATGTATGGTTTATGATTTTGTGGCACAAATAATAATGGTATCATTATGAGATGGGTGGGACCTATATCTCCCTCCAATAAATTGGGTAAAGATTTTATATCTCATTAGATAGACATGGATGGAACAGAAGGTTAAACCAGTTCAGTGAAATAGGACTGAAACGAGGAGTGAACTCGGTTCAGAAATGGACTTTGTCCACTAAGATAGTCTTGGCAATGATTCTTGACTAATAAGAAATTATTCTCTATTATTATGTGTGTATTACAAAATGTTTCATGTTTTATGTTATGATTTTTGGGATTACATTTCACTACAATGATTTATCCCATGTTATGTAATTATGATCTCTTTTGCAGGTTAAGATTCCCAAAAGTTGTGTTCTTATGTATATGATGTGATTGATATTTCTTTTTTTTTTACCCTTACTGAGCATTTGAGATCACCCTTTTGTATGTTTTATTTCCCCAGGTCAGGAAGAAGGTTATTAAGTAGGATATGCCAAAAAGGGACTCTAGATATGATGAAATAAATGGGAGGTAATGTAGATGCTTTATGAACTAGTTATTTATGTTTCCCAGTTTCTAAAGACTCTATACCTATACGGTCCTTTCCTGATTTGGTTATATGTTGTAATAAGTGTGCTTCAATTCTGATGTCATAACAATGTATGTAAAGTATGGGTCGTTATAGTTGGTATCATAGGAAAGGTATAGTCAACCTTTGGAAACAAGGATGTGGAGGCCTTAGTAAGAACACTAAGGATAAGTCTAAGCATAGAACACAATCTTAGTGTTTTAGAAATGGCCATGAATAACCTAGGATAAGACCTTAACTGTGAAATTTTATTCTTGATTATGTGGTTTTCTTATTATAAGTATTGTTTCTCACACTATTCTTCTTGGTTTTAGTCAATGGTTGGATCCCCAAGGAACCGTGTTAATGTGTAATGTGGTGGACAATGCAATGATTGTCCCCGTGAGCAAACAAACGTTATGGGAGCTAGAATGAAAAATCTTGTAACCATTCTCACACAAATTTCTCAAGCTATGAATCATGCTGGACTTCCAAATGTGAAAACGAAGGAGCAACATTCTGTTGAATCATTCATGAGGTAGCATTCACCTTCATTCAGCGGGTCTACTGATCCATTAGTTTCTGAACAATGGATTAGTACTACTAAAATGATATTTTCAGTTCTTCAATGTTCTAAACATGATAAATTCATCCTAGAAGTGTATCATTTGGAATAAGATGCTAATCAATGGTGGAATATTATTAAGAATATGACGCAAAGGGATGAAATTGATTCTATGGAATGGGACGAGTTCAAGAACTTATTTTTCAATAAGTACATCCCTCGTATTCACCAAACAATGATGGAGAAAGAGTTTCTTGAACTGAAGCAAAAGGATGATGAATCTGTTGGTACCTATGAAGAAAATTTTACATGACTTGCAAGGTACGCTTGTGGTATTATTATCAAAACTGAAAGTAAGATCGATCGATTCATTAGTGGCTTAAAACCAAGTCTTCGAAGGGCATTAGCCATAAGGGACTTCAATAGCTACGAGGAAATCGTTCGATGTGCTCTCAAAGTTGAGTTGGAGATTGGAGTAAACCTTCAGTCATATGGGTTTGATAAGAAGAGGAAAATGGAATTCAAAGGAAAATCTAAAGAGCACACTAAAAATAAGATGAGCTTTCCCTTATGCTCAATGTGTGGAAAGAAACATGGAGGGAGTTGTCTTAAAGGGACAAGTAAATGTTTAAAATGTGGATAGGAAGGTCATCGAGAATTTTAATGTCGCAATGATTGTAAGAAGATGTCTAATGATGCAAACAAAGGAAGGTATACACCGAATAAACCTACTACACATCAATGTTTCAATTTCAAGGAGATGGGGTATTATGCCAATCAATTCCCCAATCCAAGGGTTTATGATGATGGTCGACGCCAACAAACTCATAAGGCTAAAGACAAAGGATTGTCACATGCAATTTCTATCAGCGATGTTGAGTATGATAACGATGTGGTGAAAGGTACACTTACCATCCACTCTAATGTAGAAAATGTTTTATTTGATTATGGATCCTCCCACTCTTTTATTTCTGATTATGTTTCTAAGAGTATCACTGTATTACCTCAACAATTAGATGTTGAGTTATCTGTGACATCCCCTAATGGAACAATAGTCGCATCAAAAGATTATAATTCTTCCCTGATTGAAGTTTGTGGGAAAGTGATTCATGCAAATCTTGTGATCCATCCTATAGTGGAATTTGATGTGATTCTTTTCACGGATTGGATTTTTTTATATAGAGCTCATATCAATTACCAAAGAAGGGAAGTCACATTTCATATTCTATATCAATCAATGATCTTCTATCGATTCAAGGATGAACATAACCTTCCAGTGGAAATTTCTTCCATCATATGGGTCTTGATTCCACTAAATGAGGGTTATTTTTCTCAAATGGATTGAGAGAAACTCACGATTATGAATATGCCCATTGTACGGGAGTTTGATGATGTCATTCCAGAGGAATTGCTGGGTCTTCCACAAAATCGTGATGTTGAGTATTCAATAGAACTCGTACCGGGTGCTTTGCCTATTTCAAAGACACATTATAGAGTGACCCCAATTGAGTTGCAGGAATTGAAGAAGAAACTCCATGAGAATCTTGATAGGGGATTTATACACCCTAGTGTGTCAACTTAGGGAGCACCTGTTCTGTTTATTAAGAAGAAAGATGGATCAATGAGACTCTGCATTTATTATCGAGAACTTAACAAGATCACTATCAAGAACAAATATCCTCTCCCATGAATTGATGAGTTATTTGACCAACTATGTGGATCTCAATACTTCTCCAAGATTGATCTTCGTTCAGGGTATCATCAATTAAGGGTCAAAAGGGAGGATATACCAAAGACGACTTTCCGTACAAGGTATGGACATTATGAATTTATAGTGATGCCATTTGGTATTACTAATTCCCCTGTTATCTTCATGGATCTGATGAATAGAGTCTTTAGAGACTATCTTGATCAGTTTGTGGTAGTATTTATAGATGATATTCTTGTATGTTCAAAGAGCAAGGAAGAACATGATGATCACTTGATAAATATATTGAAGACCCTGAGAAAGGAGAAGCTTTATGAAAAATTTACCAAGTGTGAATTTTGGCATCAATAAGTTTTATTTTTGGGTCACATAATCTCAAAAGTGGGGATATCTGTGGATCCAGCAAAAACAGAGGTTATCGAAAGATGTTTGAGACCAACAATAGTAACTGAGATCCGAAGATTTCTTGGAATGGATGGATATTATCGAAGTTTTGTGAAATATTTTTCATGATTATCTAGTCCACTAACCAGATTGACTCGAAAAGAATTTAAGTTTGTTTGGACTGAGGAATGTGAAGAGAATTTCAAGGAGTTGAAAAGAATGTTATCCAGTGCACCTGTGCTCACACTGCCTTGTAGTGGAGAAAGGTTTGTGATCTACAATGATGCATCCAAGAAGGGATTTGGGTGTGTTCATATGAAAAATGATATGGTGATAGCTTATGCCTCACGACTGTTGAAAATCCATGAGCAAAATTTCCCAACTCAGGATTCGGAGTTAGCTGCAGTAATCTTTGCATTAAATATTTGGAGGCATTATCTTTATGGAGAACGGTGTGACATTTATACTGATCATAAGAGTTTAAAGAATATTTTCACACAAAAGGAGCTGAATATGCGCCAAAGAAGATGGTTGGAGTTGATTAAGGATTACGACTGCTCAATCCATTACCACCCTGGGAAAGCAAACAAGGTGGCATATGCATTATGTCGACAAGACCGTGCCAGTTTATCCATGATGAGGATCACAAAAGATCCAATATTTATGGATTTACAAAGGATGGATCGTGGAATTATAATGGAAGGGGAAAATCATTTCTTTCTCAAATTATTGTTCAACCATCTATACATGTGATGGTTAAAGAGGCACAAAAAGAATATGTAGAGTTACAAAAGAAGGTGAGAAATGTACCTAAATTCAACCTGGATTGTGATGGGATAATAAAGTTCAGGAATCAGGTTTGTGTTCCTCCCATCCAAGAATTAAAGAAAGAGCTGCTGGATGAGGCTCATAGTTCTTCATTCTCTATTCATCCTAGAAGCATGAAGATGTATAGGGATCTTAAATAGTACTTCTCGTGGGATGGCATGAAAAGTGATGTTGCTGAATATGACTCTCGATGCTTGGTTTTTTAGTAAGTTAAAGCTGAGAGACAGAAGTATAAGGGGATGTTACAACCATTACCCATACCAGAATGGAAATGGGAAAACATCACTATGGACTTTGTCACATGACTTCCTAAAACATCCAAAGTCAATAATGCTATCTGGGTCATAGTTGATCATCTTACAAAGTCTGCACACTTCATTGCTATTAGAGAGGATTTATCTCTGGATCATCTTGCCAAGATATATGTAAAGGAAGTGGTGAGATTTCATAGATTACCACTTTCTATTATATCTGATTGGGATCCGAGGTTTACCTCAAAGTTCTGGCGAAGTCTTCAGCATACTCTGGATACATAGTTGAGTTTCATCACTGCTTATCATCCTCAGACAGACAGTCAGTCTGAGAGAACAATTCAAACTCTAGAAGATATATTGAGAGCATGCTCTATGGATTTCAAAGGTGGTTGGGATCAACACCTACCTTTGGTGGAATTTTATTATAATAATAGCATTCACTCTAGTACTCAGATAGCTCCTTATGAAGCTCTCTATGGAAAGAAATGAAGGACTCCAACTTGCTAGGATGATGTTGGGGAAAGAAAGCTATTAGGACCTGATATTGATGATGAGATGGAAGAAAAGGTCTGATATATTCAACAACACATAAGAGCAGCTCAGAGTCGACAGAAAAGTTATGCCGACAACTGAAGAAAAGACCTAGAGTTTGAAGTGGGTGATAAAGTGTTCTTACGGATATCTCCCTGGAAGAGGGTCATGAGATTTGGAAAGAAGGGGAAGTTGAGCACTAGATATATCGGTCCTTTTGAAATTCTGGATCGTGTTGGAATGGTAGAATACTGATTGGAGCTTCCACCGAATCTCTCTCAAGTTCACGATGTGTTCCATGTATCTCTCTTGAGAAAGTAAATTCCTGATCCTTCACATGTACTAAGCTCAGAAGTTGTACCGCTGGAGCAAGATCTTTCTTATGAAGAACATCCGATAGAGATTCTGGATCGTAGTGAAAAAGTCCTATGAAACAAGACCACTCGTTTGGTGAAAGTTTTATTTAGGAACCAACAATTAGAAGAAGCTACATGGGAGCTTGAGGATATGATGAGGGAGAGGTATCCTGATCTGTTTGCTACAATGTGACGAATTTCGAGGGCGAAATTCATTTTAAGGGGGGTAGAATGTAACACCCGAAACTTTTATGAGAATTAATTTTTTTTATGTCATATAAATCATCAAAGAATTATTTCACTACACACAACACATTCTCGGCTTTCTTTACACGCAATCACAACCTTCCTCGATAGCTTGCGTCGTACGCAAAACCGAGTTTTACTAAACAACGATACTCTATTAAAATATTATTAAAACTAGCTATTATGAATAGTAATAACCACCTTTTAAAATTTTGTAAATTTTATTTTTCATAATAGACTTCATTTTTGGATTCAAAATATCGAAATTCTCTTAGGGTGAAATTTTGGTACTTTTCGGATAACTTTCATATTCTGATGAATAGTGAAAATTACTAAATTTTAATTAAAAACAACTTTGTTAATCGAAATAATTAATAGTGATAAATTATTAATTTGAGTGGTTTTAAAGTATGTTTAGAATATATTTTTACCATTTAATACAATTTTGGTCATTGATCGTAATTTCACATTTAAACCAATCATAAACAATTGTCAATCTTTTGATAGTTATTATCTCTTTAAAACACGCTATTTGTTTTGACGATGAGAATTAATTTTTAAATAAATTAATGAAACTGATGTGTTTTGAATTTGATAAAATAGATATCATTTTTGAATTCATAATATCAAATATAGCTTTGGCCTAATTTTTGGTGTTTTTCTGGAAACATTCATTTTTTGATAAATAGTGAAACCACCAAGTGGTTGTTAAAAAAACTGAATTTTTCATAAATCTTAATTTTACTGCTTCTGTGAGTGGAATTTCGAAAATCCGAGAGACACTGTTAATATCATGGACTAAAATGTGGTTCAATGAGATGAAAATAATTTTTTGTGAATAGTAACTTTTTACTTTTTTTTACCACGATTAAAAGTAAATAGGGTAATTAAGGGTACAAATGATATTATTATTACCCTATCACATGTCCTAATTCTATTGAAAATGTGTAATTCGACCAAAAACAACCTTATGAATAAAATATGACCATTTAGGCAGACATGGATTAGATTAGGACATTTATTATAAATTTATTTAAAGAAGGGTTAAAATAGTTAAAATCAATGTTTAGTAACTAAAGAATTTTTAATATAGGGTTATACATAAGATAAATTCGACTATAAATATTTATTAGAAAGATAAAATTATTTCCTACATAATGGTATTTTATTTTTAATTTTTAGACATTAAATAATTTAATTTATTAATGACACAAAGATGATGTAGTAATTATCTTATTAATGAAATATTGACATAATTGATGTTATAAATACCAAAATAAATGTAATTTTAGACTTTTTATGAATTACACTAATTTTATAGGATAATAGGACATGTTAGTATTGATTTAATTAACATTTTTAGAACTAATCATTCTGTTATGATTTTCAAAAAAATCAATTACTAAATACTGTCAAAATTGACATAAAATATTTTTTAAAACTAATATTATGTCATTAATTGTTATTTAATTCCTAAAAATATAAGGTTCAGCCAAATGACTTAGATACGGTTATATATATTAATAATAAACAACTTGGGGTTCGTTTGTCTTGTTATTGTAATTTTATTAACCTTATTGTGTAATAACACAAAAGATACGGTAAAAGTAAAATTATCTAACTTAAAGTTAAATATAAATGATAAGTTTAAAATAGAAACCAAAACTGTATAAATTCTATTGGATGAGAGTATTTCTACCCATCCCCACCTTTGCTTCTAAATAAATCAATTTCTAGCTATTTAATACCATATTTGGCTTTATAATAAAATAATATTTTTAGTTTTTCGAAAGGAGCCCATCTCCTCCATTATAAAAGGGCACCTCCTCCCCATATTCCTCACACCACATCGAGCCTTCAAGATCGGCCAACCCTAGCCACATTATCCTCTCCACTTACATAGAAACTTCCTAGAGGTCCTGGTCTTCTTCTATGATTAATTTAAGTGCCCTAAAAGGAGGTCTCAAAGAAGCGCTTCAAAGAAGAGGTAATGTCCATTACTGATTATTTCAACTTTATTTCTTCTTCCACTTCTTCTTATTTAGTTGTTTCATTATGAAGTTATAACATCAGTATCACCCATATAATGATATGTTATTATATGTATTAAGTAACCCTATTTCACCTTCTATCCATCCTACGGAAAACAAAATCACCGCGCGTGCGTAGGTACGGAATACTGTCTCCACGCCGTGGTGTAAACTATTTTCCACCACCACCTTACTTGGATGGGTATAATGGTGTAAATAATGACTATATATGATTATTTTAAAGTGATATTGATTCTGAAATAGTATACATACACTCCAATATAATTCCACGATAATGTTAACGATATCATCGCTCGTACGTACGTATGGAATACCGTCTAGACGATGTGATAAGACTCGTTCTACATGATATTCATTGCATAATGATTATATAAATGAATTGAATGAATGAATATGATATATATTACACTAATACCACTCTGTAAATGGGTTATCTGTAATTTACAACGAAAAATAAGAATTTATTCGACAAAACACGCATAAGAACAAAATGTAATAAACACCCGAATAACAAGTAGTAATGAAATATTACTAATAAAAAGCCAAGAATATGACCATATACGATATCATAAAAATACGTATGATTCTGGAATAAGTCAATAACATTATTTAAATCATTATACAGGAGGTTCGGACACTTACGATGCAAATTGGACCTAAGGTAAGGGAAAATATCACAATCTCATTTTTATCCAAGATTGTTTATACTTTGGTATTAACTGGGGTGTATTTTATCATCCACATCCATGTTTCCTCAATATTTAATATTTATATCCTTCTACAATAGTTTATATCCAATTTTACCCTTCGGTGAGTTTTTAGTAAAAGATATAAAAGGATTATTTTGTCATTTTTCGTACGAGGTACTTTTTGACTTTTCCGAAAAAAGTACGAGAAGAATGTTTTTTATCTTATACGGCATGAATGGATTTTTAAAACATTATTTCCAAGAAGCTTCCTTTACATGTTTTCAAGTTTATTTTTAATCAAATTCCTTTATTTTAAAATTGTATGACATGTTACGGATGGAAAATGATTTTGAAGTAGAAAGGATATTTTCCTCAAGAATGGAGTTCAATAGTTTTATCAAAATTATTTTCCATCTAAGAAAATATAGGGTTCTTTTTATATCCCTATTATTACATGGATTTGATTATGTTGTGATTGAAATATTTTTATGAACTCCTTTATCTTATATTAATTGTTTTATGATGACACGATGTTTAAGATTCCCATTTTTATTACATGGGTTATGCCATGATGAATGGATTATGATTTTTTGGCACACTTAAGAATGGTATCATTATGAGATGCATGGGACCTATATCTCCCTCCAATTCATTGGGTAAAGATTTTATATCTCATGAGATAGTCATGGCAAGAACGATAGTTTGAACCGGTTCAGTGAAACAGGACTGAAACGAGGAGTGAACTCGATTCCGAAATGGACTTTGTCCACTAAGATAGTCTTGGAAATGAGTCTTGACTAATAAGAAATGATTCTCTATGATTATGTGTGTATTCCACAATGTTTCATGTTTTATTATATGATTATTGGGATTAAATTTCACTACTATGATTTATCCCATGTTATGAAATTATGATCTCTTTTGCAGGTTAAGATTTCCAAAAGTTTTGTTCTTATGTATATGATGTGATTGATAGTTCTTTTGTTTACCCTTACTGAGCATTTGAGCTCACCCTTTTGTATGTTTTATTTCCCCAGGTCAGGAAGAAGGTTATTATGTAGGATATTCCAAAAAGGGACTCTTGATATGATGTAATAAATGGTTGGAAAAGTAGACGCTTTATGATCCAGTTGTTTATGTTTCCTAGTTTCTAAAGACTCTATACCTATAAGGTCCTTTCCTGGTTTTGTTATATGTTGTAATAAGTGTGCTTCATTTCTGATGTAATAACAATTTATGTAAAGTATGGGTCGTTATAACGGCTATCGGGAGTCAAGCGGAGGTCGGTGGTTGAGCGGCGGAGTGCTTGGGCGGAACGGGAGCCAAGCGTCGGAAGTAGGATGTGTAGGGGCCGAGTGCGATGGTAGAGCGGGTCGAAGGCCAGTGGAGGCCGAGCTGGGTTTCGGGGTCACGCGAGGTCGGGAAGAGATGGAGGGTGCCGGGGTGGAGCGGGGTGCAGCAGAGCCGGGGGGTTCGTGTAGGGTCGGCGCGCTTGGGGGAGTTCTAGCGGCGAGCAGGCTGCCGGAGGAGGTCAGCGGAGGGAAGGTGGGCGCGCACGGCGGGGTAGGGGAGAAGGGAAATGTGGGGGCTCACGGGATTAGGGTTAGAATTTGGGTTATAAAATTATATATATATATATATATATATAAGATAATAACATAATAATAATAATCATAATAATAAAATTCTATAATCATAATAATAAAATTAAAATACTATAATAATAATAATAATATGATTGAATAAGTAAATAGAAAAAACAAATCTTAATAATAATAATAAAACATTATAAAAATAATAAAACTATATAATAATAAAAATAATAATATCGTAAGTATAATAATCATAATACTTTAACGATCGTAATAATAAAAATAAAAATAATATTTATAAAAAATTAATAAAAATAATTATATTAATGTCAGCATAAAAATTTTAATATTCAAAACGTCGGGCGAACAAACGGTCACCCGGGCCAAACGCACAGTCACCGCTAACAGCGTGGTAAACACACACTGATACGAAACCTACCAACATAATTAAAAATTGCAAATTTTAAACCGGGACAAAGAAAGAAATAAAATAAAAGGCGTCTATGGTCGGGGTGTGACAATTATCCCCACCACAGACACTTTCTGCCCCCAGAAAGTCACCAAGCCAAAATAACGAAAGATGAAACATGAATCAATGCTTGATTTAAAATCAAAAGGAACCACAAGATGATAGGATAGAAGAAAACTAGAGGGTTATCCCCACCACAAGAGCTCAACTAGTGAGGAATTTTAACACTCAATCATACCACCCCGAGAGGGGGTTGACGCGAGAACTCCCAACTGAACCAAGGTAACCATTATAACACGAACAAAACAACTCCGATAAAACATGGAACTCCCAACCTAGACCAAAACCCAAAACACTAGGGAAAAAGAAAACTCTAAGAAGCCTTAACCCATGAAGTAAACCCAAGCATTCCCACAAAGTCATTTCTCTCAAAGACACGTACATCTCCAAACGAACATAGTCTAACTGAGGTCAACTCACGCAATATCCAAACACACCTCTAAGAAAAACTCACGATTTATAGAATCACAATTTAGACAAACAAAAATGTTTGGAGTACAATCGAACACATTCACCCAAACTTCACGACGACACAATGAACCTACAAAAACACCAAAATTTTAACAGTGGAATAATGAAAACGAAAGGACTTATAATGATTTGATGCCAAAATCGAACAAAAAACCCGACCCAAGGCCTCACACCCTCAGGAACTCCTGACTGTGAGCGAGCTTCACCCCATGACATGTGGCTGGTGATCTGATGGCTGAAGCACCTCCTGCATCACAGTCATGTACTGACATTTTTCCGATCAAAATGTCCCCTTCAAGAGACTCTCCCTGTAAAATATCTCCATAGGATCCAGACACCTACAATGTTGACACGTCATTGAAGGGGTGGGACATGACGACTTTGTATGTCCAAACGTTTATACCGACAGTACACCATTAGACGGCCCGATGAACTGTAAGCCAGAGCCAGTACATAGGACTCTTTGAAAACAGATCCTTCTAACACACTCTGCTCGTCAGATGTGAGAACTTCATGAGCAACTGGATACAGTGGATTACCAACTGTCTACGCTCTGGAGACTAACTTAGCTAAAAACACCTTATGCACCAACATCTCAAAAGTGATGCCTAAAAATGGAAAGAATCGCTCCTTGATCCCTGGATGAAGACACTCGTTAAAGGGAGGAGTTCTCATCAGATCCTGCAACTCTATCTCTAAAAAAGATATACAAGATCCTTGAAATTCTCAATGCATGCTTTCACATATTTCGGCCATGTCGAACACACATGAGATCTTCCACCTTCCTCATCTTCCTCTCTTCATGTATAAACCTTCAGACGAAAACAACTTTAAAGAAATCCCCCATCATCCCATCTTGCAGTGATGGCGGGGCGAAAAAACTATCACTCGTCCAAATATGGTCGCTCAGATAGACTCAAAACAGCATGCACTCAAACAATGTTGAGAGTTCCTAATGTTCTAAAGATACGCTCCAATTCCTCAAGCCATTCTACTACCTCTAATGGACCCTGATCACCATGAATAATAGGTAATTTCCTAGAAGTACCAAAAACTGGGCAGAACTTTTCAGAATCCCTAGAGACCTTTCTGGGCGGCATTTCCTGAGCAACATATGAAACATAGTGTCAAACCAACATCAAACCGAAAAAACATAAATAAATGATCCTTCATCAAAACAGTCAGCACAAAGACCAAACAAATACAAACACAATCTAAAATAAAATCTCATTTTTAAAATCCCCTTTTCATTTTAAATATTAAAACCTCCTTTTTCTTGACCACTTTCCAAATACCAATCCACTTTCAAACTAAAATCACATTCCAAAACCATTTCCCCTATTTAAAGAAAAATTTAGAAAACAAGACCAAGCATTTAATATCAAATAAACACCTAGGTAAACCCATGTCACGACCCATCCTCGGGGCACGTTTCGTGACTACCCCAAGCCTGCCTTCCATAGGCCAGGGGCTGACGACTAGCACCAAAGGCATAAATCCCGATAACTGGGAAGGCATTGCCTTTATAAAGGTAAACAAAACACCATAGAGTACAAGCGGAAGCAAAACACTATGTACAAAAGAAAGTACTAAAAAGTAAACGGGCCAGAATACAAACCCAAATGGAAGTACAACTACAACTGAACATGTACAACAGAAAAAGACAACAGCTAGAAGAACAGGAGCAGCTCCTGGGTCGTCCTCCTCGGATCCTACCTGAAGGGTAGGTACAGACAGTGCAGCTCTTGGATCATCCACCACGGATCCTACCTGAAGGGTAGGTACAGATAGAGCATCTCCTCAACGCTCTCGCCCGTCGACCTCCTCCGTGTGTCATCTCGTCGCTAAGTCCAGCTCCGGATACTGACTCGTCGTGTAGTCCACCTCCGGGTACTAACTCGTCGGGTAATCCACCTCCGGGTACCGTCCAATCCTCGAACACTCGGCCTCCGTCAGCACTGCCCGTCATCTGCAACCAACACAACGAGGTTCGGGCATAGCCCATGCAGGGGTGAGTATAACGATACTCAGAAGGGACCCCGAGACCCTCATGGTCTCACTAAAACCAACAAGTATAACCACAAAGATGGTCTCAACAGATAACCTAATCTTAGGTATATGCCCATACATATACCTATGTTATCAAGTAACCCATCTCAATCATGAGTAATCACAAGGATCATGAAAACAATGGATAACAACTACCAAGGTATATGCCCATACATATACCTAAGTTATCAAGTGACCCATCTCAATCATGAGGTAACCCAAAGGTCAAAAGTCTCAGCTCAAACCAGGATTTTCATTATCGAAACCGTAACTTCTGAAGAGCCACGTCTCTGGAGTGTACAGTGGTCCTGTCACGACTCCGAGGTACTGCTCACTAACCTAAGACTACTGAGGTACTTCTCCTGTCGAGTACTATGGGCATGCTGCCTCACATAGTAGTGCTTCTCGCCGGGGTCTGCCACCCAAACACAGTAGTTCTCCCCCCTCATAGCCTACAGAGGTACTCCTCATGTCGAGTACCGCAGGTCTTCCACCCAAACAAAGAAGTGCTCCCCGCTGTGGTTCTGCCACCCAAACACTATAGTGCTCCCCACTGGGCTATACAAGTCTGTCTTACTCGAATCGGACAAGCAGTATTCAGGTCTCAGCCAACTACACGGTCTCCGTACTCCGTGCGCTCATCTCGGGGAGGGTCCGCTCCACGAGCTACTGGTCGATACTCCAAGTATCTCAAAGTCCCACGAAAAAGTATCTCAAAGGACCGCCTCGTCATAGGGGACTCAACGCAATATACAGCACGTCAATCGGATGCCCGGTCTGTGAGTTACTAGCCTTTTCATCCCAGGGGCCTGGTTGGTTTCGTTAGCGAACCAATCCCATTCGTATCTCAACTGTACCCTGAAATATAATAGGGTATACTCATAGGGACTGTTTCTCAATAAAATCATCAACGCCGCAGACGGTTCGTCAAACGGATGTCATATCTGAAAGATATCAGCTTTTCCGTTCCAGGGGTTCGATTGGATTTCAGGTGCTATCCAACCCAACCACTATCCAACTGTATCCAAATCTCGAGAGAATTATTCCAAAACTTCCTTCTCATCAAGAGGAATTCAACGAAACAGACGGTGCGTCAATCGGACGCCCGATCTGTGAGTTATTAGCTTTTCCGTTTCAGGGGCCCGGTCGGTTTCGTGAGCGAACCAACCCGACCGCACTCCGACGGCATCCAAATCTCAAGCGGAGTAAGCCAAAAGATCCGTCTCACTTATAGGAATCCATAAAGTCAACGGCATGTCTATCGGACGTCTGTAGCTCATGTTATGAGCATTTCCGCTCCGAGGGCCTGGTTGGTTTCGTGTACGAACCAACCCGGCCAAACACAAAGTATTCCAAAACCTTGAGTGTGATAAACCAAAAAGACCGTCTCGTTCTAAATATCATGTCACCACTAACGGCACATCGATCGGAGGTCCTTAGCCCAAGTTATGGGCAATTGAACCAAAACGGTCCGAAAACGGGGGTTTCGGGCCCGGACTGATCTGGCCCGAGACCCCCCGGTCGGCCTGAACCGGGTCGACCCGCCCCGGTTCCGGGTTGGCCCGGCCCTGCACGGCCCGACCCGGTGTGGCCTGGGCGCGGCCTGGCCTTGCAAACCGGCCAGGCGGCCGGTCCTATTGGGCACAGCGCGCCCACTACGCTGTCCGGCTCGGCAGAAGGGCGAGACATTTAGGAAAGGGGGGGGGGGGCGCCTGCCACCTTTGTGTAACCACGGCCCCCAATTTATGGGGGCTATTTGAATTCCAGCCAGGGGAATTTAATTCCCCCGGCTCCTCCCCTTCCGGCCGGCCCCACCTGGCCGGCCGGTTCCAGGTCAACGGGACCGGCGATGGTCGGTCCCCTTCTAGCTCCGACACTAGCAGCCTGGTACGGCCGTCGGTCACCTTGCTCCACCGCAGCCCAGAATCGGTTGCGGCCCTTGTCGTTCGGTCCGCCGCGATGGCGCCGCGCCCCTCCGCCGTGGCCCCGCTCTGTCCGCGGTGTTTTTCGGTGTCTCCGACGCGGCACGTCGGCGTTGCGTCCTTGTATTAATTCGGGGTGCGGCATGACGGCGCTGCGTAATTCTTGCCGCAAAAACCTGCGCGGTGCGACGGCACCGCGCCACATCCATTCAATCCATGAATTCAATAAGAAAAATAAAGGAGGTGGGTCGGCCGTGTTTGTGAGGTCCCCCCCCACCTTACGTTAATTGATAGTAGACAGTTAAATTTGACGAAGAATTTCCGGAATGAAATCACAAACAAATTTATTAAAAAGAATCCCCTACCTTGGTTTCAAGAGCGGAGCTTGTTCGAAGGTTCGTCGAAGAGAAATCATCGCGATATAACCGTCATGGAAAGAGGCGACTTGGAAGGAGGAAGTCGCGTTGCGGGAACGGCGTCGCGGAAAGAGAGACGTTGCGGAAGAACCGTTGCGGAAAGAGACGTCGCGTCGTGGATCGATGTCGTGGAGTCGGTCTTCGAGGACTCGGCGTTCTTCGATGGAGTTCAATACGTTCTTTGCGTTCCTCATGTTCTTTGTCAAAGAGGATGAAGAACTCTAGCATTCCTTAGCTTTTCTTCTCCAAAGGCTCTCAAACAACTAAGAAACTAACCCATAAATAAATTCAGCCTCACTTAATTTATTAACACCACAAAACCTTTGAAATTCACGAGTTTAAATTAACTCACCTCATTAAATTACACAAGTTGTCAAATTAAATGAAGGGGAGTTAATGGGGAGTTGAAGAGTTGAATAATATGAAGGGGTGGGGTTCGTGTGGGCCCCACCTCCTTCATAACCTACAAAGGGAAGTTGGGTAGTTACCCAAATTCCTCCCAAAGGATAAAAACACTTAGAGTAGAATAAAAATTGTTGTTAAATTTTTATTTTTAACTTCCACAATTTTTATCAACTTCTCTCATGTAAACGTAACTCCGGAACAGGAGTTCCTAAGCAATTACCGGCGCTACGGTTCCATCGGTTCCCTCAGAATTTGATTCCGAGCACCGGTCCAAAAGTTTGAAATTCCCACTCATTCGTTCACTGAACGTACCCGAGCAAAACTTTGGAAATTGATTCCGGGTACACCGGACCTCAGATTCAGGCTCAGTCAGAAACTGCGTTCTTTTAAAATTCCAAAGAAAATTAAGAATAAATTTTCCTTGAAATTTCCGGGTCTCTACATTACTCCCACCTCAGGTATTTATGTCCCCATAAAGCTTCAACACAAACTAGGGTCACAAAAGTGGTACAGAGCACGAATCTGAGCCTTCCGCTCCCATGTGCTTACCTGGAGGTTTCCGTGCAGTCTACGAAAATGCACAAGAGGAATTGACCATCCTCGTAGAATCTGCTCCTGTCAATCCTCGATCCCCACTGGAACCTCCGTGCATGACGCCCTATTATCGACGTCCAACTCCCTGAGGTCGATGATGTGTGAAGGATCAAGCATGTATCTCCTCAGTTGAGATACATGGAAAAACGTCACGCACCTGGTTCAACTGAGGTGGATGGGTCAAGAGGTAAACCTCCTCGCCTACCCTGCTGAGCACCTGAAAAGGTCTACCGAACCTCGGAGATAACATGCTGCCTAGGCCACACCTCTGTAAACCTCATCGAGGTGAGACCCGTAGGGAAACGTGGTTACCATCATCGAACTCCACTGTTCTCTGCCTCCTAGATTACCTGGACCATCTGGGTTGTGGATTGGACCATCTCTGGTCCCACAAGAGCTGCAAAGATTTCTTCTTTGCCGATAAGTGAAATCTAATCTCATCCCCTGGATGAACCAATTTCTTTTCCTAATACAATCAATCCCGACATGGATGATACTAATCCATACCAAGGATGACGTCGTAAGGCCTCGACGCTACTACCATGAGACCCAACTGTTACTCTCGCCTCCAAGGGTTGAGTCACACTGTCGGCATCAGTGTGTGGTAATTGGGTCTCTTCCAGTAGGTATCTCACACGTGAGGGTCAAGTCAACAGTTTAATCCGGAACCTCTTAGTAACAACACAAGAGAGGAAAAGATTCATAACATCACAAAGGTAAGTGTCTTTATTTTACTGCAGCTCATGGTAGAAAGACACAAATATAACAACAACATCACAGAACTAGATATACACCACTAGTTCTGCTCCTATCCACTCGCTTCTAAAGCTCCGTAGTCAAAAGCTTCTGCTGCCTGAAGCTGAGCTGTCTCTATTCCTCATGTCTCCTGCGGTCGGGGTAGACCTCCTGGTGGTGCTGGTTGCAACATCTCGAAGTGTCGTCCACCTACAGTTGCACGGCCATCTCCTCTACCATGGCCGCCTGCTCCTTGCGATCTGCCCTGATCGAACCTCTGCCTCTACCTTGGATTTTCTTCATTCAACTGTTGTTCATCTGCATGGAGGGTTGGACAGTCACGTGCCATGTGACCAACTCTGCCGTGGGAGTAACACTGCATGGATGATCTGGCTATGTCACTTCCATTGGTTCCTCGCACTACCAACCCTAAGTCACGCGGTCGACCACCTGTAGGTCTTGTCCTCTTGGACCTCTGCGTCATCTGTCTACTGCCTGCTGTAGAAGATTCTGGAATATGCCAGCTAGTGGTGGGTCCTGCTGCTGGAGACTGCTCAGCAAGGAAACTCTCCACCAAAACGGCTCGCTCCAACACCCATGTCTGTGTCGGAATGCTGAGTGGAACCACAGAAGCTCTAATCTCTCGCCTGAGCCCATGCTCGAAGGTTTGGTCCCTGAAGAACGAGTCTCGTACCATATCTGTGGAGTAGCGCAAGAGTTCTATGAACCTCGCTTAATACTGCACCACTATCATGATGCCCTGATGCAGCTGAAGTAGCTCCTGTATACTCACCACTCGAAGGGTGGCTGGTACAAACTCTACCTGGAACAGGCTCTCGAAGTCTTCCCAAAGAAGAGTCGCCTCGTCATGCATCTGGAGCATCAGGTTCTACCATCTACCGGCTACTGCCTGAAGAAGGCTGGTAGCAAGGATCGCCATGAAATCTACTGGTGTCCCCACTAGCTTGAAAACTCTCACCATAACCTCCAGCCAATCTTCAGCCACCTGCGGGTCCGTCCCTCCCTGAAACCTGGGTGGTCTCTGGTGCTAGAACTCGTGCAGTGCACTCAAGTGACATGCACCCTCTACTGTTGGGGCTGGTGGCATCGGTGGCCCAACGGGTAGTAGTACCGCTGGTACCTCCGCTGGTGCCTCAACTGTGATAGGGCCCTGTACTGAGGCCACGTCGCTCAGCGGGCTGTCAGTACGTACCACTCTCGGGGCTCTAGCTAGTCGTCCACGGGGAGGCATCCTGAAAGAAACAACGTGATACGGTCAAACGATTTATACCTGGTGAGCAAACCTAGTTTGAGCTGATATTTAAATAAAACATCTGGAAACACACACGCAATCCGTGTTTTCGCGCACAATGTCGGAAATCAGTTTTCAGGGTCTTGGTGTATGGATACGTCGGCCACCCGCACCAACACGGGACTCCTTGAACTTAAAACCACACTCGGTACTCTTAACATTATTGCTTCATAGTAAGAAAATATCAGAGTTATATGTTTTGCGGTTGAACGGACTCCTCTGATACCAATTTGTCACGACCCGTCCTCGAGGCCCATGTCGTGACTACCCCAAGACCGCCTTACATAGGCCCTAGGATGGAGACTTGCACCAAAGGCGTAAATCTCGATAACTGGGAAGGCATTGCCTTTATAAAAGTAAACAAAACACCACAGAGTACAATCGGAAGCAAAACACTAAGTACAAAAGAAAGTGCTGAAAAGTAAATGGGCCAGAATAAAAACCCAAATGTAAGTACAAATACAACTGAACAAGTACAACAGAAAAAGACAACAGCTGGAAGAACGGAAGTGGCTCCTGGGTCGTCCTCCTCGGATCCTACCTGAAGGGTAGGTATAGACAGTGCAGCTCCTGGATCGTCCAACACGGATCCTACCTGAAGGGTAGGTACAGATAGCGCAGCTCCTCAATGATCTCACCCGTCGAACTCATCTATGTGTCGTCTCATTGCGAAGTCCACCTCTGGATACTTAATCGTCGTGTAGTCCACCTCCGGGTACTGACTCGTCATGTAATCTGCCTCCGGGTACCGTCCAATCCTCGAACACTCGGCCTCCATCAGCACTGCCCTTCATCTGCAACCAACACAACGAGGTGCGGGCATAGCCCGTGCAGAGGTGCGTATAACGATACTCATTAGGAACCCCGAGACCCTCAAGGACTCACTAAAACCAACAAGGATAACCACAAAGAAGATCTTAACAGATAACCTCTACTTAGGTATATGCCCATACATATACCTAAGTTATCATGAAACCCATCTCAATCGTGAGGAAACACAAGGTTCATGAAATCAATGGATAACCACTACCGAGGTAAATGCCCATACATATACCTAAGTTATCAAGTGACCCATCTCAATCATGAGGTAACACAAAGGTCAAAAGCCTCAGCTCAAACCTGGGTTTCCATTATCGAAACCGTAACTGCTGAAGAGCCCCATCTCTGGAGTGTACAGTGGTCCTGTCACGACTCTGAGGTACTGATCACTAACCTAAGACTGCTGAGGTACTCTTTCTGTCGAGTACCGCGGGCCTGCCAACTCACATAGTAGTGCTTCCTGCCAGGGCCTGCCACCCAAACACATTAGTGCTCCCCCCTCATAGTCCACAGAGGTACTCCTCCTGTCGAGTACCGCGGGTCTGCCACCTAAAACACAGTAGTTCTCCCCACTGTGGGTCTGCCACCCAAACACAGTACTGCTCCCCACTGGGCTATACAAGTCTCTCCGACTAGAATCGGACAAGCAGTCTTTCTGTCTCAGCCAGCAACACGGTCTCCGTACTCCGTACGCTCGTCTCTGGGAGGGTCCACTCCACGAGCTACTGTTCGATACTCCAAATATCTCAAAGTCCCACGAAGAAGTATCTCAAAGGACCTCCTCATCATAGGGGACTCAACGCAACAGACGGCGCGTCAATCGGACGTCCGGTCTGTGAGTTACTAGCCTTTTCATCCCAAGTGCCCGGTTAGTTTCGTTAGCGAACCAATCACGGCTGTATCTCAACTGTACCCTGAACTCTCATAGGGTATACTCATAGGGATTTTTTCTCAACGAGATCATCAATGCCCGCTGACGGTTTGTCAAACGGACGTCCTGTCTGAAAGATATCATCTTTTCCATTCCAGGGGCTCGGTTGGATTTCAGGTGCAATCCAACCCGGCCACTATCAAAATGTATCCAAATCTCTAGCTAAGTTCACCAAAAGTTCCGTCTCATCAAGAGGAATTCAACAAAACAGACGGCGCGTCAATCGGATGCCTGGTCTATGAGTTATTGGCTTTTCCGTTCCAGGGGCCCGGTTGGTTTCATGAGCGAACCAACCCGACCGCACTCCGACGGCATCCAAACCTCGAGCGGAGTAATCCAAAATATCTGTCTCACTTAGAGGAATCAATAAAAGTCAATGACACATCTATCAGATGTTTGTAGCTCAAGTTATGAGCGTTTCCGCTCTGAGGGCCCGATTGGTTTCGTGTACGAACCAACCCGGCCGAACTCAAAGTATTCTGAAACCTTGAGTGCAATATACCGAACCGACCGTCTCGTTCTAAAGATCGTGTCCCCGCTGACGGCGCGTCAATCGGAGGTCTGTAGCCCATGTTATGGGAAATTGAACCAAAACGGTCCGAAAACGGGGGTTTCGGGCCCGGACCGACCCGGCCTGAGACCCCCCAGTCGGCCCGAACCGGGTCGACCCGCCCCGGGTCCGGGTCGGCCCGTCCTAGCACGGCCCGACCCAGCGTGGCCTGGGCGCGGCCCGGCCTGGCAGACCGGCAAGGCGGCCGGTCCGGCTGGGCACAGCGCGCCCGACGCGCTGTCCGGCTCGGCCAAAGGCCGAGCCATTTAGGAAGGGGTGGTGCCTGCCCCCCTTGTGTAACCATGGTCCCCCATTTATGAGGGTCGTATGAAGTCCGGCCGGGAGAATTTAATTCCCCTGGCTCCCCCCTTCCGGCCGGCCCGACCTGGCCGGCCGGTTCCTGCCCAACGGGACCGGCGATGGTCAGTCCCCTTCTAGCTCTGACGCCGGTGGCCCGGTCCAGCCGCCGGTCACCTTGCACCACCGCAGCCCAGAATCGGCCGCGACCCTTGTCGTCCGGTCCGCCGCGACGGCGCTGCGCCCCTCCGCCGTGGCCCCGCTCCGTCCGCGGTGTTTTTCGGTGTCTCCGACGCGGCACGTCGGCGTGGCGTCCTTGTATTAATTCGGGGTGCGGCGCGACGGCGCCGCGTAATTCTTGCCGCAAAAACCTGCGCGGTGCGACGGCACCGCGCCACTTCCATTAAATCCAAGAATTCAACATGAAAAATTAAGGAGGTGGGTCGGCCGTGTTTGTGCGGTCCCCCCCCCTTACGTTAATTGATAGTAGACGGTTAAATTTCACAAATAAATTCATGAATGAAATCACAAACAAATTAATTAAAAACAATCCCCTACCTTGGTTTCAAGAGCTGAACTTGTTCAGAGGTTCGTCGAAGAGAAAACGTCGTGGTATAACCGTCGCGGAAAGAGGAGACTTGGAAGGAGGAAGTCATGTCACGGGAACGGTGTCGCGGAAAGAGAGACGTTGCGGAAGAACTGTTGCGGAAAGAGATGTCGCATCGTGGATCGGTGTCGCGGAGTCGGTCTTCTAGGACTCGGTGTTCTTCGATGGGGTTCGATGCGTTCTTCGCGTTACTCGTGTTCTTCGTTGAAGAGGATGAAGAACTCTAGGTTTCCTTAGCTTTTCTTCTCCAAAGGCTCTCAAGCAACTAAGAAACTAACCCATAAATATATTAAGCCTCGCTTAATTTATTAACACCACAAAACCTTTGAAATTCAAGAGTTCGAATTAACTCACCTCATTAAATTACACAAGTTGTCAAATTAAATGAAGGGGAGTTAATGGGGAGTTGAACAGTTGAAGAATATGAAGGGGTGGGGTTCGTGTGGGCCCCACCTCCTTCATAACCTATAAAGGGAAGTTGGGTAGTTACCCAACATCCTCCCAAAGGATAAAAACACATAGATTAAAATAAAAATTGTTGTTCAATTTTTATTTTTAACTTCCACAATTTTTATCAACTTCTCTCGTGTAAATTCAACTCCGGAAGAGGAGTTCCTAAGAAATTACCGGGGCTACAGTTCCATCGGTGCACTCAGAATTTGATTCCGAGCACCGGTCCAAAAGTTAGAAATTCCGGCTCGTTCGTTCACTGAACGTACCCAAGCTAAATTTCGGAAATTGATTCCGGGTACACCGGACCTCGAATTTAGGCGCCGTCAGAAACCGCGTTCTTGTAAAATTCAATGAAAATTAAGAAAACAATTTCCTTGAAATTTCTAGGTCTTTATAACCCATGACCTATTGCACATGTCGTTATCCAAATTACATTCATACATCCACCAACCCACACTTTCCATGCATTGTCACACATGTGCAAACATTCATAAAGAGAACCTGAGGTTTCACCGTAAACCATTCTCAACCAATTCCATGAAAACAAAGGATTTCCAAATCAAAAGCTTCCAGTTTTTAAAACCCATTTCATACATTTAAAGTCATTTAAATTAAAATAGTCCCACATTCAAAAACCCTTTTTCATTTCCAACAACGCACTTACAACAACCAGAACGAAAACAACATTCAAATTGCATCAATCACTGGAGTGAGGGACTAATAGTCATGTCTAACCAGGAGACATGGTAGTGGGACATGTCCCATGTAAGCATCGACCACTAGGAGGAATTCATACCATGTACCCGGAATCCACATGGGTCACTACTCCATGTGAAATCATGATGTAACATCAGCTTGTCTTCGTTGTCATCCCTCGATCCAAAACAAACCAGAAAGAGACAAAGACATAATTCCCGGACTACCCCTGGCGACTCGAGGTGTGGAATGGGAGAGGGTTCATGACGTCCTTCCCGTACCGATCTCTTGAGTCCCGACAGCCCTAATATCCACCTACCGGACAACCCAAATAAAAAGGGCCTCCTCTGATACCATTTTGTCACTAACCAGCCTGGGTCGACCCTGAAACGGTCACCTGAGCCAGTCTGCGGCAAGTCCTGAGGGGCGTTCCCAATCCCCTCGGAATGGACACTAGTACCGGGCATCATGTTTTAATCTTTGGGAATGATTTATCCCAAAAGACCAGGATCTGTAAAAGAAAAACAACCAAAAAAACAGACAACACTAACAACATAAATAAAACTACACAACAACCATACCTCCACGTGACCTCGCGGTCACCACCAAACTAAACACCAGCGTCGCACCATCACTGAGCGACTCAATCCAGGAAAACCTGAACACAAGGAACCTACAATTGAAATGGTAAAATATAGGCATGATCACAAAAAGTACTCAGTAGGTGAGCCCAACAACAAATCTCAAAGCACTGCCAGTAAATAAAGAATATAAAAATTCTAGGTTTGAACTACAATGTATAAAATAATTCTTTCATATGTTTCACATGAAGATCAAAATAGAATACATTATCCTTATTCGTTTTCAAAATTTTAATTCCTTTAATTGGTTCCAAATTCATTCTAAAAGAGAAAGAAGTGTTACATTTTCAAATTTTACCCAAAGAGAATAATGCATCTTCATTTGAAAACCATTTTTACAATGTATAACAATATATGTTATAAAGAACAACTGAAAGTAAACAAGAAAGGAACATCAAGTAACCATGGGTGATCATAAACATCCCTAGAAAACCCATGGATGTACTTGGGTTCAGACTACCAGCCGGCATGGTACTCCACAGACAATAACCATATGGCCGCCCTAACAACCAACCAGTGGCACGCCCCACAAGGCCTACCTACCATGGGGGGACTAACCTGTCTAATCGGGGTTAGCCAGCAACCGTCACTCGATTCTCTAAAAGATTCCCTGGAACACATGGTGGTTTTTACAATACTGTGTAAGTGGGAGTCCCTCGCACGCGTGACTCACCTCACCTCACTTTCCAACCCATTACACAGACACTGCTATATGAAAATCCTTGAAGGGAAGTCCCCCTGTAGAGATTCCCCATAAGTATGTATATATATATGTAGTTAGTTCACAATCAATAATGTTACAAATGGGCCGCCACATCATTTACATTTAAACCATTTAATATCAAAGCGTTTCAAAAAGATATGACACACGCCATCATGTTGAAAACCAGAAAAACAAACTTAGAAACCCATTGAAGGATAACCAAACCACCACAGAAAAATTACAAAATCCAATTTAAAGGCCAAACAACATTTCCTCTATCTGAGTTTTCGAGAAAACCCCATTTTCCATAAATGATACACCTATCATTTTATACACACCAAAAACCATCTCAAAACATAGTTCATTATGACTTGTACATTTCATAAAGTACCCGTATGACAGTATCACAAGAAAACCACAAAAAATTATCCAAGAAAGATATTTTCAATGCGATGAAAGAAGTAAACAATTTTGAAATTCAGCAAGTCGCCATTATAGTAATAATTTTCTAATACTACTTTAAATTTACTGAAAAATAATGAAATGAAAAGGAATAAATATGTTTCTAAAAATAAGGGTGAGTGTAGTGGGATACGTACCTCGATTTGCAAATCCAACCTGACAATGCAACACTCCTCACATAGGCGTGTAAGCACGCACAAGACGAAGACCTCAGTGTTGCGGAATTATTTCTCCAACGCGCTGTAACAATACCACACAACCAAAATATCCAAAAACGATATAAAAAATTAACACAAATAAAAAACGACACAAAAATTACCTTAGCGCAGAGACCTGCTCGACACACGGGGTCGCGCGGCAGTCAAAAGAGGTGGATCACACTTGCAAGGAGACCGTTGGGGGTCGAGCACTAATTACTGGGTGCGCCACTGGCCGGCACAAGGCGGCGGCGGCTAGCCGGGACACAGAAAGTCGGTATGCGGCCAAAAAAAGGTGTGGCGGAGCTGACCGGAGCACTGAAAAGGGTTGGGGGGAGACCGAAAGGGCGGTACTGGAGCAGAACGGGGCACCGGTGGGGCTGGGCAACACCGATGGGGTGGTCGGAGGCCACTGGTCGGAGCGGGGACTCACCAGAGAATGCGGCCAGCGGGTAGCGGGGGCTCTGGAGGTGCAGCCGGCGGCAGCGGCGTTGCTGGAGGTGCGGCCGGTGGCAGCGGTGTCGCCAGAGGTCGAGAGGCCGGAGGGAGCCGGGTGCGGGCCGCCGGAACTGGAGGTCGAGAGCGACGGTGGCCGGGAGTCACGCGGAGGCCTACGGTCGACTGACTGTGTGCTGGGGCAGAGCGGGAGCCGAGCACCGGAAGGAGGTCGGGCAGAGGCCGGGTGCAAAGGCGGAGCGGGGCGAAGGCCGGTGGAGGCCGAGCTTGGTGCCGGGGGTCACATGAGGTCGGGGAGCGATGGAGGGCCCCGGGGCGGAGCGGGGTGTGGTGGATCAGGGGGGGTTCGCACGGTGGTGATGCTCCTGAGGGAGATCGAGCGGCGTGCTGGCCGTCAGGGGAGGTCAGTGGAGGGAAGGGGGCACACACGGTGGGGTAGGAGAGAAGGGAAATGGGGGAGATCACGGGATTAGGGTTAGAATTAGGGTTATGGAATTATATATATATATATATAAGATAATAATAATAATATTAATAGTAACAATATATTATAATCATAATAATAAAATAAAAATACTATACTAATAATAATAATATTATTATTGAATAAGTAAATGCATAAAAAAATCTTAATAATAATAATAAAACATTATAAAAATAATAAAAAATTATAATAATAATAATAATAATATCGTAAGTATAATAATAATAAGACTTTAACGATCCTAATAATAAAAATAAAAATAATATTTATAACAATTTAATACTAATAATTATATTAATGTCATGATAAAAATTATAATATTCAAAACGATGGGTGAACAGACGGTCACCCGGGCCGAACACACGGTCACCGCTAATGACGTGGTAAACACACACCGATGTGAAACCTGCCAACATAATTAAACTTTGAAAATTTTAAACCGGGACCAAGAAAGGAATAAAATAAAAGGAATCTGCAGTCGGGGTGTGACATAGTCTCTAATTCTATATCTTAACTTTCTAACAATTTAATCATATTGAAAGAAACACATCCCTCATCATTTTTATAATGAACATGTAAAATATTTATTTCAATGACTTGTAAATTTTATATATATTCCAGGATGAAAATCGCATCTTGGATGGTGGTAATCATGAAGTGTTTTTTCATGAGAATCCATAGGTATGACAATCCGATTTCTAAACCACTACACTGAGCTCTCATCCAGCTCCTAACTATCAATGGTCTCCCAAAAATTGATTTTTGACCTCAGAGAAATACATTCTACATTATATTTTTGTAAATATTTAACAATATCCACCAAATCATGAACAAACAAAATTTTAAAGAAGGACGCAACTTCATGTAAGTCTTCATATTCCAAGTTCATTTAGTTCTAACCAATATCAACTACCACTCATGTGAATCTTTTTTTCCAATTGATCATATGAATTTAGGCATAATGAATATTCCACCGAATTTAACATTCCTGGTGTATACATCAAGTCAATGTAAAACATTTGGAGAAACTTCATCCATCTTATTTGTCTCATGTTTAAAACCCATTGTGAAAAAATATTTTTATAGATCTTATGATCCATAAAAAAATAATTTTTTTTACCAAATAGATAATTATTCCAAGTCATCGAAGCATAGTCCACATCATGTAACTCTAAATTTTGTGTTTGGTAGTTCTTCTCATGAAATGACATTTTTCTAGATCCATAAGCAATAACTCGATCTCCCTGCATGATAACACTTCCCAACCTAGATCCAAAAGTATAACACCACACCATATACCATTATCCCAATTCCAGAAAAATCAATATTGGTGCTAATTTATGGAAAATTATATGATATTGTAAATACTTTTTTCATTCCACATCCTTTTATAATAGAACATTATTCTTTGTAAAATCTATCACAGGTGATGCTAGTGGTGAAAAATCATGAACAAAACATCGATATTATCCAATTAGATGAAGGAAACTCTGTATCTTGAAGACATTATTTAGAGGTTTCCAGGAGGTAACTTACTCATTATTTTTTGGATCCAAACAAACAACACTTTCATAAATTACATGGATATGAAAATTTACCCGTTGTATCCAAAAATAACACATTGATAATTTGGTACACAAATGAAGATAACTCAATATTTCCAACACTATAACCAAGTGTTGATCTTGCTCATCCCTTATCTTTGAATACACCAATTTGTTGCCTACAAAAAACAGCACAAAAGAATCCATATATTACTAACATATCAAATTCATCAATTTCATAAATACTTCTAGTAAATTCATAAGACCGAAATCCAATACAACATACTCATAATGTCCATATTTTTTCCTAAAACATGTATTTCAAATATCCTCCTTTCTAACCCACAATTGGTGGTATCATAAGCACAATTAAATCATATAGAAAAACTGATCTCCCCTAAATTGATCGAATATATCATCAATGTATGGAATTATATACCTTTTATTTATTGTAACTTGCTTAAGCTTATGATAATTTACACACAAACAAATAGTTGCATCTACCTTTTTGACAAAAAATGATGTCGACCATAGATACGAGCTTGGTGGAATGAACCATTTTCATTCTACATTTTCTAGAAGTAAATTCAATTACATTAATTCATTATTTGATGTCCCGACCTAGGTGCCCCTAAAAGGTGCCTCGATTCGGTTGTCCACATGCCATCAAGTGCGCCTCGCCGTATGCCATAGGGTGCTGACTAGCAGGGATGGTTTAGTATGATAGTGATGGGGATATTGTACCATCATTATCAGAATAAAGAACCAACATACGCAATCAAAAATACCATGTCTAGAATCGTATAAATTTTTAGGTGACGAGACGGACAGCGGAAGATGATGTGCTGGGAAATTAAAAAATTTCGCATCACCGGAGCAACTTTGGGACATCGAATCCAGTGATCTATCCCAGTACGGTCTGAGGACCAGGAGTGTATTTGACAGAGCACAAAATATAAAACAAACAAGTACCTTGTTCATATCATGTGTGTGCACGTGTTTCATAGGTTATCATCGATCGGCGCTCGAAGACTCTGACATCGAATTCCTTTGTATTGTCCACACATGCCTTTTGAATATGTATGTGCGTCGTTCGTTTGAATCAAGGTGCTAGTGTGACCCACCAACGATCTCCTTGATGTAGAAATGAACAACAGAAGGGAATGAATGTCAATCCACGATGGATGTTCATGATGTTTCTTCATTCTTTAGAGTACCTCTCTCTAGAATCTATGAGGAGAGAGAGGCTCTCAAAATTGATAGATGAATAGTTACAAGGGTAGAACCTCTCTCTTACTTATATAGGGTATATCTTAAATACATGGTATGGGTTCCCGAACCCCATGTAATAAATATCTTCTGTATAAATAATTTAAATATTTATTTATGCCAAATAAAATTATGACCTAAATAATATTTATACTTTTATCACTAACTAAAATATTAATTTCGTGATAAACTACACTCTATAACTCTACTCACATCTCCTAAAAAATATTAAATGTACCCTAGATACTTAAATCCATTTGAATAATATCTAATCTTGGTATTTACAAATCACTTGTAAATACATGTTATAAATTAATTCAACATATTATTCCATGCTTTAATAATTAATGATTTTATTTATTCCTTGGCGATCTATATAACTTGGTTAGAACTATGACTCTTTTGTGGGGCCTAAAAATATCAATATTCTTATTCACTGAATAGGAAAGATTCTAAAAGTTCGATTATTTCTGAACCTATAGGCTATTACCTCAATAGTAGTGAATAATATCCACTAACCAAGAGCAGGGTTTAGAAACCCATCGAGGCCCCTATAGAGATAAGGTAATGTGTGACCAATAAATACCTTCCTATGAACCCGGTGTGTGTAATATAATCTCTTTGTCATATATATCTCAATAATGTAGAATGCGTACTACTGTCATCATCCTTTAACTTGCTTTTTTTATTTGTTGATTTGTTTGTACAGTCTTCCCTTCTACTACCATGACCATGGATTTATTGAAGGTGAAACCATCCTAACCAACCAATCCCGATATTTCACTTCCTTAACTCTGAAGAGACAAATCTTATCTTGATCATTCAATAAATGTCATGTCATCAATGACATACCCAACACAAACTACGTCACCATGAATTTATCGCCATGGTTTTCGCATTTTATCAAATGTACATAATTAAATGATATCCATTGATAAAGATCTCAAGTCTAAAGATCAATACACTTGTTTGTAGATATGAATGACCAATGACACCTGAATCATGTGGTGTTCCTATTATGTGGGTTTCTCCCCATGATCTCAACTACTATGGATCATCAAATGTGAACTTAAAGAGATGAAGTCTCAATGCATATGAGTCCCCCAACATCTGATGGTCACACATCATCTTTGTCCTTTCAGAATGATTAACTAGACCACATGACATTAGTTTAAAAGTAATGTCATGGAATATTGGGGTTCTCATTATAGTCTAGGATCTGCTATAACACTTTGATACGACATGTAATATGAGGAAATTTCCATAAAGAATGTTTATAATGAAGTATCTACAATATTATAGAATGATAAACACATGTATTATAACTAACGGCATGCATTTAATAGTAATCAAAGTACATTACAAGTTGGTTCTAGGAAACCCACTTTCAACACTCCCACTTGTAGTAGAGACAACTGCTAATAGGTTTCAATCTTCTAGATCCCACATGAGAATCATTATTCTGCTGAGAAATGGCTTTGGTCAGGGGGTCTGCCACATTGTCCTCTGTGGCTACACTACTAACTGTGACTTTACCTCTTTGAGTAAAGTACCTCAAGTGATGAAACTTCTGAAGAGTATGCTTTGTCCTCTGGTGAGACCTGGGCTCCTTTGTAAGCACCATTGTAGTAGTATTATCACAATATACTAGAATAGGGTTAGCACTACTTGGCACAAAACCATTGTCTGAGATAAAGCATCATATCCAAACTAATTACTTTTCCACATCGGAAGCTGCAATATATTCAGGCTCTGCTATAGAATCATAACAAAAACTTGTTTCGAGGTTCTCCATCTCACCGCACCACCATTCAGGAAAAATATGTAGCCAGACTGTGATTTCAGATCATCATGATCCATCTAGAATCTAGCATCACTGTATCCCCACACTACTAGTTCCCCATATCCTCCATACCCCAGGAATATATCCATAGTATGCCTTATGTACATTAGGATAGTTTTACCAGCTATAAAATGAAGCTCTCCTGGATCGGCTTGATATCTACCCACCATGATTAAATCAACGGTGACATCAAACCTAGTATATAGCATAGCATACATGATAGAAGCCACTACCGAGGTGTCAGGGATTCTACTAATTCTGTCAGTCTCCTTTTGTAGTTAAGGACACATTTTCTTGGAGAGATTTACACCATGTGACATAGGTAACAATCCTTTCATGTATTTTTCAATATTGAACCATTTAAGTACCTTGTCAATATATATAATTTGACTTATCCCAAGCAGCGATTGAGATATATCTCGATATATCTTGATCCCTATAATGTAGACTGCTTCACCTATGTCATTTATGGAGAAGCATACATTTAACCAAGTCTTAACTTACTGTAAGATTTGGACCTCATTTCCTATAATTAATATATCATCAACATATAATAGTAGGAAAATTATGGCATTCCATTCAATCTTTTTAAAGAAACAAGCCTCACATTCATTTTTGAAAAAACTAAAATCTCTTATGGCCTCATCAAAACGAAAATTCCATGATTATTATTCATGCTTAAACCCATAAATGAATCTTTTCATCTTTCATACTTTATTGGCATTCTATGACGTGATTAACCCTTCCAGTTGAGTCATATAAACGTCTTCAACAAACATCCTATTTAGAAAAGAAACTTTGACATCCATTTACTAAATTTCATAATCATGAATGGATTCTATTACAAGCAATATTCTAATTCATTTACGAATTTCTACTTGTGAGAAGGTTTCATCATAGTCAATGCCATGATGTTGTCTGAGACCCTCTGGAACTTGTCTTGCTTTAAAGGTATTAACTTCACAATCCATGTACAGATTCTTCTTGAATTCCAATTTATATACTATGGGATTTACATCAACTAGAGGGTCTATCGAAATCCGAACATTATTTTTGTACATGGACACAATCTCAAAATTAATGGATTATTTCCATTCAACAGCTTCAATTCCATCTACTTCTTCCTTGTATGGTATAGGTTCATCATTCTCAAGGACAAATGTGTATCATGACTCAGTGACATGAAAAAAGTAACAGTTTATTTTTATTACCACTTATGTAGACCTATGTAGTATCAGTGTCTCAAGAACAACATAATCTTCTACTTGTTCCTCTGGAGATAGTTCATCTACCAACTCTTGTGCATCTGGAGCATTAACTTCAACGAAGTCAATCGTACTCCATCTATTTCCAATAGAAATGTGTTCGCATTATAGAAATGTGGTGTATCTTTCCATAATTACTTTTCTATCTAATGTTATATATAGGTAATATCATCTAGTTTCATTTGGATAACCTATAAAGATGCACTTAGTGCTTCTGGATGCTAATTTTTCAGTTGGGAAAGTCGTGAAAAATTCCTCACACCCCAATACATGTTTTTTTGTTAGACTCGGTTTCTTTCCATACCATAACTGATATGGAATCCCATATATAACTTTAGTTGGTACTAAGTTACGGGTATATAATGTTTTGGCAAAGTGTATCCCCAACACGTTAAAGGAATATTTTCATGACTCGTCATTGATCTATCCAAGTCATTCAAGGTCATATTTCTCATTTCACTAACACCATTCCATTGTGGTGTATAAGGAGGAGTGAGTTGGGAAACTCTCCAATGATACTTCAAGTGATAAATGAATGATTGATTAAGATATTCTCTACCTCGGTCTGAGCGAAGAGATTTTATCTTCTTACCATGTTGGTTTTCTACTTCAATTTGATATTCCTTAACAATATGAAGGGAATCTATCTTATAATACATTAATTATATATAGCCATACCTACTATAGTCATTGTTAAAAGTATTGAATTATAAAAAACAACCCCTTGCCTCTACTAGAAATGGACCACATACATCGGTACGTATTAATTCAATTACTACATTGACTCTTTCTACCTTTCCTAAGAAAGGTGCTTTGGTCATCTTTCCTTGTAATAAAGAATGACATACATCCAGGGGTTCTAACTGTACCGAGGCTAAATACCCTTCTTGATTTAATCTTTCAAATCACATCTCGTTCACATGACCATTCCATAAGTTCCATAGGCTGGTGATATATGATTCATGTTTTTTTTCATTGATTTCCATTACGTGGTTCTCATGTTATAGCATATATAAACCATTGTTAAGATGTGTCATACCATAACATATGTTGTCCCAATAAAATAGACAACATTTATTTCCAAACTTTTAATAAAAATCCATACTGTCTAAAATCGACCCAGATATAAGGATTCTAGTAATAGAAGGTACATACTAGCAATTGCTTAAAATTAAAACCAAATTATTTATCAACGTTAAGTGATAGTCTCCCACTACCAAGGCTTCCATCCATGAACCATTTGTAGCTCAGAGATCCACTTGACCTTTTGAAATATTCATGACCCTACATGGTTCCTATATATGAATAGAAATGTATGATCCTCATGTCGTATCCCATACCCAACTTATAGAAAAAGATAGATTACATTCAATGAAAAAAATACCTGAAGTAGAAGAATCGGTTTTCTTCTTCTTCCATACTCTGCAATTCTTCTTCTAGTGGCCTTTCTTGCCACATCCATAGTTGATAACATCCTGCCCATTAATTTTCCTATGAATCTATGGCTTCTTTGCAGGACGATGCATTGGTGTATTTGGAACTGAATTTTCCTTAGACCCCTTTGCCTTGCGCTTGTTTTTCTTTTTCACCATATGACAAATGAATTTGTATTTTTTATATCCTTATCATCTTGGATGACTAAATATAAAAGATCCAGGAGTGAATTTTTCATAACATTCCTATTATAATTGACAATAAAAGTTGAGAAGCATGATGTTAATCAGGAAAGAATGAGATCCAATGCTTGTTCTTGGTTCAATTTGATCCCAAGGGATTTAAGACTCTCAATATACCCAATCCTGTTCAGTACATGAGGACCATATTTGTGCCGTTCTGCTCGCCTGCTCATATAAAAATAACTTTAGATCTCATACCTTTCTTGCCTGGCCCACTCCTAATATAATTCATGGACATGTGAAAGTAACTTTTAGGCATCCCCATCCTCTTGCATTTTTTTCAATTGGATGGACGTAGATGACAACATGATGCATTGTATATCAAGTGCATCATCTATATGCTTTCTCTATTTAACTTTTTCTGTATTTCATGATCCCTAAGGGGGCTCAAAAAGGATTGGGAATTCTATCACATATAACATCTTTCTTGGTGCAGTACTATGCACAAGTGCATGTACCACTCCGGGAAGTTATTACCGGTCATGATTTTTTCATTATCCAGAATCAATTGTAGTGATAAAGTACTTATGGTGTTGGTGATTTCTATCATAAATCTTACTCAGATAATCATTTAGCAGTTTTTTATTTTTCTTCAATACCTTCTTAATTTTATGATTAATATATTTTTATATCATTATAATGTCTCCCACTATTTTAGCACACTTTAATTACCCCCACTATTAGATTCAGAATAATTTTTATCTTAATTATTCAAGTGGAAAGGATCCTTAAAACCTCCCTTATAGTCTACAAGCTATGGCTACGCCACTACATGGAGCATTTCATGGTTGGCACTAGGATGGCCAACCACTTGGCTTGTGGTTCCTTGTGTTGTTGAGTAACGTCCAAACTTTTTTGAATCCAAACATGATTCCCACAACATCTTGCCTCTAATGTGATATCACATTATCTAAGCATAAACCTTGACTAATCACATTAGTTATGTCAACCCAGTTATCTCAGGAAAACACCCCATTATTAAGAGGTAGTCTCAACTATGGCTAATGAGCACCCCAAGCAGCCAGTTTTGTTTAGATGTTAGAAATGGTAGGATTTTGGACATAATATATCTTGGAGGGATTTTAATATTTATTGACGAATAATCCTTTTAATCTATATGTTCAATATATATTGTCACACTCATACTAGAACATGAAATATAAATATATATTCATCAATTATTTATGAATTTTTTATCTTTTTTTTCTATTCTTTGTGATCTAGAAATAATCATGATCTTGCATAAAATAATAAACTATGGATAAAGTTAATCATGTAATCCTACTGGACATAACCATTTTATAAAGATCAATCCATAACAGATCAATATTGACCTAGGGGCATCCGTACCTTAGTCGACACCTGAATCACGTAGTTTCCATCCCCATTGCAATGCTCTCTGCTCCCATCTAGTTTACCGCCTCAACCTTGTTGGGTCTGCATCTCGGATCATCATCGATTAATTACAAATATACTCGAACACGGGAGAGGGGAACTGGGGTACAAAATAAAGCCTATACATTGTAGACGCAGGCCCTTATATATATTTGAATTAAATGGACAATTCACAGACCATCATTTATCTAATTACTTATTACAATCCTCACATGGAATGATTAAATAATTAAATAGATAAATAAACATCAGACATGCACAGTTCAGTCACTTTATCAAGACAATTCGGTAAATATAAAACATGATTAAAATTATACTACAATGAAATTTAAATATTAATGGGGGTCATTATAAATTTAATTAATTAATTAAATTCAATTGATTTATTTTATATCAATTACAACTATTTAATTTAATTTTAAATCCAAAATTAAATTAAACCATCAATTTAATTTAACTATAAAATTATATTAACCTATTAAATAAATTTTAATTCTAAAATTAAATTAAACAACTAATTTAATTATAATTATAATTAAATTAATGTTTCAGATTAAATTAAATTTAAACCCCAATATAATTCTTATTAATTTAATTTAACAAATGAAATTAATTAAAATAATGTGACCCTGTTACGTATAGTTGGGAGGAGTCCGGAAGGACTGTGAACCGCTGTGGGGTGTCTCTTTGGAACATCGCCAAATCATAGCATAATTGCGGTGAGACCGTGGCGTGACCTTGGCATGACCACGGTGTGACAACGACGTATTGGCCTAGTCTAGAGACACCCGCAGGGTAGCATCTGTTGGCCAATGGAAAACTAATCTCGCAGGGTAGGAAGGGGGTGCAACACCACTCCTACAAGTCCCAAGGAACGACAGCCTGGTCTGGCACGGTCTGGTTAGGAGACAGCAAGGTCCAGCGCCACTTGGGATTTCTGGGACAGTCGAGGCAGGTATGGCAGCACAATCCGGTTGGAGGGAGGAAGGCGAGTCCGGTTGGGGTTCAGCCGACGCAAGAAAGAGGGGAGGCCGGGTTTTCGGGTACCACACAGCATAGCCTGGAACAAGGAGGAGGTCAGTGCGAGTGGGGTGATGCGGTCCTAGATGGTGTGACAAGGCATAGGTGCAGCCAACTGGGAGTGGAGCGAGGCGGCGGTCCAACGACATAGGATGCCACTTAGGGTTTTCTTCTAGGGAAGTCGATGCCAAGTTCACTACGTGAAGAAGGCTCATTTGGGTCTCCTACCTATGTTTTTTATTTTTTTCCTTAGACAAAAAAAAACCTCACCTTTTGGTTTTTAAGGGAAGAAGACCCCAAAATGGGATATTGGTCTCCCTTTTTTAAAATTAAAACAAGAAATGACCCCATGTATTAAAATAATAGGTCATTTGAATAAAATAAAATATATTATATTATAATATTATTTGATTTATCTTCTAAAATTAGAGTTACCTGATTATTTCTGGCTACCGGATTCAAGCAAAATCGTGGCTAGATTTTGGAAATTTTGAAGAACACATTATTGAAAATAAAACATGTTCTTCTAAAAAATTTAATCAAAAGAATAATTACACTGATGAGTCGATCCTATTACATTTTTCAAAAGGCCCTAACATGGACAATAAAAAATGGATCAACATGCTGTCAGTTGTGTTGGAATAGATTTAATCCCCCATACAAAAAATTTATGTAATTTATTTTTTCCTTTAAATCTGAAAAATCACGCGTCCCTTTGATACCACTATTAGGTACCAGGATGGGCAGTGGAAGCAAATGTTCCAGGAAATTAAAAATATTCGCATCACTGGAGAAACATTGGGACATCTAATCCGATTAGCTATCCCAGTAAAGACCAAGGAACACACAAGGATTTGACAGAGCACAAAATATAAAATGAACAAGTACCTTGTTCGGATCGGACGTGTACAAGTGTGTCGCTGGTTTCTGGTGACCGTCATTAGAAGACTCTGATTTTGAAGTCCTCTTGATCATCCACACATTCCATTTGAATCTGAACACATGTCGTTCCGTGGAATTTGGGTGCTAGGGTGGCCCACCAACGATCTCCTTGACATATAAGTGATCACCGCAAGGCAAGGAACATTGATCCACGAAGGAAGTTCTTGAAGATCTTCCTTTCATTAGATGGTCTCTCTCTATAATCCAGAAGGAGAGAGATGCTCTCAAAATTGATACATGAATAGTTACATGGGGAGTGCCTCTCTCTTACTTATATAGGGGATATCTAAAATACCATATATGGGTTCCAGTCACTCATGTAATAAATATCCTTTGTATAAGTAACATAAATTTTTATTTATTTCAAATAAAATTATACCATAACTAATATATATAATTTTATCACTAACTAAAATATATATTAAGTGATAAAATAGAATCTATAACTCAACTGAATTCTCTTAAAAATATTAAACAAAACATGGATACATAAATCCATTTGAGTAATATTTAATCTATTTATTTACTAATCATTTGTAAATACGTGATATAAATAAAATAAACATATTATTCCAAGAATGAATAATTAAAAAATTTATTTATTCTATGTGATCCATAGAACTTGGATTGTACTCAGACCCTTTGGTAGGGCTTACCAAGTCCTATATTCCTATTCATATAATAGGGAAGAGTCTCAAGGTGCTATTGTGTGTGACCTTCTAGGACCTTATCTCAATAGTGGTAAATAATTTCCACCGACCAATAACGACGTCTAGAAACCCATCGAGGCCCCTATAGAGATAAATTATATTCATAGAAACAACTACCTTCCTACGAACATGGTCTGTTTAATATAATCTCTTCGTTGTTGATATCTCAATAAGGCAGAATGAACACTAGTGTGATCATCCATTATCTTGCGTTATTTTATTTGTTGATATTTTTTAGGGTCCTACATTCCACTACCATGGATATTGATTTATTGAAGGTGAAACCATTCTAATCAACTAGGCATGAGATATCTCTTCCAAAGCTTAGAAGAGAAAAATCCTATCTTGATCATTCAGTCAATGCCCTGTCATCAATGACGTACTCAACACTAACTTACTCACCATGACATTATCACCATGGTTTTTTCCTTCCGTAAAATGTATGTAATTATATGACATCCATTGATAATGATATCATGTCTAAAGACCATTACACATGATCGTAGATAGGAATGACCAATGAAACCAGAAACATGTGGTGTTCCTATTATACAGGTCTGTCCTTGAGATATAAACTACTATAGATCACCAAGTGTGAACTTAATTAGATGAAGTATCAATTCTTATGATCCACCAGCACCTAATGGTGACACATAATTTGTGTCCTTTAAAAATGAAGAAAATGGACCATAGGGAATATTTTATGATTATTGTCATGGAAACATGGGGTTCTCATTATAGCCTAGAATCTGCTATAACCTTTTGACATGACTTGTAATCTAATGAAATTTACATAAACAAGGTGGATTCAGAAATTTCAAAACTATTATGGAAATATAAGCACATGTATGATAAAAAATTTCATACATATAGCATTAATCAATGTACAATACACGTTGGGTCTAGGGAACCCACTTTCAACATAATTATCTAGAACAATACCATGTCATGTGACAGTCAAAAACCAGAAAATACAATACTTAATTGAAATGTTAATCATGCATAACTGAATAGTTATCATATTGTCATTTAATATTTAATCATAAAATTAGTGTCACGACCCATCCTCGGGGCCCGTGCCGTGACAACCCCAAGCCCGCCTTCCATAGGTCAGGGGATGGCGACTAGCACCAAGGCGTAAATACCGTAAAAAGGGAAGGCATTGTCTTTGAAAAGAAAACAAGTACCACAGAGTAAGCAAGAGGAAAGGTAAACACTAAGAAAAAACTGTAACAAGTTGTGCTAAAATTAAAAAGGTTCATAAATACAATCCCAACTGTAAAGTACAAGTGAAAGGGGAAAACAGCAACTGAAAGGAAAAGCCGCAGCGTCGAGCCGTCCTCTAGAAGTCCCACCTGAGGGGTGGGTACAGATAGCCACCACTGCTCCTCGGGTCCACCTGACTGCTCCGAGTATGTCCTGCCCAGTGGTCCACCTCCAGGTACCGTCCTGCTCCGCAAGCCTCCACCACGATCAGCGGTGTCCGTCGTCTGCATCCAACAAAACGAGTGCAGGCATAGCCGGTGCAGGGGTGAGTATAACGATACTCAGTGGGGACCCCGATACCCTCAAGGTCTCATTAAAACCAACAAGGATAACCACAAAAAAGATCTCAACATATAACCTCTACTTAGGTATATGCCCATACATATACCTAAGTTACTAAGTAACCCATCTCAATCATGAGGAAACACAAAGGTCAAAGACTCAGCTCAAACAATGATTTTCATTATCGAAACCGCAACAACCGAAGAACCTCATCTCCAGAGTGTACAGTGGTCCTGTCATGAATCTGAGGTACTTCTCACTGACCTAAGACTGCTGTAGTACTCCACCTATCGAGTACTGCGGGCCAGCTACTACAACCAACCATTCCCCCATGCCGCTACAACTAAGCACCCTCCCGTGCCGCTACAACCAAGCGCTCCTCCGTCATGGGTCTACTGCTACAACCAAGTGCTCCCCTGTGCTGCTACAACCAAGCGCACCTCTGTCATGGATCTGCTGCTACAACCAAGTGCTTCCCTATGCCGCTACAACCATGCGCACCTCTGGCGTGGGTTTGCTGCTACAACCAAGCGCTTCCCTATGCCGCTACAACCAAGTGCACCTCGGTCCTGGGTTTTCCGCTACAACCAAGCGCTCCCCACTGGGCTTTCTGTAACACACCGAGTTGTTTAATCAGCAGTCGTTAGGTCTCAGTCGGCTACACGGTCTCTGTATTCCGCACACTCGTATCCGGGAGGGTCTGCTCCACGAGCTGCTGGTCCTTTCTACAATTATCTCAAAGTCCCACGAAAAGCATCTCAAAGGACCACCTCGTCAAAGGGGTCTCAACGCAATAGACATCGCGTCAATCAGACGCCCGGTCTGTGAGTTACTAGACCTTTCGTCCCAGGGGCCCGGTTGGTTTCGTGAGCGAACCAACCCAATCGTATCTCAACTGTACCCCAAAATCTCATAGGGTAAACTCATAGGGACCGTTTATCAACGTGATCAACAACGCCGCTGACGGTTCATCAAACGGACATCCTGTCTGAAAGATATCAGCTTTTCGGTTCCAGGGGCCCGGTTGGATTTCAGGTACAATCCAACCCGGCCGTATCTCAACTGCATCGAAAACTCGGGCGAAGTACGCCAAATGTTCCTTCTCATCAAGAGTAATTCAACGAAATAGACGGCGCATCAATCGGATGCCCGGTCTGTGAGTTATTGGCTTTTTCGTTCTTGGGGCCCGGTTGGTTTCGTGAGCGAACCAACCCGACCGCACTTCGAGGGCTTCCAAACCTCGAGCGGAGTAAGCCAAATGATCAGTCTCATCAAGAGGAAATCAACAATGTCGACGGCATGTCATTCGGACGTCCGGATCTCAAGTTACGAGCGTTTCCGATCCGAGGGCCCGGTTGGTTTCGAGTACGAACCAACCCGGCCTAAGCCAAAGTTCTCCGAAACCTTGATTCTAATATACTAAAACGACCTCCTCGATCCAAGGATCGCATTTCCGCTGACGGAGAGTCGTTTGGAGGCCCATAGCTCATGTTACGGGCTTTTGACCGAAAGTGGTCCGAAAATGGGGGTCTAGCCCGGGGCGACCCGGCCCGACCTCCCCCCCCCCCCCTGGTCGGCCGAACCGGGTCGACCCAACCCGGGTCCGACCCGGCTGGGCCCGGCCCGGCCCGGCCTGGCTCGGTCCGGCCCGACCGGCCGGTCGCAGCTCGGCCAGCGTAGCCGAGCCGAATCGCGGGAGGGGTGCGCGACTCCCACGCCCTTCGCCGCTAATTGATGCTGGCGGTTCGTCGGCCGCCTCCCTTCGGGCGGCGCGCCGCCGCCGCCTTCCGCGGACCACCGGACGCACTCCGGTGGTCCGTTCCTTTTTCCGTCTTCTCCTATGGTCCCCCCGGGACCCCACCTTCACTGCGAAGGGACTCAAACGCCCAAACGGCCTGCTTCATCGTCACCCGTCAATCCGCATGTCAAAACGAAATGCGCCGTCTTCGTGGTTCTCCGGCGTGGCATGCTGGCGCCGCGCCCCTTCGCCGTGGCTCCGCTCCGGTCGTGGCGCCTTCGACTTCCTTTGACGCGGCGCGACGGCGTCGCGTTCTTGTTCAACTTCTCGGCGTGGTGCGACGACGTCGCGTAATACATGTCGAGCGATTCTCGCGTGGTGCGATGGCACCACGCCATCCCGTTCTATTCACAAGGAGACAATCATGAACATAGGAGGGGGTTAGGCCACGTTTGTGCGGTCCGGCCCCCCTCTCGTTAAACGATAACAAATAGTCGATTAACCACGAAATTCGACAGTCTATAATCAAGAACAGAAAATAATTTAATAAAATAACAATAATCCCCTACCTCGGTTCAGGAACGGAGTTCATCAACGACCGACGGAAGACGAGCGTCGCAGAGGTCGGGCATTGCGGGGAAAGAACGTCGATGTCGCGAAGCGAGGATTCAAAGTTATTTGACGGCGATTTCGTTGCGGAAATCCGTTTCGAAAGAGACGACGTGGAAGAAGAACATCGCGTCGTGGATACGGCGTCGCGGAAGAACCGTGTTCTTCGGCGAAGAAGTACTTTATTGAAGAACGGTGTTCTTCGCGTTCTTCATCGAGGTTGAAGAAGATGAAGAAGAAGAAGAAGAAGATGCTTCCCAACTCTCTCAAGGTGACAAAACTCTGATCAAAAATAAAATAAGACTCTATCTTATTATATTAACACATCAACAGATTTGAATTTCAAGAGATGGAAATTCAATAACCACACACAACTCACCTCATTAAACTCATTACATTTAAGTCATAGGTTATAACTTAATTTAACATAATTTAAGTGGGAGTTGAGGGGGGTTTTGAGGATATGAAGAGGTGGGGTTCTTGTGGGCCCCACCACCCTCATAACCTCCCAAGGGAGGTTGGGTGGTTGCCCAACTTCCATCAAGAGCTAACACTTATAGTAAAATAATAAAAATTGTAGTGTAATTATAAATTAAACTTCCACAATTTTTATTATCAATAGTTGTGTAAATGAAACTCCGGAACAGGAGTTCCTAAGAAATTACCGGCGCTGCAGTTCCATCGGTGCCCTCATAATTCGATTTCGGGCACCGGTTCAAAAGATAGAAAAACCCGCTCGTTTGTTCACTGAACGTACCCGAGCCAAACTTCGGAAATTGATTCTGGGCACACCGGGCATCAGAATCAGGCGCCGTCAGAAACTGCGTTCTTGTAAAATTTCAAAGAAAATTAAGAAAAAAAATTTCCTTGAAATTTCCAGGTCTTTACATTACTCCCTCGTCAGGGCTATACGTCCCCGTAAAGCTTCAACACAAACTAGGGTCACAAAAGCGGTCAAACCACCCATCTTGAGCCTTCCGCTCCCATGTGCTCACCTGGAAGTTCTCGTACTGTCAAAGAAAGTTCACTCGAGGAATCGATCATCCTCGTAGGATCTGCTCCTATCAATCCTCGATCCACACTAGACCTTCGTGCGTGTTGCCCTATCATCGATGTCAAGCTCCCCATGGTCAATGATGTGTGTCGGGTCGTGCACATATCTCCTCAGCTGAGATAAGTGGAAGACGTCGTGCACCCGGTGAAACTGAGGTGGTAGAGCCATGCGATAAGCCACCTCGCCAATCCTGCTGAGGACCTGGAAGGGACCGATGAAGTGCGGAGATAACTTTCCGCCTCAGCCAAATATTCGTATACCACGTCGAGGTGAGACCCGTAAGAAGATGTGGTCGCCATCCTCGAACTCTAGTGGCCTTCGCCTCCTGTCAGCGTATGACTTCTGCCGGCTCTGAGATGTCCTCATCCGCTCCTAAATGATATGGACCTTCTCTATCATGGCCTAGACCACCTCTAGTCCCACAAGAGCTGCTATTATTTCTTCCTTGCCGATAAGATAAATCCGGTCTCATCCCCTGGATGAACCACGTTCTTTTGCCTAATACAGTCAATCCCGGTATGGATGATACTAATCCATACCAAGGACGACGTTGTAAGGCCTCGACGCTACTACCAAGAGATCCAACCATTACTCTCTCCTCCAAGGGTTGAGTCACATTGTCGGCATCAGTGTGTGGTGACTCGGTCTCCTCCAGTAGATGTCTCACAAGTGAGGGTCAAGTCAACAGTCTAAACTGGAACCTCTTAGTAACAATACAAGAGAGGACAGGGAAGTAAATGCCACAAGAAAAGGTGTCTTTTACTACTGTAGCTCAAGTTCAAAGACACAAATCATCCACAAACATACATCAACAAAACTAGAAGCAACATGAACAAAAGTCTCCAGGTCTGGAGCTAGTCCCGCTCATGTCCATCTGCTCACTAAGCTCCATGATTGTAGGCCTCAGCTACCTGATGCTGAGATCCCCATGTCCTCCTGTCCCTTGTGGTCGGGGTGGACCTCCTGGTGGTGGTGGTGGCAACACCCCGAAGCATCGTCCACCTCCAGATGCATGGCCAGCTCCCCGGCCACGGCCGCCTGCTCCATGCGGCCCGCCTTGATCAAACCTCTGCCTCTGCCTGGGGGGCCCTTCATCCATCTGGTGGACATCCGTATGGCGGGTCGGTCAGTCACGAGCCATGTGACCAATCCCACAGCAGGAGTAACACTTCCCTCTCATGGAAAGTCGTTGTCCACCCCGAGTGCCTCGCACAAACGATCCAGAGTCATGCTGTCGACCAACTATAGGTCTTGTCCTCTTGAACCCCTGTGTCACCTGTCTACTACCCACTGCAGAAGACTATGTCGCATGCCGACAAGTGGTGGGTCCTGCTGTTGGAGACTGCTCAGCAAGGAAACTCTCTACTAAGAGGGATCGCTCCAACACCCCTTCCTGAGTCGGAATGTTGAGGGATATCACCGAAGCTCTGATCTCGTGCCTCAGTCCCTGCTCGAAGGTCCGGGCCTGGAAGAATGGGTCTCGTACCATATCTGTGGAGTAGCGTGAGAGATTAGTAAATCTCGCCGAGTACTGTGCCACTGTCATGCTGCCCTACCGCAGCTGTAGTAGCTCCTGGATGCATACCGCTTGGAGGGTGGATGGGACAAACTCTGAGCGGAAGAGGCTCTTGAAGTCCGTCCAGAGAATAGATGCCTCATCGTGCACCTGGAGCATCAAGCTCCACCATCGGACCACTGTTGCCTGTAGTAGGCTCGCCGCGAGGATCCCCATGAGGTCTGATGGTGTCCTCGCTAGCCTGAAAACTCGTACGACCGCCTCCAGTGAGTCCTCGGCTGCATGGGGGTCCATCTCCCCGCAGAACCTGGGCGGTCGCTGGCGCTGGAACTCATGCAGTGCACTAAGGCGATGTGCATCATCAGGGGATGGGGCTGGTAGCATCGGTGGCTCTGCAGGTATAGGTACTGCCGGTGCATCAGATGTCAAAGTTCCCTATACCGAGTCCTCGACGCTTGGTGGGCTCTCGCTATGCACATCGCTCGGAACCCTAGCTGGCTGCCGTCGTGGGGCCATCTTGAAAAGGAAACAGGTGCGCCACGGTCAGAACAGTATACCTGGTGAGCTGACATAAATTAATCACAAAGAAAACATGAAACACACATGCAATCAATGTTTTCGTGCATTAAGTCGGAAATCAGAAGTCAGGGTCCTGGTGTACGGATACGTCGACCGCTGCACCAACACTGGACTCCCTGGACTGATAACCACAATAAATATGCTAAACACTATTGCTTCACATTGAAAAGACCAGAGTTTGCAGTAGAACTGAACTCCTCTGATACCAATTTCTCACGACCCATCCTCGGGGCCCGTGCCGTGACTACCCCAAGCCCGCCTTCCATAGGCCAGGGGCTGGCGACTAGCACCAAGGCGTAAATCCCAGAAAAAGGGAAGGCATTGCCTTTGAAAAGTAAAAAAGCACCACAGAGTATGCAAGCGGAAAGGTAAACACTAAGCGAAAACTATAACAAGCTATGCTAAAAGTAAAAAGGGACCATAAATACAAGCCCAACTGTAAAGTACAACTGAAAGAGGAAAACAACAACTGAAAAGAAAAGCCACAACATCGAGCCGTCCTCTGGAAGTCCCACCTGAGGGGTGGGTACAGATAGCCACCACTGCTCCTCGGGTCCACCTGACCGCTCCGAGTATGTCCTGCCTAGTGGTCCACCTCTAGGTACCGTCCTGATACGCAGGCCTCCACCACGATCAGCATTGTCCGTCGTCTGCATCCAACACAACGAGTGCCGGCATAGCCCGTGCAGGGGTGAGTATAACGATACTCAGTGGGGACCCCGAGACCCTCAAGGTCTCACTAAAACCAACAAGGATAACCAAAAAGAATATATCAACAGATAACCTCTACTTAGGTATATGCCCATACATATACCTAAGTTACAAAGTAACCCATCTCAATCATGAGGAAACAAAAAGATCAAAGACTCAGCTCAAACCTGGATTTTCATTATCGAAACTGCAACTCCAGAATAACCTCGTCTCTAGAGTGTACAGTGGTCCTGTCATGACTCTGAGGTATTGCTCACTGACCTAAGACTGTTGTAGTACTCCACCTATCGAGTACTGCGGGCCAGCTGCTACAACCAAGTGCTCCCCCGTGCCACTACAACAAAGCACTCTCCCGTGCCGCAACAACCAAGCGCTCCTCCATCGTGGGTCTGCCGCTACAACCAAGCTCTCCCCTGTGCCGCTACAACCAAGCGCACCTCTGTCGTGGGTATGCCGCTACAACCAAGCGCTTCCCTCTGCCGCTACAACCAAGCGCACCTCTGTCATGGGTTTTCCGCTACAACCAAGCGCTTTCCTGTGCCACTACTACCAAGCGCACCTCTATCGTGGATTTTCCGCTACAACCATGCGATCCCCAATGGGATTTCTGTAACACACCGAGTTGTTCGATCAGCAGTCGTCAGGTCTCAGTCGGCTACATGGTCTCCGTATTCCGCACGCTCGTCTCCTGGAGGGTCCGCTCCACGAGCTGCTGGTCTTTTCTACAAGTATCTCAAAGTCCCACTAAGAAGTATCTCAAAGGACCGCCTCGTCATAGGGGTCTCAATGCAATAGATGGCACGTCAATCGGACACCCGGTCTGTGAGTTACTAGCCCTTTCGTCGTAGGGGCCCAGTTGGTTTCATGAGCGTACCAACCCGGTTGTATCTAAAATGTACCCCGAACTCTCATAGGGTAAACTCATAGGGACCGTTTCTCAACGTGATCAACAACGCCACTGACGGTTCGTCAAACGGACGTCCTGTCTGAAAGATATCAGCTTTTCCGTTCCAGGGGCCCGGTTGGATTTCGGGTACAATCCAACCCGGCCGTATCTCAACTGCATCCAAAACTTGGGCGAAGTACGCCAAAAGTTTCGTCTCATTAAGAGGAATTCAACGAAATAGACTGCACGCCAATTGGATGCTCGGTCTGTGAGTTATTGGCTTTTTCGTTCCAGGGGCCCGGTTCGTTTCGTGAGTGAACCAACTTGACCACACTCCGACAACATCCAAACCACGAGCGGAGTAAGCCAAAATATCCTTCTCATCAATAGGAAATCAACAAAGTCGACGGCACGTCATTCGGACATCCGGAACTCAAGTTACGAGCATTTCCGCTCCGAGGGCCAGGTTGGTTTCGTGTACGAACCAACCCGGCCGAACCCAAAGTTCTTCAAAACCATGAGTGTAATATATCGAAACGACGGTTTCGATCCATGGGTCGCGTTGCCACTGACGGCGAGTCGTTTGGAGGCTCGTAGCTCAAGTTACGGTCTTTTGACCGGAAGTGGTCCGAAAACGGGGGTCTGGGCCCGGGGCGACCCGGCCCGACCCCCCCTGGGTCGGACGAACCGGGTCGACCTGAATCGGCTGGGCCCGGCCCGGCTCGGTCCTGCTCTGTCCGGCTCGACCGGCCGGCCGCGGCTCAGCCAGCGTGGCCGAGCCGAATCGCGGGTGGGGTGCGCGGCCCCCCGCCCTTCGCCGCTAATTGAGGTCGGCGGTTCGCCGACCGCCTCCCTTCCGGCGGCGCGCCGCCGCCGCCTTCCGTGGACCACTGGACGCGCTCCGGTGGTCCGTTCCTTCTTCCGACTTCGCCTATGGTCCCCCTGGGACCCCACCTTCACTCCGAAGAGACTGAAACACCCAAACGGCATGCTTCATCGTCACCCGTCAATCCGCATGTCAAAATGAAACGCACCATCTTCGTGGTTCTTCGGCGCGGCGTGCTGGCACCGCGCCCCTTCTCCGTGGCTCCGTTCCGGCCGCGACGCCTTCGACTTCCTTCGACAAAGCGCGACGGCGTCGTGTTCTTGTTTGACTTCTCGGCGCGGCGCGACAGCGTCGCATAATACTTCCCGAGCGATTCTCGCGTGGTGCGACGACACCACGCCATCCAGTTCCATTCACAAAGAGACAATCATGAACATAGGAGGGGGTTAGTCCGTGTTTGTGCGGTCCGACCCCCCTCTCGTTAAATGATAACAAATAGTAGATTAACCACGAAATTCGGCAGGCTAGAACCAAGAACGGAAAATAAATTAATAAAATAACAATAATCCCCTACCTCGGTTCAGGAACGGAGTCCGTCAACGACCCGTGGAAGACGAGCGTCGTGGAGGTCGGGCGTCGCGGGGAAAGAACGTCGACGTCGTGAAGCGAGGATTCGATGTTCTTTGACGGTGATTTCGTCACAGAAATCCGTCGCGGAAGAGACGACGCGGAAGAAGAACGTCGCGTCGTGGATACGACGTCGCGGAAGAAACGTGTTCTTCGGCGGAGAAGTTCTTCGTTGATGAACAGTGTTCTTCGCGTTCTTCGTCGATGTTGAAGAAGAATAAGAAGAAGATGATGATGATTCGCAACTCTCTCAAGGTGACAAAACTCTAACCAAAAATAAAATAAGAATCTTGCTTATTTTATTAACACCTCAACACATTTGAATTTCAAGAGTTTGAAATTCAATAACCACACACAACTCACCTCATTAAACTCATTACATTTAAGTCATAGGTTATAACTTAAGTTAACATAATTTAAGTGGGAGTTGAGGGGGGTTTTAGAGGATATGAAGAGGTGGGGTTCGTGTGGGCCCCACCACCCTCATAACCTCCCAAGGGAGGTTGGGTGGTTACCCAACTTCCATCAAGATCTAACACTTAGAGTAAAATAATAAAAATTGTAGTGTAATTATAAAATAAAATTACACTATTTTTATTAGCAACACTTGTTTAAACGCAACTCCGGAACAGGAGTTCCTAAGAAATTACCGACGCTGTGGTTCCCTCGGTGCCCTTGGAATTCTATTCCGGGCACCGGTTCAAAAGTTAGAAAAACCCGCTCGTTCGTTCACTGAACGTACCTGAGCCAAACTTTGGAAATTGATTCCGGGCACACCGGGCCTCGGAATCAGGTGCTGTCAGAAACTGCTTTCTTGTATAATTCCAAAGAAAATTAAGAAAAAAATTTTCCTTGAAATTTCCGGGTCTTTACATTACTCCCACCTCAGGGCGTTACGTCCCCGTAAAGCTTCAACAAAAACTAGGATCACAAAAGCGGTACAGAGCACGCATCTTGAGCCTTTCGCTCCCATGTTCTCACCTAGAGGTTCTCGTACTGTCAAAGAAAGTGCACTCGAGGAATCGATCGTCCTCGTAGGATCTTCTCTTGTCGATCCTCGATCCCCACTAGACCTCCGTGCATATCTCCCTATCATCGATGTCATGCTCCCCATGGTCAATGATGTGCGTCGGGTCATGCACGTATCTCCTCAGCTGAGATACGTGGAAGACGTCGTGCACCTGGTGCAACTGAGGTGGTAGAGCCAGGCGATAAGCCACCTCGCCAATCCTGCTAAGGACAAGGAAGGGTCCGATGAAGCGCAGAGATAACTTGCCGCCTCGGCCAAATCTCTGTATACCACGTCGAGGTGAGACCCGCAAGAAGACGTGGTCGCCATCCTCGAACTCTAGTGGCCTCCGCCTCCTGTCAGCGTATGACTTCTACCGGCTTTGAGCTGTCCTCATCCGCTCCTGAATGACCTGGACCTTCTCTATCGTGGCCTAGACCACCTATGGTCCCACAATAGATTCTATGATTTCTTCCTTGCCGATACGAGAAATCAGGTCTCATCCCCTGGATGAACCACGTTCTTTTGCCTAATACAGTCAATCCTAACATGGATGATACTAATCCATACCAAGGATGACGTCATAAGGCCTCGACGCTACTACCATGATATCCAACCGTTACTCTCGCCTCTAAGGGTTGAGTCACACTGTCGGCATCAGTGTGTGGTGACTCGGTCTCCTCCAGTAGATATCTCACAAGTGAGGGTGAAGTCAACAGTCTAAACTGGAACTTCTCAGTAACAATACAAGAGAGGACAGGGAAGTAAATTCCACAACAAAAGGTTTCTTTTACTACTGCATCTCAAGTACAAAGACACAAAGCATCAACAAACATACATCAACAAAACTAGAAACAACACGAACAAAAGTCTCCAGGTCTGGAGCTAGTCCCGCTCCTGTCCATCTGCTCCCGGAGCTCCATGATCATAGGCCTCAGCTGCCTGAAGCTGAGCTCTCCCATGTCCTCCTGCCCCCTGCGGTCGGGGTGGACCTCCTGGTGGTGGTGGTGGCAACACACCGAAGCGTCGTCCACCTCCAGCTGCATGGCCAGCTCCCCTACCATGGCCGCCTGCTCCTTGCGGCCCTCCCTGATCGAACCTATGCCTTTGCCTAGGGGGCCCTTCATCCATCTGCTGGACATACGTATGGCGGGTGAGACAGTCACGAGCCATGTGACCAATCCCGCCACAGCAGTAACACTACCCTCTCATGGCAAGTCGTTTTCCACCCCATGTGCCTCGAACAAATGATCTAGAGTCATGCTGTCGAACACCTGTAGGTCTAGTCCTCTTGAACCCCTGCGTCACCTATCTACTACCCGCTACAGAAGACTCTGCCGCATGCCGGCAAGTGGTGGGTCCTGCTGCAGGAGACTGCTCAGCAAGGAAACTATCCACTAAGAGGGCTCGCTCCAACACCCCTGCCTGAGTCAGAATGTTGAGGGAGATCACCGAAGATCTGATCTTGTGCCTCAGTCCCTGCTCGAAGGTCCGGGCTCGGAAGAACGGGTCTCATACCATATCTGTTGAGTAGCGTGAGAGATCATTAAATCTCGCCGAGTACTGGGCCACTATCATGCTTCCCTTCCGCAGCTGTAGTAGCTCCTGGATGCGTACCACTCGAAGGGTGGCTAGGAAAAACTCTAAGCAGATGAGGCTCTCGATGTCCGTCCAGAGATGAGATGCCTCATCATGCACCTGGAGCATCAGGCTCCACCGTCGGCCCGTTTCTGCGTGCAGTAGGCTCGCCACGAGGATCACCATGAGGTTTGCTGGTGTCCTCACTAGCCTAAAAACTCGTACGACCACCTCCAGCCAGTCCTCGGCTGCCTGGGGGTCCGTCTCCCCGTGGAACCTGGGCGGTCGCTGGTGTTGGAACTCATGCAGTGCACTAAGGCGACGTGCATCGTCAGCGGCTGGGGCTAGTAGCATTGGTGGCTCGGCGGGTATAGGTATCGCCGGTGCCTTAGATGTCAAAGGGCCCTGTACCGAGTCCTCGACGCTCCGTGGGCTATCGCCATGCACATCGCTCGGAACCCTAGCTGGCTGCCGTCGTGGGGCCATCCTGAAAAAGAAACAGGTGCGCCACGGTCAGAACAGTATACCTGGTGAGCTGACATAAAGTAATCACAAATAAAACATGAAACACACATGTAATCAATTTTTTTCGTGAATTAAGTCGGAAATCAGAAGTCAGGGTCCTGGTGTACGGATACGTCGGCCGCCGCACCAACACTGGACTCCCTGGACTGTTAACCACACTCAATACGCTAAACACTATTGCTTCACATATAAAAGATCAGAGTTCGCGGTAGAACCAATCTCCTCTGATACCAATTTGTCAAGACCCGTCCTCGGGGCCCGTGTCGTGACTACCCCAAGCCCGCCTTCCATAGGCCAGGGGATGGCGACTAGCACCAAGGTGTAAATCCTGGAAAAAGGGAAGGCGTTTTCTTTTAAAAGTAAACAAGCACCATAGAGTAAGAAAGCATAAAGGTAAACACTAAGCAAAAACTGTAACAACCTGTGCTAAAAGTAAAAGGGGCTGGAAATACAAGCCCAACTATAAAGTTCAACTAAAAGGGGAAAACATCAACTGAAAAGAAAAGCCGCAGCATCGAGCCGTCCTCTGGAAGTCCCACCTGATGGGTTGGTACAGATAGCCACCACTGCTCCTCGGGTCCACCTGACCGCTCCGAGTATGTCCCGCCCAGTGGTCCACCTTCAGGTACCGTCCTGATCTGCAAGCCTCCACCACGATCAGCATTGTCCGTCGTCTGCATCCAACACAACGAGTGCGGGCATAGCCCATGCAGGGGTGAGTATAAAGATACTCAGTGGGGACCCCGAGACCCTCAAGGTCTCACTAAAACCAACAAGGATAACCACAAAGAAGATCTCAACAGATAACCTCTACTTAGGTATATGCCCACACATATACCTAAGTTACCAAGTAACCCATCTCAGTCAAGAGGAAACACAAAGATCAAAGACTCAGCTCAAACCAGGATTTTCATTATCGAAACCGCAACTGCCGAAGAACCTCGTCTCCAGAGTGTACAGTGGTCCTGTCACGACTCCGAGGTACTGCTCACTGACCTAAGACTGCTGTAGTACTCCACCTATCGAGTACTGCGGGCCAGCTGCTACAACCAAGCGCTCCCCTGTGCCGCTACAACCAAGCGCTCTCCCGTGCTGTAACAACCAAGCGCTCCTCCGTCGTGGGTCTGCCACTATAACCAAGCGCTCCCCTGTGCCGCTACAACCAAGCGCACCTCTGTCGTGGGTCTTCCGCTACAACCAAGTGCTTCCTTATACTACTACAACCAAGCACACCTCTATCGTGGGTTTGCCGCTACAACCAAGCGCTTCCCTGTGCCGCTACAACCAAACACACCTCTGTCGTGGGTTTTCCACTACAACCAAGCGCTCCCCATTGGGCTTTCTGTAACACACTGAGTCGTTTGATCAGCAGTCGTTAGGTTTCAGTCGGCTACATGGTCTCCATATTCCACACGCTCGTCTCCGGGAGGGTCTGGTCCACGAGCTGCTGGTCGTTTCTACAAGTATCCCAAAGTCCCACGAAGAAGTATCTCAAAGGACCGCCTCGTCATAGGGGTCTCAACGCAACAGACGGTGCGTCAATCAGACGCCCGATCTGTGAGTTACTAGCCCTTTCGTCCCAGGAGCCCGGTTGGTTTCGTGAGCAAACCAACCCGGACGTATCTCAACTGTACCCCGAACTCTCATAGGGTAAACTCATAGGGACCGTTTCTCAAAGTTATCAACAACGCCACTGACGGTTCGTCAAACGGACGTCCTGTCTGAAAGATATCAGCTTTTCCGTTCCAGGGGCCCGGTTGGATTTCGGGTACAATCCAACCCGGCCATATCTCAACAGCATCCAAAACTCAGGCGAAGTACGCCAAAAGTTCCGTCTCATCAAGAGGAATTCAACGAAACAGACGGTGCGTCAATCAGATGCTCGGTCTGTGAGTTATTGGCTTTATCGGTCCAGGGGCCCGGTTGGTTTCAAGAGCGAAACAACCCGACCACACTCCGACGACATCCAAAGCTCGAGCGGAGTAAGCCAAAAGATCCGTCTCATCAATAGGAAATCAACAAAGTCGACGACACGTCATTCGGTTGTCCGGAACTCAAGTTACGAGTGTTTCCGCTCTGAGGGCCCTGTTGGTTTCGTGTACGAACCAACCCGGTCGAACCCAAAGTTCTCCGAAACCTTGAGTGTAATCTACCGAAACGCCCGTCTCGATCCAAGGATCGCGTTGACGCTGACGAAGAGTCGTTTGGAGGCCCGTAGCTCATGTTACGGTCTTTTGACCGAAAGTGGTCTGAAAATGGGGGTCTGGGCTCGGGGTGACCCGGCCCGGGTCCGACCCGGCTGGGCCCGGCCCGGCCCGGCTCGGTCCAGCTCGGTCCGGCTGGGTCCGGCCCGACCGTCCGGCCGCGGCTCGGCCAGCGTGGCCGAGCCGATTCTCGGGCAGGGTGCACGGCTCCCCTGCCCTTCGCCGCTAATTGAGGTTGGCAGTTCGCCGGCTTCCTCCCTTCTGGCGGTTCGCCGGCCGCCTCCCTTCGGGCGCCGCGCCGCCGCCGCCTTCTGCGGACCACCGGACGCGCTCCGGTGGTCCGTTCCTTCTGCCGTCTTCGCCTATGGTCCCCCCGTGACCCCACCTTCACTGCGAAGGGACTCAAACAGCCAAACGACCTGCTTCGTCGTCGCCCGTGAATCTGCATGTCAAAACGAAACGCGCCTTCATCGTGGTTCTCCGGCGCGGCGTGCTGGCGCCGCGCCCCTTCGTCGTGGCTCTGCTCCGGCCGCGGCGCCTTCGACTTCCTTCGACGCGGCGCGACGGCGTCGTGTAATACTTGTCGAGCGATTCTCACATGGTGCGACGACACCACGACATCCCGTTCCATTCACAAAGAGACAATCATGAACATAGGAGGGGGTTAGGCCGTGTTTGTGCGGTCTGGACCCCCTCTCGTTAAATGATAACAAATAGTCGATTATCCGCAAAATTCAACAGGCTAGAATCAAGGACGGAAAATAATTTAATAAAATAACAATAATCCCCTACCTCAGTTCAGGAACGGAGTTCGTCAACGACCCGCGGAAGACGAGCGTCGCGGAGGTCGGGCATCGCGGGGAAATAACGTCGACGTCGCGAAGCGAGGATTTGAAGGTCTTTGACGACGATTTTGTCACGGAAATCTGCCGCAGAAGAGATGACGCGGAATAAGAACGTCGCGTCGCGGATACGGTGTCGCGGAAGAACCGTGTTCTTCGGCGGAGAAGTTCTTCGTTGAAGAACGGTGTTCTTCGCGTTCTTCGTCGAGGTTGAAGAAGATGAAGAAGAAGAAGAAGATGCTTCCCAACTCTCTCATGGTGACAAAACTCTAACCAAAAATAAAATAAGACTCTTTCTTATTTTATTAACACATCAACACATTTTAATTTCAATATTTTGAAATTCAATAACCCCACACAACTCACCTCATTAAACTCATTAAATTTAAGTCATAGGTTATAACATAAGTTAACATAATTTAAGTGGGAGTTGAGGGGGGTTTTAGAGGATATGAAGAGGTGTGGTTTGTGGGGGCCCCACCACCCTCATAACCTCCCAAGGGAGGTTGGGTGGTTACCCAACATCCATCAAGAGCTAACACTTAGAGTAAAATAATAAAAATTGTAGTGTAATTATAAAATAAACTTCCACAATTTTTATTATCAACCCTTGTGAAAACGCAACCCCGGAACAGGAGTTCCTAAGAAATTACCGGCACTGCGGTTCCATCGGTGCCCTCGGAATTCGATTCCCGGCAACAGTTCAAAAGTTAGAAAAACCCGCTCGTTCCTTCACTGAATGTACCCATGCCAATCATCGGAAATTGATTCTAGGCACACTGGGCCTCGGAATCAGGCGCCGTCAGAAACTGCATTCTTGTAAAATTCCAAAGAAAATTAAGAAAAAAATATTCCTTGAAATTTCTGGGTCTTTACAATTAGTCCCATTTTCAATTCACTTTTTACATTTGAATCATCATTCATTAATATAATTCATTTGGTGTTGAACATCATGTCATGCACACCAAATCTCATTGAGTGTTTGTCTCCATGCCTATTTCTCCATATCTAATTCATTTTAGGTCATCATGCCTATCACCACATAATCTCATGCTTGGATAACTATTAGAGAGGAACACCGTGTCCAAGTCCCAACTTCTGATTGGTCAATAACTCCATGTCTAGAACCAAAAAAATCTCATACATTTAATAATTCTTTAATTCACAATAATTATCCATATTGTTCCTTTACTAATCAAATAATTAGATACAACTTTAAAAGATCCTTAGTTAACTCAACAATTAACTAAGCACATAATTCAATAATTATTTCATCAATTAATTAATAATTCAACACAATTATCATTCCATAATTATTTATTCCCAATTAATTATATAAATATAATCAGAAATAGTCATAGAGAATTCTCACAATTAATTATCTTTTATCAACATTGTGGAACATAATTAATTAATAAAATTAATTATCTTTCATATCCAACATCATTTCATTATTAACTTCCCCCAATTAATTATCTTATCACAATCAATTAAATATCACAATTACAATATCCCAACCCATAACCAATTTCCAAAAAAAATCTATTTGTAAAAACACCATTCGTTTGTTCCATGATTCAATTATCAATTAATCAGCAAGTTAAATAACAAGTCAATTACCCATTCCAAATTACCCCAAATCAGTAATTAAATTATCAATGGAAGCTATAAAATTCATAAACTAATATTCAAATATCAAAAACATGACTATAGGTGTTTGATTTAGACCACCAACCTCAGTCTATTGACAGATGTTAGCCCAATAGAAATCCCCAAAATCTAGGCAGCACAATGTCGTCGATCAAGATCCAGATCTAAATCCCTAAACCAAGATTAAGATTTAAAGAATCAAGATCATGATAATCTAGATCAGGATACACAATCCTAGATGTTGATATCATCTATAGTTTTAGATCTATTAAACCTGTGGTGGTCCGCCATGAAAATATCAAGGAAAGATAGATGAATGAATGGGAGAAGCAATGGGTTAAAATATACTTGCTGAGAAGAGATAAGATCTTTAGTATGGGCTTTTGATCTCATAGAATGATGTTCAAACCACCTTGGAATCCCTCTGGAAGGCTTTGGGGACACATATATTTATCAATCCTGGACAATGGTTGAAATATTAGAGTCATAGGGGTTTGTGGAATTTTAAAACAAATTTTCAGATAATTAATACCCGTGTGCATGGATTCCTAGGCAGACGCACACAGTTAGGGGAAACCGTGCACCAACTATGTGGATCTCAATGTCTAGTTTTTCATAGATGGAATTTTTGGTCGCATGGTGTGTCAAACCATTCACAAACCATGTGTACCTCTCTATCTAGTTTTTCACGATTGGCATGGTTTAGTCGCACGATTTGTGAAACTGTGGGCAAACTGTGCACAGTTCACAATCCATTATTTTTCCTTAAACATTAACCCAAATGCACCCCAAGACTCTAATCTAAATCAATGGTACTTAAATGCATAAAAAATTATCAAAAATTGAGCATGAGATGACTCTAGATAAGGTAAGGATCTTATAATCTCCCCACCTTATAATAGCTCAACCTCGAGCTACACTCGTGAGCTTCTCTAAGATACTAAGCCAAAAATTATTGGTCCATTGAACAATCAAGTATAATTCCCATTCTCATGTTTTCCCTTGAACTCCTTTATTTTTTCATTACACATGAACTAATGTCACGAGTTTTCCCCATAACACATTCTCACAGTGACCCAATACACATGTTTTGTGATCCTCAAAAGATGAATCTATCTCAAGGTCAACCAATTCCACAAAAATCTCACGAGAAGCATCTGAGTAATAACTATATAGTTTTGACATATGGAAAACATCATGAATAATGATTATTTTCTGTGGAAGGGCTAATTAATACGCCACTGGCCTGATTCTCTCTAGCACCTCAAACGGTCCAACAAACCTAGGCACTAACTGGCCCAACCTTCGTATACTCTGGTGAACCAATATTGGTGACACCTAAAGGAATACACAATATCCCTCTGTAAAATCTAGGGTTCATCTCTTTCTATTATCATACGAGTTCTGCCGACTCTAATATGTAGCCATATGTATTTGAATCAACTTCTCTTGCTCTAATGTCCCCGGAATGAGACTCAGTCGCAACATATTTGACTCACCCACCTCTAAACAACATAGAGTTGATCTACAAGGTCTTCCATAAAGTTCCTCATATGGTTCCATATGTATATTTTCCTAATAACAATTGTTATTGGTGAACTACAATAATGACAAGTGCTTATCCCAAGATCCACCAAAGCCTAGCACACATGCCCGCAGCATATCCTCTAACACTTGTATGGTATGATCTAATAGCCCATCTGTCTTTGGGTGGAAGGCTATACATTATTGAATTTGTGTACCATGCACCTTATGTAAGACCTTCTCGAAGCATCAAGTAAAGCGCGAATCACAATCTGAAACTATAGTATTTTGTACCACATTCAAACAATATATCTCTCGTACATACATTTCTCCCAATTGTTTTATAGTAATAGATTCCCTGACAGGAAAGAAATGTGATTCCTTCATTAGTAAATCCATGAAAACCAAAATAAAATCATTCTTCCTAAGTTTAAATGTAATCCCTAAGAATAAATCCATAGTCATGTCATCCCATTTCATTCTAGAATAGGTAACGGTTTCAATAGGAATCCAGGTCGTTGATTCTCTTCATTTTCCTACTGATAGCTGAAACATCTTTTTATGATCCCTATTATCTCCTATTTCATGTTTGGCCACAAAAATTGTCATTTTAGGTCACGATACAACTTTTCCACCCTAGGATGTACCACCCACTTTCAGGAATGAAATTATTTCATGAGTTCCTCTCCCATACTTGTAGGCATGACAAACCAATTTTTCACATAGATGATCTTATCCCCATCTATTATCTAGTTTGAAGGTTTCTCCCCAACATCAATGATTTCCCTTATGGATACACACCCTGGATCCTCAAACTACATGTCCCTAATCCATCTTAAGAATGCAGACTCCACTACTAAAAAAACTAGGGTCATCCTATCCTGACTCTCTTGAACTTCCACAATCATTTCCACCTGCAAAGTCATCATATTCCACACATCACTAAACTCATATACCTACTGGGTATGAGACTTCATGCTCATGGAATCAACCACACTATTCCCATTTCTGGGTGTATATGATGGTTCAAAATCATAGAACTGAATATACTCTACCCATCATGGTTTCTGAAGATTCTATTTGTTCTATGAAAATATATATTCCAATATTTTTTGATCCATAAATACTATAAAATATACACCCAAATGATAGAGTCACCAACACTTAAGAGCATAAAAAACTACTGCCAACTCAAGGTCATGCATAGCGTAATTTCATTATTGTAACCTTAACTGCGGAGAATCGTAAGTAATGACTAGATCCCCTTGCATCAATACATATCCGAGTTCAATTCCAAAATCATCTCAATTCACCTTGTAATCCTTACCCGACTCAGGTAAGATCAAAATTGGTGTCAATTTCTCATGTTTCTTCAACTCTTGGAAAGAATTCTAAAATTCTTAAATACAAAAAAACATTATCCGTTTCTTTTTCAAACTTTTATGTGGCTCTTCCAAATGGGGGATGTCATGGATGAACCTCGAGTAATAAGCATAAAATCCCAAAAAACATTTGATATCAAAAGCATTCTTGGGATACACCCAAGAAATCACTACCTAAACTTTCTCTAGGTCCACTGACACACCTTCATCTGAGATGATATGCCCCAAAAAGTGTACCCTATCAATCTAGAAGTGACATTTAAATATCTTGGAATATATATTATTCTCTCTTAGTATACCTAGGACAATGTCATGATGTTAGGCATGATCGTCATGAGTCTTAGAGTACACTATGATATCGTCCAAAAACACCACCACAAATTGATCTAAGTACAGATTAAAGATCATGTTAATTAAGGCCATAAATACATATAGAGAATTTTCAACCCAAACGACAATAAAATAAACTCAGAAAGACCATACCTACTTCTAAAAGCATTTCATATTATATTAGTGGTCAGAAATCTCACCTGATGACACCATGATCTCAAATCGATCTTTGAGAACACACAGGCCCCCTTCAGCTGGTCAAACGATTCATTGATATGTGGAAGAGGAAATCAGTTCTTCATCATAATTTTATTAAACATCCATTAATTGACACACAAGAATAAACACCAATCTTCCTTCTTTGAAAACAAGACAGGTGATCCCCAAGGAGACATACTTGAATGGATAAACCCTTTATCCTCCAACTCCTGTAACTTTGTATTGAGCTCTTGAAACTCAATAAGATCAATTCTGTAAGGGGGAATAGATAACACCTCATCCCCTGGAATGATATCAATAGTTAATTCCACATCTCTCTTAGGTGGAAACCCTGAAATTTCTTCATGAATGACATAATAAAATAATTCTACTATTGGTGGAAGGATGTCTTGCATACCACTCCCATTATCTAGTAATAGACTACAAACATGCGTTGTGAGATCTTCCAGTTTCTATGTAATTGGTACAGCTTGCCCTTCATGGATATCCCATTATCCACGATAAACATAATGGTCACCCTTATGATATACAAAGGTTAATCTCCTGCAGTAACAGTCTATGTTGGCTCATAATGTGGTATGCTAGTCCATATCCATAATCTAGTCAAATCCCATTATATCAAGGACATATATATCCCAAAAAAATGATACCCTCTTATCCCTATAGAACATCCTGTGCATAAACAGATATCCTTAGTCCATCTTCCAAATTTTGTATAGATATTCATCACCCTACTTATAGACTCCACCTCCTAGATCAATCCATTAACAATATTTGCATATATAAAAGAATTAGGGGTCCCGCTATCTAAAAAGGTGGTAATTAAAGTATAATCAACTAGAATAGTACCTCTCACTGTTGATGGACTAGACTCACTCCCCACAAGAGTAGACTGCGCTGCATGTAACTGTCATTCCCCTCTTCTCTGTAGTGTCTTCTAAATCCCTTAAGTAGCCCCACGATGATGATATGGGTGCTCATACCCTGAAGCACCACATCCATTAACTCTATAGCCTCTTCCAATAGAGTTCCGACTACTAAACATATATGGTGTAGAAGACCCCCTACCCACACTATGACTCTGAGTTGTTCTCCAATAGAACTAGTCTGCCGCTGCTTCCTGTAGAACTACTGTAGCCGCCCCATCTTTCCCCAAAACTTAAAATCTTATGGTTGTTGAGGAAAATTAGAATGATAGTGTCCCTACCTACCGCACTGGTGGAAAATCACATGAGTAAGATCCAATGAAACTATTCCTCCAAACTGTCCACCGTTCTTTCCACTATCTTGGCTAAGATGGTTGTAATGGCACTTCATACTCTCGATAGACACACTCCCTGATCATCCAATGATAGATACCTATCGAGTATTGGATCCCTCCTTTAGGTTCCATTCTAAAATAAGAGCCTGGTTAAACACTTCTAAGAATTTCTTCAGCCTAATGATATTGACCAGGAACATAATTTCACACATATGTCCGTCCTGAAATCATTTATCCGAAGAAGCATAATATGCCCCCAAAGCTGGAGGGAAATACTATAAATCTGTGAAACATTCAGAATAATCCATTATGGAAATGCTTCCTTGGATAATATGCAGAAACGCTGAATCCTTATCTTGTCTCAGTGTCTCTGGATAGAAGTGTTCCAAGAACATATATTATATTCCTTCAATAACATCTCACCAGTATATATAGATCCTACTTGTATGTCCCACCAGCACTTATCTAAACCCGATATCATATAAGAATCCAACTTTACCCTCCTCCCAGCTGGATCCTCCAAATGATCAAGTATTATCTCTATGGATTCAATATAGAATTCAGCTCCCTCTTGTCCACCATCTGCAATAAAATTTGTAGTGTGATGGAGTTGAAAATCCCTTGTCAACTAACAGATGCTTTTCAGAACCCACCCTAGGGATATCTCAATGAATTTCATGAAACTAGAAATGTTTTCTCGAAATTTTAACCCTTACTCCTCAGTGTGTACTAATGGTACCTCGTGTTCCCTATCTAGAAGTTAGTTCTGGGCCATACCCCTCGATATCTCAATTAAAAAGTGTTGTGGAGGCATATCTCTACAAGGCCAAAAACATCTCTTAGGTCTCATAATGCAACCTTATAACATTTATGTAAGAAGAGGAACTGACACAAAAAGATTCAACGCGTCCTTTTCCCATTTTTCTATCCACACATTCAACACAATTTCCTTATAGCTACTCTTAACCATCCTTTTCATAAGCCTCAGTTAACAAGGGTACACACCATCTTATTAATTAATTGAACCATTAATTAATCACATTATCTAAAATTAACTTATTCAATATTTAATAAATTAATAATACTGATTTCATCAATCAAGGATCCCAATAGACACCCACTTATTCTCATTTTGTATCATTATTTCAATATCCCAACAAAGGAGAATAGTTCAAGTTCAACAACTTACGCATAACCCATTTTCATGTGAGTGCCTAGAATGATGCATGTCCTAACAGCCTTGAGTGACTAGAATTATTCTTGAAGACTCAATTATTGTACCTCTTTAGGCCATGAAAAAAAATTCAATAACTATCAAAACAATTGTCACATCACACCAAATGTTCCTCACCCAAGGTTAAATAATATCCCACTGTAACAATAATCATAAATCACAACAATCCCACCCCGAATACTCATATTTTACCCCATACATGGATTTGAAACTCCCATGCATGATGGAATTACCAAGCCTTGACTCTTCCAAGTCTCTTGTCTACCATTACCAAAATAGTAATACAAAATAAGAAGAAAAAATAGAAAACCCCTTTGATTCCACTTTGTGTCATCCTAACCCAGGTTCCACTAAATGGTGTCCCAATCAAGTTGGCCACATGATCTCCTGTGGGCCTCCCCATGCACTAGAGGGTGTTGAATAGTAGTGAGGGTTTGGTAAGTCAGTCTTGGAGAGACTATACCCTCTTTTATCAGAATAATGAATCAACAGTATCAAGGAACAATAACAAAGTGTGGAAGCGTATAAATAACTAAACAATACGATGTCATATGATATTCAAAAATAAGAAAATACAATACTCAAATGAATTGTAAAACGTTGTCAAATAATTCATGTGTATTGTGTCTATAGTGAAACTAAATTTAACGACACAATGATTCCCAAGAGGGTCCCTAACCACGTCTAGTTCCCTCTCCCATGCTCCAATCCCAAATAGCAACATATTCCAGGGAATTTCCCTTATCTTGTCCTAAAACAAAAATGTCTACTCGGGCACCGATCAAGTAGCCTAAATAGGGTGTGAGTATGACTCAGTAGGACACCACCAATGGTGTCTAAAACAAGTCAATTCAAATGATATTTTATGAGGAATTATAATGAAATAAATACAATTTCTATTTAAATATTTATCACATTGTCATTTAATATTTAATCATCACATTAGGTCTAGTTCGAATTCATGATTTACATTTTAATCATCATTCATTAATATCATTTTTTTGAGTTAAACGTCTTGTCAAGATCCTTAAAAATAATTGAGTGTATATCACCCTTCCTGTCACTCTATATCTTATTCAGTGTTGGTTTTCATGACTATCACCCTACAATCCCAATCTTGGAAAAGAATTAGGGTGGAACACCATGTCCAGGTCTAAAATTCCGATTGGTCTAAAACACCATGTCTAGCACCAAAATAATATCATACATTTAACAAATATTAAATTCACATAAATTACCCTCATTATTCATTTACTAATACAATGATTAGTTAAACATTTCAAAGACCATTACATAACTTAACAATTAACTATGCACATAATCCATTAATTAATTCATTAATTAATTTATCAATCAACATAATTATCATTCCATAATTAATTATTTACAATTAATTATCCATATAAAATATCAATATTTCCTAATTAATTCTCAAAATTAACTATCTTTGATCCACATTATGGAAAATAATTAATTCTTACAATAAATTATCTTTCATAGCCAACATCATTTCATAATTAATTTCCCACAATTAATTAATTTATCACAATAAATTCAATATGTCATTTAAAATATCCCAACCCATAACCAATACCCCCAAAAATTATCTATTTTTGTAACCCCCTTTCATTTGATCCATGATTCAATTATTAATTAATCACGAAGGAAAATCACAAGTCAATTCTGCCTTCCTAATTACTGCAATTTAAGAATTCAAATATCAATGGAAGCTATCAAATTCATAAACTCAAATTCACATATCAAATCTAAGAATATGGGAGTTAGATTTTGAACACCTCTGTCGGTTTATTAACAGATTTTATCCAAATGGAAATACCCAAAATTTAAGTGGCAGAACGTCATCGATCAAGCTCTGGATCTAAATCCCTAAACCAGAATAATGATTAATGGAATCAAGATATTGCAAATATATATCTACATTCATAATCCTAGATCTAGATCTAAAATAATATGTTTATATCCATAAAAATGGTGGATATATTTTATGAAAATGGTATAGTTAATATAGAGGAATGAATGGGAGAACCAACGGGAAAAAATCCACTTACAAGGAAGAGATAGAATCTTAAATCCTGAATTTTGATCTCGAATAACGATGTTCAGATCCCCTTGGAATACCTCCTGAATGCATTTCAATCACCATGAATTTTTTTAAGCCTGAGACAAGGTCAAAATATTAGAGTCTCAAGGGTTTGAGGGGTTTTAAAACCAATTTTAGAATAATTAATACCCTCACGCATGATTTCCAAGGCAGAAGCACATCGTTAGGGAAAACCGTGCACCAACCATGCAGACCTATTTGTCCCAGTTTTCACGGTTTTCATGGTTTTGTCACATGATTTTTGAACCATGCACAAACCATGCAGACCATTGTATCTATTTTTCACTCTTGGAACATTTTAGTCGCATGTTTTTTCAAACCGTGTGAAAACCATGATCAAGACACTATCCTTTAGTTTTCCATAAATTTTCTCCCAAACGCACCCCAAGCCACTACTCGAAATCAAAGGTACTTAAAAGATTAAAAAATTACTTGAAAAAATTCCTGAGATAAATCTAGAAATTTTTAGGATCTTACATACTCGGTGCCATCTGATAAGACAAAAGGGAAATTTGACTAGTCCCTAGTACGTGATAAATCATAAACTCCAATGATCTTGTGGATTTAAACCCTGAGAAATTTTCAGAGAAAACATCAATAAACTAATAAAAAATTTCTAAGAAACTGCTATTTTCAATATATTTTGTTAACTCCAAAGTTAAAGCTTCAAACTAGTACAACATTATTCCAACTGCTGGTGCTAACAAACCCATTGTGCACACCATTAAATTTATGTCTCATCAGAACAGATGCATGATTCCATATTAAGTTTTCAAATTGACCTTTCTATTATACCAGTTGATGTGAACCTTGAACATAATCTACCAATCCATACCCATGATTATTTCATTGATATCCATCTCCAGCACTATGAAATATTATATCAACTCAGATCTATCTACAGTTAAAGAACATGGTTTACACATAATGGAAAAAAATTCTATTTGACTAGGAGGTTTTTGAATTTTTAACACTGAAGGACTCATCTCAACTATTAAACTATTAAAATATACAATATAATAAGTAATAATGGAATGATATTCACTAATATCAAGAAAAATCATAATGTTATAATTCAAAAGCATCATACCCCTCACTATAGATGGTCCAAAACGATCATCCATAATAACCGTCTTGGATAGATATGCTTGATTTTTTGGTACACATTGTTCTCTATTTCCCTATTGAGATTTCACTACCTGATGAGTCAAGGTACTCCGAGAATCACCATGGATAGCTCTATTATGTTGATGGTATTGATTCTTCTTCCCTCGCACTATTGAGGCATACGACGTCTAGGACACCTGAGAAGTGTCTCAAACACCCGACCGTGGAGCACTATGACAATAGTGCTAAATATGGAACATCTGATTAAAATAATGGCATGATCTTGGTGGTTTCATACCATCGTTATTCATGTGGTCTAATGAAACACATTGGAAACATTCATCTCTGATCTTGGGTCTTGGAGTAAGGTTCACCAACCGAGTTGTCAGATTATAAGACACACTCCCACACCAGAAATAGTTTTCCCTCTTTTGCATTATCCTGTCATTATAATTTATAAAATTTCACATTAGTATCAAAAATCTTCCTCCTCATATAGATCATGATATATCTCTTTCATCTACCTTATCTCTATTGACAATCTCTGTGAAATCTATAATATAGATCACAAAAAATTTCCAAGAGAATATCCATTTTCAACATCAATTTAATTATGTGTTCCTTCAAGGAAGAACTATAAGAAACTTTAGGTGAAAATGTAATAAATTCATGAATTTATCCACATGCCCAGTAATATATTCCTGCTTCAATATGAATAATTCAATCATTCATTGAATTCTAAACGGTTGAGGATTCAATTATTTGTCAATCAATTCTTCAAAATCCTTCAATGCAAGTACTTGGCCTATTTTATCTTGAACATCAAAATACCACCACTAGCATGAAGGATCTTCTATCATATATTTCTCCAACATGACTATTATCATCAATGGTCTACAAAGTAAATCAAAGATATAATTCATCTTATTCATCCACAATTATACCTTTTTTAATTTTGAATCACAGTAAATTATTGGTGGATTATGCTACTGGAATTGGTTGGAATGATCAAAATTCCTTGATCATCTCTCATATCCCCTATATCCACACATTGAAACACTTCGACAATACATTGAACCATCTGTCGATTCAGTTGGGGCTCAGCTGCAGCCAAATTTTTAGTAGCTTCTACAGGTTGGTTATCACAATTCCTACTGGGTTCCATTTTTTATAAAAACTACAACTATCATAAGTTTCACTCCCGAGATACTTCAGTACTTCAATTATAAATTCAACTGTATCATAATTATCATTACAAATCATTCAGAAATCATCATTTTCCACATTCAACCACTTTATAAAAAAAACACCATGCTTTTGAAAATCAACCCATTTTCAAAGTACTAAAACCATTCCCTTTTCAAAATCTCACATTTGAAAAAAAAAAGTTTATCATTTTTTAAAAATAAACATCTTATCACCAAAAATCATAAATCACTACCCAAAAATAAATGCACACTCTTAGTGGTATGTGATTTTTATAATGTTTTCATGCTCGTCTTATTGGTTAAACCCATGACAATGAGATTCCAAATCCTATAAGTGTCTTGCAAAAACTTATGTACCCAACTCCAGGATAACTCTATGTCCAACATAGAAAGGATAGATATTTTTTATGTTCTATATTTCCTGTCCCTATGTGCCTACACCTTTCTACCAACCCGACATAAGGAATATACCAAAATGAGTTAATACTCTAAGACTGATAAAACTGAACACCACTTATTATTTAAGGACTAAACAAGCTGATTCCACATATCAAAACCTACCCCTCCACATTGGATTGAGATGGAATGAGGATGTTACATATCCTTAGGAAACATCCCCATGACACCAAATGATAGAAATGAATTCCAAGGTTTTCATTAAGAGGTGGAGGAAAATTATCCCTTTTTTAAATAAAACAACCAATGAAAAGGACATACTAAATAACAAACATCATGATCCATGTTTACAATTAAAGAAAAATCAAGATAAAATATTTATATCAAAAAAATACGAAGAGTAACATAGTGAAATGACACAAAACATCCAAGTACAAAACAGAAGACTACAAGACCCTCAAAACTCAAAGACAATCACATAACCCTAAAGCCCCAACTAGAACCATTCTCCAAATACAAAAATAGGACATGTATCACCAAGAACCATTTATAATGGTGATACATTAACTTTTCTTGATTCCAAATAAACAATATATACAAAAACAAAAAAGTTACAAAGCTTGGGTGAGTAATGAAACTCAGTAGTATTACCCCAAATGACTTCCCTACTAACATCACTAGGACTGAACATGTTAGAAAAATTATATAAAACTATTTCTAAAATCATTTATACCTGAATAAAAATAAGTCCCATGATAAATCAGTTTTTTAAAAACAACACCATGTTCTAAGGAAATAATCTAAACAATACTTTAAAACTATTTCATAATTTAGATTTTATCATAATACAATACATTCTACATATCCAAACATCTAACCATGAATGAAACCTAGATATCCCCATACTCATGAGAGATGAGTCATCCTTTCACAATGTCATCACTTAGTGATCCATTTTGATAGGGTAAATCCCCTAAAATTATCCATCCAACTAATTATTTGGGAAATTTCTTACACTTATCCATCCCGACTTCACAAGAACACACACAACCATTATGCAAAAAACCAATTCCAAAAGAACCATTCCACATATTTCAATAAAAAAACATTTATTGAAAAACCATTCAATCAAAACATTTTAATAAAACCAAACTTTTATTTAAAATTACATTTCCATGAATCAAAACCATGAAATCATTTCAAAATCATCATTTTAAAATCTTGTTTCTAATTCCACTTTTCAAAAAATTCCCAATTTCCACAACTATATAAGTCGTCACTAAAGAAGGTTCCAATAATAAATTGACATTAATTTCATAACCAATTAAAATAAAAAAATCAATTTTAATTTATGATTTAATGTTTTAAATAATTTAATTGAGAGTGAATCCACCTACATCATAAATTTTGTGAAATGGATAAACGGTGTGAAAAACATCCATGAAACCCGGTTTAATGTCATGACCCATCCCCCGGGGCACGTGCCGTGACTATCCCAAGCCCTCCTTCCATAGGCCAGGGGCTGGTGACTAGCACCAAAGGAATAATTCCTTAAAACTGGGAAGACATTGCCTTTATAACCTGTAAACACACACAGAAGCAAGCACACAACTAGATACGAAAAACCATGTAACATGTATAACAAAAGAGTGATGAATGTAAAAGGTGCCAGAATACATGACCAACTAGAAAGTACAAGTACAACTATGATACAATACAACTAAAGAAAAGGGAAAGTTAGTTGTTGGGTCATCCTCCAAGTTACCTACCTGAAGTGTAGGTACAGATCGCCTCCTCAGCACTCATCGTATGTCCGTCTCCTCCATATACTGACTCGTCGCAAGGCCCACCTCTCGGTATCGTCCAGTCCTGGTACTCTTTTCTTTAGTCAATGTAGTCCATCTTCTACACCCAACACAACAATGTTCGAGCATACCCCATGTAGGTGTGAGTACAATGATACTCCATAAGGACCCTGAGACCCTCTATGTCTCACAAAATCCAACAAGGATAAAACAAAAAGAATAAAATCAACAGATAACCCTACTTAAGTATATGCCAATACATATAATTATGTTATCAAGTAATCCATCATAATCTTCAGGAAACCACAGAGGTTCTATATCAGCTCACAACGGGATTTATTCTAGGGGTAGTATCAAATTACATTTCGAGTCACCACGTCGAGTCCAGACGGTCAGCAGTCATCAATTCTTAGCCAGCCACTAGGTCTCTACACTATGCTCTCTCGTCTATGGGAGGATCCACTCCACATTCTACTGTTCGATAATCCAACTATAAGTAAGTCCAACGATGAAATGTGTCAAAGGTCTTCCATGTCAAAGGGGTCTCAACATAATAGACAACGCGTCAATCAGACGCCCAGTCTGTGAGTTATTAGCCTTTTAGTCACAGGGACCCGGTTGGATTAATGCTCGATCCAACCTGACCATTCTGCATCATCATACAAAACTCTAGTGAGATATACTAAAATGGTTCGTCTCTCTACAAAATTTCCAGTGCCACTGACGGTTCATCAAACAGACGACCGGTGCCAACGTTATGGCCAAAAGAATGTAAATGGGTCTTAGTAGGCCCGGGTCTGGTATGACCCTATCAGACCGACCGGGCCCGTTGGGTTATGTCCAACGGACGTGAGGTGCCATGGAGGCGGCTCGACCTCGGAGGGTTCCACTAGGGTGGCTCAGCTTGGCTCGGGGTGGCTCGTAAGGATGTGGCAAGGGTGGCTCGGGCAGCTCTGAGGGCCACGATGAGGGCACGACAGAGACTACTGCTCGACATGGCCTAGACCACGATGTAGATCATTGGATGGAGGAACATCTAAGAGGACGATTGTGGTGCGGCGACACGAAACTGTGGACGGCAGCGGCGTGGCGGCTCGGCATGGTGGAGGCACAACGCGGTGGCTCAGCACTACGGACGGCGAAAACACGGTGGCTCGGTAAGGTGGCAGTGTGGTAGATCAGCATAATAATGGCACAATGAGGGGGTTTTGATGAGGGTGGCATGGCGGCACGGTCCTGCCACAGGTGGCTCCACCGACGTGGGGCCAGTTCGGCTGGGAGAGAAAAGTTCCACAAGGTGGCGTGGGTCGTAGAGGTCAGGGGTGGCAGCGCCGTTTCTTTGGACACCTACTTCACCTTACTCTATTTCTAAGAACACATCAAAGAATAACAGTGGAGGTTTCGGGCCATGTTCATTTTCCTGAACTATCCGCGTTTACAGTGGTAGAAAGCAGTTCACAAAGAACGAAGCATGAATGTGTATGGAGAACATTTTGAAAAATCCTTTCCCATAACCCACTTCAATATCTATTCACAATCCGCAGAAATAATATAAGGGGGTAACATGGGAAGAGATAATAAAAAAAAATAAACCCCTTCCTCGTTTCCTTGATGACGTTGGTGCAAGAAGGTAGTATGGTCGTTGATTCACCGTAGATAAGGATATCCCAAATCAGAATATGTCCCGAGGAAAATGGTCAATGGCGGTCAAAAATCTTCATTGGTATAGCGTTCTTCATTGGTGGAGCATTCTTCGTGGAAGAACGCGTTCTTGATTGAAGGGAATTATCCCAAGAGCTCTTTCTTCCCAATTCCACCAAGGATTCCACGGATAATATATAATGTTCTATATTTATTTCGTTGGCACAAATTCAAAATTTCCTAATCAATTAACTAGCGGGCATATTAAAGGTATTTTTATTGAAAAAATTAATGTGGATGATGTCAAGAGGCTCCTCCACATTAATGATAGTGTTGAGAGGTTTTTCCCCAAAATGAGCGGAGTTCATAAGGATTCGGCCTCAAGTGGTCCCCACCAACATAAACTCTCATGGATGGTTAGGTTCAGGTGGTTCCCACCTATCAACTTCCACATGGAGTTTTAGTTCCGGTGGACCCAACCTCCCAACACCCACATGCGTGTTGCAAATAAAAATCAAATGTCACACACTTTTTATTTTATTTTATTCTTACATGAAAAACCCAAAAACTAACATTTACCCTTGACCATCTGTCATCGAGGAGAAAGTATTCTTAAGAGAATACCAATGTTAGGAGTTCCACAATGCCCTCATATTTCAATTCTGAGCCCTAGTTCAAAGGTTAGAAAAAACCCACTTGCTCGTTTACACAACGTAACCGAACAAAAGTTCAGAAATTCATTCCGCGAACCACAGGCCTCAGAATCACATGCTGTCAATTTTCTCTGACTCGTATGATTCCCATTTATTAAAAAAATTATATATACATTATGGGACTTTACATTCTCCCCACATCAAGACTTTACATCCTCATAAGATACAAATAAATATAAGTGAACATGTGGGGGTACTAAGCATGAATCTGAGCCTCCCGCTTCCTTGTGATCTCATGGAGGTTCCCATGCAGCCAGCAAACACACACCAGAGGTATCGACCATCCACGAAGGAGCCGATCATATTCATCGTCAATATCTACTGGAACCTCTGAAAAATTTCCCCGTGGTCGACATCCATCTCACCATGGTCGATGATGTGAGAAGGGTCGTGCACATATCTCCTTAGTTGGGACACATGGAAGACGTCATGCACCCAGTGTAACTGAGGTGGAAGAGCTATGTGGTAATCCACCTCGCCAACTCTACTGATGACCTAAAAACTTCCAATGAATCTCAGAGTTAACGTGCCACCTCAGCCAAATATCTATAGACCTCATCAAGGTAAGACCAATAGGAAGATGTGGTTTCCATCCTCAAACTCTAGAGGTCTCCATCTTCATTCAGCATAATACTTTAGCCGGCTTTGTGTTGTCTTCATCCACTCTTGGATGATTTTCTCCTTCTCCATGGTAGTCCGTACCATCTTTGGTCCCACGAGTGCTGACTCCCCTGGGTTAGTCCAGCACATGTGTGATCTGTAAGGTAGTCTATACAATTCCTCAAAATGTGTCATCCCTATTGTGGAGTGATATCTATTGTTTTATGAAAACTACACTGAAGGTAAATGATCCTCCCAACTACGACCGAAGTCTAGGACTCAAGCTTGCAGCATTTCCTCGATGGTCTGAATGGTCTGCTCATTCTGGCCATCCGTCTGAGGATGGAATGTGGTGCTCAAACAATGTTGTGTCCTGAAAGCCTCCTGTAACCCCATCCATAGTTGGAAAGTAAAATGGGTGTCACAATCGGAGACAATAGTCTAAGGTACTCCATGTAGCCTCACAATTTCCTGCACATAGAGGCTTCCCAAGCTCTTTAATGAACCCTATTATCTAATCGGTAGGAAGAGGGCTGAATTAGTGAGCATGTAAATGATCACCCAAATCAAGTCATGTCCCTTGGATGTATGTGGAATTACTGTCATGAAGTCTATGGATATCTCATCCCACTTCCACTCTGGGACCTCTAATGGATGAACTAAGACTACTGGTACTTGATGCTCTGCCTTTGCTTATTGGAAAGTGAGGCACCAAGAGATAAACTCTGCTACCGCTTTCTTCATTTCCATCCACCAGTTCTGTCTTTGGAGGTCCTAGTACATCTTCTCCACTCATGGATGTTCCATTATAGTGGATTTTTGGATCTCCCTCAACACTTCTTCCTGAAGTTACACTGGTACCATGGTATGTCCTCCGATGTGGATGATGTGCTCCCCACCTTCAGAAAATCAATCAGATACATGTCATGTGGATATCTGAGCACATCATTTCTAGCAGTCAGAGTCTCCATGTCGTGCCTCCCTAAATCGATGATGAAGTGTGGGAATGACGGTAAGAGACTGAAGTAAGGCATATCCATCACTAACCAGAAAGGATATCTGTATAGTGGCTGGATTCTCAGTGACCTCGCCTAGAATTTGTATGCCAGATCTCCAGCCGAGTTCATCTGCCACAACATTCCAATTCCAAGGAGTATAGACTATCACGAAGTCATAGTCCGGGAGGAACTCAATCCAACATCATTGTCTCAGATTCCTATCCTTCTGAGAGAAGATAAAGCTAATAATATTTGGTTTAGAGTACACTATAAAACTCTCACCCATCAGATAGTGTCACCACATCATTAAGGAAAATACCACTACTGGTAACTCCAAGTCATGGGTAGCGTAGTTCTTCTCATGTTGTCTAAAATGACAGAAAAAATATGCAATCATTGCTCACTCCTACATCAGAACACATCATATTCCGGTCCCTGAAGGATCGAATAAAACTATGTACCTACACCCTCCTCTAGAAGCAATAAGATGGGGGATCTAGTTAGCCTCTGCCTCAGCTCCTGAAAACTCTGCTGGTATCTCTCTGACCACATGAAGGGTCTGCCCATTCTTAGTCAAGTCTTATAGTAGTGTGGAAATTCTAGATATGTCTAGCACAAACCTCCGGTAGTCTCCAGCAAAATCCAGGAAACTTTGTACCTCCAGCACACTCCTTGGTGGCTCCCAATAAATTACAACCTCAATCTTCACTGGATCTTTTACAAATCTAGCCTCTGATATGAAATTTCCTAGAAAGTGAACCTCTTGGATCTAGAACTTGCACTTAGAGAGCTTACCATAATGTTGTTTCTCTTGGAGTGTGTCTAGTACTACATGAAAATGATAGGCATGCTCCTCCTCAGTAGTCGAGTGGATTAGAATGTCATTGATGAATAACACTACAATGAAATCATGGTAAGGATGAATGATACTATTCATGAGTCCCATGAACACTACTGTAGCATTGTTTATGACGAATGGAATAACCAAGAACTCATAATGGCTATACCGACATCTGATTTCAATCTTCTGCACATCCTCATCTAGAACTTTGAGCTGGTGATAGCCATATCAGAGGTCTATCATTGAGAACAACCATTCTACCTTAAGCTGATCAAAGAGGTCTCCAATACTGGATTGTGGGTACATATTCTTCACAGCCACCTAGATCAGGCGCTAGTAGTCAAAAAAATGTCTCATACTCCCATCTTCCTTCTTGGCGAATAGAATCGAGGCTGCCCAAGGAGAAACACTGGGACAGATGAATCCCTTCACCCGCAAGAACTCAAGAAGTACCTACAGCTCACAAAGCTCAGTGGGAGCCATCCGATTTGTTGGTGTAGATATTAGTGTTATTCATGGGTACAAGTCAATGTAAAAGTCTATCTCTCTATGAGGAGGTAGACCCAGAACATCTTCATGTAAAACATCTGCGTTTTGGTTCACCACTGCAGGATAATTTCTACTCTCCACATCAATCGCTCCAAGGGTTAGGCTAGAAAACTGATTAGTGATTGGCTGCACTCTCCTCAGGTTAACTCCATCATGCGTTGCAAAGTCTCCCTTCTTGTAGATGAACGTAAACATGGTCCCATCCGTGCGGACACACCTCACCTTACGCCTAATACAATCATTCAGAGCATGGAATGTAGATAACCATTCCATACCCAAGACGATGTCTTAAGGCCTCGACACTACTACTAGGAGAACCAAACAAAATCTCTTGCCTCCTATAGTTAACTCACACTACCAGCACCAGTGCGTATTCATCGAATATGCTCTTGTAGGAGTATCTAGCTGTAATGATCGAGCCAATGGCTCTGTCAGAATCTCCAAGCTCCTAAAGAGGGAAGTGGAAATAAAAGTATGACCGGAACCATTGTCTATAAGTACTGCAGCTATGGTGGAGTAGACACAGATCGTACCTTGAATCATCTCTGGAGCGCCATGATTGTAATCCTTAGCTTCCTAGAGCTGAGATATCCCCAATACACCTACTCCATATGGTTGGGGTGGACCTCTTGGTGGTGGTGGAGGTAACCCCTCGAATGGTCGCCCACCGCCAGCTGCACAGCTAGATTTTCATCCATGTCCTCCTACTCCCTACGGACCTCCTTGGTCAAATCTCTGTCTCTGCCAGGGCGGTCCTTCAATCATCAGCTGATCATAAAAATGAAGGGTTGGACAGTCACGAGCCCTCTGACACTTCCCACCAAATTAATAATTCGTCCCACTCTAGTCATGAGTAGCTCTACTTCGGGTTCCCCGCACAACCGATCCTGAGTCATGCGGTCGTCCACCTATAGGTCTGGTCGTCATGGACCTCTGCAACATCTGTCTGAAGCTAGTGGTAGAAGACTCTTATACATGATATCTGGTAGTGGGTCTCACTATTAGTGACTACTCATCAATGAATCTCTCCGCCAATATGATATCTGTAACACCTCCGCCTGCGTCGGGATGCTGAGTGAGATCACTGAGGCCTTGATCATCTGCCTGAGTCCCTGGTCGATGGTTCGGGCCATGAAGAAAGGGTCTCGCACCATATTTTGGGAGTAGCGTGAGAAGTCAGTGAACCTCGTTGTGTATTGAGCCAATGTCATGATGCCCTGCTGCATATTAAGAAGCTCTTGTATGCGCACTGCACAAAGAGTCATTGGGACAAGCTCTACCTGAAACAGGCTCTTGAAGTCTGCCCAGAGTAGCATCACCTCGTCGTGAACCTGGAGAATCAAGCTCCACCACCTGAATATTGATTCCTGTAGAAGGATGGAGGGAGGATCACCCTGAGATCAGGTTCAGTCCCTACGATTCGGAATACACTCACCACATACTCCATCCAATCCTTAGACTCTCGTCGGTCGGTCTCTCCCCAAAACCTGGGTGGCCTCTGGTGTTGGAACTCGTGATAAGTGCTCAACTGGAATGTACCGTCTCTTGTTGGGGCTGGTGGCATCTGCGGGCCAATGGGGGGTGGTTCCACTGGTGCCTCCACTAGTGCCTCTATAGGAAAAGTTCCATGCACTGATGCCTCATCGCTCGTTGGGCTATCAGTACGTAAAACAATCAGAACTCTAGTTGGCAATCTGTGTGGAGGCATCCTGAAAAGAAACAGGTAGACCATGATCAAACTTTTATACCTGGTGAGCTGAATGATATACCTGGTGAGATGACCAGGTGAGATAACTTAAAGTTATCACAAAGAAAACTCTTGAAAACACAAATTCAATTAGTGTTTTCATGTACTGAGTCAGATTTCAGAAGTCAGGGTCCTTTTGTATGGATATGTTAGCCACTGCACCAACACTTGATTCCGTAAACTGATAACCACACCCACTACACATAACACTATTGGCGTTAAAAAGAAAGATCGGATTCCTAGGTTCTGCGGTAGAACCGACTCCTTTGATACAAATTTTTCCTGACCCATCCCCTAAGGTATGTGGCTGAAACGTCCCAGATCCAGAAGCCACACAACAGGTGACCTGAACCTGGTTGGTCACATGCCCTCAAGCGTATTTCACCAAATGCCAGAGTCTTTCGACTAGCAGCGAGGGCCCATGTCTGGTAGTGGGGAAACTATTCCCTCATTTTTCAAAGTGCAGCATAGTAGAATTAAATATATAAACATACAACATCATAGGTAGTAAAAATATACAACTTAAATGAAAAAATTAATTAAAAGAAAACTAATAGTCATATATATAATGATGCAACATGTCACTATTATATGAAAGCCTCCAGAAAATGATACACTAAAAAATAATAGAATACATCTCAAAGTACAAGGTACAACCAAACAAAACAAAGCAGAGAAAACAGAACATAATAACATCCAAGCCTAAGCTCGGTCTCATGCTCTCCTACTCCTCTACTACAATCATGTACCTGTATAGGGACTCTTTCCCCTATCGAAACCTGCAAAAATATAGTCTATTTGGGCTGATGACAAGAACCCATCAAGGTGTGAAAAATAATTACTACTAGACACCCACCAAAGGCCTACGCCCAACTATCAGTGAAAATGTGTAACTGCAGTGTGCAAAAGTAAATGTAGTGAACTAGTAAGTACTCAAAAGTAACAATCACTACCTGTTTCATTTCCATTTTTATTATTACCTATCACCACCAGGATTGTGCTATGGCTTGGCAGGTACAAAATAGAAAACTCGCACATTGAATATTCTAAATAGTTGTGTCCTCATAGATATTATCATAACCATAAAGTAACAGAATCAAATACCCACAGGTGATTTCCCACATACATAATGATCATTTCCCTCAGGCATACATGAAATTGTCCTCAGTCATAGGGAATACTGCCCAGAGGCATAAACAAAGGTTACCCTCAGGCTAACCAAACACTACCCCCAGGCAATGAAAAAAATTCCCAGCAGGCTAATAGAATGTTACTCTCAAGCTAAAGGAACCGTGCAGAGCCCAAACCATAAACTAAAATTTACATAAAATTTTTCTCAAGAATATTTAATACACAATATAATCAGGGAATACCCTCGGGTATTCTAGCAAAATGGATAAAAAGAAGAACGCACCCCTGGGGTGGTACTAGATCCATGCAATGATCCCAAAAAATAGTTTTAATTTATCAAAATATTATCTAAGAAATTGTAGATATCTTTTTAGAAATTTCCTTATCCATACAACATCCCAACCATGAGTGTGTTGTAAAATGATACACAATTTGAACACAACAGTTGAAAGGAACATTAGACCGCCTAACTCGATCATCTCTTATCGGTATATGTGAACGCCACCTCCCGAATCATCCATGAATGATGTACATCTGGGATAATTGTTGAATAATTCGAACCAAAATAACTTTATCTGGGGAAATAATTGGTAAAAACGGTTAAAGGAGAGGGAAAGTATTACCCGTACAGTCCCAACATGATCGAAGGAGGCAGAATCAGATTCCCAGTGTGCGATCAGGTGATCCCATTTGGTTCATACGTCCTCTTGAGATCCAAAATGAACTCAAATCCTCCTCTACTGAATAACGAGGCAACTACCCATTTTAAGCCAAAAAAAAAACAAACTACACGACATGTACTCTTAGTTACACAACATGTATGATTCATTTTTTTAACTGTTCCTCTGGCGGATTCTTTCCACCGCGACATTGTTCATCTGTCGACATGAGTACAAGGCGTGTATTTGAGATTACATGGTGTGTACATTCATTCCACTGGCGGCTGCCTCCATCACCTTACTATTCACCTTCTGATAGATTACACAACATGAAAATACTATGTACACTACGTGTAGTCAGTTTTTACACCTTGCATCGCTGACAAGCCTACACACCCTATGTACTCATCCCACATGGCCAAAGTACACATCGTGTGGAAAAGTACATGCCCTATACCCAAAAAATATTGTATTTTTCCCCATTTTCCATATTTTCTAAAAAAACACAAGGAAAAGGAAAAATAAGAAACTCGTACCTCAAAAAATAAGAACAGGGTTCTTACAAACTTTCCCCCATAAAGAAATTCATCCCCAAAATTCCTTTCCAATGGTGTTGAAGATACAGTCATGAACAAATCTAGCCACTGAGCATGTACGTCAGTCTCCCACTCCCATGTTTCTTCCTGCACTCAGCCATGATGCCATAGCACCTGAATGAGAGGAACTGATTGGCCTCATAGAACCTTTGTGCTCCTATCAACAATACGAATCAGATGCTACTCAAAGGATGCATCGACCTGATGCTCATCCTCCTCAGGATGAAAAATAGGAGATGGTTCTGAATGATAGCGATGCAGCTAAGACACATGGAAGATGTCGTGCATGGCCCGACACTACTGTGGAAACTGCAACCGGTAGGCAACTGACCCGACTCTCTCCAGAATAAAAAATGGACCCACATACCTCAGCGAATGTTTGCCCTATCTCCTAATCCGCCTATCCCCCAACCTTGGTGAAACCCACAAGAAAACCTGATCCTCGACCACAAAATCCAAGGGTCATCTGCTGTGATCAACATAAGATTTCTAATGAGCCTGTGCAGTAGCCATCCACTTCTGAATCAACTGGAACTAATCAGAAGTCTCCTAAACGAGATGTGGTCCCAGTAAGGTTGCCTCACCCGCCTCCATCAGGCACAATGGTGATCAGCATGACCTACCATATAAAGCCTTGTAAGGTTCCATCTCAATAGTTTCCTGAAAACTGTTATTGTAGGAAACCTCGATCAAGGGTATATTCTTCTACCAAGAGCCCCCAAAGTCCAGGAAGCATGTACGGAGCATCTCCTCTAACACCTGTATTGTAAGCTTTGACTGGCCATTGGTATGAGGGTGGTAAGTTGTGCTCAGAAGCACATATGTACCTAGTGACCTCTGAAAACTCTTCCAGAATGATATGTAAAATGAGAATCCCTATCTGAAAAGATATAAAAAGGTACCCCTTGATGATGTACAACCTCAAGGATATACAACTTTCTGAGCTCGTCAACACCGAATGTCTCCTTGATCGGAAAAACGTTAGCTACCTTCGTGAGTCTATCCATAACAACCCACACAACATCATTGCCTCGAGGTGACCTCAGAAACATAGTCACGATGTCCATTGAGACATCATCTCATTTACATTTTAGAATGGGTAACTATTGAAATAGTTCGGCTAGCCTCCGATGCTCTGCCTTCACCTACTAGAAGGTTGAACATATCACAACAAAACCAGCTACCTCTCATTTCATACCTGGCAACCAATACTGATGTCTCAATTCATAGTACATTTTGGTAACTCTGAGATGCACTGCCCAAGATGAAGCATGAAACTCTCACATCAACTCCTCGTGTATGTCCCCTGGAACCCACACTCGTCCATTGATACACAATACCTCATCATCGTCGATCATCCAAACAAGAAGAGGTTTCTCACTTGCCCCTGACTCTCATAGAACTAGACCTTATGAATCCGATAGTTGTCGCATTCTCACTCTATCCAGGATGGTATAAGTCACAACTAAGGATGAAATATCTATTTCCCCCAGACTATCATGCACATCCAAATGCATCTCAAGGAACAAAGCCATAAGATGCCACTCACCATTTGGCCTCCTACACTACCTATGTCTGAGTCTTTCTACTCAGTGCATCAACTACCACATTACCCTAACCAGGTGTATAGGCAGGCTCAATGTCAAAATAATAAAGGTATTCGACCCAATAGAACTTTCTCAGGTTCATGTCATGCTGAGTAAAGATATATTTGAGACTTTTGTGGTTAGTGGACACAAAAAAAATGTTCTCCCAGTAGATAATGTCTCGAAAAACATGACACATAAACAACTGCAGCCAACTCAGGATCAAGCATCAGGTAATTCCTCTCATGTGTCCTCAACTGCCGATACCCATAAACAACAACTCGGTCGCCCTGCATCAACACTGCTCCATGAACAATACCTGATGCATCACAATAAACTATATATCTTATCCATTTCTCCGAAAGAATCAGTATTAGTGTTGATGTCAACCTACCCTTCATCTCTTGAAAGTCAGTCTCGCAAGCTTCTGACCAAACGAGGATCACACCCTTCTTAGTAAAACCCTTCAATGGCACTGCTATGTGGGAGAAGTCCTGTATAAAGTGTATGTAGTAACCAGCCAACCCCAAGAAATACCATATCTCAAACACATTCATACACTGCTCCTAGGAACCTATTGCTCTCTCCTTCTCTCAGTCTATTGAAACACCTGTCTCTGAGATAATATGACATAGGAAGTCACTCTGGTCCATCCAGAAGTGGCACTTTGAGATCGTAACATATAGTTGATGATCTGTCGGTGTACTCAGTATGATCTCATGATTGGTTGCATGGTTGTGTTGAGTGTGATAGTACACCATGATATCATCCATGGAGACTACCACAAATGAATCCATATATGGGTGGAATACACAATTCATCAAAGCCATGAATTTTTTTGGCTCATTCGTGAGTCCAAACGGCATGAACAAGTACTCGTATAGAAAATATCTGCTCTAAAATGTTGTAACCAGTATATCCTATAGTCTAATGTGTAACTGATGGTATCGAGATCTCAAGTCAATCTTCGAGAACACTCTTGATCCTCAATGTTGATCAAAAATATCTTCAATCCTCGTTAAGGGATATCGGTTCTAGACCATCAACTAGTTCGGCATCCGATAATCCACACAGAATCTAAGGGTATCATCTACCTTCTTAGAAAATAGGACAGACGAACCCGAAGGAGAAGTACAGGGTCGGATGAAACCCTTTGCCTGCAACTCCTCCAACTGCCTCTTGAGCTACTGCAACTTTGATATAGCCATCCTATAAGGAGCAATGGACATTGGTGCTGCTCCTGGAACTAGATCAATAATGAAATCCACCTCTAGCTCTATAGGTAGACCTGAAAAGTATTCCAGGAAGAAATCCTTGAAACAATAAACTACTAGAGGGAAATCCTTCTTACACATTCCATGGTCATCCAAATATAAACTCGAAATCGGGATGTCACTCCACCTCTCCCATGATGCTCGGGTCCATCTCGACTCGCCTGGATATCCCATTCACCCTTCTATAGAAACTCTCCACCCTTTGGTTATGTGAAACTCACCCATCAATGATATCCATCTACAAAGGTTTAAAAGGGTACCAACCAGTCCATCCTAAGAATGAAATCATAACTCGTCATCTTTACGACATAGAGATCCCACAGAAATTGACACCCACCAACCTCTAGGGGCACAATCGGCACTGACGCACACCAGTCATTCTAGTGCCCAATAGAGTGTCTAGTGTCATAACATCAAAAGAAGAAGAAGAAACACAGATCCCAATGATCTCTACAATGGTCACAGATATAAATCTATGTGTAGAACCCATATCAAAAAGTACAATGGATAATATGTAAGCAACTAAAATAGTACCTCTAATAGTGGAAGGTCCTGGATCCTACTCGAGTTGGGTCTATTGCACTGCATATGCCTGCCCAGTGTTGTGGCCCTGCAACACAGCCTGGATACACTAAGCTGACCTTCCGTGATGCTTCTAAGATCCTAGTGTATCGCTTCCATGGCCACGACCACCATCTCTACATGCACGTCCGGACGTACCCCAATTTCCAGACTAGTATGAAGTTGTATTTCCTTCTCCCGTATGCGGAGTCTACACAAAATCCCTCTCACTAGCCATTGGTAGAAACTCCTTGAAAAAATTCTGGAGATGACCCATCTTGCCACAAGCTCGGCACTCTAGTGGGTCTTGTGGACTCTGAGGTCTCTTGTGCCCCTCTCTACCTCACTGGTATCAAATTACCTAGCCACCTAATTTATTCTTCTGACTAGTACTACCACTAAGAGAGAAGTACATCTACCTATTACTCTTGCGAGTAGAAATAGTACCTGAAACAGGTGTCGAACTGCCCGATCCCGCACCACTAGCTTCCCACAAGTTCCGATCAGTAATTAGTGCTGGGTTCACAATAGCATGCGTGGTAGGCAATGTAAAAATGTTCACCAGAACTCAGATGTCACACCAAATACCATCCTAAAATCCTCTATCCCTCAACTCCTCATCACCCACCATAAAGGGTGAAAAACGCTAAATCTTGATGAAGCGTGCAGAATAATACATCACATACATGGCTCCCTACTGCAGAATCATTAACACATGTGCTCGACCGACCATTAGAGTCCCCAGGAAGAAGAATTCATAGATGTTTTCCTAAAAATATTCCCATGCCATGTTTTTGTGATGCTCAGTTTGGGTGGTAACATCGCACCACCTCTTAGCAGAATCACACAGCAAGTTTGTAGTGAGTTTGACCCTCATCTTAGGAGGTGTCTCAAGATGGTCAAATTTCGTTTGCATCGAATACAACCAAGACTCCACAGCGTACGGTCCACCATCCCTTGAAAACATAGTTGGATGCTGCTGCTAGAATATACGCGTTAGCTCTTCCATAGATGTGGAAACCAATGGTTCCCCCGGATGTTCTACATGATCCTCATGAAGCCATCACAAAACATCACAACAGCGCTTGTGTCTGGTATAACGTATGGCGCCGCATCTGGCTCTACTATAGGATCCACTGGAAACCCATGGACCACCATCTCAAGAGTAAAATCGTCACCGCTCACTGAGCAAACAATCAGTGTTCATCTCGACGGCATGATATACAAGGTCAAACTCACACCTTAGATCAAGATTTATCAAAGACTGAAAACAAGGAGACCAATAAAGGAACAGGAGAAGGAAGTCATTAAAGATTAATCAAACTTAAATATAGGGTGTGTATAAATACTACATGGTGTGTTCTCACAGGACATCCACATGGGCATGTACTCTAGCTAAAACTGGTCGTGTAGCACCCCAAACACACAACATGTCTTCTGAATAAATAATGTATATGTAAACCCTCCATCCCTGCCCGAGTCCTTCTACACGGTTAATCCACAGTGCTCTACTAAAACAAGACTACACGGCTTGTTCAGAGGTAGACAAGCTGTGTACTCCACTTGATTTCATCAACCCATGTTGTTCGTGACACGACTTGTATACTCATGTCACACTACATGGTGTGTTCCACAAAGACACGTCATGTACAATGAATCCTTAGACCGAACCGTGTTTCTCGCTACACGGTCGGATACATGGCTGACACTACACGTCATGTTCCAGGCGGACACAACATGTTCTAGGAAACATAACACCGACCCGTGTTGTTTGTGACATGGCGGGGTACCTGGGTCAGACTACACAACATGTTGAAGGTAAACACGGCATGCATGTATTTAATATTCCTTTATCTGTGTTGTTAGTTACACGGCAGACATCGGTTCAACAATACATGACCATTAAATCTGATACACGACGTGTTTTCCCAAGCCATTCGCTACCCCTTGTCCCCGCCCACATAGCCTATGACACGGGAAGAGACTACACGATTTGTAATGAGGGTACATGGTGTGTACATAAAATGTTTTCAATTCATCACGAACTGAATAACACACGGCGTGTGTCCATAGAACTACATGGCGTGTAAGATGGGTTTTCGGGATAGTATGCCATAGAAACTACTTTGGAACCCAGAAAAAAACAAAAAAAAACACATAAGTTCAAAATTCAGATCCTTGAGGTCCCACACTCCCCGCGAATCAAAGCATGGCATTTTATACATGTTTTAACAAGGAAAACACATTATTGATCCACCAAATTCAAGTCATTGAGGGCCCATAATCCTCAAGAACCAATGTTTGGGGTTCATTATATCAAAACCTCACACAAAAATACCATATCAAATAGCAGGTATGTATCAAAGCATCTATCACAATAGCATGCTTTTCTAGCACTACAACTATCACAACAACATGCAATTTCTAATGCACCTACATGGCATAGAAACTATGCATGGAATGTGATTTCTAGAATATTCATAAATTATGAATGAGATGGAATAACCTCATCTCATTGGGATGAAACTAAATAGTACCCATTACAATGATATAAATAGCACATCACAAGTACGTCACCCAGCGGTGAAAATAAAATCAAATGTAAAAGTGAAAAATCAGAAAATTACAACATGAAGTCAATTGGTTATTCCATGTACATGGGTTAGCTACTCCCGGGAAAATCTTAGTACCAAATAAAAATTCCACCTTATCTCTGGCTATAGGCTCCAAATATTAAGTCAATGAAAAGAAACCATTTGATACCACATTGTAACGTCCCAGATCCGGAAGTGACACAACGGGTGCCCCGAACCCGGTTGGTCACATGACCTAAAGCGCATTTTCCCAATAGAAAGAGGCTTCTGAATAGTAGTGAGGGCCTAGTTATGAATGTGGGTAAACTATGCCCTCATTTTTCAAAGTGTAGCACAACAGAATCAAATATATAAACATGCAACACCGGAAGCAGTAAACAATATACAACTGAAATGGACAACTAAAGTAAAAGATAACCAGCTGTCATATATATAAAGATACATCTTCTCATAATTCTATGAGAGCATCCAGAACAGGATACACTGCAAGACAATACAATACATCTCAAAGTACAAGGTACAACCAAACAAAACAAAGCAGAGCAAATAGAACACAACATCATCGCAAGCCTAAGCTCGGTCCCTTGCTCTCATACTCCTCTCATACAATCATGTACCTATATAGGGACTCTTAACCCAATCGACACTTATAGAAATATAGTCTGTTTGGTTCGAATTCATGATCCAAATAGGGTGTGAGAAATAATTCACAGTAGGCACCCACCAAGGTCCCATGCCCACCTGTCAGTGAAAATGTGTAACAACATGGTGAAAAAGTAAATGCAGTAAACTAGTAAGTACTCATAAGTAACTATCACTTCCAGTTTCATTTCCATTTTAATTATTATTTATCACCTCCAAGATTGTGCTTCACCTTGGTAGGTACAACATAGAAAATCACCACAGTGAATATTCTAAATAGTCATGTCCTCAGACATACTATATTTACCCTCAGGTAACAGAATCAAATACCCACAGGTGATTTCCCTCGAGCATAATAATCATTTCCCAGAGGCATATGCGATATTGACCTCGAGCATAGAGACTACTGCCCAAATGAACAATAAAGGTTACCCTTAGGCCAAACAATCATCACCCATTGGCTAAGTTAAATAGTACCTACAGGGTAATAGAATGTTTCCCTTAGGCTAAAGTAACCAGGCCAAGCCCAATGCATAAACAAAAATTTATATAATATTTCTCTCAATAAAATTCAATAAGAATTATAATCATGGAATACCCTTGGGTATCCTGGCCAAACAAATAAATAGAGGAACGCACCCCTTGGGTGGTCCTGGATCCAAGAAATGTTCCCAAACAACAATTTTGATTTATCAACAGATTAGCTATGCAATTCTATATATCTTATCAGAAAATCCCTGATCAATACAACACCCCAACCGTGGGTGCATAGTACAATGGTAGAAAATTTCAACACAACAGTTGAATGGAATATAAGACCACCTACCTCGATCTTTTATGATCAGTATATGTGAACGATGCCTCCCGAATCATTCAAAAGCGATGTGAATCTGGGTTAAATGTTCACTCTTTCAAACATAAATAAATATCCATTGGGAAATAATTGGTAAAGAATAGTGCATGTTGAGGGAGAGTCATACCCGTACGGTCCCAACGTGATCGACGGAGGTGGAATCGTATTCCCGATCTGCAGTTTGGTGACCACCCATTGTTCAGTCATCCTCCCGATCTCCAAAATGAACTCAAAGCCTCCTCTGCCGAATGAGGAGGCTACTTATCGTTTTGAGAGAAAAAAACAAACTACATGGTGTGTACTCTCACGTATATGGAGTTTACCATTAATTTTTTAATTGTTCCTCTGGAGGCTTCTTTCCACCACGACATCGTTCATCCGTCGACATGTGTACATGATATGTATTCTTGATTACACGGCGTGTAATGTCGCTCCACTGGCCGCTGCCTCCACTACCTTACTGTTCACATGTTGACTGATTACATGGTGCGTAAATACTATGTATAGGGTGTGTAGTCAGTTTTTACAAACTTCATCGCCGATAGGCCTACACGCCCAGTGTACTAATCCCACATGGCCAAAGTACACTGCATGTGGAAAAGTTCACTGTGTGTACCCACAAAATTTTTAAATTTTCCCCATTTTCCATTTTTTCTAAAAAACTATTAATGAAAAAGGAAAAGAAGAACCTCGTACATCAAAAAATAAGAACCAGTTTCTTATAGTGCCATTACTACCCCGAGCCCGCATTCCATAGTCCCGGATTTGGCGACTAGCAACAAAGCCATAATTCCCTAAAACTGGGAAGGCATTGCCTCTATAACCTGTAATCACATGCATAAGCTAGCACACAGCTAGATATGAAATAATAAGTAACATGTATAAAAAAAGAGAGTTGAAAGTAAAATGGGATAGAATACAAGACCAACTGGAAAGTAGAAGTACAATTGTGATATAATACAACTAAAGAAAAGACAAAGTCTGATACTGGGTTGTCCTTCATGGTTCTTAACTGAAGGGAAGGTACGGATCACATCCTCAGCACTCCTCGTCCATCCATATCCTTTGTGTACCGACTTGTCGCAAGGTCCACCTCTAGATACCGTCCAGTCCTAGTACTCTCGGCCTCAGTCAGAGCAGTCTGTTGTCTTCACCCAACACAACATGTTTCAGGCATAGCCAGTGTAGGGGTGAGTATAACGATACTCAGTAGGGACCACGAGACCCTCTAGGTCGCAAAAATTCCAACAAGGATAAAAAAAAAGAATGAAATCAACAGATAACCCTACTTAGGTATATCCCCATTCATATGCCTAATTTATCAAGTAATACATCTCAATCATGAGGAAAACACAGAGGTTCTATCTCAGCTCACACCATGATTTATTATAGGGTTTGAATCATGTAACATTTTGAGTCACAACGTCGAACAACTAGGCTGTGAGATAACTAATCCTCTATCGAGTACATTGGGCCTGCTACATCACACAGAGGCTCTTTCCACTAACCTTGGACTGTTGAGGTACTCCTTTCGAGTACTGTGGGTCTGCCACGTCACACAGAGGTGCTTGCCCTCAAGGCATACTGAGGTACTCCTCATGTTGAGTACCATGGGTCTGACATTTTACCATGGATCTCTCCACTGTGGGTCTGCCCTGTCACCATGGCGCTCTCTACTGGGCCTGTCGAGTCACTCCGAGTTGAAACGGTCAGTAGTCGTAATATTTTAGCCGACCACTAGGTCTCCACACTATGCTTCCTCCTCTCTAGGAGGATTTTCTCCCCAAGCTGCTGGTCGATACACCAACTATTATAAAGGCCCACTAAGATGTATCTCAAAGGACTACCATGTCATTGGGGTCTCAACGTGACATAAAACGCATCAATCAGATGCCCGATCTGTGAGTTATTAGCCTTTCAGTTTCTAGGGCCCGATTGGAATTGCGCTCGATCCAACCTGACTGTTACCCATAATCATCCAAAACTCTAGTGGGATATACTCAAAAGGACCATCTCTCTATATGAATTCATGCACCACTGACGGTTCATCAAATGGACGTCTGGTGCCAATGTTATGGCCAAAAGAAAGTAAATGGGTCGTAGTGGGCACGGGTCCGATCCGACACAGTCATCCCGACTCGGTCCGACCTGGACTGCCCCGCTGGGTCCGGTATCGGCCCGTTGGGTTAGGCCGGATGACCGCGAGGGGCCGGGGAGGCGGTTGGGCCTTGGAGTGTTCCACGATGGTGGCTGAGCCCCAGAACGCCTCGACCGTGGGTCTGCTCGGCACGAGGCGGATCACAAGGCCACAACTAAGGCAGATCAGGCGGCCCAGAGGGCCGTGGAAAGGTCACAGTGGTGGCGGAGGCTCGGCATGGCCCGGGAAGTGGCACCTTTTAGTGGACAATAATGCCACTCAGTGGACGGCGACGACACGGTGGTGTGACATGGCAGACGATGGCAGCACGACGGCTCGGCACAGCAACAATGTAGTGAGGGGGTTCGCCTCGGGGTGGCGCAGAAGGTCGGTATGATGGTGGTGTGGCGTAATGGCTAGGCCTGGAAGCGAAATGACATGGAGTCTCAGCACAGCAGACGTCAGTGGTGGGGAAGCTCTTCATGGCGGCGACTTGGCACGGCGTCAGCGCGACAAGGGAGTTCAGCCCAGGGCGGCGTGGTGGCTCGATCGAGTCGTGGGTGGCTCACCCGGTGTGGGGATGGTTCAGTTGGGAGGGAAAATTGTAGTGGAGCGGCACAGGTCGTAGAGGCCACAGTTTGTGGTTTTTTTCCATTGTTTCCTTCTTCTCCTTCTTCTCCTTCCTCCATTTTGAAGAACACATCAAAGAAGCGTGGCAGAGGGGTCGGGCCATGTTCATTTGCCTCACCCTCCACGTTTAGAGTGGTAGAAAGAGGATCATAATGAACGAAGGATGAACATGTATGGATGATATTTTAAAACATCATTTCAAACAACCCACATCAATCTCTATTCCCAATCCACAAAACAATTAGAAGGGGGGAACATGGAATGTAATAATAAAATAGAAATAAACCCCTACCTCATTTTCTTTACGACTATGGCACAAGAGGGTAGGATTGTTGTCATTTCATCATAGATGAGGATGTCCTACGTTGAATGATGTCCTGAGGAAGAAGGTTGGAGGTGGTTGGTGTTCTTTGTTAGTGGAGCATTCTTCATTGGTGGAGCATTTTTCATGGAAGAACGCGTTCTTCGTTGAAGAGATTTCTCCCATGAGCTCCATCCTCCCAATTCCACCAATGATGCCAAGGATAATAGATTATGTTCTCTATATAGTTTGTTGGAACAAATTCAATATAGCCTAATCATTTTTCTAAGTTGGAATATTGATGCTATGTGTGTTGGCACAATTAATGTGGTGGAAGTAAAGAGTCTCATCCACATTAATGATGGGTGTTGAGAGGTTTTTCTACATAATGAGGGGAGTTCAAGAGGGTTTGGCCTTTGGTGGTCCCCACCACCATAACCTCTCATGGGAGGTCAGTTTTGGGTGGTCCCCACATCTCAACTTCTACATCTAGGCTTCGTTTTGGTGGACCCCACCTCCCAAAACCCACATGGGTGTTGCCAATAAAATAAAATGTCACACACTTTTATTTTTATTTAATTCATACATGAAAAATCAAAAAACTAACATTCACCCTCGACCATCTATCGGCGAGGTGAAAGTTTCCTTAAGAGAATATCAGTGCTGCAAGTTCAACGGTGTCCTCAGATTTCAATTCTGAGAAACGGTTCAAAAGTTATAAAAACCAACACGCACGTTTATGGAACGTACCCGAAAAAATTATAGAAATTAATTCTGGGCACTCCAGGCCATGGAATCACATGCCTTCAATTTTCTCGGACTCATAAAATTCCCATTTATAAAAAAATTATATGGAAATTCTGTTTCTTTACCTTGAATCTCTAAAAAACACCTTATATCTCTTCCCATAACATCAAAAAATCCAAATATAATTATATTTTTCATCAAATACCTTGGATGTATCCACATTATGTTTATATTTATGAAAGGGAGAGAGGGGTAGTGGATCTAAGTAAAACCGTGAAAACTACCTAGAAAGATGACATTCCCTGAGAATCTTGCTTCTACGCATAGTGTGAAGCCTTGGGATCATCTCCAAATCAATGGGATAAGCCTCAACTATATTTGGGAGGAGAAAATATAAATTTAGGGTTTTTTGGTGGAAAATTAGGGGTTATTTCTTAATCCCTAACTAGATCCACTTTTGTGGATCTAGATATTAAAATGTGCATGGTTAGTTGAATATTTAGACAACCTATGCACTAATTGTGCACCAATTTCTCTATCAAGGGGGACTGTGAATGGATGGATCACATGGTTACACCACCCATGTTCTATCCATTCCAAATATCTCTATCCTACTTTTCATGGTTTCTACTTGGTGGCCGCACAGTTTAGAAAAACTGTGTGCCAACCTGTGTGCCTTCTCCTTAGCAATTGTCTCATTGTGCACGACTTCTTATAAGTGTTTCACAGATTCAATAAACTATTAATGAACTGTGAACCCTTATCAAATCTTTAAAAACATTACAAACATCTTTCAAACCCTCCCAAACATCACCCAAACAATTTATATACTTAAAAAGAATAGATAAATGGTTACTTACTTGAAACCGGGGGTGCTACACATGTGAAGTAAGATATCAATGAAATAGAATTTATTAGAGGAAAATATATCATAAAATAATGGAGTGTTTCATTATAATCCCTTATAAAAATTTCACCATAAAAACATGTCACTCTAATACAAAAAATGTGGATAGTGCTACTTTATAATGTTCTTGGGTTCCCATATAGCTTCACCAAATTTATCATTCAACCACAAAATTGTGACCAGGTGAGTTATATTTATCTACAAATCATTCTCTCTTTGATATACAATCTCCACTGATTGTTCGTTATAAAAGAGATATTTCACCAATGGTATAACATATAAGTTTAATAAATGTGAAGGATCAGGTATATACTTCCTTATAATATATATATTATGGAACACTTCATTAAATTGAGAAACATTTAGTGAAAGTTCAAGTGATAAAAGAACATTTTGATATGGTCAATAATTTTGAAAGGAACAATATATCAAGGGCTCAAAATATCTTGGGCTCAAAATTTCATTATTTTCAAATCTCATAAACTTATTCCAAGGTTATATTCATAATAATACCTTATCACCAACTTCTAACTCTTGTTCTCATTGATGATTTTTAGCATAACTTATCTTTTTACTCTGAGCTATTATGGTGTATTGTTGAATAGGTCTAACCTTATGTTCAATTTCATCATCTAGATTAGGTTCTAATACATTTATTTATCAAGATTCATCCAAGAATTTTGGAGATCATAAGCATATAACTATAAAAGTATTCATAAGGATCAATATGAATTGTCTATTAAAAGATATAATTGTATTAAAATTCCAACAAACGAAGGCATTAATATGAACAAATGTTGATATACATAGATCAATATATCAATATTTATTATAAATTTTTAATCCTCTACATATATTTAACAACTATTTCATGATTATATGTAGTACTAAAACTCAAATTTATTTCCAGATCATCTGGAATACTTCTCCAAAACATTGACGTAAACATTAGATCTGAATCAAATAAATTTGAGAGTAGTACTCCATGAAATATCACTACTTCATTAATATATAACCATTTAAGTTGATCAAGAGATAAATATTATTTAATGGGAATAAAATTTTTTGAATTCATAAGACATTCGACTATAACCCAAATATAATTATGGCCTTTTGATGTTTTGGTGAATCCAATAATGAAATCCATGTTGATGTTTTACCATTTTAATTCAGGTATGGGTAATGGTTGTAATCGCTCATTATACTTATTTCTATCGCCATTAATGTTTTTATATTCCATGCCCCTAAGAAAGATGAAATCAAGAAATCTCTTTTTTCAATCAATATAGTGACTATTTCTAGTTCGGGATGGATTTAGAAAAAAAATTCATGTTATAATGGGACCTCCTTCAATATTACATTACTAATGCAATAAATGAATTATTCATGCATGATTCATTTCCCTTTTGGATCAACTCAAATTTCATTATTCTCTTACATAAGAAGGATAACAAAATTGATATCAAATATTCCAGTCCAGTTTATCTTGAGAACACTATTTTTAATGTCATCAGTATGATCATAATGATCATAATGGGAGAAATCATTAAGGATCATATCACCCCGCAATTTTTTGGGTTAGTACCTATCATAAGCATACATAATTTCTTATTTACTACAAATGAATGTGTTTACTTGATGAAAATAATTCAGTTAAGTGATATTTTCCATCAAGATTGTCATTTACAAATAATTTTACACTTTCAAATAGAGCTTCTTGTTTATTTCCATAGAATTTATGGTTTTATAGTAATTTAATTAGATTAATTTACACCATTTTCATCTCTTCAAGGATGTCCATTCTTGTTAATGGACCCCCTAGGGTGTACTTATAATGCACTAGGCATGTTCTTCTAGGGGATCCACTTCCATGGCTCTTGTTTTGTATTACTAAAAACTATCTGAGTAAGTGCCCCCATGATATCACTCAACTTGGGATTTATAAAAAAATAAATAATGTAGAGATAAATTTGTCCCATATCACTTTATTTAGGCCGATGTCATTATACACATTGGACATCCCTCAAGGAAAAAGTTCTCTGTTATCAATGATATTTTAAAAAATTATGCAGAGGTGGATGGATGTGATATAAGTTATCTAAAATATTTTTTATGTTGGAAATGGAATCACTATTCGAAGGAAAAATTAAATTATCATACTTCTCGGAGTGAGGAAGGGATCAATCTCCTTCAACTACCTTAGGTTACCTTTGTTTTGGGGAATGTCCAGATGTCACCACCATCAAAGCATCTATTTTGGCATTATTAATCATCTTAATAGATATAAATTTTAGCCACATCACATGTCATAAGGGTTTTCATAATTTATTCCTTCATCACATAAAATTTTTTAAATTCATTAGCTTTAAATAGATGGCCATGATGTCACATGAAAGAACGTCAATGTATTATAAGAAACATCTTGTGGATAGGTTTTTTGCATGAAATAAATATCTTAATTGTTTCATGGAGGGATTGTATCAAACCCATTAATAAGGATGGACTTGGGATCAAGGATCTCAAGGCCTTTAATTATGGCATCACCAACCAATTCAAATGGAATATATTAACCTAAAATTTCCCTTATATTGATTTTTTTCATGAGGGTATAAAATTAATCTTATGAATGAATATTCAAAATAACTTTCATAATCTATTTATCCCTTTCTCAGGAACTCTTATAATGATATCATAAAACACTCAATATAGTTGGTCAGGAGGGATTATTACATGAATTAGTGGCATACTCCCTGGCTTTACAACCCAACGAATAGAACCATTTTACCTTCCAATATGCTCAATGTGGCCATTGATGATCTTCTATCTCAATACAATACTATTGTTTATATTATATCACCTCAATCCAATCTAGAAATACAAAACTATGTCTTTATAGATGATGACTTCCTAATACATAATCCCAGCTAGAATGGAAATTTCACTCCCAATGAATATTACATCATGCAATGTGATGATCATACTAAACCACCAAACTTGCTAACTTGATTAAAGGTTCCTTTTGTCCAACCATCATGATTGATTTTCCATTAGAGGATATGGATGAACCGGCTTCCCAAACATGGCCAACTAAAGAAGGTCAGTCAACAGATTGTTTTAGCATGTTATTTCTATCAATGATATGAGGAAAATGGGCAACAGATCTTCTTTAACATGAACAATTCTTGAGATATTTGGTATTATAATGGAATAATTTTTTTCATTGATTTCTATTTATATAGAAACCTGGAGGAACTCTTTCTCTGCATCAGAAAATGTAGGAGAAGTGTTAAAATTCACAATATCCTGCATGTAGAATATGCCCCCATATTTAGCTTTATTGTGAAAGTGATGTTCAAGATCATATTTTATAATCAATATGCATTAGTTCATGCAAGGACCATGGTTTTAAATAAGTAACATCATGCTATTTCGGACAAACAACAAGGTTTCACGAGAAACATATTTAATTACTTGAAAACATTCAAAATGTTGGAAATTATAGGAATCCCAACTAAAACTCAAAAAATTAAGTTTATTAAATGTATTTCCCTTATATCCTCATGCATTAAGGCTAATTTTTATGGATTAGCTACTGGAATGATAGGTCCTTTAGGCGACAGGGTTATCTTTCAAACTCACCATAGATTTGATAAAGGATGTTTCCACAACTTCACCAGATAGGAAATTGAATATAAGGCTGTGCTATGGGATATCATATCTGAAATTAATAATGTTATTCACTATAATTAGAATGTGTTATGGATTGAATCTTCCTCTTAACATGTTTTTAACTCCCTAAATCCTAGAATAGGGGATGTGCCATAGATAATTCTCACACATTGGATTACTTTTCTCAATCATCCTAAGAATCTTAATTTGATGGTCTCGTATATACATAGAGAGGTTAACTAGGTGGACGGTGCACTATAAAAGAACAAAATTTTATACATGAGTACTATGTGTTCATTTAGGACATGTGGACATTGTGCTATGCTGGTGGATGATGATTTGTGGGGTGTGACACAATCCAACATTTGTAACAATCCCTATAATGATTGACCTTGTATTTCTATTTTTCTTATTAATTTAAGGGATGGATTGGCCAGATCTTAGATCTTCTTGGTAAATAACAGACAATAAAATATATAGTGTTTAAATAATGAGATTTATAATATTTCATTCAATAGAAATTTTTCACAAACAATCCATAAAATAAATGATATTATAACATAAAACAGTACCTCCTGTATCATTTTTCTTTATACATATATGATCCAACTAAATAATAAATATATATTTATTATATATTTATTATATAAACACAATCATATATATATAGTACCACTTAAGATTTATGTATAACATTTTATCTATAGTTTATTTAAAATTCATTATTAAAATCACTGATGCAGGTGATAACAACTTCAATTTTCATAAATGTTCTGGTTCAACAGTCTCAGTACTTATACTATGATCATGAATAAATCATCTCAAAAGTGTTTATAATTCCATTATACTTATTTTTAATCATTATATACAAATTTATATATATTTATGTAAATTGGTGATTAAAAATTAATTATATAACTTTATAGAGACTATAGTTTGTACATACGGATGAGTGATGTTTCAAAATTTTGATTGATAGAATAAGAGAATAGTAAAAAAGTAATTAAACTTTAAATAAATGAAATAATGCCATAAAAACCATATTTACCCATTAAATCTATCATTATAACCATAAATTATAATTGGTAAAACACATTGCTTCATTGAGGTGGTAGTCCACACATACACACGAGCGATGTTTTCTATTCCCATGGGATCGAAAGGAGGTAGATAATGGTTGATCAAATATCATAATAAAAATTAAGTATAAGTAATTTTATTAATTGATTATTTCATAATGGATTCCATAGATTTATAGTTGGTGTAAGAAGAAATAAAATTTAATGTAATCATTTAAGAGTTATATCACATTGTTGGGAAAACATGTTTAGATTACACATTCACCTTTGAAAGGATGGTATTTTGGAAATATAATGTTTTGTAATATGTGGTAAAGAAATATATGATATTATTATTGAATCTAATGGTAGATCTTGATGTATTATACGTTTTGAATATTCTATATGATGGATTTAGTTTTATATGTGAGGGGAGGGTGACCCTTATAATTACATAAATTCTAAAATCAATATAAATTAATATCCATATTTAATTAAAAAAACTAATATATTTAAAATATTGGATGAATATTAGTCTAATTAATATCATCAAATAAAATTTAGATAATTTTAGGTTATTTTTTAAACATTGTTTATTACTTTTAACCACCCACCCAACCCCATTAACCCTTTTGACAATAACCATGGTAATGATATTTTTTATTCATTAGGGGTAATTAAATATTCTATAATATGAAAAGTGACTCATATGTGGAAAATGGTTGATATTATTGACCATATCCCAATCACATGTCCATATATATGATTTTTATGTATTTAAAATAATTAAATATAACATTATCTAATTCAAGATAGCATTAATGTCATTTTTGTGACTATTCCCTTATTCTGACATTAATGACAAAAATAAGGAATTACAATTATAATAAATACTTTTAAAACAAAAAAAAATTCCATTTTTATAATAAATTAATGTAACATATTTTATAAATACATTTTTTTATATCATACAAGTTTTAAAAAAACTTATTTGATTTCTTTATCACATGAATCAGTATTTTTCCAGTGTTGAATAAGGTCTTAAGGTATTTATTCCATAAAAATTTAAAAATAAATAGTCACCATAAAAAAATTAAATCATGTTTTAAATAAAAATTTAGTAATTAATTGAACCTATTTTTTATCCCTTTAGAAAAAAATTATACATATTAAAACAAAGTGAGTCGCATTTTGGATTTATTCGTTACTTAAAATAAAATTATGGTCATTATCGAACGAAAGTGGAATGAAATTTTCAAAAAAATATCTAATTATTAATTTATAAAAGAACTTCTAAAAAGAAAAAAATAATTTTTTTGTAGATTTCTCGACCTTATCCCATATTTTTAATTCGATTTAACCATTTTACCCTTAATAAGGTGCCAAATATTTACCATGGTTACAATTTATAATGGAATAAATAAATAGTGAATATATACCAAATTATAAGCTCTTGATTCCAAATATGGTATTAATTTTTCCTGATAATATTTTTAGATGTGGCAGAAATTCATATTAAAATAAACACAGATAATGTAAATAAAAATGTTTTTAGAAAAATATTTTTAAAGATTAAAATTGAAATTATTCTTATCCCATGCCTTGTAAAAACCATTAAATGAATGTTATAACATTTATTGAATATATATTTTATAAAATTCAATTAAATAAATCATCAATATTTTTCAATTAAATTTATTTAGATCAAAAACATATTACATGAAAAAATTTATTTTTTATCAAAACTATCTTTTTTCTAATTTCAAATAGTTTTTATTAATTAATAACCAATCAATTAGTTTTATAAATGTGTAAAAAAATAATTTTTCATAATTTATTAAGTCATATTCATAAAAATAAATCCAATTTATAGGTAATAAATATCATAAATAATAATAATTTAATAGTATGTCCCAATTGGTCTTATCCCGTTGTTATGTGTAAAGAAATCTACCAAATAAATTATATTTATTTAATGATAAATGTATCATAAAATCTGTGGGTTTTACACTTACTTATCCATTGGTTGATTATAATAAAAAGTGAAGATGGATTTAAAAAAAATAAGTTGAAAAGTAAATGCTTTTATATTTTTTGTTCATTTTATGGTACAAGAAAATATTTGTAAATTAATAATGGGTGGTCCCATTATAATCTAGATATGGGTTTTTATATTACAAAAAAAATTATTGGTGAGTTCATTATTTCCCTCTAATTCATTGGGTAATAAAATAAAGTTAACTAATTTTAAGTTACTCTTAATGTTGAATAATGTTAACTATAGTTTTTTACTCATAAGAGATATCAATATTATACAATTTCAATGATTACATAATTATTGTTTAATTTTCCAAGATAAAAACACATTTTATCAATTATTTCTATAAATTTTTAATAGTTTCATTGATCATGGTTGACATTTCATAGATCATTATTATTTTTTATTATGACTATTTATTTGTTAATGCTTTATTACATGTATCAAATTAAATGGTACAAGTTTTAATGGAAATTATTTTTTTATATAATGATCATTAACTTTAAATATGTTCTCATACCCTTATTCTCATCTTAAACTCATTGAATACATTCAATTATTAATGCCTATGTTTACCCACACTCAGTATTTAAACTCACCATTATTATATTTCATTTACCTAGGTTATAAAGAAATATGTCTTGTAAGGTAATTATAGATGGGTTTCATGTGGTTCATGATTAAGAATTAATGTGGAATAATAAAATCAGGGTATAGATGAAAATAATTTTCCCTGAAAAACATGGGTATTATTTTTTATTTATTTTTTTTCTATTTCTCTAAAACTATAAACATAAAAGGTTTCATGGGTATGTAAGTGATATAATTTTACCATTTTATATTTTATGTTTTTAAAGGATAAAATTGGCCCACCTTTATCAATATCAAATCCAAAAAACATTATATAATATTTTTAATAGTAGATCTAGGGGTGTGGGTTCAGGGGTGTTATAGTCTTGGTAGTCTTTCTCTATTACTTCCTCTTTCATTCTAGTTTATTCATCTATCTTGTTTGATGTGTTGGTTTTGGCCAAACCCATGTTTTAGCGTTTCATAAAATAGATTTTTTATTTCTAGGGTTTGAATAATTTTAGTTTGGCCCTTTTCTCTTATTTTTTAAGGACTTTGATTTAGAACACTTTATATAGGTATGTGATTCAACATAATGAATTTTTTCATTAGAATACATTTCATTATTTTCTAATATATTTTAGTTAAATTTTATATGTGTTATTAATTCAACTAAAAAACAATTTAATTATTATTAAAAAAATCTATTTAAAAAAATACTTTTTTTCACCAGTAAAGCAGTTTTACATGGGTCATAATGGGGTATTTCAAGGAAATACATTTTTAATGGGATTAAATTTGTATATGGATTTTTTTGGGTTTTAATTGAATATAAATGATTTTATTGTTTATGTGATTTATTAAGAATACTGTGCCTTTTATTTTTAGGTTTTATTAAACTTGATTTCATTTAAATGGGATTACCCCTTGGTTTAAATGACTTTTCCAGATGCAAATTGATTTAAAAAGAAATATAAAATTGAATTTAAATATATGAATTCAAAAATATTTACTAAAAGAACGTCTACTACAATAAAAAGGGTGTTATTAATAAAATTTTTGTTTTGAAATATTTTACAAAAGGTGTTTTAAGTGATTGGTAATTGAAATGAATTTTGAAGGAGTTTTTTAAAACATATTGATAGTTTAAAAATAAAATGCTCGGTTGAAACAAAAAATGGTAATATTTATAAAATATATAGCAACCCCACCTAAAGTCATATAGATATAATTTTAAAATGTGTTGTAAAATAGACGTGATTATTATTTTTGATTATATTAATTGGATTGGTGGATTTATTGATAACAATATATGAGTGTGGGTTGAGGTATGTTTGGGGAATGTTTTTTCTTTTTTATTATTACTACTATCTATTTGATATGTCACACATCCTTAATCACCCTTTATATCTAATGTTATGGTGATCCATAGAATTCAAGTGAGATATAAATATATGATTTATATACCTCTCATTATGAGATAGACTTGTATCCTCTAGTATTAGATGAGTAATAACTAGAGAGGTTCCACTATTATGGCTAGTATAGAGTAATTTGGTCGGTTATATACTAGGAATATATAAATAGGTTGGTAGATGATTCCACCCAATTACATCAATGAACATCTTAATAGATTTTTAAGAGATGATCATGATTACATTATCATTAATTTTTATTCTTATTTACAATATCGGTTTCTATTTTTCTCTTCATTAACTAAATTATTTCAGAAAATGATGTGTACTATTTATTTCTATCTACTCTTGGTTTGATTAAATGTATCTTTTGATTCGCAGTTGTTTACTTACAAATGGTACTGGATTATGAATTCATTTATCTTGTTTATATAGTTACCTATTTATTTTATTAATCCTTTTTTAGTAATAATTGTGAGTTATGTGTCCATTTAGTAAGAGTATGATACATAGTATTTTTTAAATGGTGGTTAAGAAGTAATATCGTAAAAGTTCATCAATAATGGATTTTTGAAGAAAATATATATATTTTATCCACTTATTGGTTTCAAAAATGGATGTTATTAAGGGTTGGGAAATTTGATTCTTAATATTTAATAATATATAAATTAAAAGAGTGAATTATAATCTTTTATTTCTAGAATGTTTCTAAAAGTGGAAATAATTGACTCTTTTGTAAATTCATGTTGTATTGTTTCTTCTCTCACCCTATTTACACTACTTAGTGTCTACAGTATGAGTGGATTTATTTCATTTTAGGTAAAAATATTTTGGTCATGCATGGTGCAGATGTGTTAGTCGAAAATATATATGGTGTCTTAGAGACACAGAGAGATTGTTTAAGGTATTTCGGTCATTTTGACATTTATTTCATACTGAAGATGTATTATCCAATTTAGTATTAAGAATGTATTTTGGATCTTGTTCAAATTTCATTTATTTTGAGTTTAATGTTTATTTATTGGTATTATATATTTGAAATATTTTTATTTTTATAAAACTTATTGTGTTAATACATGGATGTAAAATGTATGGATTCACCATGATAGATTATTTGTACAATCCTACTGCATGTTAAATATTGTTGATCTTTGAGAAATAATTCCCAATGACTTTATTTTGATTCCTTGACACTTTTTCTAGATTTAATGGATTAGTAATTCCATTTGGGACTATCCATAGGAAGTATCGGGTACCCAAATCAGGGAAAACCCAACTAGTTCATGATACGTGTATTTATCGGTAAATGTGAGGATATTTTTTATCATAATAATGATGAATTTTTTACTTTTGATCAATACTGAATATGTTTTTATTTTTTCACTAATAATATCATTTGATTATAATATATATATTTCAGTAAGTTTTACACAAACCATTAATAAATTGTGTCATTTTTGTACATAATTCCAAGTACTGAATCTTAAATAATTTTTTAATAAAAAAATATTGTTTATAATTTGGAAATTAATTTATTGGATTCAAAATTAAATTTATCATTTTTTATTTTAAACTATTTAACATTATATTCATTTTATGTTAAGATTTTTTATGAAATTATAGAGTAATTTTGACATCTTTTTTATTTTATAATCCAATAGAATATGAAAACGAAACTATATGTTTACTATTCAACTAAAATTTATCCCTTTTAGAAAAATACCATTAAATTAACCCTAAGATAATATTGATATTAATAAGTAAAATAATAAGATTAAATTTATTGAAATAAAATTCTATATTAGGTAATTCTTATATTTTAATTTAAATATAAAAACAAAAATTTTTACCAAATATATTAAAATTTTATTTATTAAAAATTTACATTTATACATTATTTGAGTTATATAATTTTAAAAATTATTTTAGGATATTTTGATAGTTATATTTAATATTTTATCCATTCTAATATTTATTATTATGAAGTGTCCAATTCAATGTATTTTTATGATTCCAATGGATAGTTACCATTTCAATGGTCATATATTACTTATAATTCATTCAAATAGAGTTTATTATTAACTCTTAATTTATTCTCCATAATATAATTGTTTATAAAATTCATTTTCTATTTAATAATTCTTAATTAATAACAGAAACTTATCTATTTATATTTGTATTCAATATATAATATTATCATCATGTTTTCACGAATATGGTCTTACCATATATTGTTTTTTGTTCTCTTACATTTGTTTCAGTAGTTATATAGAATTTGATTTTCTAGTTTATTTGTTAAACTTTTATAATGAAATAAATGTATGTGTATTTTACTATAACTATTCAAATGATATTTTTATTCAGTATACTAAAATCACATGTATTATAAATGAGACAAAAATGAGATTTATGATTTTGGATAAGAAAATGGGTAGAGCGAGATCAACCCCTAGTTCTTGTAGAAATACAAAATTGGGAGGTCATATATTTTTTCTAAAAATTAATAAATTTATAAAATTAATAAAATATAGAAATCCATTGGGTACCTATTATACTATCAAACCCCGTATGGGGGTCAAATGAAATTCTTATCAGTGAATAATAGCCATCATATTGGTTTTTACCTTCCTTCTAGTGGACACCAAGTGAATGCTTACCTAATAAACCCAAATAGGAATATAGTGTTTATACACATTTTTTGTAACACAAAATACCTTTTCTCCTTTACCCAAACCCCTACAATTCTATTAAAACTATTGAATCTAGTAAAAATACCCCCAAAATATTTTTTAAGGCACCAAAATCCAATCTAGATCTAAAAATTTAAAACTATCTTACTTATTATCTATGATAGTTTATTCTAACTATTAATCCGCCAATAAATAATGAATACACTTATTACACTATGTATGATAAATACAAATACATCATTGGAAAATGTATCAGAATCTATAATGATATATATACACTATAAATCATTTAACATGAAAATAATGACTCTAAATTTTAATCATGTGAAACACTATTGCATGCTCTAAATATTAAGTAGTATATTTATGTTTATAATGATGTAATTATTTTGATAAATATAAAATGAAAACCATATCCTATATAAAAACATATATGAAAATAATTGGTTTCCAAATTTATACTTCAAGGAATACTCACCTCGGATAATAAAATAACTATATTTATCATCAAATTATCTTTCAAAAAATTAAATCATGCTTTAAAATTCTTATTCTAATAAAATTCATAACATTTATTAGTTTGATAATATAATACGGTCACAATCCTAGAAAATTTTCGTACAAACATCCAAAAATAACAAGAAAATCCTATGAAACTATATTGTATAGAAACGTTTTTAATGGATTGAAAAAAACAACCATTTTGATCATCACTGGATCCACTTCTATGTCAGGCCCTATAATATCATGACCTAGAAAATGAACCTCAAATATCTTGAATTCAAATTTAGATATATTACCTTACACTTAATGTATCATAATAACCACTAACACTATCTTGAGATTCTATATATGTTAATTATTTTTCGTTTAATAGAAATATAAATCATCATTGATGAATAAAAAATCTTTACGATAGGGTTGAAACACCATACTCAAGACTATTTCAAACACTATTGATTCATTCAAAACACAAAACAATATTACTATCACTATTAATTCCAAAAAAACAGCAAAAAAATTATATTAGGGATTTTTTCATCTTTATCCCTCATCTAGTGATTTCTGGATTTTAAATATATCAAAGAAAATAATCTAAAATATATAATTTTAAAATATAAAAAATTTATACTAGGATAATTATAGTTATTCTATTATATCTCATAATTAAAAAATAAATAATTTATACACAACATCGGGATTACATCCATATTGTTTGCAAGCAACACTAGAGTGCCCCATTTTGATAAATCATACTAAATTAAACCTTTGTATAACAATTAATCACTATGAATCCTAAATTCTCAAAATAACAAAATTCCATATATAAGATTCCATATCAATAAGAGAAACATATAGGTATAATTCTTCACAAATATTAATATTACTCCACGTGGGTGAAAAAATAACATCTTCTAAAAATAATCATTATAACCATTAAAATATATAATAAGATCCTCCATCTATGATTTTTATTCAAAAATAATAATAATATATAACTAAAATGTGTTACCATATTCCATAGTATACTTCTTCCCTAAACAAAAATCACTTTCCCTAATAAACATCACACAATCCCCTTTCAAGTAAGATAAAATCTAGATTCATTGATAAATAATAATATAATCTTAAATGAAATAAAAAAATTAATATAAAATAATTATTCTTATTCTTATATCCACAACATTACTAGGTTATATGAAAAAAATTCATCATAAAATAATCTAACAACACAAAACCACATACTACCTTGTTCAATCTTCTTATAAAGTAGTCAACTCAAGGGTCCTCTAAATCATTTTTATGAGAATTTAAGAATTATAAACATGTGAAGGTGAAATAAATGAATGATATAAATTAAAATTCAAACAATAATGTATAAAATTAACATTTTACCTCAATTCAAAACTACTTCATAGACCTCTTGAACATCTAAATATTAGAGTTTTTATCTAAGAACTTTTCATAATCCTTTTCTTTACTATATACCTCTACTTATTATTATGTTAAAATTTCACCTAATGACACTAAACCCATTTGTGAGTTTCACTACCAACACAATATTATTTTGTCCATCCCTATGGTGATATATCATACTACTACTATGGAAGTTGATACTTGTAACAGCCCAAGATTTTATAAAAAAATATTCTTTTTAATATTATTAATGTATTGTGTTGCACGCTACACCAAAAGGAGCTTACAAAACACACATCCTTGACTTGACTTGCATTACACGCAATCGCGACCTTCCTCGATAGCGTGTATAGTACGCAATACCGAGTTTCACTAAACAACGATATGCTATAAAAATATTATTAAAACTAGCCGTTATGAATAGTAATAACCACTTTTTTAAATCCAGTAAATCTTATTTTTCAAAATGAACTTTATTTTTGGATTCGGAGTATCGAATTTAGCCTAAGGTGAAATTTTGGTACTTTTCAGATAACTTTCATATTCTGATGAATAGTGAAAATTACTAAATTATAATTAAAAACAACTTTTTTAATCCAAATAATTAATAGTGATAAATCATTAATTTGAGTGGTTTTAAAGTATATTTAGACTATATTTTTACAATTTAATACAATGTTGGTCATTGGATGTAGTTTCACATTTAAACTAGACATAAACAAGTGTCAATCTTTTGATAGATATTGTTTCTTAAAGACACGCTATTTGTTTTAACAGTGGGATTTAATTATAAAATTAATTAATGCAACTTTTATGTTATGAATTTGGTAAAATAGACTTCATTTTTGAATTCGGAATATGAAATATAGCTTGGGATGAAATTTTGGCATTGTTCTGAAAAACATCAATTTTTGATGAATAGTGAAACTACTAAGTGGTAGGTTAAAAACTGAATTTTGCATAAAAATTAATTTTACTGCTTCTGTGAATGGAATTTCAAAAATCCGAGAGACACGGTTAATATCAAGGACTAAAATGTGGTTCAATGAGATGAAAATAATTTTTTGGTGAATAGTAACCTTTTACTTTTTTTACCACGGTTAATAGTAAATAAGGTAACTAAGGGTAAATATGATATTAATATTACCCTAACACATGTCCTAATTCTATTGGACAAGTGTAATTCGACCAAAAACAAACGTAGGAATAAAATATGACCATTTAGGCCCACTTGGATTAGATTAGGACATTTATTATTAATTTATTTAAAGAAGGGTTAAAATAGTTAAAATAAACGTTTAATAAGTAAATCATTTTTAATATGGGGTTATACATAAGATAAATTCGACTATAAATATTCATTAGAAATCTAAAAAGATTTCCTACATGATGGTATTTTATTTGTAATTTTTAGACATCAAATAATATAATTTATTTATGACACAAAAATGATGCAGTAATTATCTTATTAATGAAATATTGACATAATTGATAATATAAATACCAAAATAAATGTAATTTAAGACTTTTTATGAATTCCACTAATTTTCAAGGTTACTATGATATATTAGTGTTGATTTAATCAACTTTGTTCGAACATATAATTCTGTTTTGACTTTCACAAAAATCATATATCAAATAGTGTCAAAATTGACACAAAATAGTTTTTAAATCAAATATTATATTATTAATTGTTATTTTATTCCTAAATATCTAAGGTTCGGCCAAATGACTTAGATAAGGATATATGTATTAATAATATACAATTTGGGGTTAGTTTGGCATGTTATAGTAAGTTTATTAACCATATAGTGAAAGAAAACAAAAAGACATGGTAAAAGTTAAATTATTTAACTTAGAGTTAAATCTAATTGATAAGGTTAAAATAATACCCTAAACTTGTATAAATCCTATTGGTTGATAGAATTTCGACCCATCCCCACTTTATCTTCGAAATAAGACCCTTTGGAACAATTATAAACCGATTTTGACTTTAATATAAAATAATATTTTGAGATATTCCTAAGGTGCCCCTCTCCTCCCCTATAAAAGGACACCTCCTCCCCCTCATCCTCACACCAATTTGAGCACTCAAGCTCGGCCAACCCCTGCCAATTTATCCTCTCCACTTCCCTAGCAACATCCTATAGGTTCTGGTCTTCCTCAAAGACCAATTTTAGTGCCCTAAGAGGAGGTCTCAAAGAGGCACTTCAAAGAAGAGGTAATTACCGTTACCAATTCTTTCATCTTTATTTCTTCTTCCACTTCTTCTTCTTAGGTTGTTTCATTATGAAGTAATAACATCAGTATCACTCATATACTGATATGTTATTATAATTATGAAACAACCCTATTTCACCATCTATCCATCCTACGGAAAAAGAAATCACTGCGCGTGCGTACGTACGGAATACCGTCTCCACGACGCGATGAGATTCATTCTCCATGTTAACCATTTAAGAATGATTATAATGTATATATAAGAAATAATAATGAAATATATGACCTTATAAAGCTACTGGATTTATGTATATATATACATATGTATGTCATCTACTTACTTCCATTTCAAGACAATAAGGAAAGGAAAACAGCGTTCATGCGTACGTCCGGACTACCGTCTCCATGAACGGTGTTTTTCATTTTATTTATCTACCTATTATATATATATATATATACTGAATATATATGATATATAAATCATATTTTATATTCTGGAAGTAAGTAAATCATGATATAAGTAATAATGATGTCAAGAACAACAAGTCAAAACACCTACGATAAATGAAACGATTTTACCCAAAACGCTTCTTTAACATGGAATTCACAAAAGAACGGGTAATATAATGTCATAAGTGAACCATATATGATATCATAACAATGAATATGATTCTGTAATAATTCAATAACATGATTTAAATCATTATACAGGAGGTTCGGACACTTACAAAGCAAGTCGGACCTAAGGTAAGGGAAATATCACAATCTCATTTTTATCCGAGATTGTTTATTCGTAAGTATTTACTGGGGTGTATTTTATCATCCACATCCATGTTCCCTCAATATGTAATATTATTTCAATCCACCTAAAATTGTTTAAATCCAATTTTACCCTTCTATGAGTTTTTAGTAAAGGATATGAAAGGAATCTTTTTTCGTTTTTCGTACGAGGTACTTTTTGACTTTTCCGACAAAAGTACGAAGAATGTTTTTTTTAACTTATACGGCACGAACGGATTTATACTGTTTTATAAAGCCGTATTTTCATGAAGCTTCCTCTAAAAGATTTCATGACTATTTTCAATAAAATCTCTTTCTTTTAAAATTGCATGATGTTTTGTGAAAAGAAATTGATTCTGAAGAAGAAAGGATATTTTCCTCAAGAATTCAATTCAAGTGTTTTATCAAAATTATTTTCCATATAAGATAATAAAGGGTTCTGTTTCTATCCATATTTTTACATTGATTTGACTATGTTGTGATGAAATTATGTTTATGAATTCCTTTATCTTATATGAATGGTTTTATGATGTCATGTTGTTTAAGAATCCCATTTTTATTACATGGGTTATGCAATGATGTATGATTTATGATTTTGTGGCACACATAAGAAAGGATTCATTAAGAGATGGGTGGGACCTATATCTCCCTCCAATGCATTGGGTAAAGATTTCATATCTCATGAGATAGACATGGCTGGAATGGTAGGTTATACCGGTTCAGTGAAACAGGACTGAAACGAGGATTACTCGATTCAGAAAGGGACTTTGTCCACTAAGATAGTCTTGGAAATGAGTCTTGACTAACAAGAAATGATTCTCTATGATTATGTGTGTATGCCACAATGAGTAATGTTTTAAGTAAGGGTTTCATTTTCACTACTATGTTTTATCCCATGTTATGAAATTATGCTCTCTTTTGCAGGTTAAGATTTCCAAAAATGTTATGTTCTTATGAAAATTATGTGATTGATATTTCTTTTGTTTACCCTTACTGAGCATTTGAGCTCACCCTTTTATGTTTTCTTTTCCCCAGGATATAAAGAAAGGTTTTAGGTAAAAAAAAGGAAGATCTTTGTGGGAGATTTTGAAGATCTTTCACCAGGATTAGAAGATTACGTTCTGAGTTTCCAAAGACACTAAACTATTACAATCCTTGTGTGTATATTTTTGTTATGTATTAAGTATTCCGCAAAAGTAATGTAATGTCCATGTACGTTAGGCTTCGGGTCTCTACAGTTGGTATCAGAGGAAAGGTTTAGTCAACCTTTGGAAACTAGGATGCGAAAACGTTAGTGAGATCCCTAGAGATATTTCTAAGGTATGTCTAGGGATGTCCCTAGGGATAAGTATACGTATAGGTTATTGTAATAGAATTACGCTAACGATCATAGAATTAAACCTAAGATGTTGGATATTGAAGGTACTCCCCCTTTATTATGTTGTTTTCCCTAGCATGATTTTGCCTCTCACACTATTCTTTTTGGGTTTTAGATGATGGCTGGAACCCGAAGGAACCGTGTTGATCAATGCAATGGACAATGCAATGATTGACCTCCTGAACAAACAAATGTTATGGGAGATGGAGTGCAAAATCTTATTGCTATACTTACACAAGCTATGAATCATTCTGGACTTCCAAATGAGCAGAGAAGGGAACAATATTCTATTGAGTCCTTCATGAGGCAACGTCCACCTTCTTTCAGTGGGTCTTCTGATCCACTTGTGGCTGAACAATGGATCAGTACTACTGAAAAGATATTTTCAGTTCTTCAATGTTCTGAACATGATAAAGTCATCTTAGCAGTATATCGTTTGGAAGGTGAAGCTGATCAATGGTGGAATCTTATCAAGAATACGAGGCCAAGAGATGAAATTGAGTCCATGGAATGGGACGAGTTCAAGAACTTGTTTTTCAGTAAGTACTTCCCTCGTATTCTTCGAACAAAGATTGAGAAAGAATTTCTTGAACTGAAGCAAAGGGACGATGAATCTGTTGGTACCTATGAAGCAAATTTTACAAGACTTGCAAGGTATGCTTCTGGAATTATCATCCAACCTGAAAGTAAAGTTGATCGATTTTTCTGTGGCTTAAAACCAAGTCTTCGAAGGGCATTAGCTATAAGAGACTTCAGTAGCTATGAAGAAATTGTGCGTTGTGCTATCAAGGTAGAAATGGAAGTTGGTGTTACATATCCATCTCATGGTTTTGACAAGAAACGAAAGATGGAGTTCAAGGAGAAATCTCAGAATAATGGTGAAAAGAAGATGAATGTTTCCTTATGCACAAAGTGTGGAAAGAAGCATGGTGGAGATTGTCTAAAAGGGACTAGAAAATGTTTTAAGTGTGGAAAAGAAGGTCATCGACCAGCTGAGTGTCGAAGTAATGGAAAAGGGTTTCTAATGATGTGAATAAAGCAAACACTGCAGAGAACGCACCGCCAACACTTCAATGCTTCAAGTGCAAGGAAATGGGGCATTATGCTAATAATTTCCCTAATCCAAGGGTTAGTGATGATCAACATGAGCAACCACTGAAGGCAAAGGACAAAGGGAAATCACATGCGATCACTATTGGCAATGTTGAATATGACAACGATGTGGTGGAATGATTAAGTGTTTATGTAATGGGATTCCAAAATAATGTTGTATCATTGAGTATTGCAATATTTATTGATGTGGTATTCAAAGTGATTGAGATATTTTTTGGAAATAAGATGATATGCGCATAATGAAGACGAGAAAATGAAATGTTTAATAGTATTCATGAGCTCATGATTGATATAAGGACTAAGTGATATCATGGTTTGAGTATATAGAATTTTGAGGATTTTGGTATGTGGAAAGTGTTAACTTTTAACTGTACTCATGTTTTCACTAAGGTATTCAAGAGAATACACGATTAAGGACTTTGAATGTTTGGAATGTGACCAACAAGACATATCTTATGATATGTGGGGATCAACGACAGTATTAAATCTCTGGTAATCGTTGTCACTATATTATGAGAGTGGACTGCAGTATTATAAGCCTAAAGATTAGACTGGATTATGTTGGACATAAGTTAGTATTAAGGATAGAAGATTTTCGATATTATTGATGGGATGTTATAGTAACGTAGTTTTAGAAAAAGGGACAACCTGCAGGACGGGCGACAGCCCATCGCTTCGGACAAGGCTGTAGGAATCGAACCCACAACCAAAGTGCGACTGGCCTTTATCGCCTACCACTGGCCTACAGGAAGTCCCTGTTTAGTAGAAACTAGTTTTATTATATTAAGAAGTATGATATATGAAGTATAAGTCCATTTTAGGAACTATATATGATTAATCTCACTATAGAATGACTTATGTATATTTAATAACTTTTGCTTACCTTTTGTTTGAGACAGATGGAATGACCCGTCATTCTATCACATGATCTGCTAACACTTCACGAATAACAAATTCAACTTCATTTATTTAAGAGATGAAGTGGAAATTGTTCAAGGCACGAACAGCAGTGATATTGTATCAAAATAAAGTAAGTATTTATTCTAATTCAAATTTTCAACTTTAGGGAAATGATCTTGAAAAAAACAAAAATGTTGTCCTAGTGATCTTATACCTGATGAATTAGATGGTACCTTAGATCGTCACAAATTTATGGATTTGTGATTACTGGATTTTCCATAGCCATGTTCTCTACCACTCTCCATCAGAACATGATGGTTAGATTTCTCTTCAATATCCATATTTTCACCTATGTGGAAACCCAGTGATTAGTTTATTTGGGTAATCGTTACATTTCATACATTAGTTTTTAAAGCCAAGTTTTGGTATTCCCTTTTACGATGTGGGTTTCTATTAAAGAAACTTTCAAATAGTAAACCATTTATAACCCCGACGAATTTCGAGGTCGAAATTCATTTTAAGGGGGGTAGAATGTAACAGCCCAAGATTTTATAAAAAAATATTCTTTTTAATATTATTAATGTCTTGTGTTGCACGCTACACCAAAAGGAGCTTGCACAACACACATCCTTGACTTGACTTGCATTACACGCAATCGCGACCTTCCTCGATAGCGTGTATAGTACGCAATACCGAGTTTCACTAAACAACGATATGCTATAAAAATATTATTAAAACTAGCCGTTATGAATAGTAATAACCACTTTTTGAAATCCAGTAAATCTTATTTTTCAAAATGAACTTTATTTTTGGATTCGGAGTATCGAATTTAGCCTAAGGTGAAATTTTGGTACTTTTCAGATAACTTTCATATTCTGATGAATAGTGAAAATTACTAAATTATAATTAAAAACAACTTTTTTAATCGAAATAATTAATAGTGATAAATCATTAATTTGAGTGGTTTTAAAGTATATTTAGAATATATTTTTACAATTTAATACAATGTTGGTCATAGGATGTAGTTTCACATTTAAACTCGACATAAACAAGTGTCAATCTTTTGATAGATATTGTTTCTTAAAAACACGCTATTTGTTTTAACAGCGGGATTTAATTATAAAATTAATTAATGCAACTTTTATGTTATGAATTTGGTAAAATAGACATCATTTTTGAATTCGGAATATGAAATATAGCTTGGGATGAAATTTTGGCATTGTTCTGAAAAACATCAATTTTTGATGAATAGTGAAACTACTAAGTGGTAGGTTAAAAACTGAATTTTGCATAAAACTTAATTTTACCGCTTCTGTGAATGGAATTTCGAAAATCCGAGAGACACGGTTAATATCAAGGACTAAAATGTGGTTCAATGAGATGAAAATAATTTTTTGGTGAATAGTAACTTTTTACTTTTTTTACCACGGTTAATAGTAAATAAGGTAACTAAGGGTAAATATGATATTAATATTACCCTAACACATGTCCTAATTCTATTGGACAAGTGTAATTCGACCAAAAACAAACTTAGGAATAAAATATGACCATTTAGGCCCACTTGGATTAGATTAGGACATTTATTATTAATTTATTTAAAGAAGGGTTAAAATATTTAAAATCAACGTTTAATAAGTAAATCATTTTTAATATGGGGTTATACATAAGATAAATTCGACTATAAATATTAATTAGAAAGCTAAAAAGATTTCCTACATGATGGTATTTTATTTGTAATTTTTAGACATCAAATAATATAATTTATTTATGACACAAAAATGATGCAGTAATTATCTTATTAATGAAATATTGACATAATTGATAATATAAATACCAAAATAAATGTAATTTAAGCCTTTTTATGAATTCCACTAATTTTCTAGGTTACTATGATATATTAGAGTTGATGTAATCAACTTGGTTCGAACATATAATTCTGTTATGACTTTCACAAAAATCATATATCAAATAGTGTCAAAATTGACACAAAATAGTTTTTAAATCAAATATTATATTATTAATTGTTATTTTATTCCTAAAAATCTAAGGTTCGGCCAATTGACTTATATAAGGATATATGTATTAATAATATACAATTTGGGGTTCGTTTGGCATGTTATAGTAAGTTTATTAACCATATAGTGAAAGAAAACAAAAAGACACGGTAAAAGTTAAATTATTTAACTTAGAGTTAAATCTAATTGATAAGGTTAAAATAATACCCTAAACTTGTCTAAATCCTATTGGTTGATAGGATTTCGACCCATCCCCACTTTACCTTCGAAATAAGACCCTTTGGAACAATTATAAACCGATTTTGACTTTAATATAAAATAATATTTTGAGATATTCCTAAGGTGCCCCTCTCCTCCCCTATAAAAGGACACCTCCTCCCCCTCCTACTCACACCAATTTGAGCACTCAAGCTCGGCCAACCCCTGCCAATTTATCCTCTCCACTTCCCTAGCAACATCCTAGAGGTTCTGGTCTTCCTCAAAGACCAATTTTAGTGCCCTAAGAGGAGGTTTCAAAGAGGCACTTCAAAGAAGAGGTAATTACCGTTACCAATTCTTTCATCTTTATTTCTTCTTCCACTTCTTCTTCTTAGGTTGTTTCATTATGAAGTAATAACATCAGTATCACTCATATACTGATATGTTATTATAAGTATGAAACAACCCTATTTCACCATCTATCCATCCTACGGAAAAAGAAATCACTGCGCGTGCGTACGTACGGAATACCGTCTCCACGACGCGATGAGATTCATTCTCCATGTTAACCATTTAAGAATCATTATAATGTATATATAAGAAATAATAATGAAATATATGACATTATAAAGATACTGGATTTATGTATATATATACATATGTATGTCATCTACTTACTTCCATTTCAAGACAATAAGGAAAGGAAAACAGCGTTCATGCGTACGTCCGGACTACCGTCTCCATGAACGGTGTTTTTCATTTTATTTATCTACCTATTATATATATATATATATACTGAATATATATGATATATAAATCATATTTTATATTCTGGAAGTAAGTAAATCATGATATAAGTAATAATGATGTCAAGAACAACAAGTCAAAACACCTACGATAAATGAAACGATTTTACCCAAAACGCTTCTTTAACATGGAATTTACAAAAGAACGGGTAATATAATGTCATAAGTGAACCATATATGATATCATAACAATGAATATGATTCTGTAATAAGTCAATAACATGATTTAAATCATTATACAGGAGGTTCAGACACTTACAAAGCAAGTCGGACCTAAGGTAAGGGAAATATCACAATCTCATTTTTATCCGAGATTGTTTATTCGTAAGTATTTACTGGGGTGTATTTTATCATCCACATCCATGTTCCCTCAATATGTAATATTATTTCAATCCACCTAAAATTGTTTAAATCCAATTTTACCCTTCTATGAGTTTTTAGTAAAGGATATGAAAGGAATCTTTTTTCGTTTTTCGTACGAGGTACTTTTTGACTTTTCCGACAAAAGTACGAAGAATGTTTTTTTTAACTTATACGGCACGAACGGATTTATACTGTTTTATAAAGCCTTATTTTCATGAAGCTTCCTCTAAAAGATTTCATGACTATTTTCAATAAAATCTCTTTCTTTTAAAATTGCATGATGTTTTGTGAAAAGAAATTGATTTTGAAGAAGAAAGGATATTTTCCTCAAGAATTCAATTCAAGTGTTTTATCAAAATTATTTTCCATATAAGATAATAAAGGGTTCTGTTTCTATCCATATTTTTACATTGATTTGACTATGTTGTGATGAAATTATGTTTATGAATTCCTTTATCTTATATGAATGGTTTTATGATGTCATGTTGTTTAAGAATCCCATTTTTATTACATGGGTTATGCAATGATGTATGATTTATGATTTTGTGGCACACATAAGAAAGGATTCATTAAGAGATGGGTGGGACCTATATCTCCCTCCAATGCATTGGGTAAAGATTTCATATCTCATGAGATAGACATGGCTGGAATGGTAGGTTATACCGGTTCAGTGAAACAGGACTGAAACGAGGATTACTCGATTCAAAAAGGGACTTTGTCCACTAAGATAGTCTTGGAAATGAGTCTTGACTAACAAGAAATGATTCTCTATGATTATGTGTGTATGCCACAATGAGTAATGTTTTAAGTAAGGGTTTCATTTTCACTACTATGATTTATCCCATGTTATGAAATTATGCTCTCTTTTGCAGGTTAAGATTTCCAAAAATGTTATGTTCTTATGAAAATTATGTGATTGATATTTCTTTTGTTTACCCTTACTGAGCATTTGAGCTCACCCTTTTATGTTTTCTTTTCCCCAGGATATAAAGAAAGGTTTTAGGTAAAAAAAAAGGAAGATCTTTGTGGGAGATTTTGAAGATCTTTCACCAGGATTAGAAGATTACGTTCTGAGTTTCCAAAGACACTAAACTATTACGATCCTTGTGTGTATATTTTTGTTATGTATTAAGTATTCCGCAAAAGTAATGTAATGTCCATGTACGTTAGGCTTCGGGTCTCTACAATACTGAATAGTCTAAAAAAAATTGGGTAGTATATTTACTGTGGAAATCTTATCATGACATATCTAAACACACTTAAAAATATAAAATAGATTGGTGATATACTATACAAAAAATTGGTAAATAATTAATTAAAATAATTTTATAAAATATTTGTGTTATATGAACACAAGAGAAATAATATTTCACTAGTTTTTGATTCCATAGACCACACTAAAACAGTGATTACCTTGAAATTTCTAAAATATTACATCTAGCCACACATTAATAATTTCCATATTGATAAATATTTATTATATGTATTATCCTGTAAAACAAATTATCTTTCATCTCAGCCTTCTCTAAAATCTGTATCCCCTATGTTTTATTGTATCAATGATCACTGAAAATGATAAGATATCAACTTCCCAATTGTCATAAATGAATTGAATAACATGAAAACACCATAAACATCATACCATGATACTATATAATATAAATCTGTTTCTTGATCAATAATAGATCCTAGTTTCACCCAATACTAATAATATTATTTAAGAACTCTTTCATGAAAATAAATAATCATTTTGTTCATATGATAGTAAAAATTTCATAAAATCCAATGTAAAGAGTCCACCACATATACTGAACCCCACTAGAAATTCAATACAAAATAATAATGATACTCATACCCCAAAAAGATTAACTAAAAAAATCTGACCTCTTCCAATTATAATTTATTCTTATGAAAAATGACATCAACTCTTAATATAATTTTTTTTACTCTTAAACACATTCAAGGGTTTCATAAAATATTATAAAACATCTAAATATCCTATAATACATAGCCTTAGTTGATTGATACACCACATAATGTTGAATATATTGATGGAATCACAAAAATTATATATCTATATATAGATCATTCAAATTTATCCCTTGTATGTATATAAGGAATCACAAATAAGGCTCTCACAAATTCTCCCCATTTAAACAATCACCCCATACTAATAACACGAAATTGGAATAATATTAATCTACATGATTCATGTATCCAAACCTATAAATCAAGCATATATTGATTATAATATTACCCTTTTATTGATTTGAATATTATAGAGTCATTGGTAGTAAAATACCTTTTCATGTCATTTTTTTAGATTTAATGTTGGATTGTAGTAGATAAAAATAATGAAGATGTTATATATATTTTTACACTGATTAATTAAACTTATAAAAAATAATTATGTCAATAAAATGAAAATAATTTTGACATATTTTACCAAAATAAAATATGATGAATGTCACTTATAACATCAATTAGTTTTATAATTGATGTTATAAGTAATATTCAATGCCATTTATAAAATAACCATTGATTAAAATCTCAATAGTTAAGCTTATGAAATTAATTATTATGATACTATATGTTAAAATATTAATGGTCATGTGTTTTGAAATTATTTTTTCTAATAGGTGAATGTCACTTAATATTTTGGTTGAAAAAATAAACAATATTATAAGATACTTTTAGTGTTGGTTATCAAAATAACAACTATAGAATGTACCTAATTTATTAAAAAATAAAAATACACATTAATCCATTGAAACAAAATACAATATAGAAGAATTATGAAATTTCATGGGTTGAATAAAAACATGAAAAATATACACAATCATTTGGATTATTATCCCTTTTTAGAGTATTGGTCTTTTAATGTAAATATCATTTATTGATATTCGTTTTATTTTGAAGAAATGAATTATTTGATATTTTAATCTTTGACCAGTAAGAAATTTTAAAATTTAGTTTTAATGTTTCATTCATATTTTTAATCATTTAAAATATATTAGAATAAATCATCATCATCATAAAAATCATCAAATATATATATATATAATGAAAAAAATCCAAAAAATTATTTATGATAGAGTAATTATAAATTCCATATAAATCATGGAATGAATAAATGGTGGAATGAAAATTCATTGAATTGATGGAGGAATATAATATAAATTTATAAAGTTATATTGAAATGTTATAGATGATATCTAAAAAAGTGTTCCATTGATATAATAAAATTTAGGATGGAATTTAAAAATCAAAATGGAATGATATGAAAAAATAGAAACAATGATGAAAAATGATGTGAAATATTAATTATAACATCAATTTATATATAAAAGAAATTAAAACATATGTATATAGGGTATTCAATGTTAAATATTCATATAAATAATGTTAAAACAATCTATTTTTATGTTTTTTATTCATATAACTGATGTTAAAACACTTATCATAGTGGATTTTATAATATCCCACATCATACTACACATTTTATTACCTGATTTTTTTTATAAAGACCGATGAAACACTAACAAATTATCTAATTTCATAGTGTATTTGGATGACTAGATGCCTGAATACAAAAACATAAATAAAACTACATCATATTTATTTAATCTCAATCACTTACTCCTAAATCCCATTGATCTTAAAACACTTCATAATGAAAAGGGTAGATCCACAAATCCCACTAAAGTAATAACATGTTTTAACATGATACATATAAGAAAAAATTCATATCATTGTAAAATAAATGAGAATAATAATATCGAATCTGGGCATCAATATTTTGATACCAAATGATCATGGAATATAAGTAATATAGAAACAAATAAATCATGAAAAAAAAAAATAAGTTTAATCTTACATCCATGAAATCGCAACATAGGGTGTTGGTCTAACCGTCATTTCACCATACATGGTAACTCATGAGATTAAATCATTACCTATTCCATTAGAGAGATATTAGGGTGAACCCTTCATATGTTTAAATTTTTTGTGCCTCATACATAATATATCATAATAAATCATTAAAAAACGTTATATAATGATAATGGGTTTTATATAATCATCGAGCTCATAATAACATAAAGTCATAATCCTTTCTCTATATTAAACCCATAATAATGGAATTAATGTTTAATATATTTAAATTTCAAATAAATAATATAAAATTAAATTTATATGAATACCCAAGGAAGAAAATGGGATTGGTTATTCACATAAAATAATGGTGTTAAATAAAAAAATAATTTTTTTTGAAGCATAACATGTATATAAATTAGGATAATGTTTTGGGGTCAATAAGAGAGAATGGAAGTATCTCATTGATAAAACATAATTTGAATAGTAATGTAATGATTGTAAGTGTATGAAAACATAGAGTCATTAAAATTATATATCTTACTACAAAATATGCACTTGATTGAAAAATAAGAGGAAAATAATATCTTTCCTTATAGATCACTCCCAAATCATATTGGGGAAATTTCCTGGGATATTGGGTCTTTAGAAAACGACTTAATGAGCGACTAAGATAGGGTGTGATGCATTAATGATATTAGGGGCAAGTAAAGTACTATGGAGATGTGGGAATATATAAAAAATGATAAAAATTGTTTATTAAATCCAAAATATTGACATTGTAAATCTTGGTTTTGGAAAATGAATAACCAGTTGACTACCCATTGGTTTAGTTAATCTTTTTGGAAATTTAATGCATGGATTTTGAATTTTATTCATGGGATAACTAGAATCCAATTTTTAATATTACTTTGGGTATGTGAATATATATTTTTTATAAAATATTGTTTTTAAATCCTTCATATCAATTTTAGAATTTGGAATGTTATATATTGGCTTGAAAAATAATTTAAATTATAAAAAATACATTATATTAATAAAATAAATTATTTTTTTGTAGAAGAATACCTAATATTAATTATTAAATAAATATTAAATCTATATGAAGTCATAAATTATATCAAAATCATTAGAAAATATTTTATAATATTCATTATAATATATATAATTTAGAAAATTCTCATAATTTCACCCAAACCTAATTTTAAAGTGATGACTTCTAATATAATGTTTATTTTATCAAAATTAATTTCTAAATGTGGGAAATAATTATTCTATATAAAAATTACATAGTTGTTATAAAATAATATTTTTATATAAAATAGATTATTTATTAACGTTAATGAATTTATAATTTTATTATATTAAACATACTAATTCATAAATGGTGTATGAGAATATAATAACATATTTGAAATATAATTATAATTTATTTTTAATTTACTTATAAAATTTAATTTCTTTATTCTATTGGGTTTTATTATTATTCCTAAAGTTACCCAATTTAAACATGAAATAAATAATACAGAAATATAAATATTTGAATAATAAAACTCACACGGAATCGCAAAACCCATGGACCTAAAGTATTAGTGACTTAGAGATTACTTTAAAAACATCTTATTTTATGAAACATGAAAATATTTGTCTATATTAATATTCCTCTAGACCATTTCTTGAAAAATCACATGATATAATTATATTTATACCCATGGATGTGGAATGATAAAAAAGGGATGATATCATATGCTTATTAAGGGAAAACATATCATAATGCGCTAGATCATAAACATTAAGGAGAATATGAGGAAGCAAAAAAATATATTAACAAAAAATCATAATACAATATATTATTGAAATAAAATATTATATATCAACATAATATCATACCTTTATTGTTTAATAAAGCATAAAAAACTATGATATGACGTTAAATGCATAACAATAATCATAAAATAGTTGTGCATGATATAAAAGTGCAGAATAATCTAAAAAAGAAGGTACAACTATGAAAACAAGGAATTTCATGGAAATAAAATGAATATTCATAATTTCGAATAACATGAAAAATAAAATGGAAATATTGAATAACCATAACCACAAGAAAAATTTTCTAATCAAACCCATTAGGCGCATGCTTATGTGAACAAAATCATTTTGTCTATACTAAAAAATGTGAACAAACCCATAATATCAACGCATGTTTAAACAAACTCGTTATGAATATGCCTAAAAATATCAATGATATATAAACATAAACTAATATATTATAGTTCAATATTGGGCCTCATCCATCATCATCCATGAATATGTTTTCCACTTAAAATCATTCAAAAACATATCTTAATTAACCAATGAAAAAACCAAAAGGTTTCATAATCATTCCAAAAACATCACATATCATAATCATAAGAGACCATAGGTTACCAAAACTATTATTTTTCAAAATGAATCATATCATAAAACAATATATAGGATGATCAAACCATCACCTCATGAGAGATAAAGCATAAAATAACAAATACATATGAAAATACAAATTTTTTCAGAAATCCTATAAAACATTATTATAAATGATAAAATGAAAATTACAGACAAAAACATTTTCTAGAAGGTATGAAGAATAATTTTGAAAACCATATTATAATGTGTTAAAAATAAAATATTATAAAAAATTCATAAAATGCTTTTAAAACATGTCGACTGGAAGATAAATATTTTTAAAATGACGGAAAACCATTTTCATTAATATTTTGAAATACCTTTGTTTGAAAACCCAAATTGTAAAAAGAGTATTAAAATTTTATTTTGAAAACGGGTAAATATAATTACGATAATCATATAAATAATCCATATTAAAAATCCCAAAAATATATTATGTAATTGGAAAAAAGTAAAATATGGAAATTGATGAAAATATTCATTAGTATGAATGGGAGTTATTTTCACCAATGGTATACTTTTAATTTTGAAAAATGTTTATCAAATAATTGGTTATATGAAGTTACGTAATTTCCTATATAAAAAATGGAAATTAAAAATAAAATGATGGAAGGGTAAGATGAAATAAAAGTTTAAAATTGTATTCATGTATAAAATACTATGACCCAATGATTCGTAAATTATTTTAGTGAAACTCTAAAGGAATTGGTAATAAAAAAATTAAAAGGATCCTGAGAGAAAGATCATGAAATTGACATTAAAATATAAAACAATTGAAGATATTTTCATATTTTACTGAAATTGTTCATTAAATATTCTATATAAATTCATTTACGGTGCATAATATCAAACATGTCACATGGAGTTTAAAATGATACAAATAATCTCTTACATTGACTCTTGATTTCTAAGGAAGTGCTTTTACTTCCTTTATAACAAACATAAATGTCATTATAACTAATTTCAATATATATATATATATATATTTATAATTTTTATTTATAATCATTATCTATGTACATATTTGTTAGTTTATATCTATTTTCCAACAGTAGGTGTTTATAGTTTTGATTATTTTTACTACTTTCATAGTAGAATTGTGGGTAATAATTTTTATCCAATAGTCCATCATTTAATTTTTATAAAAATTAATATAATGTGTCAATTAGGATGATTTATCATGTTTTAAATTCCTTTGTTTACTGTTCAATTCCTTATACTTGAAAATTAAATCAATAATATGAAATGTTCAGTGATAATCCTAACCAACGAATGCTGTTTTCTTAATTATTGAGAAAAATATTTATATTTCAATCCATAATATAAAACTAAATTGTCATGTCTTATCCTCGGGGCCCATGCCATGACTACCCCAAACCCGCCTTCCATATTCCATGGGCTGGCGACTAGCACCAAAGGTGTAAATCCGGATAAAAAGGGAAGACATTTCCTTTATTAAATGTAAACACACACACACCCCCAGAGTACAAGAAGAAGAAATCACTAAGTAAAACTGAAAACAAAAGTAGTGCTGAAAGTAAGGGGATATAAATAAAAGCCCAACTGTAAAGTACAATGTAAAAGAAAAAACATCGGGAAGGTGACGAGAAGCTCCTGGATCGTCCACTATGGATACTACCTGAATGGTAGGAACAGATAGCGCAACTCCTAGATCATCCACTACAGATCATACCTTAAGTGTAGGTACAGACAGCCTCCTTAGCTCCCTCGTCTTTCAACCTCCTCCGGGTACCGAATCATCGTGAGGTCAACCTCTGGGTACCGACTCGTCGTGAGGTCCACCTCTAGGTGTCGTCCAGTCCCCGTACACTCGGCCTCCATCAACACTATCCATCATCTGCATCCAACAAAATGAGGTGCGGTCATAGCCCGTGCATGAGTGAGTATAATGATACTCAGTAGTGACCCCAATACCCTCAAGGTCTCACTAAATCCAACAAGGATAAACCACAAAGAGAGATCTAAACAGATAACCAGTACTTAGTTATATTCACATACATATACCTTTGTTATCATGTAACACATCTCAATCATGAGGGAAACAAAAAGGTCAAAGACGTAGATTAAACTAATAGTTTTATTCACGATGATGAAAACACGGCTGCTGGAGAACTCCTACTTCGTCGAGCGTAGTAGTCATGTCATGACTCTGAGGTTCTACTCACAAACCTTAGACTACTGAGGTACTCTTCCACTGTCGAGTATCACAGGTCTACCACCCCAACACAGTAGAGCTCCCCTCCATGGGTCTCCCACCCCAACACAGTAGCGCTCCCCCTACTAGCCTACATAGGTACTCCTCCTGTCAAGTACCATGGGTCTGCCACCCCAACACAGTAGGACTCCTCTGCCATGGGTCTACCACACCAACACAGTAGTGTTTTCCACTGGGCTAGTCAAGTCACTCTGATGCAAATCGGACAAGCAGTCATCAGGTCTCTTCCAGTTACCAGGTCACCATACTCCGTATGCTTGTTTTTGGGAGGATCTTCTCCACGAGCTATTGGTACACACTCCACATGTCGCGAGGTTTTATGAATAAGTATTTCAAATTACCTCTTCGTCATAGGGGTCACAACACAATAGGCGGCGCTTCAATCGGACGCTCGGTCTGTGAGTTATTAGCCATATGGTTCTAGGGCCCCGGTCAGTTTCGTGTATAAACCAACTTGAATGTATCTCCTCTGTACCCAAACCTCATGTGGAGTATGCAAAAATAATCATCTCATCAATAGTAATCTAGCTTAGTTGACATCACATCAATACGACGTTTGGTCCACATGTTATAAGCGTTTCTGCTCTGAGGGACCGGATGGTTTCGAGTTCAAACCAACCAGGATGTACACAAACATGGCCGAAATCTTGAGTGTAATATATCGAAATGACCGTCTCAATCCACAGAATCCGGTGGCGCCAGCTGGTGCTTACCCGGTCGTCCCAGACCCCGCACAGCCGCGGGATCCACCACATCGCAACCATGACTATTGTCGTGGTGGATCTTCTCTAGTGGTGCACTGGGGCACCACCGCCTCCAGGCGGTCGGCTGGTGTCGGCTGCCGGCGAACCGCGCTACCATGTGGTTCGGCGGGCCACCAGAGTCGCTCAGGTGGTCGGTTTTACGTTCCTTCTTCGCCGAAGGTCATATCGGGTCCCAAACATTACTGTGAAGGCTCCAAAATGCCGATGCGGACCCATTTCGTCGTCTCCCATCAATCCACGCATCAAGAACATGTTGGTGGTGTGTCCGAATTTGTTCGTTAGTCTGTACCCACCACTTTAGTAGTTTGAATAATCACCCAAAAAAATAATCTACTATGCTCGAGGGTATATATCACTTAAATGTAAATATAAAAAGTCCCCAACCTCGATTATGTTTCTTTCTTCGTAGACGCAGAAAGCGATGTCGCTCCGTCAATGTCGGGAGAGAACCGTCGTCATTGGTGAGTTCCCCACTGTTGTATTTTCTCCCTTGATGGGGAGTAAGTAGATAATTGGAGGAACGTGGAGCGTTCTTCGTCAAGTCGTTCTTTGTTTAAGGGGCATTGTTCATCGCGGGAGGATGATGTTCTTCATCTAAGGAGGCACTTCCTTCTCCTTTTACACAAGATCTCTCTCCAATATCTCCCAACTCAACATGTGCTAAACTAAAATAACTGGCTAATGCTATTATTTTATTAACAAAAGAAATTTAAATTTCAAAATTAGAAACAATTAATAAATTAATTAAAGTGCTTCAATTTATTAATTATGATGTGTTGGTAAGAGTTTAAGAGGGTGAGAGAGGGGAAGTGGAAGGGTTACACAATTAAATAGGAGTTGACAAAATAATAAAGGGGGTTTAAGGAGTTTAGGGGGAGGTGAAAGGTTGGGGATCGGGTGGGACCCACCTATCAAACATCAACACTTGGATAGTTAGGTGTTTTTGGGTCCCACCCTTAACTCCCATTTTTAGGATATAACTACATCATATATAAATAAAATTGTACAGACTAATTTTTTTATTTAATTCTAGATTCCCAAAAATAAAATAATGTTCGACCCGCATAAAACACAATTATAGTGAAGGTTCCCATAAGAAATTCCAGGCACCATGAGTTTATTGGTGCCCTCAGATTTCAATTCCGTGCACCGATTTAAAAGATAGAAAAACTTTCTCATTCGTTCATTGAAAGAACCTGAGATAAATTTCAGAAATTGATTCCGGGAACAACGGGCCTCAGAATTGAGTGTCGTCAGAAGCTCCAGACTCATAAAATTCCAAACAATTATGAAATAGTTTTCCTTGAAATTTTCGGGTCTTTACATTAATCCCACCTCAGGGATTTACGTCCCCGTAAAGCTATAACATAAAGTAGGAAAACTAAAGGAGGTACTGAGCACGCATCTGAGCCTCCCGCTCCTAAGTGCTCTCCTGGAGGTTCCCATGCTGCCAACGAATGCGCAACCGATTAATCGACCATCAACGTAGAACCTGCTTCTATAGATCCTTGTTCTCCGTCGGGACCTCTATGAATGTCACCTCGTCATCATTGTCTAGATCCCCGTGGTCGATGATGTGGGATGGATTGTGCTTGTATCTCCGCAGCTGAGATATGTGAATGATGTCATGCACCCGGTGCAACTAAGGTGGAAGGGCCAGGCGGTAAGCCACCTCACCTACCCTGCTGGGGACCTGGAAAGGTACGAATAAATGAAAAGATATCTTTCTGCATCAACAAAACCATTGTAGAACTCATCAAGGTGAGACTAGTAAGAAAACTTGATCTCCATCCTTGAACTACAGTGGTCTCTGTCTCCTATCACCATAGGACTTCTGTCAGCTCTATGCAGTCTTCATCTGCTCCTGGATGATCTGCACCGTTCCCATCATAGCATGAACCATCTCTGGTTATACACGTGCTGACTCCATCACTATCCAAAAAGGATATCTAGATTGTTTCCAACTGTTGTCACACCACTCCTAATAGTTGAAGGCCTGATCTCTTACTAAGAGCATCTGCTACAATGTTCCCATCCCCCGGAGTATAAAATATCTCGATGTCATAGTCCTATGGAAATTCAAGCTATCACCACTATCTTAGGTTCATGTCCTTCTGAGGGAATATAAACCAATGACTATTGAGTTGGAGAGAACCATACACCATTTCCTCAATGAACAATGGGTGAGTCTAGCCAATTGTAAGAACTCATCTCCACCCTTCTTCATCTACGTTCTACAAAAGAGCTGCTGAGATTTTGCCGCTGCCAAAAAAGGAAATCTGGTCTCTTCCCCTAGATGAACCAAATTCATTGCCAAATACAGTCAATCCTGACCGAAACGATACAATTCATTTCTTGAATGACGTCATAAGTCCTCGACGCTACTACTAAGAGATTAAACCGTTACTCTCATCTCCAAGGGTTGAGTCACACTGTCGGCATCAGTGCATGGTTACTGGGTCTCCTCTAGTAGGGATCTCACAAGTGATGGTAAAGTCAACATTTTTAACCAGAACCTCTTAGTATATACCATATAAAAAGGACAGGAAAGTAAATGTCACAAGGATAAGTGTCTTTTATTACTGCAGCTCAAAGTACAAAGACACATAACAACCACAAACAACAACAACATGGAAACTAGAAGCACCAAAATTAAAGGGCTACATTCCTGGAACTAGTCTTGATCCTATCCACATGCATCAGAAGGTCCATAGTTGTAATTTTTAGCTACATGCAGATGTGATCTCCCATATCCACACGTTCCCTGTGGTCGGGGTGGACCTCCTGGTGGTGGTGGTGGAGAAACCTCGAAGCTTCAAACACCACCGGCTGTACGGCCAGATCCTCTTCCCCGGTATGGTTGTTTCCTCTACTGTCTGCAGCTCATCTGCTGGGCAGGTCGGGCAGTCTCCATCCAAGTGACCCTACTTGTCGCATTCATAGAACTTCCTGCTCCTCATATGGCTCGATATGTTTTGTGTGCCTTGCACAACCGAACCTATATCCCTTGTTCATCCACGTGTTGTCCTAGTCCTCTTAGACTTCTATTTCATATGTCTACTACCGGCTGCATAAGACTCCTCTATGGTCGGATAACCCTGCGGCAAGGGCAGCAGATCTTGAGCACGCTCAGAGTGTAGAGTCGCTGGTTTAAACTCCACCCTAAAAAAAGTCTCTATGTTTCCCCAGGTGAAAGTCATCTCGTCGAAAAGCTGGAGAATCTGGCTCCACCACCTCTCAGATGCTCCCTAGAGGAGACTAATAGTTACGTACAACCTCAAGTAAACAGATGTCCCCATTTTGTGGAATGCTCATGCTACAAACTCCAACCACTACCCAGCCGTCTGAAAACCTGACTCGCCTCGAAACCTCGAAGGCCTCTATTGCTGGAACTCGTGCATCACGCTAAAGTAGTGTGTAGTCTTTGATGGTGCGTCCTCTAGGAGAGGGCCCTATACTGAGGCCTCTATGCTCGGTGGGATATCATCGCACTCTCCACTCAGTACCCACACTAACTGACTGGGTGAAGTCATCCTGAGATAAACAGATGTGACACAGTCAGAAGACTATACATGGTGAGCTGACCTTGTTTGAGCTGACATAAAGAAAACTTTTTAAAACACACATGCAATCAGTGTTTCCATGCACTAAGTCAGAAATCTGATTTCAGGGTCCTGGTGTATGGATACGTTGGCCGCCTGCACCAACACTGGACTTCCTGATATGAAAACCACACATTGAACCCTTAACAATATTGCTTCACAGTAAATAAATATCAGAGTCCTATGTTCTATGGTAGAACTGACTCCTCTGATACCAATTTTTCAAAACCCTTCCTCAGGGCCCATGCCGTGACTACCCCATGTCCGGCTTCCATAGGCTAGGGGCTGGAGACTAGCACCGAAGGCGTAAATAAATATAAAAAGGGTAGGAATTGCCTTTATGAAACGTAAACAGACACACACACCCAGAGTACAAGCGGATGAAAACACTATGTAAAACTGAAAACAAAAGTAGTGCTAAATGTAAGGGGCTGGAAATACAAGCCCAACAGTAAATTACAAGGTAAAATAAAAAACAACAGGAATGTGACAAGCAACTCCTTGATCGTCCACCATGGATCCTACCTGAAGGGTAGGTACAGATAACGCAGCTCCTAGATCATCCACTACAGATCCTACCTGAAGGGTAGGTATAGATAACCCCCCAGCGTCCTCGTCTATCATTCTCCTCAGAGTACCAACTCATCCTGAGGTCCACTTACATGTGCCTTCCAATACTCGTACACTCGGCCTCCGACAGCGCTATTCGTCGTCTGCATCCAACACAATGAGGTGCGAGCATATCCCATGCAAGGGTGAGTATAATGATACTTAGTAGGGACCCCGAGACCCTCATGGTCTCACTAAATCCAACTAAAATAAACCGCAAAGAAATATCTCAACAGATAACCTTTACTTAGTTATATGCCCATAGATATACCTATGTTATCAAGTAACGCATCTCAATCATAAGGAAAACACAAAGGTCAAAAATTCAGCTCAAACCAGTATTTTTATTCACGATGAAGAAAACACGGCTGCTGGAGAAATCCTCCTCTGTCGAGCACAGTAGTCCTGTCATGACTCCAAGGTGCAACTCACAAACCCTAGACTGCAAAGGTACTCCTCCATTATCTATTACCATCGGTCTTCCATCCCAACACAGTAGTGCTTCCCACTATGGGTCTATCGCCCCATCATAGTAGTGCTCCCCCTACTTGCCTACCGTGGTACTCTTCCTATCGAGTACCGCAGGTCTACCGCACCAACACAGTATTGCACCTCCTCCATGGGTCTTCCACCCCTACATAGTAGTTCTCCACACTGGTCTAGTCATGTCAATCCGATAAGAATCATACAAGTAGTCATCAGGTCTCAGCCAGCTACAATGTCACCATACTCCGTATGCTCATCTCCGGGAGGATCCGATCCATAAGCTACTGGTAAACACTCCAAGTGTCACAATTTTACATGAAGAATTATATTAATGTACTGCCACATCTTATGGGTCTCAACGCAACAGACGACACGTCAATCAGATGCCCGGTCTGTGAGTTATTAGCCTTATTGATCCAGTGACCCGGTTGGTTTCATGTACGAACCAACCCGACCATATCTCAATTGTACCCAAACCTTAGGTGGAGTATGCAAGAAGAACCATCTCATCAAGATGAATCCAGCGTAGTCGACGACATGTCAATCGGACCTCTGGTCCTAATATTATATGAATTTTCGCTTCGAGGGCCCGGTTGGTTTTGGGTTCGAACCATCCCGGACGTACCGAAGCTTCACCTAAATCTTGAGTGTAATATAATGAAACTACCATATCAATCAAATGAATCCTATGCAACTGAAGATTCATCAATAAGATGTCTTTAGCTCATGTTATGAGTTTTTAACCAAAGAAGGTCTGAAAATAGGGGGCCTGGGCCCGGTCCGCCCCGGCCCAACACCCCCTGGTTCAGCCAGATCCGGGTCGCCCCAACCTGGGTCCAGCCCGGCTGGGTGTGGCCGGTCGTGGCTCAGCCAGCCTGTCCGAGTGATTACACGGAGCGGGGGGGGGGGGGGGGGGTGGGGGTGCGGCAAGCCCCCCTGCTAATTGGAACTAGTAGTGCCGGCTGGCACTCCCCCGATCGTCCAGGATCCTGCATGGTTGCGGGAACCACCTCGTCACCGCCACATATATTGCCATGGAAGATCATCAATGGAGGTGTGTTGGGGCATGTCCGCCATTCCGGTGAGTCACACTGCCATGAGGTTCCGCGGGACACCGGAGTCGCTCCGGTGGACCGTTTTACCATCCCTATGCTCCTGCGGTCATCTCGAGTACCGAACACTGCGGTGAAGGCTCCAAAACGCCGTTGCCGCCCTGTTTTTTCGCCACCCATCAATCCACGCATCAAGAACAAGTTAGCGGTGGGTCCGGACTTGTTCGTTAGTCCTTACCCACAACATTACTAGTTTGAATAATCACCCAATAAAATAATCTTCCATGCTCAAGGGTATAAATCACATAAATGTAAATATACAAAATCCCCCTACCTCGATTATGGTTCGTTTGTCGTAGACGTGGAAAGCGTTGTAACTCCGTCAATGTTGGGAAAGAACCATCATTGTTGGTGAGTTCCCCGCAGTTGTATTTCCTTCCTTGATTTAGAGGATGTATAAGATTGGAGGAACATGGAGCATTCTTCGACGAGTCGTTCTTCGTTGAAGGGGTGTCATTCTTTGAGGGAGGATGATTTTCTTCAACGAAGGAGGAAATTCCATCTTGTTATACACAAGATCTATCTCCAATATCTCCAAACTAAACATGTGGTAAACTAAAATAATAGGATAGTGCTATTATTTTATTAACACAAGCAATTTAAATTTCAAAATTCAAAACACTTAATTAATTAATTGAATTGGTTCAATTTATTAATTCAGGATTGTTGGCAAGAGTTTAAGAGGGGGAGAGAGAGGAAGTGGAAGGTTTATACAATTAAATAAGAGTTAACAAAATAATGAAGGGGGTTTAAGGAGTTTAGGGGGAGGTGAAATGTTGGGGCTCATGTGGGCCCCACCTCTCAAACATCCACACTTGTGTAGTTAGGTGGCTATGGGTCCCACCCTTAACTCCCTTTGTAGGATATAACTACCTCAGATATAAATAAAATTGTACACACCAATTTTATTTATTTAATTCTAGATTCCACAAAAAAATAACTTTGACCGGTATAAAACGCAACTGCGGTGAAGGTTCCCAAAAGAAATTATCGGCACTGCGAGTTCATCGGTGCACATGGATATCATTTCTGAGCAACGCTTCAAAAGATAGAAAACCCATCTCATTCGTTCACTGAACGTACCCGAGATAAATTTCAGAAATTGATTTCGGGCACACAGGGACTCAGAATTGAGTTCCGTCAAAAGCTACAGACTCGTAAAATTCCAAAGAAATTATGAAAAAAAAATTTACATTGAATTTCTGTATCTTTATATAAATAATTATTTAAATATATCTAACATAATTTACCATTATTTTTGTTTTCATACTCATCCATTATATAATTTTTTGGTTTTGTTCATGTAGTTGGCAAAACTAACCCAGACATGAACATACCATAATTAAGAGATGATTATGAGGTGATTTAGATTTAATATCATTATAATAGAAGAATAATAATTAAATTTTAGTGTTTATTAGTGTGATATTTAATAATTATACGGGCGTTTATGAAAATTTAATGGATATTAAAATATTACATAATATAGATATATTTTTTCATCTTTCTTAGTTTTATTGTTGAGACGGTTAATTTTATATTGATAGAAGATCATTAATATTATTAATAGTAGATTAAATTATATTTAAATAACCTTATTAATTTGAAAAAACATAGTATTTTTCCTTAAAATACATTTTCATGACTATCCATGTATATATATATATTAGGTGATTTTGGGTATAATTACATTCAAACACACACACACCACAAACATAGGCCATAAAGGCGGACCATATCGCCCCTATGGGATATCCCACCTGTCCAGACTAATTTATTTAATACATGTATCAAAGGCCCAGTGGGAATGAATCCAATAACATTGTCTAAAATCCTAGGGTTGTGTCATGCCTACATCATAATGATTGTGTCTCCAAGGACGCGTCATGCATGCATAACCCCCTACCTACGTCATTGTCTATGTCTCCCCTGGTATTCCACACATACATATAGTTTAAGATATAGTTTTCTATATAAGGATGAAAAATTAATATGCTTTAACATTTCATAATATAAAATATTTCAAACAAATCATAATTATATATTAAATTCTCTATTATTAATAGCCTTGTATGATGGGGATGGAAACTGAAACATATTGCATCATGGAGGCGGTTTTCCTCACAACTCATGAATCATGTTTCAATATTTTGTTGATGGGAAAGGGTGTGTGGTTAATACTTTTACAATTCTTATAATAATATAAAACTATAAAAATGATACTAATGTTATCATTATAATTTGGTGAAATAAATTATAGGATGAATAAAAGGAAATAAATAAATTTGAAAGTGGGGGTACAGTTTGAATTATATTCCATACTAATCAGATTACATTCATCTCAAACGGGATTAAACCTATAAGGGATACCATTTTGAGAATAAAATAACCTCCTTTATGTGAATGTTATTGGTTAGTGGAGTGTTGGGTAGATTTTTTTCTGAAAATATGTGATTTGGTGTGAGGTTAAGTGATGAGAGTTGAGACCCTTTTATAAGTGAAAATGATGAAATTGTTTAAAATACAAAAAAAATTTCAATAACGGGAAGTCACTCTAAAGGAAAAAGTCTCAAAAACTGATAAATAACTGTGAAAATAATAGATAATGTCGATCCATGCCTCAAAAATAATAATTACAAACAATTGTTTTTAGATTATTGACCCCTTAAATCTTACATTACTTATTTTATTATTTTTCTATTCATCACCATAACTAGTTTTACCTTGGTAATTTATCCTCCATGCGAAGAAATAAAATGGTCCATATCATATAATTTAGACTTAATGATTTAAAACATGGAATCTATTTCTTTATATTAATTTATAATTGAAATAAAAATTATTTTTAAAATACTAATTTAATAATGTATTAAAAGTAATTATTTACGTAAAATATAACTTCAGTTTTTAAATTAATGTAAAAAATGGGTTTATAAATTAAAAAGAACTTTTTAAAAATTTTAAATTCACTTATAAAATTATTATTTTATCTTATAAAAATGTTTCAGATATTTTAAATTCAAAATTATATACTCATAATTTCATAAAAAAAATATTATTTATTAAAATGTTGTTTTATACTGTTTACATAAAATTAATCTATTTAGAATAATGAAAAACATAATATTAAGAAAAAATTTCCAAGATAAATCCAAAATTGGATTTAATTTTTTCAAATTATCATCTAAAAATTAATAAATATTATTTTTGATTAAAATCATAATATATTACTAAAAAATTATTTTTATAGAAAAATGAGTTCTGCTATATTAATGATTATTTATCATATAAATTACTAATTATTATACTATTAAAATATCATGTTATATTTAATAATAATAAATTTAGTTCATTCATATAAAATTTTAATTTCTTAAAATTATATTTTAAAACCTAAAACATATTCAACAAAAATGAATTTAAAACATATAAAAATAAATGATATATCTATACATATATATATTTTATTACATTTTGAAATAATCGTAATTCCTAAATATACAATAAATTATGATATCTATATAAGACCTATGAATTATATAATCTCTCGTTTATTTTTCTAGTAGAATTTCAACTATCATGGATCATGTGGAAATATCTACAAGTTTGAACTTCTCTTGTATATGGTTTTTCTCAAATGTTAATTTCTTGAGTTTGGATTCATCTTTTTCAAGGGATAACCCTAGAGTAAAAAAGCTCCCTTTCAAGTTTAATTAAATGATATTTATACTGAATCATTCCCCTTGTATATATCATTCCTTATTACTTTATTTATTCATTTTTTGATGTGGTTAGATCAATTTATATAAACTATTTCAAAAATCATATTTAATATTCAAAATATATGTTGTATTTTCATTTTAGTTTGGTATAGTGTGTGAAATTCACTATTTGTAGTTACATTCACCCCCTCATATTTCATCCTTATAATTTTAATTATAATATACTAATGATATTAGCTGAAGGGATATATAATATGATTAAAAGTTTAATTTTCTAATATGGTATAAATCGCATCTATGAACTTATAATAATAATAATCCCAATATTTTGTTTCTTCATAACTATTTTAAATTAATACCACCCATGGTTTTATATTAAGAACTAATTTATTATTCCTTAAACTAATTATTTAGACCATAATAACTGATTATCATAAATTGGATTCTGTTCTGATATGTGATTCTAGATTTTTATAATAACCAGACCACAAATGCCTATCTATCATCTAATATGATTATTTAACCTGAAGGTGTCAGTGTGATAGTGATTTTATATGATGATGTCATTAAATATAGATCCTCCTCCTCATAAGTCATGTTGAGATCCACATACATTCAACTCCCAACCCTTTACATGGTATCATCCTCCAATGTACTATCATGCACCCTCTCTATTTTATCCATCACCCGCATCGCTAGCATCAACAGATAATCACCCATATCTTCATCCACTTCTGCACCGGTACTCACATTACCCACTCTATAAAACCTTATCTGATAAAGGTTGGCGGGTGATGTATACTCCACCACAGCCACACTAATTGTCTCTTCATGTTCCCATACATGGCCTTCCAAAACTAAAATATTTCTTTCATATAATTCATGGGCTTGTGTTCTCTAAGATGTAAATCCTAATTCTCAAATTTTTCCTTTACACAAGGTTACTATGTAACCTCCTTATCACCTAACAATTATGTCTTATCACACATGTGTCAGAGAATACATGTGGTGGTGGTGCATTAATGGATGATAATGAAAAAGATTTGTTACTGTCATCTATTTTTGTAGTAATGTTAATACTTATTAAGAGGGGATGCTGGTTTTTGTTTCTACTTGCAGCCAATTGGTTAATTGTGATGATTATGTGGGCATCTAACTAAAATTAGGGAATAAAAATTATATGTTCAAATAGTTAATCTATTAAATAAAATATATCCAACGAACCAATTAGAAGATTTATTTTTTCTTAAAGATATATTTAAGTATACAACAATCATTTAACTAGATATTTTATTTTATAAAAAACATCTTGGTCATGCACTTAGAAAACAATCTATGGAGTCATGAATCAGATTGACCACTGAGAGGGGCATTGATCAGTGGGTTAATTTTTATAATTATTTAATTTTAGTTCATCATATAAAACATGTTATGGTTCTAAATTAACTAAATTTTATCTTATAGTATCAACTAATATGTATATATAATATAGGTTACAACACAAAATATTTATAATCATAAGTATATCTACCTACTCTAGTCCATGTTGGTTAGATTCCCTAACATTGGTTCTCTAGTGTAATTTTATCAATGATGAAAATGGATAATAAATGAACTAAATATTCACCCTGTAGTAGATCCTCTAGATGATCCTAATTCTACACCCCAATAAACAAATCATCTACCTTGATTGGTTATAAACTCGAATTTTCTTCCTACTTCTATAATGGTTGGATTCCCAAACCTAAAACATATTCAATAATAATTTAGATGCCCAAAAAAATTATTTTGTTAGTGTTGATCCAAAAATATAAATTCTTATTTATTCTTTAGGGTGATCTTACTCTATAAACATACTATAATTTTTTTACTCGTATAAATATTCAAGATCATTAATAGCTTCTTGTAATAAGACTATTGGTCTTGAAACACGTTCACACCTGATCTGAAATAATCTGGTTCTTCTCATCTTACTAAAAACTTGGACATGAATAATATTATCATATAAGTGTATTCTAGATCTATTCCCTTCTTTATTTTCAAAATATTGGAGTATTTGTTTCATCAATATTATAATAACTCCGATTATTCCTAAAATAAACACATTTTAGGGGCTTCTCAATTGTGATTTTTTTCATTATTTACTTCTCCACTAAATATTTCTCAAATATTATATGAAATTATTCCCATTAACATTATATGTATACCACCTATGAATATATGTTTTTATTATAATGTTTGTTCACTTCCTTGATGATTCACATATTGATGATTTAAAAAAATGTTTTTTAATTAATAGATAGTAAACAGTACTATTTTTTATGAAATTACATCAAAACTATAATTTATATATAAACCAATTTGTATACAAAATTACTTTTTATTGAATATAATTTACAAAATATACAATTTCACAAAGAATAACACATTATTTTTTTTCGCAAAATTGTATCCTTAAAAATACACAAACTTATTTAAAGAACATAACTCGAGAAAAAAATTCTTCCTCTCTTGATAATCACTTCCCAAAAAAAATTAAGTCAATATTACTTGATAGTTAAACCAATATTTATAGGTTATTTTCTATGTAGTTAACATGTGCTAATATTACAAAATATGTTTATCCGGTCAAAAATATGTGACATTGAAAAATGTGTTTCCTATCTCCAAAAACAACATGGCCCTCATATAATACATGGACCATGTAGAATATATCATATATATGATTATTTTAATTCATGTATGTATCACATACAATAATCCCATATAACATTTTCCATTAATTTAAAATAATACATGATCACAAACTAAAATCTCTATCACACGTTGTCTTCATTCATAATACATCCTTGATATGAGAAGTTTTTAAATTAGAAAATTCCTTTATCAGGTGATCTTATCTTCCTCTTCCATTGTCGCATAATTTTTTTTAAAATAATCGTGAATATTTGAATTCTATATGAAAATTATCATACTATGCTTCTCACTCACCTAACACATATATGAATAGTATTTGAATGTACCATTTCACATATCAATTTCAGTGACATTCTTTTCACATTTACAGACAAATAATAACATTCACAAACACAAAATCACAAATTATTTTTCTAAAATATAGAAAACCATACATAGAAAATTTCAAAACTCTCATCGAACTAAATATGATGTCACATGAATTTTGATCAAGATGATTTTTCTTGGTCATGAATACACCATGATAAAAAATACATCATACGTCAAAGGTTAAAGATGACCAAGGTCTTAGTAGGATGAATCCAGTTGATTGAAGTATAAGGTAATCATTATGTGTGTTTGTTTTTAAATACGTGTATAGTTCCTACATTTTTTTCATCAAACAGAAATCACTTTGATGGTTTCCCTCATATTAATAAGTGATCTCTCTTCCTTTATCAATAAGTTTTGAGTTACAAGGTATTCTCTTTGCTTCTGTTTGGCCGAACCTATGTCGAAATACAATCACAGCTATGCCCCCACATAAGGTGGATCCTCTGATCTTGTACCTACTGCGTGAATGCTCCACCTACCCATATAAGAGTTCTTATCTATTGACGGGTCTGGACATGTTGACCTAGTACCCATATGGTTGACCTATGTTCCATATGTGGTTGAGGTGGGTCGTTGTTCAGTGAACGGTCGGATTGATTTATTAATAAAGGTCCACGTAAATAATTATTGAAAAATAAGTATGGTATTCTTCTTCAAATACTATTCATATAAATATAAATATATTTTTCATTTCCTTTATAATTAAAACAATTCATGAAATAATATAATTTTTCATTAACATTATAATGACACTTATCAAAATAAATCCTTTGAATATTCTCACCCATTGTCTCCTAAACATAATCTTTTCAACAAATCATCATGAAAAATAACATTTATCATGGTCATTTTTATGCTTTATTCTCTTTAAATATGTTGTTATAAAAGTTTCCATTCTATAACATCATTGAAATAGGTCTTTGAGATTATGACTATTTCAAAAATCATCACACTTATCTCTATTGTCATATAAAGAATGACATCCATTTCCAAATTTATTGAATCTTCCAAAAAATAACACTCCATGATGTTAGCCTCAAGTTCCTTTTCCATAGACATGGAAATACATCAATAAACCTATGTAATTACATGGTTTTATTATTTATCATGACATCTAATGCATCAATAATTATCTGATCATCATTTAAGTATTTATCAGATATTAAATATATAATAAGTCAATAAAAAATAGAACCTTAATTATACAATCATACACTTGTGATCATCAATCTCCCACTTTTTAATTTTTTGAATACTTATTCACATTATAAATTAAATACTTTTTCACAAATTCATGAAAATAAATTAAAATATACATAGGGAACTTTTTATTTCACTAATATTATTATGCCATTAGGGAATCCTCCCATCCTCTATTCATTTCTGGACACTTCTTTAGCTACTTGTGAAAGAAAGATGACCTAATATGTTTTCTTAGTAAATATCTTATAGCTTGGAATCTCTAAGTCCACATGGAAAACCCTTTGTATAAAAAATAGTGTTTATTAATCGTTTAACTGTTGTCCATAAATTATAATACATCATATACCAATATCAAATAAATTACTCATTCATGTTTTGGGTTTTGACAAAAATTCACATCATTAAATATATTATAGCCTGAACATATCTCAGCAAACATATAAAAATGTTATAGGGAAAAAAGATATAACTCCCCCTTTTTAGTGCGGTATAAACTCACCCTTGATAAGGACTAATAATTCATTGAAATTATAGATATGATAGTGATTTTCATTCATCATATTCCACTTTTAAAAAGATGTTCTTTAATTCCACATTCTCTATATAGTGATGATTTAACTTCAATAACTCATTAATGCTACCTATCATGGGATTAATCCATCTCTTTTAATTCCATACATGTTTTAATAACAACATATATATAAGGGAATATGGAGGGGCTATTTTTTTCTCCAAAATAGAATTCATGCTATGATATTCTTTTAAACATGGTTCATTCTATTATTCTAATATCTAAATAGGAATATTTCTTGGGTCTCTTCTTTTCATTTTGACTCTCACATTGTGATTTACTTCTCATCATATTATCATCCTTCATTAATTTTATATTTATATTATTTTCAATAAAAACTCCTTATTGTGGAGTGGTGTTTCCATCTTAGATTTTAAGTCAATTTATTTGTCTTTTTCTTACATCTTCTTATTCATACTCTATCCTTGGGATGGTAGGATTGGTATGTAATTCTAAATCACATTCACAAATTTTTCACACTAATTACAAAGATTGTTTTTAATCTATTGATCATCAATAGTAGATAAATTCATATGAAATTCGACCTCTTCTTTTGAAATCAACTTCTTACTCTGGGTTATTTCATCTATTTTTGATTTCTCTATAATCTCCCACTTTTAGTTGATCTAGACAAATTATCAATCATTATTTACTTATATGTCAAGCCTTTTGGGTGACTTACTTTAAAGTCCCTCTATTTCACTTTGGCATGAGATGGGTTTGAGATGTTACTAGGCTAAATGTGACATTCCCATGATACCAAAGGATGACAATAAATTCTGAAGGGATTCAATACATTTGAGGGACTATTTTCCCATTAATAATAAAACCACTGACCAAAAAACCATAATTGGACAACCACTATATTATTCATGATAACAATGAAAGAAAAATCGATATTTAAATTATAAAAATCAAAATAGAATGATGTATTATACCAGATGACTATAATATCAAAGTAAAAAGAGGATGAAAAACTAATAAAACTCCAAGACCACCACAAGACACCAAGCTCTTCAATATCTTTTCTCCAACATACCAAATAGACAATGTATCATGTGGTAGTGCTCAATATGTGTGATACTTTACCTCTTCCCATGTCTCGATTAATTACATTTGCAAAATCACTGAAGTTCCAAAGTAGTAGTGAGTACTATATATCCGTAGATTTTCCCAAATGACATCCTTACTCAAGCCACTAGGAGATAAATGTTAGAATAATTTATATAAAAAATTTTATATAAAACAAATTCGAAAAAATTTTACAACTGTATATAAAAAAGTTCCATGTCAACCAATTTCCCCAAAAAAATTCGTTTTTCATTGAAAGAAACCAAACAATGCTTTAAAACCATTTCACAAGTTCCCTTTCGGATAACCATTCCATTTCCCATATCACCACATCCAACCTTGCATGCATAGTTATGATAGTACCACACTCATTAAAGGTCTCTCAATACAAAAAGTGATTTATACCAATAGAAATTTACGAACTGATAACATATATGTTGGTAAAAATGAGAAATTCCAACAGATATCATGTTTCATTGGTATTAGTTTATGTACCAACACATATTTTTACCAACAATCATATATATTTAAGTTAATAATTTAATACCAATATTTCTTTTAAAAGAAATTAGATCTATTACTTTATCATACTGGTAACAATTTTTTTATTAACAAATGAATATGTTATTAATAATAAGTGTTACCAATAAACCTTTAACGATTTAAAAATTTGTTATAAATTATTCATTATAAAAAAACCTTTTAACACCAATTTTTTATCATCATTAATTATAATTTTAATAATAACAAATATGTTAATATTAATGAAACGAAAGGTAATTATCATACTAAATTTTATATTAATCCTAAAAAATTGTTCCAATTGTGCCACCTATCCAATTCAATGATTCTGTTGATGTTAATTAAAAAATATTCTATTGAAAAATGAAAATTTAAAAAAAATCCAATATACCAGGAAGGTGTAGCCAGAGGTAATCCCCTGGCCATTTATTAAAGTAAAGGAAAACAGTAACAAGAAAAACAGACACAACAAAGTCACATCAAATCCTCAAAATCACACCCCTTACCGTCACCATGATAAACAGACTCTTCCTCTGTCGCTGTTTCCCATACTGAACTCTCATAATGCTTCAGCACTTTTGCATATTTCCTCCTCAGATTTAGCTTCTCCAGCTCAAGAAACTCATTAGGAGACTGCATACTTTTGACAGCAGATCTGGTCGGCATCGGCTTCGGCAGGTGAGAGAAGTCCTTCCTCATCCTCCCGCGAGGTGGGGCATTCACCTTGTCTTGGGCCACCGGCAGCATCTTGTTCCCCACTTGAGCAATCTCGCTGTAAGACATCCGTACCGTGCTCTCACAATTCTCCTTCTCACTGTCATCGAGGTCCCCCCACTTCCCATAGTACTGCACCTCTGGGTATCTCACAAGCTGGTTCTGCTGAATCTGATTGTTCGTGTCAACAATGGCCAGGCATTGAGGCTGCTCCACCAATGTATGTTCTGCATCAAAAGCACCAGACTCCTGTCCCACATTCTGCAAATCAACACTGCCACCTAAGGGTGACATCTCATTCCCAGTTAACCTGCTCAATTCTTGGAACTGATTCTCCATAGTTACAGTGCCCAGCACACCCTTATCAGCAGTATTCTGGCCACTGCAATTTCCACCATGTCCCAAAAGTCTTCTATCTTGGCGGCCAACAGATTTCCATTTCTTCCCAGACGAAACAGACCCATGCCCTTTATCCGATTCTGCCATAGCATCAGACCCCCGCATATTTATAGCCAGATCCTCATTGCAACTTCCCTGGCAATGATTCACCACACCGGTAACTGGCACCATATGAGCAGTCTGTGAAGCAGGACCCGAAGCACCCAGTGATTCCATAACAGGTGCAATACCAGATCCAAATCCAACATCAACAGCAGGTGTCCTCTCCCTCTCAGGGGCCTTGCCAACGCCCTGCCCATTCTGGCTCTTTCCTGCAGCTGCAATTTCGCCTGAAGCGAAACCACGAACAGCAGGAGCAGTCTGTGAAGCAGGACCCGAAGCATCATCCCTCCTACACAAGTCATGCCTCAGCTTGCTCATCACATGAGAAACCAAGGGGTTCATATGAGACCCTGGCGAATTCATCCTAGCTGAAACACCCCGGGACACCATAACAGAAGCAATACCAGAGCCAATTCCAACCTCAACAGTGGGTGACCTCTCCTTCACAGGGGCCTTACCAAAGCCCTTTCCCATATCTGCAGACCTCTTGAGCGTGCCCCCAATCCGACACCTGGAATCCGAATGCCCCAAGCTGCTACAAGCTGTGCAGAAGTCAGTCCAGGTCTCATACACCACAACCTGCTTCCACCTAAACTCCTCACCCACCGAAATCCAGACCCATTCCACCGGCTGTTTAGCAACATCGACTTCAACACAAAGCCGGGGATTTATGGGATGACTCACAGAAGAGGTGCGAACATCAGTACACAAAAATCGTCCTATCATATTCCCAATCATACGTATAACTGCAGGATTTTGGAAAGGTAAAGGCAGATGCGGAAGGCTTACCCAAATCGGGACGGTGGATGGATCACGGTTCATGCAGAGATCAAAAGTCCACCGAAAGAGGAAGAATCTGCAACCGATGCATCGTCTGGGAGCACTGGACCATGCGCGAACCAAGTCTTCCTCCGAGGCGAAGCGAATCATGAAGTGACGACTATCCAAGAGACCAACGACTGCACGATCATTCAGATCCCATTTTCCAAACACAAATCTGTCGAACTCATCAACAGATGGTCGTCGATGGATGAAACGAGCCACCAGAGTTAAACCAAGGTGGCTCGATGCCTCAGAGAACTCCGAAACTGTAAGCGGAAGCTGGGGATTACCGAGGTGAAGATCAGGAACCTTTGGGCTTAAAGAAATCGTGGGGAAATCTGGGAGGAAATTAGGGTTGGAGAAGGGAACAAAAGGAATTCGGGGCTTCCGCGGTGAGAAATTCGAAACATCCACCCCCTTCCCACCGCCAGGAAGGGGGGGAAATGCTTCATCAAGCATGAGCTAGGGTTCCTTCATCGAGCTTCGTCGGGAGCTTCCATGGAGAGATCTTGAAAATATCCAAAGGACTGTCAAAAAAAAAAAAAATCCAATATATATAAAATATAAAATACAATTAAAATATATTTTGTTTAGAATTATTAAAAAAGAGTTGGTATTTTAAAAAAACATTATAAAACATAAAAGTGGAAAAAACTTAAGATAACCAGATTTCCACCATTCTCGCTGATCCTTTCCCTTCACCGGCAGTGCTGTTTCGGCATGATGCTCACAAATCTCAACATTTCTCAACAATTTTCTATTGTTATTATCATTCGATGATAATCTGGTGCTCATGGATAACTTGGGTGAGAGACGTTAGATTCTGGGGTAATATTTTTGTGTGCATTCTATTCGTTTGTTCCTATACCAATTCTCTACCATTCTTCTTCATCGATTGGATGATTAATTATTTATTTTTTATCCTGTTGTATTCCAGTGGATGGTTCGTGGTGTGATCCAGCAGATCTATTTGACCAAATTGAAGCTAGTGGTTGTTTTTGATTTCTCAGTGAGATGGTGGTGGTGTTTTTTAGAGTTCAATGGAATGCATATCTGCATTCTCATCCCCTACACATGAAATCCAATTTCAGACACTCGATTATCCACCATCACTCGCACCTCTATCCACTGATGTCAAATCTTTTTTCCCTTTCAACATTAATGATCGAATTATAGGGGAGAATGAACTCATAAAAGCTTCTCATTCTATTCTTCTATTTTTGATTATATTATTAGGTATGATTTTTTTATCTTCAAGGATAGCAAATTTAAAATCATGAGTATTCAGTGTTTGAATTGAATCTATGTTTGGATTTCTATGAAATTCATTGGATGTGAGTTTTCATGATCCTGAATCTATTTTTTTTGGGATTTATATGATGTTCATTTTTTGAGTTCTGTATATCCATTCCTGTGATTTATGTCATGAATCTATTAAAATCATTTTGTGGAAGAATTGTTTTTTGGTATTTTAAAATTCCTAGATATCTATTAATCTTGGCTTTAATGATTTTATATTTATATTAATAAAAATGTATATCATAAATTTTTACTTTTATTCAATGACTAACAATTAATAGGGACATGCAAGTTTCCTTTTTATTTACTTTTACCAATTTCAATTTTCCTTTACTATGTTTTGTTCTTTTGGACAATTTCATTGGAATCGTGATTTTTTGAGAATTACTTTATTGATGTTTTTATAGATACCCATATGATATTTGCTGTATCATTATTTTGTGTATTATTTCAGGCAGTTTCATCTCTTGGCCCATTTTTCTTCACTCGGTTTATATTGATTACAAAGTAGAAAAAATTAAATGTCTCTTGGTGTTTATAGTTGGTCTATTTTTCTTCAATTCATCTGCTGCTTTATGAAGTATAAGTCAAATTTTGTTTCTAGATTGTATTTTTTAGTGGTTTTATTTTGTGATAGTTTGGTTGTTTCCTTTGTGATGTTTTTTAGTGTGTTCTATAGGTTTATTTTTTATGTTTGTTTTCGTATAATCAAATGTGAGATGTTGCTTGTGTTTTTTTATTTTCAGTTGGTCTATTTTACTAATGGTTTTTTGTTGGTCAATTTTGATTTAGTAAAATCCATGCCAGACATGCCTCTACAATCTCAGGCTTCAACACTGGAATTTCCTATTATTGATTATTACCTATCATTTCTCTTTTGGACCTTGCCTATATTAGACATCACCATTAGAGTTTTCATCAATGTCATGTTTGTGGATAGTATGGTCACGACACAGCCAATCATTGTATTCATTGTTATTCTCACTATGTAAAATATATCACTAAACACCACCATGTTGAGTAAATTATTGATTTGATTTACATGTAAATATATTTTGGTTATTGACTACATCAACTAATCCATTTCACATATTAATGGCCACATGGATGTAAGAAACCATGATGAGAAAGGTGCACCATTATTCCACTATATAGTTGGTTGAGGTTGGGGGATGGTATCTAGGTGGTCACATGATGAATCTCAGGAACAATTTCCTTTCTTCTTCTTTCCCTTACTTCAGTTTCTCAGATGGTTCTTTATCGTATACTCAGGTAGGTTTCATGTCCCAAGGAAAATTACATTTGCACCTTTTATATTTTCACATACATCATCTATTTTCATTCACCTTATAGGAAGGCATATTTTTCAAATTCTCCAGGTAATCTTCAAAACAATTCTTGGTTTCTGATCTTGAAAAATGTCTTGGTTGGTAGTTCAAAAAAAATGTAATGTGAGGCCTGGAGATCTAGTGGTCGAACATCTATCAGGGATGTCTCTTCCATTCACTCAATGCACTGATGTTTACTTTTTTTTTGCCTATATTTGTGCTATATTGATTTATTTGTTTCATTAAATATTGTTTTTAATCAATCTACTAATGTCCTCATCACAAGTTTGTTCATTATTCTTTATCTTATGGTTGTTGTTTCCACTGGTTAGATAATCCTCTTATTGCGATCATTGGGTGGTATTTTTGACTGTGTCCTTATTGGCATCTACCATTACTAGTAATATTTTCCACTAGTATTATGGCATAGTACTTTGTAAACAAAAAATCATTTTAGGTTACTTGTTTAGTTTTTGTTCATTCAAGATCAAGTTTAATTGACTCTGTTTTTCTCGGTTTTCCCATAAAAGATGTTATTTTGGTAAATACATGTTGATAGGTGTGAACCATTCATAACATATTCATGGATTTGTGACTTCATCCCACTTTCCATTATTAATTCACTCATTAACGATTTGGTCTCTAGTTGGAGAATGTATGTCCATTGCCAATTCTGGAGTATGCTGATTGCCCATTTATCCTTTCCCAGTTTATGCCCATTGCCTTTTTATGCCCATTTCCCATTTCCCATGCCCTTTTCCCATTCCCCACTTCCCATTTCCCATTTCCCATTGGTCATTTCATGGATTATTCAAAGTGATTCATTGTTAAACATTTTTCAAAATCAAACACAGTCTTTTTTCATCTCATTTGGACAGGTGGAGTGATTGTGATTTTTGTTGTTGTAGGTTTATCTTGGTAGAAATGATGTTGGAGATGAATATAATGTTGCGGTGGGAAGGGGTTGTGGGAAATGAGCATACATTATCTTACCAGATTCTTGATATTTCAATAGTGATGATGAAAAAATATCACTAAGAAAATCAATTATATATATATATATATATATATTTATATTTTGGTTTCAATCTGTGCAAATATATTGTATTGATTTGAGGTGGAGCCGACCCGCTAGCATGGATGGGATGTTGCTGGCCTGTTGGTCCTGGGTTGCTGGTGTTGGCTGGTCCATGGTGTGTCATGGATGAGCTGGCATGGATGGGATACTATTGGACCCTAGTTTTGAATGGATGGGTTGCAGCTAGCTTTCTGGCATGATATGATACTGTTGGAGCCTAGTGTGGCATGGAGGAGCGACTTCCTGCTCGTTGGCCATAGGTTAATGGTGATCACAGGTCCGTGATGTGGCATGGATGGGAAGCTTTTTGATCGTTGGTCCTGGGTTGATGGTGCTTGTGGGTCCCTATTTTGGTATAGATGGGCTGTTGTTGGCATTTGGAGGGGGGTTGTGGGTTGGTTGAGTGTGTAATAGATCCTGTCGGGGGATGGATTTTGTATTGATTCAATTTAATTATTAATATAATTAATTTCATTCTAATTTTGAAGATGTTTGAAATTCGTATTCTCTTTAATAATTAAAATATATTTATTTTATATGATAAATTAATAAATATAATATAAAATGTTATGAGAAATAAAAATTTATAATTTAACATATATTATAAACTACCATTATTTTTACCAACAGAAAAAAATTTCATTTGAACCTGTTGCTTAACATTTTAACAAACATATATATTATCTATTGGTATTATAATAATTGTAATAGAATGATTTTATCTGTCATAAAAACATTTAGAGACAATGTTTTTACCAATGGTTTAGTGACAAGGACATTTTTGTTGGTAAAATGTTTTACCAACAGAAAATGTAGTTTAACCAAAAGATATGCCCATGTTAGAAAAAGTGAAATATTTTATAGTGTCTCTTCAATGTAACATGTTATCACAAGGTAATTATATCCCATGTGCCATTACACCTTTTCCACTGAGTAGAAGTTCGTAATTCAACCAACCCTCATAAATTTAATATAAACACACACGCTATGTATGCCCAAAAAACATTCCAATACAAACATACCAAAACCATTTCAATAAAACAAACTTTTTATTGAAAAAATTTTACAAAGAAGATACTTCAAAGATACAAAAAATGAATATTTTAAAATCAAAATTTTAAAATCAATAAACCAAATAAAATTTTCTCAAAAAATTACCACAATTCCATAATTTAATCAAAACCCCTAAATCGTCACTAAAGAAGATTTAAATCATGATTTTTATCCCAATTCCACTATGAATTTCAATCAATTAAACCAATTTGTAACAAACCCAATCATTTCTAGCAAGAGGATTTGAGTTTAAATCCACCTACCTCGTGAGTTTTGGAGAAAATGATAAACGACATGAAGAGCATTCATGAAACTGAGTTAAATCACTGAAAAAATGCCTTAGATATCTTCCCCTCTCAAAAAAATACCAAAAATGGACATATTTGGAATCCACAACCATAAATTTACCTACAAGATATGTGGATATAATAAAAATAGATATAGGGTGAAGTAAATTTAAAAAAACATCAAGAATGATCACATACCATGACCAACTGGCTTCTAATCACCAAGGGAAGCCTTTGGATCACCATTGGATTAATGGAAGGACCATCCATGACATTTTAAAGAGAAAAATCCTAATTTAGGGACACAATTTAGAAAAAAATAGGGTTTATAACATCAATATGACCCAGATCCACATTTTAAAGATCTTTTTCCTAACCACAAATGGTTTAGTAACACCGTTAGGAAAATTATGTGCTAACTGTTCGTTATCCACTACCTTGAGGATGACCATTGAATGGTCTCCAAACCAAGCTCCATCTGTACTGAATCTACTATATCAAAATGACCAAATCCATTTTTAAAAGGGTATGATTTCTCCTTGGTGGAAGCATGGTTTTGGAAAACCATGCTCCGCTCGTGTGCCTTCCCTTTTTTCCTTGACTCACTTTTCACAGTTTCCTGTATGTGTTGCATGATTTTCCGGAACCGTGAACCTATAGAAAATCACAAAAAACTCTTCAAATATTCTCCAAACTCTCCAAAACTTCAACCATTTTCTTTGTAGTCATAAAAAATAATAATAAAATTGGTTACTAACTTGAAACCACAGGTTCTACATTCTATCCACCATTGTCCTTTCCATCTCTATAATGTAAAAATCCAATAATTCCCCTAAATATTTATGACCATTGATCTGTAATGTAATTCTCACATTCTCAACCCTATTCTTGAATATGTCCATTTTTTCACAAAACCCACACTAGCCCAAGGATTTTTTCTACATAATAACTTCTCTTTCTTATCCACAATCCACACTAGGATATGTACCAATGAAGAATTTGGCTCGGGGTTAATGTGATCCCATATGATCACATGGTTGGGGCAAAGTTGATACTTTTTCAATTAAGATATTTGAAACACATTTTGTATCTCACTGAACCATGGTGGAAATTACAATCGAAATGTCACCTCTATAACCCATTCCAATATCTCAAAATGGACTTTGTATCGAGGATATAACATACCCTAATTTAAAAAATGTGTATGTTTAAGCCTTGGAGAGATCCTTTCGAACGCATGATCACTCACTGCGAATGAAAATAGTCGTCTATGATGATTCGTATAAGATTTATGAAAACTATGATCTATCTCCATCAGTTTTTTAATAAATTGAATCTTCTCAATTGTCTTTTGGACAAGGATTATCCCAACTAGGGAAGTATTAGCTTTTTCCACCCAAAAAATGAATAACAAAAAGGAATCCCATAAAATTCTTAGAAAGAAGCCATATGTATTGAGGTATAATAGTTGTTTTTATATGATAACTCCACTATGTGTATGTGCACTTTCCAGGATACACCAAAATCCATCATAAAATCCCAAAACATGTATTCTAACATCATTATCATCCTTTTTGATTTCTCTTCCTTCTTATGATGATACATCAAACTCATTGTCAACTGAGTTCCAAGGATTTCTGTAATGATTTCTAGAAATGATACATGAACCTTGAATATCTATCTCACACTATCGAAACTGGTATTCCATATATCATTACCACTTATCGTATATAGATTTTTGAAAGATCCTACACCAAATTATTTTCACAAATAGGGATAAAGTTAACTAACTTGGTGACCTGATCCACTATCACCCATATGGCTTCATGCTTTTGAAACGTTATAGGAAGACTTGTAAAACAATTCTTAGTTATCTTCTCCCATTTACACAGTGGAATCGGTAAATACTCTAACAAATCTATCAATCATTGATGCTTAGTCTTAACTTACTGATAAAGTAAGCTTCATGAAACAAACTTAGCCACCTTACTTTATATGTCGACCCAACCAAACTACACTTTCAATGACTTATTCATATTATGTATTCCAATATTTGTATCCCATATTGGATGGTGTTAAGCATGATGATGTTGTTGCTGACAATCCACAGGTAAAACCATCTGGTTTATGAACCACAATACTGAGCTTTCGTCCAGCCTCCATCCCAAAATGATCTCCCAACAATTATGTTTTCCAATTATTATAAATCATTTTGAATTGGATTTCTATTCCTCATTTACCATATTTAATAAAATAGTAATAAAGGGAAACTAGAATGAAAACCACCACATCACCTCGGACTTCACATTCCATGTGCATGTCTTCTAAGACCGACAACGGTTTCCCCTCATCTGAAGCTTCTTTTTTCCAACTGATAATACGACTTTCTACTAAATGGTTTGGACATCTAATTTTATTTACCTAGTGTATACATTAATTCAATTTTTGACAATTTTAAATATTTCATCAATATTATTTTCCTCGAATTCAAATATTATTATGAGAAAATATTATTCTATCTTATATGATCCATTAACAACATAAATTTATCACCGAAGAGATAATGATGCAAATATTTAAAACATGTATGACTGTATCTAGCTCCAAACTGTGTGTTCGGTAGTAATTCTCATGAACCCTAAACTTCCATTAGCCATAAGAAAAAACATGATACATTTTATGAGTATATACCCAACCTAGATCTCAGAGCATCACAATAAACCATATACCCTTATATAGATTCAGGAAAATTAAAGATAGGTGTTGATGTGAGGATACCATTCAACTCATGAAAATATTTCTACCATCCCTCAGTCAATTGGAAGGGAACATTATTCTTTGTAAATTCTATCATACGTAAATCTAGTCATGAAAATCATGAACAACGTGTCTGTAATTACTGGCTAGATGAAGAAAACATTGTATCTCAAAGACATTCTTTGGAGGTATCTATGAAATAACTACTTCTATATTCTCTGAATCCACTATAATACATCTTTAAAAAATTACATGAACTATAAAACATACAAATTTTATTCAAAAATTAAAATTTTCTAATTTTGATTTTAAATGATGTTCGATTAAGATTTCCAATATTTTCTCTAAGTGTTTCTCTTTCTTAGTCCCTGTCCTAGATCACAACAATATGTCATCCACAAACACCACCGCAAAATAAAACAAATATTGCTGAAATATCTAATTTATCAATTTTATAAACTCCACTAGTGCGTTCTTAATACCTAAATGCATTTCCACATATTCATAATGCACATATCTAATTTTAAATGTTTTCTTCGGGGTATCCATTTTTCAGAATCGCAATTGGTATTATCTTGATCATATGTCAATATTATAGAACCACTAATCTACCCTCAATTGATCCACCAGATCATAAATACAGGGAATTGGATACCATTCATTTATCATAACATGATTATGATTATGATAATCCACACATATGGTTTGATTTTTATCATCATTCTTCAGGATCAAGATTGGTGTTTCCCACTGAGACATGCTCAGCCGAATGAAACCCATGCTTTCGTGCTCTTCCAATAAAACATTCAACTCCCTTAATTTAGTTGGTTTTATTATATAATATATAAGTGAGATAGTACTAGTCCATGGGAGGAGATCAATTGTAAACTCCACTTCCCTTACATGTGGTAACATTGAAAAATTTTGGGAAACACATCTGGAAACTAATCTACCCCTACTGGAATATTGTTATTCTCAATCCCTTCTATTAATTCCAAAAGACAAAATTGTCAACTGGTATGATATCATTCTGAATATTGGTTCTGAAAAGCATATTGTACCAATATTTACAACCATTTCTCCTCTAAAGATATGCTCAATGACATTCTCATTCTCGAAAGTAATTGTTCTACTATAACATTCGATGTGGGCCTTTAACATTTTCAACTAATCCATACTCAGTATTACATTATAGACATTCATTTCCAACATATATAAAGAAAATTTTAGTTCAAATCCATCAAAAATTTCATAACATGATCTATATAAAGAGGCTCGACATTATATTTTCCCAAGAAGAGTTTGATGTTTTATCACAAAAGACATCATCTCATGTTTTAAACTCAAAAAATCAACAGCAAAAGAATGAATAAAGGAATGTGATGAACCCATTTCAAAAAGCCCTTTTATAAGGGTATAATTTAAAATAATAAAGTCTCTCACATTATATGGTTCATCCAGATCTTCCCAAATCACCTAAACAACTTCATATAATTGGTTCGTCAGTATATTTTTTTATTTGTTTCCCTGTAGAGATTGGTCTTCCTAAGGAGTCATGGTATCCCTAGAGTCTCCACAGCTATATATGTTCTCTTTATGTGACTTATTATACTATCCTCACCACATCAAAGCATAGGATGCTTATGATAACTAATAAGTGTCTCGAGCACCTGACCTTGGAGCACTACTAAAGTATCACTAAAGATTCCCCATATTGTTGTAATTATGGGATGCTCTTGGTTATGATGTACAATCCCATTTTATGTTTTCTAAGGAACCACATTAGAAACATCCATATTTTTTCATTGGTCTTGGAGGAATATTCACTAATCCAGTTATTTGATTATAATTCACACTTCCACCATGGAGGAAGGTGTCCCTATTATACTTACTCCCAGTATTAGAGTTCCCATTAGTTCGTATGGGTATCAACATACTTCCTCCTCTCATTACTCTCGAAATATCCCTTTCATAAACATATCACTATTTATGATCTCTGTATAGTTCGTAATATAGGACACAATAATTGTTGATCGAATCTCCTGTATCAGTCCTAATTCAATAATGTGTTCCTTCAAGGTTGCACTGGAATTAAATTCAAGTGAAAAGTGTACAAAATTCAGGAATTTAGCCACATACTGAAGGATAGTAAGATTTTCATACTTCATGATGAATAAGTATGTTGTTCTATAAAACATGAACATGTAATGATAGAATTATTTGTTAAATAATTTCTCAAAATCCTCCCTAACAAGGCATTTATCCACTTTAACCTGTATAACTAGATCCCACCTTTGGCATGAAATATCCTCTAAAATATACATTTCTATCATTACTTTCAACTCTACTCGTGTTAAATGAATTCAACGATAAAATTCATCTGATCCAGCCACACCCCTACCTTTTCTAGTTTAGAATCACTCAGAAAGATGGGTGGATTATATTTCTAGAATTGAAAGGAATGATCCACTTTACTTGGCTCGTCCCTCTGGTTCCTTATGCCCATAGCCTAAAATGATTGGATGATCCTCTAAACCAGTTTTTGGTTCACCTGTGGCTCATGTTCAACCACATTCTGAATATATTCATCAGATTGGTTTCTAAGATCCCTATCATGTACCATTTTCTAAAAAAACATCCCCCATGGGAATCACTCTCTAGAAACAGAAGTCTTAGAATTTAAAATTCTATCGCATCAATTATCACATCATTAACATGAGAAATCAACATTTTCCATGTTCAACCATTTTTGAAAAATATATACTTGTTTTTTAAAATCATTCCATTTTTTAAATATCCCAACCATGCCCTTCTAAAAACATTTCATTTGAAAAACACTATCAAAATTTTCACAAAACAACATATTTTCACAAAATCATGACGCGTTACTCAAAATGATGAAATAACTCCTACAGGGAAGTCATTCCTAAAATTTGATACATTATTTTATCTTTGGCTAAACCCATGTAAATTTGATTACAAATCATATAAGTTTCTTCAAACACTTATGTACCCATCTCCTTCATAAATTGAATTTTAGAATAAAAAGGTTAGATATATCTTTTTAGTATCTGCATTTCACGTTTTGACAATACTAGTCCTTTATATGATCCCAACACAAAAAATAAACATGAATTAATTAATCTCCAGGACAAAGAAAAATGATGATCACTTGTTCCATAATGAAGGACAAAACAATTACAAATTTCCTCCAACAGACTTTTGGACCAAACAAAAATGATACCATTTCTCTCAAAAAAAAGTTTTGGACCGATCAAAATTGATATCTTTTGTAACATATGCCATTTTACTCATTGGATTGAGAAATTGGAATGATTCTAAAAGTCCTTACGTGATATCTCTAAGATGTTAAAGGCTGGAAATAAATGCTGAAGGGCCTTAATACATGTGGGGGACGATTTTACAATTAAGAATCACTACATGAAATCGTGGTTTTCCCAATAGTTTTATACCAACGGATCTATTGAACCGTTGGTATAGGTTATTTTTCCCAATGGTTTGATGAAACCATTGGGAAAGATTAGAAGAAAATTAGTTTTCCCAATGGTTTCATTAAACCATTGGGGAAGATGGGGAAAAAAGCAGTTTTCCCAACGGTTTCATTAAACCGTTGGGAAAGATTTCCCCCAAATACACACCAGCCGAACCCCCACCCTGCCCGATTGCAAATTGCAGACAGAACCCAACTCCTAAATTCTTCTCGGCCGCGACACTCTTTACACCCATGATCCATATTCAATAAAACAAAATCATATTTCACACTTCAAATTAGTAAGTGTTACCTTAGTTTTAGCGTTATTTCTCTATTTTTTTGGTCTTTGATGTTTTGATTTAGGCTAAATTAAGGTTTCTGTCTATGGAACCCTTGATTTGTTTTATGTTTTTTTGTTGTAAACTTCAATCATGATAAAGGGTTTGTTTAGTGGGGGTGATATGGTACTTTTGGTGGAATTTATTTTAGTTGAAAATTAGAATTTGATTTGGATGAATTTATGTTTCAAATTGAGGTGTGGGAGGGTGTGAAGATGGGGTGGGGAGGATATCGAGGGATATCCAAGTGGGGTGGGGAGGGGCTGTCTAGGTAGTGTGGGGAGGGGGCTGGGTTGTCCAAATGGGGTGGGGGTAGGGCTGTTTGGGGTGGGGGAGGGGCTGTCTAGGCAGGCTGGTGGAGGGGGTTGTCTAGGTATGGTGGGGGAGGGGGCAGGGTTGTCCAAATGGGGTGGGGGTATGGATGTTTGGGGTGGAGGAGGGGATGTCTAGGTAGGGTGGGGGAGGGGGCTGTCGTGGTAGGGTGGGGGCGGGGGCTGGGTTGTCCAAATGGGGTGGGGGTAGGGCTGTTTGGGGTGGGGGAGGGGTTGTCTAGGTAGGGTGGGGGTGGGGGTTGTCTAGGTAGGGTGGGGGAGGGGGTTGGGTTGTCCAAATGGGGTGGGGGTAGGGCTTTTTGGGGTGGGGGTGGGGCTGTCTAGTTAGGGTGGGGGAGGGGGGAAGTCTAGGTAGGGTGGGGGAGGGTGATAGGTTGTCCAAATGGGGTGGGGGTAGGGCTGTTTGGGGTGGGGGAGGGGCTATCTAGGTAGGGTGGCGGAGGGGACTGTCTAGGTAGGGTGGGGGTGGGGGTTGGGTTTTCCAAATGGGGTGGGGGGGGCTGTTTGGGGTGGGGGAGGGGTTTTCTGGGTAGGGTGGGGGAGGGGGCTGTCTAGGTATGGTGGGGGAGGGGGCTGGGTTGTCCAAATTGGTTGGGGGTAGGGCTGTTTAGGGTGGGGGAGGGTGTGGAGGTTGGGTGGGGGAGGGTATCCAGGAAGGGTTGTCCAAGTGGGGTGGGGTGGGTGTGCAGGTGGGGTGGGGGAGGGGCTGTCTAGGTAGGGTGGGCGGGATGGGTTGTCCAAGTGGGGTGATGGTAGGGCTGTCCAGGTGGGGTGCAGGGGGTGGCTGGGTTATCCAAGTGGGTTGTGGGGGTAGGGTTGTCCAGGTATGGTGGGGGGGGGCCTGTTTTTCCAAGTGGGGTGGGGGTAGGGCTATCCATGTGGGGTGGGGGGTGCTGTGTTGTCTATGTGGGGGTGGGGGTAGGGCTGTCCAAGAGGGGTGGGTTGGTTGCGGGTAGGGCTGTCCAAGTGGGGTGGAAACCCTAAATTCAAGGTTTTAATTGGAGATTTTGTTTGTTTTATTAGGGATTAGGTGTATGAGGAATTCTCATTCTTATTATGGGTGGTTTTAATCAAAATATATGATGTTGGAACCATTTATGATGTTGTTGTCTCTATTTAATCTCATTTCCCTTAACTTAACATTAAATTCTATATCACATTTGGTTTCTGTTTTTTAATTTCACATTATGTTATTTGTGGTCAATGATTGTATCATGTTAATTGTTTTCAATGGTTTGGCGTGGACATTGGTCATTTAATGTGACTTTTCCAAATGGGGGTGCCTTGAGAATACTCAAAATATATGTTAAAAATGATCAAAGGGATTTTTTTATTTAAAATGGATTTTGAAATATATTTTCTATTAAAGTTCAATCCTATTGAATGGTTTATGACAAAATGACATAAATAAATTCTTTTTACAGAGTGGATAGAAGTTGGGTGTATGAAACCGATCGGATCTCAAGCAATTTTCTAAACAATTTAGAGAGCTTTAAGGATTTTACAATTTCACAATGCTTCAGAAGGTGGTCGCATGCACTGCCCATGTTCCAATTGAGTTGTTAGACCTTGGTTGAGCCGTGAAGAAGTCAGTTACCACATAACCAAAAATTGTTTTCATACAAACTACTTTGTGTGGTATCACAGTGGGGAGAAAATGAAATCTTAAATTGGTGATGATCGAAATGAAAGGACTGGAATTGAGAATTTGTTAGATGGTCGATTTCCGTTTATTCGCCATCATGAAAAATAATGGATTTCGACTCAAGAAGACTTCGATATGGGGACAACTAATACATCTAGTGAAAATGATGATATTGATAGTGTGAAAAAATTTAATGATGCTGCCACGACTCCAGTATATCGTCACTGCGATAAAATGAAAAAGGTAGAATTTTTAATCTGATTGTTTCATGGGAAAACTATGTATGGAATTTCTAATACATCAATCGATTACATTCTTACCCTCTTGAAGGATTTACTTCAAGATGATGTAGATATTCCCGCAAACCACTATATGGAATGGAAGTTAGTTGAGGAACATGGGTTTTGAAGAAACAAAATTCATGCTTGCCTGAAAGATTGCAGTTTATTCTGGGAGGAAACCGCTGAACGAAATGATTGTATAAAATGTGGAACATCCCACTGGAAGTCAAAATTTGATGGTACACCGTCCCACATTCCACAAAAAGTAATTTGGCACTTTCAATTGATCCCCAGACTTCATAATCTTTTTATGTCTGATGACATGTCAATAAAAATGAGATGGCATGATACCGAGATAATGGAGTCTAATGATGAGTTGGTTCATCCTGCAGATGGATTTTCTTGGAATATATTTTATTCTCGACATCCTCATTTTGCAACTCACGTGTGTAATTTGAGGCTGGGTCTTTCATGCGACCGTTTTAATCCGTTTGGGCATATGCTTACTTCTCACAACACATGGCCAGTTTTCTTACACATTTATAATCTTCCCCCATTGTTGTGTATGAAAAAACCTTTCACTTTCTTGAGTATACTCATATCTGGTCCATCTGATCCCGACATTGATATTGATGTATACATGCAACATTTAATAAAAGAGTTGAAACTTCTTTGGGATGTGGGTGTGTGCACATACGATGCATGTTCGAAAGACATATTTGAGATGTGTGATGCGCTTATGTGGATGATCAATGATTTTCTAGATTATGCAATGATGTCTGGATGGAGCACGAAGGGAAAACTGTCACATTCAGTTTTTATGTAGAATACATGATCCAGAAGACTGAAACATCGCTTTAGTTTCAGTTTTATCGGACATCGACGATTCTTTCCAAAAGATCTTCCATATAGAATGAATCGTCGAAGATTTGATAATACCATAGAGACCGATGATCCACCTCAGCGTATGTCTGGAACTGAATTGATTAATGAATTGAAAGATTTATTTTTTTCATTTGGGAAGGGTCAAATGAAATCTAGAAAGGGGAAGAATGTCTCCACTGAAACCTTTTACAATTGGAGGAAGACGAGTATCTTTTTTGATTTGCCTTATTGGTCAACCAATTTTTTACATAATTGCTTAGACGTAATGCATATTGAAAATAATATATGCGAAATGTTTCTTTCAGTTATTCTAAATGTCAAGGGGAAGAGAAAAGATGATTTACGATCTCGGCGTGACTTGGTGGATTGGGGAATCAGACCATAATTGCATCCTGTGCGTATCAGTGAAAATATATGGCAATATCCATGTGCTTCTTATGTGATGAAACCTAAGGACAAAAACAATTTCTGGAAGTATTGGAGACTATTAGAGTTCCTGATGGCTATTCAAGAAACATATCTAAATGGGTCAACAGAAGAGAGTTGAAGCTGAAATCATTGAAGCCTCATGATTATCACGTTCTACTACACGAGTTGCATCCAATTTCAATCCGTCATCTTTTGTCCAATAATTTAAGGGTGGTATTCGGTTGTGCAATTTTTTTAGAGATCTTTTTTCTAAGAAGTTGTCCATGTTTTTCTTGCAAAAATGTTGAAAAATGCGACATCAATTTTGTGTCAGTTGGAGAAAATATTTCCTCCCTCATTTTTCACATGCATGCTGCATCTGACTGTCCATATTCCCACTGAAATACTTCTCGGAGGACCTGTTTCATTTCATTGGATATATCCAACTAAAAGAAATATGTTCTAATTAAAGTCTTAAATCCGAAAAAGAAATCATACCGAAGGTTCTATCGTGAACTGTTACTTGGCTCAAGAATGTATGGATTTCTTCTCTATGTATTGGTCTGATCTTACTACATGATTGAATAGACTAGTGATAAATGAAGAAGAATAGTATGAGCAAATTAAACCCAGTTTTCCATCACTTCCTGAAACAGGAGGAATTATGGGATCATATACATTGAAGACATTAAGCCATGATGAGCAGGAGATGGCACATCACACAGTTTTATTCAACTGTGATTTGTTCGATGACTATATCTGGTAACTAAATTGATTGTCTATATCTTACATATATATCTGTTAAACTATTAATATTTTTTATCTACAGGGAACATAAAATAATGATAAATAGGAAGCATCGTTCTTTATCTTTATGAAGGAGAGAGACTTTGCTTAGCAAAGAGTTTTCTTCTTGATTAAAATTAAAGGTATAAAAAAATTAATGTTTAAAATAATTATATTACTATTTAATTATGTTTAATAGTTATTTATATTGCAGGTATTGAGTTTGTGTGCTGACTTTGTATTTGAGGAAATAAGAACTTTGGATTTTGGTCCTAATACCGTGGTTCATGACTGTAAATCAATTGTTATCAATGGGTACAAATTTATTGTCACTGAACGAGCAAAGAACATGATAACACAACATGATGGTGTTATGGTTACTTCCACAACAGATTGTTATGCTAATGCATCGGATAGTAGACCGCAATTTGAAAATGTGGGTTATTATGGAGTTGTTGAGAAAATAATAATATTGGATTATTACTCTCACGGACGAGTCACAATGATGAAATTCCACTAGTTTGATTCGATGATGAGACATGGCACATTTATTGATGATTGTGTATTTCGAGTAATTAATATGACTCGCACTCTTGCTACCGAAGAACCATATGTGTTGGCATCAATGGCTAAACATGTTTTTTATGTCAACGACCAACTTTGACCTAAATTTGGTGTCATTTTTTATGTAATTCAAAGACATATTTTTGATGATGGTGAGGATGGAATTGACACTGTCCCTTGTTCCATTGGAACCAATCCATTTATTTCTTTTGATTACTCAAATAACTCATTTGCAGAGTTGATTGTGAACCTGATGTTCTGTTTGAATATATATAGAATCAATCATCCATGTTCTCAATTCTTTTAGTTTACCTCGAGTTAGGTTGTTAAGGTTGGTAATATTAAAATTCATTTAGTATTGATCACAAATATGTTTTAGCTGACAATTTTGGGCCAACAGATCACTTACATCAGGTGTTGGGAGTGGAGCATTCTGGCAGAGTATGCTGCCGACCTAGGATAGCCCCGATGAGGTATTGGCCCTCCTCGGGTAGGAGATGTAGTGCCACCGAGCTACAGCAAGTTAGGGCACAGGGAGAACAGGAAGAGAAAAGTGCCACATAGATGACAAAACAATCTGCTAGGGAAAACAATGAGTTTATGAAATTTATTGATGTTCTACGTCCTACACTTCCAGCAGAGGCCAGCCCAGATTTTGATGAGTATATGTCGTCGATACGTTCTATATACGGTGCACCAGGTGGCAGTTCTAGTGGTGGCCAGGACGATGTCCAGCTTGACGATGATGATGGCGAGGAGTCTGATGCAGAAGAGGAGGGAGAGGAGGAGGGTGAGGCGGGTGGCAAGGGAAAGGAGGAGGGCGAGGACTAGGAGGAGGGTGAGGGTGAGGACGATGACGGGGATGAGGACGAGGGTGATTATTATGATGGTGATGATGGTGATGGTGATGTGGGACAAGTTGATCCATTAAATTTTTGACTGATATTACTGAGATTTGATATTTAATATATTCTAGTTTTTGGTTTTATCTAGACTCGTAGAATAGTATTGGAGTTGAGTTATTTTTATATATTATATATTTTTATGGATGTTGTTGTCTTTTAGTAGTTCTGTGTTTGGGAACCCCCCTAATTCATGGACCCTGGAAAACCCCCACCCTCCTCCCTGGACCCCGGATAGCCCCGCCGAACAGCCCCCCCATACAGCCCCCCCGGACAGCCCCCCACCCCCCTCCCTGGACCCCGGACACCCCCCGGAACGCCCCCTAGACAGACCCTCGGACAGCCCCCCCACCCTCTTCATTGGACCCCGGACAACCCCCCGAACAGCCCCGGACAGCCCCCAGACAGCCCCCCGAACAGCCCCCCGGACAGCCCCCGGACAGCCCCCTAGACAGCCCCCCCACCCTCCTCCTTGGACCCCGGACAACCCCCTGAACACCCCCCGGATAGCCCCCCAGACAGCCCCCCGGACAGCCCCCCCCCACCCTCTTCCTTGGACCCCGAACAACCCCTCGCACAGAGGATTGTCATAAAATGGGAAACATTTTATGTACATATGGAAAACCTACCAAAAACATTCATATTGTGTCGATACTTTATCACAAAGATACATGGGTCATATGTAATGTGTACGAGTCAACCCCGCCTTAATCTGAGGCACGGTGTGGCCGAAATCACTCTAAGTGGCTCTCTTTTGCTTAAAATAGACAACAATTTATGTAATACGTAAAACCAACCAAACGCATTCGGTTTCCATTAAAACATTAGAGGAACGATCCATGTGTCATATGTGAAGTGTACGAGTCAACTACACCTCAATTCGATGTGGGGTGTGGCCGGCACCACTCAAAGTGTCTGCCTTTTATTTCAAAAGGACGCCATTTTAATTGAAAAACAGCAACTGGTATACGGAAAACCGACCAAACACATTTTTATTGTGTTGATACATTAGAACAATGATCCATGGGTCATATGTGAAGTGTACGTGTCATACCCGCCTCAATTCGAGGCATGGTGTGGCCGACACCACTCAACGTCTCAGTCTTTTGTTTCAAAAGGACATCATTTGAAGTGAAAAACATCAACTAGCATACGGAAAAGCGACCAAACGCATTCAGATTGTGTCGATACTTTAGAACAACAGTCCTTGGGTCATATGTGATGTGTATGATTCATCCCCGCCTTAATATGAGGCATAGTGTGGCCATAATCCCTCTAACTGTCTCTCTTTTTCTTAAAATGGACAACAATTTATGTACATACGGAAAACCGACCAAACGCATTTAGTTTCCAATGAAACATTAGGAGAACGATCCATGGGACATATGTGACGTGTACGAGTCAACTCCTCCTCAATCCGAGGCGCGGTGTGGCCGACACCACTGAATGTGTTTGCCTTTTGTTTCAAAAGGACATCATTTGAAGTGAAAAACATCAACTGGCATACGGAAAACCGACCAAATGCATTCCGATTGTGTCGATACATTAGCAAAACGAACCATGGGTCATATGTGATGTGTACGAGTCAACCCCGCCTCAATCCGAGGCGTAGTGTGGCCACCACCACTCAAAGTGTCTGCCTTTTGTTTCAAAAGGGCGTCATTTTAATTGAAAAACATAAATTAGCAGACGGAAAACCGACCAAACACATTCGGATTGTGTCGATACATTTGCACAATGATCCATGGGTCATATGTGACTTGTACGAGTCAACCCCGCTTTAATATTAGGCACATTGTGGCTGGAATCACTCTATGTGGCTCTCTTTTGCTTAAAAATGACAACAACTTCAGTACATACGGAAAACCGACCAAACGCATTCGGTTTCCATTCAAACATTAGGAGAACGATCCATGGTTCATATGTGACGTGTACGAGTCAAATCTGCCTCAATCCGAGGTGCGGTGTGGTCGGCACCACTCAATGTGTCTACCTTTTGTTTCAATAGGACGTCATTTTAATTGAAAAACATCAACTGGCATACGGAAAACTGAACAAACACATTTGGATTGTGTTGATACATTATCACAACAATCAATGGGTCATATGTGACGTGTACGAGTCAACCCCGCCTCAATCCGAGACGCGGTGTTGCCACCACAACTCAAAGTGTCAGTCTTTTGTTTGAAAAGGAAATCATTTGATGTGAAAAACATCAACTGGCATACGGAAAACTGACCAAACACATTCAGATTGTGTTGATACATTAGAACAACGATACATGGGTCATATGTGACATGTACGAGTCAACCCCGTCTTAATCTGAGGCACGGTGTGGTCGGAATCACTATATGTGGCTCTCTTTTGCTTAAAATGGACAACAATTTATGTACATACAGAAAACTGACCAAACACATTCAGTTTCCATTGAAACATTAGGAGAAAGATCCATGGGTCATATGTGACATGTACGAGTAAACTCCACCTCAATCCGAGGCGCGTTGTGGCCGGCACCACTCAAAGTGTCTGCCTTTTGTTCCAAAAGTAAATCATTTTAATTGAAAAACATCAACTGGCATACCGAAAACCATCCAAACGCATTCGGATTGTGTCGATACATCAGCACAACGATCCATGGGTCATATGTAACATGTACGAGTCAACTCCACCTCAATATGATGCACGGTGTAGCCGCCACCACTCAAACTGTCTATCTTTTGTTTCAAAAGGACATAATTTGAAGTGAAAAACATCAACTGGCATACGGAAAACCGACCAAACGCATTCGGATGGTGTCGATACTTTTGAACAACGATCCATGGGTCATATGTAATGTGTACGAGTCAACCCCACCTTAATTTGATGTACAGTGTGGCCAGAAGCACTCTATGTGGCTCTCTTTTTCTTAAAATGGACAACAATTTAAGTACATACGGAAAACCGACCAAATACATTCGGTTTCCATTGAAACTTTAGGAGAAATATCCATGGGTCATATGTGACGTGTACAAGTCAATGCCGCCTCAATCCGTGGCGCGGTGTGGCCGACACCACTCAAAGTGTCTACCTTTTGTTTCAAAAGTACGTCATTTTAATTGAAAAACATCAACTGGCATACGAAAAACTGACCAAACGCATTCAGATTGTGTCGATACATTATCACAACGATCCATGGGTAATATGTGACGTGTACAAGTCAACCCCTCCTCAATCCGAGGGGCGGTGTGGCTGCTACCACTCAAAGTGTCGATATTTTGTTTCAAAAGGACGTCATTTTAATTAAAAACATCAACTGGTATATGAAAAACCGACCAAATTCATTCAGATTGTATCGATACAACAACACAATGATCCATGGTTCATATGTGACGTGTATGAGTCAACCCCGCCTCAATCCAAGGCACGGTGTGGCCGGCACCACTCAAAGTGTCTGTCGTTTATTTCAAAAGGACATCATTTTAAGTGAAAAAGATCAAATGGCATACGGAAAACCAACCAAACGCATTCGGATTGTGTCTATACTTTATCACAACGATCCAAGGGTCATATGTGACGTGTAAGAGTCAACACTGCCTTAATTTGAGGCACGGTGTGGTTGGAATCACTCTAAGTGGCTCTCTTTTTCTCAAAATGGAAAACAATTTAAGTAAATACTGAAAACTGACCAAACGCATTCGATTTCCATTGAAACTTTCGGAGAACGATCCATGGGTCATATGTGACGTGTACGAGTCAACTCTGCCTCAATCCGAGGCACGGTGTGGCCGAAACCACTCAAAGTGTCTGCCTTTTGTTTCAAAAGTACGTTATTTTAATTGAAAAACATCAACTAGCATATGGAAAACCAAACAAACACATTCGGATTGTGTCGATACATTAGAACAAAGATCCATGGGTCATATGTGACGTGTACGAGTCAACCCTGCCTCAATCCAATGCACGGTGTGGCCGCCACCACTCAAAGTGATTGTCTTTTTTTTCAAAAGGACATCATTAGAAATGAAAAACATCAACTGGGATATGGAAAAGTGACCAAACGCATTTGGATTGTGTCAATACTTTATCACAACGATACATGGGTCATATGTGACGTGTATGATTCAACCACACCTTAATCTGAGGCACGGTGTGGCCAAAATCACTTTAAGTGGCTCTCTTTTTCTTAAAATAGACAACAATTTAAGTACATACGGAAAAATGACCAAACGCATTCGGTTTCCATTGAAACATTAGGAGAATGATCCATGGGTCATATGTAACGTGTATGAGTCAAATCCGCCTCAATCTGAGGCGTGGTGTGGCCAACACCACTCAAAGTTTCTGCCTTTTGTTTCAAAAGTACATCATTTAAATTGAAAAACATCAACTGGCATACGGAAAACCAACCAAACACATTCAGATTGTGTTGATACATTAGAACAACAATCCATGGTTTATATGTGATGTGTACATGTCAACCCCGCCTCAATACAAGGTGCGGTGTGGCCGCCACCACTCAAAGTGTCTGTCTTTTGTTTCAAAAGGACATCATTTGAAGTGAAAAACATCAACTGGCATACGGAAAACTGACCAAATGCATTCGGATTGTGTCGATACATTAGAACAACGATCCATGGGTCACATGTGACGTGTACGAGTTAACCCCGCCTTAATCTGAGGCACGTTGTGGCCAGAATCACTCTAAGTGGTTCTCTTTTGCTTAAAATGGACAACAATTTAAGTACATATGGAAAACCAACCAAATGCATTCGATTTCCATAGAAACATTAGGAGAACGATCCATGGGTCATATGTGACGTGTACGAGTCACCACTGCCTCAATCTGAGGTGTGGTGTGTCCGGAACCACTCAAAGTGTATGCCTTTTATTTCAAAAGTGTGCCATTTTAATTGAAAAACATCAACTAGGTTACGGAAAACCGACCAAACGCATTCAGATTGGGTCGATACATTAGCACAATGATCCATGGGTCATATGTGATGTGTACGAGTAAACCTTGCCTCAATCCGAGAGGTGGTGTGGCCGGTAGCACTCCAGGTGTATGTATTATGTTTAAAATGGACATTATTTCAGGTAAAAATATATGGTATACAAAAAACCGATCAAATTATGAATTTACTTCCGGATTCCACATATAATTGTCATATAAATTTTAAATTTAATTCTAAATTAATTATTTATATCTATAATTACGTTAGGAATTCAAATTTAATTATGCTTGTTTATAGTTCCAACATTATATGTTAAATGTGTATGAATTTGGTCTCGATATGTAAGTGTTAGTTTCTTGATATAGGTACAATAATTATATATGTATTTGTTAGTTTATTGCAGTTACAACAATTGGATTGAACTGGTGGGAAAATTGGAGAGCTGGTTGCAAATTGGGGAGCTGCTGGGAAAATTGTAGAGCTACTGTGCAATTTGACCAGTAGAGGCTATGCCAACTATTCCAAACCGTTGGCATAGAATGTCTAGGTTTTGTTTTACCAACAGTTCATAAAACCATTGGTAAAACACTTTTCCCGACGATTCTAAACCATTGGGAAAGAGAGATTATGGGTTTTTCCCAACTTTTTTGAAAACCCTCGGGAAAAAATGGTAATTTTCAGCACTTTATCCCAACGGTTTACAACCATTGGGAAAATGTTTTCTCAATGGTTTTCCAGAACCGTTGGGATAGGGTAATTTTTCTCCACCCTATCCCAATGGTTCACTGTAAACCATTGGGAAAACTTTTTCCCAATGGCTTACTTACCTACGGTTTGCAGAACCGTTGGTGTTACATAAACCAACGGTTCTGCATCCTTTCCCAACGTTTTAGAACTGTTGGGAAATCCTTTATTTCCAGTAGTGAATAAAACCACTATCCGAATAAAAAAATAAATAACACTATATGATTCATCATAACAATTAAAGAAAAATTGACATTTAATTTATCAAAATCATACTAGAATCAAGTACCATAGTGGGAGACTACAGTATCAATGTTAATATCATATGACAAACTAATAAAAATCCATGACCACCAACAGACTCCATGCTAAACAATTTATATGATCCAGCTTCACCAAAATGACCAGGTATAATGATGTAGGGCTAATGATATGTGATACATTACCTTTTTCCATGTTCAAATATATGATATATACAAAATCACCAAAGGTCCAAGGTGGAGGGTGAGTAATTGAACTCAGTAGGTTTTCCACAATGACTTCCCTACTCACACCAATAAGATAGATAAGTTGGAAACATTTATATAAGTCGTTGTATATAAAACAATTTCTAGAATAGTTTATAACTATATCTAGACCAGTTCTCTATTAACTAGTTTTCCCAAAAAAATCCATTTTTTGAAGAATGAAACCAAATAATGCTTTTGAACCATTTCACAGGTTCCATTTGTCACAACCATTCTGTTTCTCATATATCAACAAACAACCATACAAGCTTCATTATGACAGTTCCATTCTCATGATTGGTCTCTCATAAATCTACCAATTCATCACATGGTAATTATATCCCATGTTCCATTACACCATTGGCACTGACCAGATGTTCATATTTCAACAAAGCCTCATATATTAAAGATGAACACACAGACCAAGTATAGAGAAAAACCATGCCAATCCCAACATTCCAAAACTATTTCTATAAAACAATGTTTTTTATTTAAAAAATCTTCCAAAAATTCATTTAAAAAATCTATCATAGAAAAATATTAAATTCAACATTTTAATATAATAAAACCAAATTACCTCGCCCAACAAATTACCACAATTTGAAAATTTCACCAAAAATAATATATCATCACTAAAGAGTATTTATATCTTGATTTTCACCACAATTTTACAATAGATTTCAATCAGTTAATCCAATTTAAAACATAAAAAATCAGTTATAGTAATATGAGTTAAGAGTAAAGCCACCTACCTTGAGATTTTTTGATAAAATTATAAATGGAATGAATAATGTTCATTAAATTGAGTTAAATCTAAAAAAACCACCTTAGATATCTTCCCCTGTCAATAACAGGACTACAAATAAACATATATGGAATAAAAAACCTCATATCTAACTACATTAGGTATATATATAATAAAATTTTAGATATAGTGAAGTAGATCTACGAAAAAAATCAATAACAATCAAGAACAATCACATTATGTGAGGAATCAGCTTCAAATCACCAGGGGAAGCCTTTGGATCACTTCTGGATTGATGGGAGAACCTTCCTTGAAATTTTAGTGAGAGAAAACTACGAGTTAGGGCCACATAGGATGAAATATGAGGGGTTTGAACCTTAATCCGACTTAGATCCACTTTTTTTGTATTTTGTTTTTAACCATGAATAGTTTAGTCGTACGGTTAGAAAAAATGTGCATTAACCGTGCGTTAGCCACTACATTAAGGGTGAACCTCAAATGATCATCTCACATGGTATCCAAACCATGATCCATCCATACTGAAGACACTACATCAAAATGACCCAATCTATTTTTTAAATCACATGGTTAATCCTTAGTGACACATGGTTTTAGAATATAGTGCTTTACACGTGCACCTTTCCTTTTTCCTATGTCTCACTATGCACAGTTTCTTGTAGGTGTTTCATGGTTTTTCCCAAACCGTGCACCAATAGTGAACCTGTAGAGAACCCCAAAAACTCTCCAATAGTTCTCTTAAATCTCCCAAACATTACCCATATACTTTATATACATAAAAATCATAATAAAAGGCTTGATTTACTTGAAACCAGGGGTGTTATACTTACATTTCTTCTAAGATGTACACGAATTAATCTATTTATGATTTGAGTTCTCAAACCTTTTATATAATATGAAATCTATCTAGGTATTTTTTTCATTTATACCACAACTCTATGAACATATAATCCAAAAATTTCATGGACATTTTTTAATCATTCATTCCGATTGTTTATTGGAAACATGGATAGATTTTTGTCACTATTTTTCTAATTTGAAAATATGTTCTCATTTATTCTCCATTACTCTCCCTAGATTCATAATAATTTCATGAAAATTACATGTTATAATATAAATATTAGGATTTATGGTAACACCATTCACAGCGACAACAAAACCTGTAAAACATAAATCTTTCATCATGATATGTATTCTGTCAAAACACTTGTTTTTGTTCTATTTCTTCCAACTGAGACATATTTTTCCAAGAAGAAAGTTATTTTATAGACATATATATCTCTAATTTTGATAATTTAATGAATATATTACTTTTATTATTTTTCCAAGAAGGTTCATGTTTATTGATTTCAACTAATTTTTTTTAGTTTGTTTTGTCGACTAGTTTTTATCAGTATGTTTTATAATTTCTTAAAATATTATCATCCTTTCTTGTGGAAATATATAATTTTAATGATTTTAAATATTATTATATCATTTCAATTTCTTATTCCCAAACATTTATAAACACCAACAATATCCTAGGAATCTTATTTTCTTCTTTCTTGTATCATTTTTCCATATTTATATGGTTGTGAAACATGTTTTTTTAGTGGAACCATCACTCTTTTGGGAACATCATGAGTAACAGATATTAAAAAAATTTCTCATCCAACATTAAAATGGTTGTTTTATTCATATTTTTTACCATCTATAAATTCCCAAAATTTTATTTGAAACTTGTACTAGTAATTGAAACAACATTTTCACGTAAAAAAGTTTCTGGATTATGAGATAACTTCATATTGTAGTCTGTTTACATTTGATAAAAATATGGAATCATTCCTTTATTATAGTCAATCAAATTCAATGAAAAATATTTTGGTGTCATCTATTTTTCAGTAATATGAGATCTTCCTACTTATAGGGATTCCTGATTCATCAATGTCACCTTTAACAGAAAACACTTCATGTTGGGTGAGTTCTTCTCTCCTTTCACTATTCTCAACATGTCTTATAAATCCTCATTCATCTTATCTATTTATATTTCATGAATTTTTCTTTATTATTTTAATTAATTTTCAATCTATTTTACCCAATATACTACAACCTGTAATTGTGAAGCTTTGAAAAACATATAATCTTTTGTAATTTTTCTAGTTTACTGAATGATTCTAAAAACTAATATCAAAGAAAAAATCTCAAAATCATTATTTTGTTTTTATTCAATATATTTCTTTAATATTTCATTAAAAATAGATATTATTTAATTCCTTTCTCTGAAATGTTTTTTGATAATTTTTCATTTTCAAATATTTTTAACCAATGCCTCTTTCATACCATTACCCTATTCTTCTAGCTATAATTTTTCTACCTGAATATATTCGGTAGATACAAAAATACAATTTAAAAATTAATTAGGAACATTATTTATATGTTTATTTAATTAAAAATTCAAATAAATAAGTGATACATCATTATCAAACCTGGATCAAACTTCATTAAAAGAATCATAATCAATATTATTATTGTATCTTATATATAACAACCCCATACTTGCACTCCCATATCTAATGATGAAATCATAAAATTTACATTTATAACTCTGATACTAATTAAGGTGACTCAATTTCCACCGACCGAAATATACAACATCAAATGGAAATATTTTATCACTTACATTCTCGAGGATGTTTTAGGTTTATAGATTTAGATAATTAGTAAAAACTCCTACATAAACAATAAATTTGTCATTAAATGATGATTTATCCCACTTAACTCATATATTATTATTCAACATTATGTCTATATGAAACCCTTCTATACATAATTAATTTCACATAACTCTTGATAACCCAGTTAAAATTAAATATAAGAAGGTTGAGCGCAAATTCTTATTAAGGGTAAATATATGCATTAACAATTGAATGTCATCAGTGAGAATAAGATGATCATAAGTGTAGGATGATGTAATCATTGTACATTAGAGTAATATAATAATATTCATACCCATAAATACCTACTTCTACAAATATAAAATCATGACATAAGGTGTTCAAAAAATCAAGAGTCATCAAAATCAATAATCATGAGCCATATTATATCAAAATTCGTCACAAGAAACATTTATAAAAATATAAGTCATAAAGAAATATGTTGGTATCTTGGAAATAATATCTTAATAACCCATTTTAAACTCATTTCATAAATAATTGAATCCTAGTTAAATCCATATGAGAAACCCTTTAGTAACTCACTCATTTTTTCATCTAATGGTGATGAACATTACCCAATGTATTGGAATGTTTTATGGGTACACCCATCATACAATCTAAATCAGGCTCACTCAGTGTAATCTAGATATAGCCATAATATAATCTATATGTGGATCACCTGGTACTATCTAGGAACACTCATTATATAAGTTATGTCCAATCACGCAACGATAACTGGGAAAACCCATTGTATATTCTATATCGGGCACACTCATGAGATATAATGGTGAAAAATTCCCCATATAAGCTATATCAATATCACTCTTTCATCATCAATAATGTACAAGTAGTGTTAATGAATAAAAAAATTTAAGCCATAACTTTTCAATCATAATGAAAATATATATTCTTCAATATCTTGATTAACAGATGGAAAATAAAAAATTTCCATAATAATCTATTCGAATCATTATTAGAACATGGAAAATAAACGGGTTCCTTGAAAATCACTTTAAATCATGATTAACCAATTAAAAAAAGGGTTCCCTGAAAATATATTTGAACATATCATTATCTATCCATAGAAATAATAAATATGGTATAATTATAAAATATCCCCATTATAGTATAATTACTATGAAGGGTTTTTGATGTTGGTGAATTGAAATATCATTTAAATATTATTAAAAAATCATTAGGAAAACAATATTTTAATTTTGAAAATATCTTTTAAAAATTATAACTTCATAAAATATTGTGTTAATATTTTTATTCAAAAAAGTCCTTGAAAACATATAAAGTATTTCTCAAATAAAATAATAGTCATGATAGTGGGAAAATATATTTATTCTCTAAATGTTATTAATAAACATCATTTTTAAAACATTTTTGAAAATTGGTGTAAAAAATAAATCATTTCAAAAATAGTAATTAATTTCTGTTAAAATACTTTTATAATACGATCATATTAAATATAAAATAGCTTGAAGAAACCATTTTCTTTTAGAATTAACATTTTATAAAAAATTATAGAAAACATGGATATGGGAGAGAAATATACGGGATATAAAGAGAAATGAAATATCGATACCAATAACAAATGACATTATTGATTTTTGTTTAATTAATAAGGAATGAAATAGACATCACAAATGTCAAATACTTTCATAAATAGTTTATAATAAAGTTATATGGTTCGATAAAATTATATTACATGATTTGCATGAAATTATCTTTGAATATAAACAATACCAAAAGAAATTATATTTTATTACAAAGTAAATTATACTTTGGTGACTCTTCAATCATATTCCACATGAAATAATAACCACATATAATACATTAAATATCATGAATATAAGTATATTAAGGGTATAACATGTCAAAGTTATGTATAAGCACACCACAAATTAATATAAGTGTATATCATAAATTTATATCTCATAGAAATAGAATTTGAGATGAATAACCCTTAAAAAATCATACAATTGAATTTGAGAATTAATCAAAGAACTGATTATGTGTATCAAATATAAAACCATATAAAATAAGTTTAAATAAAACATAATATGATAAAAATTCATTACACACATACTCATGAAATATTAATGTCATCAAAAAAGTAATATAACCCTATGAAAATAAATTTAGTTAAGAAATTCTTTACCACTTGGAAAATTTCAGGTAAGTTACACTTGAAAGAAATAATTAAAAAATACATAAAATACTAATATGTATGAATTATTCCTTTTATTAAATTTATAGGGAAATTATATACACCATACAATAAAAATAAGTGGTGAAAATGGAATATGTCTCATTGAAATAAAAAAATGCCATACCAGAAACCTTTACCTTTTGTCTCAATTAGCTGTATGTCCTTTAAATCCTAAATAATAAGAATTGATAAATTATTTTATTTCATAGGAAGAAATATAAACATTAATCACTTATAATTAAATCATTTATTTTATTTATTTCTAATGAAATATTGAATTAATTAATTAATTAATTCTGTGACGGGTGTCTTGAGGATGTTCGGTTCACTATTTAAAAATTGTTTCTGTGTGTTGACCATGGTAAAAAATATCATAGTTTGAGAATATAAAAAATAATATTCACAAATTATTTATTATATTTAATCATGAAATATACTTTTTATGTCAATAATTGAAGATTATAATGAAAATGTACAATGTTACACTGATGGATATGGTAGGTCATACGTATGCTTGAGTGACGTTTCCATTTTTCAATGATCCTTATGGAAGGAAGCTGTGTATTATTTTATATTTATATAATTCTAATAATATCATAAATATCATATTATTATTTTTAATTATACTTATATATATCATCAATGTGATTTTGTGTTGAAAAAAAGTCACATTGCTTCTTAGAGGCGGTAGTCCACATGTACGTACGAACAACATTGTCATTTTTTAGTGTAAGAAGTAAAATTCCATATTACATTTTAAAATGAAACATATGTCATTAATATAATAATTAATTCATTTATATTACATATATTAATTAACGTTATCCTTATTACCTTCCATGTAAATCATTATTGAAAAACAAATTGCATCACTTCACAAGGCTATTTCTCATTATACAAATGAATGACATTATTGTATCCCTCATATAATTGAAGGTAAGAAGATAAATTTGATATAATAACCCAATAAGTATGAATATTTAAAAAATATCATATATTTACTTCAAATCCATCAATATAACAATCCATTATAGGCGATAATGGAAAAAATTTCATCGGTTCGCGAGGTGGTAGTCTGTCGTACAACCAAATGATGATTTCGTATCCCATTTTATGGAATGGGATATGTATTTAGGTTATTAAATTATTAAAATAAAATTTAAATACATTTTAGATACTTTTTTATTATATATTAATAATTTAATAAGATTTTAATGAGGTGGAAGAATAAATAAAATTAAAATGCTCTTTTGAGGATGATACATTTTCTTCAGACAACCTCCTTATGTTATCACCAAAATCATTCAGATGATGATTTGTGGTGAAACCATGGATGGTAGGATGTATGGAGGTAATTTGTTAAGGTATTTGGGATATTATTTTCTGATAAAAGTGAATTTTTTTATGGTGAATAGGATATGATATGGGGTAGCCATTTATAAGTGAGGTGACTGGAACACTTGTAATTTTTAAAAATAAGAAGGTGTATCAACATTTTTCACATAATAAAAGGATAAAAAATGGACCATTATATATAATTATATATTTAAAGATTGATATATTCCCATATAATAGATATCAGACATTTTTTAGATCATTTTAACCCTTAATATTTTATTTCAACCCCTAGTAAACTCGTTTTCACCTTAACTATTTTAAATAATTGTTATTATCTTCACTATTAATTATTCTAAAAAAGTCTGTTGAAATTATTAGATAATATAAATTATGATGATTCCAAATATTTAATACATTTTAAAAAATTTAATTCATATAATTGGAAAATTTTAATTTAAAATTAAACCCGCAGATGCGATGAAAAAAAGAGTTTTCAAGAAGTGTATTTTCCAAGTGAAAGATGATTTTATGTCAACAATATGACTAATAATAATAATTGTATAAATTTAAATTAATATTTTCTGATATATAATTTAATAATTTAAATAAATCCCCATTATTGGTTGTTTTAATTAATTAAAAAGTAGAAACATTATGCACCTTAAATTTTCTTTAAAAAGTATCGCATTTTTAAACAAAAAAATAAACTTATAATAAAATACAATATAAATATGATTAAGATGTAATTTATTAAATTATATATAACTATATAATATATATGTTACATTAAATCTTATTCAACACATGTTTTTTCATTTAAATTACTTAATTTATTGAAAATAAATGATAATTTTTAAAAAAATTGGTATTTTTCAATATTCAGTGATATAAATATTATCTACAAAAAAACCATCTACATTAAATTTCTATATTAAAATTTAATAAATTTGGTTATTGTTATCAAATAAACATTTTAAATATTCCTAACATTAATTAAAATATTTTTAACATAAAATATATAAAAAGACTGATAAAAAAATATTTTTGTAGAATAAAATTACTTTACTAAATAATTGATTGATTATTTACAATGAATTTATAAATAATTAATATAGTGTAGTAAATTTATATATATTTATATATATATATCATAAATTAGTTATTACCACTCATACCCACTAATTTAATGGATAGGCTATAATAGTTATATATATTTTGGTTCATTTAAGCTAGGTGTTCCCTAACAAATAGGCTATCGATGATATTTTTCATCACTAAAATATAATTGTTTTACATTATAACATTTTAGTTACCTTTATTTAGTGGTGTATCTACCATTACTATTAGATTATTCTTCATGTTTCCTTCTTTTCTATTCTTCCCATTCTTCTGAGTCTTTGATGAAATCTCAAGAATTTTATCCTAAGGAGTATCCTTCTTTTTTTCACTATCTAATTTTGCTAAAACATTTCATGAATTATGCACTTCATAATTAATACATTAGATATTTAGAGGGAACCTTCCTTTGATTCCATATATAGTTTCCCAAGACAGATTGGCCTCTGAGAGGGGGTAAATCGATGGTATGATTTTATAAATTATTTCCTTTTAATTCATCCTCATGAACATCTTATGGTTATTAATCCACTAAATGATGTCTCAGAGTCTCAAATCATGTTCTGAAATAATAAGTGAGATAACATCACATATTATTATAAGGTTCGGTACAAGGACACACTCATTTTTTGGGTAGTTATATTCCCCAACAATGATTTACTAGTATAATTTTATCAATTATTACAACTGATAAGTCATAAACTAGTAATATTCCCCAATATTTTATCATCCAGTTGATCCCTATTCTACAACCTGATGACCAACTCCTCTACCTTGTTTGGTTAGACACCCCACCTATCCACCTCATTTTTCAAGACTAGTTAGACAACCCACCCTCGATCCTATTCAGTAACTAGTTAGACTCCATGGTCACAACCCCTTTCTTCTCAATTTTGATATTTTAATAGAAATTGCACATTCTTATTCAGTGTGATCTTTCTCCACAAGTGTACTAGATTTGTTTCCCTCATGAACATCTTCATGATCTTCAACAGCTTCTTAGAATAAGCCTATTGGTTTGTATACTCATTTACACCTGAACTAGAATGATCTAGTTCTTCTCAACTTAATGAAAACTCAGAAAAAATATTCCTTCCCAAACAATTTTATTTATTCTTTAGTCTCTTTTATCTTCTCAAAATGTTGTTTTATCGATTTATTAAATATTAAAACAACTCAAATTCCACATGAAATCATAGGATTTTATAGACTTCTCAACTATTCTTTTTGAATATTTTTTACTTCTCCAATAAATATTTCTCAAATTGTATTAAAAATTATTAAAATACAAATTATTCGACTTCTACAGATAATATACATCTTATTTCATACTATTTCTTCACTTCCTTGATACTTCAAAAAATATTACTTCAAAAAAAGAAATTAACTGTTTTCCGAATAAAAGATATAATGGACATTGTTTTTATAAAATAACACGAAACTATAATTTGAATATCACATCATCTATATAAAAAATCACTTCATATAACACATAATTAACTAAATTTTCTCATTCATTGATAGAATACCTTTATATTCTTCTCAACAATTTTTCCTTTGTGAAAAGGAACACATTCTTTACAGAACTCAAATAGAAAAAATTAAATGCTTATTATTTCGATAATTACTTCTCCAAAAAAAATCAATCACATTTCTTTAGAGTTAATTGGTTATTTAAAGGATAATATGCATGTGGTTAATATGTGATAATCCTGAAAAATATTTTTAGCCTATCCACTATATTTTATTCTAAAAAATACATCAACCCTCTCCACAAATTACTTGGTCTTCACATACTACATGAATTTAATGACATATGTCACATATTGGCTTCTCATAATTCATTCAGGCATCATTAATATTAGGTTTTCATTACATTATATATTGATTTTAATGCATACATGATCACAAATTTAAATCTCCATAATAAAATAACTTCATCCAAAAAGTGGGCTGAGTATCTGAATGTCTGTTCTTAAAAATTTTCCTTATTTTCACAAGCATATATTCTACTTCCATTGTAATATAATATATGTATCAGAAATCAATTTCTTTCATAAAATATATCCAAATCTACATATTTTTCTTTTTTCCACTTAAAATATTATATAATGTAACACACCAAGATTGCACAGTATGCTTCATTAATTCAATAGCTTTTGTTGCTCAAAATATCGTGTTTGAGTGCACCATGATCAATTAATATAGAAATTTAAATAGTGGTAATTAATATTTTTAACCAAATTATTTTTATATATTCCATATAATTTAAACATTCATATTATGTGTTTTAGAGAAATTATATAATAACAAATTAAAATTTTTGAATATAAGAAGTATTTTTTTAAAAAATATGTAGTTTTAATGCCTTTTAAAGGAGAAGCTTTTTCAAAACCAATATTTGAACAATTTATATGTAAAATTTCAGAAAATAAACTTGTTATTTATAATAGAGAATAAAAAGTTAGTTTGGAAAAAAATTAGGATATTTTTTGATAACTTTCCTATTTTAATGAATAGTGAAATACAACATTCGAAACTGATTTTTCATCTAATTTATTTATATTTTTATCATTTAATATAATTTAGTTCATTTTAATTATTTTCACATTAAATTTAGATATAAACTTGTGTCAATCTTTTGATTGTTTTTACTTTTGAAAAACTCATTTTCACGTTTTATCAATAGGGATTAATTTTAAATTAATTACAACCACTTATATATTTTTTATTTTGAAAAATGAACTCTATATTTTCAATCATCGGAATCAAGATATGTTAATAGGATACTTTTAATTTATTTATATTATGAATAGTAACTTTAGTAATTTTTTATTACCGCGGTTAAGGGTATATTTTGTAATTTAATGTAAAAATAATATTATAAAATTACCCTAACACCTATAAAAATCCAATTATATGACTAAATTATACTCCTATCACATATTTTAGAAATTTATTTATTTAATGGACACTTTTATATGAATATGACATGAATATTATTCAAATTAATGAATGTGACAAAATGTCACACTTTCATATCTTATAAGTACAATAATTTTAATATAGAGATATCTAGGAGATAAAATGCATTATAAATAATTCCTGGAAATATAAAATAATTACCTACCTCATAGATATTTATTTATAATTTTTATAGATTATGTAATTACCATTAATGATGACACAATAGTGAAGTAGAAGTTATTTTGTTAATATAAATATCAAATAAATGATATTAAAAATTTTAAAATAAATGTAATTGTAATAAATAAATGACATATTTTTTTTAAATAACATACCCGTTATTAAGATGTTTTAAGAATTTTTTTTATGTTATCCTGTTGGTTTTATTTTTATAAATGAACATATTGTATAGTATCAAAATTGAAATAAATGATAATTTAAAATAAACAATATTTTACTAAATGATATCAAATTCATATAAATATTAGGTTAGGAAAAATATATTTTAGAGTATTAAATATGTCATAAATGATCAATTTTAGGTCCATTTATCATTTTATAGTATCTATATTAATTTTATATTGTAAAAAAGACTAGTTGTCACAGTAAAGGATAAATTATCTAACTAAGGGTAAACGCCAAAAGATAATGTTAATTTTATGACCTAAACATGTATTAAATTTATTGGTTGAATATATTTACTCCCATACTTGTATTATCTTATAAATAAATAAATTTTAATATACTTGAAACCAAAAATAAATTTATAATAAATTAATATGATAAGATCTTTCAAAAGTTCCCCTCACCTCTCTTATAAAAGGGTAATTCTCCTTATATTTAATTCACACCTCTAAATCCCATTTACTCAGAAAAAACCTAGCTATTTACTCACCCAAATTCATACACTACATTCTAGGTGCCATACTGTGGCAATAAATCCATCCTATGTTTAAGATCCTGGTTTTTGGAAAGGTGTGTTTTGTTGTGTTTTGGGTTGAACCCTTTGTTTTTGGGGAATTAAAATGTTTCCTAAATGTGTGAGAGTCTTTGCGGTGTTCCGGGAGCTTAGGGAATGGAAGAAAGGAAACTCGGGCAAGACAGGCCAGGGAGCACGGCCTACGCACAGCTAGGTAAACCGTGCGGCCTGCCCAGGCTAAACCGTGCGACTCATCCTCCCCTGGATAGAAGCATGCAAATGGTTTGCACACAGTTTGCCAAACCGTGTAGCTAAATCGTGTGACCCCTCCTCCTCCTAAAGGTGGAATGTGCACGATTTGCGCACACTTTTCAAAACTATGTGAAAAAACCATGTGGTCACTTAAAGTTGGAAAAAATTATAGGTTTGCCACTTCGGGCATGAAAACCCTACGTGGGATTTCCTATAATTTCCTCCCTCTCCACCCTAGGCACTATCCAAATCACCCAAAGGATCCAAGAGATTTATCTCCCCTATTTCTAAGGCGTTTATGGTGCCATTGGTTGTAGATTGAAGCTATGGGTATGGCCAATCCCATCCTTGCTTCTTTTTTGGGTTTAGGGTTTGTATCTTCTCTCCCTCTCGTTCTGATGCTCTAAAACCCTAAATTTTGGGTGTGTTTTAGGTTGAAGCTCCAAATTATGGTTGGATCGAGGTCTAAGGACTTAATTGAGAGTGCGTTCAACCGCGATTTTGAGGTAGTTGGTCTACAACTGATATCCGATAGTTATTTCTGCATTAGTGCATATTTAGTTGTGTTATTGCTTTCCTTTGGTTATGTTTTGCATTACCATGGAAGGTTTGGTAATAATGGTGTTTAAAATGGAAAATTGGAACCCTCACAATCCCTATGGGATGTTTTGGGATATAACTGACCTAATTGGGTCCATCCATGGGATGAACCGACTTTTCCCAGATTTTTGGATTTATATTAAACAGGTGACCTTGTTGAAATGAATTGTATAGCCCTTGAAAAATATGTTGGCCTGATTTGTTGAACATGGAATAGAAGTTAGCTGATGCACCTAGACTTGGAAATAAGAGAACGGTTAAAGTGTAATAGGGTAAATGGTTGATTCATGGGAATGATGAATGAGTTAAGTGGGTTAATGTGTAAACTGATTAAAGACCATAATAGGATAGATTATGGGTTTAATGTTGAATGCTTAGTGAGATAGGAATAACACATGGGAATTGGGTGAATGGTTAAATGATGTAAAATTCTAATGTGTAAATGGGTTAAGGCATGATCTGGATTCCCATGTGGGTTGTTGTGAATAGTGTTTTCTGAAGGCCAATGGTTTGGATGGTTGATGGTTACTTATATATAAGCACATGCACATGGCTTCGTAGAGTGGGGTATGACATGAGGATCTACGTAAATGGCTCGAGTGAAGACCGAGGTTCTAAACTCCACCCTAAATGAACGGGTTAGGAAAGGGGGATAAGGTTCTATTCTCCAAACGGTTGCATGCACCCGGACTGAGGCTTCGAGGTGAGGATATGGTCGCTATGAGGGGTTAGTCCTAGTGAGATAGGATAACGATGTGTTTAACCTCTTGCATGTGATTGTTGGCCTTAGATCCACGTACCATAATGTATGTGATTAACCCATGGAAAAGTGATGAAATGGTAAGTGATGATAATTGGTTACAAACGAAGGGTAATTGAAATGGAAATGGCATCGGCTTTGAACTTCTTAATGGCACATTAATTAAGTATGTGGAAATAATCATTAATATTCCTTTTTCATGGACTACCTATTTAAACTGGATGTTTTTTCGACACTATTGGTGGTGGCCTAATGAGGTGAACTCACACCGTGCTCGGGCCGTCATTGGGTAACCGAGCAGACTTCATGTTTGCAGGTCAGGAGAAGGATAAAGGTCCTTTCTAAATAGTGAGTGGATATGGGTAGCACTTGGTGGAGGATCCAGACATGGAGTCAGGACCATTTTGGGGATTTTGGCTGTTTTCTTTATTGGGGGATTTTGTTCACTCTTGTAATTGTAGTATGACATATCATATTTATTGTTGGAAATGATTGTTATACATGTTCCGTGTTTATTGGTTATTTTTTCCACTATTTGGTTTATATGTGTTGTGGGTTACTCTGATAAAAAGGGGGTATAGTCTCCAAACCTGACTTTGTAGACCCACGCTGCTAGTCGGCAGCCTTTGGCGTATGGGGAGGTGTGCTTAAGGTTAGGTAACCATCCAGCTCAGAGCACCAGTTTAGTGGCTTCCGGGTCGGGGACCTTACAAAGTGGTATCAGAGGAGGTATTTCTTCTCATTCTCTGAGGTCTTGTTATTTCGGATTGGTAGCCAAGGGTTAAGACATGTCAGGCCTTGGTTATGATCTCGTGCTTGGGAGTAGTTGTCCATGGTACCAGGTAGACCCAAGTCACCCTGGGTGGGAAATGATGTTCTTGGTTGTGTGATGTTACAGTTGATGATATTTCACCATTTGGTGATGCACATGTGGTTTGATGTGACTGTTTTATGATTTTTGGCTTGTGGCCTTACCGGCACAAGGATGTTCATTCATTCATCCTTGTAGGCACCTAGAGAGATAGGTGACAAGCATTGTGTTATGCACATGCACGAGGTGGGTGTGTGAGGTAGGAAAGTTGGGTTCATCGTTCATTTCATAAAATCAAGAAATTATGAGATGAATGAAATAACACAAGTGGGTATGGATGAATATATTGTAAATGATGTTTAAGGGAGTAAAAGTGTTGGAAACAAATTGGAAAAAGTTTTTGGGTTAGCATATAAAATGGGTTGTGGTAGCTAGTAAAGATCTTTTGATGGAGTCCTGAACGTTTATGGTATACGCTCTAAAATCTCATGCTTGGAATTTTAGAGAAATTCCACCATGACTTCGGTCACCAGTTGGGGAACGAGAGGATGTTTCTGAGAACACTCCTCCATTTTAGGAGAAAGAAAATGTGGTGTTCAATGAAGGTAGATAAGACCAGTTCTAGGAGAACATGGCTCGCCTTAAGCAGATGTTGGATTGTGACACAGGGTGGGTTGCACTGAGTATGTTCGAGCTGCGAGGGAGTTCCAGCTGCATCACCCTCCAACCTTCACCGGAGAGGGTGGGCCAGAAGTAGAAGAGCTTTGGTTAGAGTCTGTCTAGATGATACTGGACCATCCAGAGACCCCTATTGAAAAGTGAGTGAAGTTGGCCGCCAATATGTTGCGAGGCCATGCTAGGCGTTGGAGGGAAATTCATGCTCAAATCGAGCAGGCTGAGGGAATTTCATGGAAGGATTTTTAAGAAAAGTTTCTAGAGCATTTCTACCCAGATACATTGAGACAGGAGCAGGATATAGAGTTTATGATCCTGACTCAGGGATCACTATCGGTGATGGACTATGCTAGTCGCTTCACTGATTTGAGATGCTTTTTCCATGTGTTAGTAGGGGATGATGCAGTATTAGAAAGGTGATTCAATGATGGGAAGAGACATAATATATGGTATCATTTAAACATCTTATTATTGAAGAGGATTGCAGATGTAGTAGATCAGGGACTACTCTCAGAAGGAAACCTGAAAGGAGCTTCGGGTAGTGGGATTGTGGTGTTAGTGGGATAGATGAGTGGTGCAGCTACCGAAGGTCGAAAGTGACACCATGAGATCTAAAAGCATGGTGGAAGTGTGGAAAGTGGCTGTAAGAGGGGGTCAACCTCTTAAAGTGGGAACCAGGTGTATTGTTATTAGTGCGGCAGGACGGGGCATATTCGTGTTCAGTTTCCTCGGCCTCTAGTTGAGTGTCGTTTGTGCGGCAGGATGGGGAATGTGCAGAGATTCTGCAGGATCCCTCGATAGGCAGGTGAGAATGATGGTGAAAATAAGGTGATGGGCATGGGAAGGGGAATAGATTCCCCATATCAATAAGGAAGTTGGAGCTCCATAGTCCATACTGGTAGGGGTGGTGGATGTGGAACTCTAGGGCAGGATCACTCAAGACAGTAGGGTAGTGCAACACACGGCGTTTAGGATGGTGCCCAAGGTAGAGTGGCAAGTCATCTTTCAGCATTCAGTTTGTGACTAGTGATGGAAAGGTTGGAATGTCATCTATTCGAGGTACGATCCTTGTAGCTTCTAATTTTACTAGTGCATTGTTTGACATAGGTTCCACACACACTTTTGTATCTTCTCAACTTGTGGTAGCGATGAGTTTACCTATGGAGAGGGTGTGTAGAGCTATATCAGTTGACACTCCGTTGGGTGTGCGGGTAGAGGATATCACGTTGTGCAAGGGATGTGCCATGGACGTTGGTGGGTATCGATTTCTTGTGGGACTTGTTCATTATCGAGATGTCAGGTTTTGACCTAATCTTGGGAATGGATTGGTTGATGTTGTATCAGGCGGACATAGATTTTTGTCATCGTAATGTATCATTCAAGTTTCTTGAGGGTGCCGCTTATGTCCACCGTGGTGAATGGGATGTTCAAGCAGGGTGTGCGGGGCCGTTTTTTCAACAGATGAGTGGACTCACGGCTCAAGTGCCATATCTCGCGCTTGATGATGATGAGGGAGGGGATTAATCTAATTTTCCTCATATGGTGGATCGAATTCAGTACATGTTCCATGAGGATTTATCGGGGATACCCTCCGAGGGGGATGTTGAGTTCACGATTGAATTGATACTGGGAGTGGAGCTAGTTTCTATTCCACCATACCGAATGGAACCGACAGAACTCCAGGAACTGAAGGATCACGTTTTGGAGTTGGAGCATAAGGGGTATATCTATCTTAGTACGCCTCCTTGGGGATCTCTAATGATTTTTGGAAGGAAGGATGATGTGTCGTTGAGGCAGTGCATTGACTATCAAAAGTTGAATCAGATGACAGTGAAGAATTGGTACCCTCTTCCTAGATATTGATGAACTTTTTGATCAGTTGAGGGGTGAATAAGTGTTTTCTAAGATCGATCTGAGGTATGGTTATCAGCAGTTGTGGGTGAGGTCTTCTGACGTATCGCGGACAACGTTCCGTAGTCGGTACAGGTTTTTTGAGTTTGTGGAAATGCCTTTAGGATTGGCTAATTCACCAGCAATGTTTATTGCATTGATGAACCAACTCTTTCCTCCCTATCTAGATTGTTTTGTGGTTTTCTTTGTTAATGATATCTTAGTGTACTCGAAAAATCATGACGATCATGACCAACATCTTGACATTGTCTTGGGTACACTAAGGGAGCTCCAACTATACGCCAATATATCCAAGTGTCAATTCTGGATAGGTAAGGTTCATTTTCTAGGTCACATCATCTCAGTGGAAGGTGTGATAGTGGATCCAGAGAATGTGGAATCAGTTTTATCTTGAGAGCAGCCCAAGAGTGTTACAAATGTTCAGTGTTTTCTGGGTTTTGTGAGGTATTACCGAAGGTTCATTCCAAATTTCTCTCGCATGGCCGCACCACTCTCGGTCTAGACCAAGAATGGAATTAGGTTCGAGTGGTCTGGAGCATGTGAGAATTCCTTTCAAGAGTCGAAGAAGTGGTTGACGACTGCAACTATCCTGATCTTACCTGATCTAGGTAAGAAGTATATCGTGTTTTGTGATGAATCCAGAATCAGACTTGGGGATATGTTGATGCAGTGTGGGTGGGTTGTGGCTTATGTTTCAAGGTAGTTGAGACCCCATGATCGGAACTATCCCAATCAAGATCTTGTGTTGGATATTGTAGTATACTCCTTAAAGTGATGGAGGAACTACCAGTTGGGAGAACGGTTTACTCTATTCACTGACAATAAGAGTTTAAAGTACATCTTCTCAAAGTGGGATCTGAATCTCTGGCAGTGAATATGGGTTGAATATCTCCAGTATTTTGACTTTGAGTTTGGCTACACGCCAGGAAATGGAAACAATGTTGCTGATTCCTTGAGCATGAAGGTTCCGAATCAGATGGTTCAGGAGTCCAACACCTAGTGGAAGGTGATGGCTTTGTCTGCAGAAATGCACATGGAAGTGTAGGAGGAGAGTGTTGAGGTCACTCTTTCTTCCTAAGCGCTGGAGTCGACACATTTGAGTCGAGTTAAGGAAGTCCATCTTAATGATCCGGAGTGTCTGATCATTAAGGAAAAGCTAAAAGGTGGGGGGCTACCTTCAGGATGGGACGTCGGTGTGGACGGTGTTTTTCGTGTTCGTGATCGTGTGGTTGTGCCAATGTGTGTGCAGGGGGAGTTGATGTGTGAGTTCCAAGCATCAAAGGGGGCAGTGCATCATAGATTGAACATGATTTATGGTGATCTACGAAGGATGTTTTGGTGGCTTGGAATGAATAAAGAAGTTATGGGCTTGTGGCACAGTGCCTTACCTGTCAGCAGGTGAATGCCAAGCATCAACGCCCAGGTGGTTTTTTGAACCCATTTCCCATTATGGAATGGATGTGGGATAAGGTAACAATGGATTTTGTTGTGGGCCTTCCAGGGACACCGCGGAAGAATGATTCAATATGGGTGGATGTGGATCAGTTAACAAAAGTGGCTCATTTCTTACCAATTTAGTAGACCTATACAGTCGACCAGTTGGGTGAGCTGTATGTTTCAGAAATAGTTTGGTTGCATGGTGTTTTGTGAACCATAGTTTTAGACCGAGATCTTCATTTCACATCGCATTTCTAGCAAGGGATATAGAAGTAACTTGGTAGGAAGGTGTTTTTGTGTATGGATTTCCACCCGTAGACGGGCGGGTAGTCGAAACATACGATCCAAGTGTTGGAAGAATTGTTAAGAGCTTGTGTCTTGGACTTTGGTGGTTCTTGGGAGAGGCACCTATCATTAGGTGTGTTTCACTACAACAAAATTTTTCAGGCTACGATTTATATGGAACCGTTTGAGGCACTTAATGGGAGATAATGTAGCTCTCTGTTATGTTGGCTAGAGGCTGGTGAATCTGAGTTGTTGGGGCCAAGTCTCGTGGAGGAGATTTCCGAGAATGTTATGTTGATCAGGAAGCAAATGGCTATGTCTCAGAGTAGGCAGAAGTCATATGAAGATCGGAGGAATAGAACTTGTGTGTTTTGGGTGGGTGAGAAAGTGTTCCTTCGGGTGTCTCCAAGGTTGGGTCACCGTTGGATATGAAATCAGGGTAAGTTGGCTCCCATGTATGTGAGACATTTTGAGATTGTAAAGAGGATCGAACTAGTGGCTTACTGATTAGATCTTCACAGTGGTATGGTGGGATGCGTGATGTGTTTCGTGTGTCACATATACGATGGTATCACCCTAACCCATCTCACATGGTTGATGTAGAGGATGTGGATCTTGAGGTTGATGCGTCCTTTGAGGAGAAGATGATCCGTGTGGTGGATCGTAATGAAAAGGCCTTTCGAGGAAAGGATGTTCCATTAGTGCGAGTACTATGGCAGCATGGGAAATATCAACAAGAAAATTGGAAGAGGGAATTAGATATGTGGGCTCAGAGGCCGGAACTCTTCTCAGTGGATCAATGATTCTTGGGAACTCGGCTCGAGGACGAGCCGTTATAAGGTGGGGAGGTTGTAAGATCCCGATTTTTGGAAAGATATGTTTTGTTGTGTTTTGGTTTGAAACCTTTGATTTTGGGGCTTTATAATGTTTCCTAATTGTCTGAGAGGATTTGGGGGTGTTTTGTGGGCTTGGAGCATGGATGAAACGAAATTTGGGCAAGACAGGCCAAGGCGCACGGCCTGCGCACAGCCAGGTAAACCGTGCGGCCTGCCCAGGCTAAATCGTGCGACCCTTCCTCCTCTGGACAGAAGGATGTTCACAATTTGAGCACCGTTTTCTAAACCATGTGCCTAAATCGTGCGACCCCTCCTCCTTCGGATAGTGGCATTCTCACAGTTTGTGCACATTTTTCCAAACTGTGTAGACAAACCTTGCGACCACTTAAAGTTGGGAAAAATTCCAATTTTCCACTCCGGGTGTTAAAAACCCACTCGAGATATCCTCTCATTTCCTCCCTCTCTACCCTAGGCACGAACCAAATCTCCAAAAGGCTCCAAGAGATCGATCTCCCTCGTTTCTAAGGTGTTTTTGGTGCTGTTGGTTGCGGATCGAAGCTCCGGGTATAGCTAATTCCATGCTTGATTCTCTTTTTGGTTTATGGTTTGTATCTTTTCTCCCTCTCGTTCTGAAGCTCTAAAACCTTAAATTTTGGGTGAGTTTTTGGTTGAATATCCAATGGTTGGTTGGATCGAGGTCTAAGGACTTTATTGAGAGTGTTTTCAACAATTGTTTTGTGGTAGGTGGTCTACAAGTGATATCCCATAGTTATTTGTGTATTTGTGCATATTTAGTTGTGTTCTTGCTTTCCTTTGGTTTTGTTTTGGATAACCTTGGCATGTTTGGTAATAATGGTGTTTAAAATGGAAAATGGGAACCCCCACGATCCCCATGGGATGTGATGGGATAGACTTGACCTAATTGGGTAAATCCATGGGATGATCCGCATTTTCCAGGATTTTGGGATTGATATTAAACAAGTGACCTTGTTGTAATGAATTGTAGAGCCCTTGATAAATACATTGGAATGGTTGGTTAAACTTGGAATGGATACCTAGACTTCGAAATAACCTAAAGGTTGAAGTGGAATGGGATAAATGGTTGATTCATGGGAATGATGAACAGGTTAAATGGATTAATGTGTAAACTGATTAATGTCCATAATGGGATAGAATATGGTTTTTAATGTGGAATTCTCAGTGAGATAGGCATAAAACATATGAATTGGGATAATGGTTAAATGATGTGAAATGGTAATGTGTTAATGGGTTTTGGCATGATGTGGATTCCCATGTGGGTTGTTGTGAATAGTTTTTTGGAGAAGGGAAATGGTTTTCATGGTTGATGGTTACATATATTTAAGCATGTGAACATGGCTTCATAGAGTGGGGTATGACATGAGGATCTACGCCGACAGGTCGAGTGAAGACTGAGGTTCTAAACTCCACCCTATATCCACGGGTTAGGAAAGTGGACTGAGGGAATATTCTCCTAACGGTTGCATCCACCCGGATAGAGGCTTCGAGGTGAGGATATAGTTGCTATGAGGGGTTAGTCCTAGTGAGATAGGATAATGATGTGTTTACCCTCTTGAATGTGATTATTGTCCTAAGACCCATGTAACATAATGTATGTTATTAACCCATGGAAATGTGATGAAATTGCAAGTGATGAAAATTGGTAATAAATGAATGGTAATGGAAATGGAAATGTCTTTGGCTCTGAACATGTTAATGACACCTTAATTAACTACATGGAAATTATCATTCATATTTCTTTTTCATGGACTACCTGTTCATACTGGATGTTTTGTAGAAACTGTTGGTGGTGGCCTACTGATTTGTACTCGCACCCTACTCGGGCACCCGTTGGGTACCCGAGCAGACTTCATGTTTATAGGTCAGGATAAGGACAAAGGTCCTTGCTAAATAGTGAGTGGACATGTGTAGCACTGGGTAGAGGATCTAGACATGGAGTCGGGACCATTTTGGGGATTTTGGCTGTTCTCTTTATTTGGCACTTTTGTACACTCTTGCACTTATTTTATGACATGGAATATTTATTGTTGGAAATTATTTTTATACATGTTCCATGTTTATTGGTTATTTTTTCCACTATTTGGATTATTTCTATTGTGGCTTACTCTGAAAAAGGGGGTATAGTCTCTCCAAATGACTCTGTAGACCCCCGCTACTAGTCGGTAGCCTTTGGTGTACGGGGAGGTGTGCTTAAGGTCATGTTACCACCTGGCTCGGAGCACCGGTTTAGTGGATTTCTGGTTGGGGACATTACACTATGGATTCCTTTTGTGAAAATCAAAATACGAAACCTGAAAAAGAGGTAATTTTTTTATCACCATTTTCAATGTTCTTTTATTATTCTACTTCTTATTTCTATGTTGTTTCCATACCAATTTAATAAATGTAGTATCATACATATTCATAGATGTTATTATAATCATGTTAAAACTATATTATTCATTTTATCGATCATATGAATAATAATATCACTATGTATGCGTACGTACAACTTACCATCTCCACACTGTGGTGTAATTTGTTATTTAACACAAATTTATTTGGATGGGTAAAACGATGAGTATAATGGATATAAATAATGAATATAACATGATAATTATTATTTATAATTAATTAAATATCTAATTCCATACCACTAAACCATTAGGGGAAAGTTATCATCACTCGTGTGTACATATGGGCTACCTTATGCAAGACGCGGTGAGATTTATTCTCCACATAACCCATTCAAGAATGATTATAAAATTTATATGATAAGTAAAAATAATAATTATGAATTTAATTTCATTCTGTATATTAATAAAATACATCATATAAATAACATACATTACTTAAATGACAAAACAGGAAAGAAAAAATGAAGCAGTTAACACCCAAAATAATGGTAATACTAAAATATTATTATCAAAATGAAATAAGAGGATCAAATATGATATAATAAATATGGATATAGTCCTGTTATAATTTAATAAAATTCTCTAACCATTATAAAAATGGTTAACCCACTCTCGACTAAAGTAATGTACAAGGTAAGGGTTAATTTCAAAATCTCATTATTATCTGATGTTGTTTATATGGATGTATCTATGGGGACATATTTAACATCCATGTACATGTTTCATAAAATGTATTTCAAAATATTGTTTAAATTAAATTTTACCCATGCTTTAATTTTTATTAATAGTATTTAAAGGAATAATTCTATCATTTTCCAAAATAATTCCTTTATGACCTTTTTGAAAAATTAAGTAAATATTATTATTATTAACTTATATGGCGTGAGAATATTTTTTGCGTCATTATGATGTCATAATATTTTAGATGTACTTTACAATATTAAAAGGTTATTTTTGAAATAAATGTTCTCTTTTATAATTGTGTGGATCTTAAATAATTTCAAAGTAAAAAGTGAAATTTCTCTCAAAAAATTTTAAGGAACTTATTAGATTATTTTTATCTACGTCAGCATCCTCTGTTGGATGTTATTATTAATTGTGGTTTATTTATTATAATACAATATTGTATATTTTATTTAATTTTTTATGATATATTCCTCTATGGATGTTCTAGTTTTATATCATTGATGATTTATAGTTAAAGTATTAACATTTTTTATGCTAGTTTTAATATGAATTTTTATGTTCTGTTTTACCCCTTTCATAAGAGGATTGTTTTAGACATAGTATGTGATGAGTGGGACACTATAGCTCCTTGATGCATCAGTAGGTATTATGAGACAAACTAGTGTCTTGGAACAAGGCCTTGATAGTATGGTAATTTATGGTTTGTCACGAGGCCTTGATAGTATGGATAGGATGTACGAAATTAGGGATTCACTCATTATGACTTTAGTTATTCATATTACGTTTGATTATTCTACTGGGATATTATCCATGTGAATGTTTAAATAGAATTCATTGATTTATTTATTACCATATTATGAAAAATATTTTGTTTAAAAGGCTTGTGTTTCAGTTTTATACCTTTCCGTAAAGGATTATTGTTATATATGATAGCTTATTCTATATTGTTTATCCTTACTAAGAATCTGATATAACAACTTTGATATGTTTCATTTTTTGCTAGGATGTGAAAAATTATATTATGATTTACCTTTAGGGATAGTCTAAAGGATATGGGAGTTTTCAAAGGGGATAATACGTTTATTTTCTATTTTAATATGCAATGTAAAGCATATGATTGTATCTAATATTTCTAAGGCTACTAAACTAATGAGTCCTTTGGGATTTTATTATCTTGTGATAATTCCAATGTAATAAATTAATACACTAACTTTGGGAAAATAGTAATTGTGGATTATATTTTGTATCAATGGAATTTTAGTAAAAAAATTGTGAACAAGATTTTGAAAAACCGTTATTAGGGACCATTACCCCTAAGATAGACTTTGAGGATAAATATATAAGAACAAACTAGAATTTTGGTAATGTAGATATTATGTGGGTATTTATAAAAAATAAATCTATATCTGGATACTATAAGTAGAAGTGGTTCTATAATAGTGGTACATAGAAGTAATAATTCTGACATGGTATTCCATGCTTGACTCGAGGTAACCACGTACAAGACAATGGGCCTTACTGCACACCTAGTTTGACACTCTCACGGGATATTCATCGGATAATTCAAATTTTCTTTAAAAACAATTATAATGAATATATGATAAAATATGTCCCTATATAAACCATTTTTATGATTATGGATTATATATAAACAAAATTGTTAATTTATTTTTCTAGTTTGGAATTGTGCATTATGATTCAAAACCTAATATAGTGTATGATATTGTAATGAAATGGTTCCTAGTGGTTGGAACAGAAACTGTATCAATACATGTAATACATGTAGGGAATTCCCTACTATATAATATAATGATAGTGGTGATGGTGATACAACTAGTTCTGAACAACTTATAATTATACTAGGATAGCTGACTTAGGTTATGAATAATAACCTTCCCCGTATAGAGTAGCCTGATCCACAATGTGGAGGATCAATGATAGACCACTTCATGAGGAAAAACCCCTAAAATTAAATGGGACTACAAATCCTTTTGTATCTAAAAAATTGATAAGTTCATTAGAGAAAAAATTTATTTCATTGGGGAGTAACAAAAGACAAAAAGTTTTTATGGTTGTCTATCATCTATCAGGAGATGTAGATCAATAGTGGTCATTAATTCAAAACATGAAAGAGGATGAAGAGGTCAAAAATATATAATGAAGATAATTTTAAAAACTATTTCAAGAAAAATATTTTCCTCGTGATATTCAATTGGAGGTGGAGATGTAGTTTCTATGTCGGGAGTAGAAGGAGGATGAGAATGTTGCAAAGTATAAAGCTAACATTCCAAGGTTATCAAGGAATATTATGGAATAAAACATAACCCACGAATTAAGATTGATCGATTCTTTTATGGTTTAAATCTATTCCTATAATGGTCATTGGTCTTATAATCTTTCTCATCATACGATGATATATTCTAATGTGATATCAATATAGAAAATTAATTCTCAATGTATTATGACTTTAATGAAAAGTGAGAGAAGAAGAGGTCCACTAAACACTCTAGAAATGGCAATAATGGGAAGAAAGAAAAAGTTGACTTTCCACCCTATAATAATTTTGGTAAAAAACACCATGTAACATGATTAAAAAGAAAAGTATTTTGATTCATGTGTGGAGAAAAAGTACACCATACTGATGATTGCAAGGAAAATAAATAATTTACTAATGTACAATTTTACCACTATACTGATATAGGGCATTATGAAAATTAATACACCAAGCATAAAAGAAATATATCATAGAAAAATCAAAGGGATCATGTTCAAGATTATAATTTTACTATGATCGAAGTAGAGTAATCAATGTATTTTTGTTTTTGGATTCAAGAATAATGTTATTATATTCTGGTTATAAGAATAATTTGTTATATAAGGATTATACCTCATTAATTTTTCATTTAGGATTTAGAAGTCTGGACATTTTAATATGTTTTTATTGTGGTAAAATATTAGATATGTGAAAATAATACCCACATTACGCTATTTGGGGAATTTAATGTTCTGATTGATTTTAGAAAGTTAGATACCCTATTGATCTCTAAATTTGGACTGAATTATTTTTGGATAATTCTCATTTTTAATATGAATTAGATATTATTTATTAAGGTTAAAACATTTTTAAAGGTTACATATATAATGTTATAATAATATAGTTTTATAAAAAAGAAAACCCGTAGGTTGGGTGACAACCCATCGTATATGGCAAGGCCTACAGACTTGAACCCACAACTAATGGGTGACAAGGGTACGTCACCTACCATGGGCTTACGTGATGTCATGGTTAGTAAGTCATAGTTTTCTTTATTTAAATAGAATAAGTTCATTTTTTTAACCTTATACGACTAAGATAAATTGAATGTTTTGTATTTTTATAATATTTTTAAGAGAAAAATGTGTTTGTGTGAAGAATTAGTTAAAGGATGAAACTCTACATGTTAATTATGTATTCTTCCTTGTGTTATGAGTTTGTGATCTAAATTAATTATTCAACTCTAGGGAAAGAATATTGAAACTAATAATTGTATCCATGTAATTTCTCTAATGAATCAAATGCCCCCTTCTATCATCACTGATGTATAACTTTGTGATTGTTAACTTTTTCCTCATCATGTTCTATATCACACTCTATCAAATCATGATGGTTACATTTTTCTTTCATGTCCATTTTTTCCTACATGGACCCTAGTATGTGTTATCTCTAGTAACATTCTTATTTATCTGTCTTTATTTTAAATAGGATCTCTCATTAATGATTTTTTGATGTGGGATTCCAATAAAGATATATTGAAAAATCAATCCCGTAATTTTTTATCCTGAGGCAGAATTTATAAGATTCAATTTATTGAAGGAGGGTATAATTTAACACCTAAATATTCAACAATAAACTTCTTTAATTCAATAACATATATTTCATGTAATAACAAGTTTGAGCACAACATAATATATTAAACTATACATTTAAATAGTGGTTATGAATAGTAATAACCACATTTTAAATTTTATATATTCCATACAAGTTTAACATTGTGGTTATGTGTTTCATAAACACGCTATAAGAACAAATTTAATTTATCAAATAAAAGAAATATTTTTCAATAAAATGTTGTTCTACAACCATTTAATGCAGAACCCTTTTTAAATACAGTATTCAAAAATTTTATATATTAAATTTTATAAAATAAATTTATTCTTTAGAATAGAAAAATAACAATTTAGTTTGGACAAATGTTTGGTGTTTTTTTTTGAAAACATTCATATTTTAATGTATAGTGAAAATACTGCAATCAAAACTGATTTTTCATCTAATTTATTTATATTTTTTATTTTAATATTAATTGTTTTTAATGTATAATTAGATTAAGTTTTCATAATTTAATATAATTTATTTCATTGGAAATATTTTCACATTAAAATTAGATATAAAAACATTAAAATCATTTGATGGTTTTTACTTTTGAAAACCCAATTTTCCCATTTTGTCAATGAGGATTAATTTTAAATTAATTACTAAAACATATACATTTTAAATTTTGAAAAATTTATTCCATATTTGGAATCATTAGACTCAAATTATTTTGATATGTTACTTTTATTTTTTTTGATATTATGAATGATAACTTTAGTAAATTTTTATTATTGTGGTTATGGGTAATTCAGGTAATTAAAGCTAAAAATAATATTAAAAAATTACCCTAACACCTATAAAAATTCTATTTTATGAAAAAATTATACCATTATCACATATTTCAATATATTTAATCATTTAATGTTCTCTATTCCAGGAATATAACATTAATATTATTAAAAACAATGAATGTGAAAAATGTCACACTCTCATTTATTATAAGTATGTTAATTTTAATATAGATATCACAAAGAGATAACATTTTTTATAATAATATATGTAAAGATAAAATAATTAAATACAAAATACAAATTTATTTATAATTTTTAGATATTAAATAATTACCAATAATGACGACCCAACAGTGAAGTATAAATTATTTTATTAATAAAAATATCAAATAAACGATATTAAAATTATTAAAATAATAATATTTTGACATTATTAATGCCATAAAAAATTTAAATAACATTAAAATTTTATTAAAATATTGTAAATATTTTTTCTAAGTTATCATGTTGGTTTTATTTTTTTTAAAATGAAAATATTTTATAATAACAAATTTTACATAAATGATAGTTTAAAATAAATAATATTTTATTATATGTTATTAATTTCATAAAAAAATAAATTTCAGAAAAATTACTTGTATTGTTTTAAATATGTCATAAATTATCTAATTGGGGTCCTTTTAGAATTAAAAAGTAACTATATTAACCCTATAGTGCAAAAAAGTCAAGTTGTCATGGTAAAGGTTAAATTATTTAACTAAGGGTTAAAGCCAAAAGATATGGTTCATTTTATGACCTAAACATGTAAAAAATTTGTTACTTGATGATATTTATACAAATACTCATATTATACTATAAATAAATTTATTTTTATATATTATAAATAGAAAATATATTTATATTGAATTAATATTTTAAGATCTTCAAAAAGTGTCCCTCACTTCTCTTATAAAAGGGAACTTCTCCTCGTTAATTCACAACTCTAAATCCATTTCTCAATGAAAAAACCTACCCATATAATATACAAACTTCCCTCAATACATCATATATATCATAATTTGAGTGGAAATCGATAATAAGGAATCCTTTTCTGTAAATAAAAATGAGATACCCAAAAAAGCGGTAATTGTTTTATAACAATATTCAAAGTTCATTTCTTCTTATAATTCATATTAATATTTTTTTCATTCCAAATTTATAAATCCAATATAATAAATATAATTATATGTTATTATAATCATGTTAAAACTATATTTCTCATATTATTCATCATACGAATAAAAATATCACCATGCGTGCGTCTGTACGTCTTACAGTCTCCACAATGTGGTGTGATTTTTTATTCACCCATACATTATTTGTATGGGTATAATTATGATTAAAATGGATATAAAAAATTAATATGACATGATAATTATTCTTTATAATTAAAATAACATACGATTCCATACCATATAACCCACAAGGGAATGATATTGTCACTCGTGTGTACGTACAACCTACCGTATCCAAGACACGGTGAGATTCATGCTCCACATTACCCATTCAATAATGATTATAAAATATATATGATATTTAAAAATATTAATTATGAATTTAATTTAATTATGGATATTAATAAAATAACATCAAATTCATAACAAACATGAATTACATGAAAAAATAATAATGGTAAAATGAAGCAGTTAACACCCAAAACAATGGTAATACTGAAATATTATTACCAAAATGATATAAGAGAATCCTATATGATATCATAAATATGGATATCTCCATGGTTTAATTTAATAACATGATTTAACCATTATTAAATATATTAATACCACCTCTACTAAAGGAATGTACAAGGTAATGGTTAATATCACAACCTCTTTTTTATCTAAGGTTGTTTATATGTAAGTATCTACTGGGATATTTTATCATTCATATATAGGTTCCATAAATTCATTTCAAAATATTTTTTAAAGACATTTTTACCCATGTTTTAATTTTTATTTTCCATTTTTAATGGAATATTTCTATCGTTTTTAAAATGAGGTACTTTATGACCTTCTAAACAAATCAAGGAAAAAATGTTTTTTAACTTATACGATGTGAGCTGCTATTTTACAATGTTATGATTCCTTAACATTTTGATGTTTTATTTACACTATTACAAGGTTATTTTTAAAAGAAGTATTGTCAATTATAATTTCACATCTTCTAAATGATTTCAATGTAATAAGGTATATTAATCTTAAAGAGTTTTAATGAATTAATTAGATTATATTCATCTATGTCAACATCCATTATTGGATTTTATGCATAATTGTTATAGATTTTTTATGATACAATATTCCATATTTTATTGAAGTTTTTATGATATATTTGAATGTGGATGTTCTATTTTGATACCATTCATGGTTTATTGTTAATGTATTAACATTTGGTATGGTAGTTTTAATAAGAATGTTTATGTTTTGTTTTACCCCTTTCATAAGAGGAATGTATTAGACTAAGTAAGTGACGAGTGGGGCCCACTATAGCCCCTTGATGGATTGGTAAGTAACATGAGACTAACTAGTGGCTGGAAACATGTCCTTCATGGTAAGGTTATTTATGTTATTGGCATAAGGCCTTGACAGTATGGTTACGATGTCTGGAATTATGCATTCCCTTGTTATGAATTTAGTTATTGATATTACATGTGATTATACAACGAGTGGAATATCCATTTCAATGTTTAAATGGAATTAATTGATTTATTTATTTCTATTTTATGTTTAATATTATGTTTAGAAGAATTTTTTTTCAATTTTATACCCTTCCTTAAAAGTTTATTCAAATTTATGATAGCTTCTCATATATTGTTTATCCTTACTGAGCATCTGAGCTCACCCATTTTTTATGTTTCATTTTTTACCAATATTGGAAAGAAGTATATTATTATATACCTGAAGGGATATTCTAGTGGATATGAGATTTTTCAATTAATATAGTATGTTGTTTTTCATTTTAATATGTAATATAAAACTTATGTTTGTATCTAGTATTTCTAAGGCTACTAAGATTATCATTCCTTTAGGATTTTATTTTCTTGTGATTATGCCAATGAAATAAAATAATTCATCAAATTTTGGAAACTAGGGTCAGGGCGTTACATTTAAGGCATTAAAACATTCTACTTCCCATAGTATCTTCCATGGATTTCTTAGAATATTTGTTCTCAAATCACATTATTTAAAAATAAAAATTTTAAAAGTATTTTTTTTATTTGTGTAAATCCATAAATATAAAAATTAAAAACTCCATTCGATCTTAGGTTTTTCTTTCATGGTGTTTGATCCATATGTGGTCACTCAATCATAAAAATACTCAATCAGTTGAGTCTTCATATGTAAAAGGTTGAAGGTGATTAGTTTCTCGATGGAACAAATCAGATTGATTTTATATGATAGAACGCATTATATGAACATGTTTTTTAGTGGGTGAACAATTCCTTCATAGGGTACATCCCACATTGATTTATTCCTTAGTTTTCCTATTCTTAATAATTAATCCCACTTCCTTTTCTTATCAGTTACAAGTAACGAGTATCACTACCTATATCCACTATCATTGACCCATGCTAACGCCCCTCTATCATCTTGATAACCCACAGAGCGGTTGCACTTATCCTATTCTGATTGTATTCATGCTCACTTTCATATATAGGTGATATTCTCTATGATCCTGAATATCCAAATTATCCTTCCTCTTGTGTGATTTTAAATGGTACAATATGTTGTTGAGTTGGGTCCTTTTTTAGACATGATTTGACTTTATTTTTTAGTAAGTTCCCATTCTAGTATATATTGAAAAATATGTAGAGTATTATTCTTCAAATATTCTGGATTAGAAAAAACAAAATCATGGACTTCACAACTAATACTCCTATTACAATAATATAACTTTTCATAGCCTTTATAATTCCACATCTCAAAGTTATTAATAAAAATCATCCCACCCAAGGTCTTCTAAAAAAAATCTTCTCAACCAATCAAAATGAAAAATAACATTATTAATGCTCCTCAAAATACTTTAAAATAATAATGTTTTTTGTAAAATATTTGTTAGTTATTTAACACCATTGAATCATTTCTTTGATCGTAATAGTAGTTCAAAAATCCTCACTGATAAGATGTATGTATTATCAGTCATGACATAGAATGTTATATGTTTTGTATTTTCCAAAAAATAACACTTCTAGATGGTATCCTCAACTTCCTTTTACATAGATATAGAAGTACCTAAATAAACCTATGGACTTACATGGATTATTTATCAATATTTACATACAATTCATCAAGAATCATTAACTAATAATTTAATTCTTCCTTATACATTGACATTATATTATGCTGACAATAAATAAAAAATTAATTCTTCAATCACACACTTTTTCTCTACATAATTTATGATTCTTTGATTGAATAGATTAAATATCACATATTCATAATTATAAATTGATTGATTTGGTTATCACAATCTACCTAATCTATAGAATTTTCACATAATCCACCATGTTCTCATGATTTTTGTGTTTATACAAGCATATCATTTTTATCACCCTTTGATTTATGTCACTGATATAGGTAATGTCTATGTTTTCTACACTTGATCAATTCGAAAAATAGTGATGCTATTGGATACATGTTTCCTTCTCATATCATGTAAACCATGATCATTATTTTCCTATGATAATTTTTTGCCTGGTGACCACCTATACCAAAAGTGAATAATCTTTTAGTCCCTTTTTGGTAATTCCCTTGGTGATTATTCCAATATATTTAACATATAGGAAATTAATAATTATTTCTATAATCATCTTCATCACTTGATCTTTAATGAGACTCCATCCTTATATTATTTGGTTATTTTGAAACATAAAATATGTTCACATAATTTATTGTATATTATGATATATAGTTTGGAATAAAAAAATATTTTCCCACACCATATTTCATTTTGATGAGTTGATCATGGAGGTAATCTATTCATTGTTCCTCACGGCAATGATTCCTTCTAGTTAAAAAAATTACTAAAACTAAAATAGATTATAAGAGTGATTAAATATTTCATTACACGGATATTATCATAATCCAAAAATGGATTAATCCATATAACATCTTTTTATTTTACATTTTTTCACCTCATAGTTCATTTAAGTCAACCTATATAAATCTTAGTTTGACATGGGTTACTTTATATTCAGTTATATTATGCTTATCAACATAATTAATCAAAATAAATGGGTAATTACTCCTTAGTAGTGGTTCATATAGATCATATTATCAACCAAATTATATCCACCTGGAGTATCAAACCAGGTGTATTGTAAGGCCACATTCTCATCCACAAGGTGGAAATTGAGTTAATTCCTCACACACCATTTTTTGGGTTATTTCCCCTTGTTATATATGTGCCTGATCCTATATAATCATTTAGTATCTATAATGGGATTTACATCTTTGGAAAACAAACTACTAAATATTTTACCAATACTTCTGGATATCATCCTTTATATATACTCATCACTAGGGTTTTCAATAAGGTTCTCCAAACTAATCCCCAAATTAACTAAACCCTACATTGATACCAACTATGGTGGCCCATGAAATTTTAAATTATACATATCAAAAACATTTACACAATATAATTACCTAAAGGTTTAGTATATTGGAGATTAGCTATATAAACATCTTATTTTATAACACTTGTGAACAATTATCCACAATAAGGCCCTTTTGGACCCTTTCTAGACTTATCACATGATATAATCATATGCATACCCTGAGGAATGGAAATATAAAAAATGGGTGACCCTAGATGACCAATAAGATAAAAACATATCATAATGTGTTAGATTGTAAACATGAATTAGAACATTAGGAGGATGTAATTATAATAATAAAACATCATAATACTATAGATGGTAGTCCTGAAACATGTTATAGTAACATGAGATCATTATTAGATCATTAATAGAGTGTAAAAAAATATTATATGGCTCAAAAAACATACCAATAATCATAAAACATCTGAAACTAGTACAAAATTCATGTATCCTAATATATTTTTCATATAGGTTTTCTATAATTTGTGTGAGAAAATGATTTATGATTTTGGATTTTTAATAATAAATATCATAAATAATATGGAAATAGTTTTAATTTTATTAATTTAATAACCAATGTGAAATAATTGCTTTTCAAAATCATTGGTTAAATAACTGATAGGGAAAATAAAACACAAATATTTTTCACAACAGTTATTTAACACCCTTTCTGAATAAGAATTATAATTTTAATAGTATGTCAGGTCCATTCATTTTGGTTTCATTATTTCACTCATCTGACTATAGTTTTATATATATGTAGTGAACTATAACCCTTCATTCTTCGATGAATGTCCTATAATCCCTTCAATATTCGATCCATTACCTCTAATCTCTCCATTAATAGATATGGTGTCCTTGAATATCTTTTAGTTGTCATCCCCCATCGTCATCCACCATCACCCATCAACAGTTTCCACTTATTCCTTCTCCATGTTGGGGTCGACTTCCCAATTTTACTAGATCTGATATAATTATATTGTTTTTGTTTATTTCTTAGATTTTATATATATCAGGAATTTAAATTTGTTTTTTAGTCCCAATTTTCCATTGATGTCACTTTATCTTTACTATTTTTATATGCAGTTTCTATTATTCTCACATCGTAGGTATCTTTTAATTGATGAATGACTTTTTTTAGATTAATTTTCTCATTTTTTATGAAATAATGACAAATAAATATGTTCAAAATGATATTTTTTTATCAAATATTTTTTATATCTTTTATTTTTGAAAACGTTTTTGAATTTTTTTTTATTTTTAAAAGTTGACATTAAATTAAATTTAAAAATATAATAACTTATTTAGAAATAATTATATTTTTTTATAGGTAATAATTATAATAATTTGTATTACTACACTGAAAATATTTGATGAATATGAGGAATTCATCGATGTTTTTTTGGAATTTTTTAAATGAATTATTCTAATGTCACGCCCCATTTTTTTCATTTCATGTCATGGCTTTGGTCATGTTCATTGATAATCATGATACTTTTCTTGCCTGTTGGGTGAGATTAATTTTGAGTTTTGAAATACCATATATGTCTAATGTTTTTGAGTAATAAATGGAATCTCGGGTATCTAGGTGGGCGGACGTGTACTAGTATACTAGTGATCCCGTGGGGTTTGGCCCCTGTTTCACATAGAATGTTTGACTATGATAAAAATAACTAAACTATGATTATTATGATGTTAGGGTACTACTAGGTTATGGGTATTATCCATACTTGTGACTCGTGTTCACTAGAATAGATATTTATTGTGCTTAATTTCACTAAGATACAAGGTACCTGAGGTTCACAATTAACTTGTGCCTAGGGGTGTTCCCATGAGTTGTGCTCATTGGCTATTTTATACTCACTGTTGGTATAAAGTGTGTTTATGTTATGGATTCATCAGTGTGTGTGATTTATTTAAATGTGTAAACTATATAAATAATCCCTCTTGAAAACTATTTTAAATTTTTAAGTTTCACCGCTTTGAAATTTGTTACTAGCATTCTTGTTTATAAAACATGCATGTTTTTGAGTGGTAATTTTATTATAGCATTGGAACTCATTTATAAAACATATCATTATATTTTTATTTGAAACATGAAAATTATGATTCTTTTTTTAATGGTTATGAATTGTGAATATAATATCAGGCTAACATGACGAGTTTTAAAACTCACCCCTATAGTCTTCTTCGGTTTTTAGCCCTTGTGCAGATTCCTGCTTGAGTTCAATCGCCTTGGGAGACATGTGATCATTATGTTGGAGAGTCACCAGTAGGTCACATGGAGATATTTGGTTATCAGGTTTACTCAGTAGAGTTGGTGGATTAGTTGAACTCTCAGTTTCTTATACAAATAATGTTCATTTCAGTTTTTATATAAATATATTTTGGGTTTTCCATTTCTTTATGCAGTTCATTTGATTGTTTATATATGGGTGAAATCATTCCCTTGTGCACACTATTGATTCCCTTGGTGCTTGTCACCATCCCGGGAGGATCAGGAATGCCTCTCGGGACATGTCGTGGGCTGTCCCTTGTGACCAATTCAGGGCCGACTTTGGCTGGTTCGTGACAAAAATGTTATCAAAGGAGGTCAACTTTTATCAGACTTTTTTAGAACACCAATGTTATTTAAGGTATGTCAAGGTAGATGTAGTAGTATTTTTTGGTACTTTAGGTTTATGTGCGAGAAGAGTTTCGTGAACTCTTTCTCTTTCTGATCCTCGAGTTGCCACATGATGTTCGGTTTTATTAGTTTCTTTAATTCTTGTTGATTGTTTATTGTTGGGATATGACAAGGGGAGTCTGGATAATGGCCTCTATGAGCTAATAGGTCCTGGAAATACATGTGGAGCTAGGGAATGTTCCTAATAAGTATCTTTGTGTTGTTGTTGTGTTTGACATATGGCCGCCAGCCATATGGTCATAAAACCCACCGACACTAGTTCTATTTTGTCGGTTTCAAGGACCTTTCTTGAATTCTGATTTTTTTTTTAGAAAATAAATATTTATGAATTGTGGAAATGGGTTTCAGTGGAATGATTGGATTTTTAGAAGGAGAAAATGGGCTTTTAGAACATAAATATAATAATGGTTTTGGAAGGTTGTGTTATTATAACAAATTTTTGGGAGGAAGTGGAAATATTTTAATGGGAATGAAATTTTCTAATCTAAACATGTTGTTTGTTGAAATAAGATGTTTTGAAAGTGTGAATCATTTTAATGTAATACTGAAATTTTATTGTAAATGGTTTATTTTGGGTGGTTGAAAAAGGTTTGAATTTGATGAATTGGTTTTGGAAACTTGGTTTTGAGTAGCTGGTGTTTTTTTGGAAAGGATTTTTGGCCTTTGTTGTTATCAAATTATGGAAAGATACCTTTCTGAATTTTAGGAAATTTGAAGGGGTTGTTTGGAGTAGATTTGTTGTTTTAAAAGTTGATAAAAATAAAAAGGGGTTCGTTTTTATTAAAATGTTTCATCATGAAGTGTGGTTTATTTTGTGATAAATGTAACGGGTTTTTGACATGGTGGTAGGTGATCTTTTTTAAGGTACATGATTTTTTGAATGATGTTGTTTTTTTAGACAATAGTATTTTCATGGGTTCCCACATGAATTGCATTATTTTTATCTGGTAGGATGGCTTATATGGCATGGTGGTTTGGTTCCTAGGGTGGCATCAAGTTGTGCATGGGGGTGCGACTTGATGAAACCCCAGTGGTGAATGTGGAAACCCACAAAGTTATATTTTTATTCAAAAGTGTTTTGAGATGAAAAAAATAATAGAATTTATTTATAAACCAGTGGTTATGTGGCTAGTTTTTTCTATGAATTAGAAGAGGTGTTATTTCAGTAAGCATCCTTGTGATATATAATTCATACTCTTGTTGTATTTTGAGATGAGATCTTGTTGGTGGCTTGGTTTTGGATTAATGTTCATTTGGTTTCTAAAGATGTGTTTGATGTTGCGATGTGGCTAGGTATTGTTTTTAGTTGGAAATTTTTCCTATCGATCAGCCGAAGGATTCATTTAAAATGTAAAATCCAACTCTTAGGATAATACCTCAGCATATTTGTTGGAATAGAGAGATGTTTTGAATCAATTTAATTTGCTTCTATGTCTTGATAATTCTTTTAGACATAGAAGTTGTGTTTGGTGTTATCGATGTGTTTTATCATATTCATGTTCCATTCTACCATTTGTTTGGAGTGAGATAGAATTTTTATATGTAAATATGAGTTGATATTGATATGAAGGTTTTTTTTGTGAATGTGTGTTTTTTTAGTTGTGTGATCCATAGAACCCTAACTGTGGTGCATTAGATTCTTCAAGAATCAGTGCTCCAGCCATAGGTTTCAGAGTGAAGATTTTCACACAGTTATGAAGTCTCTAGAGGTGTGGGGAGCATGACCAGGATCCTGCCTCCTGTAACGACCCAATCTTTTTGAATAGTATATTAACTTACTCTTATTGATTTAATAATATATTAATGGTTAATGCAGAAAGAGGAGTCGATGGCTTCATCCAGTAGACTCTACCCTTATGAAGCCCACTTATCAGAGCTTGGGAAGGAGGTAGCATCTGTGGGCTTCGCTTTGGACCAAGCCCAAGCCGAGCTCCAGCGTGTCAAGCTTGAACGGAAACGCCTATGGGAGAAGTTCAAGTTAGTAGAGATTACTTCTAGGGCAATGTTATCTGAGCCTCCCTCAGATTCTCTCACCATAGCACACCTTACACTTAGGTCTTATGCCGGTGTTATAAGGGGCTATGTGACAAGACCCTAGCTTCCTTATGTAATCCCTTCGGGTGAATAAATTGAGATTTCTCCCTTTAGTGATGTTTGTGAATTTTCAAATGTCCGGATAATTTTAGAATGTATTTTATTCATGAATTTTGAAAAAGGGATATTTTGAAATATTTATGTAAACCCTAAATAACTAATGATGTGTAATGATTTTCAAAAAATGGTCTTCTACAAAAGTGTTCATTAAGGAATTTTGAGTCTAATAATATCAACTTAATTTTTGATGAATAGTAAATAGTGAATAGTGATTTTACGCTTAGGATTAGTAATGTGACCAAATGGATTAGTAATCTCACTTAAAGAAAGTTTTAAAATAATCTAGGCACCTTGATTAAGTAATGTGATTCAATAAAATGGGTAAATAACAGTTTCATAAATTATTATTCAAGTATTAGTTTTTTTCGGATGAATAGTGTTTTTTAATTAAAAATTTAACTAAAAATAATTAGAAAATTATTTTTATAAAAATGACTTTATTTTTGAACTCAGAGCATCGATATTATGTTATGGTAATTTTTGGGGATTTTTCTGAAAAAATGAATTTTCGATGAATAGTGTATTTATTTAAAAATAAAATTAAAAATATTTAGAAAATTATTTTTATAAAATGGAGTTCATTTTTGAAATCATAGCATTGATATTTGGTTAAGGTGAAATTTTGGGATTATTCTGAGAAAGTTGAATTTTCGATGAATAGTGAAAGTATAGTTTTTAAGTTACGGGTGTTTAATGACATAATTAAATGATGTATTAAGTATATATTCAATATGGTCGAATTATGAATAGTAAGATAAGGTGTGAGGTGTCCCAAGTGGCCAATACCATGGGTAAATACCATGGGCAAGCCCATGGTTTTGCCAAAACCACTAGTGAGGTGTCCTTTGACCATTAATGCTTTGTCCCCTCACTTTCCCTATAAATACCCACCATTTCCCCCTTTAGTTTTCACTCCCAACTCTCCCACAACGAAGTTCGGGTCTTCTTACCTTCCAAAGAGTCCTCCCAAGGTGCCCCCAAGCCCTCAAGGTCCAATCCTTTGAGTTTCAAGAGTCACATTTTAAGGTAAGGGATCCGACCCCTCTCTTTCTTTTCATGTAATCTCTTTTATGTCATTCCTATTATGCTCCTTGTTTTTATGTGAGAGGATGTTATTTTATATTCCTCTTAGTGCCCTTTCATGTTTATATGATGAGATATCCCCTCTTACTCTCATCATTTCATTTTATGAAAGTTTAAGTGACGTCGTTAGGCTGCCGAATTTTTAAGGGATTCGTTCACCCTTCTCATTTTTCAAGTTCGATTTTCATGTCAAGTCTTTCAAGTTCCTTTTTATTATGTTGGGGTATGATCTCTATATCTATCATACTGATCTCTTATGATCATATGATGAGGGGCCCTATTTGATCTTGTCAAATCATTTTCTTTTGAAGTTAAGTGACGCCGTAAGGCTGCCGAATTTTCATAAGAGAAATCTAATCTTTGTTTCCTTCCATGTTTTTCATTTCAAATGGTATGTCCCTAAAATTTCATTACCATGTCCATATGTCCGTCTTATTATTTCACCCTAAAATTTTATGGATCATTTATGAGTGGGTGACCCATGTCCCCTCTCATTTCAATGTTTTCTAAAACCCCGAAACTTAGCCGTTATGCTGCAGAATTTTCCCCTTCAAAATGCCTCTCTCTTTTCTCAAAAATTATTTTATGTTATAAAGTGAATACTCAAAGCTCTTATTTCTACAAGGGTATTAACATATATATCAAAATGTTCCATTTTAAATTCTGGTATTTACATACATGAGAACCGCATTCCCTTTCCGTGGGTTTAAAGTGACGTAAAGATCATGTCTTTAAAGCAGTTTTTAAAACGTTATGATTATGAAATGAAACCCATTTATTTTATGCTATGTGGGTTATTTATGAAATGTTTGATGATGATATATGTGGCTCACATGATAATAAAAGCAAATTTAAGGGTGCGCCCTGTTAGCGATCCAATGCATTGGGTAATGATGTAACCACTAGAGATTACAATTTTCATGATACCTTGGTGAATAACCTTGGTAATTTTCAAATGACACCTTGGGGATGGACCTTGGTGATATGTTCATGATTGTCTATGTTAAATGATGTAGCCACATCTTCAAGTTATGGAAAATGTTGTTTTTTATTAAGAAATGCCTCATAATTTTCTTTCTCATTCCTTAAAGTTATTTTCATGTCCTTATTGAAGTATATCAAGTTCACATGTAAAATGTTCCTCTTGTTTCCCTTACTGGGCCTTCTACTCACCCTTTCTTTTGATGTATGTCCCCAGGTTATGAGATGCTGTAATGAACCTAGGATGAACTTAAGGAGAATCCTTTCAAGTGTTTAAGAAGAATGCTTTATGTTGTTTTCATGTATTATGTTCCTGGTTTCCAAGACACTAAACCTTAAAGATCCTCAGTTGTGTGTAATGTAATGGAAGCTTATGTTATAAGAAGGCTGGATGCTATAGTTGGTATCAAAGGATGGTTTAGTTATTTGTGGAAATTAGGATATAAAAACTTTAGGAAGAACCCTATAGAATAGTTTAAATATAGGAAAACTTCCTGGTATTTTGGTAAGTATTGAGTAAGTGGTCTATCAAACAAATACATCCCTGTCTGGATACGAGCAGGTAGAGGCGGCTTTGGCACAGATGTACATAGGGGTAAAACCCGAAAACACCGCTTTGAGCTAGACTCGAACGGGAACTAGTGCACGATAACGGGCCTTGCTGCACTCTTGGTTACGACACTCCCGGGGGATATGTTTGGTTAATCACAAGCTTTTTATGAATCATTATGAAGGAATTATAAAGAAGTATAATTGTTTAAGCATGAAGTCTTAGTGAAAAGATTCAAAAATGAAATAAGTTTCTCACTAAGGTTTTATTCTTTTAGAAGATGGCGGGAAATAGGAGGAACAGTGCCGATGGTGACCGCAATGCACCATGTGCTGATGTACCTCCGATGGAAGCCGGAATGGAAACATTCATGCGAATGATGAACCAACTGACTCAAGTTATGAGTAATAACTTGAATCAAGCTGAGAGGCCGACCTCACCTCGAAGGGAACAACACTCTGTTGAGTCCTTCATGCGTCAACGATCGCCAACATTCAGTGGATCTACTGACCCATTGGTTGCGGAACAATGGATAAGCTCCATTGAAAAGATCTTTTCTGTACTTCATTGTTCGGAACAAGAAAAAGTCAGCCTTGCTATTTTCCGCCTAGAGGGAGAAGCTGATCAGTGGTGGTCACTGATCAAAAACACGAAGCCACGAGGAGAGATGGAAGATATGGAGTGGGAAGAATTTCGGGGGATTTTCTTTAACAAGTATTTCCCTCGTTCCATGAGGACGAAAATGGAGAAAGAGTTTCTCGAGCTGAAGCAGAAGGAGAACGAATCTGTCGGAAGCTATGAGATGAACTTCACAAGGCTTTCCCGTTATACCTCAAGCTTTGTCATGGACCCTAATGGGAAGGTTGATAGATTCTTTGGCGGACTACGACCACATCTGCGGAAGAATCCAGCCAACAGGGACTACGATAGCTATGATGAAATAGTTCGAAGTGCTATGAAAGTTGAACTAGTGTTTGGGGAGACACAGTGGTCTCACAAATATAATGAGAAGAAGAGAACTCTAGAACCGAGCCTGGGAAGAAGTTTTGATCAGGAAAGAGGTGGAAAGCATATGCAACATGCCACATGCAATAAATGTGGGAAGAAGCATCCGGGGAACTGCTTGTTCGGAAGTGGCAAGTGCTATAGGTGTGGAAAAGAAGGCCATATTTCTCGGAATTGTCGTGGTGATGTGAAGCCTCAACTTCCCTACACTAACGACAGAGGAAAGATGGTTCTGGCCCTACCCAAAGTCACATGCTTCAAGTGTGGACAGCTTGGGCACTTTGCTAATCAATGTCCAAATCCAAGGGCGGTGGAGGGGAATCACCATCAACCTCAGCAGAGGCCAAGGGAGCAAGGTCGTGATTTCGCTATCACAACAACTGAAGTTGAAGTTCCGAACGATGTGGAGCAGGTACTCTTGTTGTCCTCTCAAAACTAGCAAGTGCTTTATTTGATTCTGGTTCTACGCATTCCTTTATTTCTTCCAAGTTTTCAAAGAATATAGAATCAATCCCTGAATTGCTTGAGGTAGAGTTGTCAGTCAAGACTCCAAGTGGGATTATCCATGCATCAACAGTGTTTAGAGACTCTAGTGTTTACTTTGGTGAGCACAATCTTATCGCAAATCTAGTAGTCATCCCCATGATGGAATTCGACGTTATACTAGGGATGGACTGGCTCTCAATGTATAATACTAAGATCAAATGTAGAAGTAAGGAAATCTCAGTAGTCTTGAATGAACGTCCTACAGTTATCTTCCGAGGAGAGATATCCCGAACTGATCCCTATCTAGAAGCACCTCCCATAGCTTTCTTTATGGAGTTAATCGGTGATGATGAAGAAGGGAAAGGGAGCATACAAATTGAAGATGTTCCGATTGTTCAGGAATACATGGATTTATTTCCTGAGGAGTTACCTGGACCTCCCCCAGAAAGAGAGGTAGAGTTCTCCATTGAACTCGTACCTGGGTCTCAACCGATATCAAATACTCCGTATAGAATGGCAAATGTGGAGCTAGAGGAGTTAAAGAAACAACTCCAAGACTTGTTGGAGAAGGGGTTTATCCGACCGAGTGTGTCTCCTTGGGGAGCACCAGTTCTCTTTGTGAAGAAGAAGGATGGATCAATGCGGCTATGCATTGATTATAGAGAACTGAACGGGATCACAGTGAAGAACAGATACCCTCTTCCAATAATTGATGATTTATTTGACCAACTTCGTGGGGCTCAATTCTTCTCTAAGATTGACCTTCGATCTGGTTATCATCAACTGAGGGTGAAGAAGGAAGATATTCCAAAGACTGCCTTCTGATCAAGATATGGGCATTATGAGTTTACTGTTATGCCCTTCGGCTTGACTAATGCTCCTGCTATTTCCATGGATTTGATGAATAGAGTCTTTAAGGACTACCTTGATAACTTTGTGGTAGTTTTTATTGATGATATTTTGATATATTCAAAAATTCGTGAGGAGCATGAAAATCATCTGAGGGTTATTTTGAAAACTCTACGGAAGGAGAGGCTCTTTGGGAAGTTCAGCAAGTGTGAGTTTTGGTTACAACAAGTGGCTTTCTTGGGGCACATCGTAACCAATGAAGGAATCTCGGTTGACCCTGCAAAGACAATGGTTGTGGAGGAGTGGCCTCAACCCACAACAGTAACTAAGATTCGTAGTTTCCTTGGTTTAGCGGGATATTATAGGAGGTTTGTGAAAAACTTTTCACGGATTTCTAATCCACTAACCAAGTTGACTCAAAAAGGGGTTAAGTTCATCTGGACAAAGGAATGCGAGGAATGTTTCCATGAGCTGAAGAAGAGATTGGTTACTGCACCTGTATTAACACTACCCTCTATCAGAGAAGGATTCGTTATTTTTAGCGATGCATCTCTGAAAGGGCTTGGGTGAGTCCTCATGCAAAATGACAAAGTAATTGCTTATGCATCTCGACAGTTGAAGATTAATGAGCAGAATTATCCTACACATGATCTAGAGCTAGCGGCAGTTGTTTTTTCTCTAAAGATATGGAGGCACTATCTTTATGGGGAGAAATGTGATATATACACTGACCACCAAAGTCTAAAGTATATTTTCACTCAGAATGAATTTAACATGAGACAAAGGAGATGGTTGGAGCTCATTAAAGACTATGATTGTTCAATTCATTATCACCCTGGAAGAGCAAACAAAGTTGCGGATACGTTAAGCAGGAAAGATCCTGTTGTTCTGGCAACAATGAGGATCCTGGGAGATCCCTTGATTAAAGATCTAGTAAAACTGGACATGGGAATTATAAGGAAAGGGACATCATCAACCCTATCCAAAATGATTTCTCAACCTTCATTACTAGAGAAGATCAAGAAGGCTCAAAAAGAAGATCCTTTGCTGCAGGAGAAGTTCGAGGCTGTGAAGAATGGGAAGTTCCCTGATTTCAATATTGATCAAGAAGGTTTATTGAAATTTCGTACAAGACTATGTGTTCCATCTATTCCGGAGATAAAGAAAGAACTGATGGATGAAGCTCATAACTCTACTTTCTCTATACATCCGGGAAGCACTAAGATGTATAGAGACCTTCGTGATCATTATTGGTGGGATAACATGAAGAGGGAGATTGCCGATTAAACTACAAGGTGCCTGGTGTGTCAGCAAGTAAAGGCAGAACGACAACTTCCTAAGGGGGTATTACAACCGCTACCCATACCAGTATGGAAGTGGGATAATATCACTATGGACTTTGTAACTGGTCTCCCAAAAACATCCAAAGGAAACAATGCGATATGGGTTATTGTGGACCGTCTCACCAAGACAACCCATTTTATCTCTATTCGGGAAGATTTCTCTCTGGATCAGCTTGCCAAGATATACGTGAAGGAGGTGGTAAGGCTGCATGGGGTACCACTATCCATCGTATCTGATCGTGACCCAAGATTCACATCAAAATTCTGGAGAAGTCTTCAGCATGCTCTGAATACTGAATTGATTTTTAGTACGGCCTATCATCCTCAAACTGATGGCCAATCTGAAAGGACTATTCAGACACTCGAAGACATGTTGAGATTATGCTCAATGGAATTTAAGGGTGGATGGGATAAACACCTCCCATTAGTGGAGTTCTCCTATAACAACAGCTTCCATGCGAGTATTCAGATGGCACCCTATGAAGCTCTGTATGGAAAGCGGTGTAGAACTCCTACTTGTTGGGATGAAACTGGTGAGAGGAAGCTTCTTGGGCCTGATCTTGTGCAAGAAATGACAGAACATGTTCATGCCATCCAACAACACATAAAGGCTGCTCAAAGTTGGCAGAAGAGCTATGCTGACAATCGTCGAAGGGACTTGGAGTTTGGTGTTGGTGACAAAGTCTTCCTTCGAATTTCTCCATGGAAGATAGTCATGTGGTTTGGGAAGAAAGGGAAGCTCAGCCCTAGGTACATTGGCCCCTATGAAATCCTTGATCGCATAGGAGCAGTGGCCTATCGTCTAGCACTTCCACCGAACCTAGCTCAAGTTCATGATGTCTTCCATGTATCTCTCTTGAGGATGTACATACCCGACCTTTCGCATGTACTGATCCCAGAGGTGGTACAACTTGAACATGACCTCTCTTATGAGGAGCAGCCAGTGGAGATCTTGGACCGTAGAGACAAGGTCCTACGAAACAAGACTACCCACCTTGTGAAAGTGTTGTGGAGGAATCACAAATATGAAGAAGGGACTTGGGAGCCTGAGGAAACGATGAAGCAAAAGTACCCTCACCTTTTCGACTAGGCCTCAATTATAAATTTCGGGGACGAAATTTCTTAAGGGGGGAAGAATGTAACGACCCAATCTTTTTGAATAGTATATTAACTTACTCTTATTGATTTAATAATATATTAATGGTTAATGCAGAAAGAGGAGTCGATGGCTTCATCCAGTAGACTCGACCCTTATGAAGACCACTTATCAGAGCTTGGGAAGGAGGTAGCATCTATGGGCTTCGCTTTGGACAAAGCCAAAGCCGAGCTCCAGCGTGTCAAGCTTGAACGGAAACACCTACGGGAGAAGTTCAAGTTAGTAGAGATTACTACTAGGGCAATGTTATCTGAGCCTCCCTCAGATTCTTTCACCATAGCACACCTTACACTTAGGTCTTATGCCGGTGTTATAAGGGGCTATGTGACGAGACCCTAGCTTCCTTGTGTAATCCCTTCGGGTGAATAAATTGAGATTTCTTCCTTTAGTGATGTTTGTGAATTTTCAAATGTCCGGATAATTTTAGAATATATTTTATTCATGAATTTTGAAAAAGGGATATTTTGAAATATTTATGTAAACCCTAAATAACTAATGATGTGTAATGATTTTCAAAAAATGGTCTTCTACAAAAGTGTTCATTAAGGAATTTGGAGTCTAATAAGATCAACTTAATTTTTGATGAATAGTAAATAGTGAATAGTGATTTTACGCTTAGGATTAGTAATGTGACCAAATGGATTAGTAATCTCACTTAAAGAAAGTTTTAAAATAATCTAGGCACCTTGATTAAGTAATGTGATTCAATAAAATGGGTAAATAACAGTTTCATAAATTATTATTCAAGTATTAGTTTTTTCGAATGAATAGTGTTTTTTAATTAAAAATTTAATTAAAAATAATTAGAAAATTATTTTTATAAAAATGACTTTATTTTTGAACTCAGAGCATCGATATTATGTTATGGTAATTTTTGGGGATTTTTCTGAAAAAATGAATTTTCGATGAATAGTGTATTTATTTAAAAATAAAATTAAAAATATTTAGAAAATTATTTTTATAAAATGGAGTTCATTTTTGAAATCATAGAATTGATATTTGGTTAAGGTAAAATTTTGGGATTATTCTGAGAAAGTTGAATTTTCGGTGAATAGTGAAAGTATAGTTTTTAAGTTACGGGTGTTTAATGACATCATTAAATGATGTATTAAGTATATATTCAATATGGTCGAATTATGAATATTAAGATAAGGTGTGAGGTGTCCCAAGTGGCCAATACCATTGGAAAATACCATGGGCAAGCCCATGGTTTTTCCAAAACCACTAGTGAGGTGTCCTTTGACCATTAATGCTTTGTCCCCTCACTTTCCCTATAAATACCCACCATTTCCTCCTTTAGTTTTCATTCCCAACTCTCCCCCAACGATGTTCTGGTCTTCTTACCTTCCAAAGAGTCCTCCCAAGGTGCCCCCAAGCCCTCAAGGTCCAATCCTTTGAGTTTCAAGAGTCACGTTTTAAGGTAAGGGATCCGACCCCTCTCTTTCTTTTCATGTAATCTCTTTTATGTCATTCCTATTATGCTCCTTGTTTTTATGTGAGAGGATGTTCTTTTATATTCCTCTTACTTCCCTTTCATGTTTATATGATGAGATATCCCCTCTTACTCTCATCATTTCATTTTATGAAATTTTAAGTGACGCTGTTAGGCTGCCGAATTTTTAAGGGATTCTTTCACCCTTCTCATTTTTCAAGTTCGATTTTCATGTCAAGTCTTTCAAGTTCCTTTTTATTATGTTGGGGTATGATCTCTATATCTATCATACTGATCTCTTATGATCATATGATGAGGGACCCTATTTGATCTTGTCAAATCATTTTCTTTTGAAGTTAAGTGACGTCGTAAGGCTGCCGAATTTTCATAAGAGAAATCTAATCTTTTTTTTCCTTCCATGTTTTTAATTTCAAATGGTATGTCCCTAAAATTTCATTACCATGTCCATATGTCCTTATTATTCTTTCACCCTACTGTTTTATGGATCATTTATGAGTGGGTGACCCATGTCCCCTCTCATTTCAATGTTTTCTAAAACCCCGAAACTTAGCCGTTATGCTGCAGAATTTTCCCCTCAAAATGCCTCTCTATTTTCTCAAAAATTATTTTATGTTATAAAGTGAATACTCAAAGCTCTTATTTCTACAAGGGTATTCACATATATATCAAAATGTTCCATTTTAAATTCTGGGATTTACATACATGAGACCCGCATTCCCTTTCCGTGGGTTTAAAGTGACGTAAAGATCATGTCTTTAAAGCAGTTTTTAAAACGTTATGATTATGAAATGAAACCCATTTATTTTATTCTATGTGGGTTATTTATGAAATGTTTGATGATGATATATGTAGCTCACATGATAATAAAGGCAAATTTAATGTTGCACCCTGATAGCGCTCCAATGCATTGGGTAATGATGTAACCACTAGAGATTACAATTTTCATGATACCTTGGTGAATAACCTTGGTAATTTTCAAATGACACCTTGGGGATGGACCTTGGTGATATGTTCATGATTGTCTATGTTAAATGATGTAGCCACATCTTCAAGTTATGGAAAATGTTGTTTTTTATTAAGAAATTCCTCATGATTTTCTTTCTCATTCCTTAAAGTTCTTTTCATGTCCTTATTGAAGTATATCAAGTTCACATGTAAAATGTTCCTCTTGGTTCCCTTACTGGGCCTTCTACTCACCCTTTCTTTTGATGTATGTCCCCAGGTTATGAGATGCTGTAATGAACCTAGGATGAACTTAAGGAGAAGCCTTTCAAGTGTTTAAGAAGAATGCTTTATGTTGTTTTCATGTATTATGTTCCTGGTTTCGAAGACACTAAACCTTAAAGATCCTCAGTTGTGTGTAATGTAATGAAAGTTTATGTTATAAGAAGGCGGGATGTTATACCTCCACCATTGTAGTGTGGTATTTTCTATGTCTCTATTGTGGTTCCTCATTTCTATTAATTTCCCTTTTCTCAACAAGCGTGGTGGACTTAACCCTCACACAATGTTTATGTTAATGCCTTTATAGATGTGGTTTTTCGATCAATGTCCCTACGTGGACCGCCTGTGAAAATAGGGTGTGTTCTTGGTGTTACCTATTTTTAGGTGGAGATTATTGGATAGTTCCTTTGTTTCAACTTTGTTTTTAGTGGCCTAATATTTGGTTCTCATTCCCTCCCATCCATGATTGGTGGGGGTCTAGATCCGTGCCGAAAGGGTTGGCCCAGTTCTTGTCCTTTCCGTTCGGGAGTGGGTGCTTTAGATGTCCATGTTTTAACCCTATTAACATGGGTATGTAGGTTGTTGTTGGGGTTTTTTTGTGGTCCTTTGGAGGGGAGTCTTAATACTAGTTCATTTTGAATTCTTTTTTTGTTCATTTCTTGTTGGTCTCTAATGGTGTGGAGACCCACTACGGGTCTCGAAGATCTTTCCTTTACGATTTGTAGGATTGTAGTTTTGATTAAATGGTGGGGATACCATTCTAGCCTCCACCCCATTTCATTGGGTTTTGTGAGTGAACAATGGTTTGGGTAATTTTTTGGTTCATTTTTTGAATGCCCAACAATCTATTTCTTGGCTCGGTTGTGGAGGTAGTGGGTTGATCTTTCTGTTGACTCTCTGGAAGTGGTTGTGAGTTGGTGTTTTGTTTGGGAAATTGTATTAAGTTAAATTGTAGGTGAATGATATTTCTTTAGATTTAGATGTTGGATTATGTTGATAAGGAATCCCTGGGTTTTATTATACCATTTTAAAAGTGTTATGGGTTTCTGAGGGCGGAAATCGTTAATGGTGGGGAGAATTGTCACACCCTGTTTTCTTTTTCATGTCATCGTTTTGATCCAGTTCATTGAAAATCCCAATAATTTTATTGGGTGTTGGTGAGATTAATTTTGAGTTTTTAAAGGCCATATATCTCTAATCACTCTAATTTGGATTCATCATTTCTTGTTTAGGTGTTTTTGTAGAATGGGTGGCTACATCATGATTTGGGCCAACCGTAATCTTATTTTTAGTTTTAAAAACAAAATTTTTTTCTTTTATATCTCGTTTTTTTCAAAATCTTTCACCCATTAAAAATCATACATTGCCTCCACTGACATATTAAAACCACCATATCCTTTTGTACACCTTATGAATTCACAATCATGGTGATGTTTGGTTAGTTATTTAGGTAATGGTCCAGCACATGGGCCCATTTCCAGTTTTTTTAAATTATTTGTTTATTTTATATCTTTTTCCTTTTTTTAAAATTTTCATTGATTAAGCCACCCACTAGAATCCAAAATACATATTCCCATCCACATTATCTATTTTACCTAGTTATATCTCATTGGAATCGCTTATTAGGTAAGAAGTTCTATTGTTTCCTCAAAACATCCAGAATTGAGAATGTAATTTGTTTCACCCATAATTCATTCAATTAGTTCTATTTTTCCTACATATATTATTTCATGGGTTAATCCAGATCATATGATCCTCTCCAAGATGTTTCAAGCCATTAAATTCTCTCTATGGTTTAAGATATAATGGAAGATGAATAGTTTTCAAGGTTGTAAGGTGGGATTCCTTCTCCTTTCTCCTTCCTCTTCCTCCTCCTTTCATTATTTCTGGGTTTTATTATCTTCACTAGTCTTGATAGACCTAGGTATCTATTATAATATTTTTTTATGGTGTTTTTATTTGTTTGGCGATGGTCGTCATAGGGTTAGGGTTTATAAACCCTCAGATGGTGATATTGGGTGTGTGTTTCCATTACGCCAAGGATTTGAGGAAGGATATCCCTTGCACATGCCTTTATCATTTAAGTTTCATCATTTTATTAATTTTCACATCTGATATATATATATATTTTCATCCATTGGATAAGTTTCTAGGTGTGAAAACTGGTTTTTAATCCTTGTTTTGTGAAAGGTAGAGTTATTTTGTCATAAAAGTGCACAGCAAGTGTTTGTTCAAATGTTCTGCTATCTTTTGCAACTCTTTTGTGAGGTTAAAAACATTTTTATTGTATTTTTTACATGTTAGAGTCTATCTAATAAAATATTTCCTGAAATTGTTGTTTTATTGCTTGACATGTTCTAAAAATAAAGTGTTTTGTTTAAAAATGGCATGTCATGTGTTCGGTAAATTGCCCGGTTGGCTTTTATGTGTGATCTGTGATTTAACAATTATTTTTTTGGATTTATAAATGAATATGAACAATTAAAAATGGTATATTTGGGTATTTATATGGATTTCCAATTTGTAATTGGTTTTACAAAGAAATGTTTTTTGGTTTACAACATGTGTTGGCCCGAGTTGTTGGAAAATTGCATGTTTCACATCCATATGAAAATGGATGTGTTTCGAAATATGTAACCTATGTGTTTTAAGGGATTTATGAATGTGTGTTTATTCGGTAAATGGTGTGTATACACCACTTTAATAAAATTAAAGTGTGTACCTTGGTCAAATGCTAGTTTTGAGAAAGTCTTAAAGGTTCATTTGGCATTTTTTATTGTAAAAATGGTTTCCATATGAATTTCATGTTATATATTTTGGATCAATTTTATATCCGATGAATGTGATTTATTAATTGGTTATGGGGTTGAAAAATCTTTTTTGTTATGTTATTTTTGGTTTTCTGACCTTAAATGACCATTTATAATGCATTTTATGTTCAAGGCCACGTTAAACTCCTTGAAATTGTCATACGAATCTTTTTAGTGGTTTTTTGATTCATGAAAGAAATGTGAATAATGTTTGTGGTATTTGTGTTTATATGGAGTGGTAATGTAATTTTGACGTGAAAAGTGTATTTAATAATATGTGTAACTTTATTGAGCGCAAAATGGAATCTCCGGTATGTAGGGGGCAGACGTATACTATTGTGCTAGTGATCCCATGGGGGTTGTCCCTTGTTTCACGAAGAAAGTTTGACGATGACAACACTTACAAAACTATGATGACGATGATTTTGGGATAACACTAGGTTATTGGTATGCTCCATACTAGTGGCTCATGGTCATGAGAATGGATATTTTTAATGTTTACTCTCACTGAGATACGAGGTACCTGGTGATCACGACTAACTAATGCATAGGGGTGTTCCTGTGAGTTGTTCTCATTTGATATTTTGTACTAACTGTCAGCATAAAATGTTTTTGGTTGTTGATTTAATTAGTGTGTGTGATTTATTTAAATGATTAAATCATTTAAAGCAGCCCTCTTGAAAACTATTTTATATTTTGAAGTTGCACGTCTTTGAAAATTGTAACAAGAAATCTTGTTTTTAAAACATGAATGTTTTTGTCTGGTAATTTTTTTATATAATTGGACCTCATTTGGAAAACATACATTTATATTTTTATATAAAACATGAAATTAATTTTCCTTTTATTTTAAAGGATTTCCATTTGGAATAGAATATCCGGATAACCTTTCGAGTTTTAATAATCACTGCTATATTCTTCTTCTATTTTTCCCTCGTGCAGGATTCAGCTTGAGTTCGATCACCTTGGGCAGCGTGTGATCATTATATTGGAGAGTGAACAAAAAGTCAGATAGAGTTAGATGGTTATTGGGTTTGGTCAGTTTACTTGTTGGTTTAGTTGTTCTTTCAGTTTCTTGTACAAATAATGATCAGTTTAGTTTTTATATAAATGTATTTTGGGCTGTCCATTTTCTTCTACTATTTGTTTGATTGTTCATATATGGGTTAAATAATTCCCTTGTGTACTCTATTGACCAGTTCAGGGTCGACTCAGGCTAGTTCGTAACATCTAAAAAATGTCTTTTTTCTATCCCGGTATGAAATAATTCAACATGAAGATGATTAAATGAAGATTAATCAAATATCAATTATTTTTCAGGATTTTAATCCGAATTATATCCCTTGGATTTAGCATGGTAAAACTGGGTATATTTTTATATATATCGATGATGATGTTTAGGATGATACGTCAGATCTAATTGAAGATATATTCCATGATATTTAAGTAGATGAAATTTGAAAATAATTAATAATTAAGTGTCTATATGGTGATGTTGAAAACCAATTATATCCATGTTGTATTGAATTTATAGTTTTATTAATATTGTATAGACTGATTAACTTGATAGTGAAAAATGGATTGAGTGAAACGTGTTTTACAGAATTCCTACAAATGATGAAATATATAATTTTTAAAGAAAAATATTTTCTAGATTCAAATTATAATACAAAGAATATATTATTCGTGATGGTTTTATGGTACAAGAGGATATATTCCCACCTGAATAACTATGTTATATATATAAAGGAATATAAAGGTTTTTCAAAGTGTTATAAATGTGGTATATCATATTATAATTTGAAAGAAAAATCACAGTCTGATTTAGCCATTACAAAGACTCTTGATATGAAATTTTGGTTTAATTCTAAAATTCCTCATTTGAAAAAATTATTTTTCAAATAAAAATGATGAAAAAGGTAAAGATGAAATGTTTATGAGAGGATATCTGTTGTAAAATTATGTTATCTTGATGATTCTCTATAGTAAAATATATATGATCAACAGTTTTCTATAATCAGAAATGAAGTTAGAAATATCAGTCTTAGATAGTGAACATATTGAATAAATGAATATCAAATCCACAGTAGAAAACTTGTTTCATGGCCTCTTTTATTGGTTATTTACAACTTGTCTCCTAAATTTTTTATGAAGGATAAGTACATCATATTTAGTTTAATGATTTCTAGACCCAAAAATCATAGAAATTATTTTGATGTCTTATTGTCACCATTAATTAATGATTTGGTACTTTTATGGGGGGTTGATATTAGATGTATGGTTCTTATAAAATGAAAAAAATTTAGATATAGAAAATTTTTAAGTTCACTATAACTGACTTCCTAACATATTAAAATTCATCTAGATAGTGTTTTAAGGGACATAAAACCTGTCTATTTTTTGAACAATAAACAACAAATTTTGAACTAAAACATGTGAGAATAATTTTATACATGGGTCATCGATGGTTTTTATCTTTTGATCAATTTTATTAAAGGTTAAAAAAGGAATTCAAGAACATAAAATAATTTTATATTTCTCAAACAACATTTTCTACCAATATGTATTTTGAGAGGGTGAAAAACATTGATTTCACATTTTGAAAGATAAAAAATCATCAAATAATAGAAATATTTGGAAAAAATGGTAAATATTTTTTAAACATACATATTATAGATATAATGAGGTCAAACATAACATTAATATCATATATGTGGATAAGAATATATATGACATATATATGACATATTTAATTGGTAGTTGATACACCATGTAAATGAAATTTATAGTGCATGATGTAAAACATGCCCCATGGAGATGAAAATGATACAAAGAAACCATTACCATTACTCATTATTTCCAATTAAGTGACTTATCCACCTGAAAAAAATATAACCATCTTATTAACAAATTTCATAAAAATGTCTATAACTAACACTGTCTGTAATTTTAATTTATAATAATTATCAACATTTCTATTTGTTCGTTTTTAACTATTTTCCCAATATTAGGGGTTTATATATTTCACCATTTGTACTATTTTCATAGGAGCAGTGTTAGTTTTAATTTCTATCTAATGTTGAATGAATAAAAGTTCATTTAATTTACTAAAATGGAGGACTTATAGTTATTTATGAATCATTAATTTCCTTTGTCTAGTATTGAACACTTTATCATTAATGATTAAATTGACAATAATCCCACTTCAATTATTTTTTTATCCAACTCAGGGTTTTTTAATTAATTAGAAAAATATTTATGTATCAATTATTGAAATAAAATAAAATCATTATTTTAATATCTATATCATATTATAACATTAATTTTGTTTTTTTAGTCATCCATGATATTATTTAATGGAGTTGTTCAATTTTGGTGGTTAAACTGAACCAAACATGAACATACCATGATTAATAGATGGTAACAAGGTGATTTAGTTATAATATAATTATACCAAAAGCATATTGATCATATTTAGTTTTTATTAGTATTATATATCATAATTTTAAGGAATTAAATGAAGAATTAATGGAGATCACTTATTTTATAATTATTATTTATCATTCTTAATATTAATAGGTTATAAAAATTTTATGAAAAGAACATTATTAATATAATAAACATAACATTTATCCTTTAAAATCATTTCCTGACCAATCATATATGATATTAATTAAATGAAAAATATAAATTGACCATTCATTGGAAGTGGTAGTCCACATGTATATGCGGTTAACGATTTAATTTTCTATTCTACAGGGAAATGTATAAATATGGTTTATCATTTCTAAATATCTAATATTTCATAAATCTCATAATTATATATTAAATTTCCTACTATTTCATTCCTTGGAATTTTTTATGGAAAATAAAAAATGTTCCATCGTAGAGGTGGTAGTTTGTATGACATGGGATTCACGTTTACATTTTTAGTAATGGAAAAGGCGATGGTGGTATATGCTTTTACAATAATTATAACAACATAGTAGTATAATAATTATTTTTATGTTATAATTATATTATAGTGAAAATAAATTTGAGGAAAAATGAAATCAAATAATGAAATAGGAAAGACAGAAGAACGATTAGAAATATACACCTTATAACAAGGATTATCTATGTTTAAAAGTCTATTAAACCTTTTTGGTATGGTGTTTGGAGATGAATAGAGCCTCATTAAGATTTATTTGAGTTTTTATAAAAGGTATGGTTAGTATTTGGATGAACATAAAGGGTTTTAGTGCAAGGGTAAGTGAGGAGAGTCCAACACATTTTAAAAGTGAAAAAGAATAACATTTTTTATATACCAAGAACATTTATATAGTGGGAAGTCACTCTCAAGAAAAAAGGCTCCAAAATTGAAATATAATTGATATTAGAATATATATGTTCAATCCACACCTCAAACACTCAATTAAAAACAGTTTTATAACATTGTATTCCATTTACCACATAGGTTACTCATTTTTACTATTTTGGTGTGTTGGGTCGGAGAAAAACGGGGATGATGGCAAGAGGGGGGGTGAATTGCCTTTTAAAAAAAGATTAAAAAATTAAAATCAAAGTGAAAAACAATGTATGTGCAGCGGAAAATTAAAGAGGCAATCACACAAGAAATTGTTAACGGAGTTCGGCCAAAAACCTGGCCTACGTCTCCGCTCCCAACTCAACCGTTGAGAGATTCCTACCGCTTGCTTTTCAATGGTTTTAGCAAGAAACCCACTAGGCTTTGAGGTAGCACTAGGACCTATTACAGCTTGCTTTTATTGGTTGAGCAAGAACCCACTTGCTTTCAATGGAATAGCAAAAACCCACTAGCCTTTTTAACGGGTGAAGGCTAGCTCACCGAAAACTCAAGCCTTTTAAAAGGAAAGGCTTGAAGAAACCTCTTCACACCTTAGTGGTGGTGTGAAACCCAAAAGAAAGGGGGATGAAGAAAGAGTTTGGGGTTTGTAGGCACAAACCCAAATTTAAGCTCAAAATAAATAAACAAGAAAAACCGTATTGGAGGAAGACTTGGGCGCCAATTGGATGATAGAGTTGATGTAGCGTGCTCTCCCAAGCTTCTTGAGGTGCTCCTTGGATTGGAAATTGGTTGGAGCACTTGAGGATCCTTGAAGGTGGAGCGCCGGAGGTTTGCCAAATGTGCAACAATATGTCCGGGCGCTTGGTATATGATCCGGTGGGTGTCCGGGGCTTCCTTGGCCTTTATTTATAGGCATGGAACCCATTGGGGGCCATCGGAGCCGTTGGAGAAGTCTTCGGAGCCGTTGGAGGCCAAAAGATTGTTGACTGGTCAAAGCCAACGGCTAGTTTGACTGGGCTACCGGTTGGCCGGTACAGGGCCACCGGCTGGCCGGTGCCTTGGCAGAGGAGGAGAATTCTGGTCCAGGCTCCACCGGCTGACCGGTGCCAGAGCCACCGGCTGGCCGGTGGCAAGACAGTAGCTCACACTGTTTGATCTGGGGGCCACCGGCTGGCCGGTGACAGAGCCACCGGCTGACCGGTGGAACCTGGCAGTGGGAAATGCCTCTGCCAGGTCCACCGGCTGGCCGGTGCTATCACACCGGTTGGCCGGTGGACTGAATTTCAGTCCACTTGAGATGCTTTCTTGGGCCATTCCTTTGTCAATCTCTTTCCTATCATCCACAACACTTGAAAACAAGGTTAGACAAATAATAAGGTGATTGTGATCATGAAAATCAAACAACGAGGGGAACGAGATGTACAACAATCTCCCCCTATTTTGATGATCACAGTCACCAAAACAATTAAAGTAAAAACATAAATGAAAGGCATGCTTTTAAATGATAAATTGAAAATAAATACTAAGCATGAGAGAAAAGATTCTCCCCCAATCAATCAAGAAATTTCTCCCCCTTTGTGATTATCAAAATAGAATGGGGCATAAAACTTGATTGAGGGATAGGGTTTGAAAAACTAGATATGAGAATTGAAAAATCAATTGAGATTTTTGAAATTGAAATGAAAATTTGAATAACAGTTTGAATTGAATGTTTTGAATCAAAAACCAATTGAAATTTTGAAATAAAAATTTTGGAAACCAAGTGTTGAGTTTGAAATGAAAAATTTTGAAAACACAGAAAGGCTTAAAAGATCCTAACTCCCCCTAAATAAAAACAATAAATCACCGGGGAGAGGGATTTTGAAAAGAGACAATTTTAGGCCCGGAGAGACTCGCTAAGAGGGATTTTTCAATCCACACTTTCCTTGTAGCGGGTCTTCTCCTAAAGAATTCATCCGAATAAAAAATCGATTTGGGCCTACCATACCGGGCGTTTTTGCAATTACATTTATATATCATGTGCCCGGGTTTCTTACAATAATTGCAAAATTTAAAACTAGAGCCTCCCCTTACAAAAACATCGGGAGCATGGGAGGAGGAAGCTATATTGGTATATCCTAGCCCTTGGGTGGTTCTAGATATACGTTGGGAACCAAGCAAATTGTTCAAATTTTGTTCCCCTTGGGTGAACTTTGCTAGGGTCTCCCTTAGGTCTTTGATGGTTGATTCCATGGAATCAACATTTGGAAAATTTTGGATTTTAAGGGTCAACTCTTCCTTCTCTTTAAGAAGTTGTTCTTTTTTGGAAGAAAGTTTTTTGAAATTCTTTTTTAAAGCAACGAATTTTTAAAAAAGTTCATGAAAACCTTCCTCCAATCGATCTCTAGCGTATTGGAGATCCTCATAAGAAAGATGATTTAAAGAATTTGAATTTGAAGAACAAGAGGATGAGGAATCGGAAGAAGTTACCTCATGGAATGCCATTAGGCATTTTGTACCTTGGTCGCTTGAGGAGGAGGAGGAGGAGGATGATGAGGTGTCACTCCATGTCGCCTTGAGGACCTTTTTCTTTCCTTTTTCCTTTTGCGTGGCCCGTTTTGTGTTGAGTGGGCAATCGGGCTTGTAATGGCCCTTTTCGCCGCACCCGTAGCATTTCACCTTGGGCTCGGATTTTGCGGTGGGTTCCTGCTTTCGGTGCTTGCGGGATTTCTTCTTTTTCTAGTGCTTCTTCATAAATTTGTGCATTTGGCGGGCGAGATTCTCCATTTCCGAGTCGCCGCTTGATGATGAAGAAGATGAAGATGATGATGAGGAGGAGGAGCTTACTTCTTTTTGTACCTTGAGGGCGATGTTCTTTGGTGTCTTGATTGGTGTGCCCTCCTTTTGAGCTTGCCTCCTCATCGTGATCTCATAAGTCATGAGAGATTCGATGAGCTCTTCGACCGGCATGTTCTTTACATCCTTAGCTTCTGGGATAGCCGTCACCTTTGGTGCCCATGTGCTCGGTAGGACCCATAGAATCTTTTTGACCATTGTTTCAGCTGAAACATCATCACCAAGGGACTTTCTCCCATTGCACACGTCAGTAAATCTAGTAAACATTTCAGAAATAGATTCATTTGGATGCATAGAAAAAGACTCAAAATCCTGACGGTACATGTCCAATCGAGTATCCTTTACTTTGTTGGTCCCCTCATGGGTAACCTCCAAAAGTTTCCAGATTTCATGTGCGGAGGAGCATGTGGAAACTCGATTGAACTCATTTCGGTCAAGGCCGCAATGAAGAGCATTCATGGCTTTGCCATCAAGCTCAAAATTTCTAATGTCGGCTTGGGTCCATTTGGATTCGTCGGGGGTAGACAAAGTGTAACCTTGCATGACTATTTTGTAAATGGGATATCCTATACTTCTTAAAAAAGTGGTCATGCGGGTTTTCCATTAATTATAGTCGGTCCCATCAAAAAATGGAGCCCGACCCAATGAGAGGCCCTCGGGGGCGAAAGAGGTTGATGCCATCTTAATGGATCTTAAATTTGAAACTGGGTTAGGGTATTACTCAAATTTCCCTCTGATACCAATTGTTGGGTCGGAGAAAAACGGGGATGATGGCAAGAGGGGGGGTGAATTTCCTTTTAAAAAAAGATTAACAAATTAAAATCAAAGTGAAAAACAAAGTATGTGCAGCGGAAAATAAAAGAGGCAATCACACAAGAAATTGTTAACGAAGTTCGGCCAAAAACCCGGCCTACGTCTCCGCTCCCAACTCAACCGTTGAGAGATTCCTACCGCTTGCTTTTCAATGGTTTTAGCAAGAAACCCACTAGGCTTTGAGGTAGCACTAGGACCTATTACATCTTGCTTTTATTGGTTGAGCAAGAACCCACTTGCTTTCAATGGAATAGCAAGAACCCACTAGCCTTTTTAACGGGTGAAGGCTAGCTCACCGAAAACTCAATCCTTTTAAAAGGAAAGGCTTGAAGAAACCTCTTCACACCTTAGTGGTGGTGTGAAACCCAAAAGAAAGGGGGATGAAGAAAGAGTTTGGGGTTTGTAGGCACAAACCCAAATTTAAGCTCAAAATAAATAAACAAGAAAAACTGCATTGGAGGAAGACTTGGGCGCCAATTGGATGATGGAGTTGATGTAGCGTGCTCTCCCACGCTTCTTGAGGTGCTCCTTGGATTGGAAATTGGTTGGAGCACTTGAGGATCCTTGAAGGTGGAGCGCCGAAGGTTTTCCAAATGTGCAACAATATGTCCGGGCACTTGGTATATGATCCGGTGGGTGTCCGGGGCTTCCTTGGCCTTTATTTATAGGCATGGAACCCATTGGGGGCCTTCGGAGCCGTTGGAGAAGTCTTCGGAGCCGTTGGAGGCCAAAAGAGGGTTGACTGGTCAAAGCCAACGGCTAGTTTGACTGGGCTACCGGCTGGCCGGTGCCTTGGCAGAGGAGGACAATTCTGGTCCAGGCTCCACCGGCTGACCGGTGCCAGAGCCACCGGCTGGCCGGTGGCAAGACAGTAGCTCACACTGTTTGATCTGGGTGCCACCGGCTGGCCGGTGACAGAGCCACCGGCTGACCGATGGAACCTGGCAGTGGGCAATGCCTCTGCCAGGTCCACCGGTTGGCCGGTGCTATCACACCGGTTGGCCGGTGGACTGAATTTCAGTCCACTTGAGATGATTTCATGGGCCATTCCTTTGGCAATCTCTTGCCTATCATCCACAACACTTAAAAACAAGGTTAGACAAACAATAAGGTGACTATGATCATGAAAATCAAACAACGAGGGGAACGAGATGTATAACATGGTGTTCACTACGACAACTATTTTTTACCTGTGAATTTTTTCATCTGTGCCCAAAAATAAAATGGAAATTATTATATTAATTTATGATAATTATTACAAAATTGAAATCATTTTTTCAATTTTTAATATCAATAAGAATTAATTTAAAAATATAAAATGTATAATATATTAAAAGGTATTTTTTATAACACAAGTCCTAGAATTTATAATATGGATTTATAATTTAAAACCAACTTCATTAAAATTATTAATTCACTTATAAAATTAATATTTTTTATAATACAAAAGATCTATAAATTTCAAATTCATTTAATATACTAATAATTTTATAAAATTCATGTTAATTGTAAAAATTGTATTTTGAAATATTCACAAAAAAACTAATTTTTTTAGAACAAAAATCATCTTAATATATCATTTAAATGAAAATAAAAAAATGATTTAAATTTTTACAAATAAAAGCCCTAAAATTTATAGGTTATATTTTTATTTTTAAAAAATAAAATATAGCAAAAACTATTTTTATAGAAATTTTTTCGGTATATTAACTATTATTTTTCCTATAAATTACTAACTAATTTATATTAATATATATATTTTTAGAGAAGCTATTTTTTATTTCTAATAAATTTAAATAATTTAAGGAATATTTTCAGAGTTAGGTGTTCAGATGGTGCGAGATTCTGAGACCTGGTGAGCCCAATATTGATATTATATAAATATTAAAAATATTATAATCACCCACACATAGTTTTCCATAAATAGTGGAATATCTCTTGAATGGAGCCTCATATCAAAATTATCAATCCACATTTGATTCTCAAACAAGGGATTTACCATAGGTACCCTCTAAGGATTGACGGCATCATATATACATATGAGGCATTTTTTGTGTGCTTAATTAAAAAAATAACTAAATTTACTTATTTCAATTATTTTATTTTCAATTCCTATGACCTATGTAACTATGTTTATACCAAGTTATAAAAATACACTAAGGTTATCCACATAAACACTAGATAAATTGAGAGTTGCTCTGGGTGTTCTTCATTGGCGGATCAAGATCAGAGGACGGTGTATGGCTGGCTCAAGGTGGATCGAGAGGTAGTGACCATATCAGAGATTCCCCATTAATGGAGAATGAATTATTTTCCAAAAATCAATCCAAATCATGGTATTTATCATCAATTTTTGTTTTATCCCTTTTTATTAAATTATTAAATCATGGATTTGATCTACATTGTTTGATATGTGATTTTTCATCCTTCACAATAGCCCGGTATAAGAAATAAATTGTTTGATTCAATTTATTCTTGTATTTATATGATCACACCCACATATGCCTGATATATGAACTTTGGACAATAATTATTTTCCAATGACAGTTTTTTCTTTTGTAATTATACTCCCCCATCCATTCTTTTTGTTCTTAAAAATTAGACCATGGAGTCAAGATTCAACACTGTCGGAGTGGGTTCGAGCATGATCGAACCATTTTATTCATGGTGGATGTGTTCATGAATAAAATATTGGTGCTTGATTGATATTTTGGTATAAATCATGAGTTTTTAGTGATTACTAATGGATCTTGGATCTAGGGTTGAAATGGTATTCAGATAAAGGTGATTGGAAGTACAACGGGATACATTGCAATCTTTGTACGGATTACTGGATTCTTATTTTTGACTGTCGAATGACATTTTTCACTGATGGAAGATTTTCCATTGATCTCTGGTTGTCAAATGGAGGAAATCAAAACAACAAAAAATTAATCTTTACATGCATGAAACCATGTTGTTCTTCATGTGAAAACCCCCACTATACTACATTTAGTACTAAATAACACACATCGTGTAGTACCCCTAGCTATGGTGCATGGGTTTTGGGAATAGGTAAGGATAACATGTCATGTGGTTGGGAACATGTTCCATGCGCCCCTCCAAAAGTGTTAATGTGGTGTCCCAGCAAGAACAAACCTAGGACCCCATGAATATGAACACATCATATACTCTGGAAGTACACAAGCATAAGCTGGTAGCTGGGCGTTACCAGGTACACGCGCATGACCTAAAGTACATAAGCATGATCTGGAGCATATAGGCAGGCCCTGTGAAACTAAGTTATCTCACGTACATCCTATGTAAGAAATTTAATATTACATGGTTACCAACCATGTCTAGAGGAGAAAATGTACCGATAATGAGTTGGGGTCTCTGGCCATGCAGACCCATATAAACACCATGTATTCCCACCATAAACATCTACCTCTTGTGTCTCTTTATTTGGGACACAAATCTTTTCATGTGAGTATCCTATACTATTGTTTTATACATATAATGGGATGGTGTCATTTATTGTGGAATACAATATACTAATTGAGATGTTATGAGCATGATGATTCTTTATGTGACACATTATTATGGCAGTGATCATGGAAGGATCATCAGATAAATACTGGGGTTAGAACTCCCCATTTTCACATGTAAATGGGTCCCCATTACTCATTATATAGATATTGATGTTATCCCCCTATATTAGGTTTGTTTCTTCTATCTACAGAGTGGTAATCTACCCTATTAAAGCTCTGTTAGGGTGCAAGTCCTCCAATGGGGTTTTGGCTCCCTTGACTATGGAGCACTATAGCAATTAGCAGGCCCATACACACATATTTTGGGGAGGTTTCATTTTATATGGTCCATCAATAGTGTAATTTTAGTGTTGTAGCAAGAATCATTGACTTTGGAAGGGCTGTGAGATTGGTATCCCATTTATCTCTCATCTGGGATTCTTTATGAGCATATATATATGTATTGGGTTTTATTTCCCTGTTATTTAGGGTTAATATAAAATCGTTTTGTATCTTTCTATATCTCCTTATTCAGTTTTTGGGTCATCATACTAGGTATGTGTATACCCACCCCTAATTAGGATTTTACCGCAATTTTTGTGTCTTAGGAAAATGATAGACAGATCAGTGGTACCTTTGGAATAGCATATTGGTACCAAGGTGCATTTGGAATGTACAGTGGTCAGACTTAAGATATTAATAGTCCAGCTCCCTCAACATTCACTTATTAAATTTATTGTTAGTTTATGACTTTATTTCTCATTAGGAGTGTATTTTTTCCTTTTTCACATTGGATTTATACTATCTTACTCAATTTTATTTCCCCTAAAGGTTATTTTATGCATGTTTACACTCAATATGTTACATTATATTCCTATACATAGTTTCATATTTATAGTTAAGTGTGGGCATATATTTACACTAGGAAAACTCCTCCAATTTATTTATTCCCTCCCATCTATTGTCGCAAACCCCTAACCTATCACAGGCAGTCTTGCGGTTGTCACAGATTTCCGTAACACAAGCTAGATAAAGCTCGACGAGTCAGTTCGTGTTAGGGTGGTATCAAAGTAGTTCATTATTTCGCATGTTTTTCAATGTTTAACCCATATGATGAATTTTTTGGTACTTAGTTAAATGATTTCAAAGTGTCTTGAGTGTGGATTTCAAGCCAAGGAACTCAGTGTTGGTGTGGTGGCCAACGTTTCCATTATCCTACACTCTGACTACCTCCTAGTGAAGATGGAATACGAAGACAAATATTACAGAGATCTTGGTACATGAAAAATATATTATTAAGTCATTTTACTATCATTCAATATCCATATTCTTCTAGATCTATATCCCCATAGGCAGTATAGAATTTACTTGAGTGGGAGATATGATTCTTAAATATCATTATAAACCCGATTGATCGGATGGTTTCACTAGTTGGAAGTCTTTTATATGGTGTATATAGGCCCTGGTAGAGTTTATTTATGGAGACCCATGAAAAGATGATTCTCTCATGGTCATAATTATATTAGTTATTTCTTGAGGGTTATTAACCCTAATAATTGTGCTCAGTTTAGATCTAAGAGCCTCTTGAGCTATAGAATGTTATTATGATGGTTGATGAGTATATCATGAGGTACAATAACCATATGTGGTAATCCCATAATATGGTATGAGATGGATTATTCAAGGCGAGAATGTTTGAATAGTGTCTTCATAGAGACATTTGATTCAGTGTGGCATCCTTATTCAAGATCACTTAGGTTAGAGTTCTAGAGTAATATCTAGTGACCGAGAGATTCCTGGTAGAGTGGTTTTGAGTAGTTTGAGCTAAAAGTGGGAATCATGTGGCATAGTAGTCTCTATTAGGTCATAGGGATCAGATATCATGGTCTCAACAGATGATACATTCTTATACTCAGACTTAGATACATGGATCTATGGCTTGTGGATTATAGAGATGATCTAATAATTATGGAAAATGGTGATTCTATTCTTATACTGGGTTAGTTCACTTGGATTGTTGTTTCCCAACCCATCATTTTGAACAGGATGTGATGAATGTTGATGGACCCCCATTGTAGAGGTAGCACCATGATCAATGATATCCCAGACATGGTCAGGGCAGTCCTTAGGGAGACATTATTAAGGGAGGAACATAGTATTATTTTAAGGGAGGAGTAGATAATAGAGGATAACACTAATAGATCCCACCACCACCACTATCAGGTGGCCCATGATTGGATTTTCGGGTTAGCGGTTGGGGCCATGGATAATTACAGGCTATGGAGTTATTTGACCAAGATGCACATGAGAGATCTAAGGTGTGATCTATATTTATTCAATTATTTACTCAGTACTAGTAGAAAAAAGTTTGGGTCATTCCTTCAACTCTTAAATCTTGGTGAAATATATGTAATGTTACAATTGATCGAATAACAACTGGAAATGGTGGGTTGAATTAGTTGGTCACTTTTTATAAGTTTCAATACATTTTAAATATTAAACCTTGTAAATTGTTAAGATTTATTTCATTATAATATTTGTTTTAAATATGATTTAATGAAAAAGTGGGAAATCATGTAAATAAAACAATAATTACAAGGCCCAGTATTAGTGTGATAACTAACATTCTTTCCATAGCCACTCTCATGGGTCTATAAAAATTCACTATTATGAAGAACGGAATAAAATTATGCCAAATTCTATCAAAAACATCTTATATCCTGATATGAAAGATTATACTAATTCCTATGAGTTTACAAATTTTTATTATAAAAAAAATATTATTCATATAAAATAATAAATATTTTGTTGAAATTTATCAACAATTGCTCAGTCTGTATCATCAGTATGATTTTACTTGATCTGATTTTCTCAATCTGTTGAAGCTGGATCTGATTCACTCAATACAATGATGCAGGATATAATGAAAATAGTCTGGTGAATTCATTATCAATATGAATTACTAAAACTATAATCAAATAAAATATATGATATTTCTCAGTAATATTGACTCAATATTATTTTCCTCAATATGATATTGCTCATTCAAGTAAACAAACATTTAGTTGTCTGATCCTATTCATGAGATCTATATCCAGAAATAACATTCACTTGATTTCTTTAGTGATCTACCTTTTCTTCTTATGAGAAAATTTACAATTAATAAATGATTTGATAGTGTTTTTATAAGTTACTTGAAATCAAAATTGTGAAACTTGAAAACATTAACACTTCCTAAAATTTCCAAAACTCTAGAAAATACTATCATTTAAACTTCAACTTTGACTTCTTCAATGATCCTAATATTTATCTGAGATTTATAAAAAAATTGAATTTCAAGTTTGATCTCTTCAAATCTTCATACATCTGATGGAATATTCTATTTGAGTATTATTAATTATCATCTCATTGTGAATCTATTTCCTCCTCATCTCATTATGAATATGTTTCCTACTCATCTCATTATGATATGTTTCCTTCTCAGTTCATTATAAATTTATTTCCTTCTTAGCTCATTAAAAATATGTTTCTTTCTTGGATATTTACAAATTTGTTTCCATCTAAACTCAATATGAATTTGTTTCCTTCTAAGATCATTATGAATCTTTTTCCTTCCCAAATCATTAAGAATCTGTTTCCTTCTTAGCTCATTACGATTTATATTTCTTTCTCTTATCATTTAGATTTTTTTTCTTTCTCAACTCCTTAATATTTCTGTTTCATCTCATATAATTATTATTTTTGTTTCTTTATCATCTCATTAAAATTTATGTTTCCTTCTCATCTCTTTATGGTGAAATTCTTCACCCAGTAATAATGAAATTCTTATATCTTCATCAATTTGAAATATTTTGATATCTTGAATCTTCTGAGTCTAGTACATCTAGAACCAAATCGATCTTTATGATTCCTCCATTTCATTAAAATATTTTATTATGAAGTCATTTCATGAATCATGAGAACATCGTAAACATTAAATCATCATAAAACTTAGAATATAATGTTTTATAACTTTCTAACACCTAACATCACAATCTTCATTCACATTTTTTCATTAACAATTCAACTTTTTCAAATAGAAAATTTTGTCTTTCTAACTCATAACAATATTTTTTTCTTTAAATAAAGAAAAATAAAACATATATCAATCAGATATTTCTTCCTCCAATTCTTTCTGATCCAATTATATGAATCAGATGTTAATTGATTCGATACTCTGATTCTGGTGGTTTTTTGTCTGAAACATGTGTCTAAAAACCTAAGTAAGGAAAATTAATTTCATAAAGAAAAAAAAATTTCTCCCCCATTATGGTTAGGTTTTAACATTTAGTAACTTTCAACTTTCTTATAAATCACTTGACTTTGGACTGGGTGTGATTCCTGAATAACAAAAACATTTTTTTACAAAAACAATTCTTTGCAAAACATACAAAAACTTTTTAAAAACAATTTATCCCCATGTTTATCCAATCTCACCCGATATATATGTTGACAAATTTCAATAAAAACATTTCCAACCCTCATAATTTTTTCATAAATCATATTTTGAAAAAAAAATGTTTTTTATAATTTTATCAAAACATAGCCTTTCTCAATAGAGAGTGTCCTGAAAGCACTCTACTAGATAATGTAATTTTTTTTAAAATAATTCCATCCCTCAATGGGAATAATGTTTTGTTATCATGTAAAAATAAACTATCCTCAATTTTATCTTCTCCTCTCTTGATTTTATTTTTATATCCACCATTTAATAATAACAACAAAATTAGATTCATAAAAAAAATATAAGAAAAAATATATAATATCAAAAATTATTACATTATCTCACCCACATTCAATATAATAGAAATATTGTATTGTGTAAAACCTTATGAGGTTTGTAAATTAATTGAAGGAGGCTAAACATGAAGTTCCAACATGAATTTCACAATACCTTCTTTCGGTGTTTATTTTTTAAAGATATCAACAATTTGATACTTTATTGAAATGTATTTCAGAAAAATATCTATAGTGGTAACTTTCTATTTTATAATGTGAAACTTTATATCAAATTCTAATGATATTGAATTTTGGACATGATTTTTAGAATGATCATTTTCACTTTTATTATCAAAAATTATCATCAATGGTTTAGAAACTTTTAGGTTCAAGTCTATTAACAGAACTTTCCTCCACAACCTTTGAGTACAATATTGAGTAGCTACAACATATTTGGATTTAGCAATGCACAATGTTATTGAACTTTGTTTTTTACTATTCCAACTCACACAACATTCACCCAAGTAAAATATTCCTCATGAGGTTTATTTTCTATCATACAATCTCCATCCCAATCAGAATCAGTAAAACGATGAAATTTAATCTCACTATTTCTTTTTTGTAAGAAACCATCTGTATTTATTTAATTGACATATCAAAAGATTATTTTTTCTACCAGCATAATTGATTTTTTTGGATTACATTAATACCTATCAATGAAATTAATAGCATAAATAATATTATTTCATGATGTTTTATGTTAAAATAGGCTTTCTATATGATTCCAAAAAACCTTACAATTCATATATTTTTTATATTCATCTTCACCCAACATTGTGCTCACTAAAATATGAGTATAAAATTCATTTTATTCTTCCATCCCAAACTTTATTAAAAATTATCAGGAATACTTTTCTTGAGATAAGAAAAAGTAGTTTTCTTTCTTTTAGAACTTGTAAGACAAGGAAGAAATTTCATTCTCCCAAAAGTTATATTTCAAAATTATTCTTCATTTCTTCAGAATATGTTTTAAAAAATTACTCTCTATCCCCAAAAAATTTATATCATCCTCATGAAAAATTACAATTAGAGTTATGGAGTCAAAATATTTCACATATAAGATGCTGTCAAATTTTCCTTTTGAAAATTTCAACATTCTCAAACAAGTGTAATGTTTAGAATACCATGGACGTGGATCTTATTTCAGACCATAAAAATATTTCCTGAATTTACACACTTATATTCCTCCTCATTTAGTAGAAACCCACAAGGTTGTTCAATGTAAACTTCTACCTCAATCTCACCATTTAATAAAGATGACTTTATATATATATGATAAAATTTTCAATTATGATGTACGACCACTAAAGGAAACATTCTAATAGTTTATAATCTTGTGACTAGGGTAAATTTTTCATCAAATTCAACACCTTCAACCTTTTGATATATTTTTCAAACAACATTGGATTTGTTTGTTGATCCATTACATCTTTATTTAACTTATTTCTATAAACCCACTTCATTCCAATAATATTTTTATTTTATGGCCTTGAAATAAGTTCACATTTTTCATTTTTCTCAATTTGATCCAAATCTGCATTCATAGCATCCACCCTTTATTTTTTTGAATATATTATAAAATTTATTATGGTTCAACATTTGAGATAAGTAAAATATAATTTTCTAATATCAACTTTTTTCATGTCGGAACTAGAGCCTTCCAATTTCTTATAATATTTCCTGACTCAATTTGTTTTTATAAGGTAATAATTTCAATGTTTCTCTCCAATATTCACATTCCACATCACATGATTCATCTGAATCTTGATAAGGATGTTTTTAATTACTTTTAGTATTGTTGGAAATATTCAGTTTATCCTCCTCAACACTATCAACAACTTTTTCTAATTAATTTCGATTTTCCAATACATTAACTACATACGAGTCCAAATTTTTTTGTAAATGATTGATCTAGCACTTTGATGTTCTTTCATTTGTTGAATAAAATATAAAAGTTCCTTCATTTTCATTTTCATCAAACAATCTTATATTCATATTTTTTATTTTTAGTAGACATGGAATTCCAAAAACCGTTATGTATTTCAATGAAGGATATTTTTTTATACCACATTTTCTAAGGAGTCATAATGAATTTCAGTCTCAGCAAAGATCTATTCTGAACTTTTACCATAGTAATAACATTTTATTTCAAGTAAAACATTGAAGGTTTGTATTATGATAACATACTTCTTCCTATTTCCACCAAACTATTATTCATTATTCATACTAATATATTTTGTTGTGGAGTATAGGGAGCACTATTTTGATTTTTGATACAAATATTTCTCAGATAAGTTTAAAAATTATTTCTTGTGAATTCTATACCATTATTTGTTCTCAACATCTTTATATAAACCCCCATTTCATTCTCAAATTATTTTTTGAAAAACATGAACATTTCCATATCCCCTGACTTGTGTTTCATAAACATGATTTTTTTATCCAAGTAAAATAATAAATAAAAGTGAAAAAGTGTAAATATCATTTTTTATTGATATCTCATTGGCCCACATAAATCGGATAGAATATGTTCAAGAGGTATATTAGACTTAATCTCAACTCTATTATGACTTTTATTAGTCGTTTTTAATTTTTTAAAAGTAATACAGACATATTATTCTCTTCTTTTCAATTATGGAAATTTATTTACAGCATCAACCTTATATTTTTCTGCATTCTTTTCTACCTAAGGTGGAAAAGCCATCTGTGCCACAACATATTTTCATATTCAAAACTCTAGTAATAAGAGTTATGAAAATCAAAATTTTGAAAAATATTAACACTAGTTCTTTGTCATTCTATGATAAATATCCATCTTTCATGCTTTTGAGGGTACAAAAAGCTTTTTTTAAACCTCTTTTCCATCATCACAAATTTTTCTTACATTATGTATGTTGTGATTTATCCCATTAACAAATAAAAAATCCATAGATTTCAACTTTTCTACTTTAATCTCATCCATTTTGATTTCATTAATTTTTAAGGAACTATCATTACCAAAGGTAACTTCTTCTCTAACATTAATTTCAACATGTTTCAATATTTTTATATCACCTATCATGTGTGAAGAACAACCATATCATGTATCCATGGTTTTTTTCTTTTAAATGATTTCAAATTTGTCTCAACAAAAAAATCACTTTCATTAACATTCTTTTTTTCAGTATCGTTTTCTTTTCTATCATAAGTAACTTGTTCTGGAAGGAGTGTTATAATTTTTTTGGCATGATTACCAACATGATCACATCTTCCAAAAAATTCATCCAAATATTCAAATAATTATTTTGTATGAAAGTTTCTAACAACTTGAGAATTAAACATTTCAATTTGTTGTATGTTAGGAAAGTTAATCACATCGTTTATCCACCCAATATTTCCCAAAACCCTTTTCAGAACTTGAAATGTTAAAATAATCAGATGAAACATTAATTTTTGTGAGTGAATATTTCACATGATTCTCATATCGAGCCTTCGTAGCAACTTTACAAGTCTCAAATATTAATTATAAATATGATATTGAAATTTTTCTTCATCATCCTCACGGTTCTTTTGGACTCAAGAGGTTTTTATTGAAACATGTTAACTTCTTCTTCTTTAGATTTCATATTCTTGCAAAGATCTTCATCCATCTTTCTTTGTTCATAAATTCTATGTTTGTAACTTAATATCTCATCGATGTATTCTTCCTCCTACTTAATGAAATATTTTCTTCCTTAAAAAACATATTCATATTTTTTATTCATTACAAAAATTTATTTCTTGATGGTATTTTTTCTCATTACATACAATAAGTTCTATTCTGAGTTGATACTCTCCACAAGATTATTCACCACCTTCTTCAATGTTTGAGGGATATTTTGTTTTCTCATATTTTTTATGAAGGTTATGAATTTTTTCAACCTTAATCTTTAGAATAAATGATCTCAATTGAGTCCAATTCAAATTTCTTACTCATCATAATTCTTTTTTTCTAGTAAACATATTCTTATATTTGTTGGATGACTTTTATTCTTAATCATTTTTGTTCCACTTCTTCCATTGAGGATTTCATCAGAATCATTATGATATTCTCTAACTTTTTTCTTGATGAAATTCTTATTAAAGTGTCTGATTCTACCACACTCAAAAAAATTTAGAGGATCTTTACCTTCATATTTTCCTCTTCCTATTTGATGGTTTTTAGAGATAAGAAACATAATCATATCATTCAACTTATTATATTCATTATCTTAAGACACACAAGGATCATATTCTTCAATATCTTTTATTTTCCTCTTTATCATAGCTTTAATATCTATTTCATATTTCATCTTATTTTTTAGCATTATATATTACTACATTTTAAATAAAATAAGAATTTTATGAAACTCTTTATGAGATAAATCATCCTCATCTTTTAAAGAGGTAATTTTGGAATAAAACCTATCTGGAAAGATTTGTATATTATTCTAAAAATTTTAGAATATTCCATTACATCTCTAAATCATATGTTGTTCCAAAAAAACTTTTACTTTGGTGAAGTATTCATCAATATTTTATAAATCTCTCATTCTAATGTCTACATACTTACTATGCCAGATTTGTGACTTTTATTCCATCACATTATTATTCCCATCAAAAATACATTCCAGCTTATCCCACATACTTTTTGAATTATTAAGACTTATAACATTATAATAAAAATTATTTGATAAGGACATTGTATTTAATTTATATCATTTCTATCAATTTCTATATTTCTCTTAGCTGCAAACATCATAGGTGTAACTCCCTGAGATATTATGAGATATTTTTTTTAATTTCATTGATGCATTCTATTGTACACTAAACTATGATTAGAGTGTACTATACGCAACAATGTATTATATTTCAGTATACACAACACTATTATTGGATCGTGTTACAAAAAATTTCACGTTCGTTTTGTGGAAATTATTCTACACAAAAATAAGTATTGATTTTTTAATGTATAAATAAAATCAGTTTTTATTATGTTATATGAAACAACAAAGAGATATTTCAAAACACACATCCCTGACTTGGCTTGCATTACACGCAATTGTGACATTCCTCGATAGAGTGGGTAGTATACAATACCAGGATACACTAAACAATAGTATGTTATAAAAATATTATATAAACTAGCAATTATGAATAGTAATATCCACTTTTTAAAATTTTATAAATTTTATCATTAAAATTTGAATACTTTTTTGGATTTGGAATATCTAAATTAGCATAGGGTGAATTTTTGGAAATTTTTTTAAAACATTCAATTTTTGAGGAATATTGAAAAAAACTAAGTTATAGTTTAAAACCCAATTTTTATTTAAATAATTTTTTATTTTATTTAAATTTATTTTAGGTCAAAACAGATACATAATACCAATATAAGTTCAATATTATTCATTGGAGTCATTTTATAATAATTTTAGATATATAAAAATTTTATTGAACTTTTTATCTTCTTTTACCCACCTCTTAGGAGCAATTTCAAATTTACATATAACATAATTTTACCACTTCTATGTGTGTAATTTCAAAAATCTGAGAGACGCTATTGATTTTAGTATGTAAAATATGGTTCAATGAGATGATAATAATAATTATTGAATAGTTACTTTTAACTTTTATAAACCATGGTTAAAAGTAAATAGGGTAATTAAGGGTCAAAATGATATTATTATTACCCTAACACATTTCCTAATTCTATTGGATAACTGTAATTTGAACAAAAATAACCTTAGGAATAAAATATTACCCTTTATATCCCCTTGGATTAGAATAGGACATTTATAATTATTTTTTTAAAAAAAATAGTTAAAATAATGAAAATTAATGTTTAATAACTAAATAAATGTTAATATAGGGTTATTCATAAGATAAATTTGAATATAAATATTTATTTGAAATATTAAAATATTTCCCAGATAATGGTATTTTATTTATGAATTTTAGACATTATATTATTTAATTTATTTATGACACAATGATGATGTAATAATTACCTTATTAATGAAATATTAACATACACGATATTATAAACACCGTAATAAATAAAATTTGAGACTTTTTTTGAATTAAACTAATTTAATATGTTAACATAAGATATTAGGGTCTGATAGATGAATTTTTTTCGAATTAATAATGATGTTATGAATTTAGAAAAAAAATCAAAATACCCAATAGTGTCAAAATTGACATAAAAGTATTTATAAAACAAATAATATATTATTAATTTATATAATGGTCCTAAAAATATACGGTTGTGCCAAAGGACTTATATAATAATATATATGACATTAACGAACCAATTGGGGTTCAATTGGCTCTTTATAGTATGTTTATTAACCATATAGTGTAAGAATACATGATGACACTATAAAAGTTAAATTATTTAACTTAGAGTTAAATCTATATGATAAGTATAAAATGATAACCTCAAATTACTTAAAATCTATTTTTTGAGAGTATTTTGACTCATCCCCACCCTGGATTCAAAATAAGTCACTTCAGAGCCATTATAAACCAAATATGAATTTATAATAAAATAATATTTAATGTTTTTCCTAAGGTGCCCCACACACCTCTTATAAAAGGACACTCACCCTTCTCTCTAATTCACTCCTCCAAATACAATTGGATCGGCTAACCCCTTTCCCAAATACTCTCTCAACTGTCCTCCCATCATCCTAAAGGCCTTAATTTAGTCATAAATCTAATCTATGGAGCCCTATTGATCAAATCAAAAGGAAGAACCCGAAGAAGAGGTAAATATCTCACCACCTATTTCAAGTTCGTTCCTTCTTCCACTTCCCCCTTCACATTTTTTCCATTATAAAATAATAAATCTAGTATCTTATATATAATATGATGTTATTTTAAAAATTTTACAACAATTTTATTTATTTAATCCATCCTACTAATGAAAAAGTCACAACACGTTCATACTTACGGCTTACAGTCTCCACGTCTTGGTGTAGTTTGTTATTAAAACATTTCATCATTTGGATGGGTATAATAATGATTATAAATTATATAAATAATAAATATAAAATTATTATGATTCTGTATATATTATATACCATCCAATTATATACAATTTTAACATCAGAAGACTGATATTGTTGCTTGTGCGTACGTACGGACTATCATCTCCACGAACGTGACCAGATTCATTCTCCATGTTAGCCATTCAAGAGTGATAATAAAGTATATATAATAAAAAATCATGAAATATATGACATAATAATGATTCTATATTTATGTACAAATACTTTTCATTTACATATTTCCATTAAATTCAATAAGGAAATTTAAACACCATTCATGCGTATGTACGACCTACCGTCTCCATGAATGGTATATTTCATTCCATTTATCAAAATATCATATATATTAATATGCTGAAAATATATTATATATAAATCATTTGATACATTCTGTAAATAATTTAATCATGATATATGTAATAAAATCAAGAAAAAAAATTTCAACCATGTATGATAAATGAAATGATTTTACCCAAAACATTTCTTTAACATGAAATTGATAAAAGAATAGGTAATATATAGTCATGAGTGAATCATATATGATATCACAAATTTTATTATTGTTCTATTTCAAGTAGTTAATTTGTTTAAACCCACTATATATGAGATTCTGACACATACAGAAGAAATTGGACCTAAGGTATGGGATACTTTTGCAATCTCATTTTTATCAGAGATTGTATATACGTAAGTATTTACTGGGTTTATATTAATCATCCATTTCCATGTTTTAGTAAAATGTTTTCATAATGTAATTAATATTCTTCCATGTATGTTTAAATTCATGTTTACACCGTTTTTAATTTTACTATGTACTATGGAAAGAATCTATCTTTTTTTACCTTACAAGGTACTTTTTGACTTTTCCGGATAAAGTACAAGAAGAATGTTTTTTAGACATATACGACGTGAATGGATTTTTACGGTTTCTTAGTGACTTATTTTCATGAATATTTCTCTACAATATTTCATGAAAATTTTCAACAAAATCCTTTTCCTTTAAAATTGCATGACAGTTTGTGAAAATAAAAGGATTTTGAACATGAAAGGATATTTTCCTCAAGAATTTATTTCGAGTGTTTTATCAAAATTATTATTCATCAAAGAGACATTATTTAGTTTGATTATGTTTCAAGTATAATGTATCTATTATTTACATAGTTTTATTTTTATTATGATGAAATAACATCCATTTTTTATATGGATTACGTTATGATGGGATTATGTTTATGAAATCCATTTTATTATTTGGGTTATGATGAATGATTTATGTTTATTTTGTGGCACAAGTAAGAATGATTTTATTATGAGATGGTTGGGACCAATATATCCCTCCATTTTATTGGGTAATGATTTATATCTCATGAGATAGATATGGCTGGAACAACAAGTTAATCTGGTTTAGTGATACAGGACTGGAACGAGGAGTGAACTCGATTCAGTAAGAGATATTGTCCACTATGATGGTCTTGGAAGCAATGCCTTGGATACTATAGAAATCATATCATGTGATTAATGGTCTTCCCTAATTACATGTTTTATTTTATCCTGATTAATGTTACTTTATGATCTATAACTTATGTCCTTCCAAGATTTATGACATTGCTCCAGATTTTGATGTTTAATGTTCATGTTTTTACGTTCAAATGTGTATGGATTGTTTTTACATTCTCCATGTTTACCCTTACTGATCATTTGAGCTCACCCTTTTTATGTTTTCATTTCCCTAGGATATAAAGAATGGTTTTAGGTAAGAAAACAAAAGGGAAGATCTTTATGGGAGATATTGAAGATCTTTCACCATGATTAGAAGATTATGTTACGAGTGTCCAAAGACACTAAACTAATATGGTCTTTGGGCATATTTTTTTCATGTATTAAGTATTCCGAAAAAGTAATATAATGTCTATGTACATCAAGATATGGGTATCTACAGTTGGTATCAGAGTGAAGGTTTAGTTAACCTTTGCAAACTAGGATGTGAAAACTTTATATACCTAGAGTTATTTCTATGTTATGTCTAGGGATGTCCCTAAGGATAAGTATAAGTATAGGTTATAGACATAGAATTATGGTAACAATCATAGAATTAAACCTAAGTTGTCATAGATTTAAAGTAATCCCATTTATTATGTAGTTTTCCTTGCTTGATTTTTCCCTCTCACACTATTCTTTTAGGGTTTTAGAAAATGGCTAGAAAGAAGAATATTTATGTTAATGGAAAATATGATGGAAAACAGAATGATATTCTTCCTGAGCATCCAAATTTAATGGTATTTGGAAGTCCAAACATCTTTATTAGGCCCAATCAGCAATCTCATAATATGATGAATAATATCAACTTTGGTAATTTTCTTGACTTAGCTAATAAGGGAAAGATGGAGTTTAAAGATGATTATAGAGGAAAGAAAGTTGAATTTAACTCATGTAAATCATGTAGGATGAGGCATCAAGGATTATGTTTCAATGGAACATTAAGATTCTTTGGGTGTGGAAAAGAAGGACACAAAGCCAGTAATTGCAAAAGAAAAAGGATTAGTTAACAGAATGGACAAGGATTATAGTATTGGTAAAACATCAAGTGAGGTTATATTTTTTAAATGTGGAATGTATGGGCATTATGCAAACCAATTCCCTAAGGGAAACTCTCATGAAGAGAATCATCATAGTCATATGGGTAGTATTTATGTTGATGATGATGAAGAGACTGCAAATGATATGTGAGATGAATAAATTATTAAAGAACAGTCAATGGTTTAAGAAGGTTGTGGAATGATTTATGTTTATCAAGATTTATGTTTTATCGGTTATTGTACTATGGAATGAAGACACGTCTAAGGATTGTTACACTATTGTTTTTCCTAAATTATTTGAATGTATATGTTGAATGGTACCGGTAACCATGAAACGATATTCAGATATTTTTGGAAAGAAGATGATATGTGAATAATGAAAGGATAAAGAGATAATGAAATGATTAATAGTATTAATGAGCTCAGGAATGATATAAGGACAAAGTGATATCATCGTTTGAGTATATAGAAATTTTTGGATTTGGTATGTGGAAAGAGTTATATTTTGAAAGAATTGATGTTTTCACTAAGGTTCAATGGGTATTCATTTTTCAGGAGAATACATGATTAAGGTATTCACATGTTTGTAATGTGGTCAACAAGATACATATTATGATATATGGGGGATAAATGTTTGTATTCATCTTCTTGTTATGTGACCTTTCGAGTAATTTATTTCTTTATTCTATGAGATTGGACAAATGTATTTTGGATTAGTCTAAAGATTATAATGGATTATGTCGGACATCTGATAGTATTATTTATGTCTAGATCTTTTTTCGATATTATTTTTTTAATGTTATAATAGTGTAGTTTTAGAAAAAGGACAACCTGCTGGACGAGTGACAACCCTTCACACCAGACAAGGTTTCGGGAATCGATCCCAAAACCGAAGTGTGACAGGCCTTTATCACCTACCACTGGCCTACAAGAAGTCCCTTGTTTGTAGAAAAATAGTTTTATATTATTAAGTGGTGTTATATATGAAGTATAATTCCATTTTTGAAACCATATAAGATTAATCTCACCATAAGATAGACTTATGTATATAAATTTTTCTGACCTTATGTTTGAGATAGATTGAATGACCTATCATTCTATCGCATGATCTGATAACACTTCACAGAAGACAAATTGAACTTCATTTATTTAAGAGATGATGTGGAAATTGTTCAAGGCACAAACAATATTGAGATTGTAACGAAATCAAGTAAGTAAGAACATGATGGTTAGATTTATCTTCCATATACATATTTCAACCTATGTTTTCCTATGAGGAAACCCAGTGATGGGTTAATTTGGGTAACTGTTACATTTCATACTTCAATTTTTATAAATAAGTTTTAGTATTCTTTTTTACGATGTGGGTTTCTATGAATGAAACTTTCAAGTAGTAAACGATTTATAACCCCAACGAATTTCAATGGGAAATTCCTTTTAAGGGGGGTAGAATGTTACACCCTGAGATTTAATGAGATATATTTTTTTAAATTTCATTGATGTCTTCTATTGTACACTCACCAAGATTATCTTTTATTATACGCAACACCGTATTAGCTTGCAGTATACGCACCAATATTCTTGACTCATGTTGGACATAATTTCATGTTCGTTTTGTTGAAATTATTCTATGCAACATTATGTATAGATTTTTTTTATTGAATAAATGAAATAAGTTTTTATTATGTTATACACAACACTAAAGGGATCTTTCACTAAATACTGCCCAGACATGGCTTGCATTACCCTCAATCGCGACCTTCCTCGATTGCTTGTGTAGTACGCAATACCGGGTTTCACTAAACATTGATATGTTATTAAAATATTATATAAACTAGCCGTTATGAATACAAATACACACTTTTTGAAATGTTATAAATTTTATCAATGAAAATGGAATTCATTTTTGGATTTGGAATATCTAAATTATCCTAGGGTGAATTTTTTGAATTTCTCAGAAAACATACAATTTTTGATTAAAAGCGAAAAACAGTAAGTTATAGTTTTAAACTGAATTTTAATTTAAATAATTATTTAATTTATTTAAATTTATTTTAGGTCAAAATAGGTATATAGTTCCTATATAGGTTCAATGTAATTCATTGGATTCATTTTATAATAATTTTAGATATATAAAGATTTTATTGAACTTTTTACCGTCTTTTACCCATATCCTAGGAGCCTTTACAAATTTACATAAAACATAATTTTACCGCTTCTATGAGTGAAATTTCAAAAATCCGAGAGACATGGTTCATATAAGTAAGTAAAATGTGGTTCAATGAGATTAAAATAATTTTTTTTTGAATAGTAACTTTTAACTATTATTTATCACGGTTAAATGTAAATAGGGTAATCAAGGGTAAAAATGATATTAATATTACCCTAACACATGTAATAATTCTATTGGATAAGTTTAGTTCAACCAAAAAAACCTTAGGAATAAAATATTACCCTTTCGGTCCATATCTATTAGATTAGGACATTTATTATTATTTTATTTAAAGAGGAATTAAAATAGTGATAATCGATGTTTAATAACTAAAAAAACATTATATAGGGTTATTAATAAGAATAATTCTACTATAAATATTAATTAGAAAGATAAAAATATTTCCTACATAATGGTATTTTATTTAGGATTTTTATACATTAAATAATTTAATTTATTTATGACACAATGATGATGCAGTAATTACCTTATTAATGAATTATTAACATGCTTGATATTATAAATAACCAAATAACTGAAATTTGAGACTTTTTATGAATTAAACTAATTTTATGTATTAATATAACGTATTAGGGTTGTTTAGATGAATTTTATTTGAAGTAATAATGCTTCTATGAATTTAGAAAAAAACAAAATACCAAATAGTGTCAAAATTAACATAAATGAGTTTTTAAAACAAATATTATATTATTAATTGATATAAGGGTCCTATAAATTTAAGGTTCGGAAAAAAACTTATATAATAATATATATGACATTGAAGAACCAACTGGGGTTATATTGGATGTTTATAATATGTTTATTAGCCATATAGTGTAAGAATACAAGAAGACACGGTAAAAGTTAAATTATTTAACACAGAGTAAAATATATCTTATATGGTTAAAATGGTAACCTAAACTTCTGTAAAACCTATTATTTGAGACTAATTCGAACCATAAACACCCTAGGCTGAAAATATGTCACATTGGAGCCATTATAAACTGAATATTAATTTATTGTAAAATAATATTTTATGTTTTTTCTATGATGCCGCTCACCCCTCCTATAAAAGGGAACTCACAGTTCTCTCTAATTATCAACTAAAAATCCAATTGGCTCGACCAACCCTACCCAAATACTCTCTCAACTTTCCTCCCTTCATCCTAGAGGCCTTACATTAGTCATAAATCCATCCTATTGATCCTTTTTGATCAAATCAAAAGGAAGAATGTGAAGAAGAGGTAAATATCTCACCACCTATTTCAAGTTCCTTCCTTCTTCCACTTCCTCCTTCTTTGTTGTTTCCATTATAAAATAATAAATCCAGTGTCTTAGATATAATGTGATGTTACTAGAAAAACTCTACAACCATATTAGTTATTTTATCTATCCTATGAATGAAAAAGTCACCACATGTGCGTGCATACGGTATACTGTCTCCACGTCGTGGTGTAGTTTATTATTCCAACATTTCATCATTTGGATGGGTATAATAATGATTATAAATGATATAAATAATAAATATAACACTTATAGGATTATATATATATATGAAATACCATACAATTATATATGATTTTAATATCAAGAGAATGATAGTGTCGCTCGTGCGTACGTACGGACAACCGTCTCCACGAACGTGATGAGATTCATTTTCCATGTTAACCATTCAAAAGTGATTATAAAGTATATATAATAAATAATCATGAAATATATGACATAATAATGATACTTGATGTATTTACATATAAGTTTCATTTACTAAATTCCATTCAATTCATCAAGGAAATGAAAGCAGTGTTCATTCGTATGTACGACCTACCGTCTCTATTAACGGTGTATTTCATTCCATTTATCGATCTAGCATACATATTTTTATTCTGAATATATATTATATATAAATAATGTTTTACATTAAAGAATTAATTATATCAGGATATAAGAAATAATATCAAGAACAAAAATTTCAAACACGTATGATAAATGAAATTATTTTACCCAAAACGCAGCTTTAACATGAAATTGATATGAGAATAGGTAATATAAAGTGATAAGTGAATCATATATGAAATCATAAATATTATTATGGTTCTGTTAAAAGTTAATAATTTGTTTAAACCCACTATACAAGAGTTCTGTACATGTAAGGAAGATATTGGTCCTAAGGTAAGGGATAATTTTACTATCTCATTTTTATTTGAGATTGTTTATACGTAAGTATTTACAGGGGTTATATTAGTCATCCATTTCCATGTTTTAGAGAAATGTTTTCATAAAGTAATTACTATTCCTCCATGTATGTTTAAAGTCATTTTTACCCCTTTTGACTTTTATTATGTGCTATGGAAGGAATCATTCTTTTGTTTACCTTACGAGGTACTTTTTGAATTTTCCAGCAAAAGTACAAGAAGAAATTTTTTTAACATATACGGTGAGAACAAATTTTTATGGTTTCATAACACCTTATTTTCATGAAGCATCCAGCATAGGATTTCATACATATTTTCAACAAAATCCTTTTCCTTGAAAACTTCAATACATTTTGTGAAAATGAAATGATTTTGAAGATGAAAGGATATTTTCCCCAAGAATTCATCTCAAGTGTTTTATCAAAACCATTTTCTATCTAAGATGACATTATTTGGTATGATTATGTATCAAGTATAATGTCTCTATTATTTACATGGTTTTTTTTCTTATGATGAAATGAAATCCATTTTTTTATATGGATTATGTTATGATGGGATGATGTTTATGAATCCCATTTTATATGTTGGGTTATTATGAACGATTTATGTTTTTTTGTCGCACATGTAAGATTGATTTAAATATTAGATGTGTGGAACCTATATCTCCCTCCAATGCATTGGGTAAAGATTTATATCTCATGAGATAAGAATGGCTGGAAGAGAAAGTTAATCTGGATTAGTGATACATGACTGGAATGAGGAGTGAACTCGATTCAGTAAGGGACTTTGTCTACTATGATGGTCTTGGCAGTAAGTCCTTGGCTACAATGGAAATCATATCATGTTATTAATATATTTCTACAATTACATGTTTTATTTTATCATGATTAATGTTCCATTGTGAACTATGAATTATGTACAACCATGATTTATTTCATTTCTCAATATTTTGATGTTTTATGTTCATGTTTTTAAGTTCAAATGTTTATGGATTGTTTTTATGTTCTCCACGTTCACATTTACTGAGCATTTGAGGTCACCCATTTTATGCTTTCATTTCCCTATGATATAATGAATGGTTTTAGGTAAGAAAACCAAAGGGGAAGATCTTTATGAGAGATGTTGATGATCTTTCACCATGATTAGAAAATTATGTTCTGAGTTTCCAAATACCCTAAACTAATATGGTCTTTGGGAATATGATTTTGTCATGTATTAAGTATTCCGCAAAAGTAATGTAATGTCTATATACATAATGTTATGTGTCTCTTTAATAGGAGAATCTTTCTCGATAGGTGGAAAACCAATAGTAGCAACATAAAAAACATCCAGGACACGAGAGAAGAGAATATGAATCACCCTATTTCTTTATCCATAATAATTTTTTCCATCAAATATAGTAATTTCTCTACTATTCGTAGAATAAATATTATCTATGATATGTCTTCAACAAGAGAACCTCACTCTGATACCAATTGAAGTTTTAAAGGATCAAATAACAACTGGAAAGGGGGGTTGACTTAGTTCTTTAAATTTTATAAGTTTCAATATTTATTAAAACACAATCCCTATAACTTGATAAGATTTCTTTCATTATCATATTTTTGTAAATACTCCTAAATGAAAAAGTAAAACTGTCAGAAAAGAAGAAAATATTTATAAGTTTTGGCCTCAGTGTGAGAACATACATCCTTTCCATAGCCAATCCCATGGGACTTTGTAAAATCACTATTACAAAAAAGTGAATAAAATTTGTGCCAACTCCAATTATACAACATCTATATCTTGATAGAAATTTTAATAATGACTCCGTAATGTTTATAATGTTTTCTTATAAAATAATTTATCAAAATAAATAAGTAATAAATTTGTTGAAATTGCTCCACAATTGATCAATTTGATTCCTTAGTCTGATTTGGATGGATCCAATTTTTATAATATGATGATTCTAGATTAGATTCACAAAGTAAGATGTTATTAAATCCTATGAACTCATTTTGTTTAATTCATTCTCAATCATCATTACTCAAACTCTGCTCAAATTATCAATATAATATTTCTCATTCCTATCGACTCGATATTATTTTAATCAATTAGATATTGATAAATCTGGCAATCAAATATTCAATTTTATAATCATCCTCATGATATCATTATCTGAAAATAAATTTCACTTTATTTATTCAGTTCTCTACCTTTTCCTCTTATGTGAAAAGTTTCAAAGAATAAATTATTTCCATAATTTTTTATAGAAAAATTGAGAAACAAAAGAAAGAACATGAAGATTTTCCCCACTTCCTCAAATTTCAAAAACTCTGAAAAACATTAACATTTAAAAATCAACTTTGACATCATCAATCCTCCTCATACTTCTTTAATATTAATGAAAAAATAAATTTCTTGTTTGATCTCTTCAACTCATCATAAAACTTCTATAATCTTATTTTTGATTCATCTTGATAATCATATCCTTATGAATGTGTTTTCTTCTCATCTCATTACAATATATTTCTTTCTCAACTCATTATGTATTTTTTCCTTCTCAGATCATTATTAATTTATTTCCTTCACTTATTATTATGAATCAATTTCCATATTAGCTAATTTTGAACTTGTTTCATTCTCACCTAACTACAAATTTTTTTCTTTCTCATTTCATTACAATTTCTATTTATTTCTTGGATCATTATGATTTTTGATTCTTTCTCATCTCATAATTATTTTTCTTTTTTTCTCAATTCATTGTGATTTATATTTCTTTCTCATATCATTATGATTTTTGTTTCTTTCTCTTCCCTTTATGATGGAATTCTTCACTCTATAACATTGAAATTATTCCAACATTATTATCATTGAACATTTTGACTTCTTGTAACTTCTTATTATGATACTTCTAAAACTGTTTCAATATATACAATTCCTTCAATTATTTAAAATGTTTTATCATTATTATGATTCATTATTTAAGAGAAATTAATAATCAGAAAAGAATATTATAACATAGAATATAAGGTTTGATAACTTTCTAACTCTTTAATTAAAAATATTATTTTAAAACTCTTCAACAACAATATGACTTCATCAAAAGAAACATCTATCTTTCTAACCCAATTTTTTTTTTCTTTATCTGATTATGTTAAAGGAAATGTTCTATCAAAAAATTTATGCCTCTGATTCCTTTGAATCTGATGATCTTAATATGTTTTTTATGGATCTTATACTCTGGGTCTTTATCTTCTCAGTCCAAAAATATGAGTCGGGAAACTTGTGTCCATAAAATGACATTCCTAAAGACAAAAGAATTTCTACCAATTTATATTTGGGTTTGAACATTCAGAATGTTTAAACATTCTTAAAAATCTCATTCTGATGGAGTGGATGTGATTCTTGAATAATAATAACATTCTTATACAAAAAGGTTAGTTTTCAAAAAATAAAACAACATTGTTAAAACAATTCATCAAAATGGTATTTCAATATGCATCTTTCAATTGATATTTTAGCACAATAGTTATGGTTAGAGTTTCTTAAAGAAATATATTCTTGGATATTTCTTATCAGCCAGGTGTACGAGCTAGAACTTGGTGGAAAGAGTTTCAAATGGGACCTCTTAGTCATCCTAATGATACCTTATTAACATATCATGGGTATAAACTATATTTTCATGGTTTGTGCCTAGATTTATAGTCATTGTAAATGAGTTAGATTCCTATGGAAAGATTGGATGAGATTCGTCTTTGTGGGTGAAATATATCTCATGGTTGAGTGAATGAGATTTTTTAGTAAGAAGCTATAACCCATTACCCATCAGTTGGTGTGTTTAACCCACTACACAGTTACCTCTTCATGCATCTAGATTCCTTTGACAGTGGAGGACTATATGTATATCTTCCTTGAAGATATTCTAAGACTACCTATATAGTTGGAGATATACTTATACATCATCATTCACCCTAGGATGACTCCAATATCATCATAAGAATATTATATGGTACCTATCATGATATGTGATATGAGGGTGTAGTTAGAGGCCCATTGATATAAGGTCTTTGTCAGACCTAGTGTGTCCCCTAGAGAAACTCTAGTTCTGTAAATGAAAAAGTAATATATGATCGTGAGGATTTGTGTTGATGATAATTGCTTATAATAGGTAATAATAAAGAAAAATTATCTCTTGCTATGGAATGTTGACCTCTTTGACCAGTTGAGCGGCACGAGTTAGTTATAAAAGACTGGTTGTTGTTCCAGATGCCACCAATTGAGGGTTCACAAGGTTGATATTTCTAAGATTACATTTTAATGTCTCGATGAACAATATTAGTTCCTAGAAATTTCTTTCAATGTGATGAATTATCCTACTATGTTTATGGATATGATAAACCTGATATTCCATCCATACATGGACTGATTGTTGGTTGTCTTCACTGATGACATACTCATTTACATAGTGTCATATGATGAGAATGTAGAGAATTTATTATGTTACTAGACATACCCTCAGAGAATTAGCTTTATGGTAACCTCCCAGAGTTTTAGTTTTGGATATATGAGGTTATCTTTATAGGTCATGTCATTTCTATGCATGGTTTAGTTTTAGAACCATCGAATATTTATGTAGTGCTTTCTTGGATTCCATGTAAGATTTTGATAGTGGTATGATGATTTATTGGCCTGGAGGGGTACTATAGAAGGTTCTTGGAAAAATTCTCTAGATTTAAAACACCTTTAGAAACCCTAATATTGAAAAGGAATCCATTTACCCAGACTGGTTAGGGTCATAGTTCCTTCAAGGAATTTAGTGTGAGGCTCACCGGTGATTTTTTATTGATTCTAACAAAGGAAGGCATGGTGTATAAAGTGTTTTGGGATGCCTCTAGATTTGAGATTAGTTGTATATTGATATAGTGGAAGATAGTGACTGCATATTGTTTGAGGTAGTTGAGACCCCACATGCATAATTATGTGACTCATGACCTAGAGTTGAAAGTGGTATTCTCAATCTGAAGATGTGGAGGCAAAAAATTCTATGAGAGCAATTTGTTGTGTACTCAGACCATTGGAGTATTAGGTACAACTTCACCCATATATATCATATCTTGAGATGGGTATTTCAATTAGAATTATTATAAGACTATGAATTTTATATAGTCTATACTCATGGGAAGGGTAATTTGGGTTTAAATACCCTTAGTAGGATATCATGTTCTCGCTTGGTGGATGATGTGTCTGAGTAGTTGGCTTCTTTGAAACTAAACATGATGGATGAGATGGGTGGAACTTTTATTCATCAAATATTATTTACTCATCCACTCTATTATCATGTGCGGGAGGCATAGTTGGGAGACATTGATTGTGAGGTTCTTCATGACTATATATCCTCATGGGATACACCAGATTTATTCTCTAAAGGATGGGATCATGTCATCCTTTTCTAGGGATAGAAGGTGGTCCTCATCATGAAGGGAGAGAAGGTGATGATGGAGTTTCATACTTACCTTTTTTTACATCCTAGAGTGTAAAATATGTACAAGAACCGTTAGTGGAAGTTTTGGTGGGTTATCATAAGGAAGATAATAGCCATGTTCATATCTTGGTGTATCAAATGTCAGTAGGTGAAGGATGAGCAACAAGTTTTGGCAGTTTTGATACATCCTCTTGATATCCTAGAATTGAAATAGGATGACATATAAATATACTTTTTGATAGGGATTCAACGGATAGTAAGATAACAAAATGAAATTTGGGTGATAGTTCAATGACTTAACTAGTTAATTCACTTCATTACTATCAGAGAGTGAAGTTTTTTGGATACATTGGTGATGTTTTATTTGTTAAATATCATTCAATTCCATGGGATACCATTAACAATTATCTCTAACTATAATCCATGATATTCATCATCGTTTTATATGGGGTTTCAGGAGTCCTTTAAAACTCAAATGAGGAAGGGTGCATTTTTTAACCCCATAGGGATGGGAATACTAAGTGTAATATATTGGTATCGAAGTATATGATGAGTGATTGTGTGTTGTAATCCATTTAGAAGTAGTAGGATGACATTCAATTTGTGTATTTTTCTTATAATAAGAAATATTACTCTATTATCAGCATGGAACCCTTCCAGTCCATATATCGAAGACCCCGTAAGTCACCATTATGTTTGACTAAGATTAGTGAGAAATATTTTATTATATTAGAGATGGTGTAAGCGATGAAGGATAGGGTTCAAATTATCTATGAGTATATGAGGTAATCCCATACCTGATAGAAATATTATGTGGATTGATATATAATATCCTTTAGGTTTGAGACCATTTTTTCCAAAGAGTCTCCCCATAATAAGGATTTTAGAGGTTTTACCTAGGAGGAATGTTATACCTAAGGTTTATCCAGCTGTTTGAGATCCAGTAGAGGGTTAGTGATGTTTCTTACCAATACATAATACCCCCATAGTTGTCTGGTGTTCATGACATCTTTAATGTGTCATAGAGGAGGGTCTATACGCTTGATCCTACACCTGATATTGACTAGGGAGAGTTGGACATCGAAGATGGAGCCACCTTCATGGAGTACCCATTTGAAATTAAGGATTGACAGGAGAGGATCTTATGAGAAAGCATAATTATATGGCCCCATCCTTAATCATTACTTAATCTTGAGTTATTTCCTGAATACACGTTGAGGGTCTTTTAAAGTTTATATTTTTAGAGAATTAGATAATAAAGCATGCATTACATTCTACATTTAAACAAAGTGGTTACATAAAAGATAGTACTCATTTTTCCCATCAACAGAATCATATTTAAAATAAAACATGGATTCTTTCTTGAAACTTCCTTCACACTATCATCATATCATGTACCTTTCCCTTGACCGGTGAAAAACATTTCAAAAACATGGGATGTGCATAAAAAGACCAATAAGGGAAATAAAAGTACAAAATGAAAACATTAGTACAAGTATGAAATCATACTTTACTCATAAAACATAATAATTTTAACATACCTCATCAAATCATGAATAAATCATAGAAATCATAAGACATAAAGGTAACTTGAGGCATTCATAACATTCTTAAGTAGGGAGTAACCCTCATGGTTACATTTGGAATACCCATCAAAGTATATTCCCTAAATCTCTTCGAAGAAACCTTAATGTTTAACCCCTTCTCATTAACCAATGCATTGAAGAGCTATATCGGGCTCACCCGCCCTTAGTTTATCACAGAACCACCAGTCTTCATAACAATTCCCAATAACCATAACATAATCGTATGACATAAAACATGCATAAAGGAAACATAACATTTCCACATTTCAATCACAAGATATCAATATAACACATTGATATAATAAAAACATTATGAAAACCATTTTCAATACCAAAATATTTGAAATGTTAAACATGGTATTTATTTTTCATTTAAAAAAAGTTATGGCATGAAGAGGAAGTAGAAACTCAAATAATGGTCACGGTGGCGGAGAAGTCGTTGTCATCACATAAGTACGACAAAAAAACATGCCTTTTTTTCATTTTTATAAAACTCTTTTTATAAAAAATATTCTTTTTGAATATACTTAAATGTTAGAGGGGATTATACACCATATAAAAGAATGTTGCGTATAAAACAAAATATGACTCAATGAATGGAGATTGAGATGATGTCCCTTACCTCGGGTCCGACTTGACTCAATCGTTATTTAACCTCCTGAATAATTAACTAGAGTTAATTTCTACTTTCTTAATAACCTTTTTCAAGTTCATTATTTCGTTTATATCACTTATTACCATGTTATGAACACTATGTAATTATTTCAGTTAATAATGGTTGTTTTGTTGATCATTTTTACTTGAGTCAAAAATAAACTCTTTATAATTAAAATTTCTTCATGTGGTAAAATATACATTATATCCAGAATTATATTCATAATGAAGATATCATATATATCAAAAATATCCAGTATATACATTCATTTATAATATTACATAACATTTAGAGGTAAGAAATGAAATGCACCGTTCATGGAGACGGTAAGCCGTACGTACGAATGAACGCTACTTTCATTTTTATTTCGTATTTTATGCAATGGAATCATAATTATATAAACATATATAATAATTCCTTTATAATATCATATATAGTATAATTAACTCCATCCTTTATACGTCCCACATATGGCATTAATGAATCAAATCACTTTGAAGGGGCGGTAGTCCGCATTTCCTAAAATGAAGTTATCGCATTTACCCATAATGGAAACCATAAAGGTATGTCATAAATGAAAAATAAATAATCTTAAGGAAAAAATAAAGATATTATCTATCATATATAAATATATTTACGTCTTAATGGCCTCCGTTGAACGTGTTATAAGAATATTGAACAGTCATCGTTTCGTGAGGAAGAAATTCTCCATCCACGGAAACAGTATGTCCTTTAACCATTAGATGTAGGTGTGTGTAAGTGTAGTTCGAATAATTATTATAAAAACATCATATAATATTGAAGATACTAGTGTTTTTAAAAAGTAAATTAATAAAAAGTGGATAGGGGGTTGGAGAGGTAAAATAAAAAAAAGAACATTATAGAAGACTTTACCTTTAAATCGGGTAACTCTTCTTGGTTTGTAACAAAAGGGTTTCTTGAAGAGATTTCAGCCTAAGATAAGGCTTCTATAATGAATAAATGTATTTGGAGAGATAAAATGATCAGTGTTTGGCCGAGCCAATGGCTTGAGAAGTGTGGGTAATGAGGTAGAGCTGGGGGCCTTTTATAAAAGGGAGGAAGGTCACTCTTGGAAAGTCAAGAAATGTTACTTTATTTTAAAATGATTTTTGGATTTAAAAGGTCCCAAATTGATATATTTAGTGTATAAGGTTATAAGGGTTCGAAATATACTCATAAAATAGGTCTTTGAAAAATGTAAGTCTTATATTTTACATTATCATTTCATTTTATATAAATCATTAATTAATGAGATAATCGCTGCATCATCATGGTGTCATAAATAAATTAATTTATTTATTGTATAAAAATTATAAACAAATACTATGATGTAGGAAATAGTTTTATCTTTCAAATTAATATTTATAGACTAATTAATCATTTACTCAGACAAAACTAAAAATGTTTTGCTCAGGTGATACATTTTTTAGTGATATTCTAATTTCTTTAAAAATAAAATTATAAAGGTTCACTTTCACCCAAAGGTGATTCCATGGGGACCCTAAGTTTGGAATAGGGCATCACATTGTCGGCCATGACACAAAAAGTATCATTAGGAAACATTTTGGGGTCATTTTATATTACTATGATATTATTTTATTATCCCTAACTTCTCGATTACTAATTAATCAAGATAATTAAAGATACCTACTGTCGTTACTATTCATAATGTCCAAAAACAAAAGAGTATTAATTACATAAATTGGACCTTCTGATTCCAAATATGTAATACATTTTACCAAATTGCAAAAATATAAATTGTAATAATTAATTTTAAAAAAATTCATGTTGTCAAAACAAATAGCAGGTTTTTTCGAAACAATATCTTTGAAAAGTTTTGCACTTGTTTATGCCCAATTCCAAAGTGAAATTAATTCTAAGGAAAATCATTAAATTAAATGGTAAAAATATATTCTAATTAAACTTTAAAATCAATTAAAATTATAATCTACCCATATAATTAAATTAGATGAAAAAGCAGATTTGATGTAAAATGCAGTACTTTTCACTATTCATTAAAAAATGAACATTGATAGAGAAATACAAAAAAATTATCTAAAGTAAATTTAAATGTCTCAATAATAAAGAATAAGTTTATTTTGACAAATAGATCTTATAAAATTGTCAAAATATAGATTTAAAAATGGTTCTCCATCAAAAGGTGGTAAAACAACCTTTTTAAAATATTAGAGAATTATATGCTTAAGAATGGACTTATTATCATTTTATGTCCTTAAAACACTATCTACTTCATAAATAGACATAGATAGGAAAATATATTATTCATTACTTACTTGGGATGTTACATACTTCCCCCCTTAAGAAAATTGTGTCCCCGCAATTTATTTACTTATCAAATAAGTGGGGGTATTTATCCCTCATTGTATTTTTAGATTCTCATGTTGCCTCTTCACTCATGTGGTTTTTCCAAAATACCTTTAATTGATGAATCACCTTATTCCGCAACACTTTCTCCCTGTGGTAAAGAATCTAGACCAGTTATTCCCTATAAGGTAGATTCTCTTCCAGCTGGACTACCTCTTGTCTCAAAACATGAGATGGATCTGGCATGCACTTCCTTAACATTGAAACATGAAAAAAATTGTGTACCTGAGATAAATTCAGAGATAAAGCCACTTGGTAGGAAACTGATACAACTCTCTCCAGAATTTCGTATGGTCCAATAATCCTTGAACTCAGCTTTCCTTTCTTACCAGATCACATCACACTTTTCCATGGTGATAATTTGAGAAAAACATTATCGCCTATTTCAAAAGAAAGATCCTTCCTCCTATTGTCTGCATAACTTTTCTGCCTGCTCTGAGCTGTTCTCATGTGTTTATGTATCAGCTGATCTTTTTCTGCCAACTCTACTACCAATTCCGGTCCCATAAACATCCTTTCACCTACTTCATCCCAAAAATATGGATTTTGACACCGCTTCCCATATAATGCCTCAAATGGTGCCATTTGTATAATGGAATGAAAACTGTTATTATAAGAAAACTCAACCAATGAATGATGTTGGTCCCAACTTCCCTAATAATCCATCAAACAAGAACGTAGAATATCCCCCAATGTATGAATCATTCATTTCAACTTCCCATCAGATTAAGGATGAAAAGATGTAATAAAATTTAATTCATTTCCCAACAAATTCTGAAGGGCTTTCTAAATGTTTGAAGTTACACTAGGATCACAGTTAGATACAATGGAGAGAGGAACTCCATGTAACCTGACTGTCTCTTTAAGATACAAACGGGAAAGTTAATCTAGGGAAAAAGTATCTCGTATAGCATTGAAATGAGCATATTTTTTCAAGCGATCAAATAATAACCTAGATTGCATTATTACCATGATGTGTCTTGGGAAATCCTACAACAATGTCCATGGATATATTTTCCCATTTCCACTCTAGCACTATTAAAGGCTGATGCATCCCTTTCGGTAACTGCCGCTCTGCTTTAACATGTTGACAAGTCAAACACTTCATAGTAAAAATCAGCAATATCTCTTTTCATTCCATCCCACCAGTAATACTCCTGAAGATCTCTATACATCTTAGTACTGCCAGGATGAACTGAAAACGGAGAACTATGAGATTCACATAACAACTCTCTCTTCAACTATGAATCACAAGTCACACACAATCTCTTCCCAAATCTCAAAACATAATCATTATCAATGTTGAATTCAGGCAACTTACCTTTCTAAAATAGCTCTACCCTTTTCTGCAACTCACTATCTTGCTTCTGTGCTTGTTTAATTCTGTCTGATAGAGAGGATTTCCCTGATACCTGAATCAACATAGAATGACATCATACACCAACAACTTCTATGACAATGTTCATCAAATCCTTAACCAAAGGATCACATTCTAAATGCAACATTTTTAATGAAGCATTACTTTTTCGACTCAAAGCATCAGCCACTTTATTTTCATTTCCCAGATGGTAATGAATTATACAATCAAAATACTTGATTAATTCTATACATCTCCTCTGTATCATGTTCATTTATTTCTAGGTGAATATATACTTTAAACTTCTATGATCAGTATATATTTCACACTTTACAACATTCAAATGATGCCTCTATATTTTTAAATCTAAAACAACAATAGCTAATTCCAAATCATTTGTAGGGTAATTTACCTCATGAGTTTTCAACTGACGTGAAGCATAAGCAATTACCTGTTCATTCATCATTAGGACGCAACCAAGTCCTTTCAATGAAGAATCATTGTAGAAATCAAACTCACTATTCCTAGAAGGTAGTGCCAAAACTGGAGCATTCACCAATCTTCTTTTCAATTCTTGAAAACAATCATCACATTATTTTGTCCAGATAAACTTAACACCCATCCGAGTTAGCTTAGTCATTGGACTAGATAACCGTGAATTTTTTTAACAAACCTTCTTTAATATCCTGCTAAACCTTGAAAACTACGAATCTGGGTTACATTTGTGGGTCTTGGCTATTCTTCCACAACCATTGTTTTTGAAGGATCAATAGTTATCCCATCTTTAGAAAAAATGTGACAAAGGAAAGAAATTTGTTGAAACCAAAACTCACACTTGCTGAATTTTCCATACAATTTCATTTCTTTTATGGTTTGAAAAATAACCCTTTAATGACTTTCATCCTCCTCTTTAGTTTTATAAAACACCAAAATAGCGGAAATGAAAAAAAACCAAAAACATATCCAAGAACTCATGGAAAATTAAATTCATGAGGTCCATGAATATATCAGGTGCATTGGTTAGCCCAAAAGGCATAACTACAAATTCATAATGGCCATATCTTGTAAGAAACACGGTCTTCAGGATATCTGCATCCTTTACCTTCAACTCATGGTACCTCGATCTCAGGTCAATCTTTGAAAAATACTGATCTCCATGGTGCTGATAAGAAAAATCATCTATATAAGGCAAAGGATATTTTTTCTTAATAGTGATGTCATTCAAGGCTCTATAATCAATGCAAAGTCTCATTGAACCATCATTATTTTTAAAAAATAAAACAGGATCACCCCATGGTGATGTGCTTGGTCGAATGAAACCTTTCTCTAATAAATCTTGCAATTGCTCCTTCAACTCTAAAAGTTCGATTTATGCCATTTGATGAGGGGGTTTTGAAATTTTCTTAGCAACATGAAACAAGTCAGCAGTAAATTCAACTTCCCAATATGGTATTATTCCAGGAAACTCATTAGGAAATACAGCAGGATTCTCATTTACCACATGAACATCATTAATCTGAACGGTTCCTTTGTTTTCAGCAATATGTGCAAGGTAACATGCGTTTCCATCTTTTACAAGTTTATCATCCTCTTGAAATGTTATCAACAATAAGGGTTCATTCATGGACACAAACTGAAATTATTTCTGAAAAGAAACTTCTTTAGCTCTACAATGAATCTTATCAAGGTAAACAGAGAGCCAATCCATACCCAGGATAACATCAAACTCTACTAGAGGTAAAACAATAAGGTTTTAAAGTATGTTCTTTCCACGGATAAGGATAGGAAGATTATAATAAATTATTTTTCCCTCAACATTTCCCCCAGGTGTTTTTACCACAAGTTGATGAGTCATTTCTTGAGATGGTATTCCCATTTATTAGAAACGTTTTCAGAGATGAAGGGAATGTGTAGACCCAGAATCAAACAACACACTAGCATATTCTGAAAAAACATTCAAAGTATAGGATACCACTTCATTTGATTCCCAAAATCTACTGAAGTAGTTGCAATGGATTTCACCACCCCTTTCTTCATGTAGTCTGACTGCTTCCCATCACTCGAGCTCTTTGTCGGACACTCATTTTCATAGTGACCCATCTCATTGCACTTGAAACATTTCACTAACTGTAAATCAGATTTGGTCTTACCATCACCTTGATATTTTTTAGTGAAATCACGAGCCTTATGTCCCATCTTACCACATCGGTAGAAATTTCATGAATTCACAAGACATTCCCCAGAATTCTATTTACCACATTTATCACAAATAGGAAACTTAATTTTCTTACCATCAGACCTTTTTGAAGAATTCATCCCATTCTCCTGACACCTAAGTCTCTTCTTCTGTTGGTTATTATAGAACACTTGATCATCGACATACTCCATTTCCACCTTCTCAGCACATCGAACAAGATTTTCATAACTCTAGAACACATGAGAAGCTATATCCCTTAAAATTTTTGGATTTAATCCTAAGTAAAAATGGTTGATTTTACTATCAAGGTCTGGGATAAAATTTGGAGAATACCTTTCCAATCGAGTGAACCTTCCTTCATAAGCAGTCACTGAGTTGTCCGCTTGCCTCAATTCCAAGAATTTGTTTTCCATCCTAATTTGAACAGCCTTAGAAAAATACTTCTCATGAAACAAACCATTGAATTCATCCCAGTTGAGAGTATCAATCACATCAGCATCCCTAATATTTTGAACCATTGACCACCACTGATTTGCTTCACCCTCCAAACGGTAAATTGCAAGACTAACCTTTTGATTGTCTGAACACCCAATGACATCGAAAATCTTCTCTAGTGCTGTAATCCACCCTTCAGCTAGCATAGGGTCAGATGATCCTCTGAATGATGGGAGATGTTGCCTAATGAAATGTTCCACCACTGACATGTTCCTCTATGGTTGATCTGGCTAATCTCATGAAGGGATACCACCACCATTTATCGCTTGAGTCAACAGCACCATTACTGCAACAAACTGTTCAATTCCAATTCCGACCATCTCAGGATACTGATTCGGAAGGTCATTTCCTTCTGTATGCCTTCCTAGCACTGCTTCTCTATTTCCTCTAGGGAAAACCATTCTGAACAAACATGTCTTAGATGAAGTAACATGGTAATATTAAAATGCAATATCATATCAATTTGACCATAAAAAAATATTTTTGGATAATCATTTAATAGAATTTTAACTCCTAATGTTATCTAAACCGACTTCTGATACCAACTATAAATCCCAAGCATTAAACATTACTTAATCATGAGTTATTTCAAGAATACACATTGAGGATCATTTCAGGTTTAGATTTTTAGAGAATTAGATCATAAATCATCCATTACATTCAGCATTTAATCAAATTGGTTACATAAAAGACAGTACTCATTTTTCCCCTCAACGGAAACATTTTTAAAATAAAACATGGATTATTTCTTTACACTTCCTTGTCACAATCATCATATCATGTACCTTTCCCTTGACCTATGAAAAACATTTCAAAAATATGGGATGAGCATAAAATGCTCAGTAAGGGATACAAAAGTACGAAATGAAAACATTAGTCCATGAATGAAATCATACTTTTCTCCTAAAACATAATCATTTTAACATACGCAATCAAATCTGGAATAAATCATAGAAATCATAAGACATAAAGGCAACTTGAGGCATTCATAACATTCTTACGTAGAGAGTAACCCTCATGGTTACGTTTGAATACCCATCACAGTATATTCCCTAAATATCTTCAGAGAAACCTTAATGTTTAACCCCTTCGGATTACCCAATGCATTGGAGAGATATATGGGGCTCACCCACCCTTAGTTTATCACGGAACCACCCGTCTTCATAACAATTCCCAAGATCCATAACAAAATCGTTTCACATAAAACATGTATAATGGAAACATAACATTTCCACATTTTAATCACAAGAAATCAATACAACACATTGATATAATAAAAACATTATGAAAAACATTTTCAATACCAAAATAAATGAGAAGTAAATCATTGTATTTTTTTTCATTTTTAAAAAAATTAATGGCTTATAGAGGAAGCTGAAACTCAAATAATGTTCATGGCGGCAGAGAAGTCGTTGTCGCCACATACATACGAAAAAAAACATTCCTTTTGTCATTTAGTAAAATGCTTCGTATAGAAAATATTCCTTTTGAATAGGCGTAAAATTCAATGGGGTTTATACACCATATAAAAGAATGTTTTCTATAAAACAAAATATGGATCAATGAATGGAGATTGAGACAAAGTCCATTACCTCGGGTCCGACTTGACTCGATCATTCTTTAACCTCCTGAATAATAAACATCTGTTAAATTCTACTTTCTTAAGAACCTTTTTCAAGGTCATTATTTCTTTTATATCCCATATTACCATGTTATGAACACTATGTAATTATTTAAGTTAATAATGGTTGTTTTGTCGATCATTGGTACTTGAGTCAAAAATAAAATCTTAATAATTACAAGTTGTTCATGTGGTAAAATATCCATTATATCCAGAATTATATTCAGGATGTAGATTTCATATATATAATATATATCCACTATATACATTCATTTATAATGTTACATAACATTTAGAGATAAGAAATGAAATGCACCATTCATGGAGATGGTAAGCCGTACGTACGCATGAATGCTACTTTCATTTCTATTTCATATTTTATGGAATGGGATCATAATGATATAAAGGTATATTAAAATTCCAGTATAATATCATATATAATATTATTAACTCCATCATTTATACGTCCCACATACTGAATTAACGAATCAAATCACTTTGAGGGGGCGGAGTCCGCACTTCCTAATGAAGATATCATGTTTACAATAATGGAAACCATAAAGGTATGCCATAAATGAAAAATAAAAAACCTTAAGGAAAACATAAACATATTATTTTTCTTATCTAAATATAGTGTCATATTAATGGCCTCATTTTAAGGTGTTATAAGAATATTGAACAATCATCGTTTCGTGAGGCAGAAATTCACCATCCACAGAAACAGTATTTTATTTAACCATTAGATGTTGGTGTGAGTAAGTGTAGCTCAAATATTTCTTATAAAAACATCCTAGTATTTTTAATATACTGTTTTTGTTACAAAATAAATGAATAAATAGATTTTATGGGGTTGGAGAAGCAAAATAAAACAAAAGAACATTAGAGAAGACTTTACCTTTAAATCGGGTAACTCCTCTTGGTTTGTAACAAAAGGGATTCTTGAAGAGCTTTCTGACTAATGTAAGGATTATATGATGAAAAGAGGTATGTCGAGAGATAAAATGAGCATATTATGGCCAAGCCAATGGCTTGATATGTGTGGGTAAGGAGGTACAGGTGGGGGCCTTTTATAAGAGGGAGGGGGAACTCATGGAAAGTCAAGAAATGTTACTATATTTTAAAATGAGTTTCGGATTTAAAAGGTCCCACATTGATATATTTCGAGGATAAGGTGATAAGGGTTCGAAATATACTCATAAATAGGTCCTTGACAAGTTTATGTCTTATAATTTACATTATATTTTCATTTTATTTAAATCGTTAATTAATGAGATAATCATTGCATCATCATGGTGTCATAAATAAATTAATTTATTTAATGTCTAAAAATTATAAAAAAATACTATAATGTAGGAAATATTTTTATATTTCAAATTTATATATATATTCTAATAGATCATTTACACAGACAAAAATAAAAATGTTTTCCTCGGGTGATACATTCTTTAGTGATATTTTTCTTTCTTTAAAAATAAAATGATAATCTGTCACTTTCACCCAAAAGTGATTCCATGGGGTCCCTATGTTTGGCACAAGGCATCCCATGTTCGGCCATGAAACAACCAGTATCATTAGGACACATTTTGGGGTCATGTTTTATTATTATGATATTATTTTATTATCCCTAAATACTCAATTACTAATTAATCAATATAATTAAAGATAATTACTGTCGTTACTATTCATAATGTCAAAAAAAAAGGGCCTTAATTAAACAATTTGGACCTTCTGATTCCAAATATGGAATAAATTTTACCAAATTCCAAACATATAAATTTAAATAAATAATTTAAAATTAATTCCCATTTTCGAAACAAATAGAGGGGTTTTTTGAAACAATATCTATGAAAAGTTTGGCACTTGTTTATGCCCAATTCCAAAGTGGAATTAATTATAATGGCCAAAATTGGATTAAATGGTAAAAATTTATTCTAATTAAAATTTAAAAGAAATTAAAAAGATAATCTATCCATATAATTAAATTAGATGAAAAAGTAGTTTTGATGTAAAATGCAGTATTTTTCACTATTCATTAAAAAATGAACATTGTTAGAAAATACCCAAAAAAAATCCAAAGTAAATTTAAATGTCCAAATCATAAAAAATTAGTCTATTTTGACAAATATATCTTATAAAATAGTCAAAAGATTTATTTAAAAATGGTTCTCCATCAAAAGGTGGTAAAACAATCTTTTAAAAATATTAGAGAATTATATGCTTAAGATTGGATTTATTCTCATTTTTAGTCTTTAAAACACTATCTAATTCATAAATATACATATACAGGAAAATATATTATTCATTACTTGCTTGGGATGTCTCAATCATTCCCTTGTTTCATGTATTATGGCAACACGTTGGTGTGAATGCGAGATCATGGGAGCAAGATATCCAAATCTGGGATGGGTATCCCCACCTTTTTTTATCATATAATTTTTGGGATGAAAATACTTGAAGGAAAAGAGATTATAGAGACAAATTTTTTTACTTTTAAGATTTTTAAATATTTTAGGAAATATTTTTGAATTGAGGCAATGATATAGAGTGATAATCTGAGGCTTGGTGAGCCTAGTGTTGATATTATATAAAAATTAAATATATTAATATCATGCACACATTTATTTCTTGAAATAGTGTAATTACTCCAAAATGTTTCATTAGATAAGAAATTTCATACCGTTGTTTATTTTGGAGCACAAGGTTTACAATAGGTGTGACATAATGTTTATCATCACTGAACATCCGGCTGAGGTCATCATTAGTAGTTCATGTAATTAAAATAAATATTTATTTTATTTTATTTTATTTTATTTTAATTGTTCACGGCCTGTATCAATCAATTTATAAATCATTAAAATTTTCTACAGGGATAGTCACATATACCCTAGGATAATTGAGAGCATTCTTGAGCATTCTTCATTATTGGATTGAGATCAGAGGTTGATGGGATATCAGATTGAGGTGGATCAAGAGGTTAAAAATGAAATGGGGCATATCCATCATTGGTGAACAAACTCTTCACCAATGATTGTTCTAAATATTGGTAGGACTTATCGATTATCATTTTTTCCTTTTAATTAAATTTTTTAAGAATTTTTTTGATCTAATTTTTTTTACTTGTGATTTGTCGCTCTGTTCGTGATCCTGTTATACAAATTAAGTTGTTTAATTTAATTTTTTTTCATGATCTCACCCTGGATATCCCCAATTTATGATCATTGTACATGAATGTTAAGCCAATGATAGATGCACCTTTTTCTTGTTTTGTTCCCCCAATTTTTAATCTTGTTATTCATTATTAGACAAAATGGTCATGATTCAACATTCTTGGGGCATGTTTGAGAATGACCGAACCCCATATTTTTTATTGTTTGTGTACATAATGAATGGATTAGTGTTTTTTTATGGATCATAATATATTGTGATTTATAGGTGATTCTTCAAGGATATAGTATCTGGACCAATAATGTGATTATGATATAGGTGATAAGAAGCTCATCGGTCAGTGTTGAGAGCTTCCTCAACATTTTTTTTCGGATTTTCACCCATTAGAGGTGGGGATAAGCTATTTAAGTCACTTTCTATCTATCTCAAGTGGTCAAATGGTTGAAATCATGGAATAGGATGTGTATATAGAGATGTTTAAAAAAACATTTGTTCATCCAGTGAAAAACTAGACTACAAAGAGTGTAGTTTGGAAGAACACACACCTTGTATTACCCCCTGGATGTGGTGCTAGGGTTTCAGGTGGAGTTGAGGATCACATGCCATATGGGTGGGCCAATAAGTTGTGTAGTCATCCCAGGGTGGCTAAGCCATGATCTAGCTAGAAAAATCCTAGGACCCCATGTGTAATGACACATAGTATACATTAGGAGAACATGGGAATGGGCTGGTATTCGATCAAAACCATCTACACGTCTAAGTACATAAGAAAATTCTAAAGTACACAGACATGTCATAGAGCACACAGGTAGACCCTGAAGAGCTGAGCCACTCTATGTACCACTTGTACTAGTTGTATATGAGGAAGTGGATTCTAATCCATTTCTAGAGGAGATAATGACCAGAATATTGTGGAACCCAAATTTATTGATGTAATAATTTTGTTTTATTTTTTACTAATGGTTTATATGATGAAAATTCAATGTGATAGTGATTGAAGTATGGATTTTCTATCATTGAATTTTTCTAGGAAATTATTCATAAGATGGAAAGGTTATATAACATGAAGAGATTCATTAAATAAATAAATAGTAAATCTAATTATCATAGAGTTGTTCTTAATGTCTAAATCATGTTCCCAATTGGAATAATAAAATTAACATTGTTTAAACCATTTGAATTAATGATTTGAGTTGTTAAATGAAATATTATTTAATAATGATCATACGAAATATATTTTTTCATGATAAATATTTTAAGAAGAACTTTGGGTGGATTTGTGAGGCATGTTCTATGTTTGGATAACACCAATATGTTGGACTCTACTAAAAATTGATATCCTATAAACCAGCATGCCATGGGATCCATGTGAAGCCACTAATCAGGTGAGTTCTAGGATCAACCATAGCATGTAATATTGGTTTGAGGTATGTGAGTGTGAATGAAATTACCATAGAGGCACAAAAGAGAATATTTGAACCATCATTTTGGGTGTCACATAGTGGCATTGGGAGTGGATCAAGGTACATACTTCTAACCAGATAAAAAACCACCAATACTTATTTAGCACAACCAAACTGATGTGGAAACTAATGTGGGACAATAATCATTGTGATACTATTCATCTAATTAATAAGATATGTAAAGAATAATCAATTTCAAATCTATTTGATCTGAGCCATTTGATCGATGCTAGTAAATAATCATCAACCTCATGGACTCCCAAGTGTTCTGCATGCATCAAATCTACATGATAGAATATCTATAGATTAGATAGATCTCTCTATTTTGGTGTGGATTATCAAATAAGATAATGATATGCTTCATAGTCTTAAACTAAAGTCTATGGTTCATTATGTTATAAAAATACTACGGAGATAAAAGTCCACAAATGTATGATATTTTTTCATGTGACATCCAATGATTTAATCTCACATAGAAACATGGGGAAATGAAAGAATTAATCCTTATTTTAAAACATGAATCCCACTATTATGATCTTATAGTGAGATATAGGTGTGTGTACATGTGAGTTAATTTTAGATTATTGTAATATCATAGTCACAAATTACAGTCTACGAAAGTGCATTCATGTGAGTAATCAAATGCATATGAGTTTGGGTGGTGGAATATTGTATATAAATAACCACCATTATTTCCATTTGAAAAGTTTAAAATTAAGAATAAATTGAGAAATATTTTAGAGAGTTAAAATAGAGACTCAAGGGTTATTTTTATTCGTGTAAAGATCCCACGTGTCATTATGTTATGTTTCTGTATTCAAGACCTGGTGATGATTGATCTATTTTGTGATCGAGTGCTTGTGTTAATCACACACATAACTTCAGGATGAGTTCCATGAGCATAAAATCTTTGTTAAATGCAGATCCCACTTATATAGTGATGTGATGGAATTATAATTTCATACATGTGATATAATACATGCATGAAATAGAGTTAAAGTGTTATGAAATTTGTGTTTCATTAATACATTAGGGTATCCAAATATTGTAATATACAAAAAGAATAATGTATATGTGAGTACATGAACTATTTATATTCAACAAATAGTGAGATTGTTTTTATTCCTTTAATTTTTCTCTACACATTCAAAGAGTTACATGAATAAGATACAGTGGAGTTCCATGAGCTTCACAGCTTGGTGAAGTACAATAATGTGTATATTATTACATGATGAATGTACTAAAATTAGTTTAACATTCATTAAGAATAATATATATTACATGGAGCATGTTTTCATAAAAGATAGTGACATTACACTTGTAGTGATATGAATAATAGAAGGTGGTATAATATTTGCATGCTGATGAATATACCATACATGAAATTATATTCTTATAAAAATATAAGTATCATAATACATGCATAGAGAAAAAATAGTGTTCATGTGTATAATGACTAATTTGAGCTGAAGTAATATCATTTAGTAAAGTGAGGAAGAAAAAAACTAGAAGTGTGTTGTGGAATATTCTGTTGTTTATTCAGATATAATAGTGAGATAACGAGGAAGTGGTATTTTCTAATAATTGAGAAGATTATACTAAGATGACTTGAAAACATCATTTTTTATAAAATTCATTTTTAGTTAATGAATTTTAATTGAAGTAAAAATGTTCATAATTATTTTAATTAAAGGGATCGAAGATGAATATAGGTTTTGTGTTATAGTTGCATCTGGAATTTTGTGTGATATTTCTATTTGTTTTAGTGTTGTGTTTATAAATATTAGTGTGATTCTAGGGAATTATAGTATAAATAATAGTAGTGGGATTCTATTATAATTTTGGAAATAGTTAATAACTACCTATCATGGTTTTGGGGAGATACCCGAATGACCCATTGGTAAATATTGATTGATTTCTAGTGGTGAGGTAGTGTCTTTGATCATGTAACTTGTTTTCTTAACTAACTATGAAACCAGTAGACAGAATGGTTGCCACTATCCCTCAAGCATGCCTTTACATAATCTAGAGGCTGACGAAGAGTAGCAAGGATATAATGATGATATAGTGGGGAGACTATACCCTCTAGATCAGAGTCATAAAATGGTATATTAGCTATAAATAAATGTAAAATAGTAGACGAAGTAATAATAAATGGAAATAGCAGAAGTTAAATACAATGACTGAATAAAGGTAAATGGAAATTGCTAATACATATGATAATGGATGCATGTAAATGCGTTTCTACCTAAACTAAAATAGTAACACACTAATGGAAACATAATATAGTGTATTACACCAATAAATTGCATAAAAATAATCCCTAAGGATGAACTCCAGGAGCTTCTTGAGTACTAGCTCAACCCTACGTTCATAACTCCAATGTACAAAACATAGAAAAAGCCATAATCCATGGACCTGTGAACATGAAGATCTATTTGGGTACCCTAGTCCACATTCAACCCAAGTAGGGGGTTGGGTATACATAGTAGGCCACCACCAATGATGTCTAAAGTACATTCCAATTTATGAATATAAAATAAACAGTGTGCATGAATATAAATGTAAAGAAACAATGAAAATAAATAAATAACCAAATCCGCTCGAGTTCCTCAAGGACACCTGGCCGACCATACCTTCTTCAACCTAGGCTAGAAATTTCTAAACCCTAGAAACTTTTATAAGTAAGATAATGGGAATGTATAACACAATAATGAAGAGGTATAAATATATGGACAGATCCCAATAATGTGATATTCTTTGCGGATATGACTTCTGGATATCAAATGTGCATTAGTATAATTTTCAATTAATGTAATTACAAAAATTAAATAAGCAGCATCTTGGGCCTGTCTGAGGTAAACCTTATCAAGGAACCCATTTATCATAATATGAATACCTTAAGAGCTCACTTTCATTGAATTTTGTAATATGTGATCCATGAAGGGCCTCACAAGTGTAACTGCAAACCTAATGTGAGATAATGACCACTGAGACCCTACGTAGTATCTCATGTAGAGTACAATGTCTTACTTTTGTCTTGGTATAACCATCTTTCCAACAATCTCATCCTAGGTGTATCCCCTAGGGAACCAGTATTTCTCGTAATGAGGTTATTGGTATGTACGACGAGCCCATCATAACATACTAGTATCACCAATGGCACATACGCAATCCATTAGTGAAATTGATCACATGAATGATGAGCTCTTCCAAGTAATTACTAAAAATGAGACCAATGTATAGAGCACAAATTCCATAATTAATTTCTAAAATTTGTTTAGATAATACAAAAGGTCATTCAAAAAGGGAATGACATATGAATTAAATATGAATTTAGAGGGTCATACCCGTTTTCCACGCCACTTATTTATAAAAATGGCCAAATACAAAAGCAAGACACATCAAGAAGAAATAATATTAAAGGATAGGGCCAATCCCATTAGTATGTCTAATTACAAAACATGAATTCCATTTACTAATCATGTCTCTGATCCAAACAAAGAACTAATAAACATAACATTTTATTTCTTAAAAGACAGTGCACCTTAACTATGGGTTTTTTATAATGTTTGATATTGTTATCAAAAAATAATTTCATTAAATTTAAACAATTCAATTTCATCATAATAATCAATGAAACCTGTCACAATAGTGGTCTTAAGGAGGCAATGAATAAATTAAATAAAATTAGATGTATATAAAAGGCACACCCAAAGGGGTGGCTCATACATAAGGTATACAATGATTAATAAAGGTGAAAAATGTACCAACCCCAAGCATTGGTTTGGGTTGATTTCATAACCTCCAACCACAAAAAGAGGGGTCTAAATACACGATAATGAAAACTAAGAAATTTAATTTGAGTAAATTAATAATTTTGAATTGACACTGGGTATGTTTGATGCATATAAAAATAGATATCTTTTATAAAGTAGTGATACTTGAGGGAAAACATATGGACTACCTACCTCATTCTTAGGAAGAGCCACACAACCAATATCAAATATTGACTTGGTCCAGTTTGAGAGAAGTTGATGAACGGACCAATAACCTAAAAATAAGCTAAAAAAGGTCACACATAAATATTGTTGATAAGGAGGAGAGAAACTATTAAAGGAACATGAGGAACTAAGTTCTTACCAAGTTGTATCTCTAGGAATCGGCAACGGTCGATTCCATCAATGAATAGAGGATATTGGGAAAATCCTAGATAAGGCTTGTGAGGAGCTTGGTGCGAGAGGGAGAGGGGATGTATATTTGAGTAAATAAAAGAGGAAAGATAGGGTTTAATCATTTAATTCATTAAAAAAAAATATAAAGTTAATAAAATTTAATCGGGTGCATGGTTTGGACAAAAGGATGGCCATACTGTTTTGAAATTGTGCTTAAGACACTACCTATGAACCCCCTTTGTATGGGATTTCCACACAGTTTGGCTAACTGTGCATATCCCGTACAAAATCCCACTATTAATAAACTGCAGAAATTCCAACAGTTCTACAGTTCCTCTAATCTGGTTTGATAAAACCATGTATAACCTCATTCTCACCATGACCATGCCACATGGATTCTCATAAGGGCCACATAGTTTCGGAAAAAACCATTCACCATACCTAATTCTTCTATAAAGTGGGTTTTCAGGCCCCCAACAATCTCGAAACATGACATGACACACATTGAGATTATAAAAAAACTAAAAAATAGCACATTTACATATTCAATATCTCATATTTCTATTCCAAGTCTCGGATTAATGAACATCCCATCCACTAACTAATAAAAATAAAATTCCCTTAGAATTTCATCTGCACCAAAATCACAGGACGCTACAATATCCCCACCTTAGAAATTAAAATCACATAATATCCTTGGGGGAATGAAGAGAAAATAACTAGACATTCTTGGGTTATGAAGTTTTATTCAAATGGTTTTCTTTCATTTCTGAACACCCAATACACCTCCAAGCGTCACCTTAACATACTGTACATAAGCTAAAAAAACTCATGCCAACTGTTGTTTTTTATAAACTAAAACACCAATATAGAAAATACCTAATCATGTCTTACCCAATACATAATCACGTCATCATTTCCTTCACAACATGGTTCAAAAATTTGTAAGCTCAAAACTCATCCATGATATTCCACTAATGGAATAGCTGTTTAAGAATTCCCTTAGCACTCCAACTATACACTTGGAATGATTCCTAGGATAAATGATTGGTAGAACCCCAATCAACCTCAGAGGCCTGATGGAGCTTAATTTTCATGAAAAACCTTGACCAAAACCCACAATACATTCTATGACTCGATAATAAGTTATTATGTTCTTTCTCACTTACTACATGAAAAAAGAGAGAGGCATATCAAGTTAATATTCCCCTAGTTGACTACCCTCAAAACAATCGACTTATAAATCCAATGAATTTACAAAAAAAAATATACTAGACCGTTGCTATGGGCATTCTCAATGAATCCTATAACCATCTTGTGATGATGTCTCTAGATAAAACACCCTCTTTCAAATTTCATCCTAAACACAAACATGGGTGCATTCCAGATACAAAACACATGGATCTCCATTCATTAAACATCTCATCCGATACCAAAAAAGGATTGGGGTAGCCTCAGAATCAAAAACTAGACTCCAAGGAACTCATCGAAGGAAAAACACATTTGTAATATACAATAGAGATGTCGATACGAACCACATGTCCACATGCCATGAAAGTTGACCAACGCCAAAGTGGTATTGACCTACCAATTAGATAAAGTGAAGCAGCTAGTCTCCATAAGTTCATTCAAGGCATTACAATATGGGAACCAAGGTATCACTCAGGTCTAGATAGATTTTATGAATGACCAAGCTTCCAAAGTGCACTCTATTGAAGTTCACTCACCAAGTCCAAATGCGATTAATATAGAGAGTGCCATGAAATTGGAGCTCTCTCGGTGTACCTGAACGATTCCATGATAGGGAACATGGATGTCATTTAAATATGGTACACCAATAGGATAAGAATATTACCAAGAAGACTAGAGACACCCCCATTATATCCAAGATGAGGTTCTTATTATAGTATCAAACTAACTATACTAAATCACACATTAAAAGGTAATTCAAACCTCTTAGACAGATTTTCTCTAGAGGAACCCATCTTCAACTACCGATGCATTGACAAAAAATGATCACTTTGCCCATTCCATGTGAGTTATATAATGATTCGCTCAAGAAAAACCACCAAATTCCATCCCTAACTAATGGTGTTTTAAAAGGTTTTGTACATAGCCAACCAATGCATCATTGTTTTATCACAGAAGCACCAACTTAAGAAAATATATTCCATCCAAAATGGAATTTCAAACTAGACCTTCCATTAATAAGTTCTCCTTGGTTGTCCCTTCTACCTAAAAGGACATGACAAACATGTTCAACATGACACTCCCCGACATAGGAGTTTCTTGTTCTTCGTTAACTGAAAAATTGAACTCAAATATTGATTTAGAAATCACTAAACCAAAAAAATTGAAATAGACAATTCAATTACAAGCATGCTAGACCAGATTCACTCTGGGTGTACATGTGGAAATCTTCTTGAGTTTTGTGCTTGTCCACAAAGAAATGAGGAATTATGAATAAAATCCCAACAGAACTGAACGGTGTGTCAACACCTAATCCTCCATAGGGGTTTATGTCATAAAAAATTCCCTAACTGAACAAATTGGGTCCATTTGTGCATTTAGGAATTTAGACATATGGTCATTATGGAAATGTAATAAAGGTAAAATCCACAATAAGGACACCATATAATTTAAGGTCAAGGATTTAACAAAAATTTAAATTGAAAATTGTTTTTAAATATATAAGGCTCATTATAGATGGTTCGTTTATATGGGCTATGACATCTCAATTTATAAATCGCCCATACACCTCAAAAATTATAGGCATCTCCAATCTAACCACAACCATTTTATATAGTTTTAAGAAGAAAATTCAATAACCTTTACATTTATGCAATAACCTTTATGTATATAATGTGCATCTATAATGGTTCGATTATATGGGTTACCCTTTTCCAGTTCATAATGCAACCATACACTTTTAAAATATGAAATTGGATCCCATTTAACCACAAACATGATCATTTTAGCCCATGAAATCCATGGTTCCTGGGAGAAACATGTCATGATTGGTTAGTATGTGTCACCATCAAAATATGTGGGAAGAATCCATTTATGTTGATGTAGTTACCTTAATAACTCATTTTATATTTTAAAATTTATAAATATACATGCTAAAAATAACCATTAAAGATGGTTAACATGGAAAGGAAATAGGGAAGCATGAAAATTTATACATGGAAGGATACTATATAACTCGGTAAAAAAAACAATATGCTACTCATCACACTAAATTCATAGAAGCATGGAATAAGACTCAAGGAAATCATAATAATTAAACACTTAAACATTTTATACTCAAGAATCCAATGAAATACCTAAAAAATTAAAAGGTAATCATGATATTGGAATTAATAGCATTTCATATAGAATAAATTCTAATAAAACATGCAAGGCACATTATCAAATTTCTAAAAACCTAGAAATGAAATCAATATGGTATGGATTATCAATGGAATGTGAAGCCTTATCTGGCTGTAATGATGCATGTAATACTTCCTCCTTGTTGTACTAATCCATGTGTAAATGTTAAATCTCTTAAATCACTAATAAATATAAAATACTCCAATCACTATAGGTGAAATCATAATCATCTACAATAGGAAACAACATGAACAACAAATCCAATACCCGACCTGTAAAGACCCGTAAAATTCAAGGGAAATTTTTTCTTAATTTTCTTTAGAATTTTACAAGAATGCGGTTTCTGACGGCACCTGATTCCGAGGCCCGGAGTGCCCGGAATTAATTTCTGAAGTTTGGCTCGGGTACGTTCAGTGAACGAACGAGCGGGAATTCCTAACTTTTGATCCGGTGCTCGGAATTGAAATCCGAGGGCACCGATGAACTCGCAGCGCCGATATTCGCTTAATGAGACCTTTTCGGGAGTTGCGTTTGTTGCGGGTTGAAAGTTACGTTTTGGGGTTTTTCAGTTAAGTTAAATAAAATTGTGTAAAACAAATTTTATTTAAACTTATTAAAAAAAACCTACCTAAGGGGGTTGGAAGTGGGACCCACACCCACTTAACCTCCCTTGGGAGGATTAAGTGTGGTGGGGCCCACACGAACCCCTAAATCTTTTAATAACCTCTCAACTTCCCCCTTAAACTCCTCATTTAATAACATGACAACTTTGTTAATTAATGGAGTTGAATTGTTTGAATTGTTTGAATTTCAAACCTTTGAAATTCAAATTGATAATTGTGTGAATAAAATAAGACTTTAGCTTATTTTATTTGGGTTAGAATTCTCTAGCCACCTTGAGAGAATTTGGAGCCTTCATCTTCTTCTTCTTCAAGCTTTGATGAAGAACGCGAAGAACCTTCGAACATCGACGAAGAACGCCACGTTCTCGGGAATCGTCTTTCGCGACGCCATACCCGCGACACCGACGACGTCTTCTTCCGCGTCATCTCTTCCGCGACGATTTCCCGCGACGAAATCGTCGTCAAAGAACTTCGAATCCTCGCTTCACGACATCGACGTCCTTCTTCAGTGACGCCGACCACCGCGACGCGTCTTCCGCGGGTCGTTGACGATCTTCGTTCTTGAAACCAGAGGTAGGGGATGTTACTTATTGATTATTTTATTCCATTCTTGAATCGTGGTTTTTAGCATGACTAAACGTGAGGCTTTGGATATTCTTAGTTATGTATTATTTAACGTGAGGGGGGTCGGACCGCATGAACACGGCCGAACCCCCCCTCCTTAGTTCTCGTTTTATTCAAGCGGGTGGAAGCAAGTGGCGTGGTGTCGTCGCACCACGCGGATGAACATGCTTATAATTTTCCGCAACGCCGTCGCGCTACGCCGAGGAGAGTCTTCAAGAACGCGACGCCGTCGCGCCGCGTTGGAAGAATTCATGGCACGGCGAATGGGGCGCGGTGCCGTCGCACCGCGCCGGACGAGAAGACCGCGGCCGGTTCCGGGCCGCGGCGGGACGAGGAGACCGCGGCCGGTTCCGGGCCGCGGCGGAAGGAAAGACCGGCGGCCGGGCCGCCGGCGTCGGAAGTCGAGGGCGGGACCGGAAATTCCGGTCCCGTTGGTAAAAACCGGCCGGCCAGCGGGCCGGCCGGATGTCATAAAAACCGGGGGATTAAACCCCCGGCCGGACCTTCAAGACCCCCCTCTTAATGAGGGGGGCGGTTCATTTAAGGAGGGGGGGGCAAAGCCCCCCCGGTTTTATTCAGCCGGCCCCCGCGGGGGCCGTTTCTTTTGCAAGGCACGGCTTATAGCCGTGCCGTTTTGTGAAACGCGGGGCTTAGCCCCGCGTGCCTCCCGCCGCCGCCATGCGGTCCGCCAGCCGCCGCCGCCACGCGGTCCGCCGGCCGCCGCCGCCACGCGGCCCGCCGCCGCCACGCGGCCCGCCGCCGCCCCGCGGCCCGCCGCCCGCCGCCGCCACGCGGCCCGCCGCCGCCGCCACGCCGCCAACCGCCGCCGCCGTCCGCCGCCGTCCGCCGCCGCCGTCCGCCGCCGCCGGCCGCCGCGCCGTCCAGAGGGGGGGGGGGGGGTCGGGCCGGGTCGGCCCGGACCCGGACCCCCCGTTTCGGACCAGTTTAGGTTTTTGGCTCATAACTTGAGCCTCGGACCTCCGAATGACGAACCGTCTGCGGCAACGCGATCCTTGGATCGAGACGGTCGTTTCGGTATATCGCACTCAAGGTTTCGGTTTACTTTGAGTTCGGCCGGGTTGGTTCGTTCACGAAACCAACCGGGCCTTCGGAGCGGAAACGCTCATATCTTGAGCTACGGACGTCCGATTGACGTGCCGTCAGTCGCGTAATGTTCCTCTTAGTGAGACGGATCTTTTGGCATACTCCGCCCGAGGTTTGGACGCAGGTGGAGTCCGGTCGGGTTGGTTTTGCCTTAAAAACCAACCGGGCCCCGGAGACGAAAATGCCAATAACTCTCAGACCGGGCGTCCGATCGACGCGCCGTCTGTTGCGTTGAGTTCCTTTTGACGATACGGAACTTTTGGATACATCAACTTCGGTCTTCGTGACAGTTGATGTATCAGCCTCTCGGCTCGTGGAGCGGACCCTCCGTACGAGCTTGCTGTGTGCGGGAACCCTAGTGCTGGCTGCGACTGTTCTTCTGCTACGACTGCTACTGTGACTGCGACGACGACAGTACAGAGATCCTGTGTGGATTTGACGACGACAGTACAGAGATCCTGTGTGGATTTGACGACGACAGTACAGAGATCCTGTGTGGATTTGACGACGACAGTACAGAGATCCTGTGTAGATTCGACGACGACAGTACAGAGATCCTGTGTGGATTCGACGACGACGACTACAGCACTCAGCGATCCTACGTGGATCAGTGCTACAGGTTCTGTGTGAGCCCGATCCTGTGTGGGTCCTTGCGCTCAGCGGTTCTGTGTGAGCCAGCGCCTACAGGTTCTGTGTGAGCCCGATCCTGTGTGGGTCTTCTGCGGGGGTTAGTTACCTATCGATCCTTCGTGGGTCCGACGACTTAGATGGATCAGTGATCATCTTTATCGTCCTTGAAGAAGTATACCTGTGTGAGCTGAATCCTGTTGTTTTCCTGTGTGGATTGTGTTGTGCAATCCTGTGTGGATTATATTTTGCTTTCCTATGTGGAATACGTATACTTTCCTGCGTGGACTGAGTTGTACTTGGGCTCGGAGGTTGGAGCGTTTTTGAATTGATGACTTAGGTATATGTATGGGCATATACCTAAGCAGTGTTGGTTGTTACTTCGTGATTGTACTTTGCTTCGTGATTTATCCTTTGTGGAATTGAGAGACCTTCAGGGGTCTCGGGGTCCCTACTGAGTAGCTTATACTCACCCCTGCACGGGCTTCGCCCGCACTACGTTGTGTTGGTTGCAGACGACGGACAGCGTTGACTTAGCTGAGGCTTGTTGAGCGGGTCGGTACCCAGAGGTGGACCACTGGGCGGGACGTGCACGGAGCGGACGGTGGGACCCGTGGAGCAGAGGAGCTATCTGTACCCACCCTTCAGGTGGGATTTCCAGTGGACAGCTCGGAGTAGCGGCTTTACTTTTCAGTTGCTGTTTTTCCCTTTTCGAGTTGTACTTTACTTTCAGTTTGGGTTTGTATTCTGGCCCATTTACTTTTCCGCACTTTCAGTTGTACTCTGCTTGTTTAGTGTTTACTTTCCGCTTGTTTACTCTGTGGTGTGTGTTTACTTTTCAAAGGCAATGCCTTCCCTTTTTACCGGGATTTACGCCTTGGTGCTAGTCGCCAGCCCCTGGCCTATGGAAGGCGGGCTTGGGGTAGTCACGGCACGGACCCCGAGGGCGGGTCGTGACAAATTGGTATCAGAGGAGTTCGGTTCTACCGCGAACTCTGATCTTTTCTATGTGAAGCAATAATGTTTTGCGTATTGAGTGTGGTTATCAGTCCAGGGAGTCCAGTGTTGGTGCGGCGGCCGACGTATCCGTACACCAGGACCCTGACTTCTGATTTCCGACTTAATGCACGAAAACATTGATTGCGTGTGTGTTTCAAAGTTTTCTTTGTGATTACTTGTGTCAGCTCACCGGGTATACTGATCTGCTTTATGAAAGTCTCAAGTTTTCCTTGTGATTACTTGTGCCAGCTCACCAGGTATACTGTTCTAACCGTGGCGCACCTGTTTCCTTTTCAGGATGGCCCCACGACGGCAGCCAGCTAGGGTTCCGAGAGTCGAGCGAGACGACAGCCCACCGAGCGACGAGGCTTCGGTGCAGGGCCCTTTGCCAGTAGTGGCACCGGCGGTAGCTTTACCCGCCGAGCCCCCGATGCTTCCAGCAGCAGCCGCTGACGATGCACGTCGCCTCAGCGCACTGCATGAGTTTCAGCGCCAGCGACTGCCCAGGTTTCGCGGGGAGACGGATCCCCAGGCAGCAGAGGACTGGCTGGAGGCAGTGGTTCGAGTGTTTAGGCTAGTGAGGACACCAGCAGACCTCATGGTGATCCTCGCTGCGAGCCTACTACACGCAGCAGCAGGACGATGGTGGAGCTTGATGCTCCAGGTTCACGATGAGGCATCCTTACTCTGGACGGACTTCGAGAGCCTCTTCCGCTCTGAGTTCGTCCCGGCCACCCTCCGAGCGGTGCGCATCCAGGAGCTTCTACAGTTGCGGCAGGGCAGCATGACGGTCGCCCAGTACTCGGCGAGATTTACCGATCTCTCGCGCTACTCGACCGACATGGTACGGGACCCATTCTTCCGGGCCCGGACCTTCGAGCAGGGTTTGAGACACGAGATCAGGGCATCGCTGATCTCCCTCAGCATACCGACTCAGACAGGAGTACTGGAGCGGGCTCTTCTGATCGAGAGCTTCCTTGCTGAGTCTACACCAGCACAGCGACCCACCGCAGGGCGGCACGTGGCAGAGTCATCTGCAGCTGGCAGTCGACGAATGACTCAGGGGTCCAGACAGACCAGACCTCAGGGCACTGGCTCAGCAGTGCAGGGCACACAACGCGGAGCCAGTCTTTCGAGTGGAAGACAGTGCTATGCATGCGGCGGGCGAGGCCACATGGCTCGTGACTGCCCGACCCGCCATGTGGAGGAGCAGCAGACGGTTGAGGAACCACCTAGGCAGAGGCAGAGGTTCGACCGTGGCGGTCTGCAGGAAGGAGGCGGACGAGGCAGAGGAGCTGGCCGAACAGCAGGTGGTGGACGACGCTTTGAGGCTCTACCACCACCACCACCAGGAGGTCCACCCCGACCGCAGGGGAGAGCTCAGCTTCAGGCAGCCGAGGCCTTCGATCATGGAGCTCTGGGAGCCGATGGACAGGAGCAAAACTAGTGGTTACATCCTTTGTACTTCTGGTTCCTTGTTGCTTTTGTGTAGCGTCTTGTATTACGAGCTGCAATAATAAAAGACGCATACCTTGTGATGTTTTCGTTCCTGTCCTCTATCGTAATGTTACTAAGAGGTTCCAGTTTTGGCTGTTGACTTGACCCTCACTTGTGAGACATCTACTGGAGGAGGCCCAGATACCACACACTGATGCCGACAGTGTGACACAACCCTTGGAGGCGAGAGTAACGGTTGAATCTCTTAGTAGTAGCGTCGAGGCCTTACGACGTCATCCTTAGTATGGATTAGTATCATCCATGTTAGGATTGACTGTTTTAGGCAAAGAATGTGGTTCATCCAGGGGATGAGACCAGGTTTCTCTTTTCGGCAAAGAAGAAATCTTGCAGCTCTTGTGGGACCAGAGATTGTCCGGGCCACGTCAAAAGAGGTCCATGTCATCCAGGAGCGGGTCCTACATGGACGATCGATTACTCTTGTGCGCAACAGATGGCGACACGGGAATCTCCAGGAGAGCACATGGGAGCGGGAGGCTCAGATGCGTGCTCAGTATCCTCTTTTGTTTCCCTAGTTTTTGATGTAGCTTTACGGGGACGTAAAGCCCTGAGGTGGGAGTAATGTAAAGACCCGTAAAATTCAAGGGGAATTTTTTCTTAATTTTCTTTAGAATTTTACAAGAATGCGGTTTCTGACGGCACCTGATTCCGAGGCCCGGAGTGCCCGGAATTAATTTCCGAAGTTTGGCTCGGGTACGTTCAGTGAACGAACGAGCGGGAATTCCTAACTTTTGATCCGGTGCCCGGAATTGAAATCCGAGGGTACCGATGAACTCGCAGCGCCGATATTCGCTTAATGAGACCTTTTCGGGAGTTGCGTTTGTTGCGGGTTGAAAGTTACGTTTTGGGGTTTTTCAGTTAAGTTAAATAAAATTGTGTAAAACAAATTTTATTTAAACTTATTAAAAAAAACCTACCTAAGGGGGTTGGAAGTGGGACCCACACCCACTTAACCTCCCTTGGGAGGATTAAGTGTGGTGGGGCCCACACGAACCCCTAAATCTTTTAATAACCTCTCAACTTCCCCCTTAAACTCCTCATTTAATAACATGACAACTTTGTTAATTAATGGAGTTGAATTGTTTGAATTGTTTGAATTTCAAACCTTTGAAATTCAAATTGATAATTGTGTGAATAAAATAAGACTTTAGCTTATTTTATTTGGGTTAGAATTCTCTAGCCACCTTGAGAGAATTTGGAGCCTTCATCTTCTTCTTCTTCAAGCTTTGACGAAGAACGCGAAGAACCTTCGAACATTGACGAAGAATGCCACGTTCTCGGGAATCGTCTTTCGCGACGCCATACCCGCGACACCGACGACGTCTTCTTCCGCGTCATCTCTTCCGCGACGATTTCCCGCGACGAAATCGTCGTCAAAGAACTTCGAATCCTCGCTTCACGACATCGACGTCCTTCTTCCGTGACGCCGACCACCGCGACGCGTCTTCCGCGGGTCGTTGACGATCTTCGTTCTTGAAACCAGAGGTAGGGGATGTTACTTATTGATTATTTTATTCCATTCTTGAATCGTGGTTTTTAGCATGACTAAACGTGAGGCTTTGGATATTCTTAGTTATGTATTATTTAACGTGAGGGGGTCGGACCGCATGAACACGGCCGAACCCCCCCTCCTTAGTTCTCGTTTTATTCAAGCGGGTGGAAGCAAGTGGCGTGGTGTCGTCGCACCACGCGGATGAACATGCTTATAATTTTCCGCAACGCCGTCGCGCTACGCCGAGGAGAGTCTTCAAGAACGCGACGTCGTCGCGCCGCGTTGGAAGAATTCATGGCACGGCGAATGGGGAGCGGTGCCGTCGCACCGCGCCGGACGAGAAGACCGCGGCCGGTTCCGGGCCGCGGCGGGACGAGGAGACCGCGGCCGGTTCCGGGCCGCGGCGGAAGGAAAGACCGGCGGCCGGGCCGCCGGCGTCGGAAGTCGAGGGCGGGACCGGAAATTCCGGTCCCGTTGGTAAAAACCGGCTGGCCAGCGGGCCGGCCGGATGTCATAAAAACCGGGGGATTAAACCCCCGGCCGGACCTTCAAGACCCCCCTCTTAATGAGGGGGGCGGTTCATTTAAGGAGGGGGGGGGGGCAAAGCCCCCCCGGTTTTATTCAGCCGGCCCCCGCGGGGGCCGTTTCTTTTGCAAGGCACGGCTTATAGCCGTGCCGTTTTGTGAAACGCGGGGCTTAGCCCCGCGTGCCTCCCGCCGCCGCCACGCGGTCCGCCAGCCGCCGCCGCCACGCGGTCCGCCAGCCGCCGCCGCCACGCGGCCCGCCGCCGCCACGCGGCCCGCCACCCGCCGCCGCCACGCGGCCCGCCACCCGCCGCCGCCACGCGGCCCGCCGCCGCCGCCACGCCGCCAACCGCCGCCGCCGTCCGCCGCCGTCCGCCGCCGCCGTCCGCCGCCGCCGGCCGCCGCGCCGTCCAGAGGGGGGGGGGGGGTCGGGCCGGGTCGGCCCGGACCCGGACCCCCCGTTTCGGACCAGTTTAGGTTTTTGGCTCATAACTTGAGCCTCGGACCTCCGAATGACGAACCGTCTGCGGCAACGCGATCCTTGGATCGAGACGGTCGTTTCGGTATATCGCACTCAAGGTTTCGGTTTACTTTGAGTTCGGCCGGGTTGGTTCGTTCACGAAACCAACCGGGCCTTCGGAGCGGAAACGCTAATATCTTGAGCTACGGACGTCCGATTGACGTGCCGTCAGTCGCGTAATGTTCCTCTTAGTGAGACGGATCTTTTGGCATACTCCACCCGAGGTTTGGACGCAGGTGGAGTCCGGTCGGGTTGGTTTTGCCTTAAAAACCAACCGGGCCCCGGAGACGAAAATGCCAATAACTCTCAGACCGGGCGTCCGATCGACGCGCCGTCTGTTGCGTTGAGTTCCTTTTGACGATACGGAACTTTTGGATACATCAACTTCGGTCTTCGTGACAGTTGATGTATCAGCCTCTCGGCTCGTGGAGCGGACCCTCCGTACGAGCTTGCTGTGTGCGGGAACCCTAGTGCTGGCTGCGACTGTTCTTCTGCTACGACTGCTACTGTGACTGCGACGACGACAGTACAGAGATCCTGTGTGGATTTGACGACGACAGTACAGAGATCCTGTGTGGATTTGACGACGACAGTACAGAGATCCTGTGTGGATTTGACGACGACAGTACAGAGATCCTGTGTGGATTTGACGACGACAGTACAGAGATCCTGTGTGGATTCGACGACGACGACTACAGCACTCAGCGATCCTACGTGGATCAGTGCTACAGGTTCTGTGTGAGCCCGATCCTGTGTGGGTCCTTGCGCTCAGCGGTTCTGTGTGAGCCAGCGCCTACAGGTTCTGTGTGAGCCCGATCCTGTGTGGGTCTTCTGCGGGGGTTAGTTACCTATCGATCCTTCGTGGGTCCGACGACTTAGATGGATCAGTGATCATCTTTATCGTCCTTGAAGAAGTATACCTGTGTGAGCTGAATCCTGTTGTTTTCCTGTGTGGATTGTGTTGTGAAATCCTGTGTGGATTATATTTTGCTTTCCTATGTTGAATACGTATACTTTCCTGCGTGGACTGAGTTGTACTTGGGCTCGGAGTTTGGAGCGTTTTTGAATTGATGACTTAGGTATATGTATGGGCATATACCTAAGCAGTGTTGGTTGTTACTTCGTGATTGTACTTTGCTTCGTGATTTATCCTTTGTGGAATTGAGAGACCTTCAGGGGTCTCGGGGTCCCTACTGAGTAGCTTATACTCACCCCTGCACGGGCTTCGCCCGCACTACGTTGTGTTGGTTGCAGACGACGGACAGCGTTGACTTAGCTGAGGCTTGTTGAGCGGGTCGGTACCCGGAGGTGGACCACTGGGCGGGACGTGCACGGAGCGGACGGTGGGACCCGTGGAGCAGAGGAGCTATCTGTACCCACCCTTCAGGTGGGATTTCCAGTGGACAGCTCGGAGTAGCGGCTTTACTTTTCAGTTGCTGTTTTTCCCTTTTCGAGTTGTACTTTACTTTCAGTTTGGGTTTGTATTCTGGCCCATTTACTTTTCCGCACTTTCAGTTGTACTCTGCTTGTTTAGTGTTTACTTTCCGCTTGTTTACTCTGTGGTGTGTGTTTACTTTTCAAAGGCAATGCCTTCCCTTTTTACCGGGATTTACGCCTTGGTGCTAGTCGCCAGCCCCTGGCCTATGGAAGGCGGGCTTGGGGTAGTCACGGCACGGACCCCGAGGGCGGGTCGTGACACGACCACTTAGACCTTTCCCCATGCATGGGTTGATCACTCCTAGGCCTGGATATTTACAATGAATTCACACATTCATAGTATCCTATCTACCAAACTAAAATAGTAAGACAAAAGAAAATAAAATCATTGAATCTGATTTGAAATGTCCTCACCCGACTGACTATGCAACTAGTTTCTAGATCAGTCATCACATGGCCTCAAGCACGCCTCCTCACATGCCAGAGGCTTCCAAATAGCTCCGAGGGTGTAATAATGGTACGATGGGGACACTATGGCCTCAATATCAGAGCTTAATAGTGATATATTATGTATAAATTAATTGAAAATATTATAATTATAAATAATGAATTGAAACAATGGATGATAAATACAATTTCTGAATAAATGAAAATGAACAATTCCAATACATATAATAATGCATGATTTCCCATGTGGTGTTACCTAAAATAAAATATTAACACACAAAAATAAATATGATACATTTCAGTAAATTTATAAAGAAAAAAAAGAATCTCCAAGGGTGAACTCCTTGAGCCTCCTGAGTACTAGCTCAGCCCTGGGCTCCTAACTCCCATATACACAGCACAACACAGGCCATAATCCATGGAAATGTTAACATGAATATTTTCTTAGGTACCCTAGTGTAAGGATGGCCTGATCAGGGTGTGAGATATACTCAGCTGTCCCCCACCAATGGTATCTAAAACATGGTCTAGTTAGGGAATATAAAATATATAGTGTGCATGTATATCAAAGTAAATCTGCAATGTAAAATAAATAAATAACCAAGTTAGGTCAGTTTCCTCAAGGAAACATAGCCAACCATTCCTACATCAACCTAAGCCATAAATTTCTAAACTATAAGAGACATGTATAAGTAAGATAATGGGAAATTGATAAAAACCAATAAATATGTATATTAAAATAGATTGATCCCAACTATGTGATTTGGCTTGTTGGACACATCACTTGGATATCAAATGTGTGTCAGAAAAATTTTCTATAAAAGTAACTAACCAAACTAATTAATCAAAATCCTGTGATCTTATGAGGAGAACCTTAACAAGGAACCCATGTATCACACCTAGAATTCCTTAAGAGCTCACTTCTATTGTAGTTCATCTAATGCAATCTGTGAAGGGCCTCACAAGTATCACTCTTAGCCTAATGTGACACAACAACCTCTAATCCCACACCTGGTATCTCACATAGGGGACCAAGTCTTGCTCGTGGCATAGTGAAACAATCTCACTAATAAGATCGTCCAAGGTATCTCCCCTAGGGAACAGAAATTTCCCATAATGAGGTAATAGGAACACACATTTATCCCATCCGGACATACTAGTGTCTCCGCTGAAGAATACAAAATCCATCAATGAAAATGATCACAATAATGATAAGCCCTTCCTTAATATTCCATGAATGGAAACCCATGTATCGCTCATGTCTTCCATAATTCATTTAAAAAATTATTTTATACAATAAAAAAGGACATGAAAAAGGGAATGACATATGAAACAATGATTCATTAAGAGGTTCATGCCCATTTTCCACTCAATATATTTATAAAAAGGTCCTCATATACAATCAAGAAACATCAAGATGCAAGAATACTAAAAAAGAGGTCCAAGATCATTGGACTATCCAATTAAAAAACAATAAGTCCATGTACTAAAAATGCTACCAATACAAACAATTAATTAATAAACATAGAATTTTTGGATTAGAAGACAACATACCTCAACAAAGTGTTTTATTAGAAGACATGTCATTGCTATCAAACAATTCATTTCATTCAATTTAAAATCTTCAATTTCATCGCAAGACTCAAATCAAACCACCATTATGGTGGTCTTAAACTGATAGCGACTCAATTATATAATATTATATCTATATAAATGGCACAACCCAATGAATGGATAATAAATAATGTAGAAAAATATTAATAACTGTGAAAAAATGAACCCACCCTAAGGGGTGGTTCTGGTGGAGTTCATAACCTCCAACAAAGGGTGTAATTTTGGCTGGAGTCGCACCTACCATACAAAAAATCGGGTTCTGGACCACTATTCGGTCTAGACCAGGCCGACCTGAACAACCCTATGGGGCGGTCCAATCCGAGCCTTAGGACATCTCAATCCATAGCGTCTGGTTGGGCCCCGGGCCAGCCCTTATGGGCTGATATATGTGGGCAGTTAGTATTTTTAAAATAAAATACATAAAATATAAAAAACAATTAAAAAAATTATGTTTTTAATGTTTTTAAACAATTATTTCTAAAAAATAATTAAAAAAAGTTTATTTTAAAAAAAATCATGATTTGTTAATTTTTTTTTAAAAAAAAATTTTAAAACTTTTTTTAAGAGTTTTTAAATCGTTTTTTTAACAGAGTTTTTTAGCATCATTTTTAAATTTTCATTTAAAATTATTTTTAAATTTTTTTTAAATATTATTTATTTTTTAAACTTTTAACATTTGAAAAAAACATTTTCTTTTTTATCCATAGTTACACTTTACAGCTGCAACATTGTTAATTTTCAGTCATTAGTCATATTTTAAATTTCTAACTTCTTGTGTTTTAGAAAAAACCCTCAACCCCAACGTCGCATGTTTACTATAATTGTAATATTTTCATTAATTTAATAAAAATAAAAAATATAGACAAATTTTAAAAATAATTAACGTATAAATAATTTATTTGAAAAAACGCATTTAATGAATTGAATCTGTGATGATTTTCAGGTTTAAAAAAATAACCTTCATCGTAATAAAAAATATTCATAATAATATGTTCAATTTTTGTAATAACATAAATAATGAGAGGATGGGGTGTGTTAATGTTTTTTCTAAATAGAATTATATACGTGAATATATATATATATATAATATGTGCAAGTTGTAAAAAACAAATTAGGGGTTGGGGGTATGTTAATTTTTTTTCTAAATGGATTTAAGTTTTCATAAAAGTTTTTTTAAATCAGTTTTTAATTTAATTTTTAAAATTGTAAATTATAATGTTTGTTAACTTTTTTTGAATTTTTTTTAATGTTCTAATTTTAAAAAAAAGATTCATATATTTTAATATATATATATATATATATATATATATTATGTCCATGTTATAAAAAATAATGAGGGGTTGAGGGTGTGCAGTTTTGGGTGGGTGTGTTAATTTTTTTCAAAATATATTTATGTTTTTGTAACTATTTTTTAAAATCATTTTTTTCTAAACATTATATAATAAAATTTTGTTTTAATCTTTTATTTTAAGATGTTTTTTAAAAAAAAATTCAAAAAAAATTATGTTTTAATTTTTGAAAATAAATTTATATATGATAATATATATATATATATATATATATATAATATGTGCATGTTAAAAAATTAATGAGGGGTTGGGGTTGAGCTGAAATAGGTGGGTGTGTTATTGTTTTATAAATAGATTTCTGTTTTTGTAAAAGTTTTTTTAAATCCATTTTTTAAACAATAATTTTTAAAAGTTTATATGAAACTTTTATTTAAGAAATAATTTTTTAAACATTTTTTAAAACATTTTATAATATTTTAAATTTTAAAAATATATTTATTTATATCAATATATATACATATAATGTGTGCAAGTTAAAAAAATTAACAAGGGGATGGGGGTGCACATCTGTGGGGGTGTTAATTTTTTAAATAGATTGATGATTTTGAAATGTATTTGTAAATATTTATTGTTTCTAAACATTAAATTTTAAAATTTTATATTAAAATTTTATTTTAAAATGTTTTTTTTAACATTTTTTTGAATTGACTTTTTATGGTTTAATGTTTTATAATAGATCTATATATGTTAATATATTTATAATATTTGAAAGTCATAAAAAAATAACATTGAGTTAGGGGTTTGTAAAAGTGAGTGAGTTAATTTTTATAAATTTATTTATATATGTATAACTAATATATATAATATATTAAAACTACAACATACATAAAAAATAATCATGTGGGATGGGGCGTGTGAAAACATCAGTGGGTGAGTGTGTTTTTTTGGTAATATATACTGAGTTATTATATATATATATATATGTATATTATGTTACAATTTTTATCTTAAAATGTTTTTTTAATGTTTTAAATTTTTAGAAAACATTATATATATAATATGTGCAAGTTGTAAAACAAATTAATGAGGGGTACACAGTAGTGAGTGAGTGTGTTAATTTTTTTTCTATGTAAATTTATAAATGTTAATATATATATATAATATGTGCAAGTTGAAAAATAAAACTATTGAGTGGTTCACAAGAGTGGTCAAGTTATTTTTTTTAAAATGGATTTATATGTGTATAAATAATATATGCAAGGTGTAACAATTAAAGAAATTTGTAGGGAGGGGAGCGTGTGTGAACATTAGTGGGTTATTTTTTTTGTTAATATATAATTAGTTATTATATATATGTATTATGATAAATCGTTGACATATAATTATATATATTATTAATATATATATATATACACACATTTAAAAATACATATATATATATATAAACACAGATATATGTAAGCATATATGTATATATATCTATATATTTAAATATGTACGTATTTATGTATATACATATACATATGTATGTATATATATAATCTGGTAATTTTAATATACATATGCATGTATGTATGTATGTGTATATGTATGTATGTATGTATGTATGTATGTATGTATGTATATATATATGTATGTAGATATGTATGTAAGTACGTATGTATGTATGTGTGTGTGTGTGTGTATGTATGAATGTATGTATGTATGTATGTATTTATTTATTTATCTATGTATGTATGTATATATATATATAGTCCGATAATTTTAAACAAGGAACATCGCCTGGACCAGTTGGTCCAGGCGCAGCCTTGGATACTTGTGGTAGTGGGTTCAAGTCTCCCTACAAAAAATTTCCCATATTTTTTTAGAGCAGACATGCTTTGTACATGCCCACAAGTTAGGCTTTTTTGGTCGGACCGACCCAACCTATGAATCTGCTTGGATAGGCCCAGGCCTAGTCCGATAAACCATCATTCTGGCCCGGCACGGGCTTTGGCAGTCCAGTTGGGATTTTGGGCCAGTATTACACCCTTACACACACCAAAAAGGCTCTTAACACAAAACAAACTAAGAAAATTAATTTTATGAAATTCATTATTTTGAATTGACACCGAATAAGTTCAGTGCATGGCATAATGACAATATTTTATAAAGCAGAAAAACATGAGTGAAAATCTATAGACCACCTACCTCATTCTTAGGATGACCCACAAATCCAATATCAATGCTTCATTTGGTCTGGTTAGAGATAAATCAAAGAAACAGAACAACTCCCAATAAACACGTTGAGTTAGGTCGCACCTAAATAGCTTGTATTATGAGGAGAGAAAATACAAACAGAGATATAGGAATGAAGTAATTACTGAGAGATTCCATTAGAATTTACCCTGCTCAATTATAATAATGAACAATGGAGATCGAGAAAATCCTAGATTAGGATTGGGAGGGGCCTCACATGAGAGGTAGAGGGGTTGTCCATAGTAGGAAAGAAAAGAGGGGAGAGGTGGTTAATAATTTAACTCATTAAAGTAAGAATATTAAATTAAACAAAATTTAAAGGGGTGTATATTTTGACCACGTGGTTGGAAAAACTGTATGCCATATGATCTTAAGGAACTACCTAAGAACCCCATTCACATGGGATAGCCAAATAGTTTGGATAACCATGCAGAGCTCGTGCAAAATCCCACCATAAAAAAACTGGCAACAAAGAAAACATCCATGTATCTTTCTCACATATTTAGAGAAAAATGTGTCCCACATCCTACTCCACTAAACCAGGAAACATGGTTTCCCCTAAGGGCCTCAAGTTTTCAGAAAAACTATTCTCTAGGCCTGCTTCTTCCTTAAATGAGTATTTTAAGACCTCGATGCCCTCAAATGTTTATGTGATGCCCATAGGACCCATTGGGCCTTAAACTATGTCTAAAAAACAACCAATTTAAGTGTTCCATGTCAAAATATTGCATTATGAGACATTATATGACAAATGACCCATCCACTAATTGATAAAATTTAAATTCCATTGGAATTTCATCAGGTCCAAAAACACATAATGCTTCGAATCTTCCTAAACATAGAAAACAATTTATCACCCACATCGAGGGAGAACCTTATAAAAACACTATGTGTTGTGATTCATTTAATTTCTTTTATTCATGTGGTATAATTGTGTTTCTTTATAGGTATGATCTATTCATCCAAATAGATGTAGGGGTTCAAATTTAATAGGGTGAAAAGTGAATGAAAATAAATTGGTAAAACTTGTGTACACTGATTCAGCACCCCCTCAGTATACCTGTATGATCCACTGGGCACTTCAATTGGTATCAGACTAAAGGTTCGACCTCTGATTTTATCTTCCTTATTGTTCAAATTTTTTGTATCAGACATATATGAGTTGTATATTTGAATTCAGTGAATAATATAGTTTCCTCATATATAAAATTTTGTGAGAACAAGAAGACTTCTATGAAACTATGAAGAAGAGATAGAATAATGTGGAAATAAATATGAGAAAATGATTGAAAAAGAAATAGGGTATGCCAAAAATTTGATGTATTCAGAGTGGTGGTATATCAATGTTCGTTGTTAAATCAGATGAAAATGACCCTTTTTATTATTCTTATTCAATAAGTGATGAAAAATTGATTATTCAATCACTCGATAATTTTTATTCAGATGTCAATTATTATCTGAAGAAAGATCATTCCAAGGTTGTCACTTATATATTTAATTTTATAAAGGTACAATATGAAGAAAATTCATAGTTTGAATAGGAATATGTGGATATGCAGATATCCTTGGAAAATAAGATTCAAATATGAAAACATCTCACACAACTTATTGAATCTAAAGGATAATATGTATCACCTTTCAATGAATATGTCTACTTTATTGAAGAAGAAATGAAAAGAAATGTATGTGAGAAATAAGTGACTAAGAAGGTCCTTAATGAGATGATTCATACACTTAACTAATATTATAAAGCTACCAGGAGTGTTGAGAACTCTCTGTTGAAAATCAAATACAAGAATGAGACATTCATCTTGGATAAATAATCCAACGAACAATCTATGTTACATTGCAATGAGGAATTCAAATGAGTTAAATAAGAATTAAAAAGGATTATTTGGGAGAATTATGTGACTAATAAAGTTTATACAGAAGTGATATGTTCATTGGAGATACTACACCTAATATCCATGAATGTTAAATAATCCTAGATAGTATTTACGTTAAATATAATTAAATATTTGAGTAATTCTCTATTAGAGGAAACTCAAATACATGATCATTATGTTAAGAAAATAATGATTCAATAGGAATAAAAACTGAATGTTTTAGAGGATGAGAAAAAGTTCCTTAATAATAAGTGTATTGAAAAAGAATTCAATTTGAAAAATATTAAGTAAATACAATTAATGATGTCCTGGGAATAATTTTGATATATTGTAAAATAACATAAAGAATATAATAACTCTTTAATTAATAAATATCATGAGTTAGAGGTAAATTTCAAAAAACTGGAGACCACCCAAGATGAATATTCACACAATATTGAGATCAAAAAAGTATTCAAGAATAATTTTTAAAAAGAGTCTTACTTCTGAAAAGCATCATTCACATGGAAAAAAAATATTGAGATAATCAAAAGATATATTTGTTTCAAGATCATCAAAAAATGTGGATGTGAATAAGATTGAGAAATATTGTTCCCTATAAAATTGAAAAATGGAGAATTGTGTTATCCAAAAACAAAAAAATTTCAAAGGTAGAGAAATTCTATCAAATAAGAAGAGATCAAGATTTATTGAATATTTTTGGTGTTGGTGGAAATTTTGGCATCATGCCATTGAATATTGGAATAAATTTCCAATGTATGATAACTACAAAAGGCCAATATTAAGGTGGAGAAGATATATTGTAGAGATAAATCATGTTGACTTGATGAATAATTCATATTTTAAGAATAATCTATCTATCCATAATAGATTTGAGTGTCCTTAAGAATTCTGTTATTATTACAATGGAATTATTCATAGTTATTATGAGTGATGGTATATACCCACTATCAAATACGCACATGGTAATATGAATAAACTACCACAACAGATGTATAGGCAAAGAAAAAATGAATTAAATTATTCATTAGGGTATAAGAAGAATACAATAGAATTAATAACACTCTAAATAAATCTACTCCCAAGAAGAAAGGAGAAATAAATTTCATGCTAATGAAAATGAACTTCAATTATGGATAAGAGGTTATTTCATAGACCTATGAAAACAATCCAAACATATTGATTCTACTGGGATCAAGCTAAATTAAAAAATATATTAATCTAAAATAAATTAAAGTGTTTATTTGAGGTATTAAAATCATGTTGGAAATTTTTAATTTCATGATAGGTTATCTAAAAAGGATAACCCTTTGATTTTTTGATATCTGTGAGGAAGGTGAAAAATGTTTGGGTATATTTATAACAATTGCATTACATGGATTCCTAAAAAAAGAACCAATGAAGAACAATGGAAAAGGACTACTAGATTATTGTGTTAAAAATGATGTTGTAAAGAATAAATCAATACACAAGAATAATTATATCGATGTACCAAAATAATGTTTGGTCATATAGACAAAGTAGCTTTAATTGGATAAGAATTTATATTAGGAGTATAAGAATTAATTTGCACTATTTTTAATGTGATGACTCTTCTTCCATCTTATATTAAATTTGAACAATTTAAAATTTCCAATCTTACCTTAAATGATAAAATCTATAAATAGAACGAATGAGTAAGAATTAATAGTTTTCATAAATTCAGAAATGTATAAAAAGTATTTTTTGCTAAATATAAAAGACGTTGGATGGTCCAAGTTATACACCCAGTAATAGAAATTATATAATTATCAAATATCTCTTGAATAAATTATTTATTTAAAAATATAATCTTTATTAATTTAATTCCATGCATGCCATTATTTATTATTACTAATAATAAAATTATCATGTTAGAAAATATATTGGGTTTATTATATGATTATTTAGATTTAATAAATTATAAATTTTAAAAATCAACTCTATATATACTGGCTTATATCATTTTAAATGGTGTGTGAAAAACATTTTTTGTTGTGATCAATACATCCTCTCCCATGATAATTCACTCAATGGATAATATCTCTATGGTTTTTATCAAGACTCATATAATTCCTCTATTTCCTTCATACCTCTCAAGAATTATACAATAAGATACATGATCTTCAATGTCAAAGGATCACTATTTATCATCAATATAAATATTGCGAGTAATAAGTACCTCCATTCTAGAATATGGATTTTAGTTGTAGATTCCTATATATTGTGGAGAACATGCAGATCACCACTAGACAGATCCTATTTTGGATCCTCTTATTGAAATGATGGTTCAACTTGATAAGCATATGAAATATCTATATGTTCATTAGAGAAAGATCACAAGATTAAGGAATTTTTCATTTTATAAAATCAATTATAAGTTCAATGGGAAATATCATCTCTCTAGTTTTATAAACATTCCCCATATTTCATTTGATATAATCATGTAAAATATCATTCTTCATCATGATGTTATGGTTAATTCGATAAATCTAAAAAATCATTATGGGAATTGCACTGACAACTACATCTAATGTACCCAAAACTAACAAGTGATATCAAATTGGTCATGTTAAAATTTATAATTATTTAATTATATTGATTGATATCATGATTCATTTTTAAATTTTACGTTATTTTAAATTTTTAATCCATTATGATGGTATAAAATGTTCATTTCATATCATATAAGAAATAATAGTAGAGAAATGGATGGAGACACTATATGTAGGTGCTAAAGATCATAGCTACATGAAATCACTATAAAATGTGTAACCCGATAAAAGGTTATACAGTCTCAGTCAACCACATACCCACACAATCGAACCAATCATGGATGTTTATATGGGAGACATTTACAGATTGTGTAATTACCTACTAATTACACAATCCATTGACTACCAGTGTGGCCCATAGTTTTTAGGGGCACATAGTGTTTAACAAATACACACACCAGGTAACACCACTTGATGTGTTTTTTTGTGCAATCAATGTATATAGAATTTAATTAGTACATCATGTGTTGAAATACAATCAAGAAATATGGTATTATTTTTTTGCATGGAATGTCATTATTTTACACATCATGTAACATGACATTATTCTACAAAAATTACATGTCGAGTCCCTTAGTGTGTAATGTGGGACAACTATCACACAACATGAAGTCGGTTTCTGTTTTGTATAGTTCATACTAGTATACATGGAGTACACATCATCCATGTTTTACACCAAATAGATTAACTATGTAGAATTAAATTAATTATAATATTAAAATAAAAATACATGGCATGGAGTTAGCCTATATGCCACCTGGAAGGGTTTTATAGAATATTAAATTCCAAATTAATTTCTATTTTATTTTTAAAACTGCAGGATGTGTATGGCCAATTTAAACACCATGTACATTAAAAGTTGATATATATCATTTAAATTACAAAATTTATCAATTTTACAAAACCTATAAACTAATAGACAGTGGTGAGTTGGGTTTCAAACATTAGTGAAGGTGAAAAAATAATTACATACTAAAAAAACTCAATATAATAAAATAGATACCAAATATGGTTGAATGGACTAAATATTCATGATTTTTAAAAAAATATAAAAATAAATGATGAGTTTTGGTGATTTTGGTGAAATTAATAGTTGAATGAGAAGAATAAAAACAAAATCTCCGATCAAGTGATTATTATTGAGGAGAATTTTGATTGTTTGGTATAAAATATATTTCTTAATTTATAAAAATGTAACTGAATAAAAATCATGAATATGAAGTTACCCTTTTTGGAAAAGACGTTTAACATTTTTTTAATTAAATTATACAATTCATATGAATAAAATTCAATAAATCATAACAAAATTTAATGATGAATTCACCAAAACTACCTAGGTTAATGATTACAGATATTTTCAGAGTGATGAAGATCAATTTTTAAGAGATAACATGAACTAATTAATGAGATAGTCTAAAACAGTCCAATTCCCCAAGATAGAATTTATCCCCAAAAAATTCATTAAAAGTGAATATATGGAATTCGGATAAATAATTGTGAAAGTGAATAGGTAAAAAATAAAAAATATATTCCCCTAATCACCCACTCTCGAATGAGATTCCCATCATCTTGTTGTGTCTACCTCAACTCCCATATCTTGGGAAAATAATCCATAATTATCTCTTTCTATGTATGCATATTATTTCTCTTGTACTTATATTTAGAAATTAATTTCATCGTTATATATAATTTCACCAACAACATGAATTTTATCACATAAAATTTACATGGGTGTTAGTAACTCCTTACATTCGGGATATTATTTTTTTCATAACCATGCGACATTATTTTATCTAATAAAACCAATTAATGCCTAAATTTTAAGACCATAAAACCTATAACTCATCATAGACATATACTTCTAGGATTTCATGCTTCCTTTTCAACCAATAAGCACCTCAAATAGAAAACTTTATGAAATTGATGATTATTGTTTAAACTCATATTAATAATTTATACACAGTATAGGTAATAAATACCACTTATGGTTGAGTTAAACCTTACGTAAATGTTATTCTTTGAATAAAAAACCTTAAACTCACTAAAAACATGAATCTTATTATTATTTGGGATTTCTACATCCAAATGTGGATTTCTATTTCCCATCATCTGAGATCATGTGTTTTATTCATATTTTAATTCTCACGCTAGTGTAAAATAATAAATAAATAAAATTCCTTCATTAATCCAAAGATGAATTTCTTCAAGAACATGGTGTGTGTTTATAAACATTGTATTTTAAAGAAATGCCTAATCCCCGTCATATTATATTGATCTACCTTAAAAAAATAAAAAAATTATTCCAACACATTGAATGATGGTAAGATCCCCTCATTTGTTGCACCAACTTGATTTTTCAACTCCCCAATGGTAATTTGGTTCCAAACTTTAGCCTTCTGTTATATCGTCTTCCCCAATCAGTTTTTAACTATTATTTAATTGGGATCAACAATAATTTTAGTACATCCCCCAGGGATACTGTTTTATAAATTTAAAATCCTCAATTCATCTTTTACAAAATAATTCAATAATGTTTATGGTCATTAAGTTCATATTTAGTGGTTTCAATTTAATTTTCTCAAAATTCCTTTCAATTACAGTTTGTATCACCATTGGAAGAAGCATTAGCATTTAGAAACTATTAGGCCATTATTGGTTCTTTAGTCAATTGAAGTCATCTTCAATTTAAATTATTCATATTCATCATAATAATTAGGCATCCTATCGAAAACAACATTAAACTCTACTACCCTATTTAATGAACTCCATTATCAAAGATAGAATAATATGTATCATCATAAATTCTAGCTTCAAACATTCTTAATCCAATATCATTGGAACTACTAAATTAAAATTATGATGTTACTCAATTTGGTCTTCATCAATTAAACTCGGTGCTTCTTTATAAATCTATTTTCACTAAAAAAAGAAAAATTATCCTATGGGCCACAACCATTGAAATTATCTTACACAAGGTGATATAATTATCTTCTTTGATCAGTATAAAAAAATATCATATAAAGGCTTATAAAATTATCTTATGTAATTTTTTCAATTATCTTGCATGGATAGTGGATAATTCAATTACAGTGAATCTTCCAAATTCTATTACATGACTGGAAGCTAGGAAACATTTATTATATGTGAAAAATAATTCTTACGAACCCCTAGAAATCAATGGTAATTTCAATTTTTTTAAAAATAAAATTGTAAAAATGTGTTTCAGTATAATAAATCCAAATAACAAATCATATTTCAAAACATTTCAAACCATGATATTTAATACTTCAATCAAAAAATAATAATTATTTTCAAAAAATATATTTCCAAAATAAGGTGATAGAACATTGAAAATTTTAATTATGTATTCTAAAACACATAAAATATATTAATAAAAATATTTCATTTATATTTATTTTCAGATAAAAAAACAATGTTCTTAAAATATAAAAAATTCAAAATAAATACATTTTTACAATTAAGACCAACTATTATAATTTTCATAAATATATTCTAAAATTTATAACCAAAACAAAAAATAACCATGAATCAATAATTCACTATTAAATTCTTTTTTAATCACAAAAAATATCAATCTATCATAAAAAAATATAGAAAACATGTATCAATTAATGTCTAGAAAAAATTTCCCTAAACATAAGATACTACTTTTCATAAAGAAATCAACTCAAATAACTTAATAGAAGAAAATAAATTTCAGGAGTTAAAATTTAAAATTACATAAATATTTAATTTTCAATTTTATTTTTGTACATGGACTTTCTCATGTTGTAAATGTTATTACCCTCCTAATATTTAGAACACATAAATTTCCATAAAATTGAAGGTACAAACATCTATATACCTTTAGGTTAATAGGAATGAATAAATTATATTATAATAAATCGAAGATTCGGAATGGATTGGTGATAATAAAAATTAAAAATAATCAATAATTAATTTTCCATTCAATCTAAAGAATATATAATTAATATTTCATAATAGATTATGATTTTTTCTTTATACCCCATTTAGATGCATTATATATGTGTATAATGAAAACAAAAAAAAATCATAACCAATGATAAGTGAAAGACTTACTAGAAAAATTTTACAAATAGAAAGTTTCCTCATGGTAAATTTAAATAATATTCCCAATTGAATTTATGTACTAATATATATTAACCTCCTAAAAGTGTTTTAACAGTATTTAAACTTTATAAAAAATTAATCCATGGAATAAGAAATTTGAACCTTGAATACCAACCAATTTTGAAAAAATTTAGGGGTTTCTAATCTGTACATGTAACACCCTGAGTTTTTTTGAAATATTTTTTTCAAATAAATTTAATTTCTTTAACAGCTTATTTTACACACAACACCAAGTTTTAACGAACTACAATATATTACTAATATTGTTATTTAAACATGACCATTATAAACTAGTCATTAAACATGGTTTTAGGAATATTAATTACTATATTTTTAATATTATGTATAATATTTTAATATAAATACAATAAATTTATAAAAAATTAATTAATATTTAGAAAAGTCATTATATGTTTTGAAAATACTAATTTTTTAAAATGGTTTTTATTTTTTTATGAAAAAACGATAATTTTTTTTTACCATTTTAAAAAAATCTTGAAAAATTGAATATTATTCTTCAAATATTCGTGTAAAAATTACCTTTGAGTTATTTTTAGATAATTTTTTTCAAAGAATATTTTTTCCATGAATAGTATAAAATATGAATTTTCTTTAAAAAGTGACTTTTCATTCAAAGAATGTACAATAAAGTTTTAAATTAATATGGTTTTCAAAGTAAAATTAGTTCAAAAATATATTAATTAATCTAAATTTGTTCATTAGAAGAAATTTCATATTGAATTTTGATATAAAAACTGTTTAAAAATTTGAAATTTTCTCTTTGGAATACCAATTTTTTATCACATATACATGTGTACTATTAAATTAATATGTTCCACTTATATGAATATAATTTGGAAAAATGTATTCAATATTTTAAATTATAATAATAATTAATACTATATAATAATTCCATCTTAATTTCTGTTGAAAATGAATAATAAAAACATTCAAAATTAATTATTGTGGTTAAGCGTAAAACGCGTTTACCGAGGGTTAAAATAAAAAATAAAGGATAAAATGACCTATAATATTTTTCAATACCCATTTAATGGATATATTTATACCTTATAACCTGTGATTATTAAAAATGACCCATTTTAGAGTCTTTTTTCAAATTAAAAACCAAGGTACACTTTCTACCTTTTAAAAATTCCATGTGTTTCCTCTCCCCCATTTATAAATTGACACCCCCTCTTTTATCCTCTTAACACTTCCAAAACTATTTGGTTCAGCTAATAACAATCCAAATATTTTCCATAATTCCATAACCACATCATAGAGTTTTTATTTTTTATTATAAAACCCTCTTAATAAGTCTTTATCCATAAATGTTATTGGCCTCTCCGAAGAAGAGGTAGAATTCTTATACTTTTGTTATTTTATTATTTATTATTTCACCCCATTATAAAATTATTAAAATATGATAATATAATAAAAAAATTATATCCCATATACTGATATGTTGTTATGTTAATTTCATGATTTATATATATCTCTTCTTCTATAAAATATGGAAGGAAACCTTTGATCGTGTGTATGACGGACTACCACCTCCTGAACCGATGATATTCATTTTTCATCACAACCTATCACAAATTGATATAATTATGGATTTAATGTTTATATGTATTATATTTATGATATTATTATACATATAAAATTATAATACTGCATATACCTTCTTACTTCTCAACCAATTGGTCATCAGTAACGTCACCCATGTGCATAGCGGACTACCGTCTCCTAAACAGATGTGATGTTTTTTCCAAATTCTATTTAACTTGGATAGTAATGATGATATATTAAATGAATATATTTGATATTTGTGACAAAATTATTATTTTTTATTTATTATATCACATAAAAATTCATAATTTTCATTCCATAGTACATATGAAAACATCGTTTGTGTGTACGAAGGACTACTGCCTCAAGAAGTGATGTGATTAATTTTTCACCAATGTTTTGAATTAAAAGTAATAAGGATAAATTTTATAAATATATGTAATACATATGACATAATATTTAATCTATAAATTGGATTTATTATTTACCTTCCTTTTTTCCATCAATTATGAAAATGGAAATAATGTTCATGTGTACGTACGGCATGTCGTGGCCATAAATAGTGTATTTCATTTTCTATATCTAACATTTATAGATTAATATAAATATATTTATACTAAATATATATTATAATTATATAATGATGAAAATTATTTATATTTTAGAATCATTATCAAAGTAAAATTACTGAAAATAGAAATTCACATCATACATGAAAAACAAAGCTGTTATTACCATCATAAATATAATAAAAGTTTATCAGATAGAAATAAAAATAAAAACAACCCAATCCACAAGAGGACAGGGTAGAGAGACAAGTTTCTACAGGGGTCTAAAAAAATGGAGACCTAGAGCATAACTTCTTAGAATGTTAACCCCTGGTGGTTTCATGCTATGGAATTCATGAAAATATACGCACTCTATTCCAGGAAAACCAAGAGATGCCAAGTAATCAGCCGCCCTGTTACCTTCCCGCTATGTGTGAGACACTTTTGTATGAGTGTTGTGAAGTGAACGACACTTACGAATGAGATATTCAATCGACCAAGGAGTATATCCCGGACCCTGAATAGTATTTTGGACCATCATAGAGTCAGTTTTTCCTTCTTGGAGATGTAGGTTACGCTTCTTACACACAGAGAGTCCTATGTACATAGTCTTAGCTTCTGCCACGAGAGAGGTACCATGCCCCAGCCTGGCAGTTAAAGCCAAAAAAACAGAACCAGAGTAGTCATGGACAATATCACCTCCATTCATGATTCCAGATTTTCACAATCCATCAGTATTATGTTTTGAACCACGATCCGGAGGGAACCACCGTACCCAGTTTCCAAAAGGATGATTAGTTGAGGCAGGTGCGCCATGAGAAGTAAAATTAATCTATTGCAGAGTAGGATCCTCCCTGCAATACTTGAGAGCCCTGATCATGTCGTGAAGGAGGGATATGGTTCTAGAGATGATCTCTCGTCCGGATGACAACACCCCCTCGAAGACATTTTTGTTCCGCGATTGCCATAAACACCAACAGACTGCCTGAAGTACAAGGTTCCACACTTTTCTTTCAGAACTCGCCTCACCCGAGCCGTGAAACCAATGGACCAGGAAAGGCTCCACTCTCATATTTATACTAGATATTGTCGTGAATTCACCAAAAAAAACCCAAACTGCATGTTCCCACTCGCTTTCGAAGAACAGGTGCATCGAGGTCTCCTCCTACTTCCTCCTACAACCGACACACCTAGAAGCCATTGTTACACCGCATCTTGTATCATTTTCATCAGTGGGGAGTGCTCTGTTTAGGACTCTCCAGAACAGAAAATTGAACTTTGAAGGGATAAGGTTATCCCATATAGTATCGTTCCAGGTATCACTTGCGTGATGATAGTAAATTGTGTGCCGGTGATCTTTAGAGGGGAAAGACCATGAAGAAGACAGAGTGAACACACATTTATCAGGAACATATGAAAGTTCTATAAGATGAAATGTCTCCTTCTGGTTTCTGTCTAGAACAACATTACTGAAAGAAGGATAACATCTAGCCTCCCTGAAAGATATGTTCGTCGCAGGGCACCCCGGGAAGCATATGATCATGCCGCTCTAGTTGTCATGCCAAAAGGAGATTTCGCTTGTACCTATAATCCAACGAACCTGGGGAGAGATGGAGCTGATTCACGAAGAAACTGCTTTCCAGAGGCTAGAGGATTGAATCTAAAGAGAACTATAGTCCTTAATATAGAATGCATGCATGGAAGTGCCCCACAACGATCACTTCTCCAACACTTCCCATGTGAGTTTCGCATGCATGGATGCAATGGTATCTTGTAGAGTACGGATATTAACCCCCCCATAGCTGCTAGGCCTCGCCACCCTGTCCCAAGAGACATAGTGGAATTTTTCTTTGAATTGGGGATCCCATATAAAACCTGCAAGATTTTTATCCAAACTATGAATGACTCCCTTGAGAGCTTTAATGGCGGAAATGACATGCACCGGGGTGGAAAGAAGAACGCTATTAACCGGCGTGATCCTCCCCCTAAAAGAGAGAAACCTTTTCTTCCAGATGAATATTTTCTCAGTGAATTTTCTAAAAAGGGGATCAAAATCGCGGATATGCAGGTATTTTGAAGATAGAGGGGCTCCCAAATAGTTCATAGGAAACTCATCCTTTTGGATTCCCATAGAGTTTCTTATGGTGAGGACTCGAGCATCAGAGCATCTATTTGAGATGAAGAAGATACTCTTGTCCTGGTGATGACTTGCCCATTGCACTTTCTATACGCATCCAACACCCTTTTAAAAGCCCTTACCAACCATCTTGAAGCATTAAGGAAAACAATAGAGTTGTCCGCAAACATTAGATGTGAGACCGGAGGAAGATGCATTCTTCTAAAAAATGGTATGATACCCCCGCTTCTGATGTTCTGCTGAATGAGGCGGCTAAGAACGTTCTAGGTGATGATAAAAATTTTCGGCTAGATGGGGTCTCCCTGTCGAAGTCCACGAGATGTTTTGGAGAAGCCGAAGGATTTTCCCATGAAGATAAGTGACATCCATGTTGAGATGAAGCAACGAAAAACTAGATCAATGTTCCACAGGGACAGACCCATACCAGCCAGTACTTTGTTGATGAAGGCCCATTTGACTCGGTTATAGGCCTTACTCATGTCACGCTTGACTACCATGTTGGATCCCCAAGTGTTCAGATTAATATCTCTGATCCTTTCATGGTCAAGGCCTATAGACCCATGAATAGAATGACCCCTAACGAAACAATGTTTCTCTGGTGAGATGCCGATAGGAAGATGAAGGGCCAGGAGGGTGTTGAGGATACTGGATAGGATTTTATAGGGGATATTACACATGCTGATCAGGCGATAGTTCTCAATAGAAGAGGGGGATTTAGATTTAGGAATGATCACCACAGAAGTAGTGCAGGCCACACGAGGCAACAAAACTCCACGGAAGAAATCCTGAATCGCCTCAATGAGATCACTTTTCACTATCTCCCACGATGCTCTGTAAAATGATCCAAAGAATCCATCTGGCCCAGCAGCGCTATTAGGGTCAGGTTTCTTCATGGCCTCACGAATTTCTTCCTCATGTGGAATTTCACTCAGGAGCACGTTGTCCCGATTAGTAAAGGTAGACTACACAACATCAAAGAATCCAAAAACATCTTCATGGTATACAGGTGAAGTATGGTCACAAGGTCCAGTAAGGAGGTTACAGAAATGGGAGCATGCAAGCTCCCCAATCGTATTCCTATCATATGAAAAGGACCCGTCCTTAAGTTCGATCATATGGAAAACCCACCTCTTCCTCTCTTTGATACATTCATGGAAGTACGCAGAGTTCTTATCTCCCTCCATAATCCATTTGATGAGTGCATCCCCTCTCGCTTGACATTCCTGTATGAGAAGCATATCCCTCAGCTCCTCTTTTCTGTTGAAAAGCTCCACAAAGATCCATTCGTTCCAATCCATTTCGAGTTGTCTTTCTAGTTGATCAATGTCATGCATGGCCAGGTCCACATCGTTTTCATATAGGCGATTGTCCCTATACCATATCAGTAGCATTGCATTGAGTCTCCAGAGTTTGATGTGTAATGTTTTCCTTGTGTGCCCAGGATCTGGGTCATTCCAAGAGTCTCACACCAGCTCATTGTACCTAGGGAGGTTCGCCCAGTGATGGTAGGAACGAAAATGAGTAGGACTCTCTTGTCCGTTGGAGAGTGAAAGAAGGAGAAGAGAGTGATCAGAGATCCCCCATGAAAGATGCGTTATCTGGGAGATAGGATAAATTGATAATTCATGGACATTGGCCAAGCCGCGGTCCTGAAGACTCCACGATCACTGATTTCCCTATTGATTATTGCACCACGTGAAACGGTCACCTATAAATCCAAGGTCCAGAATCCCAAGACCCGCCATGAACTGGGAGAAGGAACGGCTTGATTACCTGTTAAATGTCCCTCTCCCCTTTCTCCTTTCTGTATCTGCAACAACGTTGAAATCCCCCACAACTATCCAAGGGTGATTCCTGGGATCAAAAGCACTAAGATCCCCCAACAGAACTTCCCTTTCATGAGAGTCACAACTTGCATGAATGAATGAAACGAAAAAGGAGTGGGTTCCCTTAGACACTGCCACTATGATGAACATATCCTCGGCCCGGGAGAGGACAACTGAGGTTCTCCGGTTCCAGAAGATCCATATGTGCTTGTTATCCAATTCAGCATGCATGCACCCATGAAAATTAATCTTCCTTGAGAAATCTGTGATTTTACCTAACGGTTGTTTGTGTTCAAGAAGGGAAACGGGTGAGGTTCTGTGTTTGGAGACCTCTGAGGATACAAAGTCGGACTTAATGCGAGCTCCGACTCCTATAACATTCTAGATTAGCATCGAAGTCATTAAGAAATGAGGATTCTGGAATTTCCTTAGAGTACATGGCCTTATCAAAGTGGGAGGGTACACTCCCCTAAAGATTCTCGTATTGAGATAGAGTACATACGCCAGGGTTTCTAGTCTTAGGCATACTAGAAGGGATATCAGCAACATATGCAATTGAATGTTCTGTATTCTTTCTTACTGAGAGAGATTGACTCAACCTCACCTGCCTATCATTCGACCATGGAGAAGCTTCCTTTGGAGGACCCAGGGAATTATCTAAAGCTGATCCAGGTGGAGAACCCTCGAAGGAGAATCCCAGAGGCACTATTTCCAGGGACCGGACATCCCACCCAAAGGTACTCCGAGATAGCATTAGATCCATTGGGATGATGGGAAGTGGAGGTGGAAGACCTTTGGAAAGAGTAAAGGAGGATAAGATTGTACTAACTGGTTGAGATATACCTCTCGGAACAAAAGGCCCCATGGCTCTGCAACGTCCACTGACTGATTTCATCATTGCCTCACAATTGGCTCTGAAAGCTGTAAAACCCTGGAGACACTCCAAATCAGCCTCATGAACTGAAGCCACATCCGTAGAACTACCAGGGAGGGGTGAGGAGGGGAGATAATCCCTTGCGCCAGAGGATCTAGACAAAGCTAGAACACTACGACCACCCTTCTGAAGATGACGACACACTTGCATGGAATAGACCTGGAGGATACAGTGGGAGTAGAAGCTCTAGAAAATAGAGTAGGAAAGGTCTTGAGACTAGAAGGGCGAGTCCGCCACCCAAATATCATGATGCTCTGGAATAGGAAGATATAGATCATGTTCCACACAGATGCGGGCCACGACCACCTCCACACAACATCTGGTATGATGATCGGAGCACAGGAAATGACTGAGAGAATCTCCAATGGATCTGAGAAGACCATCATTTTGGAATGGAAGAGGGATACATGGATGGCTAACCCCCACTATAGCGAGGGGAGATTCACACCCCTAGTGAGTGTCCATAGACCATCTAGAATGATTGAATCTCCAACGATCCCATGAGTGAGGAGCCATACACCACGCCTGAAGAAAGTCCTCATGCGATGCTAGGACGATACAGAAAGAATGATGATGGAGCACAGAGACTTGAGCTGGAAGACGGAGACCGCAGGTTCTCGCAATGCACTGAAACACCGCTAGAGAGGGCTTCACTGCGCCAAAAAGGTCAATCTGGGTAAAGCGCAGGTGATCTGAGGCCTCAGCAAATGCCGCAGCAGGAACGTCAAGACTGATCCGAGATCCGAATCACGACGAGTGATGGATGGAGAAAGAGACTGATGGGAAAATGGGTAGGGAACTAGAAGAGTCGCAGAGAGAATTTTGGAAAGCGGGACGGGAACCGGGAGCGCCAAGAGGCAACACAACCCCCGAAACAGAGGGCGATGGAGAGGGACCGCAGGAGGAGGCAGGGAGAACAGGAGTCGATGCCGAGAAGGGGGGCACCGTCCAGAACGAAGATTCTGCAACGGTCGGGAGATTTGAAAAAATAGGTAGCGTGTGCGGCGTGTTCACCTAATTCGAAGAGAGAGACATTTTCATGGGAGTAGCAACAATAAAGCAGTTATTACCCAAAAAGTGATTTTAACTAGGAATTATTAATAAAATGGTAATAAAATATCATAAGTAAATTATATATGTTATGATATATATATAATTATGGTCATATAATAGATTTACAATAAACTTATATTCATTATATAGTAGTTTCAAACATGTATGAATGATGTCGAGACTTCAAGTACGAGATTTCTTTGACACATTTATTTTTTGCCAGACACATGCCATATTCACCATTTGTTTATTTTCTGTGGTGTATATACTAACCATAAATATATTTTATGATTATTATCCTAAAATTTATGGGTATTTAAACATCTATTTTATTATCCTTTATTCATGTGGTATAGGGTTAAAAAGTTACCAAATCAGTAAAAGATTCTTGTCTCGAATTGTCTTCTTTGGGAAAATGTTGTGTTATGAACCTATATTCTTTAATGAGGTGTATATAAAACCCCATTGACACATTATATCATAATATAATTATTCTAATGATATTTAATGTTAAATATTATTTTATAAATTAATGCGTCTTGCTATTCAAAATATACCAAAGTGGTAAAGGTTTTATATTACAATCTCATTGTTTATCGGGATTGTTTGTGATTATGTTTTATATGATGAAATCCTATGATTCCCTAGAAAATAAACTCATTCCTTTTATTCAACACTATTTATTTCATTAAGATACATTTTTATCTTAATTTTCCATCCTTAATGGATTGAAGAGACAAAAATAAGTTTGTTAATAAAAATACTCTTTATTTATCTATTTAGTCGAAAACCCTTATTCATCCATATACATTTTTTGTAAAATGATTTCAAAATTTCATTAACATTATATAAAGTATTTATTAAATAAGTTATTTCCCATGTTTTAATTTTTACAATATTTATTAAAATGAATCTTCATGTCATTTTCCTAACAAGGGTCATTTTTTTAATGAAAATGTGAAATTTATCATTGTTTTAATGTGTATTACATGAATAGAATTTCTTATAATCATGATCATTATTTTAATTGAATATTACTTTATAATATATAATTTTTATTTTGAAATAATATTGTTTCCATAATATTTTATGGATTTCAATCCATAAAATTGTAATATTGAATGAAATGTTATTTTCATCATGAAATGTTACCAGTGATTTTTCATTCAAATTCAATTTTCATATAAGTTAAAATAATTTGATATTAATTTATATTTAATGGATATATGTTCCAATTATTCCATATATATTCTTTATATGGATGTTTTATGTTTATTATGACAATATGTTTATAAAACCTATTTTTTTCATGTATTATGCGATGTCGAAATGTTTTATGAAACCTATTTTTTTGGGTTATGATATAATTAATGTTTTATACATTTAATTTCATTTGTTGTGTTCTGATATGATGAATTTTTTATATTGTGGAATAAATATGTATTTTTTTATTATGTGATGGGTCGAACATATATCTCACTCCATTTCATTGGGTAAAGATTTATATCTCATGAGATAACAATGGAAAACAAGTCAACAGGCATAATTTACAATGGGAAAAAAATATGATGGGTGTAATACCTAATGGTAAATAGGTGACATGGCTTGATCCCCTATGTTTTATGGTCTTGTTAGTTAACCTTAACAAATAAAATTATTTCTATATGTATTTCTATTACATGATTTTATGGTATGAGCATATGGTTAATGAAATATGATGATTTCAAACATCATAAATTGTGTCTATTTGAATGAAAATGATTTATGGAATGGCTCATGTTTATACTATATGATAGGTTAGTTATGAACATTGTATGTTATGTTCATGATCTTATATCGTTAGGATTATATTATGCTTCACTATGATCATAAAATTATATATTTCATGGTTAACCATACTTGTCATCTATGGTCTCCCTTTCTTATGTTTATTTCATATATGTTATGTAAAAAGTTATTATTTATGATATATCTATGAGGGTTTCTAGTTGTAAATACCTTATTATGATATGATGTTTCTCACTTATGGAATAATTGTTTATTTTATCATGTTTCCAAAGGCACTGGACATAAATGATTCTAGTGTGGATCATTATGTTATGTAATTAATATTCATATATAAATATGAAATATATGTATATGAAAATCATGGGTTGTTATAGATTGTATCATATAAAGGTTTATTTATCCTTCGGAAACCAGTATGAGAAAACATTTGTGAGATCCCTAGGGATATTTATAAACACTTTATAAACCATCATGAAGGATTTGAATAAATAACTAGGTTAATCCTAAGGATTAACAGATTGAAAGGAAGGAGTCATGATTTAGACATCCTATAAGTGAATTTTCATTATTATTTGTTTTCCCAATATGATTATTTTTTACTACAATATGCCTTTTATTTTTAGTCAATTGCAGGAATTGGAATGAATTGGTTTAACATTTAATGTGATATATAATGTGTTTCTGTGAAACCAAATGGGTTGATGACTAAATTTAAGTATAAATTGATTTTTCCAAATAAATTCTCACAATATATGAATAACAACCTTCACATTAATCAACTCTCAAGATCTCTAAATAAAAGAATGATAATGTTCACTAAGAGATCATGTGGTGGAGACGCTAGAGGAAAGAAGACTCAGTTATCTACATGTTTATAATGTGGGAATAATCACTCAAAGGAATGTTTCAAAGGTATGAGAATATAATCTATATTCTAAGAATAAGGGCATAGAGAAAGAAATTTCCAAGGAAAAATGAAAAGATTAGTTAATGTAGTGGATGGGAATACTGGTATCCCGAAGGTGTTATAAATGGGTGAATTTTTTAAATATTTAATGTATGATAATTATTGAAATCAGATTACTAGGGGTAAATATTAAAAGGAAGACCAAAAAATTTGTATGAGAAATGGTTTTTTATTTAATAATTAAGAGAAAACAAATGAAAAATGAAAGGAAGAAGGTATTAAATAATAACATAATTATTTCCAATTAATGGTTCAATAATTAATTATAATAATTGAATTGATTCTTTGTTATAATTCAAGAATTATACAATTTGAATAATGATATGTATATAAATATTTTAATGTAAACGGTTTTCATTAAGTATTTCCAAGAATATATATAATGGTATTGATTACCTAGAAAAGTGATTTAATGGAAATTTGATGACTTATTAAAAACACATTATTGATGGAGAGACAACACTTAATATCTTCTGGATATTGATATAACAGTGTTTATTAAGGACAATGAGATGATTGATGTGGATAAAAAGTGTATAGTATTAGTGACCTTGGAACTTATTAATGATTTGTTAGAAAATGGTTTATGGTATCGTTGATGGATTTTAAAACATTTATTAATGAATATATTCAATAATACATGGTTTTATTTAATAAATGAAGAATAATTTATGTTTTCAATATATTTTTATAGTATTTCTAGTTGTTACAATGTTTTAAATGAATATATAAATGAGGTTTTCACATATTTGTTATGTGGAAATTAATTTCTACATTATTATATTTTGGGGATAACTGTTAAGATGATTTTGGGAAATTTACTAAACCTATTTATATATGTTTTAATTTCATAATGGTTTTAAGGATACCTATTTATGGAATGGTTTATGTTGAACTTTGGATGATGTTTTTGAAATTAATGTATTATTTCACAGTGTGGAGATTTATTCATATTATATCAACTTTCCTAACCATTTTTCTTTTGATGGAAAAAAGAGATAAAAGGGATAACTTATCATTATTTTATGGATATTATGATATGTTAGTGCTTCAAGCATGAAAAAAAATCATCTTAATTTCTTAGAAAGTGAGATGATGTGGAAATTTACCAAAACACAACCAAATTATGAGAATGTTCTTATGAAATAGAAAGAAATAAAGTAATTATATTTTCTCATGTTTTCTATGTTGTTTTTTAATGAACACCTCATCTTTTGTAAAAATATATTGATAAAAAAATATTCCCTATTACTTTCATTTCTATTTAACCTATGGTCTTTTATTATAACAATGATTTATTGGTTAAGGGTGGTTAACATTGTTATGACTATGTTCTCTATCACCCACTGTTAGACCTTATGCATTATTTTCTCCTCCATGTCCATGGTTTCACCTCTCAATAATTTTTTTCCCAATTTTAATCATAGTTATATATTATTCAGGATGACCTTCAGGCTTCCCTTTCTCTCTAAACGAGAGGATGCTATATTAACCCTTAATATAATTTGGGATTTCATCAACGTATTTTCAAATATCAATCCCTTGATTATTGTGATAAATATAAAATTAAGATTAAGAAATTTATTTAGTGGGGTTATAATGGAATACCCTTTTTTAAAACTTTTTTTGAATAAATTTAATTTCATTGATAGTTCGCATTACACGCAACACTGAGTTTTAACAAACTGTGATATACTTTTAATATTATTATTTAAATATAACCATTATAACTTACCCATTACACTTGGAGCTATGAATATAAATAACCAAATTTTGAATATTAATTATAATTAGTTTATATTAAGAAAACACGTTGATAAAAAATACTATTTTTTTTACAAAATATGATTTTTATTGCTTTTTTGGAAAAAACAATAAAATTATTTTTTAAAAGATGTAGAAAATTTATTTTACAAAAAAAATTAATTGTATAAATATTCGCATTAAAATTATCTCTGAGTGAATTTTTTGAGAAATTTATGCAAAGATTAATTTTTTGATAAATATTAAAAAATAATGATTTTCATTAAAAACAGCCTTCTCATTAAAAGAATTTATGAGATAAATTTTAAATTAATATGGTTTTAAATGTATAATTAGTTACTATATATATCAATTAATACAACATAGGTAATTTTAATCAATTTTATATTCCGTTTTGATATAAAACCATTTTTATCCTTTAATATTTCTTCTTTTGAAAACGGTTTTTTCATATCTTCTGTGGGTTTAACATTAAACTAATTTTTTACACTTATGTGACTGGAATTTGAAAAAATAGATTAAAAATATTGAATTATCCAAATTAATACTATATAATAAGGTCCAAATATAATTTTTTCAAAATTATTAGTAAAAAATAGTTAATAAAATATTTACCATGGTTAATGTCATATCTGATTTAACGGAGGATAAACTAAATTTTTTTTCATATAATGACCTATAAAATTGTTCAATGACCATGTTTTGGCTATATTTAGACCATATTACTTTTAAGTTTGTAGAATTATCCATTTTTATTGTTTTTACATGTGAAAAATGTTGGTACAATTTATTCTTTTGGAAAATTCCATGTGCGTCCCAACCGGTACATAAAAAAGGCCACTCACTCTCCTCTATTACTAAAACATAAAAAAAATTATTCAGAAAATACCTACCCAAATATCTTCCTTGCCTACCTACCCACATCTAAGGGACCTTATTTTGATAAGAAAACTCTCTTGTGATATCATTAGGTGTAAACCTAAAGAGGTTCTCCAAAGAAGAAATAATGTTCTTAAACAAGTATTTTTGTTTTATATATTATTCCACCTCCATAAATTTTTTTTCAACTATGATAATATAATAAAAATATTATATAACATATATCTATATTTTATTATGTTAATTTAATGGCCTAAATCTATCTCCACATACATTGATCATGTGTACGGTGGACTATCGCCTTACAAATCGATGTTATTCGTTATCCATTACCAAATATAAAGGATGAATATAATGTTTGATTTAGTTTTTATATATTATATTAATGTTATTATTATATATCTATAATTATAATATCACATATACCTTCTTACCTCCCAATACGTTGGAAAAAAAATATCTCTCATGTGTACGACAGACTACTACCTCATGAACATATGTGATATATTTTTCAATTATGTTATAATTAGATAGTAATAAGGATATATTAATTTAATACGTTTGATGATTTTAACATAATTATATTTATTTAAATAATATATGACAACTACTTTCTAACTTTCCAATCCTTCGGTGATACGATAATGTCATTCGTTTGTACGATGGACTACAACCTTGTAAAGTGATAAGATTCATTTTCCAATAAAGAATTTCATGAAATGTAATATAAATTATTTTAGTGAATATATGATATATGTATATATATATATGAGATAATAATTAATCTGTTGTGGTGTTTCATTAGTAAAATTATTCTTATTATGTTCGTCATGAATGTGGAAACGACGTTTATGCATATGTACGGCCTAACATTTCCATGAATGATATGTTTCATTTTTTAGCTCTAAATACAATAGATTTATAAAAATACATTTATAATGAATATATATCATGTTAATATAATGGATAAAATTTTGTATATAATATATCCATGATCAATGAAATTGGATAAAAAATACAAAATTGGGAAATACTTGAAAAATAAAGCATTCGTTACTTGAAACATGATTTTAACAAGGATTATTATTAAATGGGTAATAAAACATCATAATTAAATAATTTATGGAAATATATATATATATATATATATATATATAGATCTACAATATATTTATAATAAACCAATATTTATTATATAGGAGGTTCGAACAAGTACAATGGAAGTTGAGACTTAAGGCACAAAAGTTTCACCTTGATTTTATTTTCAATGAGACACATGACATATTCCGTATGTGTTTCTATTATGCAGTGTATATACTTCCCCTGAATGTATTTCATGATTATTATACTAATTATTATTTTAATTTACATATCCATTTGAGAATCTCTCATTCACGGGGTTTATGATTCAAAAATTACCATTGTTGTAATGGATTTTTTTTTTCTCAAAATGACTTCTTTAGGACATAGGTTATGTTATGAACCTATCATCTTTTATGAGGTGTTTTGTAAATCCCATACCCCAGTTTCCCAATGTCGATTCATTATTTTATTATATTGGCATGATCACAAAAAAATCAAATCCTGATGGACCGATCAATTTATTATCCTTATAAATACTAGATACAAACATAAGTTTTACATTACATCTCGAAATGAAAAACAACATATTATCCCCTTTTAATACTCTCATATTCCTTAGAATATCCCGTCAGGAAAATGATAATTATTTCATTGAATCCTAGGGAAAAATGAAACATAATAAAGGTGTGATCCCAGAAGCTCAGTAATGTTAAACAATATAGCGAAAGCTATCATAAATAAGCATAAACTTTCATGGCAGTGTATAAAACTAAACTACAAGACATTAAATATAATAGTAAGAATAATTGGGCAAGAATAAATCAAATAATTTCCTTTAAACATTCAAATTGATATTCTACTAGTCGAATAATCACATGTAATATCAATAATTAATCTCATAATGAAGAAATGCATAATATCATATATCATAACCATACCGTCAAGGCCTCATACCAAGACCATTACCATACTGTAAATGCCTTGTGCCAAGACACTTGTTTGTAACAAGATTCCTACAAATTCATCTAGGGTCTATAGTAGGATCATCCCATCACTTACAAAGTACAATGCATTTCTCTTATGAAAAGGGAGAAACGTAACATAAACATCCGTATTAAATATAGAATACGATATAGTAATACTTTAACCATAAACCATGAATGGTATAAATATAAAAAATACATAGTCAAAAATATCATAAACCCCACAATTAAATTTGGATGATTTTATCATATTAATTCAAACTCAAATAAGCATAAAATCCAACAATGGATGTTGACGTAGATGGAAGGATATTAAAAAATTCATTAAAACTGTTTAATGAGTATATCCCTTTTTTACTTTGAAATCATTTAAATGTCACACTATTATAGAAGAATTATATTTTTGAAAATAAACATATAATATTGTAATAAAATATCAAAAATTTTAAGGCATCATAATTGAAAAAAAATATATGCTTGCGCTGTATATGTTAAAAAAACATTCTTTCCTTAATTTGTCGAAAATGTTATAAAGTACCTCATTTTAAAAACGACAGAAACATTGCTCTCAAAATGTTTTTTAAAAATTTAAAAATGATTAAAAATGAATTTAAATAATTTTTTATCATATTTTTAATTACATTTTTAGAAACATGGACATGGATGATAAAGATGTCTCAGCAGATACTTATGTATAAACAATCTCAGATTATAAAGAGATTGTGAAATTAACTCTTAACTTATACTTTCCTTTAGTAGAGGGTGATTCAGAAACTTGTATAAAGTTTATAGCATGTTATTAAATTATACTCAGACTATATCCATATTTATGATATCATATATGATCCTATTACATCATTTTTTTAATAATATTTCAGAATTACCATTATTTCAGGTGTTAACTGCTTTGTTTTCACATTCATGTTTTTCATGTATGTCAATTTTGTTATTAATCGGATATATTTTATTCATATACACAATGAAATTAATTTCATAATTATTATTTTTACTCTCCATATAAATTGTAAAATCACTCTTGAATGTTTAATGTAGAAAATGAATCTCACCGCGTCATAGAGATGGTAGGTTGTACGTACGTACGAGCAACAATATCATTCCATTGCTGTTTAAATGGTATGAAATTGGATGGTATATTAATTATAAATAATAATTATCATGTTATATTTATTATTTATATAAATTATACTCATCATTATACCCATGAAAATAATGTAGTGTTGAATAAAAAATTGCACCACGATGTGGAGATGGTAATTCGTACGCACACACACATAGTGATATTGTTATTCGTTTGACGAATAAATTGGGGAATATGGTCATTATATTATTATAATAACATCTCAGTATATTTATGATTTTTTATTTATTATTTTATGTGAAAAACATAGATATAAGAAGTATAAGGAGAAAAGAACTTCAAAAGAGGTGATAAACAATAACCTCTTTTTTGGGTTTCTCCTTTTGGTTTGGAAACAATTACTCATTATGATAGCTTTATTCCCAAGTTCTATCCTATATTATGAAGTGGGGGATGTTTTTATAATAATTGGGATGGTTTTGGCCGTGCAAAATGTATTTTTAAGTGTCAATTAAAGAGAAGTCGAAGTGTCCTTTTATAAGAGAGGTGAGGGGCAATTTTGGATGATCTTAAAATATTAATTTATTATAAATTTATTTTCGATTTACAATAGCTCCTAAGTAATTTAATTATAGCATAAGACTTATATGGGTTGAAATCCACTCAGAAAATGATTTTTAAAAAATTTTAGGTCACAAAAATAACCTTATATTTTAGAAATAACCCTTAGTTAAACAGTTTAACTCATACCGTGTATTCTTGTATTTTTATACTATATAGTTAATATAGTTACTATAAAATGGAAAACGAACCCAAATTGGATCATTTATGACATATTTATAACTATAATAGTTATTTGGCCGAACCTATTATTTTTATTAATTTTATAAGATTTAATTAAATATTATTAATTTTAAAGTACAATTTAGGTCGATTTTAATACTATTCAAAATTTTAATTTTTAAAAATATAAAACCAATATGATAACAAGGAAAAAATAATTCTAATTTTTCACTAACATATATATGTTATCTATAAAAATTATTTCTGTCATTAATTATGTCAGATGAAATTTATTTTAATATTTTAAATAACATTTAATTGATTCATACTTTAATAATTCAATTATTACATTATTATTGTATCATCATTTAATTTAATTATTTATGTATTAAAATTATTAATAAATTAAAATTTTGTAGATAACAATTTATTATTTTTAAATACAATTTATAGTTGACCATATCGCTTAAATATCCTCAAATTAAAAATGATATAGTTTATAAAATTTATATATGACATTTTTAACTCTTCGTTAAATAAAATATAATAAATGTTCTAATCTGACATAGGTTTCTTAAAACGGATCATAATTTCAACAAAATATTTATTTTGGTCGAAACACGCTTATCTAATGTAATTGGGACAAGTGATAGGGTAATATTATGTTATTATAACATTTATTTTTCCTTTAATTAACCTATTTAACATTAAGAATGGTAAATAAAATTCAAATGTTACTATTCACCAAAAAATATTATGATCTTATTAGACCACATTTTTCCTAATTATTACCACATTGTATTTATGTTTTCCAAAATTCAATTCACAGAAGTGGTAAAATCACACTTAATGTAAATCTTGTAGATGTGGCTAGAAGGCGGGTAAAAGAGTCGTTCAAAAGTTTAATAAGATTTCATATCTAATTATATTATAAAACGACTACAATAGACTATATTGGATTAATATATGTATTGTTAATCTATTGTGACTTTAAAATCAATTTACTGTATGTCAAGACCTATCCCCCGGGGCCGGTGTCATGACTACCCCAAGCCCACCTTCTCTAGGCCAGGGAATGGCGACTAGCACTAGAAAGGCATTTCCAAAAAATGGGAAGGAATTGCCTCAAAACCTGTACACACACATGTAGGGTACACTACGCAAAAATAAAACACAAAGAAATTATAAGGTGAAACCACAACTAATTGTAATAGTAATTATTGAAGAAAAGGGACAGAATAGAAGCCCAAATGAAATGTAAAACTACAACTGAAAAAAATAACACCTAGAATAGTCCATTGAGGATCCTACATGAAGTGTATGTACATCTTGTCTCCAATTCTCTCCATGTCATCCAATCTCCTCTGTGTACCGTCTTGTCTTCTCTCCCTTATGTGTCAACCAAGATGCTCGTCATCTACACAAGACACAACAAGGTGTGGGCGAAGCCCGTGCAGGGGTGAGTATAACAATACCTATTAAGGACCCCAGAACCCCCGAAAGGACTCTTAGAATTCCACTAACTAAAACCACAAATAATGATCTAAATAACAATGAATAAAGTGAAAGACTCAGCTCAAACTAGGTTTAAGTTAACTATAGAATTACAGATGATTAGTCGCGAAGCTAGATCATATTATTCTGTCAAGAGGCATTTCTGATAACCATACGGAGTCTGACCCACAAAGGATCGATAAGTATTGACCCCCACAAGACCCTAACAAGATCTGAACCACCCAAAGTTGATAGGTACAAGCCCCTGCTGACCCACATAAGATCTGAATCACACATGATCGATATACGCTTACCCATACGGGATCGTTGAGCAGCGACCCACACAGGATCCATATGTGTTGACCCACACAGGATCACTGAGCACTGAACCACATAGGATATGACCTATATAGGATCGATAGGTGCTGACTCACATAGGATCTCTCGGTACTAACCTCCGTATGATTTTTCTCCAACCTCCACCTCACTACTAGTCACTGTATTCATGCTCATAGCATGCTTGATTATGGGAGAACCACTTATCAAGACATCAGTCGTCTTTCAACAGGTACGAATTCCCATCAACAATTACCAAGATTATCCATCACTTTATATGGGTTCCAACACAATAGATGACGCATCAACCGGACGTCCAGTCTATAAGTTATAGGCATTTTAGTGCCGCGGGCCCGATTGGATTTGGAGTCGATCCAACCCGAATGTACATTAACATTATCCAAAACACTCACATAGTATCTCAAAATGACAGTCTCTCTCCATGGATCCCAATGACAAAGACGGTTTGTCAAGAAGACATCCGGTTCACAAGATATGACACTTTAAGTGTTTCGGGCCCGGAGTGGGGTCCGGGTCCGGTCGGACCGACCCGGTCTTGGTCTGACCCTATGCGGTTAGGTTAGTCTACGGTGGGATCGGCCTGCTAGGTCGCGGACTAGCCCAGCCCTCTGGCTAGTGTGAGCCACCTGATCTGTGGCACCCGAATGGCTCAAAGGAGTTTTTTTCTCCTTTAATTGGAGGCGCCAAATGGAACCACCTTGTCACCCACAAAACCCGCAGGAGTGGGACCCGACCTTCACCACTATAGTGTCTTCAAAGATGTGGCCCTTCAATACAGTGTGCAATGTCGCACCACCTCCACATCAGCATCTGGCTACTTCTATTTTCCCTTCCATCCAATGGTCCTCTCATGATTCATCCATCATTTCATGGCCCTCAAATATGCCTTGTCACCGTGTCCATTTCCCCCCCAAGAAGAACGCACGAATGAGAAGTTTAGTATAGTGTTCGGGCCTTGTTGGTTTTGGCTCGTGCCCCCCCCCACGTTAGCGTTTTACACATGAGGAAGATTAATAATAAACAAAATAATTAATAAACACTAAATTTAAGACTCCACAACAACCACCCACCTGATTAGACAAGGGGTGGATCAAACTATTAGTCAATTGTGATGTATTCATTATATTTCTCAAGAACAGGAAGCTAAGGAACATCAAATCATGTAAACCCTCTACCTATCATTACATCCTCTATCGGTGGATATAACCACGTCATTTCTCAAGAGTTTTCTCTCTTCAATAAGTCGTGTAAGAACTCCACCCCATGCTCTATTTAGATATAATGGGGGAAGGTGAGTAATGCCATGAGGAATTAATGATGTTCATTAAATGACATAATGAACCTATTTTAATTCACAATGGTGGAGTTGCATATAAGATGAGTGAAGACATTAATTGGTTTGAAAAGTCACCAGTCCCCACCACTACTGCTCATCTGCTGGAGAAAAAGAAATAAAATAACTTGTTAAGTTAATTATTTTTTTTCTGTAAAGTCCAAAAAAATTTTTTTCCTACCCACCTACATTGGTCAAAGTAAATCTTCCATTATGAAAATCCAGGTTCTATAGATTTAATGGTTCCCTCATACTTTTAATTTGAGCACCAGTAAAAAATATTGAAAATGTTGCCTGCACGTTTACTGAACATATCTTAAAAAACTTCATAAATTCATTCCAGGCACACCGGGCCATGGAATCACAGACTGGTAATTTTTACAGACTCCTAATAATCCCAGATAATTTAAAAAAAAATTATTACATGGAATTTTTAGGTCATTACATTATCCCCACCTTAGGGATTTTCGTCTCTAAAAGCTATAACAAAACTAGGGGAACAAATGATTGTATTGAGCAAACATCTGAGCCTCCTTCTCCCATGTGTTCTCATGGAGGTTCCCATGCTGACCAAAAAATTGAACTAGTGGAATTGATTTACCATGAAGGACCCACTCCTTTTGATCCTCTATATCCACTAGGAACTCCACAAACTTCTCCCCATTGTTGATGTCCTGCTCGCCCTAGTCGATTACGTGTGATGGATCATAAATGTATCTCCTCAGCTACGACATGTGGAAAACATTATGCACCTAGTGCATCTATGGGGGAAGATCTATATGGTAAGCCACCTCACCAACTATGATGAGGAATTTGGAAGGTATAATGAACCTCTGTGATAGGTTTATACCCTGACCGAACCTCTGTAATCATCGTCGGGGTGATATCTACAAGAAGACATGGTCTCCCTCCTGAAACTCCAAAGGTCTCCATCTCCTGTTGGCATAACACTCCATCCTACCTTGTGAAATTATCATCTGCTCTTGTATGACCTTCACCTTCTCTATAGTAGCATGTATGCACTCTGGAACCATAAGTGTTGACTCGCCTGGGTCTGTCCAGCAAAGAGGTGATCTGCATGGTCATCTGTACAAGGCCTCAAACGGTGTCATGACAATGGTGGAGTGATATCTTTTTTTTGTATGAAAACACTACCAGGGGAAGGTGGTCCTCCCAACTGTAGTAAAATTCAAGGACACAAGCAAAAATCATATCCTTGAGTGTTTGTATGGTCCCCACCGTTTGAATATCTATCTGAGAGTGAAAGATGGTTCTCAAGCATAGTTATGTCCCGAATTCCTCCTGCAATCCATTCCACAAGGGGGAGGTAAAACGTTTTTCATGATCTAAGACGATCATCAATGGAGCCCTGTGATGTCACACAATCTTCTACATGTAGAGGCGTCCTAATCACCCTACTAATCCCTACATTCAAATGGGTAGGAAGTTGGCCAACTTGGTGAGTCTATCAATTATCACCCAGATGGAATCGTGGCCCCTATATGTATGTGGTAGCCCTTTCATGAAGTACATATAGATACCATCCCACTTCCACTTCGATTCCTCATGTGGCTGGGCTAAGCCTGTTGTTACTTTATGCTCGACCTTCACATGTTGACAAGTGAGGCATCGAGATACAAACTCTACCATTTTTTTCTTCATTCCTGGAAACCAGAATTAATACTGGAGGGCCTAGTACATGTTTTCCACTCCAGGATGTAGCGCTAAAATGGATGTATGGAACTCCTTCAACACCTCCTATCTAAGTTTCACTAGTACCATAGTGCATCCTATGAAGATAATGAAGTGCTACCAACATTCAGAAAATCCATAAAGAGCATGCCTTGAGGATATATGAGCACTTCAGGCCTCACAGTCTATGCACCCAATATGTGCCTCCCTGACTCACTGAAGAAATGGGGGAGTGACTATTCTAGACTGGATGTAATATGGTCCATGTGTATCACTGAAGGATAACTGCAAAGTGGCTAGTTTCTCTATCTACTCACATTATAGTTGTAGACCAATCATCTTGCTGAGTGAATTTGCTACTACATTTCCCTTCTAAGGATTTTAGATTATATCAAATTCATAGTCCTGGAGGATCTATAGCCATCATCATTATCTCAAGTTCAGTTCCTTCTATGGGAAGATATACCTGAGACTCTTGGGACTAGAGTAGACTATAAAACATTCACGCATCTTGTAGTGCCACCACATCTTCAGCACAAATACCACTACTACTAACTGTAGGTCATTTGTACTATAGTTATGATCTTGTTGTCTCCACTGTTGTGATCTGTAGGCGATCACTGCATGCTCCAGCATTAGGAAACAACCTAGTCAGGTCACTCATGCATCGTAGTAGTATACATACCAAATGCCATCTTGTGGTAGCCTTAAGATGGAAGAATTCGCCAGTCTATGCCTTAGCTTCAGGAAACTCTGTTATTACATCTCTGTCCACAAGAAAGAATTCCCCTTCTTCATCAAGGCTAACAAGGGTGTCTCTACCCTGGAGAATTCAGGTACAAATCTCTGGTAGTACCCTTCCAATCCCAGGAAACTCCACACTTCGGTCACACTCCTAGGTGGTTCCCATGAAATAACTGATTCTATCATTTTCGGATCCAGTGAGACTCCAACCTTCGTGATAACATTCCCCATGAATTAAAATTATCATTTTTAGAACTGGATCTTCAAGAGATTTCTATAAATATGGTGCTCTCAAAGTGTATCCAAGACTATCTATAGGTGTATGGCATGATCCTCCTCCAATGCCATGCATATCATTATGTTTTTGATGATGGCCACCGCATAGAAATCATGGTATGGATGGAAGATCCTATTAATGGGACCCATGAACACTGCTAGAGATTTGGTTTTGTTGAAAGGCATCGAAAAAACTCATAATGTCCACACCAAAATCTGAAGGCTATCTTTGATACGTCATCATCCCATACTCTGAGCTGATGACAACTTGATATGAGGTCTATCTTCTAAAACTATTGAGTTCCCTTCAGCTGGTTGAAGAGATCATTGATCCTCAGTAGTGGATACTTGTTCTTCATGATCACCTAGTTCCGGCATCAATAGTCCACATAAAGCCTCAAAATCCCATACGCCTTTTTGGAAAACAAGATCAGGGATGCCCATGGAGAAACACATGGCCTTATAAACCCATTTCCATGTATGTCCTCCAGTTGTACCTGCAACACCTGAAGCTCCACCAGAGCCATCTGATAAGATGGTGTAGATATCAGTGTCATCCTATGGTACAGTTTGATGTGAAATTCTTCCTATATGTGAGGAGGTAGTCTCAGATCATCATTAGGGAAGACATCAGCCTACTGGTCCACCACTACAAGATATCTCAGACTCCTCATTCCAACTTCTCTAAGGGTGAGGCTAGACAATTAATGAGTAATCAGCTGCACCCTCCTTTGAGATAGTCCATCATGTGCTGAAATGGTTTCTTTCTCATCTGTGAAGGTAAAATTGATCCCATCCTCATGGACACACTACACTTTGTGCCTAAAACAATCATTCTGATCACAGACTATAGATAGTCAGTCCATACATAATATGACATTGTAAGGCCTTGATGCTGTTACTAGAAGATCCCAGCATAAGATATCTCATCATAGAGTGTGCTCAAACTTCCTACACCAGTGTGTAATGGTTTTATACTCACTCATAGGAATCTCAAATCGTAAGGAGTGAGCGAATGGCTCCATTAGAATCTCCATAATCTGAACGAGTGTACTGGAAATGAAAGAGTGACTAAAACTTGTGTCTATAAGTACTGCAGATGGGGTGGAATAGACACAGACCGTATCTCAAATCATCTATAGAGCATTGTGGTCATAGGCCTCTTCTTCCAGTAGCTGTAGTCGCACCTATCCACCTACTCTCTGTGGTCCGGGTGAACCTCCTAGTAGTGGTGGTAGTAGAACCTCAAACGGTCTCCCACCGCATGTTGCACAACCTGTTCCTCTGCCTCATCTGCTACCCTATGGACCTCCTCACTCGAATATCTGCCTCTGCCTTGGAATTCCCTCAACCATCTGCTGATTGTTGGTATAGTGGGTGGGATGTTTTTAGCTATGTGGCTTTGCCCGCCACACGTGAAGAATAGTCTGCCTCCCTACTGACCTCCTCTACCTCGCGAGCTCCGCACCTCCGACATTGAGTCCCGAGGTCATCCACCAGAGGGTCTAGACCGCTTGGAACTCTGCATCGTCTACCTAATACCTATTGTAGATGACTTGGCTACCTACCATCTAGTGGGGACTCTCACCATTGGGGGCTTTTCTATGAATCTCTCTACCAACAGTGCTCTCTCAAGCACTCAGGCCTGCGTTGGGATATTCAGTGATATCATCGATGCTCTGATATCTCACTAGAGTCCCTACTTAATGGTTCAAGCCCTAAATAATGGATCATCGATTGTGTCACTAGAGTAGCTTGAGAGGTCAGTGAATTGTTTCATGTATTGTTCTATTGTCAGGAGGCCCTACTGTAAGTGAAACTTCTCCTGAATACTCACTGAGCATAGTGATGCTGGAACAAACTCCCCCTGAAGAGGCTCTCAATGTTTGTCAAGGTGAGGGATGCCTCATCATTTTACTAGAGCATCATGCTCCACCATCTCCCTATTATTCCCGGGAAATGGCTAGGAGCATGGATACCCATAAGCGCTGCTGGTGTCTCAACCAAGAGAAAATCTCTAGCCACAACCTCAAGCCAATACTCAGCTACCTGGGGAGATATCTCTCCTTGAAACCTCATAGTCCTCTGACTTTGGAACTTGTGAAACATGCTCAGTTAGCGTGCATGGTCTGTTGGTGGGGCTAGTGACCTCTGCTACCCAACAGGTGGTTGTGATACCAGTGCACCACCCGAAAGTTCTACCACAGTAAGAGGGCCCTGCACCAAAGCATCGTCGCTCGGTGGGCCGTTATCGTGAACTATCATGGGAATCCTGGATGGATGTCAACATGGTGGCATCCTAAAAAAAACAGGTGCACCATAATCAATAAGTTATACCTGGTGAGTGACTCAAAAGGGATCAATGTAAAATCATTTCCAAATCACATGCAATCACTGTTTTCTTGCACTGAGTTAGAAATCAGAATTCAGGGTCCTGGTGTATGGATACGTCATCCTCTACACCAACAATGGACTCCCCGAACTGAAAAAAATACTCCAAACACTTAACACTATTTCTTCATTGAAAAGATCAGAATCGTAGTTCTTCATTATAACTGACTCCTCTGGTACAACTTTGTCACAACCTTCCCCTCGGTGCCTATGTTGTGACTACCCTAAGCCCGCCTTCTATAGGCCAGGGGTTGGAGACTAGCACCTAAAAGGAGTTTCCCAAAAATGGGAAGTCATTGCATCAAAAACTATACACACACAAGAAGGTTAGACTATGAAACATTAAAACACAATGGAAGTGTGAGGTGAAAACACATCTAGAAACCACGACTAAGTGTAATAGTAAGTACTGAAGAAAATGGTCGGAATGCAACCCCAACTGAATGGTAAAACTACAACTGTAAAATAGAAAACAGCTCCTGTAATCGTCCACCGAGGATCCTACCTAAAGGATATGTACATCTCATCTACACTTGTCACCATGTTAGCCAATCCCCTCTATGTACCACCTATTGCTAGATCCCTCAACACTTAGCCAAGTTACTCATCGTCTTCACAAGAAACAACAAGGTGTGAGAGAAGCCTGTGCATAGGTGAGTATAACAATACCCAGTAGGGAAACCGAGACCCCCTGAAGGTCTCTCATAATTACACTATGGAAAAAAAATCATGACCTAAATTACAGAGTAAAAAGTGAAAGTCTCAACTCGAACCATGTTTAAGTAAAGTATATTAGTATAGAATATTATTCGCGAAGCTGGATCATCTTATTCTATCAAGAGGCACTACTGCGGACCATAAAAAGTCTAACTGACATCAGATCGGTAGGTACTAACCCCCTCAAGACCCACAAAATATTTGACCCGCTCGGAGTCGATAGGTACACAACCTCACTGACCCACAGAAGATTAGTATGTGCTGACCCACACAAGTACACTAAGAACTGACCCACACAGGATCTGACCCACACATGATCGGTACGCACTGACCGAAAACAGATCACTAAGTGTTGACCCAAACGTGATTGATAGGTGCTGACCCACATATGATCCCTTGGTACTAACATTTGTATGATCTGTCTTCAACCTCCGACTCACTGCCATCAACTAGATTCCCCCTCATAGCATGCATGATTCTGGAATAACCAATCCTCAACCCATTGGTCATATTTAAATAGTTACTAACTCCAATGAAGAAGTAACCTAATGATCTGTCACGTCATAAGGGTTCCAATAAAACAGAAGGGATGTCATCCGAATGTCGGGTCTGTAAGATATAGGCATTTTATTGCTGAGGTGCGGGTTGTATTCGGAGTCGATACCACCCAGTTGTACTCCAACGTTATCCAAAAATCCCATTGAGTAGCTCAAAAGGACCTTCTCACTCCAAGGATCACAGCGCTGTAGACATTTCTTCAAATGGATGTCTGGTGCGGAAGATATGGCCCTTTAAGCGTTTTTTGGGCCCTATAGGGGTCCAGGGCCAGTCTGACTCTGTCGGACTGACTCAGTCCAGGTCCGACTTGGCCTAGAATGAACCATCCAAGGTTGGACCTGCAGGGTTGGGCCGCAGTGGGCTCAGCCCACTGGGCTGTGGACCGACCCGGCCCGCTGGTGGGGCGCGGTCTGCTGGATAGCACCAACCTCATGGGTTGCGTGGTCTGCTACACCCGAACGGCTAAAAGGATCCGTTCAAATCCTTTAATTGGTAGTTCCACATGGCGCTGCATTGTCACCCATGATACCTGAATCAGGGTCTGTCCTTTACCACAATATTGACATCAATGTCGAGACCCTTCTATGCGGTGCATGATGACATGCCGCCTCTTCCTCCACCTCCGCAGTTGGTCACCGTTGACCACCCATCCAACCATCGCTGCACTGCTCTTCTACTACGGCTAGTGGTTTACAGCCACTGCCCTACTCCACCAGTTCCATTAACTGAAATTTCTTTTGCGGGCCACTGGGTGAGCTCCGGTGTTCCGTTATTCCTTCAAGACGCATCTACAGTCCTCTCGGGATGTCGTCGCCATTTCATAGCACTAAAATATGCCTTTTCGTCGTGTCTGATGTTCCTCCACGAAGAGCACACCAAGAAAAAGTTTAGCGAAGGCTCCGGGCCCTGTGGGTTTCAGACCGTATCCTATGCATTAGCATTTTAAACAAGAGGATGATTGATAATAAAAAAATGGAATCATAATCCCTGAATATAAGACCCCACAACAACCACCCGCATGATTAGAGGAGGTGCGGTTCAACCCATTAATCGGTTGGTCCGCGTTCATTATATATTTCATGAATTGGACAAGAGGGAACATCAAATCATGTTAAATTCCTACATCAAGATCTTTTGGAGGTGTTGTGGTTGTAGCAGGAGGAGCTCCTACGTTGGATGGAGTCATCAGCATTCGTCGATCCCAAATCATTTCCTCTCATGCTTCTGTCCTCCGTCGGTGGATGTTATCACAACAATTCTCTATAGTTTCCTCACTTAAAGATGTCCTGCCGAAACCCCACCCCAAGAATCATTTAAATATGATGGGGAAAGGTGATTAATTCATTGATGAATTCAGGAGGTTCATTAAAATATTTAATTAGGTTCATTAAATGAATTAATAAACTGCTTTTAGTTCACTATAGTGGAGTTACACAGTTGAGGATTCAATCCATTAATTTTCTTGACAAGTCACTGATCCCCACCACCACCACTCATCCACTAGTGAAAGGGAAATGAAATAACTTTTTATGTTATTTTATTATTTTTCAGTAAATTCCTAAAGCTAAATTTTTCTCCCAACCTACTACGGTCGAAGTGAAGCCTTATTTAATATAATCTCAGCACTGAGTATTCAACAGTGACCTCAAATATTTAATATGATCACCATTTTATAATATAGATAACACCGCCTATGCGTTTACTGCTCATACCTTAAAGAAGATCATAAATTCATTCTGGGTACCCCCGGCCTCGAAGTCACGCACCGTTAATTTTTGCAGAGTTGTAATAATCCAAAATAATTTTTAAAAAAATAGATGGAATTTTCGGGTCTTTACAGTATAAAATTATTATTTAAATGAAATGGTTGTTTTTTAACAAAAATTTAATATTTTTCACTATTCATAAAAATTGAAATATTTCAAAAAATTACCAAAATTCCAACCTAAGCTAATTTTGATATTACAAATTCAAAAATTGATTATATTTTTAAAAATAAACATTATATATTGTGTAATTTAGTTAATAATATTCATAACCACTTTTAGACATCTAGTTTGTAAGGTCATGGTTTGCTCATACTCAATGTTTCATGCAACGCAAGCTATTGAATTTTTAAAAGGAAGCGTATTATGGAAGCTTGGGGTGTTACATTCTTCCCAATTTCAAATAATTTTGTTCTTGAACATTCTAGAAAATCACTTCATAAAAAGATTTGAGTGGTTCCTTATCATAATTTATTTAGGGTCCTATGTCACCTCTTCTATTTTATGTTTTCTCCAAAAAAATTTTTACCAAAAGAGTGATATGATTTTCAACACTTGTTCTCTCATATCAATAATTTTGATAGGCTCTTCACAATAAGATAAATCAGGTTCTAGTTCTATTTCATCATAGGTGAGTACATTTGTTGGGTTTGACATATATTTCCTTAAAATTGATATATGGAGACATCATGAAATTCCAAGAGACATGGTGGAATTATCAAATGATAATCTATAGATCCAATTCATTCTAGAATTTGAAAAGGTTCAATGTACCTGGGAATTAATTTTCCATTCTTACCGAATCTTATAACACCCTTCCATAGTGAATCCTTCAGGAAAACCTGATCTCTTACTTGATATTCAAAATCCTTCCTTCAGATATCAACATATCTCTATTGACTACTTTGATCTATTTTGATATGGGTCTGATTAGTTTTTAACTTTTCTATTTTTCCTCAAAAAGTTCTAGCTCTGTGAGTTTTCTTTCACCAACATCATCCCAACAAGTTGGTGTATGAAATATCTTTCCATATAACACTTAATATGGTTCCGTCTGTATAACAGAATGGAAGCTATTGTTATAGGAAAATTATAATAGAGGTAAATGTTGATCCCACATACCTTGAATGTCAATAGAGGATGATCTCAACATGTCTTATAAGGTTTTAATAGTCATTCCTGATTTTCCATCAGTTTGAGGGTGGTAGAATGCATTCAAACAAAGCTCAGTATCTAGGTATTTCAGAAGACTTTTCCAGAATTATGATGTAAAATTGGGATCATTGTAATTAAAAATCGATAGGGGTACACCATGAAGTCTTATAACTTCATTAATATATATTCTTACTAAACATTAAAGTGGAAAATATTCTCTTATATTAGGAAAAAGTGCTGATTTGGTAAGATAATAAAAAATAACGCATGTCGTATCATTTCTTATGGGAGACTTTGGTAACCCCATAACAAAGTCAATCGTAATATTATCCCATTTCCACATAGGTATATGAATAGGTTTCATGACCCCTTAAGAATGTTGTCTTCCAACCTTCCCTTATTGACAAACCAAATATCTCGGCACATAATCACCAATCTCCCCCTTTGTGTTGTCCCACCAAAATTATTCCTTCAAAACCCTATAAATCATAGTGCCACTAGGGTATATAGGGAAATTGGAGCTATGATCATCATCCAATAATTCCCTTTTTAGCTCAGGTATAGCAGGAACACAAAGCATCTTCCCAAATTTCAAAGTATCATTTTCAAATATGAAGTAAATCAGTCTCCAATAATTCACAACATTAATTTTCTTCAAAACTCCTCATCATCAGTATGAGAACTTTTTATCCTTTCTATTAAATCAATTTTTTCAACAATTTTAAATATTAGTAATGATTCACCTTCCATGTTCATTCCCATATCTTTCTTTACTAGATCAATAAACATAGGATCCATTTCAACTCTCATTTTTTAGAACTCCATAGTATTTTCTACTCGAAGAATCATCCACCTTATTATCCTTCCCTGGGTGGTATTGTATCATGAAATCATAATCCTTGATTAGTTCAATCCATATCCTTTGTCTCATGTTGAGTTTTTTTTGTGAGAATATATATTTCAAACTCTTATGATCAGTATATATATCACATCTTTCACCCTAGAGATAGTGTCTCCATATCATTAGAGAAAATATTACTTACACTAACTCCAGATCATGAGTTGGGTAGTCTTGTTCATGAATTTTTAATTGCCTCGATGCATAACCAATACCCCTATCATTCTACATAAGGAAACAACTGATTTCGTTCCTTGATGCATCATATAAATCACAAATCCATCATTCCAAAATGGTAGATAAAATATAAGAAAATTGAATAATCATCTCTTAAATTATTCAAAACAGTTTTTAAACTCTTTGTTACAAATGAATTTAACCCCTTTATGTATAGTCTTGGTTAATGGGATTTCCAATCGAGAAAATTTCTGGACAAAATGACAATATTAACCTACTAAAAAAATAAAATTGCGTACCTCAATTATACTCGTCAGTGTTGTCCATTCATGGATGGATTTTTTTTTCAAGATCAATAGATATACCATATTTGGAGGTAATATGGAAAATAAATTAAATTTCATGATTCAATAATTCACACTTGATAAACACCCCATATAGTTCATTTCATTTAAGAGTCTTCAGAACAATCGGTAAATGGATGCATGGTCTTCGTTGCTTTTGGATTATACTAAGATATCATTAATAAATACTATGATAAAATCATCAAAACATTCCTTTAACACTCTATTTATTATATCTATGAAAACAGAGGCTGAATTAGTCAATCCAAATGGCATTACCCTAAATTTGTAATCACCATAACTTGTTTAGAATACAATCTTTAGAATATCTTCTTTTTTTACACAAAATTGATGATATCCATAAAGAAGGTCAATTTTCAAAAAATATTTAACGCCATGAAGTTGATCATATAAATCATCAATGTGAGGAAGAAGATACTAGTTATTTATTATAATGGCATTTATTTCTCTATAATCATTGAATAGTCTCATTGATTCATCTTTTTTCTTAACAAAAAGTACTAGGCATCCTAATGGGGAAACACTATGGAGAATAAATTCCTTATTACTCAACTCCACTATTTGTTTATTCATCTCTACTAATTATATATTGGCCATTCTATAAAGATTATTTTTTTAATTGTATTTAATTAGGGATTAAATAAATATAAAACTCAACTTCATTTTCTAGGGGTGTCCAGATAAATATGTTGAAAAAACCTCAATGCCTTCCTTTACAATAGGTACATCATCAATTTGAAAATTTCTTTCTTAATACATAGATGGAATTTCCCCTTCCTCACTAAGAATTTCATTACGTATAGCTATTAAGGGTGGATTTTGATAAGAATCATGGGACACATTTTTTACTCTAAAGATAATAGATTCTACATCACCCAACAAATCATAACCTCCTTCTTCTTAAAATAAAATTCCGCATCATATTTTGATATTAAATCCATACCAAGTATATATCCAAATCGACCATGGGTATGATAATAAATTTAGCATATAATTTATTTTTATTTGACATAATGGGAACTACCCAACACATTTTTATTGGAATGAGACTTCCCTTAGGGGTTTTGAATAACAAATCTCTTATTAAAGTGAATTGAAAAAATCAAATTTTTAATGAAAATTGGGAACGTATAAAGGATTGTGATGATACAGAATCAAATAAATCATTGAGTAAATATGAGGAGATGATTATAGTGTCTGCCTCAACATCATATGGAGTTTCAAACTCAGCAGTTGTGATTGTAAAAGCTTGACCTTGCTCCCTTGGACTTTTTTGAGGTATGTTTCCTTGACACTTATCACAATTATTTGCATAATGTCCCATATTGTTACTAGTGTAGTATTGAACATTGATAGCTTCTTTCATCCCCTTCAAATCATAATCATGGTGGCCTTTTTCTCCACACCTGTAACAAACTACCATCCCCTTTAAGAAATTACCATGGTATTTATTCACACAATTATTAAATGGTGGAAAGTCAAGTTTTACCATCTTCTCCTTATTTCCTTTACTAGAGTGTTTAGAAGCCCTATTCTTCTCTTTATTCCCTTTTGTTTCATAAAACATAGATAATTCCTTTTCTATCTTGATATCATATGAAACTATATATTAATACGATGAGAAAGATTGTGACACCAATGCTTGTCTGAGGAATTGTTTTAACCCATCAAAGAATTGATAAGTCTTAGTTACTTAGTTATGTTTGTATATTGTAGAATACCTTTATAACCTGGTGAATTTAGCCTCAATAATTTTAACAGTATCATCCTCTTTTTTCCTCAGATATATAAATTACCATTCCATATCTGCTCATTGTTCATGAGGAAAGTATTTTTATAGGGAATTTTCTTTAAACTCCCTCCATTCCATATTTATTATCCTTCATCATCCTTCATGTTTTTAATTAATAGCCATCATTGATCTTCATCTTTTAAGAGATAATAAACTATTATGAATACTTCTTCCCTTTCATTACCCTCCAATGTAAGAAATATTTTCTCATAGGGACTTTTCCATTTCTTAGATACAAATGGATTTGAAGACCCATTGAATATTGGAGGTTGTTAACTCATGAAGCGGTCTAACATCGATCCTCTGCATTGTGGATCAGGGTGCTTCATATGGGTACGGTTATTATTCATAACCTAATTTAGTTTGTCCTATTGTGGTTATAAGTTGTTCCACACCATTTGTATCACTAACTCCACTGTCATTATCTTCAATAAGAGGGAAATCCCTACATGTATTACGTGCATTGATACAATTTCTATTTCTTCCCCTAGGAACTATTTCTAATTAATTTCATACACTAGATTATGTTATGAATCATAATTGATAATTCCAAAATATTAAAATAATTAACATAAATTTAACAATTTATGCTTATCTAATCCATAATCATAAACATTGATTCTTTGAGGACATAGTTAATAATAAGTCCTTAATAATGTTTTTTAATGAAAATATTAATTATCCTAATCATATCTCCCCAGAGTGTCAAATCAGGTTCACGGTAAGGCTCATTATTGTGTACCAGGTTACCCGAGTGAAACCCAAAATACATTGTCAGAGTTATTACTCCTAGGTTGCATCTGTTCCATAACCATTTTAACATATAGTATCCAAATAGGGATTTATTTTCTAGGGATACCAACATTATATCAACATTACCAACATTATAATATGATCTTCTATACTTATCCTCAATCTCTATCTTGGGGCAATGTTCCCTGATCATGTTTTATCTAAATCTAGTTTCTAAGGTTTGTACTAAACTTCAATTAATACCAATTATAACGCCTAGACCCTACTTTCCAAAAGTCAGTGCATTATTTTATTTCATTGGTATGATCACAAAAAATGAAATACTAATTGACCAATCAGTATAATAACCTTGGAAATACTAGAATCAAACATAATATTTACATTATATCTTGAAATGAAAAAAATACATATTATCCCCTTTGTAAAATCTCATATCCCCTAGACTATCCCTACAGGTCAATCATATTATACATCGTCGCATCCTGGGAAAAAAGGAAACATAAGAACGGGTTGAGCTCATATGCTTAGTAAGGATAAAAAATATAGTGGATGAAATAATAAAAAAGTATAAAATTATAAAGGTATGGTATACAACTGAAACGCAAGCCTTTAACTATAATATTTAGAATAATATAACAATAATAAATCAAATAATTCCATTTAAAATTTCACATGGACATTCTACTAGTCGAATAATCACATGAAATATTAATAACTAATCTCATAACAAGTAAATGCATAATGTCCTACACCATAACCATACCATCGAGGCCCCATGAAAAGACCATTACCATACCATCAATACATTGTTCCAAGACAATAGTTTGTCTCATGATACCTAATAATGCATTGACGGGCTATAGTTGTCCTTGTCCATCACATACTAATTCCAACACATTCCTCTTATGAAAAGGGTGAAAAATAACCTAAAAATTAGTATTAAATCTTGCATAAAATTTGTTAATTCATTAACCATAAATCAAGAATGTAATTAACATATAAAATCCATATTAAAATATATCATAAACCCTTCAATACAATATTGGAGATTGTATCATAATAATTCAACCTTAAATAAGCATAAAATCTAACAAAAGATATTGACATAGATGAAAATAAATTAATAAATTCGTTAAAATCCTTTGAGGGAAATATCCCTTTTTTACTTTGAAATAATTTAAAATCCTCAAAATTATTAAATAAAACACTTCTTTTAAAAACATTATTATAATATTGTATGGAAATCTTCAAAATGTTAAGGCGTTTTAATGGTGGAAAACATATGTTTGTGCTATAAATGTTAAAAACAGTATTTCATTAATTCTCTGAATATGTTATAAAGTAAGGATCATTGTAGTTAATAACATTTCAGTATTACCAATGTTTCGGGGATTAAATGATTTTTTTTCTAATTCCTATTTTTGTATGTAAGTCATGTTTGTTATGAATAGGATATATTTTATTCTTAAAAAATTAAATAAAATTCATAATTATTATTTTTACTCATCATATAAAATTTATAATCATTATTTAATGGTTAATGTGGATAATAAATCTCACCACCTCGTGGAGATAGTAGGTTGTATGTACACACGAGTGATGATATCATTCTATTGATGGTTAAATGGTGTGAAATTAGATGGTATATTAATTATAAATAATAATTATCTTGTTATATTCCTAATTTATTTTGATTATACACATCACTATACTCATTAAAATAATGTATTCTTGAATAAAAAATTACACCGCGGAGTGGAGATAGTATGTTGTATGTACACACATTTGGTGATATTATTATTCGTATCATGGATAAAATGAGTAATATGGTTATCATGTGACTATAAAAACATATTAGTATATGGATGATACTGTATTTATTATTTTTAGGTAGTAACAACATATAAAGAGGAATTATAATAAGAAAAGAACTTTTAAATTGGTGATAAAAATTTACCTCTTTTTTGGGTGTCTCCTTTTGGTTTGCACGAAAGGACTCCTTAGGTTGGAATTATGCCCAATGTGTGGCCTATAGGATGAAACTATGGAATTGTTTACAAGATTTGTGTACGGTTTGGCAGATCCAAAGGGATTTTTATGTGTGAATTAAATTGAAGGACAAGTTCCCTTTTATAAGAGAGGTGGGTGAAATTATTGAATATCTTAAAATATTAATTTATTATAAATTTATTTTTGGTTTCAAATAGATTAAAAGTTATTTATTTCATGGATAAGATTATTATGGGTTGAAATAATCTCATAAAATGTTTTTTAGACATGTTTAGGTCACAAAAATAACCTTATCTTTTAGGTTTGACCCTTAGATAAACAGTTTATCACTTACTGTGTCTTCTTATATTTTTACACTATTGGGTTAATATAGTTATTATAAAATACCAAAAGATGAAAAATTGGATCACGTAAGAAATTTCTAACACTATCAATGTGATTTTTATGAGACTGATATTTTTATGAATTTTATAACATTTAATTAAATATTATTTATTTTAAAGTATCATTTATGTCAATTTTGATACTGTTCAAAATTTTTTTTTATTAAAATAAAACCAACATGATAAATTCGAACCAATACATATAATTTCCACTAACATTTATTTTTTACCTATAATTTTTTTAATGTAATTATTTAAGTCATATTATATTTATTTGAATATTTTGAATAACATTTAATTGATTCATTCTTTAATAATTCAATCACTGCATCATTATTATGCCACCGTTTAATTTAATTATTTATTTCTAAAATTATAAATAAATAACCATTATTTATATAATAATTTTGTATTTCTAAATAATATTTATAGTCAACAATATCACATATATATTCTCATATTAAAAAAGATATAGTAAATAAATTTTGAATATGACATTTTTAACTCATTTTTTAATAAAATATAATAAATGTCTTAATCTAAAAAAATGGCTTAGAAGGGTTAATAATTTATTTATAAGTTTAATCATGGTCTAGAATACTTCTCTAATTAAATTAGTTCATGTTTTAGGGTAATATTATATTATTATAATATTATTTTTACCATTAATTGCCCTATTTACCTTTAAATGTTGTAAATAATATCAAAAAGTTACTATTAAAAAATTATTTTGATCTTATCAGACCAAATTTTTCATACTGAATAAAATAATTTATTTGTTTTTTTAATTTAATTAACATAAGTATTAAAATTACATTTAATACAAATCTCTTAGATATGGCTAGAAGGCGGGTAAAAGAGTCGATCAAATGATGAATAAATTTTTTTATCTAATTATATAATAAAATGATTCCAATTAACTATATTAGAAAAATATATGTATTATTTTTCTATTTTGAATTTAAAATCAGTTTACAATAAAATAATTATTTAAATAAAATAGTCGGTTCTAACAATAGTGTAATATTTTTCACTATTCATAAAAAATCGAAACTTTTCAGAAAATAACCAAAATTTCAGCATATTCTAATTTTGTTATTATGAATTAAAAAATGAATTATATTTTTAAAAATAAAAATCATAAATTTTATAATTTTGTTAATAGTATTCATAATCGTTTTTAAACATCTAGTTTGAAAGGTCATAGTGCGCTCGAACTCGATGTAGCGTGAAGCACAAGCTATTGAATTATTTAAAAGGAAGAGTTCCATGGAATATTTGGGTGTTACATGTATAAAATACCTCTTTGACATGTTATATAATTAATCCCCTTGTTTTCATGATATTTAAATTTTATATATATTATATTCTTTAATGGGGCTTTGGATTCAGAAGATACCAATGAGGTAAAGTTTTTATGTTGCAATATTTTTGTTTATCTGGATTTATTAGTATTATGCTTTTGATGATGAAATATTATGATGTTTATCTCAATAAAATCATGTATTTCCTTCTCCTCTGGTTATTTTTTTAGGGTATATGTTTTCCCTTCATTTTTTCTCATAAATTATTAAAGAAAACGAAAGAATATATTAAAAAAACGTATTTATTTATCTATTTGGTCGAAAATCCATTTTTCTTCCATATCCGTGTTCTATAAAAATGTTTTTTATTTTTTTAAATATTATCCAATGATTAATGGAATACATTCTTTCCCATGATTTACTTTTTAAAAAGTGTTTTAAAAGGAATATTCAAGTCATTTTCCATACAAGGAATGTTTGGATTTTATCAAAAATGTTAAAGGGATGTTTATTTTAATGTGTGTGGAATTAATTTAATTTATTGAAATTTTGAAAATTATTTTATTTCAAAATTAATTTATATTTTGTTAAGGTTATTTTCAACGAAAAGAATTTCTACAATATTTGATTAATTGGTTACATTAAAAAATTTATATTCAGGGAAATTTTATTTTTTAAAAACACTAAAATTTTAAAATAAGAACATTTTTTAGTAGTTTATTTGACATGAAGCACTGAGAATAAACAACAAATGAAATATATTTCTTTAAATTTAATTATTTTAATTGCTTGGTTAGTACGCAACCTCAAGTCAAAATGAACCACGATATTGCTATTACCTTAACATTAAATTGCATGGTATGAATATTACTGACTAAATATTGAAAATTATGGTTATATATTGAATAAAAATAAAATAAAAATCATTTAAAAAAGATATTTTTTATGAAAAAAACAATATTATATCTGAAAGTCATATTAGTCACTCCTTACACACATAACTTATAATTAATTTTTACCAATTTTTTTTAAATTTATTTGGAAAAATAAACTTCATTTTTATATATAAATGTCAAAATTATATTAGTGTTATTTTTTGGTATTTTTTTGAAAAGATTAATTTTTTATGAATAGTGAAAAATACTGAATTTTAAGTGTGAACAACCTTTTTTAAGATAATTATAAGTTTAAATTATATTTTTATTTTGTTTTCAATTAAAATCAGTTCAATTATATATCAATTAGTTAAATTTAGGGCATTAGATATATTTTCATATTGAATTTTGATATAAAAACGTTGTAAACTATTGATCATTTTCTCTTTGAAAACATGTTTCTCGTCGTATATGTGGGATTAATTTTAAAATAAAAATATTCCAATTTTTTGAATATAATTTGGAAAAATGGATTAAATATTTGTAATCATCATAATTTATATAATATAATAAGACCTACTTCATTTTGACGATACATAATAGTAAAAACTGTAAAAATTGTTTACCATTGTTAAGGGAAAAATTGGTTTACCATGGGTTTAAAAAAAGAATATAAGGGTTAAAAAAATTCACAACCAATCACATAGGGCCTAGATGTGACTAACCTAAGCCCACCTTCCATTTCCAAGGGATTGGTGACTAAAACTTGAAGTCTTTTCCTGAAGAGGGGAGGCATTGACTTAGAGATCTGTACACAATCAAAAACGTAATCTAAAGTAAACAGCCAACAAATCTATGGTATAACCACGAGAGTAAAGTACAACCACATGTACAACTACAAACTGAAAATAGTGTGCTAGAATAAAATCCCTAGAAACTGAAAAGAACTTAAACATTTTTCGCATCTGCCCTAGAGATCTACCTAGAGGGTAGTAGCTATAATTTTGAAGTGAAAAGGATCTCAACTAATCCTGTCGCACCAAGATCCACCAAGTCCTGAACCGCCATGTCTTCCGAGGAGCATTATTAGTCTACTCCAAACACAGATGTTTATATGGATCTCCTAAAAGGGTGAGTATAATAATATCTAATTGGGGACCCCGAGACCCCCGAAGGTCTCTCAGTAATCCACAAAGGAGACAATCACAAGAAACACCACAAAGGTAATATCATTTGTGTGATCAAAATAATGATGCACAAAGAAAAATAGATAGATCACTCTAATGATAAAACTTGAAGGATAATGGCATATGGATTACTAGTCATAAATCCAGATCATCCTATCTGTAGAAACTCTGTGGCTAACCCGTATATGTCATTGTATGCTGACCAGTATTGGTCGCGAGATGATGACCTGTATTGGTCATTGGTGTTGTCCCGTATTGGTCGCTGGTGATGACCCTTATTGGTCGGTGGTTCTAACCCTTATTGTGTGCTGGTACAGAGGTAGGGATGATTATTCGTACAGATAGATCATCCCACTCTGGAATATCTGATGTTGACCTGTATTGGTCACTCTTCTTCTTCATGTCACAGCAAGCCTCTGGATTCTCGTACGAAGCACGCATGATCTCCGGAAGTCTCTTCTCCTCAAGAAATCGGTCATATTTCAACTAGTAAAATGTCCCGAAAAATTAATACCAAGGGTCCACATCGTCATAGGGGTCCTAACATGACTGACTGTGCATCAATCGAACACCCAGTCTGTGAGAAATGAGCAATTCTGTAAAAAGTACATGGTTGAATTCAAGTCTGATCCATCCAAGGTTGCACATAAACCTCCATCAAAACACACATATAGTATCTCCAAAGGAATTCCATGTCCCAAGGGTTCTTATTTCATATACGGCGTGTCAATCAGATGTGTGGTATGTTAGTTACACTCATTTCTGTGAAACAGGGGTGATCACACATTGGTCCAACCTTGCTCGGTCAGGCCCACTGGAATATGCCAAATGGACCACTTCCTAAAAGGGGTACCAACACTACCTATGGTGATTCAAATGTACACCCAGTTATTTAGTTATAGTAGTTTCTTTATTCGGGGGCTGGTTGGGTCTGGGCCCGGTCCGACTCGCTCTGGCTGGCCCGACGCAATGGATCTCGGGTTCTACCTAACCTCGCTGGTGTCTGATCCATTAAGGGTCTGCCAGGTTTAGTGGGTTCATCCCATTGGAGTTGGCCCAGCTGGTTCAGGGGCCCGGCCCGCCGGGTGGGGCTTGGCCCACCCGCGCTGGCCCACTGGGCCGCAGGTGCGGTCCAGCCCACCAGGCTGTGAGTCCGGCCCACCAGGTCGCGGGTCTGGCCCGGCCCACTTGGTGGGTCCAACCAGTTTGGCCAGCCTGTGTTCGGCTTAGTTCACCTGAAGGAGGACCGTCTCCATCTGGCCCAATGGGCATATGGTCGTTTCATCTGGCTGGTGGGGTGCTTCCACACCTGGTGCAATGGTTGTCCAGGTGGGTGACAGGTCTTCAGCCAACGTGATGCGGCACAGGGCCACATTGCCCCCTCCTTCTGTGGCCCATTGGTTTAATCTACTACCATCGGCGAAGCCTGCGAGAACATCCCTTCTCTCACACGATTGGCTCGGGCCGGCCAACTCTAGCCACCACGGCGTGCCACGGCACACCGCATTTCCACCACCCATGGCCGGTTGCCGCGAGCCTCCTCCGACCACTGTTAGCCACCGCTGATATGGCGCACCGGTATTTCTTTCTGTGGGCCACCAAACATGCTATGTTGATCCGTTCATGGTTTCGTTTTCTAGTATGAGCCTTCAAGGAATCCACCTTCACAGTGTGGCCTTCGGTTCTGGGTTGCCGACAAGTTTATCATCCACCCACGAAAACCCATCAAGAACATGTTCAGTGGAGGGTTAGGGTCTTGTTCGGATTGGCCAGCACCCTCTACATTAATTTTATTACATAAGTGTGCAACAAAAATCATCCTAAGATTTGATAAAACAAAAAAATTAAACCCCATGATAACCTTCCATAAAAAAATGAGTCTTGGATCAACCTGTTTGTTGTTTGATCTGTGTTATTAATATTAATTAAAATAAGAAGGGATAAAATATTTTAATCATATAAAAAATTCAAAACACCCTACATGTATGAGACGTCTGCTAACATTGATCAACATAACCTCCTTCATCTTTGTCGTCAGTTTGAAATTAGGTGGCACTCTTCAACGCTCACTAAATCTGGTCTCATCCTCCAGGTGGATGTTGCTACCAGATTTCGCTAGAGTTTCCTCACATGAAGAAGTCATGCCAAAACCCCACCCCTGCTTCCATCTAAATAAGAGGGGGGAAATGAGAGTAACATGTTGATAAATTAATGAGGTTCATTAAATGAATTAATGAACCTATTTTAATTAAGAACGTTTGAGTTACCCAGATGACGAGTCAAGTCATTTATTTGCTTCACAACTCACTGGTCCAACAACCACAACTCATTTGTTGGTGGAAAAGAAAATAAAATAACAATTACATGTTATTTTACTTATCTATAAAAATTCCAAAATCTAAATTCTTCTCCCGATCAATTGTGGTTGAAATGAAGCTTCTCTTATATGAATCATGGCACTGCAGATTAAACGGTGTCCTCATATTTTTAATCTATACACCAGTTGAAAATATAGAAAATTCCTCCCACGCATTTGAAAAACGTACCTTAAAAAAGATCATAGATTCATTCTGGTCACACCGGGCCTCATAATGATGCACCTTCTATTTTCATAGACTCATAATAATCCAAAATAAGAATGAAAAATACATGGAATTTTCTGTTCATTACATTCCCTCCACCTTGGGGCTTTAAGTACCCAAAATCCGATCAAGACTATAGAAACAAAGAGAGGTACTAGGCACAAATATGATCCTCTCACTCCCTTGTGATCTCCTAGATATTCTCATGCTGCCACAAAATGCGCACTAGAGGTATCAACCACCCAGGAAGGATCTTCTGCTGTCGATCCTCTATCTCCATCGGGTACACATCAAAAGTCGCCACTTCATCAATCTACAGCTCACCATGGTCACTGACGCGAGATGGGTCATGCACGTATCATCTCAGTTGGGATACGTGGAAGTCGTCGAGCACCCTCTCCAATTACGGTGGTAGTGTCAACAGGTATGCCACCTTTCAAATCCTTTGAAGTATCATGAATGTTTTGATAAACCTCAGTGATGTTTTTCTACCTCAGCCAAATATCTCTTGTCCCAATTGAGGGGAGACTCGGAAGAATACATGGTCCCATTCTTGGAACTCTAGTGGTCTCCATATCCAATCACCATAGGACTTCTATCGGCTCTGTGCAGTCTTCATCTGCTCTTGGATGACCTACAATTTCATAGTAGTAGCATGTACCATCTCTGGGACCATGAATGATGGATCTCCTAGACCTGTCCAGTAAAATGGTGATCTTCCCGGTCACCCGTAAAATTCCACAAAATTTTTCATTCCAATTGTGGAGTGATAATTTTTGTTATACGTGAACTCCAACAAGGTTAGGTGGTCCTCCCAACTACGACCAAAATCTAAGACACTTTCACGAAGCATGTCCTATATGGTCTGGATAGTCCCCTCAGTCGGACCATCTATCTACAGGTGAAAAGTTGTGCTCAAGTAAATATGAGTCCCAAAAGCCTCCTGCAATCCTTTCCACAACAGGGATGTGAAGCATGCATCATGGTCCGAGACTGTCGTCTAAGGCACCTCGTGAAGTCAAACGATATCCTAAATGTAGAGACATACCATGATCTCTACCGAACCCTTCTCTCGAATAAAATGGAAGTGGGATGACATGGTTAGTTGGTCATTGATCACCCAGATGGTATTATGCTTTCTGGATGTATGTGGTAACCCATCCTGAAGTCCTTCAATATCCCTTCCCACCTTCATTCTGGTATCTCGAGGGGTTGGATCAAGCTTGCTGGTACCTGGTGTTTGGCCTTCACTTGTAGGCAAGTGAGGCAACTAGAAAAAACTCGGCCACACCTTTCTTCATCCCAAGACAGCAGTAATGATGACAGATGTCGTAATACATATTCATCATGCCTGGATGTAATTCCAAGGGGAATATATGGAACTCCCTCTTCACCTCCTCTCATATTAGAACTAGTAAAACTGTACGTCCTCTAAAAAGGATAGTTTGATCCCTACCTTTGAAATATCTATCAGGTGCATGGCCTGAGGATATCTGAGCACATGTAGTCTCACATCTACTGACTCTGAGTTGTGCTTCCTTGACTCGATCAGGGAGTGTAGGGGAAACTACCATTGACTAGAGTTAGACTGACTCATGTCTATGCACATAAGATATTTGAAGTGAGGCTAACTACTATAAATCCTTGTTCAGCAGCTGCGAACTCATTCTCCGACTAATTGCATCTTCCACTATGTTCCACTTCCCATGTGTATATACTATCACAAAGTCATAGTCCTGGGGGAACTATATCCAATATCATTGTATCATATTCATATATTTCTAGGTGAAGATATATCTTTGCCTCTTGTGGTATGACTAAACAATGAATCACTCTCCCATCAAGTAGTGTCACCACATATTCAGTGTGAAGACTACTGCTGCCAACACTAATTCATGGGTCACCTAATTCTTCTCATGAGGCCTCAGTTTTCATGAGACATAAACAATCATTGCATCACCCTGCATTAGGATGCAACTGAGTCCGATCCTTGATGCATCACAATAAACCACATAGTCTGTACCCTCCAATGGAATCCTCAAGATGGGAGCACTGGTCGTGCTCTCCCTCACCTATTGAAAGATCTATTGGCATGTCTCTGACAATAGGAAGGGTTTCCCCTTCTTAGTCTAGGCATTAATAGTTGCTGCTACTCTGGAGATATCTGGTACGAACCTTAAATAGTAGCTTGCTAATCCAAGGAATCTCTGCACCTCAATAACACTCTTGGGTGGCTCCCAAGAAAGTACTTCCTCAATCATCACTATATCCACTATAACTCCAGTCTCTAAGATGATGTGTCCCAACAAGTAGACCTTCCGTATTTAGAACTCACATTTCGAGAGCTTCCCATATAACTGGTGCTCCCAGAGTGTGTACAGAACTATCCTCAATTCTATAATGTGATCTTCCTCAGACACTGAGTACACCAAGATGTCATCGATGAAGACCAATACAGAGTGATTGTGGTATAGCTGGAAGATCCTATTCATGGGACCCATGAACACTACAAAAGTGTTTGTCTAGACAAAAGGAATCACTATGAACTCGTAATGGACATACTGACATCTGAAGGATAACTTTAGTACATCCTCATCACATTAACTAATTTTTTGATAGCGTAATTTGGGGTCTATCTTCGAAACCACATCGCTCCTTTAAACTGGTCAAACAAATCATCAATACTTGGTAGAGGATACTTGTTCTTAATAGTAATCTGGATTAGGTTTCGAATGTCCATACATAGCCTCAAACATCTATATGCCTTCTTGGAAAAAAACTCTGGGGATTCCCATAGAGAAACACAGGGTCTTACAAATACCTTCTTTTGTAAGTCCTCCAACTGTACCCTCGCCTCTTGGAGATCCATAAGGGCCATCTGATACGTAGGTGTACATATCAGTGATGTTCCTGGGTACAATTCAATGTGGAAGTATACCTATTTACGAGAAGTTAGTCCAAGGAAATCATCTGTAACGTCATCCTCATTCTCATCCACCACCAATGGGAATTGTGGACTCGCCTCATCCACCCCATCGAAGGTCATGCAAGCTAGCTAATATCTAATCTGTTTCACCCTCCTGAGAACAAGTTAATCTAGTGCTACTTTATTTTTCTTCTCACCAACAAAGAAAAAGTGTCCTCCATCTCTGCGTGTACATCACATTGTACTTCTCAATAATTCAATCTGTCTGTGAACTACTGATAGTCAGTCCACGCCTAGAATAACATCGTAAGGCTTCAACACATCTACTAGAAGATCACATCTTAATCTCTCTCCTCTAAGAGTAAGATCAAACTGTCCGCACCAGCGTGTGACATCTGAATCTCTTCTCGTATGAGTATCTAAAAGAAAATTGCTTTCTTAAATCTTATTTGGAATCTCAGAGTCCAGAACTATGTCCGCGGTAAGGAAATATTTGCTAGAACTTATGTCAACATGAATTCCAAATAACGTAGAGAAGATACAGGTCATTCCTTGTATCATCTCAGGTTTGTCAGGATCATGAGCCTCTACTACCTGTAGTCACGTATGTTATCTTCCACCTTCTCTTGAGCTCATAGTGGACCACCTAGGGCGGTGGTAGTTCCTAGTGAACCCAACCACCTCTCGTTGCACGTCATGTTCCACTCCCTATTCTTCTGTATGGATGAAGCTCATTCTCTTGCCAGTGTCACTGCCTCGGTGGCCCCTCCACCATCATTCGATCATCCGCGCAGGGAGTCGGACAGTCATGAGCTTCGTGACCCTATCCCCAACGAGAAAATTGATCATGCCTTGAGGGTGGCTCCCACGACCACTTGATCCTCGCACCTCTGACCATGTGTCCCTAGGTCTCCCTTCAAAAGGTGTACACTGCTTAGGATTCTACATCATCTGTCTACTCCCAGATGTAGATGACTCTACAACTTATCGTCCGGTAGGGTTTCTCACTGTTAGTTCCTACTCTGTAAGGATGTTCTCAATCAGAAAAGCTCTCTTTAGCACCCCATCCTACATAGGGATGGTGAGAGAAACTATCGCATCTCTAATCTCTCATCAGATCCCCTTATCAAATGTACAATCCCTCGTGTAAGGGTTATTTACCATGATAGTGGAGTATTACGAGAGCTTAGTAAATATTTCTCATTATTAAGCCACATTCTGGTTTCCCTATCGCAGATGCAGAAGCTCCAGTATATGCACATAGCATAGTTTCACTGTAATTAACACAACCCTAAAATTAATATCAATGTCCATCCAGGAGAGGGTCGTCTCCTCATGAATATGCAGCATTGTGCTCCACCATTTTCTTCTTGATCCCCAAAGTAGGCTAGTTACCGAGATCGCAATCTGCTACACTTCTCCCTATAATAAGAGAATGGCCCATGAAACCACCTCAAGTCAATCCTCTACTTCCTGGGGGTCTGTCTCACCTCGAAACCTCATAGGACTCAATCTATGGAAGTGATTCCAAATGCTCAGTCTGTGTTCATGATCCACTGGTAGCATTTTCTTCTCAATGGTTGGTGTTTCTACTGATATACCACCCCATGGTGCCATCAGTGTGAGTGGTCCCTATACTGACGCCTCGTCGATTGGTGGGCCACTATCATGATCTCTAATCATAATCCTGGATATATGTATTTGTGGAGGCATCCTATAAGAAACAGATACACCACATTAAGTAAATTATATCTAGTGAGATAACTCAATTAAGATCAATAAATCTTTTCGAAACACTATCAACCGGTGTTTTCATATACCGAGTTAGAAAACAAAATTGGTCCTGTTGTATGGATACATCGGCCACCACACCAACACTAGACCCCATTTACTTAAAAATAAACCCAAGAAACTATACAGCATTTCCACATTAAAAGTAGACTCTTAGTTATTCTGGTAGAACTGACCACCCCCAAATACTACTTTGTCCCGACCTGTCCCACAAGGCCTGGATGTGACTACCCCAATCCCGCCTTCCATAGGCTAGGGGTTGGTGACGAGCACCTAAAAAATTTTCCTGAACAGGGAAGGCATTCACATAGAGATCTATAAACACTCAAAAAGGGAAACCGATGTAAACAACAAACAAAAGTAAGGTACAACCACGAGATTAATGTACAACCACACGTACAACTACAAAGTGGAAATAGTGGGTTGGAATTAAATCCCTAGAAACCGAAAATATTGTAAACTGTTGTCGCATATACCCTTGATATCTTACTAGAGGGTATTAGTTCAAATTATTAAGTCAAAGAAGAGGATATTAACTTCTCCATTCGCACCAAGATCCAACATTTTTCGAACCTCAATGTCTAACTTAGAGCATCAATAGTCTTCACCAGACACACATGTGTGGGTGAATCCCATGCAAGGGCGAGTAAAACAATACCCAGTAGGGAACTATAAGACCCTCGAAGGTCACTCAGTAATTCACAAAGGAAAACATCACAAGAAATACCACAAATTTAATATCAAAAGAATGATCTAAATCAGGAATCACAAAGAAAAAGAGAAAGATCACTCTAAGGGTATAACATCATGGTTACTATGATATTTATGAACAGTCATAAATCCAAATAATCTATTCCATAGTAACTCTATTTCATACCAGTAATGGTCACTGTATGGTGACCTGTATTACTCACTAGATGCTGACATGTATTGGTCATTGGTGTTGACCCATATTAGTCTTTATTGATGACCTGTATTGGTCACTGGAGATGACCAATTTAGTTTCCTGTACTGAGGTAGGGATTATTAGTCATATATCTAGATCATACCAATTTATAGTTTTTCATGATGACCCATATTGGTCACTCTTCTTCTTCATGTCATAGCCAAACACTGGATTTCTGCACGAAGCATGCCTGTTCTTGAGAAGACACTGCTCCTCAATACATTGTTCGTATTTCAAATGGTACAAATTCCCACAAAAAACATACCCTAGGGAGTACCCTATCAGAGGGGTCCCAACGTGATAGAAGACACATCTATCAGACACCTGTTCTGGGGGATATGAGCACTTTTGTAAAAATGGCCATGTTGGATTCAAGTCTGATTCAATCCAGGTTGCATGTCAAACACCGTCAAAACTCACTTACAATATTTTCCAAAGGACCACCATGTCAAAAGGTTCCTTATTCCAAAAAATTCATGTCGAACGTGGATCCACGTTCTTCATATTAATCTAGAACAAAGGGAGAAAATCATTTAAAAACATAAATAATTTAAACCCCCTACCTAGATGAGATGTCCCCTGATGATGACCGATGAAACCTCCTTCATCATTGTCATCGGTTCGAAATTCGGTGCCACTCGTCACCACTCGTTGAATCTGTTCTCATCCTCCTAGTGGATGTTGCCACTAGAGTTCTCCATAGTTTCATCGCATGAAGAAACCATTCCAAAATCCCACCCTAATCTCCATTTAAATAGGAGGGGGGTAGGTGAGTAATGTGTTGAGGAATTAATTAGGTTCATTAAATATATTAATGAACCTATATTAATTCACAATAATGGAGTTACATAGTTGATGAGTCAAGACATTTATTTTCATGAAAACTCACTGGTCCAACCATTGCCGCTCATCCTTTGGAGAAAAAGAAAATAAAATTACAATTACATTTTATTTTATTGTTCTTAAAAAATTTAAAAAAAATTAAATTTTTCTACTGAACTATGGTGGTTGAAATAAAGCTTCCATTAATTGAATCATGGCACTACAGATTCAATGGTGCGCTCATATTTGTAATCTGGGTAATGATTCAAAAGATAGAAAGTGTAGCCCACACATTTACTGAAAGTACCATAAAAATGTTCATAAATTAATTCCAGGCACACCAGGTTTCTGAATCATGCACTGTCAATTATTGCAGACTCCTAATAATCCAAAATAATTAAAAAAAATTACATGGAATTTTCTGGGTCTTAACATTCTCTCATCCTTTGGGATTTATGTCCCTGAAATCCAAACAAGAATACACAAAGAAAGTGGGGAACTGGGAAAGCATATGAGACTCTTTCTCCCATGTTCTCTCCTGGAGATTCCCGTGCTACCATAGAATGTGCAATAGAGGTATCGACCACCCACAAAGGATCTTCTCTTGTAGATCCTCTATATCCGTTGGGTACTCCGCAAAAGTCGTCAATTAGTAAATCTCAAGCTCTCCATGGTCGATTACGTGAGATGGTTCATTCACGTATCTCCTCAACTGGGATATGTCGAAGACGTTCAAAAACCCTCTCCAACTACAGTGGTAGAGCCAAGTGGTATGCCCACCTTGACAATCCTCTGATGTGTCAGGAATGGTATGATAAACATTAGTGAGAGTTTTCCACCTCGGCCAAATATTTGTAGTCCCCGGCGAGGGGAGACTCGCAAGAATACGTGGTCCCCCTCCTGGAACTCCAGTGGTCTTTGTCGCCAATCATCATTAGACTTTTTTTAAATATGTGCAGTCTTCATCCACTCTTGGATACCCTTCTCCTTCTTAGTGGTCACATGAACCAACATTGGGTCCACGAGAGCAAGCTCTCCTAGATCCATCCAGTACCATAGTGATCTACCCGGTTGCCCGTATAATGACTCAAAATAGCTCATACCAATGGTGGAATGATAGTTGTTGTTGTACGCAAAATCCAACAAGTGTAGGTGGTCCTCCGAAATGCGACCAAAATCAAGGACACATCCACGAATCATATCCTCCATGGTCTAGATAGTCCCCTAAGGCTTACCATCTCTCTATGGGTGAAAAGTTGTGCTCAAGTGAAGGTGAGTCCCAAAAGCGTCCTAACTTTTTTTCCAAAACTGCGATGTGAATCGTGCATCATGGTCTGGGACTATCATCAAAGGAACCCCATTATGTTGCACAATCTCCTACATGTAGAGACATCCCAATCTCTCTACATAACCCTTCTCTCAAATAGAAAAAAAGTGGGATGACTTGGTGAGTCGTTCAATGATAATTCAGTTGGTATCGTGCCCTCTAGATGTACATGGTAAACCCATCACGAAGTCCATCCATATCCCTTCCCATATATACTCCGGTATCTCGAGGGATTGGGTCCAGCTTGCTGGTACCTTCTGTTCAGCCTTCACTTGCTGGAAAGTGAGAAATCAAGAAACAAACTCTTCCACAACTTTCTTCATCCATGGCCACCAATAATGACGTTCGAGGTCCTAATACAACTTCATCATTCTTGGATGTACTTCCAAGGTAGATTTTTGGAACTCCCTCATCATCTCATTTTATAAAATCACTGGAACAATTGTACATCCTCTAAAAAGGATAGTGTTCTCCCCAACTTCAAAATATCTATCAGGTGCATGGCTTGAGGATATCTGAGCACATGAAGTCTCGTAGCAACTACGTCCAAGTTTCATCTCCCTGACTCCATGAAGGAGTGGAGGTGAAACTACCATTGATTGGCAGTAGACTGACTCTTCTTTATTCATGTAGGATATCTGAAGGAAGGCTAACAACTCTGAAACCTCGTTTAGTAGCTACGAAATTGATCTCCAGCTAATTGAATCTGCCACTATGTTCCCCTTCCTATGAGTATATACTATCTCAAATTCATAGTCCTGGAGGAACTTTAGTGAAATTCGTTGTCACAGATTCAGATCATTCTGTGAAAAGATATATCTGTGACTCTAGTTGTTTGAGGAAACAATGTATTGCTCTCCCATCTAGTATATTCGCCACATCCTCAGTGCGAAGAGTACTATTTTCAACTCCATGTCATGGGTCACATAATTCATCTCATGAGGCCTCAGCTTTCATAAGCCATAAGAAATCACTGCATCTCACTAAATGAGGACGCAACTGCGTCCGATCCCTGATGCATCATAGTAAACCATGTAGTCAGTAACCACCTCCAGAAACCATAGGATGGGAGCATTGGTCAAATAATTCCTTAGCTATTCATTGCTATATTGGCATGCCTCTGACCATAGGAAGTGTGTCCCCTTTTATAGTCAAGGCATTCAAAGGAGCTGATACTCTTTAGAAATGAGGTACGAACCTCCAATAGGATCCTGCTAATCCAAGGATATTCCACACCTTAGTAACACTCATGGGTGGCTCCAAAGTAAGTACTACCTCGATCTTCGCTAGATCCACTGCAAATCCAGCCTCTGAGATGACGTGTCCAACGAAGTAGACCTTACATATCCAGACCTCACACTTTTAGAGATTCTTATATAACTGGTTCTCCTGGAGTGTGTAGAAAATTATCCTTTAGTGTACAGTGTGCTCTTCATCGGACAATGAGTACAGCAAAATGTCATCTATGAAGACCACTTCGAAGCGATCGAGGTATTGCTGGAAGATCCTATTCATGAGATTTGGGGTCCCGTCACAAAAAGTAAAGCGCAGTTTGACATAGTTTCCATGAAAAACTACATGAAGGTTATTTGTGATGATGGGATTTTTCTATTTCAAATACTAGCGGCGGTAAATAGGTTTTTGTGATGGGATGTTGCCCCATCACAAAATGTGTGTCGGCTGGCAACTATTTGCAATGGGACCCGTCGCAAATACCCTTTTAACAGCCGACGGTAATTAATACAGGCAAAGGTATTTTGTGACGGGTCCCATCACAAATTGTAATGTTGCAAGTAATCTAACTAATATATACCAAACATCAATTTTTCATACTCATTCCCTCAATTCTCACTTCCTCTCTCTCCCTAAACTCTATTTTTAGAGTGAAAATCTCTCTAAGTTAGTTTTTTTTTTCAACAAAGTTGTGTAGTCGTCTACATCAATATAAGATCAAGTTTAAAGGTATTTATATTTTATTTTATTTAGAATTTATTTTATTTTTATGATAATTTTAATTATTGTTGATTAGTTGTAATTAAATTAGATTTAAATTGTTTTTTATTCAGTGTTTATCTGTAATAATTAATTGAAATTTTTAGTTTTAATTCTAATAACTGGTAATAATTATTAATTATTAACGATAATTAGTGTTGTATATAAATAATTAGTATTAATTAGTAATTAGTAGCCGTAATTTGTAGTTATTAATAGTAATTAACACAAATTAGTAATAATTAGGGGTAATTAGAAATAATTAGGGGTAATAAGTAATAATTAGGGGTAATTAGTAATAATTAGTGGTAAAGAGTAATAATTAGTAATAAATTGTAATAATAAAAAATAAATAGTAATAATTAGGAATAAATATTAATAAATAGTTATAAATATGAATAAATACGAATAAATAGTTATAAATAGTAATTAATAGTAATAAATAGTAATAAAATGGAATAAATATAGATAAATATGGATAAATAGGAATAAATTATAATTAATAGAAATAAATAGCAATAAATAGAAATAAATAGAAATAAATAATAATAAATAGTAATATTTATTAATAGTTAGTAATAAATAGGAATAAATAGGAATAAATAGCAATAAATAAGAATGAATAGTAATAAATAAGAATAAATACGAATAAATAGGAATAATTTTGAATAAAAAAGAATAATTAAGAATAATAAGTAAAAAATATGAATAAATATGAATAATTAGTAATAAATAGGAATAAATAGGAATAATTACGTATAATTAGGAATAAATAGTAATAATTATGAATAATTATTAATAAATAGAAATAAATAGGAATAAATAGGAATAGATAGAAATAATTAGGAATATTTATGAATATTTAGGAATAATTAGTAATAAATAGGATTAATTTTTAGTAAATAGGAATAATTAGTAAAAAATAATTCAAAATAATGAGTAATAATAAGAAATAATATGTAATAATAGGGTTATTTAGGAATAAATAGGAATAATTTGAAATAATGAGGAATAATTAGTAAAAATTAGGAATAATTAGTAATTATTAGGAATAATTAATAATAATTAGGAATAATTAGTAATAATTGGGAATAATTAATAATAATTAGGAATAATTAATAATAATTAGGAATAATTAATAGTAATTAATAATAATTAGGAATAATCATTAATAATTAGTAATAATTATTAATAATTAGTAATATTTAGTAATACTTCATAAAAATTAGTAATAATTAGAAATAAATAATAATATTCAGTAATAAATATTAATAAATGGTACTAATTAGTAGCAATTAGTAGTAATTAGTAATAATTAGTAATAATTAGTAATAATTAGGAATAATTAGTAATATTTAGAAATAAATAGTAATAATTAGTAATAATTAGTAATAAATAATAATAATTAGTAATAATTAGTAATAATTACCAATAATTAGTATAAATAGTAATAAATAGTAATAAATAGTAATAAATAGAAATAATTTGTAATAAATATTAATAATTAATTATAAAAAGTAATAAATAGAAATAAATAGTAATAATTGGTAATAAATAGTAATAATTAGTAATAAAGAGTAATAAATAACAATAAATAGTAACAAATTGTAATAAATAGTAATAATTTGTAATAATTTATAATAATTAGTAATAATTTAGAATAATTAGGAATAAATATTAATAATCAGTAATAAATAGTAATAATTTGTAACAAATAGTAACAAATAATAAAAAATAGTAACAATTTGTAACAATTTGTAAGAATTTGTGAGAATTAGTAAGAAATAGAAATAAATAGTAATAAATATTAATAAATAGAAACAAATTGTTATAATTAGTAATTAATAGTAATAAATATTAATAAATTGTAATAAATTGTAATAAATAGTAATAAATTGTAATAAATAGTAACAAATAGTAATAAATAGTTATAATTAGTAATAATTAGAAATAAATAGTAATAAATAGTGATAATTTGTTATAAATAATAATAAATACTAATAAATAGTAATAAATAGTAAAAACTAGAAACAAATAGTAAATATTACTAATTAATAATAATAATTAGTAAGAAATATTAATAATTAGCATTAAATATTAATAATTAGTATGAAATATTAACAATTTGTAAAAATAAGGAGTACTTCGTAACAAATAGTAATAAATAGGTATATATAGAAATACATAGGAATACTTAGGAATAAGTAGGAATACATAAGAATAGTTAGGCATAGTAAGGAATGGTTACGAATACTTAGGAATAATTAGGAATAAATAGGAATAATTAAGAATAAAATCAATTGTAATAAATTTTGATAACTTGTGATAACTTGGCACAATTTATATTCGATTGGTTACACTACTTTTGCTTGATGACTCTTCTCCTTTCATCTTTCATCGAATCAATAAATTATGAAAAGTACAGTTCTACATAAGCATATCCAATCTCATTTTCACAACATTGAATTTGCATGTGTAGGAAAAAAAATTTCATAATTTTTTCTGGGAGTAACAATTGCAAGAAGTTGATTTATCGATGAATAGGGGGCCCTTTTTTCCAATGGCTCTTTGACTTGCAACATTCTCAAAATGAAATCACAGTGAATAATCTGCTCAGAGGTACGCTTATACATTCTCGAGAATATATATGTGTACCTCAGAGCATATTATTCAATGTGATTTCAGTGTGATAAAGTTGCAAGTAAATGAGCCGTTGGACAAAAGAGGATCCATCAATCCACTGAAAATTGTGTCGCTCGTAAATAATGGTAATTATTAAAAATTAGTTGTAATTATTTATCTTCTTATTTCAGATAGTGTTTTTATAATTTCAAATTATTCAAAAAATTAATGAATTTATCTTTTGTAGAAAAATATGAAACAATGAAGTCAATAACATTCATTATTAGATGATCTCACTTGGATAAATCAGCGTAGAATTCCAAATGGTTTTGGTCTAAATCCTATATATATTGAGGGTGTTGAATATTTTTTATAATTTTCATCATCAAAACTAGAATATGTTTCAGAAGTCACAATTAGGTGTCCTCATAAAAATGTTCTCTGAGAACGTTTGAAACGTTTGATAAGGTTGGGGTCATCTTTTGTGGTTTGGTTTTCAACCAGATTAGGTTTTTTGGTATCAACATGGTGAGCATAGTTCCAGAGAAGATACTAATAACTTGATTCTAGATCCAAAATGGTTTCAAAATTCAGTACATGTTGTTTCAGGTCTATCTGTTCAACAAACTGAAACTCAAGATGGTATTGATTTAACTCCTGAGTTGGAACTATCCTAATTTTATGAGTTGTTGAGGTCTGGTGAGGATACATTAAATTATGGTTGCAAGATAAGAAAATTAGAATCGTTAGAAAAATTTATGGCTATTAAATCAGATAATTCAATTTCTAACTACTGTTTTGATTAGATATTTTTTTTGGTAAAATCACTTTTACCTGAATGAAATGAGTTCCATGAAAATTTGTATGAGAAGAAGAGGCTAGTCCGTAATCTGGGCCTTAGTTATTAAACAATTCATGCATGTGGAAATGTTTTCATCTTATATTCTGGTGAAAATGAGTTGTTGGATAGTTGTCCAACATGTGTACAATTGATGTATATTTTAGCTCAATCAAGGAATTCTAGATCGATTCCTGTAAAATAGTTGAGATATTTCCCCCTTACACCTATGTTTCAACGTTTATTTATGTCTCAAAACAAAAAATCAAGTATGTCATCGTACAAATCCAAAATTTGATCCGATAAACTCTTGAATCATTCATATGATCTTGATTCATGGAAGCATTTGGACCATCTTCACTTGTCTAGGGTTTTAGAAGCCCGAAACATGTGATTGAGTCTTTCTACTAATGGTTTATGTCTGTTTGGTTCTTGTGGTAGTCAGTATTCATGTTGTCCTTTATTTATAACTCCATAAAATTTACCTCCATGGATGTTGATGAAGGAGACCTATATATTTTCGACCTTATTAATCCAAGGAAATCCGAAGAAGAATATTGATGTTTATTTGAAACCATTGATTGATGAGTTAAATGAATTGTTGAGTTATGGTGTTATTACATATGATGTTTCTACGAAATAAAATTTTAGTACACATAGAGTGCATCTGGTAAGTATATTTTTAAATATTATATATAACATTAAATATAGAAAGTTTATTTTAAATTTCTATAGGCAGTTGAGCATCCTGATTTTAAATATTATGATGTTTATGGAAGGATGTGTAGTGATCCAGCTACTGGAGAGATTAGAGGTGGTCGCTAGTGATAGATTGTGGTAAGTATTATTATTTTCAGTTTGAAAATTAAATGCATATAATATTTTCAAAATTTTAATTTCAAATTGGAATTGAAGGAGTCATTTGAGGATGCGACCTCTCAGACACATGCTGAGAGTGGGAATGAGACGACTGATCAGACCAGTGCCCACCATTTCTATGAGGCGACATGGATGCATGCGACTCAGTATGGCATTGATAAGGGCTGAGTATTTGGTATCGACTCTCATATGACTTCAGATACTTATTATGGTTCTGCTTTGATTTGTTTCCATCTCGAGCAGTTGCGAACTCAGACTATGCCAATATAGAGTTTTCAGAATTAGGATGAAGAGATGCATCAGCAGAAGTAGCAGCAGTAGTACGAGGAGGATATGCATCGATGGCAGCATCGGTAGCAGCCCGATGAGGAGATGCGTCGATTGCAGCAGCAACATCACGAGCAGATGGAGTACATGCACCTTCTGACTAGTAGTTTAGGGATGGAATTTCCTCCATTATCTCTTAAAGATCCTCCAACTCCTCTAGAAGATGAACCCCCCTGAGTGATATTTGAAAGTTAAAAAACATTTGAATTCAACATTTGTTTTAATATAAACTATTTACAGTTTCAGTATTGTATAATGGTATGTATATTGCATAATTTAATTTTTTTTAATATTTTAATATTTATTATTAGTATTATATTTTTTAATATTTGAATATTTTACTAATAATAATAATATTATTATTATTATATTTATTTTATATTTTTTGAGAATATTAAGAATTTAAATATTTTCTTAATTTTTTTTATTATTTTAATAATAGAAATATTATTTTTTTATTAATCATAATTTTATTAAATATTTTTTATAGTATTATATTTTTAATTTTTTTTATTTTACTAATAATAATAATAATATTTTATGATTTTTTATATTTTTTTTGAATATTGATAATTTTACTTTTTTTAAATATTTTAATAATATTAATATTATTTTTTCATTAGCCATAATTATATTAAATATATAATTTTTACATTGTTTAGTATTTTCTAAAGGACTGGTTGCAAAGGGAGCCCGTCACAAATAGTTTAAATATATATTTTTTAAAAAGTATTTACGATGGGCCTGTCGCAAAAGGTGTATATATATATAATATATATAATCGGAGACTTATTTGTCACAGGTAACTTCACCGTCGTAAAAACAATTTTTTCGATAGGCCCATCACAATAAATTTTATTTGGGATGTCATTTGCTGCAACGAGATATTTGGGATGGGACCCCATTGCTAAAGATTATTTGCGACGGGATCCCATCACAATTATTCTATCACAAATAACTCAAATTCTAGTACTGTGAAAGTCCAATGAGGTGAGGCTCATCTCCTCATGCACATGTAGCATCGAGTTCCACCATTGTCCTGCCAAGCCCTAAAGAAGGCTAGCGACCAAGATCGTCATCTACTGGGTGGGTGTCTCTACTAAGCGAAAGACCCGAGAAACAACCTGAAGTCAGTCCTCTTCTGTTTGGGAGTTCGTTTCACCTCGAAACCTTGGAGGCCTCTATCTCTAGAACTCATGAAACACGCTCAGCTGGCATGAATGATCTACTTGGAGCATTTGCTGCTCAATGGCAGGTGGTGTTTCTCATACACCACCTAAAGGTGCCATCACTCTGACTCGTCCAAATATCGATGCCTCGTCAATCTGTGGGCCATTTTCATGATCTCTAATCTGAATCCTGGCTGGCTATCTTTGTGGAGGCATCCTTTATGAAACAAATGTGCAACATTCAATACATTATACCTAGTGAGATGACTCAAGAAAGATCAAGAAAACTTTTCAAAACACTAGGAACCGGTTTTTTCATGTACCGAATTAGAAAACATAATTCGAGGTCCTGGTGTATGGATATGTCCACCGCCACACTTACACTAGACTCCCTATACTGGAAACCGAACTCAATAAATTATACATCATTTACTCATTAAAATTATACTCTTAGTTATTCTGGTAGAATTGTCTGACCTCGAAAACCTCTTTGTCACGACACGTCCCACGGGGCCCGAATGTGACAACCCCAAGCCCGCCGTCCATAGACTAGGGGTTGGAATCTACCACCAAAATTATTTCCCAGAACTGGGAATGAATTTCCTTAGAGATGTGCACACAATCAAAAAGTAAAAATGAAGTAAAAAAACCAACAAAAAGTAAGGTACAACCATGATTATAAAGTACAACCACAAGTACAACTGTAAACTGAAAAGAGTGGGCCAGAATACAATCCAAATAAACAAAAATTAAAGTAAAAATCTATCACATCTTCCCAAGATCTCTACCAAGATAGTAGTAGTTGTATGTCTAAAATCAAAGAATAGGATATTGACTTCTCCCGTCGCATCAAGCTCCACCATGTCATGAACCTCAAAGTATGCCTCGAAGTGTCATTATTCTACACCAAACACACATGTGCGGGCACAACCCGTGGAATGGTGAGTATAATAATACCCAGTAGGGGACCCTGAGACCCCCGAAGATCTCTCAATAATCCAAAAAGTAAAACATCGCAAGAAATACCACAAAGGTAATATCTCAAGCATGATCTAAATCCTGAAGCACAAAGAAAAAGAGACAGCTCACTCTAACAGTATATCTTCAAGGTTACCGGGGTATGTATGAGTAGTCATAAATATGTATCATCATATCTCTAGTAACTCTATTACTGAAGCATATAGGTCACTGTATGCTAAACAGTATTGGTCGCTAGATGATGACCCGTATTGGTCACTGGTACTGACACATATTGGTCATTGTTGTAGACTCATATTGGTTGCTAGTGATGACCCATATTGGTCCATGGTACAGAGGTAAGGATGATTAGTCAAAAAACTAGATCATCCCCCTCTGGAGTTTCTGATGCTGGCCCATATTGGTCTCTCTTCTTCTTCATGTCACAGCTAACTACTGGATTCCCTCAAGAAGCATGCCTAATCTCTGGAAGACTCTTCTCCTCAATCCAATAGTCATATTTCAACTAGTAATTAGTCCCACACAAATCATGCCCATGGGATTGCCTCATCATAGAGGTCCCAATGTGACAAATAGTGCGTCGATCGGACGCCCGGTCTGTGAGATATGGGCACTTTTATAAAAAGGGCCTCGTTTGATTCAAGTCTGATCCAACCCATGTCATACATAAAACTCTATCAAAACTAACTAAGAATATATCCAATGGACCACCATGTCACAAGGGTCCTTATTCCATAATCGTCGTGTCGATCAGATGCTCATTTTGTTAGTTACACCCCCTTCTGAAAAATAGGGGTGATTGCACCTTGTTCCAGTCCGGCTTGGTCGGGCCCACCATAATATTCCAAAAGAACCTCCTCCAAAAAGGGATCCCAACTTCATTGATGGTGTTTCAAATTGACACCTGGTTCGTCAGTTATGAGCGTTCCTTTATTCAGTGGATGGTTGGGTCTGGGCCCATTCAGACTTAGTCATGCCATCCCAACGCAACGTGTCCTGAGGTTTACCTGACCATGCTCGGCTCCGACCCATTAAAGCTCTTCCCGTTTCACTGGCTCCGGACCATTGGGGTCTGCATGGATGGTTTATGGTCCTAGGCCGCATTTGGGACAACCCTCCTGGTAGGGCTTGGCCCACCCGCGCTGGCAGGCTGGGCCGCGGGTCCATCCCGTTTGGCTGGCTCATGTCTGGAATGTGTCCACCTGACGGAGGACAATATCCTTCTTTCCCCATTGATGTGGGTCCATTTCATCCAGTCTGTGGGGCACTGCCCCACTGCGTGCAACAGTCGCCGAGGTGGCTGACCAGTCTTTAGCCGACGCAGCGCGACACAGTGCCGCATAATCCCCTCCTATAGCGGCCCAATAGCCACGACTTCCACTGCTAGTAGTGCATACATGCGTATCTCTTCTCTTGGTTGGCCAGCACGGGGCTGCCGCCTCTAGCCCCCACGGAGAGAAACGGTCCGCCGCCTTTACACTGCCTGCGGTCGATTGCCACAGACCTCCTCTAGCCACCTCTGGTATCTACCGGCATCGCACACTTTTGATTATTTCTGCGGACCATCAGATGTGCTTCAGTGGTCCATTCTTGGTCTTTTCTGGGCCTACAAGCCTCCCGAGATACCACATTCACTGTGTGACCCTCGGTTCCACATTGTCGACATGTTCATCATTCTCCCACAGAATTGCATCAAGAATAAGTTCTACGGGGTGTCTGTGCATTGTTTGTATTGGCCCACACCATCCTCTTTATATTTATAACATATTGGAGAATCAATAATCATCATAAGATTTGATAAAACACCAAAATGAATCCCCACGACAACCTTCCGTAAAAACATATGAGTCTCAGATCAACTCGTTGGTTTGTTGATCCGCGTTCTTCGAATTAATCCAGAATGATGGGAGAATTTCATTTATATTCATAAACAATTAAAACCTCATACCTAGACAAGACATCCACTAATGATGATCGATGGAACCTCTTTCGTCGTTGTCATCGGTTCAGAATTCGGTGGTGCTCGTCACTGCTCACTTAATTTGTTCTCGCCCTCCAAGTGGATGTTAGTACCAGAGTTCACCAGAGTTTCTTCACTTGAAGAAGTTATGCCAAAACCCCACCCCATGATACATTTAAATAGGAGGTGGAAAAGGTGAGTATCGTGTTGAGGAATTAATGATGTTCGTTAAATGAATTAATTAACACCATTAAATTCACAACGGTGGAGTTATGCTGTTGATGAGTCAATCCCTTTTATGGCTTGACAACTCACTGGTCCAACCACCGCCACCCATCCATTGTTGTAAAAGAAAATAAAATAACAATTACATAAAATTTTACTTTTCATTAAAAATTCCAAAAACTAAATTTTTCTCTCGACCTACTACGGTCGAAGTGGTGCTTTCCTTAAGCGAGTCTCAGTGCTGTGGATTCAACGGTCCCCTTGGATTATTAATCTGAACACTATTTTAAAAAATAAAAAATTTTGCCTACAATTTTACTGAACGTACTTTTAAAAATGTTTAGAAACTCATTCCGGGCACACCCGGCCTCGGAATCATGATTCTTCAATTTTCTTAGACTTGTAATAATCTCAAATAATTAAAAAAAATACATGGACTTTTCTGAGTCTTTACAAAAATGAACAAAAACATGTATCAATCCAATTTTATGGCCATATATCTATATTATCCTTACCAATTTCTAATATAGTGTAATTTTAATTTTTTTTAATGTGAATGAGTTTATCATTATGGATTCTTTTGGGAAATATCCTACTAATTTCCAAGACTTTCCCCTTTCCCCACTTATAAAAGGGCACTTACACCGTTCAAATATTTACAAATAAAAATCCATTTAGCTAAAAAAACCTTACGAAATTCTGTACCTAAAATCCTTAGTGACATTCTAGAGCTTCTGGTTCTCCCAAAATACCATCCTTAGGTTCTATAAGACGATATACGAAGGAGGTATCTCTAAGAGACATTAATTATCTTAACAATGCTCTTCCATTTTATTTATTATTTTTCCATTTTTAATTATGTATTAAAAAATACAATATAATTAAACCATTATATACCATATTATTATATTTTATTATGTTGATGTCATAATATTTATCTATATACACCTCCATTCAATGGGAATTGAAATCATCAATCGAGTGTATGGCGAACTATCGCCTCACGAACTAATATAATTTGTTTTACATCACCACCTTTAAAGGATGGATATAATGATGAATTTAACACATGTATATTATATTAATGATATTTTTTTATTATTTTAAATTTAATATAACATATAAATTTTTATGTTCCATTTGATTTTAAATATTATAACATCGCTCATGTGTACAGCAGACTACCGCCTCACGAATCGATGTGATTCTTTTTCACTTATGATTTACATAAAATGTAATAAATATAAAATTAATTAATATATTTGACATATAATACATTATATTTATTCATTAAAATTTATATATTTCCTATATCCTTAACCTTTCACTCGTTAAGAGAATGAATTAACACTTGTGCGTACATAGGACCTACTGTCTCCACGATGGAATGTAATTCATTTTCCATGACCAACATTTATAAATTGTTCTAAAATGTATCTACTGAGTAAATATTATATTTATAACATCATTATAATTATTTATATTAAATATAATTGTAAATATATATATTATTCACAAGAACATGAACATTGGTGAAAAAATGGGCATGGGAAACCAATGAAATTAACACATGGAATATTAAAAATAATGAAATATTATTAATAATCATGTGGTAAAAAATAGTAATAAGATAATATATGATATTTTAAGTATGACTATTCTTATTTAATAAATTAATAACATGATTAAAACCATTATAAATGAGTTATTTACATGTAGGATGGAAATATGACATGAGGTAAGTGTTTCTCATCTCACTTGTACTTCTGTTAGACATTTCCCATATTTACCACTTATTTATTTTATGTGTTATATATATGAAATTTTTTTTATATCATTAATTAAATTATATTCATGGTATTTATTGTTTCATTTAATTTTATTTGTTTCATGGATCATATGATTAATATGTTACCAAAATTGTAAGGGTTTATTTCACAATTTCACAATTATTCAGAATTGTTCTTGTTTATGTATACCATGGGGGAATTGTTTGATATTTATATCTTAATTTAAATATATTTTCTAATACTCCATTTATTATAGAACTATTTTAATTAATATTACCATTTTCCCCCTATTTGATACTTAAAATGATTAAAAGAATATTTTTAATAAAATCTGACTTTATTTTTGTCTTTAGTCATGAATCCTTTTTAATCAAAACTCGTGTTTTAAAAAAAATTGAATCAAAAAACTTTTTTAACATTACAAAAATAAATTATTAATTAAATATTTATGAACTTTTACTTTATATAGAAAAGTTTAATTGAATATTCATATTATTTTCAAAATATTGTTCGTTTTCCTTTTGATAAAAATGTAAAAGGAATATTTATTTTATCGTGTACAATATGAACATTATTTTTTATTATCATTGAAAATAAATGTTATAAAAATTATTTTACAATATTTCATAGTCATTTTCAGGTAATTTTATCTTAAAAAAATAGACCATTTTGTTTTTAAAATTTGATTTTAAAATTTCAAAGGTTATTTCCTCAAAATTTCTTTTAAGGATCATTTGAGGTATTTATATTCATCAATGTTATAAAACCTTCATTATTATAATAATTCACATTGGATATGTTATATTTACTCTATTATTATTCTTTATTTGGTTTTTTTATGATCAGTTTGACTGGGGATATAATAGTTTGATACCATTCATATTACTCTGGATGGTTTGTGATTATGTTTATTGATTGGGGTAATTGTTGACATTTCATATCATAATTTTTTTATAGAAATGTTTATGTGGATTATGTTTCAACCCTTTCATATGATTAATTCAATATACTTATTAAGTGATAGGTGGGTCCCATTATAGCCCTCACGATACAAACTAAATTTGGTTTTGGCATGGCCTTACCCATTTATAGAGATGTCTTGGGAAACTTTCTCGAGGGTATTGTATGTCTGGAAAAAGGAAATGATAGTATTAGATGTATTGGCACAAGGCCTCAATGATATGTGTTATATTTTATGTATCATGCATTCCATAATTATGAATTTAGTTAATGATATTCCTTGTGATTATTCAATTAGTTTGAATATACAAGGTTATGTTTTAGGCTCCTGTGATTTATTTATTTGGAATAATTTGATCATCATTTATTATTTCTATATTAAGCTCAGGATATTTATTAAATTTCATGTATTTTAGTTATTTACTTTTCAATATTTATTATGCCTTATTTATTCATAGATTCTACTATATTCTTACTATAACTGAGTATCTGAGCTCACCCATTTCTTATGTTTAATTTTTCATATGTCAAAAGGAAGTTTTTTCTGATTGATGTATAGTGATACACTTAGGGGAATAAAGGAATTAAAAAAATGGTGTATTTTATGTTTGAAAATGTATTATGAATTTAAATTATTTATCTAGTTTAACAAGACTAATAATCTATTTGGTCATTTTGGGTGATATTCCTGATATCTTATGTCAATGTAATAAAGTATACACCAGCTCTAATATATGAATTTTGAGGTCACTATAGTTGGTAGTAGAGGATTTTTAGTAGAAACCATGGGAAATGGATTAAAGAACAATATAAAATATAAAGCATAAACATGTGGTTGAAATTGACGATAAACATAGAAGTGTACCATAAATTTTTTAAATAGAAGAGATTATCTCTTTTTTCATGGAATACATCCATATCTAGATACTACATGTGTGCATGGTTCTAGAACAGATGTAACTAGAGGTAATAACTCCGAAAAGGGCACAATGATCATGACCCGATCATCACCCGATGCATGAAAACGAGCGTTAATTCACACATTTTTGACACTCTTATGGGATATTCTTAGGATAATTCACATTTTATTTACAAACCATTATTATGGATTTGAAAAAAATGCATCCCCAAATAAACCATTTTTATGATAATGAAATTATTTATGCATACTTTTTTCAATTTATGTCATATATTTCATTATTTTTTGGATTATACAGTATTATTCATAATTATATGATATAATATAGTGTATTCCATCATTTATAAATGGAACCTAGTAGATGGAATATGAACAAAATAAATACATGTAATCCAAAGTGTAATAATGACCATTTCATTAATGGCATTAAGATAATATTTTAAAGTGAAAAAGTCTCCCAAGAATTCTAATCATTTAAGGATATAGTATAATGTGATAAAAATATAGAGAACTAATTCTCTATGTATTGTTTATCCAAATGGAAGCAAGTGATGAAGAGTATGGTAGAGAAACTGATGGATAAATAGAGGATGGGAAATAAGTATTTTCCTACATGTGATATTTATGGAAATAAATACACCAATAATTTATTAAATGGAATATAATTTTTCTATAATTATAGAGAGAAAGTATACCATGATCATTATTTCAAGGGAAAGAAAAGATATTTCCAATATTAAATGATTTAGCTATAAGGATACAGGGAACCACAAAAACGAATTCCCCAAGCATCAAAGGAGTATACGTAAAATGTAGCTAATGGATAATGGGATAAATTTTTATATTACCACATATTGTGTGGAATGATTATAGTGCTTGTGTTTGGATTAATTAAATTATGTAATTTGATTATTTTATCAATGATATCATCGTTATAATAATTATTAAATATATTAGGATTGTACTACCGTTATTTTTTATTACGGATTTGAAATCATGTGTTGAATGATACTAATGACGAATAAAACTGATTCCATGGAATGTTGAACTTCATGGAAAACATGTGATTGAGGAAAAGATCACCTTTAATATGATCCTATTGTAAATATAATTATTTTGGGATAAATATATTATTGATATGGATAAAGTAAATTGGATAGTATATAATACCTTTAAACATGATTAAGTATTTGTTAATAAAGTTGTTTATGTTATCATTAATGTAGTTAAAAACATTTTTGGATTTTCATATTACATCCAATAATATTTTTTTATTTAATGTATATGTAATATTTCATGTTTTCAATTTGTTTCTAAGGTAATTTAGGTTATTACCATGTTTCAAGAGAATACATGATGAAGCTATAAATATTTTTGTTATGTGATGATTAAGAGATACTTCATGTTGTTTGGAAGATTAATTATAAGTTCATTTTGGGATGTTAGTGACCTTAATTATAATTTTTTGGATCATAATTTTTTGTAAGGGTCATAAGGTTAACTATTTTTTATGTAGTTTAAGTTGATATTTGGAGAAGGTTTTAGATATTAATTTATTACATTAGCATATAATGATTTTTTCATATTGGATAACCATCACTAACCATTTTGTTATAATAATTAGTATAGTTCAATGTAATGAAATATCATTCAATTATTGATCTTAAAATCCATTAAAATTAAATCATAGTTCTTTGGGAATTAAAAAAATCATTTTTGGATATTCATTTCTTGGAGTAAGAGATGAATTGGAAATTGATATGTGCATAAACAAAGGATGAAATTTTGTTTATAAAATAGAAACTTATCCATTAAGTATATTTCCTTATATTCATAAATAGTAAAATAATTCCTCAAATTTAAGAAAATGGTATAGAAACAAAAAAATTATCCTATTACATTAATATCTTATGAATCAGAGGATATTTTAAATAAATACAAATTTTTTGTTTTGAGATCCTTGACATTCCATCGATCATTTATCTTCTTGTGTTCAAATACCTCTATCTCTCTTTATAATTATTCAAACTTTTATTTCATATAAAAATCTTCACATTCCACCTATTTTCTCATATTAGAATCCTCGTTGTGTGTTATTACATTATACATTTATTCTTCCCATTCTCTTATATTAAGAGGATATATTATTTACCCATTTACATTTTGAGTTTTCAATAATGATATTTCCAAATGTCAAACCCTTGATTACTAAGATAATGTTTAAATTGAGAGGAAAAAATTTATTTAAGGTGGGGAGAATTTAACACCCTAATATTTTAAAATAAGAAATTTTTTTTGATATCATATGAGATACACAACAAAAAGCTTAAATAACCCATGAAATAAATTGTTTTAAATTTAATCTCTTCAATAGGTTGTAGAACATGCATCCCTGTGTCAAAATGAATTATAATATAGTTATAAACATACCATTAAATTATTAGCTATAAATAGTACAAACTAAATTATGAATATTTTGGTTATCTATTGATTATAACTAAAATAATAATCATTTAAAAGAAAAATAAATGTTTTCTAAAAAACAATATTTCTTCTAAATGATGGTTTAGTCACGCATTACACACATAATTAATAATCAAATTTTACCACTTTTAGAAAATTTATTTGAAAAAATAAACCTAATTTTTAAAATATACATGTAAAAATTATATTAGGGTGATGTTTTGGGGTTTTTCTATATAGTTTCATTTTTTGATGAATAGTTATAATAACTGATTTTAATAGAAAACAATATGTTTTTTTAAATTATTTATGAAATTTAATTATATTTTATAATTTATTTTAAAGTATAATTAGTTCAATAATATATATATTAATCCAATCTAGGTTATTGGAATCATATTTATACTAAATTTTAATATAAAAACTTTGTAAACTATTGAACAGTTTCTCTATAAAAACACTCATTCTTATCACATCTGTGAGATTAATTTTAAATTAAAATTTAACACTTATGGGAATTAAATTTTTAAAATTAGATTCTATATTTTTAATTATAATACTTTATAATAAATAATATTATGAAATTATTTTTTATCATAATAAATAGAAAAAATACAAAAAAATTATTTTCCATTGTTAAGGTAAAAATGGGTTTACTGGGAGTAAAATTAAGAAGTAAGGGCAAAAAATGACCCAAAATATGTTTAAATCCTATTTTATGGACACATTTACATATTATAATTTGTAATGAATAATATTTGGTCATTTGTAATCTTTTTCCCCATTTATAAAAGGTTACTCCCTCCCCTCACTTATCCACACCTCATAGGTCATTTGGATTGAAAAACCCTTCCAAATTATCTCACTAAAATCTGTAGTCACATTATAGAGAATTTTTCCCACCATAAGGGCCATCACTAGTATCCTTAAGTGGATATCCGAAGGTGGATTATATTTGAGATGGTAATTATCCTGACAATGATCATTTTTTTTCTTGGTTTTACACCTTTAATTGTGTCTTAACAGTTGCAATATAAGAACACAATTATATATCATATACTTATATTTAATTATGTTTATGTAACAATATTTATCTATCTCGACTTCCATAAAATGTGAAACTAAATCATTGATTATGTGTACAACGGACTACCGCATCGCGAACCGATGTTGTTCATTTTCCATCACCACATTTAAAGAATGTATATAATGATAGATTTACCACATTTATATGATATTTAATATATTTGTATACTTATTTATTTTTTATATCACATATACCATTTTACGTTTTATATCATTTTAAATATGATATTGTCGCTTGTTTGTTTAGTGGACTGCCGCATCACGAAGCAAAGTTATTTAATTTTCACCAATGCATTACATGAAATGCAATAAGGATAAAATTAATGAATAAATATGATATATATGAGATTATATAGAATATTTAAAATTAATATATCACCCAATTTATTACCCATTCACTCGTTAAGGGAATGATATTGTCGCTCATCCGTACGTATGACCTACTGTCTCAACAAAGCTATGTGATTAATTTTTACATGTTTAAAATTACAAAATGGTTATAAAAATATATCTACTGAGTAAATATTATATTTATAAAATTATAATAATTTTGGATATGATATATATATATATATATATATATTTATTTATGTATTTATGTATTTCATATTACAAAAAACTAGAATATTCGGGAAAAAAATGCATATTGGAAAACAAGGAAATTAACACCCAAAAAAATGAAAAAAAATGAAATATTATTATAAAATGAGTGGTAAAATATTATAATAGGATCATATATGATATTATAAATATGAATATGGTTCTATTATAAATTAATAACATTCTTAAAACCATTATACAAAAGTTATATTCATGTATGAATGAAATCAGATCTGAGGTAAGGGTTTCTCATTTCACTTTTACTTCTGTGAGACATACATAATATTCACCACATATTACTTTTTTATGGTGTATATAAAGAAATTTTTTTATGTTATATGATTAATTAATATATCTTAACAGTCTTAAATGATTTATTTATATTTCTTTCTTTCATGTGGCTTATGACACATGAGTTACCAAAGTGGTAATGATTTATTTCATAATTTCGTCATTATTCTAGATTGTTTTTGTTTAAGTCTTACATTGGGGAATTATGTGATATGTAATATTAAAATAAATATATTTCCTTATCCTTTGGTTATTAATAAAATATTTCAGTTATAGTATCATTTTACTCTATTTGATACTTAAAATGATCAAGAAAATGTTTTAAATAAAATTTGACTTTATTTCTCTCTTCAATCCAAAATCCTTTTCATAAAAACCCATGTCTTTTAAAAATATTTTCAATTTTTTTTTTAACCTTTAGAAAATTATTTATTTATGAAAATTTTATCCATATTTAGTTATTACAAAATTATCTCAAATAAATTAATATCATTTTCAAAATAATTCATATTTGACTTTTACCAAAAATGTGAATGGAATCTTGGTTTTAACCTATATGACATGAACATAATTTTCCATTTTCATGAAAAATAAATGTTTAAAAACATATTATAGAATATTAAAAGGTTATTTTGAATGAAAATTATTTTTAAAATGTTTTTAGAACTTTTATTTTTTAAAAGGTGATTTTCAAAATTCAATGTTAATTCTCCTCAAACATGTTTTTAAAGGGTATTTTAGGGTATTTCAATTTATCAACAACAAAAAACCATCATTTAACTTATGAAAAATTGTGAAATATTATATTGATATCATATTTTTTCTTTATTTGGATGGTTTATGATAATTTTTACTAAGGATATACAAATTTGATATCATTCATATTACTCTATATGGTTTATGATTATGTTTTTTGATTGAGGGTAATTGTTAAAATTTCATATGATAATTTTTCAAAATGAATGTTTATGTTAATTATGTTTCACTCATTTCATATGAAAAATGAATTTTACTTAGTAAGTGATGTTCAACGAATGTTATATCCATTAAATGCATCTCATTAGGCCTCGTGTGAATAATAGATTGGGTTTTGGCCGAGGCCTTACCCATTTATATTGATTTCTTAGCATAAGGCTTAGACGATATTAGATATCATGGTACAAGGACTCAATGGTAAAAAAAATTATTTTAACAATACCTCAAAAATATGTTTTAGATGTTATCATTATGTATTCCATCATTATAGATTCATTTACTTATATTCCATGTGATTATTCGATTAGTTAGAATATCCATTATTAGGAATCATGATCATGGGATTTATTTGTATGGAATCATTTGATCATCATATATTCCTAAAATATTATTCTCGTGTTATATATAAAATGAAATGTGTTTTAGTAATTTACCTTTCCATATTGATTATTCCTTATTTTTTCATAGATTTTGTTGTACACTTTTTCTTAATGAGGATCTAATCTCACCCCAATAATATGTTATATTACCCCCAAGATATGAGGAATTATTTTGTGACTGATATGTAGGGATAAAGTAAAGGAGATTATGTAATTATCAATGAAAATTATTTGTGTATTTTATATTTTATAATTTAATGTGAGTTTCAAGTGTGAATTTAGTTTACCAAGACTTCTAAACTATTCACTCCTTTGATGTGAGATTCATTGTATCTTATACTAATGTAATAAATTAGACCCCAAATCCATGATATTGGGGTATGGGTCACTATAATTTTCCCTAATAAATGTTCCAAGTGTTTTTCCTTTTCAAATCATTTTCCATCAAAGAATAAATCCTTTGATATTACATAATCTATAGTGGGGATATGATCTAATGATATTATCTTTATTCTTTCTCTGTATGGTTTATCATTATGGTGAATTTTTTTTATAAAACATGTTTCTTTTACTTGTGTTATGCTGCAATTTAATATTTTATGAAACCCATTTCATTTAATTTATTCTAATATGATGATTGTTTTATGAAGCCCGTTCATTTTTTAGTGTTCAGATATAATGACTTTTTAATGATTTTATGGAACACGTGTGTATTATTTTAATTATGTGAGAGTTGGGACCTACATCTCTCACCAATTCATTGGTAAAATCATATTATCTCATGATAGAGCAATGTGAATTATGTCTATGAACTTGATCCATAATGGGAAACATGTTGATGGCTTTGATCCACAATGGGAAATGAAGGATGGGGCATGAACCACTGTGTTTAATGGTTTTGGTAGTTATACATGAAAAATGATGTTGTTTTTATACCTATGTTGGAGATACACTTTTAAAACATGAGCTTATGGTTCATGAATTATGGTGATTTCACAATCTTATGAATCATGTCTTTTGTAATGAGAATGCTTTATGCCACGACTCATGTTTATGATCAATGACAAGTTAGCTATGAAAACTGTAAGTTATGATCATGATCTCATACTCTTATGCATATATTATTCTTTTATATGATAATGGAATGATATCACCCATGTTTACCCTTACTGATAACCTAATCTCACCCTTTCATATATTTCATTTCCTTCGTTTATGAAGAAATAAATTATGTATTATATGTCTAAGAGTGGTGGTAGTTATGAAGAACATAATAGAAGATTATGTAGCTCACGTATGTATTGTTTATGTTTCTATGTTTTCAAAGGCACTATAACTAAATGTCTCTAGTGAGTATTGTTATATTATGTAATGAGTATTCAACTATTAAGATATAGTATATCTGTATGAAAATTATGGGTCATTAAAGTACAATAATGAATATAGTTTAGCACATTTAAGACCCCTACCCCACACATAAAACCCAAATTTGTTCCCAATGTTTAATCCAAAAGCTTAGGACACATTAATGGATTTTAAGATCACCCAGTTTTAAATTTCAGTAATTCTAAATTTATATTTATGGATCAAAATGAGGTTCCCAAACATATTTTTCACCAAACAAAAATAGTAGAAAATTCTCGGTATGCCTATTATTTCAATTGGTTACTACATTATTTTCAATTAAAAGAATAATTTTCAGAATATTTTAGTATTAACCTTGAATTTTGAAAAAAAAATTCAAAAATTCACAAGGTATGAATAAAGAGTCACTATTTAAGCACACACAAATGAAAAATAGTATCAGAAACAAGTGGAATTTTACTAAAGATTTCAACACGTTACAATGTATTTATAATTTAACATTAAGACACATATTCTAAAAAACTGAATGCATCATTTAAGAAAATGATTATAATTTTATGTTCAGGTTTTAAAATAATAACTCCCCTGACAGTGGAATCTTCCTTCATTAATGTGCATCCAAAGACACCCTCCCCCTTTATTTGAATAAAATTAACTAATTATCAATCATCAACACCTAAAAATAAAATATTTAATATTAGAATGAAATAAATAAATCCTAAAAATTAAATAATCGTAGTTTAATGGATAATGGAGTGGTGCTTCAGGTTTATTGAGTTTTAACACTTATTGGATTTTGTTAATCAATTGGAATATACCCAAATTATTCTAAAATTTTGTTCTCTAAATGATTTCATAATATCATTCTTGTTCTAGAAAAAAGACTTAATCTCAAAATTAAATTAAATTAGATAAATAGGGAATGATTTTAGATTTATAGTATTAATATAAAAAAGAAATAATAAAACAAACATGAATGGCCATGAGTTGACTCCCATGAAGTAGTGAATTTAGTGTCTTTAGTTATTCTTCAGTGAAAACTAAATATTTTAGCAAATAAATGGTAGCCATGGACTTTATATTCCCTTTAAAATAACAATAATCCCATTGTCCATTAAATAATAAAGGTAGGTTATATTCACCTTCCGTCCCCAATGATCTATTATTTAGCACGTTAAGGATAGTGAAAGGTCTATAACCCTTGGATTTATAATTTTCAGGAACATTTTTAACTCTGGAATAAAAAAATAGGACTATTTGACTAGTATTATAATCTTTATTTAGGATGATGGAATCATGAAAAGATTAAGTCATCTACTTATATATTATAACATTTTTACAATACACTATCATAATCTCATCAACCTCAATAAATTTAATAAATATTCTTTCTTTGGTAATTCGTAAATCAATATTCAAGGAATTCACTGCCCAAAATGATTTTTGTTGCAACTCCACAGATAAATGATATGATTCCCCAAAAATAACTTGATAGGGATAAATTCATATAAGGGTTTTAAAGGTTGTTCTGTATGCCTAAAAAGCCTTTTCATGTTTTAATGACTAGTCTCTCTATGAAATAGATATATTTTACTCTAAAAATTGGTTAAACACCATATTTGATATTTTGGATCTTCCACTAGAATGTAGACGCAAAATCATTACTATATTGTGAATACATCCATATTATTTACATTAAATATTTGATCCTATAATTCTTAATGTTTGTTCCATTGTCTATGATTAATGTATTTGGAACCCAAAATTTATAAATTGTGTAGTTTTTAATAAATTTTATCACACTATTTGCTTGATTTATTGGATTTTCAACCACTTTAACCCACATCAAAACATATGATTCAACTACCAAAGCATATGTATTCCCCTAAAAATATAGAAATGGTCTCATAAAGTCTATTCCTCAATCATAAAAATAATTAAATTACAAAAACCCCCTTTTGAGGTAGCACATTTTTCCAATGACCTTTCCCTCCTCTTTGACACTTACCACAACAAACTATAAAACTCCTAGCATAATCAATGAGTATAGACCAGTTGAAACCATATTATAAAACTTTTTGATTATTCATATTTCCTCTATGATGGCCACCCCCAGATAAAAAATGACAGCTTCCAAGAATGTGTATCATCTCTTCCTTAGACATTCACCTCCTAAGAATATCATCAAGACACCACCTCGACATCAAATTGTCAACTCAAAAGTAGTACTTTAACTCAAAAGTGAATTTATTCCTTCATTTTGGCTTAAAGCATTTGGAATGACTATGGTAGTCATGAAATTAAAAAAATATTCATACCAAACATATTGTTTTATTGAAACAAAAAGAATTTTTTCATTTGAAAAAGAAGAATTAATATTTCTAGGATCATCAGTTTGAGTATTAGATATACTTGAAAAATGATCAGCCGATTCATTTTCAACCCCATGATTATCCTTGAACTCTAAATCAAATTTCTTCTGAAAAATTATTATTCTAATCAATATAAATAAAATGACCATTACAAATAAAAAATTAGATATAGATAAAATATATGTTGGTAAAAACATGTAATTCTATTATATATTGTTGAAATTAATTTTAAACATGAAAAAATGTTTCTATTAAAAAATGTATCTATTAATATTAATTGTTCAACAATGACAAATATTTTACATATAGTTAAATAAAATAATTTATTATACCAATTTATGAATTTTTAATTACAACATATGAATTTTTAATTATTAATTATTATTACCTATAATTCATTAATCGTTATAAAAATATATTGCCATAAATTACTAAATAAAATTTTTTTCTCAATTGATATGTAATTTATTTTTTTTTCTATGTGATTTTTTTAAGAAAATATATTATTTTACAAAAAACTATACTTTTAATTGTTAACAAACAATAAATGTATACACTTTTAAAAAAAGTTAAAGGTGGGGGGAAATCCCCTTTTTATTGATTCATAAAAAGTTTGTGGAACTGAAAATATAGAAACGATAGTACAAATAGTTGATCAATGCCTCAATCATAGGGTCCCAATATTTTTATGATATTCTCGGTGATCCCTTTTTCTTTATCTTGCATGGACCCCAAATACATTTCACGGCCACGACTGTGTCCCCGTCTTCTATAGTGAGGATCATCCAAATCTCACGCATGGTGGAGAATAGTTTCAATGTCTGTGTCTACGTCTGAGACATTCAAAATAGCTACATTAATTACTGTTGTTTCAGCCCTTCCACATCCCCTCCTGCTACTTATAGCATTTGGTCCATACATCCATGTGCTACCTTGCTGCCAAGATTCATCCAATTCATCATTGAAAGTAACAGGGTGTTGATATTTCACATGTGGAGTGCATTGTTCTGTATGCTGCTTAGTAGGTTGATGCATTCAGGGGGGATCTTTTCTCCTTGTTGAACCACTATATGAAAATTTGGGGTGTCTTCAATACCCATTTATTATAGGGGATTTATCACTAGATTTCCTTTTTCCTTGACAGCTCCTAACATCGATGGTGTGTTGCCACTTGCTTCATCATCCACACTCGGTGTGTGTTCAATAGTAGGATGTTCTACAAGAGGGAAAACCATCTCCATCTGGGCATTACTATCAAGGGAAGGCGTAGTCAAAGTGGAATTCAGAGCCATAAGAGATCTTATGTAAAACAATAATATTTCATAGTATGTTATTTCTTCAAATTAATTTAATATATTGCATTACACGCAACACCAAGTTCAAGCACGCCACGACTTACAAAACTAGTCATTCAAAAAAGTTTATGAATAGTATTTAACAAATTATTAAATTTATATAATACTTATAATTTTATAATCCATATTATGTGTTTTGTTGACTTAATGAAAAAACAAATACATTATTTTAGATAAAAGATGTATTTTTTTAATGCAATTTTATCTCTTTTTAATGGAAAACCCATTTTAAATTCAATATTTGAAACTTTTATATATTCAATATGACAAAATGAACTTCTTCATTAGAATCGGGACATAAAAATTTAGTTTCAATAAATTTTTGGTGTTTTTGATTACTTTAATATTTGGGTGAATAGTGAAAATACTATATTTTAACTGAAAACTACTTTTTCAATGAAAATAATTTGTAGTGTTAAATTATACATATTAATTGTTTGGAATTATAAATAGATTATATTTTCACCATCTAATCAAATTTTATTCATTGGAAATAAATTCAAATTGAAATTGAACATAAATAAGTATAAATCTTTTGTCAGTTATTATTTCATAAAAACACACTTTTTGGTTTTGAAAACACCAATTAAGATTAAATAAATAAATGAAGCATCTGTGTTTTTAATTTTAAACAATAGAATTAATTTTTGAATTCATAATATCAAAATTATCTTAGTGTGATATTTTAGTGCTTTTCTGAAAACATTCAATTTTTTATGAATAGTGAAAAACAATGAGTTATGGGTTAAAACTGACTTTTTATTTAAATAAATAATTATTTTATTAATTTTATTATAGCACAAAATAGATACATAATACCTATAAAAGGGCAATATATATCATTAGAGTAATTTGGTAAAATTTATATATATAGAAAAATTTTATTTAACTCTTTACCATCTTTTACCCACCTCTTAAAATAATTTACAAATTTGCAAAAAACATAATTTTACCACTTCTACGAGTTGAATTTCATAAATATGAGAGACACAGTTAACCTCTGTATGTAAAATTTTGTTCAATAAGATGAAAATAATTTTTTGTGAATAGTAACTTTTAAATTTTATTTACCACAGTTAAAGGTAAATAGGGTAATTTTATGTAAAAATAATATTATAATAGTACAAAATTACCATAACACCTATCCTGACCTTATTGTATGAGTCATGGCTGACCATATGCATCCTTGTGTCTATTGTGGGATGCCCTGGAGCCACTTATGAATGATAATGACACTTTATTTTAATTTACTTAATATAAAGGCAAAAATGACATGAACAAATATCTTTTAGTAAATCAATTTTTACCTAGGTTTATATAAGTTATATTTTCAGATATAAATAGTCAATATAAATCTAATAATATTTCCTACATAATTGTATTTTATTAATATTTTTTAGACATTAAATATTTTTACTTAGTTATGACACAATGATGTTGCAGTAATTACCTTATTATTGAAATATTAAAATAATTGATATTATAAATATACATATAAATGTAATTTTTGACTTTTTATGAATTTAAATAATTTTATATGTTAATATGTCATGTTAGGTATGATTAAATTTATTTTTCTGATGTAATAATACTATTATAAATTTAACAAAAACAAAATAGAAAATAGTGTGAAAATTGACATAATTTTGTTTAAAAAATAACATTACATTCTTAATTGATCTTCAATTCATAAAATAATAAGGTTTGGAGAATGGTTTTAAATAATATTATATATGTCATTAATGAACCACTTGTGTTTTTCTTGTAAGTTTATTGTAATTTTATTAACCATATAATATAAAAATACAATGAGACATAGGAAATATCATACTTATTAACTAGGAGTTAAATCTAAATGATGAGTTTAATATAGTGACCCAAACTTGTCTAAAACCAAGTGAATGATTATTTTTAGACTTGTACCCACCGTAGCCTCGAAATAAATCCTTTTAGATCCCTTAGAAACCTAAAATGATTTAATTATAAAATAATATTTCAATCTTTTCCTAAGGTGCCCCTCACCCCTCTTATAAAATGGCACTCTCCCTTATATAAAATTCACACCTTCAAAGCCATTTGTCTCAGCCAAAACCTGCCCCAATATCCTTTCAATAGTCCTCCCTTCATCCTAGAGGGCTTCTATTTGTTAGAAACAATCCTACGGAGCCCTTTTGAATAAATCAAAAGGAATAACACGAAGAAGAGGTAAATATTCCATAACCACTTTCAAGTTCTTGTCTTCATCCACTTCTTCTTTCCTTGTCGTTTCCATTATAAAATAATAACTCCAGTATTATCTATATACTGTGATGTTATTAAAAATATGTTCCAACCACATTAATTGTTTTATCCATCCTTTTAATGATATTTCACCATACGTGTGTACGTAAGGCTTACCGTCTCCACGTCATTGTATAGTTGTTATTCAATACATTATAATTTGGATGGGTATAACGAATAATGTATAATTGATGTAAATAATAAATATAAAATTATAATTATTATGTATATATAATATATCATCCAATTATATATGATTTTAATATCAAAAGAATGATATTATCGCTTGTTCATAGGTACGGATTACCGTCTCCACGAACGTGATGAGATTAATTCCCCATCGTAACCATTAAAGACTAATTTTTATTTGATGAATAAAATAAATGTATAAAGACATGATATCATTCTGGATATGAATAAGAAACATCCCATCCATAACATACATTACTCACGTAACAATGAATATAAAGGAAAATGAATCAGTTAACACCTGAAATGACGATAATACTAAAATATGATTAACAATGAATTATTAGAAGACCATATATGATATCATAATTATGTATATGGTTATGCTATATTTTAATATCAATGATTTAATAATTATACAAGAGTTTAACGTACCCTCCTCCATGGAAAAGTACAAGGTAAGGGTTAATTTCGAAATCTCTTTATTATCTGAGGTTGTTTTTACATGAGTATCTACATGGAAATATTTATTATCCTTGTCCATGATTCATAAAAGATTTTTCAAAGGTATTTTTAAGGGAATATTTTACTAAAACATAATTTTAAATGTTTTAAAAATTTATCTTCCTAAATTCATTTAATTAATTTCCATGTTTTTAAAATGATTTTAAGGATTTATTTATATAGAAATGAATGTTTTGAAATGATAATTATTTTCAAAAGTTTCAATGTGGTATGGGACACTTTGATTTAAAAATCTATTTTGAAATTACTTCTTTTATAAATGGTCATATTTTAAATGTTTTCAGGAAAAAGTTTATTTCTCTCAAAGAGTTTTTAAAATCTTTTTCATTTATGTCAACAACCATTTATGGATTTTAAAATAGTTTGAAGTTGAGTTATTATGATAAAATCTTCCACATTATATTGATATTTTTGTGATATATTTGACTATGGAAGTGTTATTTTTTTACAACTCATGGTTTAGGGTTAAAGTATAGAAATTTTGATTGCTAGTTTCATTAAAAAAATTTATGTTATGTTTAAAACTTTTCATATGAGCAATGTATTGAAATTAGTAAGTGAAGGGTGGAGCTTGCTTTATCTCCTCGATGCATCAGTAGGTCTAATGAGACAACTAGACATGGAATTGGATGAGGCCTTTCTGAATTTGATACATGGTGTTGTCCGAGGCCATAATCATTTTTAGACATCATGGGTAAGGCCTTGAAAAAAATGTTTTAGAATGTCTGACATTATACAATCCCTCTTTATGAAAATAATATTGATGGTTCATGTGGTCATTCAACGAGTAGAATACCCATGATCATGTTTTATTATGAAATTATTTACTCAGATCGTATTCCTGCAATAAATGTATTCATGTTTATTATTTGTATGGGATTGTTTTTTCAATTATTCCCCATTCTTAATATTTATGTTATCTCCCGCTGTATTTCTTACCCTTATTGAGAGTTTGAGATCACCCCTTTCTATGAATATATTATCCCAAGGATTCTAAGAAGTATATTATGATTGATATTCAGGGTTAATCTAATGGAATAACTACATTCATGAAGGATATTTTATGTTTTGTTGTATGTTATAAATTGTGATGTAACATTATTTTATGTAATCTATTTTCCAAGACTGCTAAACCGATCAGTCCTTCGGGACCTGATTCCATGTAATCATACTAATGTATTAAAATAATGCTTTGACTCTGGTTAAATGGGGTTGGGGGATTACATATTATAGATTCACTATGATCATTCCAGGAATAGCAGGTTTCACCTGAGTCAAAGTCATACTACCAGTGGAACTAGAATTCATAGTGATATCATTCTGTCCAGGCATTAAAAATTTCTCCAGATTACTGCTAGATGGACAATGTTTCATGTTCTTGTTTTTTAAATCATGAACTATTTTCATGGCCTCGCAATGAGAAAAAGTCACAGATAATGGTTCATCTATAATTAGAGGCATCATGTCCAATTACATTACATTATGGGCAGAACCTGGGAAGGTTCTCAATTCCAATTCCTCCTCCTCTATTGACAAAAAATCATTTTCAATCAAAGTGGAAAATAAATATACTTCTACTAGGAATCTAGAATAATGACCATATCTATAAACTTCAGTTTCATTATCCATTTTAATTGGTACTACTACTGATAAGGCAATGTCATACAAAATCCTAGGATGCCAAAAAATCCATTTTAAACTATATACATTGACCCAAGTATGGATTGAAGTGTTACCAAATTACAGAGGATTGAACCTATGGTCCCATTCCCATATATGCAGTGCACCATGTTTAAAATAGATAGATCTATACCCCCATGCCCGCAGCTTGAGTTTCATCAAAGTGGGAGAGAAATTTGAAGAAACCCTTCACTAAGGAGACACATTTTTCGGTGGAAAACCCCATATATCGGACAACCATTTAGTAAGATGGTCAATCTTCCATGGCGCAGATCCTCTGGGCTGGATAAGTCGAGTGATGATTGAGTTTTCCCAAATTTACAACCACTCAAGGACCGTGAGAAGATCATCTTTGACATGTGCAGTAGAACCCTTTCAAGGAATACCAACATTTGATCCCTTGAATGTAATGAAGAAACAATTTTTTGAATTGACCTCCTTAATATTAGCATTAGAGTAACCTACCTTTATAGTTCTGGAATCCTTAAATCTAGATACCACATGATTGTATGAGTCAAAACACTCATTAGATATTAATTCTATTTCCCCCGATGCAATGATGAAGCAAGAAACCCTTTCAGAATATCATTTTTTAATAAATCAAGTATGAAAAATGTAAATTTTATTTTATAAATATTTATCTATTCATACAAAAACACATACTTTTTGTTCCTAAAAATTTCATAAAATAAGCCAGTTCCCAAAAAATTTCCATCACACTCTGGAAATAAAAAACCACACATGTCCAAATTCTCAAGATTCGATTAGTCAAGCATCAACCTAAATTAATCATGCACACCCAAATTCATATAGTTTACTTTTATCGTCATTAATTTCCCTACGGTTTATCGCCACTTGTTTAATGCAACACCATTTGACACCAGGTATTTTTTTCCTTCATCAACCACCCCTTATGTAAATTAATGTCGCTCCTATCTTTTTTGAATTTTTATCCCATGCTTCTCTAGCACGCGTCATCATCTACCGTCTCTTTAAAATTCACCAAAATTTTGTGATAATATTTATTTTTTTTATCCTTTTCAAACATTACACTCAAAATATTGATTAATAATGGGAAAAATTATAATTTTGGGTAAAAAATTAAAGAATTTGGTTGTGAAAAACGTGTTGGTAGTGAATAAAATATGTAATTCTTGTCACTGTTTCAAAATTTATGGTTGTAAATGTACTATTAGTGATTCTATTTTACATTTCATATTTCATAGATTAAAACATCATGTGGTCATCATAAAAGTGATGAACCCCTTTTAACTAGTCGATATCAAGGAGTGAATTTAGTGAAGTCAATGCTAACATACTTGTATCATATTAATGAAATTATCTCTTTACACTTGAAAATTACTTGTTGCACAATCATTGATTTTGAACAAGATAAATCAATCCATGATGATAAATGTGCACTTTTATAAATTTTAGATTTACTAGACTCCTTTTTAAATCTCATTCGAGGTACAAATTTCATTTTATTGGAACTATAATATTTTAATTCATTAGATTTTAGTAAAATACACAATCCTCATAGAAATTTACACCTTTAATTGGTGGATATTAAAATTTTTTGATATATGAATGCACACCCAATCATCTAATTATAGGGGGATTCATTCTTATTTTTTTCAAAAAAAATTGGCATTTTCTATATTTTTTTAAGTTACATTTTTTGATTTGGTGTATGGAATGACACAATGTATTTCTTTTGTATTCATAAATTATTGATTCTAATTTCCATTTATGTGTAGATTTATTATATTCATTTTCTTTAGTTATTCATCTACAATACCATTTAATTTGATATTGAGTCTACACTTACAAGAGTTTTTGGGTGTTTTCTTAATATTGTTGGCATAATGAATATGTTGAGGTTCCATAGTTTCATTAGAGTATGAGCCTTAAAATTTTCTTTGAAAGATTAGTGGGTAATTAATTATTGTTAACTAAGGTGCTTATAACTCTTGCATAGGATTTTTAGGTGTCAATGATGTGAAGAATTGAATAGGTTGGCTTGAGTAGTAGAAAAAAAGGTGATCCAAGTGAGTAAATTGTCCGAAATTTACCGATATGTTATTGTAGAATGACGAAGTCACTTCTTAAAAGGAGAAGTGAGGAAATTCTTTTATAGATAGAGAAAAATAATTACAATTAGGAATAATATGATGTTGGAATCGGGAACACAATAAATCAGGTTTAACACCCACTTTCATGCTAGAACATAATAGTTTGGAAAAAGTTTCCCACAAACAAAAAATGAATGAAGACACAAAACAAGACCATACACACTCCCCCTTAAGATGATCCACTGATATTGTGGATGCCCAACATGGTATAGAGGGATCCCAGTCGAGCTCTTTTGTGAGATGTCACCCAGTTGATCAGTCATTGGAATGTAGCTGAAGCTGACACGATTATACTCGACGTGATGATGGAGAAAGAGACAGTCCAATTCGATATGTTTTCTGCATTCATGGAAGACTGGATTAGAATTAATCTTTTTGGCTACCTCATTATCACACTAAATATGACTAGAGTCATGTGGTGGAAAAATTATATCATGGAGAAGATAACGAAGTCAAATAATTTCAGTAGTGACCGTGGCCATCACACGGTATTCTGATTAAGAACTAGACCTGTAGATGATAGATTTTTTCTTGGTTCACCATGACATCCTGCAATATATATATATATAACATATTTCCATTTGGAAAGAGATATGGTGTCCTGAGAACAAGAGACCTTAATACCAAGAACTATGTCATAGGAACTAGATATTTTGTTTGAAATTGTTGTGGAAGAGAAACCTTTAGCCGAGAAATGAAATATGAGTCATTCCAAGTGATAATGATATCATCATCATATAAAATCAACATAATGCAGCCTAAGGACGTTTTCTGATAGTATACAAGTCCTTTATACTCTAAGATTGGCCAAATGTAGCGATCATTGTGAAAAATATTCCAAAACATGCACGAGGAGACTATTTGAGGCCATAAAGAGAGCAATAAAGCTGAATGGCATGAGAACCCGCTACTAAGGAAAAGTAGCTAGGAGGTTGCCGCAGATAAACTTCTTCACCAAGATAACAATGTAAAATTTATTCCTGATATCCGTTGATTACGATCCCAATGATGAATAGTGATAAGAGATATGAATAATCAGATAGATTCCATTGTCACAACAGGAGTGAATGTATCGAAATATTCAACACCATATGTCTGGGAAAATTCTTTTTCCACAAGTATGTATTTATGGAAATGAAGAGTTCCATCTGCATTTAGGAATACTACATAAATCCATTTGTTGTTGACCACCTGTTTACCTATCAGAAGAGGGACCAGATACCAGGTATGATTTTTGTTGGACTCCTCCAGTTTTAATGCTCACAAATAATGTTTAATCTTGTCTCATTATGATTCATAATATTTATGTATAATCATAATCTATTCCGTTAATTATTAATTCTTAAGATAGGTTGAAATTATTTGACTATGTTTCAGTCACCAGTTAGTGGACACATAATCACTGGTCAGTGACCTCATGGTCATCAGTGTCACCGTTCAGTCAGAAAATTAACAAAGTATGACTCACCATTGTAGTGACACCACTCAGTCTGAAATTAGGTAAAGTATGAGACATCGTTGTTTCAATCTACCAGTCCAGAATTTTACCAATGGCCCAAAAACCGTTGACATGGGAAAGAAAATATTTCTAGTAGTTCAGAATTCTATCAAAGGGCAAGAAACTGTTCCAACTAGTTCATTATTTTCACAAAGGACCAGACACCAGTCCAGAATATTTTCAATGTCTGAGACACTGTTCTAATGACACCATTCAAAGTTAAAGGATGAGTCACCACTTCCGAGTCACCACTATTGTGGGACCGTTCTAGACATAGTAATTTTTTCAATTGTCAATTAAATTCAAAATTATTATTAACAGTCAAATTTGAGTTATTTAATGATAATGATATTATTAATGATACAATTGTTAGTAGGAATTACTAGGTATGAGGAAACTGCACATGATGGAGATCATGCTCCCTATCAACCAGAAGAAAAACACCCAAGGATAAAAAAATAGCCATGAAAGCATATATAAAATGGCAGTGTGACATATAAGACCAATAAAGAGAGAATATATAAATGTCAATCCCGCAATCTGTGAACAAGAAAAAATTGTGTCTGAACCAAATAGTTCAAACATACATAGAGCGACAAATCAAAATAGAGAATATACATGAAGCATATCATTGGAAACAAGAACACAGAGCATCAATGAAACTATGTTTTTGCATCTATTTTTTATAAGTGGACTTGACCTTCACATCTTCTTACTCAAGATGTCCAGAAGCATCAAGTACATCACTCAGAGCTTTCTAAACCCTGTAATTATTTATGCTATGTTGTGTATAATTTTACTAATTTTTGAGTAGTGTGTATCTGTATCACAAACACACAATGTCTTCTGAGCTAAGCTGGTTGATACAAGATATTGTAATCACTCATCTTTCTAGACAATTTTTCTGCCATGTATTACCGTGGAAGAGGTCTCTGTGTGACGTGGTGGTATTTTGTTTCCAACCTAATACTGTGTTGGAGGTCTAGTTGACCTGGAAAACTTGTATGATGTTGTAAACCACAATCCAGCATGTGGATCACCTTGTTTATATAAACTTCTTGGTGGTAGGTGATAAACATGTGGAGAGGACTAGGTCTCTGCTTGAGACTAAACCTCTTGTTTTTATCTGTTGTGTTAAAGTTTGGTTTGCTTGCCCATGTTTGTTTATTCAAACCAAAAAAATTTAATTTTCTTTGATAGATAATAATAAATAGCGTATATAAATTTTTTCAATTTAGTAAATTACATTCAAAAGTTATATCAATATTTCAAAATTCTTTAAATTAGAATTAATCTATCATTTGAGAAATCAATCGAACATTCAACATTATTATGAATCAGTTACTTTGGTTAATTGGAATGTTTTGTTTTTAGATTGGTGATTCATAATAAATATTTTAAAATAATTTATCTATAGGAACTCAATTCACCCTCAACCCCTCTTTATTGTTCTTCTCTGAACAACATTTGGAATCAAGGGGTTGTTCTAATCTTCTATTTTCAATGTTTTCAATGTATTTTTTTAATTTTTTCTACTATGATTTTAATTGTGTTTTAAAGATCTATATTTTTTTCAGTTCTAAATTTTTAGCTCATTAAAAATGATTTCATTATTCATTATTATGTATAATAGATTGGAATGTTTTGCTACTAACCGACCTCCATTTTTCAATGGATCTACATATTCCCAGTATAAAATTAAGATGAAAATGAATTTAGAAAGAATGAGATTTGAAATTTGATCTTCCATTTTAGATAAATATATGATCCCTACTAATTTCTGAAATAAATGGGATAAACCAACCAAGATATCTTATAATAATAACTGTGAAGCTATGCATGCCTTGTTTTGTTCTTTAGGAAATGAAGAATTCAATAGGATTTCTGTATGTAAAACAACCCATGAAATTTGGGATACATTATCTATTTCATATGAAGGAACCACTAATGTTAAGTAAATAAGGCTTAACCCATATAATATTATATATATCCACCTAAAAATGAATCTTGATGAAACAATCTCTTACATGTATCATAGGATCAATGAAATTGTAAATATTATGATCTCTATGGGAATGAAAGTTACAACTAAGGAACAAATCATGTAGATTCTCATACGTCAACCAGATAGATGGCGAGAAACCTCATTGTAAATAACAGAATCTTTTGATATAATTATGTTTCTAGTAAAAGAGCTGATAGGTATGATAATGATGTGCAAGTAATAATTCAAGGTCAATAAGGAAAAAGATGATGAACCAAAGTGAAAATTCTTGGATTTCAAAACCAGTGCTTCTAAACATAAAGAAAAAGAGGAGGCAAAAACTCATTCTGAAAATTCAAGCAATGAAGAACCATCTTCTGAAAATAATGAATAAATTTCTTAGATAGCTACAAAATCCCAAAAATCCTATGATAATAAGGGAAATCGGAAAAAGCATTGGAAAAGAAGAGAAAATACTAACAAAAGAGTTTGTTATGAGTATTAGAGAGAAGGACATGTAAAGACTGATTGTACAAAATTAAAATACAAAAAGAAATATGAGGATAAGGTCAAAAGATAGAGAAAGGCAATGAAGGAAATATGGAGTGATTCGGATGATAGCTCTAGTGGGTCAGAATCCTCAAATGATAAATGTATAATAAAGTCAATATGTGTTTTATGGCAAATACATTATGGTAACATTTGAATATACTATACAAAATTCCTACTATTCTATAGATGAATATGATTATGAAAACATGACCAACGTGTAAATTTTTGAATATTGTAGAATGCTTGAGGATGCATGTAACGAGTTAAAAGATAATTATAATGTTTTAAAGAAACAACATGCTATATATTGTTAAATCTTAATCTGAGCTTACTATGGGGAAAGAAAAGGATGCTCAACTTCTTAAAGAAAATAATAAGCTTAAACTATCAAATGCATAGTTAAAAAGAGACATAGAAATGTTTACCAATGTAAAAAACACTTTACTCAAATTATTTGTAAACAGGTTGCACCAAAATATGATACTGATATTGGATACAAACCTGGATAGAGGAATTTTGCAACACAATATGGAAAATCAGTTTTTGTGCCAGAAAATGATAATTTTTCTGATAGTTGTAGCAGTGGAAAATATTTCACTGGCTATAGTATTTTTATACCAAATAATTATTATTTTTTTAAATCCTTACAATTTGTTTACAGGAAACCCATGATACAAATGTGGGCTCCCAAATCCTTTATCACTAATGTTACTGGACCCAAGAAAGTCTGGGTATCAAAATAATTTCTTATCTGATTTGTATTTATAGGAAGTATGCTTGAAGAGATCCTATAAAAGCTAATGGTACATGGATAGTGGATGTTCAAGACACATGACACGGGACTACTCGAGATTCAAAAGGCTTGATAAAGTTTATTTTGGTCATGAATCCTTTCATGACAATGCAAAAGGAAAAATCGTTGGCCTTGGCCGAATTGGTTACTGTAGTTCAGTTTTAATTTCTAAATATCTCTTTGTTGATGGTTTAAAATACAATGTTCTAAGAATCTCTCAGTTATGTGATGATGGATTTCATGTTAAATTTAAAAAGGATGTGTTCAATGTTTTTCATTCTTAAAATGATTTAGGTTTTACTGATTTTAGAAATGAAAATGTTTATGTTGTTAATTTAAATTCCTCAGTTTCTCAAAAAAATTCTTGATGAAGTTCCTTTCATAAGGAGTGTTGGATTTGGCATAGGACACTGGGACATTGTAACATACACTCATGTAGAAATATCATTATAAATGTTTTAGTCAAGGATCTACCAAAACTAGAATTTTCAAATAATAGTCCACAATCATTGTTAGAAAGGAAAACAACACCAAATATCTTTCAAACCAAAGAAAGATGTTTCGACTTCTCAACCTCTAGAGTTGGCTGAAATGGACCTCTTTGGACCATCTAGAGTATCATGATATAATGGGATTCACTATTCATGTGTTCTAGTATATGACTTTTCTAGGTATACTTGGACTTTTTCTTATCTCACAAAAGTGAAACTTTTTCTAATTTTATAATGTATGCTAAAACAGTAGAAAACCTATGTTATCTTAGAATTAAATTATTAAGAACTGACCATGGCCGAGTGTTTGAAAAATAAGAGTTTGAATCTTTTTGTTCACAAAATGGATATAGTAAAAATGTTATCAGTTATATCCCTTCCATCGAAACAACCTCTATTTCCCCAAGCCGTTTCTTGTCCACCAGTTCTTTATACATATAAGAGGAGGGAAAAATGGGAAATGTGGAAAGTTAGTTATGAAATGTATACATTGATAACATGGGGAATGAAAAATTCATCTTTTAAATTTATAAATTAGAATTGAGACTGTTGTAATAGGTTTTGGTGGGAGCTAAGGGAAGCACTGAGCTCTTCGACGCATTAGCATGAGGTAGCTCAAGAGGTGGTCTCTTTCGAGTTCATTCTGTTGTATGTTTTTCTTGGAAACGCCTCTTAAAAAACTTTTTACCTTTTTAATATCATTTTTTATTCACATTGAAACTATTTTTCTCTTCCAAATCCATGACACACGCTCTCACTAGACAAACATTTGGCGACTTCGCTGGGGGGAGTGAGACAAGGCGAACAAATTTGAGTTGGAAGAAAGTGTTACGCTGTAGATATAAACCAGGTTGGATAATCGAGGAAGATCAATTAATTTGGAAATGGATATTATCAAGGATGTGATGATTTTTATGTTGGAGAATTTTGAGAGACTGATGTGAATGAAAAATGAAAGTCAACGAGTGGTTTTGTACATTGCGCAACAGACTAAGGAGCGTTTGTCACTACGAGTGAAGAATTTGGATGAACAGACCGTGGAACAAATTAATGGACTAGAACAAAGTTGTAGAGAGGTCGTGAAATGTATAATAAAAGCTAGAAAGTGCCACAAATCATATATGGAAAGGATTTTGGTATTGTGGAGTGTGGGGTGCGGGCATGAGAAAAGGCCTCTGTAGAGAATGTTGTAGTATTTGATGAGATGCGCAGTGTAACGAGCCGTGTGGAACTACCTATGTTTTCTGGAGGAGATCCATTATTATGGATAACAAAGTTGAACACCTATTTACTTATCAATTTCACTCCAAAGGAAATTATGTTGCATTATACAAAAATTTGTATGGAGAGAACAATATTGTATTGGTTCTTTACTTTGCACAAAGGTGCGATGAAATCGACTTGGAGCATGTTCAAGCCCACAGTTATGGATTGATTTGGGAAAACTACTGATTTTGATCCACTAATCATCATGATGAATTTGTGGAAGACCAATAAGGTGGATGAGTATATTTCTTAATTTGAGAATATTTCTCTGAGAATTTCGAATTTCCCGGATCTACGATATGTGAGTATATTCATGGGGGAATTGCGCCCCGAAATAGAGAACTAGATATCAATACATGAACTAGTGAATATAAGTTATTTGATAGTTTTAGAAAGTAATTTTGAGAAAGAATTTATTATTAAAGAAATAATATGGAGCAAACAATTTCAACCGGAGGAGCCCCCTGGACTCGGAAACCCGGATTGGAAACAACGAATGTTACTACTGGCTGACCAGTTCCATCCCCCATCCAATGTGATGAAGATTTAATGAATTTTTTTAAGAGGAATGATGTAATGGGGTAATGGATTTGTTTTTTTAGGAACAATATTAATGGAAGCATAAGGTATTGTGTTTCTGTTATGGCCATACTTTTGGGCCGATGCATAAATTTCCTGACAAAAATCAGCGGGTAACATCTGCGAAATAGAGGAACCAGAGGAGTTACAGAGGGGGGTATGAAACAACATAATTTGACTATTGTATGATTCTTGAGAAAGAAAAAAAAGAAGAGAAATCCCCTGGAACACCTAAGTAAGTAGTGGAATTCGGTAGTATAAGTTCATCAGGTGATGATTCCATGATGCTTTAGGGACATCTCTTCGAAGTACCGGTTCTAATTATTGTCCATAGTGGAGAAATCCACAATTAAATTTCTAGAAAATTACCTAAATTGGATAATGTTTAGGTAATTCCTACCAACAATTTTGGGATAATGCTAGGAAATGGGTCACATAATTTTTAACAGGGCTTATGTATGAAGATAAAAATCTACATAGAAAATATTATTGTGGAAGTTGATGATTTTGTGTTTGATACTCATGGACCAAATAATGTATCAGGGATGCAGTGGATGAGGAACTTAGTTAAAATTTTTACCAATTAGATCCATAAGACCAAGATGTTTTTGTTGTTTGGATAGGATATTAAACTCTTTGGAAAAACTATCACGATTGACCTATAATTGGGAAAACAACAAAAAGTTCAAAATAAGAATCCGTTGTTGGAAGGTTTGAATTGGTAGACCCAGCTTCAGCATCTAGCACAGAAGGTGGGAATAAGGGAAAAGGGTTACCATCAGCAGTTGGAGGATATTTTGAATAGTTTTCATTTCTTGTTTTAAAAGCCACCTGGCCTACCATTGATCATGGAAACAGATCATGTGGTAACTCGGGTGGCTGCCTCACCTCCGGTTAATATGTGTCCTTATGATCAATATATATCTCAAATCTTTCACCGTAGAGATAGTGTCTCCATATATTTTTAGAAAATATTACTTCTTATAACTCCAGATCCAGAGTTGGGTATTCTTGTTCATGAATTTTTAATTTCCTCAATGTGAATGCAATAACCCGATCATTCTACATAAGGACACAATTGATTCCATTCCATCATTCATCACTATTAATAACAAAACCATAATTCTAAAATAGTATATAAAATATAGGATAATTGAATTATCTTCTCTTAAATTATTCTAAACATTCTTCTAACACTTTTTTAAAAACGAATTTAACCCTTTTACGTGTACTCTTGGTTAATGGGTTTTCCAATCGGGAAAAATTCTGGAAAAAATGCCAATTGTAACCTACTAAACAAATAAAATTTCATACCTCGGTTATACTCATTGGTGTTTTCTATTCTTGTATTGCTTTTGTTTTTGTAGCATCAAAAGAGATTACAGATTTGGACGCAATATAGACAATAAAAGAAATTTCATGATGCCAGAATTCAGACTTGATAAACATCCTATATTGTTCATTCCTTTTAAGAGTCTTCAGAACAATCTGTAAGTGGCTGCATGGTATTCATAACATTTGGAGTATACTAAGATATCAAAAATTAATACTATGATAAAATCCTCAAGATATTCCATGAACACTCTATTCCTTTTATCCATGAAAATAGAGGCTACATTAGTCAATCCAAATGGAATTACCATAAATTTGTATTGAACATACCTTGTTTGGAATTCAATCATTAAAATATCTTCTTTTTTTACACACAATTAATGATATCCATAGCAATGGTCAATTTAAAAAAAAATATTGAAATCCATGAATTTTATCAAATAATTCATCAATGCGAGGTGGATGATACTAGTTATTTTTTGTAATGGTATTTATTTCTATATAGTAAATGCATAGTCTCATTGATTCATCTTTTTTCATATCAAAATGAATTGGGCATCCCAATGAAGAAACAAAGGGGGGAAAATCCTTTATTACTCAACTCCTCTAGTTGTTTAATCAACTATACGAATTCCATAGTGGAAATTATTTAAGGATTATTTTATATTAGTCTTGCATCGGGGATTAAATAAATATAAAACTCAACATCATGCTCTAGGGGTGTCCAGTAAATCTTTAGGAAACACATCAATGTATTCGTTTATAATAGATACATCATCAATTTCAATATTTCTTTCTTAATCCCAAGATGTTATTTCCTCTTACTCTCTAAGAATCTCATTTAGTAAATCTCTTGAGGTTGGTTTTTGATAAGAATCAAGTGATGAATTTTAAGCTCTAAAGTTAATGGACTCAACATCATCCTCACAAATCATAACCTCATTCTTCATACAATAAATTTTGGCATCATATTTTGATATTCAATCCATACCAAGGATTATATCAAAATCTACCATGGTTATTTTGATAAATTTATTAGATAATGTATATTTATATTTCATAATGGGGACTACCTAAAACATCTTTGTTGCAATGAGACTTCCCTTAGGGGTTTTGACTGATAACTCCCTTGTTAAAGTGAATTCAAAATATCGAATTTATGAAGAAAATTGGGAAGATATAAAGGAATACGAGGATATAGAATCAAATAAATATTTGCCTAAAATTGAGGAGATGATTATAGTGCTTGCAACAACATTATTAGGAGTTTCAACCTCAAAATTTGTGATTGTAAAGGCTTGAACTTGTTCCCTTGGCCTTTTTTGAGGAATGTTTCCTTGACACTTAGGAAAATCATTTTCATAATGTCACATTTCCTTACAATTTTATCATTGAACATTGATAGCTTATTTATTCCCTTTGCATTCATGATCATGGTGGCCTTTTTCCTTACATTTGTAACAAACTCCCATCCACTTTAGGCAAGTATCAGGTTCTTTCTTCCCACAATTATTGCAGGGTGGAAAGTCAGCTTTTACCTTCTTCCCCTTATTTCCTTTACCAGAGATTTATTCATCCCTACTCTTCTCATTATTCCCTTTAAACTCAAAAGACATAGATAATTAAATTTCTATCTTGATAGCACAAGAGTCTATATATTCATACGATGATAAAGATTGTGAGACCAATGCATGTCATAGGAATGGTTTTAACCCATCGAAGAATCGATCAATCTTACTTAATGGGTTATGTATATAGTTTATAGGATGCCTTTATAACCCTGTGAATTTATCCTCATAATTTTTAATATTCTCATCATCGTTTTTCCTTAGACTCAAAAATTACGTTTCCATATCAGCTTGTTGTTCATGAGGAAGGTATTTTCCTAGTGAATGTTCATTAAACTCCCTCCATTACATATTTACTAATTTTTTTATTATCCTTCATGTTTTTAATAAATGACCACCATTGATCTGCATATCCTAAGAGATGATAAATTATCATGAAAACTTTTTACCTTTCGTTACTACCCAAAGTAAGAAATATTTTCTCTAAGTGACTTATCCATTACTCAACTACAAATGGATTTTTAGTCCCATTGAATATTTGTGGTTGTTGAATCCTGAAGTGGTCTATCATTGATCCTCTACATTTTGAATCATGGTGCTCCATATGGCTATGGATATTATTCATAACCTAATTCAGTTGTCCTATTATGGATATAAGTTTTTCAACACCGGTTGTATCACCAGCTCCCCTGTCGTTATCTTTCATAGGGGGAAAATCCCTACATGTATTACGTTCATTGATAAAATTTCCATTTCATCAAGTAGGAACCATTTATAAATAATTTCAAACACTAGATTAAGTTATGAATCATAATTCATAATTCAAAACTAGTAAAATACTTAACATAATTTGAAAAATTCATTCATATCTAATCCATAATCAAAAAAAATAATTTCTTTATTGACATAGTCAATCATAAACCCTTCATAATTATGTTTAAGGAAAATATTGATTATCCTAATCGTATCCCTCGGAGTGTCAAATTAGGTGGACAATAAGGCTAATTGTTGTCTACCAGGTTACCCTGAGTCAAACCCGAAATACATTGTAAGAGTTATTACTCCTTGGTTCATCTGTTCCAGAACCATGTCCACTTATAATATCCAAACATGGATTTATTTTATAGGAATACCCACATAATGTCTACATTACCCAAATTCCGAGAAGTTCTTCTATACATTTCTTCAAAGTGTATCTTAGGGTAATGTTCCCTGATGAAGGTTGTTCTAAATCTGGTTTCTAAGGTTTATACTAAAATTCTATTGGTACTAATTTTAATGCTTCGACCCTAGTTTCCCAAATATGGTGCATTATTTTATAAGATTTGTATGATAAAAAAATCAAATACTAAAGGACCGACCAGTTTAACTACCTTGGAAATACTAGAAAAAACATAACTTTTACATTACATCTTGAAATTAAAAAAAACATATTATCCCCTTTGAAAACATTCACATCTCCTAGGAAATCTCTATATGTCAATCATAATATACTTCTTTGTATCATGGGAAATAATGTAACATATGAAATGGCAAAGCACATATGCTCAGTAAGGGTAAACAATATAGTAGAAGCTATCAAAAATAAGCTGAATCTTTTAAGGCAAGGTATAAAACTAAAACACAAACCTTTAAATGTAATATTTAGAATAATATTGAAATAATAAATCAAATAATTCTATTTAAAATTTCACAGGGATATTCTACTAGTTGATTAATTACATGAAATATCAATAACTATTATCATAACAAAGAAATGCATAATGTCGGACAACATAACCATACCATCGAGGCCTCGTTCCAAGACCATTACCATACCATCATGACCTTACACCAAGACAATAGTTTGTCTCATGATACCTACTGATGCATTAAGGGTCTATAATGGTCTTTTTCCATTACAATCTAAGTCCATTGCATTACTGTTATGAAAAGGGTGAAACATAGCTAAACATTCATATTAAATCTAGCATACGAAATGTTAATACATAACAATAAATCACGAATGGTATAAACATATCATATCCATAGTAAAATATATAATAATCTCTTAAATACAATACGAAAGATTGTATCATAATAATTCAACCATAAATTAGCATAAAATCTGACAAAGAATTTTGACATAGATGAAAATAAATTAATAAATACATTATAACATGTTGAGGAAAATATCCTTTTTTTTTACTTTGAAAATATTTAGAATCCTAAAAATTATAAAATAAAACGTTTATTTTAAAAATAACCTTTAATATTGTATGGAAAGCATCGAAATGTTACAGTGTAATAATGGTGAAAAATATATTTTTGTACCATATATGTTAAAAAAATATTATTTCTTTAATTTTTTGAAAATTTTATAATGTATGGATCCTTTTTTGTAATAATATTTCCGTATTACCATTATTTCAGGGTTTAACTGCTTTGTTTTATCATTCTTACATCTTCATGTAAGTAATTTTTGTTAGGAATAAGATGTATTTTATTCATATCCAGATTGAAATTATGTTCATAATTATTATTTTTAATCATCATAAAAAATTTATAAACATTCATGAATGGTTAATGTGGATAATAAATCTCACAGTGTCACAGAGATAGTAGGTCGTACGTATGCACGAGTGACGATATCATTCTATTGATGGTCAAATGGTATGAAATTAGATGGTATATTAATTATAAATAATAATTATCATGTTATATTCATTATTTATATTTATTATACTCATCATTATACTAATCCAAACAAAGTAGCATTGAATAAAAACACTACACCGCGGCGTGGAGATGGTATGTTTTATGTACACAGACATAGTTATATTGTTATGAGTATGATGGATAAACAGAGTAATATGGCTATCCCCTGATTATAATAACATATTAGTATATGGACGAAATTTTAATTATTATTTTTATGTAGAAACAATAGTTAAATAGGAAGTATAACATGAAAATTACATTGAAATTGGTGATAAAAATATACCTCTTTTCTGGGTAGCTGCTTTTGGTTTGCATGAAAGGACTCCTTAGGTTAGATTTATGCCCAATGTGTGGCCTATAGGATGAATTTATGGAATTTTTTTGAATAATTGGGAAGGTTTTGGCTGATCCAAAATGTATTTGGATGTGTTAATTAAAGTGAAGGGTAAGTATAATTTTATAAGAAAGGTGGGGAAATTTTGGGAGGTCTTAAAATATTAATTTAGTATTAATTGATTTTAACTTTTAAATAGATTAGAAGTTAGTTATTTAGAGGATAAAATCATTATGGGTTGAAATAAACTCATAAAATGTTTTTTAGACAAGTCTAGGTCACAAAATTAACTTTGTATTTTATGATTAACCCTCAGTAAAACTGTTTAACTCTTACCATGTCTTCTTATATTTTTACACTATATGGTTAATATAGTTACAATAAAATACAAAAAAAACCTAAATTGAATCATTTATGAAATATTTAACACTATACTAGTAGTTTTTATGAGATTTATATTTTTATGAATTTTATAACATTTAATTAAATATTATTTATTTTAAAGTATCATTTATTTCAATTTGGATACTATTCAAAATTTTCATTTTAAAAAATATAAAACCAACATGATAACTTCGAACCAATACTTATAATTGTCACTTACATGTATTTTGTATCAATAATATTTGTTTATGTAATTAATTAAATGATATTATATTTTTTTGAATATTGGGAATAACATTTATTTGATTCTTTCTTTAATAATTCAATTACAACATCATTATTTTTCCACCGTTTAATTTAATTATTTACTTATTAAAATTGTAAATAAATTAAAATTATGTATCTAATAATTTTTTATTACTAAATACTATTTATAGTATACAATATCACTTATATAATCTCATATTAAAATTGATATAGTTATTAAAATTTGAATGCGAGATTTTTAAATCTTTTTTAAATAAAATATAATAAATGTCCTAATCTAACAAAAATAGCTTATAAGGGATCATAATTTATTTATAAGGTTTATTTATTTCTAGAAACTCTTATCTAATTAACTAAGTACAATTTTTAGTGTAATATTATATTATTATAATATTAATTTTACCTTTAATTACCCTATTTACATTTAGTCGTGGTAAATAAATTCCAAAAGTTACTATTAAAAAATTATTTTCATCTTATTAGAAAAAAATTTCATACATATTACAATTATGTATTTCTATTCTTTGAAATTAGATTCATAGAAGCAGTAAAATTATATTTAATACAAATCCTGTAGATGTGGCTAGAAAGCAGGTAAAAGAGTCCTTCAAAAGTATAATAATTTTTTTAATCTAATTCTATTATAAAATGATTCCAATGAACTATATTAGATAAATATATATATTATTTATCTATTGTGATTTTAAAATTAATTTACAATAAAATAATTATTTAAATGAAATATTCAATTTTCAACAATAGTGTAATATTTTTCACTGTACATCAAAAATTGAAACTTTTCTAAAAATTACCAAAATTTCAGCCTAATATAAATTTGATAATATGAATTCTAAAATGAAGTAAATTTTTAATAGTAAACTTTATAAATTTCATAATTTTGTTAATACTATTCATAACTGCTTTTAAATGTCTAGTTTGAAAGGTCATAGTGCGCTCGAACTTGATGTTGCCTGCAGCGCAAACTATTTAATTATTTAAAATGAAGCATAACATGGATGCTTGTGGTGTTACATGTATAAAATGCCCTTTTACATGTTATATAATAAATCTTCTTATTTTCATGATATTTAAATTTTAATTATATTTTATTCCTTAATGGGGGTATGGATTCAAAAGATTCCAATTTAGTAAAGGTTTTATGTTGCAATATTGTTTTTTATCAGCAATTATTATGATTATGCTTTCGATGATGAAATATTATGATCTATATCTCAATAAAATCATGTTTTTCCTTATCCTCTAGTTATGTTTTAGGGTATATGTTTTCCATTCATTTTCACTCTTAAATTATTAAAGAAACAGAAAGAATATTTTTAATTAAAATTGTCTTTATTTATCTCTTTGGTCGAAAACCATTTTTTCATACATATCCATGTTATCTAAAAATGTTTGTGATTTTTCATAACATTATACAATGATTTATTAAATCCATTCTTACCCATGTTTGAATTTTTACAACATGTTTTAAATGGAATATTTATGTCATTTTCCTAACAATTCATCTTTCAATTTTATCAAAAATGTTGACGGAATATTTTTTTAATGTGTGTGGAATGAATGTAATTTATTGATATTATGACCATTATTTTCTTTCAAAATTCATTTATATTTTTTGATGTTATTTTCAAAGAAAAGGATTTCAACAATATATTATTAATTTTTGGCTTTAATAAAGTGATTTTCAAAGAATTATTATTTTTTCAGAAACATAAAATATTAAAATAAGAACATTATTTTAATAGTGTTTGTGACAAGAAACACCGAGCTTAAACAACCCATGAAATATATTTCTTTAAATTTAATCTTTTTGATAGCTTACTGAGTACGCAACTCCAAGTCAAAATGAATAATGATATAGTTATAACCTAACCATTAAATTGGAGGTTATTAATAGTACTAACGCAATTATGAAAATTATGGTTATATATTGATTAAAAATAAAATAAGAATCATTTAAAAAATGAATTTATTTTTGAAAAAAACATTATTTTATCTAAAAGACATATTAGTTACACTTGACTGCATATTTTATAATTAATATTAACCAATTTTATAAAATTTATTTGAAATAATAAACTTAATTTTTAAAATATAAATGTTAAAATTATATTAGAATAATTTTTTGGTATTTTATTGAAATGTTTCATTTTTTATTAATAGTGAAAAATACTAAAATTTAATTGTAAATTACCTTTTTGTTTAAATTATTTGAAAATTTGAATTATATTTTCAATTGGTTTTAAAGTAAAAATTGTTCAAAAATATATCTATTAATCCAATTTTGGTAATTAGAAACATTTTCATAATGAATTTTGATATAAAAACATTGTAAACTATTGAACATTTTCTCATTGAAAACATGTTTTCTCGTCGTGTCTGTGGGATTTAATTCAAAATAAAATTTTCCAATTTCATGAATATAATTTCAAAAAATGGATTACATATTTGGAATCATCATAATTTTTATTTTATAATAAGATCTACGTAATTTTGACGATATATAATAGTAAAAATTGTAAAAATTATTTACCGTTGTTAACGGAAAAAGGGGTTTACCATGGGTTCAAAAAAAGAAGAAAATTGTTGAAAATTGTCATGACCCATCCCACAGGGCCCAGATGTAACTACCCCATGCCTTCCTTCCATATTCAAGTGATTAGTGACTAGAACATAAATGCTATTTCTGAATAGTGGAGGCATTGCCTTAGAGATATGTACACACTCAAAAAGGGAATCTGATGTAAACAACCAACAAAAGTAAGGTATATCCATGAGAGTAAATTACAACAATAAGTACACCTACAAACTGAAAACAGTGGGCCATAATAAAAGCCCTGGAAATTGAAAAGAATGTAAACAGTTTTTGCATCTTCCTTATAGATCTACCTATAGGGTAGTGGCTGTAATTATGAAGTCGAAGAAGAGGATCTCGACTACTCCTGTTGCACCAAGCTCCACCAAGTCACAAACCTCCAAGTCTTCCTTGGAGTGTCAGTAGTCTACACCAGACATGCATGTGTGGGTGAATACTGTGAAAGGGTATGTATGACAATAACTATTATGTAACCCTTAGACCCCCTGAATGTCTCTTAGTAATCCACAATGGAAAGCATCACAACAAATACCACAAAGGTAATATCACAAGAATGATCTAAATCATGAAGCACAAATAAAAATAGAAAGATCAATCTAATGGTATAAATTCAAGGTAAATGGGATAGTAATGACAATTCATAAATACCAATCATCATATCTGTAGTAGCTCAAATTATAACCCATATATGTCCCCGTATTATGACCTGTATTGGCCGCTAGATGTTGGCCTGTATTGGTTGCTAGATATTGGCCTGTATTGGTCGTTGGTGTGGACTTGTATTGGTCGTTGGTGATGACACTAATTGTTTTATGGTTCTAACCTGTATTTTTACTGGTAAAAAGGTAGGGATGATTAGTTGTACATCTAGATCATCTTACTCTGGTGTTACTGATGTTGACCAATATTGGTCTCTTTTCTTCTTCATGTCACAGCTAGCCACTGGATTCCCGCACGTTGAACACATGATCTCCAGAAGAATCTACTCCTCAAGACAGCATTCATATTTCAACTAGTACAAATTCCCTCAAAAATCATTCCAAGGGACCTGATGTATGGATTATTTGTCTCGAAATCCTCAATCAATTAATTTTTCCCCAAAAAACAATGCAATATAGCAGTCCCTTGATTGTCTCTCGAGGAGAATGCAATTTGAGTTTCCAAACTGTCACTATTTTGTTGGTTTTTTTCACATGAAATGGAAAATTGGGGATTTGATTAAAGACACAAGAATAGAAAATAAATTAAAACTAAAGAGAAAGAAAATTGGAGAATGAGCTAGAAAATTTCTTGGAAATAAAATGGGTTTCAAACCAGAATCAAACCAGTGGTTACAGACAAGCTTTAACCTCCCGGACACTCCCCTCTTCCTTGTTTCAAATTATATCGCTAATGAATCTCTCAATGCCTACCCAAATACCTCTGGATAAAAATCTTATTTGGTAAGGATATCGTATTAAGACCTCAATATGATCGTTTCCCCTCCAATATAAGTGATCTAATTATTTGAAGACCTTCAAATAACCAAACCTAACCGAAATCACTATACTCAACGGCAAGACCTCACCACAGAAATTTTAATAGTGAAATCAACTATTTTACTTTATAGATTGGGAAACCATCCAGAAAAAACAAGTTAAAAATATATTCAAGAAAGAAAACAACTGTTATCAATCAAGAAATATAAATTCAAAGGAGATGCAATAGAGATTACACATGAAGATCAAAACTCGGAAGGGAGTGTCTGTCGGTTATCGCCATCCGCAACCACTTGGTGATTAGCCTCACATTACTTGATCATCCCACATCACCTCCATTCCAGCAAGATTTTACACCATCTTCATCATTGTATCCACAAATCCAACCCCCCTTGAAATGAATGAAGAGATCAGGAGAATAGGGGAGGAGGGCAGGAAATCTTCTATCCAGATTCTCTCCGCCTGAAATATGCTTCTGTTTGGAACAACTACCGGCCGAATAATCCTCTGGATCCTTCTAATGAGTTGTTTAAAAATATGTTCTCTGTCGGGCCACAAAATGTCAGCCGTTTTGGAGACGGTGTGAAAGAGTTATTAATTAATTACTCCATGACTCTTTCTCTTCCCGAGAAGTCCTTTCATATCCCACTTGTTTGACTCGATCATAGTGTGCCCAAATTATGAAGTTTGACCATGAAATTAATCTTGAATTCGAGGCTTGGAGTACTCTTGCACGCAATGTTGGCATCAATGACATTGGAAACATGAAGCCGATGTTATGCTCCATTTATTGAGGTGGGCTCCACACATCCGATCATACAAACTCTTCCCAAAGAATGATTTATTTGGACACTTAGATGGCCGATTTAGATCTTGATCCAATTGAAATATATGAAGAAAACATTCCACTAGTTTCAAAAAAAATGAATCAGTCGAATTGGATAAGTATTTAAAATGATATGACCAAATACTCAGACAAGTCAAAAACTGCTTAAAATCCAGAATTAAGGCATTTTCATAATTTAGCTCAAAATACAACAATATTCGAAAATCGATGCAACTTAACAAGTAATGACACATTGGTGAGGACTAAATCATTGAAATTTAGATAAAATATATTTAAAATATAAGCTCTATAAATTCCCCCACACTTACAACTTGGTCTCATAGACAAGTGAGCATTAAAAACAAATTAGTGCATATTCAAAATACAATCCAATGAGGTTCACCAATCAACCACCAAGAATCAAATGATATAATGCCTCATAAAAAATGATTCTAGTTTGAAATTCAGTTCATTCAATCAGTTTCAACTCATTTTCTCCTCTCATTCACTTAACACCGTCACCTCACAAAACTTTTCTCTCAACACAAATATTGGTTTCCAACAAAGCTTCACTCAAGAAAAAATGCAAGAATCATCATAGGCTTGAAAAATTTATAAATCTCCACAAGATGTGAGCCAAGAAAAATGTGATCATCTTGAGGGATTTTCAATGATGTTATGTGGATAAATATGGGTGGGTCTCAAATGTCCAAAATTCTGAAGCCAAATAAGGAGGGTTTGGCTCATTTTGGAAGAAAAAAATACAGGAATCTAATCTTCACTCATGTGGGGAATCCTCCTTACTCTCCTCCAATTAAAGTAATATTTGAGAATCCCTGAGAATATCTTTTCCACCTCATTCCATCCAAATTTCAGCAGCAACAGTTACATTTCTCTTTTTTTTTCAAAAGCTCCAGATTGGGTACAGCTTTCATCTATCAAGAGCTCTAGACAGACACATCTCTCTTCAATTGAGAGTTCCAGACAGGCACAACTCTCTTCCTTTGAGAGCTCCAGATAGGCACAACTCTCAGAAATCAAAAATCTTTCAGCAGCAAAAACATCTCTTCATTGTTTAGATAACCACCCAAAGCAACAACAGATGATGTAGCACACCACAAGTCATCTCCCCCGCACTTGAGTTCAACTAGATAATGCATTTATACTTCCAGAGCAGGTTGGAAAGGGAAAATTGTTTGTAATGTGGCTATCTAAAAGGCAGTACATGGCAACTAAGGGCTGAAGAAAGATAAAATGTAAAAGGTGGACCATAATAAAAGGGATAATGATGAAAAATGGGCTTTCAATCACAACCAAATTGCCTCAATCATTTCAATCACACTCACCTTAGCCCTCAATTTTTGATAGAAACATATCAAGTTTGGGTTCAACCAACAAGCATTCTTTGGTTCACTCAAGAAGTAGGATGAATGTGATGAAGATGAAAAATGTGTTCAAAATACTCACAGGCAAGTGGTTTTCAATAATAGATAGAATTCATGGAATGGAATTCAAAATTCAATGGTTTTTTCAATATTTTGGAACTTGAAAGAGTGTCTTTTTCAGCATTCATTTATAACCATATTCAAGGGACCAATTGGTTCACTCATTTATAGGGTTTTAAAAGATCATCATATAAGCTCAAATTTTTTTCAAAATTTTAAATAAAACACAGAAAGTTTGAAAAATTAATGAACACACCAAAAATTGAAATAGAGAGAAAAGAAAAGGAAAAAAATGAAATGAAAGAACACAAAATCCTAATCTACCCAGCATGTTCCTCCCCCATAATTATTTTATGCAATGTCATCATTGTGTAAAAATATATATATATGAATATGAAATTAAAGAAATCAAAGACATTACAAAAAAATTGAGAAGGAAAAACACAACCTGGCATCAATTTTATTCTGCTTCATGAAGATAGATCTCCTCCCCTGGAGGATCGTGAACATTCTCTCTAAACAGCTTCAACATGTGCCCGTTGACTGTGAATGGTGTCCCTTTGCTTGGTTCTTTAATCTGGATTGCACCAAAATGAAAAACATGAGTAACAATGAATGGACGAGACCATTTGGAACGAAATTTACCCGGGAACAGCTTCAATCTGGAATCAAACAGCAACACTTTGTCTCTTTCCATGAAGTTTTTGTTGAGAATCATCTCATCATGAAATGATTTGGTTCGTTCCTTGTATATGCTAGAACTTTCATATGCATTCTTTCTGATCTCCTCCAGCTCCTGCAAACAAAATTTTCTTTCTTCCCCAGCACAAAGCAGATTCATGTTACATGTTTTAACAACCCTAAAAGATTTGAGTTCTATCTCAACCAGTAGGTGACAAGCCTTTCCATATACTAATCTAAATGGTGACATGCCAATTGGGGTTTTGAATGCAGTCCTATAATCCTAGAGTGCATCATCAAGTCTCAAACACCAATCCTTTCTATTTGGGTTAACAGTTTTTTCAAGAATTTGTTTGATTCCTCTATTGGACAACTCAGCCATTCCATTTGTTTGGGGGTGATAGGGTGTAGAGAACCTATGACGAACTCCATACTTCTTCAATAGTGATTCCAAAGTCTTGTTACAAAAATGAGTACCTTGATCCGTAATCAAGAACTATGGAAATCCAAACCTTGAAAATATATTTCCCTTCAGATACTTGGACACAGTTTTGGCATCATCATCTCTTGTGGGAATAGCTTATACCCACATGAATACATAATCAACAGAAAGTAAAATGTAATGATATACAAATGAATTGGGAAAAGGTCCCATGAAATCCATACCCCAAATATCAAATACATCACAAAACAACAGAGTTTGTTGTGGCATCTCATTGTTTTTGGAAATTCCCCCTTGAAATTGACAATATCTACATGTCTTGCATGAATCAAAAGAATCACTGAAAATGGTAGGCCGATACAAACCAGAATCCAGCACCTTTCTTGCAGTTATTTGAGGCACCAAGTGTCCTCCATAGATCAATGTGTCACAAAAGTTTAGGACAGATTGGAATTCATAATTTGGAATGCATCTCCTAATCATTTGATCACTACCAACATGCCACAAGTAAGGATCATCCCAAATGTAATGCTTTGAATCACTCAAAAGTTTAGAAAATTGATTCATGGAAAACCAGGGGGGAACATCATCAGAAGGTAAATAATTCACCATATCAGAAAACCATGGCCTTTCAGTTTGACAAGCATACAACTCCTCATCTGGAAATGTTTCTTTAATTGGAAGATAGATCTGATGATCCCCATTAAAAACATATGGAGTCCTACTGAAATGATCGGCAACAAGGTTTTCACTTCCCTTCTTGTAATTTATTTCAACCTCAAACTCTTGAAACAACAAAATCCATCTCAAAAGTCTTGGTTTTGCATCATGTTTCTTCATAAAAAATTTGATTGCAGAATGATCAGTGAAAACAATAACCTTAGATCCCAGAAGCTAACATCTAAATTTGTCCAAATCAAAGACAACAACAAATATCTCTTTCTCAGTTGTTGTGTAGTTTTATTGGGCCTGATCTAATGTTCTAGAGGCATAGGCAATCACATGAGATTTATTTTCCAACTTTTGAATTAGAACAACCCCAAGAGAAAAGTCAGATGCATCAGTCATGATCTCAAATGGAAAGTCCCATTTGGGAGGTTGAAAAATGGGAGGAGTAATCAATTTTTGTTTCTACACCCCAAAGGCATGTTTACAATTTTCATCAAAGAAAAATGGGGTGTCTTTCTGGAGAAATTTAGACAATGGAAGTGCAACCTTACTGAAATCATTATTGAATCTCCAATAAAGACCAGAATGACCAAGAAAAGATCTCACATCTCTGTTTTTTTTTTGTTATGGAAATGAAGAAATGACCTCAACTTTGGACTTATCAACTTGAATACTATCCAAAGACACAACATGTCCAAGAAAAATCCCTTTACCCACCATGAAATGACATTTTTCATAATTAAGAACAAGGTTCTTATCAATGAACTTTTCAAGAACATGAGCCAGACCTTCCAAAAAACTTTCAAATGATGATCCATAAACAATGAAGTCATCCATAAAAACTTCCATTCTTATTTCAAGAAAATTAGAGAAAATACTCATCATACACCTTTGAAAAGTTCTAGGAGAATTGCACAAACCAAAGGGAATCCTCCTATAAGAAAATGTTCTAAATGGGCATGTGAATGTGGTTTTTTCTTGATCCTCCGGTACAATATGAATTTGGAAATAACCAGAGAATCGATCCAGAAAACAATAATGGGTTTTTCCAGCCAGTCCTTCAAGGACCTAATCAAGAAATGGAAGTGGAAAGTGGTCTTTCCTCATAGCCAAATTGAGCTTCCTGTAATCAATTCACATTCTCCATTTACTTGGAATCCTAACAGGAACAAGCTCACCAAATTCATTCTTTGATATTGTGAATCCACCTTTTTTGGGAACTACATGGATTGGACTCACCCATTGACTATCAGAGATGGGAAAAATAATTCCATCAGCTAAAATGGTGGTAAATCCCTTCTTTATAACCTCTAAAACTATTGGATTCAACCTCCTTTGAAATTGTATCACTGGTTTAAAATTTTCATCCATAAAAATTATATGCATGCACACTGAGGGGCTGACTCCAGTTAAATCAGATAGAGTCCATCCAATAGCTTTCTTGTGGGTTTTGAGGACTCCTAACAATTGATTCTCTTGGTCCTTCAACAAATATTTTGAAATTATAATACGGAATGTTTCATTTTCACCTAAGGAAGAATATTTCAGTTTCTTAGGAAGTGTTTTCAACTCTAAATCAGCTGGGGTATTTTCATTGATCAAGGAACTCTGCTTATAGGTGTGGTTGTAAGTGGGGTTACAGAATTTAAAGGAAAATCACCATGAATATCAATTTCATTATTCTTGGAATTTGACTCTAGTGGAAAATTTTCAATTTCTCCTGGGAGACCACTAGAAGCACTATGTATTTCTAGGAAGACATATTCCTTAATTTTTAGATCAATAGAATCTTGCAAATCCATCTCAACATTCCAAGACTCATCATCAGCTCCCTTTTCCCTCTCCTGTTTATCATATACAACAACAAACAAATTTCAATCATCAAAAATATCAGCTAGTTTCTCATAACAGGCAAAATCAGGGAACATATCAGTGGAGAACCAATCAATCATGTTCACTTGGGGGTATTAATGATCCTCGACTAGGTGTTTCATGGAATGAAAATTATTGAAATGAAAAACTTCTCCGCCAAACTCCAGTGAAAGTGTTTCATTGTGAACATTGATGATTGCTTTTGCAGTTTTCAGGAATGGTCTCCCTAGAATGAGAGGTTCATGGGTACTAAAACTATCATCTTCCATATCTAAGACATAGAAATCCACAGGAAAAATCATGTCTCTCACCTGAACAATAATATCCTCAATAACTCCAGCAGGCTTGGTGTTACTTCGGTTAGCAAGTTGGATGATGATCCCAGAGAGTTTCAATTCTCCAACATGAAGAGATGAGTAAACAGAATGTGGCATAACATTGATGGAGGCCCCCAAATCAAGCATAACATCCTTGAATTCACATTTCCCAATAGTGCAAGGAATGGTAAAAGTTCCTGGGTATTTACATTTGATAGGCAAGGCATGCTGGATCATGGATGAAACATTACTCCCTAAGTTGACCTTTTCACCTCCTTTGAATTTCCTCTTGTGGGTACACATTTCCATCAAAAACTTTTCATACCTTGGAATTTGTTTCACAGAATCGAGCAAAGGTATATTGACTTGAAATTTCTTAAAAGTCTCCAAAACCTCCTTATCCAACTCTTTCTCAGCACTAGACTTCACTTGTGGTTCACTCCTAGGGTAAGGCAATGGTGGTTTGGTTGTTTCAAGGCTATTTTGAGAACTTCTTTGAGATACAAAAGGTCCAGACATCCTCTTCCAATCCCTATTTGTTCATTCAAGAAACATTTATTCTCTTTAAATTGTGTTTCCTTTCAAAGAACATTTAGAATTTACAGCATTTCCATTAGTGGTGTGATTCTCAACAGAAGTTTCAACAACAGGTTTTGGTTTCTCCATTTGAGGGGTATTCAATTGTTTTCCACTCCTAATTTCAATTGCACTCACATTTTCCTTCCATTTATCTCTCGGATTCACTTGAGGTTGTGAGGGTAAACCTCCACTCATTTGATTTTTTATGCAACTAAGATCAGAGTCATTTTGACGCATTTGAGTCATTAGTGTATTCAACATGTATTGTTGTTGGTCTTGTGTTTGTTTCATTTCCTCATGTTGTTTCCTCATTGCATCTTCAATATTACTCTCTGAATTTTGAGTGGGAGGGGCAGCCTGAATGTTTCTTCCAGAATGAGCATTGGCTTGCTCATTGAAATGTATTTGTTGTTAATTTCTTGATTTTCCTTAGAAGAAGCCTCTAGGTTGTATAGGCTATTGAAATATTTCATTAGAGTGGTTGTTCCAGCCTTGATTGAAATTTTGATTTGATTGAAATGTCCTTTGTTGGTTTGATTGAAAGGGTTTTCCAGGAAGAACAGCATTGCAGTTTTCAGAAGGTTCATGCATTTGAGGGCATTGGTCACTAAAATGGTCATTGGAAGAACAAATTCCATAGTAGACATTCATTTGAAATGTTGCTTCAGGTTTGGGTGGAGTTGGTGGGGTATTGGATAACATCATTGACCTCACCATGGTGGTAAGATCAGAAAGTTGACTCGGAATCATATTGTTTTTAGGACTAGTAATGGGGAACTCTTGGGCAGATTTCACATGAAGAAGGCCTCTTGTTCCAAGCTGTTGAGCATTTTCGGGCCATGTTTGCAATTAATGTCCTAGAAGCAGTTGGTGTTTTGTCAACTAGAGCCCCTCGTGCAGCTGCATCAATCATGCTTCAATCAGTAAGACACAATCCATCATAAAAAATATTGAATCAAAAGTTGGTCACTAATTTGATGGTGGGGGTAACTGAAACAAAGTCTTTTGATGCGTTCCCAATACTCATGCAAAGTTTCACATTGAGTTTTCCTAATTCCACAAATCTCCTTTCTAATGGAAGCAGTTCTAGAAGTAGGGAAAAAAATTTCAACGAAATGTTTTTTCATTCCATTCCATTCCCTAATCAAAGTAGAATGTGAATAGAAAAACCATTCTTTGGAAACTCCTTCTAACGAAAAAGGAAAAGACCTCAATTTCATTTGATTTACATCAATGCCCTGGGGTTTCATGATGACACAAAGAAAAATAAATTCCTAAAGGTGTTTATGTGGATCTTCCCCATGAAAACCATTAAATATTGGATGTTGGTGAAGGAAACCAGATTTAATTTCAAACCCAGCAGGTGCATTAGGATATTCAACATGATTTTCATGATTTGCATCATAAGATGAAGCTAATTATTTCAAGGTTCTATTTTCATCCATTGGAATTCCAATTTCAACCAGGTTTCTTCTAGGTGCGTTATTAGAAGATTCACAACTTGGTACAAGGGTATTTATGATAGCTCTATCCCTAGAGTGAAATGTTCTATCAATTTCAGAATCCAATGGGAACAAATTTGGGTTAGAATTTCAGGTCATGCAAAAACAATTTTCACACAAATCAACTCAAGAAACCTCCTTGGCAATGGTTCCAGTTGATGTATGGATTATTTGTCATGAAATACTCAATCAATTAACTTTTCCCCAAAAAACAATGCAATATAGCAGTCCCTGGATTGTCTCTAGAAGAGGTTGCAATTAGAGTTGCCAAACTGTCACTTTTTTGTCAGTTTGTTTTCCCATGAAATGGAAAATATGGGATTTGATTAAAGACTCAAGAAGATAAAATAAATAAAAACTAAAGAGAAATAAAATTGGAGAATGAGCTTGAAATTTTATTGGAAATAAAATGGGTTTCAAACCAGAATCAAAACAGTGGTTACAGACAATCTTTAACCTCCCGGACGCTCCCCTCTTCCTTGTTTAAAATTATATCTCTAATGATTCACTCAATTACTACCCAAATACCTCTGGATAAACACCTTATTTGGCAAGGATATCATATTAAGACCTCAATATGATAGTTTCCCCTCCTATAGAAGTGATCAAATTATTTGAAGACCTTCAAATAACCAAACCTAACCGAAATCACTATACTCAACGGCAAGACCTCACCACAGAAATTTAATTACTGAAATCGACTATTTTACTTTATAGATTGTGAAACCATCCAGAAAAAACAACATGAAAATATATTCAAGAAAGAAAACAACCATTGTCAATCAAGAAATATAAATTCAAAGGAGATGCAACAGAGATTACACATGACGATCAAAACTTGGAAGGGAGTGTCTATCGGTTGTCGTCGTCCGCAACCACTTGGTGTTCAGCCTCGCATCACATGATAAGCCCACATCACCTCCATTCCAGCAAGAGTGTACACCATCTTCATCATTGTATCCACAAATCCAACCCCCTTGAAATGAATGAAGAGATAGGGAGAATAGGGGAGGAGGGATGAAAATCTTCTATCCAGATTCTGTCCTCCAGAAATATGCTTCTATTTGAAACATCTACCGGCCGAATCAACCTCTAGATACTTCGAAGGAGTTGTTTAAAAATATGATCTCTGTCAGTCCTCAAAATTTCAGTCTCTTTGGAGACGGTTTGAAAATGTTATGAATTAATTACTCCACGACAGTTTCTCTTCCCGAGGATACGTTTCATCTCCCACTTTTTTGACTCGATCATATTGTGCCCTAATTATCAAGTTTGACCTATAAATTCATCTTGAATGCGAGACCTAGAGTACTATTGCACGCCCAGTTGGAATTAATTACATTGGAAACATGCAGCCGAAGTTATGCTCCATTTTATTAAGGTGGGCTCCACACATCCGAACTTACAAACTCTTCCCAAAGAATGACTTATTTGGACCTTTAGATGGCCGATTTAGATCTTGATCCAGTTGAAATATTTGAAGATAACATTCCAGGGGTTCCTACAAAAGATGAATCAGTCAAATTGTATAAGTATTTAAAACGATATGACCAAATACTCAGACAAGTCAAAAAATGTTTAAAATCCAGAATTAAGGCACTTTCACAATTTAGCTCAAAATACAAAAATATTCCAAAAATGATACAAAATAACATGTAATGACACATTGGTGAGGACTAAATCATTGAAATTTAGATAAAATATATTTAAAATATCAGCTCTATCACGACTGCCCCGTAATTGGGGTCCCAACGTGACAGTCGGCGCGTCGATTGGATGGCTGGTCTGTGAGATGCGACACTTTTTTAAAAAGTGAACGAATGGATTCATTTCTAATGCAACCATGATTTCATTTCAAACTCCATCAAAACAAACATATAGAGTCTATAAAGGATTTCCATGTCACAAGGGTCCTTATTCCATAAACAGTGTGTCGATCGGAGCCCCGGTCTGTTAGTTACACCCCTTTCTGTGAAATAGGGATGATTGCCCCTCGGTCCGGCCTGACTCGGTCGGGCCCACTGAAATATTCCAAAGGGACCACTTCCCAAAAGGTGTCCCAACACCACTTATGGTGTTTGAAACAGACACCCGATTCGTCAGTAACATGAGTTCATTTATTCAGGGGTGGGTTGGGTCTGGGATAGGTCCGACTTGGTCAGGCTGACCCGACGCAATGGCCATGGGTTCTACCGGACCTCGCCTAGTTCCAACCCATTAAGTGTCAGTCCGGATAGGTGGTTGGCCTATTGGGGTCGGCCCAGCTGGTTTGCGGACTCGGCCTACAGGGAGGCACTTGGCACTACCACGCTATCCTGTTGGGCCATAGGTCAGGTCCGGCCCGCCAGGTTATGGGTCCGGTCCGCCAGGCCACGGGTCTGGCTCGACCCACTGGGTGTGTCCGACTCGTTTTTCCAGCCCGTGTCCAGCCATGTTCACCTGAAGACGGACTGTCTTTAGCTGGCCCCACAGATGCTGGGCCGTTTCATCTGACCGGTGGGGTGATTCCCCAAAATGTTCAATGGTTGTCTAGGTGGGTGACCGGTCTTCAACCGACCTTATGAGGCATATGGCCACACTTCCCCCTCCAGCTATAGCCTGATGGTTGCAGCTGCTACCGTTAGGGGCGCCAGTGGGAACATCCATTCTCCTACGTGACTAGCTCTGGCCGGCCACCTCTGTTCATCGTGACATGAAACGGCGCACCGCCTTCCCACCACCGACAACCGGTTGTCACGAGCCACCTCCAACCACCTTCGGCCACCACAAGCATGGAGCGGTGGCAGTCCTTTCCCTGGGCCATCCAACGTGGTCTGGTTATCAGTTCTTTGTGTCGTTTGCGCCTACAAGCCCTCCAAGATGCCACCTTCACTACGTGGCCTTCGGTTCTGGGTTTCCGACAAGTCCACCATTGACCCACGAAAACACATCAAAATCAAGTTCAATGGAGGGTCAGGGTATTGTTCAGATTGTCCATCACCCTCCTCAATAACGTTATAACATAAGGGTGAAACAAAAATCATCATAAGATTTGATAAAACCCATAAATTAATCCCCGTGATAACCATTTTTAAAAATTAATGTGTCACGGATCAACCCGTTAGTTGGCTGATCCATGTGCTTCATATAAATAAAAAACAAATGTTTTAAATCATTTAAATGCATAAAACATTTAAACCCCCTACATGGATGAGACGTCCACTGAGGACGATTGACATAACCTCCTTCCCCATTGTCGTTTGTTTGAAATTCAGTGGCGCTCATCACTACTCTCGGAATATAGTCTCATCCTCCAGGTGGATGTTGACACTAGATTTTGCTATAGCTTCCCTACTTGAAGAATCCATGCCAAAACCCCACCATGTGCTCCATTTAAATAGGAGGGGGAAAGGTGAGTAATGTATTGAGAAATTAATGAGGTTCTGTAAATGAATTAATGAAATTCATTAAATTGACAATGGTGGAGTTACCAAGTTGATGATTGAAGTCATTTATTGTCTTGAAAACTCACTGGTCCCACCACTACAACTCATCTGTTTGAGAAAAATAAAATAAAATAACAATTACATGTTATTCTACTTTTCATTAAAATGTTTTGAAACTAAATATTTCTCTCGAACTACTACGGTCAATGTGAAGCTTCACTTAAGATAATTTTTGCGTGGAAGATTCAACGGTGCCCTCATATATTTAATCTGAACATCAGTTCAAAAGATTGAAAACACCACCGCCGTGTTTACGGAACATACCTGATTTTATTTCCTAAATTCAATCTGGCCACAGAGGGCCTCAGAATCATGCACCGTCAATTTTCCAAAACTCATAATAATCCCAAATAATTAAAAAAAATACATGGAAATTTCTGGGTCTTTACATTCTCTCAACATTGTGGAATTCAATACACGTAATCCAAACAAGACTATTCAAAAAAATAGGGGAACCGGACAGACATATGAGACTCTCACTCCAATGTGCTCCCTTGGAAATTCTCATGCTTCCACAAAATTCGCACTAGAGGTATCCACCACCCATGATGGATCTGCTCCTATCGATCCTCTATCTCGACCGGGTACTCAGCAAAAGTCGCCACTTCTTCAATATCTAGCTCTCCATGGTCTATGATGTCAGATGGGTCATGCACATATCTCCTTAGCTGGGATATGTGGAAGACGCCATGAACCCCTTCCAATTTCAGTGGCAGTCTCAAGTGGTACGCCACTTTTCCAATCCTCTAATGTATCAGGAATAGTTTGATAAACCTTAGTGAGAGTTGTCCTCCTCTTCCAAATCTCTTTAGTTCTCGTCGAGGGGTGACTCGCACGAATACATGGTCCCCCTCCTAGAAAACTAGTGGTCTATATCGGCTATCAGCATAGGACTTCTGTCAGCTCTGTTTAGTCTTCATCTGCTCTAGGATGACCTGCACTTTCTCAGAGGTAGCATGTATCATCTCTGGGCCCCCGAGTGCTGGCTCTCCTGGATCCGTCTACCACAAGGGAGATCTCCCAAATAACTCGTACAATGCCACAAAATGGGCCATACCAATTTTGGAGTGATAGTTGTTATTGTACACGAACTCCAACAAGGGTAGGTTTTCCTCCCAACTACGACAAAAATATAGGGAACATTCACAAAGAATGTCCTCCATAGTCTAGATGGTCCCCTTAGCCTGACCATATATCTGTGGGTTAAATGTCGTGCTCAAGTGAAGCTGAGTCCCAATAGACTCTAGAATATCCATTCCAAAATTGCGATTTGAAGTATAAATCATGGTCTGAGACTATATTCTAAGGAACCCCATGAACTTCCACAATCTCCTACATGTAGAGACATCATATGCTCTCTACTGAACCCTTCTCTCAAATAGCAAGGAAGTGGGATGACTTGTTGAGTCGTTCAATGATCACTCAAGTTTTATTGTTCCCTCTGGATGTACGTGGAAACTCCATCACGATGTCCATAAATATCCCTTCCCACTTACACTCTGGTATCTCGAGGGTTCGGTTCACGCCTGCTATTACCTTGTGTTTGGCCTTCACTTGCAGGCAAGTGAGGAATCTAGAAACAAACTCTACCACAACATTCATCATCCCTGGCCACGAGTAATGATGTTGGAAGTCTTAATACATCTTCATAATACATGGATGTACTTCCAAGGGGGTATATAGAACTCTCTCATCACCTCCTCTTGTAACACCACTGGTACAACTGTACTTCCTCTAAAAAGGACTGTGTGCTCCCTGCCTTCATAATATCTGTCATTTGCATGGCCTAAAGATATCTGAGCACATTTAGTCTTACATCTTATATCCCCGAGTTGTGCCTCCCTGACTCGCTGATGAGTGGAGGGGAAAATTCCAGTGACTGGAGGTAGACGTACTCATCTCTACCCACATAGTATATTTGAATCGAGGCTAACTACTCTGATTCCTCGGTTAGTAGCTGCGAACTCGATCTCTGGCTAAGTACATCTGCCACTAAGTTCCCCTTCCTAGCAGTATATACTATCTCAAAGTCATATTCATGGAGTAACCCTTTCCATAGTCATTATCTCATATTCATATCTTTTGTGTGAAGATATTTCTGAGTCTCTTATGGTTTGAGTAAACAATGAATTTATCTCCCATCAAGTAGTGTTGCCTTATCTTTAATGTGAAGACTAATGCTACCAACTAGAATTCATGGGTAGCATAATTCTGCTAATGAGGCCCTAGCTGTAATTATCCAAAAGCAATCATTACATCACCATGCATCATGACACAACTGAGTCTGGTCCTTGATGCATCATAGTAAACCATGTAGTCAGTAACCTCCTCCAGAAACATTAGGATGGGAGCGTTGCTAATGCTTTGCCTCATTTGTCGAAAGATCTATTGGAATATCTATGCCCACGATAATAGTTTCCCCTTATTCATTAAGGCATTCATGGGTTCTGCTACTCTAGAGAAATCAGGTACAAACCTCCAGTAGTTACTTGCTAATCCAACAAATCTATGCACCTCAGTAACACTCTTGGGAGATTTCCAAGAATGTAATTCCATGTTATTCATTGGATCCAATACAACTCCAGCCTCTAATATGATGTGTCCCAACAAGTAGAACATATGTATCCAGAACTCAATCTTTGAGAGCTTCCCATATAAATGGTGCTCCCAGAGGATGTACAAAACTATCCTCAATTGTACAGCGTGCTCTTCCTCGGACATTTAGTACACGAAGATGTCGTCGATGAAGACCACTGCGAAGATATTAGGGTATAGTTGGAAGATCCTATTCATGAGCCCCAATAACACTACTAATGTGTTGGTCACACCAAAAGGCCTCACTAAGAACTTCTAATGTTCATACCGACATCTGAAGGCTAACTTTTGTATGTCCTCATATCGTACCCTAAGCCGGTGGTAGCCTAATGAGGTCTATCTTCAAGAACCACTTAGTTCCTTTAAACTGGTCAAACAGATCATCAATCCATAGTAGAGGATACTAGTTCCTCATAGTCACCTAGTTTAGGTGCCGAAAGTACATTGATAGCCTCAAACTTTTGTCTGCCTTCTTGAAAAAAAACACTAGGGATTCCCATAGAGAAGCACCAGGCCTAATGAATCCCTTCCTCTATATGTCTTCCAATTGTACCTTTAACTCCTGGAACTCCATAAGGACCATCTGATATGCATGTGTAGATATCAGTGTTGTTCCTGGGTACATGTCAATGTGGAAGTCTACATCATTATAATGAGGTACTCCTGGGTAATATTTCAGAACGACGTCCTCATACTCAACCACCACCACTAGGAACTGTGGGCTCGACTTATCTACCATGTCAAAGGTCATGCAGGCTACCTAATTTTTAATCAGTTCCACCCTCCTGAGAACATCTTCTTCTCATGCTTCTCTATTTTACTTATCACCAACAAATGAAAAGTGGCCTCCATCTCTGTTCATACATCACACTGTATGTCTAAAGCAGTCAATCTATGTGTGAATAGGTAATTGGAACTCCCAGCCTAGAATGAAATCGTAGGGCTTCAATGCTAGTACTAGAAGATCAGATCTGAAAATCTCTCCTCTGAGAGTATGATCACACTATCAGAACCAGTGTGTTACTACTGAATCTTCTACCGTAAGAGTATCCAAATGAAATGGTCCACCTAAAAGCATAGTTGTAATCTCAGAGTCTTGAACTAGGTCCGCGTTAAATAAATAATGGATACTACTTGTGTCAATAATAACTCCTACCAAAGAAGGGAAGATAAATAAGACTCCTCGTATCATCTCATGGATGTCAGGATCGTGAGCATCTACTTCCTGTAGTTTGGTATGTACCCGTCCACCTGCTCCGAGATCTCGTGGTGGACTGTCTGGGGGGTTGTAGTGCCTGGTGACCCCAGCCACCTCCCATTGCACGTATTTCTCCCCTTCCTCATCCACATCTCGGCTGAAGCTCATGATCTTGCCATTGTCGCTACCTCGGTGGCCTCTCCACCATCTTTCGATCATCAGTGTGGGGAGTCGTACAGTAACGAGCTATATGAACCTTCCCCTATAGGAATAATAGATCATTCCTCGCTGGTGGATCCCTTGGCCTCTTGATCCTCACACCTCTGACCCTATATCCCAGGGTTGCCCTCAGGACGGTCTCAACCGCTTACGCATCTGCGTCGTCTATCTACTGCCAGCTGTAGATGACTCTACAAACTATCATCTGGTAGGGTATCTCACTGTTGGTTCCTACTTTTCAAGGAATCTCACCATCATCATTTCTCTCTCTAGAACCTGAGCCTACATCAGGATAAAGAGAGAAACTGTCGCAGCTCTGATCTCTCATCAGATCCCATGCTCAATGTTCCAGGCCCTGAAAAAATGGTATTATACCATGTTAGTGGAGTATTAAGAGAGATTAATAAATCTTTCCCAGTACTGAGCCTCAATCTGGATTCCCTATTGAAGATGCAACAACTCCATACTATGCACATAACATAGTGTCACTATAACAAACTCCTCCCTGAAAAGGATCTCAAAGTCCATCATGGTTTGGGTTGTCTCCTCATGCACCTGCAGCATTGAGCTCCACCATTGTCTCGCCGAGCCCTGAAGAAGGATAGTGACCATGATCTTCATCTGTTAAGCTGGTCTCTCTACTATGAGAAAGAGCCATGAAACCACCTCAAGTCTGTCCTCTACTACTTGGGGGTCCATCTCACCTCGAAAATGCATAGGTATCTATCTATGTAACTCATGTAAAATGGTCAGCTGGTGTGCATGATCCACTAGTAGCATCCGCTACACAGTATGTACTGGTGCTACCGGTACACCACTCGAAGTTTCCATAACTATGAATGGTCCCTATACTGACACATCGTCAATCAATGGTACACTGTCATGATCTCTAATCGGAATCCGTGCAAGCTGTATTAATGGACGCATCATGTAAGAAATAGATACACCACATTAAATAAATTATACCTAGAGAGCTAACCCAATAAATATAAAGAAAACATTTCAAAACACTATCAATGGGTGTATTCATGTACCGAGTTAGAAAATAAAATTTGGGGTCCTGGTCTATGGATACGTCGGCCGCCACACCAACATTGGACTCTTTGTACTGAAAACTAAACTCAATACACAATACATCATTGCCTTATTTAAATTAGAATCTTAGTTTTTCTTGTTAAAACGACCACCCTATGATACCTGTTTGTCATGACCTATCCAACAAGGCCCAGACTTGACTATCCAAATCCCACCTTCTATATGCCAGGGGTTGGCAACTAGCACCTGAAATCTTTTCCTGAATAGGGAAGGCATTGACTTAGATATATATACTCACTCAAAAAGGGCAACATAAGTAAACAAACAACAAAATTAAGGTATAAACCTGAGAGTAAATTACAAACAAAAGTACAAATATAATGTGAAAACAATTGACTGGAGTAAAATCCCTAGAAACTGAAAAAAATGTAAACAGTTGTCGAATCTGCCATGGATATCTATCTTGAGTCTAGTAGTTGTAATTATGAAGTCATAGAATATGATCTTGAATGCTCCTATCACACCAAGCTCCACCATATTCCGAAACTCCAAGTCTACCTTGGAGCATCAGTACTCTGCACTAGACACACATGTGTGCGTGGAGCCCGTGCAAAGGAGAGTATAACAATACCCAGTAGGGAATTGTGAGACCCCTGAAGGTCTCTCAGAAATCCACAAAGGAAAACATCACAAGAAATATAAAAAATGTAATATCACAAGCATGATCTATATCATGAAGCACAAAGAAAAAGATACAAATAACTCCAATGGTATAACAGCAGGGTTATTGGGATAGAGATGAATAGTCATAAATACATATCATCTTATCCATAGTAACTCTATTGCTTACCCGTATCGGTCAATGTATGTTGACCCATATTGTTTTCTAAATGCTAACCCGTATTGGTCACTGGTGTTGACCCATATTGGTCACTGGTGATGACATGAATTGGTCGCTGGTGTTGACCTGTATTAGTTGCTGGTACATAGGTTGGGATGATTAGTCATACATCTAGATCATCCCACTCTAGAGTCTCTGATTCAGACTCGTATTGGTCTCTCTTCTAATTCATGTCATATCTAGCCACTGGTTTCCAACACGAAGAACAGTTTAGTGGGTACGGCCCGTTGGGGTCGGCCCAGCTGGTCGCAGGCCTGGCCAATCGTGTGGGGATCAGCCCACCCGCACCTACCCGCTGGGTCGCGTATCCGATCCAGCTCGACAGGCCCTGGTTATGGCCTACCAGGCCGCGGTTTTGGCCTGACCCACTGGGCCAGTCCGACCCATTTGGTCGGCCCTCGTCCAGACCGGTCCTCCTTCAGGCAGATGAACTCCAGCTGGCCCCACAGACAAGGGGTCATTTCATCCGGTCAATGAGGTGATGCCCCACCCTATGCAATGGTTAGCCAGGTGGCCGACCAGTCATCAGGTGATATGGCACATCGTGGGGCCACATTTCCCCCTCCCGTCACGGCCTTCTGGTTGCAGAAAATGTAGTCGGCAGTGCCTAGGGGGCACATCTCTTCTCCCATGGGGTTGGCTTCGGCTGGACACCCTTGGCCATTGTAGTGTGCAACAGCACACCACCTTCCCACCACACAAGACCAGTTTCTTAGAGCCTCCTTCAAAACCCGTCGGCCGCCGTTGATATGGCACACCAAAAATTCATTCTACGGACCACTAGATGTGCTCTAGTGGTCCTTTCTTGGTGTCTTCTACGCCTATGAGCCTCCCAAGATGCCACCTTCACTGTGTGGCCCTCAGTTCCGGGATGCCGACATGTTCATCATACAACAATGGAATCACATCAATAACATGTTCATGGGAGGGTCTAGGTCTTTTTTGGATTGACATGTTCCCTCAACGTTAGTGTTATAACATAATGGTGAATCAAAAATCATCATAAGGTTTGATAAAACCCCAAAATTATTCCATGCGACAATTTTTCGTAAAAACAAATGATTCACAGATCAACCTATTAATTGGTTGATCCACATTCTTCATATTAATCAAGTGTGAATGGAGAAAATTTTGTAAACACACAAAAAATTTAAACCTCGTACCTGGATGAGATGTCTACTGATGAATATTGATGAAACCTCCTTCGTTGTTGTCGTCAGTTTGAAATTAGGTGGTGCTCATTACCGCTCGCAGAATCTGGTCTCTTCCTCTAGGTGGATGTTGCCGTTGAGGTTCGCTAGCATTTCCTCACTTGAAGAAGCCATTCCAAAACACCACCTCGATCTATATTTAAATTGGAGGGGGGAAAGGTGAGTAATGAGTTGGGGAATTAATGAGTTTCAGTAAATGAATTAATGAAACTCATTTAATTCACAACAGTGGAGTTACACAATTGATTAGTCAAGACATTTATTGGCATGAAAACTCACTGGTCCCACCATCACCTCTCATCCATTGGAGAAAAATAAAATAAAATAACCATTACCTGTTATTTTACTTTTCTTTAAAAAGTCCAAAAACTAAATTTCTCACCCGACCTACTGCGGTCGAAGAGAATCTTCCCTTAAGCGAATTCTGGAACTGCGAATTCAATTGTGTCCTAAGATTTTTAATCTGAGCACTGGTTCAAAAGATAGAACACGCTTCCCGCACGTTTACTGAATGTACCTTAAAAAGGTTCATAAATACATTACAAGCACACTAGGCTTCAGAATCATGCACCATCAATTTTGGCAGACTCTTAATAATCCCAAATAATTAAAAAATTTACATGGAATTTTCCGAGACTTTACATTCACTCCACCATGGGGATTTAAGTCCTTGAATTCCAAACAAGGCTACAAAAACAAAGAGGGGTACTGGGCACACATATGAGCCACTTGCTCCCATGTGCTCTTCTGGAGATTCACTTACCAGCATAGAATGCACGCCAGAGGTATCGACCACCCACGAAGGATCTGCTCCTGTCATTCCTCTATCTCCACTAGGTACTCCACAGAAGTCATCACTTCATCAATCTCTAGATCCCCATGGTCGACGATGTGAGATGGGTCATGAATGTATCTACTCTGCTGGGATATGAGGAAGAAGTTGTGCTCCCTCTCCAACTATAGTGATAGTTTCAAGTGATACTCCACCTTTAAATTACTCTAAAGTATTCGGATTGGTCTAATAAACCTTAGTGAGAGTTTTCCACCTCATCCAAATCATTGTAGTCCATACCGAGGGGAGACTCCCAAGAATATGTGGTCCCCCTACTAGAACTCCAGTGGCCTCTATCGCTTATCAGTATAATACTTTCATCACCTATGTGCAGTCTCCATACACTCTTGGATGACCTTTACCTTCTCAGTGGTAGCATGTACCATCTTTGGGCCCATGAGTTCTGGCTCTCCTGGATCCCTCTAGCACAAGGGCGATCTACCCAGTCTCCCATATAATGCTTCAAAAGAGGTCATACCAATGGCGGTGTGATACTTTTTGTTGTACAAGAACTCCAACAAGGGTAGGAGGTCCTCCCAACTGCGACCAAAATCTAGGACACATGCACAAAGCCTGTCCTCCGTGGTCTGGATGGTCCCCTCAGTCTGAACTTTTGTCTGCAGGTGAAAATTTGTGCTTCGGAAAAGATGAATCCTAAAAAGCCTCCTTCAATGCTTTCCACAACTGGGATGTGAAGCGTGCATCACGGTCTGAGACTATTGTCAAAGGCACCCTGTGAAGTCACATGATCACCAAAATGTAGAGATGTCCCATGTTCTCTACCGAAACATTCTATTGAATAGTAAGGTAGTGGGATGACATAGTGAGTCCGTCAATGATCACACAGATGGTATCGTGACCTCTAGACGTATGTGGTTACCATGTCACCAATTCCATAAATATCTCTTCCTACTTCCACTTTGGTGTCTCAAGAGGTTGGGTCATTTCTGATGTTGCCTAGTGTTCGGCCTTCACTTTCTAGCAAGTGAGGCATTTAGAAACAAAATCTGCAACAAAATTATTCATCCTTGGCCACCAGTAATGACGTCGGAGGTCCTAATACATCATCATCATACCTGGATGTACCTCTAATGGGGATATATGGAACTCCCTCAGCACCTCCTCTTGTAGCATCACTAGTAAAATGGTATATCCATTGAATATGATATTGTGCTCTCCACCTTTAGAATATCTGTAAGGTGCATGGCCTGAGGATATCTTAGAAAGAGTAGTCTCACAAATACTGTCTCCATGGTGCACCTACTTAAATCAATGAAAGAGTGGAGGGGAAAATACCATTGATTGTAAGTAGACCGACTCATCTCTTTCCACGTAGAATATCTGAGGTGAGGAAAACTACTCTGAAGCCTCGTTTAGTAGCTGTGAATTCGATATCCGGCTAAGTGAATCTGCCACTACATTCCCCTTCCCATGAGTATATACTATCTCAAATTCATAGTCCTGAAAAAACACTAGCCAACATCATTCTCTCAGAGTCAATTCATTCTATGTAAATATAGATCTAAGACTCTTCTGCTTTTTGTAAACAATGAATCGCTCTCCCATCAAGTAGTGTCACCACATCTTCAGTGAGAAGACTATTGTTGCGAACTCCCTATCCTGGGTCATATAATTATACTCATGAGGCCTCAAATTTTTTGAGCCATAAGCAATCACTGCATCACCTTACATCAGGACGCAACTGAGTCTGCTCCCTGATGCATCATAGTAAAACACATAGTAATTACCCTCCTCCGAAAACCTCATGATGGGAGCGCTGGTCAAGCTCTGCCTTAGCTGCTGAAATCTCTTTTGGCATGTCTCCGACCACAGGAAGGGTTTACCCTTCTTAGATAAAGAATTAATAGGTTCTTATACTATTGAGAAATCAGGTACGAACCTCCAATAGTATCATGCTAATCCAAGGAAGCTCCACACCTCAGTAACACTCCTGGGTGGATCCCTCGTAAGTACTAACCCGATCTTCACTGGATTCACTACAACTCCAGCCATTGTGATGATGTGTCCCAAGAAGTAAACATTATGTATCCATAACTCACACTTCAAGATCTTCCCATATAACTAGTGCTCCCGAAGTGTGTACAGAATAATCCTCAAGTGTACATTGTGTTCTTCCTCTGACGCAGAGTACAACAAGATGTCGACGACGAAGACCACTACAAAGCGATCAAGGTATAGCTAGAATATTCTATTCAGGAGCCCCATGAACACTAATGGAGTGTTGGTCATGACGAAAGGCATCACGAAGAACTTGTAATGGCCATACTAATATCTGAAGTTCTTCTTCGGTACGTCCTCATCTCGTACCCTAAGTAGGTGATAGACTTAAATGAGGTCTATCTTCGAGAACCACTTCACTTATTTCAACTAATCGAACAGATCATCAATCCTCATCAGAGGATACTCGTTCTTCACAGTCACTTGGTTTTGGCATCAGAAGTCCATGCATAGCCTCAATATTCTGTCTTCCTTATTGGAAAAAAACACTCGGGATTCCCATGGAGAAACATTAGGCCTTACGAATCTATTCCATTGTAAGTCCTCCAACTGTACCCTTAGCTCCTGGAGCTCCAGATGGGCCATCCAATATGCTGGTGTAGATATTGGTGTTGTTTCTGGGTAAATGTTAATGAGTAAGTCTACCTCCCTATGAGGAGGTTTTCCTGGGAAACCTTCTAGAAAGACATCCTCATACTCATCCACCACTATTGGTAACTGTGGACTCACCTCATCCACTGTGTCGAAGGTCATTCAAAACTGCTGATATGTAATCAGTTACACCATCCTAAGCACACGTTCATCTCGTGCTACTCTATTTCCCTTCCCAGCAACAAAGGAAAACTAGCCTCCATCTCTGGGCATACATCACACTGTACGTCTCAAGCAGTCAATCGTTGCATGAACTGATGATAGCCAGTCCATGCCTAGAATGACATCATAGGGATTCGACGTTGCTACTAGAAGATCACATCTGAAACCCTCTCCTCTGAGAGTAAGATCACACTGTCGGCACCTGTGTGTGACAGCTGAATCTCTTCCCGAAGAAGTATCCAAACACAAAGGTCCAGCTAAAAGCTTAGTCGGAATCTTAGAGTCCCGATCTAAGTCTGCGGTAATGAAATAATGGCTAGCACTTGTGTCGAAAAGCTCTACTACTAATGTAGAGAAGATATAGATCATACCTCGTATCATCTATGGGACATCAAAATCATGAGCCTCTACTGTCTGTAGTTGGGCCTGTCCCCATCCACCTGCTCCCTGAGCTCATGGTGGACCGCCTGGGGCTAGTGGTGGTAGCACCTGGTGACCCTAACAACCTCTCATTGCACATCCTGCTCCCTTGCCTCGTCCACTACCTGACTGAAGCCCATGATCTTTCCATTGTCACTGCCTCGGTGGCCCCTCCACCGACTTCCGATCATCCACACCGGGAGTCGGATAGCCACGAGCTCTGTGACTTTGTCCCGCATAGGAAAAACAGATCATGCTTTGCTGGGGCTCCCTCATCACCTCGAGCCCCACACCTCTGACCATGTATCCCTTGGTCGCCCTCCGGAAGGTCTAGACCACTTGGGGTTCTGCATCATCTGTCTACTTCGAGCTGCAGAGGACTCTACTACCTGTCTTCTGGTAGGGGCTCTCATTTTCGGTGCATGCTCGAAAAGGAAGATCTCCATCAGCAAATCTCTCTCTCGCACTGCATCCTAAATCGGGATGCTGAGAGAAACTGTCGTAACACTGATCTCTCATCAGAGCCCCTGCTCAAAGGCTTAGAACCAGATGTAAGGGTCTCATACCTTGTTGGTGGAGTATCGAGAGATGTTAGTAAATCTCGCCGAGTACTAAGCCACAGTCTAGTTTCCCTACTACAGATGCAACAGCTCCGGAATATGCACAGAGCGTAGTGTTTGCTGGCATGAACTACCCCCAGATAAGACATTCACACTAAGGGAAAAATATCTTTTTGCGACAGTCTATTTGATAAGGGATTAATTCTCATCGCAAATAGTCCTTCCGAGAGTTTATTTGCGATGGGGGGTTCGACCCGTTGCAAATTATTGTTTATTTGCGATGGGATTTGGGGTCCCGTCAAAAAATGTAAGGCACCGTTTGGACTGATTTGCGCGGCAAATTGCGGGATGGTTATTTTCGATGGGGGGATTCTGCTGTCGCAAATAGTGTGTCGGTCAGAGGGTATTTGCGAGGGGTGTTGTTGCAAATACCAACAGTGGTAAATAGGTTTTTGTGACCGGATGTTGTCCCATCGCAAAAGCTGTGTCGGCTGGCAACTATTAGTGATGGCACCCGTCACAAATACTCTTTTCACCGCCAATAGTAATTAATGCGGGCAAAGCTATTTGCTACGGTTCCCTTCGTAAATAGTACTGTCACAACTAATCTAACCTATATATATATCCCACATCCATTTTTCCTACCCTTTACCTCATTTTTCACTTTCTCTCTCTCTCTCTAATATCTATTTTTAGAGTGAATTTTTTTTCTGAGATAGTTTGTTTACGTAGATGTTGTGAAGTCATCTACATCAATAGGATATCATGTTTACATGTATTTATATTTTATTTATTTTCGTATTTATTTAATTTTTATGTTAATTTTAATTATTGTTGATTCGTTGTAATTAATTAAATTAGATTTAAATTGTTTTGTTATATGTATTTATTTGTAACAATAAATTGAAAGTAATAGTACTAATTCTTAATAATTTGTGATAATTAATAATTATTAACGATAATTAGTATTTTATATAAATAATTAGCGGTAATTAGTAATTAGTAGTAGTAATTTGTAGTTGTTAATAGTAATTAAAGCTAATTAGTAATAATTACGGGTAATTAGTAATAATTAGGGGTAATTGGTTATAATTAGGGGTAATTGGTAATAATTAGGGGTAATTGGTAATAATTAGGGGTAATTAGTGATAATTAGCGGTAAATAGTAACAATTAGTAATAAATAGTAATAATTAGAAATAACATTAAATAAATAGTAATAATTAGGAATAAATAGGAATAAATAGTAATAAATAGGAATAAATAAGAATAAATAGGAATAAATAGTAATAAATAGGAATAAAAAGGAATAAATTGGAATAAATTAGAATAAATTGAAATAATTAGCAATAAATAGTAATAAATAGTAATAAATAGTAATAAACAGTAATAAATAGTAATAAACAGTAATAAACAGTATTAATTAGTAATAAATAGTAATAAACAGGAATAAATAACAATAAATAAGAATAAATTAAAATAAATTAGAATAAATAGGAAGAATTAGGAATAAATCAGAATAATAAAAAATAATTAGTAATAAATAGGAATAAATAGGAATAATTTGTAATAAATAGGAATAAATAAGAATAAATAAAAATAAATAGGAATAAATAGGAATGATTAGTAATAAATAGGAATAAATAAAATAAATATGAATAATTAGTAATTAATACACATAAATAGGAAAAATTAGGACAAATTAATAATAAATAAGAATAATTAGAAATAAATATGAACAATTACTTATAAATTAGAATAATTAGTAATAAATAATTAGTAATAATGAATAATAATTAGAAATAAAAAAGTAATAAATAAGATTAATTTGGAATAATTAGTAACAATTACGAATAATTTGTAATAATTAGGAATGATTAGAAATAAATAGGAATAACAAATAATAATTAGGAATAATTAATAATAATTAGTAGTAATTTGGAATAATTAGTAATAATTAGTGAAAATTAGTAATAATTAGTAATATTTAGTAATATTTAGAAATAAATAGTAATATTTATTATTAAATATTAATAAATAGTACTAATTTGTATTAATTATTAAAAAATAGTACTAATTAGTACTAATTAGTACTAATTAGTACCAATTAGTAATAATTCGTCGTAATTAGTAATAATTCGTAATAATTACTAATAATTTGTAATAATTACTAATAATTAGTAATAATTAGTAATAAATAGAAATAATTAGTAATAATTAGTAACAATTAGTAATAAATAGTAATAATTAGTAATAATTAGTAATAATTAATAATAATTAGTAATAAATAGTAATAAATAGTAATAAAAAGTAATAAATAGTAATAATTAGTAATAATTAGTAAGAAATAGTAATAATTAGTAATAAATAGTAACCATTAGTAATAAATTGTAATAAATTTTTATATTTTGTAATAAATAGAAATAATTAGTAATAAATAGTAAAAAATAGTAATAATTAGTAATAATTAGTAATAATTAGTAATTAATAGTAATAATTAGTAATAATTATTAATATTTCGTAATAAATAGTAATAATTAGTAATAAATAGTAATAAATAGTAACAAATAGTAACAAATAGTATCAAATAGTAACAAATAGTAACAAATGGTAATAATTGGTGAGAATTTGTAAAAAATAGGAATAAATAGTAAAAAAATAGTAATAAGAATGAGTAATTAGTAACAGATAATAATAAATAGTAACAAATAATAATAAATAGCAATAAATAGTAATAAATAGTAACAAATAGTGATAATTAATTATAATTAGTAATAAACAGTAATAAATAGTAATAAATAGTAATAAATAGTTATAAATAGTTATAAATAGTAATAATTATTAATAAATAGAAATAAATAGTAATAAATATCAATAAATAGTAATAAATAGTAATAATTAGAAATAAATAGTAATAAATAGTAATAATTAGTAATGAATAGTAATAATTAGTAATAAATAATAATAATTAGTAAGAAATAATAATAATTAAGAATAAATAGTAATAAATAGTATGAAATAGTAAAAATTATAAACAATTAGAAATAATTAATAAAAAATAGTAACAAATAGTAACAAATATATATAAATAGGAATACATGGGAATTCTTGGGAATATTTAGGAATTCTTAGGAATACTTATGAATAGTTAGGAAAATTTATGAATGGTTAGGAATACTTAGGAATAATTTGGAATAATTAGAAATAATATGGAATAAAATCAATTGTAATAAATTGTAATAACTTATAATAACTTGTCACATTTTCCATTGGATTAGCGACACTGCTTTTCCTCGATGAAACTTCTCCTTACAACTTTCACTAACTCAAAAAAATTATGAAAAGAATGCTTCTACATATGAATATCCAATCTCGTTTGCACAATTTTGAATATGAATTCATAGGAACACATTTTTCATAATGTTTTCAGGCATTGATAGTATCAAGAAGATGATTCATCGTCGAAAACGGGGCTCTTTTGTCTGATGAATCATTTACTTGCAACATTCTCACAATGAAATCAGAATGAAGAATTTTCTCGGAGGTATGGTTATACATTATTGAGAATGTATAAGTGTTCCTCTGAGAAGATTCTTCATTGTAATTTCAGTGTGGGAAAGTTGCAAGTAAAGGAGAGGTCAGACAAAAGAGTAACTGTCAATCCACAAGAAATTGTTTCCTTTGTAAATAATTGTAATTATTAAAAAGTAGTTGTAATTATTTATCTTCTTTTTTCAGATAGTGTTTTTATAATTTCAAATTATTCCAAAATAGATGTGATTTTATATTTTGTAGAAAAATATGGACCAAGGGAGTTAAAAAAGTCATTATTATATGATCGCGTTTGGATAAATCAGCACAGAAATCAAAATTGTTGTAGTTTAAATCTTATATATATTGATGGTGTTGAAGCTTTCTTATCATTTGAATCCTCAAAACCAGAATATGTTTCAGAAGACACAATTAAGTTTCCTCATAAAAAATGTGCTCTAAGAATGTTTAACACATTTGACAAGGTTGGGGGGACGTCTTTTTCATTTTGGTTTTCAACCTGATTATGTTTTTTGTTATCAACATGGTGAACGTAGTTCCATAGAATATACTAATAACATGATTCCAGATTCATCACGGTTTCAAAATTTTGTACATGATGTTGTAGGTCCATCTGTTCAACAAATGGAAACTCAAGACGATATTGATTTAACTAATGAGTGGCCACCATCCTAATTTTATGAGTCGTTGAGGTATTCTGAGGATGAATTATATCATGGTTGTATGATAAGAAAATTTAAGTAGATGCAAAAACTATGGAGATTAAATCAGATAATGCAATGTCAAACAACTGTTTTGATCAAATATTTTGTTTGGTTAAAACAATGTTACCTGAATGAAATGTGTTTCCTGAAAATTACTATGTGAGCAAGAGGCTAGTTCGTAATCTTGGCCTTAGTTATTGGAATATTCATGCATGTTTAAATGAGTGTATCTTATATTCTAGTGAAACTATTTCGTTCGATAGGTGTCCCACATATAGACAATTGAGTTATAGAGAAGCTCAATCAGGAATGTCTGGATCGATTCCTATAAAATAGTTGAGAAATTTCCCCCTTACTCCCAGGTTGAAGTGTTTATTTATGTCTCAGAACACAACGTAAATGATGTCACAGTAGAAACCCAATATTTCAATAGATAAAATCATGAATCATCCTTCTGATGGTGACTCATGGAATCATTTAGACCATCTACATTCGTCTTTTGATTTGGAAGCCCGAAACGTATGATGGGGTATTTCTACTGATGGTTTCTGTCCATTTGGTTCTTATGGTAGTCAATATTCATGTTGGCCTATCTTTATAACTCCGTACAACTTACCTCCATGGTTGTTGAGGAAGGAGCCCTATATATTTTTGACCGTATTAGTCCTATAACATCCAAAAAATAGTATTTTAATTTATTTGAAACCATTTTTTAATGAGTTAAATGCATTGTGGAGTATTGGTGTTAGTACATATGAAGTTGCTGTGAAACAAAATTTCAGTACGCATATAGGGAAAATGGTAATTATATTTTTTTAAATATTTTATATAACATTAAATATAAACTATTAATTTTATATTTCTACAGGGAGTCGATAATCCTGATATTATAATGTACAATATTTATAGGAGGATATATATTGATCGATCCACTAGAGAGATTGGAGGTGATCTCCATCATTAGATAATGGTTCGTATTACTTTTTACAATTTGAAATTTCATATCATATAATATTTTCACAATTTTAATTTCAAATTTGAATTGAATTAGTCATTAAAGGTTGTGACCTCTCAATCATAGGCTGAGAGACAAAAATAGACGACTGATCAGACCAGTTCCCACCATTTCACTGAGGCGGCATGGATGTAGGAGACTTAGTATGGCTTTGAGAAGGGCCGAGTAGATTGTATCAACTCTCATTTGATTCTTGGTACTTATTATAGTGCTGCTGCAATGTCGGTGTCCAGCTCGAGAGGAACTCATGGAGGGAAATCATCTTCTGCCTCACAGTATCACAAGAAGTTGCGAACTCAAACTGAGCTTAAAGAGAGTTTGCAGAATTAGCATGAAAAGACGCGTCAACAACTGAAATAGCTACAATAAGAGGTGGATATGCATCGATGGATGTAGGAGTAGCATGAGGCATAGATGCGTCGATTACAGCAGCAGCATCACAAGATTATGGAGAACATGTGTCGTCTAACTTGTAGTTTAGGGATGGAATTTATACCACTATCTCTTATAGCTCCACCACCACTTCCAAAAGATTACCCCAAGTGATTTTTAGGTTAAAAACATTTTGAATTCAAGATTTTTTTGTAAAATGAACTATTTAGAGTTTCTGTCATTTATATTGGTGCGAATATTTCATAATTTAATTTTTATTTAATATTTTATGATTTATGATTATTATTATTATATTTATTAATGTTTTATTATTTTACTAATAATAATAATAATAATAATAATAATAATATTTTATGATTTTTTATTTATATTTTTTTTGTGTATATTAAAAATTTTAAAATTTTATTATTTATTAATTATTTTAATAATATTAATATTATTTTTTCATTATTAATAAGTGTATTAAATATATTTTCGTAGTATTATATTTTTTAATGTTTTTTATTTTACTAATAATAAAAATCATAATATTTGTTGATTTTTTTTGAGAATATTAAGAATATTTATATTTTTTTATTATTTTAATAATATTTATATTATTTTCTCATTAATCAATATTTTATAAAATATATATTTTTCAATTTTTTTAGAATTTTTGATGACACCTATTGCAACGAGAGCTCGTTGAAAATAGTTTAAATATATATTTTTAAAAAAGTATTTGAAACGGGCCATTGCAAAAGTTTTATTTATATATAGTGTGTATAATCAGAGACTTATTTGTGACTACTACCTTCACTATCTAAAATACTAATTTTTGTGATGATCCTGTCACAAAAAAGTGTATTTGTGTTGTCGTTTACTGCAACGGGCTATTTGCAATGTGACCTCATCGCTAAAGCTTATTTGCGATAGGATCATGTCTTAATTAGTTAGTAACAAATACCTCAAGTTCCAGTAGTGTCAAAGTCCAAAAAGGTGAGGGTCGTCTCCTCAAGCTCCTAAAGCATCGAGCTCTACCATTGTTCTGTCAGGACCTCGATAAGGCTAGTGATCAAGAACATCATCTTCTCAACATTTGTCTATACTAAGCGAAAGACCCATGAAACCGAATCAAGTCAGTCCTCTGATGCCTGGGGGTCTATCTCACCTCAAATCCTTGGAGGCCTCTATCTCTGGAACTAATGCAACACACTCAGCTGGTGTGCATGATCCACTGGTAGCATCTTCTACTCAATGGGTGGTGGTGCTGACAGTACACCGCCTGAAGGTGCCATCACGGTGAACACTAGACTCCATGTACTGAAAACTGAACTGAAGACATTATTCACCATTGCCTCATTAAAAGTATAATCTTAGTTATTCTTGTAGAATTGACACCCCTCTAATACAACTTTGTCACGACCCGTCCCATGGGGCCCATACATGACTACCCCATGCTCGCCTTCCATAGGCGAGGTGTTGGAAACTTGCAAATGAAGGCTTTTCCCAAATAAGGAAGGCAATGCATTATATTTCTTCACACACTCAAAAGGGAAACTGAAGTAAACAACCAACAAATGTAATGTATAGCCATGATAATAGAGTACATCATCATGTACAACTGTAAACATAAAATACTGGGCCGGAATACAAGCCCTAGAAACTGAAAAGAAAGTAAACAAATATCACATCTGCCCCTGAGATCTACCTAGAGACTAGTAGCTATAATTATAAAGACATAGAAGAGGATATCGACTGCTCCCATCTCACCAAGCTCCACCAAGTCTTGAACCTCCAAGTTTTCCTCAGAGCACCAGTAATCTACACTTGACACACATTTTTGGGTAGAACCCATGAAAGGGTGTGTATAACAATACCCAGTAGGGGACCTAGAGATGGCTGAAGTTCTCTCAAAAATTTACAAAGGAAAACATCGCAAGAAATACCAAAATGGAAATATCAAAAAAATGATCTAAATCAAGAGGCACAAAGAAAAAGATACTGCTCACTCAAATGGTATAACTTCAAGGTTACTGTGATAGGGATGACTAGTCATAAATCCAGTTCATCCTATCTATAGTAACTCTACTGTTGAACCATATAGGTCACTGTATGCTGACTCGTATTGGTCGTTAGATGCTGACTTGTATTGGTCACTCGTGCTGACCCATATTGGTCATTGCTGCTGACCCCTATTGGTTGCTGGTGATGACCCATATTGGTCCCTGGTGTAGAGGTAGGGATGATTAATCGTAAAACTAGATCATCACACCTTCTAATTTCTGATTCAAACCCGTATTGTTCGCTCTTCTTCTTTATGTAACAAACAACAACTGGATTCCTACATGAAGCACGCCTGATCTCTGGAAGATTCCGCACCTCTATCCCTTAGTAATATTTCAACTTGTATGAAGTCAAAAAAAAGCATCCCCATGGGAGAGACTCATCCTAGGGGTCCCAATTTGATAGACGGTGTGTCGGTCAGATGCTCGATTTGTGAGATATGGGAATTTTTATAAAAACTGTATGGATGGTTTCAAGACTGATCCAATCGAGGTCATATATAAAACTCCATCAAAACTCACTTAGAGTATCTCCAAAGGACCACCATGTCAAAAGGGTCCCTATGCGACAAACAGCATGTTGATCGGATGCTCGGTTTGTTAGGTACACCCCTTCCGTGAAACAGGGGTGATCGAACCTTTGTCCTGTAGGCTCGGTCGAGCCCACCAGAATATGCCAAATGGACCACTTTTAAAAAGGGTTCCTGTAACACCCAAGACTTTTACGTTATATAAATCATCAAAGGAATCTTTTTCTACACAACACTTGCTTGGCTTGCTTTGCACGCAATCGCGACCTTCCTCGATAGCTTGCGTCGTACGCAATACCGAGTTTCACTAAACAACAATATGCTATTAAAACTAGCCGTTATGAATAGTAATAACCACTTTTTAAAATTTTATAAATTTTATTTTTCAAAATGGACTTCATTTTTGGACTCAGAATATCGAAATTAGCCTATGGTGAAATTTTGGTATTATTCAGAAAACTTTAAATTTTTGATGAATAGTGAAACCACTAAGTGGTAGGTTTAAAACTAAATTTTGCATAAAACTTAATTTTACCGCTTCTGTGAATGGAATTTCAAAAATCCGACAGACACAGTTGATATCAGTAAGTAAAATGTGGTTCAATGAGATAAAAATAATTTTTTGGTGAATAGTAACTTTTTACGATTTTTACCGCGGTTAATAGTAAATAGGGTAACTAAGGGTAAATATGATATTAATATTACCCTAACACATGTCCTAATTCTATTGGACAAGTGTAATTCGACCAAAAACAAACTTAGGAATAAAATATGACCATTTAGGCCCACTTGGATTAGATTAGGACATTTATTATTAATTTATTTAAAGAAGGGTTAAAATAGTTAAAATCAAAGTATAATAAGTAAATCATTTTTAATATGGGGTTATACATAAGATAAATTCGATTGTAAATATTCATTAGAAAGCTAAAAATATTTCCTACATGATGGTATTTTATTTGTAATTTTTAGACATCAAATAATATAATTTATATATGACACAAAGATGATGCAGTAATTATCTTATTAATGAAATGTTGACATAATTGATAATATAAATACCAAAATAAATGTAATTTAAGACTTTTTATGAATTAAAATAATTTTCTAGGTTAATATGATATATTAGTGTTGATTTAATTAACTTGGTTAGAACATATAATTCTTTTATGACTTTCACAAAAATCATATATCAAATAGTGTCAAAATTGACACAAAATAGTTTTTAAATCAAATATTATATTACTAATTGTTATTTTATTCCTAAAAATATAAGGTTCGGCCAAATGACATAGATAAAAATATATATATTAATAATAAACAATTTGGGGTTCGTTTGGCATGTTATAGTAAGTGTATTAACCATATAGTGAAAGAAAACAAAAAGACACGGTAAAAGTTAAATTAATTAACATAGAGTTAAATCTAATTGATAAGGTTAAAATAATACCCTAAACTTATCTAAATCCTATTGGTTGATAGGATTTCGACCCATCCCCACTTTAGCTTCGAAATAAGACCCTTTGGAACCATTATAAACCGATTTTGACTTTAATATAAAATAATATTTTGAGATATTCCTAAGGTGCCCCTCTCCTCCCTTATAAAAGGGCACCTCCTCCCCCTCCTCCTCACACCAATTTGAGCACTCAAGCTAGGCCAACCCCTGCCATTTTCTCCTCTCCACTTCCCTAGAATAATCATAGAGGTACTGGTCTTCTCCAAAGACCAATCCTAGTTCCTTAAGTGGAGGATTCAAAGAGGCGTTCCAAAGAAGAGGTAATATCCATTACCGATCTTTTCAATTTCTTTCTTCTTCAACTTCTTCTTCTTTAGTTGTTTCATGATAAAGTAATAACATCAGTATTACTTACATACTGATATGTTATTATAAATATGAAACAACCCTAATTCACCTTCTATCCATCCTACGGAAAAATGAAATCACCGCGCGTGCGTACGTACGGAATACCGTCTCCACGCCGTGGTGTAATCTATTTTCCACCATCACCTTACAAGGATGGGTATAATGGTGTAATGAGTAACTATATATGATTATTATGATGTAATATTGATACTGAAATAATATATATATACTCCAATACAATTCCACGATCATAGGAACGATATCATCACTCGTGCGTACGTACGGAATACCGTCTCCACGATGTGATGCGACTCGTTCTACATGATCTTCATTTCATAATGATTATATAAATGAATTGAATGAATGAATATGGTATATACTACACTAATAACATTCTGGAAATGAATTATATATAACCTAAAGATAATAATAAGAATTTATTCAACAAAACACGCATAAGAACAAAAAGTTATAAAGACCCGAGTAACAAGTAACAATGAAATATTACTAACAAGAAGCTAATAATATGACCATATATGATATCATATCAATATGTATGATTCTGGAATAAGTCAATAACATTATTTAAACCATTATACAGGAGCTTCGGACACGAACAAAGCAAATCGGACCTAAGGTAAGGGAAATATCACAATCTCATTTTTATCCGAGATTGTTTATTCGTAAGTATTTACTGGGGTGTATTTTATCATCCACATCAATGTTTCATCAAAATGTAATATTATTTCCATCCACCTACAATTGTTTAAATCCATTTTTACCCTTTGGTGAGTTTTTAGTAATATGTATGAACGGAATCTTTTGTCGTACGAGGTACTTTTTGACTTTTCCGACAAAAGTACAAAGAATGTTTTTTTAACTTATACGGCATGAATAGATTTTTAAAAAATTATTTCCAAGAAGCTTCCTTTACAAGTTCTCAAGTTTATTTTTAATCAACTTCTTTTATTTTAAAGTTATATGACATGTTATGAAAGGAAAAATGTTTTTGAAGAAGAAATGATATTTTCCTCAAGAATGGAGTTCAAGTGTTTTATCAAAATTATTTTCCATCTAAGATAATAAAGGGTTCTGTTTTTATCCCTATTATTACATTGATTTGATCATGTTGTGATGGAATTATTTTTATGAATTCATTTATCTTATATGAATTGATTTATGATGTCATGATGTTTCAAGAATCCCATTTTTGTTACATGTGTTATGCGATGATGTATGTTTTATGATTATGTGGCACACATAAGAAAGGATTCATTATAAGATGGGTGGGACCTATATCTCCCTCTAATGCATTGGGTAAAGATTTTATATCTCATGAGATAGACATGGCTGGAACGGAAGGTTATTTCGGTTCAGTGATACAGGACTGAAACGAGGAGTGAACTCGGTTCAGAAAGGGACTTTGACCACTAAGATAGTCTTGGAAATGAGTCATGACTAACAAGAAATGATTTCCATGATTATGTGTGCATGCCACAAAGTTTCAAGTTTTATGTTATGATTATGGGGATCTCATTTTCACTTCTATGAATTATTCCATCATAAGATATTATGATCTCTTTTGCAGGTTTTGATTTTCAAAAAGATATGATATGATTTTTATTTCCTTTATTTTCCCTTGCTGAGCATTTGAGCTCACCCTTTTATGTTTTCTTTTCCCCAGGTCAGGAAGATGGATATTAAGTAGAATATGCTAAAAGGGACCCTAGATATGATGAAATAAATGGGAGACACTGTAGAAGATTTATGAACCAGTTGTTTATGTTTCCCAGTTTCTAAAGACACTATACCTATACGGTCCTTTGTGGTTTTGTCATATGTTGTAATAAGTGTGCTTCAATTTTGAAGTATTAACAATGTATGTAAAGTATGGGTTGTTATAGTTCCCATTTCCATTTATGGTGTGTCAAACAGACACCCAGTTTTTCAGTTATAAGAGATCCTTTATTTGGTGGCCGGTTGGGTCTGGGCCCGGTCCGACTCGGTCAGGTCGTCCTGACGTAACAGGTCGCAGGGATTACCTGACCCTACCCTGGTCTGGCCCATTAAGGGTCTTCCCGGTTTCCTGGGTCCGGACCATTTTTGTCGGTAATGGGCTATGGCCCACTGGGTTGCGGGTCTGGCTCGAATGGCTAGACAACATCAGGCATGTGTCAACCTGATGGAGGAACTTAGCCTACTGGCCCCATGGACACATGGTCGTTGCATCCAGTCGGTGGGGCATTACCCCACTACGTGAAACGGTCGACAAAGTGTATTAATGGTCTTCACGGCGCCTCCCCCTCTTATCGCTTCCCATTGGCCACGATTGCTACAACAAGTAGTGCTTGCAGGCGCATCCCTTCTCCTGCACGGTCGGCTTGGGCCGGCAGCCTCTAGCCATCGAGGCACACAACGATGTGCTGCCTTCACACCTCCTGCATCATATTGTCATAGGCCTCCTCCAGCCATTGTTGGTCGCCGTTGGCATGGAACACCAGTGATTCCTTATGTAGGCCACCGGACGTGCTCCAGTGGTCCATTATTCGTGTCTTCTAGGGCTACAAGCCTCTCAATACTCCACCATCACTGTTTGGCCCTCGGTTCCGCGTTGACTAAAATTTTATAATTCCCCATGAAAATGCATGAAAAACAAGTTCGGTGGAGTGTTCAGGCAATGTTTGGATTGAATATCTCCCTCCGCATTAGTGTTAGAACATATGGGTGAATCAAAAATGATCATATGATCTGATAAAACCCCGAAACGAATCCCTGCAACAACCTTCCGTAAAAAGGAATGAGTCGTGGATCAACCCATTAGTTAGTTGATCCGCATTATTCATGTTAATCAAGAACAAAGAAATAAAATAATTTAAATGCACAAAAAATTTAGACCCCCTACCTGGAAAATACGTCCACTGATGAGGATTGATGGAACCTCCTTCGTCATTGTCATCAGTTTGAAATTAGGTGGCACTCGTCACCGCTCGTTGAATCCGATCTCGTCCTCCAGGTGGATGTTGCTACTGGAGTTCACCAGAGTTTCCTCTCTCAAAGAATTCATACCAATACCCCACCCCGAGATCCATTTAAATAGAAGGGGGAAAAGGTGAATAACACAATTTGGAATAAATTATGTTCATTAAATGAATCAATGAACCTCTTTTGATTCATAATGGTTGAGTTATGCAGTTCATGATTGAAGAAATTTATTATATTGAAAACTCTCTAGTCCCACCACCTCCACTCATCCATTAGAGGAAAATAAAATAAAATAACAATTACATGTTATTTTAATTTTCTTTAAAAAGTCCAAAAACTAATTTTATCTCCCAACCAACTATGGTCAAATTGAAGCCTTCCTTAAGCGAATCTCAACACTGTGAATTCAGTGGTGCCCTTGAATTTTTAATCAGAGCACCAATTATAGAGATCAAAATAATTACCATGAATTCATGGAATGTACCAAATTTTTTTAGAAACTCGTTCTAGGAACACAGAGACTCGTAATCATGCGCCACCAATTTTTGATGACTCGTTATAATCTCAAATAATTTAAAAATTTACATGGAATTTTTTGATTCTTTTAAAAAATGAACCATACATGTATCAATCCAATTGTATGGCCATATTTATATGTTATCCTTCCAAATTTCTAATATATTGTCATTTTATGATTTTTTAATGTGAATGAGTTTATCATTTTGGATTCTTTTGGGAAATTTCCAAGTAATTTCCAAGATAGTCCCCTTTCCCCACTTATAAAAGGGAACATATACACTTCAATTATTCACAAATCAAGAGACCTTTGGCTAAAAAACCCTACAAAATTCTATTCCTAAAATCTTTAGTGACATTATAGAGCTTCTGGTTCTCCTGAAAGACCATCCCTTGGTTCTTTATGAGGATATCTGAAGGAGGTTTCACGTAGAGAAGGTAATTATCTTAACAAATCTCTTTCATTTTATTTATTATTTTCCATTTTTCTTTATGTAATAAAACATAAATATAATAAAACCATTAAATACCATATTATTTTATGTTATTCTGTTCATTTAATTATATTTATCAATATCCACTTCCATCGAATGGGAAAAGAAATCATCGATCGAGTGTATGATGGATTATCGCCTCACGAACAAATGTAATTTGTTTTCCATCACCACCTTTAAAGGATGTATATAATGATTAATTTAACACATTTATTTTATATTTATGATATTATTATATTTCTATAATTTTATTTTCACATATTCCTTTTTACATTAAATTCCATTTTAAATATGACAGCATTGCTCATGTGTACAACAGACTGCCACCTCGAGAAGCGATGTGATTCTTTCATCACTTATGCTTTACATGAAATGTAATAAAGATAAAATTAATTAATACATGTGACCTATAATAATTGCTATTTATTCTTTAAAATTAATATATTACCCACATACTTACCCTTTCACTCTTTAAGAGAATGATATTATCACTCGTGCGTACATACAACCTACCTTCTCCACAAAGCAATGTAATTCAATTTCCATGTCCAATATTTATAGATGGTTCTAAAATGTATCTAATAAGTAAATATTATATTTATAACATTATTATAATTATTTATATAATATATATATATATATCATATTCACAAGAACATGAACATTCTTGACAAAACACGCATGAGAAAAAAAGTCATTTAACACTTGGAATAATGAAAACAATGAAATATTATTAATAAAATTGTGGTAAAATATCTTAATATTATAATATATGACATTATAAGTATTATTATATATATTTAATAAATTAATAACATTATTTAAACCATTATAAACTAGTTATAGATATGTAGTATGGAAATCAGACCTGAGGTAAGGGTTTCTCATCTCACTTTTACTTAAGTGAGACATTCTCTATATTCAAAACTTATTTATTTTATGTGTTATATATACAAAAAAAATTTATCATTAATTAACATATATTAATGGTATTTAATTTTTAATTTAAATTTATTTCTTTCATGGATAGTATGATACAAACGTTACGAAATTTGGAAGGGTTTATTTGACAATTTCATCATTATTCGGAATTCTTGTTGTTTAAGTATACCATTGAAGAATTATTTGATATTTATATCTTAAAATAATTATATTTTATTATCCTCAATTTATTATAGAAACATTTCAATTAATCATACTATTTTCTCTATCTTTTATTTTTATAATTATTAAGAGAATATTTTTAATAAAAACTGACTTTATTATTGTATGCATGCGTAAAACCTTTTTCATCAAAACTCATGTTTTAAAAAAAATGTTTCCAAATTTTTTTAACCTTTGAAAAATAATTTATTAATTAAATTTTTTTGAATTTTTTACTTTCTATAAAAAAATTTGAAAGTAACAGTCATATTATTTTCAATATAATTCTCTCTTATATTTTAATAAAAATATAAAAGGAATATTTTTTTTAACGTGTACAGTACGAACATGATTTTTTATTATCATGTCCAATAAATGTTTTAAAAATTATTTTACAATATTTCATGTTAATTTTCAAATAAAGGTATTTTCAAAAAAAGAACATTTTTTTAAAATGTGATTTTCGAATTCAAAGGTTATTTCCTCAAAATTGTTTTTAAGGATCATTTATGGTATTTATATTCATCAATGACATAAAAATTTAGTTATAATAATAATACACTAGGGATATGTTATATTTATTTCTTCCCTATTATTTATTAGGATGTTTTATGATCAATTTGACAGGGGATATACCAGTTTGATACCATTCATATTACATTGGACGGTTTGTGATTATGTTTATTGATTTGGTTAATTGTTAACATTTCATATCACAAGTTTTCAATATAAATATTTATGTAGATTATCTTTCACTACTTTGATATGTGGAATTCATTAGACAAAGTATGTGATGGGTGGGGACCAATATAGCCTCCACGAGACAAACTAAATTTGGTTTTGGTCAAGGCCTTACCCATTTATATAGATGTATTTGGAAAATTATTTGATGGTATTATATGTATTGTAACAAGAACATGATGGAATTATATGTATTGGAAAACGGCCTCGATGATATGTGTTATTTATTAATATATTCCAATATATTCTTACCAATGTTGTGTATCTAAGCTCACCCATTTCTTATGTTTTATTTTTCCTAGGATAAAAGCATGTGTTTTCTGATTTATGTATAGGTATACACTAAGGGGAATAATGAAATTCTAATAAAAATTTTGTTTTTTATGATTTAAAATGTAATATGAATTAATATAGTGTATCTAGTTTACCAAAACTAGTAAACTATTTGGTCCTTTTGGGTCAGTTTACTTATATATTATGAAAATGTAATAATTTATACACCAGCTCTGAGATACTATGTTCGAGGTCACTACAGTTGGTATTAGAGGATTTTTCGTTGAATCCTTGGGAACTGGATTAAGGAAAACGTAGAATATAAAACATAAACCTATGGTAGAATTTGAGAATAAGCATATAAGAGAATCCTAATGTTTTGGTAAAGATGAAATTCTATGTTTTTTCCTTGAATAAATTCTAATCTGGATACTAAAAGTGTGCATGGTTCTAGAATAGAACTTCCTAGTGGTAATATCAGCAAAAAGGGCACACTGATCTTGACCCGATCATCGCTCAATGCATGAAAATGGGCCTTATTTAACACTTTTTGACACTCTCAGTGAATATTCATAGGATAATTAACATTTTCATTACAAACGATTATAAAGGATTTGAAAATAATGGTTTCCCCAAATAAACCATGTTTTTGATAAAGATATTACTTATGAATAAAATTTTCAATTAAGTCATGTATGTCATTATTTTTGTGATTTTACATTATGATTCATAATTATATGATAGATTCTAGTGTATTACATCATTTAGAAATGGAACCAAGAATAGGGAATATGAATTACATCAATACTTGTAATACAAAGAGTAATAATGACCATTTTTTTGATGAGATTAAGCCAATATTTTAAAGTGAACTAGTCTCCCAAACATTCTCATCATTTGAGGATATAGTACCATGTACTAAAATTACAGAGAACTAATTTTCGAAGTATTATAAATTAAATGGATGCAATAGAAGAATAGAATGTTAGAGAAAAGGATGGATAAATAGAATAAGAGAAATAAAGATTTTTCTACATGAAATAATTATGGAAATAAATACCCTAATACTTGCTTAAATGGAATATAATTTTTCTACATATGTAGAGAAAAAGTATAACATGATCAAGATTGAAAGGGAAATAAATTTTTTTCAAATGTTAAATTCTTCATCTATAAGGATACAGGGAACCACAGAAATGAATTCCCCAAGCATCAAGGGAATATACGTAAAAAATTGGTAATGGATAATGGGTGATATTTTTCTATTACCACATACTGTGTGGAAGGATTAATGTTCCTGTCTTTGGAATAATTAATTATGTAATTAGAGTATTTTATCAATGATATCTTGGTTATAAAAATTATTAAATGTATTTGGATTGTACAAGATTTCTTTTTCATTACAGATTTGAAAGAAAGTGTTGAATGATACTAATGACCAAGAAAAATGATTCCATGGAAATTTTAACATCATGGAAAACATTTGATTGAGGGAAAGATAAACCTTAATATGTTCCTGATGTTAAGATAATGATTATGGGATAAATATATTATTGATAGGGATAATGTAAATTGGATAGTACAAACTAACATGGAGAATGATTAATGATTTGTTAATGATGTTTTTTATGTTATCATTTAATGAGTTAAAAAAAATTGGATTTACAAAATAAATTTTATTATGTTTTATTTTTCAAGAGAATACATGATGAATGTATAAACATGTTTGGTATGTGGTGATTAAGAGCTGCTTCATGTTTTTTGGAGGAATAATTTTAAGTTCATTTTGGGAATTTAGTGACATTATTTATAAATATTTGGATCATAATCTTTTGTAATTTTAATAAGGTTAACCAATTTTTTAATTTTTTTGTTGAAATTTGGACAAGGTTTTAGAGATTAATTTATTACATTATCATATAATTATTTATGCATTTTAGATAACCTTCACTAACTATTTTTTTAAAATTATAAGTTGTGATCAATGGAATGAATTATCATTCAATTATGGAACATAAAATACATTAAAAGTGAATAATAGTTATTTGGGAATTAAAAAAAATCATTTCTAGATATTCATTTCTTGGAATAAGCGATGAATTGGATATTGATCGATGCATAACCAAAGGATGATATTTTGTTAATAAAATAGATACATATCAATTAAATATATTTCCTTATATTCTTATATAGTAAAACAATTCTTCAAAATCAGGAAAATGGTATTGAACCAAAAAAAATTATCCACCTACCTTCATATCTTCTGAATTAGATGATATTTTAAAATAATAAAAAAAAATTTTGAGATCCATGACATTCCATTGATCATTTTTCTTCATGTGATAAATGACCTCTATCACTCTCTATAATTATTCTCGCTTTTATTTAATATATAAATCTTTACTTACCACATATTTTCTCCTATTAAGAACCCTGGTTTTTTGTTATTATATAATACTTTTTTTCTTTCCTTTCTCTCGTATAAACAGGATATTTTAATAACTTTTTACAATGTGAGTTTTCAACAATGATATTTCCAAATTTCAAACCCTTGATTACTGAGATAATGTTTAAATTAGGAGGAAAAAATTTATTTAAGGTGGGGAGAATATAACAACCTACGATTTTAAATTAATAACATTATTTTGATATCATACATGACAAACAACACTGAGCTTAAATAACCCATGAGATAAATTTATTTAAATTTAATCTCTTCGATAGGTTGTGGAACAAGCAACTCACAGTCAAAATGAACCATAATATAGTTATAAACTAACTATTAAATTGGAATATATAAATATCACTAACTGAATTATGAAAATTATGGTTATATATTGATTATAAATAAAATAATAATCATTTAAAAGAAGAATAATTTTTTTCTAAAAAACAATATTTTTTTTAAATGTTGGTTTCGTGGAACTTTGCACACATAAATTGTAATTAAATTTTACAAATTTTTTAAAATTTATTTTAAAAAATAATAATTATTTTTAAAATGTACATGTAAATATTATCATAGGGTGTGTTTTTTTGGTTTTTTCAATAAATTTTCATTTTTTGATGATTAGTGGAAATTCTAGATTTTAATTGAAAATAATCTTTTTTGTTAAATTATTTATAAAGGAAAATTGTATTTTATAATTGAATTTAAAGTAAAATCAGTTCCATTATATATATATTAATCCAATTAATGTTATTGGAATCATTTTTATATTTAATTTTAATAAAAATCTTTGTAAACTATTGAACATTTTCTCTTTGAAAACCCTCTTCCTTATCGAATCTACATGATTAATTTGAAATTAAAATTTTACACTTATGTGAATTAAATTTTTAAAATTTGATTATTTTTTTAATTAAAATAATGTATAATATATAATATGATAAAAATAATTTTGACCATAATAAATAGTAAAAATACGAAAAAATATTTATCATTGTAAAGATAAAAATGGGTTTACTGGGGGATAAAATAAGAAGATAAGGTCAAAAAATGACCCAACACATGTTTAAATCCTATTTTATGGACATATTTTCCTATTATAATTTTTAATCTATAATATTTGGTCATTTGGAATATTTTTTCATGATAATAAAATTATCATTTTGGATTGTTTTAGGAAATATCTAGGAAACATCCAAGAGGGGTTTTTTCCCACTAATAAAAGGGAACTCCATCCCCTCACTTATTCACTCCTCCCAAGACATTTGGATTGAAAAAACCGGCCAAATTATCTCCTTAAAATACTTTTTTCCCATAATAATGATTTTTTCCTCCATAAAGACCATCCCTAGTCTCCTTAAGAGGAGATTCAAAAGAGGTTTCTCTTAGAGAAGGTAATCATCTTAACAAAGATCTTTCATTTTATTTCTTCTTTTTACACATTAAACTGTGTCTTAACAGTTTCAATATAATATCATGATTATAAATCTTATAAATATATGTTATTATGTTGAGGTAATAATATTTATCTATCCCCAATTCCATGAAATGTGAAATGAAATCATTGAATATGTGTACGGCGGAGTACCATATCGTGAACTGATGTAGTTCATTTTCCATCACCACATTTAATAAAGGTATATAATGATGGATTTACCAAATTCATATGATAGTTTATATATTATTATACTTATTCAATTTTTATATCACATATACCATTTTATGTTTTATATCATTTTAAATATGATAATGTCACATGTATGTACAGTGGACTACTGCATCACGATGCGATGTGATTTATTTTTCACATACGCTTTACATGAAATATAATAAAGATAAAATTAATGATTATAAGTGATATATATGATATTATATCGATTATTTAAAATTAGTATATCACCCATTTTCTTACCCTTTCACTATTTAAGGGAATGATATCGTTACTAGTGCTTACAAATGAGCTATTGTCTCCACGAAGCAATGTGATTAAATTTCCATGTTTAAAATTCATAAATCGTTCTAAAAATATATCTACAGATTTAATATTATATTTATAAAATATATATAATTTTTGTTATGATATATATATATATATATATATATATATTTATGTATGTATGTATGTATATATTTCCTATGCCTAAGAACCAAAATATTCTTGACAAATTGCATATTTGAAAACAAGGAAATTAACGCCCAAAACAATTAAAATAATGAAATATTATAATAAAAATGGTGGTAAAATAATATAAGAGGATCATATATGATATTATAAATATTAATATGGTAGTATTATAAATTAATTACATGCTTAAAACCTTTATACAAGATGTACATTCATGTATGAAGGAAATCAGATCTGAGGTAAGGGTTTTTCATTTCACTTTTTACTTTCGTGAGACATACATCATATTCAACAATTATTTCTTTTTTATAGGGTATATACAGACTAGTTATTATGATATATAACGAATTAATTTATCTTAAATGTATTTAATGTTTCATTTAAATTTATTTCTTTTTAGTGGCTTATGATATAGGAGTTAGCAAAGTGGAAATGATTTATTTCATAGTTTCATCATTATCCAGGAGTGTATTTGTTTTAGTCTTCTATGGGGGACTTATTTGATATTTCTATATTAAAATAAATATATATCCTTATCCTATGGGTATTAATGAAAATTTTCAATTTATAGTAACATTTTTCCTCTATTTGATACTTAAAATGATTAAGAAAACGTTTTTAACAAAATTTGACATTATTTCACTCATCGATAAAAAATCATTTTTCTACAAAAACAATTTTTTTTAAAATATTTTAATAATGTTTTTAAACATTTAAAATTGATTTAATAAATAAACTTTTACCCATATTTACGTTTTACCAAATTTTCTCAAATAAATTAATATCATTTTTAAAATGATTCTTATTTGACTTTTACTAAAAGTGTGAAAGGAATCATTGTTTTAACATGTACGACATGAACATAATTTTCCATTCTCATGAACAATCAATGTTTTAAAATTTAATTTTCAATATTTCAAGGTTATTTTCAATGAAATTTATTTTTATAATGTTTTTTGCACTTTTATTTTTTAAAAGGGGATTTTTAAAATATAAATTTTATTCTCCTCAAAAAGGTTTTTAAGGATCTGGTTGGGTATTTCTATTCATCAAGGACATACACCATTAATTTTACTTATGATTCACATTTGAAATATTATATTTATATATTCCTTCTTCTTTATTTGGATGGTTTATGATCATTTTGACTAAGTATATACTAATTTGATATCTTTCATATTACTCTTGATGGTTTATGATTATGTTTATTGATTGAGGCTAATTGTTTACATTTCATAAGATATTTTTTCAATACGAATGTTTATGTTAATAATTCTTCGCTAACATCATATGAAAAAGGAATTTGATTTATTAAGTGAAGTTCGAGTCATGTTATATCCCCTATATGCATCTCAGTAGGTCTCATGATACGTACTAGATTGGGATTTCTCCGAGAATATTTCTTGGCATAAGGCCTCGACCATATTACATTTCTTGGTATAAGGACTCAATGGTATTAAATGTATTATAACAATGCCTCAAAAATATGTTTTAGATGTTATACTTATGTATTCCATCATTATGAATTCATTTTCTGATATTCCATGTGATTATTCGAAAATTTAGAATATCCATGATTATAAATCATGGTCATGTGATTTATTTATATGGAATAATTTGATCATCATTTATTCCTAAAATATTATTCTCATGTTATTGATTAAATTACATTTGTTTCAGTTACTTACCTTTCCATATTTATTATTCTTTATTTATTCATAGATTTCATTGTACATTTTCCCTTAATGAGCATCTAATCTCACACCAATATTATGTTTTATTTTCCAAAGGATATGATGAAGTGTTTTATGATTCATATGTAGGGATACACTAAGGGAATTAATGGAATTATCAAAGAAAATTATTTGAGTATTTTATGTTTAAAAAATAAATGTCAATTTTATGCGTGTATTTAGTTTAACAAGACAACTAAACTATTCACTCCATTGAGGTGAGATTTATTGTATATTATAATAATATAAAAAACCAAACAACGAATCCCAGATACTGGGGTGAGGATCCCAACAATTTTCCCCACTAAATGTTCCATGTGTTTTTTCTTTCAAAGTCATTTTCCATCTAAGAAGAAATCCTTTGATATTACCTAATCATTAGTGGGGATATGATCCAATGATACTATCTTTACCATTTATCTGGATGGTTTATGTTTATGATGAAATGTTTTTTATAAAACATGTTTCTTTTCCATGGGTTATGATGTGATTTAATTTGTTATGAAACCCATTTATTTTCATGGATTCTGATATGATGATTATATTATGAAGCCCATTAATTTTTCAGTGTTCAGATATAATGAATTTTTTATGATATTAAGGCACACATATGTATTATTTTAATTATGTGATAGGTGGGACCTACATCTTTCTCCAATTCATTGGGAAAATAATTATATCTCATGATATAACAATGGGAAATAAGTTGATGATCTAGATCCATAATGGGAAAAATTATGATGGGTTTGATCCACAATGGGAAATAGATGACGAGGCATGACCCAAAATGTTTTAGGGTCCTGGAAGTTATCCTTATCAAATCATGACTTTTGTAATGATAATGCTCTATTCCACGGCTAATGTTTATGATGTATGACAAGTTACCTTTGAACATTATAAGTTATGTTCATGATCTCATACACTTATTCTTATATGATTCTTTCATATGATAATAGAATTATATCACCCATGTTTACACTTACTGATCACCTAATATCAACTTTTTTTATATTTACTTTTCTTTGGTTATGAAGAAATTCAATATGTATGATATGTCTAGGAATGGTGCTATTTATGATGAACTTTGTAGGAGATGATCTAGCTCACTTATGGATTTTTTATGTTTCTAAGATTTCAATGGAACTATAACAAAATGATTCTAGTGTGGTTTGTTATGTTATGTGATAAATATTCATCTATTATGATAAAATATATCTATACAAAAAGTATGGGTCATTACAATACAACAATGAATACAACATAGCACATTTAATACCCCTACCCCACATATAAACCACAAAAATTTCCCAATATTGAATCCAAAAGATAAGGAAATATTAATGGATTTTAAGTTCAACCAGTTTTAAATTTCAGTAATTCCAAATTCATATTTATGGATCAAAATGGGGTTCCCAAACATATTTTCCACTAAAAAAAAATAGCATAAAATTCTCAGTATGTAGATTATTTCAAATTTTTACTACATTATTTTTAATTACAAGAATAATTTTAAGAAGATTTCATTATTAACATTGAAGTTTGAAAAAAATTTAAAAAAACTCACAAGATAAGCATAAAGTGTCTCTATTTTAGCCCACACAAATGAAAAATAGTATTAGAAACAAGTGTAATTTTACTACAGATTTCAACATTTCACAAATTATATAAATTTAAATTTCAAACATATATTTTAAATGAATAGAATGCATCATTTAAAAACCAATTAGCATTGTTTTACGTTCGTGTTTTAAAATAATAACTCCCTTTACATTGTAATCTTCATTCATTAATGTTCATCTAATGACACCCTCTTTCTTTAATTGAATAAAATTAACTAACTATCAAAAATCAACAACTACAAATGAAAATTTTAAAATTAGAACAAAATAAATGATTCTTAAAAAATTAAATAATCGTCTTTTAATGGTTAATTTAGTGGTGTTTCGGGTTTTTTGAGTTGTAACTCATCTCAAATTGTGTTAATAAAATGCAATTATACCCAAATTATTCAAATATTTAGTTCTATAATAGTTTTCATAATATCATTATTGTTCTAGAAAAAATAAGGAAACTCAAAATTAAATTCATTTAGAAAAATAGGGAACAATTGGAGAATTATAGTCTTTTTTTAAAAACATAGGAAAACAAACATGAATGGCCATGAGTTGACTACCATGAAGCACTAAATTTTGTTTCTTTAGTTAGACTTCAGTGAAAAATCATTCATTCATCACATAAATGGTAACCCTAGACTTTATATTACCTTTAAAATAATTCTTATCACTTTGTACATTAAATTAGAATGGTATGTTATCTTCACCTTCCAGCTCCAATGCTCTTTTATTTTACACATTAAGGATAGTGAAAGGACCATAATCCTTTGATTTTTGATTTCCCAAAATAATTTAACTCTAGAATAAAAAAACCGGACCATTTGACCAGTATTAGAATCCCTATTCAGGATGATGGAATCATGAAAAGATTTGGTCATATCCTTATATATTATTACATTTCTTACAATACTCTCTCTTATTCTCATCAACCTCACTCAATTTAAGCAATATTCTTCTTTGAAAATTCTTAAATCAAGATTCAAGGCATTCACTACCCAAAATGATTTGTGTTGCAACTCCACAGGTAAATGATATTAATATCCAAAATTAATTCTATAAGAGACATTCCTATGAGGGGTTTAAAGTTTGTTCTGTAGTCCAAGAAAGCCATGTCATGTTTTAAATACTAGTCTCTCTTGGAACTAGAAATGGTTTTCTCTAAAAATTGTTCAAACACCCTATTTGAGATTTAAGATCTTCCACTACAATGTGGACGATTAGAGATTACTATTTTGTGAGGACATCATTATATTATACATTAAATATTTGAACTAATAATTCTTAATGTTAGCTCCACTGTCTATGATAAATGTTTTTGGAACCCTAAATTTATAAATTATATTATTTTTAAAAAATTTATCACACTATTAGCTTTATTGTTTGGATGTCCCACTGATTTAATACACATCAAAACATAGGATACAACTGCCAAAGCATACTTATTCCCCTAAAAAGATAGAAATGGTCTCATCAAGTCTAGTCCTTAATCATAAAAAATATTAACATCCAAAAACCCATTTTGAGGTAGCTATTTTTTCCTTTGAACATTCCATCCTCTTTTACACTTATAACAACCGACAATAAAACTCATAGAATCCTCAAAGAGTATAGACTAGTAGAAAAAAATTTATAAATCTTTTTGAGTTTTCCTTTTTCCTCTATGATGGCCACCCCCAGATGAAAAATGAAATCTTCCATGAATGGTTAGCATCTCTTCCTTAGACATACACCTCCAAATAATATCATGAACACACCTCCTCGACATCAAATGGTCATATCAAAAGTAGTAATTTAACACAACAATGAATTTACTCTTTTAGTTTGGGTAAATGATTTTTGAATGACTTTGGTAGCCATGAAATTCAAAAAATATACATACCAAACAGATTGTTTTATTGACACAAAAAGATTTTTTTTCATATGAAAAAGAAGAATTAATGTTTCTTGGATCATTAGTTTGAGTATTATATAACCGAGAAAAATGATCAGCCACTTCATTTTCATCTCCATGTTTATCCTTGATCTCTAAATTGAATTTGTACTGTAAAAGTATTCATCCAATCAATACAAATAAAATGACCATTACCAAAAAAAAATTTGAGAGAGATAAAATATATGTTGGTAAAAACATGTAATTCTATTATATTTTGTTGAAATTTATTTTAATCATGAAATAATGTTTCTAGTAACAAATCTATCTATTATTATTAATTGTTGAATAACCCCAAATGTTTTACTTATAGTTAAATCAATTAATTTATAATACCAATTTCATCATTTTTTATTACCAACGTTTGAATTTTTTATTATTAATTTATATTAACAAAAAATATTTAATGGTTAAAAAAATATATTGTAATAAATTACTATATAACATTTTTTTCAAATGATAGGTACCTTATTTGTTTATTCTATGTGCTTTTGATTACAGAATGAATTATATAATAAAAACTATACTTTTAATTGTTATCAAACTATATCATTTTACACTTTTGACATTTTTTTAACGGTGGGGGGAATTCCTCATTTTATTGAATCATAAAAAGTGTATGGAACAAAAAATATAGAAACTCAATATCCAATAGTAGATCAATGCCTCCATCCAAAGGTCCAAATATTTTTTATGATGTTCTCGGAAATCCTTTTTTCTTTTTCCTGCAAGGCCCCCAAATCCATTCCGCAGCCATGACTGCATCCCTGACTTCTATAGTGAAGAGCCTCCAAATCTCACGCTTGAGGGAGAAGAGTTTCAATGCCTGTGTCTAAGTGTGAGACATCCAAAGGAGAATCATTACTTGATATAGTTTCATCCCATCCACGTCCCCTCCGACGACTTCTAGAATTTGGTTTATGCTTCCATGCACTATCATGCTACAAAGAGTCATCCAATTCATCATCGAATGTAACAAGGTGTTGAGATTTAACCTATAGAGTGAACTGTTCAACCTTCTACATATTATGTTGCAGCATTTGGGGAGTCTTTTCTCCCTAGTGCACCATTGTATGTAGCTTTGAGGGTTCTTCTATACCAATTCCTTCTTGCGGATGTATCACCTGATTCCCTTATTCCTTGACAACTCCTAACATCGAGGGTGTGTTGCCACTTGTTTCATCACCCACACCTGGTGTGGATTCATCAGTAGGATGTTCTTAATGAGTGAAAAACATCTTCATATGTGCATTACTATCAAAGGAAGGTGTAGTCAAATGGGAATTTAGATCCATAAGAGCTCTTATAGTTGCACTATCTGCATCTTTGTGGGGAGCCTAGATCGTAGCAGTTGAAGAGGATCATGCCTCCTTTGTAGAAGAACCATCAGTTAAAACAGTACCCTCAATGTCACTTGACATTGACAGTTTCAGTGAACCAAGTAGTGGGGGAAGATCAACTAAACCTCGATCCACAATCTAAACCCATGATCTCTTGGATCCATGCATAGGTTTAGGAGAAGTTGTAACTGCCTTTGATGATCTATCTATGCCAATTCTCTATCCAAGAATAGCATGTTTCACCAGAGTCAAAGTCACACTACCAGTGGAACTATAATTCAAAGTGTTGTCACTCTATCGAGGCATAAAAAATTTCTCCATATTAGTTCTAGAGGGATAAGGTTTCATGTTCTTTTTTTTAAACATGAATGGTTGTCATGGACTTGAAACGAGAAAAAGTCATTGATTATGGTTCGTCTATAATTATAGGCATCATGGCCAATTACTTTACATTATGGGTAGAACCTGGGAAGGTTCTCAATTCCAATTCCTCCTCCTTTGTTGACAAAAAACCTTTTCAATCAAATTGGATCATAAATATAATTCTTATATGAATCTAGCATAATGGCCATATCTAGCAACTTTAGTTTTCTTATCTATTATAATTGGGACTCATATTGATAAGGAAATGTCATAAAAAATCCGATGACGCTACAGAATCTAGTTCAAACCATATACATTGACCCAGGTTTGGACTGAAGTTTAATCTATTTCTAGAGGATTGAACCTAAGTTCCCATTCCCATATATGAAGTGAACCATGTTTTAAAGAGATACATCCATAACCTTATGCCTGCCGCAAGAGTTTCTTCAAAGGGGGAGAGAAATTGAAAAAATCCATTCCCTAAAGAGACACATTTCCAGGAGGTAAAACCCCATATCTCTGACAATCATTGAGTAATATGATCGATCGTCCCTAGAGTAGATCCTCTGGGCAGGATAAATCGATCGATGATTGAGTGTTCCCTATTTTACAGCCTCTCTGAGACTTCGAGAAGATTAACTTTGACTTACGTAATAAATCCCTTTCGACGAATACCAACATTCGAGCCCTTGAATGTAAATAAGAAACAATTTTGAAAACTGACATCATTAATATTAGCATTATGGAAACCTCCTGTTACATTTGATGAATCATTCAATCCAGTTCTTGAATGCTTGTATGAGTCGAAACGCTCATGAGCTAAGAATTCTCTTGCCCTCGTTGTGAAGATGAAGTAAGAAACCCTTTCATAATATAATTTTTTTAATCAATCAAGAATGAAAAAGTTAAATATTATTAAATAAATATTTACCTCTTTATACAAAAAAACACACTCTTGGTTCCTAAAAATTACTTAAAATAAGCTAGCTCCCAAAAAATTTACATCACACTCTAGAAAAAAAAACCCCGCCTGTCGAAATTCTCTGGATTCGATTAGTCAAACATCAAGCTAACATAATCCTACAAACCCTAATTCATATCATTCAATTTTCTCATTGTTCAGCCCTCTTCAGTTCGTCGCCACTTGTTTAATGCAACACCATTTGACACCAGATATGTTTTCTTTTGTAATCCACCCCTTCCAAACATTAATGTCGTTCCTGTCAGCACCCGTCATCATCCACCGTATCTTCAAAAGTCACAAAAATTGGGTGTTAATATTAATTTTTGTGACCATTTTCAGAAATTACACTCAAAATATTGATTAATAAAAGGAAAAATTATAATTTTCGGTAAACAATTAACGAATTTGGTTGTGGAGAACATGTTTGTAGTGAAAAAAATGCGATATTCTGGTCACTGTTTCCAAATTTATGGCTATGAATTTTGTGTTAATGCCTCTATATTACATTTCATATTTCATAGATTAAAACACCATGTGTTCATCATAAAAGTGATGAACCCATTTTAACTAGTGGATATCAAGGAGTGAATTTAGTATAGTCAATGATAATATAATGGTATCATATAAATGAAATTAACTCTTTAGACATGAAAATTACATGCTGCACAGTCATTGATTTTGAAAAAGAGGAATCAATCCACGATGATAAAGGTGAACTATTATGAATTTTAGATTAACTGGACTCCCTTGTAAGTCTCATTCTAGGTACAGATCCCATTTTAATTGAACTAAAATACTTTCATTCTTTAGATTTTAGTATGATATAAAATGATCATAGAAATTTACACCTTTAATTGGTGGAGATTAAATTTTTTTGATATATTAACTCACCCCCAATAATCTAATTATACGCGGATTCATTATTATTATTTTGAATAGTGTTTGGCCTTTTCTGTATTATGTTAAATTTAATATTTTTATTTATTGTGTTGAATTCCTCAATGTTGTGTTTTGTATTGATCAATGTCTGATTCTCATTCCCCTTAATTTCTAAATTGATTATATTAATTTTATTAAATTCGTCATCTAGAATATCGTTGAATTTGATATTGATTTTACACTTCTAAGACTTTTTGGGTGTTTTATTAATCTTGTTGGGGCAATAAACATGTTGTGGGTCTATAGTTTGATTAGAGGTTGGGCCTTGGAATTTTATTTTCAAGTTTAGTGGGTAACTGATTCTTGTTAATTGAGGTGGTTATAACCCATGCATAGGATTTTGTAGGTGACCATGTTGTCAAGAATTGAATAGGTTGGCTAGAGTAGTTCAAAAAAAGGTGATCCAAGAAAGTAAAGAGTTCAAAAATTTACAAATATGTTATTATAGAATGATGAAGTCCCTTCTTCAATGGATATGTGAAGATATGATATTATAGATAGAGAAACAGAATTACAAGTCGGAATAATTTGAAGGGGGGATCGAGAACACAGTAAATTATTTTTAACACCCCCTCTCAAGCTAGTACATAATAGATTTGAGAATGATTCCCAAAAACAAAAAAAGGAATGAAGACACCAAACAAGACTATACACACTCCCGCTTATGTTGGGCCACTGATGTAGTGGATGCCCAGCATGGTATAGAGATAGTCTAGTTGAGCTCCCGGGAGTCCTTTGGTAATGATGCCACCTAGTTGATCAGTCCATGGAATGTAGATGAAGCTAACATGATTTTACTCGAGGTGATGACAGAGAAATTGATAGTCCACTTCGATATGATTCATGTGTTCATGGAAGACTGGATTGCAAGTAATCTTCGTGGCTGCATGATTATTGAAATAAAAATGAGTTGAGGCCTGTGGCAGAAAACCTATCTCATGGAGAAGATAACTAAGCCAAAGAATTTCAGTAGTGACCATGGCCATCACATGGTATTCTGATTCAGTATAGGACCTAGAGATGATATTTTTTTTCTTTCTTTTCCCTGACATCCTGCAAGATATCTAAAACATCTTTCCATTTGGAAAGAGAGATGGTGTCTTGTGTCACGACCCATCCTTGGGGCCCATGCCATGACTACCCAAAGCCCGCCTTCTATAGGCCAGGGGCTGGCGCCTAGCACCAAGGCATAATTCTCGAAAAAAAGTGAAGGCATTGCCTTTATAATGTAAACAAACACACATAGTAAGCAAGAATAAGTAAACTCTAAGTAAAATTGGGTACAATAGTAAGTGTAGAAACGTAAGTGGGCCAGAATACAAACCCAAACTCAAAGTAATGTACAACTAGAAAATGAAGTACAACAACTGAAAAGTAAAGCCGCAACATCGAGCCGTCAACTGGAAGTCCCACCTGAAGGGTGGATACAGATAGCATCCACAGCTCCTTGGTTCCAGCCGTCCGCTCCGAGCACCTCTCGCCCAGTGGTCCACCTCCAGGTACCGACCAGCTCCACATGCCTCAACCACGATCAGCGATTTCTGTCGTCTACAACCAACACAATGTAGTGCGGGCATAGCCCACGCAGGGGTGAGTATAAGCTACTCATTAGGGACCCCGAGACCCCCAAAGGTCTCCCATAATCCACAAAGGATAAACCACAAAGGAAAGATACAATCACAAATTAACATCCGACACTACTTAGGTATATGACCAAACATATACCTAAGTCATTAATTCCAATTCAGCTCCAACATCCGAGCCCATGATCGATCACGTACACATAGGATAGCACAACACAATCCACATAGGAAAGCAAGTCAATCATATTGAAGATAATGATTGAAAGTCAAGATTCAGCTCACACAGGTATAATTCTTTGTAAAACAATAGAGATGTTCAGATGTAGCCTCTTAATCATCTAAGACATCAGACCCACACAAGATCGATAGGTACTAACCCCTGCAACGACCCACAAAGGATTGATAGGTAACTAACCCCTGTAATGACCCACACAGCATCGGACCCACACAGGATCTGTAGGCGCTGTCCCACACAGGACAGCTGAGCGCTGACCCACACAGGATCTGAACCACACAGGATCGGTAGCACTGATCCACGTAGTATCGCTGGGTGCTGTAGTCGTCACCATCGGATCCACAGAGGATTTCTGTACAGTCGTCATCATCGTCACAGACGCAGCCTGCTCTAGGTTTCCTGCACACATCAAGCTCTTTTCGGGAGGATCCTCTCTTCGAGTCAAAGGGATGGACACATCAACCGTCACGAAGACCATGGATGATGTAACCCAACGTTTCATCCTACATCTTAGGGGAAAACCACGAATAACGTGCCCATGTCACCGAGAAAAGACGACCAAACCATTTTCCAAAAGTACACGGCATGTAGATATACGATACACACTGTGTCATCAGTCACCGAGTACTGCCAGTGTGCTACGGCCCGTGTCGCAGGGCTGGTCCTGTAAAAAAGGAAGTACACGGTGTGTGGTATGGTTACACGCCATGTCTTCTGTCCACGGGTACTGTATGTGTACCACAACCCATGTCGATAGGCTGTTCATGTAAAAAGTATGTACACAGCTTGTGGTATGGTTACACGCCATGGCCAAACATCTGGGGTCGTCTCCGTGTATGATGGCCATGCCTGGTCGTGTAGTGGAGTGCATGCCTGTGTACTCAATTCCATGTCCGTGTTTCCCCAGAATAAATGCCAAGTCCCTCGAAGCTTCTTCTGCTATTATGCATAGAGATTACAAACCATGTGGCTGGGGAAACACGGTGTGTGTTTCTTGTCTAAACCTGAAACTCAAGACGCAGTACACCCACACTACACGAAGTGTTCATCAGAGGAACACGCCGTGTATTCTGGAATTTTCCAGAACAGACGCCTCCGGCCAGCGCACCTCCCTTGATCTCTGTTCTTCATTCTGACGGTCTGTTCATCACGAAACATTTGACACTAAGTCTCCTTGATGTCCCGTAATCATCTCCGGTGTTTTCGGGACTGAGATCAGCTCTGAAATCATGATTTGATTCACCCGCTCGAATAACGGTCAAGGGACGGTCCCTCCCGTTCCGGTTTGATCCTTCGCCCACTATCGCCGTTGCACCTTCACTAGGATGTCGTGATGTTGGATCTTCAATGGGGATTGTTTGGTCACACAATGAACTCGCAACGTTCCGGTGTTCTTCACCCATGATGAACATGAAGAATCCACCAAACATTCAAAAAAACCGTGGAGGGATCGGGCCTTGTTCGTTTGGCCCGGTCCTTCAACGTTAGTTTGGAAGAAAGTGGGTCAAGATAACAAAGGAAGGACGAATCAGTGTTCCTAAAATAAAAACAAAACCCTACCTTGATAACGAGATGAACGATGGTTCGTCGCCGAAAAGAACGTCACGAAAGAAAACTCCATAAGCGTCGTCAGTGTCACGGAGAAGAGAGTCGTCGGCGTCACAGTACACAGTGTCACATCGTCGATCTCGGAGTATGGCATCTCTCACCATATGCGGAGAGGATAGAAGACGGTACGCCGAACTCCCCTTTTTGGTGACAGTGTTCTTCGTCGAAGGGTCAGCGTTCTTCGCGTTCTATGACGAGGAAGAAGATGAACTTCAAGACATAGACTTTTATTCTCCCAGATCTTCTTACACCACAATCCAACCTAATAAAATAATATCCCTCTCATTTTATTATCTTAAGTCATGCCTTTCAAAATTACAGATTTCAAATACATAACTCACATAATTAAATTTAAGAGTTGGCATTGAATAAATGCGGGGAGATGGAAGGTCACAAATTAAAAGGGAAGTTTTAAGGGTTACACACTTAAGAGGGAGATTAGAGGAGATAGGGAATATGAGAAGATGGGGGCTCATGTGGGCCCCACCACCCTCATAACCTCAAATGGTATGTTGGGTGGTTGTGGGCACCACTAACAACTTCCCATGAGAGAATTAAACTACTATGGATAAAATAAATTTGCACACAGTTTATTTTACCTAACATTTAATTCCATAATTTTTTTATCAATTCCTCCCTAGAAAATGAAACTCATGTAAAGGACTTCCTAAGAAATTACCGGCGCTGCGGTTTCATCGGTGCCCTCCGATTTCGATTCCGAGCACCGGTTCAAAATTTAGGAAATCCCGCTTGTTCGATCACTGAACGTACCCAAGCTAAACTTCGGAAGATTATTCCGGGCTCACCGGGCCTCAGAATCAGGTGCCGTCAGAAACTGCGTTCTTGTAAAATCCCAATGAAAATTAAGAAAAATTTTACTTTGAATTTTATAGGTCTTTACATTACTCCCACCTCAGGGATTTATGTCCCCTTAAAGATACATCATAATCAAGAGGAACAAATGTGGGTACTGTGCACGCATCTCAGCCTCCCACTCCCAAGTGCTCTCCAGGAGGTTCTCGTGCTGCCATCTGACGAGAACTAGACTAATCGACCGTCGACATAGGAAATTCTCCTATCGATACTAAATCTCCACTGGGACTTCCTCAAAAGTCTCCCCATCGTCTATGTCCAGGTCCCAATGCTCAATGATATGCGTCGGGTCGTGCACGTATCTCCTCAACTAAGATACGTTGAAGACGTCATGCACCCAGTGCAACTGAGGTGGTAGATCCAGGTGATAATCCACCTCGCCAATCCTGCTGAGGACCTGGAATTATCTGATCAAGCACAGAGACAACTTGATGCCTCGGCAAAATATCAGTAATCCACATCGTGGTGATACCCGCAAGAAGACGTGGTCGTCATCCTTGAACTCCATTGGCCTCCGCCTCCTGTCAGCATAAGACTTTTGCCGGCTCTGAGCTGTCCTCATCCACTCCTGGATGACCTGGACCTTCTCTGTCGTGGCTTGGACCATCTCCAGTCCCACAAGTGCTGACTCCCCAGGGTCTTTCCAGCATAGAGGTGATCTACAAGGTCGGCCATACAATCCCTCGTATGGTGCCATCCCGATGGTTGAGTTGTATCTATGGTTGTACGAAAAATCCACCAAGGGTAGGTGGTCATCCCAGTTGCAACCAAAGTTGAGGACACATGTGCAGAGCATGTACTGAAGAGTCTGAATGGTCCCCTCCATCTGACCATTTGTCTGGGGGTGAATGGCGGTTCTCAGACGTAGATGTGTCCCGAATGCCTCCTGCAACCCCTTCCAAAGCTGGGAAGTAAAGCGAGCATCTTGATCGGAGACGATAGATGATGTCACACCATGAAGCCATAAAATCTCTTGAAGGTAGAGGCGTCCCAAGCTCTCCACTAAGCCCAGCTCTCTGATGGGTAATAAGTGAGCCAACTTGGTGAGTCGTTCGACAATCACCCAAATGGAGTCGTGACCTCTGGAAGTGCGTGGAACTCCAATCATGATGTCCATAAATATCCTATCCCACTTATACTTCGGGACCTCCAAGGGCTATGCCAAGCCTGCTGGTACCTGGTGCTCCGCCTTCACCCACTGGTAGGTGAGGCATCAAGAGACGAACTCTGCCACATCCTTCTCCATGCCTAGCCACTAGTGCTGTCATCTGAGATCCTAGTACATCTTCGCTAGTCCATGATATACCGCCAAAGGGGAAGTGTCAAACTCTCTCAACACCTCCTCTCGAAAAAAACCGGTACCAAGGTACGTCCTCTGAAAAGGAAGTTATGCTATACTCCTACAAGGAAACCATCAGGTGCCTGTCTTGAGGATATCTGCGCATGCCGCATCTCAAAGATGGCATCCCCATGTTGTTCTTCTCTGACCCGCTGCAGTAGTGGAGGAGTGACTGTGAGTGACTGAAGAAAGGTTGCTTCATTTTTATCCACGAAGGATATCTGCAAAGCGGCTAGCTGCTTTGTCGCCTCCCCAAGTAGGTGAATGCCCGACCTACTGCTGAGTGCATCGGCTACTACGTTCCCCATTCCATGAGTATAGACTATCTAAAAGTCACAGTCCTAGAGGAACATGATCCATCACCGCTGTCTCAGGTTTGGGTCCTTCTGCGAGAAGATGTACCTGAGACACTGATGGTCAGAAAAGACTGTAAAGTGCTCTCCAATCAGATAGTGTCTCCACATCATCAGAGCGAAGACCACTAATGCGAACTCCAGTTCATGGGTAGCGTATTTCATCTCATGCGGCCTCAACTGATGGGATCCATAGGTGATCAATGCCCTCTCCTGTATCATGACATATCCGAGTCCAGTCCCTGATGCATTGCAGTAGACTACGTACCCTACTCCCTCCTCTGGTAGCCTCAAAATAGGTGTGCTAGTGAAACTCTGTCTTAGCTCCTGGAAGCTCTGCTGACATTTCTCTGTCCACATGAAGGGTTTCCCCTTCTTCGTCAAAGCTAAAAGCGGTGCCGCAACTCTGGAGAAGTCTGGCACAAATCTCTAGTAGTACCCAGCTAGTCCCAAGAAACTCTGCACCTCTGTCAAGTTCCTGGGTGGCTCCCAAGATAACACTGCCTCGATATTCACAGGGTCCACCACAAATCCTGCCTCAGAGATAATGTGTCTCAATAAGTGGACCTCACATATCCAGAATTGTCACTTCAAGAGTTTACCATAAAGCTGGTGCTATCGAATTGTGTCATGTACAACCCGCAAGTGGTAGGCGTGGTTCTCCTCAGTCGTCGAGTATATCAAAATTTTGTCAATGAAGACCACGACAAATCAATCGAGGAATGGATGAAAGATCATGTTCATGAGGCCCATGAACACTACTGGATCATTGGTTACACCGGATATCATAACCAAGAACTCATAGTGGCCATACTGACATCTGAAGACCATCTTCTGCACGTCCTCATCCCGAACTCTAAGCTGATAATAGCCTGACCTGAGGACTTTCTTCAAAAACCACCATGATCCCTTGAGATGATCTAGGAGGTCATCCATCCTCATTAGTGGATACTTGTTCCTCACGGTCACCTGGTTCAAGAGACGATAGTCAACACAAAGTCTCAGGCTCTCGTCCGCCTTCTTGGAGAACAATATCAGGGAAGCCCAGGGTGAAACACTGGGTCTGATGAATCCCTTGCCCTGTATATCCTCCAGCTGTACCTGTAGCTCTCGAAGCTCAGTGGGTGTCATCCGATATGCTGGGGGGGATATCGGGGATGTCCTAGGGTACATGTCATTATAAAATTCTACCTCTCTGCGTAGAGCTAGTCCTGGATTGTCGTCAGGAAAAACGTCCACATACTGGTCCACCACTGTAGGTATGCTCGGACTTCACACATCAACCGCTCATAGGATGAGGCTAGAAAACTGATGAGTGATGGGATGTCCACTACTCTACCTGAGTCCATCCAGTGCTTCAATGGCTCCCTTCTCGCCGGTGAAGGTGAACCAGCTCCCAGCGGTGCGTACACATCGCACCTTGTGCCTAATACAGTCAATATGAGCATGGACTATAGATAACCAATCCATGACCTAGATGACATCGTAAGGTCTTGACGCCGCTACAAGAAGTTCCAAGCCGAATCTCTCGTCTCCTAGAGTAATCTCACATTGCCAGAACCAGTGTGTAATCGTCGAGTCTTCTCCCATAAGAGTCTCTAGCCATAATGATTGACCCAACGACCGTGTCGGAATCTCCGAGATTCGAACATGGGCAACGAATATGAAAGAATGACTCACTCATGTGTCTATATGAATGGCAGCAATGGTGGAATAGACACAGACAGTACCTTGAATCATCTCGGGCACGCCGTGGTCATAGGCATCCGCTGCCTGATGTTGCGCCTGTCTCTGTCCGCCAGCTCCCTGTGGTCGGGGTGGACCTCCTGGTGGTGGTGGTGGTAGAGCCTCAAATAGTCGCCCACCACCTGCTGCTCGGCCAGCTCCTCTGCCTTGTCCACCTTCTCCCTGTGGACCACCACGGTCGACCCTCTGCCTCTGCCTGGGTGGTCCCTCAACCATCTGCTGCTACTCGGTACAACGGGTCATCCAATCACGATCTGTGTGACCCTGACAGCCCCATGCATAACACTATCTGTCTATCGAAAGACTGGCTCTACGTTGAGGGCCTCTCACCTCTGAGCCAGTGTCCTGAGGTCATCTGCCTGAGGATCTGGTCTGCCAGGACCCATGAGTCATCTGTTGACTGCCTGCTGCAGAATACTCTACTACGTGCCGCTCTACGGTAGGTCTCGATGCTGATGTAGGCACAACAAGGAATTTCTCGATGAGAAGGGCTCACTCTAGTACCCCTTCTTGTGTCGGAATGCTATGGGAGATCAGCGACACCCTGATCTCATGCCTCAATTACTACTCAATGGTCCGGGCCTGGATGAATGGGTCCCATACCATGTTCGTCGAATACCGCGAGAGATCTGTAAATCTCGCCGAGTACTGGGCGACTGTCAAGCTGCCCTGCCCCAGCTGTAGAAGCTCCTGGATGTGCACCGCACGGAGGGTGGATGTGATTAACTCCAAGTAGAAGAGGCTCTGAAAGTCCATCCAGAGGAGTGATTCCTCATCGTGCACTTGGAGCATGAAGCTACACCATCTGCCTGCTGCCGCGTGCATGATGCTCGCTACAAGGATCAACATGAGGTTTGATGGTGTCATCACTAACCTGAAAACTCGTACAACTTCCTCCAGCCAATCCTCAGTTTCCTGAGGGTCTATCTCCCCACGGAATCTTGGCGGTCGCTGACGCTGGAACTCGTGCAGTGAACTAAGGCGACGTGCATTGTCAGTGTCTGGGGCTGGTAGCATCGGTGGCTCGGCTGGTAGAGGTACCACCGGTGCCTCTGCTGTCAAAGGGCCCTATACCAAGGATTTGTCGCTTGGTGGGCTATCGTCATGCACAATGCTCGGAACCCTAGCTGGTTTCCATCATGGGGCCATCCTGAAATGAAACAGGTGAGCCACGGTTAATACAGTATACCTGGTGAGCTGACACAAAGTAATCACAAAGAAAACTTGAAACACACAAGCAATCAATGTTTTCATGGATTAAGTCGGAAATCAGAAGTCAGGGTCCTGGTGTACGAATACGTTGGCCGCCGCACCAACACTGGACTCCCTGGTCTAATAATCACAACCAATACCCTTAACAATATTGCTTCACATAAGCCCACTTACTTTTCCGCACTTACTATTGTACCCAATTTTACTTAGTGTTTACTTCTGCTTTCTTACTCTGTGTGTTTGTTTACTTTATTAAGGAAATGCCTTCCCATTTTATCAGGAATTACGCCTTAGTGCTAGTCGCCAGCCCCTGGCCTAAGAAAGGAAGGCTTTGGGTAGTCACGACATGGGCCCCGAGGACGGGTCATGATAAATTGTTATCAAATGTAGGTTAGAAGTGTCAGAGAATATGAGAAGATGGGGGCTCGTGTGGGACCCACCACCCTCATAACCTCACATTGGAAGCTGGGTGGTTGTGGGCCCCACTAACAACTTCCCATGAGAGAATTAAACTACTATGGATAAAATAAATTTTCACACAATTTATTTTACATAACATTTAATTCCCTAATTTTTTAACAATTCCTCTCGAGAAAACACAACTCCAGTAAAGGTCTTCCTAAGCAATTACCAGTTCTGCGGTATCATCGGTGCCCTCATATTTCGATTCCGAGCATCAGTTCAAAAATTAGGAAATCCTGCTCGTTCGTTCAGTGAACGTACCTGAGATAAACTTCAGAAAAATTATTCCGGGCTCACCGGGCCTCATAATAAAGTGCCGTCAGAAACTGCATTCATGTAAAATCCCAATGAAAATTAATAAAAAATTTCCCTTTAATTTTACAGGTCTTTACATCCTGATAATGGGAGACCCTGATACCAATGATGTTTGTCAGAGGACCTAGATCATTGGTATGAAACTGTTGTGGAAGATAAATGTTTAGCTGAGTAATGCAATATGAGTCACTCCTAATGATAATGATATCATCAACATAGACAATCAACCAAATGCAGCCTATGGATGTGTTACGATATAATACAAGTCCTTCGTACAATAAGAAAATCCAAATGTAGTGATGATTGTGCAAAATCTTCCAAACCATGCATGAGGAGACTGTTTGATTCCCTAAAGAGAGCGACGAAGCCGAAAGGCAAGAGAATATGCTCCTGAGGGAAAGAATCTAGGATGTTGTTGAAGGTAAACTTCAGCATCAAGAAAACCATATGAAAATCTATTTTTTATATTAGATGATGAAGAGTCCAATAATGAGTAGTGACAAGAGAGATGAATAACTGGATTGATTCCAATTTCACAATGGGAGTGAATGTATCAAAATAAAAAACACCGTATGTCAGGGAATAACCCTTTTCCACAAGAATTGGTTTATTGTGATCAAGATATCCATCTACATTTAGGCGTACCGTATAAATCCATTTTTTGCTGACCGCCTGTTTACCGGTCGGAAGAGGGACCAGATCCCTAGTATGATTTTTGAGGGGATCCTTTAGTTTAAATGCTCACAAATAATGTTTAATCTTGTGTCATTATGATTCATTATATTTATGTATAATCATAATCTATTCCGTTAAGTATTACATCATAATATCAGTTGAAATTATTTGACTAAGTATGAGTCACCGGTCAGTGGACTCACAGTCACCGGTCAGTGATGTTATAATCATCGGTCTCACCGTTCAGTAAGAAAATCAAAATATTATTAGTCACTGTTGAAGTGACACCGCTAAGTCTAAATTTCAGTAAAGTATAAGACACCATTGTTTCAATATACCAGTCCATAATTTTCACAATGGACTAAAAACTATTTTATGGGAAAGACATTGTTCCGACTAGTTCAGAATTCCTGCAAAGGACAAGACATCGTTCCTACAAGTTGAGAATTTTTTCCAAGGACCAGACACCGGTCCAGAGTTTTCACAAAGTCTGAGACACCATTATTAAGACAAAATTCATAGAGAAAGGAGGAGTCACCCTTATGAGTCACCACTTATGTGACACTATTGCTAACATAGCCACTTTTGGATTTATCATTAAAATTAAAAAATATTATTAACGGTCATGTTTTATTTATTTAATGATACTGATATTATTAATGATCTTTTTTACCCTTGTCAGTAGTCAGTTATAGGTATGATTTATCTAAACATGATGGAGATCATGCTCCCTATCAACCAAATGAAAAACACCCAAGAATAAATAAAAGTGGAATTTGAGAAGATTGAAAATGGTGGTGTGACATACAAGACCAAGCAAGAGAGAATATATACACACCAATCCATCAAGCTGTGAACCAGCAATAATTTTTTGTGAACCAAAGAGTGAAAACATCCTTGTAGTAAAAAATCCAAACAGAGAATCTCTAAGAAGCATCTCATTGGAAACCAGAACACAGAAAATCAATGAAACTCTGTTTTGGCGTCTTTTTTCTAGTAGTGGACTCCTCCTTCACATCTTCTAACTCATGAAGTCCAGAAGCATCAAGAACATCACATAGAGTATTCTAAACCCTATCATTATTACAGCTTTTTGTGTATAATTTTAATACTTTTTGATCAGTGTGTGTATCTATATCACAAACACACATTGTCTCCTAAGCTATGCTGGAGGATATAAGATATCCTAACTCACTCATCTTTATGCACAATTTTTCTCCCACGTATTTCCCTGGAAGAGGTATCTGTGTGACATGGTTGTATTTTTTTCCCACGTCAAACTATGGTAGAAGTCTTGTTGTCCTGGAAAACATGTATGTTGTTGTAAACCCTGATCCAGGGGGTGGATCAACCTTTTTTATATAAACTGATTGCTGGCAGGTGATCACCAAGTGGAGAGGACCAAGTCTCTTCTTATGACTGAACCTCTTGGTTTTATCTTCTACGTTAACGTTTTGTTTTTTTGTCTATCAGTGTTTATTCAAACCATAAATCTTTACATTACTTTGATAGTTAATCATAAATATAATTAATAATTGATTTCAGTTTAGGAAATTACATTAAAAAGTTATATCAATGTTTCAAATTACATTAACTAGTATTAATCAATATTTTGAAAAATTAATTGAACATTCAACACTATTATAAATCTCTTACATTGGTTAAGTGGCCTATTTTTTAAATTGGGGACTCTTTATAAATAATTTAAGACAATTTTATTATAGTAACTCAATTCACCACCCTCTTGAGTGTTCTTATCCGACCAACATTTGGTAACAAATTGGTTTCATAATATTCTATTTTCATTGTTTTAAATGTTTTTTTTATTTTTTTCAACAGTGATTTTAGTTGTGTTTTATTGATCTCTAACATTTTGTTAGTTCTAAATTTTTACCTCTTTACAAATATATTATTTATTATTTATTAAGGATAATAGATTATAAGGTGCTGCTACGAAAGGACCTACATTTTTTCAATGGAACTAATTATGCCCAGTAGAAAAATAAGATGAAAATTCATTTAGAAAGTATGAGTTTTGAAATTTGGTCTTCCACTGTAGATGGGTATAAGATCTCTTCTACTGCCTGGAATTCTAGGTATGACCCAACTAAGACATCTTATAAAAAAACTGTGAAGCTACAAATGCCTTATTTTGTGGTTTAGGTGATGAATAATTCAATAGGATTTCTACATGTAAAACATCCCCTGAGATTTCGGATACTTTAGCAATTTCACATGTAGGAACCACTAATTTTAAGGAAATAATACTTAAGTCGTATACTATTATAAATGAAAACATTAAAATGAATCCGGACGAACCTATCTCTTATATTTATCTCAGGTTCAATGAAATTGTAAATATTATGATATCTCTCGGAAAGAATGTTAAAAATAAGGAACAAATCATGAAGATTCTCAAATGTCAACTAGACTGATTGAGAGCAACCTTATTGTCAATAAGAGAATCTTGTGATATCAATATGTTTCCATAAAAGGAGTTGATAGGTAATCTTATTATGTACGAGGAACAATTAATGGTCAACAATGTGCACTATAATGAACCATAGAGAAAATCAGTGGCTTTCAAAACCATTTCTTCTAAACATAAAGAAAAGGAGAAGGCACAAAATCATTCTGATAGTTCAGGAAATGAATAACCATCATCTAAATATGATGAATGAATTTATTAGATAGCCTGAAAATTCAAAAAATTATATGAATATAAGGGAAATTAGAAAATGGATTGGAAAAGAAGTGAAAAGACTAATGAAATAGTTTGTTATGAGTGTAAGAGAAAATTACATGTAAAGACTGATTGTCCAAAATCAAAATACCACAGTAAATATAAGGATAAGGACAGAAGATAAAAAAATTAAATTATGGAAATATGGAGTTCCTCTGAATATATCTCTGTTGATTCAGAATCCTCCCAATAAGAAAAGGCCAATATTTTCAATATGTGTTTTGTGAAAAACCAATTGATGTAACACATGAATATCCTATACAGAATTACTATTATTCTGAATATTATTATGATTATGAAACATGACCAATGAGGAAATTTTTTAATATTGTAGAATAATTGAGGATACAGGTAATGAGTTAAAATATAAATATAAATTTTTAAAGAAACAACATGCTCTCTACTATTAAATACAAATCAGATCTTACTATGGAGAAAGAAAAGAGTGCCCAAATGCTTAATGAAAATAATAAGCATAAACTATCAAATGAGAAATTAAAATTGGATATTGAAAAGTTTACCAATTGAAAAAACACTCTTACTCAAATGCATGGAAAACAGGTTGCACCAAAATATGCAGTTGATATTGGATACCAACCTGGACAAAGGAATTTTGCAGCACAATCTAGAAAATTAGTTTTTGTGCCTAAAACTGATAATTTTTCTACTAGTTCCAGCAATGGAAAATATTTCACTAGTTGTAGTATTTCTAGGAAAAATAATTTTTATTTTTTCAAATAGTACAAATTTATTATAGGAAACACCTGAAAAAGAATCTGGGTTCCCAAAGCCTCTATCATTAATGTTACTCGACCCATGATTGTCTGGGTATCAAAATATTTTTTTGTTTGATTTTTTTTAGGAAGTATGATTGAAGAGCTCCTATAAAATCTTATGGTACTTGGAAAGTTTATGTTCAAGAAACATGACATGAGACTAATTGAGCTTCAAAAATCTTGTTAATTTTCATTTTGGGAAAAACACCTTTGTTGACAACACAAAAGGAAAAATTATTGGCCATGGACAAATTGGTTACTCTAATATAGATTTAATTTATAAAGCTCATTTTGTTGATGGTTTAATATACAATTTGGTTATCATATCTCAGTTACGTGATGATGGATTTCATGTTAAATTTGAAAATGATGAATGCAATGTTTTCAATTCTGAAAATGATATAGTATTTATTGCTTTTAGAGAAGAAAATGTTTATGCTATTAAGTGAAATTCATTAGTCACTCAAAATTTTTCATGATTGAGTTCCATTCACAAGGATTCTTGGCTTTGGCATACGATACTAGGCCAATGTATCCTACACAGACATAGAAATATCATTTGAAAAGGATTAGTCAATGATCAACCCAAACTAGAATTTTCAAATAAGTGTCTGTAATCCTTCTCATAAGGGAAAAAATACAAAATTTCCTTCAAAAAAAAGAAAGAGGTCCAACTTCTCAACATATTGAGTTGGTTGATATGGAATTTTTTAGACCATCTAGAGTTTCAAGTCATAGTGGGAAGAATTATGTCTATGTTCAATTAGCTATATTTTCTAGGTTTACTTGGAAATTTTTCTTATCTCAATAAGTGAAACTTGTTCTCTTATTATTAGGTATTCTAGAATAGTAGAAAACATAAGTTATTATATAATTAAATTATTATAAAGTGACCATGGTCGAGAGATTGGAAATTAAGAGTTTAAATATTTTTGTTCAAAAAATGTCTATAGTCATAATGCTAGTAGTTTCGTCCTTTACCTCGAAACTACCTCTTTTGTCCCCCAATCTATTTCTCGTCCTCCAGTTCCTTATATGTATTAGTGGAGGGGTAAAATGGGAAATGTAGACAATTTGTTAAGAATGTTATATTTTGAGACCATGTTTAAGGAAAAGGAAACTATTCTATTTATAAATTTGAATTGAGTATCTTCGAATAGATTTTGGTGGGAGCTGAGGGAAGCACCGAGCTCTTCGATGTAGTAACAGGTGGTATCCCAGGAGGTGGTCTCTTTGGAGTCCTTTTTGTTGTATGTTTTTCTCCGAAACATCTTTTGTAAAACTGATTACTCTGTAAATATCAATTATTATTCACATTGCTAATATTTTTCCCTTCCAACTCCAAGACGCACACCCTCACTAGCCAATCATTTGGCAAATCCACATGGGAGACTGAGAAAAGGCGAACAGATTTGAGCTAAAAGAAAGTGTTACACTGTAGATATAATTAAGGATGGAGAATTGAGTAGGATCATTTTAGTTGCCAATGATGACTATAAAGGTTGCGATGAATTCCATGAAGGAGAATTTGCAGAAACTGATGTGATTTGAAAATGAATGTCAACGAGTGTGTTGGACGTCGCACAACAGACCGGGGAGCGTTTTCCACTATGAGTGCAGAATCTGGAAGAACAAACCATTTAATAGATGAATGGAGTGGAACTTAGTTTGAGAGTGGTTTTGAAATGGAGAATAAAATCAAGACAATGCCAAACACCATAGAAGGAATGGAGTTTAGTAATTTGAACTGTGGTTCACACATAATAGAAAAGGATTCTACAAAGAATGTCATACTTTTTGAGGAGATACATAGTGTAGCGAGATGTGTTGAACTACCTATGTTTTCTGGAGAAGATTCATTATGATGGATAACAAAGGAGAACACCTATTTTATTGTCAATTTCACTACAGAGGAAATGATGTTTACTTATGCAAACATTTGTATGGAGGGAACTATATTTTATTGGTTTCTTACATGGCACAAAGGTGGGACAATATGGACATGGAGTATGTTCAAGCCCGGTGTTAAGGATTGATTTGGGAAAAATACTAATGGTGATCCACAAATGTTATTGAAGAATTTTTGGCAGACCAATATGGCGGATGAGTATGTTAAGGAATTTGAGCATATTTGTCACATCCCCACACAATTGGGCTCAATCCGTGACTCCCCAAGACTGCCTCTAATACGCAAGGGGATGGAATCTAGCACCGAGTAGGCTATCACACACAAGGGATGCATTAGCCTAAGGTACCTATACAGACGCACCCACATACACCTCCATGCAACATTACAGAGATATATAAAACTGAAAAGAAAATGCCTGTATACAACTATCCCAAACCAGAGTGCAATAGTTATACAAAAAGGGAAAAACATGGCCCACAAAAATAAAACTAAAAAGGATTCCAACCTGCTCGGAAGAAGGGGAACGCTGCCAAAAGGACCACCGGAAATCTCCTCGGAACAGCTCCGGTAAGACTCCATGGTTAGTCCGGACCATTCAACTCCACCTGATCTTGTTCCTCCTAAGACTCTGTCGAAAGGTCTGCGTTCTGCACACGTGACAAACATGTGTGGGAAATTCCCAAGTAGGTGTGAGTATAAAAATATACATTTGGTACCACAAAAACCCAAAACAATAGAGAGAAAATGAAATGCAACAGTCTGCTCGTCCCAACCAGAGCGAACCCAGACGAGTGAGAAACTCATTCTCATGACCATCCTCGGCTAAACACAACTAGTCAGCTCAATCCTATAGTTTGCCAGTACATACACATTGAACATACAGATATACTCAGATCACTCCCCAAGCCACATGTGGTACCTACCTCATCACCAGAAATTGTTCACAACCTGGAGAGCACACTCCATGATCACTGTCATCCAAGGTGACACTCATCCAAAAGATAAACTCCATCGGGTCCCACACAAACATCTCAAACTTTCACCTGAGAGATCATGTTTGTCGGAAACCATCACTGAGGAAACCTCACTGAAACAACAAAAGCACCAAAATCCTTGTATTGGGGATCGCTCCTAGGGTCTGCTAGGGGATACTAGAACCCACACCGGTATACGAAGTTCTAAAAGATATGGGTTTACTCCTACGGTCTGCTGGGGGATACAACAACCAGATCTGGAATTCGTAGAGATCATAGATAGGGGATCACTCCCAAGATCCGCTGGGGGATTCCACAACCCGATCTGGAACTCAACAGAAACATGTCACCCATATAGAGGATCGTCACCCATGTCACGATGGTCACGATGATAATGAAACTCTATCTGGTACATCTCACACTGTAGGGGATTGAACTAAAGATACCGCTACCCTACCAACACCATACATAGAGTTGGGGATCATGTATCCAATAATGCCACAACCCTACTATAATCCTCATGATGTGTAGGGAATCATATACCAGATGATGCCACAACCCTACTGAACATGGACCACCACATAGGGTATCATATTCCCAATGATGCGAAAAACCCTACGAAGTCAACCTACTAGATAGGGGAACGTCGCCCATGTATAAGCGGTCACATCGATTCCAAAAACCCGATTTATGGAAGCGATGCTAGAGGATCCCGCTCCGGGCCCACTAGAGAGATTCCACAACTCTAATAGATCAAACATCCCATCGAGAGGATCACAAACCTATACTAAGGTAGTGATGTCGTGTGAACCCTCGTCAGAATGAACTAAGAGAGTAATCTCAACCACTGCTGGTCCAAATTTCTCTAACCCGAGCAACCCACCACAATGCTACACCATGCAACTCTAGGCCGATACCGAGGCCACAATCGTGTTCTACATGAAAAAACATATAGGATAGACTATTTACTCACACGAAAAGGAAAACTGGTGAAAAAGGAACTATTCATCATAGATAGCCAATGCGCGGCCCACACAATGATCCCGAAACTCATCAAGCGAATCATTAAACTGTGATCCCCTCAAAAAAACACTTGGGATCCACTACTCGTTCAGCCGAAACAGAACCTCGGTGAAAAAAGTATTATTCACTGAAGCCAGTAGGGTAGGACAGATTCCTTGATCCCAAAACTCATCGAACATATTGAACCATTGCGATCCTCTCGAAAAAACACTGAGGATTGACTACTCACTATTTAAAAACGGACACTGAGCAGAAATGTTGTGTTTCTCAAAAAATTCCAAAACCCGGCCTCATGGGGCTCACACTCTTTTCTCGGTCCCAACACCCAAAAAATATCTTGGAATTTTTTTTGTACCATCTGGGTCTCAACGCCACTGACAACACGTCATTTGGACACTCTGTGGAAGAGTAATGGTGGGTCAAAGCTGAGTAATAATAAAATATTATTATTATTTGAACGTTTCATAGCACCGGGCCATAACCCCACCTAATAAATATTCCAATTTAAACCCAAAAGGTCCATCTCGACACAAGGAATGTGTCGCCACAAATGTCTCGTGATTTGGACTCCCGATATGCATTTTATGGGGGTTTAACGAGCTCCTGGAATATTCTGGCCGGACCACCGCTGGCTCGCCGGAAAACTGACCAGACCACCATGTCGCTGCCGCACCACCGCTGCCCTCACTGAATTCCTCCATGGCAATTACCAGAATCTGGGTTTTCCGTCAGAAAAAATTCGGGAACCCCGGGGAGCACCCCGACGCTCCAAAATCAGACATGAAACATGTTTCATAAACCTCAATACCTGAACTATACAACCCTTATGACGATTTGAAGAAAAACAATACACAAATGGGGTTTGGGATTTTAAAATTCAAACAGCCTACCTGTTGATAGATCACCAAAGCTTCAAGTGCAGAACAATGCCCACGATGCGCTAAAGCTCGATATGCTGATGATCAACACTGAAAACGGATGCCCGAGGCTCGAATCGGTGAAGAAACGGAGGAGGAACAGAGAGGGTTGCTGTGCGTAGAGATAAATGGGGTGGAGGATGATTGATTTTCTATTTTTTAATTAAAAACATCATTTTTATATCCCCGCCAACACGACTCCATCCCGACACCCGATGCCGACTCAAATTATGTTGCGCCTAGGATAAATACGGTGTTCTAAACGCAATGACATACTCAAATTTTCGATCTAAGACTCTGTTCAGAAGTTATTCGAGTCGACACTCATAATTAAACTTTTCTATTTATTTATAAAAACTCCCCTCGTGGATTTTCTCACAGCAGGCCAGCGCCCGCAAATTTTACACCCTGCCTATGGTAAATGGCACACACTAGACACAACTGTTACCTCATAATCCCGTTCTGAGCTACCCTTTAGGTGATAACACACCCACGATACATGTATAGTATAAAAATAATTAATATTTTTATAAAATTAATTTCGGGCACACCGGGCCTCGGAATCACAGGCCGTCTTCGTTCTTAGCTCTTGAATTATTCATAGGAATATTCTAGATTCTGACATGGCCAAAACACGATTCACTACATCCTCCCCACCATAATCCATTGTGTCCCCTAAAATCCCTAAGCACAAGGGAAGGAACTGGACTCTCAACTGGGTCTCCCACACGTGCGGGTCCACCAACAAACACCCATGCCCGAACATATAAGTTAGAGGGACTCATCCACCACACCTCAACATTTTCCACTTTTGGTGGCACTAACTCACCAACACAGTTTTGATCACGTCACAAAAATGAATCTCAGTGGGGGAAGAATATCTCTTCCTCACGCATTCAAATCATGCCAAACAACACCCACACAAGTTCTTACAAATGCCCTGAAAAAAACATGAGCACGTAATGGAAGGGGAAGAGTACCGCTAAACAGTTTTTAACAAGCTACTACATAAAGTAGAAAGGACAAAAGGCATACCTCGATCCATTCGCAGATCTTCTGGGCCAATATCCCCCAGGGCACGCAGCTATCCTCGCCCTCATCCCCTAGCTCCCCGAACATGGCGTGGACCATCTGTGGGAGGAGGTGGTGGCAACTGATACCAGCCACCACATCCCCCTGCTACACCAGCTCCATCGCCACATCCACTGCCTTGCAGACCACCAAACATGAGAATTTGCCTCTAAAAAGGTGGTCTATCATCCGAATACCTCTCATCAGCATGACGGGTCAGACAATCTGTAGTGAGATGTTCACGACTGTCACAATCATAACACCGCATCTTGTGCGGCTGACCAAAACTGGTCTGTGGGCCCTATGAGCCCTGAGCCTTAGATCCTCCATAGTGAGTTCACCTCCTAAAATTTCTGCCACATACAAACCATTTCACTTACCATCGACTACCAGTTACCGACGTCTCAACTGCCATGCGCCCAACACTGAAAAGCTGAATATGCTCAGCCATAAATCTCTCCCCCACCAAGGCTTACTCTAGAACTCCAACATAGGTGGTCATACACAATAAAACCAAACCTACCCAGATGTCTCTACGTAGTCCCTGCTCGAAGGTCTGATCACTAAAGAATGGGTCCATAACCCTATCTCGGGAGTAGCGCGATAGGACTGTAAACGTCGATGAGCACTCTGACATGATATTCCCTCCTATCGAAGCTACAGAAGCTCTTGGATCCTAACTGACCTCAGCGTCATTGGATAGAACTCTTCCTTGAAGATCCTCTCAAACATTGCATACATGAGCGTCTCCTCTTCATGGTGATGTGTGACTAATGTCCACCATCGCCTGACCGAACCATGCAAAAGGCTTACCGCTAGGACCACCATCTGATCTAGGGGTGTCCACACCGGGCGGAAAACATGGGTTAATGCTTCGAGCCAGTCATCAGCTACCTATAGTTATGGATCAACCCAGAACCTCAGAGGTTGCTTCCTCTAGAATTCGTGTGGCACACTTAGCCTGTGGGAAACCTCACCCTACACTATCGGCACAACCAGCTTCTCGAGAGGTGGTGGCTCAACTGGCGGACCACCTAGAGGTCCAGCCATAGAACCTGCACACTAGTCCACAACCTCTACATGTGTCGGATCATCACGAAAAACCCGCTGTGGAACCATCACTTGTTGTCGTTGTGGAGGAATCCCAAAATATAGTCAAATGCACCACAATCAAAGTGTATATCTGTGGAGATAATGGAATAAGAACAATGGATACCAAAAACCCAGTCCTATATGATTCATGTACCATTATTTTTCCCCTGTGACTAGTGTATGAATGTCGGAAGTCAAAAAGACGGTTTTCAGAGTCCTGGTGAATGGTTACGTCGGCTGCCACACCAACACTTGAGTCTTTGGCCTGAAACCCAAACTGAAAACATCCTAACACTTCCGCTATGCAACACAAACCAAACTCACAGCTCGACCAGCTACGCTCTGAGATCCTAGTAGAGGAACCTCCTCTGATACCACTATGTCAATTCCCAACCTAATGGGGCTCAAACTGCGACTCCCCAATCCCTCCTTCAATTGGCCAAGGGCTGGTGTCTAGCGCTGAGTTTTCTATCACACACAATGGAGGAATTAACATAAGGTACATGTACACCCACACCCACATACACCTCCATGCAACAATGCTGAGATATATAAAACTGAAAATAAAATGCATGCATACAACTATCCCAAACCAGAGTGAAACAACAATACAAAAAGGGAAAAAGAGGGCGCAACAAAAGAAAACTACAATGGAGTCCAACCTGTTTGGAAGAAGGGGAACACTGCCAAAAGAACCACCTGAAAGCTTCTCAGCACAGCTCCGGTAAGTCTCCATTGTCAGTCCCACTCACTCAACTATGCCTGCTCCAGGTCCTCGTAGGACTCCGTCGAAAGGCATGTGGTCTGCAAAAGACACAAACATGTGCGGGAAAAGCCCGTGCAGTGGTGAGTATAAAAATACTCAGTAGGAACCCCAAAAACCAAAAAAAAGAGAGAAAATGAAAGGAAATAGTCCGCTCATCCAAGCCGTAGGGAACCCAGACGATAGAGAAACTCCATCTCATGACCATCCCCGGCTAAACACAAAGAGTCAGCTCAATCTAGGAGTATCCCGTACATAATCCTTGAACATCTAGATATACTTAGCTCACGCCCCAGGCCACATGAGTTACCAACATCATCACCCGCAACTGTTCACATCCAAGAGAGCACACTCCACGATCATCGTCATCCCAGATGACACGTGTTCGAAAGACACACTCTATCAGGTCCCACACAATCATCTTAGATGCTCACCCTAGAGGTCATGCTCGTCGGATACCTTCATTTCGGAAACATCACTAAAACAATAAAAACACCGAACTCCCCAGATAGGGTATCACACCGAGGGTCTTCTAGGGGATACCAAAACCCACACCAGTATACGAAGATCTCACAGATAGGGGATCACTCCCATAGTCCACTGGGGGATACTACAACATGGTCTCGAATTCTTAGAGCTCGTAGATAGGGGATAACACCAAGGATTCACTGGGGGATACCACAATCTAATCTGGCACTCTACAAAAACATGTCACTCAGATAGAGGATCTTCACCCATGTCACAATGGTCAGGATGATAACGATGCTCTATCTGGTAAATCTCGCGCTATAGGGGATCTAACTGACGATACCAAACCCCTTTCGACACTATGCACTTTGTAGGGGATCATGCAACCAACGATTCCATAACCCTTCTATAATCCTAATGGTGAGTAGGGGATCATATACTCGATGATGCCAAAACCATACTGAACATGGCCCACTACATAGGGTATCATATTACAGATGATTCCAAAAACACTATGCTGTCAACAGGCTAGATAGGGGATCACTGCCCAATGATAAGCAGTCACAACGATACCAAGAACCTGATATAGGGAAACTATGGTAGAGGATCCCGCTCTAGGCCCACTAGAGGGATGCCAAAACTCTAACAGATTAAAAATATCATCGAGAGGATAAAAAATATATAATATGGTTGTGATACCATGCGAGCCCTCATAGGAACGAACCAAGGGAGTACCCTCAACCACTACTAGTCCAAACGTCTCTAACATGTGAGAACCGCCACAACACCACACCACACACCTCCAAGGCAGACACCAATCCCACCATCGTGATCTACACATAAAAACATGTTGGATAAGATGTTTACTCACCTGAAACAGACAACTGGTGAAAAAGACACTTCATCATAGCTAACCTGTGCGGGGCCCACACAACGATCCTGAAACTCATCAAGCGAATCATACCACTATGATCCCCTCAGAAAAACACACGAGATCCACTACTCGTTCATCTGAAATGGACCCCCAGTAAAAAATGTATTACTCACTAAATCTATCCCAGGGGGGGCCCATGCCTCGATCCAGAAACTCATCGAACAAATTACAAAATTTCGATCATCTTGGAAAAATACATAGGATTGACTACTCGATCGTCCAAAACGGACACCCTGGGGAAATGTTGTGTTTCTATGAAAATTCAAAAACCCATCCTCATGGGGCCCACACCCTATTCATAATCCCAACACCAGGAAACTATCTCAAAATGTCTGATGTTCCATCAGGGTCTCAACACCACTAATAGTACGTCATTTGGACACTGTGTGCATGAGTTATATATGGTGGGTCAAAGCTGAATAATAATAAAATATTAATATTATTTCAACATTTCTTATCCCCAGTACATGAACCCAACTCATATAATTCCACAAGTAAACCCAGACGGTCCCTCTCGGCGAAAGGAAATAGTCGCCACAAACGGCTAGTGATTTAGACTCCCGATATGCATTTTACGTGGGATTAAAGAGCGCCCAAAATATTCTGGCCGGACCACCACTAGCTCGTAGAAAAACTGATCGGATCGCCACACCAGCCTTACCGGACCGCCACGCCACCACGCAGCCTTCCAGATTCTATTGTGCCCCCACTGCACCACCACCGAACTCACCAGATACCTCCATGACCGCCGACGGAATCCGGGTTTTCCGCTGAAAAACTTCCGGGAACCCCTGGGAGCCCCCGATGCTCCAAAATCAGATTTGAAACATGTTTCAGAAACATCGGGACCCAAAATATCCAGCCTTTATGAAGATTTGAAGAAAAAAACAAATAAACAGGGTCCAGGATATTAGAAATCAAATCTCCTACCTGTTGCCGGATCGTCGAAGCATTGGGTGCAGAACGATGCCCACGACGCGCTAGAGCGCGATTTGCTGACGATCAGCACTGAAAACGGACGCCTGAGGCTCGAATCGGCGATGAAACCGAGGAGGAGGGGGAAGGGTCACCATACGAAGAGAGAAATGGGGGGGGGGAGAATGATTTATTTTATATATTTTTTAATTAAAAACATCATTTTTATATCCCCGCCCACAGGCCTCCGACCTGACACCCGATGCCGATTCAAATTATGTCGCCCTTAGGGTAAAAACGGCGTTATGAAGGCAAAGATGGATTAATATTTTCAGTCTGAGAATCCGTTCAGATGTTATTTGAGCCGACGCTTGTAATTATAATTTCCTATTTATTTATGAAAACTCCCTTTATTGGGGTTCTCACAACAGGCCTGCGCCCAGAATGATTACACCCCGCGAAGGGTAAACAGCACACTCCGGAAGCAACCGTGCCCTCAGATTCCCATTCTGAGCTAACTTTTAGGAGATAACACAAACCCGCTATTTTAATAGTATAAAAATACTTAATATATCTATAAAATTATTTTCGATCACTACGAGCCTCATAATTGCACACCGTCTTTGCGCGTAGATCTTGATTATTAATAGGAATATTCCAAAGTCTGACAGGGATAAAACCCGAGTCTCTAAAATATTTCTATGAGAATATCAAATTCCTCGGAGCCATGGTATGTGAGTTTATTCATGGGGGGATTGAGCCCTGAAATATAGAACCATATTTCAACACATGAAACAGTGAACCAAAGTTGGATGATAGTTTTATCAAGGAAGTTTGAGAATGAATTGATCATTGAAGGAATAATCTAGAGCACACAATTTCAACCGGAGGTGACCCTTGGACTTGGAACCCCAGATTGGTAACAATGACTGTTACTGCTAGCTGACCACTTCCTGCCCCCAGCTGATGAGGACCAGATTTCAAGAAAATTGGTGGAGAGGAACTCTGGAATGGGGTGAAGGCCTTGAGCCATCAGGAACATGAAGAACACAAGCATAAGGGATTATGATTCCATTGTGTAGAAAATTTTGGGCTGATGCACAAATTTCCTGATAAAAATCAGCGGGTAGAATTAGGGAAATAAAGGAACCAATGGAGTTATAGAGGGGGGATGATACAACTGAATTATAATATTGTATGATTCCTGATAAAGAAGAACAAGATGAAAAATCCCTTGGAACTCCTAGGGAAGTAGTGGAATTCTGTAGTATAGGTTCAGTGGGGGCTAATTCCATGATTCATTAGGGACATCTCTCTGCAGTACCAGTGCTAATTATTGTCAATAGTGGAGGAAGAGACAACTAAATTTCTAGAAAATTAACTAAAACGGCTAATCTGGAGGTAAGTCCTACAAACACTTTTGAGATAAAGCCAGACAATGGGTCACATGCTTTTTCTTAGTTAATTTGTAAGAAGATAAAAATAATCTTAGAAAATTTTATTGTGGAAGTTTATATTTTTGTGTTTGATACTAGGGGACTAGATATTGTTTTAGGCATGTAGTGGATGAATAATTTATGAAACGTTTTAGCCTATTAGAGCCTTAAGACCATGGAGTTTATTTTGTTTTGGACAAGAGATTATAATCCATGGAAAAACTGTTTGGATTGACCTATAATCAGGAAAACAAAAAAATTTATACTAAGAATATAATATTGGAAGGATGGAATTGTCAGAACCAACTTTAGCTTTATGCACAAATGGTGGGAACAAGTGAAAATGGTGATGCGCAAAAATTGGAAGATATTTTGAACAATTTTCATTTCTTGTTTGAAAAGCCACATGGCCTACCTCCGAGCATGGAAACAGATCATGTGGTAACTCTGGTGACTGCCTCATATCATGTTAACATCTATCCTTATAAGCTGGAACATTAACTCAAGGACTAATTCAATCCACAAGTTAGTGGGATGCTTGAACAAGGAATTATTCAGCACACCAACATTCCTTTTTCCAGCCCCATTATACTCGTTAAAAAAAATAATGCAGTTGGCGGTTGTCTGATGATTACCGAGTATTCAATAAACTCATCATACTGGATAAATTTCTTATCCCTACTATATATGAGTTGTTAGATGAGTTATATGGGGAAAAGTTTCTCTCCATGATGGACTTAAAATCTGGTTTCCATCAAATTCGAGTCAAATCAAGGATGTGCACAAAACATCTTTTCGTATATATGAGTGGTACATTGAACTTATCATCATGACATTTGTATTGATGAATTCCCATGTGACTTTCCAATTGACCATGAACATATTTTTTATGGCATATTTGTAGAGAATTGTTTTGGTTTTTCTATATCCTTTTCTATAGTAAATCTTGGGTAGAACACATGTCCCCCATGGAAACATATCTCTGGATACTCACACACAATTAGCTACAACACAATAGGAAAAAATGCATCTTCACCCAACAATCTGTCGAATAAAGTGGTCATGTAATCTCTTATGATGGAGTTTCCATGGATCAAACCAAGGTAGACTGTATTCTTGGTTGGCCACATCGGCAAACAGTGAATGGAGTCTGTGTTTTTATTGTATTGACTGGGTACTACAAAAAGTTCATTGCATGATGTGGAAATATTTCCAAGCTGTTAACTGTGTTGTCCAAAAATAATAATTTTCGTTAGACCATATTTGAAGAGAATGCTTTTAATCTCCTCATGGAATGCATAGTTTTTTCTCCATTTCATGCTCTTCCAAACATCCAACAACCCTTTTTTATAGAGTGTGACACTTCTGGCTATGGGGTATGTGCTACTATCATACAGGCTGACCAACCAGTATCATATTTCAGAAACGCTCTTACTGAATCCAGCTTGTCTAAATATGATTATGAAATGGTTGTTATGGATCTTGTTCTGGTCCCCAATCACTAGTGAAAATATCTGGTCGGTACACATTTCATAGTCTACACGAATCATAAAGCATTGAACAACTTACTCATTCAAAGATTTCTTTCGGCTAATAAGAAGAATTGGCAAGATAAAATAATAGGATTTGATTTTGAGGTACAATGCAAGCTCGAGCGCATTAACTAGGGAACATACTATCTTTCACGTTGCAACACATGGGACCTAGACTGTAGCAGCGATTCAGTTGTTCTCGGTTCGGCTGTGCTCGAACAACTTTGTTTGGATGTTGATAGTATTCAGGAAAACTACCAGAGTGATGATGCTATGATAACAAACTTTCATATAACTTTACAGCTCAACCGCAACTGTCATCCCCCCCATTCTGTCCTTCTGGGGTTACATTACTATCTAAATCGGTTGGTTTTATCATCCCAATCCAGCCTTATACCTAAATTCCTCATCTATTATGATTCATTAATAGTAGGTGGCCATGCTAGTTTGTTGAAGACTTATAAATGTTTAGATACAACGTTATATTAGAGAGGTTTGACCAAACATGTCCAACAGTTTGTCTAAGAGTGTGACACGTGCTAACACCATAAATATCAAACAAAATCACCAGCGGGACATCTCCAACCACTTCCCATTCCGAATCACATTTGGGATGATATTTCTGTGGATTTAATCTTTGGATTTTGAAGAACACAAGGCTTTTCTGTTATTATAGTTTTTTTGGATTGATTAACAAAATATGCTTATTTATTTTTTCTACGCCATCCTAATACATCCAGGATGGTGGAAGAATTTTTTTTAAAGAAGTGGTCTATTTTCATGGTATCCCGCACTCTATTCTTAGCAATCATTATCACATCATTGTCAATAATTTTTGGCAATAATTATTTTGACTAGAGGGGACTACATTACATATGAGTTCATTGTATCATCCACAAATGGATGGCCAAACAGAAATAGTGAAAATAATGTCATGAGACTTACCTATGCCGTTTTGATCCAAAATGACCAATTACACGGTCCTGTTTCATTCCTTGGGATGAATATTGTAATAACGCATCCATTAATGATTCTGCAAAAATATTCATATTTTAAAAAATTTAAGGCCATAAACCGCATATTGTTCAACGATTTTTGGTTGCGGAATCTCCAGTTTCCACTCTGGATGAACTACTCCTCGGGCATGATCTGCTTTTGCTTCTATTGCAACACAATCTTCTCCGTGCACAACAGTTGATGGTTTGTGCTTCTATGAAGCACTGATGGTATGTTACAGTCGAAATTGGTGAATTTTTTTATCAATATTTTCCCCAAAATTCATACTTCAAAATCTACTAAGCTCATTCCAATGTTGGAAACTCGTTTTTTATGGCACATACCCTATTGTGGCTCAATTGGGAATACCACTTATAAAATTTCACTAACTAAAACTACTCGAATCCATCTGGTTTTCCATGTCCCATAGATTATGTGTTCCATTGGTCCATCTAAAGCTTCTTATGAAATACCTGATTCATGGGGCAATAGTGCCTCTGATTTTTATGTACCTATATATATATATTGGCTGCCAAACAGTTTCCCGATCATCCCTATGGTAGCTTGTTGATTCAATGGAATGGAAGCCAAAAGGATGAATCTACATGGGAATATTCAGAGAATAATTCCCTGATCTCCACTTTAAGGAAAAGGTGTAATTTTGGGATGGGGAGCATGTTTGCAGTTCGGTACCTTCCATTGAAACAACCTCTTTTGTCCCCCCAGCTATTTCTCATCTGCTAGTTCATTATACATATAAGAGGAGGGGTAAAAAGGGAAATGAATAATGTTAGTTAAGAGAGTTATAATTTTAGAATGTGGGGAATGAAAAAGGTGTCTATTGGATTTAGAAATTAGAACCAAGTATGTTGGAACAAATTCTTTCGAGAGCTGAGGGTAGCACCGAGCTCTTCGACATAGTAACAGGAGGTATCCCAGGAGGTGGTCTCTTCAAATTTCTTTCTGTTAAATGTTTTTTTTGAAACGTATCTTGTAAAACTTATTACTCTGTTAATATCAATTGTTATTCACTATGCTACTATTTTTCTCTTCCAACTCTAAGACGCACACTCTCTCTAGCCTAACACAAAACTTCTTTACTGCTAGGACACCCTAGCATAAAAGAGTTATAGAAACAAGAAATAGAAGCTTACAAGAAATAGTTTAGAATATGGTTAATTAGTATGACTTACATGTTTATTTTTGGGCTGATGTTGTAAATACAACTTGTTACAAAATTTAGAATGTCTTAAGCAGACCAATTCTTATGAAAAAACTATATGAGTTTTGGAAAAATAGGAAACCCAAAAATAGTTTCATTAAATTATTTGGTTGCAAAGTCTATATTTTTAACACTAAGGACAATCTTGACAAATTTTCATCCAAAAGTGATTTTTCTTAGGTTACTCAACCTTTAGTAAATCTTGTAGAGTTTTTAATAAAATAACCCTATGTGTGGAAGAATCTGTAAATGATAAATTTGATGAAATAGATCCACACGAACCTATAACCCCTTTTGAAAATATTGAGGTTGATCTATCCAATATGGACATAAATGGTAGACCCCCTAACCCTACTATTATGCAATCTATTAAATCCTCCAATTCTATAAAATCTCCAGACATTACTTATAGTGAACCTAAAACTACTAATGAACTTGAAGTGACCAGTCCATTTCTAGATTTTTTAGAACTCTTAAGAACCATACCTTAGATGTTGTATTGGGAGATTTAGATAAAGGAAGATAATGGAACATAAACTATATATTCTCTTAGGATCCAGGTTGAACATCAAGCCTTCTTATCACAGCTTGAACCTAAGAACATCAATGATGCAATCAATGATGAATTTTGGGTAATAACAATGCAATAAGAGTTGAATAAATTTAAAAGAAATAATTTTTGGAATCTATTGGGTAGACCTAAACCCACCATGACCATATACACTAAATCAGTGTTTATAAATAATATGGATGAACCTAGCACTATAGTAAAAAATAATGCATGTCTGGTTGCAGATGGGTATATTTAATAAGAAGACATTGACTATGAAGAAATTTTTCCACCAAATTCTATAATTGAAGCCATTAAAATCATACTACAGTATGCAGCTCATCTAAATTATAGACTATTTCAAATGGATGTTAAAAGTGCATTATTTAATGGGTATATAGTTGAGGATGTTTTTGTTGAACAACACCTGGTTTTACATACCCTGATTTTCCAAATCATGTTTTTAAGTTAACAAATACTTTATATGGTTTAAAACAGTCTTCAATAGATTGGTATGATAGGCTCAACAATTTTATTATTTCAAATGGTTTTATTAAAGGTATAGCTGATACTAGTCTCAAAGCCTCCAACAAAGTGGTTGTGGATCTCAGCCGGAGAAGAGTTCAGAGGGAAACAATGGGTGGAATTTGAGTAGTGGCCAGCATTCTTCTTAGTATGTCACTGGTTAGGCCATTCGGTCTTTAGATGTTGTCGTGGGCACAGTGATATGAAAATCATTGACCCATTTTCAAGTCGTACTGAGGGGTATGTGGTGTAGGTTGATCCCGTAGTGTACCAGAAGGCTCGAGATAATGATGGATCAGGTGAGTATGAGGAGGTACATGGTGTTGTACCAAGGGTGGAGGAACCCATCATGCAAGAATACATTCCGTGTGCGGAGTCCAGATCCCGGGAGGATCAGCTACTGCAGTGGCCTTCCATGGTTCCTTCAGCTGCAGTGAAGAGGGTACAATCTATTGAAGAAAATCCGTGGGTAGTGGACATATTTTCCTGTCTAAAACAAGATTTGGTTATAAACCCCTTGTAGGAGGGAGAAAAGGAGGTTGTGCATGTGTGTGGTCCAAAAAAGGAGGGTCCATAGGATGTGGAAATGGTGGAACTAACAGATACAACCAGCACAAATGATGGATGTGAGGTGAATTTGATAGTTAGTGATGTCCAAGGTCTTGACGACACTTAACTTCGATGCTGGGAGGACACAGAAAAAACCACAATTTATGGGACACCGATATTAGCATCCCATTGGCTCAGACATGTTGCAGGGGAAGTCTTTAATTTTGTCCACAATAGAGTATGATAAAGGACAAGGGTGGATGAGCGAAGTGAGTGTCTTGGAGACCTTAAAACCAAACACCCTCTGTAATAAATTTCAAATACATCTGAAATATCAGAATGGGGTCAAGAATATGTGTATAGATATTAAAGTAGGAAAAGGCTCGGTGAATAAGTTGGGGAACCGATTTGATGGTATGAATGTTCAAGAACCACCATTGACTCAAGAGGAGGATATTTTATGTGATGACCACTATGTTCGACTCTCAGTAGATAGCATGGAACATATTTAAGAGAAATATACCCACACACCTAGATGAAAGAATGGGAAAAAGTAATTCAATACTTAGGGAAATCTATAGTGGTCTAGGGGAAAAACAAAGTGGATGCACGGATTAATCCCACTTTCCAAAACTGATAGAGACGAGGTCAGCAAAGAAGGTTATAAATAAGGAAATAAAATCCCTAAAAATGGGGAATGTAAAAAATCAAGAAGGAATACTAGTGATAGAGAAGAAGAGGATGGAATGTGCTTGAAACTTATCCTGCACTCCAAGGAAGAAATGCTAGAAAAAGCTATTAGACCCAATGTCTCAGAAGATGACATTAAAATAATTTATGAATGGAGGTTGAATGTTGATGCCAACGAGGAGAACTAATCATGGATAGATAAATTAGATCGAATCCTGGAATGAGGATTCAACCAAAGAGAAATCAACTCAAAGGAATTCATTTAGACAATGAACATGATTATTACTCATCTTGAAGATCTTATCAAAGAGTATCTAGATATGTATGTTAGTACGCTGTAATGGGAACTTTATAAAGTAGATAATTCAAGTAATCATAGTATAGTGTTCATTTATTTTTTGATCTCTTTAATCACTTATTGGGATCTTGTTTGTGAACTATGGTTTTTCCATTTTTCATTAAAATGGACTAATAAAAATTTAAATTTTGATGGAATATCTGATCATATTCTTTATAAAAATAATTTCTAAAGATGTTTTGGTAGTAAAAATCTATATTGTTGATATTATTTTTGGATCATCAAAAAATTCTTTATTTGTTGATTTTTAAAAAATGATGCAAAATGAGTTCGAAATGAGTTCAATGGGTGAACTCAAAATTTTTCTTAGATTTCAAATATTTCAAATTAAATAAGGTATTGTTTTGAATCAAAATAAATATACTTAAAATATTATATAACATTTTAATTTGGATAACACTATAGGTAATGATACTCCTATGAGTACCACATGTAAATTGGATCTTGATGAAAATGAAAAATCTATTGATCAAACCAATTATAGAGGTATGATTGTAATTATTCTCTACTTGACTTCTAGACTACTTGATATTATGTTTTAGTGTTTTTATGTGTGCTCATTTTCAAGAAAATCCTAAAGAGTCACATCTTCTTACTGTAAGTATAATTTTCAAATACCTCAAACATTCTATGAACATAAGACTATTCTATCCTAGAGGAAAACCATTTTATTTAGTTAGCTACTATGATCCCAATTTTGGTGGTTTCATGTTAGATAGAAAATGAATATCTGGAACATGTCACTATTTAGGAAAGTCTTTAGTTTCATGGTGCAATAAAATGAAAAATTATATTTCTTTATCTACTGCTAAATCGGAATTCATATTTGTTGGAAGTTGTTGTGCTCAAATTTTGTGGATTAAACACACATTTTTGGATTATGGGTATTAATTTAGACATTTCCCTATAAACTTTGATAACACAAGTTCTATTAACATCTCTAAGAATCCAATTTATCACTCAAGAACAAAACATACTGATGCAATACATCACATTTTGAGAGATCATTATCAAAATGTGTATATTAATTTAGAATTTATTGTCACATAACATCATCTTGATGACATTTTCATTATGTATTTAAAATATGAAATAATGAGGTATATCATACATGAATTAGGTATGATCAATTTTGAGTAACATTTTTTTGTATCACCATTTTTCGTCTCCTCAGTTGTTGTCTCACCATTTGTGGTCTCACCAGTTGTTGTCCCTCCATTTTTGGTCTCATCAGTTGATGTCTCAACATTTGATGTGACACCATTGTGATGACACTACTGATAGCACACTGTAGTGTCTCACCATTTTATACTTAGTAATTATTCCTGCATCATTGTTTTAATTTTTTGATTTCATTTTATTTTATAATGCATTTTCGATATACAACATTAAAATCCCGAAATGATAAAAATCGGTCACTCCATATCACATCACTCTTTCCCTCGAACTCCCGAATCCAAACCTCTTATCTCATGATCCCTTTGTTCTCATTTAAACCCTATCTACATGTCAGGAATGGTGAGATTGAAGTGTCCATCTTTTTTGACCCTAGAGAAATGTATATTTTCAATGAAATTGAAAAAGGCTTAGATCAAAAAACCCATGGAACTTTTTAGCCATGGCCTCTCAGATCGTGTAATCATATCGGAAAAATAAGTGTGTGAAAGATGTCTTATTTGGAGTAAGTCATTTGTTCTTAGAGTTTTAGAAGATCAAGTATGGTTAGACTGGTTCACTAATGAAAATATACCCTTATACCCAAAGCTCTTTTTCCAGTTGTATTTGTATGTTGAGTTTTCATTCAATGCCACAGATGATTTTGTGGTCAAGAGATATGTAAATGGACAAGGAATTGTTTTCTTTGAGGTAGTGGGATGCATGTTTAAAAGTACCTTATGAAGGTATCATTGATGATCATTAAATATTTACTCCACATCCAAGTGATATATTCAGCCTATAAGAGGGTTTAGTTGATTTAATCGGAGATGGGAAGAGGAGAAGACCTATTGCTACTTAATTAGACGGAGAAACCAGATTGCTGTTCAGGTTCATTCAAAACCATATATGTCCATGAAAATGTTATTTTGGTACCATGAAATATCATTATGTGTTTTTGTTACATCTGTTGAAAAATAGTAATAAGATAAACTTGTTCAAATATCATTTCCTTCATATGTTTGATATGATAAAAACCAACCCAAATTCCACTTCCTTATTTTATTCAAGGATCATCCTTGAAATGACACAAGACAAAGGATTAGTGGGGATGAATGAGGAAATTATTGAGGATTATGAGTTCTCTTTTATATAGAGATATGCAGGAGAAATAAAATTCGTTGGAATCCATGAAAAAACATATGGGCTGAAGACAATGAAAAACATTATGAGGATTTTAATCCTATTGATCATTGCTAGAGAACCAAGGATATCATAGACCCTGTTTTGGAACAAGACGAAGTAGTAGAATATGTAGATGAGGAAATGGAAGAAGATGTTGAAAAAGAAAATGAATCTAATAGATAAGGCAATGAAGGTATTCATGATGAAATTGCGGAAAATGCAGTTAAGGGTAATGTTTCTGATGAGGAAGAAGTTGTTGCCAAAGTATTTGTTGATAAGAAGAAACAAGCAGAAGAAATTGTCAAAGGAGAAGCCCCTGTAGATGAAGCTGAAGAATCTAATAGAATAGGAAAGAATAATGAGAAAGAGAAAAGTGAGGGTAATGGCTCTAATCATGATAATGGAAATGAAAGAGAAGTCTATTTACCTCGTGGAAAGAGTGTTGAACAGGCTATTCAATTAGAAGGAAATATAGCTGAGACTGAAATTTTTCAAGAGATAGTAGAAGATGTGTAAAGAGATTAGGTGATGAAATCAATTAATTATCCAAAGTAAGCATATTCTGATGGGGATAAAAACCATAGTTTAGAAAGGATTGAAATTTAAAATCCACTTGATCTATGTTAAGTAGATGCCTGGTACAAGTTTCCAAGCTTTTTTGAAGTTGATGTCTCTCAGAGATCCTCAGTTAAGGAAATGGAACTTTCAACATTGTCTCAACTCAAACCCATAACATCTAAAAAGTGGTTTCTTTTCAAGAGCCAGTACTAGGTCCTTCACCTACTCAAGAAACCCCAAAATATGTATGTCATGAAGATTTAATGGTTTCTGGTTAAAAATTTTAGTCTAGCATTGGAAATATTTTGATGTCCCAGCCTACTCCTATGACTATCCTTTAGTGAATGGGATTCTGGAATGCTTCTAAAGAAGTTAATATGGAAAACTCAACTGAAGATACATCATGATATAGAAGTGGAAAGGCTTGAAAATAGATAGCTAAGTGATAACTTAATGTCCTTAAAATTTTTGGTTGAGGAAATGAATAGGGACTTGCAAATTGCTCATGTTCTAGCTTTGGTTTCTAGTATAAGTGAGGCTGGTGATGACATGCTCTCAGGAAAGGTTTTATATCAGATTCAACCTAATTTTTCTTTTATTGGTTAAAGATGTTGTAAAGTAAAATGAAAAATTTGGAAATGAAATATCTGGGCTTGTGTCTGCAATGAATTGACTGACTGATTACTATAAAGGATATTTAGAGATGGATCATAAAAGTCATAATTTCAGGATCTTTAGTGTTGGATCATAAAAGGATTAATATCACCACATATGCTCCAACATAACCACCTTCTGCATAGAACTCATAAACATTGGTAAGTAATTTGATCATATAGTGATTACAGAAGATATTTAAACTTCGATTGGTGGTTCTGATCATGAAATTCTTGGTAAGATTCCAAAGAAGATTTAGAATGTGTATGACATGGTCAGATATTACTCAAAAACTACCAAAGATGCTCAAGAAGAAATCTCTCAGAAAGTGGATTACAATTTTTAGAGGATATATACCAAGCACCAACTGAAAAATCATTTTATGTATTTAGTAATGATTTTGAATCTACCACTAGTGACTCAACATTTCAAGGAGCAAGTCAAACAGTCGGAGGACATTAATCCTACCCCTGATATGTTCATGGAAAAAAGGATGATTTTTTTAAAGCTATAGAGTATGGTGGTGAAGTAATCATGGACATCATCAATTTTTTGTTGCCTTATATGCGTCATCACAACACAAGAATCATTGTTCTAGCTGCTGCCCCTTTGAGACCAGGCTTGAGTCCTTCTACCTATACTTATTTTGAACCTATAACCATGACCGCTAATTAGGCTATGAGCCAGATCATACCAATCCTTACTGAGCAGCATTTACTTCAGTCATCCTCCAAACCAATACTTACTCATATTTGTTAAGGGATTCCTTTAACTTCACTCTCCATTGGCTCTCACTCTTCCACAACTACCACTTATGCACTTACTGCTTCAACACCTGATGTCTCTCACAAGGGAAAATAGGTGGTGGACTTAGAGCCAAACTAATTTGATGATTTTTATAGGGATATGATGTACCTTTTTTTGATTGTACTGTATTGATATATTCAATGCAATGTACTCACTCTTCTATTCACTTGTTCATGACCATTTGTGCTTATTGTTAATTTTCATTTTCCTATTTTATTTTTGATAATCACAAAAGGGGGAGAACTCTTAAATGAAATTTAATTCACCTAACACTCTTTATGGTATTCATATGCTCTACTATATGAAGCTCTGATACTAACATATGAGTATGAGCTCTATTATTTCATATATATGCTCTGATTCAACAATGGCTTTCTCTGATATTATTCATTCAATGTTGAATTTAATTAATATCTTTTTATGTATTGATTTCACATAAAATGTTTGAAATGATCATAAAAAATACATATCAATTATTGTGATAATTATGTATGGTGTATAAATGTCATGATTTATGATCCTCAAAAAATGAATAGATTGTTGGACTCCTATAGTTTTAATGCTTACAAATAATGTTTAATCATGTTTAATAGTGTCATTATGATTCATTGTGTTTATGTATAATAATAATATTTTATGTTAAGTATTAAATCAGAAGACAGGTTGTAATTATCTGACTATGTTTGATTCCTCGGTCAGTGGACTCACCGTCACCGGTCAGTAACCTCACAATCCCTGGTCTCACCATTCAGTTGGAAAATCAGCAATGTATGAGTCACTGTTGAAGTGACACCGCTCATTCTAAAATTTGGTAAAGTATGAGACACAGTTTTTTTCGATCTACTGGTCCATCATTTTCACAAATGACCAGAAACTATTGTCATGGGCAAGACACCATTCTTACTAGTTTAGAAATCTGACAAATGACAAGACATCGTTCATACCAGTTCAAAAATTTCACAAAGGACCATGCACCGATCCATATTTTTTGAAATGTCTGAGATAATGTTCTTATGACACCATTCAAAGAAAAAGGATGAGCCAATGCTTCAGAGTCACCGCTTCTGAGTAACCGCTCCTATGACACCATTCCATACATAGACATTTTTTATTTATAATTTAAATTCAAAAATATTATTAACGGTCATATTTGAGTTATTTAATGATACTGATATTATTAATGATCTTTTGAACCCTTGATAATTGACAATACTTGGTATGAGGTAATTTCATGTGATGTGGATCATTATCCATGTCGGTCAAAAGATAAACACCCAGGAATAAATAAAAGAGGCATGAGAGAATATTGAAAAAGGTTGTGTGACAAATAAGACCAAGAAAGAGAGATTAGATATATGCCTATCCCACTAGCTGTGAACATGAAAGAATTTTCTGTGAACCAAAGTGTGTAAACATCGTTGCAACAAAAAATCAAAACAGAGAATATATAAGAAGCATCTCACTAATGAAAAATACACAGAGCATCAATAACACACTGTTTTGGTTTATGATTCCTGAAGTGGACTTGACCTTCACATTTACTTACTCATGAAGTCTAGAAGCATCAAGAACATCACTATCAACATTCTAAACCTTCTCATTTTATCTAATTTGTTGTGTATAATTTTACTAGATTTCGAGCAGTGTGTGTATCTATATCACAAAAACACACAATCTCAGGATCTAAGCTGGTGTATACAAGATATTCTACCTCACTAATCTTTCTGCACCATTTTTCATCTACATATAACTGTGTAATACGTCTCTATATGACCTAGTTATATTATTTCCCACGTAAACTTTTGTTAGAGGTATAGTTGACTTGGATAGCTTGTATGGTGTTGTAAACCCAGATCCTGGGTGTGTATAAACCATGTTCGTAAAAATTTCAGGGTGATAGATGATCACCATATAGAGAGGATTAGGTCTCTCCTTGTGACTGAACCTCTTGTCTTTTTCTGCTGTGTTAAAGTTCTATTTTCATTTTTGTCTTTATTTATTCAAACCAGAAAACATTACATTTCTATGATAGATAATCTTATATAATGTTTATAACTATTTTTGATTTAGTAAATTATTTTTAAAAGATATATCATTCTTTCAAATTGTTGTAACTGATAATTTATCAATCTGTTTAGAAATTAATTGAACAATCAAAACTATTATAAATCTGTTACATTGTTTAACTAGACTATTTTGTTTTTAAATTGTATACTTTTAATAAATATTTCAAATTATTTTTATAGTAACTCAATTAACCCCTTCTTGAGTGTCCTACTCTGACCAACAATTTTCATCCAGAGCCTTCAATTAATCCCGTATTGCTTGAGCTTCACAGGGTGAGATTTTGATTCACTAACCATGCCAGAAACAAATATCATCTCTAGAGTAGATATGCTTCTATATTATGTTGTGTAAAGAGGAGTATTCTCGAAAGAGCGAGTACCATTCCACAGTGCAATTGGTAAGTCTTATATTGCCGGAGCAGGAGCGTCAGACAAAGCTAGAGAGATGGTGTCCTCATCTAGGATGGGGGAGACATTCGATGGTCAACAAGAGTGGACGGTGTTAAAAAATTGATCAATAGAGTGAGACACAGAAGATAGAGGAGATTGGATGGTGAGAAGAAGACAATCATCGATAGTGGTGTCTGGGTGAGGAGGAAAGAATGAATAACTCTCAACAAAAGAGACATCAATAGATATGATATGACACTGCATGTTTGGAGAGAAACAATGATATTTGTGATGAGTACAGGTATCTCCATGAACTATGAAACAATTAGATTTTTGGGAAAATTTTCATCGGTTTGGATGAGTGTCACTCACATAACAAAAACACCCAAACACACAAAGTGGAAGCAAGTGAGGGGGGAGAGAGATGAACAACATTTGAAAAAGAGTCCCCCCTAAAGGATAGAAGAATTTAGATGATTTATAATGTAAGTATAAGTAAAGATAACATCCCCCCAAAAATGAAGAGACACCTGCATATGAAATTAGAGGGCACAAGTAGTCTTCATAAGATGATGATGTTTATGATCAACCACTCTATTTTGCTACAGTGTATCAGTGTAGGATGTTTGCTGAAGTATGTCATGATTCTTAGAAAAATGTTGAATGGAAGTTGATATATATTCTCGGCCATTTTTCAAGAGGAGATATTTGATAGACTTGGAGAAGTGTGTGAATTTCATGGTAAAAGATTTTGCAAATATCACACACCTCAGAACGATCGCATTAGATATATAACCATATCATCTGAGAGAAGTTATCAATAAAGGATACACAACAGTGGTGCTCTGACTAACTATGAATCATGTTAGGACCCCATAAATTTTAATGAACTAGGTATAAAGGATTTGGGACATGAATTTCCAATGAAAGAACATATTTCAATAGATGATGTTTAGAAAACATGCATGATTCACAATAGAAGGAAAGGTTTGGACTGAATTGGAAGAAAAACTTATGTAAGGTGAAAGCCAGTGGATGAAAAAAGAGAAATTGTAGGATGAAGGCATGAGTAGAGGTGGATGAGTAAACAAGGGATGGTGGGGTATTGAACATGTCTACCCCATCACTAAGATGACCTTTTCCATGTTCCCGATTCGTCAACCGCTCCCGAAAAAAACCCAAGAAGGTGTAAATGTAGCAACACAATTTATGTCATTTGTTAGTTTACTAAAGGAGAGAGGATTAAAAGGACTATGAGGAAAATTAGTTACTGAAGCAAGGTGAATAGACACAGTCACGGAGCATGTTCCAAATCAAGCAATAGGGATTGTAGATCCATCAACAACAATTATTTCAGATGCACTAGTATATGGTTGTTAGGTAGTAAGAAGACATGAATCTTCCGTTAGATGATTAGACACACCATAGTCAAGAATTAAAGTTATCGTTTGACAAGATATACATGCAGTAGGGCCATCGGTCTGAGTAATATAGGCTGGAGAAATGGAAGGTGGAAAAGCAGCCCGATGAGATTGTGTAAGTGCAATCTCCTCCTTTGAGAGTGCCAGTTTCTGAGGGATATTGGATGATGGCGAAGATGAATACATGTATGGGTTTACAGAGTGTGACCGAGAGGGGGTGGGTTTCTCATGGAAGGTCCGACATTGGGGTATGGGGGTGTAACATCCCGACCCACCTCACCACTAAACTAGTGGCCGAACCAATCATCACATGACCTCAAGCGCATCTCCCCGTATGCCAGAGGATTCCAACCAGTAGCGAGGGTCTAAGGATAGTTAGTGGGGACATTATACCCTCATATCTGAGTTTCACTGTGGTATATCAATGTAAATAATAAACAATGTCAATTAATAGAGAAAGCAGTCTAATAAATGATAAAGCAGAAGTAGGTAGATTCTATAAATATTGTACAAACAAATGACCTACATCATTTATATAGTAGATACATACATGGAATTTTAATGATACAAAAATTGAAAACAATGAAAAAAACAGAATTCTAAACATTCCATTACAAAAATAAATAAAAAATGGCTCCATGCCCTAAGGGTAGTCTCCTCAAGAATCCTAAGCTTTCGCTTGGTCCTTTGCTCCTATCTTCGAAGTAAATGAAAACAACAGAATCATGAAACCAAATAGAATCTACTCGGTTACCCCAGTTCAATGGCAAACCGAGTAGGGTGTGAGATATAAATCTCAGTAGGCCCGAACCACCGATGTCTACCCAAAATACTGACATTTATTAAATAGTTTAAACAGTGAAAGCATGCATAATTATAGTAATTAGAACAATGTAACTATATACCCATATACCTGCTTCATCTCTTAGCTGGTGTCTAAACCAGTATTATACATTTTTCATGCATACACAATATTCATTATAAAATAATTTTCATTTATCAATTATTCAAACCTCATTACACTACATAATTCTATTTTTCTGGACTGAAACAGACATTGCCTGTATAAGTCAATCACCACAGATGTCTCTAAAGATCATCTATGAAATCATGGTTAAGACCAAATCCAAGCAGGTTCTTTGTCTTGGAAATTATGTCATAAGATATTCAATTGAATATTTCATATCATACATATGATCCCATCCACTATAAAAATAGGGATTCACCCTTGGGTCTATCAATTAATAGTGATTCACCCAATTCATTGATATGTAACCCTTTGTCATATTCAATTCAAAAATCATAATACCAGAATAGTTTTCTCTGAACAAATAATTCATTTCAGGTAAGACCAATTGGACCCACAATCCAATGTCAATTAATGGGTGTATAAGATCATCTCTATCACTATCGTGCATATTTGGATTATTAGTCCTTGTCTCACAACCCATGGGTATTTGAATCTCAATCCACGACCCATAAAAGAATATTTTCTAGCAATCTGGGTGTAGAACATCATTTCTAGCACCCCGTGCGTATTTGGAGCTTCAATCCCTATCTCACAACCCATTTATCAATAATACATATAAATTTATCATTGGTGTAAAACGTCGTGTCTAACACCCCACAAACATCCATTAATTAATTCATAAATTAATTAATCAAATCTGTTAATTAATTCTATAACTAATTTACTACATAAATCACACATAAAAATTCATCCATTAATTAACCATTTAATATCTCAATAGTAAATAATTAATTAACAATTAATTATTCCTAGAAAGACAAATAAATTATTAACTCAACTATTAATTATCCAAATTCCTTAAAAAGTTTGAACCCATCCACTCAAACAGTGATTCTTCTAGGACTTTAACAATTTACACGCACATTATAATCCTCACAAAACATGCTAAACAATGCCTATATATTTAGGAACCATCTCACACAAAATCTCATAATATAAAACTACACCATCCAAGAAAACTTAATGGATAGAAATATAATAGGCATCAAAAGGTACCCATGTCCAATAGTCATAACAAATTATTAATTCACAATCAAAATTTATTGCACTCAATTAATTTATTCAACAATTAATTAACTATTTTCTATTTATTATGTAATAATTAATCCATCCATTAATTATTACCATTTTCCCATTTATATTCCGAACATTTAAAATATTCCATATTTTCAATAACTAGAAATAGAGAAATTTTTTATTCCAACTCATGACATGATGATTAAGTATACAATTAATTACCATATTACCCATTCTACCCATTGAAATCATTTAACTATTCAATCATATCACTTTATCCAAATTAGAAAAACATGCTTAAAATCAACACATGGTCATAGACTCATTTATATCACGTGGGAAACATTATTTAATAACATCAAAAGTGTCATGCATAAACATATCATAATCAATTAAACTCACATTATAAATTTATTTAAAGAATCAATAATTCTTAAATAATGTGATAGGGATTTGGGACGCTACCATGGGGTGGCACCATTTTAAATCTGAATCGTTTTAATGTATATGGCAGCAACTAGTCAACAACTGGTACACAATCACTTGAGTGCACACCTAATATATATATATATATATATATACATTTGAATCCTGAAAAAATATAAATAAAATTCAAAACAATAAACAGGTACTCAGAATCAAAGTAGTATGGACCAACACACCTCTAACTAGGTACCAGGGACTCATATAAATTATCAAACCCTTAATTGAATGATGCAAAACAATACCATGATTATATAACCTTACATGAAACATGATGGAAAAGTGAAGATGAATGCATTCTCCTTGCCACTGTTGGCAGATACCAGAAAATTGTCCAAAGGGTCTAGAGGTGCCCTTACACATCCCTAGAAACGAAGAAACATGGAAACATAATAAAACCTGATACTTATGGTATTGGATGAGAAAATAGGGAGAGAGGGGAGCCAAAAGGCAGATGTGAACATAAAACAAATGTAGACGGACTCACCTCGCCGATACAGACAAGACTCGAGAAGACACTGGGAGGATTTGATCGCGCTCTGAGGAGCCGGTGAGGGGGGTGTAGCACGCCTCAATGGAGGGGCCTCGTGCGTTTTTGTTGTTCCTCTCGTATGGTGGTCCACCAACCTAATGGTATATCCCCCAATTATCAATTACTCCCATGATAAACTAATAGTCTTTATATAATAATAATAACATTTATTATTCTCATTTAATATAATGTTACTTCTTTAACAAACCATTAAATAAATGTTTCACAATTAATTCTGAAATCCCCCATTAATCATCCAATGAAATTAATACAATAATAATAATATCGTTATTATTATTATTATTATTATTAAATATTTATTTTATAAAAAATAAAATAAAAATTATTCATTTCAAAAATCGTATTACCTCACAGCTACCCCGCACCATTTGACTACCCGTGTACAACCTGATATCTATATTTAAAATGTTTAATTAAATTAAACCCAACTCCACATTTATTCCTTATTTTATATTTCCATTTAAAATTACCCTTCATCGATAACTCCTAACTCATCATTATTTAATTAATTATCTCATCACAAATTAATTAAATAAAAACCTCCTCTTAGTAGTGATTAATCAAATATTTATTGACCTTTAATTTAATTAAATGAACCATCCAAAAAATACATTATTATTATTATTCATAATAATAATAACAACCACTCATAAAACCATAACAATAATAATTTAATTATTATTTTTATTATTATTCATCTTTAGATAAAACCCAACACCTCTTATTAAATAAAAACACTTCCTTACTAATTATGAAACACCTCATTTAATTAGACATTTCATTTAAATACCCAAAAGACTCATTAATTTCACGTGAATATTACAACTCAGTAAAAATACAATTAAAATAATTTAACATATATGATACACCCCATTTAATTAAAAATTCTTCGTCATTCATTATTATCGTAATAAACATTTCATAGTTAATTTTGAATCTCCCAATTAATTACAATATCATTAATATGATAAAAACACCAACGCATAACCCATAATTTAAACTCCATAACAATAATTATTATTATAACATTCATAAATCTAAAATAAAAATAATCTCATTATTATTATTTTTTAAATTTGTTATAAACCCAAAACCACTACATAATAACAATGCTTCATTAAATCTGAAACTCCTTAATTTATTAAATGTTTCTTTGAGAAGCTCAAAAGTATAAATAATTTCTCATTAATTATATATTCCCTTAACAAGAAATTAAAATATCAAAGACTTAAAATAATTTATGACACCAGAATAATAATAATAATAATAACGTTATTATTATTCGCACATTACTCCATTTAATTATAAATGGTACATTAATAATTCTGAAACTCTATATTTAATTAAAACTATTCTTCGATAAACCCAAAATCGACATTAATTTCATTGACCATCATTTAATTAATTATTTATCATTCACTTAATTAAACAGCCACAATAATATTAATAATAATAACTTCATTATTATTATTATTAAATCATTCATTTAATTAATCATAATCTATCATGTAATCTTATTTAATTAAATTAAATAATTTATTAAATATGGTAAACATCACGAGTTGGAATACAACTGTGCGCTACCTTTTCAGATTCATTAAAGTGAACTTTTCTGGATATGGTGCTCCTGAGACTCAGTGGTACACCCACTAAAAATTGATGAATAATTACACAAGTCCAAAAATGACACCTTTGGGTGTTCTAAGACTTGGAATAAAATTCCAGAACTCGGATTAAAAAATAAATAACCAATCGATAAACAGAAAATAATTTGAAAACCTTTTCATTTTAACCCAGTTGAAAAATATGGGACATTACTGGAAGATATCTTACAGGAAGCCTGGTGATGAGGCACTGGACAACCAGGCAGGCGGGCGCACAAGCGTGGCGATGGAGTGCGAGGCTGCAGTGCGGGAAGTCCGACAATTGGGGCGAGTAGTTGCCTCATAGGATAGTTGGAGATTGGAGGTTCAGGATGAGCTACACGAGCATAGCGGTGATATGGGTAGGAGGTTGCCGCGTGGGAGAATCGGTGAGAGGGGCACGAGGGAGCCATGCGGGAGTGCCAGTGATGGGGTGCGGGAGGGTGCGACATGCCTGCTGGGATGGCAGCAGTGCGGGCAGGACGAGGTCCGGAATTTTTCTGAGTGAAATGTGTGCTATTACATACATGAGAGAGGCGTTGATGATGGGGCGCAATGGAGGATCTTTGCATGAGGGCCGACGGTGGGGGCGTGGGGCTTCCGAGATGTAGTTCCATTGTTGGGAGGGGCCACCGACTGGACGAGTGGCACACAGGTGGGGAGATGCGGCTGGATGGGTCGTGCATGGACCGTCGCACGTAGGGAGTTTTTCCGCTGGAGATGGCCTCATCAAATCTTGGAGGGCCGGTGCTCTAGTCGTCAGATATGGGTGGGGTCTAGCATTGGGGAACCACAGAGGAACGAAACAGGAAGGACCATGGGCAGGTGGACTGGTGGGGCCGGTCGATGGGGGTCACCTGTAAATCCACAGAGAAGTCGAAGGACTGTGAGCGAGAGGATGCACGGACATGAGGAGCGATAGGCGGGCGGGCCGACATCGTGGAGATACCTGCACTGGAGGGCCGCAGAGGGAGCACCATGCACCGTCGGGCATACTTGGCCGGAGTGAAACTAATGGAGGAAGAAACAAAATATTATCAAGATTCTCCCATTGACCCCATGAAGAATGGAGAAATCCCGTCCTCAAAGGATAGTTGGAGACATTCTTTTATATAGAGAAAAAGAATTACAAGTCAGAATAATCAGATATGTGACTCATGAACACAATAAACTGGGTGTAACAGTTAACTTCAACAACACGATTTTATATCGTGACATCTATTTTTCAATGTTACAATTAGTATATTTGTGTGTACGGAAAATAAAGAAGAAATCCAAGGACATTATTATTATTTCATGGATTACCAAAAAATTATCACTCACAGAATTTTATTCTCATTTCTCTGAACCATTTGGGAAAACTACATTAAATACTTGTACATATTCATTGTTTTCATTTTGTTTTATATTCAATGTTTTGATGTTCATATTGAAATTCTAGTGCCTATTATTGAAGATACTGTTGTTAATTGGTTATTATTAAAACATTGGGAATTGTAATATATATTCTTGTTTAATTTTTAAATTTACATCAGCACATGTTTTGTTTTTTAATATTTTGTAATTAAATCATTCAAGACCTATTATATTAAAAGATATCTAGGGGTTCACCCCTCTAAAATCTTCAATGAACTTCCTTCACTATGCTTATATTGTGTGACCTTACTTGATTTTCCTAAACCAGACGCTATTAAACCATTGGAATATGACAACCCTACTTTTTAATACAACTTAAGCATGCTTTATTACATAAAACTTCACTTGATACAACAAAGAAGATCGAGAGGTTTAGTGTCTTTGGGGCATAGGATCATTAAATAAAAACTTTAAACTTGAAATACAACATCTTTATGGAAAACTTCCTTTACATGACCACTACATTCCTTCGTACTTAGCATTGCATGGGATAAACTGAGGACATGCATAAGAAAAGGGTGAGCTATAAAGCCCAGTAAGGGAGTACACAATGAATAACATGAGGAGTACAATACATGTTAGGAAATAGGCATATCAATAGATCATAAGAGAAACATGAACATAAAGGCATGATAATGTATGATAATCATAACATGGAAATGTGGCAACAACACGTAACATTGAATTAGCATGAGCCAAGGCTCATTGCACATGGAGCATGAGTAAACCCTCATTGCACTTTAAGCACAAGTAAATCCTCGTTGCACTTGAATTATCATGAGTAAACACTCATTGAACATGGCGTATCATGATACTATACTTTACCCAATGCATTGGAGCGCTATAAAGGGCGCACCCTTCTAAAAAATTTCATTTCATGCATAAGTGTGCCACATGGATCATAAAACATGGATTCATAAAACATAATCATTTATTCCACAATAAAGGAATGTGGAATTCATACATGAAACTTTAAAATCAATATGTAAATGTGCATAAAGTTGAATACCCTTGATGGTGAAATGGGCATGGTATTCACTACACAATGACATTGGCTTAGAAAATTGGTGCGATTTCGGCAGCGTAACGACGTGACATAAGAATTCATAAAAAAATGTTTGATGAGAGAGAAAGGGGTTCCTCATCATATTAAAATGCAATGGACAGTAAGTAGGTCATATAGATACATGTCCCAACAATTGAAAAGGAATTTATATTCATGATACAAAAGTATTACTTGAATATAAAAGAGGAGAAAAAGGTTTCTTTCGGAATTTCGGCATAGTAACGGGGTGTACATGAGAGGATTTTAATGAGAGAGAAAGGGGTCTCCCATCATTAAAACAATAATAAGGAAGTATGGGAGAGGTGTGAAACCATACCCCAACATTCATAATTGAAATTAAAAGGGCAATACAACTTAAAGAAAATTGACAAAAATGAGAAAGGAAGAAAAAACACTTACTTGGAAGTGTGCTTCCTAAGGCTAGAAAGAGGCTTGCGAGAGGCTTCTTGGGAGCTTGGGGCACCTTGGGAGGATTCTACAGAGAGTAGGTCAGAGTTTGAACGAACTCCAAGGGAATTATGTGAGAAGGAAGTGGGAGCGTGGGTGGGTTTATATAGGAAAGGTGAGGGAATTCTTTATTATTTAGGTTTGAGACCCCTTATCTTAAAATAATCCAAACCACAAACCATCCAATGGTATTCACCAATGGTTTCTGGAAAAGGAAAGAGGAAAACAATATTTTACAAGGCCAAGGTCCGAACTTAATAAAAAATTAGGGTTGATTATGTGGAGGGGAGTCACACTCCCATGGAAATTAATTTAAAAAATGCAAAGTGTTGAATAAGTCTTGAGGGCTCCATTAATGCTTTGAAAAGTAAGTCAAACAAACCCAAAACCACATTATGTTAATGATAAAACAAATATTGGCCGAACATTAGGATTATGCTATTTTATTACATCACCATTGGGTCATTATGATGTCATAAAACACATTATATATTTAAATGGTATTTAATTTTTACCCAAAAATTTGACTGTCTCAGAAAATTATGAAAAATTCACCGTTGGATAATTTCGACATCCTGATTCCAAAAATAATATTTATTTTATCTAAATAATTTTCTAAATTTGTGAATTTTAACTTTTAAAATAAAAACCGAGATTTATAAAAAAATTCACGGGTTTTGACAGAAATGGCTCTCAAACCTTAATAAAATTTTTAATTGCATTCATAAAATTATAAGATCATTTATACTTAATAAAAAAAATTAATATTAATAATAATATTTTATTAAAATATTATTTAATTCAAAAATCCCTTAATTTAATAAAATATAATTCTTAATTAAATATTAACTAAAAACACCATTTGTACATTAAAAACTAATTACAATGTATCAAAAATGACTAGAAATTATATTCATTATTATATAAAAAAAATAATGTACATGAACATGGTGCTACTTATTTGTTACATAACCCCTTAAAATAGCTGCATATGTCCTAAGGTTAAGGTGCGCAATGGTGACAGAATCTTGGGGTGGCTCAGATAACATCGCTCGAGTGGTAATTTCAATCAACTTCCACTTTTCCCGTAAACGATCACGTTCGAGCTTGACTTGATGAAGCTCAGCTTGGGCTTGGTCAAGGGCAAAGCCCAAAGATGCCACATCTTTTCTGAGCTCTGACAAATGGGCTTCGCAAGGGGCAATTCTACTGGATGAGGCCATCGCTTCCTTTGTCTAAGTAGAAATGGGTTTGTTAAAGCCTTATATTTATACTACTCAGATGATCACTGTTCAATGACTAAAAAAAGTAACGGTCACAAATCTTAACGTAAAACTAAAGAAGTTGAAATCTTATAAAAACACTTTTCATAAATAAATATTTAACTGGATCAAGAGGAATTTTCCATTAATGAATCTTTGGGTCGTTACAACATTCCCCCTTAAGAAAGTTCGCCCTCGAAATTTTCCTTTTCCCATACTAAAACAAATGTGGGTAACTTAGCTTCATCATATCCTCCGACTCCCAAGTTGCTTCTTCAAACTTGTGGTTTTTCCACAACACCTTGACGAGGGGCATTTTCTTATTTTGTAGAACTTTTTCTTTATGGTCTAAGATCTTCACTGGTTGCTCCTCATAAGAAAGATCGTCTTCTAATTGTACCACCTCGGAAGAGAGTACATGTGAAGGGTCTGGTATGTACTTCTTAAGAGGGATACATGGAAGACATCATGCACCTTGGCCATAGTAGGTGGAAGTGCTAGTCGATAGGCTACAGCCCCAACACGATCAAGAATCTCGAAGGGGCCGATGTACCTTGGACTTAACTTCCCTTTCTTTCCAAACCTCATGACCTTATTCCACGGAGATATGCGTAAAAACACCATGTCTTCGACTTTAAACTCAAGGCATCGTCGACGATTATCTGCATAACTCTTCTGTCGACTTTGGGATGCCTTGATATGCTGCTGAATGGTTTTCACCTTCTCCACCATTTCATCGACCATTTCTGGTCAAAGCAGCTTACGTTCACCAACCTCATCCCAACATGTTGGTGTTCTACACCTTTTCCCAAACAGGGCTTTATATGGTGCCATTTTGATGCTCGAGTGGAATCTATTATTATAAGAGAACTCAACTAGTGAAAGATGTCGATCCCATCCTCCTTTTAAGTCCATTGAGCACGCTCTCAACATATCCTCAAGTGTTTGGATAGTCCACTCGGATTGGCCATCAGTTTGAGGATGATAGGCCGTACTGAAGTTCAGTTTAGTATTCAGAGCATGTTAAAGACTCTTCCCAAACATAGAGGTGAATCGTGGATCTCGGTCAGAAACAATAGATAGTGGTAATCCATGCAACCGTACCACATCCCTAATATATATCTGTGCCAGTTGATTTAAAGAGAAATCCTCTCAAATATCAATGAAGTGTTCAGTCTTTGTAAGACGATCCACAACAACCCAGATTGCATTTTTGCCTTTGGATTTCCTTGTAAGCCCAGTGACAAATTCCATGGTGATGTTCTCCCATTTCCATTCTGGTATGGGCAATGGTTGCATCATCCCCTTAAACTTCTGCCTCTCGGCCTTCACTTGCTGACACACCAGGCACTTTGATGTATATTCAGTGATCTCCTTCTTCATATTATCCCACCAAAAGTTTTCTTGGAGATCTCGATACATCTTTGTGCTCCCTGGGTGAATAGTGAAATTTGAACTATGTGCATCATCCAAAAGTTCATTCTTCAGCTCTGGACTTGATGGAACACATAGTCTTTTCCCAAACCGCACAATTCCATCTTCATTAACATTAAACTCTGAGGATTTTCCCTTTTTGATAGCTTCCACATTTTCTTGGATTCCTGTATCATCCTTTTGAGCATCCTTTATCCTTTCCAAAAGAGATGGTTGAGCAATCATTTGTGAAAGGATTGATGATGTTTCCTTCTTTATGATTCCCACATCCATCTTCATCAAGTCTAAGAAGATTGAATCCTTCTCAATTCTCATCATTGATAGAATAGTTGGATCCTTTCTACTTAGGGCATCTGCCACCTTGTTCGCTTTCCCAGGGTGGTAATGTATTGAATAGTCATAATCCTTGATGAGCTCTATCCATCTTCTCTAGCGCATATTAAGCTCTTTCTGTGTGAATATATATTTAAGACTGTTGTGGTCAGTATATATGTCACATTTCTCTCCATAGAGATAATGCCGACATATTTTCAAGGAAAAGATCACCGCCGCCAACTCCAGATCATGTGTTGGATAGTTTCGCTCATGGATTTTCAACTGCTTTGAGGCATAGGTTATCACTTTATCATTCTGCATTAGCACACATCCTAAGCCCTTCTTCGAAGCATCACTGAATACCACAAAAAGCTCCCCACTTGTGGGTAAAGTGAGCACAGGTGTAGTGATAATCCTCCTTTTCAACTCCTTGAAGCTTTCTTCGCATTCCTCACTCCAATCAAACTTTACTCCCTTTCGAGTTATCTTGGTAATAGGGTTGGAAAATTGTGAGAAATTTCTCACAAATCGTCGATAATATCTAGCTAACCCCAAGAAGCTACAGATATCCGTTACCGATGTTGGCCTCGGCCATCCCTCAATTGCATCTGTTTTGGAGGGGTCCACAGATATCCCATTGCTTGTGATGATATGGCCCAAGAATGAGACCTCCTTCAACCATAACTCACACTTGCTGTACTTGGCATAGAGCTTGTCCTTGCGCAAAGTCTCCAGTACAGTTCTTAAATGCTCTTCATGGTCCTCCTTGGTTTTGGAGTATATAAGAATATCATCTATAAAGACTACCACAAATTTGTCTAGGTATTCTCTAAAGACTCTATTCATCAAGTCCATGAATATTTCCGGAGCATTGGTGAGTCTGAAAAGCATTACTATGAATTCATTATGCCCGTACATTGTACGAAAAGCAGTCTTGGTGATATCTTCCTTCTTCACCCTTACTTGATAATATCCCGACCGCAAGTCCCCCTTGGAGAAATTTTGTGCTCCACACAGCTGATCAAACAAGTCATTGATTCTTGGGAGAGGATACTTTTTCTTTATCGTGATTTTGTTAAGTTCACGATAATCGATGCAAAGCCACATTGACCCATCCTTCTTCTTGATGAAGAGGACTGGTGCACCCCATGGTGATTCACTTGGGCATATAAACCCTTTATCCAGATTCTCCTGTAGTTGTTTCTTCAGCACTTCAAGCTCAACAACAGCCATTCTATATGGAGTCTTGGATATTGGTAGCTCCCCAGGTATAAGTTCAATTGAGAATTCAACATCTCATCTTGGAGAAAGACCAGGAAGTTCCTCGGGAAATACTTCAGCGAATTCCCTCACAATAGGCATTTCTTCAAGGGTGGTTTCTTCCATGGACTCAATCATCTGAGCCAGATATGCGTGCTCATAAGGCAGTAATATCCATTCTTGAGATGATGGAGCTAAAGGAGATTCATCTTCCTCTTGAAACTTGTAAAGAATTGGGGGTTGATTCTTCATATGGAGTGTGATTTCCCTCTCCCAACAATTTATGTTGGCTCTATATAAGGAAAGCCAATCCATGCCAAGAATTGCATCAAATTCCACAAAAGGGAGTTTGACGAGGTTCGTCAGGAAATTCAATCCACATATTATAACAGGGGAGGACTTATTCTCATGGGATGCAATGATTGCCCCATTTTCCGTACTCACCGACATCTTTACTTCCATGATTTGTGGTGGTGCAGGGATTGGTCTACTAAACTTTTGAGATATAAAAGAACATGTAGAACCTAAATCAAAAAGTACGTTCTCTATTCTTGAATGAATAACTAGCATACATGTCACCACTTCGTTGTCGGGGTTCACTTCGGCAGAAGTGATGGCAAAAGTACTTCCTTGTTGTATTGGAGGTTGCTGGTTACCTCTGATAACCCTTGGATTATGTCACTGATTTGAAAAATGACCTGGTTCATTGCATTTGTATCATTGAACAACGCGTTGAGGTTCGAATGGAGCATTCCTCTCCTCAGTCGCAGCCGCGGGTCGTTCTTGCTGACAGTTAACAACAAGGTGCCCTTCTCTTCTACACTTGAAGCATTTTCTTGTCCCCCTAAGGCAATTTCTAGGGGGCTTCTTTCCACACTTTTCGCATGTGGGGTGCAGGAATTTCTTAGCGCCGTTGGATTTATCCATCGGACCACCAGCATTGATGTCCACCTTACTCTTCTTATCCCCATGATACCCCTGTGATTCTTCGATCTCCATTTCAACCTTGAGGGCACATCGGACAATTTCCTCATAGCTGTCGAAGTCACGGATCGCTAATGATTTCCAAAAGCTAGGCTTCAGCCCACCAAAGAAGCGGTCAAACTTGCATTCGGGGGTAACGACAAAGCCGGAAGCATATCGTGCAAGCCTTGTGAAGTTTGCCTCGTACGATCCCACAGATTCTTCATCTTTCTGTTTGAGGGAATGGAAGTCCCTTTCCATCTTAAGATGGAGGGTGCGTGGAAAATATTTATCGAAAATCATCTTCCGGAATTCCTTCCATTCCAAAGCCTCGATATCCTCCTCAGGCTTCGTATTTTTGATCAATGTCCAACATTGATCAGCTTCACCCTCCATACGATAAGCCGCCAGGAGAACCTTCTCTTTTTCAGAGCATTGGAGGATGGATAATATCTTTTCAATGGAGTTGATCCATTGTTCAGCGATCGTGGGATCAGATGATCCACTAAAAGTAGGAGGCCTTTGTCTCATGAAGCTTTCAATAGCGACTTGTTCTTTCTTAAGGGGGTTTGAATGTTCCTCTTGACCATTGTTTCTATTCAATACTTGAGTTAGCTGAGAGAGAAGCGTGACAAAGTTCGCGATTCCCGCTCCCATTGGATTGGGCCTCTCATAAGTACAATCATCACACTGATCTACACAACGGTTGTTAGACCGAGTTCTCCTATTAACGGCCATTGGCTGAAATAAAAGGAAAGTTAGGGGTAACACATAAAGGGTAATCCAAAGACAAAAGTTTGATGACTTATAAATAAACTTTAATCTCTTTAACTCATGAGTCTATAGGATTCAATCCAGGCTTTTCATGATCTTCCTTCTAACATATATTGTTAGGGGCATTTTTCCCTTAATAAGGGTTCATAATAAGATTGTGAACTTATCAAAACATATCCCCCGGGAGTGTCATAACTAAGAGTGCAGAAAGGCCCGTTGTCATGCACCAGTTCTCATTCGAGTCTAGCTCAAAGCGGTGTTTTCGGGTTTTACCCCTAAGATACATCTGTGCCAGAGCCGCCTCTACCTAATTGTATCCAGACAGGGATGTATTTGTTTGATAAACCAATTACTTAGTATTTACCAAAACTTAGGGATTTTTTTATTATACTTAGTCTTGTATCCAAGGCTTTACTAGGGTTTCCTAATCCCAAAAATAACTAAACCTATCCTCTGATACCAACTATGACAACCCTGCGTTTTAATACAACTTAAGCATGCTTTATTATATAAAGCATCACATGATACAAAAATGAAGATCGAGAGGTTTAGTGTATTTGGGGCTTAGGATCATTACATAAAAACTTTAAACTTGATATACAACATCTTTATTGAAAACATCCTTTACATGACCACTACATTCCTTCGTACTTAGCATTGTATGGGATAACCTGAGGACACGCATAAGAAAAGGGTGAGCTATAAAGCCCAGTAAGGGAGTACACAATGAATAACATGAGGAGTACAATACATGTTAGGAAATAGGCATATCAATAGAGAATAATAGAAACATGAACATAAAGGCATGATAAAGCATGATAATCATAACATGGAAATGTGGCAACAACACTTAACATTGAATTAGCATGAGCCAAGGCTCATTGAACATGGAGCATGAGTAAACCCTCATTGCACTTGAAGCATGAGTAAACCCTCGTTGCACTTGAATTAGCATGAGTAAACACTCATTGCACATGGAGTATCATGATACTACACTTTACCCAATGCATTGGAGGATATAAAGGGCGCACCCTTCTTAAACATTTCATTTCATGCATAAGTGTGCCACATGGATCATAAAACATGGATTCATAAAACATAATCATTTATTCCATGACAAAGGAATGTGGAATTCATACATGAAACTTTACAATCAATATGTAAATGTGCATAAAGGTGAATACCCTTGATGGTGAAATGGGAATGGTATTCACTACACAATGACATTGGCTTAGAAAATTGGTTCGATTTCGACAGCATAACGACGTGACATAAGAATTCATAAAAAATAGTTTGATGAGAGAAAAAGGGGTTCCTCGTCATATTTACATGTAATTTACAGTAAGGAGGTCATATAGATACATGTCCCAACAATTGAAAAGGAATTTATATTCATGATATAAAAGTATTGCTTGAATATAAAACAGGAGAAAAAGGTTTCTTTCGGAATTTCGACATAGTAACGGGTGTACATGGGAGGCTTTTAATTAGAGAGAAAGGGGTATACCATCATTAAAACAATAATAAGTCAGTATGGGAGAGGTGAGAAACCATACACCAACATTCATAATTGAAATTAAAAGGGCAATACAACTTAAAGAAAATTGACAAAAATGAGAAAGGAAGAAAAAAACCCTTACTTGGAAGTGTGCTTCCAAAGGCTAGAGAGAGGCTTGTGAGAGGCTTCTTGGGAGCTTGGAGCACCTTGGGAGGATTCTACAGAGAGTAGGGCAGATGTTGGACGAACTCCAAGGGCTTTGTGTGAGGAGGAAGTGGGAGCTTGGGTGGGTTTATATAGGAAAGGTGAGGGAATTCTTTATTATTTAGGTTTGGGACCCCTTATATTAAAATAATCCAAACCACAAACCGTCCCATGGTATTTTACCATGGTTTCTTGAAAAGGAAAGAGGAAAACAATATTTTACAAGGCCAACGTCCGAAAATATTAAAAAATTAGGGTTGCTTATGTGGAGGTGAGTCACACTCCCATGGAAATTAATTTATAAAAGGCAAAGTGTTGAATAAGTCTTGAGAGCTCCATTAATGCTTTGAAAAGTAAGTCAAACAAACCCAAAACCAAATTATTTTAATGATAAAACACATATTTTCCGAACATAAGGATTATTTTATTTTATTAAACCACCATTGGGTCATTATGATGTCATAAACCACATTATATATTTAAATGGTATTTAATTATTACCCAAAAATTTGACTGTCTCAGAAAATTATGAAACATTCACCATTGGATAATTTCGACATCCTGATTCCAAAAATAATATTTATTTTATCTAAATAATTTTCTAAATATGTGAATTTTAAATTTTAAAATAAAAACCGACATTTATAAAAAAATTCACGGGTTTTGACAGAAATGGCTCTCAAACCTTAATAAAAATTTTAATTGCATTCATAAAATTATAAGATAATTTATACATAATAAATAAAAAATTTAATTTTAATAATAATATTTTATTAATATATTATTTAATTCAAAAATCCCTTAATTTAATAAAATATATTTCTTAATTAAATAATAACTAAAAACACCATTTGTACTTTAAAAACTAATTACAATGTATCAAAAATGACTAGAAATTATATTCATTATTATATAAAAATAATAATGTACATGAACATGGTGCTACTTATTTGTTACATAACCCCTTAAAATAGCCGCATAAGACCTAAGGGTAAGGTGCGCGATGGTGACAGACTCTTGGGTCGGCTCAGATAACATCGCTCGAGTGGTAATTTCAATCAACTTCCACTTTTCCCGTAAACGATCACGTTCGAGCTTGACTTGATGAAGCTCAGCTTGGGCTTGGACAAGGGCAAAGCCCAAAGCCGCCACCTATTTTCCGATCTCTAACAAATGGTATTCTCAAGGGGAAATTATACTGGATGAGGCCATCGCTTCCTTTTTCTGAGTAGAAATGGGTTCGTTAAAGCCTTATATTTATACTACTCAGATGATCACTGTTCAACGACTACAAAAAGTAACTGTCACAAATCTTAACGTAAAACTAAAGAAGTTGACATCTTATAAAAAAAAATTTCATAAAGAAATATTTAACTGGATCAAGAGGGATTTCCATTAATGAAACTTTGGGTCGTTACATAGAATGTATCTTACATGAGAATAATGTTATGACTTCCACTCTTATTTTAATCAATATAAATATTTTCTAAAAATATTACACATGAAATATTTTATAACACATATTACTTCCTTCATAAATAATGTATGGGAGAACTTTTTTATTTTAATCTCTATTGCAACTTCTATGTAGTTCATTTATTTAATGGAAAAAATTCTCTTTCTTCTCCAATGATTTTGTCAGTATTTTTAATATTAGGGAATGTTCAGTGTAAGGTGATGTTGAGGCTGTTATACACGGGAGATAGGTGTTGACCAACATCCACAATGATTTATTGAAAAATGATTTTGTTTATAATTATTTGAAAGAATCTGAGTGTCTATTTGATGACGATTAAAACTATTATAATGCTTCAATTTTGATAAATTCTTCGTGTAGATGAAGGATTTTCCTATATTTACCAAATTATAGTATTGAAAATAATTACCATTTTTAGGTAAACCATACCATTTTTTTCTATGATTTTTTTCTATTTTATCTGAACTAATATTGTGTTTTACCTGTTTTGATAAATTTTTATGCATATTGTCTTTCCATTTTTAGAACTAACCATAAGAGAGGATAAGTTGTTATCCTTCAACCTCTGAGGTGCCTACATAGATGTATTGTTACTTTTCTGACTAGTTATTTGTCTTACCCTTTTGGTTTTGAATGGGTTGTTTCCAAAATCATCCTCCTAACAGTAGTCCTTAAAATTAAGCCACATAATATAACATGAGAATCAAAAATGTTTTTCATGAACATGTTGTATATAATTATATATATTTAAATTTATCCTAGTGATGTATTTTTATATTATGTTTGAGATGTGTTCAGTTTATTAGTGTTTCATTACTTCATCTATAGAGAAATGCTACCAAAGAAAATAGTTTTAAGAGAGTTGCTCAACTATTAAATTTTATCATCTAATTCCTACCAATCATACTGAAACTCATTCCTTGTACTAATCAAAATCAAACTCATAAAGAATTTCTTTTACTTTAATCTATCCTTTCTGTGCTATTTTTATTTTTTTTAAATCAAGGAAAGAAATCATAAGACATATTGATGTCCAGTCTGTTGATAGGTGAGAAAAAAATGGATAGGAAGTTTAGATGATTTATTTTGTTTGTATCTATGGAATAAAAATTCTAATTCAAACTATATGGCTATGCTATGTCGGTTTCATTTTATGTCCCATTTAGTGGGAATGATTTTTTCTCTATATATTTTATATTATGGGTATTAGATTCCGATTGGTAAGATCCTGAATTTTATTTTTTTTCTTCTAAACAAGAAATATCATTGCAGATGCACAATAACCGATAATTGGTAGTCATATTAAATTTTTTATATATTTTTGAATTTTTTTTTTTTAAAAAACTATGGCGATAATTATATATAGTTTCATTAATACCCCATGTTTAAAAAAGCACTTAGAAAAAATTTGACTTGAATGGCATTTTGTTGATGTCTTCACTATTGTTTCCTCTTACACCATATAAAATTTTACATTTGGAACGAAACCCTCTTCGAAACTGGCGATGATGACCGTTGGGAAAAAGGTCATAAACCCTACAGACTCAATGTCATCTTTGTATCTATGGCCTTCATTTGAGATGGTCTACTAGATACTAAACCACCAAATCTGCCTCACCACCATGAGTATTTTTGGTACCTTTGAGAAATTTCTTCATCCTTCATGTCATCAATTAAATTCCTGTAAACAACATCATGCATGTTCTAGTTGGTTTTTTGCTAAATTTGTTGGCGGTATAACATTTTTTATTCACATTTTTATTAACTTGCACTTGTGTTGGGGCATGGGATGTTAGACTGTTGTGTTTGTTACATGGAAATATATCATTTCTAGGTGTTTCTAGCATTAGGAAATGTATGTATATTTAGGTGTTTTTGGGAAATGTGTATTCGAGTGGTCTTTTCAGGTCAAGGGAGTTCATCACATATCTAATAAATACGCGGTGAGGATGGAAAAGAAGGGGAAGCCTGGGCGGAACCAAGGGCATGGCATTGCAGCGGGATGCTAGAGGAGAATGTTGAAAATTTCATTGAGTTTTCATGGGGGCTCAAATGCTAAAGGAAAGGAAGGTTACATTTTTCATTTTTGTATTTTAACTGACATTTTTTTTATCCATGATTCAAATATTTTCTATTATATATATTCTATAAACAACACTTTCAAATTCCAAATAAGGTCTATATTAAAAAATTTAAAAAAATTCTTACACAACTGTTTTCCCTCTAAAATTTCATTTCAAATGACACTGTAGGTTGTGAAATTATAAATCTTTTAAAATCCCTTAACTTTGGTTGAGAGTCTAATGTTAAAATTACAACGGGAGCACCCTTTGAAATTTCATTTCAAATAACCCGGTAGGTTTTAAAATTTCAAATCTAATATGATTCCTAGACTATTGTTGGCAGTCCAATGAAAGTTAAAATTCCTACAGGGATAGAAATTTTACTAAAATATTAATATATTCCTATTTTATAGTAAATATTTTAAATTTATATAATAACACATTTCTTGGAAAACAATTAGGCAATCATGTAATGATTTCAACATGTCATGTTTTTTCAGTGAACCCTCACGTTCATTTCTGCCTTTTCAGATCAATGGGTAATTTTAGGTCAAACCTTCTGGGAAATGAAGATATGATTGTAAAAAAATCACGACATATCCATTTGATATGCTAGATGTTTTATGAAATAAGTAAAAAAAATGAGATTCATGTTTTATTCAAATATTCAATTTTATCATTCGATTTATTGGCTGATTTTGTAGTCATATACTCTCTTGCTATATTATTTTTTATTATATTATATGTATATTTTTATTTATACTAATGTGTGATTGATGTTGAGATACTTCTATCCACAAGTGAAAGAAAGGCGACCTGTTTACATGAGTGGGGATGATCATCTGCATCCAAATGACCTGTTAATATGAACCTACATTATCTGATAGCTTCCATTATAGGAGTTTCATGGTTGAGAGAATATTATTAATTTTTATGGAGTTTAATTTACAGTTTCATGTATTTTGAATATGTTTTAACATTATTTTATGTTTTTTCTTAGAGCTTCATGTTTTTTCTTGGAGTTTGAACAGGTTTTTAAATTGTGTTTAAACATTTTTTTTAACATGTAATTTAAAATAAAGCCTCAGTTTATGAGTTTCTTATATAATAATTTTATAAATATTATATACTAAATATAATAAATATAATATATTTAATATATTTAATTAGAATAATAAATATAATATAATATTTTATCACTTATCATTAAACTGTAAATGGGATCCTTTTATTTGATAGATGTCATTATAGGCATGTCATGATTGAGAGAAGATTTTGAATTTTGTTAGAGTTTCATGTATAGTTACATGGAGTTTGAATATGTTTGAAAATTTTTATAACATATTTCTTAGAGCTTCATGTTTTTCTTGGACTTTCAAAATTTTGTTAAATTAGGTTTGAATATTGTTTTTTGAACACGTTATTTAAAATAAATATTCAATTTATGAGAGTTTCATATAAACTAATTATATTATTATTATATTATAAATATAATAAATATATTATTTGTGATTATAATAATAAATATAATATTGTATTTTAGCACCGATTATTGGAATACTCACACATAATCTTTTATTTAAAAATTAATTTACAAGCATATATTAATTGTTAATTTTTAATGTAACAAATAAAATAATATTCTTAACGATATTAAAGATGAAAAGATAAATGTTAATAATATTATCAAAAGATAAATATGTCATAATAATTTATTTCTAAACTTCATTACCTATATATATATTATCTATTGGTTTTATTATAATTGATTAAAATTATTTTATCATCCACAATAACAATTAGTGACATAGTTTTTGCTAACAATTTAATGACAGAAAAATTGGTTGGTAAAACCTTTTACCATTAAAAAATTTACCATTACCAACATGAATGTATGTCTTTGTTGGAAAAAGATAAATTTTTTAGTGAATCAATCCAGGGTTGGACTCTTCTAGATGATAAATATTTCATTGGTAGAATGGTCAGTGAAGACTGTGAGTTTGAACCATATACTGTAATGACTATATTTTTCATTAGAAAACACAAAATCCAACAATTATTTCTTAGAATTGTTGTAATTTCTTTTTAATTCATATAAAAATATACTAATATAATACACCACATGTGGTTTCTTATCTTTTATTTAGCCTAAAACCGCCCCTATGTCCACATCACTAGAATCACACATAATTTCTAATGGAAACATCCAGTTTGGGGAATTGATGATAGGTGAAGAAGATAATTTCCATTTTAAAAGGATGAATTATTTTGGACACTTTTCATTAGAGAAATAAAGTATATTTGACCAATAGTGAACAAAAGGCTTTAATTTTATTTTTAATGACATTAATGAATCTTTTGTAAAAACTGAGATGGCTTAGATAACTTATAACACCTTTGACATTTTCATGAGTATGTCTTTTAATAACCTAAATTTTGGCATTTTCAACCTCCATACCACTTCTAGACATCATATGACCTAGAACATTCCCCTCTAACAATATGAATGTAAATTTTTCTCAGTTAAAAACAAGATTATTCTCTTGGATCCTTTCCAAAATTAATTCCAAATTTGGTAAAAATATTTAAAAAGTATTTCTATTAATAGAAAAATCATCCATAAACACCACAATTACCCTCTCAATCTTTTATAAAAACAACTCCATTATACACCATTGAAAGTTGGATAGTGGACTACATAAGAAAAAAGGCATTTATAGTTATGGAATTTTCCAAAATAGAAACATGAATCTAGTCTTGTCCTATTCCTCTATGGCTATATGAATCTACTTGTATTGTTAATAACAATCCAAAAAATAGAAAAAAATAATTTACAGCCTACCTATCAATAATTTTATCTAATAATTTATTGAGAAAATGATCTTTCCTAATAATAGAATTAATCTTCCAATAGACTATACAAATTCTCTACGTAGATTATTTTCTAACTTGAATTTTTTCTTTTTTCATTTGTAACAATAGTGATACCTCCCTTCTTTGGCACAAATTAGACATGACTAACCCAAGGGATTTCTATGATAGGAAAAATGACACAATCATCTAGCATAATGAATACATCCTATACTAAAACATCTTTGATTTTTTAATTTTATAATCTTTTACCCTATTTTTTCAAATTATGGTCTGATTCTATAGGAATCATGCACAAAAAAATGAAAGAATAATCCATTTAATGTCATTCATGGCCCATAATATGATAGTTTTAAACATTTTCAAGACACTCAAGAACTTTACCTATTTACTTTTATATATTTTCCTAGAAATGATGGCAGGAAGGGATGAGTTATCATCTAAAAATGATTATTTTAAGTGTGATGGAAAGGGTTTAAGCCCTATATATAGTTCCTCCTCACCAGAAGTTAGATTCTTTGGCCAAGGTGGACCAAGACATTCAATGTGTTTCTTAATGTTTGTGTGAAAATTTTACATATTATGAATTTTATAATCCATAATTGAGATTATCCTCACTATTTTCCAAAGTGGAAAACTCACTTTTTAATATTCAAAATCAGGTTTTGAAATAAATTTCTCAGCATAATCATCAAAATGATCCTAGATATCTCCATCGCATTTATAAAAATTTTAAAAAGTTTGAGTGATTTATTTTGATGATTATGCTAAGAACACTCTCCAAATTTTCAAAATGATGGAGTGATTTATGAATAGTGATGTTGTATAACTCTAGAAATCTATCCAAATTCTTATCCTTCAAAATTTATAAATGTTTGAGTTATTTATTTTCAACTTCCAAAGGAGTTTTTTCATCCAATGTTTGTTTATCTACTTATTTTCGATAATATAATAAGTCTTATACATCCATCATTTCAACTCATGAACAATTCTCTCTAATTGTAGGATCATTCACACTTTTAATGTTATCAAACTCTTCTTTTTTCTCTTAAAACATAGAAACTAGTTAACCACTATACACATCAATAACCCCATTGTGTCTATGAAAAACTTACCAATTATGATATGTACATTATTTTCAAAATCCATTTCTATGTTGATAAAATAAATAGGCACAAAAAAACATCCAAACACTTATAAAAAGATCAATAACTCTACCTATGGACTACGAAAGAATAATGAGCCTATTTATGGAAAATATTGGTGTGCTATAATTATATGAAATTGAATTAAATATATAGTGGGAATAGAATCAAATTGATGCTCTCACCTATTCCACAATGACAAATTAGTTTTTCACTATTAGATAGAGGGAATGGAAATAAAAAAAATCTTTGGATCATTGAGTTTTTGAGGGATTCTGTTTTGGAGGATAGTGTTTCCCTTGTCAGTGATGTTGTAATTAGAAAAAGCTTCCAAGGGTTATTTTTTAAAAAACGTTTCTTTAGAGATTTAGAATATGATAAAATATAAATTAATTATTGAATGAATGTGATGGTCAATTCAGGATTATTGAGAAGTCCATGTATTTCGATAAGAAATAATTTATTATTTTTTTGTTTTATCCACTAAGAGAATGAGAAGGGTAGAAAAAATATTTTTATAATATCAAAAAATTCCGCAATTAGTTCTTCAATTTTTCATTAAGTTTTTTATTTTTCATTTTAATGTATTTTTTCTTATTTTTTTGATAGAAAAATTATATTTATTTTAGTTTTAGTAAAACTATCCATATCTATAGATTTATTGTCCCTTGTTTTTGTGACAAAAATTCTTCCATCTTTTTATTTTGGTTTTTCCTATGGTTATTTGTAGCATATTATTTTGTTTTAAACAACTTTTAATTGTTACAATGATAAAATTCTCCAAATAATTTATTTTAGTTGTACTTAGAATCATTCCCTTATATATTTAATGAAAATATCTAGAATAATTTCCCAGTTACCACATAGTTTTTGTATCTTAGCATCATTCTTATTCTTATCTGAATCATATTGTGCTTCTTGTGATTCTAATTTCCCTAAAAACTAATGAAACATACTGATAACTTCCTATTATGAATTAGATTATTCTTCCCCGGGTCGATTTTAGAATTTTGTTATGACTAATTATTGAAACCATGTATAACAGGGTGTCTAATAATTTTATTCGTTCCATGAAAAAAATGAGAAAATTTTTATATCCATGATTATAGTTTTTTGAAAATGGATCATCTCTAGCACAAATCCTAGGACTGTATTCTATAAATGTAACATTCTCATGCGGTTGGATATGTATATGAATTTTTGGGTTGTATTTTTAAATGATCTCAAACATACCCAACTGCTATAATTATTCTCTATGTGTTCTATTATGGTTTTGATGTCGAATATAATAAATACCATGGTTGACATTTTGATTCATTAAGGAATAAAGTTTATCTTTAATATCAGCTAGTTGGGAGTACATTTTCATCCTTAAAATAGTGTTGTATTCTTATCAATTTACAATAATTCTCCTTGATTTTTTTTGTGAATTAATCGGAAAATTTCTATAATTTTTTCTAATATCTTAATCATATTTTTTATCAATAATTTTCCACAAAAAACTGATCAAATATTCCTACACAAAGGTGATAAACCTGCATATAAAGCATCCATGAGAAGTTGGGAAGCGAGTTAGTGATGATGAAACTACCCAAGAAGGTCCCTAAATCATTCCCATGCCTCATAAAAATCCTATCTATCCTCATATTAAAATCTTGAGGTTTCGTTCATAAAATCTAATTTCAGTCTCACAGGATAAAATTTCATGAAAAAACAGTTCAAGATATGATCTCAGGTCTCAAAAATGTTCTCATATGAGGAAAAAGGCAAATTTCTTCTATTTCTTTTTAAACTGAAAAGTAAAACCCTTATTTTCTTGTCATCCTCACTCAAGATTTACAATGGAATTTACTACAATAAATTATTGAAATCACTTAAAAGGATATTGATTCCTCATTAAAAATTCCATTAAATGCAAGTAGCAGGGACACATGTGACTATTTGAACTCATAGTTTTAAGCACTTGGAGTATGTTTGAAAGATGATGGGTTTTCTTGAAACATATTGGAGTTGAAAATCCCTTATCACATGACTTTATAAATTTTCATGAATTATTTCATGTTGAATAATGTGTACATTATTTTCCAGTTATCTCTCTCATAAATTCTCTATTATAGTTTTTTTCTTTTCAATAGAAGTGTAATGTATGTTAATCCCCAGTATACTCAGATCTACATTTTCTACTTTAGAAATGGTGATAATTAAAAAATGGATATGAAACAATTTAACAAAATTTTTTGGATATCCAAATAGTTGTTATCGATTTTTTTTTTCTTTTTGATTTTTTATTAAATAAATTACTTTTTTATGTTTTTATGTTTTTTTTGATGTTTTGTTTTCAATTTATTGCATATAAATGTGAATAAATAAATTCAAATTTAAAAAAATTCGATATATTTCAATTAAAAAATAAAATTTATGAAATTTTTAAATCCTAGAAACTACTAGAAAGTGGTTAGATAGGAGTTGATGTAACACCCCAGGATTTCAAGAAGCATATTATTTTATAAAACATATGTTTATAATTAAAATCATATTAATTTATTTATTTAATAATATTAAAATTTATTTGGAAATAATCCATACAAACTATGATTCAAACCAAGACATTATTAATTTATAATAGGAATGTTATGAAAAAAGCACATAATAAAAAGATAATTTTCAGTTAGAAAGGAGAAAGCATTAGGGAAAATATTTAATATGAAATATAAACTATGCCTTGAAAAGTGAGAGTAGAATAAATGAATTATTTATTAAGTCTATATATAGAAATTAAATCCATACATTAAAAATATGATCATTACAAACATGGCCATTGCAAATATGGGTATTCCCGAAGAATTACTGTAGCAGCGACATAACCGTTCTAGCGGTGATACTATAGCGGCAATGAGTACTATAGTGGAAGTGATACTGTATAAGCTTGGGTACTGTAGAAGTACAATCAACTATAGGTTCCTTTGGTCCAAAAAATGGGCTTTTGAGTGTTGTATTAGGGCTTCATGCCCCAGTGCCTTCGAGCCACTCAAATTGGGCCTACGAGTCATGGGCCTTCGGGATATGTAATGGCTTCCCTTATAGTAAGAAAGAAAGAGGTTCCATTGTTTAATTATAAAAATATGCTTTAACCCCAAATTTTAATAATAATATTATTAAAAAATTATATGATTTATAATATCAATGATGTAATACAATTAAATTTTAGAATATAAATAATTTATTTTAATGGTATTTGTTAAAGCGTATTTATTAAAAAGTAATATTTACTTTTTGATAATTATTCATTATTTTATCCTTTTAAGAAGACATAATGTTTAAAAACATCACTTTTTAATAAAAGTGCGTTGTCTTCATATTTTATATTTTCATTTTTAAACTAAATTTATAGAATTTTTAATATTAATTAAATAAAGATAACTTTATTTTTTGGATTTAAAATTTCAATATTATCTTTTCATGTTTTTAGGTACTTTTCTAAAAAGATTGATTTTTAGGTGAATTTCCATAAGACCATTTTTACAAATCACACAACTTTAAATACATAATTAATATATAGGTGTTAATTGTAATTTAATGAATAATTATTATCAGACAAAATTTTAATTATACAATAAATTTATATTTTAAAAAATTCAGGGTTTAATTAATAAACCCATATTTTCCATTTTATAATTTTAGTTATATTTTCCAAAAAATTATTTTTATTACATTATACATTATTATTTTAAAACTAATTTTTATAAATATTACAAAATTGAATAAAAAAATGGAATTAAAATTTAAAATCATTAGATTGTAATTATGTAATAAAAAAATTTATTTTTCGGCATAAATGATAAATATCCTTTGTAAAAACTAGTTTTCGTAGTGAAAACTAAAATGGAAAAAATGAATAACTAAGAAGAAAAAGGGATTTGTTATAAAAAATATTTGCATTGAGTGGTTGAGGTGTGAATCTACTTTATCTATTCTCCTCTCTACAATTTCTAAATTTTATTAAATTTTTTTTGATAGTGACTTCCCATTATTTTTTTATTTACAATGTTTTCATTCCTTTTCAATTATAAAAGGTGCAAAACAATCCTCATTTCCCCTAAAAAAAACCCACTTTTTTCAGCCCAAAAACTACCCATCCATTTCCTCCACAATAATACCCACCATAAGTATGTTCTTTTCTTCTTGAAATACCATCCCTAAATGGCTTAATACCTTTCACAAAGGAGATATTCCAGGAAGTGAGTTATATGTTCCCAACCTCTCTTTATCTATTCTATTTCGTTATGTTATTTTAATATTTTAGAAATTTCATTTCACCATCTTAAAATTATAAAATCACTTGTATGATCGTATAATTGCAGCATCCCACCCCAGATGCCACATAACACTACTCTAAGACGGTGATCCATATAACCTCAAACACATCTCTCCAAATGCCAGAGGCTTCTGACTAGAAGTGAGGGCCTTAAAAGTATCTGTGGGGAGACTATTACATCATTTATTAGAGAGAATAAGAATAATATATATATACAATTATTGAGAAACAAAAAAATCATACACTATATGACCAGACCAGTAACCCACCGTATCAAAACCCAAAGTAAACAATCGATAACAATGAAAATAATTGAAATAAACCAAACTATTAAATGGATATGTAGAATATTAATAAGTAAGTAGATGCCAATTATGATAATGTTATAAGAAACTATTATAAATGGGGTAGGGGATACATGAATATACAAAATATTAACAAAATATACAAAAAAGCGAATTTTCTTATGTCTAGCATCTAGAGCATAGGCTCGGTCCTCTGCTCCCCAAATTCCATCCTAGAACTAATATTCAAGAAATAGAGTCTAGATGCTTCCCTTTATCTATAAATGAAACCATAAAATCTACCAGTGTACCAAAGGTAACCTATACAATGTGTGAGATAAAATCTCAATAGCCCATCATCCACGATCTCTAGGACAATCCATTTCATGAAATAAATAAATTAATAGTGTTCCACAATGATAAATGAAGAACATAATAAATGAATGAATAAACTGGACTGGTTTCCCAGAAGAAACCCATTCATAACTTCATACTTCATCATAATCTGCTGAGTTTGAACAAAGGTAATCATCAAAGGTAAATTGAGAGTTATAGAGTGCATGAAGATGAAATGTCCCTAATATTATCCTTGGGCGCATTGGAATCATCCCTAAGTTTCCAAAAAACAATAGATATTTTCTCATTTAAAAACGTCCATTCAACTTTTAATTTAATTTATCCACATTATTAATATTGAGAGTCATCATAATCCCATCCATCACAATTTAGAATGAATTTCCATTTATCACTTGGGGGGATTGATAAAAGTCTAGTGCCGTAGAGTCTGTCAAGGGTGAGTAATGAATGAATCCCCATGTGCCACTCCAAGCATGGTGTGATAATGTCAATTACTAACTTCTTTGTCCATACATTATATTGCACATAAGGGTTTGAGTCTTTCTCGTGGCATGGTACACCCATATTTCCATCAAGCTCATCCATGGGTTATCCCCTAGAGAACTAATGTCACTCATCCCGAGGTAAAAGAAATAATGCTCCCTGAGCCCCTCCCAAGAATATCTTTTATCTCCACCAGTGTGTTTAAAACCTTTAATAAGTGCTAACATGAAGGCATGAAGAGTCTGTCCAAGGAGTCCATAAGTCAGAACCCATTATATAACCCTCAACACTAAGGTAAATGTATTTAAACAAGAATTTACATCACAATTGGAATGTTGGTCCAAGAATTCAATTGGAAAATACATTTTTGTCACAAGGGTAATATATATGCACTTGACCAATTTATTTGGTTCAAATAATTCCTTTATGGAATGAGGTTAAGGGCTTAACTCATGGTTCATCAGCTTAATCAAAATTTATTTAGGAAAACAAGGCATCAATTATTAAGCAACACCCCTCAAGGTATTTTTAAACTACCAAATGGAAGGCCAAGGTAAGCCTAATGTGTAGAGAACACCTAGCTGGATGGAATGATCCAAAGAGATCAAACAAAGGGGATGATTTTCTGCTAACTCATGTCATATAGGCAATGTGATTTCTCACATATAATTTACTTAAAAATGAAGAGGCATCACCAGAAGGGTATATCTCATGACAAAACAATGCATATTATATAATGCAAGAAAACATGGGTAAATAACCTAGACCACCTAAGATTGCCTTTTAGAGCTTCCCTCATCCAGCACCAATCTTTGATTCGAGCTAAAATGCACAAAATTGAAGAAACCATAAAATTATTTGAAAATGGGGAAAATGATCATGAACCATGATAGAACAGTAGAGGATGGAAGAAACTAGAAATAGAAGGAAGTAAAATTAAGAGCATACCGCTAGCTTCCAAATGGATCTGATAGTGAGCAAAAAATTCCAGTTGGTGGATTTATCGAAAATATTATGAGAGGAAGAGAAATGTTTTCAAACCTGAGGGAGGAGAAGAATCCTATAGAGAATGAGGGAAAATGATGAAACTGGTTAAATCGTTTACGTGGAGATAAACCATAAATTCGACCATAAAAATTAGGTTTTAGGGTTTATCCATAAGGCTAGCCAAACTATGTTCCAATCAAGTGCAAATACACTCCTTTAATGGGGAACTCTACATGTTTAAGTGCACAATTTTTCTAACCGTGCACAAACTGTAAAAAATTACACTATCAAAAACCTACAGTTGGCCGCACATGCACACACCTAGGGTCACAGGGTATTATAAAAACTGAGAGGAAACCAGAACTACAATATTTTCAACTACGCAGTTTAAGGAAACCATACATACTGGGCTATATAGTTTCTAATTACAATGAATCCCAAGCCACCTTATTAAATTTTAATGCTCTGGGCTCCAAACGTTCCCCATACACACCCAATACATCCATGAATTCATTAAAAATCAATATTAGGGCCAGAAAATGGAATTAAAAATGGTATGAACCTTTGAAAAAATCCATGATGTTACAAAAATTATGGTATAAGTGTTATCCAACCTACTCATTCTCATTAAGGAAACTGAAAAAGTGAATCTTTTGTTGTGTGAACTACCACCTCCATTATGCAACATGTATTGTTTTCCTTATCTGCCTTATAAGGATGGTAATAATAGAGAATTTAATATAACATTATTATATTTCTAAAATATTTTATATCCTTAATTTATAAACCATATTACTCATTTTACATATTATATATAAAAATGAAATCATTATGCATTTCTACATGTGGACTTCCATCTCCACAGAACGATCAATTTCCATTTTATTTCATCACTGACTTACGTGAGTGGTCATAAGAATGAGTTTAAAGGACCAATATAATTTTTTTGGATATTAATAATCTTCTATTAATAAAATATTAATAACATATTAATGATACAAATTATAAACAAAATTATAAAATTTATTGCCTTAAACAAGTTAACAAATAAGAAACATAATTTATTCATATTATGTATTATTTTAATATCCATTAATTATTCTTATAAATCGTTAAAATGTAGAATTATCCAACTAAGAAAATAATTAATATGATCATTATTCCTCTGGTATAATGATATCACCACTAAACCACCACATAATCATCCATTAATTATGACATGTTCATGTTTAGATCGATTTAAATAAAAAATTCAAAAATGGTATAAAGTTATTTCAAGGTTGACTATGGGAATTTTATTTCATGTAATATATGATATAAATTAGTACATAATGATATTTTTTGGGTTCTATAATGTTGAAATTATTATTAAACTCATCAATTAAGAAAACAGCTTTAGTTCATCAAGAATAATTAAAACATGCTTGTTACTGATTTCATTATCAAGGATAAAGAATGAAACACTCATTAAACTAAATTTAAAACTAATAAATAATTATAATTGATCTATTACAATAACATTAATGAAATTGTAATGATTAAATTTTAGATAAGAACAAATAAAATCACAGCCATTACAAAACAAGTTTAAAACTACCCAGATTACCCACATCCATTTCATATCATTATTAAGATAGGTTATTATGATATTTATTTTTATTTTAAAGAAGCTTATAGAGCATTCAACTACGCGGGAAAACATGGTTTGGTGTTCTTGGTATCAAATTTAAATTTCTTGAGAGATGTTTATGTTATACAAAATGTTTTTTATAAGACGTAAATAATTCCTCATTATCATTTCATATCATTATTTTATTATTTTTAAGGATATTTAATTTTATATTTAACGTTTTACCTCTCAGGGGGATTTGAATCAAATGTTACAATGGTTGTAAGGGTTTTCTTATTATCAATTCTGATTTTTTAGAAATGATACTTATTATTCATCATCTTTTCATTATATGGTGTATTTAATTACCATTAACTTATATTTATATTATATTTTAGTTATTCATGGGTAATAATGATCGAAATGTGTTATTTTTCATCAAATTTAATTTGATCCAATTGTTACCATAGTTTTATGGATTTTTGATAACTCAATTTTCATTTATTGAGTTATAATGTTTCATATTGATATTTTATTGTGGTTTTTACTCTAATATTTAAATATATGATATTTTCAATTCATATTTTTTCAAAAATATGCTGTAATAAAAACTAAAATTTTACTATGTGGATTTTAAATAAATTTATCTTCAAATAATTAAAAATGCTTATTTTATATCATTATCAAATTTTTACTCATTGGATCCACATTTTCAATAAATAACATTATTTCATTTTCAAGGATCTATTATCTAAGATTATTTTTAGAATTAAAATGATCGAAAATATTTCACATCACCTTTTCAAAATACACATTTTATTGTGACATGAATGTTTGTATTTTTTGTCATTGTTAAAATTGTCTTGCATCATTTGATTGAAGGGTGTTTACGTAGATTCTATACATCAAATTACTAGAGAAAATTATTATCTTAACCATATTTAATTTTTTTATATTTTGTAAATATCATATGATTTATTAAATTTATTGATTGATATTTACCTTTAATGTTACATGATGTTATTTGTTACCCATTTATTTTCAATGAGATTATCATCTCATAAATTTTTATTGAATTATGAATGATTTGATTATACAAATCCATTTGTGAAGGATATGAAATAAATTTTATTTCCATAGTTTATTTATGATATGTTTAATGAATCATAGTTTATTTCCATTGATTCTTTATGACATGATGATTGATTGAATCTCTTATAGCACTAATATGTTTAGATGATGATTGGTGGGGACCTATAACACCCTCTAATTAATTGTTTAAGAGTTTTTGTCTCATGAGATGGGTATTTTTGAGAATGTTTTATTTTTTCCTAATAATGGGACCTAATGGTGAAGCTCATGAACATTATGTTCCATATACTAATGTATGTACCATATTTGAATGATGTTTCACATTTTTATGCTTATTCTCACAAAAATGTTATACTTTAATGGAAAATGTTTTTCAGATCACTTTTTGATTCATGTATTATTTTATTTAAATATATATTATATGATATATGACCTAATCTTAATTGGGTTTTATTTTATTATTTATCTTTATTATACCCATATTATCATATTTTCCTCACTTGTGATCATTGATTATTATCGCTTATGTATACCCTTACTGAGCATCTAATCACACCAAATTTTTATGTTTCCATTTCCCCAAGCCATGAAGAAAATTAATACATAAGATGATATATAAGGATATATTATGTGATGAATTCATGGGAGACATTTAAGAGATGTAATTAATTAATCAGTTGTTTTTATAGTAAGTAAATTACCATTTATTGAATAAGTCACATGTTTTGTTAGTAAATGTGTTGTCCTGATTATATAAAAATCTAAACCTAAAATGTATATAAAATGTAATGAAATGACATATTTATTTTAATCCATATAATTGAATAGATTTTAATTCTAGGTTTTCATAATAGGCACCAGAGAGGGGTTTAGAAAACTTTAGATATTAGGTTGTTATTATTTGAGGATGATTTGAGAGATTGAAATATCATCAAATTTTGATATGTTAAGGATCATCCTAATTTCACACGTGTAGACAACTATTTAGCTTATTTTGTATAATACCAAATATAATAGGTATTATGATAAGTTAACTTCAATAAAAACCCTTGCGAAGAAGTTAAATGAATATGTATAACTATTGGGTAACATCAAGAAGTTTTGGTAATGTTGTTCAATTTTCCTAGATAACACATCCATGTATGGATACTAGGAAGTGAATGGAATCTCTATCATTGTTATTCCTATGGTTAATAACCCTAAAGAGGTTTTTTTGGGTATTAACTGAACCCTGATTTGGAGCATGACAAAGTGGCCAAAATGAACACCTGGGTCGAAAATCCTGAGAGAAATTCTTTAGTTAATAACATTATCTTTAAAAACCATTACAAAGGATTTATTTTCAAATTACGTTAAAGTAATAGGATTAAAAGAAGGAGAGAAAACATCTTAATTTATCCTATTTCAAACCAATATATTTATTGGATTAACCAGGTATGAAATAATTGAAATAACAATATTATAGGTTGAAATGAATGTGTTATTGAATAAGACATCTTAGGATTGAGGTTTCACGTTCATATACTCTAATTATTTTAGATATTATTATATCTATTTTTGTTTTTTAATTGAAACCTTACCATAGGGATAAGTTGAGAAAATAATATATCCAGAAACCTTTATACACTATATCTGAATAAGGGAGAATACTTAAATGGTTGAGAATATTAGTATATTTCTATAATGAATAAAACAACAAGTTTCTTACACTTACCTAAGGTAATGAGGCTTTTTCCATAAAAAAAATAATTTTTTTAATCATGGATATTTTTATAAGTGAGTGATCTTTATCAATGGTATTTTGGTATATTCTTAAATTTATGAGATCTATGTGAAACATTTATGTATTTTTCTTTATTAGTTATCCATTAATATCATTTTAACATATATTAAATGGAATCAATATCCTCGAAATGTGATTTTATGACATGGTTATATTGTTGGGGTAACTATTGAAGATCATATTATTATGTTATAAATAACTATAAGGACTAATATAAACATGATGTTGAGTTAATAAAGGGTTGATTGATTTTAAAAAAAATTAGTATGATAATATTGGATTTGATTATTGATTTAAATAAAAATCAATCCATGATATTGTTTTGGTGATGTTTATCTAATTTTTGGGATTATGATATATATTGGCTAGTTTTTGACCTGATGAACCAGTGACAAATACATTTTAGGTTTAAAAATAGCGTTATTTTTAATGGAATATATAATATCTTAGAGCTTTAAGGTCATGGATTTTAAAATGTGCTTGGAAATGATATGTGATAGATAATATGTGATTTAGTTATATATATACCTTGGAACATGATTATATGAATGATATATGTTATTTCAAGAGAGATAAGTAACTTGGTATTGCCTAAAGAAATATGGAAGGTGACATATTACAAATTATATCCTGAATGATGAATATTTTAAAAATATTCTCACTTAGTTTCATCAGTTATGAGTAATTAAAATTACGAGGAAACAATTTATTTAATGGGGAGAGAATATAACATCCCAGGTTTTTAAAAAGCATAATCTTCTATATAACCATATCTTTGTAATTAAATTTTTTTATATTTTTTTATAGTAATTTAAATTGATTTGAAAATAAGTCACACAAGATATGAATTAAATTGAAAACAAATTATTCATTCATTATAGTAATGTTACCAAAAAACCACATGAAACAATGTTTTTCACACCAAGGATTATTTCTCACCAAGGATAAAATAAATCCCTTAAAAGTGAATAAATCAAAATGACACAATAGTTAAAAATAATAAAATCTTAAAAAAATAAATCCCTTAGATCATTATCAACCATGAGGATCACCAATATCCAATAAAAACCTATATTTTGGAAGACCACCTATAAATGAGAAATCATTGTAAAAATTCTATAACATGAAATAAGAATTATGCCTTTTAGAGTGAGAGTATAATGAATGAATGATTTAGTAAATCTATATATATGAAAAAAAATTATTCATTAAAAATATGGACATTGTAAATATGGTCATTGATTATATACCCATATTGTATAATGAAGTCATCTATTGTTATGTTGTAAATTTAGAATAATATAACTCACAATGAAATAAAAATAAGATATTAAAATATTATATATATATAAATATAATCATGATGTATACATATGAATAATAATATTATTAAATTATTATATGACGAATAATATAAATGGGGTAGTAATATTAATGTTTAGAGTATAAATTATTAATTTTAATGATAATTTTAATGTGTATTTAGTATTAATGTAATATTTATATTTTTTTATGTATTGACAAGTTTATACTAACAGATTAATTTGAACACATTTTAGAAAATTATTAACATTTTTAAGTTATAAATTTTTATGGAATAATATTATAAATACATCATGTATAAATATTCAATTTTTCAATAAAATTTGTTTTTATTAATATTTTGGATTTTCATTTAGAAAATAATTTTATAATTTTTAGACTATGTATTAAATAAAACTAAATTATTTTTTGGGATTATAATTTAAAAATTATCTTAACATGAATTTTTGTTATTTTTATAAAAGGTTGATTTTTATATGATTAGTGAAAATACCATTTTTACAAATATCTCAACTGTTATGAAATTATTAACATATAATTATTAATTGAAAATTTATGAAACCCTTTTATAGGAGAAAATATGTTATTTATACGTTAATTTATACTTTAAAAAATCTTTTCTTCATTTTAAATGTAAAAAATTTACATTATATAAAAATGTTATATTTTTCAAAAAATATTGTATTTAATACATCATAAATTTAATATTTTATAATTAATTTTAATGAATTATAAAAAATTTAATAAAACAAAAATATTTTCAAATATGTAATGATTATGAAAAAATTATATAATATGTACAATTTTATTTTTGGTCATAATGGATAAATTACCTAGGTAAAAACTAGTTACCATGGTGAAAATCATGTATGTTTAAAATGATTAACCAAAGAGGTAAAAGAAATAATACATTAAAAAAATGTTTTAATTGAGTATTTTTGTTTTTTATATGCCATATAACTTATCCTCTATAATATTTATAACATTTGGGGCCATTTTCATTATGTGTGACTTCCAATTATTGAAACATTTTGGGAATTTAGAAAAATGCCATCCCTTTTCAGTTATAAATGGTTCACACTTATCCCCACTTATCATCACAAAAAACCAATTTATTTAAGCCCAAAATCTTCCAAAAACTCTTATCAAATCTCATATTCACCTTAATGAGGTATTTTTCTTCTTAAATGGTCTTCCATAAAATGTTTATTCCCCTTCCAAGAGGATACAATCTAAGAAGTGATGCATATATTCTTAAACTATATTTCTATTTTCTATTTATTTATGTTCTTTTCCTCTTCCAAAAATTTATTTTCAATATAATAAAATTAGAACATTATTATCATTATAATATTATAATATTATTATAATTATCATATAATAATTAACCACCCTAAACTTTTCCATTAAAAAAATAAAAAATGTGAATCGTGCATTATGTAGACTACTGCCTCCACGACGCAATATGTTTCATTTTTTTTAACCACTATAAATTTATGGTAATAATATAAAATTTCATATATAATTATGATAATTATAACATATATTATATTATTATTTTATTACATATATTACTTTTCTTCCCCTTATTGTGGAAAAAAGCATCATCTATGTGTATGTTTTGACCACTGCCTCTATAGAATGATCAATTTCTATTTATCTTCCCCATATTATAACATTTTATGTTGCATTTACTTACATAAGTAATATATTAATCATATATTTTTTATATCCATGGAAAATACTATACAAAATAATTTCATTTTAATCAAATGGAATTTGAACCAATTATTACCCTAGTTTTATGAATTTTTTCTAAATAAATTTTATTTAATTGGTTTATAATGTGCAATATTGAACCTTGATAGGGTTTTTACACTATAATATTTTACGATATTGTATTTTATATTCTTATAATATAAAATTATTTTTTAATAAAATAAATAAATATCTAATATATGGGTTTACAAGGAATATATTTTTAAAGTATTAAAAGTGTTCATTTCCATTCATTATAAAAGGTTTTATCATTGGATCCTCATTTTCTATAGAGCATATTATTTCATATTAAAGGTTTTTTATTGTAGATTATTTTTAAAAATATATTTTTTCCAAATCCTTCACTTAACCTAGTCAAATGATATATATTTATTGCATGATGTAACTTTTTATTTTATTTAAATGTTAAATGTTTTTTTGAAGTTTTCACCTCCATTTTTCTTTTCATAATCATATGTAATTACCATCATGAGATTTAAATTAGATGATTTATTCAATAAAAATATTTAAATTTATAATTAGGGGTAATGAACTTGTGGAATCAATCAATTCTATTTTTGATCCCTTATTGTGTGTTGTCATTTAAAGCAATCTTTTATAAAGATTTCTTTCAGATAAGTCAACATCCTTATGAGATTCCTTTGTTACACTGGTGATATGTTCTTTTGAAACCATACACCTTCTTTCTCTTGATATCTTTTGTAATATTCATGGATATCGAATATATGATCCACCACTACCTTTTTTTCCTTAACCATCAACTGTGAATATGAATAAACTTTATTCGAATGCATTTTATTTGTGAATACTCTATATTTACTTCATTTAATTGAAGGGTTTTCACCTTGATACCATACATTGATCATCTATGGATAATTATTATATTAACAATATATAATTTATTAATTTTTTGTAAATATCGTATACTATATTACCTTGATTGAATGGTACTTAACTACAAAGTCACATGATGTCATTGTTTACCCATTTATCTTCCATAGGTTTACCATGTTATTATTATTTATGGAATTATTAAATATTTATTTTTGTGAATATATTTACAATTTTTATGAAACCAATTTTCATTCCATATGTTCTTTATGAAACGTTGAATGGAACAAATTTTCCATCCATGGGTTCCTTAGAATATTATGGACAACTGATTCTCTTACAGAAATCATATATTTGGATGCAAGTGGGGTCCTTTATCACCCTTCAATTAATTTTTCATGAGTTTATATCTCATTTCATATGTATTCATGAGTATTCTTTAGTTTTTATTAAGCCTGGGAACTTATGGTGTTGCTACATAATGTTTTGTTCCCTATACAAATTTATATTCCATATTTGAACGATTTTTAATAGTATTAGGATTATTCTCATGACTATGTTATTCTATTATGATCCAGATTTATTGACTCACTATTTTTATTCATGCATTTTCATATTCCAAAATATTTTCCTTGTTTTATGACCCAAGGCATATTGTGTATGATTTTCATATATATCTTGTTCGTACCCATATAATCATATTATGATCACTTATGATATTTTATTATTATCACTTATTCTTACCAATAATTAGAATATGAGTTCACAGTTTTCTTATGTTTCCTTTTAATTAGTTTATGAATATAATTTATTAATAAGATGAGTTTATAAGGGAATATTATTATAAGAATTTATGGGATATCATTATGAATTTTTATGAATTAACCAATTGTTTAAATAGGGAAAATATCCATTAGTTTAAAAGGAATGGAATTTTGTTTTGATATTGTTTTTTCCCTAATTATTTAAAAATAAAATACTAAAAGGTATTATGAATGTATTATAATGAAATATTTTCATTATTTCATGTAGTTGTTGGATTATTAGTTCTGAGTCATCATAGTTGAACCTTAAAGAAGATGAAAAAATGTATGCAGACTAAGAAAAAAACTCAAATTTAGAAAATAGAAACAGAACATGAATGAATGAACAAAAACAATTTTTATATTTTTTTAAATCATTCAATATATGAAGAGTGATATTGAGTTTTTTGAAATTTATAGATAAAGAAGAATCACGAACATTTGAACAATGAGCATGTAATGATTAATGTATGAGAATTTTGATTTTATGTTTAAAATATATTAATCCACTCATGAAAATAAAATCGAGTCAACAATTATAAAAATGAAGTTAGCCAAATATATTATGATGTTCTATATGTATTCAATTCAATTCTATAGTTCATCACTTCAAAATCAAATAAAATAAAATGAATTTTGAAGGTGAATTCACCAAATCCACACTGATGAATAATTTCAGTGAATTACCAAGTAATGCATCACTATTTTTAATAGATAACACAAATAAAATTAATAGATAAACTAAAATTATATAATATATAAATATAGAATTTAACAATAAAAGATATTCATTATAAAAAAATACAGGTAATTGGAATCACAAATGATCAAATTTAAGATAAAAAATTAGGAAAAAATAATTCATTGATCTCATACTCTCAATCATGATTTGGGTTGTCATAATGTATCTGACATATCTCACATCTCCATAGAAAATGAGTACGTATCTCTTTGGATATATATGTCTATCATGTTATATGATTATGTTTAGAAATTAATTTCATGTACTTCTATAATTTCAACATTGAATGGAATTTCCTCAAAGAATATTTATCAAGATTGAAGTAACTCCTTCACTTTCATTTATTATTATTTTTCATACAATGTGATAATAATTTATCAATTGAAATAAATTAATTACTGCTTGTTTCGAGTAAAAACCTCCATCTCAACATAAAAATAGAAAACCTAGAACTCAAATTCAACATTTATTTTCGTTTGAGCTTATGTATATAACTAATATTTGAGTTCCACTATTGGATAAGGTTTTTTATATGATAGAGAAATTTTAGAATTACCTTAAATAATAATATTCTTCTAACTTGAGATTTATTTCACTTTTTGTGGACTTTACAAAGCCCATCATCTGAAATTGTTTGATTTCATCATCATTAAATGATATAAATAGTACATACCTAGAATTAATATGAATTCCTCATGAATTCACTAAGGAATTTATTTAAGCGTGTGGTCTGTTTTCATTAACATACCCATAGCCAGAGTGTAGTGAAATTCCTAATCCCCATCATCATTAATATCTCTACCCCATAAACAAAAACAAGAAGTCAATTACCTTAATACATAGAAATAATATATGATCTAATCATCAATATACCTAAATTTATTTAGAAACACCCTAACAATAAATTCTTTTTAATATTCAGGCTTTGGTTATATTGAGTTCCCCAATTTGTGTGAATCCTTTCTTCAATCAATTTTAACACCCGTTTCAATCTATATCTTATGTATTAAAATAAATTAATCATAATACCAAATTAATATTCCCCATCATATTTTTAATACTTCAATTATCATTAGATTCTTCTTAGATTGTTTCGATTTAATTTTCTTGATCATCCATATAAATATAGTTTAAATCTCCTTCAGATGAAGTTTTAGCTTTTAGTTGAACCTGTTTATTTACTATTGGTTCTTTAGTAGATTAACTCCATCATAAATTTTAGTTCATCATTTTTATTTTCATTCTCTAGCATCCTCTTCATGATCAGATGAAAAATGGATTCCCTAATCAATCAATACCAGTATCAAATCTCAGATGATATCTATTATCTCAAAATCCTCTATAAACAAATATGAAATCAACCTCCATGGATCCTAAAAATTATATGAATGGAGTTACACAATTTGGTCTTCATCAATTAAACCCTTTGGTTCTTCATAAATTTACATATAATAGAGAAAAGGAAAATTATCTTACAATCCACAACCATTTAAATTATTTTACATTGGGTGGGATAATTATCTTACACGTACAGTATGAAAAATTACATATGAGGGGTTATAATGTTACCATACATAGGATTTTGAAGTTATCATACATGGATAGTGGAAAATTATACTACATGGCCACTTCCATGATCACATACATGGTTGGAAGATAGTCAAAATTTATTATTTTTGAAAAATAATTGTTACACACCCCCATAAATAGATGGAAATTATCATTGTAGAACAAAAAATTACACATTGAAAAAATGTTATAGTATAATAAATTCAAATATAAATTAATGTTTATTAACATATTAAACCATAATATTTAATACTTCAACATACATGAGTAAAATTTCTCACAAAAATATATGTTTAAATTAACGTTATAGGCCATTGAAAATTTTTATTATGATGTTTGAAACACTTATAATATTTTAATAATTATATGTCAATAATAAATAATACGTGATATATAAAAATGTTTTCCTAAAATATATAAAATTTAAACAAATAACACTTTAATAATTAAGCCAAACAAACATTAGTTTCATAAAAAAATATAATTTAAAATATAACACAAAATGACCAATAATCAACGATTTACCATTAAATGATCCATTAATCACCAAAATAATCAAAATACCATAAAAAAATATATGGAAACATGTATTAATTAATGGATATATCATCAATAATAAAAGTGAAACATTCTTCATATATTAACCTGTGATGTTTGTCATAAATTCCTAGCAATATACTTCGATTGATATATAATACTATAAATCACATAACAATTATAATCGTAATGTAGGTTACATGAAAATTAAGTACACATTACATGATAAAAAATGATATTATTAAGTTCTGATAGGAATATACAGTGTTTCCTCTAAGTATACATAATGTACATAAGTAAATTTAAATAAAAATAATCTATTTAAAAACAATAATTGATGGGATTAAAATGTATCTCCTAGACTGAATGGATTAATAATTAAGATAAATAACTAATTAATTAATAATACAATTAATTATTAATTAAAAATAAATTATTCTTAATTAATAAAGAAATTTTAAATGAATTTTTCATATATAAATATGATATCATTTCATGTATGTGAACTGGTTATGAGATGTAACAAATGATGAATGAGTTATATTTATACAAAATGTAATAATTTTAATGAGTTTATTATTTGTGATAAATAAATAAAAAATTAAATTTTATTCCTTGAGATTTATCTCTCTCATATTCATTATATTGTACTAACATTACAATTGTTTATTTTATGTATCGCATACCCTCGTATCTCCTCACTAGTGTGTCACTAAAATATATAAAGAATGGATCTCCAATAAGATAAGATGGTCTAAAACCAGATCCGAGGTGAAATCAACCAAGATTATATTGGGGTTGATGGTGGAATACTGCAACTCAGTCCAATACCAAGTCAATGAGTTTTTTCTTAGGGGTCATAGGTCAACTTATTATCCCCTTGATAAATCAACCATTAAAAAGATCATGATCATGTCACCTTATTTGTTTTATTTTTTCACATGTCTTGTTATTTGATTGCTTTTGTCAATACATGTTTTTATGTTGTGAAATGTGATCACATAAACTAAAAAAGATAACAATACATTATAAATATATTAAAATTAATGTATTATGTGTATATATATTATAAAAAAATTGTTAATTATTTATACAAAATTCTTATAATATTTAAATTTCATGTAAAGGAAAAAATTATAAAAATTTATGCATATAAAAAAAATCCCCCAAGAGTATATTATGTAATAATGGTCTTCTATTACAAGATTAGTAATGTATCCACATAAATAATTTTTAGTCTACCCCTCATTTTGGAACCTAATTTTATGGGGTAGTTCATATAATTGTTTTGGGATACCTTAACAAGGTAGGGATCAAAATTTGTGTCCCTTAATATACATGAGGTTACATGAATGTAGATTTTGAGAAAATCTGAATTGTAATTTCAAGATTGGGGAATCCTCTAAATAATTCATGGATTTTCAAGCCATAAGTTGAAAAGAATGTTTAATTATATACCTTTATGTAGTTAACAATGCCCCATCTTGGGTTATGATATTGGAAATATTGATCCTTCCTACTAGATTGTCTATGTTATATGATATTCAGAGTAAAATGGTTCGGTAAATTGTTATTTGATAAAATTGGGGGATAAAATAAGATAATTAAAATTATTTTATCTCATATATTTTGGTAATTATGGTAAACAAATAACAATTTACGTCATCTATTATAGAAAATGTTAATAGAAACCATCATAAAACTATTGACATTCCAAAACATAGGGAATTTCCTTATTGAATCAAATTTCATTGAGTGCTAAAATAATTTATATACAATACCACTATATGAAAATTTATTCCACATGTTGGAATCCATTATTATTTAACTTCATTTACACCAAGAGATAAAAGGTGAAAATGAATCCATCCAGATATTAATAGAAGATATTTTTTATGTACATTGCATCATAATAAGTTCTATGTTCAGAGAAATGATGATACACTATATAGATATGGATTTGTACACCAAATAGTCCCATATATTTGAAAATGGAAAAGATAAGGTTTGGATTAAGATAATTGATATTGTAATGACCATATAAAAGTGTAACCTAAAATATTCTAACATAGATTTTGATCATGAATTCAAAATACTAAAGTATGTTATTCAATTATAAAACATATAATTTCATATTAAAATGATTTTATCCATTAATCCCATACTATCATAATTATATTCCATTTTCTCCATATGTTTTTATGAATTATAGGATGAAAAAATCAGATGATCTACATATAATAATATGATTATTATTCTATAGATACATAAGGATTTTTGAGAACATGGTTTCTCATTCATTATTCTTTGAGAATCAAAGGACTAGGTCACTAAAACCAATACTGGTTTCTAAACAATGGTTCCATTACAAAATTATTCAAATAGGTAATGAATTCAAAGAGAGAGTTATCTATAAGAGGCTATTTTTTCTCATGTGGTATTAAAGGAAACTATAAGTGAAAATTAAATTAATTGATGTGGAAGATGATTCTTAATATATAGTCATAAATATTATTCTTTTAAATTACTTCATGAGTCTTAAAAAAATATTATTACATAGTATAGTCTAATACAAGAATAAATTCTTTTATAGAGATTACTAGAATTATGGGGCATCCTTAAAAAATCTAGACAACATAGATTCCTAGATGAATATAAATAAGTGAAAGTATTTGGTATTTCCTGATGGATTCATGTTAAAATATTAATTTTAAAATAAAATTTTAAATTTTTTCTCATTGTTTATTTTTATGAAATGAGACATTATTTCATTTTTCGAATAGTTATTTCCATGTTATTTCATATATAACTAGATAGTTATATATTTATTTAAATATAAATTTTCGAAATTAGTAATTTATAATGAATATAAATATATGACAAAAATAACTAATAATGGAATGAAAATTAATTATCTAAAAGAACTAAAATTAGTTAAAAAGTTTATATATAGAAAGGTATTTTAGGCTAACATGAACTAAAACACTACATATACTAAAAAATAACTATTACGTTTTAGGAAAAGTAACATTTAGAAAATAATTGTATGAAATAATTATACTACAGTTAGTTTATAAATACCATGAGAAATATTAAAATGGTTAAGCTAGGAGGTATGCTCATATAACTCATGAAATTATTTTCTAAAATTTTAAGAATGATCATAGATGAAATGAATATATATGGTAATGTATTTATTATCCCATTGGTAGGATTATCAAAATACATCATAACCAATCACTAATTTATCATTAATATATGGAGTGAATGTAATCCCAAACTCACATTACCTTACACGTCAAGGGTTTAATGAATATAAAAAGGGGATCAATGAAATTTCATATATGTATTGAAAATATTACATGGTTTCTAATAATACATATTAAAAAATTACCTATAAATTAAAAAACTATGTTCCAACTACATTGACCAGTGTATGTCATCTTATTTTTAATTTATTAGGTAAAACCTCATGTGTTTGATATGAATAGTTCTTGAAAGGTAAGATTTAGTGATAGACGATCATTAAAGAACCACTATGTGAATCTCTATTAATTATCTAATAACCATAATTAATATTAAATACCATAATATAAAAAGATATTAGTAAAAAAAATATTTCAATAAATAGGGAAACATTTATCTTTTATGATATTGGGATAAATCTAGAATTCAATGATGTCTAGCCTTTAGAAGCACATGAGTTTTCATAGGAACATATACTTTATTAGGTTTCAAGGTAGGAAATTATATTAAGACACACATTTTTAGGAAAAAATATAGATTTATATTCATCATACTTTGTGATATATATATATATATATATATTTGTGTGTGTGTGTTTTATTCATAAATTATTATGAATCCCATAATAATCAAGTAAATGAAAAAATTATATGACTGAAAAGTATGTAAAAAATCTTTAATATAATTCATGTACAAAAATTTAGGGGATCTATATGTTGTATATTTAAGGAATTGATAATTTTTATGGGTATTCATGAGAAACTATTCAATAATAATCCAAGATTCTACTAATAAGAAATGATTTAATATTGAATTGTTTAATCTATATCTATGAATATTCTATGATAAAATAATTATATTGACTATCATGATAAAATATACTTAAATTTTAATTATTATATAAACATTTGATAATCATTAAATTTTGGGGTTGGATATCAAAGAAAATTTCTATAAATGAAGACACTACAGAACATGTCTATGAGACAAAACAAGTGGAGTGGTAAACATCAATGAATTCTGATATGATATGAAAATTGAAAATATCTATTTATAAATAGTAGTAAGAATAGTGATTAATGATTATTCATTTCAAATGAAGATTTTACATGTGTCTATAAGGGGTTACTAGAAATATTAGTGTTTCTATGATAGATATGTTGAGAAATTATAGAAATCATATATTTTTTTCTTAACAGTTTCGTGAGACTAAAGAACGAATTTCACAAACAATGAGTAAATATATCATTCAAAATTATATGTAAAAATATATATAAATATATATCTATGGGTCATTTAATTTAAAAATATTAATTTTTTTTTCTATTTACTGAATGTACATAATATAACATTTCATTACCAAATTTTTTCATAAGTTAGATGGTATTAAATCTATCTAAGATTATGTGTGTGGGAATAGGTGGAGATTATTAGTATGAATAAAATACCATATGATTAGTTCATTGAATTGTATTATGTATACCATGATATGTAATGATGTTTGATATTAGTTATGTATATTTTATAATAGGTAATTATCAAATATATCACAGAGAACTACATAGAAATATAGTTATAACAATGTGAAAATACTTGCGAATGTAGAACCGGATGTGTTCTTGGTTAATTGAGAAATGGGAATACTAGTGATAAGTGGATATACCATTACTATACATTTATATAAATTTGATATAGTATCAATGTGAAACTAAGTTAATTTTAAATAAGAACTAATTAATGATAGTGGTTTCAACATCTAGAATAACCATGTATGTCGTTTCTTCCTACAAGACTTATGAAATAGTTTCAAAATGATTTATTCCAAATTGGTTTGTGTCAAAATATGAGAGTATTATCATTTGAATGAAATACATTAACTGTGGTTTTATTGAATATGGAATTTTTATGATTATTATATAAAAGGTAAAAATTCGGTGTTATCACCTCTTGATGGATTTTCTATGTGATATGATTTCTTACTAACTAGAATAACCATAGGAACATGGTGGTATCTATAAAGACCTGAACCCAAAACATAGGTTCCACCCTTTACAAATATTGTGTAAAATTATTTTATTAAAGAAACATGAATAAATACAGAGAATTAAATACAGTAGAGGACCTTTTACCAGTCTAGGTTTTGGATAATTAGATACATCACTAAAATTTCATTAAAAATATTCAAATCGAAAACAATGATTCTTCAGTGTGTTTCTTCAACAATTGCATTTCAACACAGAAAGTATGCTAAACCTATAAAACTGTTTATAAAACGTAGGGTGTGCATAAAATGACCAATAAGGGGTTTTAAAAAAACATTGATAAAAACCTTTTTATTAACACTTGACAATTATATAATCATACAAAAGACAACGAATTTCCTAAACACTTAAATAAATATATAATATATATATATAAACCATATTTCACAAAATAATTATACATGAAAATCTATTTGGGATTCTCCATTAAAAATATTAATTTTTTGTGGGACTTTAACATTACATTTCATTCCATGGCTAAAATCCATAATATAATTCAAAATGTCTTCTCTTAGACTTACGAGTTCACTCCCCATAATGTCTTTTAATTTTTCAGTGCCTGATCTTTGAAAATATTTTCTCATAGACCTGCAGTTCTAGTCTCAGTCACAAAACATTTTCAAAATACCCACATATTATTAATTCACTCAAATGAGTGTCACTAAAATTTTAACCAATGTTTCTAAAATATTTTAGAGGGAATCCCAGGCTAAAAAATACTTTTATTTGAAACTCATGAATACATGAAACATAAATTTTAAGTTCATGCAAGAAGACATAATTTTTTTGAATGCCTCACATGAGATAGATTATGGACACAACTACTAATGCATGGCATGCAAGGAGATGAGTATGTGAGATCATACATGACATAATAACATGACCTATAATTACACATAAAATGATAACAATTTTCACATGTGATTATTCAAACAAGGATGTTACAAGTAATTAATCATACATTTATATTTAAACCTTAGTTTAGTGGTTGGTAAATACCATTAATAATTTCCAAATAAATGAATGTGAATATTGTACGTAACATGTATATATTTACATGCATATATATGTATATATATACATATATATGTTTATGTATATTAGAATTGAATTCATAAAAATCAAGAAACTGTATCTTTTATGGACTACTTTTTTAAAAAAACCCTCTAAAATTGAAATCGGTTGATAAATATAAATGTGTATATTCGCTTGTACATACATATATATATATATCAACCATGATAACATCAAAATAAACATAGGTATTTTGAAATATCATTCAATTCAAAAGAACCCTCATCAAGATGATGGATAAAAACACTGAAATTATTGACTTATATATGTGTGTGTATATGTATGTGTATACACACATGTAATTCATTGTAAACAAAAAGAAATTATTTTTTGATAATCAAATCTTACCCTTGAAATCATTAGATTTTATGGAGAAACATTAAAAACAAAAGACATAGACATAGATGAAATTGAGGTTAACAAAATACGGTTTTACGTGAATATATATATGTATTTCAGTATATATATCATTAAAAAATCAAACTAAAATCACAAAATTCCACTACCTAAAATGTAAATCGACTAAAAATGCTTGGGCATATCAAGAGGAATGCAGGAAAGGTGAAGATTCCAAAATAGGTTACATAGTGTGTGTATACTGAGTTTTACATATATATTAATTAGAGGCTTGCTGAGTGTGCTGAAATTGGAAATATTTGGTTTGGTTCATATACATTGTTATTCCAAAAGAGACATAAACATGACTTATTTTCCACTCAATTATATTACCTTTGTTATTATTTTATATTATGATTTTATCAAGTCACCTTATTGTATTATACCTCCATTTTTTAAACATGCCACCATTCATTATAATATATTTTCTTCTTTCTATATTTTTTTCTTCATTGTTTTTTTATATCTTTATTTGTTTTCTTATAACTATCTGATCATCATTATTCACCACGCTTTCATTTTTTTATTTCTTCTCTTGATTATATTTCTCCATGGAAGTCATGATTAGATATTATCATATAATTATTCCATTTTTTAACTTTTATTTTTTCTAATATTTTCTTTAATGTTTTTAAGGAAAATGTTTTATATAATTAGTTTTTGTATAATTAAATATATTCACAATTTTTTAACACATTTATATCATTGTTTTTTCAAAAAATCGTGAATAATATATATATATATATATATATATATTAGGTTTTATTTTATAATAATATAAATATATTTGTACTAACAAAACATGTAAATTCTATATATATGTAGATTTGTTTTTTAATAATAATTAAATTCACATTTTTTACAGGATGTAGTTTTCATTTTTTAATGATATCCCTTTTCTTTTTTTAACCTCATGTGATACCAATTTTTTTTGTCAATGTAATGGTTACACTTTTTATTATTATATTTTTTTGACCTTAATAAAATCACCATTTTTTAATGAATCTTGTATCATATATAGATATATTTATATTCGTTATATATTAATAAAAATTTATAAAATATATATATAAGTCTATAAATCCATTTTATTAATATTATTACTATTTTTGTAAAATATTGTCTTATTAAAATAAATTAATAATTAATACAAATAAATTATTCAATAAAAAACCAAAAATTTGAAAACAAATATAAAACATCTTTTATTATTATTATTTATGGAAAATTCATATATATAATGTAACTGAAATTAATTTAAATATAAAAACCAAATTATTTTTTTCAGCAATTTAATATGATTTTTGTATAAATAAAAATTATAATTTATAATAATGTATTATTTAACCAAAATAATATCGCATATTAAAAAATATTAATTATAATTTTCAAAATATTAATTAGAATTTAAATACTATAATAATTTATTTAACATGATTTGAAATCTAAATATATATATATATATATACATATATAAAATAATAATAAATCATTATTAATGATGTATTAAAAAAATATCTTTGAATAATAAATCAAAATTAACAAATTTATTTTGGTTTCAATAAAATAAAAATATATTTCATAACATTATTATTTTAAAAATATCGTTTGTTTATTAATAACGTAAAATTTATGGGATGTTACATTCTTGCCCCCTTAATTGAATTACATCCCCATAATTCAATCATACACATACAGAAATGAATGTAACACAAGATACATATACATTTTTTTTCAATTTCTTCTAATTTTATGAAATTATCTAAAACGGTCCTCTGATACCAATTAAAAAGGCCCGAACCCGAAACATGGGTTTTGACCATTACAAATGTTTTTTAAAAAAATTTCTTAAAGAAACATAAATAAATACACAGTATTAAATACACTAGAGGACCTTTTACCGATCTTGGTTTTGGAAAATTAGATACATCACATAACATTCAAAACAAATATACAAATCAAAAACAATGATTTATTAGCGTGCTTCTTCAACAACAAATCTTCAACACAACAAGTATTCTAAACCTGTAAAAGTGTTTATAAAACGTAGGGTGAGCATAAAATGCCCAGTAAGGGGTATTCAAAAAAACACAGATAAGAATGCTTTTAGTAACTATTGAAAATTTTATTATCATACAATAGAAAACGAATTTCACAAGCACCTGAATATATATATATATATAAACAATATTTCCGAAAGTAATTATACTTGAAAATCCATTGGCGATTCTCCATTAAAAATATTAATTTTTTTTGTGAGACTTTAACATTACATTGCATTCCTTTTTTAAAATCCATAACATAAGGCCACATGTATTCTCTTAGACTTACGAGTTCACTCCCCATAATGACTTTTAATTTTCCAGTGCCTGATCTTTAAAAACATTTTCTCATAGACCTACAGTTCTTGTATTAGCCCCAAAACATTTTCAAAATACCCACATAGTATTAATTCACTCAAATGAGTGTCACTAACATTTTCGCCAAAGTTTCTAAAATAGTTTAGATAGAATCCCATGATAAAAAAAATCTTATATTGGATACCCATGATTACATGAAACATGGATTTTATGTGCGTGCAAGAACATACAATTTTTGGAATGCCTTACAGGAGCTACATTATGGCCACACCTATTAATGCATGGCATGCAATGAGATGAACATTCGAGTTCTCACATGAAATAATAACATGACCCATAATTACACATAAATTGATATAAATTGTAACATGTGATTATTCAAAAAAGGTTGTTATAGGAAATTAATCATACATGAATCATTAAACATTAGTTTAGTGGTTGATAAATACCATTAACAGTTTCCAAATAAATGTGAAATAATATTGTACTTAACATGTTTATATTTACACGTATATATATGTATGTATATACATATATATGATTATGTAGATGAGAATTGAAATCATAAAACCCAAGCAACTATATCTTTTATGGACTAATATTTTTTTTAAAAACCTCTTAAATTGAAATGGGATGATATATATAAATGTGTATATTCACTTGTACATACACACATATATATCAACCATGACACCAACAGAATAAGCATAGGTATTTTGAAATATCATTCAATTCAAAAGAACCCTCATCAAGATGATGGATAAAAACACTGAAATTATTGAGTTATATATATGTGTGTATATGTATGTGTATACAAAAATGTAAATATTTGTTAACAAAAAATAATTCTTTCTTGATAATAAAATCATACCCCTAAAATTATTAAATTTTATGGAGAAAAATTAAAAACAAGAAGACGTTGACATAAATGAAATTTCAGTCAACAAAATATGGTTTTACATTAAGATATATATATATATATATATCAATATATAGATATATCATTACAAAATAAAACGAAAATGACAAAAATTCCCTTACCTTAAATGTTGATCCCCTAACAATGATCGAACATATCAAGAGAAAAGAAGGAAAGGTGCAGATTCCAAAATAGGTTACACAGGGTATGTATAATGAGTTTTACATATATATTAATTTGAGGCATGTTGAGTTCGCTGAAATTGGAAATATTTGGTTTGGTTCATACGCATTGTTGTTTCAAAAGAGGCAAACACATGACTCAATTTCCCCTCAATTATATTACCTTTGTTATTATTTTATATTATGATTTTATCAAGTCACCTTATTCTATTTCACCTCCATTTTTTAACACGCCACCGTTCATTATAATATATTTTCTTCTATCTATTTTTTTCTTGATTTTTTTTATATTTTTATTTATTTTATTATAACTATATGTTCATCTTAATTCACCATGATTTAATTTTTTTATTTCTTCTCAAGATTATCTCTCTCCATGTAAGTCATGATTAGATATTATCAAATAATTATTCCATGTTTTAACTTTTATTTTTATTAATATTTTAATTAATGGTTTATAAGGAAAACCTTTTATATAATTAATTATCTTATAATCAATTAAATTCACAATTTTTTAACACATTAAAATCATTTTTTAAACAAATCATGCATCTAAATATATATATATATATATATTAGTTTTGATTTTATAATAATATAAATATATATATACTAAAAACACATGTACATTATTTGTATATGTTGATTTGTTTTTTTAATAATAATTAAATTCACGTTTTTTAATGGATGTAGTTTACATTTTTTAATCATATCCCTTTTCTTTTTTTAACCTCCTGTGATACCAATTTTTTTTCTCAATGTAATGATTACACTTTTTGTTATTCTATTTTTTTAGGATAATAATATCACAAATTTTTTTAATAAATCATGTATCATATATAGATATATTTATATTCATTATATATTCATTAAAAATGTGTGAATTATATATAAAAATCTGTAAATTAATTTTGTTATTATTATTAATATTTTTTAAAATAATAGTTATAAAAATAAATTAATAATTAATACAAATAAATTATTCAAAAATAAACCCAAAATTTGAAAAAAAATATAAATCCTCTTTTATTATTATCATTTATGGAACATTCATATATATAATGCAACCAACATTAGTTTAAATATAATAACATTTTTTAATTTTTTTAACAAATTAATAGGATTTTTGTTTAAAAACAAAAATTTATAATTTATAAAAAGGAAATAATTAAAAATAATAATATCACATATTAAAAAAATTATTATAATTTGCAAAATATTAATTAGAATTTAAATACATTAATAATTTATTTAATATGATTCAAAATCTAAATATATACATACATATAAAAAAGAAAAATAAATCATTATAAATCATGTATTAAAAAAATAGTCTTCGAATAAAAAATCTAAATAAAAAAATTTGGTTTTGATTAAATAAAATCACAATATTATTCAAATAATTATTATATTAAAACTATAGTCTATTAATTATTTACATAAAATTTAAGGGATGTTACAGTATTAGTAAAAATAACCATACCTTTGTAGAATCATATTTATCAAATGAGGATAACAATATATATAGTCAAAAGATGTCTTTTCTCTAATTAGAAGTATCTTGGAGTTTTTTCCCTAAAAATGAACACATCATTCTTTTAATTACTATTATATTAAAGGCCTTGAAAAAATAATACATATATCATCACATAATATATATTTTTATATGTTACGTAACTATAATAATGTCTAAGAGTATCTACCACATTTAAATGTCACAATAGTTCCGCACTATTATTAGAATATTAATGTAGTATGTTGATATTCATAATCTTATTTCCCATAGTCGGGATAATATTATATGATGAAGCACATAATATAATGATAATTAGGTGAATGTACACATAAATATATAAGACATAATCTCATGAAGGTATCCCTTGAGAGTATATATGAATATATTTTATGATGATTAACCTACTAAAAATAATTTGGAACGTTTATATGTCATTGCATATTCATAAATACGATCATGTATAATTATTCTTCCAATTGAGACTATTTTTAATATATATGATGACTTCTATACATTGATTTATTTATGAATACCTTGAAAACATATACTCACATATAGGTAGGTTATGTTGGTTTTGTCACATGAGATATTTCATTAATGAATATGTTAATATAGAACATATCCCTTCTCATTTAAGGAAATCGATATCTCAACCCTTTGATTAAAATAAAACTGTAAAACATAATTCTTTGTACATAAATATTAATAAACTCATTTAAAAATAATCAATGAAATATATAAACATATTATAGGTTGAATAAATTTGTATATAACATGTTAAATTATACATTGATAAAAGAAATTATATTAACCTGTTAGTGTTTTTATATGGTTTTTGTCTTTGCAACATCATCTTCTTCCCCTATGGATGTATTTACATGCTGCTAGATAATGATATTATACTTTCGAAAAGATCCCCTAATTATACTGATGATGAGGTATAGAGGGTAACACACTTGATGTTCAAATTAATCTCAATTAATCACTACTAATTTTCCATGGTTTGAATAAATATTAATATTAATAGTGAGAAATAATATTTATTTAGGATTTATTGATCACTTTTTTCAAGTCCATCATTATATTATGATTTTCATATTTAAATGAATATTAATTAACAAGACCACTGAATATAATATTTTTTATCTATTATTTTATTCACAAAGTTAATTAATAAGATATATTATTAAAAAAATTAATTTAGATATGTTGATATTAAAAAAATATATTTATTTTAAATAACCAAAAAATAATTGTTTTTTATTTATCAAATAAATAATACTTATTTATTATTGGAGGTAAGGTAAACAAAATAAGGTGTATACGTTGAGTTTTATGCATGATAAAAATGTTATTATCATTAAATAACATTGAAATTGACAAAGAATATTTTATTTAATGAAATGTTTTTTATTTTGACAAGAAGATGATAGTTATAATATATTAATAATAATAATAACATTACCATAGGTAATATATTATATTTATTATTTGGTAAAAGGGACATTGTAATGGCCCGGACCTCTCTGGTCCATTACTTTGTGAAATGTTGGTGTTGGAGGTGTTCCGGGAGGTCAAGGGGACTTATCCCCAACACTTTTCAATTTTTTTCTAGTTCTGTGAACAATGTTTCCAGTTTTATGAACAGTACCAGATCGGTGAGACAGATCAGTGTCACAGATCGGTGAGACAGATCAGTTTCACAGATCGGTGAGACAGATCAGTTTCACAGATCGGTGAGACAGATCAGTTTCACAGATCGGTGAGACAGATCGGTTTCACAGATCGGTGAGACAGATCAGTTTCACAGATCGGTGAGACAGATCGGTTTCACAGATCAGTGAGACAGATCGGTTTCACAGATAGGTGAGACAGATCAGTTTCACAGATAGGTGAGACAGATCAGTTTCACAGATTGGTGAGACAGATCAGTTTCACAGATCGGTGAGACAGATCAGTTTCACAGATCGGTGAGACAGATCAGTTTCACAGATCGGTGAGACAGATCAGTTTCACAGATCGGTGAGACAGATCAGTTTCACAGATCGGTGAGACAGATCAGTTTCACAGATCGGTGAGACAGATCGGTTTCACAGATCGGTGAGACAGATCGGTTTCACAGATCGGTGTGACAGATCAGTTTCACAGATCAGTTTCACAGATCGGTGTGACAGATCAGTTTCACAGATCGGTGTGACAGATCAGTTTCACAGAACGGTGTGACAGATCAGTTTCACAGATCGGTGTGACAGATCAGTTTCATAGATCAGTTTCACAGATCGGTGTGACAGATCAGTTTCATGTACAGTAACGGTGGGTGAACAGTGTTTCCAGAATCCTACAGTTTTTCCCCTTTTGACGTTTCCTTTGACGTAAAATACATTTAAAGCCTTATTTTAAGGGCTCTTAAGGCCGATTCAAATGCCATAAATCCTATATTAATTATTCCTAAGGCTTGGAATGTTTTACTTGGTCAAACCGCGTGGGTTAATGCGATCCGTTTTTAATGGAGAATTAACCGGATCTTAAACCGTCACCTCGTTAAATCTTAAAAAGGGACGAGATATCATTCTCCCTTGTTCCTTCCCTTTGTTCTTAACTAAGAGGTGCTAGAACCTTTCAATCCTTTCCCTAGGAGTTGCACAAACAACCCTTACTCCTAGGATCAGTCCTGCTCTGTTGGATGCAACCAAGCTGTGTCGATCATTCTTCCACATAAGTTGTCGCGAGGGGAGGATCGTGACCTGCTGTGTGGATAAAGGACGTCAAGAACTCTTCGAGGTAGGGGATTCGTGGCTTCTCTAATTATATATGTGCAATCATAGAATTAGCATGATTTATTCCTTTGGATCACAATGAAATTGACCTAATTAAATACTTGAACTGGATTAAAAGAATTGGTTGATCGCGTGTTGTTGCTTTATATCGTGATAACGGTTTGCCTCATGTTTTCCTAGATATAGTGATATCTATGTTTCTTTGATTTTTTGATCGTTCATGATAGAAATTGATAATGAACGTAAATCTGGAATTAACTGTTGATTAATTGGCGAAGGATAAAGAGGCATATAAATTAATCTGGTTTTTTTTGTCGTTGTTGTAGTTGTTCTAATTTGAGGATAATCAAATTAGGGAAGTAAGTTTGGTTATTTAATTGTGATAGCTTACTGATTAGGTATCCATGATTGGAACCTACGAATAACAAATCTGTTAATTCAATATGGATTAGAGAACAGATTATGTGGGAATTTCAAAAAGGGTTCTGAGTTACCCTCTTGTTTGTTAACGGGCCGAGAGCCCATTTTGTGATGTTCGTTTTCCTGCTGCTTGTGCTGTGATGTGAGCCTGGACGGTTGTTGTGATATGTAGAGGCATGGAGGCCTTATAGTTGTGGCAGCGGATGACGCCTAGTCTGGCGAGATGCATCGGTTTATGCATATGGGTGTCAGGGAGGGCACCAGGGGTGATGGAATGGGATGGATGTGGTTGCTGGTTGCTTGTGGTGTTCTTGAATGTTAATCTGCCTTGCTTTTCCCCACTGCTCAAGGCAGCTGGTCTTGCTACCATTCTTCCAAAGGAGGCAAAGACGCGCGGGGTATGCCACGTGCTTTCCGTGTTTAGCCTCTCGAGGGATAATGGGTATATGCTCTTTCTATAGGCGGCAAAAACCCGACGGGTAGTATATCTACTCACCGTGTTGAGCCTCCTTTGTGTTTAGAAGCATAGGATGTTTTTCTAGAATGCCTGGGAATGTGGAAAAGTATTTTTCTGTAATGAATGTTTGATTAAATGGTGAAAATCCACGGGGATGGAGATGCTAGAATTTAACGGTGATGTGAATCTTAAAAAGGAGCAGTTGTATTGAAAGTGACGCCATTTCAGTTAAATGGGGAATTGTTCAATCTTAATTAATTCTTAAAGAATTAACTAATGTACAGTGGAACTGAAAAATGAGAATGGAGTAATCTAATAAAGCTCTTCAATTGGTTGTGTGCTTATAGGATACCTAGTCTTAGAAGTAGCAGCCTGGAGTCTGAGAGACGTTAGCTGCAGTTGTATCTAAGACTAGGTAATGCCCATAGTGTGGATGTGAGTTACTTATATATTCTGTACTTTTTGTGTTTCTATACGCTACTCCACCCTGTCGGTAAGGGCAAATGACACCCCGGGGATTCTGAGCCCTGGGGGGGTGTTTTCCCCAACATTCTGATGGGAGGTTGAATGGCTGACTACCCCCTTTGGCCCCGCTCTCTTCTCTTGGTAGATCTTAGTGCTGGTAGGCACAGAGGTTAGTTTTACCCATATATGTTTGTAGAGGGCTGTAATGGCTTGTGGTTATTTCACACACATATATTCTGGATATAGTATCCTATGGACTACTATAGGTGTAACGTGTATAGGCTGTGATGGCTTGAGGATCCTTACTCGGTGTATGGGCTGTAATGGCTTGAGTTATAATACCCGACGTATGATAGACGTTATGCGAGCTGTGGTGGCTCCCGGAAACTACCTGGTTACTTTTGGTTGTGAGGATTGTGTGGAGCTTAGACCAGGTGTCTGCGGGCAAGCCTATGTGGTGCACGTGGTGCAGATTGTGGAGCTTGACCCATGTTGATACGGGCAAGCCTTTGGAGAGAGATGCACAGGACATATGTCGTTGGGGCAAAGCGTCAAACCAGTGGGGAAGTAGTAGCGGGGTACCCTTGACATTCTTTACTATATGCTATATTCTTGTATGTGTTACTTGGTGAGAGTAGCCATGGTGAGGTTGGGAACATAGTATACATGTTTAGGTGACGAGTTAGTTTCACTTGTTGTTCACAAGGCTTTAGCATGCTTTCTTTACTTTTGCACGAGAGTCTTGGGGAGGATCCTACTGAGTATACTGTTATACTCACCCTATGTACATATAAACTGTTTTTCAAGACACTTGGAGCAGGTTGGAGATCAAGCTGGTTACTACTAGCTTGCGGTTGGAGGAGGAGCTGTTCGGGCTTGTGGTCGCTGTCGTTTTACTTTCTTTTGGGTACTTTTAGTTTCCCCTTTCAGTTGTAGTACTTTTGCATGACATTTCATATATGTACTTGGGTTTCTTTTACATTTCAGTTATGAGTTGGAGTTGGTTGGATTATATTCTATCTCTCTCTTCTGCATGTGTTCTCTTAGAGGGTAATGCCTCCCATTTGTGTGTGTATTATACCCTCGGTGCTAGTCGCCAACCCGGGGCCTACTGGAGGCGGAACTCGGGGGTGATTATCTCCCTTTTCACATTGCCGGCCCAGGAGGGGTACACTTTGTGGGGAGAGGGTCGTGACAGAGTGGTATCAGAGGTCTGGTCGAGGGATAGGATGGAGTTTGGAGTTAGGCACAGGTGAGGATGCATGGGATGGTAGGGCAACGGTGTCATTCATGTTTAGCAAGTGGGGTAAACACTGGAGACTGGCAGAGACATAGGCGTTCAGGGCCCCCTATGATCTGTTGCACGGACCTTTAAGTTTACGATGGCTACTAAACAATGTGATACTGGTTGCAGGGTAGAGACCTAGGAAAGGATCATGCATCATTATTCCTTGCGCCTGTGTTTGAATGGGTAGACCTTGGGATAGGTAACCTAAAAAATTAATAAAACAAAATAATTAATTAATTAATGCTGAGTCTTCCATATTCCAGGCTTAGGAGCTCTAATGATTGTTATTTTACAGGTATGGCTCCAGGTCGGCGTCCCCATCAGGTTTGCGCAGAAGGTGCCCAGCAGGCTGTTCCAGCAGATCGCCGCCGGGTAGAGGTTGACGACGATGACACTTGGAGGAAGACACTCCGAGAGTTTCAGCGCCAGAGTCTACAGAAGTACGAGGGCTCCGTTTCATATGCAGTCACAGAAGACTGGTTGGAGGAGGTCGAGATAGGCTTCAGTTCGATTCGTGCTCGGAAGGAACACTGGGTGTCCTTGGTTGTGACGATGTTGCTTGGAGCAGCGAGAAAGTGGTGGTTCTTGTTCCTCAGGGATCGTGAGGAGTCAGCGATCTCATGGGAGGAGTTTCGAGACAGGTTTAGAGTCGAGTTTCTTTCTTCATCTGCGAAGGCATCCAGTCGCCAGGAGCTTCTTACCCTTCGACAGGGGAGCTCCAGTGTTCGGGAGTTTGGAATCCATTTCAGGAACCTTCTACGATATGCTTCAGACCTGTTACCAGATGATGAGGCTAGGGCGAGGCATTTCGAGGAGGCTTTGCGTCCAGAGATCCAGCGCCAGGTCACCCCATTTATGCTGAAGACATATCTTGAGGTGCTGGCGAGGCCAGAGGTTGTTGAGAGGACTTTGGCTAGGACCGGATCATCACGAGAGGGGAATCGTCATGATTCCTCAAGAAGTAGAGCTGTGGTCCGGGGTTCCCGGTTTTCAGGACAGAAGAGTTTCCGTTCACCTGGGGGTAGGTCCCAGCCCTTCCCATCTCATTTCTCCGGAGGTAGCAACTCTCAGACCTATGCCAAGGGATCAGGCGCTTGTTTTTCTTGTGGTGGACGTGGTCATCAGCAGCGGGAGTGCCCAACTTTTCAGAGCAGTCATCGTGCACCAAGCGCTCCACTCCAGGTTCCTCCGTTGAGGCAATTCCAGCCGAGGCAGCAGCAGCAGGTTGCACCAGCTTTAGATCACCAGAGGGTAGATGGAGCAGGCAGAGGACAGCCCCATGATGCTCCCCGTCCTCAAAGAGCAGAGCGCGGCCGTGGTGGTGGTCGTCATTAGGGTCAGAGAGGCCGTGGAGGTGGTCGTGGTCAGCTTCATGCTCTAGCGTTGCCAGCTCCAGGTGAGCCAGACGTCGTCCGAGGTACCCTTTGCTTGTTTTCTACCTTGGTGTATGCCTTGTTTGATTCAGGAGCGACACACTCCTTTATATCCCCTACCCTTGTCCACACTTTGGGACTTGATGTAGAGAGGCTTCCAGTGCCCTTGGCGTTGACTACGCCAGTTGGAGGTCGAGCTAGCTTGTTTGAAGTATGTAGAGACTGTGAGCTAGTGTTGGGGCAGCACCGCTCTTGGGGAGATTTCCTATGTTTACAAATACAACCATATGATGTCATCCTCGGCATGGATTGGTTGTATTCGGTGCAGGCTATTGTGGATTGCTACAGGAAGAAGGTCGTTTTCTTTGATGAAGATGGAGATGAAGTAGTGTTTGTTGGTGAGAGAGATCCTCGGATGAGTCATAGACGAGTTTCATCCTTATCATCCATGATGGCTGGGATGATGCTGAGTTCTTCAGAGGTTCAACAGCTGGCGTTTCCTAGGGTCGTAGAAGAGTACCCTGATGTCTTTCCAGAAGAGGTTGTATCCTTACCCCCTCGACGGAAGATCGAGTTTGGGATCGAGCTACATCCAGGAGCGTCTCCCATCTCTATGTCTCCATATAGGATGGCCCCTTCTGAGTTACGGGAGCTACGTATTCAGCTCGATGGTCTATTGCAGTGTGGTTTTGTTCGGCCAAGTGTGTCACCGTGGGGTGCACCAGTCTTGTTCGTGAAAAAGGCTGATGACAGTTTGCGGTTGTGCGTCGATTATCGTCGCTTAAACAAAGTGACAATAAAGAACCGTTATCCTCTCCCGCGGATTGATGACCTATTCGATCAACTGAAGGGTGCAAGTTGGTTTTCAAAGATCGACTTGCGGTCAGGATATCATCAGATGCGTGTAAAGGATGAGGATATCCCGAAGACTGCTTTCCGCTGTCGTCATGGGCATTATGAGTTGTTGTAATGCCATTCGGCGTGACAAATGCTCCAGCTGTTTTCATGGGGTTGATGAATGTTGTGTTCCGTGAATTCTTGGACAAGTTTGTTGTGGTTTTCATTGACGACATCCTTGTGTACTCCACATCTGAAGAAGAGCATGCAGAACATCTACGAGCTGTTTTGCGAGTTCTTCCCCAACATCGGTTGTTTGGGAAGTTGTCCAAGAGTGAGTTCTGGGCTTGAGAAGTTCGTTTCTTGGGACATGTTGTGTCCCAACAGGGAGTAGCTGTGGATCCTTCGAAGATAGAAGCAGTGGTGGCTTGGCCAGCCCCCAAGACCGTGTCAGAGGTGCGAAGTTTCCTTGGTCTCGCAGGCTATTATAGGAGGTTTGTGGCTAATTTCTCCAGAGTTGCGACTCCTCTGACAGCTTTGACCAGGAAGGATCAAGCGTTCATATGGACTGATCAGTGTCAGACAGCTTTCGAGTATCTAAAGGAGAAGTTGGTAAGTGCTCCAGTCCTTTTTCTTCCAACGGAGGGAGTCCAGTTTGATGTTTTCTGTGATGCTTCACATCTGGGGCTAGGCTGTGTTCTCATGCAGCAGAGGTCAGTTGTTTCTTATGGGTCTCGGCAGTTGCGTCCCCATGAACGCAACTATGCCACCCATGATCTTGAGTTGGCAGCCGTGGTGTTTGCGCTGAAGTTGTGGAGACATTACCTCATTGGAGAGCGCTTTGTGGTTTTCACCGATCATAAGAGTTTGAGGTATGTTTTCTCTCAGCGGGATTTGAACTTGCGGCAGCGTCGGTGGATGGAGTTCTTGCAGGAATACGACTTCGAAATATCGTATACACCTGGGAAGGGAAATGTTGTTGATGATGCACTGAGCCGAAAGTCACGTAATGATGTTGTGCGTGAATCTGGTGATTCCTGGAGAGGGATGGAAGAGCTAGCAGCTTTGCATCTTGATATGGGAGAAGTTGGAGGAAGAGGTTGTCTTTTCCAGATGACAGTGCAGTCATCCCTGATGCAAAAGGTGGAAGAGTCTCAGTTGGGTGATCTAGAGGTGGAAGTTTTGAGAGACAGAGTTGTTTGTGGGGAGGCCCCTGATGGTTGGTCAGAGGATGAACAACACCGAGTGTTGTATCATGACAGGCTTTTTGTTCCCTTGGCGATGCGCGAGACAGTTCTCCGAGAGTTCCATAGCTCGCCCTTAGCTGTACATCCTGGTGTGACGAAGATGTATCGATCCTTGAGGAGTCAGTTTTGGTGGCCTGGGCTGAAGCGTTCAGTTGTAGAATGTGTGTCTCGATGTTTAGTCTGCCAGAAGGTGAAGGCCGAACACCGTGTTCCTGGTGGTCTTCTCCAGCACTTATAGATTCCTCAGTGGAAGTGGGAGGACATCTCAATGGACTTTGTTACAGGTTTACCTCGAGCTCCGGGAGGACATGATGCTATATGGGTGGTAGTGGATCGTTTAACTAAATCGGCCCACTTCATAGCAATCAAGGAGTCGAGCTCAGTGGAGGTTTTGTCGAGGCAGTATCTGGAGGAGGTGGTGAGGCTTCACGGAGTTCCTAAGACGATCATTTCTGATCGAGACCCTTGTTTTACCTCGAGGGTGTGGAGAGGTCTCCAGCATGCTTTTGGCTCTCAACTATGCCTTAGCACTGCTTTTCATCCTCAAACGGATGGTCAGACAGAGCGAACCATCCAAACTCTTGAAGACATGTTGCGATCTTGTGTTCTTGATTTTGGAGGTTCATGGGTGAAACACTTACCTTTGGTAGAGTTCGCTTACAATAATAGTTTTCACTCTACCATCGGCATGGCGCCGTTTGAAGCCTTTTATGGCCGGCCATGCCGTTCTCCGTTGTGCTGGACTGGGGTTGGAGAGTCAGCAATTCTCGGACCAGAACTAGTGCAGAATATGACGGAGATGGTTCAAGTGATTCGTGAGAGGATGAAGACAGCACAAGATCGTCAGAAATCTTATGCGGATCAAAGAAGGAGACCCTTAGAGTTTAATGTTGGGAATCATGTGTTTCTGAAGGTGACTCCCCGTCGTGGGCAGCGAAGGTTTGGTCGCGGAAGTAAGCTTTCTCCCCGTTTTGTTGGGCCTTTCGAGGTGTTAGCTCGTGTTGGAGCTGTGGCATATCGAGTAGCACTTCCCCCTCAGATGAGTCGGATACATGATGTTTTTCATGTATCGCAGCTCCGTCATTATCTTCATGATGAATCTCATGTTATCGATTGGGGAGAGATCGATATTGATGATGATGCAACCTTCGAGGAGCGACCTGTGGAGATCCAAGACCACAAGGAGAAGGTGTTACGTGGGCGTTCTATTCCTTTAGTTCGTGTCTTGTGGCGACACGGTGGCATGGAGGAGAGTACCTGGGAGCGTGAGTCACAGATACGTGCTCAGTACCCAGAGTTGTTTAATGTTTAACTCCTTTCATGTAATGATGTTTTCTCTGTGGTTGCACCTTTCATGTTTTATTTATGTACCTTTGATGTGATGTTGTGAATGAATTGTTTGGGTATGGATTGTTTGTTCCCGGATGTCATAGTTTTGTTCCAGCTTTCGAACAACTCATGGTGGTTTTCCCCTGAGAGGTATCTTATGGGGTGGTTGTTCGGACCCCTCTTTTCTTCTGGGTTGGTTTTTAATTCTTGAGGACGAGAATATTTTGAGAGGTATCTAATGTAATGGCCCGGACCTCTCTGGTCCATTACTTTGTGAAATGTTGGTGTTGGAGGTGTTCCGGGAGGTCAAGGGGACTTATCCCCAACACTTTTCCATTTTTTTCTAGTTCTGTGAACAGTGTTTCCAGTTTTATGAACAGTAACAGATCGGTGAGAGAGATCAGTTTCACAGATCGGTGAGACAGATCAGTTTCACAGATCGGTGAGACAGATCAGTTTCACAGATCGGTGAGACAGATCAGTTTCACAGATCGGTGAGACAGATCAGTGTCACAGATCGGTGAGACAGATCGGTGTCACAGATCGGTGAGACAGATCGGTTTCACAGATCGGTGAGACAGATCGGTTTCACAGATCGGTGAGACAGATCGGTTTCACAGATCGGTGAGACAGATCGGTTTCACAGATCGGTGAGACAGATCGGTTTCACAGATCGGTGAGACAGATCCGTTTCACAGATCGGTGAGACAGATCAGTTTCACAGATCGGTGAGACAGATCAGTTTCACAGGTCGGTGAGACAGATCAGTTTCACAGATCGGTGAGACAGATCAGTTTCACAGATCGGTGAGACAGATCGGTTTCACAGATCGGTGTGACATATCGGTTTCACAGATCGGTGTGACAGATCAGTTTCACAGATCGGTGTGACCGATCAGTTTCACAGATCGGTGTGACAGATCAGTTTCACAGATCGGTGTGACAGATCAGTTTCACAGATCGGTGTGACAGATCAGTTTCACAGATCAGTTTCACAGATCGGTGTGACAGATCAGTTTCATGTACAGTAACGGTGGGTGAACAGTGTTTCCAGACTCATACAGTTTTTCCCCTTTTGACGTTTCCTTTGACGTAAAATACATTTAAAGCCTTATTTTAAGGGATCTTAAGGCCGATTCAAATGCCATAAATCCTATATTAATTATTCCTAAGGCTTGGAATGTTTTACTTGGTCAAACCGCGTGGGTTAATGCGATCCGTTTTTAATGGAGAATTAACCGGATCTTAAACCGTCACCTCGTTAAATCTTAAAAAGGGACGAGATATCATTCTCCCTTGTTCCTTCCCTTTGTTCTTAACTAAGAGGCGCTAGAACCTTTTAATCCTTTCCCTAGGAGTTGCACAAACAACCCTTACTCCTAGGATCTGTCCCGCTCTGTTGGATGCAACCAAGCTGTGTCGATCATTCTTCCACATAAGTTGTCGCGAGGGGAGGATCGTGACCTGCTGTGTGGATAAAGGACGTCAAGAACTCTTCGAGGTAGGGGATTCATGGCTTCTCTAATTATATATGTGCAATCGTAGAATTAACATGATTTATTCCTTTGGATCACAATGAAATTGACCTAATTAAATACTTGAACTGGATTAAAAGAATTGGTTGATCGTGTGTTGTTGCTTTATACCGTGATAACGGTTTGCCTCATGTTTTCCTAGATATAGTGATATCTATGTTTCATTGATTTGTTGATCGTTCATGATAGAAATTGATAATGAACGTAAAGCTGGAATTAACTGTTGATTAATTGGCGAAGGATAAAGAGGCATATAAATTAATCTGGTTTTTTTTGTCGTTGTTGTAGTTGTTCTAATTTGAGGATAATCAAATTAGGGAAGTAAGTTTGGTTATTTAATTGTGATAGCTTACTGATTAGGTATCCATGATTGGAACCTACGAATAACAAATCTGTTAATTCAATATGGATTAGAGAACATATTATGTGGGAATTTCAAAAAGGGTTCTGAGTTACCCTCTTGTTTGTTAACGGGCCGAGAGCCCATTTTGTGATGTTCGTTTTCCTGCTGCTTGTGCTGTGATGTGAGCCTGGACGGTTGTTGTGATATGTAGAGGCATGGAGGCCTTATATTTGTGGCAGCGGATGACGCCTAGTCTGGCGAGATGCATCGGTTTATGCATATGGGTGTCAGGGAGGGCACCAGGGGTGATGGAATGGGATGGATGTGGTTGCTGGTTGCTTGTGGTGTTCTTGAATGTTAATATGCCTTGCTTTTCCCCACTGCTCAAGGCAGCTGGTCTTGCTACCATTCTTCCAAAGGAGGCGAAGACGCGCGGGGTATGCCACGTGCTTTCCGTGTTTAGCCTCTCGAGGGAGAATGGGTATATGCTCTTTCTATAGGCGGCAAAGACCCGACAGGTAGTATATCTACTCACCGTGTTGAGCCTCCTTTGTGTATAGAAGCATAGGATGTTTTTCTAGAATGCCTGTGAATGTGGAAAAGTATTTCTGTAATGAATGTTTGATTAAATGGTGAAAATCCACGGGGATGGAGATGCTAGAATTTAAAGGTGATGTGAATCTTAAAAAGGAGCAGTTGTATTGAAAGTGACGCCATTTCAGTTAAATGGGGAATTGTTCAATCTTAATTAATGCTTAAAGAATTAACTAATGTACAGTGGAACTGATAAATGAGAATGGAGTAATCTAATAAATCTCTTCAATTGGTTGTGTGCTTATAGGATACCTAGTCTTAGAAGTAGCAGCCTGGAGTCTGAGAGACGTTAGCTGCAGTTGTATCTATGACTAGGTAATGCCCATAGTGTGGATGTGAGTTACTTATATATTCTGTACTTTTTGTGTTTCTATACGCTACTCCACCCTGTCGGTAAGGGCAACTGACACCCCGGGGATTCTGAGCCCTGGGGGGTGTTTTCCCCAACATTCTGATGGGAGGTTGAATGGCTGACTACCCCCTTTGGCCCCGCTCTCTTCTCTTGGTAGATCTTAGTGCTGGTAGGCACAGTGGTTAGTTTTACCCATATATGTGTGTAGAGGGCTGTAATGGCTTGTGGTTATTTCACACACATATATTCTGGATATAGTATCCTATGGACTACTATAGGTGTAACGTGTATAGGCTGTGATGGCTTGAGGATCTTTACTCGGTGTATGGGTTGTAATGGCTTGAGGTATAATACCCGACATATGATAGACGTTATGCGAGCTGTGGTGGCTCCCGGAAACTACCTGGTTACTTTTGGTTGTGAGGATTGTGTGGAGCATAGCCCAGGTGTCTGCGGGCAAGCCTATGTGGTGCACGTGGTGCAGATTGTGGAGCTTGACCCATGTTGATACGGGCAAGCCTTTGGAGAGAGATGCACAGGACGTATGTCGTTGGGGCAAAGCGGAAAACCAGTGGGGAAGTAGTAGCGGGGTACCCTTGACATTCTTTACTATATGCTATATTTTTGTATGTGTTACTTGGTGAGAGTAGCCATGGTGAGGTTGGGAACATAGTATACCTGTTTAGGTGACGAGTTAGTTTCACTTGTTGTTCACAAGGCTTTATCATGCTTTCTTTACTTTTGCACGAGAGTCTTGGGGAGGATCCTACTGAGTATACTGTTATACTCACCCTATGTACATATAAACTGTTTTTCAGGACACTTGGAGCAGGTTGGAGATCAAGCTGGTTACTACTAGCTTGCGGTTGGAGGAGGAGCTGTTCGGGCTTGTGGTCGCTGTCGTTTTACTTTCTTTTGGGTACTTTTAGTTTCCCCTTTCAGTTGTAGTACTTTTTCATGACATTTCATATATGTACTTGGGTTTCTTTTACATTTCAGTTATGAGTTGGAGTTGGTTGGATTCTATTCTATCTCTCTCTTCTGCATGTGTTCTCTTAGAGGGTAATGCCTCCCATTTGTGTGTGTATTATACCCTCGGTGCTAGTCGCCAACCCGGGGCCTACTGGAGGCGGGACTCGGGGGTCATTATCTCCCTTTTCACATTGCCGGCCCAAGAGGGGTACACTTTGTGGGGAGGGGGTCGTGACAGACATGGTAAAATTATCAATATTAATCTATAGCTCTATATATAGAAAATTGTATCATTTTTAGAGTGTGTGAATAACACTTTTTATTATGAACAATTATTCCTCGTCCTAAATATTTCCCTAAATGAATAACTACTCTAGAGTTTCTATCAAGAATGAGAGAATTACTCTACATATTTCTTCACTCCCAAGATTGGGATAATAAGATATGTGATATTTAAGACTGAAGGATCACCAGTCACGATCAACATGAATGACATAAGACAATCAATACATTATAAAAGCACCCATAGATCCATTAAAAAACATAGATATTATCGAGCATGCATGTATTATAAAGACCCTATCATTTTTCCCATATTATTACATGATTTAATAGTTAATATCAATCAAATACAAACTAATGATCCTAAATTCTAGTGACATTGGGAGATTAGGTACATGATTAGAAAACATGAAACAAAAACCAAAACATCTTTCTTTTAATCTCTATATTCAGATAATAACTTCCCTTGAGCTATTACATCTAAATAGGACTACATGGGGAATTAAATGGACAAAGGAATTAGCTAAAAATCTATGTAAGGGAATAAAATAGAAGTAAAGCATATCTTAAGGGTTATAAGACATAACATGATAACATAAAGTGGCATGGAACATGAATAAACATAAGAAAGAACAATTGGTAGAACAAGGGATCATTTAATTATGTAATCATAGTATTTTGGAAAAAGAAATCAAAATTACATAAGCATGTGGCAAGGATAACTACCAATACCATCTCACATGGTAGAGAATGTCCCGCAAAGGAATCCGGTTTACTCGTTGTCCCAACATGTCATCACATGAGACTAAAAAGTACCCAATATATTAGAGCACTGTCTGCACACACCCATCATAACATGTTCATGAATATATGTTTTCCACATGAATAATCAAGAATAAGAGTTATCCATGAAAAAATCATGTATCAAAATCATGTGATACGGTATAAAATGATGGAATATCATAATGATGTACAAAAAAGAATTGACTTATATAATAAAGGTAAATTCATAAGGTATAATAGGCATATAAAATGATACGTGAGGTGAAAATGAAATTAAAACATGTAAAAATAGTGTTTAAGAAACATTATAAATGAGACATTTTAGTGTTGTTTGAGGAAAGTACTAAAGAGCATTTAAAAAAGGAAAGGCAAAATATTTTTTTTATAACTAGAAGTGAACCAAGATATATTTTCATGATAAATTTATTTATCATATAATAATAATTAGAGATTAAAATATATTATGGATGGTACTTGAAATTTTGAAAGAAATTTGGAACTTCTCTTTTATGGGGCTTGCTTATAGAGAGGAATTGAGAAGGGAATCTTATAAAAACATGTATTTACCAGTAAAAGAAATATGAATTGATATAGGAACATATACATAAAACATAAAAATATAATTTATGAGTATTAAATAAGAATAATTAATAATTTCATTGTGTTATAGAAGGATAAATCACAACCTGAAGAAAAAATGAATGTTTAGAGAGAATCCCTCCCATTATGTATGAAATTATAATAAACTTGAACTTAATGTCTTGTATAATCAAATTAGGTACCTTAATTAATTAATTAATTAATTAAACCTTATACATTTATTTTATTTATTATAAAATTTTATGTTAATTTATGGGTTTTTATGTGTTACATGATTTAATTTTTTCGTTTTTGGAGTTTTTGATTCATGATTTTATGATTGGTTCCCCAAAGTTTTATTATGGGAGTTCTTTTCAAATGGAAGAAAAACTCCAGATGAAAAAATATTTGATATTGATTATCCTCCATAATTAAAAATGGTTCCAATTATCATTTTATACATAAATTAGAATGCTTCATTAGATAAAATGTTAAGGATGAATGTGAGTTAATTTTGGTGAATTTTCGATCATGACAAACTTGTTTTGTTTTATTATTTAATATTTTTCACTTATAATAGTCTATGAACATAAAATAATATGTAATACATAGATTATAATATATTATAACAAAAAAATGGTTTTATTTCTAGACATAACGATGGTAATGTAAAATTGAAATGCATCATCCATGATGTTGGTAAATTGACACATCAGAGATGATCTTTTCATTTTTACAATAAAAGGGAGAGTAAATATATTTAATGATGGATTATTAAATAAACACAATAAAATTATATTATAAAAAAAATATTGGAGTTATCATCCTACTTTGAGATAGGTTGGTGAGGAGGGGATAATAAAATAAATTGAAAAAAAATGACAACCAAAGTGGTTTTTACCTCTTGAACCTCTTCTTCTTGAGGGCATCCATAGTGAAATTGGGTTTGTTATTTTTTTGAATCCAAAAGATCCTGGATATGTGGGAGATTATTGGGAATAATATTTGGAATATTTGGGGAAAGATTCAATTATTTTTAGGTGTGACGAGAATAGGTGGGGAGAGGTAGTATTTGTAGGGGAGGAGATGGGTGTTTTTTATTATTGTATTCATTATTTTATTATTTTGGCTGAAGGCTATCAATATAATTGAACCTTATCACAAATTATATTAAATAATTAAATAGAGTTCGATATAATTGTCACTTAAATCATCGATGACTAATCAATGAATAAAAAAATCATTTATTTACCTATAATGTAAAATTCCACAAATTACCATATTTCACTATTCACCAAAAATTCTACTGTTATATAAAAATCCCAGAAATTCACCATAAATAATTTTTAATGTTTAGATTTCAAAAATGGACTCCTTTTTATGATAATAGTTTTCTAAGTATGGGAAATTTTTCAATAAAAATTAACATTTACTCAAAAAATAAGAATTTTAATATTATAAATAATTACATAACACTTTTAAAAATTAATTAAGGACTCATAAAATCACCATATAATCATAAGAAAAAATATAATAATTTATTAATATATTTATTAAAATAAATTTTCTTTTATATCATTATAATAATTATAATATTATAAATAAACATTTATGTTTTATAAAACTACCAAGAGTTAAATAATCATTCGTAAAACTTTTATTTACATATTTGAAGATATAAATATATCAAATTTTCATTTATAAGATACCTAAATTTTATTTATAATTACATAGGTTATGTTAGTATTATATTGGACAAACCAATATTCTTAATAGTCACATTACTATCCCAATAGTCATGTTATTATCCCATTGGTATAACTTTTTAATTTCTATAAATATAACTTATTTCATTTTTAATTTATGGACATAATTTTTCATTAGGCTATATTTGGGATGTATGAGTATTATACTATATAATATAATTATAAGGAGGTAATTTTCATTGATAAAATTTTTGGTTGTTACATTCTTTCCACTAATGAAATTTCACCCTCAAAATATCGATATACATTCTAAGTTGAAAATAGGTGATTGTACTAATCTTTAATTGCATCCTCTGACCCCCATGTCTCCAATTCATACTTATGATTCCTACATAGCTCTTCAACTAGGTGAATAGTATTGATGTGTAGAACTTTATCTCTATGAATTAAGATCTTCACAAGCTTCTCTTCATACGAGATGACATTTTCCAATTGTACCACCTTTAGATTCAATACATGCAAGGGATCTGGTATGTAATTTTTTAATCGGGATATGTGGAATACATAATGTACTTGAGAAATGGACAGTGGAATTTTTAGGCAATTGGACACAACTCTGAAACAATAAAGAATATTGAAGGTGATAATGTATATGGGACTTGAATATTATTTATTTCCAAATATCGTGATCCTATTCTATGGAGATACGAGGAATAATTCCATTTCTCTAACCATAAAATCTAGGTCTTGTTTATTATTATATAAATAGATGTTATGTCAACTTTAGGGAGCTTGGTTATGCTGCTGAATGGTTTTCACCCTTTCTACCATTGTGTTGACCATTTTAAGTCCCATCAACTTATGTTTACCATATTTATCCCAACATGACATTATTATGAATATTTTCCCATAAATGACTTAATATATAGCCAGTTGGATTTTTGAGTGGAAACTATTGTTGTACGAGAACTCGACCAAAGGTATATGTTGGTCTTATACTCCCTTGAAGTTCATAAAATATGCTCTCAATGTGTATTATAGTTTCCTAATAGTCTACTTATATTGGAAATAATTTTGAGGATGATAATCCGTACTGACGCTCATGTTAGTGTTTAGATCATGTTGGATACTTTTTAATAACTTGAAGGTGAATCATGGATCCTGAGCAGAAAAAATCGATAGGGGTACGCCATAAATCCTTACCAATTATCTAATGTATATCCCTGGAAGTTGATCATGTGATTATTCCTCTCAAATTTCAATAAAGTGATATGTCTTTGAAATATGATCCAAAAAAACCCATATAGTATTATTTCCTCTTGATGTCTTTGGAGGTCCGGTGAAAATGTCCATGGTGATGTTTTCTGACTTCTATGTTAGTATGGGTAATGGTTTCATCATCCCCTTAGACGTTTGCCTTTAATCGTTCAATTTTTTTCATACAATGTACATTTATGTGTATTAAATGATCTCATTTTTCATACTATGTCACCAATATATACCTTGATGATCTTGATACATATTGGTAATCCTTAGGTGAATAGAGACGGTTGAGCTATGGGAACCATTCATAATTTATTTGTTTGTCTCTTGATTGGATGGTACAAAAAGTCATGACCCAAATATTATGACTCCTTAATCATTAATTTTCAACTCTAAGGATTTCTACTTTCTGATATATTCTACCTTTTTTCTGAATTTCCACATCATTTCTTTGTTCTTACTTTATTTTTTATATAAGGGAAAGATGATCATTCATTTTAGAAAGGATTGATGATGTTACTTACCTAATGACTCATATGATCATACTTTAAAAATATAATAAGATTGGATCCTTCTCAATTATCATCATTGATAATGTTTTTGGATATTTTCTACGTAGAGCATATGACACGTTATTTTCCATACTAGGATGGTAGTGGATTAACCAATCATAATACTTGATGAGCTCTAACCATCTTCTAGAACATATTAATATTATTTTCTGTGAATATATATTTTAGGATATTATGATTAGTATATATTTTATTCTTATCCTTATATATATAATGCATCTATATTTTGTGTGTGAAGATCACAACCAGTAACTTCAGATCATGTCTATGATAGTTTTCATGTCAATTTTATATTGACTTGAGGAATATGATATCAATTTATCACATTTCATTGGTTCGAAACCTAATTCCTTATTTAAATCATCATCATATACAAAAAATAGTTCCCCACTTTTTGGATGTGTGTGTACTGGTGCAGTAATAAGCATCTTTTTTAAATCTTTGATGCTTTATTCACATTCAATGGTCTAGGAAAAATTTCATCCATTCCAATTCAGTTCAGATAGTGGGTTTTAAATTCATGATAATTTTTTAAAAAATTGACGGTAATACCTATATATAACAAGGAAACTATGAATATCCATTACATTTGTTGGTATTGGACACTCTTCAACTACCTTTGTCTTTGAAGGGTCTACATATATTCATTTTCTAGTGATATAATTTCGAAATAATGATACTTCCTCTATATAGACCTCACATTTAATGTACTTTTCATAGATATTATCCTATCATAATGTTTTTATAATAGTATTAAATTTCCCCTCATGCTCCTCCTTTCGTTTAGAGTATCTCTTAATATCATTGATAAAGAGTACCACAATTTTTTCGAGGTAATCTATAATAACTCTATTCATTAATTCCATTAAAATTTCTGGAGAATTAGTGAGTCTGAAGGGATTAATTCTTAACTCATAGTGTCCATAACTCACTTGAAAGGTTTTCCTAGGAATATCTTCCTTCTGCACCTTTAATTTATTATATCCTGATCGATGGTCCACCTTAGAGAAATAATTGACCCCATTTAGTTGTTGGAATAAGACATTCAACCCTGGTAGGTGGATAATTTATCATAGTTGTAATTTTTTGAGATCATGATAATAAATGTAGAGACACATTGATTCATCCTTCTTCTTGATGAAGAGGACTGATGTACCCAATGGTGAAGTAATTGGGCTTATAAAACCCATGTAAAAATTATCTTGTAACTGCTTCTTTAGTTCCCCCAGCTCAATGGTGTCCATTCTATACGGTATATATGATATTGAGAAATATCTGAGAATAAGTTAAATCAATTACTCAACCTATTATTAAAGAGAAATAATAGAATATTCTTCATAAAACACATCAGTGTAATCCCTCACAGTGGGAAAGTATTCAAGCATGATTCTCTAATTTATCTTAATCATTGGAGATCGATATGATATATCATAAGGAAATGATATCCACACAAGAGATGATGATTATAAAGTAGATTTATTCTCCTCCTTAAATTTATATAGAATTGGATGATTCCTTGATATGTGAATAGTGATATCCCTTTCCTGTTAGTTGATGTTGAATTTGTATAAAGATAAAAAATCCATTCCCAAAAAAACATCAAAAACCACCAAAGGATGTAATAAAAGATTTTATGGGAGATTCAATCCACAAACATTAAACAGGTAGGATTTATATACATTGGATTCAATAATTTCCATATTTTAAATTCTCAATGATAACTCAGCCTCTATACTTGGAGACAGTGTTTGAATACTTCTACTAAAATTGCATGATATGAAATAATTCATAGTACTAGAATCAAATAGTATGTTCACTATTATTGAATTAATAACTAGAATACCTATCACCACATCATTATCTGGTTCCACCTTATTAGTAATGATATAATATTACCTTTTTTGTTTCTATGGGGGTTTTTGTAGCTGATTTCCTCAAAAAACCCCTTGGCTTAGAGTATTGGATCACATAATTTCCATGTTCCTTTTAGTTGAAACACTCCACTACAAGATAAGTTTTGACCTATAACTTCATTTATTCTTCCACATTATTGAGATTCTTCATATCCCTTCGTAAATTATAAGACATATGTCCATCTATTCTACATTTGAAGCATCTCATGGTTTTCCTTATGCAGTTTCGATGATAATTGTTCCCACACTTTTGACATGTGGGATGTTGCATTTTCTTTCTGTCATGGGATTTATCTATTGATCCTCATATATAAAACACCATTTCCAACATTTTATCTCTAGGCCCATGATACCACTAAAACTTTTGAATCTCAATATAATCCTTAAGGGAAAAACATAAAATCTCCTCATAGCTGTCAAAGTCTTAGATTACAAAGGATTTTTATAGACTAATCTTTAGTCAATTAAAAAAGTGATCCACATTGTGTTTGGTGTTCATGAAAAATCCGGAGTTTTATCATTAAATCCTTTTAATTTTTTCCTCGTAGACCCCAATAGAATCATATTACTTTTTCTTTAGTATGAGGAGCACCCCTTCCATCTTAAGATATATAGTTAAGGTAAAATATTTAATGAAAACTATTTTCATGAATGAATCCCAATAAATGAAATCAATTTATTCCTTTGAATTTGTGTTTTTGATCATTATCAACCAAAAATAATATTCCATAGATAAATGATATACTTATAACATGACTATCTATTCTTTTGAGAATTTAAGGACATATAATATCTTGTTAATGGAGTTAATCCATTTTTCCGCAATGATGTGATAAAAATATCCAATAAATATTGGAGGACATTATAGCATAAAGGATTCAACATTAACTTCATCATTCATAGGACAAGTAGGGAGTTATACACAATTCATGTTATTATTCATAACCTGAACTAGTTGAGTAAGTATTGTCATGATGTTTTGATGGTATGTTCCCATCATATTTGGGATTTCATTAGGGAAATCGCAACATTACCTTTGACTTTGATTTATGGCATGGGTTATCCCATTTCAATCAATTAACTTAGAAAAAAAATCAAAATTAGGGGGTATTATATAATTATCTAATAAACATATAAAAATAAAACATAGAACATATATAGATAAAATTATAAATGGAATGTATATCCTAACATTTGATTCCCTATGATTCAATATTGGTTATCCATAGTGATAGAATTATCCCTAGGATTCATACTAAAGATTTTCATTCAAATTAAAAAAATAACTAAAGCCTCCTATGATACCAAATATAAAGGAACGTGACTTTTAAAAATATTATTATATTATTTAAGAATATCTATTCACCAAATAAAAACCATGTATAATAAAATATAGTGTCTTTAGGAGATTAGGTACATGATTAGAAATCATGAATCCAAAATAAAAACTTATTTTATTTAATATATATAATGAGATCTAAAATTCCATTGAGATCTTTCACACACATAGGATAACCTAGGTAATTACATGAACAATGATATGAGCAAAAAATCCCACTATGAAAATAACCATAGATGTAAATCATAACACAATGGTTAGAAGAAATAATATGATGACATAAAAAGGAATGAAACGTGAATAAAAAAAATTCATAACAAGTAGAACATGGGATTATGATATCCTGGAATCATAGGATTGTGGAAACAACATACAACATGAAATAAGCATAGGCCTAGGATAAATGCTAATACAATTTAACATGATATACAAAGTCCCATAAATGAATTAAGTTTACTCCCTCTCCCAACATGAAGTCTCATGAGACTAAACATTATAAAATTAGTTGGATTTATGTATATGCACATCAATAATATAATGTTCTTGCATATATGTCTTCCATATTAATAATCATGCATGAGGGTTACCCATAGAAGGAATTGGATATCTTAATCATGTCATAAGACATAACACAAGGGAATATCATAATGGTTCCCATGAATGAATGAATTCCAATAATAATTGGACAATAATAAGGAAAAATAGGAATAGATTATGATATTTTATGTCAATATTAAGGTAAAAAAATTAAAAATGAGAGAATTTAGTCTGTTTTAAGGAAAATATTAAAGAGCATTTAATGTAGAAAAGAAATAATATTTTATAAAAAACCAGAAGTGAACAAAGATATATTTACAAGATAAAATGATTTATCTTTGAATAATAATCAGGTGTTAAATCAAATTATGGATGGTAATTGAAAATGGGTATGAAATTGGGAAGTTCCCTTTAACCTGGCTTGCTTATTGGGAGGAATTGAGAGGGTAACGTTATAGAAACATGTACTTTTCAATAAAAATATATATTAATAGAGAAAATAACATATTAATGAATCCTAAACATATAATGTAGTATTATTAAATCAGCATAATTAATAATTACATTGTTCTAAAGAGAAATAAATCATAACTTGATGGAAAAATAATGGTTCAGAGAGAATCCCTCATTGTATTTCTGAAACTATTCTCCACTTTCACTTAATGTATGGGTAATAAAATTAGATCTATTAATTAACAAATAAAATAACTATTATATTCATATTTTATTTATTATAATTTTATTATGTTTATTTTTGGCCCTTTTGATGAGTTGTAAGATTCAATTTCTTTATTCATGGAGTATTAATTTCATGATTTTATTATTGTTTCATCGCTTGAGTTTAATTATGGGAGTTCTTGTCAAAATTAATCCAAAATACAAAAATGGAATTATATTTTATTGACTCTCCTACGTAAATTTCAATGGTTCAAAACACCATTTTATATATAAATTGGATTGATTCATCTGATAATATTTTAATGATGAATGTTAGTTTGTTTTAATGAATTTTGGTTCATCATGAATTAGTCTTGTTTTATTTTTTAAGATTTTACATATATATTGTTTCTAAATCATAAAATAAGCTATAAAAAATATATTATAATTAGTTTTAATAATTAAAATGATTTTATTATTTTACATGAAGGTAAAATGGAATATAAAAATTCATCGTCCATGATGGCGTAAATCGACACATCACAGACGATGTTTTCATTTTTATAATAAAAGGAAGTGAAAAGAGATTTGATGATGAATTATTCCATTAATATAATAAAATTTTATATTATAAAAGATACTAAAGTTATCATTCCACTTTGGTATTGGGAGGTTATGAGAGGATAAGAAAATAAATTGAAAATAAATTGAAAATAAATTAAAAGAAAACAAACGAGGGTTTTACCTCTTGAACTAATTCTTCTTGTGAGTCTCCTTAGGGAAATTACGTTTGGTATTTTGTTGAGACGAAAGGATCTTGGACATGGGGGAGAGACTTTGGAATAGTATTGTGTAGAATTTGGAAATGATTTATGTCTTTGGAGGTGTGTGGATAAGAGGTGGTGATGGGTGGTTTTTAAAGGGGAGGAGAGGGGAGGTTTTTTATTTTTATATTCATTATTTTATTATTTTAGATTAAGACTATCCATAGTTTTTAACATTATCACTATAAATTTTAAATAATTTATTAGAGTTTGAGATAATGGGAAATTAAATCATCAATGAATCATCCATGACAAAAAAACTCATTTATTTAAATTAAATGTCAAATAACATAAATTATTGTATATCAATCTTCTCTAAAAATTCAACTATATTAAAAATATCAAAAAAATTACCGTAACAAGTTTTCCTTTTAAATAAATCAAAAATAGAATCTATTTTATGAAAATATTTTTCTGAATTTTGGAAATTCTATTTTTATTTAAAATAACAATTTACTCAAAAATACCAATTTTTATATTATAACTAATTTTATAAAAGTTTAAAAAATTAATTAAGGTCTCATAAAATTATATTATAATCATATATAAAAAAATATTAATTTCTGAATCTATTTATAAAAAGTAATTTTTTAGTTCATTATTTTAATTATGAAAGTGTATATAAACATTTATATTCAAACAAAATACCAACATGTAATTTATCATTTTTAAAACTGTTATTTTCTTTTACCAAGATATAAATATATCATATTTTTATTTATTAGATACCTAAATTTTATTTATAATTTTATAGGTGAGGTTATTATTCTATTGGATAGGTTACAATTTTTAATGGTAACATTACTATTCCAACTATCAGGTTAATATTGGTATAGGTCACTTAATTTCTATAAATACTAATTATTTGATTATTAATATATGAAAATAATGTTATTATTAGGTTATATAGGGGATATATGAGTTTTATACTATATGAAATAATTGTAAAAATATAAGTTTCATTGATAATGGTTTGGCTTGTTACATGGATCACCACTAGAGAGATTCTATTATGTATCCCCAGTGCACAATAATGGTATAACTCAAATTGTGTTAAAACAAACAAAAACATTATTAGAGAACTATCTTAAGATGGAAATATTTTATTTTTTAAAAAAATTATTTATAAATATAACTTTAATGATCATTTATTAGTTTCAAAAAATATTTAATCATGTTTTTATTTACCAGGCTATTACAATTTTTGTATTGAATCTGGAAAAAATAATGTTTGGGATTGCTTCAATTGGTACTTATAAAATGCTACAGACCTTTGTGGTGCCTGTGTCTAGGTGGCATGGACCATGTAAAAACAAAATCAACTTATGTAAGTCAGTAGGTGAATACCAATATCCAACAATGTGTGTGCAATCCATGTGCTTTTTCTAATGCCCCTACTAATTTTTTTCGTGATTAATATGTAACTAATTGGATCTTTATTATCAGGTATTCTATTATAATGAGAAAAAAATAGACAAAGTCAAATGACCCTAATGAGGAACTGGAACGGCCCCTTCAAAATGAAAAAAAAATTAACTTCTCCCCCTTAAATATTTTTCAAATACTCTATAAATTTTTTTATAGAGTTTCACCACCAGAACATATAAAAATATTCATAAATAAACTATAAATGATTATAAACGTAAAATATTCTTAACAAAAAAATCATCATCATTTCCCTTCATTAGATTTTAATAATTCACTACATATTATCATATTATCATTATTTACAACATAGCCAAGATGCACATCTAATAATATATACATAGATTATATATTTCCTTAATTATTATAATTATTGTCCACATTATCAAATTTACTCCTATAATCATTCATATCTAATTACATAATTGTTTCAGTAATCATATAAACAAATCATATTTTTATATCTAATTAACCATTGTACTATTTATCTACATTATCATTGCTTATACACCCATCAAAATGAAAAAATATAATATTTCAAATATATTATGAAAAGATGAGAATCTCAAGTAACCTGCCTAAATCAAGGTTGATCTTCAATCCTCAATTACTAGTGATCAAAACATTATTATTATTTTACTCATACAAATCTATTTATTCAACACATCCAAAGGATACTAATAAATTCTATAGGTAAATAAGATAGATATTCCCCTACTGAAAAAATTGATCAAAATTCTAGGGTCATGTACCACCATTATCAAAATGACCTTTTAACTATACCATGACTCCATTTTGACTTATTTATTTAAATACACCACATTATTTCACTTACCTGACCAAAATTATTATCATTAACTAATGAATATATTCATCAACCATACCCCCTTGTGTTTCCCTTAATTATTCCCAAGCCATTTATAAAATGATTTATCAATGAAAAGAATACATTTAAGTTGAACTACTTAAATAAATAATTATACTCCTCCAAATCATGAAATTAATATTTTTATAATATTCACTAAAGATTAAAAAAATATACCAATGGTAAAAATCAAATCTTGAATCCAATGGTGTGGTCATATTTTTAGTATGACATGAGGAAATTTTACAATTTAACATTCAAAGTCAAATAAGACAAAATGACCACATGAATTTCAGAAATTCATAAACATCAATTTATTAGGTCTCAATAATATATAAATATATATATATATATGATTTATATTTATCATTTTTTGTTTTTTATTTTAATTAATATACAGTGAAATAACATTTAGTTTATATGTATATATATTTACAGAATATTTTTTTGAGTTATTATATATATATGTATATATATTTCTTCAATTTTTTTAAAATATTATCTAATGTACATAAAAATATTATATATGTTTGTTATATAACTAAAAAATTAATTTTAATGTTCTTAAAACTATCAATTTGAAAATAATAAAATATATATAAAAGATATATAAATTGAAAAAAACTAATTTAAATGTTTATATAACATGCACACACGTGTGTGTAAATTTATATTTTTAGTTGTTATTTTTTAAAATATAGGTTCATTTGGAATATATATATATATATGACATGTGAATACAAAACATATAATTTTAATGTTCACATTAGATTATATTTTTAAAGAATATAATCAAATTTTAATGTTCATGGAATATTTTTTGCGCATTTGTGTATTTATTTATTTCTTTTATATTTCAGTTGTTAATTTTTTTTTATAAATTATCATTTATATATAAGTAGTATTTATTTTCAATGAATTTGTAATATATATATTGATAGATCATTGGGTATAAGTATATATTTTAAGTACAATGCATATAAAATTTATATATTTATACATTAACCTTAAATTTAATAATTTATTCCAAAACATATGTAATTTGGGATATATTCATTTCGATATTTTCACCGTTTAATGTTATTTGATTTATTTATCTAATTTTTTAATTTTATTTATATTTTAGTATATAATTTATTATTTTGATTTAGAGTTTAATTATTATTTTTATATAATTCTAATGTAGTGTAATTATCATGCATTATAATTCCATGAGTTCAGAAAAACAATATATGTTCCATGTGATTCAATCTATTTCAACAATGATTATTTATGTTATATGAATTATTTTTCGTCATTTAGTTTTGATTTATTTTTTATGTGCCATAAAATTAATATATATAATTTAGGGCTATATTTATATGTATATTTTTTATGTAATTTCAGAGCTGGTCCACTACCATGAATTATTGATCCACTTATTGAGCATATAACACATATTTTGTGTAATCTGGTCATTATTTATTTTCATCATTTAAATTAATATGATTTATGGTTCCTAACTTATTTTAATTTGATATTCGATGATATTTCTTATTTAATTAGTTTAGGTCATTGTTTTTTATATTCTTGTTTACACATTTATGGATTATAAGTGGCTATATGAATCAAAAAATAGAATTAACGCATATGTAAAACATGTGTCTGTAGTGGGTGTACCTATGAAACGAGACTTTTGTCTATATCTTGGAAGGAAATTTTGAAGAAAATAATTTCAGAGGGTTTGGGTATAAAGAATGGGTAAACATTAACAAGTCTCTTCAGTTACTCTTTATGTGGACATGCTTCATTGAAAATACATACATCAAGAATCTCTTAGGAGTGGGGATTTAAAAATAAATAAAACTATATCTATCCAATATATAAAATCTTTAATTTTTCCTATCAAAAGAGAGGCATTTTAACATCCCATTTCCTCATACCACTGATTGGTGCATAGATCGGGGGAACACTAAATTACCCTAGGAGTAGATCCCCATATGCTAGAGGCTACCGACAACCCGTGCAGGTTCGATAAGGTTCCATAGAGAGACTATACCCTCATGAGAAGTGTGTATAAAAATAGTATTACATAAAGGAAATAACTTACACTACATATTATCAAAAGATAAAATCTATATATGTTCTAAATAAAACATGACCAATGTAATACCCAGAATACATGATTCAATAATATATTCAAAAGAAAAACATGTAATCAGTTATATAAAGTAGTCACAAAATGGATAGAATAGTATACAAAAGTATATGAATCAAAAGTGAATTGATATCTAGATTAACACCCATCCTCAAGATATATTCTATGATAAAATCACCCATTATTTATCAGGTGCTTTCCCTTATCGTACCTTCATTCATGAAGTCTTGTTGGGTACCAAATGGCGGACCGATTAGGGTGTGAGTAAACAATTGTAGGACACCACCACCAACATACTTAAATATTATAGTTTTGAAATAATAATTTCATATAATGATTCCATATATAAACAATTTAAATAACTAGCTCAATAAATAAACACAAAAAGAATTGATCATAGGATTCATGGTGATCTACAGTCAGACCCACCTACTTTGTCCAATTCTGGATGACTCTAAGCATGTCATGGAGACCACACTAACCCAATACACTCCCAACTAGGAGTAATATACGACTCGCTAGTCCAAAAAAATACATATAAGTAATATACCCATGCTTGGGGCCCTATTGTCCACCCGAGGTCCGTGTTCACCATGGGATTAGCCATTAGTCTACATATCCACTTGTGTGACATGTTCACCTTAGGTTTAGCCATAAGGTCTATCATTTATATAACACAATTAAAAAATAATATAACTACGAGTTCAATTAGAATTTTTATTTAAGAAATAATTCCAAAATATATTTTCTAAAAACATTCATAATTACCATGTATATTTTCAAAATCACATATCACTTTTAAAACCAAAATCCAATTCAAAACACTCTATTAAAAGAATGAATGTTTTCAATTAAATTTTCCATTTTCAATAAAAAAAATAAAACCTCAGCCCATGTCAAATCCTCAATTAAATGATTATATTAAAATAAATATTCCTAACTAAGGGAATCCAAGATTCTACCCTTTCTCTATAATAATAATAACAATCAATGTTTATATAACTTGAAAATGTAATGGTTTAAGTCATTAAATAAATAATGCAATCCCATCATGATAATAATCTTGAGAAACATATCATAACACATAATGAAAAATTGGGTGGAAATGGGAAAATACATTGGGACAATATATGTTAGGCTTAGGAAGGTTCACATGTCTAATTATAACCCTTGTTTCATCATATAATAGATGATATAAAAATAAACGTGAAAAAAACTAAAAAAGGGAAAAGGTCAATAATCAGAAGAAGATAACATGATGATGGTATAAACATATAAAAAGCAATAGAATATTGGTAGAATTACATTTAGTCTTCCATAATCACTAAAATAACGTGATTTTACTAAAAATTAAGGGATACAATCCTATTAAACAGAGAATAACTATGGGAGAAGAGGGGAACTAATGTGTACTAGCCGAAGAAAATCCACCCCAATAGTATAAACCCCCATAAATAAATTATTACCTTAAAATGAAAAAAGAATTTTTACATGGGAGTTTCATGTCCTGAATTTTCCTTCAATCCATGAATGATTTGAGGTAGGGGATAAATCCACTAACACTAAAACATCATTGCATGACAGATATTTTCATGATGTAAATGTATATACCATACAATTTTAAAAATATAGGCCTTCCAAAATTCCCCATAACCCCCTTGGGCCACTCCTAACATATAAAATACTTATAATTAAATAATTATAAGTGATTTAGTAAAATTTAAAATCATCCATACCTCTGGAAGTGTTAGGTTTTTACAACCTCCAGATAATATATCAGCTCATCATCAAGATAATCTCTTATTAATAATTTTTTACTTTGATAAAAATATCTATCCACAATGCTCAAACATCCAATTACCATTCCCATTTTTCTTCCTATTATATCCATGTTTCCATAGAACATGTGCTAGAGATATAGTCTTCCCATGAAGGGAATTCTTTTTAATATTCCATGACATACCTGAGATATTCCTCAAAGGAAGAATCATCCTCGTTCTCTACATCCTAAACCATGATAATATGAGATGGTTTGAGATGATACCTTCAAATATGAGATATGGGAATAACATCATGGATTAGTGCATACCTCTGCAGGAGAGGTAGGTGGTATGCCACAAGGATTATAGCCACCACAACATCAAAAGGACTTGAAAAAGATGGTGCTGACTTCACCATCCTTTAAATATTACATTTCCCTCTCCCATGAAACATATATAAAGAAAACTAACCAACATAATAAAATACTACTTGAAACCATCTCTAATCAACATTCTATTTATTCCTTCTTTGAGTGGTCATCAACTTCTTTTTGATCAACTGGATCTGCTCAGTGTTCTAATGTACTAGGCTTGTCCCAAGCAAGGCTGACTCGCTAACATCTAGAAAACATAGTGGTGATTTTAATATCCTCCCATATAAGGAATTAAATAGATCGATATATATGGATCCATACAAACTATTTTTTATGTGAATTATTTAATGGCCAAATGGATTTCCAATGAACCACTAAAAGTAAGAAAAAATGCTCAGATCATGTCCTTAATCATATATACAGTACACTATGATTATCCATTAATTTTTTTATGGTTATGAAGGCCTAGATTGACCTATGTTCCAATGAAATCTAAATTTTATTCCATAATATTAGGGTGAATTATGAATCTCTAATAGATAAGATGCTATGTGGTACCCTATGAAATCATATTATCTTCTACACATTTATTCTTCCAAGCTCATAAACTAAAAAAATACTCCTCTATGGGTACGATGTTGGATAATTTCATTATGAAATAAATGATAGTATAAACTGTATCATTCCAATGTCGATTCACCAATAGATCCATCATAAAATCAATCATGACATCATATAACTACCACTCTGGAAAATGAAATTACTATAGAAGACTAGTAGTATAATGATTCTCATCCTTCACCTAGTGGATGGTGGAGCATCAAGAAAAAAATACCGGATGTTTACTTCTTCATTTCAAGGCCACCAATATTTCCTCCAAAATTTACAATACATATATGTTATATGAGGATAAAAAATCTATCTTGAGGAGTGAAAGTCCATTATCAGGCCCTCACACATGCTCATGGGGACTACCAAGCATCCTCAGTTGTAAAAAATTATATCTTTATCCAACAACCTATCCCCAATTAGATATTATATCCCTCATCACTAAATAGTATGAATCTGATAACTATCTCTCTTTCACTATGTATAGCAGTGATGAAGTAATGAATAAGAAAGTGAATGTTTCCCTTCCCTAATAGTATTCTATATCCATATTCATCCCTATAAATAAGCCCATGATATTCCACTTGGAAGTGGAATCCTAAAAAAATGTGACTGAGACTTCGTACTAAAATAATATTCCACTACATTCCCCATCCTAATAGTGTAATATAGATTAATGTTAAACGATATTAGTTAATCAACACATTTTTCTTCCTAATATTTAAGTCACACTGGGATAAGAGTTATTTTGAACTTTAATGATTGTATAAACCAAAAAAATCTCCAATAATATATATATCTTCTCTAAAATCTATGGGCATGTACCACTCTAGAAATATATAAATCATGGGTTTTATAGTTACATTCATGTGGTTTCAGCTACCAAGAAACATAAGAAACTACTCACCAATCATTAATATGAACAACAACTAAACCAACACCAGATGCATCAAAATATAATTTATACTCCTTTCTAAGATTGTGTGAGGTCAATATCAACACATATGTGAGCCACTTATTCAACCCTAGAAAGGAGGCCAGTCATTCATTAGACCAAATAAAAAACATCCCAATCTTATTCAATCCCATAAATAAGTCTTATAATAAAGATAAGTCCTAAATTCACATTTGGAGATATCTAGCTAGCCCTATACTATGAATCTCAAAAAAATTCTTGGGGATCTCCTCAGAATCCAAGACACCAATCATTCTTGGATCCATTGAAACCAATTCCTTAGTTATTAAATCTCATAATGAATGTACTCAGTTTAACCACAAATGACATCTGGATAATTTATCGTAGTGATTCTGACCTAATAGAATGGTCAAATCTATCAATAGATACCTATCATGCACATCTATGGATATATAGTACAATATGATGTCAGCAACAAATATAACCACCAAGGAGCCCAAAAAATTATGTAAGACTCTATTCATCATATCTGCGAATACCATTACTGCCTTAGTCAACTTGAACGGATTAAAAATGTACTCATAAATACCATAAATACTCCCAAAACTCATATGAGGAACTATAGATGAATGAGATATAAGCTGGATACCCCTACCATAAATCAATCTTGTAGAAACACCATGATCCATGGATGAGATCAGATAAATGATCAATGAGTGGGAGAAAATACCAATTAATAACTATAAGAAGGTTAATCCTCTAATATTCCACAAAAATTCTCAAGGTGTCTTCCACCTTCTGGGAAAATAATACTAGAGAACCCTAGGGGGACATTCTTTGTTGTATAAACCCTTTTTCTTCCAAATCCACAAACTATGATTTCAATTCCCATAGCCCTATTAGTTTCATTAAATAGGGAGGTCTATAAATAGGTTACATTACTGGTTAGATCTCAAAAATAAACATCATTTTTTATTTGGATGTTAACATAGAAGATTCTTCAAGAAATATATCCAAGATTAGATCAAATATAAGAGGAAAAAAGGATTGATGAGTCTCTCTCTCATCTAGGAAAAGAATTTACACCTTAGTGGTGATACCACCTACCTCCTAAAGGTCTTATCTTCCACAAACATTATGGATACCCCACTCTCCCACATACTTGATGTTTCCACCCTCTTAATATATAATATAAATGCATGAGTTCTAATAGATTAACTAATCTCTGCATCACATGAGACAGTCCATTCCATGAATCACATCGAAGCCACCACATTCCATCACGAGTACAAGAGGAAAAAATAATATCTGATCACCAATGAACAACTAAACACATAAAAATACGCTATAACATCATTCCAAAGGGTGTATTGATAAAAAACATTATAAAAATACTCCACCACCAAGACCAAACCTCTAATAAAATAAGATAATATAAAAGAGTGTGACTATCATATGTCAAAAAGGAAATATTCAAGAGTATAAGTAACCAAAATTGTACTTAGAATGGTTAATGGCCTATCATACTACTATATCTAGATATTATCTAACACATGTAAATTACCTACCCAATGGATCTCTACTAAAACCTGATTAATAGGAGTCTTAAATTCATGTTTTAATATCTTTCCTCAACCCTGAGATCTTTGACTACCACCATGGTTTGAGAAACTAATAGAACCCCAACTACCTAATTTTTGTGGAATGGTGGCCAACAAAACCTTTGAACCTTGATAAAGTCCCAAGACTCTACCATTTTCATCCTACTAATCTATACAATCATAGATTACATGGCCCATCCTTCCATATATATAGTTCTCCACAGGTGGTTGGGGGTAATAAGATCTCTTGTGTCCCATGCCACAGTACAGGTAACACCAAACTACATCTCTCCCCCATGATGGATAAAATGAGTCACTAGAATATATAGAATGACTTCCACTACCCTTGAATGAGTCATTTGATCTACACTTCCAATTTTTAGATGATCCAAAATTATGATTTCACTGTCTCGAGGATGATAGTTTCCATGTACGACGACCCTAAATAATATTCCTTTCCATAATCAAGGATTAGATAATGATATCCATAATATAGGAGAAACATGAAATGTTCACATTACCCATGATCTCATAAAATAGGCCTTCCTAAATGTGTCTCTCTCTATAAACCGCATCACCAACTAAGATAAAAGAAAACCACTAGATCTCTATAATCAAGGAATCGTATTCCACGACTACCACATTACCCTCCACCATCCACATGAACTAATGATCCCTATATATATTTAGAGACTCTGGGAATAACTGGATGATGAATAGGGCCTAGAAATCCATCTAGGTCAGCCCAATATTCTTCTTCCTCATAAAAGGACATACCACCATCGTCATGTTACCCCACACAACTTTATAGAACAAAATTCACTATTTTGTCTACCAATGTCTCTAAGTTGTCCTAAATGGTTTCTGTATTCTCCATATATATATTTACTACCAATTGAAAAACCTCTGTTATTAAAATTAAGGGTGATGATACTGGAACTCATGGGTGAGATTTATCAATAGTTGAGAAGTGTAAGGTGGTCCACTATAAATAGTCTGAACTAAATGATGGATGATCTCCTAGTGTCGATCTTCTATTACTAGTAAATGAGTTTATATAGGTTCTTTTCCACCCATTTGAGGAATATAATAACCCCTCTAGGTATGGGACCAAAATCTCTTTAGCGAAATAACACACCAAGGAGAAAAAAAGATCTTATAATGATACATATAACAAGAATTTATCGATGATAAAATTAAAATTATGTAGGAAAACAAACCAATTCATTGAATACTGCACCAAAAAAATTCATTACTTTATATTTTCCAAGAAGTTTACATTGAAATTATCTTATTCATTATCAAGGGATTATGCATATAGGATTTACATTTTAATTCATCCATTTTGATTCAAGGTTCTTAATCTATGAGGTATGTACAAATAGATTCCCATTTAAAAAATACGTATAAAATTATGTATAGGTTCCATAAATTTAGTTTATTTAACCAACTATCATGGTAATATAAATTCATAAACATTTTATATCAAGGTACTCTCTAGAGAATTAATCACGTAAGATGCCACAATAATCTCACATGGGAAGACACCCTATGAGACCAATGATGTTTCAAATGGTAAAACGTCATTATATCTAAATGAAAATTAATACTTGTACATGTATATTAGGAAATAATGATGAAAACACATATAAGTTAACCCCACATTCATAGAATAATGCATCAACACACACCGATAATCTTATCATACGAACCCAAGAGATATAACACGCAAGAATCAATAATAATGAAAATCATGTCTGCCACTAAGGCTGTAAATGAAGAAACTATAAAATCACAATAAATAACAATAACCTCATCCATGTATACTAGGATTTTACCCCATATATGGGTTATGTAATCTCAGTAATGGATTATTACCATGACCGGATGCATTCCCAGTCTCCTGTCTACTAGCCTATAAAATAATACGAAAGAAAAAATAAGCTATGATGCAAAATTTAAATATCCAACCACCCCATACCACTGAACGTTTACTTGATCTATGAAATTATATAATACCTCATGCATCCATCCCTATACTCTAGAGGATCTCTAATATAGGTGAGAGACCTAAAAGATTCATGGGGGGGATTATACCCTCAATGCAAGAGTTCAAAAAAACAGTGGTCAATAATGTTAATAACATAAAACATATAATATAACAGTATAAAATCCACAAAATTTCTGATTATAACATAACATTTGTAATACCCAAAAAATATAACTATAATACATTAAAAATAAAAACATATCATCAGTCAAATATAGCAGGTACCAAAATTTTAATAAGTGTAAAAAAATCATGACTAAAATATGTCCGGAGAATTATCTGAATATTCATACCACATCTTCATCCTATAATATATTCATTTATTAGTCATCATGTGATTTACATTATTCCTACATATATCCATGAGGTCTTTAAAAGTACTAATGGATGGTCTGGGTAGGGTGTGACTACAACTCATTAGCCCATCACCATTGCTTTAGATAAACAATCTTGTCTGAAACAATAAATTCATGATATAGTTACATGTATAAATAATTAAAATAACTAGAAAAATAAGTAAATAAATAAATATCTAAAACTTGGATCCATGGTGACTCTAATAGTTAGGCCCACCTGCTTCAGAAAATATCAAAAAGCCTCTAAGAATGTCTTCAAGACCACTACAACCCAATAAAATTATGAATAAGCGCATTATACCCATACATTGTCAAAACTAAAAAACATGTTTAATATATGTATCACTAGGGCCCTAGAGTCCACTGGGTGGATTTTTTCACCATTGGTTTAACTATTACTCTTTTTGTAAACCAATGGGTGGTTTTATCCCAGGGTTTAACAATAATTTCGAATGTCCACCTTGAGGATGTATGAAAAACCGGTTTAACCAAAATGTTCTATAATCAAAATAATATACGATTACAACTATATGTACAATAGTTTCAATTAATATTTTCGTTAGAAAAAATTATTTCAGATTTTATTTTCCAAAAACATTCAAAATTTCCACTTTTATTTAAAAATTTTCATAACACTTATAATACCAAAATCCATTAGAAAACAGTATATTAATGGAAATCGAGTTTAAAATTCCAATTACTATGTTCAATTACAAAAATATAACACCAACCTAAGTCAAATCTCTAATTCAAAGCGCATATTCAACTGCATATGCATAAATAAGGACACCCATGATTCTATACTTTTTCCTATAATACGAAAAAAATCCATGGGTTGTACAACATGACAAGGTCGTCGTTTAAGGATTTGAACCAAAATCATATGATATAAACGATAACCGATATGAGAAGCATAACATAAAAATTGATGCAAAATTGGGAAACTATGGGAAAATATATAGGGACCAACTACCTTAGGTTTTTGATGGGACACACTACGGATATTGACCCCTGATTTGGATAAAATTGGAAGCTACTAATGTTGTAAATAAAATACCCCATAATAGTGAAAAAATTCCAATAAACACCATAAGAAAAAGATAGAGTAGGAGAAATATAGAAAAATAGTGAGTGGGTTAACAACCATACCTAAATCCTTCCAAATCCACTAACGACACACAATTACCTTAAAAAATGTGGGACATTATCCACTTTATGTGAGAAAAGCCATGGTAGAAGAGGATAACTAATGTGTACATATCAAAGAAATGTCAAACACGAATATTATAAAACCCCTAAATAGAAGAAAATATTAAAAACAAAAAATTCAATACATGGTAGTTTCACAGCCTGTATTTTTATTTTAGATGTGAATTAGTTGAGTTAGGGGTGTCAAATACCCTAACTCTAAAAAATCATGACATGACATATATTTTAAAATGTGAAATTTTATAAATTTTAATTTTAAAACTATAGGCCATCCAAAATTCAATGAAGCCGACCATGGGCCTTTCCCAAACTATGAAACACTTTTATTAAAAAAATATGTGATTAAGCAAAAATTGAACACATTTGTACCTCCATAATGTTCAGGGGTTTTATATGAATACTCAAGAGTCATTATTCATTATATGTAGTGTCTGACTAAGGAATATCACCTCAATTTTTGGCATGACAATTAGTTTGTATTCCCCATAATAATTTTTCTTGAAATCATCCACATTATTATTACTCAATATATTACTATAAATGATTCACTAGAAGAACAAATACAATACACAATATCTATGATTCAAAATGATATAGATTAATAATTATTTATGAATATTGAAGACACTCTTATGTGGGACCCTTTTTGGAATGGGTATCTCAATAGAAATATGTATTATATTTTCAAATATGGAAGGACTAATCTAGATTATGATTTATTTAAAAGCTACTATAGTCTATGGATAAATCCATATAGATCCAATTTATTATGGAGGAATCTTAATAGTTTCTGATCTACTAATGAAGAAATGAAATATTCGGGATTTAGAATTAACTCCACCTATGTGTTTTACTAGTCAAACACTAGTAATGAGGATCACTTGTGGTCATACTATAGTTTTGATAAATCTTTTTTGAAGATAATCGAAGAACTATTTTATGTCAATCTATTCTAGGTTTTAAGCTTAAAGGGGCTTCTATTTTTTCCCAACACAACTTTTGTAAATGGGATTCTTAGAAATCTATTTTTCTCTATTATAGTTATAATTTTTTATATATTTGGAAATACATGAATAAATTTATACATAATATCCATGAAATTTTTATAAGTGATTTAATGATGCATATAATCTAAATAATTATAGAGGATAATCTAAGTAAAACTAGATATGCATATATACACATCCAATACATCACTACATTCAAAATATTTGTAATTAAGGAAAAATTTAAAACCACTAAAGTGTACTATCTATATTTTTTGTTCACATACAATAAAATGATGGATAATGATTGTTACTTATGGGGATTTTAAGGGGAACCCAATGTAATTTGGTTTCATAGGTATCTCTTGGAACCAGTATGGGGATATGATGGGACATTTCAACAACTATTATGGTGACACAATTTCTCTTGAAGATAAAATTCTTGGAGTAATTAATTATATCAAATCTAAAAAGAATTGATAGTAGAGGAATATTTTTCTATAACATGGCTCATATTTATTCATCCATGATTCTATCGAAAAATAGGCTACTACTTAATGGGAACTACTTCTATAATGGGAATAATTCATGAGATATCTCTACTCACTCAACTCTATAATCATACAAAACTTTCAAGAAACTAACTCAATAGTAGACATCCATGACAATAATGTTTTGAGTTATAACTCATTGGTATTTATGTACATTGTGTCTTAGTATTTTAATGATATGTTAGAGAAATATAAATATAAAAACCTTTCATTAGACTCGAGAAATTATTTATACTTCAAATTTATTTGGATGGGTAAATTCTACATTGGATACATTTATCCAATTATATTAAATTATATTTTTAATGGACATAAAATGTGAACTAAACTCTATCCATTTTCTTATATGTGTTATGTAAACTTATATTGTATATATATATATACATATTTTATTAATATTATATATTTTTTATAAATAATTTTTTTAGGCATTTAAGTTCAAATGAAATTTAATATTTTTTTAGTAAATATTTTTTTTAAAATAATGATTCATTTTATGAAATTTTATTTTTTGGGAATTAATATATTTTTCTATATTTTTATAAAACTAAATGTATTTTGTTAAATAAATTATATTTATAAAATATATAAATGAAAAAAATGAAATAATCAAATATTTTCATTTTTCATGTGTGCATTTATTCTTCATAGTCATATAATTAATTTTTATAAATTTATCCGTTATTATTTTATATAATACATATATTTAAAAATATTGGGAAATATTAATATTAATATAAAATTTATATTACCTTATTATTTATTCAGGTGTATTTATATTAATATATATATATAACTATAAAACCATATATATATATATATATATTTATGTATCTTTGGATGCATGTATATTTGTTAGTTAGTTTGTTAGTTTTTCGGACTTTCTCAGCACTACTAGTTCTTATAAGAGGCTTTTGTCAGTGTTAAATTTTTTTTTGTAGTTGTAATCCTGGAAATTGATATAATAACCAATAATGTTCTTATAATGTATGAAATACTCCAGTATACACAAAAATAAGTTTATATATTTTGAGAATCCATATAGGTGAAGTTTCATAAAAAACTGTAGATTAATAGTTTTACTAATGTTCATGAGAAACTAGTTCATCAGTTGCATGGAAACTATTTAGGGGTTGAAGGTGAGAATTACATTGAAAAAATTCATGTCCCCAAGAATTTATTTAGTTATATAGGTAAATATAAATGTAGTGTTGTTAATGGAAAAAATATATATATGAGTTTTGATGGTTCAGAGTTTATTGGGGCCATATGAGTTCTTCAACTAAGTGGAGGTAGATGATCGGGGTATCTCTATAATTATAATAATATAAAGTGGTCTTTGATTAAAGAGAGAGGTTTCATATGTATATGGAATATTTTAGGGGATACATGTAAGATTTAATAACAAAAGGCGACAAAAAATATTTTAGAATAACAATAATGATAAAAATAATCACATATTATACACACTAATATATAGATTTTGTTAATACACACAAACATATAAAGATGAAACAAAAATAATTAATAAATTATAATGGAATGAATTATCATTAATTTAAATTTTGGATAAAACATTAGATAATTTTGGTTAATTTCATTAGATATTCACTGAAAACTATTTTGGAAACTGTCTTGAGGCCCCCAAATGTGTTGCACTGACGCCATGGCCACAAGAACTAACCACCCACATGCCCACCTCTCTGCCTTCCATGCCAATTAAAATCAAGATTCTACCATCACTTAGTGTTTCACACTACTATAAACTCACTAATAAAACCTAATACCATCAATTCTACTATCATCCAAGCCTGCCTATCCCTAAGCCCATGTCGTATGATTCCCGTCCAATTGTACTACCCCTGAGCTTTATCTAATCTATCCTCATTAATGTCCACATTTTAGCTTATTTTTATAACCCACCCCCTTCATGATATGATTTGGTACACAGTTTGTTCATATACACACTCTCATATATCCCTATACCTTTTTGAAGTACCTTTTTTGTGATCCACCCCTTTCCTTATACATTATCATTGTTTGTGAGACCTAAATTAATATTTTATTGAATGGGTATAGCCCGTTTATTGGAGAGAGATAAGAATTAAATAATTTACTGATTTATCAACGTTAATTGGGTAATTTATTGTAACATTAATGTAGATATTTTTTAAATATTTATATAGATAAAAAATCAATATTGATATCATTAATTTGAGGTATTGAATTTTTGTCTATATATAAGGATACAAGGGAATACATTTTATGGAAAATAATGTTTTAGAGTGAAAAACATATAATTTTACTCCTACCAATTTTATAAAATAAGATGCATCATGTTAAGAGTAATATATCATGTTCATATAGATGTTGTCCCCATGTAGGTTTAAGGGAGCCATCATGTTTTCAGTATAATGTGTAGTATGACATCATGGAGTAGTGGGGTTCTAATCAGACAATGAAGTGTCCTAAAAACAATGTATATTCAGATCTGATCTTTGATAGGAGTTATGTTTTTCATAGAAGGGTGACACTTTTACATAGGAGGATAATGTTTTTCCTTGAGAATATTTTAATGAAAAGATAGAGTAATAATACGATGTGGTTTTAAAATAGGTAATTTTATATTTTCATTGATATCCATGTTTGAACATTTATGTGAATTTATTACTATTTTATTATTAAATAATATTTCAGAGTTTCCACAATATTTTTTTCCTCCTCATTAAGGTTTATTACCACATTAAAATATTATTTGTGTGGTTCTATATTTTCTCACTTAAATTATTTTTTTTGTTTCTCATAATTCATTGAACTGTTATTTTCATCCCAAGATCAATAATAGTCTAAACTATTGTATCAGATCTAAATGTTTTAGCTTGTGACTTTTCATGGCAATTATGGAAGCTTTTAATAATATAATTTGTGTACGAGTTTGGCATGATTATTAATACACATTACTACTCTTAGGTTAAGGTTTGTGGGGGGATATGACTACAATTATTGATTCCTCACTTTTGTGTCATACGTGGTTTCCGTGAAGTAGTAAAAGAACACACATTAGGATAAAATGGTTTTGAAGAAGATATTTGTTGAGATAAGTATTTCAGATCATACACATTATTATTTTTCTATTGAGAGTGTTTCTAGTGATTAAATATTTCAATTTTTTTTGGGGTTATGTTATTAAAGGGATTTGTGGGAGTATATAAATTTAATTGGTACTACTGATTAGTTGGAAATCACTATTATAAGGAACTAGATGTTACTATTTCTAGTTTTTTTTGATATAAAAGTGTAGATATAGGTATAAATAAGACTTCATCATTTGGATTTATATTAAATGGGGAGTTGTTATCATTTTTCTACCCATGTATCAAAAGTGTTTCATCACATGTTATATATATGAATATGGTTTTTGTGATATGAACTGGTTTCTTTCCAATTGGTATAATTGATTGTTATCTCCTTTGATGGGATGAATGAGGAGATTGACAAGTTTCTTCTTATTGACTAGAGGAATTAAAAATTAATTAATGAGACGAATTTATAAACATCAATAGGATATTTTTGCTTAAAATCAATAGAAATTTTTTCTCAACATATGTATATGGAATAAAGGATTATTGACTACATTAATTGGAGATATAGAATTAATGTTTTTATAAAACTATTTAGTGGAATATTTTCTTAAAAGATGATATTTTAGTGTGTATAAAATATACATGGAGTCATAAAAATTTTATAAAATAAGAAGCATATATTCCTGAAAAATGTCTGGATTTCATCATGATATAATCCACCAAGAACAAGAAGGTATTTTCCACTTTTTGTTTTAGAATAGAAAACACATTTTGAGGAAACCCAAACATTACAGATATAAAAATTTTATCATATTAGATAAATATTCAACACATATCATAAAAATTGACACCATAGAACTATAAAGTATTAGTTTATTTAAATAATAGATAGATAATCATCTTATTTCATGAAATATATTCAATATATCCCACAAATGTCTTCTCAAATAGTAAAATTATTAGTTATACCATACATAAAATCATTATTCATTACTTGTGGAAATGAAACATAATAAATGGTTATCTTAGATACTCAGAAAGAGTAAACATGGTAGATTTTAGTCAATGAACATATGATTGAATATCATGATCATAACTGTATTATAATATGATATTAAAATTCTAAAATCACAACTTCCAATTCATTGATCATAATCATAGAATAATGCATTCAAAAATCGTAATAAATTATTTCTATATGAACAATGATATGATTCACAAGATCATACCATAAGTATAAAAACATGTCTTTAATTGGGATAACTACCCATGTATCCTCTTTTGGGATTGGGATAACCACATGTGTAACTATTAATATAATAAAACATTAATCAATACCCAAATAATTAGAGTTCTACAAAAAACCCACCCTTTTAATAATCATAATAAATTTATATATATGATACATGGTCATAAAAAAATTATTATGTCATCATAACTTAACATATAAAAAAGAAAAAGGTTTTCAAAAATACTTCATCACTATAATCATAGACCATCTAGAAAATGAATAAACATGGTATAATTGGATAAGATACCAAATTAAGTTTAATTAACATCATTGGATGTTTTCATAGATTAATATATCCTTAAAATAACACTTGAACATTTAATGTGGAAAATACAAATTCCATTTTGAAATAAAATTTCTAAAATATAATATTTACATAAAATTTTAAAAAAATTATTCGAAAAAAACTAAGGAAAAATATAACGTTTGTTCAAATGTAAATAGGTTTAATAATGGTAGGAAAAATCTATTTCTAGGGTAAATGTTATACAATGATTTTTTTTCACACCTTTGGTTAAAACTACCTCATTTAAAAAAATATAATAATATTCCTTTTAATACTATTTCTAGAAAGTCTAGGGTGAGAAAAATAATGTTAATCAATCCTTGGGGAATAATAAAAAAATTCCGTAAAACATTTAAATGAAAATATTAATTTGGTTGAAAAAGTTTCCCAAATAACGATATAAATAATGCCCTTTTATCCTTTAAATAATTATTTTGGATCATTGATTAATTAATAAGATTACTATGAAATGAAAAGTTATAATCTATGTGGTTCAGAGTAGATAAAAAGTGGATGGATTCCCTTTTAAGAAATAAAGTAACTAAAAAGTTAATTTTATAATTTAAATTACTTTGAAATGATAATTAAATAAATAAATATTTTTTATAATGTGAATAATTAATTAATTAATTATTAATTTTAAATTAAATATAAATATTGATTAATTGATTTTGAATAGTGTGAAATAGATGAATCTTATTTTTATAATTATTTTTATTGAGATCAAGTGATGCAATGCATACCAAAAATGGATTGAAAAATAAATCGATAAAATAGTTTGAAAATAGTTTATTATGAGCCCCTACATATCCTACCCTTTGGTTGAGAGGTTTTTATATTTCTACCATGATATTGGAAGTTATTATGAAACTATTCCATGAGAAATATGGTTTGTGAGCACCCAATTGATTATCATCATTAGCTAATAAACCTATCTCTCAATTTTGTGGTAGTGATAACCCATTTATAAGGATGATAAAAATAGATAGCTTATCTTTGGAAAATCCCTTAAAAACATAATACACAATCACTAAAAATTATTATTATAAATTGAGAGGGAGAGAGATATTAATAGAAATGGTGAGAGAATTTGAGTGATTGAGAAATGAGAAATATATCTTTTATAGTATTTTAAGATTGCATGTGATTTTTGTTCGATTCGATGAGAGAGAATTATTGGGAATAAAGTGTCTATTCTAATCCATATTAGTTATTATTTTATATCCTAAAAAATATCTAATAAGGATTGATAAATCTTTCATGGAATCAAAGGTAAATAAGACTAAAAACATTTCAATTTGACTATAAATTAATTCAGCTTCATACAAGTAGTCTTGAACCAATTGGCTACATGATTCCCATCACTAGATATATGGTGATTTTCCTAGAGTAGTTTTTGTCTAGAAAATTAACATCAAATTGATGTTACTATCAAAAATCATATTGATTACCATTAAATAGAATTTCATACCACTGTAAATTTTACCATATGACTAGTGTTCCACCACTAGCTGGCCATTGGGACTTCTACACACTTGTGGTTATTCCCATATTACTCTTGTTAAATAGTACAATCTTCAATTATATACCTTCATGTGGGGCCTCCCCTAGATCCATAAATTTATTAATATTTATCTTCAAAAAATTATTCAATGAGCTCAAAGAATGAATTGATATTGGTCCGATCCTTTAAAATTTATATCAATTTTATTTTAGGACTTAAATATGTTCGTTGAGAGCATAAATGACATGTATTAAAGTAAAATTAAAGAGTCTATAATTAACTCAAATGATAGAATTTGATAGATAAGAGAGTTTTTGTGATCATGTAAACATAAGATATAAATAGGTAAAAATATTTATCCCATTTTGTTGATTGTAAAAACTGAACTTAAAAATTTATATTAAATGTAAAAAATATTTAATGGTTAAAGTAATATTATAAAGATATAAATATATGTTAATCTATATTTTAATGTAGTGGAAACAAACATTCCATAAATAACAGTAAAACATTAAAATCGAAATTCATAACACCAAATTTGTGAAATAAATAAGAAATAACACCTTTAAATATGATCAATAATAACACATAATAACTAATATCGAGAATAACACAAAAAAACCATGATCAATAATAACATATAATAACTAACATTAATAAATTATCCAATTTAAAAAATATACAATTTTGAAAACTCTCCCTAATTTTGAAGAATTGTCACACATTTTGATTATTTAAAAGAAAAATAGAAGAAGAATAAACTTATAAGAAATTATTTAGAGAAATAAATTCTAGCGAGTTTTAAAAAGATATTTAAAAAATATAATATAAATTTTAAAATAGTGATAATTTGAGTTAAATAGATTCTAGAAAATGATAATTACAATATTTATTTCATCTTCCAAACTCCCCTATAATAGGATAAATAGATAGAGGGAAGAAGAAAATGAATATAAAAAGAGTTAAAATAGAAAATAACAAAAGAAGAAATAAAATTAAAATGGGAAATACCTTTTCCAATATATTCATTACTTTAATGATTGGGTTTTCCTCCATTGAATTGATTATTTTTTAAAAACCATGAAGAGTTCATTTGAATGTGAAAACATATATTAATAGAGTCCTTTATTTTACCTATTTTCATGTAAATCTCAAAAAAAACTTATTAGAGACAAGTATATAAACATTTTTTTTCATAATTAATATTATTTTAAGTGGAATAAAATGTGTTCTTTTGAAAAATAAGCAGATAATATACATAATTTCTCATATAATTCATGAAATGAAATTTAAAATTCATATTTATATTATAAATTAAATTATGTCTGAACTAGTAAAAATATAATAAATATTACTTATTTAAGGAAATATAACATTAATGTTTTAAAATAAGATATCCTTTTTCAAACACGAAAACCATTTTTAAAATTAAATTCTCTATTATGTAAAATCTCGAAATTAAAGAGATATGTATCCCTCTTAAATGATATTACAAGTGAGATAATGGGATCATAGCCAAGATATAATAAAAAATAAAAATATCAATATTTCAAAATAAAATTTTGAAAAGTTTGTCATGTTACACATAGTTAAATAGAATCACATGTTAACCATTAATAGTTTACCTTCAATGGAATCAAAATGTTCCAAATAAAAGGTCTTAGTGAAATTTTCAGTGAGTTGATATTTCATCCTTATAACTTCCAATTAGATATCACTCTTTTGGATGTGATCTCTTATGAAATATTTTCTAATGTCAACATGTTTGGTGTAATTGAAATAAATAGGATTTTTAGAGATATTAATATAAATTATTTTATTTCATGCAATTGGTATATGGCCATATATAAGGTTGAAATCTATGATAGTGTGTTTGAACCATATAATTTTCATGTAATATCTCCAAATTATTATTTATTCCACTTTATTTAAAGAATAATTTATAGAATTATTAGTTTTAGTACTCCATGAGATTATGGTTTTCCAATGTTGGTGGAAATTCCTATATGTAATTTTATAATCTAGTGATAACCTTCCAAAATCATCATAAAAACTAGTAAAATAAAATTAATTTCATTTTTAATTAATAAACCAACTTATTAGTTTCTTTTTAAATAATAGAAATCTCTTTTAACATATTTGTAATGAGATTAAATTGGATTTTAGTGAAAATTAGAATAAATACAAACACTAAACATGATATCAAGATGGGTCATAGTAAGATATAGTATAACACCAATAAGACTTCTCTAAATTTTTTTATCAACTATATTATTGGTTTCATATAAAAAGAATATACACATTTTACTATTTGGAATACTAATTTCCACATATTGATTTATAAGGATTCATTTAAATATTTCATTAGTGTGTTTTTCTTTGTTTTAAAAAACTCCATCATTATTTGAAAAAATTTGAAAACTGAGAAAGTGTTTGAGCTGATCCATAAAGGTCATTGAAAATAATTTTTTTTATTAAATTAGAAAATTTAAACACACCTAATAGTACGTGAATGTTGTGAGAATAACATTCCCAATAAGATCCCACAAAGTGATTAATAAGAAACCATTAACAAATAAACCAATTATAATCATTTAAATAATGTAATTGAATGAAATAAAGAATTAATTTTTTTAATGGAAAAGGAAACTAAACCCTTTTTCGATTAGTTTATAAATAATTCATAATAAAAATATTTTAAACAAATTAACAAATAAACCTTTTCAAAAGTAATTTGAAATTATTTCAACATAGAAAACGAGCACTGTGTAAACTAGTCCTATGGTAGGTTTGGTATGGGTTATATAAGATCCACAATCCTCAGTGGCCAAATGATGATATGAACACATATACATAGAGCATGATCTTAAGGATTGGAAGACACCCTAACAAGTGAACCAACATTCATATCACCATTTAGTTAGAGTTGTATCATATTTCCATGCTTGGTAGCCTCAAACAATCCTATCAAGCTTATACCAAATAGAATCCTCTCCGAAGTACAGTATCATTATGTGTTCCACTGATAAATATTATAGGATTTAAATTTCACAGACATCCCACACATGGAGGTTTCCAATTTCACAATAAGACCATACTTATATGATTTCATTTGCATAGTTCAAATCATTTCATGGAATATCAAACATCAATAATCGAATAAGCCATCTGAAATATCAAATAAATGATTTTAAATCCACATTCATTAGCAATACCAAAATTTTAATCTATTTTAAAAATTGAAAATATCAAATTTCAAGAATCATATTTCATGTCATTAAATATTTTTTAAAAATAATTTCAAATGAGAAAGAAATCATAGTTTATAAAAAAAATCATTCCATGAAACCAAATACCTCAATCAATTGTAATTTCAAAAAATTGAATGGTATCTCCAAAACAAGGTGAAATAGGGAAGTTCAATAGTAAGAGAAGACTGTAAATCATGAACTCCATATAGATAAACCTAGATTCAACAATCCCAAGATCAATAGAGACATAAAAATCATTTAGATTGATATTTTTGGAGTACGAGACCAAGGTTTTAGGTAGATTAGGTATCTAAATATATTTCCCATAACATAACAATTTTAAAAACCATTAGATAATGAAAAAACCATATATTTATCCATAACATTCCTGATATATGGAAACATTGAAAAAAAATTGAGATGATATAGAATAATGATAATGAAAAATAATGAATGAGATCATAAATTGTGTTTATTAAGTACGATTCCTTTAGGTCCATAAGAATCAATCTATGGAAGGGTTGTGTATACAAAAATAATAAATGGAATCCCTAGTGTCATGATCCAAGATTATATGAGGAATAATGAGGTCAATGGGAGATGTATCAAATTGAAAAAATAATTGTCAAATTAATTAATTTCTATTTCATGGTTTGGATGGATGGTTTTGGAAACCATAAGTCAACCGTGTTCTCATTCCTCTCCAATGGGGAAGTTTTTTGGTTTGGTTACATGGTTTGGGTTACCATGTGACAACTATGAGAATAAAAATATCCCAAACCACATCAATTTTAATAGTTTTCTTTGAATTCCTTATTGTTTTTTCTAACTATGCACCAACAATTCCCTTGCCCAAAATGCTCTATAATTTTGAAAAAATAACCGTGAATAAACTAAGAATGGTAAAAAATAAAATATGGAGAAAGAAATAAAATAAGTACTTCAATGTGAAATTAAGATTTTATAAAGTAAAATCTCATGATTTATCAGCAGAGTAGACATTGAATTAAGAAAATTCTATTAAATACCAATAAAAATAATCTAATACCAAGTGATAACTAGTTAATCAATTTACCACATATCCAAGTAAATCATCTATAAACTAAGGGTTTTATTTTTTTTATGGAGGAGGATACACCCATTCTGGATCATAATAGGCTCAAATAAACATGAGAACATGAAAATAATTTAATTTTTTAAATTATATCAATCAATATGAAATTATTTTTTACATGGTTGATATATTTTGTAAGATAAAAAATAAATAATCTATTTCATTTAATAATGAAATAATATTCTATATCAGATAACTCTCCACATTAAATCTCTAATAGTAATATAAATAAACTCATCCCATTACGTGAGTACCAAAAAATTATTTAACATAGGCTAAAAAACACAACCTTAATTCAATCCCTACTTCATTTTATTTTAACCATTTCATACTGACCATGTTGTAATTTCAAATTTGGGATAATGAAAATATAATCAACATCCACAAAATTAATATAAAATGATATTTCATAACCAAAAACAATGTATCAATCTATCCATAACCACCTATAACACTTTATCATATTAATTATTTTTTAATTTATTTATCAATAATATTTGTTAAAATTTACATTTAATGATCAAGGATACCTATCTCTATGATGAAAAATTAACATTAACTCAGATTGAATTATCTTGATCCTTATAATTATCATTATAAGAAACCTATAACAATACACCATATTTATCACTTTTAAAACTATCTCTTATCTATAAATATCATTGTGTATTTAAACAGAAAAATTGCCAAAAATTACATTTTATCTTTATGAATTATCAACACACATTTTCTAAAAGAAAAGTATAATATCATTATGTAGGATAAATATAAATATACATGGAAAAAGGATAATAAGAATAGCTGAGAGAGAATAATGGATGGGGTTGATTTCTATGGAAAAAAATAAAGATAATGTTCCCTATCTCATTTTAATGTTAAAATATATAATTAAATAGTGTAATTAGAACCTTTAACTATAAAGGATTTTAAGGTATTCAAAATTTAAAAAACTTTATCCTAATTTACATAATATCCCTCTTATTTCAATATTTTCCAAACACATTTGGTAATAATTCCTTTAAACACAACCAATTAATTATTTAGGTTATTAATTCTTATTTAATTACTTAATTAATTAATTAATTAATTAAACATCCATAAATTATTTATTTAAAATAATTATATAATTATTATCCAATAGTTCACATAGAATATATAATTAAATAAAATAATTAATTTAATAAACTGTAAAATTTAATTGCCTAAAAATTTAGATGGTTATACAATCATCCCACTATCTTTTTTCTCGTATGATAAAATTAATCAAAGGGAATTATCATTGAATGTCTCAAAATTATATTTACATATCTTGATCCTATGATCCAAAGTCTCCTATTAAACATTATTTTGTTTTCATATAACTATAAATATATGGATAAAATCTCCTATTTAAATACTCTTCCAATGAACTATGATTTGAACTGTTCATTCTTTAAATTACTATTTTCTATCAATCACAATATCCTCTTATAAAATCCTTAGGGACAAATCTACATAATTTATCCTCAACTAGAATATATGAAAAACATCATACACTATAATGATTCATGGTTATGGTGACAAACAATATTAAACTTATTTTATCAACTCATGGATCTCAAAATATTCAAGGAATATTAATGATAACATTCCCTATTTTCTTATTAATCAATGAACTAATCTTGGTGAAACAATAAAATAAATCATGAACATTAAATTTCATCATTGATTATTTATTGGACACTTCTTAAAACAATGTGTTTTAGTTGATAACAATTGGATCAATTAAATGTTATCGGTAAACTCTTAAAAAATACAAATACTAAAATCATTTATCAATAACCACCATACAACACAAGGGTTTCCCAAATTTTCTTCTATTTAATTCCTCCTAAGAATCCATATGAATATTAGAATTCTAATTTTTATTAAATTAATATTATACCAATTTTTAATTATTTGACCACTAGAAACTAAATCCCATCACACATTTCCACAATATGTTCCTTAATATCTAAAAAGTTTGCTCAAATTTCATGTCATATTATATATATAATGTGATACAATTCATTACATTATTATCCATGATTCCAATAGTTCACACTAAATTTGAGATGCAATCAAAGAGTTGATATATTAAATAATAGACATGTAATTCCTATGATTTTTTCAAACTTCAATGAAATATAAATTTTTAATGGATTATATAATAAAGGTCTTCTAAATCTATAACAAGTGGGTTGTCATGGTGTGTCAATCTTAAAAAAAAACATCTTATCCACATTGAGTGATCAAAATAACTATCAATATACGCATATTATTCATTTTATATTTCCATGTGACTATAGTAAATGTTTTTAAGTCACCCACGGACATTTAGTGATCTAGATTCACCTACAGATTGCTAAGGTACTGAAAGGAAAATTCCATTGTCTTTATATTTATCACCATACATTGGAAAAATCTCTTGATATCATGGTATATCTTGGTGTTTATATGTTGAATAACTTATATAGATTTATTTGAGTCCCACATAAAATTTTCTAATATATGGGCATGCACAATAGCTCGATCCTCATATTAAATACTCATGTACAATATTTTATACTATAAGGGCCGAAGTTCATGTAGTCCAACCCATTTCATGTTTTCGATGATCATGGTACTTAGAGTAGTCTATGAGTGAGTCTAGAGGGGCTCTACTACAAAAATGTATAATTTGGTATAACACTGGATGTGTAAGGAATTTTCATGAAATTAATGTGTAGTTCATGGATAGTTAAGGATGGTTCATAGGGGATTCCATGTCTTGTATTTAATCAAGGTTAAATAGATCAAGGTGACATGTTTTTCAGTGAGGACCAAAGAAGGAAATTTACATGACATCTAAAAACTACATGTCGTAAAAATACCATATACAGAAGATCATTAAAGGGTGCATCTACTCGGGTGTTTCTCAAACCCAACCCTACTACATCGCTTTATAGAAGCTAGCGGAGTCTCCCGAAATTCGTTTAGGTTTCCATCAATGGGGATTTATTCCTAATCATCTGTCTTCAATCTGTAGTTATCCAATGTGAGTAATAACATCATTTATTGTGGTTTCTTCCCATTCAGTCTTGTTTTCCACATGTTCCTTCATTCCATGTGATTGAGGATGATCTAACATTTTTGAAATCAGGTTTTATTGGTTATTTACTTCTACGGTTGTTCCATTTCATCCTTGGAGAGGTGAACCTTCGTTAAGGATATGTGATCATATATCCATAACATTGTACCACTCTCATGAAAGGAATGTTTACTCATTTAAGGTAGGGGATTAATTTCTTCTATATTTATTTACATGAAATTTTAAATTAATTATTATTTAGAACATTGGATGAAAATAAAATTAACCTAATAATATTGAACAAGATTTAAAAAATTGGTAGAGATCTCATGTTGATGATGTTGTTACTGTGTACTATGATAGTGGTTTTCCCCATGATTTTTCTAGATTGTGTGATATATTTGGTGAATACTTTAATAACATGATTTTATACTTGGAATAACATGTTGAAATTGGTATAGAATATAAATTCATAATAAATTAATAATTAATTGAATTAAGAATAATTTAAGAGGAGTCATGTTTGTAATCTAGTGGTTGATGTAATTTGATTATAATAAAATGGATGAAATAAACAAGTTTAATTGTAAATGTGATCATCTATATAATTAATTTAATTGATAAATAATGTGAAGCATGGTTATTATTTTTGATGATAATTTAAAAGGGGATGATAAATTAGGATGGTAGGACTCTTGGAAGAATGATTAAATTAATTACTTAACTAATTTAGTAGCTTGTCATATCTTGATGCCTTAGGATTCCCATAGTTATAACCTATTAATAATGAATTGGTTAATTCAAGACTAAATAAAATATTGTTTTTTGATAAATATAAATGATTAATCCTAAGTTAACTTGATTAATGAGATGGCTGAGTGCCTTGAGATTGGATTCATGAGAGCTTTTTTGTGTGAAGGCCAGATTCCTTGATTCAGGGCACATATTGTTCTATTAGTTATGACTTATTATTTGTTTCTTTTTTCTGTGTGTATTTCACTATATATAATCCTTGTGAGATGAGCCTAGTATGTATGAACATGGGATGGCGGATATGTTATGGAGTGTAGAGTCCTAAAGGTGATATGAGTCTGGTCTTGCTGATCCTAGAATGGATGATGTGATATATGGATGAGAAGGAATGGATGATGTGGCAACAATTGATGTAAGTGTTGGAAATATATATTGATATATGTATATGAGTATCAAGAATGGAACCATAGATGATGGAATGGGTTGAAGCTGGGAATAATCTTTGATGTGATTACAAGAGATGAGATGCTCTCTTATAGATCTTTTTAATGACCAATGGCTAGGTTTCTTCTTTTATAGGTATTATTTTCCCACTTTTTGAGTCAGCTGGATGTGCTTGATTGAATTTCTTCTCTTGGAGGTAGTTTATAATAATTTTCCTACAACACCTAGTTTTTGTAATGATTTTAATAATGATTAAATAAATGTTTAATCCACATGGATGTTTTATAATTGAATGAAAATACAAAAAAAGTTATTCTTGTTAATCCCTGTCCATGGTTTGTATTATGCCTGGAGGGCATGGAATTTATTATGATGAATAATGTAATGTAATGTAATATAAGGTGGAAAAAATTTAATGGTTAGTTAATGGTTAATGAATTAATCAATATAAGGAAATGATAAGAATCATAAATAAATTTATATAGTTCTTTTAAATTCTGGTTTTCTTATAGAATAGCTCTCATATGTTACCACAACCATGTAGGATAGAGAAACTGGAACCCAATGGACTCTGAGAGAATGTTTTACCCAAAATCATGGTGAAGGGATGGATGGAAAACTACCCCCTTTTTCCCTACTCTATTCTCTTTGTTGTTACTTATGTGGGTTTTCATGGTAGTTGGGTTTTCCCATATATGTGTGTAGAGATATGTGATGGATTTTTATTATTTCACACACATTTATTACCACATATTATTTCCAAATGATTATTATAGGTGTGACATGTACAGGCTGTCATAACATGAGGTACTTACTCTGTGTATGGGCTGCGATGGAATGAGGTATAATACCCAATGTATGATATACGTCATATGAGATGTGGGGGCTCCCAAAAAATACTTGGTTACTATATATGGATATATGGATGGGATGATGTGGTTATGTGATGTATGATGTGAATGTTGTGATGCCTAGACCATGTGTCTTTAGGATGGATTACTTTTGGAGAGAGATGGATCAAGATGTGCAATATTGGGGAAGAGAGGAAAACTGATGGGGAATCAAGAGTTGGGTGCCCTTGATGTTTCATTATTATATTATATGATGTATATGAAATACGTGGTGTGAGATAACCATCGTGAGGCTAGAAACATAGTATACTAATTTACATGATGAGTTAGTTTCACTATGCTTCACAATTCAATCATTATCATTTATATGAGATGATTAGGGGAGGATATGACTGAGTATTCTATTATTCTCACCCTATGTATATATAAACATTTTTTTCAGGTCATCTAGAGAAGGATGGAGATCTTGCCAGATATTACTAGACTATGATTTTAGAGGAGCTGTTTGGGATTCATTAATGATGCCATATTTACCATTTTGGGTACTTATAGTTTTCCTTTTAGTTTCTTTAGTATTGTATGCCAATTTATGTTTTCACAAAGGTTTTCTTTATATATATACATACATCTGAGTAGGTGTTGTTTGGTATGTACTTATTAACTCTCTATTCTTCACATTCTGTTAGAGGTAAATTCATCTTATTTTAATGTTTACTATACCCTTGGTTCTAGTCGCCAACCAGAGGACTACTGGAGGTGGGACTCAGGAAGTTACCATCTCTTTCCCCACATTGTAGTATCTTTGGGGGGAGGGGTCATGATAGAGTGATATCAAATGTTTATGTTGAGAGATAAGATGAAGTATTTAGTTAAGAACATGTAAAGTTTCATGGGACAGTTTGGTAATGATATTAGCTATGTTTAGTATGTTTTGTAGACATGGGATACTAGAAGATACACAAGTACTTAGGGCCCCCTGTTATATGATTAAAAACCTTTTAATTTTAATGATCCTACTAAATAAGTGATATTTGTTTATGGGTAGAAACATAGGAAAGGATCATGCTTCATTTATCTTTTTACCTGTGTTTGAAATGGGTAGGCCTTGTGAATGGTCAGAACCATAAATTATATAATTAATTAATTAAATAATTAATTTCATGTATTCCATATTCGTATTTTAGGAGCTCTAATATTTTTTTTCATATTAAAGGTATAGATATCGATCAACATCCTCATCAGGTTTTCACTGGATATGTTTAGTAGGATGTGCCATCAGATCAATGAAGAGCAGAGGTAAATAGAGATAACACTTAGAGGAGGTATCTCGAAGAGATTCAGTTCTAGAGTTTTTAGAAGTATGATGGTATAATTTTATAATTATTCATAAAGTACTAGTTGGAGGATGTTGAGATATCATTCATTTCGATCCTTTATCAGAAGGAGAAATGTGTTTTGTTGGATTTGACGATGATGTGTGGAGCATTGAGAAAGTTGTAGTTCTTGTTCCTCAGGGGTCATGAGGAGTCAAATGTATCATGGAAAATGTTATGACACCATTTTTGATAACAATTTCTTGGTTCAACCGAGAAGGTAGCCAGTCTCCAAGAGCACCCCTACCTATGTTAAGGGATATCTATTGTGCGAGAGTTCCAGATTTTTGAACCCTTATAGGATAGTATTCAAGGGAGGTCCATTTAAAAGAGGCTATGAATTTATATATATACTTCCAAGTAACCCATTTTATGCTAAATATGTATCTTGATGTGTTTCCGAGAGAAATGTTTATTGAGAGGATGTTGGATAGATTTAGTTCATCAAGAGAGGGGAGTCATCAGGGTTTCTCAAGAAATAAAGATGAGTTGTGGGGTTCATATTGTTAGGATAGAATAGTTTTAAATCAACCGGGCGTAGTTACCACACCTCATCATCTTTTTTCATTAGGGGTGGAGTCTATTATACCTATGAAAAGATATAAGATTTATGTTTTTCTTGGGGAGGCTGATTTCATTAGTGGAAAGGGTTCCAAAACATTTTACGTAATCAATGTACACCATGTCATCGACTTCAAGTCCATTCATTGACGAAATTTCAACTGAGGTAACAACATTAAGGTTTTCCAATTTGTGATCATAAAATAGGAGATAGGGAATTCATAGTGTAGTACCATGATGCTGCTCATCCTCAGATAGCAGAGTGTGGATGCAGTAGAGGACACCAATAAGGTTATAGGGACCTTGGATCAGGTCTAGGTCAGCTTTATGATTTAACATTTCTATCACCAGGTAAGATAGACATCATTGTGGGTACCCTTTGGTTGTTTTCTACTTAGGTTCATGGTTTGTTTGATTCAGGAGCTACACACTGTTTTATATCACCAACCATTATCCCTGATTTGGTACGGGAGGTTGGTATGTTTCTAGTTCCCTTGGCATTGACTATGTAAGTAAAGATTTAGCTAACTTGTATGACATAAGTAGTTTCTATGAGGTATTTCTATGGAAGAACCACTCTTGAGGATATTTCATATGTTTACAGATATATCCATATAAAATTATCCTTACAATGGATTAGATATATTTGGCATTAACTATCATAAATTACATCAGGAGGAAGGTTGTTTTTTGTGATGCAAAATAATATCCAAAAAGGTTTGGTGGAAAGAAAAACTATTATTTGGGTCATAGGAGTGTTCCATACTTTTCTTAATTTATGGTCAATCTAATGATGAGCTCGTTTGAGGTTCATCATTATGTGTTTCTAGGGTTTTGGACGAGTACCCTAATGTCTTTCTAGATGAGGTTTTGGAGTTACCCCCTTTATGGTAGATCATGTTTATGATCAATCTACATCAAAGAATGTATCATATATCAATTTATATTTATAGGATGGCTCCATCTATTTTTCATGATCCATGAGTATAACTCGATACTTTTTTACCATTAGTTTTTGTTTAGCCGAGTGTGTCACCTTTGGGTGCACTGGATTTTTTCATAATGAAGTCTGATAGAATTTTATAGCTTTGTATTGATTATCATCACTTGAACCATGTGATAGTGAAGAATCACTATCCTATTCTAGGAATTGATGATTTAGTTGATCAACTAAAAGGATGAAGTTTGTTCTCAAAGATGGATTTTTCATCACGATATCATCAAATGTGGGTGAAGGATGATGATCATCAGAATACTACCTTATGTTATTATCATGGTCTTTATGAGTTCATTATGATTCAATTAAGTGTGAATTAAACTATCTATTTTTTCATGTGGTTGTTGAACAAATTGTTTAGAGGGTTCCTAGTTAATTTATTGGTCATTTTGATCGATGACATCCATGTGTACTCTACATCTGACGAGGATCATACAAACCATTTTCATGACATTTTGGGAGTTTTTCATCAAGAGTATCTATTTAGGAAGTTGTTGAAGTGTGAGTTATAGGATTTTAATGTCCCTTTATTGGAGAATGTGATATCCTAGTAGATATTAGCTATGGATATTTCAAATATAGATGTGGTTGTATCTTGAAACCCCCCTAAGACAATGGAAGAGGAGTAATCTTTACTTGGTATTGTAGCATATTATTAGTGGCTAATAGCTGATTTTTCTGGTTTTCAGACTCATATGAAATCCTTCACTTAAAAGTATTATGAATTCTTGTGGATTTAAATGTTTCAGGAAGCTTTTGAGTACTTGAAGGAGAAATTGGTCAGTGCTCGGGTCTTTTTTTTCTAGTAGTGAGAGTTTAGTTTGAGGTTTTCTATGATGTTTCTCATCTTTTATTATCTTGTTTTCTAATGCATCCTAGATCTGTTTATTATTATGGGTCTCAAAACATTTATTTCCATAATCATAACTATTCCATCCATGATCTTGAGTTGGGGGTGGTTGTGTTTTTTTATGTTTTGGTGACATAACCTCATAAAGGATCATTTTGTTGTCTTTACTGATCATAGGAGTCTGAGTTATTTCTTCTCATATCTTTACATGAAATTTAATCATCAATGGTGGATGGGATTATTGTAGGTTTATTTCTTCATGATTACCTATATACTATAAAAAAGAAATTATGTTGTTGATATGCTGAGAAGTAAGTCACATAATGATTCCATGTGTGAATATGGGGATTTATGGAAAATAATGGAAGAATATCAGAAATGTATCTAAACATGGTATAGTTTGGAGGTATAGGTTATATTTTACATATTATAGTGTAGTCATAATAGGTATAGAATGTGGATGAGTCCAAGTTGGGGGATTCTGTGGTAGATTTCTAGAGGGACCAAGTAGTTTTTAGTGATTCCACTGATGGTTGGTCTAAAGATAGAGAATATGAGGTGTTGTTTTAGGGAAGTCTTTTAATTCCTTCTGTGATGCGTGATGTGGTTTCTTGGGAGTTCCATAGTTCATCTTTTATTATACATCCTAATATTAAAAATCTATACCGAGCTTTGAGATTTCAGTTTTGGTGTCCTGGGTTGTAATGTGAAGTTGTAGAGTTTGTTTCTGAATGTTTGGTCTTCAAGAAGATGAAGACCAAAAACAATGTTCCTAGTGGTTTTATCTAACCATTAGATGTTCCCCCAATGTATGTGGAATTAAATCTCAATGGTAGTCATTACCATTTTACCTAGTGATCAGGGTGTATAGTATATTATATGGGTGATAGTAGATCATTTAACGAAATCAACCTACTTTATTGTTATCAGGTAGTCAAGATTAGTGGAGCTTTTATTGAGGTAGTATTTGGAGAATGTTTTGGGACTCCACGAAGTATTGAGGATAATCATCTCTAATTGAGATCCTCATTTTACATCCATGATGTGGAGAGGTATCCATAATGCATTTGGTTCTTATTTTTTCCTTATCACCACTTTTCATCTATAGAAGGATTGTCCGAGAGATCAGAACATCATGACTCTTGAAGATATGTTTAACTCTTTTGCCATGGATTTTGGATATATTTTGATGAAGCACATACCCTAGGTTGTGTTTCCTTAAAATATTTTTTTCACTCAACCACTTATATGGTTCCATTGATGATTTGTATGGACGACATTTACGTTCTCGGTTGTGCTGGATTGGGGTTTTAAAGGCAATAATTCATAGAACAGACTGGGTACAGAATACCATAGAGATGGGTTGGTTAATTCATGGAAGGATGAATATGAAGTCGAATCATCATAAATCAAATGTCGGTCATAGTAGGATAACTATGGAGTTCGACATTGTAGATCACATATTCTTGAAAGTGGTTACTCATCTTGGGAAACAAAGGTTTGGTCATGAGAGTAATATTTCTCCTCGATTTTTTGGGACTTTTGAGGTGTTGGCTCATGTTTGGGTTGTGTCATATCATATAGAAAATCACCCATAGATGATATGGATACATGATTCTTTTCACATGTCATAGCTCAATTTTTATCTCGATGATGAATCTCTTGTAATATATTTGTGTTGGATTGATGTTGAAGATGATTCTACATTAATGGAGAATCCTATTGAGAAATTAGAACAATAGGAGAAGGTGGTTAATAGGAATGTTATTCCCTTAATTTGTGTCTTATGGTAGAAAGATGCGATGAAGGAGAGTATCCAGTAATGTGAGTCATATATGTGAACTCAATACCTTTAGATATTTGATGTTTATCTCTTATCTAATAACGTTTATCCTTTGCGAATGTATACCCTTATAGTTTATGAGGTGGTTTCTTCTTATATCTTGTTTTGGATTTTCTCTAATTTGAGAGGTACATCCTTAGAGACAGTATTCAGGTATAATGTCATGAATTTTTTGTGTTTTATTTTAAAATATTTTATGGATTAATTTCATTACTAGTCTCTTAGACGAAAATCTATTCCGAAATCAGGTGTGTCTAGAATAAACGTTTGAAGAATATTAATATATTAAATAACATGCACAAGTAGTTTTATTTTAAAAGTGGAATAAATTATAAATGGGTTCCCATATCAGAAATCTGATGGCACTATTGTGTTCTGAGCAGGCGATTTACCAAGGGTGTGGCTTAACATTGGCTGGAACATGTTGGTTGTGAACAACAGTTTCAAGATTTTTTAATGAATAAAATAAATTGATGTTTTATTTTTTCATTGTTTCATCGATGAATCGATGATTATTTTTTTAATTAATCATTTAGGTAGGGATCTTCGGTTAGGATAATCACCCTATAATTCCCTAGAGACTCTAGAGGGAAACCCAGGAGCATTTTTCTCAATATGATGAGAGAGACTTGGATCGAAGATCATTTTTGATGGATCTCGCTAGCGACAATCAGTCTTCAATAGAAAATGACCAAATACCCATATAGGATCCATTATTTTGGACTTATTTCTCCATTCTTTGATTCAACTATGAACATATTCAATCCAAAAAATATGTTTATTTGTAGTTCAATAATTCCTTATGGGATGACTTATATTATACATGATTTACGAGGTTGGATTATAGGGATTATCAATTTAATTTTTTGATCATTCCTATGGGAACAGATCGAGGATGGAACAAACAATAGTTGAGGTTCAATCGTTGGATTTGTTCCTTTTGTTTTTCTCTCCCCTGTTTTTTATTCATTCTTCATTTTTCTATGTGTTTTAGAATGATCGATCATTGAAACATAGTTTCTTAGTGCAATGATCCATAATTGATGATCCAGCATCATAAAAAATAAACAGAGATGTGATGACAAGAACGAGAGATGAATTTGAATGGTTCGATAGAAACCATTAATCAAGAATATTGTGTTGTGATAAAAATAAATGGATTTCATAGCCTATTGAAGGACCAAACCCCATTGATTTGATGTTACTCTGGTGAGATGACCTTGGATCTGAAGTTTCAAGGATAAAATACCACCATATGGGAAACCAAGAGATAAGACAAGTTGTAGCAGGAAGAAATCGATTATTTTATAAATTCCATAACACATGAAATGTAGTATTGTCTACAATGAGTTTGTTTATCATTGGACCACTCGGTGTGTATCTTGGGAGATACACATGAACGAGGTGGAGTACATGGGTAGCCTACACGACAGGTACCCACCCTCATGGATTTTCTTGGACCAAGTACTCATACTACCCCATGTAATGGTACACAAGAAGATATAAATGGGTTGAAACCATGTATTGGAACATGGCTAGAGTATACTGGTGGACCTCAAATGGAAGGAAATGGCGTGTGACTTCTTATACATGTCATATACACATATTCCTCACAACACAGTTTGAAATGCCATGGTCCATTGTACACTGTAAGTATCCAGGGTCAAAAGACATGATGTGTGACCCTACTTTATGCGGTGTATAGATTTCTACATGTATTTATTCTCTTTTCATCCATATCATAGAAAAATTTCATTCGGTTTCGTTCCCCTATCGAATACTTGGAGGTAGGTACAAATCATTTCCTACTAATTGGACATTGACCCCCTCAATAAGAAAACCTGGAAAGAGTTTTGGAATCCCTAGAGAGGACCGATGTACGATCATCTATCCATTATTCGTACCATAAGTATTCCTTAGTATTTATGTGACCAACTTCACCAAGTATCAATAATCTACACAGAAAGATAGTGCAGATGATGTTATTGGTATCACCCCATGGCCCTGGCTATGGTCCTCATCTGTGGAATCATATTCTTTTCAGATCTGACAGTGTATCTATCTAATGATAGTTCACAATGAACAATACATCTTGGATGGAAATAATCAGTGCTATTAGACTCAGGAGTTTGTTCTCTTGGATGATTACTTCATTGAATCTTTAGACTGAATCCCTAGTGTTGGAATATAGTGGTTCTGACATAGCTATAGACTGTATGTCTTTGATTGAATATATCATGATATTCTTTTATGTGTTGTAGACAAATACTTGTTTAGAGATAACTATATATATCGTTTTTTTATTACTTTTTGGATTCAAGATGTCCTACTTAGTATTGTTATACTCACCCCTTCATGTAATTTTCCCGCACATGTTTTGTCTTCTCTAGATGAGCAAACATTTGAAATAGTCCTAGGTGGACTAGGACCTGATGGAGCTTTGTGAGATTAGGCTGGCTAAGTTGTGTTCCTATGACTATAAACAATTGTCCCTCTACCTTTTCTTATAGGTTGGACTTGTGGTTATAGACTTCTTTTGGTGGGATTGTATTTGGACTAGTTTCACTTTACATTACTTTCATGTCTAACTCTATAGGTTAAGATATATTGGCATGCATGTTATATTTTCTCAATGGGTTTTACATTTCATCAATTTTTGGTCTTAGAGATGTGTTATTGCGTATAGGTATATTGGCAATGCCTTCCATTTTAGTGATATGCCTACTCAATGCTATTCACCAACCCCTGGCTTGTTAGAGGTGAGCTTGGGGAGTCATGGGATTGGCTCCACAGGGATGGGTCCTGAAAGAGTGTTATCAAAGGTGGGTAGATCTACTATAAGGACTGGGAGTCTATGAGATTGGTTTGGTGAAAAAATGTTAAGTGTTTTATGTTTGGAATTTAGGCTACAGACTCCAGTGTTGGTGTGGCGACTAACATATCCATACACCAGGACTCTAAAATCTGGATTTTCAACTCGATACATGAGATCAATTTTTACAGGGAAAATAATGGTACATTCATCATAGAGAAATGGGTTTTGGTTCCATGTACTTCTTGATTCACTATATAGATATACTCATTAACTATGGTACAACCAATTTTCTTATAGGATACCCCCAAGATGTATACAATGTAGGATTAAGTAGCTCGAGGATGATCTCCTCAGTAATGAGGCATCGATAAAGGGACCAATTCCCTAGATGTTACCTCTTGGTGGTTCAACAACCATACAAAAACATGTATAGAAACAAATGGAACACAAAGTACTAGCAGATGTGGAGAAACAAATGATCACGCTTCAGAATATACAAAGATAGTATCACCTTGGGGTTTGAGGAGAGCCTGACCCTCAGTTGGATGTGGACCATCTTGAGGTGGTGACCTGAGTTTTCCATATAGTCAAGGAACAAACAGATAAAATGGTGGTCCTAGCGGGGAGCCTTCTATAGTTTTGGACAGGGTGTTGGTAGAGTTTGGATATTTAGACTCATGACGAGGAAACTTTTTTGTATAATGAGTTTGAGAATCTCTTCAGAGAGGAGTTCTCACCAGTTATGCATAGAGATGTGAGTATTAAAAAGTTTCACCAGCTATAGTAGGTCAACATGTCCATGGATGATTATTCATCGAGGATCAACATCCTTTATAGGTTCTCGATGTATATGGTTCGGGATCTGTACTTCAAGGATCGAAACTACGAGAGAGGTCTGTGTAGAGACATTGGAGATAGCATTATACCACTATGAATTATTACTTATGATGGGTTGATTGAGAAATATTTTGTGGTTGAAATCATACTGGTTTAGAAGATACAATTAGAAATAGTGTGCAGTAGATGAGAAAGAGTAAAGACCTTGACAGTAGTGAGATGATGTCAGTCCTAGGGGCCTGCACATTGGATAAAATTCATGAGGAGGTCCCATGACATAGGATCTATAGTTTTGGGTTTACATGATGGGTCCAGTTAGCCTAGGTAGAGGTAGTTCTAGTCATGTGATGGCATGGGAAATCTCACTTGATATTTTCACACCCATCGTAATTCTTATATGAAGATAGTGGATAGACCTCTATGGAAGGTAAAGTGACTGGAGAAGGAAGATATGAAGGGTAGTGTATATGGAAATATAGCTAGGAGAGTAGAATGAGTTGGTTGATGTTTCAACATGTTATCACCACTACCCCCAGGCGATCCACACCAGGATCTGGGAGTTGGGTGATAGGGGAGAGGACAACTACAGGCGGTCTAGGCATATGAACCAGGGGACCTAGAAAGGATTATTGGTATGATATGTGTATTTTTTTTACTTTAGATGTAGTACTAATAGACATATGTGCTATTTATTCCTTTCTCACCAAATATCTTGTTTGAGACCTAGAGATTATGGTTGAACCATTGACTCAGCCCTTATGATTAGAGACACATACTGGAGAAGATGTAGTGATCAAACAACTATGTTGAATGTGTGACCTGACCCTCAGAGGTGATAGTTTCAATTAGAAACTCTTGTTGGCAGTGTTGAGGCCTTTTGACGTCATTCTTGCTTTGTATGGGTTATCCATAGTCCATGACCATATTGAATATTTTAGGTGAAGGGTGTGGTGATTCTGCAATGATGGAACGATGTTTTCCTTGGTCGGTGAAAATGAAACCCATGAAGCATAAGATTAACTCATTCATAGGAGGGTGCAGACGATTTCTCATCAGTTTTCTAGCCTGAACCATTTTGTAGCTAATGCTATGAGTTACGAGTTTGCTATAATGGTGGAATAGTATGAGGAAGTCTTCTCAAAGATGTTAATAGATTACCTGCACATTAGTATATAGACTTATACATTGATTTCCACCCTATGAAGACACCAATATCTTCTCTATAATATCAAATGTATCTCACAAATCTTCATGAGATAAGGGTGGATTTGAAGGAATTACATAATAAGGGATTCATGAGACACAGTGTTTCACCGTAGGTGGCCCCTGTTTTATTTTCCAAAGAGGAAGAAAAGTTACCAAGGTTGTGTGTGTACTAATAATTCTTGAACCAGGTGATTGTGAATAAAAAGTATCCACTAACAAGAATCAATGACCTCTTCGATTAGTTGATAAGGGAATGATGGTTCTAGAAGGTTAACCTCAGGTAAGGAAAATACCAACTACGAGTAAGGGATGGAGATATACCGAATATGACTTTGAGATGTCTTTATGGTCACTATGAGTACTTGGTGATTCCCTTTGGAATGAAAACGCCCAGAAAGTGTTCCTGGGAATCACAAACATAGTCATCCATCCTTACTTATACCGGTTCATGGTAGTATTCATCGATTATATCCTTATGTAATTGTCTTCCGATGAGGAGCATGAGAGACACTTATGGATGGTCATGTATGCAATCATTTACCACTAACTTTATCGGAAACTCTCAAAGTGCCAATTTTGGATTCAAAAAGTCCACTTTCTTGTATATTTTATCTCATCGGACGGAGTGGATGTGGACTTGACCAATTTTGAGGCAATGATAACATGGGAGCCACCTAGGAGCTTGATAGAGGTGTAGATGTTCCTTGGGCTTATAGGATATTATTGGAGATTCATACATGATTTATCTAGAATATCTATTCCTATGAAATCATTGACTCAAAAAGGGAATCCTTCCACGTGGATAGAGAATTTATAGTAGGGTTTTTAGTAGTTGAGGCGGAGTTTGATGAGTGTCTTAATGATGATATTCTTGTAGGATGGTGTTGAGTGCATAGGTTTCCACAATGCATTAGGAAAAGGGATTGGATGTCTCCTAATGAAAAGGCATGTGGTTATTTACTATGGTTCATTCTAGTTGAGACCACATGATCAGAACTACATGACCAATGGTCTTTAGTTTGAAGTGGTAGTCATTGCATGGAATATGTTTTAACACTACCTAATGGGTGAGTGGATAATCCTCTAATCTGATCACAATGGTCTTAATTATACCTTCACTCAAAAGGATATGAACATGAGACAATTGTGACTAATAGAGTACCTCCAAGACAGTGAGTATGATATTTTATATACTCAAAGGAAGGGTAGCGTGGTGGTGGATGATCTAAACAGGAGATCTAGTTCACAGTTACTGAACAAGGCATCAGATCAGTTAGCTATGTTATAGATATACTTAGTTGATGGAAATGGAATAACATACCTCCAATCGATGGTTGATAACCCTCCACTCTTACATCGAGTTAGGGAGGAACAAATTGGGGATACCAACTATGAGACTGTATGTGGTCATATATCAATAGGCCATACTCCTGATGGATATTCAAAAGTAGGGAGCACATCAATCATTTTGGGGATGAATATTAGTACTAGTGGAATTATAGGAGGAGGTTCTGAGGGAGTTTTATACATCCTCTTTAGTGGTAAATACGGGTGTGGTGAAAATGTAGGAGGACCTCTGATGTTTGTTCTGGTGGTGGAGAATGAAGAAAAAGTGGTAGAGTTTCTTTTAGGGACTTACATGTCAGCTATTGAAGGCTGAGCACCAGGTTTTAGTGGGTTTAGATCAACCTATAAGAAACCAGATTTTATTTTAGGTACGGATCATTATTTCGGGTTTTTATTGTGGAAAAAGTAAGTATTAAAAAAATATCTATGTACATGACATGTAATTTTGAGTACACGCTATGTACCTAGTTTTTGTGTGTAGTATTATAATGGTCGTGTAATGGATAAGTACATGTCTGTGTGGGTGACCTAGAAGACCGCCTAAAGCTGGGACTGGTTGAGTCTAGTACACGTCATGTACATTAAATTAACATGTCATGTACTTTTATTTTTTTACTTCATAAGTTAGAATGGGGTCATGTATCATCTCCAAAAAACACTTCTATTTCCCGTTTTTTATATAGGACCATGATGTAATGCCAAATAACATCAAGATACTCTCATTAAACAATCCGAGATACATTTGAGATACTGATAAGTGCGTTGGATGCCACCCTTGAGTTCTCTCTTCCCCTAGAGTCCCTCATCCAAACATCTCATCCCTCATGAGTTATTGAGGGTTGAACATTTTTACCCTTTTTCTAGATCTACATCATTAAAGGATGATTCAAGGTTCGATGTAAATGATTGTTCATCTTACAACATCGGGGTATGTGGTTTGTGCCTCTCTTTGGTTGTTATTGGATTATATATGCTAAATGTGATAATACCCTGTTGATGGTATTGTTTGTTTTTTGAATTTAAGCATGTTTAAGGAATGTTATGGTTTGTCTGTTTGAGAAATGTGTTATTGTTTATGCATAAGGATTTATACCTTGATTATGGGTGGGTTTTCCATATTTATTAATTATGGTCATTTGGTCTAGAATGCCTGTTAGGATTGCTTTGTTTTTCATGACTCATGTTGTTAGGACGTCATTACAATTTATTTGAGATGAATGTGTTACGCATTGTGAAAGAATGAACAAGGGGAATAGAATGAGAATGTTTCATGAGGTTGGGTTTTTTATGAATGAATTTGTATTATGTTGACCTAGAGGGTTTGGATGTGAGAGCTTCTGGGTGGTCATAGGCCCGAGGGGTTAGACCAAGAGAGATACCCAGAGGGTCATTGTTAAATGAATGTTGGACTTTTGGGCATTGACTATGAGAGATACCAAGTGGTAATTATATTTTTTTTGTCTCTAAGAACACCAAGGGTTATTGATTATGATATCTACCTAGGTTTCCATTTGTAAATGATTAGTGCTATGAGGGACCAAAGAGGGTTTACTATGTGAGCATTCCTATAGAGATATTACTTATTGAATTGAAGATATGTTAAACTAGAGGGGTTATCCTATGATAATGTTCCCATAGGGTTTCATATGAATGTATTAATAATTGTGATGAGTCTGCTAAGACACGTCATAAGCTTGGACTCTATCTTACTTGATTTTTTATATGGTATTTTGAGATGAATGGTTATTATTATAATAAAAGGATTTATAGAGCTAAGGATAGATCCTGAGGTTATATTATTCATTGGATGAAATAATTAATAAATGTAAATGAATGTAATTGGTGAAGAGCCCAGTCAGGATCCTAGTATCACTGAGATAGGGTGCATAGATTTAGTAATATATTTTCTTTCTATTTTTCCTTCTTTTAGAATCAACCTTCACTTGCTTTTAAAGATTTTATTTCCTACTGAACAGACACAACCAAAATAACACAAGATTTACAAGGTTTACTACTCAGATAGAGTAGCTACGTCCTTGGTTTGGTACGGAAACAATCCAGTTCCACACAATCCACTAAAAAACAATCCTTTGATATGTAACAAACGAGTAGGATATACCCTTACACTCGTGTGGAACATGGAAGAAAATACTCAAGCACGTGTGCACCCTCTTAGCACAAATAGTAAAATATAGTATTTTCGTGCTTCATTAAAATTGAACACTTTTATTCTCTAAAGTAAGAATCTTCACATTCCTACCTAGAAGTTGGTAAAAACTCTCATACACACAACTGAATATGTGTGAATACCAAAAAAATTTCGTGAAACCTTTAGGATTTCATGCACACAATTCAAATGGCTTGGGCATAAAAAATATGTTTTGGCGTAATTTTTTTTTGCACAACTGCCCTTTTTCACACAACTTTTTCCATTTTCGCGAAACTTCTCTCTTTTTGCACAACTCACTTAGTGTATCATTTTACGTGCACCAGAGCTCGTGATTTCTTCTTAGTGTCGATTATTAACAAATTACAGGGGTTCACCACATATTTATAAGACTTTTTTTACACTGTATGAAAAACACTAATCCGTGTGTAAAAACCCATTTGTGCTCATAAAAACTCTTTCACGAAACTTCATATTTCAGAAAATGCTCCAATATTTCTCGCACCTCAATCCTTTGCCAATTTTTGATCTTCTGATCTTCAAAAACAATTTCTGGAAAAAACATTATTTCTCTATTTTGCACACAACACAAATATTTCATGCATCCTTCATTTTTCGTGGACCACGTTGATATTTTATACAAAGCTATATTTTTGGAACATCCGGGAGATATTTCGCACATCTTAATGATATTTTTTCATCCTTCTAATATTTTGTGCATCTATCAAACATTTCGCGCGACATTATTTGTTTCACGCACTCGGCTCATTTTTTCACGCACCGCATGCCTTTTTCATTTTTAGATGTTCTGACCTCCAATCATGCCTTTCGAGCAAAAACATAAATCACCTTTAAACTTGCATGCAACATCCAATTCCAAAAACACATCTTTATCTCTTGATTTTCAGGGTAAAAAATTTGGAAAACACTAGAAAACATCCCCACCTTAAACTGTTCTTTTATGACGCCTCGATATTGTCTTTTCCTTTGTAATTTCTCTCTTTACTACATTCCATATCCATTATTTAGATTTCATCACAAACTCCACTATCGTGATATATATACATTCACATATCAGATTTAGCATCATCAGATTTACAAAGGGAAGTACTGAAACTTCCCTATCTTCCAGTAGAATCATTCATTCCAATCATAACTGTATATGACTGGCATCATCATTTCTCCCCCATTCCATCATAAGTATTGCATCAAATGTTCTCATAACTTAATATATTTCTGAAATACATATCAGTAAATCATAGTCTAGATTTAAGACCTTTACAAAGTGAACTGATTTATCCTTTTTCACAACAAAATACAACACTCCGCAAAAGCTAACTCTTCCATATTCTTTATCCATAAAACATGGTCCCAACAATTGGATTTGTTGGATTGATTAATTTTGAGTACATATTATTTTATTGCTTTATTTTTCTTTTTCATGATATATATATTCACGGATAGTTAGAATCAAATCTTTTGGTGGTTGCCTACTGGGATTCGTATCACTCCCTGTTTGGGTCATGATTTTGGACCCAAATAGATTATACAGTTGCAGGTATAGATATGGTAAAGATACCTCCATCATCAGGTAGTTGGTTGCTATTGGAGCGGGATATCATGGATTCAAGCTAAGCCTTGTAATGATGTTGGAGTTTACTGCTTTTCTATAATTTTGTTTTAGTATTGTACGTCTAGTATTTTGACTTGTTTAGATTATTTCCTAGACACATTTGACATGTCACATTTATATGTTCTATAGTTATTATATTACTATTAGTCTTACACTGTTTACTTTTGTTGTATGGTATTATTTTTTCTGTTATTGATTGTTATTGTTTATTTTTGTGTGTATACTCTTCAAATAAGGGAACAGTTTCCCGACTATTAGTCCTTGGTCCTCTCCGCGAGTCAACAACATCTGCCGTTTGAGGAAATGTGCTTGAGGATATGTGGACAACAATGTTCAGGGAACCATTGAGCAGTACCTGGATCCAGGTTTGGGTTTGGTTGGTCAAATAAACCCAAGTGGATTTCCCAAAATTCTAGAGGCTACCGACTAGTAGTGAGGGACAAGGTATTATAGTGTGGAAACTATGCCCTCACTGGCATAGTATACACAGTGGAATAAAAAATAATAATCAATATTATGTGATCGTGAATAATGAGGCTGGGTGTGGACTAGAATATCAAATGGAAGCCACACATTTTCATGAGATAAGGGTGGATTTGAAGGAATTGTAGAATAAGGGAATCGTGAGAACCAATGTTTCAACCAAGGTGGCCCTTGACTTATTTTCTAAAAATGTAAATATGATAATGAGGCTGGGTGTGGACTACTAATTCTTGAACTAGGTGATCGTGAATAACAATTATCCACTAACAAAAATCAATGACATCTTGGATCATTTGATAGGGGCACGATGGTTCTAGATTGTTAACCTCAGATCAGGCTATCACCAACTATGAGTAAGGGCTGACAATATACCAAATACGACTTTTAGATGTTTCTATGGTCACTATGAGTACTTGGTGATTCCCTTTCGCATGAAAAACTCCACGACAGTGTTCATGGGACTCATAAACCAAGTATTTCATCCATAAATATACCAGTTCATGGATGTATTCATCGACAATATAATTATGTATTCAGCGTCCGAGGAGGAGCATGAGAGACACTTAATGTAGAGACCCGAAGCCTGGCGTACATTGAGCTTACATTACTTTTGCGGAATACTTAGTACATAACCAAAACACACACACAAGGATCGTAATAGTTTAGTGTCTTTGGAAACTCGGAATAAAATCTTCTAATCGTGGTGAAAGATCTTCAACATCTCCCATAAAGATCTTCCTTTTTTTACCTAAAACCTTTCTTTAAATCCTGGGGAAAAGAAAACATAAAAGGGTGAGCTTAAATGCTCAGTAAGGGTAAACAAAAGAAATATCAATCACATCATATACATAAGCACATAACTTTTGGAAATCTTATCCTGCAAAAGAGAGCATGATTTCATAACATGGGATAAATCATAGTAGTGAAATGAAATCCCAATAATCATAACATAAAACATGAAACATTGTGGCATTCACACATAATCATAGAGAATCATTTCTTGTTAGTCAAGACTCATTGCCAAGACTATCTTAGTGGACAAAGTCCCTTTCTGAATCGAGTAACCCTCGTTTTAGTCCTGTATCACTGAACCGGTATAACCTACCATTCCAACCATGTCTATCTCATGAGATATAAAATCTTTACCCAATGCATTGGAGGGAGATATAGGTCCCACCAATATTATAATGAATCCTTTCTTATGTGTGTCACATAATCATAAAACATACATCATCGCATAACAAATGTAACAAAAATGGGATTCTTGAAACATCATGACATCATAAATCAATTCATATAAGATAAAGGAATTCATAAAAATAATTCCATCACAACATGATCAAATAAATGTAATAATAGGGATAAAAACAGAACCCTTTTATTATCTTAGATGGAAAATAATTTTGATAAAATACTTGAACTCCATTCTTGAGGAAAATATCCTTTCTACTTCAAAAACATTTTTTCCTTTCATAACATGTCATACGACTTTAAAATAAAAGAAGATGATTAAAAATAAACTTGAAAACTTGTAAAGGAAGCTTCTTTGAAATAATGTTTTAAAAATCCATACATGCCGTATAAGTTAAAAAAACATTCTTCGTACTTTTGTCGGAAAAGTCAAAAAGTACCTCGTATGGAAAACGAAAAAATATTCCATTCATTTCTTTTACTAAAAACTCACCGAAGGGTAAAATTGGATTTAAACAATTGTAGGTGGAAGGAAATAATATTACATATTTATGAAACATGGATGTGGATGATAAAATACACCCCAATAAATACTTATGAATAAACAATCTCGGATAAAAATGAGATTGTGATATTTCCCTTACCTTAGGTCCGATTAGCTTTGTACATGTACGAAGCTCCTGTATAATGGTTTAAATAATGTTATTGACTTATTCCAGAATCATACATATTGATATGATATCATATATGGTCATATTCTTAGCTTCTTGTTAGTAATATTTCATTGTTACTTGTTACTCGGGTCTTTATTGCCTTTTGTTCTTATGCGTGTTTTGCCGAATAAATTCTTATTCTTCTTTTAAGGTTATAGATACCTTATATCCAGAATGGTATTAGTGTAACATATATCATATTTATTTATTCAATTCATTTATATAATTACTATGTAATGATGATCATGTAGAACGAGTCGCATCACATCGTGGAGACGGTATTCCGTACGTACGCACGAGTGATGATATCATTCCTATGATCGTGGAATTGTATTGGAGTATATATATATTATTTCAGTATCAATATTACCTTATAATAATCATAAATAGTTACTCATTACACCATTATACCCATCCTTGTAAGGTGGTGGTGGACAATAGATTACACCACGGCGTGGAGACGGTATTCCGTACGTACGCTCGCGCGGTGATTTCATTTTTCCATGGGATGGATAGAAGGTGAATTAGGGTTGTTTCATATTTATAATAACATATCAGTATGTAAGTAATACTGATGTTATTACTTTATCATGAAACAACTAAAGGAGAAGAAGTTGAAGAAGAAAGAAATTGAAAAGATCGGTAATGGATATTACCTCTTCTTTGGAACGCTTCTTTGAATCCTCCACTTAGGGAACTAAGATTGGTCTTTGAAGAAGACCAGGACCTCTACGATTATTCTAGGGAAGTGGAGAGGAGAAAATGGCAGGGGTTGGCCGAGCTTGAGTGCTCAATTTGGTGTGAGGAGGAGGGGGAGGAGGTGTCCTTTTATAAGGGAGGAGAGGGGCACCTTAGGAATACCTCAAAATATTATTTTATATTAATGTCAAAATCGGTTTATAATGGTTCCAAAGGGTCTTATTTAGAATCTAATGTGGGGATGGGTCGAAATAATATCAACCAATAGGATTTAGACAAGTTTAGGGTATTATTTTAACCTTATCAATTAGATATAACTCTTAGTTAAATAATTTAACTTTTACCATGTCTTTTTGTTTTCTTTCACTATATGATTAATACACTTACTATAACATGCCAAAAGAACCCCAAATTGTATATTATTAATACATATATCCTTATCTAAGTCATTTGGCAGAACCTTATATTTTTAGGAATAAAATAACAATTAATAATATAATATTTTATTTAAAAACTATTTTGTGTCAATTTTGACACTATTTGATATATGATTTTTGTGAAAGTCATAACAGAACTATATGTTAGAACCAAGTTGATTAAATCAACACTAATATATCATAGTAACCTATAAAATTAGTTTAATTCACAAAAAGTCTCAATTTACACTTATTTGGGCATTTATAACATCAATTATGTTAATATTTCTTTAAAAGGGTAATTACTGCATCATCGTTGTGTCATAAATAAATTAATTTATTTAAAGTGTAAAAATTATAAATAAAATATAATTATGTAGGAAATCTTTGTATATTTATAATGAATATTTACAATCGAATTTATTTTATGTATAACCCTATATTAAAAATGTTTTAGTAAATAAACATTGATTTTATCTCTTTTAACTCTTCTTTGAATTAAATAATAATAAATGTCCTAATCTAATCCAAGTGGACCTAAATGGTCATATTATATTCATAAGTTTGTTTTTGGTCGAAATACACTTGTCCAATAGAATTAGGGCATGTTTTAGGGTAATATTAATATCATTCTTACCCTTAATTACCCAATTTACTTTTAACCGTGGTAAATAAAAGTAAAAAGTTACTATTCACCAAACATTATTTTCATCTCATTGAACCACATTTTACTTACTGACATCAACCGTGTCTCTCGGATTTTTGAAATTCAGTTCACAGAAGCGGTAAAATTAAGTTTTATGAAAAATTCAGTTTTTTAACTACCACTTAGTAGTTTCACTATTCATCAAAAATTGATCTTTTTCAGAACAATGCCAAAATTTCATCCTAAGCTATATTTCATATTCCGAATTCAAAAATGAAGTCTATTTTACCAAATTCATAACATAGAAGGTACATTAATTAATTTTATAATTAAATCCCGCTGTTAATACAAATAGCGTGTTTTTAAGAAACAATATCTATCAAAAGATTGACACTTGATTATGTCTGGTTTAAATGTGAAATTACATTCAATGACCAAAATTGGATTAAATTGTAAAAATATATTCTAAATATACTTTAAAACCATTAAAATTAATAATTTATCACTATTAATTATTTCGATTGAAAAAGTTGTTTTTAATTTAAATTTTGTAATTTTCACTATTCATCAAAATATGAAAGTTATCCGAAAAGTACCAAAATTTCACCCTAAGCTAATTTCGATATTACGAATCCAAAAATTAATTCCATTTTGAAAAATAAAATTTACAAAATTTCAAAAAGTGGTTATTACTATTCATAACGGCTAGTTTTAATAATATTTTAATAGCATATCGTTGTTTAGCGAAACCTGGTGTTGCGTACAACAAACGCTATCGTGGAGGGTCGTGATTGCATGTAATGGATGGAAAGTCAAGGATGCGTGTTGTGAAAGCTTATTTTGGTGTAGCGTACAACAGAAGACATTAATGAAATTAAAAAGAATATTTTTCATAAAATCTCGGGGTGTTACATTCTACCCCCCTTAAAATGAATTTCGCCCTCGAAATTCGTCAGGGTTATAAATGGTTTACTACTCGAATGTTTCTTTAATAGAAACCCACATCGTAAAAAGGAATACCAAAACCTGGCTTTAAAAACTAAAGTATGAAATGTAACGATTACCCAAATAAACTAATCACTGGGTTTCCACATAGGTGAAAATATGGATATGGAAGAGAAATATAACCATCATGATCTGATGGAGAGTGGTAGAGAACATTGCTATGGAAAATCCAGTAATCACAAATCCATAAATTTGTGACGATCAAAGGTACCATCTGATTAATCAGATATAAGATCACTAGGACAACATTTTTGGTTTTCAAGATCGTTTCCCTAAAGTTAAAGAATATGAATTAGAATAAATACTTACTTTATTTTGGTACAATCTCACTGTTGTTCGTGCCTTTAACAATTTCCACTTCATCTCTTAAATAAATGAAGTTGAATTTGTTATTCATGATGTGTTAGCAGATCATGTGATAGAATGACAAGTCATTCCATCTGTCTCAAACAAAAGGTTAGCAAAAATTATATACATAAGTCGATCCATAGTGAGATTAATCATATATGGTTCCTAAAATGGACTTTATACTTCATATATCATACTGCTTAATATAATGAAACTAGTTTCTAATAAACAGGGACTTCCTATAGGCCAGTGGTAGGCGATAAAGGCCAGTCGCACTTCGGTTGTGGGTTCGATTCCCACAGCCTTGTCCGAAGCGATGGGCTGTCGCCCGTCCTGCAGGTTGTCCTTTTTCTAAAACTACATTACTATAACATCCCATCAATAATATCGAAAATCTTCTATCCTTAAACAATACTAACTTATGTCCAACATAATCCTTTCTAATCTTTAGGCTAATCCATAATATAGTGAAAACGATTACCAGAGATTTAATACTGTCGTTAATCCCCATAAGATATGTCTTGATGGTCACATTCCAAACATTCAAAGGCCTTAATCATGTATTCTCTTGAATACCCATTGAACCTTAGTGAAAACATGAATGATTTCAAAAGTTAACTCTTTCCACATACCAAAATCCAAAAATTATATTTACTCAAACCATGATACCACTTAGTCTTTATATCAATCATGAGCTCATGAATACTGTCAAACATTTCATTTTCTCCTTATCCCTTAATTATGCGCATATCATCTACTTTCCAAAATATTTGAATCACTTTTCATGGTTACCGGTACCTTAAAATTATTGAAAACCACAATAGACCAATACATAAATATTATAGTACACCATAAAAGTACCTCAACAACATTATTCTTGAATACCAATACTTTAGTCCATCCACTTCAATGATTGTCCTGGAATAAGTCCTTCCTTGATTTAGAAGTAACTTTTTAGGTCAGGGCATTGAGTTGGGTAATGCCCGTGTTCTCCACAAATAAGACATTGAACTCCATAACAATCTGTCACTCTATGACCCTTTTCTCCACACAGATAACATCGGTCCCTCCATTTGAGGTATTCCTCAAGGTTCTTCTTCCCTTCTTTAGAAATCTCTATCTTCCTTTCTTTATGCTCCTCAACATGCGAACATGCATAATAGTTTATCTTCCTCTTCTTTTATGAATTAGGAATACTACTAAATTTCACCTTGTTAATCATATATCGCAATGACTGATTCGGCATAATCAAAATATATTTATCTCTAGGCATTACACAATTTTGTTGCTCATAGTAACCAATTTGTTCATTGGATTCAATGTTAACCGAATTCCTTCTGGTTCCCTCCATTAACTAAAACACAAAAAAAAATTGTGAGAGGCGAAATCATGCTATGGAAGACAACATAGTAAAGGGAAAGCACTCTCAATATCTAACATCTTAGGTTAAATTCTAAGATAGTTAGCACAATTCTAGGACTATAACCTATAGGTATACTTAACCTTAGAGACATCCCTAGACATACCTTAGAAATATCTCTAGGGATCTCACTAGCGTTTTCGCATCCTAGTTTCCAAAGGTTGACTAAACCTTTCCTCTGATACCAACTGTAGAGACCCGAAGCCTGGCGTACATTGACCTTACATTAATTTTGCGGAATACATAGTACATAACAAAAACACACACACAAGGATTGTAATAGTTTAGTGTCTTTGGAAACTCGGAATAAAATCTTCTAATCGTGGTGAAAGATCTTCAACATCTCCCATAAAGATCTTCCTTTTTTTACCTAAAACATTTCTTTATATCCTGGGGAAAAGAAAACATAAAAGGGTGAGCTCAAATGCTCAGTAAGGGTAAACAAAAGAAATATCAATCACATCATATACATAAGCATATAACTTTTGGAAATCTTATCCTGCAAAAGAGAACATAATTTCAGAACATGGGATAAATCATAGTAGTGAAATGAAATCCCAATAATCATAACTTAAAACATGAAACTTTGTGGCATTCACACATAATCATAGAGAATCATTTCTTGTTAGTCAAGACTCATTGCCAAGACTATCTATGTGGACAAAGTCCCTTTCTGAATCGAGTAACCCTCGTTTCAGTCCTGTATCACTGAACCGGTATAACCTACCATTCCAGCCATGTCTATCTCATGAGATATAAAATCTTTACCCAATGCATTGGAGGGAGATATAGGTCCCACCCATCTTATAATGAATCCTTTCTTATGTGTGCCACATAATCATAAAACATACATCATCGCATAACACATGTAACAAAAATGGGATTCTGGAAACATCATGACATCATAAATCAATTCATGTAAGATAAAGGAATTCATAAAAATAATTCCATCACAACATGATCAAATAAATGTAATAATAGGGATAAAAACAGAACCATTTTATTATCTTAGATGGAAAATAATTTTGATAAAATACTTGAACTCCATTGTTGAGGAAAATATCCTTTCTACTTCAAAAACATTTTTTCCTTTCATAACATGTCATACGACTTTAAAATAAAAGAAGATGATTAAAAATAAACTTGAAAACTTGTAAAGGAAGCTTCTTGGAAATAATGTTTTAAAAATCCATACATGCCGTATAAGTTAAAGAAAACATTCTTCGTACTTTTGTCGGAAAAGTCAAAAAGTACCTCGTACGGAAAACGACAAAAGATTCCTTTCATTTCTTTTACTAAAAACTCACCGAAGGGTAAAATTGGATTTAAACAATTGGAGTTGGAAGGAAATAATATTACATATTTATGAAACATGGATGTGGATGATAAAATACACCCTAGTAAATACTTATGAATAAACAATCTCGGATAAAAATGAGATTGTGATATTTACCTTACCTTAGGTCCGATTAGCTTTGTACGTGTCCGAAGCTCCTGTATAATGGTTTAAATAAAGATATTGAATTATTCCAGAATCATACATATTGATATGATATCATATATGGTCATATTCTTAGCTTCTTGTTAGTAATATTTCATTGTTACTTGTTACTCGGGTCTTTATTGCCTTTTGTTCTTATGCGTGTTTTGCCGAATAAATTCTTATTCTTCTTTTAAGGTTATAGATACCTTATATCCAGAATGGTATTAGTGTAACATATATCATATTTATTCATTCAATTCATTTATAAAATTACTATGTAATGATGATCATGTAGAACGAGTCGCATCACATCGTGGAGACGGTATTCCGTACGTACACACGAGTGATGATATCATTCCTATGATCGTGGAATTGTATTGGAGTATATATATATTATTTCAGTATCAATATTACTTTATAATAATCATAAATAGTTACTCATTACACCATTATACCCATCCTTGTAAGGTGGTGGTGGACAATAGATTACACCACGGCGTGGAGACGGTATTCCGTACGTACGCACGCGCGGTGATTTCATTTTTCCATGGGATGGATAGAAGGTGAATTAGGGTTGTTTCATATTTATAATAACATATCAGTATTTAAGTAATACTGATGTTATTACTTTATCATGAAACAACTAAAGGAGAATAAGTTGAAGAAGAAAGAAATTGAAAAGATCGGTAATGGATATTACCTCTTCTTTGGAACGCTTCTTTGAATCCTCCACATAGGGAACTAAGATTGGTCTTTGAAGAAGACCAGGACCTCTAGGATTATTATAGGGAAGTGGAGAGGAGAAAATGGCAGGGGTTGGCCTTGCTTGAGTGCTCAATTTGGTGTGAGGAGGAGGGGGAGGAGGTGTCCTTTTATAAGGGAGGAGAGGGGCACCTTAGGAATACCTCAAAATATTATTTTATATTAATGTCAAAATCGGTTTATAATGGTTCCAAAGGGTCTTATTTCGAAGCTAAAGTGGGGATGGGTCGAAATACTATCAACCAATAGGATTTAGACAAGTTTAGGGTATTATTTTAACCTTATCAATTAGATTTAACTCTTAGTTAAATAATTTAACTTTTACCATGTCTTTTTGTTTTCTTTCACTATATGATTAATACACTTACTATAACATGCCAAACGAACCCCAAATTGTATATTATAAATACATATATCCTTATCTAAGTCATTTGGCCGAACCTTAGATTTTTAGGAATAAAATAACAATTAATAATATAATATTTGATTTAGAAACTATTTTGTGTCAATTTTGACACTATTTGATATATGATTTTTGTGAAAGTCATAACAGAATTATATGTTCGAACCAAGTTGATTAAAGCAACACTAATATATCATAGTAACCTAGAAAATTAGTGTAATTCATAAAAAGTCTCAATTTACACTTATTTGGGCATTTATAACATCAATTATGTTAATATTTCTTTAAAATGGTAATTACTTCATCATCGTTGTGTCATAAATAAATTAATTTATTTAAAGTGTAAAAATTATAAATAAACTATAATTATGTAGGAAATCGTTTTAGCTTTCTAATGAATATTTACAATCTAATTTATTTTATGTATAACCCTATATTAAAAATGTTTTAGTAAATAAACATTGATTTTATCTCTTTTAACTCTTCTTTGAATTAAATAATAATAAATGTCCTAATCTAATCCAAGTGGACCTAAATGGTCATATTATATTCATAAGGTTGTTTTTGGTCTAAATACACTTGTCCAATAGAATTATGTCATGTTTTAGGGTAATATTAATATCATTCTTACCCTTAATTACCGTATTTACTTTTAACTGTGGTAAATAAAAGTAAGAAGTTACTATTCACCAAAAATTATTTTCATCTCATTGAACAACATTTTACTTACTGACATCAACCGTGTCTCTCGGATTTTTGAAATTCAATTCACAGAAGCGTTAAAATTAAGTTTTATGAAAAATTCAGTTTTTTAACTACCAGTTAGTAGTTTCACTATTCATCAAAAATTGATCTTTTTCAGAACAATGCCAAAATTTCATCCTAAGATATATTTCATATTCCGAATTCAAAAATGAAGTCTATTTTACCAAATTCATAACATAGAAGGTGCATTAATTAATTTTATAATTAAATCCCGCTGTTAAAACAAATAGCGTGTTTTTAAGAAACAATATCTATCAAAAGATTGACACTTGATTATGACTGGTTTAAATGTGAAATTACATTCAATGACCAAAATTGTATTAAATTGTAAAAATATATTCTAAATATACTTTAAAACCATTCAAATTAATAATTTATCACTATTAATTATTTCGATTGAAAAAGTTGTTTTTAATTAAAATTTTGTACTTTTCACTATTCATCAAAATATGCAAGTTATCCGAAAAGTACCAAAATTTCACCCTAAGCTAATTTCGATATTACGAATCCAAAAATGAATTCCATTTTGAAAAATAAAATTTACAAAATTTCAAAAAGTGGTTATTACTATTCATAATGGCTAGTTTTAATAATATGTTAATAGCATATCGTTGTTTAGCAAAACTTGGTGTTGCGTACAACACACGCTATCGTGGAAGGTCGCGATTGCGTGTAATGGAAGGAAAGTCAAGGATGCGTGTTGTGATAGCTTCTTTTGGTGTAGCGTACAACACAAGACATTAATGAAATTAAAAAGAATATTTTTCATAAAATCTCGTGGTGTAACACTTAAGGATGGTCCTAGATGTACTCATAGACCACTAAATTTATGGGAAACTCTCAAAGTTCCAGTTTTGGATTCAACAAGTACACATTCTTGGAAATTTTATCTCAGCGGATGGAGTGGATGTGGACTTGACCAATGTTTAAGAAATGTTAGCATGGGAGAGACGTAGGAGCATGATAGAGGTGTAGATGTTACTTGGGCTTGTGGGATATTATGTAGATTCGTGCATGATTTATCTAGGATATCTATTTCTCTGACATCTCAAACTCAAAAGGGGCATCCATTCATGTGGAATGAGAAGTTATAGTAGGGTTTTCAATAGTTGAGGTGGAGTTTGTTGAGTGCCCTAATCATGATATTTCTCGAGGAGGGTGTTGATTACATTGTTTTCTACAATGCATTGGGAAATGGGCTTGGTTGTGTTCTAATGAAAAAGGAACGTTGTTATTTCCTATGGTTTATTCTAGTTGAGACCACATGATCAGAACTACATAACCCATGATCTTAAGTTAGAAGTGGTAGTCATTTAATTGAATATGTTCTAACACTACATAATGGGCCTGCAGATTATCATCTAATATGATCAAAATAGTCTCCATTATACCATCACTAAAAAGGATATGAACATGATACCATGGTGAGGATTAGAGTTCCTCCAGGACAATGAGTTTCAGATTTTCTATACTCATATGAAGGGTAATGCAGTGGTATTTTCTCTAAACAGGATATCTAGTTCATAGTTATTGAACAAGGCTTCAAATCAGTTATCCATGTTATAGTTATACTTAGAGGATGGAGATGGAGTAACTTACCTCCAATCGATGGTTTCTACCCCTCCACTCTTACATCGAGTTAGGGAGGTACAAATTGGCGATACCAACTATGAGACTGTATGTGTTCATATAACCATAGGACATACTCATGATGGATATTCAAAAGCAGGGAGCACATCATCCATTTTAGGGGATGAATAGTAGTACTAGTGGCATTGCAGGAGGAGGTTATGAGGGAGTTTTATACATCCCCTTTGGTGGTACAAACTGGTGTGGCGAAAATGTATGAGGACCTTCGATGTTAGTTCTGGTTGCTGACATTGAAGAAAAGAGTGGTAGAGATTGTTTTTTTGTGCCTTAAATGTCATCTATTGAAGGCTGAGCACCAGGTTCTAGTGGGTTTAGATAAACCTGTAAGAAACCAGATCATAATTTTAGGTATGGATATTTATTTTGGGTTTTTATCGTGGGAAAATTACGAATTGAAAAAATTTCATTGTACATGTCATGTAATTTTGAGTACATGATGTGTACCTGGTTTCTGTGTGTAGTCATATATTGGCCATGTAATGTAAAAGTAAATGTCTATGTGGGTGACCTAGCAGACCGCCTAAAGAAGGGGCTGGTTGAGGCTAGTACACGTCCTGTACATTAAAAGAACACGTCATGTACTTTTCTTTTTTACTTGATAAGTCAGAATGGGGTTATGTCTCATATCCAAAAAACTCTTCTCCTTCCAGTGTTTTATATAGGAAACTATTTTAAGTCCAAATAACATCGAGCTAATCTCGTTCAACTATATGAGCTACATTTCAGAAACTGATATGTGAGTTGGATTCCCACCCTCGAGTTCTCTGTTCTCCTATAGTCCTTCCAAATTTGTCATCTCTCATGGGTTATTGAGGGTTGATCATTTTTACACATTTTTTAGATCTACATAATTCTTGGATGATTCAAGGATCGATGTTAAAGAGGGTTCATCGTACAACATCAAGGTAGGTGGTTTTTTCCATTCTTTGGTTGTTATTGGATTATATATGCTAAAAGTGTTGAATACCCATGTTGAGGGTATTGTGTGGTTTTTGAATTTAACCTTGTTTAAGACCTGTTATGGTGCGTTTGTTTGAGAAAGAGGTTATTGTTTACGCATATAATTTTATACATTGAGTATCGGTGTGTTTCCCATATTTGAATAATTATGGAAATTTGGTCTAGAATGCCTATTAGGATTGCTTTATTTTTCATACATCATATTGTTAGGATGGAGTTACTTTTTAATTGAGATGAATGTGTCAGGAATTGAGTAAGTATAAACAAGGGAAATAAAAGGAAAGAGTTTCATGAATTTGGGTATTTTATGAATGAATTTATGTTATGTTGACCTAGAGGTTTTGGCTGTTAGAGCTTCTGGGTGGTAATAGGCCAGAGGGGTTAGACCATGAGAGCTACCCATAGGGTCATTCTTAAATTAATGTTGGACCTTAGGGAATTTACTATGAGAGCTAACATCTGGTAATTTTTTTTCACTAAGAACAACAAGGTTTATTGACTATGAGAGCTACCTAGGTGTCCATTTCTAAATGTGTAGTGCTATGAGGTACCAATGAGGTTTGACTATGAAATCATTCCCAAATGGTCATTGTTTATTGAATTGAAGATATGTTAAACGAGAGGGGTTATCATGTGAGAATTTTCCTAAAGTGTTTCATATGAATTTTTTAATAATTGTGACGATTCTGCTAAGACACGACATAAGTTTGAACTCTGTCTTACATGATTTTTTATATGGTATTTTGAGATGTATGGTTGTTATTATTATACAAGGGGGTATTGATCTTATGATAGAACAAGAGGTTATATTATTCAATGGATGGAAAAATTAATAAACGTAAATGAATGTAATTGGTGAAGTTTCCAGTCAAGATCCATGTATCACTGAAAGGGGTAGGGGTGAATCAGCGATATCTTTTATTTGTATGTTTCCTTCTTTTTGAAACAACCTTAACCTCATGTTAAAGAGTTTTTTCCTACTGAACAAACACAACCAAATAAACACAAGATTTACAAGGTTCACTACTTTTCAAGAGTAGATACATCCTTGGTATGGTATGGAAACAATCCAGTACCACACAATCCACTAGAAAAAAATCCTTTCATGTGGAAGACAACGAGTAGGATATACCCTTACACTCGTGTAGCTCATGGAAAACAATAAGCAAGTGTGTGTGCACCCTTTTAGAACAAATATGATATTATAGTATTTCAATGATTCTTTACAATTTAACTCTTGTAATCTCTAATGTATAAATCTTCACTTTCTTGCCAAGAAGTTTCTAAGAAATCTCATACACAAAACTGAATATGTGCGAAGACCCAGAATTTTTCACGCAGCCTTTAGGATTTCGTGTCTTCAATTCAAATGGCTTGCACATAAAATTTTTGTTTTGGTGGGAATAAATTTTTCACACAACTTCCCTTTTATTGCAACTTTTTCTCTTTTCGCACAACATCTCTCTTTTCGTGCAACTCACTTAGCATATAATTTTACATGCACCAAAGCTCGTGATTTCTTCTAACTGTCAATTATTAACAAATGAGAGAGGTTCACCTCATATTTATAGTCCTTTTTAACCCCGCACGAAAAACAGTAATCCGCGCGTAAAACCCCATTCGTGCGCGTAAAAACTCTTTCACGAAACTTCATATTCCACACAATGCTCCAATATTTCTCGAACCCCATGCTTTTTCCAATTTTTGAGCTTCTAATCTTGAATCAACTTTTGCTTGAAAAACATCATTCCTCTATTTTGTGCACCACGCCAATATTTCGCGCATCCTTTATTTTTCGCACAACACGTTGATATTTAATGAAAAACTATCTTTTTCATTAATCCCGCAGATATTTTTCACATCCTACATATATTTTGCGCATCCCGCTAATATTTCACGCTTCCCGCAAATATTTCTTGCGACCTTCATTTTTTCATGCACTCGACCCATTTTTTCGCGCACGGCAGGCCTTTTTCATTTTTATATATTCTGACCTTGAATCATGCCTTCCACACAAGAAAAATAAAACATATTTAAACATGCACGCAACATCCATTGCCAAAAACACAAGTTCATCTCATGATTTTCAGGGCAGAAAATATTCATAACACTGAAAAACATCACCACTTTAAACTGTTCTTTTGTGCCACCTCCAGATTTCATTTTTTCCATTGTTATTTATCTCTTTACTGCTTCCCATAACCATTCTTTAGCATTCATGATGAACTCCACTATCGTGATATATATCCTTTGACAGATCAGATTTAGCATCATTAGAGTTTCAATGGGAATTACTAAATCTTCCCTATCTTCCAGAAGCATCATTCCTTCCAATCAAAACAATATATGACTGGCATCATCATTTCCCCCCTTCCTTCATAAGGCATGAATCATAAGTTCTCCTAAGTTATGATATTTTCTGAAATACATATCAGCAAAGCATATTATGGTTTTAAGACATTTACAAAGTGAACTAATTTATATTTTTTGACAACAAAAGACAAAACTCTTCAAAAGATAACTCTTCACACATATTTCTCCAACAAACATAGTCCTAATGATTGTAAACTTTATTATTGTTTAATATTGAGTAATTCTATGTTAAATACTTCCTTTTTAATTTTCCTACTATATATATTCACTGATAGTTAGGAACAAATCATTTTGTGGTTGCCTACTGGGATTCGTCTGACTCCCTGTTTGGGTCATGATTTTGGACCCAAACAGATTATATGGTTTCATGTATAGATAAGAGAATGTTCCCTTCGTCATCACATAGTTGATTTCTATTGGTGCTGGTTATCATGGATCCATGCTAAGCCTTGTGATGAGGTTGGAGTTTACTTCTTTTCTATAATTTGTTTTCAGTATTGTACTTCTAGCTTTTTGAATTATTTAGATGATTTCCTAGAAACATTTGACATGAAACATTTATATGTTCTTCAGTTGTTATATTACTGTTAGTATTCCACTGTATTCTTATTTTGTATGGTATTATTGTTTCCGTTATTGATTTTTATTGTTTATTTTGTTGTGTATACTCTGAAAATGAGGGCATAGTTTTCCCAATACTACTCCTTGTCCCTCGCTGTGAGTCAGCAACCTCTGGCGTTTGTGGAAATGATCTTGAAGTTATGTGCCAACTGTGTTCTGGGAACCTTTGAGTAATACATGGATCCAGGTTTGGGTTTGGTAGGTCAAATAAACTCAAGAACATTTCTCTAAATGCTAGAGTCTACCAACAAGTAGTGAGGGACAAGGAATGATTGTGTGGAAATTATTCCCTCACCGGCATAGTATACACAGTGGAATAAACAATAATAACCAATATTGGAAGTCATAATAGCATTAAAAAGAAAACAGTGGATGAATGATAGTAATAAAACAACGAGAGCATATATATAAATGACCCATGTCACATATGTATAGGAAAGTATCAAAACAAGTCACAATGCTTGAAATACAAAATAGAAAAAAAGTACTAAAATGTATGTGAACTCCAACAGCATCGCAAGCCTCAACTTGGTCCCGTGTACTCCATCTCTAGTAGGAATAAAGTACATAATAAGGATGGTTTCTTTCCCTTATCTATAACTGCAACCATACAATCAACATGACACCAAAAGCATGACCCAATCATGGTGTGATATGAATCCCAGTAGGCAGCCACCAAAAGCTCAATTCATAACAATCAGTGAATATATATAGTAGGAAATATGCAGAAATGAAGAAATAAACTATAAAGTACAAAAAATTAAACAAACATACAGTTTTAAATTACATTAAATTTCATATATATATTATTCAAACCATTAAATTATGTAACTTTGAGATATAGCCTAATATTTTTATCCGCTGTATGAAAATAACAAGCAAACGTCTGAATAGACCATCTAAAAAAAGTAATACTAAATCTAATATTGTGCTTTGCCTTGGTAGGCTTATCATATTCATCAAAAATTCAAAAATAAACCCTCTTGGAATGTTCTCATAGTCAAAACCCTCTAGTTTAACATATAATCAATTTAATAAATAATGAACTACTAAGAAAGCTGACACAATCAATCCCCTTTGGTCCCACATAACACTAAACATTTATAAATGACCACCTAGGTTGCTATCATGGTCAATACACCCTATTATTCTTATCAAAAAAATAATAATGATCACATGATAGCTCTCACAGTCAATTCCCTATGGTCCATCATTAATTTAACAATGGATCTTAGGGTAGCTCTCACGGTCTAACACCTCTAGCCTATAACCACCTAGTAGCTCTCACAGTCAAAACCTCTAGGTCAACATAACAACAATTCATATATAAATGACCCAACCTAGGGAATCTCTCACAATCTATTCCCTTTGATCATACTTTCACAATGAGAAACACATGCATCTCAAATAAATGGTATCTTGAGCTGAACAACATGAGTCCTGAAAAACAAAGCAAGACTAACAGGCATTCTAGGCCAAGTGTCCATAATCAATAAAACATGGTAAATACACCCATACTCAAGGTATAAAACATTATATATAAACAATAACCCCTTTCTATAACAAACACACCATAATAGGTATTAAACAAGGTTAAATTGCAAAAACACACAATACACATGACATGGGTATTTAGTACTTTTAGAAAATATAATACATATACAACCAAATAAAGGGACAAATAACCTACCTATATGTTGTACGATGAACACTCTAGAACATAATACCCTGAATCAACCAAAAATTATTTAGATTTAAAATATGTATAAAAATTATCAACCCTCGATAACTCATGAGACAGGATAAATCAAAACGAGAGACTCTAGGGGAAGAGATAACCCGTTAGTGGGAATCCAACGCACCTGAAGATGTCTCAAACGGATCTCGGATGGAGGAATGAGAGGAGCTCAATGTTCGTCAGCCTTATGTCACACACCCGTATGAAAAATAGGAAAAAGAACTTTTTTTTGATGATGAGATGCGACCTCGCTCCAACTTATGAAATAAAAAAGTAAAGTACACGTCGTATTTATTTAATATACAAGTTGTGTACTTTCCTCAAACGGTCACCGCTTTTGGTGGTCCACAAGGTCACCCACATATCCATGAACTCTACCTCTACATGACCAATATATGACTACACACAGAAACTAGTATGACTGCATGTACTCAAAAGTACACAGCATTTACTTAAAAGTATATGGAGTGTACTTAGAGGATTTCCAAATTATTCATTTTTCCTTAAAAAACCCGAAATATTGATCCATACATAAATGAAGATCAAGGTTCTTAAAAACATCCACCCTTAATGCAATTCTTCCCTGAATTTCCCTTCCAAGGGTAGTGAAGAAGAAACATCAAATAATCTTTCCACTGTGATTGTACACTAACCTCCCCCTTCTAAGTCTCGTCCTTTAGTCGCTTGTGATTCCATAACACCCATAACTGAGGAACATACCAACCACAAAGACCCTCCATGTTGCAATCCACAATCCGAACAAGGTGCTCCTCTAATGATGAATCCACATCCAACTCAACTTCCTATAGTTGATGAACATGAGATGGGTCTAAAAAGTAAAGTCATAGATGAGAAACATGAAAGACTTCATGCATATTCTGGAACCTCTGAGGTATCTACAACTGATATGCAACCAACCCAACTCTTAAAAACCTGGACTGTCCCCACATATCTTGGTGAATGATTCCCTTGTCTCCTAATCCTCCTATGTCCTAACCTCTTTGTGACACTAAAGAAAACATGAACTCTAACCTTAAACTCCATAGGTCATCTCCATCGATTAACATAAGATTTATGGCAAGATTGTGTTGTAGCCATCCTCTTCATAATAAACTAAAACTTCTCATTTGTCTCCTGGACAAGATAAGGTTCTAGCGTAGCTGCCTCCCCTACCTCCAGCCAAGATAGGGAGCATAGGCATGGCCTACCATACAAAGCGTCATAAGGTTCCATCTGAATCACCAACTAGAAATTGTTATTGTAGGAAAACCCACTAGGGGTATATGAGTCTCTAAATAGCCCACAAAAACCAATATGAATTCTCGTAGAATTTCCTCCAAAACCTGAATCGTGCGCTCAGACTTGACATCTGTTTTGGGGTGGTATGTTGTACTTAGATGTACTTGTGTACCCAAAGCCCCATGTATTCAATACCAGAAATGAGAAGTAAAACGGGTGTATCTATCATAAATTATAGAATTAAAGACCCAATGAAAATGTACAATTTATTGGATGAACAACCTTCAATGATCATTAATACTGAAGGTTTCCTTGATATAAAAGAAATGTGAAACCTTTGTGAATCGTTCAACTAAAACCCAAAAACCATCATTCCCTTGAGGACACCTCTGCAAACCTGTCACAAAATCCATCGTTACATCATTACACATTCACTTGGGAATGGGTAACTCCTGTAATAGCCCCGATGGCTTCTGATTCTCTTCCTTGACCTATTGATAGGTGGAATATCTCATAAAAAACCAGAATAATCTCTTTTCATACATGGCCACCAATACTGATGGGGTATACACGATACATATTGGTGACACCAGGATGAACATCCCAATCTATGAAATGAAAATCCTGTAATATCTCCTACCGTATATCTATTGAGACCCATAGACATCCAAAAAAATGAAAGACCTCATCCTAGTCTGTGATACTCCCATATGTATGGTCATATCTTAACACACACTCTTGTTGGACTAGTCCTTTGAAATCAGAAAGCTGCCTCATTCACACTCGATCGAGAAGAGTAGAGGTATCAACTACAAAAGAAAGAAACTTCTACCCTTATCTCTCATTCACCTCTAAATGTATCTCACAGAAAAAATCCACAATCCTCCACTCACTGATGGCCTCCTAAATTTCCTGTATCCGAGTCCTCCTACTCAACGCATCAGCCACTGATTTTCCTTTCCCATGTGTGTAGGAATTCTAAATGTTAAAATATTGATGGTACTCAAACCACCGTCGCTATCTATAATTCGGATAATGCTGAGTAAAGATATTTTTGAGAAATTTGTGGTCATTTTATAACACAAACTACTCTCCAAAAATATAATGTCTCCAAAAACGTAAAACATGCACAACTACAACTAACTCGAGATCATGTGTCAGGTAGTTCCTCTCATGTGGCCTCAACAGTCAAGACCCGTATGCAATGAATCCATCCACCTAAATAAGAATTGCTCCTATCCCAAAACATGATGAATCATAGTAAATTTTGAATCACTTTACCATATATGAAAAAATCAGTATCACAGCTTAAGTCAATCTCCCTTTCAGCTCTTGAAAGGATGAATTGTAGAAATCTGTCCATATATACATTTCCCCATTCTTTGTCAGGCCTGTCAGTGGCACTACTAAGTGTGAAAAGTTCATTATAATGCACATGTAGTTACCATCATTCCTTATAAATCATTGTACCTCAATGAGATTCTTTTTAATCTCCCATGAAACTACATATCTCACATTATTAGGTTCTACTAACACGTATGTCTCTGAGATAATGATAACTACAATGTGAATCTGTTACATCCAAAAGTGGAATTTTGAGATAATAACATATAAATTATTCTCTCTTATTATACTCAAAACTATCTCAATATGGATGGTATGGTCATGTCAAGTGTGAATGTTTACCAAGATATCATCCATAAAGACTATCACAAAAGAATCAATGGATGGAACACTTGGTTAATCAGTGCCATAAAAACTATTGGTGCTTTTGTGAGACCGAATGACATAATGAAATACTCATATAGACCATACCTACTCCCAAAGGATATAAGAGGTATATATAATGTTATAATGTACAAATGATGATAAACAAATCTCAAGTTAATATTTTAGAACAGCCAGGATCCTCGAAGCTGATCAAAGAGATGATCAATCCTTGGAAAGGGATATCAGTTCCTGACTATCAAATGGTTCATCTTCTGATAAAAAGCAAAAAGTCAGAGGGTATCATCCGTCTTCATGACAAAAAGGACTGGCAGACCCCAAGGAGAAGTACTAGTTCTGATGAAACCCTTTGCATGAAAATCCTCTAAATGTTTCTTGAGATCCTGTAACACTATTGTAGCAATCTTATATGGAGGAATGAACAATAGTGGTTCTTCAAGCCCACACTCAATAGATAAATCTATATCTCTCTCAAGAGGTAAACCTATAAATTCATCTGGAATGACGTCTATAATTAAATACATCACTAGTGGAATGTCAGTTTGTGGTGTCCCCTGGCAATCTAGATATAAACTAGCAATATGGGCTATAATTCCTCTTAACCCAAGATACTCGAGTCGAGCTCTACTCATCTAGAAAATCCCATTCTCCCTTTTGTAGAATATACCCTCCTTCTGGTGCTATAAAAATAACGATGTAGTGATAGTATTCTACAATGGTCTGAAAAGGTACTAACTAGTCCATTCTAAGAATGACATTGAAGCTTTTCATCTCTATGACATAGAGATCCCATAAGAGGTGACACCCACCAACTGCAAGAGGTATCTGCTTGAACAAATTTACACTATTCATATTAATCCCCAACATTTTTGTACCATCATTATATCCATAGATGTAATGATATATGGAAAAATTCTCTACAAAATAGAAAAATATATGAAACTATGGGAAGCCCCTATATCCAAAAGAGAATATTCTAAAACTGAAACAACTTGAATCGTATCTATAACCGTAGAGGGTCTGGGATCCTACCTCTATTGGGTCTCCCCCACTAAAAATGTAGGACCTATACCGCAACCCTATGACCCGTCCTGACTATCGTGAGCTGATCCACCCTACTGTCACTGAAAGCCTGCCGATTGGATACCACGACCTTGACCTCCTCCTCGTCCTGAACAGGTGTACAAACTCCAGTTCCCTAACTGATGAGAAACTAGTGGTCCTGTTCTTGAATGTGATGTCATAATAGAACCCCTTTCACTCTTGTCTTGTGATAACACTAGAAAAAATGCTGATGGTAACCCATCATTTCGCATGACTGGCACTCAACTTGGTATTTGGAAAATGTTGGTCTCGTATTCCCACTTTTACTGCACTGGTAGCATAACACCTAGAAACTTGAAGAATCATCACATGAAAGGTCCCTACGGTGCTTCCTTCTATTTGTCAAAGGAGTACCATCTCTGGATGCTGAACCGCTTAGGATCGTAAATCCCAAATCCCTCAGATTATTCTCAGTAATCAGCACTAGATTTACTATTGTAGTCATCAAAGTCATCCAGAAGTCATTCACCTGTAATTAGATTTCATACCTAAGACCATCCTCAAACCTCTTAGCAAAATATAACTCTTCACCTCCTAAAATAGTTGAGAAGAACTAAAGCTATATAAAATGACATGAGTAATCAATCACTGAAATATCACCCTGCTCCAAATGAATGAACTCTTAGGCCCGATCGGCTCTCAATTACTTAGGGTAGAAGTAATCATATAAGGTCATCTAAAACTATTCCCAATACATATCCCGATGACATTATTCCTATGAGACAACATCCCACCACCTCTTGGAAGAATCACATAGCAAGTACGTATCAAACTTCACATTCCTCTATAGAGGCATCTATAAATTCTAAAATATATAAAGAAAGGAATCCAACCATGACTCTCCAGCCTATGGTCCTCCATCCCAAGAAAAATTTGGATGATTCTACTGTTGGAGTACCTGCTTTAGTTATTCCATAGATGGGGAAGGATGAGGTTCTCCTTGAAAAGTCTGTAACATATTCAAAAAGCCTTCATGGAACTGTGAAATAGCCTCTACATCCCAATTAATAGATGTTTCTAATATGGGTATAATAGGAGGATCTTCATGTAGTCCCTGATTTACCATTTCCAGTGTCTAGTCATCTCCATGCACATGGTGTAAAACGGGAGGATAACATGGTGGCATGAGTCTGTGAGGTAAAGCGCACACCTCAACTCAAGATTATCAATGAAAAAAATTAGAGGTGAAATGCTGGAACATTATAAATAAATCATTCATGTTTTAAAAAATAGGGTTACATGATGTGTAAAAACTCTACATGACATGTTCCCTTAATCTTTTAAAATGCCATGTCCCTCTTCCAAACCTAGTCTTCTAACACCCTTTCACACAATATGTTCCTCCTTATACATGGTGTGTAATTCAATATTGCCTTCTTCCCAAGTACTTCTACATGTCTAGAACTACATGGTTCTCTCTTGGGTAACACTATATTACTTGTTCACCCTAGAGACAATGTGTACTTGTTATGTTATATCTACACAAGTTGTTTGTTACAAGGTGGGATACAAGGTTGATAACTACACAATGTGAAAAATAAAAACATGATGTGTACATCATGAGTTCTATCAACCCGTGTCCTTAATAACACGATTAGACACCCAATTGATAACTACACAACATGGACAATTCAAAAATGACATGTTCTACCAAAAGTTTTCCAACTGTGTGTCTCTGCTCACATAGTTAGTCAGATGGTCATGCACTACACGACGTGTACATACGATGCAAAACAAGTACTAAAGAAAATTTGTTTCCTCTAGAATAGAAGAACACATGATGTGTGTTTATAGAAACACATGTCGTGTTGTCTGGGTTTCTGGAATGTAGGCCTTTGAATCTTTTTCATAACCCTTAAAAACATAAAATTTTGTTCAAGGAATGAAATATTACAACCTATGAGAGAAAATACTACCTCAAAACAAAGATTGGTATCCCTTTTCACATCATAACTAGACAAAATTCAACTAAAGTTCATAAATGATCCACAAAATTCTGAACCAAGAGGGCCCATAACACCTTAGGCACCAATGTTTGGCATCCATCCAAATGAAACATTGCAATTACCCATAAACTATCAAAATATCTGGTATAATATCAAGGCATATTTCACAACAACATTAATATCAATCACAACATGTATCCCAACAACAAGAAAGCAGTAATGTATCCTAAATTGCATGACAAGAATGCATGAAATGCGATCTCCAACAAGTGCCTATATGATGCATGATATGGAATACCAGCATATAATCAGGATGCAACAGAAATATAACCAAAATTTTATAAATATTAACATCAAAAAATAGGTGAATCAGAAACCAGTCATCTCAAATCAACTGTAACAATTACAAAACAAAATAATTCACCATTTTTTGTAACTTGGATTTTACCTGTACATGGTTTAGCTACTCTTAGGCTCAATTTATTACCAACTAACCATTTCTTCAAATCCTTATATATAGGCTTAAAATAGTATGAAAAAGTAGAAAATAAACACTCCTTTGTTACCATGCTTTGACATCCTGGTTCTGGGTGCTGCCTATGGTTCCCTGAACCTGATTGGTCTCATAACCTCATGTGAATTTCCCAAATTTCTAGAGGCTTCTGACTAGAAGGGAGGGCCAAGGTATGATAGTGGGGAAAATATGACCTCATTGGTAGAGTATACAGATCATATTAAACAATAATAACCAATAGTGGAATTAGTAATACCATACAAAAAAAGTAAATAGAGGAATACTTATAATAATAAAACAAATAAAGAATATATATAAATGATTCATGTCACATATGTCTAGGAAAGATTCCAAACAATTCAAAATGATAGAAAAAAAAAGAAACCAATTACTGAAAATTAATTAAACTCCAATAGCATCACAATGCTCAGCTTGGTCCCATGCTCTCTATCCCCAACCGCAATCAAATACCCAATGAAGAAGGGCACTTTCCATTATATATACATCCAACTATATAATATGTTTGGGCCCGAAAGAATGAAACAAATAGGGAATGAGATGATTCTCAGTAGGTAACCACTAATGGATATTTTCTTAATAATCAATGATAAAATATATAACAGAAAATATGCAAAAATGAAGTAATAAATTAGGAAGTAATAAAAAGTAAAAAAAAACTATAGATTTCAATTACATTCATTTTCATTTATAAATTATTCAAACCGTTGAATAATTTAACCTCAGGATCTAGCCAAATATCTGTATCCCCTTGTATAAAAAAACAAGAAAATGCCTCAAAGTACCATCTAAACAAACAAGTTAGACCGAGTCCATGCTTGTACTTCATCTTGGAAGGCTCGTCACATTAATCAAAAATTCAAAAGAAACCATTTGGGAAATTTCTCATAGTCTAACATCTCTGGTTTAACATATCCTCAATTTAAAAAATAATGACCCTCTAAGAAATATCACACATTAAAACCCCTTTGGTCCCGCAAACCTGTAAATATTTACAAACAACCACCTGGATAGCTATCAAGGTAAATACCCCTTGGGCTGCATAGAAAAAATTATAATGACCACCTGGTAGCTATCACAGTCAATACCCTAAGGTCTAAAATTCATTTAACAATGATCCTTTGTGTATATCTCACGGTCTAACCACTATGGAATATGACCACCTAAAAACACTCATAATCAAAACCTATGGGCCAACATAACAACAATTCATACATAAAATTCCCTACCTCAGGAAGCTCTCATAGTCCATTCCCCTTGGTCATAATTTCATAATGATAAACAGGTTAATCTAAAAAAATGGCTATTCCATACTAACAACACGAGGAATGAAAAAAAATCATACCAAACAGGAATTTGAGACCAAATGGCCATAATCAATTAAACATTGGAAGAAAACCCATACTCAAGGTATAAAACCTTATTCATAAACAATAACCCCTTTCTCAAAAAAACACACCATAACAGTTCTTTAATAGGGTTAAATTCCAAAAACATGAAATACCCTCAACATGGGTATTCAGTACTTTTAGCACATATAATCTAAATAAAACCAAATTAAGGAACAAACCAACTACCTCCATATTTTATGATGACCACCCTTGAACGTCAGCCCTTGAATTGGCCTAGATCGATCTAGATCTACAAAAGGGTGAAAAAGGTCAACCCTCTATAACTCATGAAAGAGGAGAAATTAGAATGACAGACTCTAGGGGAAGAGAGAACACAACAGTGGGAATCCAACGCACCTGGAGGCATCTCAAATGGATCTCGGATAGAGGAACAGGTGGAGATTGAATTTCATTGGCCATAAATCAATCTATTGTATAAAATACATGAAGAATAAGTCTTTTTTTGGAGATGAGATGCAACCCCTATCTGACTTATCAAATAAGAAGAAAAGTACACAATGTGTTCATTGAATGTACACACCATGTACTAGCCACAAACGACTCCCACTTTAGGTGGTCTTCCAGGTCACCCACACGATCATGTACTCGGCCATTGCACAACAACTATATGACTACATGTGGAAACAAACTACACATCATGTACTCAAAATTACATGACAAGTACATAGAAAATTTACCAATTATTCCTTTTTCCTAAAAAACAACCCAAAATAAAGATCTATACCTAAAATGAAGATATGAGCTCTTACCTGGGTTTTATAGGCCCACTTGGATCAGAATTTGGTGGATCATGTATGAAATTCACTAGAATTTTGTCATGTTATGATGTGAAAAAGGATGCCAAAAATTTGTCGTGGGATTATAGGCACTCACAGTTTAGGATTTTTCATTCCATGGATTAAATTTTAAGTTTTTATTGGTTGTAAAGTGGTTTCTGTGGCCAACTATTTGGAATCCAATACAACATGGTGTGTGTTTCTATAAACACATTCCATTTGTTCTTCTATTCTAGAGGAAATAAAATTTCATAAGTACACACCATGTACCATATGTACACGATGTGTACTGATTGACAATGTGAATGGTTGTGTCAGAAGATACATGGGGTTGGGAAACTTTTTGTAGAACACACAATGTTTGAATTGTGCACGTTGTGTAGTTATCAACAGTGTGGCTGGTCGTGTAACTAATGACACAAGTGGATGATACATTGGTTTTACATGCAGTGTCTTGCTTGTTCAAGGTGTGTAGTTATCAACCATGTATCCAACCATGTGACCAAAAAAATGGGAATATGGAACATAACTAGAACAAGTTGTTTCTATGGTGAACACACCATGTAGTGTTACATAGGTGAAAACCGTGTAGTTATAGCATCGTAGAAGTAGTTGGGAAAGAGGGAAGATTCAAGAACACACCATGTCTCAAGTGGAACATTTTATATGTAAGGGTGTTATATGAACAAGTTTGGTAAAGGAACATGCCATGTTAAAATCTTATGGGAACATGTTGTGTAGATTTTATACACACCATGTAATCTTGTTTTGTAAATCCTGGATGATTTATTTCTCGTGTTCCATTCATTCACTTCTATGTTGATTTATTTAACAATCATGAGATGAGGTGTGTGTTTAACATTGAAGAGTCATGCTTCCAAGGTATCCTCTATTTGTAAACCAGGTTTAGGGTGATGAACAGACAACAGATAGTGTAGATGAGGGACTTATAGTAGATCCTCCCATCATGCCAGTCTTGGGACCAGTTTTTACACCAGACGAAGGGGATGATGAATTTGTTTAAGGATTTATGAGGATGTTACATACATTTTAGGAAGCACCAAATCCTTCCCCATCTATGGAAGAGATATCTTGGGTGTTCATCTAGCTTCATCCTCCCAATTTTTCTAGGGATGGGGGACCATAGGATGCAGAGTCATGGTTGGAGGCCATGCTTGCTATTTTTGAGTATCTAGAGACACCTCTTGAGAGGAAGGTGAATCATTCATTGTACATTCTACATGATTCCTCCAATATATTTTGGGATGTTATCTCATAGTTTGGATGCCATCGAGATATGGATTGGGAATAGTTTCAGAGGAACTTCTATGATTACATCTACCTCGAGACGTTGAGGGCCAATCCTGCCTAATAGTTCATGCATTTGGAGCATGGAACTCTTTCATTAATGGATTTAACCTATCATTTTACAGATTATTAGTTCTTAGAACCTATTCTGGGATGTGATGAGTTGTCATTGTCAAGGAGATATGAATATGGTCTCATGTATTACATCTGGTCCTGGGTGAAGGTCTTCAAGATAACTTAAGTGACTACAATAGTAAATCAGGTGCTGATTTTTGAGCACAATATGAGGGGGTTGGGAGCTAAAATTCAGGACAGGTCAGTATCTAGAGATGGTACTCCATTGATAGATAGCAAGAAGTACTGCAGAGATGTTTCACACAATGTTTATTCAGGTAGCCAGGTGGTATGATACTGGTGCCAGAAGAGTGGGCATAGGAGAAGACATTGCCCCAAGGGCCTGGTTGAGTGTCAGTCTTGTAGAAAGTTGGGTCACCTTAGTTTTTTTTTTCTAGGTGTTCTCACTAGCAGTGATTGAAAGGGGTTCTGTTATGAATCCCAGTTCAGTATAAGGACTATTGGTTTCTCATCATTTAGAGAAATAGAGATTTTTCCGACAGTTCAATCCAAGGAGGAGGTCGTGGACGTGGTAGCCAGTCAGCTGGATTTTAGCATCAAAAAGGTGGATTAGCTCAAGGTAGTTAGGATGGTTCATAGGTATTCGATACATGTCATAATTTTGTATTGGTGTTGACCAAACAAGAGTAGGATCCAAAAACTTCTACAGTTAGTGGTACGATTCTAGTTGCCTAAATTTTAGCCTTTTCTCCTTTTAATTTAGGGGCTTTCCATAGTTTCATTTCTTTTACTTATTTAGAGAGCCTTGGGCTCTGTATCATTACTAATGAGGATGCTATGATGATACAAACACTGTTGGGGATTAAGATGGCTAGTGGACATTAGTGAAAGGAGTTCCTTCCAGAGGTTGGTGGGTGACACTTCTTATGGGACCTCTATGTCTTAAATATGACAGGATTCAATATCATTCTTAGAATGTAATAGTTAGTCTCTTTCCAGACCTTTGTTGACTTCTATCACCATAGGGTGAGTTCCATGTCACCAGAGGGTGGGTATTTTATACACATAGGTGAATGGGTTGTACAAGAGAGCAGAGATGGTCCCAAGCATCTTGGGTTGGGAGGAATTACATCCAAAATATCTAGTTTATATCTAGATGACCAGGGGACTTCACAGAATTGATTTCCTCTAGTGGTGGATCACTTTAGGGAGGTCATTCCAGATAAAATTTTATGTTTACCTCTATATAGATAGGTATATTTCATTATCGATATAATTTTATGATTGGAACCTAGGTATATTCCTCCTTATTGGATGGCTACACCAGAGTTACATGAGCTCTATAAATAGTTAGAGGTGTTGCTGGAAGAGGGTTTCATCCAGACCATAACTTCTACTTGAGGTTCACATGTCCTATTTTCAATGAAGGCAGACAATATCCTCAGACTTTGTGTATATTATCAGAAGCTAAACCAGTTCATGGTAAAGAACTGATATCCCTTGTCAAGGATATATGATCTCTTCAATCAACTTCAAGGAGCCCAGTTGTTATTGAAGATTGATTTGATATCCAGTTATCATCAGTTTCACTTTAGACCATCGGATATACCCATTTAAACCTTTCATAGTTGGTATAGTCCATACGAGTTTTTGGTTATCCCATTCGGTCTCACGAACACTGCTACAATTTTCATGACACTGATGAAATGAGTGTTTTATACATACTTTGACTATTTTTTGGTATACTTCAGGGAAAATATCTAGGTTTTCTCTCACACTCGACATGACCATGCCATCGATCTTGAGATCATTTAGAGTAAATTGACAGGGAATTATTTTTATACTATGTTCTCAAAATTCCACTTTCGGATGGATCAGATTCACTTCTTGGGTAATGTTATCTCCTAGATATGAGTGTTAATAAACCCCGATAAAGAGAGAGCAGAAGTTTCCTATAAGTAGATGAAGAAATTCATTTAGGTGTGGAGATTTATGGGAATGGATGGTTACTACATGTTATTTTGACAAGAAATTTTATGCTTAGTAGCACCACTAACATTCCAAACTAAGAATGAGGAAAACTACTTGTGGATAAACTCCTGCAATTCAGCCTTTGATGAGCTGAAAGGGAGATTGAATGAAGCATTGATACTTATTTTTCCAGATCCAGGAAAGTGTAACATCATTTACGGTGATGTATGAGGTGTTAGGATGGGAGCATTGCTTATGAATGGGGAAGGAGTTTTTGCGTAAAATTCCATATAGTTGGGGCCACATGAGAGGAACTACCTAATGAATTATCATGAGTTAGATTTAGTTGTTCATGATTTACCCTTTTAGTGATATTAACTTTTTGGGGAGCATTTTGTGGTATACACTGACCAAAAAAGTCTGAAGTATATCTTTTCTCAGCATGATCTGAATTTGAGACAGTGAAGGTGGGTTGAGTACCTTTAGTCATTTGACATTGAGCTAGACAACATGCCTGAGAAAGGAAACACAGTGGCTGATGCGTTGAGTTTGAGGAATCAGATACATGTAGTTCAGGAGGCCAACTGTAAGTGGAAACATATGGATCTATTCTTTGATATGCATTTGGAGGTGCATGATAGGTCGGGTCATATGTTTCTTTCATCTATAGCTATTACCTCTACTCTTCTGGATGAAGTGAGAATGAGGAAGCTATCAGATTCCAAAGGCCTAGTACTATGGGATGGTGTATTAGGAGAGGACCCTACTCCTATGTGGACAATAGAAAATGATGTGGTCTTGCATTTTCATGGATTCTTGTGGGTGTCAGCATACATATGCGAGGAGATATTTTGGGATTGTCATTCCTTTGTTTGGGAAGTTCATATTTTTGTCACCAAGATGTATCAAGATCTACACTAACAATATTGGTGTCCATGTGTGAAGATAGATGTTGCTAGTTTTTGGATAAGATGTTCCAACGGTCAGCAGGTGAATACTGTGCATCAACAACCGATAGGGATATTACAATAGTTACTCATTCCCAAGTGTAAGTGGAATTATGTCCTGCTAGATTTAATTATGGGATTACTGAGGTCTCCATGAGGGAATGATGTTGTTTGGGTTGTTGTTGATAGACTCACAGAGGTTTCACATTTATAGTAAGTCAAGGAAAACATTAGTGTTTAGGAGATATGAAGGGTGTACATCTGAGATATTGTACATTTTCATGGGGTTCAATACTCTATCATTTCAAAAAAGGAAGAACATTTTACATCTCATTTCTAGATTGTATTATAGAAGGCTTTGGGTACAGATGTACTTTTCTGTATAGCTTACCATCCACAGATAGATTTCCAGTCCGAGTGCACGATTCTAGTTTTGGAGGACATTCTATGAGCATGAATCTTGGAATTAAAGGGATCTTGGGAGAGACAGATACCCCTAGTGGAGTTTTCCTTAAATAATAGTTTCTAGGTGACAGTTTAGATGGCACCTTAAGAGGCTTTGTACGGTTAGACATGCCGAACCCCCTATATTGGCTAGAGGTAATAGAGGAAGTTACGTTGGGACCTCGTCTTGTCCATGAGTTACTGAGCAGGAGGTGTTGATTATTAAGAGGATAGATACAATAAAATCTCACCAAAAATCTTAAGAGATTGATGGTGACAACCTCTGGAGTTCATGGTCAATGATCAGGTTTTATTATTTATCACTTTGATATTGGGACATAAGAGGATTAGGAGACAGGGGAAGCTTTCATCGAGATACATCGAGCAGGTGGAGGTTTTAGAGAGAGTCAACCCATTAGCATATTAGTTGATGTTACCACATAGATACCAGGATATGCATGTGGACTTTTATAATTCACAGCTATAACATTATTTTTAAGAACCATCTCACATTTTTCAACATGGGGAGGTTAAGTTGGTGGTGGATTCATACATCAAGGAGAACCCTATTCGGATTGTGGATCACAAAATATAGGTTCTCTATGGCCATTCTGTTCCGTTGATATGGGTTCTATGGTAGCATGAGTGAGTATAAGATGATACTTGGGGGAGGTAGGTTGAAATATGATCATAGTGATGAGAGTTATTTGATGTTTCTTTCTCAACAACCTTTGATGGGAAATTAAGGGGATAATTTATTTAAGGGGGTATGTTTTTAAGAATCTGGATCTTTATTTTAGGTATGGATCTTTATTTAGGGCTGTTTTTGGGGGAAAGGAATAATTGGAAAATTTTCTAATTACATGCCATGTACATTTGAGTACACCCTGTGTACGATGTTTCCTTGTGTAGTCATATATTGGTTGTGTAATGGCTGACTACATGGAAGTGTGTGTGACCTAGAAGACCACCTAAACCGGGGGCTGGTTGAGGCTAGTACATGGCGTGTAATTTAAATGAACAAACCATGTACTTTTATTTTTTATTTGATATGTCAGGTCCTGGTCGTGTCTCATCTTTATAAAACACTTCTTCTTTATTTTTTTCGTTAAAGAGAGTGACATAAGGCTGAAGAACTTCAAAATCCTCCCATTACTTCATTATAGATCTGTTTAAGATGTATTCAAGTGTGTTGGATTCCCACTTGTGAGTTATCTCTTACCAAATATTCTCACTTCTTTATTTCTAATCTCTCTCGGGTTATTTAGGGTTGATCATTTTTACCAGTTTTGTTGATCTACATCATTCTAGGATGATTAAATGGACTACAATCAATAGTGTTCATCTTATAACAATTAGGTAGGTGGTTTGTGCCTTACATTGGTTGTGTTTGGATTATATATACTAAAAGTGCCGAATACCCATGTTGAGGGTATTGCGTGTTTTTTGAATTTAACCCTATTTATGACCATTTCTAGCTTTTTTGTTTGAGAAATGGTTTATTGTTTATTCATAATGTTTTATAACTTGATTATGGGTGCATTTCCCATTTTTGATTGATTATGGCCGTTTGGTCTAGAATTCCTGTTAGGCTTGCTTTTTTCCAATGCCTCATGTTGTTAGGATGGAGTTACAATTTATTTGGTGCATAAGGTCCAACATTTAGAGATGTGCCATATCAAATATCGCATACCCCCAAAATGATCAATACAGACAATGCTTTTCATGTGTCTTAGATCCATTATTATCTTCATAATGAATCTCACATCATTTATTTGGAATAGATCGATGTTGATGATGATGCGAGATTCGAAGAGAATCCTATAGAGATATAGGCCCTACAAGAGAAGGTGTTGCACAAGTATGTTATCCCCTTGGAATGTGTCATATCAAGGAATAGTGGCATGGAGTAGAGTACCAGGGAATGTGGGTCGCATATACACAATCAATTCCCCAATATGTTTTATATTTTTCAATTCTCTTGTAACTTAGTTCGTTTTAGGGATGTTGACCATTCATGGTTGTGAGATGGATTTCTCTTTTTCATTTTTTTGGATTTCTCTCTTTTGAGAGGCGTCTCCCCTAGGATAGTGTTTAAGAGATTGTTTTGGTTGTTTTGTGGTTCTGTGTTGTTCCTCATGTCTGATGGTAAAGCTCTTCTGATGGAGAGATCTTTGAGAGGTATCTCATGGGGTGGATGTTCAGATGAACCCCTTTTATATTTCTTATATGGGTTGTTTTTGGAATATTTAGGACTATAATTTTTTGAGAGGTTTCTATGATATGTCTCTAAATTTTCATGGATCGTCCTTTTGTGTGTTCCCAAGGCTTTCATAGCTCTAAAGAGGAGTGAAAGATGTTTGGAGGAGTTTAGGTGATGATTCAACAATTTTGTTATTTGAAGAGTATGCATCATTATTCCTCAGATGTTGGGCTTTGAGATAACATGGATTTATTCTGATAGAAGTTCCAAGAGACTTGGTACTTCATTAGGTGTGTATTTGGGAATATTATTATCTGATGATGACATGAGGTGTCAAATGTCATGAGCTTTTGGGTGATTTTTTTATTCGTAGATCATGAGGGTTCGCCTAGTTTGATTTTCATCAGAGGATACCATGGTTTTTATGATAAGGATCCTCTCCACAACTGTTATACTAACATTGGATCAATTAGGTGGTTTTTTCTTTTTGGATATTGAGAATAAGGGATTCATGTTATATTAAAGGAAATGATGTACTTTTTTATTTACTTTTACATACACAAACTTAATTTCATATGTAATTTAGGCACACATTGGTGGTGGCCATTTAATATTATTCTCACACCCTACATGATCCCATAGGGAAATATGTTGAATTTATTCTCTTGTGATTAGGTAAGGGTTCAAGACCTATAGTTGTACCATAGCGATCATGATAGGCCTTTTTCATGGGATTTATAGAATATACATTGAGGTACTTATATCTTCTGAAGTTTATATTTTGTGTATTTATTTTGTTTTTGTGATTTTATAAGTATGTATTGAGGTCATCCATGGGTGAACCTTATTACTTACTATTTTTATGACCAGAAATGGATGAATGTTTTGAAAATGGTAATGTTTATTACTTCTTCATTCTGTTCATGCTTATGCTATTGTATATTATTGCTTCCTCTATGGCGTGTTACATCCCCATTTGTATTATGGTCTTTTATAGCTATTCTCTTTTTATCTATATAACATTATTACTATCATAACAAGAGGGTATAGTCTCTCCACTGTCACCTTTTTACACCACTACATCTAGTTGGAAACCTTTGGTATATGGGGATGTAAACATATTACCCAATGACCCTCTGGACTGTAGCACTATTTGGGTGGCTTAACACATTCTGGCTCTATAATCACATCTTTTCACCACAGAAATCCCATAACAGATTAACATGGATCTCTTCCACCTATATGAAGAACCTTCCCTATATCTACATTAGATAAAATAAGATCTACACACACCCAATGGTATGTGCATATTATGCGCATAAAAATCCCAATAGGATCATAAAAAGTTATTTATAAGAAATATTTAATAAATAAACAAATTATAGTCATTAAATAAATATATGGAATGAAATAATTATTTACACAACATTAAATGAAAAATAAAGATAAAAACTTTTTAGAACAGTGTATAATGAATGAATTGGAAAACTATTTTCAAATAATTAATAAATAAACCATTTCTAAAACCATTTGTAATGAAATCACTTTTGAAAAAGAGGACCATGGAAACTATTTATAGGGTAGGATTAATATGGGATATCTAGGATCCACACCCCATAATGGTCATGTGATGATGTGAACACATATCCACAGATCATGATACTAGTGATGGGAGATCAATCATATTTTTGAACCCACATTTGTAATAATTATTATTTAGAGTGTTAGAAGATGTCTATTATTGATTTTTACATACCATCCTATCATGATTACCCAAAAACTAACAACCTATAATGTACCACATGATTTCATGTTTCATAGTGAAAAATTATAGGATTTCAATTTCAAAAATTTCCTACAAATGAAAGCTTCCAATTTCAATAATATTCCATACATAGAGGATTCTTTTTATAGTTGAAATCATTTCAGGGTATATAACACATCATTAATCAAAAAGGAATTCTAAAACGTAAAAAATATGATTTGTAATCATTTTTTGACAATAATACCAAACAAGAAATCCATTTAAAAAAATAATACCAAAACAACACATTTCAAGAATCATAGGACATGTCATTTAATATTTAATAAAATAATATTTAAATGAGTAATAAATCATGGTTTATAAAAAAAAATTTCAAGAAACTACATACCTCAAAAACATGTTATTTTAAAAAATAAAATTTTATACCCAATTCAAGGTGAAAATGTGATCATAAATAGTATTAGAATGACATAAATCATGAAACCCATATCAAGATACCCAGATTCAAAAATCCAATTGTAAATAGAGGCATGGAAAATCATTTAGCAATATATTTCATTGATAAGAGCAGAATTTTATATATAGGTCAAGTGTGTACCTTTATTTTTCACAATAGATCTATAATAAAATGCATTAGATAATGGAAACCCCATATATCTAGCTATAAAATATCTAATATATATAACCTTTCATGAAAAATATAGAATATTTAGAATAATGATAGAGAAAATGACGAATAAGATCTTGTCTTGAGTTTCATGGATCTGAAGCCACTATGTCCATCATATCCAATATCTGGAAGGGTTGGGATGTCCATCAACTATTAGAGGAAGTTATAGGGTAAAGATTATAGATTTTAAGTGTAATAATGAGGTCAATGTTTGATGTATTGAATTCAAGAAATAATTTTTTCTTTAATTAATATCTATCTCATGGTTCAGATTCATTATTCGGAAAACCATGGGTCAACTATGTGACCATTTCTTTCCACTAGAGAATTTTTGTTGTTTGGTTTTATGGTTTTTCAAAACCATGTGGAAAATGTCTGAATAAAACTATCCCAACCAACCATAAGGTTAATTTGTTTGAATAATTCCCCATTTTTATACCTATCTGTGTTTTAACCATTCACACACCCAAACTACAATAATTTTTTCAAAAAAATACCTAGAAAAACATGAGAATAGTTCAAAAAAAATGGTGAACAAATAATAATATAAGTACCTCAATGTGACATTAATTTTTGATAAAGTAAATGTTCATGATTTATCATTTGAGTAGACATCGACCTGGGAAATGCTATTAAATACCAACAAAAATGAGCTCATACCAAGTGATTAGCAGTTAATAAATCCACCACATTTCCAAGTCAATCATATATGACTATATAATTTTCTTCTTTTCAAGGAGGAGGACTCACCCATTATATATAATACTAGGATCACATAAATAATGAAATTTTAAATTCATTTAATTTATTAAATTATATTAGTCAGTATGAAATTATTTGTTACGTGGATGAGAGATGTTGTTAGGTAAAAAAGAAATTTAATTTTTCATTGAAAAATTAAATAAAATAAAATCTCAGAAAACTATGCACAATAAATTTTCAATATTATTATAAATCAACTCAAACCATTACTTGAGTACCATTTTTTTAACGTAGGCATAAAAAATGGAACCTTACTAAATTCTCCACATCATTTTATTTAATCGAATTCTGTGTGACCATGAGGCCCTTTCACTGTTGAATTAATAAAAAATATAAAAAATATCCATATAATTAATATAAAATGATATTTCATAACCCAATATAATGTCTCAGTCTATACTCAACTACCTATAAAACCTTCCCACAATTATTTATTTTTAATTTATTTATCAGTCATATATTTTAAAAAAATAAATTCGATGGTCAAGGATACCATACATTATGATTATCAATTGAAACTAACTCCACCCAATATTATCATGATCATGATCATTATATTTATGAAAAACCTATAAAAATTAAAATTTTATCACTTTTAATACTCTCTTAAATTTATTAACATCATTGTGTAATTGAATAAAAAATTAAAAAAAATTATATTTTATATTTAAAAAGAATCAACACACATTTCCTAGAATAAAAGTATAAGTTCATTATACACGATAAACATCACCATACATGTCAAAATAAGTAGAAGAAAAATTTAGAGAAAATAATGGATGGGGATAATTTCTATGAAAACAAAATAAAGATGATATTTACTTTTTCTTTTTAATTTTAAAATCTATTGTTAAATAGAGTAATTATAAGGTTTCAGTATAAATTATTTTAATTTAGTCAAAATTTGAAAAAATTCTCCTAATTACCTCAATATCCATCACCTTTCCATATTTTAAAAACACATATGGTAATGCTTCCTTTAAACATGGACAATTAATTCTTTATATCTTTAATTATCATTTAAATAATTAATTATTTCATTAAATAATTAAACATCCAAATTTTAATTTTTTAAAATAAATATGTAATTATTCTTCTATGGTTAACATATAATTTATAATTAAAAAATCACAAATTTAATAATCTCAAAATTTAAATTTCATTAAAATATTGATGGATATACAATCTCTCCACTATCGTATTTTTTAGTTGATATATGTAATAAAATATTATCATCTTTGAATATATAGAACCACTATTTCCTTATCTTGAGCCTATAATTTGAACTCTCCTATCAATTTTTATCTTTCCACCTATAACTCTACAAATATGGATAAAATCCCCTATTAAAATATTCTCTCAAGGATATATGATATGAACCGATCATTTTATAAATTAATTATTAATATCAAAAATAATATCCTATTATAAATTCATATAGATCAAATATACAACATATGACCTCATTTAGATTATATGAAAAACATAATATAATATTATGATTCATGATTAAATTACGATACAATATGAAAACTATTTTATTAACTAATGGATCTCTAAATTTTCAAGGAATATTAGGGCTGACATTACTTATTTTTTATGTCATCAATGTACTAATCTTGGTGACACAATAAAAAAATCATGAACATTAATATTAATCATTGATTATATATAAGATACTTATTAAAACACTATGTTTTAGTTAATAACACATGGATCAATTAAATTTTATCAATTACCTCTTTACCAATAGATATACTAAAATAATTTATCAATAACCACTATCCAACACAAGGGTTTCCAAAATTATTTTATATATAAAGCCTTATAAGAAACCATATGAATAGTATAATACTACTTTTTATTTTATTATTATTCTACAAATTCTAAATTATTTATGAATGAGAAACTAAATCCCACAAAAAATTTAAAAAATATGTTCCTTAATTTATAAATAGTGTGCTCAAATTTCCAGAAATATTATAGATTCTAAGAGATTTAATTCATTACATGGGTTCTCATGATTCCCATAGTTTACTCTAATTTTTTGATGTAATCAAAGGGTTTTTATATGAAAGAATTTAAATTCATAACTATTATTTTTCAAAGATTCAATAAAATATATTTTTAATGGATTCTAGAATTGAGGTCTCCTGAATCTATAACAGTTCAGTTGTCATGGTGTTTCAATCTACAACAAACCAAAAATCATATTATCCCTTTTAAGAGATTAAAAAATGACAATTGATATATCCATATTAATATATTTATATTTTCATGTAAGTATAATATATGGTTTTAAGGTACCCATGGGCCTTTAGTGATATAGATTCACATGAAGGTATGTATGGAATTGAAAATAAAATTCCACTATCAAAAGTTTTATACCCATCCTTCAGAACATTCACTTGATATGATGGGACTTATTTGTGTTCATAGGGTGAGTAAAGTATATTGAGTTATTTGGGTCCCACACATCATTTTATTATATATGGGTATAAAAAACATATTGATCCTAATATTAAATACTCATGTACAATCCTTGAGACTATAATGGCATATATTCATGCAGTTTGACCCTTTATGTGTTTCCATTTCACATAGTTCTCGAAGGACCATTGGAGTTATTTTTGAGGGGATGGCTACAAAAAGCACAATTTTGGAATAATTCATGGTTTCTAATGGTATTCCATGAAATTTACAGATAGTCTGTGGATTTTAAAGGATGGTTCATGAGGTGATTAAGTTGTGTATTTATTTGGGGTTAAATAACTTAAGGTGAATTGTTTTTAGGTGATAATTGAAGATTGGAATTTACATGACATGTAAGCATTACATGCTGTGTAAATCACTTGTACGATGCATATATAAAGGGTGTAACCACTTGAGATTTTCTCAAACCCTACCCTCTATTGATTTTATTTATTTAGAGGTTCCTACCTTCAGTGTTTTGGGATTCATTCGATGAGGATTGACTCTCGGTAATATATCTTTGATCTGTGGTGATACAAGGTGAGCTCTACCTATGTTTCTCATGGTTTAATCCCATTAAATCTTGTTTTATTTCAATTCCATAATTACATGTGATGGTAGATGTTATAAAATGTTTCTATTGGGGGTTTTCTTGATTCTTTGTTGGTGAGATTATGCCGCGACATCCTAGGATGGGCACAGATTTTTGCAGGAGAGGTTATCAGAGATTCATAATTTTGGTCCATTTATGATTGAGTAATATTGATTCTTTTGAGGTAGGGGATTCATTTAATTTATATTTATTTACTACAAATTTTAAATTTATCATTATTTATCCCTTTATATGGAAATTAAATTAAGTTAATAATATTGATATAGACTTAATAAAGTGTTTGTGACCACACATTGATGAAGTTTTTCCTTTTAACCATGATAGTGGTGTTCCTCATGATTTTCAAGATAGTGGTATATCTATATTGTATGCTTTGATATAATGTTTTTATACTTGTAATAACATGTTTAAATTGTTATAGTACGTAACTATGGAATTAATTGACAATTAACTCTCTAAAAATAATAATATATGAAGAATGTTTGTGATTTAATGGTTAATGTAATTTGATGAGAATCAAATTGTTATAATGCACATATTTAATTGTAAATTTTATCTTCCATAAGATTAATGTAATTCATAAATAATTTGAATCATGTTTTTGATTCTTTATGATAACATAAAAGAGAATGAAAAATGATAATGGTTTGATACTTAGAATCATTTTTAAATTAATTGATTAATTTATTTAGTAGCTTATTATATATTGATGCATTAGGTTGTATATAGATATATCTTGTAAATAATAAATAGTTTAATTCAAGATGGAATAAAAAATAGTTATTTGATAAAGATGAATTCTAGGGCCAAATTTTCCTTCTTTCTTGAGAAGGACTAGTGCCTTGAGATTGGAACATTGAAAGATCACTCATCCAAAGGATGAATTCCTTATCTTAGGGACCATATTTCACTTTTTATTTATGGTTTCTTATTTTTTTTTCTACAATGTTTTTGATCTAAATACAATACTTGTGAAATGATCAAAATATGAGTGAGATGTGTATGTATGATATGTTATGGGGCGTGCCTTCTTAAAGGTTATTTGTGCTTGGGATAACTAATAAAATGATAGATGATGTCATATATTTTTGGGATGGTCTGAATGAATTTGTATTATTTGTTGCCTTTGATGGATTGATATATCAATATATGCATCTGGGTGTTGAGGATGAAACCAGAGATGATAGAATAAGTTTAAACTAGGATAACCTATTTATGTGATGTTGATAGTTGAGATGTGCCCTTATGGACTTGTTTAGTGCCCAATTGTGAGGTGGGTTATTTTATATGCATTCCATTTTCCCACTACTTGAGGTCGCTGGATGTTCTTGATTACATGTTTCCTCTTAGTGGAATATTAGGATGGTTTTCATAGAGAACCTAGTTTATGTAATGATGCATATAATATTTAAATAAATATTTAATCCATGAGGTTGGATGATGATGGAATGAAAATTGTAAACTATTTTAATCATGTTAAACAGAGTCCTTAGTTTGGATTTTTCCTGGAGGGAATGTAATTTACTTTTATGATTAATGTAATGTAATGTAATATAAGGTTGAAAATTGATAATTCTTAAGTAATGGTAAATTAATTATATAATGAAATGAAATGATAATAATAAATAAATAATTAATTAATATCTATAAAATCATTGTTTTCTTTTAGGATATCTAGTTCTTGCAGTGGACGTTGGGAGTCAAAGAATCATTATCGGAATTTGAGCCTATGACTATGTTATGTCTATAGTGTGGTTCTGAGATATGTTATATTATGTTTGTTTATGTTATTTCATATTTTTCCTCACCAAAATATTTAGGGAAACTATCACCCAATGGACTATGGGACGGTGTGTTCCCCAACATCTCTATGGGGGGATGGATGACAGACTAACCCCTATGACCTCAATCTCCTCTCTTTGTAGTTACAAGTGTTGGTATGAATGATAGTTAGTTTTTTCCATATATTTGTGTGGATGTATTTGTTGGATTTTAGTTATTTAACACACACATATTACAATTTATATGACCCAAACTATTATTATTGGTATGATTTGTATAGGTTGTGATGGATTTACGTACATACTCGGAGTATGGGACGTAATGGAATGGGTTATAATACCCAATGAATGCAACACTTAATATGGGATATGTGGGCTCATGGAAAATTATCTTTTACTATGGATAGATATCTGGATGTAGTGATATGGTTATTTTATGCACTAGGTTCATTTTTTTATTCCTTGAACAAGTGTCTTTCGGCTAGATTACTTTTGGTGAGAGATGGATCAAGATGTACGACATTGCGGGAATGTATAAAACCAGTTGGGAAGTGGGATATGGGCACAATTTAAGTTTCATTATTATATTATATTCTCTATTTTAAGCTATACTTTATGAGAGACATAAATGGTGATTTTGTGAACATATTATACCTTTTTAGGTGATGAGTTAACTTCACTGTTGTACACTATGATTTAGCATGATTTCATTGTCTTTTCCACAAGAGGTTCTAGGAAAGAACTTAATGGGTATTCTATTATAAAAACCCTATATATATATAATTTTTTCAGGTATTCCAAAGTAGGCTGGATATAATGATAGATATTATTAGCTCATGGTTTTGGATTATATTTTTGGGCTTCGTGGTCATTAACATCTTTACCGTTTTGGGTTCTTTCTGTTTTTCGTTTTATTTTTTTATATTGTATCAAATTATGTTCTTTAATTAGGTTTTCTTTATATATATATATATGTCTAGTCAGGGTTCTTTGGGTGTATCCTTATTATATATCTCTTCCAAATGTTCTATTTGAGGGTAATTCCTTATATATGCATGTTTAGTTTACCCATGGTTCTAGTCGACAACTCGAGGCCTAGTGGAGGCACGAACCAATTAGTTACCATTTATCTCCCCTCATTTTGGTATATTTGCAAGGAGGGCATGATGATATAGTGGTATCAAAGTATTAGGTTGAGGGACAGGATGAAGGTCAGAGTTAGGAACATGTGAGGTTCCATGGGTTTGTTAATAAATGACATCCGGTAAGTTTTTTAAGTAATGTAATTAGGGGAGACAGGATGATACATTAATATTTAGGGACCCATATGATATGATTCACATAAATTTAATATTACTAAGAATAATAAATGAGGTGATATTTTTCATAGGTTATAGACCTAAGAAGTATTCATTCATCATTCTTCTCTTCTCCTTTTTTTGAAATTGTTAGACCTTGTGATAGGTTAAATACATACACAAGATAATTAATTAATTAAGGTTATGTATTAAATATTCTAGTTTTAGGAGATATTGTAGTTCTTTATTACTATATGTATGGATCTAGGTCAATGACCTCTTCAGGTTTGCACTAATGATTTCCCACAGGATGTGCTAGCAGATCACCGCATAGTAGAGGTCGATGATGACATCACTTAGAGGGGGACACTCTATGATTTGTAGTTCTATTTTATTTATAATTATGATGGATTAGTTTTATATTTAGTAAAAAAGTCTAGTTGTAGGATGTTTAGATATATTTTAGTTTTATCTATGCTCGAAAGGAGAGTTGTCTTTTTTTGGATGTGACAATGCAACCTGGAGCATCATGTAAGTGGTGGTTCGTGTTCCATGGGGACCAGAAGTAGATTGAAGTATCATTGGAGAAGTTATTTGATAATTTTTTATTAGATTTTCTTTATTCATTTGTGAAGGTGTATAGTCTCTCAAAGCTTCCTACCCTTTATTATAGGAGCTCTAGTGTAAAGAGTTCAGGATCTTTTTCGGGACACTTCTACGATTAAAGGCTAAGACAATGAATTTTGATGAGGATTTTTATCCAATGATCTAGCGCCAAGACACAATATTTATTCTAAAGACATATATTCAGGTGATGATAAGATTAGATGTTACTATGAGGATTCTATCATAAAAGGGGTTTTCATGAGAGAGGAGTCATCAAGATTCCTCACAATGAAGAGTTGCGGTTTGGGGTTCATAGTGGTCAGGATATAGTTTTTTTTCCACCATGAAAATACCCTAGAACATATCATATCATTTATATGGGGGTGTATTCTCTCATTCCTATGCCTAGGGATCATATAATATTTTTCTTATAGATTCCAAGGCCACCAGTAAAGTGATTTCCTAACCTTTTAGAACAATCAATGTGCACTAGGTGTTTCTCTTCATTTCACTTCATTGAGGTAGTTTGAGCAGAGGCAGTAGCCGTAGGTTGGTCCAGTTTGGGATCAGCTAAGAAGAGATGGGTTAGGCATAATGCATCCCCAATATGATCTTCATCCTCGTATATTAGAGAGCTTCAATGGTTGTGGTTGTCAGTAGGGTTAGGGAGGCCATGTATCATGTCATGTGTAGCTTCATGATTTAGCATTTGTAAAATCAGAATGATAGATGTTACTAGAGGTACCCGTTTCTTTTATTCTATATGTGTTCATCCTTTTTTACGATTTAGGAGTGACACACCCCTTTATATCACCTACCATATTCCATGCCTTGGTACATGAGGTGGACAGCATAACATCCCTATCATTTTAAACCTATAATTACATGATTTTATTCAAGACTATCATTTAAATAAAAACAAAGGGTCATAAAGTCTAGAATCTTTGAAAGATTAGGTACATAATTAGTAAATTTTAATCCAAACTAAAAAACTCTTTTAGTTAATCTCTATAATGTTCTCCCAACATCTATTGTGCTCTTATATCTGTAAAGGATAACAGGGGGAATACATGAACAAACTAATGAACTAAAGAGCCCATTAAGGGAATAAAAATAGAAATAAATAATAGAAAAAAGGTTAGAAATAATAAAATGATGAAATAAAAAGGTATGGAAGATGAATAAAATAAGGATGCATAACATATAAAACATGGGATCATGTAATCATAGAATCATAAAAATGTGGCTACAACATACGACATGACATAATCATGATTCAAGCCTAACCACCAAACCATTTCACATAGAGGAGAATGAGTCAAGGATAACCCCCAAGACCATTGCACATGAAGGATCATGAGTCAAGGCTGTCCACCAAGACCATTGCACATGGATAAGCATGATTCAAGGCTAACCACCAAGACCATTGCTCATAATGGAGCATGAGTCAAGGCTAACCACCAATATCATTGCACTTGATTTCTCATGAGAGAAACCATTACCAAATGAATTTATTTACTATATAGGAAAACCAACATGCTCATGAATATGTGGCGAACAATAATAATCATACAGAAGGAATCAAACCATAACATAAGATTTACCCAAGGAAAGAATTGGGTATGATAATCATTTCAAAAGGCATAAAAAACAGAATAACATAACAGTGTCGTTGAAAGAATGAATTTAAAACATACACCAAAATTAATTAGGGATAATAGCCACATATAATGATTAGTGACATCAAAATAAATTGATAACATGTAAAAATAGTGTTTAATAATAATTAGAAAGAAAACAATTGTGCAGTTTATGGAAGATATTAAAGAGTATTAAAATTGTAAAAGGAATAATATTTTATATATAACCATAAATCTACTAAAATATATTTGCATGATAAATTTTTTTATTTTATATGAATAATGGGGGATTGAAATAGATTATGGATCATACTTGAAAATTGGTAAAAATTTCGATGTTCCATTTAATTGAGCTTTCTTATTGGGAAAAATTAAGTAGGCTATATTTTTAAAACATGTCTTTCCCCATCAAAGAAAGAAGATTTAATCTTGAAAATTTTTCATGAAGCATAAAAAAAATTAGGATGAGTATATAATAATATTGAATAATTACATTAGGGTAAATACAGAGAAAGAGTAACTAGGAGGAAAAATGGAGTTTGAGAAAGAAACTCTTACATTATGTTTGATAATGTTCATCACCTGATCTTAATGGAATATATAATAAAATTAAATCCATTAATAATTAATTCATAACATTTTTAAATGTATTCTATTTATTATAATTTTATTGAGTACATTCATGGACTTTTTATGTGTTATAAGATACAATTTGATCATTAGAGAGTGTTTGTTTCCTTGGTTTTCAGGATCAGTTCACTTGTAAACATGCATATAAGATCATGTAAAGTTACAATAGCTTTCCATATTATAATTCATAAGATATTAATGAAATTAAAGAATATAAGATGGTCTTATATATAATTTTTTCAGATGATAGGATGATTCCTTAGATAAAACATTAATGATAACCATTTAGATTATTTAGGTTTTTTTTCGATCAATACGAACTAGTTTTATTTAAAAAATAATATTATGTATACATAATTGTTCAAGAAAATTAAATAAAATTTAATACATATATTATAATCTTTTAAATCCATAAAATGGTTTTATGACTATCCTTGAAGGTGATAATGGAAATTGACAACTTTTCACCCTCAAAGATGATAAATCAACAGATCACTGATGATGTTTTCATTTATAGAATATATATATAAGGAAAGCTAAATGATGATTGGTTGTTAAATTTACACATTAACATTCTAGTATATAAAATATTTTACAGTTATCTTGTCACTTGGATAAGGGGATGTGAGGTGAGTAATGATAATGAAAAGAAAATTGAAAATAAAATGAAATAAAATAAAGAGGTTTTCACATTTTGAATTCTTCTTTTGAGAACCACCTTGAGGATCTTATTTTTTTTATTTTAATAAAAAAAGGATCCTTGACATGGGGTAGAGACTTGTCATGTTCTTTGGGTAGAATATAGACAATATTCAAGGATTTAATGGAGTGGTGAGAATAGCTGGGGAGGGTGGTATTTATAGTGGAGTAAAGGAGTGTTTTATGTTTATTTTCTTCATTTGAATATTATTTGGATCAAGACTATGAATAGTAAGGATTCATCTGAAAAACATAATAATAGAGACTTCAAGTTCAATATAATAGACACATAAATCATCCATGACTCAACAATGACTCAAAAATTCATTTATTTACTTAAAATGTTAAATATCATAAATTATCATATAACCATATTCACAAAAAATTCAACTATTTAAAAAAATAAAAAAAAATTCATCCTCAAAATTTTTCGATGTGTCGAATTCAAAAAATGGTCTCCATTTTATGAAAATAATTTTCGAATAAATTGAAATTTATTTATTAAATAAAATCATAATTTAAATGAAAAAATTTTAAAATTATAACTCAATTTATTACACTTTGAAAAATTAATTAAGGTATCATAACATTATATTATAATCATAATAAAACAAAAAAATTAATTTATGAATCTATTTTAATAAAATAAATTTTATTTTCAATCATTACATTAATTATAAAATTTTAAATAAATATTTATGTTTCATAAAAAATCATAGTTTATTTTTAAAAACATTAATTTAGTTATACCAAGATTATACACCATTGGATTGAAAGCCTTATTTTTATTTTTTCTGGATTATATCCCCTTTTAAGGGATGAAGCAGATCCCTTACATGTCCTTTAAGCCCAAGGCACATGGCCCATACCCTACCTAATACCGGACTATAATGGCCCAAGACCTAAAAAAATTACAACATCCCCTCCCCTATATCTACATCTTAAAGGATCCTATCGCCCACATTACATGGATGATCATATTGAATTTCCACATCTAGTGTTTCCTAGTGCATGGTCCCAATATTTGTTCCCATACCCTCCCATTCTTCCAATCCAGTTAGCTCTACTCTGGTGGTTTCTATTCTTTGCTCTGAATCCTCATCTAGACCTCCTCTTGTGTGGTTAGCCCGATTGGTCTTTTCTAAGGCCTAAAAGTCCTATTAACCAAATTCCATTGCTTTTTTAAGGCCCTTATAGCTCAATGTACATGTGGCTCGATGGCCCTAAGACATGTAGGCCTTAACTGGTGGCCCTAAGGCTCAAATCAGATGCATAGTATCGGCTAGTACAGTACTATGCAATTTATGATACAATAATTTATATAGTACCTACAACAATAACACTGAAATTCAACCCACATGGATATGAAAACTATAAGAAGGTAAATTTAATTAATAAAATTATTGGTTTTTACATTCTACCACCCTCATGAAATTTTAACTTCGAAATATCCTTTTATAAATCAAGAGGAAATCATGTGATGATACATCTCTTTCACTGCTTTCTCCTATTCCCATATTTCCTTTTCAGACCTATGGTTCCCATATAGTACATTGACCAGGTGAGTAGTCTTATTGTGTTGAATATTATCTCTATGGTCCATGATCTTCACTAGATGCTTTTCATAAGAGAGATCATTTTATTACAGTACCAACTATGGATTTATTACGTGTGAGGTATACGGTATGTAATTCTTTAAGAGGGATACATGGAATACATAATGTACTTCAGGAATCGTTGGGGGAAGTGATAGTCGATAGGCTATAGCTCGGACATGGCCAAGGATCTCCAAGGGGATGGTTTATATGTTACATAGCATTCTATTTTTCCCAAATATCATGATACTATTCAATAAAGATATCAAGATAAATACCATATCTCCATACATAAAATCTAGGTCCCATCGACCATCATCTGCATAGATAGTTATTCATCTTTGGGCATCATTTTTTGTATGTGGAATAGTTTTCACCATTTCATCCATTTATTTAACTATTTATGTTCCCATTATCTTATGTTCACTATATTCATTCAAGTATTCTAGTGTTCTACATCATTTCCCATAAAAAGATTTATATAGTTCCATTTTGATTCTTAGTTAGAAAATATTATAGTAGTAGAACTCTACCAGAGGTAGGTTTTGGTCTCATACTCCCTTGAAGCCTATAAAACACACTCTAAACATTTTTTCCAATTTTTGGATTGTTTGGTAATATTTTCTGTTAGTGTGAGTGTGATATGATATACTGGAGTTCAAAATAGTGTTTAGATCATTTAGGATAACTTTCCAAAACATGGAGGTAAATATCAGATCTCGATCGAATAAAATTGATAGTGGTGGTACATATAGCCTCACCACTTCATTGATGTATATATGTGCATGTTTATCAAGGGAGATGTCCTATAAAATTGTAATAATGTGAGGTTTCTTTGTAAGATGATCCACAAAAACACATATATCATTATTTCCTTTAAATGAAATTGGATGTCTAGTGACAAAACACAAGGTGATGTTTTCCTATTTCCATGTGGGTATAAGTAATATTTCTATTACCACCATATAATGTTTCCGTTCAGCATTCACCTGATGACATACCATGCCCATTTATTTACATTTATCAATACTCATCCTTATATTGTCTGACCAATAATGATCTCGGTGATTTCAATACATGTTTCTTCTCCCTGGATGAATAAAGAAGTTTGAGCTATGTGTTTCATTCAGAATCACATTATTTATCCCTCAATTGGATGGTACACATAGTAATGAACCAAATATAACGACTCATTACTCATCCATTTCAACTCTATGGTGTTTCTATTTTTGAGATATTCATCATTGCTTCTGAATTTACACATTATTTATTTGAGTATAATTTATTTTCTCCACAAGGGATGATTGAGAAATAATTTTAGAAAATATTATTGATGTTCGGTCCATTAAAATTACCATTTATATCATTTTTAGTTCTAATAATATTTGATAATTCTCAAATCTCATCATTAATAAATATTTGAATCCTTTCTTCTTAGATAATCATCCACTTTATTTACTTTATTAGGATAGTAGTGGATTGAGTAGTCATAATATTTGATGATATATTACAATATTATCTAGTGAATATTAATATCACTATGTTTAAATATATATATTTGAGGCTCTTATTATCAGTATATATGTCACGCGACTCCTATAGGGACAATTCTACCATATTTTCATGTAAATATCACAACCGCTGACTCCAAATCATGCATGGGATAGTTTTTCTGTGTAATTTTAAACTACCATGAGTCATCAGCTATAAATTTATCATTTTTCATCATTACACATCATATTCCGTTCTTTGAAGCATTGATGTATACCACAAAGTGTTCCATACTTATCATATTTGTGAGTATTGGACTAATGATAAGACTCTTTTTCAACTCTTTGAAGTAGTCATCACATTCACTCATCCATACAATCATCAATCCCTTCTGAGTTAGCTTGGTCAGTGGGTATGACAATCATGATATGTTCTTAAAAAATCTTTAGTAATATCTAGCATTACCACAGAATCTACGGATCTCTACTATAGATGTTTGTTTGGGCCACTCCTTAATTTATTTTATCTTGGAAGGGTCCAAAAATATTCCTTTTCTAGTGATATCATGGCCCATGAATGATACTTCCTACTTCTAAAACTCACATTTACTATAATATTCATATATTTTATCCCTTCACAATGTGTCTAGCATAGTATTAAAATTATCATTTTGTTTCTCATTTCTCCTAGACTATATCATAATATCATCAATAAATACGACCAAAATATTTTCAAGTTAATATCTAAGGAATCTATTCATTAAGATCGTCAACATTTCTGAAGCATTAATGAATCTGAAGGTCATCACTATGAAATCATAGTGTCCATACCTCATTCAAAATGTATTCTTGGTAATATATTCTTTATTCACCTTTAATTGGTGATATCCCGATCAATGTTCCACCTTAATGATATACATGGCACCATTTAGTTGATTGAACAAGTCATCTTTTGATGGAAGATGATACTGGTTCGTTATCATGATTTTATTTGATCAAGATAATCATTGTTGAGGATCATTGATCCATCATTCTTCTAGATAAATAGGACTAGGGCACCCCATGATAATGCACTTTCGTGTAGAAAACCCTTATATAGATTCCCCTATAACTATTATTCAGTTATTCAAAAATAATGGTGTCCATTCTATAAGGGTTCATGGATATATGAAAAAATATAGGAATAAGTTCAATTTAGAATTAAACCACTTTGTCAAGAGGAATACCGGGAAATTATTCAGGGAATGCACAATTATATTCCCTCACAATGGGAACGTCTTTGAGAATTATTCTCTCATTTGTCTCAATAATTTGAGCTAGATTTTATTTCTCATAGGGAAATAACATTCATAATTGTTATAATGATTCTGATGGATATTCATACTCATCATTACTCATGTACATAAATAGAGGATACTATAGGATATGAATAGTGATCTCCCTTTTCGGAGAGTTAATGTTGGATTTTAATAAAGTTGTTCAATCCTTGCCCAATATAGAATCAGACTACTAAAAAGTAAGTCATATATGATCTTCATAGAGGTTAAATCCAAAAACATTAACCAATGAGTGGTTATATACTTTGTATAAAATAATTTCCCCATTTTCTATTCTAATAGATAACTCAACCTCCATATTTTTTGGCGGTGTTTGAATAATTCTACTAAACCTCTAATAAATGATACAATTCATAGATCCAGAATCAAATAGAATGTTCACTATTATTGAATGAATAACTAGAGTACTTATCACCGCATAATTTTATAGATCCACTTTATTAGTAGTGATAGAATATGACCTTCCTTACTACCTTTTAGGTTTTTATTATTGAGTTCATCGAAAAACCCTTATCTTAGGTTAATGGTTCACATAATGTCCATATTCCATGTAGTTGAAACGTTGTATTATAGAATCAGTTTTGATATAAGCATTCCCTTATTCTTCTAGATTAGTGGTATTATTCATATCTACTCAATTTTTATTACCTAGATTCCCCATTATTCCACATTTTAAGAATTTCGTTGTTTCCTTTAGACAGTTCCTAGGATGCTTCATCCCACAATCATGGTATGTGAGATGATTGGTTTTCATTCAATCATGGGACTTATCTATTGATCCTCCCATATTCAACTCCATTTTACACTTTTTATATCTAAGACCATGATTCCACTGACAGTTGACGATATCCATTTCATCCTTATGGTCAAAACAGACAATCTCTTCATAGCTATAAAATTCGGAAATCACCAATGTTTTTTTGTAGACTCAGCTTTACTCTAATAAAGAAGTGATCCACCATTATTTCAGTTTTCATGAATTAGTTAGTGGCGTAACATTAAATCATTTTATATTTTCCATTGTACGCTCTGATATAATATACTTCTCCATTAGTATGAGGAACTCTCTTTCCATTTTAAGATAGAGGGTTCGGGGGAAATATTTATTGGAAAACACATTCTCACATTCCTCCGAATCCATGGAATCAATTTTATCATTTTATATCATTTTTGTTGATGAGTTTCCAATACATATTAGATTCCACATATAAATTATAGATAGCCATCACAAAATTATCTTCTTATGAGAACTATAGGATAAAGAATATATACTCAATTTAGTTAGTCCATTTTTTTTGAAAGGAGGGGATCATAAGATCCACTAAACACGGGAGACCTTTTTTCACATAAAGGATTCGATCAAAAATTGAAACTTATAATGAGAAATAGGTAATTACATGTGATTCATGTTATTTTTTATAACAAGAGCCAGTAGTGAATGTACTATTATTGTAAAATACTAAACCAGGTACCGTACAATGGGGCCTCAAGCTGGTCTTTCACATTTCCTCAAGCGCATCTCCCCGTACGCTAGAGGGTTCAGACTAGTAGTGAGGGTCTGGTAAGCTATTCATTGGGATAATATACTCTATTTTATTACAGAAAAGTACCAGTAGAATAATACCATAATAAAAAAGTTGTGGAAGTATATAAATCACTATAACAATACAAATTTCACAAGATAGTCAAAACATGAAATACTATACTCAACTGAAAAGGAAAACATGTTGTAACAATGCAAGTGACATGTATATAAAATGATACTAAATGTAAAACACAAAAACTACATAGAGGGTCCCAAACCAAATCTTATTACCTCACCCATTATCCATTTCCAAATAACAACCTATCCTAGGGACTTTCCCTTATCTTATCTTACAACAAAAATTCATCTCGGGTGCCGATCTGGTGGACCGATTCGGGTGTCAGTACGACTCTGTTGGCCACCACCAACGGTGTCTAAAACAAGTCCAGTCAAAAGACAGTGTATGAAATTATATAAAGCAACAATTACAATGCATAATTAATTAGTTATCACATTGTAACTTATTCTTTGTTTAAACGCCTTAAACCCGGGTTTGATTCAAGTATCTTATTCATTTCATAATTCATTATTTGCATTCATTTGGTGTTGAACAACATGTCAAACACCTCAAATATCATTCAACGTAGATCACCATGCCTAAACCCCAAATTTCTTCTGGTGTAGATCCCCATGACTACCACCCCAAATCCCATTTAGTGTAGATCACCTTGTCTACCACCTCACATCACATGCACGTGGATAACTATTGGGGCAGAATTCCATGTCTATGCCCCAACATCTCCATTGGTCTAGAATTTTATGTCTAGGAACCACATTCTCAATACTTTACATCGTTTATTAATTCATAATGAATTATTCACATCAATACCTTACTAATCCCATGATTAGTTAAATACATTAAAACTAATCAGTTTACCCATGTTTAAAAAGGAACACAGCCCATTAATTAATTCATCAATTAATTAATCAATAAACATTAATCTCATCGCATAATTAATTATCCAAAATTAATTATCCAAATAAAATCTCAAATTATCAAAATTAATTCCACCATTATTTATAATAATGAAAAAAAGGCACATAAATAATCCACCATTAATTCTCACACATAGCCAATAGATATCTAATAATTGATTCACTGAATAATTATCTCGAACCCAACCAAATTCATTATCTCAATTACAATATCTCAACCCATAAATAATTTACCCAAATCAAACATCTATTTGGAAAACCACTTAGACTCATGGTTCAATCATCTGTTCAATCACTAAGGTGTCAACAAGTCAACTTCACATTCCTAATTACTAAAATTTAGGAAATAAATTATTAAGAGAAGCTATAAAAAAAATAGTCTCACATAAAAAAATCAAATCCAATACTTTGGGAGTTTTATTTATACCACCTAACTTGCTTTTTTGTTGACTTTTTTCACAATGTAAATCCCCAAAATCTGAGCAGTACAACGACGGCGATTGAAATCAAGAACTAAATCCCAAAACCCAAAATTAAGTTCAAAGGCATCAAAACCATGATAATGTAGATCTAGATCCACAATCCTAGATCTAAATCTCTACACATAGGTTTATATCTATGGAAAAAGTGGAGATATTCCATCAAATGTTCATAGAAAGATAGGGGAAATAATGGAAGAAGCATCAGAATGAAATCCACTTACCGGGAAGAGAGTGTATCTTCATTTGGGGATTTGATCATGAATAATGGAATTCAAATAACATTAGAATCCCCCCACAACACTTTGTGATTTCCAAGAATTTTTCAAGCTTAAGCCTAGGTTGAAATAGAGGGGTTTCAGGGGTTTATGAGATTTTAAAAAAAATATTAGAAAACACTTTAACGCAGATGGTTTCAACTAGAAATTGAGTACAATTAAAGAAACCATGCATAAACTATGTAGATCTCACTATTCAGATTCTCATTATTCACATAGTTACATGGGTTTAGGCACACAATTTTTCAAACAATGTGAATAACTTCCACAACCCTCTATCAATATTTTTTTCTTAATACTTCACCCAAATACACCTCAAACCACAATTACAAAGAAAATGTACATAAAAGGTTCTTGAAGAATGTGACCGGGATGACTCCATAAATAGAATGGATCTTACAATCTCTGCACCTTATAATATATCATTATTTAGATTCACTCCCAAACATCACTAATATTATGAGCCAAAAATATTGGTCCAATAATCCCTCATGTATGTTTCATGTTCCCATGTTTCTTATTGAACATGTCCATGTTTCTATAAGAATTGATCTATAGGTACCATCCTTCCATGAAACACATTATCATTGTGATCTAGTACATGTATTAGATGCTCCATAAAGGACATATCTATCTCAAGGTCAACCTAATCCACATCGATCACATGCGAAGGGTCAAGGTGAAACCTCCATAGCTGTGACACATGAAAGACTTCATGCATAGAACTATATTTTTGGGGAAGAACCAATAATTATGACACCAACCTGATTCCCTCCACTACATCAAATGGTCCCACAAACAAGGGCCCCAACTTGTCCTACCGCCAAAACCTACGGTGACCCATCCTAGATGAAACCTGAAGGAATACACGATCACCATTAGTAAACTATAGGGGTCTTCTACACCTATTAACATATGAATTCTGCCTTCATTGAGCTATAGACACACATTTCAGAATGAACTGTACCTACTTCGATGTCTCCTGCATGAGGCACAGTCCCAACAACTCTGACTCGACTGCCTCCATCCTATATAACAGTGATCAACATGATCGTCCATAAAGTGCAACATAAGGTGCTATCTATATAGTTTCCTGATAATTATTTTTATAGGAGAACTACAAAAAATAAAATTTCTTCCTCCAAGAACAACCCAGATAAAGCACACATGCCCACAACATATCCTTTATCACCTATATGGTACGCTCTAACTGCCCATCTATCTGTGGATGAAAAATCCATACTCAAAAAAACCTATGGGATGCGAACTTTTTTCCAGACCTTTTATAAGAGTGAAGTAAGGCACAAATAATGAAATGAAATATAGTCCATGTCACCTAATGAAAACAAACTATCTCTCGAACGTACAGTTCCCCAAATTGTTCCACTATGATGATACCACTAATAGGAAAGAAATGTTTTACCTTTGACTGTCTATCCACAATGACCTAAATAGAATCATTATTTTTAAGTTTCATTGGATGTCCTACTAAAAAATATTTGGTCACATAAAAAAACTTCCATTACAAAATAGGCAATGGCTACAGTAAACCTCGAGGTCGTTGTTTCTCCACCTTCACCTACTGTCACGTGAAACATCTTATCATTAGACCTGCTAGCTCCTTTTTCCTTCCTAGATAAAAATCTACTTTTGTAGGTAATGGTAATTGTTTTTCACCCTAGTATGTACTACACACAACAAGGCAAGGAATTAATTCATGAGTCCACCTTGCATACTCATAGGAACAATAACTCGGTTTGTCACATAAATGACCTCATCCTCATATATCAACCAGTATGAAGGTATCTCCCCCCTTCAAGGCTTTCCCACATGTATAAGAACTTCATATCTGCATACTAACTGTTCCAGATCACTCTTAAGAGTGTAAAATCCACTACTACTAAAACTAGATTCATTTTATCCTAACTCTCCTCAACCACCACATGAATTTCCGCTAGCAATGTCATAATATTTTACTCTGCACTTGACTCATGTAAAATCTATGTATGAGTTTTACTACTCATGGAATTAGCAACACCATTCCCCTTTTCCATGTGTATATTCTATTTCAAAATCAATTTAATACATATAATCTACCAATCTTTTCTGTAAAAGGTTCATGTCATGCTGTGAAAAGATATACATCAAGATTTTTTGATCTGTAAAAACTATAAAATTTTCTCCCAAGAGACAGTGTCAAAAACACTTAAAAGAATAAACCATAACTAGGAAATTGAGGTCATTCATGGGGTAATTCTGTTAATGTGGCCTCAACTATCGAGACCAATTCCAAATGATGAAATCCTCCTACATCATAACTACTCCGAGTTCTATCCTAAAAGCACCATAATGCATTGTATACTCCTCACTCGAATCAAGTACAATCAAAATTGGTGCTGATGTCAAGTTCTTGTTCAATTCATAAAAAGAATTATTGCATGCTTCCATCCATTAAATCTTTATCCATTTCCATTTCGAACCTCAAATAGGTGTTTCCATTTTCTAAAAGTCATAGATAAACCACATATTATATCCTGCTAATCCAAAAAAACATCAGATATCTAAAAAATATTGGGATTCTCCCAATAATCAACTTCTTGAACTTTCTCTAAGTCCACTTCCACACCTTCTTCTGAGATGATATTCCATAAAAACTGTACCTAACCAATCCAAAACTGATAGTTAGATTTCATGTCGTATAACTGATGCTATGTTAGTGTACTCAGGATGATGTCAAGATGTTGTGCATGATCATCATGAGTGTTAGAGTACACCAAGATATCGTCCATTAACACTAAAACAAACAGATCCAGGTACAGATGAAATATCCTGCTCATCCTGGCCATAAATACTATTCGATAATTTTTCAACCAAAATATAATTAAAAAAACATATAAAGGCCATACTTACTTCTAAAAGTAGTCCTTGTAATATCAAATGTTTGAAATCTCACATGATTATACCATATTCTCAAAGAAATATTTACGAATATAAAAGCTCTAATTTTCTGGTAAAACAGATCACTGATACCTGGAAGAGGAAATTAGTCCTTCACTGTCTCCTTTTTCAACTTCTGGTAACCAACACACAAGCATAAACCCCCATAAGCCTACTTTTCAAACAAAAGGGGTGATCCCCTATGAGACGTAGATGGAAAATTAAACACTTTATCCACCATATCCACTAACCGATTCTTGATCTCAGGAACCTTAGTATATTCCATTCTATAAGGAGGTATAGATACTAGATTAGACCTGAGCATGAGCTCAATAACGAGTTTCACATATCTTTCAGGTGGAAACACAAAGAAATCAGAAGGAAAGACATCTTCGAACTCTTCCACAACTGGTGGAAGGAAGTATTTCATAACACCTACGTCATCCATCAAAATACTAGAAACTTTCCTAGTGAACTTTTTCTGCTGCTGAGTAATTGTCCTTGATCGGCTTTCCAAGATATCATATACTCTACGATGAACATACTGGTCAACCTTAGGATTCACCACGGTCACTCTCCTATAGTAAAAATTGATGTGTGATCAGTATGTGACTAATAAGTCTATACACATAATCTTGTATATGCCTGTCATATCAAGGATATAGAGATCCCAAAAAGAAAAGATACCCTCTAATATGTAGTGAACATCCCTTTCCTAGACATATATCTGTAGACTGCATTCCAAATGTTGTATATATATTCATTTCATAATTCACAAAATCCACCTGCAAACTCAATCCATTAACAAGAATGTCATAAATAAAGGAATGAGAGGAACAAAAACCAATCAATCAACTATATAAAGTATAAGATAATAGAATATTAAATCTCACTGTCGATGGACCCATTTTTCTCTCTACAAGTGTATGTTGCGGTAAGTGTAACTATCCTACCCCTCTTCCCTAGGACACTTTCTGACTCCCCTGAGTAGCACTTCTATTTTTATATAGGTTTTATTTCCCTAAATATCCAAGGCCACTACCTATATAATTTATTATATAAGAACTCCAGGTGCCATACCTATATGGTTTAGAATTCCCCTTCCCACATTCTGACTCTACGCAGCTTCTCCATCTGCACCGGTCCGTCGTTGCAACCTGTAAAACCTCTATAGGTTCCCCAACATGATGTAACATAGGAAGTCAACCAGTGCTTGAGGATAATGTTTACGATAGTGTCCCAGCCTATCAAACTAGTGAGAAAACATATGATTAAGATACTATGCAACTATTCCTTCTAATTTTCCCCCTTGGTATCCACTGTACTAACAAAGGTTATTATAACAGTGCTTCCTTGTAATACCCCAACCCCAGTTACCCAGAGTCGGTACAATATTTAAATACATTGGATTGATTACAAGGAATCATGTCCTGAGGGACCAATCAGTTTAGTAGTCTTGGAAAATAGATTACATACAGGAATGTTACATTACACATTATAACATACAACACATAATAAATAATCCTTTATTAGTGCAATTATTACCTTAGCTTAACCCTGCATATCAATTACAATACACCTCTTCGAATCCAGGGAATAAAAAAACATTGAAAGGGGTGATCGCAAATGAAAAGTATGGATAAAAATATAGCGCAAACTTTCATAAATAATCAGAAACATTTAAGGCATTGTATAACATAACCAAAATCCTTTTAATTTCGAACTTCATCATAATATGGAAAAAATAAAGTGAAATAATTCAATTTATTTATTCACGTGGATATTGTACTAGTCGAAGAATCACATGAAATATCAAGAACCACTTTCATAATGGTGGAATGCATAATTCCAGGGTATCATAACCACATTGTCAAGGCCTTGTGCCAAGACTACAAACAAGATTTTTTCAAGGCCTTGTTCCAAGACACTACTTTGTCCAATGAGACCTACCGATGAATCGGGAAGCTTTAGTAGGATCCACCTGTCACTAAGTTCAATTCATTCCTCATATGAATAGGTTGAAACATAACATAAAAATTCCTATTAAAACTATCATATGAAATGTCAATACTTTCTCCATAAACCATGAATTGTATACAAATATCACATCCACAATCAAACATATTACAAAACCTTCAATACAATAAGGAAGATTCGTATCATAATAAATCAACTTCAAATAATCATTAAATCCATCAATGGATGTTGACATAGAAGAAATCAAAACAATTTTAGAGAAATATCACTTTTTTGAAATCCTTGAAAAGACATACATTTATAAAGGATGTAATTTAAAAGAGATATTTGAATCAAAGTTCCCCATACCACATTGAAACATTGGAAAAGAAATATCATTTCAAAACATTAATATCCATATAAATAAATCCGTAAAATAATTTCAAAAACATGGACATTAATTAAAAATATTTTTAAAGATAAATATTTAAAAGATTTAAAATTATGATCTTGATAAAGATTAACTTTCACAAATTATTAAAATATTCATTTAGAAATCATTTAAAAGTCACATAATTATAAAATAAAACATTTACATTGTAAAAATTCTTATAATCTTGTAAGGGAATCTTGGAAAATATTATAATGGCTGAAAATAGCCGCACCCACCGTATAAGTTAAAAAAATACATTCTTACCTTAATTTTGTCGAAAAGGATAAAAAGGACCTTGTTTGGAAAACAACCGAAATATTCCTTTAAAAACATTTTATAAAAAGTAAAAAAATTGTATAAATGACTTTAACCCATAGTCTAATAAATAGTATATATGTATTCAAATAGATTTTTAAGAAACATGGATTTGGATGATAAATAGGACCTCGTAGATAATTATGTATAAACAAACTCGGATAATATAGAGATTGTGTAATTAAACCTTACCAATTTGGTAACCTATGAAACATACAACCCATTAAAGAGTTATCATACAATGAATATTTAAATACACATAAATTAATGTTTATTACACCAAGAATACTATTATCGGTAGTATATACACCACACAAAAGGTAATAGTGGCAATATGGTACGAATCTCACGGGAATAAGGAGTGAGATGAAAACCCATTACCTTGTACATTTCCTTAGTCGAGGGTAGTTTAACCTCCTGTATAATAGTTAAATTAGTTTTATTAAATTATTAAAGAATCATATACTTAAATATGATATCATATATGATCTTTTAATATTTCATTTTTAAAAATATTATAGTATTATCGTTTTTTCAGGTGTTCACTTACTCATTTTGTTTTATATGTTTTGTAAAATAAGCCATGTTTTTTATCCATTTGGTGTTTATTATTCATCTCAAGAATGATATGAAGTCCAAAAAAATTATATTTAATCATCAAATTATAACTATACTTGAATCTATATGATGGGAAATGGATCTCATTGCGTTCGTGGAGACGGTAGTCTGTACGTACGCACGAGTGAAAATATCATTCTTTTTATATTAAAATAATATATAATTGGATCAAATATCATATATACAGAATCATTATAATGTTATATTTATTATTTACTTCAATTACACATCGTTATCATACCCATCCAAATAATAATGTTTTTAATAATAATTACAGCACGACGTGGAGACGGTAAGCCGTACGTACGCACGTATTGTGAATGTCATTCAAAGGAAGGATAGAATACTGAATATTGATTTAAAAAATTTATAATAAAATAAAAGTATATATAAGATACTGGATTTATTATTTAATAATGTAAATAAAAAATAATGTAGATGTTGAAGAAGAAAGGATCTTGAAAGAGGGTGCTGAAAACATTACCTCTTATTCAGATTCTTCCGTTTGATTTGATCAAAAGTGCTTCATAGGATGGCTTTCTGATCAAAATAACTCCTATATGTTGAAGTGAGGAAAGTTTAGAGGATAATTTTGAAGGGGTTTACCGATCCAAAAGTCTAAGAAGGTATGAATAATTGGTTAGAATTGGTGTCCTTTTACAAGGGGAGAGGGGCTCTTTAGGAAAAACATAATGTATTAATTTATAATAAATTCATATTTGGTTTCTAATGGATCCAAAGTGGATTATTCCATTTATATAGTGGGTATGGGTCTAAATACACTCAACCAATTGGTTTTATATTGGTTTGTGTCACCTTATTAACCTTGTTATTTTGTTTTAACCATTAGTCAATTAGTTTGACATTTTCCATGTCTTTTTGTATTTCTATATAATGTGGTTAATAAACATATTATAAACATCCAAGAGACCCCCATGTGGTCAATTAATGATGCAAATATTATTATATAAATCGATTGGTCGAAACTCGTATTTTTTGGAATAGAATATAAATTAATAATATAATATTTGTTCTAAAAACTCATTTTTGTCAATTTTGACAATATTTAATAATTGATTATTGTTAAAGTCATAAAAAAATATTAATTAGAACCAAATTCATTTAAGAAATCCTAAAATTTCATATTAAAAAAATTAAATTCGTGTATGGTATCAAAACTTTCAAATTATCTTTATTTTAACATTTATAATACTGATTATTTGATTATTTCATTAATATGGAAAATACTGCATCATTGTTGTGTCATAAATAAATTTAATTATTCAATGTCTAAAAATTATAAATAAAATACAATTATGTTGGAAATATTTGTATATTTATAATTTATTTTTATAGTTGGAAATATAACATATATAATCCTATGTAAAAATTGATTTTCTAAAAGATATATGCTCATGTCATTTTTGTATTTACTTTAACGTTATTAATATAAAGTGTCATTATCACATTCAAGTAGATCCATGGGGTACCAAAATGGACCCAAATATTCCCATGGTCGGACATGTATCCAAAAATAGGGTTAGGACATGTTTTAGGGTAATATATTTTTATTATAATAGTATGTTTTACCCTTACTTACCAAATTTAACCTTTAACCATGGTAAATAAAATATTTACTGATGTAATTATTCAAAATGTCTAAAAATAAAAGATACTTATTTACAAAATTTGGACCTCCGGATTCTAAATATGGAATCCATTTTTCTAAATTCAAAACACAGAAGTGACAAAAATTAATTTAAAATCAATTGCCATTGTCGAAACAAAAAACGTGTTTTTAACAAATAATAACTATCAAAAGTTTGACACTTTCTTATGTCCAGTTTAAATAAGAAATTATGTCCAATGATCAAGATTGGACTAAATTGTAAAATTAAAATCTAATTCTACTTTATAACCACGCAAATTTTAAATTTAACACTATTAAATATTTCGATTAAAAAATTTGTTTTTAATTATAATTTAGTAATTTTCACTATTCATCAAAATATGAAAGTTATCAGAAAAGTACAAAAATATCACCTTAAGATATTTTAGATATTCCAAATACAAAAATGAATTCTATTTTACCAAATTAAAAACATAAATGTTTCATTTATTAATTTAAAATTAATTCCCACTTTCAATACAATAAGGCGTATTTTTAAGAAATAACAACAATCACATGTTTGACACTTGTTTATGTCCAATTTCAAGATAAAATTACTTATAATTACCATAATTGGATTAAATTGTAAAAATATATTCTATTTATACTTCCAAACCATAAAAATTTAAAATTTAACAATATTAATTATTTTGATTAAAAAAGTTGTTTTGAGTAAAAATATATTATTTCTCACTATTCACACAAAAATGAATGTTTTCAGAAAAACACAAAATATTTATTCAATATAAATTATTATGTTCATATTATAATTAAGAAGAATATTTTTTCAAATAAAATATATAAAATTTTCAAATATTGGATTTAAAAAGGCTTCGCCATTAAAAGGCGGTAAAATTGCATTTTTTTAAAAATAATTCTTTTATATGAAAAAATGTATTTGTTGATAAATTATTTATATGAAAATAATAATATGGATTATAAAATTATATGGACTATATAATGTTCAAAATTCATTTAATACTATTCACAACTTCTTTTGAATGGCTCTTTTGGTAAGTCAATGTGCGTTAGAACTCGGTGTTGCATGTAGTGAATGTTATTGAATAACTTAGAAAAAATAACGTACTATGAAATTTTGGGGTGTTACATTCTCCCATCCTTCAATAAATTACATCCAAGCAATTTGAAAATCTTTTTCGAAAATAAAAGTTTGAAAATAGAAAAAACCTTTGGGAAACCCCACATCGAAAATTAGGTTAATAAAATTTAGTCTTAATAAGTGGAAAAGGGAAATGAAAGGGTCACCACCAAATTATGATCTCGATTTTGAGAACATTGGTGGAAATTAGAGACATATAATTGGATGAAAAATTTAAATATTTATAGGTAGTGATTGAGGTAATCAATCACAAACAAGTGTAAAATTGAGGGCCTTAAATTCATAAATCTATGATGATTTAAAATACCATCGGTTCAATAAAACATAAGGAATTGGGATCACACATTTTTTGATTTAAGATCTCTTCACAATAGTATTAGAATTAATTTTTCCATAGAATAAGAGAAGAAGAAAAATATATACTTGAAAAGTAGAGTCCCATCCTTTAAAAAAAGTCTACCACAATCTCATCATTCACTCTAAAAGATATAAGAACACAAAAATAATATTCTATTTATCCTATTCGTATAGGGTTAAAAAATGAATTTATAATTCATCTAAAAGATTTTTTTTAAAAAGTCTATATTATTCAATCCAAGATATCACATGGGCCAGTGGTATGTGATACACCCTTGCCGCCCTTCGGTTACGGGTTAAAGTCTCACGGCCTTGCCTGACACGATGAGTTGATGCCCGACCTCCGGGTTGTCCTTTTATTGAAATCCAAAAATAATCTCAAACTAGAATTATCTAAAATACTTCTATCCAAACTAACAGTAAAAAATTTACAAGGACGGTAAACAAAATGAAGATCCTTTTTGCTGCGTAATAACATTTTAATACCTTCATCGTGTATTCTTTTAAAACACTGTAACATCCTGAATTACCAAAAAACCTTATTGATTACATTCATGATTCATTATTACTTATAGAATACTATATATACTCCTTCTATCGAAAATGTTTTAAACTCCAACAATGATGGAATATAAAAACCATTAATCATATTCAAGGTAGTCAAGAATATATGATATTATTTATCCAAATCAATCATGTGTTACTCTAAAATCGCATCCTCGGTATTAGAACCATATTATGGTTTATCATTGTCTCAACCATATATTTTCCAAAAATTTAACCTTCTATTGATTCACATTTCTTGGTTCCACACAATCTCAAGTACTTAATGAAATAGTACTGTAGTATAATCATTATATACTCCATAATTATTATAGACAATACATCGTTGATACAACACTCAAATGAAATAATTCTATAATAACAACAAAATAAATCTAATCATTCCTTATCATCTGTGGTAGTATCATAACTTGATTATTATCCAATAACATCATTTTCGGAATAGTCTGATGACTGGGACATTGGTTCGCACAGTGTCCAAACTCCTTCCAGATGAATCATTGTACATTTGAAACTTTTTTCATACCCTTTCAATCATGAGCTAGGTGTCATTTTTCACCACACTTGTAAAAACTCTTATTCCTTTTAGTCAAGTACATGGGTGTTTCATCCCACAATTATCACATAATGGAAAATCCTTCTTCACCCTTTTCCCATTACCTTCCTCTTGCTCCATCGTTCTCTTCTTCTCTTGCTTTACATTATTGTCATAAGATCTAGAGAATTCCTTTTCTGTCTTGATAGAACATGATACAATATCTTCATATGAAGAGATGGATTGCGATTCTAAAGCTCGACGGAGAAATGGTTTTAACCCATCAATGAAACGTTCAATCTTACTTCATGAGTTACATATGTAATTTGTAGCATGCCTTGCTAAACTTGTAAAGATATACTCATACATTGCATCCTTATCATCATCGTTTTGCCATAGACTAAGAAATTTCCTTTCCATATATTCTCGATGGTCATGAGGAAATTATTTCTCTAAAAAAAGTTATTTAAACTCCCTCTATTCCATATTTTATACTTCATCATCATCTTTTGTGTTTTGAATCAATGACCACCATTGATCAACATCTTTAGTGAGGTGATAAACTTCCATGGAAACTTTTTCCCATTCAATACTCCCCAAAGCATGAAATATTTTTTCTAGGGAACTTATCTATTTCTCACCTACCAATGTATTTGTATTCCCATTGAATGTTGGTGGTTGATGGCTCATGAAGCGATCTAACATTGATCCTCCATGTTGTGGATCTGGGTGCTCCATACAGGTAAGGTTATTATTCATAACCTGAGTGAGTTGTCCCAGTATGGTGATTAGCTAATCAGCACCAGTTGCATCACCATCTCCACTATAATTATCTTGAGCAGGAGGGAAATCCCTACAAGGAGTACATGTGTTGATACGCTTTTCATTCCTTACACTAGGTTCTATTTCTAAACAATGGCATAAACGAGATTAGTTTATGAATCGTAATACATAATACAAAATTTTAAAATACCTAATGTGAATTGAACAGTTTACGGATATAATCCATATAATTTTTTTTTCTTTGAGTAAGTATATGCTCATAAGACCTTCATAATGGTTTGTATGGAAAATGAGAATTATCCTAAGCATATCCCCCAGAAGTGTCATAACCAATAGTGTAGCAAGGCCCGTTTTTGTGTACCTATTCCCATTTGAGTCTAGCTCAAAGCGGTGTTTTCTAGTTTTACCCCTAGGTACGTTTGCACCAGAGCCACCTCTACCTGCTCGTATCCAGATAGAGATTTATTTCATGTAAAACTCAAAAAATCTCTGTAATACCAGAATTCTAGGAAGTTCTTATATACTAATCCTCAAAGTCTATCATATGGCTATGTGCTCTAATCAGATTTTATCTAAATCTAGTTTACAAGGTTATTGCTAAACTTTCTTTGATACCAACTGTAACGCCCTGACCCCAGTTACCCAGAGTCGGTGAATTATTTTATTACATTGGCATGATTACCAAGAATCAAGTCCCGAAGGACCGATCAGTTTAGCAGTCTTGGAAAATAGATTACATACAAGAATGTTACATTAGATTTTATAACATACAACACAACATAAATAATCATTTATGAATTTCATTATTCCCTTAGCTTAACCCTGAATATCAATTATAATAAACTTCTTCGAATCCGGGGAAAAATAAGACATATAAAGTGGTGAGCTTAGATGCTCAGTAAGGATAACAATATAGGGGAATCTTTCAAAAATAAGAATAAACATTTAAATCAATGTATAACTAAAAAAAAGCCTTTTAAACATGAACTTCAACATAATATGGAAAAAAATGAAATATTTCCATTTACTTATTCACATGGATATTATACTAGTTGAATAATCACATGCAATATCAATAACCACTTTCATAATGATAGAATTCATAATGTCAGACTATCATAACCACATCATCAAGGCCTTGTTCCAAGACTATAAATAAGATTTTGTCAAGGCGATGTGCCAAGACATGAGTTTGTCTCATGAGACCTACCGATGCATCGATGAGCTATAGTGGGCTCCACCAATCACATACTGAGTCCAATGCATTCCTCATATGAACAGGTTTAAACATAACATAAACATTCATTTTAAAACTAACATACAAAATTTCAATACATTCTCCATAAACCATGAATGGTATAAAAATAAAACATCCACAGTCAATCATATTACAAAACCTTCAATAAAATATGGAAGTTTTGTATCCTAATAAATCAACTTGAAATAAGTATAAAATCCATCAAATGATGTTGACATAGTTGAAATCAAAACTATTTGATAGAAATATCTCTTATTTGAAATCAATCAAAAGTCATACATTTATAAAGGATGTAATTTAAATGTGATTTTTGAATGAAAGTGTCCCATACCACTTTGAATCTTCTGAAAAGATATATAATTTCAAAACATTCATGTTCATATAAATAAATCATAAAAATAATTTTGAAATAATGGATATTAATTAAAAATATTTTGAAAGATAAATATTTAAAACAATTACAATTCTGATCATGATAAAGCGTACCTTTCACAAATTATTAATGTATTAATTTTAGAATCATTGAAAGGTCACATTATTATAAATTAAAACATTTACATTGAAAATATTTTTATAATCTTGTAAGGGAAGCTTTGACAATTTTATAATGGCGGAAAATAGCTGCACCCACTTTATAAGTTAAAAAAAGACATTCTTACCTTAATTTTGTCAAAAAGGTTAAAAAGAACTTTGTTTGGAAAACGACGGAATGATTCCTTTAAAAACTTTTTATAAAGAGTCAAAAAAAGGCATAGATGACTTTAACCCATAGTCTAGTAAATAGTAATTTTTTTAAAATACCTTTTTAAGATACATGGATGTGGATAATAAAGATGTCCCAGTAGATAATTACGTATAAATATCCTCAGATAATATAGAGATTGTGAAATTAACCGTTAACAATTTTGTAACCTATGAAAAATACACCCCATGAAAGAGGTATCATAAAATTAATATGTAAATATACCTAACTTAATGTGTATTACACAAAGAATACATTTATGTGCAGTACATACACCACACAAAAGGTAATAGTGGCGATATGGTACGAATCTCACAGAAATAATGAGTGAGATAAAAAGGACATACCTTGTCCTTTTCCTTAGTCATGTGTAGTTTAACATACTGTATAATATTTTGATCATTTTTATTAAATTATACAATAATCATATAAATAAATATGATATCATATATGATCTTTTAATATTCTTTGTTAACAATATTTTAGTATTAACGTCGTTTCGGGTGTTCACTTACTCGTTTTCTTTTATATGTTTTGTTAAATAAGGTGTGTTTGTTATCCATAAGATGTATTGTATTCATATCCAGAATGAAATCAAGCCCTTAAAAATTATTTTTAATCCTCAATTGAGAATTATACTTGAATGGATATGATGCGGAATGAATATCATCACATTCGTGGAGATGGTAGTTCGTATGTACCAACGAGCGACAATATCTTTATTTTGATAATAAAATATTATATTACTGGATGATATATCATATATAAATAATCATTTTAATTTTATATTTATTATTTAATTCAATTACACAACATTATCATACCCATCCAAATAATAATGTTTTGAATAACAATTACACCATGACGTGGAGACGATAAGCCGTACGTACGCACGCATGGTGACATGTCATTAAAAGAATGGATAGAATACTGAATATGGTTCTACCATATTTAAAATAACATCAGAATATATAGAATACACTGGATTTATTATTTTATAATGGAAATAACAAATAAAGATGAAGTTTATGATGAAAGGAACTTGAAAGAGGGTGGTGAAAACATTACCTCTTCTTCGGGTTCTTCCTTTTGATTTCATCTAAAGGGATCCATAGGTCGGCTTTAAAATCAAAATAAAGCCTCTAAGTTTGAGTGAGGGAAGTGTAGAGGATAATTTGGAATGATTTGGCCGAACCAAAAGGCTTTGAAGGTATGCATAATTGGTTATAAGTGGTGTCCTTTTATAAGGGGGGAGGGGATCTTTAAGAAAACCTTAAAGTATTAATTTATAATAAATTAATATTCGGTTTCTAATGGCTCTAAAGTAGATTATTCAAAGTATAAGGTGGGGATAGGTCGCAATACACTCAACCAATAGGTTTTAGACAGGTTTGAGTCATATTAGTAACCTTATCTTTTAGTTTTATCCCTTAGTTAATTAGTTTGACATTTACCTTGTCTCTTTGTATTTTTATATTATATGGTTAATAAACATACTATAAACATTGAGTAGACCCCCCAAGTGGTCCATTAATGATAAAACTGTCATTATATGAGTCTTTCGGAAGATCCTTATATTTTTATGAATATAATATCAATTAATAATATAATATTTGTTTTCAAAACACATTTATGTCCATTTTGACAATATTTAATAATCGATTTTTGTTAAAGTATTAACATCTTTATTAATTAGATAAAAATTCTTTTACGAAAACCTAGATTTTCATATTAAGTAATAAAATTCGTAGATTGCATCAAAAATTTCAAATTATATTTATTTTAAAATTTATATTACTAATTATTTATTTTTTTATTAATAAGGAAAATACTACATCATTGTTGTGTCAAAAATAAATTTAATTATTCAATGTCTAAAAATTCTAAATAAACTAAAATTTTGTAGGAGATCATTTTTTCTTTATAATTAATATTTATATTTTAAAATATATCATATATAACCCTATCTAATTTTTTTTTTCTAAAAGATATATGCTTATGTCATTTTTTTATTTACTTTAACTTTATTAATGTAAAGTGTCATTATCACTTACAAGGGGATCCATGGGGTCCCAAAATCGACCCAAAGATGACCATGGTCGGAAATGTATCATCCAATACTTTTAGAACACGTTTTAGGGTACTTAATTATTATAAAAATATTACTTTTCACCCTTATTTACCAGATTTACACTTTAACCATGGTAAATAAAATATTTACCGAAATAATTACTAAAAATGTCTAAAAATAAAATATATATATTTAAACAATTTCAACCACCTGATTATAAATAAGGAATCAATTTTTCTAAAATCAAAACACAGAAGTGAAAAAAATTAATTTAAAATTATTTCCTGTTGTCGAAACAAAAAAAGTGTTTTTAACAAATAATAACTATCAAAAGATTGACACTTTCCTATGTCTGCTTTAAATATTAAATTATGTCAAATGAAAAAAATTGGATTAAATTGAAAAAATTTAATCTAATTATAATATAAAATCCCTCAAATTCACAATTTATCACTGTTAATTATTTCAATTAAAAATTTTGTTTTTAATTAAAATTTATTAATTTTCACTATTAATCAAAATATGAAAGTTATCAGAAAAGTACCAAAATTTCACCCAAATTTAATTTCAAGATTCCAAATCCAAAAATGAAGACTATTTTACCAAATTAAAAATGTAAAAGTTTCATTTATTAATTTAAAATTAATTCCCTCTGTAAAAACAAAAAAGCCGTATTTTTAAGAAATAATAACTATCAAAAGAGTGACAATTGTTTATGTCCAATTTCAAAGTGAAATTATATAAAATTACTATAATTGGATTAATTGGTAAAAAATATAATCTATTTATACTTCCAAAACATTAAAATGTATAATTTAACAATATAAATTATTTTGATAAAAAAGTTATTTTCAGTTAAAATATAGTATTTCTCACTATTCACCCAAATATAAAAGTTATCCAAAAAACACCAAAACATTATTGAAACTAAATTATTATGTTCCAATTCATAATAAGAATTTTATTTTGTAAAATATAATATATAAAAGTTTCAATTATTGGATTTAAAAAGGATTCATCATTAGAAGGCGGTAAAATTTCATTTTTTGAAAAATACTTCTTTTATCTGAAAAAATGTATTTGTTTTTACATTATGTCTTAGAAACTTATAGTACAGATTCTAAAATAATAAGGATTATATAATATTAAATATTCAGTTAATATTATTCATAACCACTTTTGAACAGCTTTTTTGATATTTCATGGTGCGCAAAAACTCGGTGTTGCGTGTAGTGCATGTTATTAAATTACTTTGAAGAAATAACGTACAATGAAATCTTGGGGTGTTACAGTCCTGTTCCTAGAAAGCACAATCCCTAATCATCCAGCGATAGATACATGTCTAGCAATAGAATCCTTATTCAGGTTCCCCTTCGAAACAAGAGATTGATTCACCACATCTGAGAACTTCTTTAGTCTAAAGATATTCACTTGGGACAAAATTTCACATCTTAGTCCATCCTGAAATTATTTTTCCAAAGTAGCCTCTACTGCTACAAAAAATTTTGAAAACAAATATAAATATATAAATAAATCGGTATAATCCATTATGGATATGATTCCTTGGGTAAAATGCATAAACTCTGAATCCTTATCTTGTATCAATATCTCTGGATAGAAGTGCTCCAAGAACTTCTCTTGATTGTCCTTCAATAACTTATCATCATTATGTATAGATCATACATGATTGTCCCAGTAGCACTTTTCTGACCCTCTCAAAATATATGTATCCATCATGAACCTACAATCAACTAGAGTCTCCAAATTGTCACGTATCATCTCTATAGATTCAATCTAGATTTCATCTCCATCTGGTTCACCCTCTCTAGTAAAAGTAGGTGGGTGATGTAGTTGAAACTCCATTTTTATTAAATTAACCATATATTGGTTGATGGATTAAAATTCATCTAATACTCATTCACCAATAGAATAGTGTTTTTTTCTATAATAGTGGAGATTCTAGCTTTTCAATATTTTCATAAAATTACTAATAAAATATTATTATCGTAATAATATATTTTTACTTGTTTCCCATGTCTTTGATTCAATTATAAAACCCCATCCATACTCATAGTGATTGTAAATTAAATTTTTTTATCTATGTGACCTCATGTGAACATCCCTATATACCCTAGGATTACAACAAGTAGTGGGGTAATATAGGGATTCCATGGGGAGACTATACGCCCTACATTAGAGTGTGTGATCATAAGAGAAATAACTAAAAATTATACATATATATAATAATCTGTGAGAGTACACAGATGGATAACGAAAATTAACATACTATATAGAAATAAAAAGTTTGTCATACAAGAATACAGGACTGGTCTCCCACTAGGTCAATCTTATTCCCATAGATTGATATGATAAGAAATAAAAATACACTAAAGACTATAAAATTTCACTTAAAACTCACCTATAACATCCTATTCCCACCAATGTTGTACCAATTGGATCACACATATCTAGAATCAATCTGACATTTACCTATAACCAAGTGCGCGTCTTTTATGGTACCCTATGTAAATATTGGCTTGAGCAGGGTGTCCGTACAAAACTCAGATGGGAAACATCAATGTAGTCATGTGATATACCTAAAATATAATGGAATATGTTTGTGAAAATCCCAAAATAAATAAATAACTTCTTATAAAAATAAATAGAACTACTAATAATACATACTTCATCCAGATTTGGAAATTTCTCTGAACACATCATGTTGACTATGCCAACCAATAACACAAACTCCCTAGGGGGAATTGATATTGCTCCACCCCATACCATTAACCATCATTTTTCCTTAGCCCAACTTCCTTGAATAACCACACATAGATCAGACAATGTTGAATTATACTAAGCAAGATAATCACCTTAGGAGAACCTTTATCTTCTCTTTGGAGATCCTGTTATCACACCTACACTATTGAGTAATAGATCACGGTATGTTACAAGTAATACCTTACCCTTAATTCCTCCATCTAAACCCCTAAATAATATTTTGGTGTTCTCAATGTCTGGCCAAAATTAGATTACTTTGTTGGGATTCCCAAGGGAATCCAATACATCTATGCATGACTGATTATTAGGAAACATAACAAATTAATGGGAATACACCCTATGGATCCCAATATATATCACTATTTAATTCCATATATTTTGGATCCTTAGATAAATAATTACTAGTGCATCCAATTTATCCTTTGTGGTATCTATAGAATTTATCAAGGTGATTCAATTGTCAATCTAGTCGTATCCAAAATCTATGCTTGGGGATATAATCCAACATTACAACTCGTACCACAATTGAAATACTAGGAATCCACAGTGGTCTACTAGTATCACTTTTCAAAAAATGGAACCTTGGAATTTGCGGTGGTATAAAGTATCATATAAATCCATTCCATCTCAGGAATTCATCTATATGTGGTTACACATACTATGATGTTGGATTCTAGGTACTGGTTATATGAATCAATTCCTACATCAAACAAATAAATGGATTCCATTTGTGGTATGAATCCGCCCCCAATATGACATGAGAGATGATACTGAACATAATGGACATCATAGGGTCTCATCCATGTCAACAGATGATTCCTAGACATTTCAGGTAGTCATTGTTGTTCTAGACCAAATTAAAGATTTCTCGGTGTCATGGAAAATTACATTCCAAGAAAATATTATAAAATAAAAAATATCAAGGGACTGTTTTACACTGAATCACATCAGACTATCCATATCCCTTCAAGATGACATGTTTTCATGAGTTCAATGTGACACCCATTATCACCTCTAACCATAGTGACATATTCCCACTCAAGGTCATCTCTTGAAGGGTACATAATTAGGGCCCCTAGGTCATCATTGTAGTGGATACAACTATCTAGAGATACATATTCACTACTATTTCCTAATGATAAGGCCTAATGATCTGTGGAGATCCTCTCCCTCATGATCAATAATTTCCTATAATAATCTCAGTGTCTTTGGGGGTATGTCACAATGTTGACAGTCCCAAGAGATGGACCAAGGCCCATCCCCATTCCTAGGGTCACTCTATATCATTCAACTCACAATAAAAATTATAATCCACCAAATCTATATCTATATAGGCCAAACACATATCATGGGTTCTCACCCAACCTACTCAGGCTATCCAACATAAGTCAAATCTCACCTCCCCATGGAGGTTTCAAGGTATTAGTGTTTATTCTTAATCCTTGTCTGAACCATCAATAGTTGAGCCATCATGCTCGTGAAAAAGGTCTGATGGGGCCCATGAGCCTTTCCTCACTATTCTTATGATCTCATATTATTATAACAATTAAATTTAACATAAACTATTTAAATTTAATTTTTAAATTCATAATAATGTTTACTAACAACATATGGGTGACGACACACACAATCATGTATATATATGCCATGCATCAAGTAGTAGGGATAGTTCCACGACCACATACCACATTTGGGGGATTTCCTATTTAATTTCCTAGGGATGAAACCTATTGCCAAGGGCCACTCAACCTTTTCTATGATCTTTCCATTCCTGAGTCATCCTCGAGAATCTATTCCACATCATAACATCCAAAATTAATTAATTTGAAGAAAAAAAATAAATAATTCACCAATTTATAATTTAATTATGAATTATAAAACTTGGCAGAATAGATGAAACACCTTCTGAGTGTTCTTATCATACCCAATCTATGACCAACCATCCATTGGGGATCTGTACGAAACCCATGGTATTATCCTTGAAAATATCACTAAATTAACACAGCATTAACATCATTAATTTAATTTAAATTTATGGGAAAACCTCTAATTAATCCATGGCATGACATACCTTTATCCAATAAACAATTAACATTAAATTGAAATTGTCTTGAGATATCCATTTATAAGGAAGAATGAATGCCCCATCAAACCTTTGGGGTTTTAACATACTCTATGGAAGTCAATATTAAAACCCAAAACAAAAATAAATTTGAAACAAAGTTAAATAGGTAACAATGGATTAAAGATTGAGGGGATATCATAGCCCAATCTTCCATTGAAATCATCTAAATACTATTCCCGTAAATAAAGAGATATAACACAAGGAATTGATCCCTCTTACCAAACATGGTCAAGGTATATAAAAAATAGGGTGTCCCCCTTAGAAAATCAAGGGGGAAAATATAATTTTTTATTCTCATAGGGACATTAGATAGTTGGTACTAGGGCATGGGCAAGATGGTGATCCCAGTAGGCTCACCCGGCTATAGGCCGACCCATCTGCTACAAATGGCTTACCTGTGATAGGCTAGTGACTGAAATATAAAACTAACCTATAATCTACCACCATGAGTATGCTACCACTCTCCCTTGACCCGTCCAACTACCTTATAAGCTTCAAGTATGTCCAAAATATGGCTATTATGGTGCTCAAACTATTATAATTCTATATTGATTACAAATTTAAAATTCATGTCTTCTACAAATTAAAATTTAGAAATTCTATTAAACCCAATACTATTCTTTAGAATGGGGTTTTATAATCTCCCCAACATAGAACTCCATGTACCTAGTAATTCTCATTAAAAATTATATCATCGATCAGGTCCATCTCCAGATACTAATTAATAATTAAATGGTTGAATTATATACCCAAATTCAAGACATGATCTTAAAGCACAACACAAAATTATGGAATTTAATCCACATGAACCATGCGAAAATTCACATAACCATTCTTGAAATACTGAGATGGAATTTAAATAATATGATATATATCGGGACACCCAATGTATAGTCATATAAATGATATTTTAGTATAAGGTTCTCCCTAGTTTCCTTTTCTCACTAAGGACATTCCTAAACCACGAGTCTTCCCATCATTAGAATCTGTTACCGTAAAAATAATATAGCATTCCATTGACCCACTTGGTTAGGTTCCTAATAAAACACCCCCAAATACATGCATGAACACTATCCTTACACTAATACCTACTCTTTCTTCACTTTTCCTCAAAACAATGGATGGGAGTCCCCCCTAAAGGAATAAATCAAAAAAATAAAATTTTCAAAGAAATATCACTATAATATCAGAAAAATACACTTCATATCAAAATGGATACACCCAATTTGGTATGGGAATCAACACATACATTTACATATAGAAGGACTAGTTGGTCCTTGTCTTTCATACCAGTTTCAAAGCCGACCAACTCCCTCCACCAACACCCCTTACAATACCTAATTCTAAAGATATTACTCTAAAAGGCACCCATGATCATTTTGAAACATCCATTGAACCCTCAACCAGAATTTTACTGTGTTACATGATAAAATCCTTAATCAACGAATTCTTCCATCATGCTCAAAAAACAAGAAACAATGCATACACAAACCATACCCATTCAGAATGTTTACAAACATCCCGAACACAAATTCAAAACTCATGATCCATCTGATTGCACTTACAAATTCTCCTTCAGTATTATCCAAGGAATCTTGTTGAATTTCATCTCCTAACTCAATTGACTCCAAAAATCCAAAACAATTATTTGATGATCTATCTCATCATTATACCACTTCCCAATGAACATGGTAGTCATATCACCCATGATCGATGTCACTCTCCCCACTATTAGAGAGACCTTTTCATCACTTCTGTTTTCCAAAATATCAAAAATTATATCCCATGCTATATCGAAGGTTGAACACAATGAGTGGAAATGAATGTAACAATGATGCATGATATTTAACAAAAAACTAAATATCCACCCATACTTGACTCATGGGAATAATTATACGATTTATCATCCAAAACTCCATTGATAACATAGGAATACCCCTCAAACCACCATTGGTGAATCCCCCACCATATGACATACCTTATGAAACTCATCAGGAGTTACAAATAAAAGGTCCCATAACCAATTTATGAGCTTTTATCTAAAAGATAAAAACTCAAAAAATCCCATCAGAACCCATCATCGCTCACCTTACTCATGGCCTAACTCAATTTCGAAATTTAACAGGTACCATGTGTTAAAATCATGTTTTACCTTAATATCATCGAAATGATAACAGGTGTACTCTTTGACACCACCCAAAAAAAAGAAACATGTCTAATATTATCATGAGTTACATATCAATAATTTTTTTGACCATTATTCCATGATAATCCACCTGTTAAGAAAAAATCATGATTAGTCTCTATCTGCTTCTATTCCATGTAAGAATAATCCATCCACACTCTCTCCCATGTACTAAAATGTATCCAAATAATTGGTCTAGACACTAGATATGTCCTACCATCAAAATATCACCCTGATACCAAGTCACTCTTTATCCCAAACATTATTATCTGTTATCACTAAATGTGATTATCACACAAATAATAAAACCAAGGCATCACCATTCCAATTCCATAAACTCAACCGCACCTCCCATACATCAATATCAAACAATAGAATGTAACCTTGATTTTTCCCCAAAGGATCCTGAAAACCTGGGTTAATACCTTTTATTTTGTTCCCTAAATCATAATAAATTTTTTTTTACCAAATATTGTGTCATTTATCATGTTTTTTAGGACACCCACTTAGCCTAAATGTCTAGTCTTGTCAATAGTCCTAGATCTTGAGACATCATCCATGTTCCCATATCAAAAAAACACATCATACAACATTCCATACACCCTATTGAGGGTCCCATATAAATAATTTCATTCAACTATAACTCAATATCATATCCTAGAATATTTTATCAACATGTATCAACCTATGGTTCTACTCCCTTAAGAATAAAAACCCAACTAACGTCATAATTACATAAATACATCATACTAAAAGATCTATAAAAAAGAAGAACGTATCCACTATACTGGACAACTATAATTAAAATCCAAGATATATGATAATGGACCACATAAATTGTTATAGTAAAATTAAATTATCAATCATGTAGCCTTGTTACATTGGAAAACACATAAAAATGGAGTCACCCTTAGATGATGCGTATGAAATAACCAAAAACACGGGGTTTAGTTGGATAAAATTATATTCTAACATATATGGGAAAAAGTTATATAGGTTGTTACTATAAATTAAAATAATTTAACTCAAGTAATAGAAAACCACTAGGGGTTTCAATGTATTTTCCCATGTCACTCGCTAACCATTTAAGGAAACCATACATCAACTACTAGAAGAACTGAGTCATTTTAATTATAATATTTGAGTGTCACATCATAGATCCACATGAACTACCATCAAAATAAAATGAAGATAACAATTATAATAGTTTAGTAAAATTAGAAAGAGTACATATACATGAAAACAGTAAATAATTAGTGGCTGAAACTGTAATCCTATAATCATCTTATTAGTAAAAAAATCACTCTTGCAGGTCGTTATATGTCATGTGAATCCAACATGAAACCCCATGATTCATGTTATTCCACATGCCTCTGTTGAATAAAAATTAAAATACATAATTGGTCTCTTGAAAATGGGTTATGATCCAAAAATACATAATAAATCATAATTCATGACATCATTTACATCACAAGAGGTGAATAAATCAACTATAACATCACTAATCCTAACTATAAATCCAATTCCAAGAAACCTAGACTTTTTATAAGTTAACGTGTTCATAATGAATCGTATTGATATCTATAACATGCTTTGACAAATACATTAAAATCATGTCTAATATATTCCAAATAGTATGGAAACTAAATGAATCTCATATACCACTTTATACATACCTAAGCCAGTTCACTCTAAATAATTACTAGATTGGTTCTCCATGTGAAATTAGGCACACCTCCCAAAATAGTATATGTTAATGACTAGTAGAATAGATCTATAAGGATACTTTAGGGAGACAAGAATACCTATATTACAGGTCTTTATCATAATAAGAATTACTAAAACTGATTCATTAGTATAATCATTTATTATAGTATCCATTAAATTTAATAAATTTAATATAATGAAAAGAAATTAAATTTACTCTATACAAGAATATAAAAACTATTTAACATTAGGAAGATCTTATATGAATAAATTTAAAATAAAAAAATTAAAAAAACTAGAGAAACTATTTATACACTTGAGCCTCACTTCCAACCTAACTGTCCCACTAGAGCTAAACCAACTCAATCAAATTTGTAGGGATAAAACCCAAACTATACCTACTACCATGTAAAATTATACATAGGTACCATAGGGAAAAGTTGGCCTGAGTAGATTGTGAGATTATAAATATGATGGGAACCACCAATGTGGTTTTGAACTATACCATTAATATAATGATATGTGAATTTCGTATTCTATTAATGAATAAATAATTCAAAGAAAAAATTAATAGAACCTCAAAAAATGCCTTTATTGGTTCAATGATGGAATGAATATGAGAATTAAATGATGACCATGGTAACTATTAACCCAAACATTCTGAGGGAATATATATATCCTATTATAATACCATCATCCATCATTGATCCTCAACTCCATGGACCTTATCAACCATACCTTCCCTGGAAAATAATAGTGTGTTTTTTAGCATGAGCATCACCTCAGGGGTTCTATTTTTCCATTTTTATGGATCCCATCATCTCACCTCCATTAATGTGTATTGGATCTTATGGAATCACCCATCATCCATTGTTCTGAATCCCTTATACAAAACCCCATAATAATGTATGAGTGTTCACAATTTTAGCATGATGTTTGATTCCAAGGTGGGGTATACCAATGAAATTCTTAACATATGGGTGTTACTAATTCTTGGGTGACCATAGTAATCGATGTTAATGCCCTATATATATCCCATGTTCAATATCATAGGAATCAAATATCACAAATCTTCTTAATCTAATCTTTACTGGTGCGTCCACCTGATCCTAGGGTGTGTCCTAGACATACATTAAGGGGATGTAACTATCACACTCAAGATATCAAATATATATTAACAAGGTTCTTCACCCAACCAACACCATACAAAACTACCATTATCCGTGGAATTTACAATGTTCTATTGGTATCTCCATTTAAAAAACGAACCTAAGAATCTGAAATGGTATCACTATATCAAATCAAATCTAGGAACCATGAGATTTCATATATATGTGTCCACACATTCAATGTTGTTTCATCCTAGGTAACACATCTAATAATACACTCCATCATCAACAAAATCACTATATTCATGAATTTCTAGGAATACACCCCTAATATTCCATGAGAATTGATCCAAAAAACACCAGGTATCCCATTTAACACAGAAAAAGTCTAATATATTACTGCCGTTAAAAATTAAATATTTAGACATCTTTCTACTTAAGCAACACTAGACATAAAAAACCATGATATATTTAGATAAAATATAAATATCTAAGTACGAAAATTAGAAAATAGTTGTCAAATTAGTGGGATTGAATAAGTGTATCCAATTTATTAAATTAATCTATAGAAAATTATTTAGTACTTTCAAAATGAATGTATTAATTTATTTTATCTAAAATGAATTAAAATATAATTTATTAATTAGAAAAGTATTTTTGTAGAATAGTTTCTTTTTATTGGATATATATTCATATTTCAAAAAACATATCATCTATGATAAATTATTATTGATATTAATCATTTCAAATTCTAATATAGATGGTAAATGTAATGAAATAAGAATAATATCAGTTGATTTATTGAAATATCAGTTTTTGTTAATAATTGGTTTTCATTATTTGTTTATATATTATTAAAAAAATTGGAATCATAAATTGATCTAAATGAAATTCATTTTTTTGATTCATTATTTTAAACTTGACATATTATAATTTTTTTGGATTTTATAAAACGGTTTATTTGTAATAAAAAATAAAGGATTAAAAAAATAATTTCCATTATTTTATCAATATGTTAGAATATTATTAAAGACATAAATACAAATTAATTAACTAAATATTATTTTTCTGGAATAAAATTATTTATTTAATATTACAATTTAAATTTATAAATCCTATGGAAAACATTTTTATAATTAATTAAAATGTTACTTTAATATAATTTTTTTCTCTCATTTCATTAAATCATGTTTTTTAAATGCGAGGATCGGTTCTAGATTGTATGCCTCGTGAAATTTATTTAATTCATTATGAATAAATTTTTTCATTAAAATTAGAAAGAATGAAAACTGAATCTTATACATAAATTTAAATAATAAAAAAAATATCCTTCTAAAAATGGGTATTTATTTGATCAAACATGTTTATTTTAAACTTAACTTCACAAACATCTAAAAATTATAGTTTATAATTTTTTTTTAATTTTTTAGAAAATATTATTGAAATTAGGTAAATATATATTCTTAATTTATTAATTGAAATTAATTACATTGGTTATAAATTAATTAACTAGGTAAATGTAAAAGAGTAAAATTGAGTTCAACCTTGTGTAAAAGACCTAAAAAATTTTAAATATATATATTTATATAAATGAATGGATGTTGTTTTTATCTTCTTATACGTGTCAACCATACACTTATGTTCACTTAGGATTTATGAACCCTTGAATAATGTTGTGTAATTGTTTATAAATATAAAGGTGTTCCTAAAACTACCCTTTCCCTCACTTATAAAAGCATAACATCATCACCAATTCAAGACACATTGTTTCTGATGCATTCGCAGCGGCGGCTGTGCGTACGTCATGCAGAGTATGCGCTGTTGTTGCCCCACATTCCCACTATCCAAAGGTGGCCAACATCCGCTCCTTATTCAGGGGAGTCTGCCCCTTGATCGAAACAGGATGATGGGATGTCGATTCTTCCTTCCGTGGATTCCTCCTCAGAGCATGTCACCTGGTCCAGGTCTCCCTCAATGATTTAAGAAGGATTTTGTGAAACTCTTCTCGGCGCCATATCTTCATGGACACCAATTAATTACACTACTTTTGTCAGGACCCTCCAATGGGTCCGGTCAGGATATCACCCTTCATTTAGGAGAGTAGTCACATTGGGTATCACTAGTGTGTCTTGATGACGGGGTATTGGCATGTCGGTCTTATGTCCCTTATTATAGGTCTTCTCGAGGGCGCGAAAGCCCAAGGTATCCCACATCGGATGCGGGGAATTGAATTCCATGGTCATGTATCTGAGGTTTTCCCATGCTTCCCATTTTTAACACAGGGTATGCCGCAAGATTAACATCCAGCGGAGATGGATCAAACTGATTGGAACAGTGGATAGAGTGGATCAGATGGATGCAACCACCGAAGGGGACACTGAGGTTGGGGCCGATGAGTGGGTGGCTTCCTGAATGTTTTTTAATAGATTGGGGAGTGGGGTGGCATGATCTCACTGTGATGTGGCGGCCCGGGTAAGAATTAGGATGGAGATTGGTTTTGGAATTGCGCATCAAAGTGACTTCCTACGTATCCCCGTGGCAGGGAATCAAAGTCCGCATAGTTAGATGGGACGATGGGACACCTGAGGAGATGACTAATGATAATGGATGCATGTAAGGGACCCAGAGGCAGTGGAAAACCCGGTTTAGGGAATGAGCTTCCCAAGACACGTGGGCTCGAGGGAGAGATCAAGATGAGACATGGGTGCTGGGATTGAACCACAAGGAGGTTTCCTATATATCCATGTGGCAGGGAATCAAGGTCCATGTAGTTTAGGTGGCATCTGGGGCATACGCTCTAAGGCAGCCTATGGTGTTGGTAAATAAGGTGAAGGTGGAACTGGGGTCTGGATGGATGGTGGGCTTGAACCTCATGGAGGCTTCCTATGTACCATGCCTTCACATGGATCAATGTCCTCATATTTTGGGATGGATTGGGGCATACCCTCTGAGGTGGCCCAAGGTTGTGGGGATTGAACCTCGTGGAGGATTCCTACATACCATTCCTTGACATTGATCAAATTCCACATAGTTTGAGATGGATTGGGGATTAGAATCTAAGGCGGCCCATGGATGTGGGGCTTGAACCTCGTGGAGACTTCCTATGTACCATTCCTTGACATGGATCAATGTACACATAGTTCAGGATGGATTGGAGATTACACTATTAGGCGGCCCAAGGCGATGGGGCTTGAACCTAGTGGAGAATTCTTATGTACCATTCCTTGACATTGATCAAATTCCCCGTCATTCGGGATGGATTGGGGCTGACACATTAATGTGGCTAATGATGGTGGGGCATGAACCTCGTGGAGGCTTCCTACATACCATTCCATGACAAGGATCAGGGTCCCTATAGTTTGGGATGGACTGGGGAATACATTATGAGGCGGCCCATGGTGGTGGGTCTTGAACCTCATCGAGGCTTCCTATGTACCAGTCCATGAAATGGATCAAAGTCCCCATAGTTCGGGATGGATTGGGTCTTACACTCTAAGGCGACAAAAGGTGGTGGGTCTTCAACATCATGGAGTCTTTCTACGTACCATGCCTTGAAATGGATCAATGTCCCCGTAGTTCAGGTATATAGTTTAATGTCATGCGGGATGAGGGAATTTTGGGCTAACTCTCTGAAGAAGCCCAAGGTTTTTCATGTTCGGTGATCACTCTAATCTCACGGGATTAATTCTCGGTGTGGGAAACAAGAGACCTCAGAGACCTGTTGATAACGTCGCGAAGGGTGCATCTGTGGGAAATGAAGAGGGGATTACACGTTGAGCAGCCCAATGTGCGTGGACATACTCCAGGATGGATGCCCATGGTCGACAAAGCACAACAAGAGAGGGATTTGTGATGGAAGAATGGAGAAGCACCATTCCCCCATAATGCCCTTGGCGGGCCTTGGCGCCAAGGGATTGTGGAGGGACATGGGTGCTTCCTCCTACAAGAATGGTTAGGAGCTTACTCCAAGGTGTCTTCCCTTCCCCGCTGAAAAATTACCCTCCAATTAGATTGATATCACCCCCTGTGAGGGATGATACCATCCCCGTGGAGATGAGTGGCAGTGGACAATGTTCGAGGCGGAGGGGACCTTGCGTTCGAGGCACTAGGCCATGTCATAGTTTAATGTCATGTGTTCAGGATGATGGTTTTTGGTAGTTTAATGTCCTGTAGCAAGGACGAGGCAGGTTCCATCAACACCAATAGGACTTACTTAATAGGTACCCTTTTCCCTTTGTGGGATGGAATGCATTGGAAAGGCCGTAGCGAGGGGGTGTTGTGGAGAGAACCATCATGGGGTCCACGTTAGCATGGATACGAGAAGAAGAAATAATAGTTAACGTGCCTATGCAAAGAGGCATGAGGCAAAGAAACTCAATGGGAATAATTTTCCATGGGACATTAATGTTATCTCATACGAGCCTAGAAGGTAAAATGGTAAGAAGGTGCATGATGTGGATACATAGGGCACAAAAGGCACCCGCGAATGGCACCCACAATAAGAGAATCCGGGTGAGGGGTCCTACGGAATTGTGTTCGACCATTGAGGCTGGCACGCTAAATAATTGACCTATGGGAAAAATACTGGGCTGGTATAAAATTGTTGATGCTTGAGTGGAATTGGAGGTAGAGGATTTTCACTTGAATAGGGGGATTGAGTGCAAAAAGTACGAATTGCATGCATGTGGCAGAAGCCACATGCAAGGATAGGGGTGCGCGCAATATAAGGAGTTGTGCTCAATTAACTGTCATGCGCACAATGGACGGAATTGTAAACAATAGGGGAACCCCAAAGGGATTGGAATTAAGTCTAATACATCGGGATCACGCACGAAGAAGGACCACAGGTTGACATGGAGTGAAAAGAACTGTACCTGAAGACCATCTTCACACACGTGGAAAGCCAATTTCGCGCATGAGAGATGGTTCAGATTCTTCAGCCTTGAAATGGAAGGGGGTCTACTTCAATTTATATGTGCCTAGGGGCACGCAATAGAGGTCAGCGCGAAATAATTGCACGACAGCAGCGGCGGCACGAAACGTCGACCGTGCGGGGCGTGGGTGCGGAATTATTTGTGCCCGAGCCAAGGACATTTCTCAAATCACGGAATATTCCATACAGGACATATTTTTTGTGCACTTCACCATTTTTTCATGAAATTCCTCCGATCCCACCAAACCGGGTCTCTAGGTCCGAATATGACCTTGATTTGTTGTTTTGAAACATTCATCAACACTTAATCACTTTTCACCATCTACAAATGCCCCCCCTCGGAATTGGATCAATGAGGGGTCACAACGGTCGAATACTGAGGGAAAAACTGAAATAAAAGGCTTCATGGGTCCCCTAAGTGCATAATATGAAGCGGAGCACAAAACTCAGTGAGGTTCGGAATCCCATTTTCATGAGGGAGTGGAACCAAGGCTTCGTCTATAAAAGCAGACGAGGGTCCCATGCTCCGTATGACATTTCTCCCGCGATAATCTTTGAGCTCTCGTGAGTGAAATTCTCTCTGGTCCAGCATGAAAAACCTCTTTGGGTGCATATAATTCCATCAAGATTTGGTGGCATTTTACATGCAAATACAAGGTTTTTCACACCACTGTCTGAAAATTTCACGACACCCACTGATTTTACGCACCAGGCTCCCAGATTTCGTGCCAGACTTCCATATTTCCCACCATCTTATGAAAAACTTGTTCGGAAGAAGATGTCCACAAACTTGGTTGATGAGGGGGAAGCCTCTTCTCACATGGCTGAAATGGTTGCGAACTCAGAGGTTTATGGCTCAAAAATGGTTTTCTCCAATAACAATACCCTCTTCAACATGCTAAACTCGACCTAAAAAGAGTAAACCCTATCTGACATTCTACCGCTGTGGGACTTCAACATTCTAGAGAAGGATCCTCTTTTGGGTTTCGAGGTAGATACACCACGGTCATTGGTGACCCTTGAAGATGACCTTCCTCGATACAACATCACTAATAATGGTCACCCTACTAGAGTAACATGGAACATGATTGTATATGTGCTGAATCACAGAACTAGGACCATTACTGGAGGAGACCCTATAGCGGAGAGCTCCTTGTCCATCTACATGAGCACCTTCCATCAGAACATCACTGACGAGACCAAATGTTGACTGCAGGACTGGGACCTGTGGTCCGGAGGCAACTTCACCAGCGAGTTGGCCTAGGCGTACTAGGTTCTCAATACATGAGGCCAATCTAGGGCCGCGATGCGGCATATTGTTTTGTTCGAGTTGGTATGGACATCACAATTCCACTTCTACAACCACCCTTAGCTAGGGAAAGAGTTGTTCACTCGGTGGTCCCATGATACCAACACATTCCATCATCACAATGGGGAGGTCGACATCACTCTTTGGGAAATCTACCGCATTGGGGGAATCCCTTTGGAGGGGAATCAATATGATTAATTCCTCACTCTAATGAACATATGGGGTGATAGATCAAAAACTCCCTGACTGACATGGCACCTGTTTGAGTTGGCCAATGATAAGCTAATGGACAAGGACTTCCTGAAGGACATTTTCTACAAGGACTCGTTCAGCCCATTCCTAGAGAGGTATCCGGAAGTCAGGATGCCATTTTGGGAAAGACGTTGTCCAACCGTGGCTCAGAGGAGCAAGAGAGGATCATAATAGAGGGTCCTGAAGGTGGGGAACTACCAGTCATGGGGATATAACATAAATTAGGCAGGGGTCCCAAATACTCGGTACACTGGATTCCTCGCCACATTCTAGAGCGGGTGGCCCTTTCCAGTGAGGGGCGCAAGGTTGGGCGTCTGTCCAGCGACCCTAGTGATGGCCGGCATCATGGATGCCCACAAGAGGTTCAACCTAGGGGTCCCCATGCTAGCTCAGTTGTACGCCATATTGGGGAACATCTCAAGAGGGGGATCACCTTGAAGAGTATGTGGCCCCTTCTAGATTTTACATGGCTAGGTTTCGACTCATTGTGGCGGTACACTTTCCCAAATTTCATACATCCCTTGGGAAATGGCCTACGACCAAATATGCTGAATATTTTCGGGGTCATGCCGATGATGCTCAATGTTGAAGGCGTATAGATCAGGATTGGTAACCATGAAAACATCACCTTCAACCCATTCCCCACCCCAACTGGTCAGCTGATAGACAATGGGCAAGGATCAATGGAATATAAGGAGTACATCTAGAGCAACATAGGCGGGTTTATTGTGGCCTGGATCGATGGGATGATATTATGTGAGTCTTATGTGCCATCAAAGTTTTCCAGGGAGTTATGATGCCTCTAGAGAATGCTGAAAAATGTATACATAGACATCAGGTAAGGGAGGCATCCCTATGTACTTCCTTAGCTGTCTCTGTTGTTCACAACCTACGGCTCTGGTGACATCATCACATTTCATCCCACCAGAGTCGACGTTGTCCTCTCAACCAAGTATTCCAAACAATAGGCCAAATCATTCACTGAGGGGATTCTACGGAAGCGATTTCGGAAGGTCAATGCCACCACTACGAAACCTCGGCGTTGAGAGAACATGCATGGTGCATCTAGAGGCGGAGGATCGTAAGTGCCTCAGCCAACAGGGCTCGCAAAGGTCGGTACCTCTGCAGCGGGGGCGTCACATGTCATGGTTTCACCCTCGTCACCAGAGGAGGTGGGTCCCAATGAATGGCCAGAGATCTTCCTGGGGAGCAAATAAGATAACTGCTTCAACCGTCCCACAACATGATCTTACCTTTGCTATGGTCTGCTGTCCAACCATGTGGAAGTCAATGAGTATTAAATCCCTCTGGTAGAAGAGAGTATGAGATGGTGTACAGCTTCCAAAAGTCGAATTTGTCCGGGTCGACGAGAGAGTAAACTTCCACCGACAACATGCATATCTAACGACCATGGATTTTTATGCATGCCAATGAGGTTGGCATGTAGATCCACCACTCTGGGTGAAGTTGATGCTCGGCCAAGAGCATGTTCCGGAAATGATGACACTAGGGGAAGATGACAGTGATGATGAGTCAGAGGGTAGAGAAAAAGAAGGGGATGATGCCTTGGGCCAAGGTGGAGCACTGACTCCCATTATTGAATTGATGAGTGGTGAGGGATACCCTTCCATGACAACTCATATAGTGGAAAAAGCACTAAAGGATGATGCCTTGGGTCCCTGTAAGTTCCATGCTTCAATACCGGTACTCACTGTCGGAGGACTCAACTGACCCGGGTGCTCCTTGTCTGTACAGTGATAACGTCCTTGGAGGCTCGTCTGGCTGCTGAGCCCGGACCATCCATGAGTGAGCCGATGGAAAACATAGTGAAATATTCAATACATGCCTCCCAAAGTGAGTTGGCCCCGATAATTGGTTAGCGGGGAGTGGGGAACACTATTGGGACTGCTTTCGGGGCAGGGACGGAAGTCGAAGAGGGTGCAGCCGGGATCCAATGGAGATATGAAGGTCACCTGGATGCTAAGGAGCCTATTCCCCTAGGAGGAATCTCTAAGGAAGTCCCTAATACTGGCCTATTGGATGTCTTCACTGTCTATCGACCCGTTGATCCCGATGAATTCATTAATTCAGATTCTGAATCGGTCGAGGAGAGCTGAATAACGCGACGTAGGGGATGGAAGTGCATCTGGCATTTTCTCAATTAGCCTCAGGTGGAATGGATGATGAGGATGGTGTCACTCCACACCTGGATGCATTTACTGTGTGGTAGAGGGGAAGATGCTCAACACCTTCATCTGGTGGTTTATGATTTCATGGCTGAGAAGATGCGTGAGAGAACCCGACACTCTGACGGTACCCAGTTTCAGGAGGAGTCGAGGAGTACTCGAGCATTTCTGAGGATGGAGCAAGAGGTCCAACTCCTCAAGGAAACTGAGAACGAATAATATATATTCATCACAAACTGTTTTGAGCTCTTGGAGAAGTTGATGGACCAGCTGGTAGAGGCCCAAGAACAAATCATGGAAGCGAGTTTCTAGATAACTGAGCTCCAAACTGAATAGGCGCGGGTACAGGCCAGGGTAGGTGAATTGCACTCCACGACCACTGATGAAGAAAGGTTCCTCAGGGATGGGAGGTAGTCTTGGAGGCCAGCAGCAAAAAGGATGGGGCATTGGAAACATCTATCCAAGAAGCCAACGGTTAAGGGACCTGTTTTGTCAGAACTAATAAACTTACCTCACCTTACTGCTTCTTGTATCTTTTTATGAATTGTACATATAGTCAAATTTACTTACTTTCCACTTTTCATAATTTTCCTTTTGGTTTAACATGATCAACCATAATCCCAAAATAAATAGAAAGCCATCCCTAAGCTAACGTGTGCCATGATATGAAAATGAGGCTCGTACTTTCACTTCGTTTGATCATGGGAGCACAAACCAAGCATCAGGCATTCGAAATTGGAACCCAGTTTTCCGAGGAGAAGAGGGAGGCCCGATCAAAGGAAGAGGACCTCAGACCAATCGGTGTATTGTATTATCATTGTGATCTAGCACTTGAGCAGGGCAATTCCAGGGGAATTGGAATCAGTCCGAACCTAGGGGAATGAAAAATGTGAATCACGTTACCCAAATTCAGAACTCTATGGTAGGGGCGTGGAAATAAAGGATGACTATTGACTGTGTTCGAAACACATCATCCTTATTTCATTGGCTTGAAATGGGGACAAAAAATGAGGTTCAACCACATACCATGTTCGTTTCACGGGACCTAACTAAAATAACATCCACCAATCTTCTAAAACGTAGCACGAGGACAGCAGGTGAACCATAGGTCAAGCATACACACTATTACGGGGTCCCTTCAAACATGATTAGTCTTTCGGAACGTTGGCCCAGGACAACAAGCTTACTATAGGTCATGAATCCGTACTGTAAGGGGGTCCCTTCAAACGTGAAAGATGATGTGGATCCGAATAATGGGGCACACGATGCATGGAATGTGAAGCGGTGGTTTGTTCGCATAGAATCCAACACTCCCAAAATTACGCCACCGTGGTGGATGCACAATAGGTGGGCACATTAATCTGATCATGGTTCATCCCTACATTTAGACAGGACCTCTCTGGTGAGGGAACTGTCACTTCCCAATGTAATCATGGGGTATCCTGAACTATCCCATGGAAAATGTTGTAGTTACACAACTCCCCGGGGGGGAGTCCAAGAGGCCGACAGTGGGGGGAAAGATGAGATTTTTTATTCCGGGGGCTGGACCTGAGATGAAATGTCTAAGAGTTCCTACGTATCCCATAAGGATGGGAATCGAGTCACACATAGTTCTAGAAAGGGTCTTAGTTTATGGTCATAGAAATCGGACCAAGGATCAGGTACGATTGAAGGTGGCACATGGTAAGGTGATTATGAATCCGACGTGAATGAGTAATTAAGTCAAGATTTCCATGTGTTCCATTGGGACGTGTTTAGGTTAAGGTACAGAACACGATAGTTAGGTTGGGCCCATGGGGAAGTGCCTAGGCATTCCTACGTATCTCATGAGAATGAAAATAATGCCATACATAGTTCTTTGGGTGGTGTCATGGTACAGTAAGGTACCAGTGAAAAGGATGAAGGGGGCATGTGGGTCTATCCCTCGCACCAAAAGAAGCGGCAATTGATGCATTTTGTTTGTCCTTTAGGGGGAATGTGTTTTTTTTGTGAAGCTACATGCCTTGGGTAGAAATTCCGAGCATCGCCACAATAATCAATGTGTATACAGGCATTGAAAAATGTTATGGTGGATGACTGATACCCAACATTGCGTCCCCAATGATGAGGTCATCACAATGTAGTGTCGTTTTTCATCTTGCGGCCAGGATGATATTATCATAGTTTTGGGTCATGTTACTGGACCCACAAACACATTTTAAGGTCATATGGCTTTGACATGATGGAATGTGCATGATGCGATAAAGAATACTCGACCTGAATGAGGACAAATTCTACACCACCACCATGTGAAATTTTGGGAGAGGCGCCTCATGCCTGGAGGGTTGTAAGGGTTAGAGGATAAGGGGTAGGAGAAACTAGATCCTAGATGAGCTGGACACAAAAGAATGATGTTCAGGTGATCGCACATATCCCATGATGTAGATGATCGAGCCACACAAAGACCATAATGAAGATCTTAGTTTATGGTCTTAGAGCTCGGACCATGGGAGCCCGATGGACGACGTACTACAGCTTTTTCCCCTGATGAGCAGAGGTGCATTGAAGGATAGTGCCAAGAGTGTCGAGATTCCACCTGGACATGATGTCGTGGAACATTATTTGAATCATGCCACCCACATTCAAGGACTGAAGGGGCTGGCATGATGACGGAGGATTACTGAGGACCATGTTCACAACACAACATCATGTTGCATTAGCCTGAAATGGGGGCAAAAATGAGCATCAACCATTGAACATGATTGAAATGCGGGATTTTAAATAATTTGTTGTCTGGAACCCCCAGGGGAATTGGACCATAATGGTAGGAGAGCCCTTGGGCTTGGTATCCATGGATTTTTTTGGGGGTTCCCTTTGGGTGTGAATGAAAATGAGGGTCCAAATGAAGGAGAATATGAAGCATGGAAAATAGAAGGAACTTGCATAAGTTGAATCTGAAACTTCTGGTCCTAGACCAGAGTACTCTTGACACATTGGCGTACCACTGCAAAGGGTAGAGGGGCTGAATTTGAGAGAGGCCAAGAGATATCGAATTCTCTACAGAAGGTGGGCATGGTGCCAACCACCCAACGCGAAGGAGGGAATAACCCTGTAAAACACCTATATATCCCCCTCATGGAGAGGTACATGCCAAGGGGCCTAGGTGACCGGGAGATCAGGAGATCACTATGTGATGGGCATGGACCAAAAATCTAAATGTTCTGGAGGTCCTACATATCCCACAAAGATGGGAATCAAGCCACATGTAGTTCATGATGATATATTTTAACATCATGTGTGACTATTTATATTTTAATGTCGTGCGGGACGAAACATAGTTTAACGTCCTGTGGGACGAGCGTGCAGTAAAACATCATGTGGGGCCACATAAAGTTTAACATCATGCTTGACGAGCGTGTACTTTACCATCATGCGGGGCTGTAATACAGATTAATGTCGTGGAGGACCCTAAGAAAGGATTTGGAAAAATATTGTTTGAGGAACTTGGCATTGGTGGGAGGAGTTATGTGCTCACCATCCATGGTTACCGTGGAGTACGCACCATTGGGATAAACTATGTGAACAATGAAAGGTCTTTTCCCATTTGGGATCCAACTTGGGTGGTTTCCTACCAGGGAACATTGGTTCCCTGAGGGCGAATACAAAATCGCCATGCTAGAAAGAGAGGAGGCGAACCTTCTTGTTGAATGCTCAAGACATCTTGCTCTGATTCCTTTCTAGGTTGTGCATGGCACAAAGCATATTCTCATCCAGTGCTTCAAATTCAGCTAGATGGAACTCAGCCACTCTATCTGGTGCTTGTTGGTCATATACCACTATTCCCAATGAGGGAAATTGAATCTTGATGGGCTGGACGACCTCGATTCTGTACACCAGGGAATATGGGATCACCTGGGTTGAATTACGATTCGTCGCTCGATAAGCCCAGAGGGAGTTGGGGATATTATTCGGCCCACTCTTCTTTTTCTGACCAACCATTTTTTCTAGAATGATAGAGAAGTTTTATTAAATGTCTCAATCAGTCCATTTACATGAGCGTGATAGTGGGAGGTATGGTTAGAGCTATTGTTGAACATTGCATTCAATTTCATCAAATCAGCTACTTGGATGTTGGTGCCATTATTGATGGGGATAGCGTGAGGAACCCGAAATCGATGGGTGATATTGGAAGTCACGAATTCAATGATAGAACGGGCCTTGACTTCCATGAGAAAAATTTCCTATGCCAACATGGAAAAAAATCTATAGTGGTCAGAATGTATCAGAATTGGCAAGCCATTTCTAGTGGGTATGGTCCCACGACATCTTATCCACAAATGAAAAAGGGCGAAGATTACATGGTAGTTTAGAGAAGCTCTGTTGGCCGACGAACAAAAATAGAATGAACATGGAATTGATGGACCCTCTTGGTGAACTCAATGCAGTCATAGATTATGAAGGGCCAATAATATCCTAGTCTCTATATCTGGTGAGACAGTTTTGGCCCAGCCTGATAGGCACCACAGGAACCGGCATGAACATCTTGCTTGGCCAGTGGAATCTGAACCCCTTGAAATCAACGGAGGAGAACACCATCGAGTCCACATTTATTGATGATTTTGTCAAGGCAGGGACCATTATGGAGAGTAAACTACAGCTCTTGATGTCAGATTTGCTCGCACTCAGCCCGGTCTGATGAGAGATTACCGTTTTGGAGGTATTAATCCCAGGGATTCCTCCAATAAGAAACCACTTCCATCACCTCGTCTAGATGAATCGGGGTTCTTTAAGTAGTGGCATCGCTGGTAATATGGCTTACCTATTTGCCTTCATCGCCATCTATGGTAACAAGATCTATGACACTCCGATGCGTCATGTGGATAATCAGATCATCATGCTCGGGCTCTGAATGTGATGCAACTAAACTCGCAAAATCATTCGCTCGACCATTCTGTGACCAAGGGACTTGGATAACCTCTTGCCGAGAAGGGAACTGGGCCATTGGATGGATAGTGTGTTCTAAAAATGTTACGAGATCTAGCTTTCGGACCACATAGTCTCCATTAAAATGCTTAATAACTACCTCGAAGTACCCTTTCATGTGAAAATGGGGCACATCAATCTCAAGGGTCAGGCTGAGTCTAGTGATGAGGGCCTGATACTCTTCTTTCTTGTTAGTGTTGCATTCTGAAAATAGGAATGAGTATGGAAGGACGACTTGCACCTAGATGATAAAGACAATACCCAGGCCGACCCTGTTGGGCCAAGGATCATCGAGCCTCCTACTGGTGGGGATCTAGGAGGCACCATCCAAATGAATTTACCAACATGGGACGACTTAATAGACTAAGAGGATTGCCTAATTAGGAAAATCCAGGTCCATGGACTGATCCACAGAGGTTATATGGAAGCTGGAATGTAGGCTAACACATGTCCCTTGATAGCCATCTGAGGCACGAACCTGATGTCGAACTACTAGAGGATCACCGCCCACCATGCTAGTTGTCCAGTAAACCTGGGGTGATTCAAAATATACATCAGCAGTTCCACTCAAGACAATAGTTGTACCACATGGTGCTGTAGGTAATGCCACAATTTATGCATAGAAAATACGAGCACACGACTGCTCTTCTCTATGGTGGAGTATCTGGTTTCCGTATCGAGGAGCATGAGGCTGAGATAGTAGAGGTTTTTCTCTGTCCCCTCATTGTTCTTCTTAGCAAGAAGGGTGTTGAGGTACCGCTACACAGTAGTGACATAAAGGACCAGCGACATCCTCGAGAGTGGTGTCATGAAGACTGGAGGCCGGATCAAGAATTTCGTGATTTCCTCCAAGGCGGTCTGGAACTCCCCATCCCACTCAGAAGCGGTTCCGTTATTCATGAGTCGAGAAAAGGGAATACAAAATCCAGCCAGATTCACAATGAATCGGTGTTTGTATGCTATGTGGCCTTAAAAACCATGATGATGTCAGATATTTCTAGTGGGCCATCTGGACCTGGTTATATCCAGAGTACCCATCTATGAATGAGAGGGCTTGGAACCCCACCATAGCGTCAATTCACAATTCCATCACTGGAAGGGAAAAATCATTCTTTCGGAAAATGGCAATTGAGATCTCTGAAGTCGATATAGACTCTGATCAACCCGTTCTTCTTCCTGACTGGAACGATGTTGGCTAGCCACTTTGGGTACTATACCTCCCTATTGAAGGTGGCCCTAATGTGCTTTTCAACCTCGACCTTTACCATGGCATTGTGATAATGGTTTATCTTTATGGGAGGATGCTTGAATCCATGATGATTTTTCAAGAGACAGAGGTGGTTGATGGGTACATGAGGATCTATTCCCGAAATCTCAAGATAAATCTAGGTGAATACATCATGGTGATGCCTATGGAAGCCTACGTACCACTGCTTCTCCTCAGGTGATATAGTGGTGCCGATCAATGTGGTCTCGGGTCTGCCTCGCTTCATAGGTTCCCGTGGACCAAGCCTTCAACCGTGGTGGATACACAATCCTCAAAGGTAAGGTGAATCCTCTATATATTCATCTCCACTAATGGAGGGATCCTCGAAATTGGAAGCAGATTATGAGTTACCAAACCCATATGGGAGGCTACAACCAGCTTGTGTGTTTGTGGTTATTGCATCGGGTAACTCCAGCACTGCCAAGAACATGGCTATGAAGCCTGTCAAACTTATCCCATCTGATATCTGGCCCATGTGTCCACTCTTGATAACATCAATTCAATTTTGGTGCATGATCTGGAGCCGACATATTCCTGCTCGGCAAAATAGACAAGTATGACGTACTACCGTTTCCATGAGCAAGACGTCCCAATATCTAACGGGAGTGGGAGGTTCTAGGATGACTGGGGCTCGATTCGTATAAGAATTTGAAGTGATCTTAGGATGCCATCTGGATTTGGGAGCATGGTTCCCTCACTTCTCGGAAATGACTAAACATTGCCCCATATCGGGGGTTGTGGCCTCCAACATATTGATAAGGAATACATAGGCGTCATTCAGGACTACCCAAGGGTCGGTCATAGAGGTGTCATGCTCAACATCACTTTCTTGGACAGTTTTATACTTACTCTTGTAATATTCATCATCCATGTAGTGGAATTTTCAAGAGGCAAAAGGAGATGAATCACCTTAGAGTACGCCCACTCTACCATTAAGGGAGTACTTGAGGCATTGGTGATACGATGAGGGGGCAGCCATATGTAGGTGGATCCATGTACTTCCAATCAATGCATTATATGCGGTGACCATGGAGACAACCATGAACTCGGTGCTAGAAACTATGCCATTGAACTGGGTATTCAGTAGGATCTTGCTGACCGGTGTCTGCTCTGTCCTGTCATATCCCTGGATTCTTAAATCAGAGGGAGTCTGGTCATGTTTAGATAACCCTAACTTCTTCAGTGTCCTCGTCGGGATAAGGTTGATAATGAAGCCGGTGTAAACAAGACAGCGGCGAACCTCCACACCGTTGAATTAGCTGGTGATATATAGTGGGAAGATGTTCCCTTCTATAGGGGAGAATTTATCCTCCCTAGAGAATGAAATGTCATCCTGGCATTCAGCATCCTCAACTGCTTCAGCATGAAAAGATTGTACAGCTGCAATCTCCATTTAAAAATGGAGTGGGATACTTAAAGCCTCGGCGAGTTATCAGCGCATGTCTGCCGATAGGAGATGGTCTTCAAGGATAAAATCCTTGATTGGATGCTGGCAAGGTGCTTTAGAATGTCGTACTTTCATGCCAGGTGTGAACTTCTGCTTGCTGAGAGTCGTTATGTGATGGAAGTCTTAGAGGCCCCTCTATGCCGGAACCATGGCTGATTGGTACTGGGAACATCCCACTGCTCAATAGTCGAATCTCGTAGAGTGGATGTTGGATGAGGACCGAACAGCTGAGATCGGCCTGTAGAGGGGAGAAGCTTGTCGCGACACGACCAAAGTGGTTCTGCCTAATCTAGTAGCACAAACAGTGGTGGAGGAAGACCTGTCGACATCAGATGGGGAGTCTGCGAGTGATGAACTCTATGCTGGGCCTAATTTCTGGTCTCAGCAGCATTCACGGCTAGGATGGAGTTGCCAACTGACATTTCCTGATGACCCATACGGTCGTGCTTCCGCTGATGTTGGTGCGGCTGGGGACTTTGGGGAGGTTCTCCTAGCGCTCCCCCTCCTCGAGAGTTATATAGGGATTTACCAACTCGAAGGAGTTACCCAGAGCGTACCCTTAACTGTCACATGATGAATCATCCAACACTGGGTAGATATTTGGGGGAATCCCTATCTCTGGGGGCATAAAGTCTCTAAGAGTGTGGGATGACGATGGGATTGGTAGAGTGCATTGTTTCTTCTTGCGTCGCCAATGCTTGCTCTTCTGGGAAGAGGCTGGATGAGATGATGATGCAGAAGTTGTGGCCATAGCTTCTGGAGGCTCTGCTTGATTCAGACATGCCCCAGTGATTCCATGGGAGCGGGAAACCATCTTGTGAGACATCTAATCATTATACTTCTAGGACCCGAAGTCAAAAACCCACTACCAATCACCTTCGTCATCGCTACTACTATCTGATCTCACAAATAAACCAGACACTTGTGTCGGGGACATGCCCAAACTGACGATGTGATTTTCAATCTGGTCTTGGAGCTATCCTTGAACATATATCACTTCTTGATGGTGTTCCCCAGGATCTGATGATAAGATTGGTATTTGGGGTGATCAGTGAGATGTGCCTCCATTGTCTTTCTGCACTCAAGAAGTCGTACAATTTTCTGCTCTAAGGTGTCACTGATGTAACTGGGGACCTAAGCTTCAACAAATGAGTATGTTCAATTCCTTTTGTCCGGAAATGGGGCTCTGGGAGCCTATCCCTATCATGGGATGGAGAATCCTACTGAGGTGGCAGAACTCCATTATCTCGCCTAGGTGGTGGTGGCTTGTTATGCTGGGACGCCTACTGATTCTGAGGATGCTATTGGGCGGGAAGATGCTCTGGTGATGGTGGACCTCTACGGGGCAGAAAAGTTGTCTATAATGGTAGAAATTCTAGCTTCATAGGGGCTTCTATCTGGGCCACAGTGGTGGGCTCATCTCTAGCAGCCCTCCTTGCTGGGATTACACTGGGCAGCGGGCATGCCTAACTAGCATGTTGCAGAGTTTCTTTGAGGTGTTGGGCCTTATCTGAGAAGTCTCAGAACCCTTCAAGATTGTTCTGAGTGATCAAGGAGGGAACCAGTTCAGTCTTGACATTCTCTTTACACATCATCAGTAATTTCTCCAAAGTTATTGGCATGTCAAGGGAGTATGTGATCCCCTTCCACCGGGTGAAAAAGTCTGCGACTCTCTCATCAGGACTTTTCATGCTCTTAAAGAGGTATTTGATGTTCTTTTTCGAGGTTGTAGAGTTGAACTGGTAAAGGAACTACATGTGAAGGTCCTCCCATCTAGTCACGGATCCGACGAGGAGCTGGCTATACCAAATTAATGCTAACCCCTCCAGCGTCTAAACGAAACAGTGGAGCTTAGTAGCATCATGATGCACTGGGGTCCTTATCATAGGCCCACACCTTGAGTAAATGTGGTCCAATTGATGTGGCGGGTCCCCCATCCTATTGAAGGGGAATAAGGTGGGGTTTCGGAATCCCGGGGGTACTGATATGTCATCCACACATGTGGGATCTGGCTTTCCATCAGGTTGGACAACCACCTGTCGCATTTCCAAAGCCTCTAGGCAGGCGATGAGTGCCTCCATTGGATATCTTGGATGTGGATCCATGTCCTGACAGGGATCCCTATCCACGAGGATGTTTCCGGGCACTTCGTTGTGGTAGCCAAGCTCAACGGCTCGTGGAGCAGCTAGTGGAGCACCCCCTGAGGCTGCTGGAGTAACCCGATTGGGGTTCCTTGGACTGTCACGCTGTTCAGGATGGTTCAGTGAGATATACCACACCGTAATTCCGTAAGCATCATCTTGTACCCTTTTGGCATGGATATGATGTTTGTGGGTTACCTGGGGAAACTCACCGGGGAGGGGCTGCATCTGTCCCTACTGTACTGGTCGAGGGTCGCCATAATCTAGATGTTGTTCCACAGCACGTTCGACCAAGAGGTCATCAACCAATTTGTTCTACTCGGCAAGCTGTTGTTACAATGCAGCCTTCTCAGGGTCTTCCTTAGTCTTCTGCACTAAGGAATACGTGTTGGTGTGTTTGGTGACACCAATATTCTCATTTCCCTTACCGAGATTCTGGCTGAATACCAATGCCTCAGTGGGTGGAGGGAGACCAAGGATGTTTCTCTGCTGGTGTGTAACTTTACCCAATGGTTCCAGCAGTGGGGGCACGTCCTCAGGGAGGAGGTTTCCATCGAGAATTTTGAGCTCATTTTCCCCTCCTGAAAGATCAGTCATGTTGACCTCGACACTTCTCAGGGGTATGTCCCTGACGTCCCCAAGCGAGTCTGGTGGCTGGTGAATAACAGTGAAGAGGATGGTAGCGTACTTCCCCCTATCACATACTTTCTTATGGTGGGTATCTTCCATAATATGTTTGTGGAGTTCCTGGAAGCTTTGGACACATTGTTTTTGGAGGGCCCTTTGGTGACCCGACGACTCAGGGTGCTGGACCATGGGGAGCATAGCTAGGTCAACTAGACTGCATTGATTGCCGATTTATTCAAGGTGCACATGGTCCCGGGATAAGTCTCTCACTGGTGGTGATGTTGGAAGTGAGTCACCCAACGGGGCCGTTGAAAACATTCAAACTCTTCTGAAGTGAGTGATTACGGCGTACAAAAGCTCGGTCTTGTGACCGACCAAAACATCTCAGGGAAATGGCCCACTGCAAGTATAGTCCAGATGCTCCTTTATTCAGATTTAGGGTTTGGACTTTGATATCCCCACTCATCAACTGAGGGTGGCTTAGGAACTGGCAGCGACGCTGAGGTAGAACGCTAGGTCGACAAGCTGGCCGATGGAGAATACAACCAGCAGGCTGATTGGCCACCAAATCTTTGGTTATCCCCTGAGGTTTGCAGGGACCTGGATGACATGTCACGATATATTGGGCCAACAACTAGAGCTCCGGATCAACATAAACGTCTTCCAAGGGTGGGTTTTTTTGTGACCCTTCCACCATTGTCCCCCAAAATAGCTCTCTGTAGTCTCTAGCTGAGGTATAGGGTGCTTCCGGAGACGCCGGTGGCGACTGCGTAGTCGGTCCATAGGGACATGCCAAGTTCTCATCTTCCTGAATATAACTTTGGAGGGAACCAAGGATCCTATGGATATCGAATTCCGTGAGTACATAACTAATTCTCCTCCTTCATACCGCATCCCTTGACTCGGAGGACTAAGTAGAGGGCTCCCGCGATAAGTCACACTCTGCTCCGAAGTCTGAGAAGCGGACTGATCTGATTCATGCCCGGCCTTCCCCAAAATTCCTTCTATAGCGGCGACAACTGATTAGTCACTAAAAGTGGCTAATATTAATTGTTAATATCTTTATATTCATTTTTCCAAAGTCCATAAACATTGTTTTTATTGTATTACATAAATAGAACTTCATTTCTCATCAAAAATGAAATTCATGTTTAAAATGCAAATTTGGGCCCAATAATTCATTTGTTTTTTGACAATATTATATTCATTTTCTGAATTTTATATTTTGGGATATGATTCATCACATTGTTTGGAACATTTTATCTTTTAGGTCCAATGGATGAATCCCAAAATAAAATGGAGAATTTTGCGCCTGAAGCCAGAAAGTTGCCGGAAAAAGCATAATGGGCCTAAGGCCCATCAAACAAATGTGGGGCCCAGAAACCAAGCCCAATGAAGCTCAAATTTATACAGTAGAAATATAAAAATATGAGAATCATTTTATTCAACTGTGGCCGGAGCTAATTCGGATGTTTTCATGATCATAAATGGATCTGAAGTTGAGATTTAAATGGTGGACTTGTCATTAATGCACAGAAATCCACTCCACCGTATCGACCATACCGTTCAAACGGATGAGCCAAATATCCTGAAATTTTGAGAGAATCTAGAAGAAACATGTACAAAGATATTTTATATTTATGAAACCTTCGGATTCGGCCATATGAAGTGTCAAACGCACACGTCAATATAGAGGAAGAATCTGGACAGTTTTCCGGGTCAACTTCGAAACGTCAATTTCCTTTTGATTCTTCACCCTCCTTTTGACTCTCATAAGTGTTGGGGGGTGAATTTATTGTTGGGGGTGGAAAGAAGGCTCCTAATATTCCTATATAAGGAGATGGTGGTGAAAGGAATATTCATCTAACATTTTCCCTTGATTCCATGTTTTTCTTTCAATTGTAATTTCCCGCTTTCATTTTGTAATGGCATCATCAATTTATCTAAAGTAAGTTTTTCATTCACATTTAGTATTTTAATAAAATTTCTTCTTCTTCTTCACTTTTTATTTTCCTTTTTCTTCACACTTTGATACCGTTGAATCGTATTTTGAATTTATTCACACCCGCACTTGTGAGTTTATCACACAACAGTGGAGTGTTCATTTTGATTAATGTTTTTTTTCTTTCTTCTTCAATCCCACTTTTTTAGGTCAATTACCCACTTCCATTGATAGAATAGCATCAATGGAGGGCTAAACTTTTATGGTTTGATCCTAGGGAGTTGCATGTGTTGGATTGAGTGTTATTTGATGTTCTTAAATTCTTAAATTTGTTCTTTATTTTAATAGTTCTTTTCTTTGATTTATCTTCTTCTTTGTCTTCACCGACTTTAACGACGATACATTTTGAGTGATAGTTCGATCCAATTCCTTGGAGTGCTCATTTAATCGATCCTCTAAGTGAATTGGTGATTAGCATTGAAATTTTGTAAGGATTAAATTGGAGAATGATATTGAAGAATTATTTCATTTAATGGATACCTCTTGAACCGATGAACAGAAAATCAAATGAAAAACAAATACATAAAATGTTAGCCCTCCATTGATGCTATTATATCAATGGAAGTGGGTAATTGACTTAAAGAAGAGGGATTGAAGAAGAAAGAAAAAAAACTTTAATCAAAATGAACACTCCACCGTCGTGTGATGAACTCACAAGTGCGGGTGTGAATAAATTCACAATACGATTCAACCGTAACAACGTGTGAAGAAAAGGAAAATAAAAAGTGAAGAAGAAGAATAAATTTTATTAAAATACTAAATTTTAATGAAAAACTTAAATTAGAGAAATTGATGATGCTATTAGAAAATGAAAGCGGGAAATTACAATTGAAAGAAAAACATGGAATCAAGGAAAAATGATAGATGATTATTCCCTGCACTACCAGATCCTTATATAGGAATATTAGGATCCTTATGTCCACCCCCAACAATAAATTCATGCCCAACAATTAAAAGAGTCAAAAGGAGGGTGAAGAATCAAAAGGAAATTGACGTTTCAAAGTTGACCCGGAAAACTGTCCAGATTCGTCCTCTATTTTGACGTGTGCGTTTGACACTTCATATGGTCGAATCCGAAGGTGTCATAAATATAAAATATCTTTGTACATGTGCCTTATAGATGATCTCAAAATTTCAGGATATTTGGCTCAGCCGTATGGATGGTATGGTTGAAACGGTGGAACGGATTTCTGTGCATTAATGACGAGTCCACCATTTAAATCTCAACTTTAGATCCCTTTATCATCATGAAAACATCCGAATTAGCTCCAGCCACAGTTGAATAAAATGATCCTCATATATTTATATTTCTACTGTATAAATTTGAGCTTCATTGGGCTTGGTTTCTGGGCCCCACATTTGTTTGATGGGCCTTAGCACCATTATACTTTTTCCAGCAAGTTTTTGGCTTCAGGCACAAAATTTTCCATCATACTTTGGGATTCATCCATCGGACCTAAAAGATAAAATTTTCCAAACAAAGTGATAAATCATATCCCAAAATTTCAAATTTAGAAAATGAATATAATATTGGAAAAAAAATGAATTATTGGGCCCAAAGTTTCATTTTAAAAATGAATTGCATTTTTGATGAGAAATGAAGTTCTATTCATGTAATGCACTAAAAAAAATGTTTATGGACTTTGGAAAAATAAATATAAAGATATTAACAATTAATATTAGCCACTTTTAGTGACTAATCACACCCCCCAACTTGAGTTTTGATAGTCCCGAGAAAAATAAATTACAAATATGAAATAAAATTCCCTTTTCCAAAAACATTTTAATACACATTGCTCACCAAAATATCTAATAACAAAAAAATTATGAAAACCCATCAAAATCATTAAAAACAAGCTACGTCCATAAACATATCCCAAGCCCAAGCCCGTTCCTTTGTTCAAATTCATTTCCCCATTTCATCCAATTCCAATTAAGCATGATAAAGTGTTGTGCATCATAAAAGATATGGGGCCCATTTTATTGTTCAAGGGGAAAAAATGGAAGTGCTAGGTGGGAATCACATTAAACCTTAAGATGAGTATCTTTTTTTATTATTTTTTTTTTGATTTTATTTTTTATCCATAATAGATATGAAAAGACTAACTCTGGGCAAGAAAACTATGGAGTCACGATCCCCAAGTGTCGGACACCACACATATTGTCAATTTCATGCTCTAAAATAGAGATATTAAGCCTAACTCTGGGCAAGAAAACTATGGAGTCACGATCCCCAAGTGCCGGACGCCATGCATTTGGACAAAACATTGCTCTATGTAGTCTTTTTTTTTGTTTTTTTGTTTTTGTTTTTTTGGATACTCAAATTAAACTAAAAGTGACCCCAGAACCCTATGCTATAATGAAAGGGACCCAAAAACTCAAATTTACACCCACAATCTAGAAGACATGCATTGTGGCATTTTTATTAAGAGGATGAAAATGTAAACATTGAAAAATCACATCGGACAACCACACTTTCCAAAAACTATGCTCATGAACTTAAACTTGCATTAAAATCAGAATCAAAGCATCCAAATTTTTCGATATCCAATTTCAGAGTTTGCAATGTGTGTTATCATGTTCAAGGTTAATGGAATTTTTCTTTTCATGCATGATTTTTAAAACAAAATCATTTTTTATCTCCCCCCAACTTAGAATTACACTGTCCCCAGTGTTTAATGAAAAGAAAATTTAGATGGGGGTAGGAAAGGAGTTAAAAGAAGAAATTTAAAATGATAATCATGAAATGAATTCACCTTGTGGTTGATGATGATAGCACATGCCATAGTCTCCCTACAATCTTGGATTTGTGTCTCAGTGGCTTGGATGGTGGTGAATGGATTTTCCTTATGACTTATTACATGTCCTTTTATTTTTTTAACCTATAAAAACATTAAAATAAACAAAACAAAATAAAATGATGATACATTGTCTTCTATTTAGATTTCTGGGTAAGGTATTACTCAGAGATCACGCCACGTGACACAGATGAATATGGCGCTCCCCTTTCATACCCATCCTTACTCATAAAAGAAGAACAGGTCAACAGTCTATGGTAATTTATTATATGAAAAAGAAAATGATTCAAAATGATTAGAAAACATGAAAACCATGGGTTTCCTCCCATGCGACGCTTTTGTTTAACGTCGTTGGCTCGACTTTTACCCCCCAACTTATCCAATTCCAACTTTCAGCATTTTAATTAACCCATCTTTTTCCACTTCAATAAGATTGAGATTGATTATTTTTTTGAAATTTGTTTCATGTAAAATCCTATTTTCCACAATGATTGGTAAAATCCAAGGAATATCTGAAATTGTTGATTGATTTGAACTTATATTCGTTCCTAAGACATCAATGACCATTCCAAAATTATTGTCTTCATTAGATGAAAGAACTAAAACTACAAGGTCCTTTTTATCACCTATGATGTAATTCTTGTCTGGGGAAGGAAGGATAATGATTTTGAGCTCGGTTTCATTGAAATTTCCTAAAGGAGATTGAAAAATTAAATCAAAATCAGTTTCTCCTCCAAAAAATTTAGAAAGAATTGGTTCATTTTGAAAATAAGATTCATCCTGAAAATTGTCCAGTTGAATATCAGAAGTGTGTGTGGGATCAATGTTCGAAAAATCATTAATGGAGTTATATTCAGGAAACTCAGTCCATGATGTCAAATTTTCCCCTTGTGAATCCATAAAATTAATTTCCTCTTGATTTAAGCACCCATCAATAATTCCTTTATTATCTTCAACTATCCCAAATCCAATGGTTGGTTTTTCAATAATGGCTTGAGGGGTTTGTGTGTTACAAGATTCTTCTATCAATATTGATTAAGGGATGGTTTGAGTGAGAATGGGGTCCACACAAGTTTTAATGCTTTGAAGTTCTTGTCTGAAACATGATACCTCTGAATTCATTTTTTCCATTTGTTCACACAATTTTTGAAGAATTGTTTCAGGATTAGGATTGATAGATGTTTTGACATCATGGACTTCCTCATTATTCATCTTTTGAATCATTCTTGATAGGTATGGAAATTGTTCTTTTAAACCTTCATCATTACTAATTACGTTCATGTTATCAGGGTTGGGGTATTCATTCAAATGTTGATTAAAAAAGGTTAGTGATTCCCAATGTGAATTTTCAAACTGATTCCATCCTGAGTTTGTGAAGGGATATTATTGATTATACTCCATTGGATTTATTTGAAAATTTTGAATCGTGATTTTCAGGGGTCAAAAAAAAGAAAGGGGAAAAGATAAGAGAAATAGGGATGAGAAAATAGAAAAGAGGCAGAATAGAAAGATGTTCTAAGGTGACTTACTTGGTCCCCGACAACAGCGCCAAAATTTGGTTGCGCCCAAATTTACCCTACTGGTAAAAGCGGTCGTTGAAGTACAAGTAGGGATCGAATCCACAGGGACCGAAGAAGTAACCTTGAGACGCTATGATTTATTGATGGATTGGCTATGAAGTGGCCAAATTTGAGGTAGATTTTAATTGGAGAACTAAAGATATAATTTAAATAACATATAATAAAAAAATGATGTGAACTAAAGAATTATTGATGGTGGGTTGATATTAGGTTGTCTCTTGGGCTTGATTGGATGTATTTGTTTTTTATTTGATTTTTTGTTCATCGGTTCAAGAGGTATCCATGAAAGGAAATAATTCTTCAATATAATTCTCTGATTTAATACTTAAAAAATTTCAAGGCTAATCACCAATTCCTTGGAGTGCTCATTTAATTGATCCACTAAGTGAATTGGTGATTAGCCTTGAAATTTTGTAAGGATTAAATCAGAGAATGATATTGAAGAATTATTTCATTTAATGGATACCTCTTGAATCGATGAACAGAAAATAAAATGAAAAACAAATAAATAAAAGGTTAGCCCTCCATTGATGCTATTCTATCAATGGAAGCGGGTAATTGACTTAAAAAAGCAGGATTGAAGAAGAAAGAAAAAAAACATTAATCAAAATGAACACTCCATCGTTGTGTGATGAACTCACAAGTGCGGGTGTGAATAAATTCACAATACGATTCAACGGTATAAACGTGTGAAGAAAAGGAAAATAAAAAGTGAAGAATAAGAAGAAATTTTATTAAAATACTAAATGTGAATGAAAAACTTACATTAGAGAAATTGACGATGCCATTACAAAACGAAAGCGGGAAATTACAATTGAAAGAAAACTATGGAATCAAGGAAAAATGTTATATGATTATTCCCTTCACCACCAGCTCTTTATATAGGAATATTAGGATCCTTATGTCCACCCCCAACAATATATTCACCCCCAACAATTAAGAGAGTCAAAAGGAGGGTGAATAATCAAAAGGAAATTGACGTTTCGAAGTTGACCTGGAAAACTGTCCAGATTCGTCCTCTATTTTGACGTGTGAGTTTGACACTTCATATGGCCGAATCCTAAGGTGTAATAAATATACAATATCGTCTCACATGTTTCTTCTAGATGCTCTCAAAATTTCAGGATATTTGGCTCAGCCGTATGGATGGTATGGTCGAAACGGTGGAATGGATTTATGTGCATTAATGACGAGTCCACCATTTAAATCTCAACTTCAGATCCCTTTATCATCATGAAAACATCAGAATTAACTCCGGCCACAGTTGAATAAAATGATCCTCATATTTTTATCTTTCTACTGTATAAAGTTTAGCTTCATTGGGTAGGTTTCTGGGCCCCACATTTGTTTGATTGGCCTTAGGCCCATTATGTTTTTTCCAGAAAGTTTTTGGATTCAGGCGCAAAATTCTCCATCTTCCTTTGGGATTCATCCATCGTACCTAAAAGATAAAATGTTCCAAACAAAGTGATAAATCATATCCAAATATTTCAAATTCATAAAATGAACATAATATTGTCAAAAAACAAATGAATTATTGGGCCCAAATTTGCAATTTAGACATGAATTGCATTTTTGATGAGAAATGATGTTCTATTTATGTAATTCACTAAAAACAATGTTTATGGACTTTGGAGAAATTAATATAAAGATATTAACAATTAATATTAGCCACTTTTAGTGACTAATCACACCCCCCAACTTGAGTTTTTCTAGTCCCGAGAAAAATAAATTACAAATATGAAATTCAAATCCCCTTTTCCAAAAACATTTTAATACACAATGCTCACACAAATATCTAATACCAAAAAAATTATGAAAACCCATAAAAATCATTAAAAACAAGCTAGGTCCATAAGAATATCCCAAGCCCAAGCCCATTCCTTTGTTCAAATTCATTTCCACATTTCATCCAATTCCAATTAAGCATGATAAAGTGTTGTGCATCATAAAAGATATGGGGCCCATTTTATTGTTCAAGGGGAAAAAATGGAAGCGCTAGGTGGGAATGACATTAAACCTTAAGATGAGTATCTTTTTATTTATTTTTTTTTGATTTTATTTTTTAACCACAATAGATATGAAATGACTATCTCTGGGCAAGACAACCATGGAGTCACGATCCCCAAGTGCCGGACGCCACACATATTTTCAATTTCATGCTCTAAAATAGAGATATTAAGCCTAACTCTGGGCAAGACTACTATAGAGTCATGATCCCCAAGGGTCGGACGCCATGCATTTGGACAAAACATTGATCTATGTGGTCTTTTTTTTGTTTTTTTGTTTTTGTTTTTTTTGGATACTCAAATTAAACTAAAAGTGACCCCAGAACCCTATGCTATAATGAAAGGGACCCAAGAACTCAAATTTACACCCACAATCCAGAAGACATACATTGTGGCATTCTTATTAAGAGGATGAAAATGTAAACTTTGAAAAATCACATCGGACAACCGCACATTCCAAAAACTACGCTCATGAACTTAAACTCGCATTAAAATCAGAATCAAAGCATCCAAATTTGTCGATATCCAATTTCAGAGTTTGCAATGTGTGTTAACATGTTCATGGTTAATGGAATTTTTTTTTCATGCATGTTTTTAAAAAAAATCATTTTTTATCTCCCCCCAACATAGAATGACATTGTCCCCAGTGTTTAATGAAAAGAAAAGTTAGAAGGGAGGTAGGAAAGGAGTTAAAAGAAGAAATTTAAAATGATAATCATGAAATGAAGTCACCTGGTGGTTGATGATGATAGCACATGCCATAGACTCCCTTCAATATTGGATTTGAGTCTCAGTGGCTTGGATTGTGGTGAATGGATTTTCCTTATGACTTATGACATGTCCTTTTATTTTTTAACCTATAAAAACATAAAAATAAACAAAACAAAATAAACTGATGATACATTGTCTTCTTTTTAGATTTCTGGGAAAGGTATTACTCAGAGATCACACCACGTGACACGGATGAATATGGCGCTCCCCATTCATACCCATCCATACTCATAAAAGATGAACAGGTCAACAATCTATGGTAATTTATTATATGAAAAAGAAAATGATTCAAAATGATTAGAAAAAATGAAAACCATGGGTTGCCTCCCATGAAGCACTTTTGTTTAACGTCGTTGGCTTGAATTTTACCCCCCAACTTATCCAATTCCAACTTTCAGCATTTTAATTAACCCATCTTTTTCCACTTCAATAAGATTGAGATTGATTATTTTTTTGAAATTTGTTTCATTTAAAATCCTATTTTCCACAATGATTGGTAAAATCCAAGGAATATCTGAAATTGTTGATCGATTTGAACTTATATTCTTTCCTAAGACATCAATGACCATTCCAAAATTATTGTCTTCATTAGATGAATTAACTAAAACTACAAGGTCCTTTTTATCACCTATGATGTAATTCTTGTCTGGGGAAGGAAGGATAATGATTTTGAGCTCGATTTCATTGAAATTTCCTAAAGGAGATTGACAAATTAAATCAAAATCAGCTTCTTCTCCAAAAAATTTAGAAAGAATTGGTTCATTTTGAAAATAAGATTCATCCTGAAAATTGTCCAGTTGAATATCAGAAGTGTGTGTGGGATCAATGTTTGAAAAATCATTAATGGAGTTATATTCAGGAAACTCAGTCCATGATGTCAAATTTCCCCCTTGTGAATCCATAAAATTAATTTCCTCTTGATTTAAGCACCCATCAATAATTCCTTTATTATCTTCAACTATCCCAAATACAATGGTTGGTTCATCAATAATGGCTTGAGTGGTTTGTTTGTTACAAGATTCTTCTATCAATATTGAGTAAGGGATGGTTTGAGTGAGAATGCGGTCCACACAAGTTTTAATGCTTTGAAGTTCATGTCTGAAACTTGATACCTCTGAATTCATTTTTTCCATTTGTTCACACAATTATTGAAAAATTGTTTCAGGATTAGGATTGATAGATGTTTTGACATCATGGACTTCCTCATTATTCATCTTTTGAATCATTCTTGATAGGTATGAAAATTGTTCTTTTAAACCATCATCATTATTAATTTCGTTCATGTTATCAGGGGTGGGGTATTCATTCAAATGTTGTTTAAAAAAGGTTGGTGATTCCCAATGTGAATTTTCAAACTGATTCCATCCTGAGTTTGTGAAGGGATATTGTTGATTATACTCCATTGGATTTATTTGAAAATTTGGAATCGTGATTTTCAGGGGTCAGAAAAAAGAAAGGGGAAAAGATAAGAGAAATGGGGATGAGAAAATAGAAAAGAGGCAGAATAAGAAGATGTTCTAAGGTGACTTACTTGGTCCCCGGCAACGGCACCAAAATTTGGTTGCGCCCAAATTTACCCTACTGGTAAAAGCGGTCGTTGAAGTACAAGTAGGGATCGAATCCATAGGGGCCGAAGAAGTAACCTTGAGATGCTATGATTTATTGATGGATTGGCTATGAAGTGGCCAACTTTGAGGTAGATTTTAATTGGAGAACTAAAGATATAATTTAAATAAGATATAATAAAAAAATGATGTGAACTAAAGAATTATTGATGGTGGGTTGATCGTAGGTTGTCCCTTAGGCTTGATTGGATGTATTTGTTTTTCATTTGATTTTCTGTTCATCGGTTCAAGAGGTATCCATTAAATGAAATAATTCTTCAATATCGTTCTCCGATTTAATCCTTACAAAATTTCAAGGCTAATCACCAATTCCTTGGAGTGATCATTTAATTGATCCTCTAAGTGAATTGGTGATTATCCTTGAAATTTTGTAAGGATTAAATCGGAGAATGATATTGTAGAATTATTCCATTTAATGGATACCTCTTGGACCGATGAATAGAAAATCAAATGAAAAACAAATACATCCAATCAAGCCCAAGAGACAACCTAAGATCAACCCACCATCAATAATTCTTTAGTTCACATCATTTTTTATTATATCTTATTTAAATTATATCTTTAGTTCTCCAATTAAAATCTACCTCAAAGTTGGCCACTTCATAGACAATCCATCAATAAATCATAGCGTCTCAAGGTTACTTCTTCGGTCCCTGTGGATTTGATCCCTACTGGTCCTTCAACGACTGCTTTTACTAGTAGGGTAAATTTAGGCGCAACCAACAACCCTCCTTCCTTCCCCTGGGTGGCTCATCGGGACATGGATGATTTCTGACATGGGGTCCTCTAGCCGCACTGGTGTTGGGGAAAAGAGGGTTTACTCTAGAGAAAGACGGGGTGTGAGGAGCACCAGGACAAATTTCGAAAGGGACATGGGGAGGACCTCCGTGCTGGCAGTTGACCGGACAAGCAATGTCTCTGTACCGGCAGTCTGTGGAAGGGGGAGTGACCATGTACCCAGTGTAGTGAGTGTAGGAGAGACCCCCATATGCTGTGTTGATGTCATGGGAAAGACCCTCGCTTGGGTGGAAGGTGTCATGAAGCAGACCTCCACGCAATGATTGGAAGTAGGGGGAATATGCGCCTTTTGTCGTGGTAGCTCAGAGTGGGATGCCATACTAGGTGACAATGATCTAGATTGGCCCACTACTGCCATTTCCTGTTCTAGAGACCAAGATAGTCAACCAAACATGCCCATGGTGTGGTTGGGGCCTCAATCTGGGTTAGTCGTATAACTTCCCATGCTCAACGTATGCAGGGAGTTTGTGATATGTGTCAGCGGTGGCTCAGGCCACAGCAGTCACTGACATTGACGCCCTATGGTGGGTTCCCTCATCTATTTGCTCCTAACTCTAGCACCATGTTAGATGAACTGGAGCCGGTGGTGTAGGCGCATGGCTTACCATCTCCTTAGCATGTGGAAACAGGCAGTGGCCCTAATGCGGCCTGGTGGGATCACTCACCTGGAGTCCTTGAAGCGGGTCTCCAATTGGGCCAACCCGAATGTCCCCTACCTCGTCGGCGTAGGGGAGGGAGTTGTCGAGGAGTTCTAGGGATATGCTCTTGAAACAATTGAATGTTGTGGTGGGGAGCAGCGGCTCCCTGGGTGGCCCTCGGGGGCGGCGTTGACGGCGAGGCGATGCTACCTCGAGCTCCATACGGGCCATATCACTGGTGGGGATGCCCCACTCCTCCTCATACCATCGTCAAGGTCATTAATTGCCCTACAAATAATAACATATGATATGGAGAGGGGGAATGGGTGCCCAGTAGTTGTGGCGACCGAAGTCATCATGGAAGAGGCAGAACTGTGCGGGGTAGCCGCGTCCATACTACCCATGCCCCTGCGCTGGTGGGTAGGTGAACGAGCTCCGGATTCAACAACATGGTTCTTGAAAGCAAAGAGATGAACTCATTTTCGCATCTAGGGAATGAAATCCACAACTAGTGCACCAACACCATTCTGTCTTCTGTGTCCAGTAAAAGGTATCCATGCTGACAACGTTGTATGAAGGAATGCTCAACGTCCAGACTGTCCCTACTTCTGGTGAGTTTCACGTCAGGACTGCTTGATGGGACCTGGTACCGGATGATGGATTCAGATGACATGTTTATCCACTGATGCCCCGAACACTACTAGCCTCCATGTGGAGGATACAACCCTTCACGTCGGGCTCACCATTTATGTTTCCGACACTTTTGCCAGGGCGCGCGCTTATCCTTCATGCAGAGGATGCGCTTCTGTTGCCCCACAATCCATTTTTCCAAAGGTGGGAGGCATCTACTCCTTATTCAGGGTCATTTTCTACTTGATCGAAACTGGGTGATGGGATGTAAGTTCTTCCTTCTGTGGATCCCCCTTGGAACACATCACCTGGTCCGAGTCTCCCTCATTGATTTAAGACGTAGTTCGTGAAACTCTTCCCTGAACCATATCTTCATGGACACCAGTCAATTACAATCCTTATATAAGGATTCTCCAAGGGGTCCGGTCAGGGAAGCATTCTTCAGTTAGGAGAGTAGTCGTGTTGGGAATCACTGGCGCATCTTGTCGCTCGTGGATTGGAATGTATGTATTCTTTCCTTTATTATATGTCTTCTCAAGGGCGTGGAAGCCCGAGGCATCCCACATCAGACATGTGGAATTGTTTTCCATGGTCATGTATCTGAGGGTTTCCTCAGCTTCCCATGTTCAACATAGGGTATTCCTCAAGTTTAAAATACAGTGGAGATGGACCGGACTGATCGGAACACTGGATAGAGTGGATCAGATGGGCGAAAGACCTGGAGGGGACACCGAAGTTGGGGCTGACGCTTGGGTGTATTCTTTAATGATGTTAAATGGAATGAGGAGTGGGGTGGCATGATCTCACTAGGATGTGGAAGATCGCGTAAGAATCCTAATGGATGATGGTTTTGGGCATGAGCCTCGAAAAGACTTCCTACGTATCCCATTGACTGGGAATCCTTATCTGCGTAGTTCGATGGGACGATGAGACTCTAGAGGAGGTGACCCGTGAGAATGGGCGCATGGTTGGGACCCAAAGGGAGTGTAACCTCCGGTTTAGGGAATGAGCTGCCTGAGATGCGTGGGATCGAGGGAGAGACCAGGATGAGACATGGGTGTTGGGATTGAACCTCATGGAGGTTTCCTACATATCCCTGTGGTAGGTAATCAATGTCCATGTAGTTCAGGCAACATCTGGGGATTACGCTCTGAGGCGGCCCATGTTTTTGGTAAACCGACGTGAAGGTGGACCCCAGGTCCGGATGGATGGTGGGATTGAACCGCATGGAGGTTTCCTACATACCGTGCCTTGACATGGATCAAAGTCCCATTAGTTCAGGATGGATTGGGGATTACACTCCAAGGTGGACCAAGGTGGTGGGGGTTCAAACTCCTAGAGGCTTCCAATGTACCATTTATTAACATGGATCAAATTACCCATAGTTCTGGATGGATTGGGGCTTACACTCTGAGGTGTCCCATTTTGGCGGGGCTTCAACTTCATGGCAGCTTCCTATGTACCATTCATTGACATGGATCAAAGTACCCATAGTTCACATTGGATTGTGGCTTACTCTCTGAGGTGGCCCAATGTGGTGGGGCTTGAACATCGTGGAGGCTTCCTACGTACCATGCCTTGACATGGATCAATGTCCCCGTAGCTTGGGATGGATTGGGACTTACACTATGAGGCAGCCCATGGTGGTGGAGCTTGAACCACTTGGAGGCTTCCTACAAACCATGCCTTGACATGGATCAAAGTCCCCGTAGTTCGGGATGGATTGGGGCTTACACTATGAGGCGGCCCATGTTGGTGGGGCTTGAACTCCATGTAGGATTCCTATGTACCATGCCTTTAAATGGATCAAACTCCCCGTAGTTCGGGATGGATTGGTACATACACTCTAAGGAGGCCCAAGGTTGTGGGTCTTTAACCTCATGGATGCTTCCTACGTACCATGCATTGACATGGATCAAAGACCCCGTTGTTTAGGTATATAGTTTATCTTCATGAGGGTTGAGGGCATTAGGGGTTTCTGCTCTAATGAGGCCCAATTATTGTCATCGCCGGTGCTCACTCTAAGATCATGGGAGTCATGCTCGGTGTGAGAAATAAGAGACAATAGAGACCTGATGATCATGTCTTGAATGGCGCGTCTGGGGGAAATGAAGATGGGAATATGCATTGAGTGGTCAAAGGTGTCGGGACTTACTTCAAGATGGAGGCCCACGGGCGACAAAGCGCAGTGGGAGAGGGATCTGGGACAGAATAAAGGAGAAGCACTGTTACACTTCCCGCCCTTCGCTGGCCTTGGTGCCGAAGGAGTGGGGAGGAACAGGGATGCTTCCTCCTACATGAAAGGTTATGGGCTTACACCAAGGTGGTTTCCCTTCCCTATGGACAAACACCATTCCAATAAAGAGGATATCACCCCACGTGAGGGAGGATCCCATCCCCGTTGACATGAGTGGGCATGAAGAATGTCCAAGGAGGGGTGACCCTATGTGCGAGTTATGAGGCCATGTCATTGTTGAACATCATGTGTTGAGGATGATGGTTCCTGGCAGTTTAACGTCTTTAAGCTCAGATGAGGCAGGTTTTCTCCACACCGTTAGGGCATACATAACCGGTACCCTCTTCCCCTTGTGGGAGGGAATCAATCGGCAAGCCCATAGCTTGGGGGTGTCGTGGAGAGAACCATCGAGGGGTCCATGTTAGCATGGCTATACAAAAAATCAATGACTGTTAGTGTGCTTATTTGAAGAGGATTGAGGAAAAGAAATGCAATAGGAAGAATTGTCCAAAGGAATTTAATGTTACCTCGTACAAGCTTAGAATGTCGCACAGGAAGACAGTTCATGATGTGGATACACGAGGCACAAAAGGCACCTGTAAATGGCACCCACAAGAAGAGCATTAGGATGAGGTGTGCTAGGGAATTGCTAATGACTTTTAAGGCTAGCGCGTGAAATAGTTGAACTGCACGAAAAACACCGGGCTAGTGAGAAATCAGTGATGCTTGCATGGAATGGGAGGCCTAGGCTTTTCGCACAACAAGGAGGATTGCATGAAAGGAGTACGAATTGAACACAAGTGGCAGAGGCTGCACACAATTACAAGGGTGTGCGCAATAGAAGGAATTGCGCACAATTGACCGGCCACCGCACAATGGATAGAATTGTGTGCATGGGTGTAACCATGAAAGGATTGGAATTTAGTCAATGCCAAGGGGATCTCGCGTGAAGGCGGACCACATGGCGACTTGTCTCGAAAAGAACCGTACATGAAGGCCATCTTCACGTGTTTGGAAAGTCGATTTCATGCACGAGAGCCAGTTCAGATTCTTCGGCCCCGAAATGGAAGGGGGTTACCTTATATTTATAGGATCACATGGGTGCGCAATAGAGGTCAGAGTGAAATAATTGCATGACAGAGGTGGTGGTGTGAAATGTCAACCGCACGGGGCGCGAGTGTGAAATTATTTCACGCCGGCAACGTGGAATGTTCGCAAATGCTGAAATTTTCCTGCACGGGACACATTTGTTCACGCACTTCCCCATTTTTTTCGCACAACACCTCCAAGTCCCCTAGACCAGGTCTCCGGGTCCAAATATGACCTTGCATTGTCATTTTGAAACATTCTTCAACACTTAAGAACTTTTCACCATCTACACACACCTTAACATAGAATTAATCTTTGAAATGATTATATTTTACTATCTCTAGAAACCTATATGACAAATATAATCTCCATGTCACTAATATTTATCCGAGAATCTTTAAATATATGGATAATTTCAAAGAAAAATCAAGTCCCCGACGTGAAAATTATCAATTATAGTGTTTTATTCCTACGTATAATATTTAAATTTTTTAAATCCACACTAATATAATGGTATAAGTATAATTTTTATATTTTAAAGATACTATGTTAAGGTTATTTTCATTGTTAATTTATATACTCCATCCATTATTGAAAACATAACATCAATCTTGTGTTGAGAAGACTACACCTCTACGATGTACCTTTTCTATATTTTTATTCACTTTCATACAAGGCTATATATAAGGTTTGTATTAATGGATAAATATTATTTTTAATATATATTTATATTCCATGTATTAAAAATATAATAACCTGTTAATTATATGAATAACAAGCATTCATCTCTAATTTAAATGTTCTAAAAATTTGTTTTAAGTGGATAATACTTTATTCAATTGTGTAATGATTTCATATCCAATAATTATTTGAATACATAATTATAACTATGATATATAAATCTAATAATAACCAGATAATATAATTATGATTATTGTATAATTATATTTCAACTAAAACACATTAGAATAAATTTTTAAATCAGGATATATTCATGTTTGGGTTTGTTTGACCACATAATTAAAAAACACTACGAATCTATTTCATGGATGAATATGAAAATTAATATAATGGTGTAATAAAATTTTAACATTCATACATATTTTTTTAATGTTATATCCACATTTAACACATTAATTATGAATATACCTTTCATTCATTAAGAATCACCAAAACAAGATCATCATTTATTTCATCATCATGACTCGTATCAAAAAATAACATAAGATAACATTATAAATTTATAATATATATAAAAATTCGAATCTAAAATCTTATATGAGCTTGTAATATTAAAATTTTAATCATGAATAAACACAAGAACTTCTATATAAAAACTAGTACAAACAATAAAAAATATAATCACCTAGGGAGGAAAACATGAATAATTCACATAGAGAATGAATATTATTCAAGAAAATAAATGAACATTGATATGAGTATGTTTTTTAATTCCATTATTATGATATGAATTATTTTGATATATTAGGTTAATGTACATTTCTGGATGTCTATATATGATGTATGATTTTTATATCAATTTCCCTTCATAGAGTAAAATATTTCATTTATATGGTATATATATTTCTTATTGGAGATATAATATCATAAATTAACTTTTACCAATTCTATTTGATGTTCAATTAAAATCCCTCCATTTGAATAGGTTTTTATTCAAAGGTTTCTAAGCTGTAAAGAATTTCACAGTCACAATTATAATTTTTTGAGAAATAATATATTATATTCACAATGTTGCCTTTATATGGTGTTCTATTGATCTACAATCCCATGAATGTTATTTTCCTTGTATTTTGTGTGATCTAATTTCCAAATAACATTCCCTTATTTCAGTTTCTCATGATTAAGGGACTCCCTATTAGTGAGGATTTTTGGTAACTCAATTATCATTCACTGAGTTATGATCATTATTTGAACTTACTTTTTAAAAGTTGGGTAATATTTAACCAATTATTATATTATTTAGTATTTTATAATTATTTTATGGAGATATAAATTCCAACCACATAACCCCGTCGAAAAATATTTCTCAGTCCATGGGTTATGATCTATTGAAACCATCAACCTTCTCTCCTTTGATGGATTATGGGCATGTTATTATATTATTTACTTATTGATATAGCGATTGATCTATATGATGAAATAATAACACATTATATAACATATATTAGATGATTTTAACCTATAATATATGATATTCAATTATGTATTGGAATTCCAATATAGATTATAATTGGAAATTTGACTATATTTTATTAATCCATCCACATTCTTCCTCTAGATGGGTCCTTATCACGTTATACCATTTACTAACATGGGGAAAAGTTTGGAAATATCATATATTTATTTTTAAATGGATGATTATTTGATAATTTTATTATATATTGTTTATTTATGTAAACATATGGTTAATGTATTGGACCTAATCAACTAAGGCATAGAGTCTGACATTATATATCCACTCTTTGTATTGAGAGGCTTATTAAGACAAAAATGTTGGGTTTGGCGTTTCCACTTATCAAAGTAGGATATTGTGTGAATAAAATTTGTTATGAATTTATATTGTAAATATGTAAATTTTTATCTCACAAATAGAGTCTTATGTATCTGAAAATGGTATTTTATCTTTAACCCCTCAACTCAAAGGAATTATAGAGCACATTTGGGTTATAATTCATCTGTTGAATTTTTTTAGGCAATAAAAAATTATAAATAATATTAACTATCTTATTGGTATTCGTTTGATTTTTCATTAACGTACTCAAAATGGGGAGATGGGTCTTTATGCTGGATCATGCTTGATTCCAATTTGGACTCAGAGCTACCAGATGATGATAGATTTTTTCCAAAGAAAAAATTTGAAATAAATATATATTATTAATACATTCCCCCATTTTATTTTATTGTTTAATTTTTGGAATATTTATTGAAAATTATAGGGTGATCTAGATAAAGTTGAATCCATCATTTGATGTGAATTCCATGAATGTGGTTAATATGATTAAGATATGAAAAACCATTTTCATGGAGGTGATCCATTGAAGAAAAATGATGCTGCAAAATTAGTGTAATTTAATCAACCAATCATGAACAAGTTTAAAGATGAAAAAAAATCTTGGGATTCCCTTATTGATGAAGAGGAAAAGGGGAATGAAGATACCAAAACAACACTTGGAATTTATCAGGACATCTGGATCTTTGTGAACTCTCTTAAAATTGAAACTGATTAGGAAATATGTAATAAAAATAAGGATTCCCACCTACTCAATAGGAGAAAACATATGATCCTACCACCCCTTATTAGGAATGTATGGTAGATAAAAATTTACAACCTCAAATTGCATATAATTATGATAAATCCTCATACCACTTTAGGAAATAAAAGATGAATACTAGATAATTGGATAATGATATTCATGAAGAATGGTTAAATGTTGTAACATAAAAATAAGCGAATTTCCCTTAATTTTTATAATGAAATATTGTGGACATATCTTTATCATAAATAAAACTACTCAATATACCCAAGGTTCCATTGATTCTAATGGAATATTCGAGGGAATCCCCTATCTTAGAAATGAACAAAGTGTTGCTATTAAAATATCATTATCTTCCAGAGATAATGGGAAGTTAAATTATGATCCTAAAATAGTTTCTAAGACTATAAATAATGATGAAACTATGGCTAATGATGTTAAAAAAAATTTGGGAAGAAAACCATATTATAAAATTATGTTATCTCCAAGGATTTGGTTTTGTTGAGTTAGACTTGTTCTAATGTTGAACATACTTCAACATCAAAGGATGATGTCTATGTCAACAATGACTCCACATTAGATTCTATGTTAAATTTTAATGTTGAAACCCTAGGATATGATGAAAAAAAGGATGGCCTAACTAGGAAGTCATCATGAAATATAACTCAAGAGGTATTAAAAAAGAGGGTTATAGACCCAATCACATGTTGAAATGATGTTTTCTGAAAATTTCAATGGGTGTAAAACACTAACCCAACCGATTCCTTACATAGAGTCATTGAAATTAATAAAAAAAAACATAATGGAATTTATGATAGAATTTTGTTATTCACCTAGACATGGTTATTTAGAAAATAGTGGTTTTCATTTAATTGGTGGAAGCAATATCATTTACACTATATAAACACTTTGGGTTTTTATCACTCCTCTCATAAAACTACCTTTTTATTTAGATTTAGTATATATATAAATAATTGTTGTTTTTATGACCCTAATTACCATATTTTATTCTCATTAATTTTTCATAAAATTGATATAATGAACTAAAAATATGTTGTAAGAACCTGAATAGCATCAACAACAAAATCCAAAAAACCTTGGAATATTCGGTGACATTTTATTTATATCATATGTTCCAATGAAATGCTGGGTGTTGTACACACTAAAATCTCTACAGGAGATTTTAAAACAATTATTATTGTTAAAATTAATTATTTAAATTAAATTATTTGGTACTGAGTACACTTGTTATAGAGGTAACAATAATAGAATTATTTCTAGAAAGCTTGATTGAGCTATTTATAATGTGTAGGCCCTTGAAAAAGGGGACACTATTTCAAGTATCACACTTCCGATCCTCAACTATCACCACTATACTATTCTAGTTATCCTTATAATCATAAAATTCAAGCCAATTATACCTTTCACGATTAAAAAATTCTTGGGACAACCACCTAGATTACCGAAAACATATACATAATCTCTTCAATTTTACTCAGTATAGAAATGATGATTTTTCACATTTCATTAAATATCAAATTTGGAAATAAAAACTCAAGGGTTGTTGTAGGGATACCTCCAATAGTATTTATAATGAAATTACCTCACTTGAATCTAACCATAATTAGATAACAGAAAATGCCACAAATTATGATTTTGACTTGGGCCTCCATTATAAAATTGAACTCACCTGTAACCTGAATTCCCTCATCTATGCGAAGGAAAAAATATAAATGGATACATTCAATGTGAAATGTATCATATATTGGGATAGGAATAAAAAATTATATAACCCTATTAAATGTTCGAGATAAGTCTTTAGATCACCCACCTTATTCAAATATGGTGACCGTGTGATTGATATTGATGAATTCTTTGCTGATCATATTGTCACATACTTTACAAAACCCATACATGGACCCAACCTATAAAATGTTTTAAATAATAATATAATTATTAATAATATTATTAATCAACATAAAAAACTATGTTTCCATAAATCCTATTGACTATGAAATTAATGAATTGGTTTTTAGTCTCATGTTTGACAATGGCCCGAGCACTGATGGTTTTACCAACTCAATTTTTTTCCAATTTTTTTGTCTTATAAACCAAATGGATGTATGAATATTGGTAAAATAATTTATTACCAATGGAAATCTTCCACTGATGGGGAAAATAAAAAATCCTCACCCTCATAAAAAATTTGAAAATTTCATTTATTATATATCACCTCATACCCATATCCCTTATCAACACTGACTAAAAAAATAATACCATAGTCTTTACTAATAGACATGTATTAGTTTCTATAAAAATTTTATGTTTATACTGATTTGGATTTGTGAAAGGGAGATCCGTTCAAGACTACATTATCAAAACTACTGAATGTTTCAAGCTTATAAAAAAGAGAATATAGATGATAACATTTCACTCATCCTTGATATCGGGAAGGCCTTTAACAATATGGATTAGAAAATAATTTAAAAATTTATTCACATATTTGGATTATAGAGTTTTTTTAACTAAGTTAAATCTATTTTGGTTCTACTCACATTTCCATTATCATTAATAGATCTCCCACGATTTACATTAATGTTGAAGGGGGGTTAGTTAAGGAAATACCCTCTATTACATTCTCCTCTCCACCATTGAATATTAGTTAAGTAGGTTCCTCACTCACATGGAGGATAATGGTAATATTAAGACCGTAAATTCTTATAAGAATATTTTTGTTAATTACAATATAGATTATATGGATTATATAATTCTATTTTTTTAAAATGATAAAAGAAATATTCAAAACCTGTTGAAAAATTACTCCCATAAGGATGATGTTTTTACAATGTCCATTAATTGGAACAAGTCTTTTATCTACATTGATAAAGGGATTTTAACTGGTCAATATTTCATAATATGATGGATCTATCCATCAGAGATAGATCTATTCCCATTATCTATGTTTGTATTATAATATTATGGGGGAGATGTAAAGACAACCATTTTACATGATTTCAAACTATGTTAGGATCCATATATCCTCATGAAAAAGTATTTCCCTCACAATGGATGGAAATATATTCCTTTTCGAATTTACCATCACCTATAATATTGTTTACATATTTATGAACAATAAATTGTCTGTGGAGCTTCTTTAAACCCCCAATACGTGCATCAAAAACATCATTTAGAGTAGAACTATTATTGAAAGAAAAACTATCACCATAAAATGGATAAAATGAGGAAATAAACTTTCTAATGAAGGCATAAGAATAAAAAACATCTTTAATTTTAATGATACTCTCTAGGCCAGGTTCATTAGGACCCTTTTCAATTCTTAATTTATGTCTCTTAGTTTACATAGAGCTAGATTCCATGGTAAATTTTAAAGGGACGTCCTTCATTATCTTGACACTTTTATTTGGTCATCCATCAAGTCCTCTTTATAATGAATTATGTGGAACTCTATATGGTTTGAAAATATAGATTCATCTCTAAAATTTTATCTTTATAATGAGAGTGTAACCCCTTTAATTTCTCTATTGAACTCTCATCATCTCTCCCCTATCTTCAAATCTCAACCAATGATTTTTTCCCTTTCCCCAATATAAATAAAAACAATTCAAATACGTATATATTATATCCAAATAGATGAATATTAATTACGTAACATAATGATGTATTCTATAATCATATATGTATACTTCCTTTGTAAACATGGACATATAAAAAACTAGTTCATAGGGGTACTACATCATCTCCAACTATTGTCTTCTTCACTAAAACCCTATCTAAAAATATCATAAATAATACATTTATTCATTACTTAGGGATAACAAACCTAAGAATGGGTGAGATCAGATTCTTATCAAGGGTAAAAAGGAGATATAAAAACATTACAAGAGAATAAGGGAGTGATTACATGAGAATAACATCTGATAATCATACCATGCATTCCTTATATCGTAAACATGATTCATGGAATAAATAATGGTAGTTAATAAGTGATGAATCATAAATTAATCAAATAAAATAATCCATGAGATCATAAAATTTTCATTAAACATAATTCTTTTTTATAAACATAATCATAGAAAATAATTTCTTTAGTGGTCAAGTCTCATTGTAAACACTATCATATTGGATTGGTTTCACTATAAAAAGAATAATAGCAGTAAATGTTAACTCTCAATACAATCACTGTGGATTGGGTTCAATACCCAAACTAGTTTATTTTTCATGGTTCACTCCAAATATTTTGATAGTAGACAATATCCCTTACTAAACATGGTTCACTCCCATTTTTATTTTTTTATCCTATTAGATATCAATTTGTACCTAAAGCTTCAAAAAGAGATATAGGTCCCACCCATAACATAATGAAAATAACTCATAAATGTACCAAAATATAATAAAATAATCATGATATAAGAACCCATAAAAAGAAATTCATTTTTTAAACATTTTATCATATCATAACCCGTAGAAAATAAATAGGTTTTATAAAAATTTCATTATTTAGTAATAGCATAACCCATTGAAAAAAAATGTGTTTAATAAACATATTTTCATTATAAAAATGAACCATAAAGATAAAGAGTAGGGATTGTACCACTGGATTATAGCCATTGTAATTTTATATTTTATGGAACATTATTTTGAAATGTCACCTATGACATTTATTGAGGAAAAAAACCTTTCAAATTTAAAATTCATTTTTTAAAAACTTATATTTCACATGAAATTGTTTTAATAATTTTCTTTTTAAATGTACTAGAAAACTAATAAAGGATACCTACAAACATTTAGTGTTCATGATGGTATAAAATTCCATTCATGTGTTACAAATTAAAACAAAGATACCATTGTCATTTTTTATTAATGTAAAAAGTACCTCATTCAGAATAAGACCAAAATATTTACATTAAATAAATTTTTTAAAAATTATAGATATGAAAAAATGAATTTAAACAATCTCTACATAATAAATAATACATTATTAAAATCATTTTTAGGAATCATGGACTTGGAAGAAAAAATGTTTTCGACCGAAGAGAGATGTATATTCATGTTTTCCACAGAAAAATTATTTTTTAATCGTGAGTTCATAAATAGAGGGATATGAAAGGTTGATATATATTTTTATAAAAATAATATATGAGAATAAAATTTATAATGTTATTTTGATGTAGAACATAATATTTAATCAGCTAAAGAATAATCATGAACAATCAGGATAAACAATTACATTGTACCCTAAAAGCATTACCACTTTAGTAACATTTACATAATAATACCATTGAATGAATAACAGAAATGAAAATAGAAATAAAATTTAAATACATTTATTCATGATATATAAAAGTCTAAATGGAAAATATATACACCAAAATAAACAAAACGAGTGGAAAATTTTGTATATGTCTCAAAAAAATAAAAAAAGAGATTGGAAATACCTTACCTAATTACTTAACTTCCTTGGCACATGATTGAAAATATAGTCTAACATATATAGGTTAATTATGAATATATTGTATAAGCATAATCATTCATATCAAACCACATATTACTTTTATAAAACCTTTTATTTCATGTTAATTCATACCACTTTGTTAAATAATATTTTGGGTAATAATTGCTTCATTTTTCATTTATGATTTGGTTTGGTAGTTTCTATCATTATATATATATTATGATTGAATAATCACTATAATTTTAACCATGATATAAATATCTTATATAACCATTATATATATATTTAATGTAATCCATTAAATTTAGAAATAAAAAATGAATTACATTGTTCATGGAGGTGGTATACCATACGTATGCATGAATGTTATTTACTTTTTCTTCAAGGATATAAAGAAATTATAATAAATAATATATCACCTTTATAGAGTAATTATAATTCCATATATTTCACATATATTGAATAAAAATGTCGTTATTACGATCCATGTATAATGCAAGTTAAAAATGAATCACATCACTTCACGAGGTGGTAGTCCTCCATATACACAAGGGATGTTATCATGATCCTGATGAAATGAAAGTAAGAATATATATGAGATATAGTAATTACATATGACTATTTATTCTATAAATATCATATAAAAATGTGATATCATTTATTATATCTATCTGTGAGAGGTGGTGAGGAAAAATGAATTACATCGATTCAAGAGGTGGAAATATGGTATACACATGATTAACTATTACATTTTCCATTTGATGGATGATGAGATATATATATAGGTTATTAGATTAACATAATAATATATCAATATATTTTAGTTACTTATTTTATTATATAATCACATTTTAATAGTATTTTGAGGATTTTTATGAATATATAAATAAAAAAATGTTTAAAAACTTCACATCTTTTTCGGTGAACCTCTTCAGGGTTATACAAAAATCATTATTAAAAGATTTTTATAACAAAAATAAGACCTATAGTATATCATTAGGTGTATATTGATGTTATTTATGTATTTATTGGCTGAAAAATCTTTTTCATTTTGTGAATAATATAATAGAGTGGGTTCCTTTTTATAAGTGGGTTGATGACATGCTTGTGATTATTTCAAAGAAAAAACTATACCCAAATTTTAAACATGAAAATGGATATAAAAGGATAATTATAAAATAATAGATGATATAAGTTCTATATATAGTACAAAAATAGGAATTTCAAAATTATTTATGAAATTTTATCCGTTTAATTTTTTTACCCCCAGTAAACCAGTTTCTTATATAATATCAGTAATTAATTTTTGTAGTATTTACTATTTATTTGGAAAAACATTAATGATTAATTTTTACATAATATTATATATTATTATTAAAAAAATATTTAACCCATTTTTACATTTTAGATTCACATATGTGGCACAATTTAATTTAAAATTAATCCTGCAAATGTGATAAAAAATGTGTTTCCAATGAGAAAGTTTTCCAAAGAATATAATGTTTTAAAAATAATAATTCGATCTTAATTTGATTAAAATTAAATAAATTGGTTTAATAAGAATAATATATAACTAGTTTTTATTTTTAAAAATTTCTAAAAATTATGGATCATTGAAAATTATTTAAATAGAAATACACTTTTTAATAAAAAGTAGTATTTTTTATTATTGACCAAAAAATTATTCTTTTCCTACAATTATAAAAACATAAAAAAAACCTAATTTTGAAATTTTGTTTCAAAAAAAATTGTTAATTTTTTCAAATAGATTTTCAAATGTTTAAAGAATTTTTTATATTAATTTTTTAAAAAACAATAATTAATTGTGAGAAAATGGTTTATTTGAATCATATAAATTTTTTACTAAAAACTAAAAACTTTATATCAATATATTTTATATATATTAAAAATTATAATTATTTTTTTCTAAATATTTATTCATATTTCTACAACCATTATTAATGCATATGTTATAATAGTGATATAAAAATTTTAACATCAATAATTTTGTGGTATATTAATGCTTGATGATGTATGTAACACAAGGTATCGCAGAAATAAATTAAATATAAAATAATATTTCATAAAATATAAGCGTACTAAAGTATACCCCCCAAATATTAATTTCACCCTTAAAATTAAGTCACTTTTTTTATAAATAACTGAGGATACTTCTACCTCATTATACCCTCAAGTTCCCATGTAACATCATCAATTTGGTGGTTTTACAACAAAAATTTAACTAGTTGAGTGGTATTGTTTCATAGAACATTATCTCTGTGATCTAGACTCTCCACCAATTGTTCCTCTTAAAAACTATCATTCTATTATAGTAATAACTCTAATTTTCGTAAATGTGAATAATCAGATATGTATTTCCTCATAAGAGATACATGTAATATAGCATGGATTTGATAGAGGTTTAGTGGGAGTTCCAAATTATAAAAATATATCCTTAATTAATAAATAATCTTAGTGGAGAAAATATAACCATTGATCAAAATTTATTTTTTCAACAATCTCATAACATTATTCCATCGATAAATTATTAAGAACACCCTGTCACAAAATTCATATTACATATCACGCAGATGATTTCTTCCAATATTCTAATGCCCTTGTACATTGTTGAATGGATCCAAAATTATCTAGAAATTGATTATCCATATCTGATCCCAATAGATTTATTACCCCATCATTATCCCAATAAATTGTTGTTTTACACTTATTTCCATAGACATCTTTAGGAAGAGCCATCTAAATTATAGAGTGGATGTTATTATTGTATGAAAACTCAACAAGAAGAATATATTGGTCCAAACCACCTTTGAAATCAATATATCAACATGTCAAAATAACCTTTTGGGTTTGAATTGTTATCTCAAACAATCTACCTATCTGAAGATGATACATAGTTCTAAAACACACCTATGTATCAAGATCTTTTGAATGACTTTGCTAGAGAATTAAGGTAAACCATATATCATGATTAGATAAAATGGAATGTGGTACCTCATGGAACCTTAACACTTATTTAGTGTATATATTATAAGTATGATCCATAGATTAGTCTTCCCTGGTATAAATTACGCCAAAATTTTAAGGAGATAAACTAAAATTATATAAATTTTTTCCACTATATTTTTTTGATGTCCAATGAAAAAATCCAGGGTGATGTTTTCCCATTTCCATACTAGTTTGGATAATGGTTTTAGCATCCCCATATACTTTTATCATCACATTATTAACATAATAGCATACCTAGAATTGAGATAAATATTTAGAAATATCTCTTATCTTGTTGTCCCACTATAAATACTCATTCACATAATCCATTTTTAGGTTATAAACCCTTGATTTCCTTTGATTTTGTGTTCAAGCCCTTGGACCATGCCAAATGTAACATTTTTTTCTTTTTAATAAAAATATATTAATAATATTCGTACAATTTCCGTGGAAATATAATTAATATCCTTAATCATCAATCTTCACAAAAACCACAATTGTTATCAATATATTTAATCTTATTAAAAGATCATTCATCATAATATAATATTCATGCTAAACCTAATAGTAACATATATATTTCTCCCATAAAACGTCTCCCAAAATGACATTTGTCATATTAAAAACCAATAACATAAAAACTAAAATGGTGTATTTAATACATTCAACATATGATAAACCTTAAACTAATAATCCTAAGAAGGTATCCATAATTTTTAAGTTACATTTATATGTAGACATATTTGTTTCCAAAAACAACACAATCATGTGATGTTTCATGATTATTATCTCCAAAATACCATTGGTGAAATAATTCTACAGAAAAAATATTGAATACACAATACATAAAATTTTTAATCTTTTTACATAGATGAATTGGTATAACATAGATCCTTCTATTTCCTAGGGGATAACCCTTAGTTTTGGGATTTGGCTAGGATAATTCCCAATTTCCTCTTATAAAAAACATTAAAATCCTTTGAAATTCATTTTTCTATGAACATAATGTTTAAATAGAAAAAAAAATCACCTGCATATTATATATTGTTATATATTCTTATCTTAACCATAATGACATATATTATATTTCATGTTTATTACTATATATTCATTACCAAATTATATTTCAAAAAATTGTGCCTTCATATTATTTTAAATGTTAGGAATATCTCCAAAGTTCACATTATTAATCATATATCATGATACATGATTAGGAAATTTATCAAGATATTTCTCTATAGTCATCATCCAAATTTTTTCCCAATACCACCAAATTACCTATCACATTTAGTGGTAACACGATTCATTATAGTTCCATCCATTAACTAAATCAAAAAATCATTGTGCGAGTAATAATAACTATAATAGGGTAACCACATAATCAGGAAAAATAATTTATTGGACATCTAAATAAGGATAGATTATTTTCAATCTATGAAACTATAGGTTTATCCTTGACCATTCATAGTGATTATTCAAATATTTGTTGATGTATTGTAATAATTTTTTAAATTTCCAAAGTATATCCCCTGTGAGTGTCATGCTAGTTCTGTAGTAAGGCCTGATGTCATGCACCATGTGACGATTCAATCCATCTCAATTCAATCTTTTTCGATGTTATAATCCCCATGTAAACGTATTCTATGTCCATTTATACTTATTATTTATATAAAAGTATTCTTATCTATGAATAACACACTCCATTCTTTATGATAAATTATTACATACTTCTATACATAGAATCATCCTAAGGGTTCTCACTAAAGTATTCGCATCCTAGTTTTTAATGTATAACTAAGATATCTATGATACCAATTAAAATGAACCAAAATTACCACACATATATATGAATATTAATTTATGAATTCTCATTACCTAACATAATGATCCACCCTTTAATCATATAGGTCTAGTTTCTTTAGAAAAAATATGTATTGAATCAACCCCAGTATACATAGAGGTGGTGTATAAGACCATTACATTGGCATGATTACAAGGAATCAAATAACAAAAAAATGAAGAGTTTAGTAGTCTTAGTAAACTAGATACATACATGATTATTTATTACAAATGAATACCCTAATTAGGACACAATTTTTTAAGGATAAATTTATCCCCATTTAGCATATCCTTGCATATATTTCTTAGTGCACTTCTTGGATTCCAAGGGAATGGAACGAAGTACGATTGATCCCAAATTATCAGTACGGGTTAATTAAAATAGAAACAATAATGAATCAATGAGAATAATAAATATGTCATGGTAAATAATAGGAAAAATATTCCATCTAATCAATAAACTGAGAGGGGTTTCATAAAAAATATGTCAACAAAAATAACTTAACACACAATACATTTTAAATAATAGGATACATACTAACTAATATGGAAATGTAGATATCATAATAAAAATTCCACTAAAAAAATACATTGAGAATAAAAATTCATCCATATATAATGTAAAATAAAAAACCTCAGGGATAATAATAATAACCAAATTATCAATAAAGGAAATTATTAATTATTTGACATTATGTTTGTTGGAGTTGGTGCCCTTGAAACCAAATTATTTGTATTTAATGGTAAACTTGTATTCATTGGATGAATATTAATAAACATTTTATCACATCATGATTTTTCTTCTGCGTGAAATATTATTTGATAAAGTCCTAAGTATAGCTATCACACTAAAATGACACAACGTATCCCTACTATAATGGGATCCTGGAAGTTCCATGAAACAATTCTTGAATACATGTTTTGCGTCCAAATGATATCATTTAAAGGGAAAAATGATACAGGATATTATGGGCGAGGACTCATGAATCATTGAGGCACATTCTCATGGTGTGCTCCCATGGTAATATCTAAGTGTATATTATGAGAAAAAGACCCTCTAGTAGGAAATAAACATTCATAAGTATCATTTGATGTTCCTATCTATGGAAATGTGTATTGTTATTCAGAATTTATAATTATTATTAATGGGGACTATGACTCACGCACTTAGATGTATTTATGAAAACTGTGATAAAAAATTTTTGCAGTGAGGTAGGATATGGTGGGTGTGGAATGAGTAATACTACCATAATGAATAATAAGGGAATGTATTTTTCCTTTCTATGGAAGTATATATATCAAGGACTAATTATAGAAATGATATAGTGTAACTAAATCAATTTCCATGGTGTTCAATTCCGGGAAGTCAAAGAATGAGAAATCGAGCACATGGGTTGATCTCACTTGCATGCAATCCCCTTGATCTGAGATATCAGTACAAATGAATTATTTTATATGTTAATAATTCCAAGGAGGTGAATGTTGTTACAACATAATATTCATTACCTTAGGTTACTTGACCCATTGTTAGATATTAATATGGGACTTTCAGTAATCCCTTTAAATGCCAATGATAATGATGCCCATAGGGCTACTCACTAAGTGTTGCCAATATCTCAGTAAAATAAATTTTTATTAATCAAGTTGAATAAATGTTACTCCTAGTTTTGGTTTAATAATTATTCAAGTATTCCTGGTCAAATTTATTTATTCTCTATATAATCGAGAGAATATATTATAGAGAGAATATTTATTTATTGGAGAATAATGGATATATATTTATTTAAGAAATAAATAGTCATTATTAATGGGCTGGTAAATTTTGAGGATGATTGGCGGACCAGGTTATTTGTCTGGTGAAAAATAATATAAAATATTATTTGGTTAAATAATATATAAATTTAATCAGCATGTTAAGAACGCGTCACAGAAAAAATAGCATTGCTATTATTATTTGACAGAGTTTTTCACATGGAATAATAAAATAAGTAATGCTGGTTTTGTTAATTATTTATTATTACATGGTGATTTAAATTCCTTATTATGTTATTAGTCTCTAATTCTTCAAGGGGACATTACACTTGTAACTAATGGTTTTGTGCACAACATCCTTAGACAAAATCTCCTGAGCCTAGAAAATTCTTCCCTATCCAAGAATTCTAAAATAAAAAGATATATCATCCTCTATCAAATATAAGAGAATTCATTGGAAGAAATTATAATGGCGATCAAAGTCAGACATCACCAGTGTAATGATTTTCTATGAAATCACCAAGATACTCCTTTGACCATGTATAGAGATACATGGAGGATGTGTGGACCATTGAAAGTGGATTCCTATCAATAGATTCTATGTCTCAACAATGATACACCTTGGAATCATGTTCAAATTCTTCAACAAAGAAAAAATCACATTGGATATAATTATTTAATTTAATTTAATTATTTATAAACAAAAATATGTCAGTCATCTCTTCTCATTTTTAGGTTCTCACCTTTTTCCTATAACATTGATTGAATTATGTGGATACTAGAATTTATCAACATATTGTCCTTGATTAATCATCTAACATGGATATTTGAAAAGTGGGTACATGCTCAAATCATGCTTTTGATGCAACCAGAACCAACAAGTTGTATCAGAGGGGTCAAGTCATCATTTATAATTATTTGAAAAATTCATTGATGATTTACACATTAAAAAATAAGTTTTTAAATTCCTGATTAATCGTTCTTGTATTTTAAATTTCATGATTTGTTTGTACTCTTTAGTTACTCACAGATCTAATAGAAAAATAATTTTATGATTAAAATTAAATAGTGGATCTCATCAGCAGGCGCTGATGATTCTATCTAGGTAACATAATAGTACACTCCCTGTTATCTGCCATACACGTTGTGTAATCCAGATCACACACTTTGTATTTGTGATCAATGCATTCAGTGTAATTCATTAATTAATCAATCCACATGAATTAATTATATGTGGTGTAGTTAATTCTTACATATCATATTTACCTGGATATACTGGAACACAATTAGCTGTAATACATGTCGTGTGGCCCACTAGACACGGTGTGAAGTACCTTTGAGTCAGGGTCAAGTCATGTATCCCATACACGGCTTAACTGGTGGGTGACCATGTAACACAGAGTCCACACGGAGTGTGGCACACTAGAAACTCAATGTACTCTGATGATTTTTCATGTACACCTTACATGCCAATTCCCCAGGTGTGTACATCAAATTGATGGTGAGGAGGTTACAAGCAATGTAGCCGGATCTACACGGTGTGCACATTTTCTAGATTACACAGATTTATAAATTTTTTCTTATATAATGTAACCTTTATGATATGTACCTTTCTGTCGGTGTAAACCTAGGACACAACGTGTAATTGGTGTTTGATATATATATATATATGATTAAATAAAATTTTTGTAATGTCAAAATATCTGCACATCATGTATGAGTTGTATTACGCATATAATTATGTGTTCATGGTACATGTCACAAGTGTAATGTGAATACATGTATAATACATGATAGGTAGTTTTGGATGGGTATTCACTGTGTTAACTCCAAGGCAGAAGTTATGCCCAAGGTTATTGATGAGAATCTTAAGGAAATTAATAAAAGGAATAAGATGAAAAGGATTTATTATTTAAATATAATTATTAATCGATTCGAGCATTATTCATCATAATAAGAAAAATAAAAAAAATTGAATTCCAGTTTTATTAAATGTCTAATTCATTGGAAGTATTTTGATGATCATGAGATGGACCAGAACTTTGTATGTGATTGGTTCTCTTTTATTTTATTTATTAAAGTAAAAATGTTGGTCCGCATACCTTCTCCTCATTAATATGTAGGGCATGCGTGCCCAGAGATTATTTTATGTAAAACCCCTTTGCCCCTAACCAGTGTGTGAGTAAAAAGCATATGTAATGGATGGAGCTCCCAAACAAGTGGAGGAAGTTCATGTTTGGAGCTGAGGCGAAGCCAATCCAAAGAGATACAAAGATGGATAGGTGGAAAGATTTAAAAACAAACCATAAGTAGTTTTATGTGTTTCTCCCCAAGTTCATGTTTTTTTATCAACCACTACTAATGCTCAAAACCATACCATTTTTTTCAGTTGTATGGCAATTCATTATGGATGTTTAATGCGATCAAATAATCAATGAACTAAAAATCATAGGAGATGAAACTAAATTAAGATGGGTTAAGCGTAAACATTATTTATACCGAGTTAATCACTTAAGTATATACCACATAGTATTAACAATAATGTGAAAATTGAATTAGTGGAAATTTACGCATAAAGGATAAAATCTATCAATTAAATATTACTTCGGTATATATTTTCCTTACTTCAGTTAGAATCAAAACATAGCTCAAAGTGCGTAACCAACCCTAGTTGGTGTGATTTCAATTATCAGAGAATTATAATTTTAGGTTTTTGGTGGACATAACATAGATTATGTAAATGACTAAATTTCCTAGAAGGACATGGTGTGACATAGAGGCAATGGTTTAGGAAACCCAAAATTAAGGATTTCAGGATTGGGGAGTCCACTCAATATATCATGGAGCTATGAGTTAATATAGTTTCTGTTTAGAATTTTTACCTAAAACCATTCATGTTTCTTTTCCAAACCTAGTTGGGGTTATGATAAGGAAAACATGGATACTTGCCTTTAGAATGTCCAAGAAATAGGATAATGCATAGCCAATTGTGAGGGTTGTTGGGTATTTAATAAATTATGGTATAATAACAGATATTAATTTATTTATTTGTATATATTTATCTAGATAAATTACTAAATCATTATTCATCTTATTTGTTGAAATAACATAAAAATGACATCATATATATAATTTTGATCCATTTTTGAAAAGGAAAACTTTTTCACTAGAACTAATTTCCATGATAGGAAAAGGTATATTCGGTTTATCCATCACCATGAGTGGAAACATTATCTGGTTGAAGAGACTTTACCAGTTGAGACTAGAAATGAGGTGATAGATGAGGAATTCTATGTGTACAAGAAAAATCTGAATGATACTATATTTGTTGGGTGCCTCATGATATCATCCATGACCAATGTTCTATTGAAGAAATATGTGGAAATGTATTATTATAGAATTATGTATCATTTTGGGATCCCTATAAAGAGGAATCGAGGTAGTAGAGGTTTGAGAACACTAAAACTTATTTCACAACTTTTATTGGAGAATATATACCAGCTAGACCACATGTAGTTAACATTATTGGCTACATTGAGCATCCAAACATCTTAGGGATTAAATTCCAATATGAGTTGCATATAGATATCATACTATCATCACTGTCCAATTAATTTCCTTGTTTTATTGTGAATTATAATATAAGAAATAATGAGAACAAATTATCAGAACATCTGACCCTGATTCACCAAATGGATAAGTATATATGGTGTGACAAACCCACAATCATTATGGTGAATATGAATAAGAAGGAAAAGGAAAAGGTTATTATTATTTATAAATTGTCTAATGTTCTTGAGGTCTTTTTGACCAAGAAGAAGATATGATGGTAGGAAAAGGAAAAGGAGGAATTATTCTTTCCATGTGGCATGTCAGGCAACTGGAAGAGAAACTACACCTAGACGAAAGGGGAATCCAAATGTGTGTTCATTATCGAGTAAAATGTTTCCATTTATACACATTAAGCATTAGATAATTCTTGTGGTTCTCACATATGTATTAAAATATAAGAACCAAGTATATTTCTGAAAATTTCTATAGGGGAGGTGGATATGCGAGCTTTCAATTGTAAAATACAGGATGAGATTTCCATTGGTGACTACCACATCACATTGCTGATGTGAATTATTTTTGTTTTATATTGTTGTTATTATGTACCTACTATTACCAGGAACATAATTTCTCTATCGAGTTTATATATAGATGAATTTATTTCCATGTTTAGAAATAAATGTTTTTACTTTTATCAGGACAATATATGTTACGTTATGGCACATTTAAATAATGATCTATATTTATTAAATTACAAGAACCAATTTTTGTAAATTGATAATGAATCATGTTCACCTGAATCATACAACACACAATTAAGGACTCAGCACCATGGTTATATAAACATGGAGCACCTAGACAATCTCTGTCAAGATGGGTTTTTAGAATCTTTTGATCTAAAAACATGATAGATGTCATGCTTGTTTTCAAGGGAAAATAACCAAACCAATATTTTGGGGACAGGGTGAAAGGGTCATTTAGATTCTAGGATAGGTACACACTTTTTTATGTGGACCATTTCTTGTAATATTCAGAGGTTCATATTGTTATTTCATTACTTTTACTGATGACTTGAGTAGATATGGCTATTTATAATTAATAAAGTATAATGTTGAGTCCTTTGAGAAATTTAAAGAGTTCAATAATTAAATAGAAAATAATTTTGCTAATGAGATCAAGAATCGTCGATCAGATTGAGGTGGAGAATATCTTATCCAAGATTTCATCGACCATTTACTGGAGTATAAGATTCTATCCCAACTCACTCCACCTTATAAAACATAGTGGAATGGTGTTAGTGAATGGAGGAACGATAAATTGTAGGAAATACTAATGTTGGTGATGAGTCATTAAGATATTCTATTATTCCTTTGAGGATATGAATTGGGAACAGTGACATACACATTATACCTAGTACCAACTAAAGTGGAAAATGGGATTCCCATCAATCTATGGAGTGGAAAGAAACCCACTTTTTGTATATGCGTGTATGGGGATGTGAGGAAATTGTTATCGATTTATCAAAAACCAAACTAGCTCCCCCGAGAATGAATTATATCTTTTTAAGGTATCCAAAGGAAATAAATGGATTCTACCTATACAACCCCTCAGATAAGAAAGTGAATATTACTAAACATGTCGTTATTCTTGAGAGGGAGAACATCCTCAAAATGGACATTGGCAGAATGATTGACTTTGATGAATTTGATGCTGAAGATACAAAAGATATGGTATAAGAATAAGTTCCAATGGTCATTGTGGAATAGGTAGTTCCTGAAACACAAGTACTGTGTTGGAGTACAAGAGAGGTAAGGGAACCAGAGAGAAATGGTTTCTTTATTATCGAGGTTGGTCAATAATTATTGGTTGACAATGATGAAACTCTATTCTAAAAGGAATTAGTATTGAGCTCAAAAGTTTCAAGATGGCTAGAATTAATTAATTCTAAGAAAGATTCCATGTGTAATAACATGTATAGGTTCTAGTCGATGCACCATTTGAAGTAATTCCTATTGAGTGTAAATGGGTATTCAAGAAGAATCTGGACATGGTTAGGTCATTTTATTACCTATAATGCAAGTCTAGTGGATAAAAGTTTTAAAAAACATCATGGAATTGATAATGATGAGATATTTTCCATAGTTTCAATGATTAAATCCACAATAATCATACTTACCATAACAACATTACATTATTATGAGATTGGGTTGATGGATGTTAAAACAACATTCCTTAATGGGACCATTTAGAAAGAAGTCTATATGACACAACTAGAAGGGTTTGTGACACCGGGTGATGCTAAAAGGATATGCCAGTTGAAAATATCCATTTATGGATTAATGAAAACATCTGAATCATGGAACATTCAATTTGATGAATCCATAAAAGAATTTGGTTTCATTAAGAATGAATGTGGGCCATGTATTTACAAGTTTAATTGGAATTTGGTCATTATATGAGTAGTTCATGTGGAAGATATATTTCTTATTTTAAATGACATACCATTACAGCATTCAATAAAGCACAAGTTGAAAAAGTTCTTATCCTTTATGGATATAGGTGAAGTAGCCTACGTTCTAAGGATCAAGATCATTCATGATAGATCATAGCAGTTTCCTGGATTTTGTAAAAGTAATTACATTTACCATATTCTAAATAGATTTAGTATGGAACAATACAAGAAGGTATTGGTTCTAGTTTCGCATGGTATACAAATTTCGATGAAAATGTGTCCCCATACACAACATGTGAGGGATAGGATGAGTAAGATTCCATATGCTTCTACGATATGATCTATTGGGTATTCCATGTTATGAAGCAGAAATGATGTTGCCTTTGCACTGATCATGGTAGGAATATATCAAGAAGATCTTGGAGAAAAACATTGGACTACTATCAAGACTATCCTTAATTATATGATAATAACAAAGTATATGGTCCTATTTTTTGGAGGAGACAAGGATATTTTCATCAGAGGATATGATGATGATGGTTTTCAAACATATTAGAATGATCTGAGGTCACAATTATGATATGTTTTCTACCTCGAAAGAGGATTTGTGAGCTGGAAAAGGTAAAAGTATCCAATTGTCACAGATTTTATAGTGGAGTATGAATATATAATAGCTTCTGATGTATCCAAGGAAGCCATATGGATTAAGAAATTCATCTATGAGCTTGATGTGGTACCTATATGTAAGGGTCCAGTTACATTGTATAATGATAATACTGCAACAATGGCTCTTGTAATGGATCCAAGGACACATCAATGGCCAAAGAACTTGCCCCAAAAGTATCACCTCTGGAGATATTTCTATCTATGTGTTGAAGTTGTAGTGAGAAGAGTTTACACAGAAGAGAATGTGGTCAAACCGTTGACAAATGTACTATCTCAGAAGAATCCTGAATATCATGTGAGAGCTAGCATACTGAAGGATCTTAGTAGTTGGCTCTAGTGAAGTGGGAGTCTGTTGAATTTCGTGCCATAGAAACCCACTTTTTTATACAATATGATAAATTGGTATTCAATATATGAATATTAATATACTATTTATCTCATTATGATTGTTCTTATTCATGAAATTGTATGTGATAATGTCTTAATAATACTTTTCACACAAAAAGGTCACAGTGGATCCCTACTATGATGAGAATCCAAAAATGCCATGACACAATTCTTGAATATATGTTCTATGGATGAATGATATCATTTAATGGGTCACAAATGATACAAGCTATAAGGGTTGGGGACTCATGAATTATTAAAGAACCTTCTCATGGTGTGTTCCCTTGGTACTATCAAGGAGGATATTATGAGATCACGAACCACCAGTAGGAAATGCACATTCATACGTGTCATTGGATGTTCCTATCTGAGGACGTCTATATTGGTACATAGAATATAAAATTATTATTATTGGGTTTTATGACTCCTGTACGTAGATGTATTGAAAAAAACTATGACGATATATGTTTGTGGCGAGGTAGGATATATTAAGTGCATCACGAATAATTATGACTTAATGAATAATTAGAGAAAGAATTTGACACTTATACAGAAGTATATATATCATGCCCTTCTATAGAAATGATATAGCCTGACTAAATCCATGGCCATGGTTTTCTCTATGGGAGTTCAATTATAGGAATTCAAAGAAGGATAAATCTAGCACAAGGGTTGATGGAACTTTCATGCAACCTGTTTTATTGGAGATATCTAGACAAAGTGATTTTATTGCACGTTAAGAGTTCGTATTGGGTGACATGTCGTTGTGACATCAACTTCTTTTTCTTGGGTTCTATGACCCATTTCAAGACCGTAATCTTAATATTTTGGAATGCCTACCTAATGCCAATGAGAAAGAGGCCTAGAGGTCCACGTAATAAATATATCCAGTATCCTAGTTAAAAAAATTATTATTTTATAAGTTGAATAAACATTATTCTTTTTTGTGGATTTAAAATTATTTATGTATTTCTGATCGCATTTATTTCATCACTAGTTATTTAAGAGAATATATTGCCGATGGAATAACATTATACTGAAGAATAATTCTGTTATATATTTTTTTGTAAATAAATATATTCATTATTCAATTCATGATTAATATTGAAGAGGATTAGTTGACCATGTTATGGGTCTGGTGAGAAATAATTTTAAATATTATTTGGTTAAATAATATTTAAATATAATGTGTATGTTAAGGAAATGTCATGGAAATTATAGAATTATTGTTATGATTTTATATGGGGATTCACATGGAATAAGAAAATAAGTAATGACACTTGGGATACTTATTTATTATTACATGGTGAATTAAATTCCCCATTATGTTATTATTCACTAACTATCCATGGGGTCATTCCACCATCTAGCCAAAGGTTGTGTTCCCAACATCCTTTGAGAAAAGATATCATGCCTCGAGAACACATCCCTCTCTAAGAACACACTAAAGAATGAGAGAGATCCTCATCCACGATATCTAAGAGAATGCTTTGGATGCGATTCTCATGGTGATCAAAGACAGACATCACAAGCGCAAGGATCTTCCCACGATCACCCGAAGTCACCTTCAGTGATGTCCGGAGATACATGGAGCACGTGGGGATAACCACTATAGTATTCCTATCCTTAAATACTATATCACAATGAATCTGCACCTCAAACCCATGGTCGAACACATCCAAAAAGAAAGAATCATCCTGATGGTAATTCTCAAATTAAATTAAATTATTTATAAACAAAATATGTTGTTCCACGCTTCTCGATTCCATATTCTGTCCTTTTTATTTTATCTATGATTAATTTCTGTCGATACTGGTTTTTATAATAATATTGATCCCATATTAGTCATCGATCATGGAAATTTTCAATGATGGGTACACACCAATCATGCGCTTCTGATGTGCCTGAAACCTACAATGTTTCCTATATACATTATACCTCTAAAATAAAGATCTATCCACAAGATGGTTTAAAACGTACTAATTGAAAAACTAATAGCTTAATCGAGAAAACTAATTCATCCCATGAGACTACAAATTTATCGAGGGGCTGGTATTAACTAGTATCCAACCCATGTAGTGCATGTCCAAAAAATTCAAAACATATCAAATAATCAATTTTATTAAAGAAAAATTCTCCTAATCAAAAATATGAATTAATTATGAGAAACTGATCGATAAATATTTCCCCAATTAGTCATATATAATTCAAAATAATCACCACATGTAATAACGTATACAATTTAATCAATAAACATACCTATGATAAATAATATTGACATTTAGGGGCAATTTAATATCTAATGATCATTGAAAATTGAATATATCAAGGGGAATAAAAAAGAATAAATTTATTGAATGTGGTAATATCCTTGGTCGGATAAATCATAATCCATCTAGAGTAATAATACAGATGTTTTCAATAAAAAATATCTTATGTGGAGTAGGGATAAAGGGTTGTTTTCATTGAAGAAAATAAATATTGTTACAATTTCTTTAAAACGTTAATGAGGAAACTATTAATATCATTTTGAACAACATTATGAAAATATATTTTATTCTAAAATAACATCTAGAAACTTTTTATTTAAATATATATTTAAAAAATTTTAATGTAAACATCAGAGAAATGATGAAAGGTAATTCTATACATGCTTTACAAGGTAAAAAGAACATTATTTGTTCATGGTAAAAGGATAGAAAAGTTATTTATTTAGAAAAAGACAAGATGATTCGTTTGAAAAAAAATTTAATATGATAAATGGGTAAAAAATTATTTTATAATTCATTTTTAAAAGTTTAAAATCATTTTTGGGAACATGATTATAAAACTTGGTTTTGAGAGGAAACATATTTCCAACCGAAGAGAGAAATGAGTTATATTTTTCTTAAAAACATTTTCTACGACCATTTGAGTACCAAAAAAGTTTAATATAGAAATATTAATTGAAAATTTTCATTAATAACCAGGAAATAAAAAATTTTAATTTTTATTTAAAAAATTATCATACAAAATTCATTTAATGAAATTTCATGAACAGACAATCTTGATTAGTTGGCAATTGTGAAATAAACACTCAAAATTATCCTAACATTAATGTGAGAATTAATAAATAAATTTATATCATATATAAAATATAAATCAACATAAAAAAGTGTATATAAATCAATATATATATATTTAAATTTATTATACCCAAAATAATATAATATTAATCACAACAACGATATAATAAAACCAAATGAATATAAATTGAGTTCTGAAATTTATTAACCACTTGGTAAATTTAATTTCAAATCCCCATAGATGAAATAATTAAAATTGAAACAAAAAATAACATGAATAATTATTTATTCTTGATATTAAAATTAAATATTTCATTATATATAAAAGAAAAAGGAAAATTGGGCCACAATATTACAATATGCCTCAATGAAATTAAATTGAAATGAAATCCCTTATAATTTTTATAACATCTGAATCAGAGAGTCCAAATGTAATAATAATCCAATAAAACATTTAAATAGAATTAATATAAGATAATTAATTACATAACATATCAAATGGTTCATTATATACACCCAAAAAAATATGTATGTGATGAATAAGTGATTTATCTATTAAATTTAAACACTAAGATGAAAATTCCGTTACATGACAGTCGTTTTAGGTAAATGTACATTAGACTCTTATAAAATGGTTTTAATAATTTTTTTAAATTTTAAAATATCAACAAACAAATTTAAAATATCATATATGATTTTATTATAATATCTTATCACGTATTTATTAACAATCGTTCATTATTTTTATTATTTCTAGTGTTAATTGTCATGTTTTTAGTATGTTGTGACTTTAATTTTTTTATTGTAATATAGATAATGATTTCATTATATCAATGATTTAAAAAATTATCAAGATATAATATATTTCCATTATTTATTTATTAATAATATTCTATAAAGATTAGATATTGGAAATCAAACAACCATTCACAGAGATGAAAAGGCATAAGTATACTTGAACATTGATTACATGTTCTTATCGGATTAAAAAAATTGAATGTAAATGATAATTATTAACATTATAATTTTATTATCATATTTGGGTCCTATATTTCAAGTTGTTTTATTAAAACCATCCTAAATACATCCCACATATATCATGAACTAATCTCATCACCTTGAGGAGGTGGTAGTCTACACATTAACAAACAATGTTATCTTATTCCTGCAAATTGATAAGTATTAAGGTATGTGTTATTTAAAATTTAAATAATAATAACAAAATTAAAAATATAATATATATAATATATAATATATAAATAAATTCTTATTCCCAACCTTGATTGGTGATAATGGAGGAACGAACAACATCGGTTCTTGATGCGGTAGTCTGTCATACACACAAATGATAATTTCATATCACATTTGATTAAAGTGAGTGAAGGTATAGGTATTAGAATTTACATAAAAAATATATTTATATTTAATATAATTTGTTTATTATCTGATAATGATGTAACAATAATTGAAGTCATGGTTAAGGAAATGATAAAAATGTGATTGTTGAAGAATATTACATCTTTTTTTGGTAACACCATATTGTTTATACCAAAAGTTATCCTTGGTTTTATTTCTACCGAAAGTGATTATTCTTTGTTTAGGGATGGGAATTTGGGTGACATTATTTCAGGGGTTTTATGAGAAAAATTTCTTGAGATGTGTGAATAAGTGGTTGGGGAGTTCATTTTTATAGCGGAGACATAGTGATATTCATGTAAATATAAAAAAGAAAACATTATTGGTAGGTCTCCCTTATATAATGTGCCTCCAATAATGAAAAAAATATTTAAATGGGAGAATATGGAAAATAAATTTCCATTCCATGAAATTTGGATAATATATAATGTCATTTTGTCTCTAATTTGAAGGATTAGTCCATTTTAAAGCTTAAATTTATCATAATCATTGTAATTAAGTTTATGTGAATTCACTAATCACTTTGGTAAAAAAAATTACCTTAATATAAAATATAAATTATTAGGATTAAAAATATCATATCCATTTATCCCAATTATAATCCAATAAGTGGCGTAAATTAATTTAAATATAATCCCGCAGACAGGATGGGAGAACAAGTTTTTAAAGTAAAAATTTTCAAAAGATTGAAATGTTTTTATATCCAATCTCAAAGTAAAACTGGTTAAAATGAAATAAATTGGATTAAGATATATAAAATTTATAAAATTTTAATTTAAAACCAATTTACAATATATTTTAATGTTATACATTATTTTTATGAAAAGAAAATTTGGATTAAAATTCATTTTTTTCACTATTGATCAAAAAATGAAACTTCTCAGAAATATTCTCAAAAATCACTGTAATATAATTTATATCTATTTATTTCAATTATAATGATTATTCTTACTTAAAAAATTTTGAAAATTTAAAAAATTTAGTTTTAAAATAGGTGTTCCTTTAAAAGGTTTCCAAATTATCTGTATAAAAATATAGCTTTTTATGTGAAATATTCGGTTTGTTCTTATATAATACATAAAAATATATTGGTTGAATGTAAAAATATTATATTGTGTATATAAAAAATAAATTTATTTATGATCATTCAATTATGGTAATTAATTTACTTTATTCGGATATAATACCATTTTTAAAATAAAAAACATTTCCTTAATTTTCAATTTGTTTTTATATTCATTTTTAAATAATTGGTTACCAATAAATTCATTTTATATTTTCACAAACCATATATTTTCATAAATTAGTTTATACTAATCATAAAAACAAATTTAATAACTAGTTTATATCATATCATATTAAAGAATAATACTAATTGTATTAGGATAAACTCAATCTTGCTTTTAATTCAAGCTATCAAAGAAAATATTTCCTTCATATAATGCAAGCTAACTCAGTATCACATGAATCATAATATATAAAATATATTTAATTTATTTTAAAATAGTGAATATATTTTAATGTATTAGGTTGTTATATTCCCCTATACACTTGGTGTTGTGTTCCATACATGATATCGAATACAATGTTGTTACATTATAATTTATGGGTGTTACATTCTATGCACCTTAATAAAAAATGAATCTTCACAATTTATACATAATTTTAGGATTTATATTTTAAAATTAAATTTTTTAAAAACACACATCTTAAGAGACATTATAAAATATCCTCTTAATATGAGAGATTCAGAATTACATGTCCCAGGTGGAATAATATATAACTAGGGTTCTACTTTTAAGAACATTAATGGAAAGTGAAAATATATACTTGGAAGAAATGTATAAATAATTTTAGGGATTTATTTAGGTTGTTGATCAAAAACATGAGAAATATAAATTGAATGTAGAAGGCCTCAAAACCTAAAACATATTATGACATAAAAGACCACGACTTCAACAAAAATTAAGGTATCATGATTACATATTTTTGAGATCATTTTCTTATGTTTGAGTAATTATCTTACTATGTATAAAAGGAAGTATTATTACTTAATATATTTATATATACACATTTTCATCCTTTGGTTTTTATTTGATAATTTTCCTATTCATCCATTACATCATGAAATGAATATCTAAAAAAAAATTCTTTCTTGACTAATTAAAAGTTTATTTTAACAGATCGTAATATCCATAAAAAAAGTTTTTACATATATATCTATCCATATTACAAAACTAATATAGTTATCCCATTTTATCAAATATAATTAATTAATATCTAATCCTTAGAAGTATTAAAATTTGTTCAATATTAATATTTAGTCATCAAATTGTTTAGATAATAGAAATGAGTCCTTAAACAGTACATCACATTGGCCAATGGATGGCATGAAACCCTTATTGTACTTTGGTCAAGGGTTAAAGCGCCAACACATTGATGAATGTTATGGGTTTTCACCTGGTATACATGTTTTCTTTTTTTATAGAACCATATTAATATAGTTTCCAAAATGAATACGATGGACATCCTTGAAATAAGGTCAATCACTAAATATCCTTCTAACTATGGACTTAAATACCAACCTAATTCATAAATTCATCAATTTTTTCCACATAGGTCCTTCCAAGGTATGTATATTATCCTATATAATGAGGCATTGAATTTTGTAATTACTAGGTTCCCCACACATAAGGTAACAAACTAGAAATTGATTCTTAGGTTGAGTTCTATTTCATTCCATCAAACTCTTCATTTTTCCTCATAAATTCATTTCTTTATGTCATTATATCCCACACATAGATCATTTAACCTTTCCATTGAGACACTTTCATGGTGTATCTTACAAATTATTTGTTTGATGGAAATAGAGCCTTCTTTTATCCATGGTCTCTACCACTAGAGCTCTTAGAAACCTTCATACTTTTATTCATTAGTGGGTTCAAGAGTCTGTTATGGTATACTTTTTAATCATACTTGGAGGAAACTAATTAGGCCTAAACATGAAATCATTTACTCTTATCAACACCTCATTTCATTTCTCATTGTCACCATCTTATCGTTAATGTTAAATGTTAATGTGACTCTACTGGGTTCCAACAATTATCTAAAATCAAAATGTATAATGCGACTAACAATTTTCATAGTGAGAAATATGTATACTCATTTATAGGATATCTAAATTTGGACACCTTATTTTCAATCAAACACACTTTATGTTTACCTAGTTTATTTATTGTCATTATATATTCAAATCCTTCATAATGGCTTGTAATTAAAATGTGAATTATCTTGTGCTTATCCCTTGGGAGGGTCAAACCTAGTTTGTAGTAAATGTTGGTTTCAAGTAGCATGTTATGCTAGAGTTGGGATCGATTCACCATTTCAGATTTTTTCACCGTGGTTCGTTTATGCCAGAAATACATACACATTTAGTATACAAACCATGATGTATATCTTAGGAAGACAAACATAATCTATACCATACCAAAATTCTAAGATGTTCATCTATAAATATCCTCAAATTCTATCATTGGGTTATATTAACTAATCAATGTTTTTCTAAATCATTCTTCCAAAGATTCTATTAAAATTCCTTTGATACTAACTATAGTAACCCAACACATGTAATCTCGAATTCAGTGTCTACTACCATTACATTAGCATGATTATAAATAATAAAATCTATACGTGACAAAGAGTGTATTCGTATTGGTAAACTAGATACATACATAATTCTTGTATTACAAATGAATAAACGAATAACAACAATTTTTTTAGGTAAACATTATTCCAACTTAGAATATTCTTTAAAATCATTCTTAGTATACAAATTAGATATCTATGTAATGAAAAAAATTAGGGTGTGCTCAGATTCTCAATAAGGTTAAATAATAGTAGAAAAACAATGAATCAATTAGAATAATCAATATGGCATGGTAAATAATTGAACACACATTCCTTGTAATTAATATACTATAAGGGAGTGGGTAAACAATATGCAACGGTAAATAACTAAATGAAAAAGCCTTTTTAAATAACTTGATAATCCATAATTAATATGTAAGGTAATTAATAGAACCCACGTTCAATTAAATCAATAAACAAATAATGAAAATTCATCCATAGGTAATGTCAAAGAAAAAATATCAAGGGTAATAATAATAACATAATTCTCAATAATTGAAATGCTTAATTATGAGACGGTTTGTTTCCAAGGCACATCATACCTTTACTATAAATCTATTTCCATTATATGGTTTAATACATACTTAGTTAAATACCGATAACATAGTTTAGAAAAACAATTCTTATTATGATACTAAAAATGTATTAAGGGGCTTATATTAACCAGCCTCAACCCATGTAGAGCATTTTCAAATCATTCCATATATGTCAAATAATTGATTTAATTTAATAATAATGAAAATTATCTGATATCTATATTGATTAAGATAAATAAATCTACTAATAATTTCTATATTAATATGATATCACACAAATTAAACACTATATATTGAAATGGTATACTTTTCACGCTATAAAAAACTAAATGATAAATAATATGGATATTTATGAGAAATTCAATGCTGAATGATATGAGGGAATCGAATATTTCAAGGTGAACAAAAAAGAGTAAATGTATATAATGTAAACATTATCCTTGGTAAAATATATCATATACAATCTAGAGGAATAATAATGATGGTATAAATTGAAAATATCCCAAGTGGAGTAAGAATAAAGTGTTTAGGTTAATGATGAATAGAAATATAGTAAAATTTTATATAAAAGATATTGAGGATAAAATTATTTTCATTTTGAAAAATATTTTTTAAATACCTTTTCATTTAAAATAACTTTTAAATCATTTTCATTATTTTTTTTGAAACTAAAAATGAATCATTAATGAAATGTTGAAGGGTAGTTCCTTACATATTTTACAATTTAAAAATATCATTCCTTTTACTCTTTAAAATATTTAGAACGGTCCCTTTTTCCAAAAGAGAGAAGAATATTGCATTAAAAAAAATATTAAAGGAAAAATGGGAAAAAATTTAGTTGGAATAATTTTGAAAAGATTTTAAAAACTTTTGATCTTTTTTATTATTCATGGTTTTTTGAGAAATCAGATTTCTGACCAACGATATAAATAAAGATGGGTTTTATAAAAAAAATTATAAAACATTCTGAGTACCAAATAGTGAAAAAATGGTACTATTACTTGAAAATGTTCATTAATAATCACAAGAGAATAAAAATAATGGTTTTATTGAATAATTACAATAGAAATACCATTAACGAGATTTCCTGAACAAGTATTCTTGATTAGAATGCAATTTTAAAATAAACTCTTAAAATGATCATAATGTTGAATTGAGAATAAATCAATGAACTGATTATATATATTAAATATAAATACTCATATAATAATTATAAATATATATATATATATTCAATGGAATTATAAACAAAGTCAATGAATATTAATGACATTGAAGATGTAATATAAACCAATAAAAAAGAATTAAATTATGAATCTTCTTTTCCACATAATAACATTATGTTCATGTCCCATTAGATGAAATAATTAAAATTTAAACTAAAAAAATTAATAATTAATTATTTATGATATTAAATTGTAAAGGGATAGTATATACACTATATAAAACAAACAATGTCCATAACATGACAATATAACTCTATGAAATAAAATTGAGGCAGAATCCATACAACAATGGTCACATCTGAATGAGAAACCACAAAAGTAACCATAATAAAATTAAACATTAAATAAAATTAATATTAAATAATCAGTGATAAAACATATCAAAATTTTTAGCAGATACACCAAAAAAATAAGTAAGTAGTGAATATGACATTTTACCACAAATTTAAAAAGTGAGATTAAAATCCCTTACCATGCATTTAATTTTGGGTTAATGTACACTAAAATATGGTATAATAATTTTAATCATTTTATAAACTTATATGTAAACCATTATATTATTTTTAATATCATCTCATATATTCTTATAAAATTTTATCACCTATTTGTTAACAACATTTCATCATTTTCATTATTTTGGGTGTTAATTATCATTCTTTTAGAAAGTTTGGAAGATTTATTTATTTACAACTTATATAAATAATGGTCTAATAATTTAAAGGATTTAAATAATGATTTAGATATAATATATTTTCATTATATATGTATTTTTAGTAGTTCATAAATTTGGGAGATATGAAATGAAATGCACTATTTATGGAGACAGTCGGTCGTACGTACGCCTAAACACTGCTTTCGATTTATTTTCTTATTAAAAAAATGAAAATTAAATGATATATTGTTATATTATAATTAAAATATTAATTTATGTTATATATTTCATATTTTTTTTAAACCATCTTTAATACATTCCATCTATAGAATAAACTAATAACATCTCTTTGTGGAGGTAATAATCTACACGTCCCAAGACAATGTTATCATATTCTCACAAAATAAAAATCATGAAGTTATGTGTTATATAATAATTAAATAATCATTAAGTCATTATAAATATAATATATATTATATATAAACTACAACTAAATAATTATTATCTACCATTAAATGTGGTAATGTATTAACGAACAACATCAGTTCATTATGTTATAGTCTACCATATACATGAACGCTGAATGTGTATCCAATTTAATGGAAGTGTGTGTAGGTTTAGGTTGTACAATTAAAATAAAAAATATAATTATATTTAATATAAATAGGTTATTATTTTCATATTATATAAGAATAATTTAACTGGTGGATAATGAAATGAAATAAATGTAATCGTTGAATAATGTTACCTCTAATTCAGGTAACTCCTTTTGGTTTATACCAAAATACTTCATTGGTTTTATTTTTTCCCAAAGTGAGGCTTCGAGTATTGGGTTAAATATTCTTTGAGATAATTTTTTCATGTATTGGATGAGATAAATGTATTGATATATTTGTATAAGTGTGAGGGGTGAGTGCCTTTTTTGGTGGATGAGGAGTTACATTCTGTTATATATAAAAAGGTAAACACAATTTGGATGTCTTTATTACACAATGTGCCAAAAATAATGAAATAAATTCTATAAAAGGGGTTATAGGGTTTCAATATTGATATAAAATTTAATTTTTACAAGTTTATATGTCCTTTTGTCCGGTAAGATTAAGTTTTACTCCATTATTAAGCTTAATTTTACTATAACCGTTGTAATTAATTTTATCATGATTTTCTAATAAATTAGGAAAATATGAAGTTGGACTTAATAGATATTAAATATTATGGTTTTTAATAATATTTTATCAATGTTTCAAAATTAAATCATATAATTTGATGAAATAATTTTGAATTTAATCGTGCAGATGGGATGAGAAAGCAATTTTTTAAAGTAAAAATGATCAAAGGTAAAAACAATTTTTATATCCAATTTCAATGTAAAATTTATTCCAATGAATTAAATTGGATTTTTTAATGTATAATTGATCTATTTAGACTTTATAGTCATTTTAAAATATAATTTAACCTTATAAATTATTTACACTACAAGTCTGGTATTAATTTAAATTCATTAATTTTCACTATTCATCAAAAATGAATCTTTTCAGAAAAATACCAAAAAATCACCATAATATAATTTCTAAGTTATAATTTCATAAATTATTTTAATTTTTAAATATAAAATTTAAAAAACATAAAAAATTTAGTTTTTAAAAAGGTGCTCCCTTAAAATATTGCAAAATTTTATCTAGAAAAATATAGTTTCTTATGCATAAAATAAGGTCTGTTCTTATCTTATTCATAAAAAATATAATGGATTAATGTAAAAATATATGATTTAGTATATATAATATCAATTTAATTAAATTAATTAAATAAATGTAATTAATTTTATTTATTATAATAAAACTCTTTTGTGATCCTAAAAACTTTTTCTCTATATTCAATTTGTTTTTGTATTCATTACTAATTAATTGTTGCCCAATGAAATAAGTTTGTATTTTTGAAAAAAATATATTTACATAAGTAATTTAATTTTATTTATCACATAAAATTTAAAATCCATTTCATATCATAATACATTAAATAATAACATTAATAGTATTCGGTAAAACTCGGTCTTGCTTCTAATGAAATCATCTGATGAAAGTCATTGTTGTGTGTAATGTATGCTAATTTTGCATTTCATGAATAATATGATATTAAATATATTGAGTTTATTTTAAAATATATAATATATTGTAAATTATTGGGATGTTATATTACCTTCTACACATGGTGTTGCCTGTCATACAAGTTATTGAATACAATGTTCTTACATTAGAATTTCATGGTGTTAAAATTGATACATAATCAACATATTCATATGTGAATACATATTATCTATATAATGTATTAATAACTACAACCATTATTAAATATATAAATAATTATACCTTTATTCATATCATGGGGAATGTAAACATAACAATGGTTTAACTCATATGATCTGTAAGGGTAACTAAGGGAGATATCAATATAACATTGACATAAAGGTATGAGAACATGAAAATGACATTTGAAAATCATATACCATATATTAGAGATCTTAAAATTAAAGGAATAAATATTAGTTGTTAATAATTCATTAATCATTCCAGAATCAAATAACATAATCCAGGATAGTATAAATTTTTCATACAATATAGATTTATGGAATACACATAAGTATAGAAAATCATTTCCTTGGTAGTAAAGGAACATTTTTGAGGCTATTCAAGTGTATCTGTTTCACACCCCAAATAATTATAATAGTCACGGTTAACTCAAAATACTATCATAGTGTATTGAGTTCACTTACAAAGCCATTATTGTAGTCTTTTTTAACTCACATTACTATCATAGCAGACAAGGTTCCTTACTGAACTGGGTTCAATCCCCATTCTATTCATGTTTATCTTATGATATAAAAATATTTAGCCAATGAGTTGGATAAATTTTTAAATCCATAATTTCATATAATCAAAATACTATGTATGTTTTCAAAACCCAGACCTTCTTTTCATGTATGTTTTTCTTTCCGGTCGTTTTTGTAGAAAAGAGGAAATTTTGGAAATTTTCTAAGTACACCACATGTACATGATGAGTATACACCATGTAATTTCTTTCGACAACTTTCCATGTGCTAAACCTGTAGTATCCACACACACGACCTTGTGGGAGTGACTGGAGACTGCTTAAATCGTAGTACGGAAATGGCGAGTATATGTCGGGTACTCCAAAAGTACACTCTGTGTACTTTCTTTTTTTTCATCAAACACTCTAGGGTCACATCTGACGGACAGAAACCACTCCTTCTAGGTTTCATTCATCCGATAGTGCCGAGCATCTGGGGATCATCGACGAGCCCCAATCATCTTCCCATCCTCGGATTCGAACACCATTGATTGCATTGGAATCTCATCGGTGAGTTCTCTATTCTGCTTGAGCCTTGTTTTCAAATTCCTCTTCCTTTCCATGTTATCCTGGGTTGAAAATTTTGGATGTTTTTTTAGATCTACTATGTTCCAAGGAGATTCAATTTTTTTGGTTCAATTATATTGATCTCATATCCTCGAGGTAGGTGGTTTGTGCCTTTCCTCTCGAATTATTTGTGTTTTATGTGCAAATTCCACCAATGACCTTGAATGGGGTAATGCATGTTTATTGTTTTCGTCTATTGTTATCCTACCATGAATGTATTCCTGTGTAGAGGTTTTTTGGATATGAGTATGGTTGATTTTTAGGATTTGGATTTGACTTTCCATGAATGCAATGTTTACGACCGTTTGGTCTGGTTCACCGTTTGGCTGTTTTTCATGATTTGATGACTGTTGTTGTAGGATGAAGAATTTGAATTTCCAATGTGCTTGATTTGTTGTAGACAATTTAGCCAAGTAGTTTTGTAGTTTTACTTTGGTTATATTACAATTCTATGATCATTGACTTACACAGGTCCTTGAGAACCTGATGTAGTAGACTATATGGGGAATTTCCCGAGTGAGCTTCCCCAGATTCTCTTTGAGAATTATTTACTATAAGGGGGATTTATCATGTGAGATTTCTCAGAGAGTCCTTGATTTATTGATACTTAATGGGGAGTGACTATGTACGCTTCCTCAGAGAGTAGTTATTTTAATTGAACGACCTGGTCTATAAGGGGAATTGATAGAATGAGCTTCCTCATATAGTCCTAGATCATGGGGCTATAAGGGGAATTTACATGTGAGCTTTCTTTGAAAGTCACTGACTACCATAGACAATGCGGGGAATAGACCATGTGCGATTCCTCAAAGTTTCATTCTTTTTTCCTTTAACTCTAAGTGGATATACTAGGAGTGATTCCTCGGAGAGTCTTATTAAATTCCTATCCAGAACTAGAGGGGTTAGACCGAGTGTGGTGTCCAGAGGGTTGCTTTTACTCTTTAGAAAGGACCAAGGGGATGGCTGCAAGAACATCCCATAGGGTTACCTGCTTATTGTTAGTTGTTTTCCTCACTATTCCTTGATTTAACTGTGGATTAAATACTGTTGAGAACTGTCATGTCTTCTATTTACAGGTTACTATTTAATGTACTTTTACCTTCAATATACTCACTGACTATTAGGAACAAATCTTTTGTTGGTTGTATATTAGGATTTATTCTCACACCGTATTTTGGTCAGGATTTTGTGACAAAAATGATTATATTGTTGCATGTATAGAATAGGGAAATCGCCCTTCTACTTCAGGTACTTGGTATTTTGTGGAGCTGGAGATCTTGAGACCAAGCTATGGCTTTCGATGCTGAGGAGAATATCTTTTTATTTTTATTTTTTTTATTTTGGTATATAATAGTTTATTCCAACATTGTTACTTGTTTGGATGATTTACTTGACATATGTATCATGAATCATTTCATATATTTATGTTCTCTAGCTGTTTACTATTCTAGTCTTCTGTTGTTTACTATTGTTGGATATTTACAGCTTCCACTATTGACGGAATTTTTCCCCCACTATCACAACCAAGGACCTCTATTCTTATTGGTAGCCTCTGGAATTCAGTTAAATGTGCTTGAGGATATGTGACCAATCTGGTACGGGGAGCCTCGGGGTGGCTTCCGTAACCAGGACATTACAAAGTGGTATCAGAGGAATTCATTTCTCTTAACTTATAGTTTGGCGCCTATAGATAGGGATATGACAGAATATGTACGTGGTAATATGTTGTGCCAGGGAGTAGCTAATCCGTGTACAGGGAAAAGTCAATCTACCTTGTTAATTTCAATTTTTCCGGTTTTGCAATTATTACAGTTGATTTGATTTCACCTTGAGTGATTCACATGATTTCTTATGTTTTTGTTGATATTATTGAGGTTCTATTTCTATTACAACCCTATGATATGAGGGTATTTCATCTCATTCATCATATAGGGATTTTCTATAAATCACATTTCCTGAATTTTTTCGATTCCATCGAGGTTGAATTTGAGATTTCATGTCGTTGTGATAGATGTCATGTAGAATATACATGTTCTTGTGATAGATTCCTTGATAAAAATATCTTATTCTTGTTAAAGCATTGGTTGTGTATTGTTTTTTTTGAATGATTGCGATAGTTTTGTTCTTGAGGGGTTATGGGCCCTCACAGACTAGAATTTGGTGGATCATTGACTTGATTACCTTGTTAATAACTTGTTTGAGATGCCAAAATATGATTCATGGGGAGTATGGGCCCTCACAGATCATACTTTTGCACTTTCCGAGTTCGTTTATGTGTTTTCTAGGTTCGGGAGTAGTTTTTGAGGCTTAATATCTGGAAAATCCTAGAATAAATGATGTGTACTGTTATGTACACACAATCTGTTCCATTGTTCTTGAAGAAACTGTTTTTTTAAGTACACATTGTGTACTTTATGTACACGCCATGTAGTCTCTGACTGTGTCATAGGACTTGTGGACAGAGACACGCGGTGGAAAAAAACAGGAGTGAACACAACATGTATTTTCCATACACATCATGTGTTTTCAACCCCGTGCCCACCTGTGTTACTAACAACACGGGTTGGTGTTACCCTTTCTCATACACGTCGTGTCTACCGTAAACACGTTGTGTTGTTTAACCCAGGTGCCCAGCCAAGTCATGAAAAACATGGTCAGGTGTTATCCTTTTCCATGCACTTCGTGTCCTTCTGGAACACGCCATGTAGTTTGAGCCGTGTGTCTGGCCGCGTCACTAACAACACGGTCCAGGTGACGTTTATCTAGTACATGCAATGTAGGAATTGTACACGCCGTGTAGTCTTGCCTTAGGAGAGAGCCGTTTGGTTTAGACGTGTAAAAGTACTCGGGTAGGGAAAGGGGACTCAAGTACATTCCGTGTGTGGAGGAAACACGCCATCTATCTGGGGTGTTACACGACTAGTCTGGACAGGAGTACACGCCCATGTGAATGACTTTAGGGAACACATAGTTTAGTAAATGTACAGGTCGTGTAGTCATGTTTTTTAAAAATTGAGTGATTTTTTTCTCTTGTTACCTTCTTACACTTATTTTTATAATTCCATGATAATATTGATCTACAATGATTGCTTGACTTTGTAGATTCATGCCAATGAGATGTCATCCGGTTGTTAGCCAGTTTCCAGACGGTGATCAAACATCGGACATGGCCGATCAGGGACTACATGACGATCCTCCCATCATGCCATCCTTAGAACTAGACATTTCTCCTGACATAAGTAATGATTCATAGATAATGGATGGATTATTGAAGATGATTCAGACCTTTTAGGGATCTCTATAACCTACCCCGTCAATAGCTGATTTGACGCGGGTTTTCCAGTAGCAACAACCTCCAATTTACGAAGGGGATGTAGGACCTCAGGTAGTTGAGTCTTGGATAGAGGCCACATTGATTATTCTCGAGCATCTGGAGATACCTCTAGTGAAGACGGTGAAGCTCGCTACATACATTCTTCGAGACTATACCAAGAGGTGGTGGAATGTGATCTCATAGGCGGGTCTCCAGCAGATCATTGCTTGGGATGAGTTCCAGCACATCTTATACGATTACTTCTATCTAGAGACCTTGATAGATGATCGAGCCAAAGAGTTCATGAGTCTGTATGAGGGTAATATTACTTTTATTTATTATTCCTCTTGCTTTATAGTGTTGTAGAATTTCACGCCTATCCCAGGAGGGGATGAGTTGTTCCTTACATGGATGTCTGACGATGGTCAGAGGCACGGAATCCGGTCACAGGTGAACATCATCAGGTTGATGTTGATATCTTCTATCATCAACCAGGAACTAAAAACAGAGTGTGATCTGAGGGATTATGGAGTTGTGAGACCAGGAGGTTCGACATCCAGAGTTAGTGCTCCGCCAGCGAATAACAGGTATCGTCGCAGGGAGGCTGCATAAGGAGATCAGAGCAGGCGGGATGCATCTTCTTGTAGCCAGGTGGTCTGCTACCAGTGTGGGAGAAGTATTCATTCGAGGCCACATTTCCATAGAGACCCATTGGAGTGCTTATATTTGGGAAATATGGGTCACCATCATCTCTTTTGTCAGTTCTTCTCACCAGCAGCTAGTGACAGGGGTTCTTCTATGACGCATTGTTCAGGAGTACTGCCACCGGCTTCTCACCAGTCGGTGAATTGGAGTTCTTCCAGACATTTAGACCAAGGGAGAGATCATTGAAATGGAATCCAGTCGCCTTGTTTTCATCAACATCGGGGTGGATTAGCTAAGTGTGGTCAGGCATGGTCACAGGGTCGCGGTGCAGGCCAGACTTTTTCAGTGGAGCAGACCCGACAAGAGCAGGATCCCGAAACTTCAACCATTCGAGGTACGATATTAGTAGCCTCATCCATAGCTTCTCATCTATTTGATATAGTTAATTCCCATATCTTTATATATATTTCTATCGTGGAGAGCCTTGGGCTCTTCATCTTTTCTTCTGCTGATATCTTGATGCCAGACACTCTGTTGGGGACTAGAACAACTATTGTACATTAGTGCAGATAGTTACCTCTAAAATTTGGTGGATGTTACTTATTGTGGGACCTATATGTCCTAGAGATTACATGATATGATTTCATTCATGGGATGTAATGGTTAGTTTCATTCCAGGAAGTCGTTGACTGTTATCGACGCATGGTGAGTTTCATATCACCAGAGGGTGGATAATTTCGTCATAGGGGCAAGTGGGATGTCCAGGCGAGCAGAGTGGGTGCATAAAATCTTGGGTTGGGAGGAGTAATAGACTATATTTTTAGTCATTCTCTAGACGACAACGGGCTTCATAGTTAGACTTTTCTCTAGTGGAGGATAATTTAAATGATGTCTTCCAAGGGGACTTTTCATGGTTTCCTCCACAGTGTAAGGTAGACTTCTTGATTAATCTAGTGCCAAGAGCAGCACTAGTGTCTATTCCCATTTATAGGATGGCTATGACTGTGTTACAAGAGTTCAACAAGTAGTTAGATGAGTTTAATGCAAAGAGTTTCATCTGACCCAGTACTTCTCCTTGGGGTTCACCTGTCCTATTTTTGACGAATGAAGATGGTAACCTCAGGCATTGGGTGGATTATTGGTTGCTGAACCAGTGGATGATCAATAATAGATATCCCTTGCTTAGGATTGATGATCACATTGATCACCTTATAGGATCCCAGGTGTTCTCAAAGATTTAATTAAGGTTAGGTTATCATCAGTTGTCGTTAGACCATCTCATATACCTCCCACATCATTTTGGAGGAGGTATCCTCTCTATGAGTATATGGATATGCCTTTCGGTCTCCCAAACGCGCTTGATGTTTTCGAGGAACTGATGAAACTATTGTTCCATCCATACATGTATTCATGCGTGTGTGTTTTCGTGGATGATATTTTGGTGTACTCTCACACTCGATACGACCATGCAACCCATCTTGAGATCATTTTGAGTACACCGAGGGAGCATCAGTTATATGTTATGCTCTCAAAGCGCCACTTTTTGATGGACCAAATTCACTTTTTGGTTCATGTTATCTCAGAGGCAGAAGTATCATTAGTCCTAGAGAAATTGAGAACTTTCATTTCTTGGGAGCAGTTGAAGAACATCTTTTATGCGCATAGATTTCTAGGGATCGTAGGATACTATAGACATTTCATACATGACTTTTCACACTTAGTAGCACCACATATAGGTATGACTAAGAAGGGGGGGGGGGAGTTCTTATCATCATATTCTTGTGATTCATCCTTTCAGGAGCTAATGGGTAGGTTGACTTAAGCACCGATACTAGACTTACCAGAGCTGGGAAAGAGCTATACTGTTTACTACGATACATTAGGCATCAGGATGGGAGTTGTGCTTATGCTGGGAGATGGAGTTGTTGTGTATGGGTCTCGGAAGTTGATGTCACATGAGAGGAATTACCCGATGCACAATCTCGACTTGGCAGCTTTTTTTCATGCCTTACGTGGTTGGAGACATTATCTCTTGGGTGAGCATTTTCTTGTGTTCACTGACCACAAAAGTCTCATGTATATTTTCACTCAGCATGATCTGAATTTTAGGCAGTGAATGTTGGATGAGTACCTATAGTACTTTAACATTTATTTTGAATATATGACTGGAAAAGGAAACGCAGTGGCCGATGCGTTGAGTAAGAGGACTCAGATACAAGGAGTTCAGGAGGCTAGCAGTGAGGGGAAACTTATGGATATGTTCTTTGAGATGCATTTGGCTGTGCATTGCAGTCAGTGGAAGACGTTTATTTCTTTTATACATGTTACCTCTACTCTTCTAGAACCAGATTGAATGACGAAACTATCTGATTCTGAAGTCATAATCCTATGGGATAGCAAGTCAGGAGAGGACCCTGTTTCGAGGAGGATCATATTTAAGGATGAGATCTTTCACATAGAGGGACACGTATGGGTGCTAAAAGATATATACGAGGAGCTGATGTGGGATTTTCATTCCTCTGTCTGGGCAGTTCATCTTGGAATCAACAAGATGTATCATGATCTAAACCGTCAGTATTGGTGGCCATGAATGAATAGGGAAGTTGCTGGTTTCATCATGATGTGTTAAAACATGTCCATAGGTGAAGGAGGAGAATCAGTGACTAGAAGGACTTATACCATACTTACCCATTACCGAGTGGAAATGGAATGATGTCATGAGGGACTTAGTGACAGGTTTTCTGAGGTCGCCTCGAGGGAATGACGCAGTTTGGGTTGTCAATTGAGAGACTCACGAAGGTTGCTCATTTATTTCCAAACAATGAGTCCTTCAGTGTTGATGAGTTAGAACTGTTGTACATCTGTGATATTTTACATCATCATGGAGTTCCACATTCCATTGTTTCATACATGGATGCACATTTTACTTCTCAATTCTGGAAGGGGCTTTATAAGGCTGTGGGTACACATGTGATTTTTAGTACAACATACCATTCTCAGAAAGATGGAAAGTCTGAGCGTACGATTCAGGTGCTCGAGGACATGCTCCGAGCTTGCATTATAGATTTTGGAGGATCTTGATAGAAGCATATACCTCATTTTTAATTTTTATAAAACAATAGTTTTCAAGCAGATATTCAGATGGAACCATATGAGGCTTTGTATGGTAGGCCATGCCGATCCCCCTTATGTTGGTTGGAGGCAGGGGATGCTGCATTGTTGGGACCACGTCTTGTTCAGGATACCACAGAGGAGATAGAGTTGATTCAGAAGATGATGACTACTACACAGTCTTGACAGAAGTCTTATGCGGATCAGAAAAGAGAAACTCTAATGTTCGAGGTTGGGGATCGGGTTTTTTTGCATTTCACACCAAGGTTGGGACACAAGAGGATTAGGAGACATGGTAATATTTTAATGAGGTACTTCAGGCCATTTGAGGTGTTCGAGAGAGTTCGGAAGGTTTCCTACCAACTTTAGTTACCACATAGGTACCAATCTATGAACGACATCTTCCACGTTTCCCAGCTTCAGAGTTACTTCTCAGACCCATATCATGCCTTTAAACCTGAGGAGGTTGAGCTCGAAGTGGATGTGTCATTTGAAGAGCATTCTATTCAGATTTTGGATCGCAGTACAATTTTTCTCCATGCCCGGTCTGTTCCTTTGATATGAGTGTTGTGGAAGCACATGTGAGTACATGATGAGACTTGGGAGGGGGAGGCCGATGTACGAGCACAGTGGATGGAACACTTTGAGGGTTCTTCATCTACGTCATGCTAGGGAAATTCGGGGTCAAATTTATTTAAGGGGGAAGTTTGTAAGAACCTGAACCTTCATTTCAGGTATGTTTTTTTATTTATGGTCGTTTTTGGAGAAAAGATGAATTTTTGGAAATTATTTAAGTACACGTTGTGTACTTAATGAGTACACGTCGTGTACTTTATTGCTGTAGGAGGTCGTGTGCTGGCCGTTTAGTAGCCGCAAACATGGCCATGTGGGACTGACTAGAGTACACATAGAGTGGAGTATGGAAAAGGAGAGTACACGCCATGTACTCAAAAGTTACACATCATGTACTATATATTTTTCTTAAATGCACCTGGGTCGTTTCTGGAAGAAAGAAACCAATCCTTCTAGGTTTCATTAGTCCTAGAGCGCAGAGAATCCGCGGATCATCGATAGGCCCCCAATCCTCCATCCATCCACCGATTCAAACACCATTGATTTATTTGGAATCACATCAGTGATTTCTCTCTTATGCTTTATCCTTGTTTTACAATTCATCTTCTTTTCCATGTTATCGTGGGTTGAAAATTTTGGAAATTTTCAAAGATATACGAAGTTCCATGGATATTAATGATTTTTGGTTCAATTATATTGATCTCCTAACCCCGAGGTAGGTGTTTTGTGACTTTCCGCTCGATGTCTTTGAGTTTTCTGTTCAAATTCCTCCAATACCCTTGAACAGGGTATTGCGTTTTTACTGTTTTGACCCTATTTTCTTTATACCATGCTCTTATTCATGTGTAAGGGATATATGTATATGATTAGTGTTGGTTAATATGCTTTGGATGTATCATGCCATGAATGTAATGTTTATGACTATTTGGTCCTGTTTATATTTTGGTAGTTTTGCATGATTCCATGCCTATTGTTGTAGGATGGAAAGTTTTTATTTGACATAATTGATATTCTATAGTCTATTTAGCCAAGTAGTTCTCTAGATTTACTTTTTCTATATTGCACTACTATTCTCATTTACTTACATAGGGTCATGAGAACCTCGTGTAGTAGACTATAGGTGGAATTGATCGGGTGAGCTTCCTGAGAGATTCATTCAACATTTTAGACTATAAGGGGGATTTACTGAGTGATCTTCCTAATATAGTACTTGATTGCTTTAGACTAAAAGGGGAGTGACTGCTTGATATTCCTCATAGAGTGTTTATTTGAAATGAATGACCTGGGCTATAAGGGGAATTGACCGAGTGAGCTTCCTCATAGAGTCCATGACCTTGGGGCTATAAGGGGGATTGACAAGTGAGCTTCCTCAGAGAGTCTCTGACTACCTTAGACTATGCAGGGAATGGACTGTGTGATCTTCCTTCGAGAGCCATTCTTTGCCTTTGAATATAAGGGTATAGACTGTGAGAGATTACTCAGAGTTTCTTATTAAATTCCTATCTAGATCCATAGGGGTTAGATGGAGTGTGATTCCCATAGGGTTGCTTGAACTCTTTAGAAAAGACTAGAGGGGACGGTTGTGAGAACTTCCCAGAGGGTTACCTGCTTATGGTTAGCTGTTTGCCTAACAATTGATGATTTAAATATGGATTGTTTACTGTTGAGTATTGTCCTACCTTATATTTACTGGTTACTGTTTATTGTACTTTTACCTTCCATATACTCCCTAACTATGAGGAAAATATCTTCAGGTGGTTGTATAATTCTATTTAGTCTCACACTCTATTTGGGTCTTTCTTTTGGGCCCAAAAAGATTATAATGTTGCAGGTACAGATAAGGGGAGGCTCGCTTCTACTTCAGGTAAATGACTTGCTGTGGAGCTGGAGAGCATAGGGTCGTGATATGTCTTGCGATGATGAGGTTGTTATCTATTTATCTCTATGGTTTGTACATTGGTTTAGCACAGTTGTATTCCAGCATTGCGAATTGTTTGGCTGCTTTCCAAGACATATATATCATGCATCATTTCATATATATATATATATATATATATATTCTCCAGATGTGTACTATTATAGTCTTCGTCTATTTACTTTTGTTGGATATTTAGTGCTTCCACTATTGTATGTGTTGTTCACTTCCGCTGTGTACTCTGCCAATGAGGGCATAGTTTCCCCCTTATCACACCCAAGGCCCTCGCTACTAGTCGGCAGCCTTTGGCGTTTGGGGAAATGCTCTTGAGTCTATTTCACCAACAGGGTACGGGGTGCCTCTAGTTGGCTTTTGGAATAGGGATGTTACATTTGTGTTCAAAAATATCATAAAAATTAATATTAGATCACATCAAAATAAGTGGGTTTTATAAATATTTCGTCATATCATAACCCATGAAGAAACAATTATCTAAAAATTTCATCAATGTATCACACATGGAATAATAATGGGTTTCATATTCATCATTTCATCATAGAAATAAATAATAAAAATAAATAATAATGATAGTAACACTGGATTTTATCCATAGTAAATGTTATGTAATATAAAAATTGGTCATTGTTTAAGTGACTATGAAAGATCACATGGAACATTTCATTAGGAAAATAGCATTTTTAATTTGTAAATAACCTTTATAAACAACAATTTTAGGTAACATTTTTAAAATAATTATCCTTTAAAATATATGTAGAAACATATAAAGTAATATTTAAAACATTGAACGACCATGATAGAAGAATATACCATTCATGCCATACATGTTAAAACAAAAATTCCATTCACATATTAAGTAAAAGCAAAAGGCAACATGTTTAGAAAATGAATAGAATATTGCAATAGTTTTTATTTTTAAAAAATGAAAATGTAGCTAATAATTTCATAAAAAATCACTATATAATAAAGAAAACATTAATTAATTTTTTTAGAAAACATGGGCATTGAATTAAACTGTATTTTCGATTGAAGATAAATAAATTTGGATTTTACATTAAAAATTTATTTTGGAATATTGAGTACATAAAGAGAGTGAAATGAAGGTAAAAGAATTATTTTCATGAAATAATCAAATTATAATATAATACATTGTGTTATTGAGATATTTATTATAATATTTCCTCATCATAATCATAATCATAAATAATCTAGATAATCAAAGAGATTGTATCTTAAAACTCTTACCAAATCGAAAAATTTGGAATCATAAGAAACATCAGACAGTGAAATCCAATTATACATTAAATATCATTGAAATATTTATATATTTAATTTAACATGTTAGTGGATAATTATATACACCACATAAAAAACAAGTGGTGAATATGACATATGTCTCCCATAATTAAAATAGAGTATGGATACCCCTTATATTAATATTCGAATTCCATCATTCACATTTGAAAACCCTATATAATTAATATAGGTTTATTATATATAAAATAAATATAGTAATATATATCATACAATATATTATTTTCTTATAACCATTTATCACATTTAATTAACAATTCATTGTTAAAATCATGTTTCAGGTAATAATTTAATCATTTTTCATGTATGTTTGGGTTTGGTGGATTCATTACTTTTACCTTTATAATGGTTACATAATATATATAATGTTAACCATGATATAATTTTCATATATGTTCATTATATTTTTATTTACTGTAATCCATTATATTTAGAAATATAAAATTAATTACACCACTCATAGATATGTAAGGTCTTGAGTATACAAGAATGATTTTTCTATTTTTTCAAAAGATGGAAATAAAGAAAAATAAATAATATATAAACAATATAAAATAAATATTATCTCATATATATCACATATATTCATTAAAATAATAACATTTTTATTTTATGAAATGTGTCTGTGAAAAACGAATAACATCATTCTATGAGGCGGTAGTCCGATATTGACATGAGTGACGTTATAGTATTCCCACATAATGTAATGTATATGCTATATGTGATATAATAATTACAGAATTATACTTATCTCATAAGTATCATATAAATATGTTAAATATATCATTATATCTAGTTGTGAGAGGTGGTATTGGAAAAAATGAAATTACATTAGTTCGCGAGGTGGTAGTTTTCCATACACACAATCAATAGTTTCATTAACCATTTTATAAAAGTGAAGATGTATATATGTTATTAAATGAACATTTTAGAATATAATGGTTTGAGATATACTTGTTCTATTATATCATCAAATTTTAATAATATGAGTTGTAATATGAAATTAAAAACAAAGTTTAAAAGTTGTACCCCTTTTTAAGAAAACCACTATAGGTTTATACCTAAATAATTATTAGGATTGATTAAAAATAAAAAAATTCAACAAATAAGTGATTAAGTAATTAGGGAAGATACTGAGTTAGGTATTGTACAAAACAAATGGTTTTTTATGTGTGAAGATTAGAGGATAGGGGGTACCCTTTTAAATGTGGGAAGAGGACGCACTTGGTTCTTTTTATTTTAAAATGTGTAACCAAGTTTTAAACATTAAAAAAGGATAAAAATCGATCATTATCAAATCATAGATGATATAATGTCAAAAATGACTATATAATAGAAAAATTAAAAGTATTTATTTTTTCAAACTCATGTTTATAGATTCAACATCGATAAAATTATTTTTACCTTAACCTTGAAAATTAATTTTTAGTTTTATACTGGTAATTTTTTCAAAAACGTTAAGTTGTAATTTTTATATAATATTAATTATTTTGATTCCAAATTTATAACTATTATCAAAAATTCAATTAAGAGTAGTGGAAAATTTTAATTTAAAAATAAATCCATAGACCAGAATAAAATGAATTTTTCCAAGTTAAAATCATAATAAGTATAGAATGATTTAATATAAAAAGTCAATATAAATATTATTAAAATTAAATAAATTGGTATAATAATAAAATATCAGAACTATTTTTACTTAGTTTTAAATTATGTAACATTTAAATTTCTTATATAAAAAAGGTGGTTTTTTAATAAAAATAAGTATTTTTTATTATTCACCAAATTATTAATATTTTCACAAAATTATCACTAATTAATCATAATATAATTTTGGAATGATGATTTATAGAATAAAGTTAATATTTTAAAATAAATTTTTTAAAAGTAACAAAAATTTATTTTACTATTTTTTTTATAAATTTTTTGTTTCCAGAAAACAATATTCTTAAAACATATAAATAATTTATTAATAGTTAAGTACATTTTTATTAATATGTTTCATTTTTATAAAAAATATTGTACAAAATATTTAAAATTTTTATTCCTATTCATAATTCCATGTTTTAAGTATATGTTACAATAGGCATGTTTAAATAATAATATTAACAGTATATTACGGTTGGTTAAAATTTGATGTTTATTATAAGACAACATATCGTTGAAATCAAATTTATTGGAAAAAATATTTTATAAATTTTTGGGTGTTACAACCAATAAGAATATGACAGAGTACATTAGTATCCTACTCAATAATTATTCATTTTCAGATAGCGATGACATGATGTTCTTGGAACCTACCAAGACTATCATTTGGGACTCTATTTTTTTATCATGCCAGTTTTATTAATTCCAGTATCGATTTGACCTATATTAAAATATTTGATAATCCTTGGATTATGCTATCATTTTTTAACATTGTTTGGAGGATCCACCAAAACCGAATTCTGAGTAATGATTGTTTAAAATATTTTGGTATTCTAATTTTTTCTAGGTGCCGACTTTGAAATAAATATAGAGAGTATGGAAACCATGTATTCTTATATTTAATTAGTTACTTTACATTGTTGGGGGATGTATAAGACCTCTTCAGAGACATATTGTTGGATTATTTCTCCCTAAACTCCCAAATCATGTCCTATGATTATGTATGAATTTTACCCCAACTCATCAAACTCATATTTATTGTCTTGGCTGAAATAAATAATGTTATCACATATGGATCCAACTCACTTATTAATATCTAGATACCTTTTGAGCTTTAATAATTATTAGTCGGGATTATTAGCATGATCATGGTTTCAAATACCATATAATGTGTTCATTTTCACAACTCCATTCATGATTTCACTATACTCAAAATACTACGAATCCCCTACAATTATAAGCCATTTGTTGGATCAATTAATCTATTATAGTAGGCTCTTATTCTAGGCTGGATTAAAAATGATATGCGTTGTTCATTAAAAGGTAATCTTGTTCCTTTCAGTTGTGGTATTGTCTTTCATGATTATAGAGGATGGGTGATTAGATGTATATATATAAAATGTGGTGTCTGATCATTTCTAGAGTCCATAATTCTTAGTGTCGTCATTGTAGAATCATATGTAACGAAATATTATGGAACAACCTTTAGCTTGAAAGTGACTAAACCACTATTTTACAAGCTGTTCATAGTTTCATTATTCATTATTCATAGAAACTCACAAATAGATGGATGAAATTTTTTTTCATCCTTTTTTATTATAACTACATCATCAATTGTGTTTTCTAGGATGCAAAATAACAGGTTTATGTGCTTTCTAAAAAATGAGTAAAAAATAACCTCACATGGTTGGATGATATCCCATATGATTTTCATCCTCTTTTTGAGAAATATTTTAACAATTTTTTTCTTTCAGACTCATTTTTCATTTCATTTAATAAATAAAGGAATCTTATCCACTTTTTTAAGGCATCAAATTATTTTAAAAATTATTTTCATGGATATAACATGCATCCGTTTTGATCTTGATTCTAGTTTCATGTTGTTTACATATTCCATACATAATATTTGTTTCATGTTTATGACATGATATTATTAGTTATATGTTTCCCTTACTATGAGTTTTTTCTCAGCCTAATTTTTGGTCCAATTTCCCTAGGCTATATATGTGTCATACTATTACCTTAATTAGTGTATTTATTTTCTCTATTTTCATTTTCTCTTTGTTTGGGAGTGTCTTAGAAATCCTATGGATGGAAAACATCAAAGATGGTTTTGGTTTTTGTGTAAAATATGGTATTTTTTCTATCTGATATATATTTTACATCATGATATGTTTACATGCCATGTAATAATTTTATCGAATATGTCATGACATAATTAATTACATGAATGAATTAAATATAGTCAATATGGTTTATGTTGTTTAATGTTGAAATTCAATATTTTAAATGAGAGGAAATGAGTGTTTTTGGTTGGAAATTTTTACTGAGAAATAATAAACATATATGTTTTACACACCATGTATTAATTGGGGATCGAGAGGTTTAATGAAATAAATAACTTAATTTAATTTTTTTTCTCTTGCAACCTCTTCTCTCTAACTCTATGAGATCTCCAAGGTAATTATGGGGACTTCAACTCATATTACATCACATTATTCAAAATTTTATCATTAGGGTTGTTGATTTGAATCTCTACAAGTATGTTATTTACATGTTTGTGTATTTCCCTTGATCACAACAAAACCTCTAATCAATATTCCCAGATATATTGATCCTGTGGTGTCTTAAAATATCATCATTACCTCTATGATTGAGCAGACACAACATCATTACTCTTCCTACAATGGCTTGTTATATGGAAAGATATCTTCTAAAATAAACATACCCTAAAAAGAATAATGAATATAAAATCAACATTACATCATGTGATTTTTCATTAAAATAGATATATTATATTGTAATATTACCCATACATCCTTCCAAATATTATCATTTGTTGAGATATAATCTAATAACAAAAATAATGATTCTTTGTGCCCTTTAATGATGTTTGTTAAATACTACTTATCATAGAATTTGATCTAAAATTCTGATCCGGCATCTACGTGATGCCCACATCCCACACCATCTCAATGAAAAAATCATTCATAGTTCACTTTTCGTTATCTTCCTACTCCAATTTGAATATTAAATGGGTTCATGAAGAGAAGGAAAAGTGAAAGCTGAATGATGATATCATATAGATGGTGTGGGATGAGAGCATAAGGGGGATTCCAAATTGGAAGAATATATGAGATTCTATAAAAAGGGGTAGTTAAACAACATAATTGAAGAATCATTAGTTTTGTTATTAAATTTTTGAGTGATTCAAAACCAAATGTTTTCTAACACACAACATCAGTAGAAACAGTAGCACAAATGAATAAAATATAGAATATAAATGATCCATTCCATAATAGTTTCGGTCAATTTCTTTTAGAAACTTGGAAACATAAAGAACTTGTTCATAAGAGTCTCTCATTAAGTTAATATTTTCTATAGTGAAAAATAAGTTTTAAACCATTCTTCATAACCAATGTATATGAAAAATAAAAAAAGTTATCATAGATTGTCAATAAGTGTAAAAAAGGGAGATATCAATTATCATACAAGGATAACATAAGTAGCAGGAATTCACCTTCCCCCAATTTTTTACAATCTCCATCAGGTATACATGTCATTTTATTCTAAAAACATCCATATCATCTTGTGAATATGAGTTTTTGAGATAGTCATGGTATTTTTGGAAAAATATAAATACACAAAGGATTAATAAATACTTTAAATGAGCTATTAATTATTTTCGAAAATAACTCTTTCAGGATATTAGTTTGTTGATGAAATATGATCTATTTCATTAATTTACAAACATAATAACCACAATATTTCTATTTTTTTCTTTGGACACTACAGAAACATAATGAAAAATCAGAAATTATTTTGATATGTATTTGGATAGTATGATCTTATTATATATACCATGATACTTTTCCAGGTATAGATCTTGTTGGCATTCTTATCCTCAAGACCGAGATTCGTGTTCAACTGTACTTGTCATTTCCACAATATGACCTTCATCATCATTCACATTTGTAATCACATCCTCCATATGGTATTCTTCATTGTTCCTACATGTAATCAGATCCGATGATCCATAAAATTTAGTGTTATCTTAGGCACTACATACTATTATTTTTCCCCATGTTTATTCTGACATTTATAACTTCGCTCTATTCTGTGATAGATCAATTGTTCTTCAAAATCCTCTAGACTAATTTTCCTTGAACACAAACAACGTAAAATAGAAAAAGGATTCATGAAGGCTCATATGAATGATCTTGTGAAAACTATATAAACTATTTCCCACCATCTTCATACTCTTTTTTCATCTGATTTTATGTTATTAATTATTTATTCATATTAATCATATTTGATTCAATAATATTTATATTTTAAAAAATAATTACACCAAAGATGTTCAATATAGGTTATCATCCAACTATAATAAATGTAACTAGATATGGAAAAGAATACCATTACCTCTCCCTGAATTACTTAGGACCAAAGTAGATCACACCCCTCTCCCCAACCCCATGATCAATGGAACTCGCTATGAGAGTACCATGGAATAGAATGTTAGTATCCCACGTGTGATCAATATGCATTGCTGTCAACCAGGATTTTAGTGTTTCCCTTGAAACATAATGTCTCGATTCGAGAAATATTATAGTAAACTAATATATGTTATTACATTACATATAGTTATTATGGATGGAAGGATTTATTACATGTGTTGTTATGGTGATTTGACTAGGGTGTCTTTAAAGTGTCCCATAGAATCATCTAGTGAAGTGGTTTTCTAAGATTTAGTGGAATTTAACGAGTAAAAATGTGGTGGAGCCATTGAAATGGGTCCCGTTTGGATTGATATTAAATGGTGTAGGAAGTACCACGTAGAAAAAAAATTGACTACCAATCATGACATGAACAACAACACCATACAAACACAAAATTGTGTTGACAATCGCAACACCATAAAATCCAAACAAACAAAATTTCAGATTTTAAAAATCATCCCTCATTCAATTCTAATCGATAATTCATGTGTTATCACATATGTTTCATCTACCTGGGGCATTCATTCATTATCCATGTATACATAAATTTACCAATTTCTATATTCAAATGTTCTACAGGAACCAACCAACATGCAATTCATTTAGTGCGAAAACATGGACCACCAACTAGAACAACTTTCAGTTTGGTGTTTAGAACGTAAATTTAAAAACATTACCATCAATATAAAAAAGTAATAACAAGTGAAATCAAGGAAATAAACGAGTAAGAGGAGAAAACTCACTGTGAAGGTGTCATTCGGCGCGCGATGGATATGCATTCATGGTAGAGGAGTGGAATGTGGCATAGGAGAATTCCAACTGAAGAGAAAACATAAAATTAGAACCCATATGTTATACCTATCCAAAATTGGTCCAATGAGATTTAGGAATGGGACATGTATTATAAAATAGATTTATTGGTCAATAGTTGGGTTTTATTTCCTACATATAATATTTGTTTCATGTTTATTTTTTTGCGTATTAACTATTTTCCTAGATGTTCAACTTATGAATGAAGCATGTCTGGTTTTTAGGAGAATGATACTTTTTAATTTAATCTAATTTTGTTGTAATATATTCCACATTAATTTTATAAAAAAACCAAATAATTTATAAAAATTATATAAACAATTCAACTAGTTTATAAAAAAATTTATAACCGGTTCACTAGTTTATGACCACTTTTTTTGCATGTAAATAAATGTATAAATAATTTTATAAGAAACCCAAGTCAATGCGAAAGTTACACTGAAGTATAACGGCCTTATTGAGAGAATAAATCAACGCCTATAATTCTATTTTGAAAACAGGATATTTCGAAATCTACAACTTATTTTTTTTAAATAATTCACAAAAATAATATTTTTCAACGTTTACTACCTCTCACTATAGTTCACACATGACACACATGCATTAGATTCGTTCATCTAGTCATATAATCCCATATATGACATTAATCATACTTTTGGAGCTTGAAACTATCCACACATCCCATAACCCTGATTCCCACCATTTGAAACTCTTATACCCTTGAACAAAACCCTATAATTCTAGTAAATCATAATCTAAAGAATGTACCACACACCATCTGATCCATTGGCCACATTAAACAATCATGTATGAATGATTCCAAAAAACATGACACCACTTCCCAATTAATGGGAGTTAATTGTTTTGGACCAATAATAAAAAGTCAAGACTCAGTATTTGGTCTTGAAAAATCACTTGGAAACAAATTCATTCACCCCCTCCAGAAGCAGGTTATAGAACCTATGAAATTTAAACTTCTGTGAAATTGATCCTTTTATTTTACATTGATAATAAATATTCTTGATGTCATAGCCATTAAGATCATTGTTTTCTACTACAAGATAATTTCTCTATATGATGGAATATTGAGATCATCCAGGAGTAGGGAACCAATGAACTCCAATATCTGAATCCTCCAAAATCGTGCCTTTAATCCACTAAAATCAGAACTTCAATAATCTTCCAGAAATATCTTGAATTCCACTCTATGAAAAGAATATGTATCACAACACCTACGACCAGAAGAATTTTTATATCTATGTGAAAACATGGTATGTCCACCATTTTATAGTGAAATTCTACAGAAAACCTAATAAATTGTATGTTCTTTAGAACCCAATAGTCTTCCATCCAAACTCTTTTTTATTATTTAAAAATATAATCCACAAAAAACTCTACATCAGTGCTCTATAGTTGATCACTATAATAAATTTTTGAGACATAAAAATGGAACAGAAGATATGATACCACTTAAGAGGGACAAGGGGAAATTTTAAGATCATCAACAGTTTTTACTAATAATTCTCCAATATAGGGGAAACTCATCCAAATTTATCACATTATCCATTGATACTTGCATCCATCATGACATTAAATACCAAGAATAGGATGACCACACACCTTGACCACCACACATGTTTTCCCTCCAACATGGATTCCCTAGGTTTTAGTCAACTCAGTAACCATGTTTCAATGATCATACAAGTGAACATGAATACATATAATATAAAAAAATCAAAGCCAATGTACATAGAATATTTTATATTGGGTTTGTTTGATTCATAATTTAATGTAATGTATATTATAGAACAACAACATAACATTTGTATTCCACTGAAAAAATAGAACATGAGTTACATGGTAATGTCAATTTTTTAAAACCTTACTTAGTTCTCTTGAAGATGTATCACCAAGACCATCTTTAAAAAATTTCATATCCTCAATGATCCTTGTAGTGCTTTGAAAATAGCCTTTTTAATTTCAACCTATAGGAATCTAGATGTTCTTAAGTGTGAAACTCTTACAATAGCCACATACATTCGGTAGTTGGGCCTCATCAGTCGTGGTAATATCACCTCTTACATTTATTTCTACAATAATATATACATAAAAATTTAGTTCATACAAATAATTGTTGTGGTTGAAAACTGATCATCAAGTCACCACTTCCCATAATTTTAATATTGCTTCCATTGACATGATTAATTATTGAATGCTAGTAGAAACTTCATTTCTGACCACCAACACCAGTGAATGGTGCATGCCATATCCACTACACTCCAATGACTTTTATGTACTATTGCTTCTTAATTTTATAAGAGAGACTCCCATGAGTCATATTTAGAGTTCATGGAACTCATGGACTTCTAAACATCCATCATCTCCTCTAGATATTCATTCAAATACCAATAGATTCCCTTACCATTCAACTCACAACATTTATTTAGATCCATAATCTCGATCATGGTTATAGTCATATTATGTTCCACCATGATATTTCCACACTTGGACTCCACAGTACTTCATCAACTAAAATCATTCATCCAAATACTGATTATGATCATCTATTAAAGGAACTACCTCTGAACATTCAAGTAAAGAACCATCCAAGCTACCTGTATCCAGTGAGCTAACATTTTAAGGATTCATTGAACATTAATTAAACTAAAATTTCCACATAGGTGAACTGATAGATCCAACTTCTAAACTTTTAGTTAACCCAATTGAGCTTCCTAAACTCATAATTCGATGGTGCTAGTGAACTGCTCTTTATCAATGATCTCCAAAGTGAACTTTCAAAGAATGAACTTTATGATCTTTGATACTTGACCAAGAAAACAATTATCACACCAAACTTTAACATAGGGCTCATCAAGGGGTGGAAAGGAACTAAATAAATACACTTTTTATAAATTTACAAGTAATCCTTTAATATATGTATATAGTTTTCATACATTTGAATGTACCAATTTAAAACCATTTGAAAAAAGTTTAAAACCAAGGGAATACACCAATAACACCAAATAAAAATCACAATCATTCCATGGAAGTCATTAATAATATCCCCACATTATAAAATTTCATTGTTCAAATAAACCATAAACAAATATTATATCTTCAACAAACCATTATTTCAATTTTATTATTAATTTAGAATAAATGAATTTATTTGAATAGAAGTATCATATAATTTTTAAAAATAAACTGTTATGTAATAGGAATCCAAAAATTGATCATGGAAAATATTTGAATGGTCAAATTTAGATAACATATACTTCATTTATCAAATTAAAAATCATGATTAGAACATCTAGCATCAAATAAAATCTAAAATTAATTGAATAAAATAAAATTACCAACATTAACTGTTGTAAGGTTTCAGCTAAACCCTACACACCCTATGAAAATCGGGGAAACCACAATAGAAACTCATATGGGGGAATCTTTGCGCTATAGAAGAGGCATCTAGGAAAATTTTCAGATGAGGAGGGCATGTCAGAGTAGGTTTGGTGGATTAGGGGACCGCTCAAGGAGGAGGAGGAGAAGGAGGTAGAGGTGGTGGATGAGGAAGATGAGGCAGTGGCGACAGTGGAGGATGATGATTTGGTTATGGCAGAGGAGTTGGAGGAGACAGCGGCGATGAAGGAGGGGGGTCGCGATAAAAGAGGGATTGACGACGGACAAGGGCTTGATGGTGAAGAAGGGCTCGATGACGAAAGAGGGCTCAATGACACATAGGTCAGCTTCCGGGAAGTCTTAAAAGGCTGCGAGGGAGAATTAGACTATTATGGTTCTTTTATAAAACCCACTAGAACCTTTATCAGTGCTAGTTAAAAGTGTTAATAATGACAGGACTTTATCAGCGCTAAAAAAGCGCTAATAAAAGAGTTATTTATCATCGCTAAAATTATAGCACTAATAAAGGTCATTTTTATCAGCGTTAAAAAGTGTCCATAAAGGTATAATTTTTATAATTTATTTATATAAATATTTGTTTATTTAAAATGATATATAGGAGAAATATATATTTATTTATTAATAATTATTATTAGAAATAATAAATACTTATTTTTACTTATAAAATTATAATTTATGTAATTATAAAATTATATGTAACATACCTATTATATTTTTAATCATATAAATATATTAAATAAATATATTAAATATATATAATTAAAATATTGTAGGTATATATAACTATATTTCTTCTAAATTTACAAAAAATTATATGAAATATATATTTATTTATAAATACAATTAAAAATTACTATATATCTATTTACATAAATAATTATAAAATTATAACAAATTTATGTATCTAATATTTATAATTTTTCTAAAATATATAATTAACATTTTTAGTATAATTTTAAAAATATTTAAATATATCTTTATTGATTTATAATCATAAATAGCATTGGTATTTATTTATCAATATTTTTATACATATTTTCACATATATTTATAAATATACATTCATTTAATTATATATAACATATTATATATGAAATAATAAATTTGTTTTTTATAACATAATAATTATTTAAATACATATAAATATATATGTATTTATTTATAAATATTTTTATATATTTATAAATATCGATATTTAATTATATATTTACAACATTATAAGTAGTATAATAATTTTATTTATTATCATTTTATAATTATTTACATCCATACATACATATATTTATATACTTATAGTAATAATTATAATTATAAAAAGTATATATTTATAAATATCTTTATATAATTGTTAACTTATATATATATTTTAATAAAATTTTAATATTATATATATAATTTTATAATTATTTATATATATAATTATAATTATAATTACAAATGTATTTAAAAAGTATTTATATTGATCATTTAAATTGTAATAAAATATATTTATTTTTTAAATATAATAAATGTAATTTAATAATTACATTTTGTAGAACATATATAGTTCATATGGGTAACATTATGAATTAATCAATATACTACATAAATGGAAAATGTAATGTAATGTATAAATGAACATTCATGCATGATACATAACCTATACCCATGATCAATATATTCATTGACCAAATTCACTGGAAAACAAATATATATCCAATAATTTTTATTATAAATATATATATTAAAAAGTATTTTATATTTATAAATAAAATAAATTAATTAAATATAAAAAATATACATAATATAATTATTTGATACAATAAATACAATAAATCTATTTAATTAATCTAATAGATATAAAAAATATAAATCTAATAAATCTCTAATAAATATAACAAATATATTAAATATAATAAATCCAATAAATCTATTAACTATTTATTATAATTTATTATAATCTTATAAGTATATATATATATATATAATTATAATCTATGAATTTTCTTTTTCAATTAAAAAATTATATATTAATTTTTGAATTATTAAAAAATATATACTAATTATAAACATTTGTTTTTTATTTAATTTATACAAATAAAAAATATTCTTGAATAAAAATATAATATTTTTATATAAATTAATAATATTTTTTATTTAATTATTTTATCAGTAGTAATAATAGTGATGATAAATGTACCCATTATGAGCGCTAAGAAAAGTGATGATAAATTGTACACCATTATCAGTGCTTTTTTAGCACTACTGAATGGAACATTTTTCAGCACGGATAAAGGACCACCGCTTTATGAAGGCTTTCTACATTGTACTGATAAAATGCAGTGCTTCCCTTTCCCTCTTTTGTGGTAGTGATAGGAATTATTTGATACAGTTTGTATTGAGCTTCATTTTAGTATAATATGCATTAGATGAATCAATGTGTCTACAGTGAATTGCATAATACAATATGTTATATAATATCATACATGTATTCACTTATATATTGGATACTAGGGATCCTTTTAGTGGTGTCTTACATATCCATACACTCATACTGATTGTATTCCCCTAATTATATGTACATGATATTTTATTGGTATATTGGACTTGTCATGATTGTTAATATAGTAGAGAGAGAGAGTTATAGTATCCCAACATGGATATAAATACAACACTGAAGCGACCCAAATGTCTCTTTTAGTAATATATCTAAACTATATGTTTCATTATTATATGTTTTCTATATTATTATCCCATTGGGTGACTTATTTATAACATATGAATCTATGGAATAATAGATATTAGTTTATTATGACATTATACTATTTATTTTATCTATTATACAATCTGATTTAATTCGTCATTTCAAGAAATTTATAACTATTAAAATATTCATATATAATTTATTTGTTATTTTATGTTATGAAAATATTGGTATTTTCTTTTTATGAAAGGTTATTTGATGCAAGCTTCTACTAGACAACATATATCTTCCAAGGAAGCATGTCAAAGATATTAAGGTGCGTTGGATAAATCAATATATATGTTTACTAGGGGTGGTATTTTATTGAGTGTTACAAGACCCCCATAATTTTTATATATTTATAATGTTGTGGTTTTTTAGATATTGATAGGATAAATCAGAATATGAGTTAAAATACAAGATTTATCTTTTTCATAAATTATATTACAAGAATTACAGTTTAAAACAGAGTTAAGAATTTTATTTTATAATTTTATCACTATAGTTGGGATATTTTTTATGGTATCATGTAAATATTTATAATTTATTTATTTACTCTTAAAATAAAGTAAAAATAGTTGTGTACACATGCATCATATCTGGAACATATGGGCACTAGAAATTTGCATGCTTATGTGTTATTAGAAAATTGGTCTTGAAAATTTCTTTTAGTTTAATAAAAATTAACAACATAAAATATGGTATTTTTAGAAATAAATTATTCTTGGAACTTTAATTAACTAAAATTGGTTTTATTGCTTTCTAAATTTTTTTCTCTCAATAGTGAATTCATTATGATATATATATACACACACGTGTGTGTTACAATGAACCATGATTATGTAATATGGGTATATATATACCTTGATGTGTGTTATAACCCTATGATGTATGTTTAGGTACTGGATTCCATGAGTTACATTATAATATAATAATTGGTATTTCATTATGATGTGTAAATTGTGTGAGAAATATTTTGTATAAGATTGGTGGGGGTCATGGGTAGATAAGGTATGACTAAATAATTTTTTAGATGGTTTTGTTAAAAGTGATTCAATTTTTTTTGGAATAAGACAATAGATTGTGATATATGAGAGTATGGTTTGAAAAGAATAGGGTTTTTATTGACTAATTAGTTTTTTGGTCCTTTGAATATAATAATCCATATCTTTAAAATACATTATCTAATAATTTATTATATAAATATACACTTAGTACAACACCATAACATCATGAGTCATAGTGTATTTTGGGATGTAGGTATATAGGATAAAAAATTTCAATAGAAAAATACAATGACATAATCTAAATCTTTAGACAATCCTTTTATCTTCCCTTTATCATCTAAAAAATCACAGGATAACCTAGGGACGTACATAAGAAGGGATGAGATATAAAGAATAGTTAGGGAATAACCAAATAAAAACACGAATATAGTAATATATGTGAGCCAATATGAATATTAATAAGATATAAAAGTTGTGTGAAACATAATGATGAATATTGAATCATAAAATACGATGATTACATGAAGACAACATATGAATGATGAAAGAATATAAAACCTAACATTAAAAACATAATATTAGGATAAACACAAAAATATCATAACATATTTTAATTAAGATAAACTATAATGTACCATAAAAGAAAAAACATGAGATAATAACATTACTCAGTGCGTTGGAGGGATATATAATTCCAATCCCACCTGCCACATTCAATTCATGTACATTCATAAGGGATCCACATAGATCATACCACATAAGGGAGTATTCAATCAAATATAATCCCAATATTAAAGTGTGTCGGTTAACGTAATGGCCAAACCCTCATGGCCCATCCATTTGCCAAATTCTGGATCCTAAGGTGGCGCCTCAGTGGTAGGATGCCATTTCGGTGTGCGACCGACCAAAGAGGCGCGATCGGTGCGACCGGTCGGTGTCCCACAGCCATGCTGAGTTTTTCCTCTACAGATTTTCCTGTAACACCAATTTTAGCCCATTTTAACATTTTTAATGTGGTTCAAGGCAATTTTATTTTAATCCCATAATCAATGTTCAAATTCCTAATAATGGGGTGACCCTCAACGGATCCAGCTGTGTGTCCGAGTAACATTTCCCCTCTGTTTACATAAAATCATTCAATGTCATTGTTTTTACCACCTTTTCCCAATGAGGGTTATTAAATAACAATTTATTCAGTCGTGTGTAACCACCCAACCATGCGGGGAACCACGATCCGAATTTATTTACGTTCAAATCCCCATATCCCAAAACAACGGGATCTTATCGATATATTGCACGAGAAATCCTTTTTCTCCTTCTTCCTTTTAGTCAACCTTCTATTCTTCCCAGTGTGTTTAAAGTCTCCCTTCCCAAGACAAGAGGTGAGCCTATGCCAGAACCATTCCACTCACCCTTGGAGTCCCCGATGTTCATGGTGCGTGGAAAACATTAATCCTTGATCAACCAAGTAGGGGGTTTCCTTCGTCTCTCCCTACTGTGTATCATGCGAGGTGGGTATTCTATTGTTTCTATGGAGATTGATGAATCAAAACTTAATGAAGATAATGAACTAACCTTTAAATAATAAAGGGGCTGTGATCAATGTTATGTTGTACTCTTTTATGTTTATATGTGTTGTGAACTTTATGGGCTTGTGCTCTCTAAAAATCATGGTTGTTGGTGGTCTTTCCTTGTAGCCTAATGAACCATTGTCTTTTGTGATGACTAAATAACTATAACATGGAAATTGGTTATTCACTTAAACTCTTTTGGTTTGAATGGATGTTCAGTATAATAAGAATCCATGTGTGACCAACCTAGTTAACAAACAGAAAGAATAACTTAATTAATGATGTGCTTGAATGTGGATGTTTCTCACACAGTTTTGGTAGTATGTGTGTTTTTCTACTAGGTGCATGTGGGAAAATGTGAATAGGGATGGGATCATCCACTGTGTCATGATTGTTGTGAGTGAATTTGAAGCGGTGTGGGGCTGTATCTTGAAGTTTGGTCTGGTTTCAATACTTCGAGGGATCTCACTGATCCCTTTGTTGTTGTGATATTACAAGAGAACCAGGTGTGAATGCTTAAATTGTTGATTGGCATTTTCTTTTTCTCTAGCATGTGGTGATGCTTGTTAGTACCCAGTAGTGTATAATTTTCCTAAATGAGATCAATTTAACATGTAAACTAGAATTATTTAAATGATGAATTTGTTTTTGGGATGAGTTGTGACTTGGTAGTGAGTGTTTTACTTTTCTTATATGAATGAATTGTAATAGGGTGTTTGTTCTTATGTTGGCTTCGGAAACCCTACGTTGGGATGAGTTCTTGTTACCTATAAATATAATTATAGTTCTTATGTTTTTTATTTGCGCCCCACCCATGTTGAGAACATAGTAACCAAGACCCTGATTTCATGGGGGAGGGTGTTTTTTCCAATACTCCTATGAGTGGCAGGTTATTAGCTCTTTTTCTGCTCCCTTTCCCGAATAGACCAAGACTCTTTACGACAGGCTGTGATGGATTGAGGTCCATTATAGCCTAAGATTCATTGTGAATGGTAGCTGTGGTAGTTGGCCCAGATGTGTGCGGGCATGTTATTTCCCACGAATCGTCGGGATAAGGCCCAAGTGTCTTCAGGTGTGGAAAGGGTTGTTCTAGCCCAGGTGTTTTTGGCCATGGTTACTCATTGTGGTTTTGGCCCAGGTGTTTGCGACCAGGATGTGTGGAAGTGGCCCAGGTGTGTGCGGCAGGGGTGTGGCAGTGGGACTGCGATAAGAATGGCGGGATTGGTTCGATGCGTAGAATGTCTACAATAACAAGTGGGAAAGTGGAGTGGGGTACCCAAACATCGATGTGCTATTACTATACATTACATGACTTGCATTATTTGGGGATTGTTCCTTGGTGAGGCTTGGGTGGGTAGTTTTCATCACTGGGTGATTTCGTTGTATCTTTTATCCCAGGGCATTAGAATGCCTTCCCAGTTATGCATGAGAGTCTTTGGTTTTCTTTACTGACTATACTTGTATGCTCACTCTACGTATATAAAACTACTTTCAGGTTTCTAGGAGGACATTAGTGATCGTGTTGGGCCGTACTAGCTTGGATGTTGGGATAGTTGTAGTTGCTATTTTTTTCTTTTCTTTGGTATATTACCTTTGTAGTCTCTTTGTACATGTGGTATTTACTTTGTAACATGTATATTGGTATGGTTTTTCATAGGCTTTACTTTTACCTCCAGTTTTGGCATTTTGGGATTCACTATCTTATTTCCCGATCTGAATAATGATAAAGGGTAATGCCTTCCATCTTGTGTGTGATTATATACCCTTGGTGATAGTTGCCACTCCGGGACCTATTGAAGGCGGGTCTCGGGGGTCATTATCTCTCCTTCAACTTGAAGAAGGAAGGGTATGGAAATCTGTTGTCCCTTCTCTCATCATGGTGAAGGAAGGTCAAGATAGTTAAATATATTTAAATAACCCATAAACTAATGATATTTAGATCTATTTTAATTCCCTAGAATGAATATGGGTATTGTTATTCACTAAAAAATTATAGACATCTTAAAACACATGATAATTTGAGATGTATAACGGGGGTACATAAAGATTCATGGAAGGTATAAATGAGTTTTAAATTGGTATATAATAACATAAAAATCATAATTAAAGTAATATAAATGCATAAAACCATTTCCTAACGTGAATAATTGAGAATAAAAAATCATAATATAAAGAAGGTGCTTGAATAATGAGGATAAAGAGAGGATCCCTTACTATGAGAGGGAACTTCTAAAAGCTACCGAGGAGACTCTTATGAAAATAGGGACACCATGGTAGGTTACAAGAGTGGTAATCAAAGAGTATATTAATTACATGATGGTATTGGATGATGAGTTAATGGATATTAGGTAAAATTTTATTGAAAAGATTGGGGAAATTTGAGTGGGTTTCATAATTTTGTAAGGATAAGAAACAAAATCAATAAAATAATACCATTGGTGATGTGAAACTGATTCATGTTTGTAAGGAATTGATTTTAAAACCATAATAATATAATAGTTTTTTGTAGGAATCATTAAGGGCTCAATGACACTAAAAAACATTATTTTAAAGGGAAAAAAATTTGTTAATGAATTATCATAATATTATTTATTATATAACTTTTTGAAAATTTTTATGTCATAAAACATATTATATAATTATTTGGTTTAAAAATTTTACATTTTTTTTAATTTTATAAAATCATTTAATATTCCCAATTTATTAATCATAAAATACTAATTTCAAAATGTGAGATTTATTTTCTTAAAAAATTCATCTAAATATGAATACATAAACTACTAATTTTAAAATCACCTTTTACGGATAAATAATTTTTTTGGAAATAATGGTTTTATTACTGTTATAAAATTACTTTTAAATCCATAAGCATACATTATCATTTATAATTAACAAATATTGTTTAATAGTAATATTTTATTAAATTATTATTTCTTTCGAAAAATATTAAATTCGTAGAATTTTTTCTTAGATAAAACTTTATATTTCCAAAAAATAAAATTCTTGTTTCATCATATAAAAATACATTTTTTATAAAAATTATTAATTAATTTTAATGAAGTAATATTAATAGTTAAATATAATTATTAATTTATTAAAATAACAATTCATATTGTTAGGGTCTATATACATATCCCTTTATTATAGTAGAGAATTCATTAATTGTAAGGTGTGTGATGGTGATATGTTCTTAGGGTCATTTGGTTAACATTGTTTGGGTCATTATCTCGAAGAGCTTGAATATCTCCCATAAATAGTTTCACTCATTCATTATAAGTTTAATCACATCTTGAAATTGAAAAGTGGTAATGTACCATGATTTAATCTCCCTCAGAAGAATAGATAAATTTGTTTCATATGGAAAGAACCTACTGGTTGAGGACATCACTTACTATTTGTCAATTGGGTTTATCATAACCCATAATATATAATTATCTTAATGGTCACTATAGAATGAATATATTTTCAATGGTTATGATTTTTATCAGGATTTAAATATTAAATACCACATTACAAAAAAATACCCAAATTAGTGCATGAGTTTTATATAAATTAAATACATCATAGAAAATTTATTCATATAAAAAGATAATTTCATTTATTACACGTCAATTCATTACATTATTACCCCTTTATGAAATTATCCATGAAATTTTCATTTCATACAACAAAATAGATGAGGATACTTCTGTTTCATTTCCTATTCCAATTCCCATGATGCATCATCTAAATTTAGGTTCTACCCTAACACTTTGACTAGGTGAGTTGTCTTGATTGACAGAAATTTGAATCTATGATCTTATATATTCAAAATATAATGATAAAATGATATATAAATCACCAATAGAACCACCTCTTAATTCGATAGATGTGATGGGTCTAATACATTGTTCTTTAAGAGGGATACATAGAACATATCATGAATTTTAGATATGTTATGTTGGAGTATTATACAATTGTAAAATTCTCCAATACAGTCAAGGATATCGAATTGATTGATGTATATATGATAAAGCTTTATATTCTTCCAAAACCTCACTTATTTTTTCCATGATTATATATAAAGGATAAATTTATCTCTGAACTCAAATTGCGGGTATTTTGGATGATTTTCTGGATAAATTATCTATTGAATTTTTACAAATTTCTTATATCAGTTAATGTTTTGATCATTCTCTATCATCTCTTGAAAAATATCTGGTCCCATAATATTCTTTGTCTCTAGAATCATCCCATCATGTTGGTGTCTGATGCCTGTTCTCATGAAAATTATCATAAGGTTCCATGTGTTTCTATAATGAAAACTATTTTAATATGATAACTACCCTAGGGTATTTGTTGATCCCAACATACATAGAAATTCACATAACATTATATTCTAAAATCATCAATAGATTCAATGGTTGTTTCAAATTGGCTATCCTTTAGAGGGTTTTAATAAGTACTAAAGCTTAGTTATGTTTCAAATTATTAAGTAATCATTCTAAAAATCAATTCGTTAAACCTTATATATTTATTAGATTCAATGGAGATTACAACACCATGTAGTCTTAACACATACCAAATATATATCTGAGAGAGTTGGTCAATATAGAAATTTTCCGTGATATTAATTAATTGAAACAATATTTAAAGGTTATTTCCTACCACACAAATAGAGTTATTTCCTTTAGGTGTTTTAGGGAGTCCTGTAATGAAATCCAAGGATATGTTTTCCCATTTCCATAGTGGATTGAGAAATGGGTTCATCAAAACATTAGAATTATTTCCTTCCAACATGACATGTTTCCATACCTAGAATCGAGATTAAAAATACAAAATATCCCTCATCATGTTATCTCACTATATGTTTTCATTCAAATCCCTATTAATCTTAATGCTTCAAGGATAAATAGATATGTGTGAGCTATTCAAGTCAATTAGAAGTTCTGTTTATAGTTTTGGTTTCTATGGGACACATATTGTGGATCCAATCCTTATAACTCTTTCTTTACCCAAGTTTAAATCCATAATTTTTTCTAGATTTTCATATAGTACGTAATATTATTTATGATAATCCTTGTTACATTAAAGAATTCTTGGTTGAGATGTTATTTCAGAATTCTTTGATAATGACCCTTTTATTATTCCCTTATTAATCCATAAAATATAAAATTCTATAGGATCCATTTAAATCATAATCTTTGATAGGGATGTATGATCCTTTTCATTCAGAAAATTTTCCACCCTTTTTACATTCAAATGATAGTAAGATATTTAGAAATCATAATTCGTGATTATCTCTAACCACCTTCATTGGTTAATATTAAACACCTCTAACGTGAATATATACCTAATTATTTTATAATCCTTATATATTTCACACTTATTACTATAGGGGTAATGTCACACAATATTCAACGATAATATAAATACGAGATATTATATATCATGAGTTGGGTAATTCATATCAGATATCTTCAATTGGATGGAAGCATATGTATCACTTTTTCAAGTTGCATGATTATGAAATATAAATATTAATTTTGTTCCAACATACTTTTGGAATATATAAGATTATTTTCTATATAGTCTGCAAATTTTTTTTGAGGTAATACATAAATACTCTTTTCAAGAAGTCAATGATGATTGATGGTTTATTAGAGACTCTAATTAGCTTCTATATGATGTCATAGTTCCCATATGTTGTATAAAAACAATATTGGGGATATCCTCCTTCTCCACCACTACTTTATAATATCTAGATGAAATATCCACCTTGGAGAAGTATTTTTCCACACATAGATGATCTAACAAGTCATCATTCCATGGTAATGTATATTTTTTCTTTATCAGGATCTTATTAATCTATTTATAATCAATATAGATGAAAATTGTCCCATACTTCTTCTTGATAAAATGACTAGTTCAACCCATAGCGATGAACATGGATGCATAAAATAGTTATCTATGTTATATAATAGTTTCTTATTAATCTCTACAAGTTTAACAATTTAATTTTTATATATATATTCTTGGATATTTGAAAAGATATTGGTATAATAACATTTTAAAACTAAACTGATAGTCTTGGAGGAAGACCATTATATTCTTCATGAAATATTTCATCAAATTCCCCCACAATGAGAATTCCTTCAAGGATGATATTTTCATTAGTCTTAATCATTTGACCAAGATATGATTTCCATAGGTTAATAATATTTATTATTGATATGATGATTCCAATGAATATTCATCAGTATCCTTGAACTTTTATATAATTTTTGGATGATTTTGGATGTGGAGGTTGATTTCCTTTTTTCAAATTTTTTTGTTGGATCTATATTAGGGAAGTGAATCAAGGACTAGAATATAATTATACTCCTTTAAAAGGGGTATACCAGATTTTGAAAGGCAATTCATCACCCAAATTTTGATAGAGGATGATTTATATTCATGGTATATAATAATTGACCCATTCACCATCATCATTGAAAACTCAACTTCCATGTTTTTATATTGTGTTTGAAGATTTGTTCTAAAATATTATGATACAAAAGAATGAATGGAATATGAATAAAATTTCATAATATATATCCTAGAATGAATAATTTGAATACCTATCATCGCATCAGTTTTGGGATACACATTACTAGGTGTGATGGAATAATGTAACTCTTTCACTCTCAGACATGGATTTGGTTGTCATCAATGATCCCCGACATTGTGCACTGATTCACATAGTATCCATTTTATTTATAGTTGAAAAATTATACAATTGGATGATGGATGTATAAGGACTCCAGAAATCCATCACATTGGTGGGTTTCTCTGATTGGTGATGACTTTTCAGTATTTCTTCCTCCCCCACCTTAAACATTTCCTTTCCCCATTTAAGAATTTTTCAAGATACTTCTTTCCAATCTTTTGACAACTGGGATTTTGGACGTTCCAACACTCATGATAAATTTAAATTGGTAAATAGATTTAAATTAATTCTACACTTATTATCCCTAGACCTATGAGACCCCTAATATTCACTGATATCCATTTTTACATTGATTGTACATGAAAACATTTCCTATAAGAAATCATTTTCTCAAATTACTAATGTTTTACATAGTCTCAGCACTAACACACCAAAGAGAGGTAAAAATATTATTATGAGGAGATAAAATAGACAAACGCGTATCATGAATGTATTGTGATGGTCTCTTTATATTCCCTAATTAATTCATCATCCTATTACTTGAGGATAAAGAAATACATATCTTTTTTATGTTAGAGAGTGTGAGGAAAATATTTTCTGAATTTTTTTTTTCGGAATTCCTTCCAACCCATTACTTCAATCACCACCCCTAGATTCATATTCTAGAAAAACATCAACAATATATCATATTGTAATTTAATTTTATAATTATCCATAATGGCCTTATCTTCCTCAGAGCATTGAAGTATGATGAATACCTTTTCCATTGACTAGATTCATTATTCTGAGATTAAAGGATTATGAGATCCATTAATGAAGGAGAAATTTGCCCCATTAAGATCTCAATTACAACATCATATTTCAAGGGTTGATTTTGGTGTTCCTCATAATTCATGTTTTAGATAAAATATTCTGTCAAAAGAGAAAATATTATGGTGTTGTTTGTAACTGTGTCTCCCATCATGTTAGACATCATTTTTGATTAGTCATCACATTTCACATCACATTGGTTGTTTAATTTACTTCATAAATTTCCATACATTTACTAAAAAAGTAAAATCATGGGTTATAATTTTTAAACTATTAATGAAATAAATAAGAAACCATGGAAATTATTGTGTTAATTTGTAGATTTTTTAACATATGAATTTAAAGGATTTAATCCATGTTCTATTTCTCAATATAAAATCTTATTGGTATTTCTATTCCCCTAATAATGGTTCATATTGAGCTTAAGAAATTACAAAATCCTCTCCCCTATGAGTTTAAAATCAAGTGTGCACTAAGTCACATATTCATCCTCTAGGTGATGATCAAGTCCATTCCAATTCCCCTTGTAACACACTATGTTATTCTAATAAATATTTAAATTCATGGAACATTGTTTTCAATATATATTTTTAATTAGCCTTTAAAACATAACTTTATTACTTATGTGTTCACAATTTCAGGAAACCGTCATCTACCATTGTGTTTAGAATGTTATTTGGAGTCTATTGGTACCTACTTGATTTTTTTTAATAGTAAAATACCCTTATGAATAGTAATATAAATAGTGATATGACCATAATGGATAATAAATTTTATTATTAATTTATTTTATTAAGGCTTTAAGATAATAGAATCTAGGTTAGTTTTTCATTGCGATATAGAAGTAGTTACATTATTAGAATTATTAATTTTTTAATTAAGTATGCTTTTATTTAAATATTAAATTAATAATATTTAGAAAATTAATTTCAAAAAATGGAATTTCATTTTGAAATCTACATGTCGATAAATGGTTAGGGTAAATTTTGGGAATTTTTCTGCAAAAGTTAATTTTTTGATGAATAGTAAAAATAAAGTTTTTAGTTTTTTTGTGTTAATGACATAATTAATGATATAATAATGATGTCATAAATATGGCCGACTTGTTTATAGTTAAATAATATTAGAGGTGTCCCAAGTGGCTTATACCATGGTCAAATACCATGGTAAAGCCCATGGTTTTGTAAATACCACTCATGAGTTGTCCCTTGAAAATTATTAAAATAATCCCATACTTTTCCTATAAATACCAACTCTTACCTTCATTGAATTCATTCCCAATTCGTTGTCAATAATTATCTAGACTCCTTAACATCATAGTAGTCCTCCTAAGGGTTCCTCAAGCCCCCAAGGTCACAACCATCATGTTCTAAAGGTTACTCTACAAGGTAAGAAAATTCTCAATTTAGTTCTTTTTTCCTTTCAAATTCTCTTTTATGTTGTATAATATTCAAGTTTCTATACCATGATCTTATTTACTTATTATTATTGATCTTCTATATATTATGATTCATTTCTGGATGGGTTACCCTTGTACCCACTCTTTTTAATATTTTTCTAAAACCATGTTTTGTAGCTGTTAGGCTGCCGAATTTTTTGTAACAGATTTCTCACTTTTTCTTTTATTTTGAGTTCCTTCGTTATTTTTTATTCATATATCCAAACCCAAGATGCATTAAATCTCCAGAAATCATGTATAATCTAGATTTTATCTTGTTTATGAAAAATCACTCATTTTATTCTTCTCTTCTTCCACTTATTTAAATAATTAAAACATTGTCCATTTGTGTCGAATTATCGACATCGTGGACAATGTGATTTAAATTTCCATTAATTCGTTCATGTCATGTCATGAAACCATTTATATGTTTGATCCAAGTTTTTATATATTATTCATGACCCACCCATTGTTTTGGAATTCTTTTGTACACATGGTTCTAATTTATAAGAAAAAATGAGGTTTTTATTATCAAAGAACCACTAAAAGGATATAAACGAACATAATTAATGTACTAATTATGATTCATCCTCATCAAATAATTCAAAATGATAAATGGAATAATTTATGTTACTGGTTATATAAAACTAAAACCCCATTTTAATTCTGGAGTTTCGGTTCCAATCGGTAAGAATGTCCACCATGAACCAATCACAGAAATCATGTAATAAATTCAAACAAAAACAGTGCAATGGGAAAAATACTAACAATTAAGGGTTACAAGATGTAATTAAATGATCATATAAGATATTATAAACATGAAAAATTTTCTTTAAAATATTAATAACACACTTTTAACCATTATACATGAGTTTTAAAACATGTTGGATGTAAGATAACCCGACGTAAGCGAATTCTTAACCAGAATTCTATTCTTTGGGTTAACATTCTACTTCATTATTTATATGCTATTTAAATTTTTTGTGTGACTGGTTATGTTTATGTTATAATTAAATTTTTTTATTCACAATATATATACATACTCCATCCACTCTTTTATGTCTCCCTTCAATTGTATGATATTTATAAGGTGCTTTTCATTAAAAATCCTCTTTTTAAATTCTGTTTTATGAAATTCCAAAGCAATGTTTATATGGAATTATTCATGTTTTATGATTATGTTTTGGTTATTGGGAATTATTTATGATGAAGGGTGGGACCTATATTTCAATCAAATGCATTGGGTATGAGTAATTTTGAGTTCAACCATATGGTTACTCAAAGTGTAACTACGATGGTTACACAGAGTAAGGTAGTTGTGAGGGTTACAGATTATAAGGTAGCCAAGATTGGTTACAAGATTATGTAAGTAATTCCACAAGATACCTATATGATTATATTTATGTTCTCATGTTTCTGTGGATATATTTTGAATCCCATGTTACACAAAGTAAGTATATATGAGTGACATGCATGTCTTCTGAAAATGTTTTCATACATAATAAGTATTCATGGACTAGTGTGATATTTCCTTAATTTTCATCCCTTACTGAGTTTTGTGATCATACCAAGTTTTTAAATTATATTTCATAGTTTAATGTATGTGTAATAAAATGAATAAAGACACATTAAATGTTGAATAATTGTCATGGATACTTGTTTTAAGTTTTAATGTTTTATATTTTTAGAAAAATGGAAACTGATTTATGTTATCCACTCTATAACAATGTGTAATGTTATGAATGTTTTGTCCTAATTATCTAAAGATATAAACCTGAAAATATCCTTAATGTAAAAAAGATGTTTTTTCTTAAATAAACTCAAGATTATGTACGTAATAAGTCCGGGATCTTATAGTTGGTATCAGAGGGAGGTTTAGATAAAATTAGGGGTTAGGGTGATGTTAATAGAATATCATCAATGGTTTTCACACTATATTTAATTTTTTATAGAATTTAAAGATTAAAATTTTGTTTCATATAATATATTTTTGTTCAGAGTGGTTGTACGCAGAAGGAACATGGATGGTGAAGAGGAGAGGCACTGACAGAAAGACATCCCTCTGGTACTACAGCCCGGAACAATAGGGATTGGAACTGAGTAGTTTGTGACAGTAATGGCTCAGATAACACAGGAAATAATCGGTGGTGGAATCCATTCAAGAGAATAAATAGAGGTACCACAATGGAACATGACAGTAGTGGAACATTTTATGAGACAACAGCCTCTTGCATTCAATGGATCTTCTGACCCATTAGCAGCTGAAGGATAGATCAATGCCCTTGAAAAGATATTCGATGTTGTGGGATGTTTAGAAAATCAAAAGTTAAGTCTTTCATTTATTGTTTTGAAGGGGAAGATGATCAGTGGTGGTCAATGGTTAGGAAATTCAAGGGTATAGAGGATTTTTATGCCTTATAGTGGGATGAATTTAAATGTCTTTTCCATGAAATATATTTTCCTAAGGTGGTGCGACTAAGAATGGAGATGTAATTCCGTGAATTGAAACAAAAGGACGATGATTTAGTGGCCATGTATGAAGCTAACTTCACCCGACTGGGGAGGTATTCTCCAAATCTTATTCTGGATCTTTATAGCAAAATCAATTTCTTTTAATAAGGATTGAATCAATGGTATCGAAGGGTGTTGGCCTCTCGTTAACTCAAATGTTATGAGAAACTTTTCCGATGTGTTGAGAGGGTAGAGATGTAGATAGATGATGATCGCATGCATTTTGGAAAAAAAGAGAAGAATAGGTCCAGTTGGTAGGAAATGGGTAAGAATCAACCAAATAAATATGATGGTATGAAAATAAAATTTTCATTTTGTGAAAAGTTTCTCTAGAAACACCATGGGGAATGTATTAGAAAAATTGGGAAGTGTTTTAAATGCGCTAGGTTTGAAAATATGGCCTGAGATTGCAACAAAAATGATCATAAGAATAATCCTGATAAGAAAATTGTAATGTTTTTTAAATGTGGTGATATGGGTCTTTATGAAAATGCCTGAGCAAAGAGAGAACTGAATGATGCAAAGAAGCCAGACTACAAACTGAAAGGTGTAGTGATATCCTTTGTGAATACGACAATTGATGTTGGGCCATCCAATGAATTTGTAACACATACTTTGTTTGTTCACTCTGATTTTTCTAATGTTTTGTTTGATACGGGGTCTACACATTCCATCATCTTTGAGAAATCTTCTACTCAATTGGAAATATCACCTCAACAAATGTGACCCGAACATGTTGTTAAAATACTAGGTGAAATGTTATAAGAAAGAGTAATTATAAGAATCTTTTTATTTTAGTCATTGTAATGAATTTACCTACAAACCTAGTTTCTTTACACTTTTTTGAGTTTGATGTTATTTTGGGGATGGATTGGCTTTCTAATTATCATGCTATGAATGACGGTAGAGATAAAAATTTGTTTTTCAGAAAGAGTTTCGGTTTGTATAAATGAATGAACCCATACAATTGATAACATATCAAGAAGCTGAGAAACTATTAAAATATGGAAATGAAAGTTATCTTGATCATATTTTTCAAAATAATGGAACTATTCAAATTAATGATGTGCCTGTGGTAAATGAATACCTTGATTTTTTTTCCTGATGAGTTACCTGGTGTCATACCTGATCGGTAAGTAGAATTCACAATTGACTTAGTTTCTGATTCTAAGATAATTTCAAAACCCCTATATCGTATGGCTTCAATAGAATTTCTTGAATTGAAAAATCAGTTGCAGTATTTGTTTGAAAAAGTCTTCATTCGTCCTAGAACTTCACCAAGGGGAGCCCTTGTTTTTTTGTTAATAAGAAAGATGGTTCCATGATACTTTGCATTGATTACAGATCTTTGAATAACATCACTATAAAAACAAGTATCATTTGTGTCATATTAATTACTTGTTTGATCAGCTCTAGGGAGACCAGTATTTTTCTATGACTGACTTGAGATCCAGATACCATCACCTGAAGGTGAAGGAAGATGACATCCTGAAAAAAGACTTCCGTACTATATATGGGCATTGTGAATTGGTTGTTCTACCATTTTGATTAACTAATGCACCTATTGTATTCATGAATCTTATGAATAGAGTATTTTAGGAGTTCTTGGATATGTTTTTGGTTGTATTTGTTGATGAAATTCTGGTTTTTTCTAAAAATAAAGAGCAGCATGAAAAAAATCTAAGGGTTGTTTTAAAAACATTAATAGAAAAGAAACTATATGGAAAATTCAGAAAGTGTTATTTTTGGTTGTAATAGATTTATTTTCATTGTCACATTGTAAATAAGTATGGAATAATAGTTGATCCTGCAAAAACAGAAGTATTTGATGAATGGACAAGACCCAAAAATGATACAATGATTCGTAGTTTTCTAGGATTATCAAGTTATTACTGACGGTTTGTTAAGAAACATTCACGGTTATCAATCCCGATAACTAAGTTCTCACGGAAAGGGGTAAAATTTGTTTGGACATAGGAATGTGATTTTAGTTTTTAGGAATTGAAGTAGGGATTGTTGAATGTTACAGTTTTGGCCTTACAATCCCAGAATGGTGAGTTTTTTTCACCTACAAAGATGCTTCATTGAAGGGATGTGGTTGTGTTTTGATGAAGAATGGACAGGTAATTTCCTATGCGTCAAGACAACGTAATCCTCATGATAAAAATTATCCCACACATGATTTCGAAATGGTAGCTGTGGTTTTTTCATTGAAAATATGGAGGCATCATCTATACAGAACCAAATGCAAAATATATACTGACCATAAAATTCTAAAGTATATATTCACTCAGAAGGAATTAAACATGAGGCAGAGAAGATGGCTAGAACTGATAAATGATTATGATTTCATGATAAATTACTATCCTGGAAAAGAAAACAAACTTTCAGATCCCTAAAGTCGGAAACAACATTCATCATTAACGATGCTATGTTTGGAACATGATCCAATGATTAATGATTTGATTAATTTTGGCATTGAATTTGTTGCTGTAGGGAATACATCTATTTTTTTTAAGGTTTTAGTGCAGTCTTCATTGTCAGAAAAAATTAAGAAAGTGTAGAAGGAAGATATTGAGCTAGAGAAAATGGTAAAATTGGTTAAAATGGGTATGTTTCCATAATTCAATCATGATAAAGGTTGTGTTTTAAGATTTGTAAAAATTTTGTGTGTTCCTTGTGATTCTCAGTTGAAGAATTAAATGTTTCCTGAAGCTCATAGTTCTCAACTTTCTATTAATCCTGGAAGTACTAAGATGTATAGAGACCTTTAGGAGTATTATTGGTGGGATGGAATGAAATGATATATTGCAGATTTAACCATGAAATTTTTGACGTGTCAACAGGTTAATGCAGAGTAATAGTTACCGAAGGGGATGCTTCATATTTTTCAAGTTCCATAGTAGAAATGGGAGAATGTATCCATGGACTTTGTGGTGTGACAACCGATGACTTCTCAAGGTAACAATGCTATTTGGGATATTTTCTATCGTCTAACAATGTCTGCACATTTTATGTCAATTCAAGATGAAATGTCATTGGATCAGCTTTCTCGATTGTACCTCATGGATATTTTTAGGATACATGGAGTTACTCTTTCCATTTTATCTTACCGAGATCCCAGGTTCACTTCTATCTATTGGAAGGGACTTCAGAAGTCATTGGACACAATGTTAAATTTCAGTACAACTTTTCATCATCAATCATATTGGATGTTAGAACAAATGATTCAAAAATTGGAGGATTTGATTCAAGCTAGTTCAATGAACTATCTGGGAAGTTGGGATCAACGTCTATCATTAGTTGAGTTTTCATATAATAACAGTTTTCATTTTAGTATTCAGATGACACTGTTTGAGGCCTTGTATAGAAAGCGGTGTCAGACTCTAGCATTTTGGGATGAAGTCGGTCAAAGAAAGATGAAGGGGCCAGAATTTTTTGAAGAAGTGGCTGAGAACGTGAGGATGATCCAACAACACATGAGGATAGCTCATAGCATGTTGAAAAGTTATGCAGATAACATAAGGAAATAATTATCTTTTGAGGTAGGTGACTATGTTTTCCTTAAAGTCTCTCATTGGAAAAGTGTGATGTGTTTCAGTAAGAAAGGAAGGATAAGTCCATAGTTCATCAGTCCTTTTCAAATCTTGGAGAATGTTGGAACAATTTCATACTGTGTAGCTTTTCCTCTGAGTTTGATTAATGTACACATTATTTTTCATGTTTCGATGTTGAGAAATTATATTCGAGATTTATCACATGTCTTAAGCCCAGAAGCAGTTTAGCTGGAAGAGATCCTTTCTTATGAAGAGAAACTGGTTCAGATTTTTGATTGAAGAGAACATGTATTGAGGAATAATGGAATCTACTAGTTAATGGTTTTTTTGGAGGAACCACATGGTTGAAGAAGCAACATTGGAGTCTGAAAATGCTATGAGGGAAAAATACCCTCAGTTGTTTAAGTAGTAAATAATATTGCGAGGACGCAATTTCAAGAAGTTGGGGTTAATATAACACCCCATGTTTTCTTTAAAATAAACAGAAATGCATGGAACTTTGTTTTAAGTAGATATTTTTAATTATCCATTAAAACACAACCTTTTTACTACTATGTTCTGAATTTCATGAAACAGTAATCTACATTTCTGTTCAGTACGTTATTTGGAGTCTATTGGAACCAACTTTTTTTTGTGAATATTGACATACCCTTATGAATAGTTTTATGATTAGTGTTATGATCCTAATGAATAGTTAATTTTATTATTTTTTAAGGCTTTTATATAATAGAATCTAGGTTAGTTTTTCATTGTGATATAGAAGTAGTTACATAATTAGAATTTTTAATTTTTAGAATATGTATGCTTCTATTTTAATATTAAATTAATAATATTTAGAAAATTATTTTCAAAAAATGGAATTCATTTTTGAAATCAACACATCGATAAATGGATAGGTTGAATTTTGCGAATTTTTCTGCAAAATTTGATTTTTCGGTGAATAGTAAAAAATACAGTTTTTAGTTTCAGTGTGTTAATGACATCATTAATTATATAATAATGATGTCATAAATCTGGGCGTCTTTTGTATAGTTAAATAATATTTATGGTGTCCCAAGAGGGTTATACCATGGGAAACTACCAAGGGAAAGACCATGGTTTTGGAAATACCACTAATGAGGTGTCCCTTGATAATTATTAAAATAATCCCACACTTTTCCTATAAATACCAACTCTTCCCTTCATTTAATTAATTCCCAATTATCCCTCAACGATGATACGGCCTCCTTACCTTCATATTTGTCCTCCCAAGGTTTCCTCAGGACCCCATGGTCCCAACCATCATGTTCTAAGTGTTACTCTACAAGGTATGAAAATTCTCAATTTCATTCTTTTTCCTTTCAAATTATCATTTATGTGGTATAATTTTCGTGTTTCTATACCAAGTTATTATTTCATTATTATTACTGATATTCTCTATATTATTATTCATTTCTTTATGGGTGACCCTTTTCTCCTCCCTTTGTAATATTTTTCTAAAACCATGTTGTGTAGCCATTAGGCTGCCGAATTTTTTGTTAGAGATTTGCAACTTTTTCTTTTATTTTGATTTCCTTCCATATTCTTTATTCATATATCCTTACCCAAGAGGCATTAAATCTCCATAATTCATGTATACTCTGGATTTTATAATGTTTATGATGTATTACTCATATATTATATTCTCCTCTCCCACTTAAATAATTAATAAAAACATTGTCTGTTTCTGTCGAATTATCAACATCGTGGACGATGTGATTTCAATTTCCATTAATTCTTTCAAACCTGGTCATGAAACCCTTTATATGGGTGAACCAGGTTATAATATATTTATTATGACTCTCCCATGGTTCTGGAATTCTTTTTTACTCATGGATCTAAATTATATGTTAAAACGAGGTTGTTATTATCAAAGAACCACTAAAATGATCTAAACGAACATCATTATTGTTCTAACTTATGAATCATCCTCATGTAAGAAATAAAAATGATAAATGGAATAATTTATTTTACTGGTTATATGAAAATACTACTCAATTCCAATTATGGATTTTCACTTCCAATCTAAAAGAATGTCCTTCATGAACCAATCATAGAAATCATGTAGTGAATTCAACCAAAAACAGTGTAAGGGGAAAATACTTACAATTATGGGTGAAAATATGTTATTAAATTATCATATAAGATGTTATGAACATAAAATTCATTATTTAAAATATTAATAACACAATTTTAACCATTATAAAGGAGTTTTAAAACAATTTGGAAGTAAGACAAACCCGAGGTAAGGGAATTCTTAACCCGATTTAAATTCTTTGGCTTAGTCTTCTACTTCATTATTTCTGTTCTATATAAATTGTTTCTGTGATGGGTTATATTTATGTTATATTTAATTATGTGTAATTATAGTATATATACATTCTAAATCCACTCTATTAGGTCTCTCTTCAATTTTATGATATTTATATGGGTCTTTTCTTCAAAAATTCTCTTTTTAAATTTGGTTTTACAAAATTCCAAAGCAATGTTTTTATGGAATTATTCTTGTTGTATGATTATGTTTTGGTTAATGGGAATTATTTATGATGAAGGGTGGGACCTATATTTCCCTCTAATTCATTGGGTATGATTATGTTGGAGGTCGGCTGTATGGTTACTCCAAGTGTAACTGCGATGGTTACACAAAGTAATGTAGTCGTGGGGGTTACAGATTATAAGGTAGCCAAGAATAGTCACATGATTATGTAAGTAGTGCCCCAAGATAACTCTATGAATATATTTATGTTCTCATGTTAGTGTGGATATTTTTTTAATCACATGTTACAGAAATAATGTATATATGAGTGACAAGCATGTCTTCCAAAAATATTTTCATACATTACATGTATTCATGGACTAATGTGCTCTTTCCGTCATTTTCATTTCTTACTGAGATTTGTGGTCATCCCAAGTTTTTAAATGATTTTTCACTGGTTAATGGATGTGTAATACATGGAAGGAAGACACGTTAAATGTTGAATAATTGTCAAGGAGTCTTGTTTCATGTTTTATTGTTTTATATTTAGAGAATAACAGAAACTATTTTATGTTATCCACTCTGTAACAATGTGTAATGTTATGAATGTTTTTTCCTAATTGTCTAAATCTCTAAACTAGAAAATATCAAAAATTAAAAGGAATTATTTTATTAACTGAACTCATGATTATTTATGTAATAAGGCGGGGTCCTTATACCCCTTTTCAAGGTTATTACCCTTAGGTACAATTATGCTAGATCCACTTCCACGGGTAGTGTCCAAAGTGGGACATCTTTTCTTTAAAACCTCATACCAAAAAATTTTATAAAAATTAAGGATGTTTTCTTATGTCTATTATTATCCATAATTATTTCAGTAGAGTTTTCTAATACCAGTCCCCCAAAATAACTACACATTCCTCTATTACAAACCATGATAACCCAAATCATTAATACACTTTATTTTATGTTTTATTACAAAATGGTACACTTGATGAAACCCGAAAAGAGAATGATGCCTCGTGTGTTTGGGTAATTAGGGGAATTTAATTAAAAAATATTATATAAAAATAAAATTATATAAACTAAATCCATGTACCATGCCTGAAATTTCCCTTGGCCTTCTAAAACTACATATCACAACCTAGGGCCATACATAAAGAATGGGTGAGAAATAATGCTGAGTAAAGTAATAGTAAAATAATAACATGATAAATATAATACATGTAATTCAATAAGAATATAAATGATACATAAAAAGGGTGAGAATCATAAATGTGAAAATCAAAGAATTATATATCATGATAAAATGAAGGCAACATGGGAAAGTGACAACAACATAAAAAATGAAATCATAAGCATAGGTCATGTTATCCACTGAGAGATCATAACAAAGTTTTCTTAGGATTACCTCTTGCACACCATAATTGTAATATAAGAACATAAAAAAATTATCCTATGCATTTTAAGGCTATATAACTATCGGCACAACTATCACATTAATATCATGTAAATAAATAAGTTTTCCCCACATATCATAAAAAATAAGGGTGTCTATAAACAATTTCAATCCCATGATTAAAGAGTTTGGGTTATGTATATGGATATACCTAATAAATAATTGATATGTACAACAAAGTGAATACCGTTGACTAGAAATGGGTATGTGTATTTACAATACAGATAATTGTTATGGAATATTTCTGGATAATTTAAACATGATATCTTGGGTACATAATGACTCATAGAATGGATTATGTTTAGTGAAAGAGGCATATCATAACTTTTAAATCACAAGTACAATAAGAAGGATGTTTAAAAACATATTTCATCATGAGAAATTTGGAATCATAAGGTTAAATATAAATAAGGTTCTTAAATAAAGAGGTTATGGAGAGGGTACTATACCATAAAATGAACATATAAAATCATAAGGGGGTCTTTTTAATAGACTGAAAACTCTTTATGTCACATAACTGATTTTATCTTGAGGTATTGCATTTTTTACTTTGTCCCAATATTTATTTCATTATTTTTGTATGATTATTTGACAAAAATTAGATAATTTGGGCTTGGTATTTGGTGGTGAATGATTGTTACTTGTTTAAGGGAAAATGTACTCCAACGCAGAAAAAACCATGTTCCTAGGATAGTGGAACTATCCAGGTCACGTTAAAAGTTTCATGGGAATTTTCCCTCCCCCATGAAACTATGTGGGAAAGTTCCTCAGGGAAAGAGTATACCATATGGTTGTCTAACGATTTGGTAAACCATATAGGCTAACTGTGTGACTTAATAAACTTATACATATAGGGGTGTGTATTTTCTACACAGTTTGGAAAACTATTTCGGAAAATCATGTGGCATGTACTGGTCATTAAAAATTGGAAAATTACTTGTTTTTCTTCTTCAAATTTTACCCAAAATCTCCTATAATCTAATACATATGTGATTTTCATCCACAGGAGTTTCATCCACTCCATTTTGACCTCTTGAACTCCATTATTTGGGCGTTTTTGTCCCTAGATAATCCAGGAAACATCAATTAAGTCTATTTTCATATGTTTTATCCAACTTTTTAGTTCTATTCTTCCCTCTGTAAGGGTTTTCTATTTTCAAGTTATTTGTTTGACATAAAAAGTGGTTGATCCTGAGTTGTGTTGTGAAATCTCGATGGTTGTTAGTGTATCATGACATTATATGGTTATTTGGTGGTTATTTTTTGGTTTTATAACATATTCCAAAGATTTTCAAGCATGAGGTTTGTAGTTCCATGATTTTTATTATTGTATGGTTTTGGCTTGATTTCATGATTATATAAATGTGTTCTACGTATTTGTAGAATTGTGTGGAACATGTCTTAAAAATGGTATGAGATTCATATGTATTGAATGTTTATTTCATTAATGAAATCGGTATTGTCTAATTTGTGATTCATTATGGTGCTTCTTGATAATTTTTTATTCCATATCTCAAAGGGGGAGTTTTTTTTCAAAAGAACATGATGTATGAATGCAATTGAAAGTCGTTTCTGTAAATGAAATTGTTTTTTATCATGTTTGATTATTTTTTTTACTATGGAATGGGATTGTTAGTTTTTTATGTAATGTGAGTTGTGTTTTAAAAATGGATTTAATATGTGTATAGATTTAAAATGTTATTTTCCCATGGAAATTGTTTGATTTCATATGTACTATTATTTTTGGGTCTATAAATGGGTTTCATGAGATGTGAATGTGGTTAGAAATGTATTTCATAACAGTTTCATTATCCATGTGAATTTTAATTTGTTTATTCTAATGGAAAATGGAGGTTTCTATGTGATATTTGATCAATTGATCAAAGGGGAATTTGAAAATGGTTGTTTATTTATTCATATTTGGTGCCTATCATGTGTGTATGAAAGAGATTTTTTATGTGACATGTGAAATGGAATTTTTGCACAAAGGTAATCCTAGGTATCAAGGTCATAGAAATATAACTAGTACACATGTTGATTTGGTGGGGACAAGGGTTTATTTTTTCTATATGGATTGAAAATACTACAATAAATAAACATGTGACATGATTGGAGAGCACTAGACCATGGGATGGGATACCCTATAGTGGATCATTCCAAGGAAAACTTTTTTTATGACATATGACAAGGATACTACTAGACCATAGGAAAAAATTCCCCTCTAGTGGCTCTTGCATGGAGACACTATTTGTATTGTTTGGAAGTTTTTTGATCATTGAGGTACAATGTTCATAGGGTCCAACTTGTTCTAGATTTCCTTAAGTATTTTCCATGGTTCTCTCGTGTGATATAATAATTATGTGAGGTGGTCTAATTATCATTATAAGGTGAACCTTTTGTATATTTTAATTTCATGAAAGAATCATCGAGATTTGTTTTCATTAAATGTAATTTGAAAAAAATTGTTTTTATTTAAAGTGTTTTCATATAAATGTTTCAAACGTTCTAATGAAAATGTTCTTATTGATTTATCTACTAATGTTATAGAATGGAATATTTCTTCTTGGTAGAGTCCAATTGTGATTTGAGTCACACCCTACCAACACAATTTTTTGTATGTGGACTTTGTTATGAATGACCTAGGTAATGTCACGTTGAGTCATGGTGATGATGGTGGATCCAATTTATAGTGTTCTACATCATGCTGGTGTTGGTGGTGGTGGATTGAGGGTGGTGACCATTTTGTGGCATTAATGTTTTTGGGTTGGTTTTTTTTCTCAATCTATTATATTACTTTGGTTTTGGTTAAATATGTTAAACATTGAATCTAAAAAATTTTGTATCTCCCTTGGTTATGTTTTTCTCTAATGTTTTAATATTGTATTTATCGGTTGTTTATTGTTAATTTCCCAGGAGAAATTACTTCCAAATTTGTGTGGTTATTACCCGGGAACAGCTTTCATGCTCATTGGGATCGGGAACACCATTTAGGACATGTCTTGGGTCCAGCCAGGTGTCTGGTTGGATGAAATCCTAACTTGGATTTTGAAAAATTGTTATCAAAGATTGATTCACTATATTATTGTGTCCTTTTATTTTGTAAGAGTATTGATAGATGAGAGATAGGATTTTTGAGGATTGATGTTTTAGTTGTGAGTAGGGGGTCTAGAGAATAAACCTCATGCTAGATCTAGATCTACCAGGGGATGTTGGGAATTGGTTTAACATCTCCTCCATGTCAAACATACATACTGCATACTATATATAGATGTTGAGTGAGGGTGTAGTAGTTTGGTTCATCTTTTTATTATGATGGATTTTATATTTCTTGATCTATGCGAAGTGTTTGGAATTTTATGGATAAAATTTTCCGAAGGAGTTATTGTTGTGTTTTCCTTATGGTTTTTTTAGTTAAATTCATTCCCAGAGACCTCTTGTGCATTAATAGGAAGAGGATGGTTGGAGTTATCACTGACTAATTTATCCGAGAGTAGTGGAATCCATTGTTTAGGCTATCAATTATTTGGTTCATGGAGGGGGCTATGGCTTAGATTAGGTTAGATAAACCTAACCAGGCCCTGGAAAGTTCAACACATAGGAGTTCTCAAGAACATGCCTTTTTCATTTTTGGGGTAACATGTATCCATAGAATGTATATGAGTGGATTGAGAAGAAATAGTATATGACCGAATTTAATGATACTCTTGAAGCTGTTAGGGTGAAATGTGCTTCGTTGAGGTTGGAAGGTCCCATTCAGATGTAGGGGGACTCAGTTGTGCAAGATGGAAAACATATAATAATGGGTTTAAATGATTACAATGTCATTTTCAAAGAGTTGTATTGTCCATAGATTTTGGAATTATCCTGGTCATGGAAATTCTTGGATCTTCACTTGGGTTTTTTGAGCATAATGTATTATTCTCACTACTTTAATGAGTTTGTTTGGTATGAAATCAAGGATGCTTCCAACAAGTATATGAAGGCTCAAATGTTTGATATGGGGTTGCATCTATAAATTTAACCTCATGTATCCTTGTTTAAGATAAAAACCTATGCCATAGTGGTCAATTGTTCCATGATGATATAAATTAGTATGATAGGCATGTATAGTTTATTGGTTGTATTGTCAACATTGGGAAGTGCTAGTTCATCTGATAATAAGTGTAAGAGAGATGATTGGGAGAAGTGGAGCGGTGGTAGTTCAGGCCATTCTTTTCGACTGTCTTGATTTATGGATTCATGTTCTTTGTTAGTCATGTGACATCAATGTGGGATGTTAAGGTACATATGATTTGTGTGTTCATCCCCACCTAGACCATACCAATTATATGGATCTATGGGGATGTTGAAATGTTTTTTCAAGGTGGAATGACCATATTAGAGTGGTGTAGGTTTTGTCTCTCTCATAGGGATATCATCCTCATCATAACTAAACAAGACAATAAGTTCTTGATTCAGAGGTCATGTAGAAATGGATAATTCTTCTTATGTCAAGTTTTAGTTCATGGAATTGTTTCTGGTCAGCCATCATTATTAGCTTTATAATGATATGAGACATCTTCTTTCTATGTATCATGAAATAGTGGAATTAGATGTAGGGCCTACGAAAATACATGGTACCATTCTTATTTCATCGCCTTTATTTATTTCCATGTTTGGTACCAATGCCTCAATTTCTTTAATTTCGACTCATCTTTTATGTTTTCTAAAATAGTATTCTAATAATATGCCTTATGTGATAGATTCAGTGTCACTTCATGGTAAGAATCAATAATAAGGTCTTTGAAATCTATCTTATGCACTCTCCATGTTAGGGGTTGAGCAAGAAATGGATTTCTTAGTTCTAGAAATGGACCTCCTTGATGTGATTCATAGTATGGATTTGATAGTGAATTTTCAAGACAACATCAGTTATTATTGATGATGAGGGAGTTTCATGGAAACCATTAATAGAACTAAGGATTTTTAGGGTGAGTGGGATCCTAGGTTAATATTTACTAGACCTCCACTTCTAGTGTTGGGAAATATCATTGTTCATATCTCAACACTCATGTTATAGGATGGTGACCGAAGTGTGGAATATGGATTACACATAGGGGTGGATGATTCCCAGAGGAATATCCAATGGGTTTCTCAAGTTCTACATCTGAGAAATATGAGGATTTCACTATTGTTATATAATCTGGAACACAATCGATATCTCTTCCCTCCTATCTTATATCCCCCATAGAGATGTTAGAATTAATGGTATAGCTAGAAAAATTGTAATCGAATGGATTTATTCACTAAATAATATCTCATTGGTCCTCCCATATGTTTTTTTCTATGAAAATCAATAGATATCACTGGTTTTGCGTTGATTACCAAATGATGTATATGGTAAAAATTAAGAATAAGTATCAATTTCCATGATTGATGAACTTTTTGATTACCTTAAGGTGGAAATGTGGTTCTACAATATCAGTTTTCATTCTGGGTATCACCAAGTAATAGTTTGAGATGTAGATGTTCTGAAAATAGAATTCCAATGTACATATACCATTTTGAGTACGTGGTCATGCCTTTTGGATTGAAAAATGCTCCACATTCATTATGGATATCATGAATAGGTTGTTCCACTAGTATCTCAATTAATTTTTCATGGTTTCATGGATTACATCTTTGTCTACTTATGGACATTTGAATAACATGAGTGTCATTTGAGGATTGTGCTAGTCAATCTTCAGGATCATCATCTCTATACAAAATATTACAAGTACACATTATGGAATAAGGAGGAGATGTTTCTATTTCTTGTGATCTAGAAGCATGGGGATTCCGTGGCTCCTAAAAATACTAGTCTAGTGATGTCATTGGAGTTTCTATAATTGTTTTTCTAAATAATATTTTTTGGTCCTCGAGGGGTTTTATAGGCATGTTTTTCATGATTTCTATAGGATTTATTTTTATATAGGCATAATTACCCCAATGGGGTAATGTTTGAATGGATCCAAGAGTATCAAGCACCCTTTGTGGTGATAAATAAGTGGGTGACCACAACCTCAATTTTAATAATTATGGAGTGTAGAAATGGATACGTGGATTACTATAATACCCTAATAATGGTTCTTGGGTTTATTCTAATGTATAATGACCATCTGGTGGATTATGGTTAAAGCCAACTCTGACCAGATGAAAATAATTAGCCAACACATGACATGAAGTTAGTAGTGGTGATGCATGACATGAAAATGTGGCACCATTATCTTTTTGGAGTGAATTTTTTAGATTATTTAGGTCATATGATCATAACACACATTTTCTCCTTCAATGAATTGAATGTGAGTTATCATCGTTGGGTTGAACACCTCAAGGGTTTCGATTTTGATATATTCTATACCCAAGTAAATGTTAATGTGGTTACAGATGACTTCATTGGAAAAGTGATAGTTTAGGTGTTGAAAGTTTACAGGGAAGAGTGGAAATTGATTGGAATCTTTACTCATATGTACTTGGAGACCAAGGAGCATGGTGGAGGTGCTTTCATGGATAATTTTCAGCTGAAACATTCCCTTATAGAGTTTATTCAAAAATAGTATCCAAGTGATGAGTTTTGATAGTATTCTATGTAATTCCTAAATGGTGGGGAGGTTCCATTTGAATGATAGTTGTCTCCTAAGGTAGTTTTGTGCATCAACGGTCACTTTTTGGTGACATTATCCTTGCAGATGGTTATTATTAATGATAACCCCCAATCTTAGTGGGAATTTCATCCTAGTTCCACCAATGTATTCAATTATATATGATGACAGTTATGTTTTCCTCTCATGAGGCATGGAATTGATAAATATTTATCGCAATGTGATCCTTTTTTGCAAGTAAAAGAACATTAACAAATAACATTTTATTTTCTTCACAAACTACACATCCCTACCTAGATGTGGGACGTGATTTCAATTAATTTTATTTTATTCATACCTCATCAACCCTAGGGTTGTAATTCCATCTGGGTGGTGATGTATTTTCTTAAAAAATCATCTCATTTCATTCCCATTAGAGATTAATTGAAGGTGGATGAATTTGGGTGATTTTATGTTAATTAAATAGTGAGGCCCCATGGTGTGTTGTCGACAATTTTTTAGATAAGGTACCCATATTTTACCTTTATATTTTATGAATTCCTTTAGATATAGATGAGGTCATAGGTATAGTTGTATATGTCATACCATCCTCAAAATGATGGTCGAATGGAGTGGGAAAATCATATTTTAGAAGATATGCTCTGGTAACGTGTGATGGAATTTATAGTCGCATGGGATAACCATTTTGGATTTTTGACTTTTTTATCATAAAATTTACCAATCCTTAATAATAATGGCACTTTTTGTGTAAAATTATGGTCATCCATGTAATTATCATTTATGTTGGACTCAGGTGGGTGATAACTCGTTATTGAGACCAGCCCTTGTGTATGAATCTTTTGATAAAGTAATTTTTATCGGCCATAACGTTTTTATAGGAAATAGTAACCATAATACATACGTTGATCAGAGTTACTCATATTTGGAATTTTCTAAGAGTGACTTGGTGTTCTTGAATGTGTTAACCCCATTTTGGTTATCATTATTTGGGTAAGAAAGAGAAACTAACATCGAGGTATGTTAGAAATTTTGATATTAATGTGAAAGTGGGTAGAGTGGTATACCAGTTGGAGTTTCCCTCACAGTTTATGTCAATTAATATTGTGTTCCATGTCTATAATATGAAAATGTATAATCTATGTTCATATCATGTGTTTAATTGGGAGGAGATGGAGTTGGAACATGATTTGTCTGTGTTTGAGAAGCTAGTTCAGATTATGGATTCTCAAGACAGAGTGATTCATGGAAAGACCATATCACATGTCTGAATAATTTGGAAGCATGTTTTCAATGAGCATGAGATAGGGGATCAAATTTTTTAGTTTGACAAGGATTATTTTTTTTATTCCATAATAAAACCTTGGAGTGGCTTTTTGGTGGAGGAATGTTTTCATAGTAGGGAGAATTATCTCATCCATGATTTTATTTTGATGTATTAATTTACTTATTTTGTACTAGTTTTTATTCTTTAGTTTTTTCATGATTTTTTGTAGTAAATTTGTAATTTTGGGAATATTAGAATGTGGAGAATATTGGGAACATGATTAAGGTAAACCATGCATTGGACCAAAGAAACCCATGTGTCTGGGATAGTGGCATTGTCTAGGTTGCATGGCCAATCACGTAGGCTCACACTCTCCCCCATGAAACCAAATGGGAAGTTTCCTAATATATAGAGGATACCACACAATTTCCACACTATTTTTTAATCCATTCATGTAATTGTATGGCTATATCACCTCAGACACATATGGGTGCACGCTCGCCCCATGGTTTAGAAAACCGTGTAGGAAAGCTGTGCAAGATGTCCAGGTCATTAAAAAATAAAAAATTACCTTTTTTACTCTTTGATTTAAACACAAAATCCCCAATAATCTGATCCATATGGTATTTTCATCAATGGGAGCTCCCCCCGCTCCATATTTTACGTCTTTAACTCCAATATTTTGGTATTTCTTTCCATGGATCATTAAGGAAACATCAAGTAATTCACTTTTCCCATGGTTTCTACCTATTTATACAGTTCTTATTCCCACTTTCTTGGGTTCTTGTTTTTAAGTGGGTTGTATGACCTAAATACATATAAACATGAGTTTTGGGAAGAAATATGGATGTTTTTGTTGGATTTTTTCTTTTATTGGGTTATTTGGTGTCGTGGTTGTGGGTTTATACCATATTTTGGAAGTTTATAAGATTGACGAAGGTGGTTCCAATATTTTATGTTTCTAGAGGATTTGGGATTGCTTTCTCGAATTCATAAATCAATTTTATGGATTTTTGGTGGAATTATAAACTTGTTTTAACATGGTTTTGTGATGCATATGTTTTAAAAGAATGTATTATAAATGGAATTTGTTATGTTTCATGTGTTATTCATTATGGTGTTTCTTGATTGTGTTTTATTCCATGTGAAAAAGGTTCAATTTTTTATCAAATGATCTTGAGGTTAAAATGCATTTAAAATCAGTTTTCCAATAGAAATGTATTTTATTACACATGGGATTATTTTTTGTGCCCCAAGGATTGAAATTATGAGTTGTGAAAGTGATGTGAAATGAATTTTAATAGTGGATTTTTTGGTCGTATGGATTTGAAAGGCGCTCTACCCATGGAAATGTAATGATTTAATGTGTTCTCATATTTTTATGTTTCCAAATGGGTTTCATGAGTAGTAAAAGTGGTAAAAATGTATTTCCTAATGTCTTTTTTGTGTGTGTGAATTTGAAAGTGGCTTTGTTTATGGAATATTGTGGTTTTCATGTGAGCATTGATAATTGGATCAATCTAGACTGTGAAAATTGTGATTTCCGTTTGTGCTCCTGGTTATTTTGATGTGTATATTAAATTGATGATTTATGTCACATGAAAAATGAAATATTAGTAAAAAATGAATCATTGGTATCAAGCTGAGAGAGCTAGTACTAGTAGGCTTGTTGATTCTGTAGGGCTGAGGCCAAGTTTCTTCTTCCAATATTGAAGCTACAATAGTAAATAAACATGAAATAAAATCGGATACCATTAGAACATGGGATGAGATCCTCTACAATGTCTCATGTATGGGAATACTATTGGTTTTGTCTTATTATATGGAGACAGTGATACCTTGAGATACATTCCCCTATAGTGGCTCGTGCTTGTGGAAGTTATTGGGTTTGGATGGAGGATTTTTTATCACTTATGTACATTTTTAATAGGGTCCCACTTATGAAATTTTACTCTCAGGATTTCCCACAGTTCTCTATTATTAAATGATACTTATGTGAGGTGGTGATAACATTCATTACATAGTGAACCTTATGTAAATTTTAATTTCATGAAAGCTTCTTTGAGAAAATTTTTCCTTAAAATTTTTTTTATAAAAATGAGTTTCCTTAAATGTTTTCCTAGAAATGTATCAAATTTCCTTATAAAAATATGCATGTTGACATTTCATCTAATGATATATCATGGAATATTTCATTTACCTGGATTTCTAATGGATTTTTTCTAACACCCTACACACACCATTTTTTGTATTTATACATTTCTATGCATGAACCAGGTAATACTAGGATTTCTGTTGGTGGTGATGGTGGATCCAGTTGCTAGTGTTACACTTCTTGTGGTATTGGTGGTGGTGTCTTTAGGATGTAGAACATTTTATTTCATGGATGGTTTTGTCATGCTTTTTTCCATTTGACGTTGAGGTACTTTTTATTTGGTTGAATTTAAAAAAAATTGAATCAAAATTTTTTTATATCTCCCTTGGTTATGTTTATATTTCATGTGAAGATATCTTATTTATTCGGGTTTTTTGTAAATTTAAATGGAGAAGTCATTCCCCAATATGTATGGTTATTACCCAGGAACTGGCAGCCAGTTGGTGGGGATTGGGAACAACCTTCAGGCCATGACTAGGGTCAGGTTTGGTGTCAGGTTGTATGAAATATCAGATTGGTTTGTGACCCCTTGGGAGGGATATGTAGTGGGAATGAAAGCATAAATTAGTGACTCAGGGGTCATGGCTGAAGAGGAATGAGATATTATTTATGTTTTTATGTTAAAATAGTGGTGATTTCATTATTACATCCCAAATTTATATTTTGGACTCCATATGGTAAAGTGATCAAAACCGTAATCCTTCCAATTTTCCCATTTTTTTAACGTATAAAAGAGTTTTTAATTATTTTATAAGTTTAATAACCAATAAAATTAAAATAATACCATTATTCATGTGGAACTAAGTCATGTTTATAAATAATATATTTGAGATTCTTAAAATATTATTTTTCTTTTGGAGGATTCATTATTTATTTTTAAATTAAGAAAATGAAAAAAATACTATTTTTAAGGGGAAAAATAATTTTATTTGCACATACCATTTTTTGTATTTATCACATTAATATTGGGCTTTTATAATGTCATGATACATAATGTAAAATTATTCGTTATTTAATTTTTACATAAAAAATCGAATGTCTCAGAATATTATGAAAAATTTACTATTGGATAAATTGAACATGGTTATTTAAAAAATAAAATTTATTTTTTAAAAATATTTATTTAAAATGATAATTTACCTTTTAAATTTAAAAAATCATATTTATTGAAGAATAATTTTATAAAAATAATAGTTTCTATGTCCTATAAAATTTACATTTGAATTTATAAATTCATATTATCATTTATATTTTATAAATATCATTTAATTATAATATTTTATAATATTTTATTTTTTAAAAAAATATTTAATTCCTAAAAAATTGTAAATTTATTGAAAATACATATTTACCAAAATTAAAATTTGTGATTCATCATATCAAAATATAATTGGCATCAAACATATTATTTAATTATTATAATGTAATTATTATATATAAATATAATCATTCATTTATTTGAAAAATTCATACTGATAGGGTATTTATATTGAGTTGTTTATTACACTAGAAAGTTCTCTAAGACTCTGGTGTGCTATGGTGAGATTTTCCTGATGTGGTTCAAAGAACAAGGTTTGGGACAAGAACTATATTAACATCATCTTCCCCTAGAGATGTTTTATCTCAAGATTTGTTTTTTTGAGTTGTTTTAATGTCATGAAAATTACATATAAATTTTATATATACAATTATTTCGAGATTGCAAAATTTGACGGCCCGTGATTCCGAGGCCCAGAGTGCTCAGAATGATCCGTCACGTGTAAGAAGTTTTCCAGAAAAAGTGGAATAACTCTTAAACGATTACTTATATAAAAAATATGAGGTCATGGATGTACTTAGGATGGAAGTTTTACCATAGGGATGCCCTATGTTTAGTCGGCGCGAGGCTCCTGTGAGAAAACCAAAAATGGCATAACAGTAAATAAAAGAATTAAGTAAATTATTTTATTTTTCAAATGCTTATAACTAACAAACATTAATTCAGATTAAAAATCTGAGACTGCTACTGAACTCGTGAGGGTATTCTTTCTTTAGGTAGATACTAAAATCATCAAGCACGGGCCAGCAGCGAAATTTAGTTTTTGGCCGTAAATAAAATAATTAGATGACATTATTTTATTGTAAAATCGATAACATTTAAACAGTAACACGGATTTGAAATCTAAGACTACCATTGGGTTCATTGTCTTTTATTTCAATTAGGTAGAGCCTGCCCATGACCAGTGCGAGTTAAGGGTGACTGTTATAATTTTTCCAAACTTTTTTTCACTTATATTCAATAAAGGTGCGAGCGAGAATTTGTAACATTTGAACTAGTTATCAGAATTGAAATTTGAGGGCACTGTTGAAACTGCAGTACCGATATTCCCTTAAGGGAGGATTCACTTCAACCATAGTAAGTCCGAAAAAAATTTTAGTTTTGAGACTTTTAAATGAATAATAAAAATAACAGAGTTTATTTTTATTTTCTTTCTTTTCCTCCAACAAACAAGAGGCAATGTGGGACCATTGAAGTTTCAATCCAAAAAATGGACAAAAAATTCATTCTATGTATCTACAATATTGGAGAATTAATAATATTCTTAATTAATGGGTATCTACTAATTCCATGATCATTGAACACCCTCCCGCTATCCTATTTATATTGTGTTTGGGGAGAGGTGTCAGCATTGCATCGCCAAGAAACAAAGTGCTGAAAAAGTACAATGAAGAAAAACCCTTGGAGGATGGAGTTGGTATGAAAAAGAGGTGATGAATAAGGAACCGACACCCGAGCTCGGAACGGAATCTTCTTGCGGGAGAGAAGAACACAGATGTTCCCTTCAACGACTTCATCAACTTCCTCACGCCACCTCAAAAAAAATCCAGGTAGTGAATATTGTTTAATTAATCCTTTCCACATTCTTAATGTTTAACTAGATTTAATAAGATTTAAATTCTACTTGATTCATGAACACATAAGCAGCTTGCTTCCATTCTAGCGTGGAGGGTGCGGGCCGAACGAACATGACCCAACCTCTCCGCAACCTTTGTGGTTTTTGACGCATTCTTCATCCATTATCCAATGAGACATATTTATTGGCGAATGAAGTATGGATTTTTTTGAACACTACATATGGACGCAAATCCATCGACGCAAGGATCACAAATATGTGATCGTTTAATTTTACGGGCATAGAACTAAGTCGCAGTGGCTCGCAGAAGGACACACCCAAATATTTATAGGCACTGGGAATATAGTGTTTTTTCTGAGCGTGATATATAGATGAAAATCCATCAACACAAGGATCTAAAATATGCAATCATATAATTTTTCGAGTTTAGAACGAATCTAAAATGACTCATGGAAGGAGGTGTTGGCCGACACCCAGCCAACTATGAGGATGGAAGGGCGACGCGTGTCCGCGCCATCGGATGATGAGGGGGTTGCGACCCGTCGGTCACGATGGAGTGAGGGTGGCGGCCAGTTTAGTGTCTGGACACATGAAGGCTATGGCAGAGTGCGTCTGCGCCACCGAGTGTACCTTAGCCGTGACAGAGATGGATGAGCGGCTGGCTGAGAAGAACGCCAGTGGAGGCGCGGCGCACGACCACGCCTCGAAGGAGGTCTGGCCATCCAGCTAGCCGCGACCCACCCAGCATGCTATATTAGTAGCCCGGGACAGATCCCGTGAGCCGGGTCCAAACCAAGGCCATATCGGGTATAGAACAGGTTGGGTCGGACGAGGCCGGGTCGGGCCTTGTCAACCGGGTCGGACCGGACATGGACCAACTTCGAATCTTTTCACCCATCCGGCCATATCTTGAGCTACATGCTTCAGTTTTAAGAACCGTCTGTGGTGTAGGAAACCATGGATTGAGATGGGTTTTTATAATCCACATGAGTTTTGGAAAATTTTGGGGTATAGCAAGGTTTGATCTTACATGAATCCAAAATGGGCCTCAGGAATTAAAGGCGAAAAACTTACAGACCGATCGTCTAATCGATGCACTAACTGTTGCATTGAGACCTCTTTTATGTGGTGGTACATTGGGATTCATTTTCATGGTACTTTGTGGTAGGTGGAGTATCAACCTATGGATAGAGGATCAGACCCTCCTAGAATCAAACAAGCTTTTTGTAGGATCATTTTAGCTAGATGTAACATGAGAAAGGGATCCTTTGTGGGTTTATGTTCAAGAGTCTCACTTAGATCCGATCTAGGAATCCATATGGCACTACACTAGGATACTATGTGGGTCTACTGTACAAAGATCATGTGTGGTTTTGAAGATGTACTAGGGTCATGTGTGGGTCTAATGATGTAATAGGATCCTGTGTGGGTCTAATGATGTACAAATATCTAGTGTGGGTCCGACGATGTACTATTATCCTCTGTGGTGCTGAAGATGTACTAGGATCTTATGTGGGTCTGACAATGTATGAGGATCCTGTTTGGGTACGACAATGTACTAGGATCCTCTGTGGGTCTTTTGACATACTAGGATCCACTTTGGGTCTGACGATGTACTAGGATCCTGTGTGGGGATGACGATGTACTAGGATATTGTGTGGGTCTGACGATGTACTAGGATCCATTCTTGGTGTCACGATTTTCTAGGATCCTATGTGGGTAAGACAATGTACTGGGATCCTATGTTGGTATGAGAATGTACTTGGATTTTTGGTGGGTCTGATGATATAATCAGATCCTCTGAGGGTCTGATGATTTAGGATCATACATGGGTGTTCCTTTAAACAGAGTAAAATGATTTAGTAGTTATAAATAATAATCTCTACTATTGTACCTATGTTATACCTTGTGTGAGCTGAGTCTTTACATTTGTGGTATTTTTATGTGTGGTGTAACTATGTGGTACTTACCTTCATGATGTTACCATTGTGGTATTATTATATGTGGTGTACCTGTGTGGTACTTACCTTCATGGTGATCTTTACTTCGTGAAACAGTTGTACTTTGGCTAATGAGTCGGGCCTTGAGTTTCCTCTTTAATGAGATGGGTAGAATTGATAATATAGGTATATGTTTGGGAATATAACTAAGTAGGATTGTCATATTTTTTCATTATTTGTGGTTATCCTTTTTGGGTTTTGTGATACCATCAAGGGTCTCAGGGTCCCTACTGAGTATCATTATACTCACCCCTACAAGGGATACTCCCACACCTAGTTGTGTTTGGTGCAGAGGACAAATAGTGTTGACAAAGGATGAGAGTATTGTGACTGGAGGTATCTCAGAGGTGGACATTAGAATAGGTGTGCCACATAGATGACTGTTCGAGGGCTATACCAACCCTTTAAGTAGGGTCTTCAGCGAGAGTTCACAATAGATTTATAGTTTACATGTACATTTCAGTTTTCTTGTAATTTCCAGTTGATCATGTATTCTGGCCCATTTTCTTACTGTACACACTCTTTTTTCTATACAGTTGTGTTAATATCATGCTATGTGCTTGGTTGCGTGAGTTTACAGGTTAAAAAGTCAATGCCCTGCCAGTTTTTAGGGAATATGCCTTTCGGTGCTTGTCGCCAGCCCCTGCCTTAGGAAAGGTTGGATTGGGTTAGTAACGACACAGGCCCCGGGGGATGGGTCGTTATTGTCATAGATTAGGCTTATTAAATGTTAATTTTCAGTCATTCTTTATCCATTGAAATGTTTGATAAATTGGATTCATTGTGTATGATCCTACCCGTTGAGATCATTACTACCTTTTTCCGAGTCAATTAGATTTTCCTAACAATTTAATTCATTTTTTTCATAATGGTGATAGATAAATGGATATATTATCAATGTTTAGGTGGATGACAATATTTTAAATCTAATAGACCATATAAAATTCCTAAATAATCAAATTGGAGAATTAATTTTTTAAATACATTACATAATAATGTATTTATTTATTTGAGAATTGAATTTCATTTCTAAAATTGTAGGTCATTACATGAACTAATGAGATAAAAATCCTAATAGGATTAGTTAAGTTTTATGGTAGGGTAGTATATAAGAGTATTCATTATCAATTATTTAATTTTACATGAATCAATGATAGTTATATAAAATTATGATAGTTGTTTTTCTAATGCTCTATTGCATTAGTTTAATAATAGAAAGAATATATGTTATTTATAATACTGAAACATGTGATGAATGTTAATGATTAGTGATTACATAAGATGACTCATCGGTGCATGGGATATCATAAGCTACGAAGATGGTTACTTTTTATAATGATATAGGATTCAGAAATTTTCATTGAAAAAATATTATTTTTATAAATTTCATTACTCTTTTACCCATAATTACATATATTTTTATCATGTAATTACTTATAATACATCAGTAGATGGTAACACTTTTGTATTGATCATTATTTATGATCAATTATCGAAGGGTGAGATAAAAATAATCTTGATGTAAGATAGGATAAGAGATGTAACCCTTTTAATGTTATGTCTTGTAGGTGTCATAAACAATTCCACTCCGTGGATTGTCAAAGATATACTATCCTAAATCTATTAGTGGTATGATATATGATTTTAGTGATAATTTCTTCCTCATTATGGAATCAAAAAGTGGTGATAATATTGATATTTTTTAAATTTTATGGGATAAATTATGTTATAATTAATATTATTTAATCGAAAGTGTATCCAAATAATGTAGATAAAGAACATTAACAGAAATGATTGGAATTATTATAGGGTGATGTGGAATCTATAGTGAGAAAATCATTATAATCCTGGAATAAATACATGGATCCTTAGTTTAAGAAATATAAAACAAGCCTCAACTATATTTGTGTTATATCATCAGTAATATTAGGCAATTGTAATGCATTGAACCCTCATAATAATAGATTATATAAAACACATATAAATGGATATACCAAGATTAAATCATTATAATTATTGGTAACTAATGTTTTAGTGATGATATAATCCCAAAAGACCACTTTTAATTAATTGTAGACAAAGAAAATTATATTGTGTGAAGAAAACTATCTATGCAATAATGTAATTAATATTATTTTCATTTTATTATGAAGAATGTATTATGTAACATTATTAATAACATAAACCAATGGTGGTTGACGGTTTCCCGTAATTTTATAATGAATGTAGTTATGATATGATTGGTTAGGATGATATATGAAAATTTTTATATCAACTTTTGATGTTCACACTTAGTGAGTATGTTCAACGAATAATACGACTAAATACTCTAAAAATGAATCTTTTTAGTTTATGAGGCTTAAAAATTTCATTAAAAATGAGAGGTTATAATAAAATATAAAATGAATTAAATATTCCATGGACAAACTATGTCTCATGTGAGCGAAAAGTAATTCTATGTATAGATGAATATGAGATTCTTAGGTGTATTAATAATTGGGTGGTGTTCAAATATATATTAAAGAAATTTATTTTTATATTATGATGGAAATGATTTTTACTTAATTAATGTATCCAAAATCGGGGCATGGTGGTTGGGGAGATAAAAATAGTTGGTATCTTATATTTTTACAAATTGAGTTTTCGTAAGAAGTTTTTTTAAGATTGTATAAGCGTGATATGAATTTCCATAACCAAATATAGTAAACTACAATTTGATCTAGGCCTTTTAATAAATTATGCACTATAACAAATGATCTATTAAAGCTTTATACTTATAGAGGGGAAATAGAATCACTTTTTTGAGTTTCTTGGTGTTTTAATTATAAAAAATGGTATACCAAATGATATGAAGTAGGAATTTAATATTTTAGATGATTTGGTTAATCTAATATGTGGGATGGAAATTATCTAGGATAAGATACATTATGTTTCTGAGATATAAATTACGAATTCCATAATATTTAAGAATAATAATTATGTGTTTGATTAAAATTTATTAGATTCATATAGGGTTTTTTTTTAAAACATGACCATGATGGATGTTTTTGGTGACTTATAATAATTTAAGTCAAGGTATTCTTCGTAGAGGACATGATGAAAAATAAAAAAAATATTATTCTACTACATAAAATATATTTAGTTCTTATGGGTTATAGTATAATACTATTGAATGATGGATGGAAAAACACGAAATATCAATGGGGAAGTATGTTTGTTATCCCAGCACACATATAATCCAGAACCATGGGGTATACCAATTGGAGCATAATATAATTCCACAAACCAATAAAAAATGACAAATTACTTTTAGTTACTTTTAATTTATATATTTTCCATTTTTGGAATCATTATAGATTCATTGGGGCTTGAATTTTCGTTTTTGGAATTTTTTGTTACAAAAAATAATAGACCACGACTATGGTTGTGGTCATGGTCTCATTTTATTTCACCAGTGCACCATGGGTTACCTGAAACAAATTTGAGTCTGGTATGGAATTGGATGTTTAGTGATAGAGGTTTTCATTTCTACCACTACCTATTGTGTTCCACTCTAGGTATATTGGAACACTTTTCCCTGAAAAGACAAGCTTCACTTTTACACTAGGGCATGACAAAGTTCATGTGGTAGCTATTTCAAATTAAAAAAGGATTCACACCAACTTGGTATCCCTAAATGGATACTCCAAACTTATTTTATCTTAATTGAATGTTTTAATGAGTTTATTAAATAATCAATATTATTTTAAATAGATCAATCTCACTCATTGTTCTTAAAATTAAGATATAATGTTATCATGGAAGGGGTTTTATGAGAGAGCACAACTTTTAATTTATATGTGCTTCATATTATTAAAATAAAATTAATTACATATCAATATGATCCATGCCCAAAAAAATTATTATTATTTTTTGATAGATGGATGAAAAAATAATTTGTATATAAATGATAGAAAAAAATTACAATTTATTTCTACATGACTAGTATAGTTTTTATTTATATCATACTTAAAACAATTTTTTATAACTTATGGAAGAGAAACATAATAAAGGGTGATCTCAAATGATAATTATTGGATATATAAACATATAAAAATCAATGATCATCATTTGTGAGATTGGTATGATAATTTTCTCATAACAATAAAAACCATACCAATCTATTCATATATCATAATCATAAACTAAAACATAAATTTTTATCAATTAGATGTTATAAGGAATAAGAGTAGAAAATTATCATAATCCATCATTGGTCAAGGAGAGCATATCATAATTAGGAATCATAAGTTTTTTTATGTTTAAAATCTAATAAATTCCATTAATTAGACATGGATAACATTAAATACTATCATAGTGGATTAGTTGCACTCCCCATTACATTACATCCTTATTAAAGTTTCACCCCCAATAATATCATATTGATAAATTCCTTGACTGAATTGGGTTCAACCAAAATTATAGTCCTAATTATCTCATGACATATTATTCATTACTCAATGTATTAGTATATTATATAATTATAATACCTCCCAACACATAATGAAAACATTACTAATGTGTTCCACAAGTTCCTTAAGAAATATTAATATAATAATATCATAAACTGTGGAAAGGATATGAGTTTTATAAAAATTTAATCATCATAATAATTAAAAATACCTTTAAATAATAAATATACTACCGTTAGATCATATCCCATAAAAATCTTAAGAACCATCATAGGATATTTTTAAATATGATAATACCTTTACATGACCACTAAAAAAATTCTTTATGAAAATACCCTATTCATTTTGAAATTATTTATTTATAGTATAAAAATTTATAAATTAATAATTATTTCCTTAATATTAATTAAAAAAATATTAAGGGATATTAAAATAAATTATTATTCATAATTTATGGTAAATAAAATCTTTTTATGTTCAATAAAATAAAAACATTATTCTTATTTTTGGAAATAAAATTCATAAGTACATCATTCAAAAAATATTAAGAACATCCCGTTAATTTTTTTTAAACAGTAAAAATTGGGTAAAAAATAAATTTATTAATAATTTATTTATAGAAATAAAATTCGTGAAAAATATATAAAAAAATTATGTAGATAAAAGAAATTATTTTTGATCCAAGAGAGAAATAAAGACAGTTTCCAATAAATATATTTTTCCAGAATCTTGAGTGCATAAAAATAATACAATGAAATTAAAATATATAACCTCAAGAAATAACTATAATATAGTAAATTAAATATTATTATAGAGTTATAAACCAAATAAAATTATCATTAGAAAATTTACACATAAGAACCTTCAGTAAAAAGGAGATTGGAACATAAAACCCATATCATTGTGGTAACTTTTGAGTCACAACCCCCTGGAATGAAATGACATTAAATGTAATTTTAAATATCATGAAAATAATTTTATTCGTGCTAAATCATATAAATGGAGTAGTAGATACACCTAATAAAATAATATATCTTCATATCTTCAAACATGTCTTAATGAAATGAAATTGAGATGAAGAACCACCATGATTTTTGTAATTATTGAATAAAAAGTAGTCGGAGGCCTAGATATCATAGGTTTATTTAAAAACCATGTTAAAAATCAAAAGTTATGTAAAAAAATACATTCATGGGAACTATATACACAATATAAAAAATTAATTATTGCATGATATTAAAACATGTTCCAAAGAAGAAAATTTTTGATGAAACCCATACCTAAACTTTGAAATTATTCAAAAGTACTATAACCACCTATAAAATAATATTATATTTATTATAATTGTATTAATTAAATATATAAATACATATAATTTCATATTTTATCAACTAATATCATTTTAGCCCCATTTAATTAATATCTTTCTATTATAGCCATTATTTCGGGTGCTAGCTACTTCAGTTTTCATATATGTTTTAGTTTAGAATCACTGTCTGTAAACATTTGTCATCAATAATATATAAATATAATGATAAAAATAATATATAAATAATATATATTCATTATATAAATATTAATTATCATTTATATTAAGTGGAAAAAAATTGATTACATCACCTTGTGGGATGATAATATATACTGACACACTAGGAATGCTTCAGATTTTTTATAGATGAATAAAAAATGTTTAATGATAATTAAAAAGTAAATAATAATTAATATATCATAAATAAAATATATATTTTCTTAATATATCCATTTACTATCCATGTAATGTGGAAATGAAAAATAGATAATATTACTTCATGGAGGTAGTAATCCACATGTATGCATGAGTGATGTTATCATTTATCAATAGATAAGAAGTTAAGAAGGATAATATGATATTATAATTATTGATTCACAATTATTACATAAATATCATATATTAATATTAAACACACAATAATAATAATCCATGATTTATCGTTATGGAAAATAACTTATCTCATAACGTGAAGATGACGGTCCACACGTATTAAAGAGAGATACTTTCAAAACCCATTTGATTGAGATGAATGATAAATAGATTCCAAATAATCATAATAAAATATAATTATATATATTATACTATATAAATAATTTATATATGGATACAAAATTATTATACATGGATCAGGAAGAAATAAAATTGAATGATTATGTATATGATTTATACCACTTCTTTGAGATACCTCTTTTGGAATACACCTTAAAACAGAAGGGATTGGTCCCACACAATGAATAAAATATATAGGTGTATAGTAATTATTCTAGGAAGTATTTTTACAAGTCCTTGGTCGAGGTAGAAGTCTAAAATGGTGTGAACACCAGAGGAGGATAAATGTCCTTTCAAAAGTGAGGGGAGGGACACACAAGGAATATCTACATAGATTCCCAATATATAAGGTCACTTTCATGGGGAAGATTAACAAAAGTAACCATTATATGAAGGATTGTTAATATAATTTTGAAATAAATTAAAAAATTAATAATTATATAGGTATGGGTGGATATACTACACTTATCTCTAGCTGTAACCACCTCTGATAAATCCATTTTATCATTAACTATGAGATTTGTTTTCTGTTTTTACTATTCAATTTGAAAAAAAAAATTTACCATATAAGATGACAAAAATTATTCCGAATAAAATAATTTAATACAGTTTATTATAAAATTTTTCTATATGTTAGTGAATTTAATTTTAAAAAATCACAAAACTCACAATAAAAATCTGTTTAAGAAAAAGGAATCATTATGAATAAAACAACATTTAGATATATACCATTCCACATAAAACCCATAAAATGAAGGTTAAAAAAAATGATTAAATATATAATATATAAATTTATTTAAAACCATAAATATATAGATTAATTTATGTTTTTATGATAAAAACACATTGTGTTCATAAAAATAGTATTTAGAAAAACTTGTTTTTAAGCCCGACGATAAACCAATACCAAAACCAAGTAAAATTATTTTAATTATGTATTTAATTATATTAATTAGAGTTAAATTATTCATATATTACTTTATGGTAAAATAAAATTAACAATAGAACTTTTAATTGGAAATTAAATATGTTATTTACAAAAAAATTAATTTTATGTATTCACTGAAAAATAATCTTTTAGGGAAATTAGAATAATTCACCCAAACATAATATTAACATGATGAATTAATAACTCATTTTAATTTCATCAATTTTTTTTTCTAAAAATTAATTTATATAATTATGAATTCTATGTGTTTAAATTGAAATAAATGTGATTTTTAAGAAAACACATTCTTAAAAATAAAATTATTTTCTAGAAATTTGAGTACTTATTTATTTTATGTTAATAAATAAATTTTAAATTTTCAAAGCCTTTTTACATATTTTTTTCTCAATTTGGTTATTAATTATACTACATAAAAATTAGCAGGTATCTTATAAAATTTTACAATATTACTCCTCATATAGACTAAGGATTGCCTATATTTTAAGCTATCAAATACTAATATGTAATATAAATAAAAATATATGTTAAAATATTATGATGTGACATTATCACCCCTTAAATACATTTCTCTCTTATAATTTTATATCAGTATGCAATGATTCAATAATTAAAAATTTGTTTGTTCAAAACCCATATTGTTCAACTAGTTAATAAAACATCCTTTGAAAAGAAGAAGTGTGAAACATAAACGGTTACTTGAAATAACAACCAGACTAGTTTCCAGATAAGGATTAGAATAGTAGTATATTAATTTCATTACATATCATAGTGATAAAATATCTATAGAACAATATAAAGATATAGAGAAAACATGGATATTAGAATTCCAATGACATAAAAACCATAAATAAATGATGGGATAAAACAAACATCAATTCTATTAAAATAATTATAAAATAGAAAAAAATCATTATGATTTCATTTTATTGAGAGTTGATGAATTATATTATAATGGAATATAATAAAATATGTATTTTATATTTCATCAAATAAAAAAAACGTAATTTCATCATTTGGTTGTGTATTTTAATTAGATTCCACCTATTTTCATAAATATTCAAACAATATTAACATTTCATGTATAAATTACCAAAATTAACCTTTAATGAATCATAAGATCCATTAGAGAATGAAAACTCATTCCATTTGTCTCAACAAAAATACCCAACAGAAAATTGTTAGAAAATTTTATCTAATATAGAAAAATCATCATATGATGAAATAATAAATTAATCTCAAAATCCTTAACAAAAACACACAAATGTCTACATAAAACATTCCATAAATAGTTAACCTTACGTCTCATTGAAAATATTTCTAATGAAATTTTATATTAAAAAAAATATAAGTAGTTACCGATGATCCAAAACTATGTTAACTTTAATCACCAATGGATATAAAGTAGATCTTAATTCCCCATAAAAAATTTGTGAATAATTTTATAATACATTCCACTGAATAATTTTAAAACGTTAAATCACCATAAATCCATTATAATAACATATGTTATTCCAAAACAAATTAACTATATATAGAGTCCTTAAATAAAATCACAACCTACCCAATACATTCCATAAATTTAGAAATGTTATAAAAATATCAATTATAATATAAATAATAATTTTCATTAAAAAAGTCAATTTAATAATGAACAATACACTATTATTCACTTTTTAGGATAATTCATCTCTTTATCTGAAATAAACATTATTATCTAACCCTAAGGCACATATTAATTCTTTTCTATCTCTAAATCACATGTTTTCAAATAATATAACCTTACCACAAAATCACTTTTCATGGTTATATGTACCATTAACCATATTCTTGGACACCATTATCGAAAACATATTATGGAATAATCCATAAATGTTTCATGATTGTTATAACTATAATACCAATAAGAAAATTATTTTATAAAATAATTATAAAATCCTAATACATAATAACTTGAATTAGTTCAATTTAATAGTTTAAATAGCTTATTCTATTCTATGGTTTGGGAGTTATCCCTTGGATTAGGGCATTGTCTCCGAAAAAATGAAAAGTTCCCCACACATAATACATTGAACTATAAATGGAACATTTGTCTGTAATTTATTTCACTTCATTGACATATTCATTTTTACCCAGTAATTACATGTTATTTGTCTATTTTTTTAAATTTTAGAACCACTTCTCATTCCACTGAGACATTTTCCTTGGTTATAAATCCCATATTCTTGGTATGTAGGTAGATGAATCATCTTTCCTCTATGATTTAAAAAAATTATATTGTTTCATATATTTATAAAATTAATTATTTTGTAGTTGTTAATAATATAATGACAAAATTAATTAGACATATTTACTAGGTTACAAATTACTTCTCCCATCTCATTCAGTTTATCATATGTAAAATCATTACATCATCCATCACATTCATAATTAAAAATATTCATCATTATTACATCCAATAACAAAAAAACCCATAGAATGAGAAAAATTAATTAGTAATCATCTAATCGGGAAAGTTCATTCATATTATGTCTAAAAAATAAGACATTTTTTTAAGTAATTAAACATTATATTTAATCAAAGTCATCCATGACAAGTATGTATCCAAATCCTTCACAAAATTTTATAAATAAAATGCGAGTTAATCAATGAATATTCCCTTAGTGTGTCAAACCAGGTTTGTAGTAAGGACCCATACACTATGAACCTGAATGATTATTTATACATACACAACCAACTCTTTTCATTGATATTACCCCAAGATGAATCTATATTAAAAACATGAACATTTTTAGTATCTAGATATGGATGTATTTATTTAGAAAAAATACACCCATCTTCATACAATAACATAGGAAATTCTTGATACACAAACTTTTCCTAGGGTTTCTCACAATAAATTCCACATCCTAGTTTTTAAAAGTATCTAAACATTTCGAGGATATAAACTATAGTGATCATTAATTTAAATACATAAATAAAACATGTTAATTACTGAAGTTTGATTATATATCAAAAATTAGATGTAAGAAATATATTGTTTTATATTATTTGTAGACATGGAAATATAATATATCAATATAATTCCCCATTTACTTTATCAAAACACGAACCCTTCTTAGACATATGGCACTTCCAACCATTGTTTATAATAAGGGGAAGAGAAACATAATAACGTTCAAGATCATAGGCTTCCTAATGGTAAAAAAAGAGATATAATTTCAGGGTAATAAGATAAGAGTTATGGTATAATTACATGATCATAATTATTAAAAATCAATCCTATCAATTCCTAGATCATAATAATGAAACATAAAATAATGTTTCATCAGTAAAAATAAATATTTTACACAGGTGGAAAAATAAAGATTTATTCATGATATATAATTGAATATCATAAGTATAAATCATTTTTTAATGACCATAACCATATAAAATCATTCTTTTGTCAAAGATCACATCAAAAAATATCCTAATGGATTGATTTCACGCCTCATTCAATCATTTTCATGGTCAAGATTTACATTTAAGAATATCTTATTATAAAAAGTCCATTACTGAACTAGGTTCAATAACTATTTCAATCCTTATTATCTCATGAGATTATTTCTTTACCCAATGAATTATAGCGATATATAATAATGGGCCCATGTGTCACAAAATGAAAACTATACATATATGTTCCACAAGATTGTAAAACAATCATCATATTATTACAGCAAAACCTATGAAAATAATACATATTTCAATTCATTTAATAATCATATTCATAAACTATCTAGGAAAAAATAAATATTATATCATTAGACCATATCCCTAGATAATGATAAGAAACATTAATATGCATTGTTATATATTAAAATATATTTAAATGATCGCTCGAACAATTATTGTGGGAAACAAATTTTCATTATGAGACCACTTATTTAAAATATAAAAATATAAAAATATTATTGGATTTTTTTTTGAAAATAAACAATGAAAATTATAAAGGAACATTAAAATAAATTTTTGTGCATGATAGCAGGGGAATCTATTCATGAAGTGTTTATTAAAAGATCCTCATTTTCATAAAAAAAGGCCAGAAGTACCTCATTTAGAATATATAAATCATATTCCTGTAAAACCTATTCATAAAAATTAATGCATTGATTAAAATTACATTATTAAATATGTTTTTAATTGAAAATAAAATATAGAAAAACATTATAATGAAAATATGGATGTAGAAGCAAATATTTCTGACCAATGGGATATATTCAGTTTCCTTTAAAAACATTATTTCAATCACTTGAGTAATGATTGTGAATGAAATGAAAGTATATAATTTAATATATAGAAATAAACATACTATAATAAAATACATTATATTTTTTTGGGGTAGATTATTGAATTTTAGCATTATAAAATTTAAGCGTAGACCATCCCGGTAAAAGTGAGATTGAAACATAAAACCCTAACTAGTATAATAACATCTGGATGGAAACCCTCTTGAAGTAAAAATATCAAATAAAAATTTAAACACCATAATCCTAAGGATATTAATCATATAACATATCAATGGGGAAGTATATACACCTTATAAAATAATATTGGTGTATAACATAAAACATTTCTCAATGAAATGAAATTGATATGAATAACACATACAACTTTAGAATATTTTTAATCAAATATCATTGGAATCTTGAACATAACATGGTTATATAAATACCAAAAAAATAATCATGTATTATTATAAAAAAAATTCATAAGTATTATATGTACCGTATAAATAATAAATTTTCTCATTACATTTAAACATGTCTCAATGAAGAGAAATTGAGATGAAGCCCCTAACGTACATTTGATTTCATTATTAATCACTATAAACTCCAGAATAATAAATATATATTTATAATAATTGTATATAAAAACTATATTAATACATATAATATAATATATGAACCACCTATATCATTTCAACACCCTTTTAATAAAAATTCATTATTAAATCCCCGATTTCAGGTGTTAAATGCTTTGTTTTTATGTATATTTTTGTTCAAAAGTTATTTTACATTCACTTTGATCATGGTTACACCATATGTGTAATGGTAATCATGATATAAATATTGTATATATTAATTATATATTAATTTAAAGTCTATAACTATTCATATTAATTGGAGATGAAAATGAGTTAAATCACATCATAGAGAGAATATTATATACAAAAAAGCGAGTGATGTTTCCACTTTTCAATAGAAATAATGATATAAAGTGAAATGATAATTATAAATTATATAAATATTATTATATAATAAATATCATATACGTTTTTAAAATCAATAATTCTTACTCACAAGTGAATCATATGTGATAAATAATTCTCATTGCAATGCGGAGGAGGTAGTCCACACATATACACAAGAGCTGTTATCATTGGCCAATGGATAGTATGTTAAGAAGGTAGATATAATATTATAATTCAATGACTGTAATTATTTTATAAATATCATATATATAAATTAAACTCAAAATAATAACCATCCAATAAATATGGGGATGGAAAATGAATTTTATTTCTATTTGGAAGTGGTAGTCCACACATGAGACATACTTTCATCTCCCAATTGATTTATAAGAGGTGATAAATGGGTTGTCTATCCACAAAACAACACATATGAATATATTTGACAATATATTAAACCTGTATTTATTGATACATCATGGGTAGAGAAGGATTATGAGGAAATAAAATTGAAATATCTTGGTTAGGATTTATACCGCATATTTGAGAGACCTTATTGGGCTTACAACATATGCCTTAAAATATTTGTCATTGTGGTTGACCATAAGATTTAGGATGAATTTAAGGATTCTAGGAAGGCTTTTGTGTATCAAAGGACTAAACTAGAAGGCTAAAATTGTGTGAATAAGGGAGGAGGAGAGCAACCCTTTTATAAGTGTAAAGAGGGGCACACATGTAATTTCATAAAAGATGCCAACTATATAAAATATTAAAATTAGATAGGTATGGGGGCAATAATATCCTTATCTCTAGTTTTAATACCCCTAGTAAACCTTATTTAACCTTAACCATGTTAATAAAATTTTACTATCTTTATTGTTCACTATATCTAAAAAGATAAATTGACCATATTAAATTATATTAAGTATGGGGATTGAGAATATGGATTCTATTTTTCTAGATTCAAATTTTATATTTTGTAGAAATTAATTTTAAATATTCATGAAACCCACAATAAAAACCCATTTTTTAAAAATTAATATTTAATAAAAACATAATTTACATACTTTACATTCACTTAAAATAATATAAAATTAATGTTAAAATATATTATTTAAAAAATAATATATAAATTTCATTAAAAAAATTAATCAATATTGATTAATTTAATTTATTAATATAAAAACACATTATAGAAATTAAAATAGTTTTTATAAAAATGCATATTCTTGGCCAAAAATAAATTTACACTAAATCAAATTATAATGCGGATTGTTATGTAATTTATTATATTAATTATAATTAACAGATTCTTATGTTACATTAAGAAAAAAATAAAAACATGATAGGTTTTTTTACATGAAAATAATTGTCAATTTTTATAAAATTCATAACTTTTACTCTATTCACCAAAAAATTCATTTTATAAATTTCATAAAAATTAACCTGAATATAATATTGACATGATGATTTATAAAATATATTAATTTTATAAAATAAATTTTACTAAAATAGGGTATATTAATTATAATGTTAGTGTGTTTGAAATAAAATTAAAAAGAGTTTTATAGAAAGCACATTTTTAATGAATAAAAAAACATTACGAAAAATTATATACTTATTTGTGATGAATTAATAAATAAACATTCATTATTTAAAACAATCATAAATATTTTTCTCATAATGTGGTTATTAATTTTGATACATAAAAATGTAATCCCTAGATTATAACATATTACAACATCGTACGTCATATTAAATAAGGTCACATGTAAATAAAGCCACCAAACACTTAGATTTTATATAATGGAAAACAGATTCTAAAAACTCAGTTTGTGATAGTTTTGTTTGTTGTAGAATTTTTCAAAGGGATATTAAGTTTATCCTTAATTTTTACTTACATTGATATTAGGGAAGTAGAAAAATGTGTTATCATACTTATATCTTTAAACACGAGTCATTGTGAGTCCTTTTTCTCATTGGTTGTGGATTCATTTTTGGGTGTATGATGATACAATACTCAAGTTAGTTAGTTTTTTAATTAAATTCATAACAATTAAACCATTTTTATTTGATTCTAAATTTATTTATATTTAATTTCCAACATAGTATTTTATATTTTTGACAAAAATATTAAAATATAATGGTTTTTGGGGAAAATTGTGTACAATTTCTATTTTCAATGAAGCTTTGATTTATGGAAAATGATTTTTATTTGAAATGAAACACTCAATGAATGATTTTGTTGATTATTCATTTTAAAATAAAATAAATATGTTTTTTTGGATTTGAATTGTAAATAATTGTTTTGAATGTAAATATTTTTGTTGAAAACTATTTGATGTTAATTTTTAAATGAAATGTATTGTTGAAAACATGAAATTGGGTTTATTGAAATTATTTGCCTCTTTTTATTTCCCCTTTTTTGATTAATTTCCTTGAAGAAAACGGGGGACTAGGAATTTATGTGGGTAGTCCTAGACAATAATTATAGGATTGTATTTCTTACACGTATAAATGGATTATTGTTGAAAAAATTCTAATTATAATGAAGGAAAATAGTTCATTCATTAGGGAAGACTGTAATTATCAATAGGATTGATATCACGGGATGTGAGAACACTTGAATCCATAGTTATCCAAGATGTGTATGTATCATTGATACTCAAAATGAATAACCCAATGGATTATGAAACAAATTTTTATGATAGAAAATGAATTATACAAGCCAATTTTTATGAAATTTTTATTAATTCCTATTGAATAAAATTTTTTATCATCCCATTTTTTATATAAATTATTATTTTTTCATGTTATAGACAGTGTATTGAAATTTTATGAAAGTATGGTTTTTTTATGAATTCTGAAATGATTAACATTCCATGTCTGATTTGAAATTGAGCATATTTGGTTTATTTTATACAAACTAGTTATAAAATGATTTGGTTGAATCCATCTGGGATAGTTCTTATAACACCCAATATTTTTATTTTTGAATTTGTGTATTTTCATTCTACTAGTTTTGGAAAAAGTAAAATCAGCACTCATAGGGAGTGGGAGTTCTTGATTACTTGGAATTAGATATTTTTAGACACTTGGGGAGTATGCCATTAAATTATTATTTGAAGTTATTGTGATGATTAATTTGATGGTTTAGATGATTAATTTGATTGATGTATAGTTTTGGATTTTATACCATTTTTACTAATTATAATTTTCAATTGGTAAAGTATTTTCATAGAAATTATTTATGGATTCTTATTCAGTACATTACATTTTTTAATTATTAGGGTAAAACTATTTTATCTTGATAATTTTTTAATCCTAAGAACTATTATCCATATTATAGGGGTTAGGAACTCATTTTGGGATTTTTTAGAGGTCAATAGAGTTTTATATTAGTTAGTAATTCTAGGTGGGTCATGAAGAATTTATTGCAATGTATGGTTTTATCTCTTCATCATTGTCCGTATGAAATTTGTGTATTTTGGAAACAATAAATAGAATTTATGATACCTATAGGGTAGTTTATGAATGATAATCAAGATAAATAAAATTCTAGAGAGCCTTAAATTACCATGGGTGATTGGGAAAATTTTTCTTTGAGGTGTTGTTTGATCATATTGTATACATTTCCCAATATTTTATCATAGATTTGTTTCCCCAAGTTGTGTTTATAAGGATAAAATTAATATTCCTAGGTCTCATGACTCATATTTCCTTATTATCAGTTGATTTTTGGTAGTATTATTCCTCTAAGAAAGACATATGATCTAGCTTCAGGAGGGAGCTTTTGATGAACCACAACAAGTGAATCCTCAAGTTAACTAGGACCTCATAAGATTTTTAGTATGTCATGTCCAAGATGTTGTCCATGGATCTAAAACTATATTCATTTAGGATTCATATGTGGTACCTCGATGGCATAATATTAGAGATATTTCCCAGGGGATTCTTCATTGGAAACCACTATATTTAAAACAAAATAAATATATTTAGGAGGTGGAGGATTTGTAGTGTAAAATTGAACAACACTTCAAGTTCATGGTGATTTGGGATTCCATTAAGATGAAATATTCCATCATAAATGTTGAGGTTCCTAGTTGGAGATAGTGAGATCCTATAGTTTTGGAAATGTTTGATGAGAATATGGAGTGCAAAGACATATAGAATAATTTCAGTAAGAAATTATATATAGAATTTATTGTATTAGATATGTTAGTGTATTTTCACAATCTTCACCAAATTGATTAGATTGTAACTCGATATGTAAATAATTTTCCAAAATATGATTAGTATTAACTTGAGGTGGTGTAAAATGAGAAGATAATGTCTTATAGGATTGAGGTGGGTCTTTAACAAGATATTTGATCTCAGTTATTTATGTTAAATATCACTTCTTATGATGATGTTCTAGATGTGGATATAATGGGAGAAATTGGTGTGGAAGGTATATCTGGGTTTTCCAGATTTACTCAAATAAATTGTGAATTATTTATTAGTTATTTTATGTGGATGAGGTACATGAGTGAGTCTCATTTTGGAAATTATAGATGTGTTCTTAAATAAAAAACATTCTTTAGGACATCTACAGTGACTAGTAATTTCCACAAACATTTTTTTAATGCAGTAAGGTTGGGCATTGGAAGTGTGCTTTATCAGAGAAATAAAATATATACAACTCATGTATATGTTGAGGACAAATATAGATGTTTTTCCATGTTTTAACTAGGCCACATAGTCTCACAAGATTTACAATATTGGTAAGAACTTTATAATAATTAAATCATTTAGGAACAATTGGATTTTACCCATTGGAATCATGAATAAAAACAAATCCCATTGATGAATCTCTAGTGTGAATTAATGCGGTTCTTGTGATTATGGGAGTTACCATTTAAATTTATTCAACATTAATATATTATTTATTATATAATAGTTTAAATAATTCAATAATATCATCTCACGTTGGGGAGCTAGAGGACATTTCAATAGAGCATATGTCTTATGAGATGGGTATTGGATCACCTATCAGGTTGAAGAGAGACCATGATAAATGATTCCCCTGTTATGATTTCACTTTATTCATGCTCGATCATGTTTTGGTATTTTTTTATTTAAATGAATCATCTCCATGTCATTCTCAAGATGGAATGATTTGTTTTACAAAAAATATCATTTTTTACTTTGTCTTCTACAAGAGTCTTTTATATCCCCAAATTGGTTGTGCATAGTATTTTTGAGATATATGAACTCAAGGTATATATTATATTAAACTCTATATATAGATTTAGATATGACTATATTATGGGGTGTTGATGAACTATTGGAGATTTCCATACATATTGAAGTACCTCCATTAGTTGATGTGTTTTTGGAAGTGTTTCCATTAGACTTCTATAGTCTACCACCGAGGAGGGAGGTTAATTTCACTAATGAAATGCTATGAGTTACATGACCTATATTTATACCCTCTTATTGTATGGAACTATCTAAACTGATGATATTTAATAATAGTTGAAAGATTTGTTATCAAAAGGCATCATTTGACCTAGTGTGTCGCCTTTGGTTGCACTATTTTTTTTCCAAGAAGGCCAATAAATCACATTGATTTTATATTGGTTACAATAAGATCAATCAATTAATATCCAAAATAAGAAAACATTTAACAACATTGATTTTCAATTATAATATAGTTGATAATTGGTTATATAATAATGATCATTGTCTTGGTTACCACATACTTTGGATCAAGAATTATGATTTCCCTAAGAATACTTTCAAGAGTAGGTATATATATTATGAGTATCACGTTATTCCATTTAGTGTGACAATTTCTCTTACTATGATTATTGTACAGATGATCAATACATTACACATGTATGTTGACTCTATCACAATGGTATTTATATAGTATATCATGGTTTATTATAATACCTAAGAGAATCATGTGAATCACATGAGAGAAGTTTTTGATATCTTGATAAATCATCGATTTTTTTCTTAGGAATCAATGTACTAATTATGGATTTAGGACTTCACTGTCACGGGACATGTGGTCACTAATAATGGTATCATAGATAACCTATAAAAGGAAAATTATTTTATTTCATGGGTGTAAGTATAGAATTTATTTTACCAAAAAGATATTTTTTGGGTTTGGCTAGGTATTAACACTAATTCATAAAATATTTTTCCATGTTCAACTATTTTTTTACTTATATCTCTATAAAAGAGAGAATGTTTCATTTTGGATTCGATATATCATGATAAATATGTTGATTTAATGCTTCATTTGACTTCAAATGATATATTGAATCTTCCAGAGGCTGACCAAGGCTATGTGGTATTTTGTGATATTTTTGTTTTGGGTTTGGGATATGTTATCAATCATGGATGTCATGTGGTGGAATATAGTTCTCATCAACATTTTTATTACGAGATGAACTATACAACACTTGATTTACAGCTACGATGCAATCCCACAAGAGTTAGAAAAACTAATTAATTGGTAATGTTTTATTGATCAATTTTATCATAAGATTATGAAATATATATTTTATATAAGATATATGAATCATTAAAATAGGTGATGGGTGGATTAACTATAGTTTTATTACATTTTTATCATATACCCCCCAAAAAAGGGAACACTGTTGTTGGTTATTTTAGAAGGAATATGTCATCCTACGATATGTAGAAATTGTTAGTGGAGTGGAATCTCATGGATTAATTTTATATCATAAATTTTTCATTCTAAGAGGATGAGGTATAAATTTTTAGGAATGATTTCAATTGGGTATCCTCTATTTATTAGATAATCCAACAAGATAAGTACCTTTATGTTGATTTTTAAGGCCTTACGAATTTTTATATTGTAGGGGGACAAAGGTTAGTGATATCTATATTTGAGGGTGTCATATATGTAAGGAAATTGTATTTTTTATTTCGCCTTTGATAAAGAATAGGATGGGGTATTTTCATGATTCCCAATGGGAGATTCACCAAGGAAAAATTAATATGTTTTATTATAAAAAATGGGGATTCTAGTGGCTAGGTATGAATAATGACAAAGATAATTTATTTCTGGTTATTATACTTTAAAAAAAATCAATGTTGAAAACTATAAGATTTATGGTTTTAATTAATTCATTACTATTATAACATGGATGTGGGATGAAATAACTATGGACTATGTTTGTTTGTTTCCGGATAAAGATCCAGAAAATAATTTGTTTTGGGAGGTGATTGGACAGTTGACCAAATAATGTCACATTATTTCAATTCTATTTGTGACCAAAGATATTGATTTAGGAAATAAATATACATAATAGGTTGTCAATATTTAAAAAGTTTCATCTTTGACTTATTTTGATAAGGACCCCCAGTTCATGGCCTCATAAAACAGAGTCCTTCAGTTGGCGATGGAATACCATCTCAGATAGAGAACAATGTATCTTTCTAATGTGAATGGAGAGATAGAAAGGGCTATACATAATATTTATGAAATGAATTATTCTTGTATCATTGACAGTGTAGGAGATTGGGATTTCAATTTGGATATTGTTTTTTTCATATAATAATAATTAATATTCATGTATTAATATAGAACATGATGTGGCCTTTTATGACCAACCTTGTAAATATCTATTTTATAGTTCATAGGTTGGTGAAACATCCCAAGTGGGAACTAGTTTGGTCATGGAGGTGATGGAAAAAATTCATATGTATTATCATATATTGATAAGGGATTTTATTTGATATAAATATTCTTCATATCATCATAAACATTCAATGGATGTCTTGGTTGGTGACAAAGTGTTCTGGAAAGTTTATCCACATCTGGGTTACCAATGGATAAAAAACATGAAAATATTGCACCTAGAAATATATAAAATTTTCATGTTATAAATATAATTAGAAAGTGGTTTACTGTTTATACTTTACAACCCATATTAACATGATCCATAATGTTTTTCACTTGTCACATCTCATTAAAAATCCTTTGGACCCATCTCATGTTTTTTAAATTGGATAGACATTGATATGAAACCTAATTTGATAGTGAATGAGTAGACAATTTATATTATTGATATGAAATATAGGCTTATCCATGTTAATTCCATACCATTATCTGTGATTTCATGTAATTATGTTTTAAATTCTCATAAGACATAGGAGCATGAGACAATAATGGGATATCGTTGGCCTCATCTCATTATGGACTGGTCTTTAATATGGGACTATTTAAGGGAAAAATTAATATGGTGGAATGAATTATAAAATCTCAAATTTTCTTGAAGTTATATTTCTTATTTTTTTCAAATTATGAAGAATTATATGTAATTTGTGCTTGAATTTTAGTTTTTAGAAATTCATGGTTGAAAATGACTTGGGCCATGACCATAGTGGTGGTCATAGTTTACTTGTGTGTTATCTATGAACCATGGGATTCCCATAATGTATTTAATGTAGTTATATAGGCTTCTATTTCTATCAATTTCAATAAGTCTCCACCACCATCATGATGGAAGCCATTACTATTAAAAAACTCCCAGGATTTTTTCACTCGAGGGTGGAAGAGGGAATGTGGCATGGGTTTCAAATTTTTAATAATTGAAATATCCTTTGATCTATTGGGATGGTTACACCATCATTTTTTATTATAATAGAAGGGTGTACAGAGTCTATACTATCATTATAATTCTTTTAAAATGATAAATCTCCCTCTTTTTTCTCAAATTTCGGATTTAATGTGTTCATGGAAGTGGTTTTGGGAGTTCCAAATTTCAGAAAGTCTGTTTTGGTTTGTCCCTCTTCATCCATACCGGTAGATTAATAGATGAAAATATAGGATGGATTCCCTTGATAATTATTAACGAATCAAAGTGGTTTATTATATATTATTGGTTTTGGATTCCATATGTTGTTTTTATGGTACTATTCTTGCGGAAAGTTTTTTCATAACAAAATTCACATCAATTGAAACCATTGATGATTTTTTTAATTTAAAATGGATTTATAAATGATTTCCAAAAAATATATTTTTGATTTCTAAAATATGTTTTCAAATGACATGGTGTGTGATGATCCCTCTTTGGAAATGGATTTTTAAATAGAGTATTGATATTTACAAATGATTTGTACTTTAAATAAATGATATAGAGAATGAATTTGTAGATGATTATTGTGAATATAAGGAATGAAATGTTTTATCATTTTCAAATGAAAGGGAAATTTTAGAAATGCCTTATTTTTGAAAAAATAATAATATGATTTTGGTTTTAGAATTTTATGGAATGTTTAAAAGATATAATTGGGGATGATTGAAATGATTTGATCCAATTGATATCCTATAATAAGAACAATTTCAATGACGCACTTGGGATCCTATGTATTCTTGTTGATAGTCCTTGAAAAAAAATTAGGCATTTATTAGATCATCTTATAAATGAAATTATTGATGAAAATAATCTAAAATTATTATTCGATGATATTAAATTCAATAAAATGGACAAATAATCCCTGTAGGCCTAAGATTTAAGGATATGTACATATTTGGAGCCGTAATTCACCAATATGTGTGATGATAATTGATATTTCTACATAATAACAATGGGTTTTATAAATGGTGGTACAAGGATTGAAAATGAATTATAAAGCCAATTTTTTTGTGAAATTATTTTTTCACCCCTTATGAATGAAAGGGTTTTTCATTCAAGTTTGGATATGAATTTTTATTTATACCAACTATGAAACGTTTATTGCTTTGATATGAGAAACATGGTTTGTTATAAATTGGGAAATTCTATCCATGCCACATTTTATGAAAAAAATTTATTTATTTATTTATTTGAAATGAACTAATTATGAAATGAATTACTGAAATCCTACTAAGATAGTGTTTTTTACACCATACTTGTATTCATTTTTAAATTTTTAGACGTTTTTCTAGGACTAGGAAATGGGAAATAAGAAATTATAAGGATATAGTGTTATTGATACGTGGGACATGAGATTTCCAAATTACCGACGGAGTATCTGATCTAGTTATTAACAATTGATAATTTTATAATGACATTGATAGTATATGTTATGAATTTGGTTGTTGTTTAATTTTTGGTTTTGTATCAGTCTATATTCTGTTACATTTTCATGATATATTTTTGTAATACTAATAGTTTATGGATTCGTATTTACTTATTTTTTGGTAAATTACATTGATAAAATTTCCACTCTTGACTATTAATGATTCCCATGTTCTATTCAATATCACATGGGGATCAGGAAGACCCTTTGGGCCATTTATGTGTTAACCCTAGTTTTGGATTATTGGGTTATTAATGTCTGGTTAAAAAAGAACCCCAACATTATGCGAGTAAATTTTTATATTTTCAATATGAAATATTTAGATAAAATTAAGGATTATTCTTCTTAGGCTATCCAAATTGGAGATATATGGAATCTTATTCAAAATTCTTGTTCACCCATTCAATATCTTGATATTTAGTAACATGGGAGATCATAGTCCTCCAATAGAGGTATAATAATTTTCATATTTGTATTATCTACTTTATTCATTTATTTCCTCTTAGTGTGGATGAATCATTCTATGTAATTATGAATAACATCACCAGGTAGTTTCTAATTATACCCAATAAGATGTAAATTATTCTTATAATATATATTAGAGGATTGTTTTGTGGTTTATTATGATGTTTTTTTGAAGGTAATCCTGCCATTCATTAATGTTAATTTTTTATTTAATTATTATTAAAATTAATAATTATTTGTTATCGAAATTGGGATATTTTCCTCATATAGAGGCAAAGAGTTATTTAAGATTCTTTTTAACTTGGTTTTATGAGAATCTAGTCACTTCTCATGAGTTCATGAAAATTTTCATAATTTTTTATGATATATTATATTTTGGAATTTTTTATTTATAAATTAAAGGATCATTTTAATTATCCAGTGTCTGTATATTTTAGGATTCCAAATGAATGTATGAATAATTGTGAATGATTATTGGAGAATTTGATCTAAGTGGTTTTCAACTTTTTACATGTTCAAATATTTCATTTTACTGTTATCCATAGTAATATTGTGGGACTCCAAAAAATGGGATTTGGTCAGGCTTAAGGGGATATTAAAATATATGTGTTGTAAATAAAATAATTTGTAAGTGATTAGTGATAATTATATATAATTTTAATAACTTTTAAAGACTCTTTTAGAAATCAATCCCTGGGTAGAATAATAAAACGACACATGGAGGTACTAGATATGGATAATAAATTGAGTGACCAATATGATCAAATATAATCGTGTTATATTCTTAGTTATGAGTGGTGAATTATATATTGGTGAGTGATAACTTATATTAGGTTATCAGGAATGAAATTGTGTTTTCATGAGAATAAACCTATGAATATAGATTGATGTCATCACAAGATGTTTGGTAAGACATAGTATGATCACAAATAAATTTCTACCTTGGGTAAAATCAAATATTTAATGACTTGAAAATTTACTCACCTTGTTGTTTCCCATAAAAAACATTAATTGATGATCGTTAAAGGATAACTCACCACAAAATTGGAAAATCGTGATATGACCATTGATATAGATTATTCAATAATATATTGGTCATTTATGACTATGAGTAATGAAAAACCAATATTACGTAATCAAACATATATATATGTTACTTTTAGATCTCAAAACTGTTGACAAGGGAAGAGTGCGTCATGATATTAGGACCCACTATAGTAAATATTTGTTTACCACGATAAGACCCAAACGTCTAGTATTTAATTATGGTAATGATGATAAAAAATGGTCCTAATTAAGGGATCACTGGTAATATAATCCCACATAGTAGATATTGGGAATCAATGTCATAGAAATGTATTTAGTGTTTAGATTCAATAAAATATATCCATCCAATTAGAATAATTCCTTATTCATGGAATCAATTTACACACTTTTTACCCAATGTCCCCATTATTTATCACAGACATCAGAATATTTGTTATTGTTTCCACAATATCATGTTACTAAAATAAAAAAAATCCATAGACTATATTAAAATAAAAATTAACATTGAAATATCCTTTATACATTCAATTTACAAAGGGAAAGAAGAAAATAATTATCCATTTATATGGATGATCTACACCTTATATCAAGAACCAATTTGTCTGAATAAGAATCCTATAATTTATAAAACTAGGATTTCCATGTCATATCACATAGAGAATATTCCTTTAATCATGTTCATTTTTCTTATTATGGATTTGTTCAAATATAAGTATAATGATACATCTATCTTGAGTCTTCATAGGGATATAATATTTCATTGATATTTATTATTATAAATCAATATAAATTATTTTTCTAGTGATTTCCAATATTATTATATCATTACTAGATAATATCGATTCAATCGAATTTTTGCGTATCCTGGTATTTTCTTGATAGCTCAGCATGTTTCAAGCATATCATGTGTTATGTACTGACACCTGATATGTCCATGTTAGTTGATATGTTACCATTGGTTTGGACTGATGTTTATATCCAAATCACTAATAAATGATAATAATCTACAATTTATCAGTGGGGATGAGGGGAGAGTATCATAGTCTCAATAATGTATGTTATAGTTATATCACCATTCAGTTTATTTATTTTATATATGATTTAAGTGTGACAAAAACAATCAAATGATCTGTTTTTTATGTATTAAAATATAGAATAACATGAATTACTATTTAATACATGGTGCACGCGATTTATTTGGGACTATCTATATTTTTAATTATAAATTTCAATGTTTTTCTATCTTCAATTAGATTTTTATGTTTTTTATGTATTATTTTATGTTATGATATCATGATTATAGTATCCCCATTATATTATATATATAAGGACCCAATGTTAATCATTAAATAGTATAGTTATCTCAACTAGAATTCACATTCTTACATTCCTAATGATCATTTCAGTTTGTATTTTATTATAATTAAGGAATTATTTATACATATCAACCCACAAGAATTCAAAGTTGATACTATTAAAATAATATCCATTTATCCATTAATAATTTTTTTAATTAAACATGAAATATTTTATGACAAATCTCTACAATATTTATCTTGGCTTATACTTTTCCCTAATGCATCTACAAACCTAGTGAAAAACATTTTAAGACTTGGGATGAGCACAAAAATGTTTCATAAGGGACATAAAAAGAAAGAAAGAAACCATTAGTACCTAAATAATTATAAGAATATGAAATATTTTTCCAAAATACTTACTTATTACCCATATATTATCATATATTTACTTTGTGAAAATAATTGTTTCCCATAAAACATAGAAATCATTAATAAAACTATATTGGTAACTTGGGGCATCACTTACCTAATGTTATAACCCTCCAGGATAAAATATTATTTTTAAACCTCATGGATATCTTACAATATTTCCCTCACCGATACATTATAATGTAACCCTAATGCTTACCATATGGTGTAAGCATCACAGTTACACCTAGAATAACCATTTTGGTCAACTTACAACATAAACATATCCAATGAACTGACGAGTGATATAGGTTCGACCCTTCATCATAAAAACATCCAATGAACAAGGTTATAATTATAAGACATTAATACTTTAATCATGAAGACATTCCTTTCTAATATGTTTTAAATATAAATTTAAAATATTATTTTTAAAGAATAGTCCCTTACCTCGGGTTTGTCATACTTCAAAAATGTTCAAAAATATTTTATAATGGGTTAAATATTTTTATGAAAATATTAAATAAGAATTATAATATTTATAATACATTATATTATTTATTATAACTACCTATATCTCATTTAATGATAATATTTTATTTTTATTCATTGTTTTGAGTAATTTTATTTCATGTTTCCATTGTTGGTTCATTATGGATCTTCATATTGAATTGATAGAAAACTATATAAGTGTAATGAAATGGAATTAATATGTTTCCAAAAATTTAAATTATAGCATATAACAATTTTTTAGGAGGATGATTTATAAGATTTAACATTAATGAAAATTATTTAATTTATTTTGGTTGTTTTTACAAACATCATGAACATATATCATATTATTTAATATATTGTCAATAAAATGGTTTCAGATCATTATATAATTTATAATATATATAATAAAATCCTATTTTAAGATAATAATGACGTAATTACCATTCTTTAAGGTGGTAAACGAAAATGAAAATTCATTTTTCACGAAGGTAGGAAATCGACACTTCAATATGATGCTTTCAATTTCTAGAATAAGAGGAGAAGCAACAAGTATTGATGAGGGATATTCAATTAACAAAATTAAATTCTAGAATATGTATGATACTATAGTAAAAATTTCACATATATGAGAGGAGGTGAGGAGATAATAATAAAAGAAAAAAGTTGAAAAATTAATTAATGAAAATAAAAGTTTACTTTAGAACTTAAATTATCCTCATTGAGAACCTCTTTAAGGAACTTCTTTCATTCCATTCACTTATACCAGTAGGCATTTTATTTGTGGATGAGTATTTGGAAATAAATTGGGTTGAGGTTAAATAATCTACCGGGCTTTGAGGTTGTATGAGAGGAGGTGGTGAGGGGTGATATTTATAGGGGCAAAGAGAGGGGTTTTCTCATTATTTTATTCATTAGTTTATTATTTTGGCTCAAGACTATAAATAGTTTTATAATTATCAATAAATATATTTAAATAATGAATTAGAGTTAGATATTATGGTTATTACATAAGAAATTACACTAGGAATATTGTATTGAACTTATAATGTATACATACCGTACATTACCTTATTTTACTATTGTCAAAAAATTGAGGCAATTTAGAATATTCCCAAAAAAATTCACCTTTACAATTTTTGGATGTTTAGAATTAAAAAATGTACTCTATTTTTTGAAATTAAACATGTAAATTTGAGAAAATTAATTTTTAAATTAAAATTATCATTTATTTTAAAAAATATCGATTTTAAAATTGTGATTGATTTAATGACACTTTTGAATATTAATTAAGGTCTCAAAAAATTATATTATAATTATAAGGAAGAAAATATTATTATATGAATATTTTTATGAATATTTTTTTAAAGTCATTATATTAATTATATAATTTTAATTAATTATTTATGACATTCAAAAAATACCAACACTTAATTTATAAAATCCAAAAAAATTATTTAATTATTACATAATATAAATATATCATGATTAAAATTATATGATATATAAATATTATTTATACTCTCTATGAATATTTACTTTAATATTAGTATAGATTCAATAATTTTTATAAATTGTATATATTTCATTATACATTTATAATGAGTTTAACAATCTAATTGCAGAATGGAAAAAAATATTTTATAAGTACCTGGGTTTTTAAATTCTCCCCACCTTTTATAATTTCTATCATCACAGTTTTTTTTACTTATTAATCATATGAGGAGACCATTTCCTTGTAGAATTTCTAATTCCCATGTAGTTGATTCAAACAGGTGAGTTCTCTGAAAAACCCATACTTAGTGAATTATCTTATTCTACAATACCTACTCTCTAAGATCAATAATATAAATAGGTTTCTCTTCATAAGAAAGGTTCACATCTAGCTAAACTACTTTTGGGAACAACACATGAGATGAATTTGGCACATACATTCTTAACATCAAGACATGAAAAAAAATTTCCATTGGAGATGAACTAAGAGGGAAAACTACACTATATAAAATTTGTCCAACATTATATATGATTTCATATGGTCTAGTGAACTATGTATTTAGAATTCTATACTTACGATAAGGTATAAATAACATCTATAGAGACATTTAATGGAAAACATGAACCCCTACATCGATGGAAAATTACTTCCTTTAGTCATCTACAAATATTTCCTACGTCCTATGAGCTATCCTCATGTCTTTCTAGGTCATCATCATATTCTTAGTCACATCCTATACTAAATATGGTTCCATAAACATTATTTCCATGAATTAATCCCTAAAATTATAGATTTTGACACCATATTCCAGATAATGACTCAAAAGGTGGCATCTGTATATTTGACTGAAAACCATATTAAAAAAACAAATCTGAATAAATATGCTGATACTAAATTCCATTATAACCCATTTAACAAGTTTTTAGCATGTAATCAAAGTTCTGAATTCTTCCAAAGGCATCTCCATTAGATTGAGGAAGAAATGTAGAGTTGAAATTTAATTTTTTTACTTAAAAATTATAACGTTCTTTCAAAAAGTTATAAGTGGACCTAGGATTACAGTCAGATATAATAGAGAGAGTAACACCATGTAACCTTAAAATATATTCAAGGTACGACTGATAATGTTGATCTAATGATAGAGTATATCAAATAGTAATGAAATGTTCTGATTTATCCATCTGAACAATAATAATCCAAATTAAATTTTAACCATAAGAAGTCTTTATTAGTCCCACCACGATGTCCACGAATACATTTTCTCATTTCTACTCTTACGCTAAAAAATTCTCAATACTAAACACTGGTAGTTTTCTCCCTTATTAATCCACTTTATAAGAGAATCATTTCATGGTAAAATCCTAAATATATATTTTCATTCCAATCCACTAGTTATACTCCCTATGGTCTATGTACATATTCGTGCTGCGAGAATTAACAGAAAACAAAAAACTATGATCTTTATAGAATAATTATTTCTTCATTTTGGAATCACCTAGCACTCATAATTTATTTGCAAATATCAATACAAAAAATTTATCAATATTAAATTGAGGGAAATTACCTTCCTTAACTAATTATTCATTTTTTTATAACTCATGGTTATCGATCTACTCTTTAATAATTCTTCATAATAGAGACAATTGTACTAACACATGAAACAATGATCAATAAATTTTTATAATAATAATTTCCGTGCCAAAATTCATAAAATCATTAAAAATGTGTTATATTCTATACATAACATGGTTAATGATGCATGATGTTTTCGACTAAAGGATTCGTCCACATTGTTTTCTTTTCAATGATGGTATTTGAATACGAAATCATAATCATAATCATTTATCATTTATCATTTTTTCCAAATGTTCAACTATATTTGTGTAAATATATACATAAATTTTTTTGTCAATATATATTTCATATTAGGATCCATATAAATTATGTCTCCAAATTATTAATGAAAACCCCACAACAACTAATTCCAGATCATGTGTTTTATAATTTAACTGATGAAGTTTTATGTTTCATAATGAAAAAGAAATTAATTGACCATTCTACATTATAAGGGGTCATTTACCTTCAATTAAGCATCTCTCAAGATGATTAAATCTCCATTTTTGAAGGAAAATCCAAAACTAGAGCATTCAATAATCATATATTTAGTTAATAATAATTATAATCAAATTCTTCTATCCAAATATATTTAACAACTTTTTGTGTTAACATATTTAGTTGGCTAGATTAATGTGAATTTTTTTTATCAAATTCTCATTAATAAAGTATAAATATAATCAATATATAAATACTTGTAACAATTTTAGGTCATGTCCATTAACAAACCACATTTTTAAAGGGATCAACTGTAATTTCATCCAAATTTACGATGTTATGAAGAAAAAAATAAATTGCAAACATAAGTCATGTTTTCTAAATTTCCTGTGTAATGTATTTTCATTATGTGTTTAAAGAAAAATCCTTATATGTTTTTATGATCTGTATAACTTTTTTAATTAACCAAAATATCATCAATAAAAACAACAATAAACTTATCTATAATTTCATTGTAGATTCTATTCATAAGATCCATAAATATAGTAGAAGAATTTTTCAAGCTAGAGGTCATAAAAACAAAATCATAATTCCTATATCTTGTTTATAACACTACTTAGGGAATGTCTTCCTAATTCACCATTAGCTGATGGTACGTAGATATCAATTCAATCATCGAAAAATATTGTGATATTTCAAGCTGATCAAAAAAGTCATTGATAAGAGGTAGTGTATTCTTTTTCATAACCATAATTTCTTTCAAGTCCCTATTATAAATGTAATGTCTCATGGATCCATATTAATTTTTAACAAAAAAAATAGGATCACCCCATGGAGAAGTGATAGGGATAATTAATAATTTATTAAGAAACTCTTGTAATTTTATTATCGATTCTAGATAATCCACATGAGTGATTTGATAAAGTGATTTTGAGATGGTCTTAGCATCCAGAGCTAATTCAATAGTATATTCATCTTCTCAATGAGGTATAAAACTGGAAAATTCAATATAAAAACATATATGTTTCATTTAGCACTCACACCTCATTAATATAAAAAATTATGTTTTTTCCAATAATATATCCAAGATAACATTCATTTCTTTATTTTAACAATTTATCAACATCATGATATTTTATTAGTGGTATCAATTCATTCTTGTATATAAACTGAAAATATTTAAAAAAATTATTTATCTCTATAATAAATCAAAGCATCATAAATAGAAATCAAATCCATACCCATAATAATAGCAAACACCACTATGGAGAATAATGGTTTTCAGGTAATTTATTTCCACAGAAAACATCTTGAATATTATTGTAATTTATTTTTCATTTAATATTTCCCCCTGGTTTTTAACCATAACTTCGGATTTAACAGAAAATGTCTCAAAAATAAAGGATTGTGTACTACGTATCAAACAAGACGTTAATAAAATATGAGTAAAAAATGTACTGAATATGACTTCACAGGATGTCCTAACATCAACTTACATAGTCACAATGAATTTTTTTCCACCATTCTATTAATAATATAGATGATTTATATCCTTCATATCTTTATTAGGGTAGGTATTTGATAATCCCCCATCTCTTCTAATATACAAAACATTAGATGTTTCTTTTAAGAATTTAACCCCATGTCATTTTCATTGAAATATCATGCCATATGTAAAAAAATATACCACATCAAAATATATTCCCATATTTGTTAAGGCATTCCCTATGGTGATTCTTCCACACATTCCATTTACTAAAAAATAAAATTTTCTACCTTCATATTTATTTCATTAGTTCTTATCCATTTCATTTAATATAGAACTTATCTTTTACTTGTTTTCAATGTAAAAACGATCATAAAAACTCCATTTTTACATTCCTAAGACATCAAAAAATATTCTCATAAAATATGAATTCTTGGGAGTCCAATTCCCTTCATTATCTTAGCTTCAATCCCAAGTAAAAAAATATTGATTTTACTATATATATCGTGAAAAAAATTTGGATCATACCTTTCCAATCGAGTAAATTTTTTACAAGAATAGCCACTAAATATACCTCCTATTTTTATATTCATGGAATTTATTTTCCATACTAATTTGAAACAACATAGTGAAAAAAATTTAATGGAAGGGATTATTAAATTAATCCCATTCAATGGTTTAAATCTCCTCAAAATCACTAATAATCATGACCATTGACACCACTATATTCCATAACCTTAAAAATGATAAATATAAAGAGTAAATGTTTTTTTATATGAACACCCCATGAAATTGAATATATTTTCATCAGATTTAATACACCCATTATCCACCACTAGGTGAGATGATCCACTAAATGAAGGAAAATTTTACCTTATACAATGTTCCTCGATCATCATATTAATTTTTGGTAGATTTAGTTAATCAATTTAATAAATTACACCACCATTAATAACCTTATTCTACTGATCTATTAATATCAAAAACTACTCGGTTCTAATTCCCACCATTTTATGTTATGTATTTGGAATGTTATCATTCTCTCTATGCTTTGAAACTTCAGCTTCCCTTTTACTTTTGTGGAAAACCATTATAAAGAGACATATATTAAATATTGAAACAAAGTAATCGATAAATTCTATATCATTTCACTACAACCATTAGGTAAAAATAATTAATGGTATTCTATAAACTTCTTCTATCCCATAATGTTATCTAAACTGGGCTATGATAAAATCTAAAAGTACCTGAAATTCATAATTAAATAATCTAGTTCATTCAACTAGAATTCGAATTCTTACTTTCCCAAAGATCATTTTAGATTATCGTTATAGAGAATCAGTAAAAATTAATACATATAAACCAACAAGAATACAATGTGTGTTTTCATAAAATAGTATCCATTTCATATATAATTCGAATGTTTTCTTAATAAAACATGACATATTTTCATGAAAAATCATTGAAATATTTATCTTGGCCTGTTGTTTTCTATTACATATATGTAAATCCATTTAAAAATGTTTTATTGTATGGAATGAGCACATAATGTTCATTATGTTACAAAAAAATAAGAAATAAAATTTTATTTCATGAGTACCTGTAAATGTATGAAATTATTTCTATAATGATTTACTTCTTAACAAAGAATTGCTATATTATTTCTTTGGGAAAATAAGAAATTTCCATAAAACAATAATAAATTAAATAAAAACATAAAGGAAACTTGGGGAATTAATTATTTAAGTTAGTAACCATTGAAGATACCATATGATTTTTAACTCTCAAAACTATCATACAATGTAAGACTCCTGGACACCTTAGTATTTAAACCTCACACTAATGGAAAAGTGTGCTATATCCATAGTCCAAAACCATTGATATAGGGGTTAAAACCATGAATATAAGATATTTCCACTATTTCAGTTGTCCATGGAACCTATTTTTATGGATATATCACAATGTTATAGCCATAGTTTTGGAAACTGTGGCTACAACTCACATACCATTGTGGCTATAGCCCATGTAATCAATAGTTATAGATATAAAATAAATAGCACCCAGCAAGATTCAATATCATTACCTATACTGCCACAGACCAGATGACTTACCACTAGCCTGTATATAACTTTTGATATATTTATATATTGTTGAATATATCATTATAAACCATTGAAATTGTATAGAGAACTGTGGCTATAGCTCTTCCCACCATTTCCAAATAATATTTTCCCACACTGATGTGGGAAACCTATAGCCACACTTCTATGAAATCGTGGTAATAGGTGGAGGCTAAAACCACAGTTTAAAATAACCATGTCTATAGACTATGATAAGATAAATTATTGTAATGGTTTGAGAAAACCATGGATATAGGTGTAATTTATTGCCATAGTCTAGACTAAATCGTGGATATGGCCTGATTTTCTAGTACTGTCATGACTACCTTATGGTGTAACCCTCACATTTACAATTGCAATTAAAATATAAATAAACATACATCATAAACATACCAAATGAATTATAGGGAGAGATATGTCCTGCCATTAATCACAATAAATTATAAATAAGTAGATAATAATTCTAAAACATGAATAATTACACCATAAATACATTCCATGTGTCTTTTATAAAAATAGAAATCTAAAAAAGGATTTATAAAGAAATGTACATTACCTTGAGTTCATATTGACTTAAATGGGTTCAAAATACATTTATAATGGTTTAAAGTGTTTTTTTATATGAGGTTGATTTATTATATATAACATTTATTAAAATGAATTAATTTATTTTGGCAGTTTTAACGACCATCACAAAATTATATCATTTTATTTGATATCATGTTTATATATTGGTTGAAGAAAATAATATAACATATAATATGTGTCATAAAATATTATTTTACAATAATAATGTTTTTATGATCATCCATGAATGAGTTAAATGGAAATGAACATTTATCAACCTTGAAGGTGGTCAATCGACACCTCAGAGAAGATACTTAAATTTTTTAGAACAAGTGGATAATCGAAGTGGTTTGATGATGGATATTCCATTAATACAATTAAATTATAATATATATAAAATACTATAGTTATTATTTCATGTGTATGAGGGGTTTTTAAGAGAATATTATAAAAAAATAGGGCGATAAGAAATAAATCAAAATGAGAGAGGATTTTTACCTCTTGAATTATCCTCCTTGAGAACCCCTTTAACAAACCTATATTTGGCCTTTTGGTGAGAAAAATAGGTATTGTACATGGGGAGGAGGACTATGAAGGAAGTTAGGATGAAATTACCCATGATAAAAGGTATTGAGGTGTGAGGAGAAGAGGTGTTAAGGAGTGGTATTTAGAGTGGAGGATATGGGTGTTTTTTAATTATTTTATTCACAATCTGTTTATTTTGATTCAAGAATAATAATATTTTGAACATTATCACTAGATATTTTAAAAATAATGATTTTAATTTTTATATTATGGTGATAATGTATATAATTACTCAAAGAACAATGTATGTAACTTATAATGTATGCATACCATAAATTACGGTATTTTACTATTCACCCAAAATTCATGTATTTTAGAATAATCCCAAAAATTCAAAATTACCATTTTTGAAAATGCATAATTAAAAAATTACCTCTATTTTTCTAAAATATTTTTCTATATATGATAAATTTATTATTTAATTAATACCATAATTTATTAAAAAAATATAGATTTTAAATTTATAACTGATTTTATGAATCTTTGAAAAATTAATTCAGGTATCATAAAATATTCATATAATCATATGAAAGAACACTAATTAATGAATATTTTTTATGAAAATATATTTTCATTTTATTAATTATATTAATTATAAAATTTGAATAAATTATTTTTGACTTTCAATAAATACCAACCCTTATTTTATCATTTTAGATACATTTAGGTAATTATTCCAGGATATAAATATATAATTATTACAACTATAAGATACAAAAATTTTACTTATAATATCATATCTGAGTTCAAAATTCTATTATTATGGATTCCTTAAAAATTTTAAAAACCACTTATTCCATTATACATTCATAATAAATTTCACTATTTAATTCCAGAATAAAAATATATTATTTTATAAGTACCTATGTAGTTATATTATATTACAATAAACTACATTTGGATTCCATTTGCATATGGGGAGATGAACTAAAAATAATTTGGAACCCTATCTTAGGATATATGGGTAGGTATCCAGCCCCTCATGATATAGTTTTCTATAGTGAATATAATAGGTAAATCATAACAATATTTTTATCTAAATAATTTCTTTTATTTTACATATATCCAAAATTTTATTTTTGATAATATTAAAAACCATATTTATAGTATGACATTTATATTAACACTTTGAAAATATTTTGTGAATATTTATGTCCAAAATTGAATGAATTTTAATATTTTCATGATCAAGGAATCATTTTTATTGAAGTCTCTAAATGGGAATCCTCTAACAGATCAACTGAGAAAATTACAATGAATTGTTTCAGTAAATTAAGAATATTACTTAGTTAAAAATTTTATAATATGTGAATAAAATTTACATGAATTATGAATTTTTATTACATTTAAAATCACTTTGAAGGTATTCATAATGAAATTGTTTAATTGATCTCCTAGCTAATTCATTATAATTGAGATATTGAAGAGTTTTATTCTAAATTAATAGGTGATTACAAGAAAACACTTATATATATTAAATTCAAAACATGTTATTTCTGATAACATTTTTAGGTGTAAAATAATGAATTTAAAAAGATATTATAATCAAATTATATTATTATTCATGAGACGAAATTTTTTTTCTATTAAAATCATGAGGTTCATTTGAATAATGTTTTCAAATAATTTCGGTATAACAGCATTGAAGGATTCTAAGGTAATTTTTTAATTGATGTAATTTTAATTTTTTGTAATTTATTGCAAAATTTTTGATCTATACATATTTAGGATTATTTATTCAATCAATTCATAAAATATTATACTGAAGAAATATTTTTTCATTATATAATGTCAATTGAATTTTAATGATTAAATAATAAAAAAATTTAGTTTCCTTATTATAATTTTCATATTATAGTTAACTATTGTTTTTTATTTCTATTACATGTTATATGAATATTCCATTATTTTTTAGCATCTTAATTTCATCCATATTATGTATTCATGTTTTATTTTAATAATTATTATAGAAATTTTTAATATGAATAATGGTATATAAAAGAGTCAAAATTATAAACTTTATTTTCCAAACAAGGTAATGGCTTGTGATGATGTGGTACATCAATTTATGAATGAAGATTCATTAGATTTTTTGTCATAGTTAATCACCTCACATGTGTCAATGCACGTTCAATAACTTCAATAAAGATAGTGTGTGAATGTGAGTTATTAAAAATGTTCAAATTCATACCAAAAATTATTTTTCATTATTGAGTTCTAATAGAAAATAAAATATAATTCTTGATGATCAATGTGATGTGACAATATTTTCAGTTTCATATGATAAAATTGAAATTACTTACACAAGGAATATTAATAAGTGGGAAACTCCATTCATGTTTTGATACATATTATATTATGGTTACTACTATAGTGGATAAATATTCTATTGTTTCATATCTTTTTCAATAAGGAAGTTAAAATAAAATTTTTATGAAAATATTTGAATTTGGATATATTTTTCACATCGTTTTTTATTTTTTAATGATAAATGTCATTGATTACATATTATAAAAAGGTTAAATATCAGTTTTATATTAAGTATTTATCATTCTTACAAATATTATTAGATTTTATATTCTTTTATGATCGGGTTTAAATGGATATTAAGAGTTTAACCAATCTTTTTTAATTTAACATTGTTTTTGATTCTTCCACATATGGATCATATCATGATATGGGATACAAGGACCTCAAACATTTTTTTCAAAAATAGATGATTGATATTTTTAAATAATTATATTTAAATTTTATATCTCTCTTACCTGATATTATGTTAAACATAGAATGATTGGTGACCTAAAACATTAAAAAGGTGAAATAAATATACTTTCTAGGGTATGAACAGTAGGAATGAGTGGCATTATGTATATGGTAGTTATAAGTGATTAGTGTTAGAGGTTTTGAAAAACATATTTAGAGTATATATTCATGTAAATATTGTAAAAATTATACAACTTGATAAAGAGGAGAGATACTATATTTTGATATCCATGAAGTGATTAAACATGTGTTGTGATGAGGATTGTTTTTATCTGGTCTTCATATAGTTATTATTTTAAATGAAATAAATTTTAAAATATATTTTTTTATTAAGGTCTCACATCCACATATTTTTCATATATATTTTATTTAGAATTCAACTCTTGATATAGACTTGATTTTCTAATATATTTAATTCATAGGTCATTTTTCCAAGTAGTATATATATATATATATTAATCATTCATATTAGATTCATTTACTAATTTAAATATATTTATTATTTGTTTTTTAATATAAAAATTTATTGGAACAAATATTTTTTTAGTTATCTCATTAATATTTTCATTGTTTTTGACTCATCGGATTGATATATTCACAAAATATAAGAGTGATATTTTTATTAATATAATAAAATATAAGAGAAAATATTTAATATTATCAATAATATTCATAAACATTAAAAATTAATTATATTTCTTTATATAAATTAATCTTTACAAAAAATATATATTCACTATAAATGTTGATGGTTTCTAAGATAAAAAAAACATATATTCAGTGATCTTTAGGAAGTTTCTTAATGATATTAAAGTGCTGAAAGATGTTATAGATCAAGTGAAAACTCCATCTTAGTTGGTGGCGTCAGTAATTAAGGAGATCAATATTGAGGTTTATCTATAGAAGATGCTCAAATAGTTAGGAGAATATTATTTCAGTAGTGAAAAATCCATGGGACAGAACATAGTTATGTCTTAATAGAAGTAGAAAAACACCCATGTTAGACATCGTAAGCTAGGGACCTATGGGATGTTTTGGGTATCTGAGAATGAATAATTATTTGTTCATTGGGAAGATTAACCATTATAATATAATTATGAATATGATCTACATGATTCTAATTTCCAGAAACTCCGGTGTAAAGAACAAAATGAATAATGGTTTTGACTCTAGGGAACATCCTATTACAAAAGGGAAGAAAACAAAAACACATAAATATTATCCCAACATATCAAAACCAATGACTACCACCTCATAGAGTACTAGAAATGATTTAAATGGGATAGGTAAAGGAGAATACTTTGTTAAAACCTCCATATGCATGTAACATCTTCAAATTGATGTTAGAATCCAATGTTATGATGATGTTAATAATGAATCAAAGGATGTGATGGATGTTTTTTTATTTATATAGTCATCATTACCCTGAATATATATGATTTGTTGTATGAGAGAATAAATAACGGATGAAGATACTAATATCATGGATGTGCTTTTTCATTCCAAGGAGGAGATGATGGAAGAAAATTATTTCATCATTTCCTCTCCAGAGGGAATTAATAGAATGTTTGTGATCTGGACTTCTATTTATTCTAATGGGGATCAAAGGAATCATATCAACACCATAGATCTAATATTTATTTTTTGTTTCAATGAATCGAAGAAAAATTTACATGAATATCTCTAGGATTGGGGTGGTATGGAATCCTTATTTAAGTTTCTCGATTATGAAGAAATTGAGAGAAGGAAATCTGATATTTACTTGATCATACAAAGGGTGAATGGTACTAACACATTAATTTTTTTCTGCAAAAAGTATATATTATGTAATTTTGTTTTCTCATATTTCAAAACATGTATTTTTTTATTTTTTAAGTAAACATTAATTAAGAATGATATATTCATGTTTTTCTGAAAAAAATAAATCATACAAATGTTGTTATAAATTTTAATATATTTTGTTAAAACGTAAAGTTAAAATATTATTTCATCATTTTTTAACATTAAATAATATAAAGACATACAAACTTTTCAACAAACTTCATTTGATTAGTGATGGGAATGTGTGTGTCATTCCATGAACACAATGATTAGTCTAAGGGTTAAAAACATTCATAAATGTTATAAACATGGAAATAGGGATTGTATTAACCAAATATATAGTTAAAGATTGATATAAATTTAATCCGTGATATTTAAAATACAGATTCCAATGATTAATATGATATTAATCATATAATGTTTCATTTTCATAGTATATCTCAATAAAATGATACTAACTAGTGGTTGAAAAATAAAAATTACATATTTAATATGAAATTTGACATTAATAACTCCCCAATATACCAATGTGTTATGTTGAAATGCATAATATAACTATATGCCTATAACTGATAGTAATTTTTTGGTTCTTATTATGTGTATTATAGGGGATGGAGTTTTCATAATAATATCTATGAAAGTGAGGTGGAGTTATAAAATTGATTTTCAATAGATGGTGGGAGTAATGGTGTGTCATGACCCCCTCCCACCAAAGATGCCCCTCATGAGCAGGCAATGGTGAAAGGGTGATAATGAACTCCTAAGTCCCGCCTCCAATATGCCCCGGGGTGGCGACTAGCACCAAGGGTATGAGTTTTTAAAATTATGGGAGGAATTATCCTTTTTGTTAATTAGGATCGGGAAATAGGACAAGTCAACCACCAAAAGGAAAAGAACAAGTGTATATAAATAAACCCAAACCAAGCCCACATGCATGTTTAATTTTTTTTTAACAAGGTTCAAGTACAAGAAAGATCAATGTACAATACCAAATGAAAATAAGAGTACAACAACAACAATAACTCCAACTGTCCGACTAGTAGTGTCCCGCATGGCCCTGGTAGTCCTCCTGGAAACCTGAATGTAAACGTAGGGTGAGAATACAAGTATACTCAGTAGGGAAACCTAAATCACTCGTGCATAAGTGGGGAGACATCCTAATATCCTGTGAGAACAAGAGAAGAAACCTAACAATGAATTCTATCCACCCAACCTCACCAGCCACACTCCCCAAAAACATAATCACATCAGGTATTAGTATATACGAAACAAGAGTATTGGGTACCCATCACCATTCCCCTTTAGTTAGCTTCTATTCCTAATGGTGAACGTCCTGAAGCTGCCACACTCTCCCCGGCCCAACACACCTGGGCCACACAACCACGTATCCAGCACGCACACACCTGGGCCTCACCACCATGTATCCCGCCCGCACAGACCTGGGCCTCACAACCAGGTATCTCGGCCGCACACACCTGGGCCTCACCACCACGTATCCCACCCGCACACACCTGGGCCTCACCACCACGTATCCCGCCCGCACACACCTGGGCCTCATCCCGAAGATTTGTGGGAAAAATTAATCCTACTCGAAGAGTCTTAGGCCAATCCAAACCAATCGAAACCTACCCGAAGAGTCTTAGGTGAAAGTTCGCCTCAAGCCATCATAGCCTAGGGGAGAAGAAGTAGGAAGGATCTAGTAACTAAGGGAAAACACCCTCTCCCATTAAATCGGAGTGTTCATAACTAAGTTCTAAACATGGGTGGGGTGCGATAAAAAACAAAATATAAAAATATATATATGTATACAAAACACACAGCCCGACCTATGGCTTCTAAACAGAGAAACTGAGAACGTGCCTCGGCACTGATACTATGAATCATGCATACAATAAACAACCCCAACCACATTTTGAATTTTCACATTTCAGCAGAATTAATTTATTATTTCCTTAACTACTGGGAAACTATCCACAACCAACCACATAGATCATTCATAAAACATATCCCAGCCATCAACAAATCAAGTTAGGAAAACACAAGAAACATAACCAAGTCCTTCTTATCAACCAACCAACCCATTGATTATTAATCTCGTTCCATTACCAGGCCCACCATTCAAAAAATCTTCCACTTTTTTATTTATTATTCACATCCCATGGTCTGTTTACATTCAAACCCATCCCTACAGCCCCGCAGCCAACTTCCATAACCACAACTGCACCATACATCATTATCCCTTTAATACCATTTATCGCAGCCCCGCTTCCCGTTCTATTCATAACAACCCCATATTCACCCCTACCTTTCACACACCAGTATTTAAGCCAAAACCCACATGTTCATTATTCCATTTTGTTTAACCGGGGTGATCACACAAGGGTTCCAGATTTTAAACAGCCAACATTTCGTGATTAACTAATTTCCACATTCCACAATGTTCTAATCACAAAAACAGTCTAGAAAGATGGGGAAACCTTTAATTGCACAAGCAAAGGCCCCCAAAGACTGTGATTTTTAGTAGGCATAATCCTATTCAATTCATAACATATCAAAAGAATAAGCAAAGGTAAACATAACAACTTCCCCATCCCCGTTCTTTAACCAGTTATTATCTTTATTTAACCGTTTCAAAAGTGCTTCACATAATCATGAGAACACCCACCCCGCATGATGAAATTACTAGAGAGACGAAGGTATGATCCATGCCTCAACATGTTGTGATCACAATGCTTCCCCAGTTCAACTTTAGAAGACGTTCGTCGGCATCCGTCATTTCCATCGAGTCCGGGAAAGACCTCCTTTGTTGTATGTCGGAAAGGAAAGGCTGAAGGAAATACAACGGATCCATGCACGGAAGTTCTTCCTCATCGTTACGATCCTGTGCCCGCTGACGGATCTTAAATCGGAGCTCATACGAAGAAGTTATGGAAGAAAGAGCCCTCGAGTCTCTTGGGAGAACTCTGGTCAGAGGAAAGGGGAGGAGAGGAGTGAGTTGAAAAGGAGGAGGGGACCCCTCCTGTTATAGGCGAGAAGAGAAAAAGTACACTGTGTGTACTTTATGGTACACGGCGTGTACTCGGTTATTTCACACGGTGTCCACGCGGCTTCCAACATGGCTCTACGACCGTTGATTGGTCAACACACGGTTTGAGGGTAACACATATGCGGGGAGGGACTACACGGCGTTTAGTTTGGACACACGACATGTACCCATTTGTTGCACACGGCAAGGACACGACTCCAACACGGAACATCTCCATTGACTGGTAACCCGTACGTGGGGGAGGGACTACACGACCTGTAGTACTAGACACATGGCGTGCACCCATTATTTCACATAGCAAGGACACAGCCTTCAACATGGGGTATACCCAGAAAGGGGGTACACAGCATGTACTCAATCTACACAGTGTGTAATTTCAAAATTCTAGAATGTGTGGGAAAAGTCTATTTCACCCTCCAGAACACTTTTTGACCCTCTTTTTGACAAAGCAATGGGCCGGAGAGGTCCGGGCCATTACATCAGATTCCTCTTAAAACATTCTCGTCCACGAGAATTCAAAAACCAAACCAGAGGAAACCCAACAAGGTGCCATTTAGGGGTCTCGCTATAACAGGAACCCAACCAACAACCCTATTCGTATGCGTAAGGAATTCCATCTCCTATGTCGAGATATTATCCGCTTTAGATGACACTAACTCACTAGCACGGGTTTAATCGCATCCTCATTATTGCGTCTTGATTAAGAATTAGGTCTTCCCACTTTCATACATTAGGATTTTTCAACTCGTACTACCCCCAACACCACACAACCAACACACTGCCCGATCACATTGTTTTTGTGAAATTCATTCTCCTATGTAGAGATATTATCCACTTTAGGCGGCACTGGATCGCCCGCACAGGTTCAATCGCATCCGCATTACTGAATCTCGATTAAGGGTCAAGTTTTTTCCTTTCCCCACAAATCCGTACATGTCACACATTACCGGTGAATAAGGAATGAAAAGGTCTCAAAACTGATAAGCCAAGAATTCCATATATCAAAGGTACAAAGTACAACATCAACACAAAGCTCAGATGAACAAGGGAAAACACAAGTTAAAACAACTCTAGGTACTATGCGTGCATCTGGGTATCCCGCTCCCAAGTGCTCTCCTCGAGACTGTCATACCTCCACAACACATGAACCAACGGAATGGTTCGTCCATGGATCACCTTCCCTTTAGGATCCTTGATTCTAACTGGTTGTTCCTCGAAGGTCGCGCTGTATCCCATATATCACTCTCCCTAGTCGATAACGTGAGAGTCGTCGTGAAAGTACCGATGATGCTGGGAGACGTAGAAGACGTCATGAATCTTTTCCAACTGAGGTGGCAGGGCCAGCTCATATGCCACCTCGGCAACTCGACTCAACACCTCTAAAGGTCTGATGAACCTATGTGAGATCTTTCTCCCTTTCCCAAACCTCTGCTACCCCCGTTGAGAGGAAACCTTCAAGAACACATGATCTCCCACCTCTAACTCCAAGGGAATCCTCAGACGATCGTCATAAGACTTCTGTCGGCCCTAAGCCACTTTCATCCTCTCACGTACAAGATGGACTTTCTCTATGGTTCTCCGCACTACCTCTGGCCCAAGATCACCTACCTCACCATCCTCTTGCCAAGAAATGGGTGAACGACATGGCCATCCATACAAAGCCTCAAACGGTGCCATGACAATACTAGATTGGAAGCTGTTGTTGTAGGCGAACTCTACTAAAGGAAAGTGGCATACCCATGATCCTTTGAAATCCAGAACACATGCTCGCAGAATGTCCTCCAACGTCTAGATAGTCCGCTCCGTCTTCCCATCGGTCTAGGGGTGGAAAGAAGTGCTAAGGCATAGTTGGGTTCGAAAAGCATGTTGTAACCCCCTCCAGACTCATGAGGTAAACCGAGTATCCCTATATGAGGTGACGGTCTTTGGGACTCCATGAAACAGCACAACCTCATCTACGTACCGTTGTGCTAAGGTACTTACAGGGCCGGAATCCTTAATTTCTAATAAGTGAGCTAATTTCATCAGTCGATCCACCACTACCCAGATATCATCATAACCACCGCGAGCTCTGGGTAGTGCTGTGAAGAAGTCCATTTAGATGTCATCCCACTTCCACTCGGGGACATATAATGGATGGAATAAATCACTGGGAACACTGTGTTCAGCCTTTACTTGCTGACTCACTAGGCATTTAGCCACAAACATCGCCACTGCCCGTTTCACCCCAGGCCACCAAAACTGTTCCCTCAGGACTCGGTACATTTTCTAAACTCTTGGATGTACCACCAAGGCTGAGCTATGGAACTCACAGAGAACTCCATCACGCATTGTCTCTGATACAAACAACCTTCTATGGAAAATCATCTGATGTCGACTGTCCTGTGACCATCCTTCTGGAGCGTTCCCCTGATCGACATGATCCCGCATCACTTCAACCTCAGAGTCCCCCCACTGAGACTCTTCCACCCGCTGCAACAAGGAGGACTGCACCGTCATCTGAAACAAACAGACTCTAACACCTTCTACCCTGGCATCCAAGTGCAAGGCATCCAACTCCCCTGTCGCCTTCCAAGCATCAGTGGATTCCTGAATTACTTCTTGATGTGACTTCCTGCTCCGGGCATCAGCCACAACGTTTCCCTTACCTTCAGTGTAAGAGATCTCAAAGTCATAGTCTTGGAGAAACATGACCCATCTCCAATGTCGTATGTTTAGGTCATGCTGGGAGAAGATATAATGCAGGCTCATGTGATCTGAGAAGACCACAATGCACTCCCAAAAATGTAATGTCGCCATAAATTCAGAGCGAACATCACTGCTTCAAGCTCTAGGGCATGGGTGGCATAGTTACACTCATGAGGGAGTAACTTCCTAGACCAATAATAGATCACTGCCTTATTCTGCATCAGCACGCACCCCAGACCAAGGCCAAAATCATCACAAAACACCTCATACAACAACCCTTCCTCTGGAAACCTGAGTACAGGAGCACTAACCAACTTATCCTTCTGGTAGTCGAAATCCTTATGGCACTAATCGCTCCATAGTAAGACCTAGTTCTTCCAAGTCAAAGCTGTCAATGGAGCATCAACTCGATAGAAGTCTGAAACAAACCTCTGATAGTAACCTGCTAACCCCAGGAAACTATGAACTTCTGCCACGATCTTGGGTGCTGCCTAAGAAACAACTGCCTCCACCTTTGACGGGTCCACTGACACTTCATGATGAGACACCACGTTCCCAAGGATGTGTACTTCTTGCTCAAGAACTTACACATTGACAATTTCCAATAAAGATGGTAGAGTTGAAGAACATCCAAGACTTCCCTGAGATGCTCAACGTGCTCCTCCCCTGATCATGATTAGATCAGGATGTCATCGATAAACGCAACGATGAACCGGTCCAGAAACTCTCATAAGACAATGTTCATAAGTCCCTTGAACATAGCCGGTGCATTTGTAACTCCAAATGTCATCACTACAAACTCGAAGTTCCCTTACCTGCACCTAAAATCCATCTTTAAGAAGTCATTGTCCTTCAACCTCAGCTGATGATATCCAGATCATAGATCAATCTTGGAAAACCAACCTTCTCCCCTTAGTTGGTCCAAGAGATCATCTATCCTTGGAAGGGGGTAGCGGTTCTTGACCAGTACTTGGTTCAACCTTCGGTAGTCTATGCATATCTTGAGACCACCATATGTCTTCTTCACGAACAAAAATGGAGCACCCCATGGCGATACCCTGGGCCGAACAAAACCCTTCTCTATCAGATCGTCAATCTGAATCTGCAACTCCCGCAACTCTGATGGTGCCATCCGAGTTGGGACCATAGAAATAGGACGTGCACCAGGCTGTAAGTCTATACTGAACTCGACGTCACGTCGGGGGGGGGGGGGGTAGAGTCACAAAATCCTTAGGAAAAACATCGAGGAAGTCCCCAACTACCTCCAGGATATCCATCATCTATGTATCAGCTGGAACCACTGATAACCCACCTAACAAGGAAATGAGAGGCTCTACAAGCCGGATTCCTACCTGATAGCTCCTCTCGCCAACAAAAGATACGCACTTCCCATCCATGTCGGAGAAAACGACTCTTCTCCGGAAGCAGTCGATAACGGCACTAACAGAAAATAACAAGTAGATTCCTAAGATGACATCGTATGGCTGCATCTGTAACAGATGGAGTCCCCCACTAGATCGATGTGGCCCCACCGTCAGCCCACATCCCTGGAAAACACAAGATACGATAGTTTGGGCTCCAACTGGTGTACTCAGCACCAGTGGTATGGAATGTATCTCTATGTCTAGTCCAGAAGCATGTGATAGACCAGGTGCAACAAAGGAGTTCAATGCTGCCGAATTTAACAAATCAGAAACAAGAGTGTTGAACAAAAAAATCGTACCTCGCACCACCTCTGGTCCTGCTAGAGTTGTTAACTCTACTACGTGAAACTGTACACGCCCAGATCCTCTTCCTCTCTAATGTTTTCCACCTCCCCGACCACGCCCTGGTCGAGGTCCCTAAGGAGCACCCTGAGGTCGACCTCCTCCTGCAAAGTCTGTCCTCAGAGGAGCATGGTCCTGTTGCTGCTGGAAGGGCCTCATCATCAACTGGTGCTGCATAGGTGGGCACTAAACCTGCCCACCTCCACCATAATGAGCACAGGTCGGGAACCGACTCTGAACGTGCCTGACACCACCACAAGAGAAACACTTCAGTCTTGGGCTCATGAAAAAGGGATGAGGACCCGACGATCTGTACTGGAACTTCTGGGGCCTGCTCCCCACTAGCCTAAACCTGGAAGGACCCGTCACAGGAGACTTGCTGCTGACTACCTTCCCCTTCGATGAACCTGGGTGGATCCCCTCTTCTGGTGCACCTCCAAGTGAGTACATCCTCTATACAACCTATACCTTCTTCTGTACTACCAAGTACGTCGGAAGGGTGAAGGGGGTGACAACATACTGGAGTGAAGGACGAAGTGCCTCCTCCAAACCTCTCGACCGAGACTCCTCATCCGAAAAGAGATCCGGAGAAAAGCACAGGAGATCCTTGAACATGATCCCCAACTCTCATACTGACATACTCCCCTGCTGATGGGAGAGTAACTCCTGCCGCTTCTCCGCTTTAATCATGGAATAAAGGAATTCCTCTAGGAATTCTTTCTCAAAGTCATCCCATGGAACCTCTAACTCTATCCTCTCTCCGAGTTAGAGCATCCACCGCTGTCGTGTTGCATCTCTCAGCTAACAGACTGCTAGGGGAACCCAGTACTCCCTCGGAGCACTAATCAAGGTAATAGCGATCCCCAGCTACTCAAGCCACCCCTCCATCTCCGTATCCGAAGTACTACCCTCATACTTCTTGAGGGTCTGCCACTGGAAAGAACAGAGACTCTTCTGCCACTGCCTACCTTCCTCCTCTCGGTCAATCCTCAACCGATTGACCACCTGGATCTGCTAGACATCAGCTGTTTTAGTCACACGGGGACAACGTCCAGCTGCCATAGTTGTACGGCAAACAGGGATCGCCTAAGCCCAAGTAGTAAGGAAAAACTCATGGTTTTATTTTATCATTTTATTTCAATTTCTTTCCCAGAAACCCAAATCAAGTAAAACACAATCAGGATGATGCATGTACCTTCCCAAGGGTCTCTACCCTAAAATCAATGTAGTCTCACTTGGCCTTTCGTTAGGCTCGGAGTCCTTGCATCGGATCACAGGGGGACCTAAAATCTTGTGTCCTAGCCGGTCTTTCCTAGCCTATGTAACGCACCAAGATTAACTACAATGTTTCCCTACCATCCCATGCAATCCTCACTGTGCCTAACTCCAGACTCCATCCTATCTCTCAACCATCAGCTCTAATACCATTCGGTCATGACCCCATCCCACCAAAGATGCCCCTCCTGAGCTGGAAATAGTGAAAGGGAGATAATGACCCCCGAGTCCTGCCTCTAGTAGGCCCCGTGGTGGCGACTAGCATCAAGGTTATGAGTTTTTACAATTATGGGAGGCATTACCATTTTTGTTATTTAGGATCGGGAAATAGGACAAGTCAACCACCAAAAGGAAAAGAACAAGTGTATAGAAATAAACCCAAACCAAGCCCACATGCATGTTTAAAAAATTTTATAACAAGGTGCAAGTACAAGAAATATCAAAATATAATACCACAAGAAAAAAAGAGTACAACAACTACAACAACTCCATCTATCCGACTAGTAGGGTCTCGCACGGTCCTGGTAGTCTTCCTAGAAAACTGAAAGTAAACGTAGGGTGAGTATACAAGTATACTCAGTAGGGAAACCTAAATCCCTAGTGCACAAGTGGGGAGACATCATAATGTCCCATGAGAACAACATAAGAAAACTAATAAGGAATTCTATCCACCCGACCTCACCATCCACACTCACAGAAAACAGAATCACATCAGGTAGTAGTATATAAGAAACAAGAGTATTGGGTACCATACACCATTCCCCTTTAGTTATCTACTCTTCCTAGCGGTGAACGTCCTGACCCTGCCACACTCTCTCCGCCCGCACACACCTGTGCCTCACAACTACGTATCCCGCCCGCACACACATGGGCCTCACAACAACGTATCCCGCCCACACACACCTGGGCCTCACAACCATGTATCCCGACCGCACACACCCGGGCCTCACCACCACGTATCCCGCCCGCACACACCTGGGCCTCACCACCACGTATCCCACCTGCACACACCTGGGCCTCACCACCACTTATCCCTCCCACACACACCTGGGCCTCACCATCACGTATTCCACCCTCACACACCTGGGCCTCATCCCGAAGATTCTTGGGAAAAAGTTTGCCTGCCCGAACAGTCTTGGGCCAATCCAACCCAATCGAAACATACCCAAAGAGTCTTAGGTGTAAGGTTGCCTCAAGCCATCACATTCTAGGAGAGAAGGAGCAGGAAGGAGCTAGTAACTAAGGGAATACACCCTCTCCCATGAAATGGGATTTTTCTACACTAAGTGATCAACATGGGTGGGGTGAGATAAAACAAAAAATATACTGATATATAAATGTATACCAAACATATAGCCCAACCTATGGTTTCAAAACAGAGAAACTGAGCACGTGCCTCGACAATTAAACTACAAAGCATGCATACAACAAACAACCCCAAACCCATTTAGGTTTTCGTGTTTCATAAGAATTAGTTTATTAGTCCTTAACTATTGGGAAACTATCCACAACCAACCACATCGATCATTCGTAAAACATATCCCTGCCATCCACAAATCTGGTTATGAAAACACAAACAACACATCCAAGTCCTTCTTATCAACCAACCAACCCATTGATTATTAATCTCGTTCCATTACCACTCCCCACCATTCATTAACTCTTATACCTTTTTTTATTTATCACATCCCACGGTCTGTTCACATTAAAAACCATCCCTGCCGCCCCACTGCGAACTGCCATAACCACAACTGCACCGTACATCATTATCACTTTAATACCATTTATCGATGCCCCGCTGCCCGTTCTATTCGTAACAACCAAGGATTCACCCCTCCCTTTCACACACTAGTATTCACGCCAAAACCCACATGTTCATTATTCCATTTTGATTAACTGTGGTGATCACATAAGGGTTCCAGATTTTAATCCGCCAACATTACGTGATTAACCTATTTCCAAATTCCACAATGTTCAATTCAAAAAAATGGTCTAGAAATGTAGGGAAAAAATTAATTGCAAAAGCAAAGGCCCCCAACGACCATGATTTTCAGTAGGCATAAGCATATTCAATTCATAACATATAAAAAGGATAAGAAAAGGTAAACATAACAACTTCCCTATCCTCGTTCATTAACCTGTTATTATCTTTATTTATCCTTTTCAAAATTGTTTCACATAAACAAGAGAATAACCACCCCGCATGATGCACAAACTAGAGAGATGAAGGTAAGATCCCTACCTCAATAGGTTCTGATCACAACACTCCCCCAGATAAACATTAGAAGATGTTCTTCGGTGTCCGTCACTTCCATCAAGTCCAAGAAAAATATCTTAGGGTGTATGTAGGAAAGGAAAGGCTGAAGGAAGGACAACAGATCCAAGCTCAGAAGTTACGCCTCATCGTTACGATCTCGTGGCCACTGATGGATCGTAAATCGGAGCTCGGACGAAGAAGTTATGGATGAAAGAGCCTTCGAGTCTCTTGGGAGACCTCTGCTCAGAGGAAAGGGCAGGAGAGGAGTGAGTTGAAAAGGATGAGGGGACCCCTCCTTTAATAGGTGAGAAAAGAAAAAGTTCACGGTGTGTACTTTATGATACACGGCGTGTACTTGGATGTTTAACACAGTCTCCACGCGGCTTCCAACACGGCTCCACGACCATTTACTGGTCAAAACACGGTTTGAGGGTAACACATATGTGGGGAGGTACTACAAGACAAGTAGTTTGGACACACGGCATAGACCCATTTATTTCACATGGCAAGGACATGACCCCAAAAGGGTACACAGCTGTTGACTGGTAACGCGTATGCAGGGGAGGGACTACACAGCCTGTAGTACAGGACACATGGCATGAACCCATTATTTCACACAGTAAGGACATGGCCTTCAACATGGGTTATACCCGGAAAGGGGGTACACAGCGTGTACTCAAACTACACGGCGTGTAGTTTCTAAATTTCAGAAAGCATGTGAAAAATTCATTTTACCCTCCAAAACACTTCTTGACCCTCTTTATGACAAAGGAATGGGCCGAAGAGGTCTAGGACATTACATGGTGTGGCTTTGGTTGTTACAAAATGAATGAATCATTAGAGGAAGAGGTGGTAATTCTATTTTATATGTCACAATATGGTACGTCGAGTCATAATATGGGTTCTTTTTTTATGGAATAAAGAAAATTTAAAGTCAAGGAGGGTAGTATAGTGAGATATATTCACTCTAAGGTTTTTTCTCTGAAATTTTTATAGTATCATGGTGGATTATGCAATGAGATGACAGATTTGAAAGGGGACATTTTTGGAAAAGTGTAGAAACCTTATAAATATCTAGTTGTGTTGTGGATGGAGGGTTATAGTGTGATGGAAACCTATGAATTAGTGAAAATTTATATAATATCTTCTCACACGGTGTCATGTGTGTCATGATATGATGATATGAGATTTGGGTTCTGAGGATCATACATTTTCTGTGTTGTCACACTGTGTATACTTTTTTTTCGCCACTGTGGGTTTTGAGATCCCTATTTTGATATTAGAAAAACCAAATTTTGGGTCATAAAGAGTGCCATCATAACATTCCATTCCTTTATCATAAAAAATTAAAAGATTTAATTGATATTTAAAATGGTGTATGTGGATTTTATGACAACATGTATTTCAAAGAAATTTTTAATAAAGGCCTACCATGGTATGACCATGGCATATAAAGTTAAGACACCCTATGTTACCATTTTTTTATAATACCATATGTATTTTTTTATACCATAACATTTTATAGATTATTAGTGACATTTGATTCAAATCCTAGTGATTATAGATGCTTAAGTCTGATACCTAGGTCCTAGATTCATGGAATTAAATATCCCTTAAATCAAATAGATAATATTTTTATTTTTATTTTTCCCATCCTAGTTCGTATATGTATATGGTTTCATTAGTGGTTGATGTTGGTTTATATAGGAACTTAAAAATTTATTCAATATTGAATAATGTACTATAGGCTGTATGTATCCATTAATGAGTTTGTTGGGGAAAATTTTCATCTTCATTTATGTAGGGGATTTCTAAACTATTCGTCTATCATATAGAAAAATATTCTAAATTAGATTATTATAATTTTATTCAAGGATTATTTTTATTTTTGTTTGATGTGTTACTTCATTGTTATTTATAGAGTGTCCTTTGATTTTTAATAAAGGGAAACTATTTTAGGGGAATACAATTACAATATATTAATTGATGATTATATCAAATAAATTAAATGATGGGAATAAATTGGGAATGAAAAATTTGTAATGGTGAAGGATAGATGGATGTTCATAAAATATGACAATGTTATTTTCCATTTTTTTATTATTGTTGACAAATATTAATGGTTGTGATTCACATTCTAAATAATATTTTAAACATCATAATATTAGTATCTATAAATATATTCTAAAAAAATCAGTTTTTTAAAACCTACAATCTAAGGAGTTAAAATTTTCATTAACGTTTTTATGTTTAATTTTGTGTTTTTTATACCAAATGTTGTTATGGTTTTGGGTGACTTTAGTTATTATAATTAATTCTCTATAGAAAGGGTTTGTTTTTTTTTTGATGTTTTTTGTTGTAGATCATATTTGATATTGATGAATTGGTTTATAAGTTATGTTAACAATGTGAATGTGGATGAAATTTTATGTTATTGTTGGTATTAATTAACACAATAAGATAAATACTTCAAAGGAAAATATTAATGAGTTAGTTTGTATGTTTGAATAAGTATGAATCATTTTTAAGAAAACAATTAATAAATTTTAAAGACTAAATAATATAGGATGGTAAGGGAAGTTTTATGTGACATAATAAATGTGTTTAATAAAAAAAGGATGACATAAAATAAATATTTGGTTGATGAATGTGATGAAATTGATAAATTAATCACATAATAAAAAAATGGATCATAAATAGTAAATAGTGAGACATGTAATTGTATTAGAAAAGTGGTTGTCTTGATTATGTTGATTCCATATTCCATGGATTTTATTATGTTATTTATAATTATTTTTATGGGAATTGGTACATTGGTGAATTGGTTCAACATTATTATAATGATATAGTGGAAGTGATTTTGAGGAAATGATGTGATACATGAATATGAAGAGTTAAAATTTATGGGTTATAATGGCTCATTTATATCATGCATAGGCTGTAATGGATCTAGATATATATATATATTATGTAAATAATAATGTATTTTTTATATATATACTTGTTGGAATAACATTTTTGTTAAGCTATAGATTCATCGTGGGGGTCGTTCATGGTAAGAGGATAAAAAATGTTGACCTTATTTAGGTTTATGATACTATACTATAAAGAAAAGGATGTAAATATATAAATATGGGTATGTGATGTACATTGATTGGGGAAGGAATGTGGTTGATTTGTTTCTTATTTACATTAGTCTATCAATGTGAAGTTTGAATAGTGGAGATGTTGTGGTGTGGTATGGGTTTAATGTGGTGCCTTATGCAGTGGCATATTTGTTGTTATGGTTGGGAAGCTATGGTATGTGGATATTAGGTATGATATCTGGTTATAGTGGAAAATTATGGTGTTTATATGGTATTATCATTGATTCATTCTCTTTTTTCTAATAACTGAGGGACTGGTCATAATGCCTACCTACTACTAGTTATAGGTTTAATTACACCACTAACAATTAGATGTAATTGTTAATATTTAAGACCATTTTATTAATTTTTTCATATGTATGTGTTTAAATTATTAATAAATTGATTTTCTATTGTTGTATTTAAATACACGGTTTCTATAATAGCATTGAACAAAACGTTTGAAATTCACTGTAAAAAATTAATATTTATTTTTTTCTCTATGATAACAATAAATGAAACCAAATATTTGGGTACCCAAACAAAAATAATCAGAAAACAATTATCACTTATATATCAAATGATCATTTAGGTTCATAGTTCTTTATAATTAAGAAAACCTATTAAATAATAATAATGATATATTTAGGTGATCAATTTCCCACATTTCCCAACATCTCTTATTCCAAATTTGTTATTCATCATCACCTATATGTCTGCCATATATACCTATATTACTAAAAAAATTCTTTATAACATTGGGAAAATAACAAAAAATTTAAATCTATAATTCTCAGTAAGGGTAATCATATGAAATTAACATTAATGATATCTAGTGAGAATAAGATTAGAACAAGTTTTTGAGAACATATTAAATGATCTTCTTAATTATATAAGATAATAAATACCCATAAAAACCTAGATCATTAAAAATGTTCCATTGCATAATTCTTAAAAAATGAAATATGAATAAGTTTCAATAATCACAAGCTATATGATGTTAATATGAATAAAAATAACCACTAAAACTAATATCAAGCACAAAGAAAATGTGTTGGTATCTTATATCATTATCTTTATCACCCATGTTCACAAATGTAAAAAATAAATATATCCTAGTTAAATCAATTGGAAAATCCTCCCCATTTTAATCTATATTTCATGACTTTAAACATAATAAACCTTACTCAATGTATTGAAGATCTATATCAATATCAACAATCTTATAATCTATATCGGCCACACCTATCAGCAAATGATATATTTTATGATCTCTTATATTAATAAAAATCTTCCAACACTACAATAATATAACACATGAGATATTTTATCTGTCTCTACAATATATTAAAAAACAACTTGAATTCCTTTATAACATGATTTAAATATAGAAAATAAAATTTATTCATGATAATCCCTTTAAAAAAATCATAATCCATCCAAAGATAGAATAAATATGGTATAATAATATCACATTCATAGAAATGAAATGGAACTATTAAATGATGTTCACATAGATTATAGTACATTTAGAATAATATTTAAAATATTTATTTAAAAATAATGGAAAAAACATTTCATTTGATACCATTAAAAGATAAATTTCCGAAATATTGGTAAAATGAATTCATTTGAAAATAATTATAGAATATTGAAATGTAAACTTCAATGAAAATAATTTTTATGATTGTGAAAAAAGGAAGTGAAGTAAAATATATTAAAAAAATAATTACAATAACACTTTAGTAAAGAAATTAAAATTTTGTATTACATGAAATATTTTAAATATTTATTTTTAAAATTTATATACAAAGTGAAATTTTTTTAAAAATCTATTTTAAAAAATTATTGTATTACAGTAAAATTATCATCAAAATCCTTTTTGAAAAAATTGATATATAATAAAAAATATTCCATAACAAAAGGAGAAAAAACATGGATTTTATTAAAATCATTTCTTATATCTTATTTAGAAATAATTAGTATGAAATGAAAGGAAATCATATAAAATATTGAAATAATTATGGGGTGTGATAATAAATGTAGTTCAATGAATTGAAATCATAAAATTTTCTCTAGAGTAACTCTGAACATAAATAATCCATAAATAAAATAAAATTATAACAGAAATACATTATTTATTTGGTAAAAATAAATCAAATTAAATTGTGATAAAACATTATATAGGGATCTAAAATTAATTTTCATTTCATTACGTAAAATTGAAAAATTATTTAATAGGTAAGTAGGTACAAAATAAAAAAATCATAGTGCATGACATGGAACATGTCTCATGAATATGAAATTGAGACAAAGAAAACCCTTGAAAAGATAATAACATTTAAATTCCGACATAATACATGATTTAATTAGGATAAAATATATAATAATATATAAATAAAGTGTAGAATACCAAAAAAAATATTTTTTTCACACATAATCCTGGCATGAAGATGTGTAATAGCCTAATGAATTGAAATTGATCTATGGAACCCTTACCTCATGTCCAAATAGGGAATGTAAATCCCTTACCACCTATATAATAAAATTATATTAGATATTTTAATTGTTGTATAACCATTTATAGATTGATAAATTGTAATTAATTTTTTTTAATTTATTGTAATAACGTATTTATTTATATAATATAACATGTTCGCCTCAATTTTTTTTGAAGACATTGGATTCATAATTGTAAAATGTCTTTGGTTGGTTAATCATGGTAAAAAAGGATATGTTTATACAATATCTAGAATATTATTCATTGATTACTTATCATTTTTATGGTAAATAAAATTTTATAACCATTTATGGATGGTGTTCATGAAAAATAAATCACATTGCTCCATGGAGGTGGTAATCCCACAAACACAAGAATGCCATTATCATTCTCCTTTGGAGGGATGGGTAGAAATTATAAGATATATTATATTTAAAATATAATAATTCATTTATTTATATAATATAAATATATAAATTCAATTATACATTATAAAAATCCATGAGTGGTGGTGATGGAAAATGAGACACATCACTTTATGAAGGTGGTAGTTCACATGTACACACAAATAATGATATTATTCTCCATAAGTTGGAAAGGGAGATGAAAAATAGATTTACCATAGTCATAATAAAATTTATGTATATATTATCAAATGAGGTTATTTATATCCTCATGGTTTAATATTATTTTAATATGTTTGAAAAGGAAGTAAAATGGATATTATATGTTAATAAAACTTCCACCTCTTTAAATAAACACATTCATCTTATACCTCATGAATCCTAGGTTAGTATATTTGTGATAAAATTTCATCTAGGATGGGTGTATGGATTTTTTAAAAGTATTTGTAAAAAATTACTAGGATATTAATTTTTTAAGGTGTCAATTGGAAATAATTTTATGTGTAACTTTATTAGTGAGAAGTGGGTAACCCTTAGAATTACTTTTAATATTAATTTTTTTTCAATTTAATATCTTTATAAATATAAATATTTTCACTATAGGAGGGATATAATTCCAAATAATCTCATATTATATATTATTGAAAATTTTAGGTTATGTGTTAACCCTTATTCAATTGTTTTATCTCCTCATTACCCCTTTGAAATATTACAGTGATAACTATGTTATTTTCTATTTATGGGTCAAGAATGCAATAATAAAAGGAGAAGATTCCCATAAGTGGACAATGTTTGATATTATCTACCATTTCTCTTTCACTTGAAAAAATAGATGAATTTTATGAATTTTAAAGCATTTAGTAGAATACTATTTTTCATACAATACCATTAAAGCCATTTTCAGATCAGAACACAAATTTAAACATTAAAAAGTCATTAATGTAATGAATTTAAAACAAAAACTTTTTAAACAAAAATAACACGTTACATTTATTGTTAAAATTTATCTAATAACTAAAATTATACAAACATATTACATTTTATATTTTTAAAATCATTTACTTAATTATTATATTACTTACAAAAACACTATTTTAGTATAATATAGTCATTTAATTTAATTTTATAATCAATAAAAAAATATCGTAAATTTTTTTTAAAAAATTTAAAAATAAAATTTCATAATTATTATATTTTTATATTTTTATTTTTCTCACAATATTATAGATATTGATTTAAAAAAGTGATATTAATGAGTTATTATTCACCAAAAATAATTTAATAGTCGTTATCGAATACCAATGACATTAAAATTGCATTAATTTTGAATGTATAATGTATTGGTAAAATTTAACTCATTAAAATTTTTAAAATCATGATATATTGTGATTTTAATGAATTTTCACCATAGTTTTATCTTTATTTAACCAAATTTTCCATTCATTATGGTGATATAATATTTTTTGTTTACTATTAATTATAACTAATAATGTAGTTTGAATATATAAATACATTTGAAAAATTAATTCCCAATATTTAATATATTTTATGAAATTCAATACTTATACATGGAAGAAATTAATTTTATGATAAACCTACAAAACATGATGAAAAATAGTTTCCTAAAAAATTACATTTTAAGTGAAAAATGATTTTATAAATAAACTAAGTATAATTAAAATTATAATGAAATTTTTTGATTATTTTTAATAGAAATTAACTGATTTAATTTTAAAATAAATTAAAAATACTTTTATATATTTTATGTACATGAAAAGAAAAGGTTGTATTCTAGAAAAGCATTATTTTTCACTATTTGATGAAAAGTTAATCATTTCAGAAAAATTTAGAAATTTCACATTATTATAATTTTAAAAAAATTATTTAAATATTGATAATAGTATTATTTAAAAATATTAATAAATTAGAATAAATTATTTATAATTTTTTTCCAGATAAAAGAATTAAAATTTCTTTTTCTCAAAAATATATTTTTGATAAATAAAATGACATTACTTAAAATTGAGTGATAATTTCATATGAAATATTTAATAGATTTGAATTTATTATTATAATTTTATATACATTTCAAAATTTAGTAACTTCTTTTCATACAATACCATTCAACATCAAGTTTATTCTAGTTACATTCAAAAAGTAATATTTCAAAATCATTAAAACACAACGTTGCATATTTTATATTCTATCAAACATGGAAATATTTTAAAATCTATGGTTCTTACATTCTATATGACTTGATTATATTTTATTCTCACAATTTTTAGTTATGATAAATATTTAAGGGGCTAAAAATTGAAAATTTATTTTTTATGAACAACATTGTAAAAAGTGTTAATAGAAAATTATTTTGACAATAGGTAAAGGAAATATAATGTTCATCTAGAATAATAATTAATATGTATTAAAAATAATATAAATTTAGTTGAAAGTTAAATTATTGAAAATGATGAGGAATGTAATTTTCAAATAATTATGGGGAGTGATAGAGAATGTGATCTCAAGAAAGCTAGTGACCAAACAATCAAAAATCAAAACAGGATTTAAAATACCATAAATTCATATTAAATGAAGGTTATAAGATTACATTTTTATGTAATGATATTTTTGCTAGAGTTTAGGAATTCCTTTACCATCTAGTATGAGAACATAATTAAATATATTTACATGATTTTCTTCAAATTAATGAATGCAATTTCCTTCATTGGTTGAATGTTTCTATAATCATTCACCTCTATATCATCCCATATTCTGGAAATGAGTATCCGTGATGCGTATTTTTATGTATAAGGAATAAATATTTAACATATAATTAGATCATGATATGGAAATAAGATAGTCCTCATTTATTTAAAAAAATAAAATATGGTTTTCACACGGTAAGATAATACCAAAAATTAATAATCAATATGAAGAAATAATTAATTTAACTCTAAAATTATTTCAATAAATTAAAAGGTTGATCATAGTCAATTCCGTAAATAAATAAATAATGATAAAAAATTACCCCAATAACCTCAACATTATAGACTGTTTTTACCTCAAATGTAATCTCATTATTTTAATATTATATCCAAAAAATATAATATAATAATTCAGTAATAATTCTTCATGTTAATAATAAGGGTGAAAAATAGCTCAACCTAATAATAAACCTCCCAAATATATCATTAATCACCATAAAATCCCATAAATATAAAATCATAAAAAGTGTTTCCAAGTGTTTAAACTTATGATCAATCATAAAATAATAAGACCATAATGGTATCCATAATTCTAATGTCAAAATCATATGAAAATATCTTAATATCAAACATTATCTAATCCCTCTACTAATACCAACTATAATATCCTCAACCTTTACAACTGGATTCAATTCTAAAAATTAATATTTAATGTTCTAGTTCTGGTTCTAATATACGTGACCCAATTTAATAATTCCAAAACATAAAATAAAAAACAAGAAATATTTGATCATATATATACCTAGATAAATTTTAGGTCTCGTGTTTTAAATAGTTAGAAAGATCACTTACATAACAGTTCCCAAGCCTTTACAAGATCATGTTTTAAACTATATTTAGCTTCTCTTATTACACATCATGACTTCATCATCACTCACATGAAACCCTTCTAGAAATATCATACATTAATAAATTATTTATAACTTTGGGAGTACTAGATAATAAGGGTGAACTCAATTCCTATTAAGGTTAACAGTCATTATTAACAACTGAATCTATACAATGAGAACTGGATAATAATAAGTGTCTGAAAATTTTTTTATAGTGATTGATCTTTAGAAAATAGATTTAATACCCATAAAAATCAATATCTTTTTTCATTTTAAATGAAATAATTCATTAAAATAATAATGTTCCATCAACATTAATAATCCCGAGCCATGATATGTAAATATTGATGAATTAAAACATTAAAAACACCTAGAAATCATTGAGAAAACATATCGGTGTGTTGGAAAATAATCATCATCAACTGTGTTCACTCAATACAGAAATAACTGAATCCTAGAAAAATCTATAGAATAAACCTCACTAGTTATCTCTATCCTTCATTACATTTAGTATAATGAACATTATCCAATAAGTTAAAGAGATATATTGGGTTGACCCCTCAAATAAACTATATCAGGATCACCAATAAACTTGATAAATATTGGGATTTCCATTATTCCAAAATATTTTTGATGTAATATATATGGATATAACACATGGGTGATTTCATTTTCATTATAATAAATATAAAAACAACATGAATTCCTTATATAGATTGATTTGATGATGGAAATGAAATGGGTTTCATAAGAATATCTTTTTAAAAATAATCATAATACATCCACATAAAGAATATGGATGGTATCATAAGATCAAATTCCAAGTGAAGAAGAAGAACCATTAGATGATCTTGAAATATATTAAAATCTCTCTATAAGAACAATTGAAACGTTTTTTTGAAAACATTGCAAAATTCACCTCTATTATGGTACCTTTAAAAACTATAAATTTACAAAATGCTGAGAATGTAATTTCATTTGAAAACAAACATTGAAAGATGAAATTTTATATTCAACTGAAATAATACTTATGATGGTGGGAAATGAGATAAATCTATATATGTTAATAAAAATTACTTTTACAGGTTTGAAAATAAAGTGAAAATGTGTCATACAAGAAATTTTTTTATGGATAAATTTAAAAAACATTATAAAATGTAAAATTTATTCATTTTGGTTAAAATATTTGTATTATAGTAAAATTAGTCATTATATTTTAAAATACCTAGATATAGAAGAGAAACTTTTCCTGACTATAAGGAGAAATAAGGATAGTGTTTCATCAAAAAGTTATTTTCATATTCTTGATTACCCCATATTGTTTAATGATATTCAGTCTTGTAAATTTGATAAATAATTAGATTAGAATAAATTATATTTGGTTCAAGGAAAATTGATCATACAATTTCCTCCAAATTGATATTGAACATAAAAAATCACCAAAGAAAATGTTATTGTAAGATTAAACCTTTACCTACTTTGTAACATTCAAATCAAAATCCATTCAAATAATTAATGTGATATTGATTTTTAAATACATATAATTTAATTAATTAAATTATCAAAATTAATTCATGGGGAAATATGTACAACATGAAAGGAAATCGTAGTGAAATACAATGTATATGTCTCAAGAAAATGAATAGTAAAAAAAATCCCTTGAAATGATTATTACAATTTTGTTAAACATAATCCATAATGTGATTATGTGAGAATATTTTAATCTACATAAAAAGTTATAAATAAATCAGAAAACATTTTAGAGAGTAATTTACTTATATCCATGTCTTGAAAAACTGTTATAACCAAATGATTGGACATTAAGTTAAGAAACCTTTACCTCAATTGAAATTTCTATATGTACATCCTTTAACTCATGTATAATAAAAACATATAAATTAAACTCATTTATTAATAAAAATTTAACAATTGATTACTTATCATTAAAAAAATAATTTATTTATTACATTGAAATATATAATTATATAATATGGTATGTTCACATATGATGATTTTGATACGTTCTATTCAAAATAGTCCAATGTATTTGGTAGGTCGACCATAGTCAAAGTTGAAATTGATCCATTATATATATAATATTAATGAAAAAATGTAATTTTTTTATACATAAAATAAATTTTTATAATGATCAAATAATTTTCTACATGAAAAATGAATCACATCATTGGAGGTGGTAATCCATACAGATGAAAAAATGATTATGACTTTTTCCAGTGGATGAACATACACGAAAATAGAAGATATATTATATTTTTAGAAATAATTTTTTTTAATTAACATTATATATATATATATAAATTAAATAATTATAAATAATGATGATATGTTGTGATGGAATATGCGACACATCGTTTTGCGGAGGTGGTAGTCCACACATAAACAACAAGAAAATTTTCATTCCATTTAGGATGTAAAATTAGATGGAAATGGATAATAATCTATTAATAATAACATTTAAATATTGTGGAGATACTTATGTTAATATATAATCATATTTTAATAAATTATTATGGAGCTAGAAGAATAAGTAAAATAAAAATTCATGTTTTAAATGATTACCTCATCTTTAGAAGGCTAACTATGGCTTACACCTTAAAAATTATTGGTCAATATTTTCGTGATACCATGACCTCTAGGATGTGGGGATGAATTTTGGGATGTAATTTTGGAATGTATTGGAAGATATTAGAGTTTATTAAAGTGTTGGGAAGAGAGATGGTATGTTATCCCATTATAAGTGAAGAGAGGATAACCATTAAAATAAGTTAAAGTACTAAATTAAAATATATAATTCTCATTTTTAATTGGGCATAAATTGTTATATTCTGAATATATTATGAAGATAAGTTGGAATTATCCCATAAATACCAATTTATTAATTTTTATTTTATTTTAAAAACCCATATTACTTATTTTTAACTTTATATTAAACCATTCAGTGATTACCACAATAATAGTGTGTTTAATATTTAGGGGTTTATAAAATTAAAATAAAATATTAATTAACCAATAAGTGGAAAATAAACGATATGTTTGACCATATACCATTATATTTGACAATTATAAATATTTAATGAATTCTAAATCATTTAATGATTTATTATTTATAAAATAATTCAATTTAAGCTATTTGTAGAACTATTAAAAAAATTTACACTAATGAAAATAACTATTGTAATAAAGTTTGAATATAAAATTTTAACACATGAATAATAGAATATATTTAATTAGAAATTAGTGTAATTCAATAACTCACCTGAAAAGTATTTCTTCATTTGTTTCTAAAATCATTTCATTGATTTTTGTACTGATCAAAAAAGAACTATGTCAGTATTTCATAAGCATTCAATGTAAAAATATCATTACTGAAATATAAAAATAAATTAATATAAGAATATCAATTTATTAATATTCATAGTTAAGTTTTATAATATTTAATAACTTGTTTTTTTATTATCAAAAAATATTATAAACATTATGATATAGACAATTTGGAATTTTCAATTACATAAAATAATAAAATGGTATTTTTAAGGAAAATGGAATATTTTTATATATTTTAGTATATATGAATGTATTGGTAAAAATAATTTCATTTAAAAAAATAAAATATTTTTTTGTGTCATTTTAAATCCTTTTCACCTTATTTTTAACCACATTTAAATCAATTCACTATTTACTTTGTTGATAAATATTACCATGGTTACTATTCATTATAATCAAAGTTAAAGTTATCCCAATTATCAAATTTTGATAAGATTATTCTAAATATTCAATATATTTTATTAAATTCAAGCCCCATATGAGTGAAATTTAATTTAAATATTACCCACACAATGCAATGAAAATTGGGTTTTCATAAAAAATGAATTTTTCTAATTAAAAATGATGTTATAACTAAATTTCATATAATATTGATTTAAATGAAACTAAATTATTTATTCATTATAAAAATAATTAATTTCATTTTAATATATACTGAAAAAAATTGTTCTTTATAAATACTTGAAATGAAAATATATTTTTCTATACAATTTTATGTGTCATTATTCACTGAAAAATCAGTCTTTTCAAAGAAATAAAAAAATTCCTTTTATTTTTGAAATTATAATATAAGAAAATATTTCCTTTTTAAAATAATATTTATAAAATTATAAGAAATTATTTGTAAGATTCAGTCATAAGATTTTTTTTTCTAATATAACTTATTTTTGAGTCATAAAAATTCTTTATAAGATATTTAGTGCTTATTTACCAAGATTAAATGAATATAATTGTGTTTATTAAGCTCTATATTGATATTTTTTTAATAATTTTGTTATTTTTATTCATACCAATGAATTAAACTAATAGGATTCTATGAATGATATTTGGTAAATAATTTTTCATAGTTGTTAAATATCAATATTTCAGGTTCTATACAGTATTGTCCATACCTTTCTGTTAAAATATCATCCTATTACAGTTGGTCTATGAATTAACATAGAATAATGGCTAGAAAATAGTTAGGGATCTTATGCTAAAGTGATGAAATTCGTGTTCTTGAAGCTCCCTTTAAATCATGATATAATATATTTATATTTTATGAGTTTATCACAAGATTTGATTTAGGTCGTATAATTATATTATTTTTTGAAGATCAAAATCATTCCTAGTGACATCCAAATGAAATTAGTGACCTTTAAAATAAATGAAATTGTTTATTTTTTAAATATTTTTTTTGAATACTAAAATATTTATTTGTTTTTGTCTAATTATAATTTTATTCCATTTATAGTTTCTTTTAAATATTTATGATTAGGAATAAATATAAATAAATAACATAAATGCACAATCTTGAAAAAATATGTAAAATTAGGATGGCTAATTGTGATATTTTGTTTCAATAGGTGAGGAAAATTCTTATCAATTTTAATGTTAAATTTAACAAGTATTAACTCTTTAAATTATATGTGTTCACCTTGATGATTCTAAAACAAAAATGAAAATGTTTTTGTCGATTAATGTAAAATGAAATCTTGATATGTTGTTGGTAAAATAATTATAGAATATTATTTTTATATTTTCAATAATTATGCATAGAAATAATGTGTTATGTTTTTCATTCACATTTTAGATGAATGTTCCAGTAATTTGGATGTAAATCATGATAATTTTTCTATGTAATTATTCAATGTTATTTTAGAGTTCAAGAACTAATATGTAATTTGGGTAATATATTTTCAATACCATATCATGTAAATCTAAAATTTTGTTTTATATTATATCTCATAGTAATCATGATTATATTTGAGGGTTTTACGGTGTTTTGTTAAAGTCATTGTGAATTAATCATAATTTTTTCTATGTGGGAAATTTATATGACTTGATTGTGGTATTTCCATAAAATAGACGAATAAACATTATTTTTTACATTGCACCTCATTCTATGGTGATCAAAATTAATATTTAATGATATAATATTAAATTTAATGAAATAAAAATGTCTATGTACCTTTATTAGGATGGATATTCGACATTAATAAATAATATGTAATTTTATAGATAATATATTTTTCAATATATATTCAATTTTATATTGTCTTATGTTTACTCACAGAAAATTAAATATTTACCTTATTATATTACATTGGTATCTTGATTCCAAAACTGATTTATTTTCTAAAAATGAACTAATGCTTATTATTTATTAAATTATTAAATAAACACTCATTTCACATTGAATAATATGTTTCTAGATTAAAATAAGTTCATTTTCTAGTAAAATATGTAGGCTTACCTATAATAAAATCTACTCATGTTTCATATAATGTCGTTGTAATATAATAATGAATAATTATTTACTTTTTATTTTTGAAATAATATTTTTTTAATATAAAATTTTAAATTCTATATAGTTTTTACATTTTATAGTCATATATTGGATAAATGATACTATTACACACTTATTGGTCCTATACCAAATGGGCATATAGCCAATAACAAAATACCCAATGGTTGTATACCCAGTGTCTATATATCTAATATTTATATTATGATTATTTATCTTATTCTCTTCTAATATATTCTCTAAAATATTTCCCTTGAAATCACATATAATAATTAAATATTATATCTAATAAACAATTTATATCATATTGAAGACATATTTCTTTATCTATATTATTATTCTAGAATGTATGATATTTTTAAGACATTAGGAACCATTAGAATATAGTAGTAACTTCACTATCTTGGAAAAATTATTTTATTGTATATCAATTGGTAATATATATTTAAATCCACTACATACATTTACAATATTTTTGGTTGGTAATCAGTCATGTGATGATGCATCCAAAATCTCTTTTTGAAATAATTAAAAGATCACTCATATGAATTTGGTAGAACTTATAAGAATTACAACACATAAAAAATATATGTTTATTCTTAATATTCGTAATTTTTAGGGTCTATTAATATAATAGATAAATACCACACACAAATGTGCTTATTTTATATTAATCACATTATCCAAATAAGCTCATCCAATATAAATATATATATATACCTTTTAATCTCCCTCTTAATGTCTACACTTCTCATTAAATTGTTGATGAGGCTAAAACATCATTCGGGAGGAAATTATCCTCCCATATAATTTTTTAATTATATAGGATTGTGGAGACAGTGTGAATTAGTAGATAATTAATTTATTCTTACGGGTTTTGATCATGGTTACTATTCAATAAAAAATGATTAGATAGTGAAGTGTCTATTATTATTTTTATTTATTAATATATTATCATTTAAAATAAAAATGTTTATTATATGACTCAATCAACTTTATATTACCTTTATATATTAATTTAAATACTCAATATTTCTAAGAGAGAATTTATCAATGATGAAATATTGTAAAAATATTTATTTTATATTATAAATATATCTATAAATTAATATTACAAAAACAAAAAAAATATCATTTTTATTTTCAGCATCTAAATAGGTGTACAATGTTTAATAAACTATTTTTACTAATAATTGAGTTTTTTTATGAAATATGGATCATTGTGGGACAACAAAATATCCATTGAGCAAAAAAATAGCATTTTTCTCATAGAAACATAACATCACACTATAACAATATTAATCTAAGTTCACCAAACACATCATCAAGTGAAAAATTTCTATGTTGGATTTTATGAAAATAATATGGAATAAATTTATTTTACCCCATTTCATGTAATTTCATATTACATTATTCAAATAAAATAAAATCCCAAAAGCAAAAATCATTTTGTCATTGGATCTGAGAAACAAAACCATATTATTATAAAACAGACATTATATTTTTTATATAGAATTTCCAAAAAAAATATTTTTATTCTAAAAGTTTCTAATATAATGTTATTCTTAATTTCATTAGAAAATCTAACAATTGGAAAAATGTGTTCTCAAATTCCTAGAAAGCGAAAAAATATAAATTATTCCTTAAGAACGTAAATTTAATCATTATCATGAGATGAAAATCGATATTGATGAAATTTTATAACTATTAGATTGATATTGTTTAATTAAGAAGGTTTATAATAATGAATAGAACAATAATCATTGATCATATCATTGGAACAAAAAAATACAATAAAATTATAAAATTAGAACAGAAAACATGAAATAAGAATGTTAAAACATATGTTACTGATCATGTTTCATATAGAAAATACATTTGATTAATTTATTAACTGAATAATATAAAATCCCAATATATAACAAGAGTCTCTACTAAGATAATAATAACATCGTAAACATAAGGAACCATTACACATTATTAAATAACATTTTGAACATATCTACAGACATCATTATGAACATAATTAACCACATAATTTTAAAACATAATTTTTGGAACATAGATAACTGTATCATTCTCTCACATAACATAATTATCTCATAAGATATAAATCTTTTACTGATGCATTGATGGTCTAAAAATATTGGTGCACATCAATCACATAATAATGAATTATCAAAATATGTCGCAAAGGATATCAATCATAAATCATATAATCCTTTAACTATTCAAATAAAATTTTTCAAAAATTCATTTGGTTATACTATTTCAGGTGGATAAATAATGAATTTGACCTGAATGAACCAAAAATTAAATAACCAAAAATAAATATATCATAAATTAATGGAGAGAGTGATATAATAATAGATGTAAAATAGTCATAAGTGGTGAATATTTAACCACCAAATAATATATCATATAAGAATTTAATGAGTTATTATAAAGAGATATATAATATTCATTATTGATGGATATTTAGTGTATCAAATAAAAATTGAAGAGAATTGATACATATGTTTTTAATTACATTTCGGTAATATTTTTTTTGTAAAAATAGAGATTGAATTGATTTTCAAAGTCACTATAGAAACCTATACTCTCTTAACCCAGAGCTAAAATATTATTTATTCAATTGATACTTGATATGTCAGAAACCAACCTGGGTAAACCATTAACTAGTCTCCTGAGCCATCCGACAATAAGGATTGAGTGGTATTTCCAATTCTCCCAAGATGGAAACTTGTCTCATGTAGCATACAAAACTCAATTGGGAACAATTTTTCCACATAAGTAATATAATAATAAATAAAAAATGATCAAAATAATATTAAAAAATAGAGGATGGAAAAAATGAAAAAACCTATTTATGACCTCATGGGCCACCTCAAACCAAAGAACAACACTCACTACAACAGAAAACCAGGTATGGAAGACCAAGAACTAAAAAATAATAAATAAATTTGGTGTGAGCACTATGATTCTCAATAGGGAATACCAAAAAAAGAACCACACACTATGCATTACATTTAACAAGAATACCATGGAATCATAGTTTGAAATACATATATTAAAATTATTGTTTTCATTTAATTTAAAAATAATTAAAAAGATAACATCTTAAAAGGAAACATTTTCCCAAACATTTTTCAAAATGGGTTCCAAATAAGGAATGATTTACTAATAAATCAGTTTACAAAGAAGAATCATTTGGGGAAGTTAATATCTCGGTGAAACAGAAGTAAAGAATATAGAGTATAAGTAATTACGGGATAATATAAAAATTTCCTATGAAAATGTATCCATTAAAAATTATTCAATAAAACCAAAAATTAGAATTTGGAATTCATGTAAAATATGTTCCATGGGATATACCTTGACTGTATGTGACATGACCTTATATGCACTCCATTAAGAATCCATCTAGTAGCATATCTATGTGATCCAAATACAATAACCAACCTTTCTAATCTAAACTATCCTCACGAATGGCATATCATTGTAGGATTCTTTGTGTGGATCTAGTCTATTTAATCAGGACTAAATAGAGACTGATTATCAACTCTCACTATAAATACTTTGATTACATGGCTATAGAAAACATAAAAGGTGTGGAAGAAAGTATGTAAATAATATCTCAATAACATAATGTCACCACAAATGATATGTCCCACTTCTTGAAACCATAAATGAGAATTCAACCAATAATAGAGAGTATACATCGAGGTTGCCTCTTTTTATGAATCTATTCAATGTTGCCAAATGGGCTCCATCATTTGAAAATGAACCCTTCCCATTTGAAAATCATTTTGATGCACTCTGGAAGAAAAAAACATGTAATTTAAAATTAATAAAGTACTAGATGATTGGCTAAAAATTATTGGACATTTCTGATTTACTTAAAATAAATAATTTCTAGAACCAATCAAGCGATCATGAAGACCAACATTTCAAAAAAATCATGGAAAACATGTTTTTATAAGGAAAAAATAATAGTGAATCATATGAAATGATATGAGAACACAAAATAAACCATTTTTATTCTACCCATCATTTTTTTGGAATTCACTAATTTTAATATATAATGGAATCACCTAATAAATCACAAAATTAAATATTTTTTTCAAATTAAAGGCTATTTCTAAGGCCCCATCCTTAAACCTTACTTAATCTTGAGTTATTACAAGATTACACATTGAGGATCTTTTTAGGTTTAAAGTTTTAGAGAATTAGATCATGAAACTTGCATTACATTCCACATTTAGACAAAGTGGTTAAATAAAAGACAGTATTCATTCTTCCCATCAATGGAAACATATTTAAAATAAAACATGGATTCTTTCTTGACACATCCTTGACACTATCATCACATCATGTAACCTTCCCTTGACCTATGAATAACATTTCAAAAACATTGGATGAGCATAAAAAGCTCAGTAAGGGATATAAAAATATGGAAAGGAATCATGAGTACATGTATACATAATAATGAAATCATAATTTACCCATAAAACATAAGCACTTTACCATACCTCATAAAATCATAAAAATCATATGACATAAAGGTAACTTGAGGCATTCATAACATTCTTACGTAGGGAGTAACCCTCTTGGTTACGTTTGGAATACCCATCCCAATATATTCCCTAAATCTCTTCGGAGAAACCTTAACGTTTCACTCCTTCGCATTACCCAATGCATTGGAGAGCTATATCGGGCTCACCCGCCCTTAGTTTATCACGGAACCACCCGTCTTCATAATAATGCCCAAGAACCTCAACATAATTGTATCACATAAAACATGCATAAAGGAAACATAACATTTCCACCTTTCAATCACAAGATATCAATACAACACAATGATATAAAAACATTATGAAAACCATTTTCAATACCAAAAGAAAAGAAAATTAAAACATGGTATTTATTTTTCTTTTAAAAAGAAGGTATGGCTTGTAGTGGAAGCCGAAACTCAAATAACGGTCATGGTGGCGGATAATTCTTTGTCACCGCATACGTACGATAAAAACATTCCCTTTTGTAGTTTAGTAAAATTCTTCGTATAAAAAAGATTCCTTTTGGATAAACGTAAAAGTCAAAAGGGGTTTATACACCGTATAAAAGAATGTTGTGTATAAAAAAACATATGCCTCAATGAAAGGAGATTGAGAAGAAGTTCCATACAAAGACGATATCCTTAGTTTAAGGATAAATCAATAACATTATTATGTGTGACAAATGAATACACAAAATATAAGTAGATATTAAGTGTAAAATAATCAAAGGCCATTCACACATTCAAAGGATGACATATTCAATAACTACATGTTGAACCGAAAGAAATCAAAATTGGGTTAAGTAGTTCCCTTGACACCCTAACGACGTCACATAAAAAAACGGTATCTCATCACTTGGACATGAAATTTACATCAATAAGGATATATGAGAACATATCCCAACATAACAATATGTAAATTAAAATACCCAACAAAATATGTCTTTTAAAAAGAGGAGGGTGAAAGGTTCCCTTACCGACGTGGGTATCTTTCAAAACATACACCCCATGAAAGAAGGACAATAAATCATTGATGTAAATACTCATAAAAGAAAGTATATTACACAAAGATTAGAATAATGGGAATTACATACACCACTCAAAGGAAATTGTGGCAAATGTAGCATAAATATCATGGGAATAAAAGTGAGATGAAAAATCCCTTACGAAAACTCAGCCGCCTAACAACGCCACATAAAACTTACAAAAATGGATTGATGAGATCAAATAGGGTATCTAATCATATTAACTTAATGTTTATAGAAAGAGTAATATAAAATAACATCCCCCAACATAACAAATAGGAGCTTAAAATAATAGACATAAAGGAGAGTACTTAAAAAGAAAGAGAGAGGTTAGATCTCTTACGAAAATTCGGCAGCCTAACAGCGCCACTCAAAACTTCCAAAATGGATTGATGAGAGAGAATAGGGTCTCTCATCATATGAACATAAAAATTACAGTAAGAGTAATATAAAAGAACATCCCAATCTCAAGAAAGATGATCTTAGAATGAATGACATAAAAGAGTGTACTTAAAAAGAAAGAGAGGAGTAGGATCCCTTACCTCGGGTCCGACTTGACTCGATCGTTCTTTAACGTCCTGAATAAAAAACATGAGTTAATTTCTACTTTCTTAAGAACCGTTTTCAAGTTCATTATTCCTTTTATATCAATTATTGACATGTTATAAACATTATGTAATCATTTAAGTTAATAATGTTTGTTTTGTCGATATTTGGTTCTTAAGTCAAAAGTGGACTTCTTACAATTACATGTTGTTCATATGGTCAATGGTTCATTATATCCAAAATGATATTCATGATTTGGATATCATATCTATCGTATATATACAGCATATACATGTATTTATAATATTACATAATCATTTAGAGGTAATAAATAAAATGCACCGTTCATGGAGACGGTAACCCGTACATACGCATGAATGCTACTTTCATTTCTTTGTCATATTAATTGAATTAAAACTAAATGAGAGGTATGTATATTTTAATTCCAGAATTATATTAATCATTTATATATAACATACCTTATATATATCCATTATAAATATGTACATATAATAGTACATTACATTTGGGGATAATAAATGAAATGCACCGTTCAAGGAGACGGTAAGCCGTACGTACGCATGAATGCTAATTTCATTTCTATATCATACATTAATGGAAATAAATTATAATGATATATAGTTATATTATAATACAGTATAACATCATATATAATATCTTTAAATCCATCCTTTATACATCCCACATATGGCATTAACGAATCAAATCACTTTCAGGGGGCGGTAGTCCGCGCTTCCTAAAATGAAGATATCGTGTTTACCCATAATGGAAACAATAATGGTATGCCATAAATGAAAAATACAGAAGATTAAGGAAATAATAAACATATTATATATCATATATAAAAATAGTGACATCATAATGGCCACCTTTGAAGGTGTTAAATGAGTATTGAACACTCATCGTTTCGGGAGGCAGAATTTCGCCATCCACGGAAAATGTATGTTCTTTAACCATTTTATGTAGTTTTGTGAGAGATTAGATCGAATAAATCTTATAACAACATCCTAGTATATTGAAGATACTGGTTTTGTTACAAAAGAAGTAAATAAAAAGATTTTAGGGGGTTGGAGAAACAAAATAAAACAAATGATCATGAGAGAATGAATTACCTTTAAAAGTGTATCTCCTTTTGATTTGAGCCTAAAGGCTTCCTTTGAAAGGATTCTGCCCAAAGGGAATCCTCCAGGATGAGGAGAGGGATGTGGAGAGAGTAAATGGTCAGGGGATGGCCGAGCCAAAGGCTTGAGGAATGTGTGAAATGAGGTAGAGGTGGGGGCCTTTTATAAGAGGAGAGGAGGGGCACTTTTGGAAATCATGAAACTATTTTTTTATTTTCAAAAGTGTTTAGAATTTCTAAGGTCCCACATTGATATATTTCAAAGATAAGATGATAAGGCTTCGAAATATTCCCACCCGATAGTTTTTGTACAAGTGTAGGTCTTAGATTTTATATTATCGTTTCATTTTATTTAAACTGTTCATTAATGAGGTCATCGTTGCATCATCATGATGCCATAATTAAATTAATTTATTTAATGTCTAAAAATTATAAAACAAATATCCTGATGTAGGAAATCTTTTTATCTTTCCAAAGAGTATTTATAGAAAAACTTATGATTAGTATAACCCCTTCTAAAAATTGTTTTATTAAAACAATTTATGTTAGTGTCATTTTCACCTTTATTTTTAAAAAAAGGAATTAAAGTCATTATCTCAGCCAAGAGGCTCCATAGGGTCCCCTAAATCGACCCATGGGTTATCTTGGTCGGCCATGACTCATCAAATAGTGGTAGGACAAGTGTCATGGTGTTTTCACATTTTTATAATATCATTTTTACCTTAAATTACACTAATTACCACTAATCGCGATTAAAAACTTAATAAGTTACAATTCACAAAAAAATTATTTTAATCTCATTGAACCACATTTTACTTCATAATGACAACCATGTATGTCATATTTTTGAAATTCAAAACACAATGATGGAAAAATTTCATTTAAATGGAAAATCAGTTTTTATAAGTACCACTTAGTGGTTTCACTATTCATCAAAAATTGAAGTTTTTCAGAAAATTACCAAAAATTCACCCTGAGCAATATTTGATATTCCGAATTTAAAAATGAATTCTATTTTACAAAATTCAAAACATATAAGTCAAATTAATTAATTTAATAATTAATTCCCGCTGTCAGAGCAAATAGCGTGTTTTTATAAAACAATAAGTACCAAAAGATTGACACCAGTTTAAGTCTAATTTCAAAGTGGAATTTATTCCAATGACCACCATTGGATTAAATGTTAAAAATATATTCTAATTTCACTTTAAAACCAATTCAAAATATAATATCATCATATAAATAAATTAGATTAAAAGGAGGTTTTGAATTAAAATACAACATTTTACACTATTCTTTAAAAAAATGCACTTTATCGGAAAGATACCAAAAATTTACACAAAGTAAATTTTGATGTGCCGATTCTTAAGAATAGTTTTATTTGGTCCAATTGAATTTATAAGAGCGAGAAAAACTATATTTAATGATGGTTCTCCATCAAAAGGCGATAAGTGAACCTTTAGTGAAAACTAGGGCATATACGCCTAAAATTGAATTCTTTCCATATTTTAAGCCTTTATCTTAATTTGGATATATGTAAAAAATTTAAAAACATATATAATATTTTAGTTATTTCTATCTATTACCGCCAGTACAACGGCTACATGTTAACTACCATTTAAAATAATATTATTTTATTATTAGAGTGCAACATTAGATTCCCATGAAACTCGTTGTTGCGTATTGGGTGAGCCATCGAGCATAGCATCCCCTTTAAAGCAATATTAATATTTGATTCAAAAATATGGATAAATATAAAGATGTCGTATTCTTTATTTACCTGGGGTGTTACATCCTTCCCCCCTTTTGGGAATTGTGTCCTCACAATTTTTAAAATTGAGCTTGTAAACTTCCTTGAAAGTCCCACATTGGAACAAGAGTCGGTAAAACAATCACTTTAAAATAACGGAAGATAAGTACAGAGGTCACCCGAGTTAACCCATACTAGGATTCAATGTAGGAAAACATGGACATGGAGGAGAAAACATAGGGTCATGTTCTGATGGAGAGTGATAGAAGACATGTTTAGGAGAAAGTTAATAATAAGAAAATCACAAACTTGTGATGGGTAAAACGGTGTTGGGTTCCCCAGTAGGAAAAGTTAATAGACAACATTTTTGTTTTAAGTTAATTTTTATTGAGGAATTTATTCATTTGGAAACATAATAACTTATCATGTAGTCTTTCAACATTTACTAGATTCCTTACACAAACTCATATTTTCTCCAAAAGACGAGTATTTAAGAAGACTTTTTCACATTAAGAGTACTATAATCAAATTATAGAGAATCACCTAATCCACAAAAGAGAACTATATACTTCCCATGTCTTTAGACTTTAACCAAAACCAAAACCAAAAAGGCTAGTACAAGGTCAGATAATCTAGAAAAGGAGAACCCTTTATAAATATAAAATCTATGCTTAATCTCCAAAATTTGTCCAACAAAACCAAAAGTTCAACGAGGACCATTAGATAAACAATTTTTCCATAAAATTATTCAAAGTAAACCAATTTAAGATTTAAACCCAACTATTTGAAGGATTTAGTCACATTGTATTCCAAGTTAAATCGTAACATTTATCTCCAAACAACATCAGTTTCTCCTAAAGTCTCGTATTGAAAAGTAATTAACTTAATCACATATCCTCCAAGATAGGTTAATCATTTTCATAAATAACCCAAAATCAACTTACTCTTAATTAATAAAATCATATAACTAAAAAGAATCAATCAAACTAACTAGGGACCTCACGTAGTCTAGTGGTAGACGATAAATACTAGTCGCACTTTGGTTGTGGGTTCGATTCTCGCAGCTTTGTCTGATGCGATGGGTTGTCACACGGTCTGCGTGTTGTCCTTTTTCCAAAACAATATAATTCTTAAAACATCCCCCAAAACAAGATAAAATCTTCAAAAATGATCATAACATATTTTAACCTCAAGTTTATCTCATTCCTTTCATTTTCCATCATATCATAGAGTAACCCATAATTACCTAAAAAGTAAAGATCATATAAACCCTAATGGTTACCTTAATAATTATTACCTGAATTTCCACATCGAGTTGGTCATCTCGTACATGATGAATTAGAGAACACACCAAGGTTGAAGTGGTTGATCATGACTCCTTGATAGTTGGTTAAGAAAAACCATGATATTCCTCATTGAATCACCCATCTCATCTAGTCTCTTAATCAGAGAACCACCATAGTTTCCTTCAAACCCATTGTCACTTTGGTGCCTGCTAGATCCAGCCATTTACTAAAACCAAAAAGGTCAGTGTGAGTATATAAACATAACCATCATGTACTAATGAGGAATTTAAACATTAAGATATACCTACTCATTCACTTTATCTAAAACCTGGACTCTTTCTGAAATCCTAACCATTTTGGTAATGTCACTTGTGCTTAGAGAATACCCTAACCACTAAAGTTATCTAAACCGACCTTTGATACCAACTATAAGTCCCCAGTCTTAAACCTTACTTAATCTTGAGTTATTACAAGATTACACATTGAGGATCTTTTCAGGTTTAGAGTTTTAGAGAATTAGATCATGAAACTTGCATTACATTCCACATTTAGACAAAGTGGTTACATAAAAGACAGTATTCATTCTTCCCATCAACGGAAACATATTTAAAATAAAAAATGGATTCTTTCTTGACACATCATTGACACTATCATCACATCATGTACCCTTCCCTTGACCTGTGAAAAACATTTCAAAAACTTTGGATGAGCATAAAAAGCTCAGTAAGGGAAATAAAAATATGGAAAGGAATCATGAGTACAGGTATACATAAGAATGAAATCATACTTTACCCATAAAACATAAGCACTTTAACATACCTCATAAAATCATAAAAATCATATGACATAAAGGTAACTTGAGGCATTCATAACATTCTTACGTAGGGAGTAACCCTCTTGGTTACGTTTGGAATACCCATCACAGTATATTCCTTAAATCTTTTCGGAGAAACCTTCACGTTTCACTCCTTTGCATTACCCAATGCATTGGAGAGCTATATCGGGCTCACCCACCCTTAGTTTATCACATAACCACCTATCTTCATAATAATTCCCAAGAACCTCAACATAATCGTATCACATAAAACATGCATAAAGGAAACATTTAATTTCCACCTTTCAATCACAAGATATCAATACAACACATTGATATAAAAACATTAAGAAAACCATTTTTAATACCAAATGAAAAGAAAATTAAAACATGGAATTTATTTTTCTTTTAAAAAGAAGGTATGGCTTGTAGAGGAATACGAAACTCAAATAACGGTCACTACGGTGGATAATTCGTTGTCGCAGCATACGTACGACAAAAACATTCCCTTTTTTCGTTTAGTAAAACGATTCGTATAAAAAATATTACTTTTGGATAAATGTAAAAGTCAAAAGGGGTTTATGCACCGTATAAAAGAAGGTTGTGTATAAAACAAAATATGCCTCAATGAAAGGAGATTGAGACGAAGTCCCATACAAAGACGGTATCCTTGGTTTAAGGATAAATCAATAACATTATTATGTGTGACAAACGAATACACCAAATATAAGTGGATATTAAGTGTAAAATAATCAAAGGTCATTCACATATATTCAAAGGATGACATTTTCAATAACTACATGTTGAACCCAAAGAAATCGAAATTGGGTTAAGGAGTTCCCTTGACAGCCTAACGACGTCACATCAAAAAAAAGTGTCTCTCATCACTTGGACATGAAATTTTCACCAATAAGGATATATGAGAACATATCCCAACATAACAATATTTAAATTAAAAGACCCAACAAAAGATGTCTTTTCAAAAGAGGAGGGTGAACGGTTCCCTTACCGACATGGGTATCTTTCAAAACATACACCCCATGAAAGAAGGACAATAAATCATTGATGTAAATACTCACAAAAGAAATTATATTACACAAAGTGCAGAATAATCAGCAGTACATACACAACTCAAAGGAAATTGTGGAAAATGTAGCATAAATCTCTTGGGAATAAAAGTGAGATGAAAAATCCCTTACGAAAACTCGGCAGCCTAACGGTGCCACATAAAACTTACAAAAATGGATTGATGAGATCAAATAGGGTATCTCATTATATTAAATTAAAGTTTATAGAAAGATGAATATAAAAGAACATCCCCAATCATAACAAAGAGGAGCTTAAAAGAAGTGACATAAAGGAGAGTACTTAAAAAGAAAGAGAGAGGTTAGATCTCTTACGAAATTTCGGCAGCCTAACGACACCACTCATAACTTCAAAAATGGATTGATGAGAGAGAATAGGGTCTCTCATCATATGAACATAAAAATTACAGTAAGAGTAATATAAAAGAACATCCCAATCTCAAGATAGATGAGCTTAGAAGGAACGACATAAAAGAGTGTACTTAAAAAGAAAGAGAGGAGTAGGATCCCTTACCTCGGGTCCGACTTGACTCGATCATTATTAACGTCCTGAATAATAAACATGAGTTAATTTATACTTGTTTAAGAATCTTTTTCAAGTTCATTATTCATTTTATATCAATTATTGACATGTTATAAACATTATGTAATCATTTAAGTTAATAATGTTTGTTTTGTCGATATTTGGTTCTTAAGTCAAAAGTGGACTTCTTACAATTACATGTTGTTCGTATGGTCAATGGTTCATTATATCCAGAATGATATTCATGATTTGGATATCATATATATCATATATATCCAGAAGATACATGTATTTATAATATTACATAATCATTTAGAGGTAAGAAATGAAATTCACCGTTCATGGAGACGGTAAGCCGTACGTATGCATGAACGCTACTTTCATTTCTTTGTCATATTAATGGAATTAAAACTAAATGAGAGGTATGTATATTTTAATTCCAGAATTATATTAATCATTTATATATAACATACCTTATATATATCCATTATAAATATGTACTTATAATATTACATTACATTTGGGGATAAGAAATGAAATCCACCGTTCATGGAGACGGTAAGCCGTACGTACGCATGAAAGCTACTTTCATTTCTATCTCATACATTAATGGAAAGAACTAATAATGATATAGAGTTATATTATAATTCCAGTATATCATCATATATAATAACTTTAAATCCATTCTTTATACATCCCACATATGGCATTAACGAATCAAATCACATTCAGGGGGCGGTAGTCTGCACTTCCTAAAATGAAGATATCGTGTTTACCCATAATGGAAACAATAATGGTATGACATAAATGAAAAATACAGAAGCTTAAGGAAAGAATAAACATATTATATATCATATATAAAAATAGTGACATCATAATGGCCACCTTTTAAGGTGTTAAAAGAGTATTGAACAATCATCGTTTCGGGAGGCAGAATTTTGCCATCCACGGAAACCGTATGTTGTTTAACCATTTGATGTAGTTTTGTGAGAGTGTAGCTCGAATAAATCTTATAACAACATCCTATTATATTTACTATACTGGTGTTGTTGCAAAAGAAGTAAATAAAAAGAGTTTAGGGGGTTGGAGAAGAAAAATAAAACAAATGATCATGAGAGAATAAATTACCTTTAAAAGTGTAACTCCTTTTGATTTGAGCCTAAAGGCTTCCTTTGAAAGGATTATGCCCAAATGGAATCCTCTAGGATGAGGAGAGGGATTTGGAGAGAGTAATTGGGCAGGGGATGGCAGAGCCAAAGGCTTGAGGAATGTGTGAAATGAGGTAGAGGTGAGGGCCTTTTATAAGAGGAGAGGAGGGGCACTTTTGGAAATCATGAAACTATTATTTTATTTTCAAAAGTGTTTCGAATTTCTAAGGACCCACATTGATATATTTCGAATATAAGATGATACGGCTTTGAAATATTCCCATCCAATAGTTTTTGGACAAGTTTAGGTCTTAGATTTTATATTATCGTTTCGTTTTATTTAAACTGTTCATTAATGAGGTCATCGTTGCATCATCATGATGTCATTATTAAATTAATATATTTAATGTCTAAAAATTATAAAAAAAATATCCGAATGTAGGAAATATTTTTATCTTTCCAAAGAGTATTTATAGAAAAAATTATGATTAGTATAACCCCTTCTAAAAATAGTTTTATTAAAACAATTTATGTTAGTGTCATTTTCACCTTTATTTAAAAAAAGGCATTAAAGTCATTATCTCAGCCAAGAGGCTCCATAGGGTCCCCTAAATCGACCCATGGGTTGTCTTGGTCGGCCATGACTCATCCAATAGGGGTAGGACAAGTGTCAAGGTGTTTTCAAATTTTTATAATATCATTTTTACCTTAAATTACACTAATTACCACTAATCGCGATTAAAAACTTAATAAGTTACTATTCACCAAAAAAATTATTTTAATCTCATTGAACCACATTTTACATCTTAATGAAAACCATGTATGTCGTATTTTTGAAATTCAAAACAAAATGATGGAAAAATTTCATTTAAACGGTAAATCAGTTTTTATAAGTACCACTTAGTGGTTTCACTATTCATCAAAAAATTGATGTTTTTCAGAAAATAACCAAAAATTCACCCTAAGCTATATTTGATATTATGAATTCAAGAATGAAGTCTATTTTAAAAAATTAAAAACATATAAGTCACCTTAATTAATTTAATAATTAATTCTCATTGTCAGAGCAAATAGCCTGTTTTTATAAAATAATAAGTTTCAAAAGATTGACACCAGTTTAAGTCTAATTTCAAAGTGAAATTTATTCCAATGACCACAATTGGTTTAAATGGTAAAAATATATTCTAATTTCACTTTAAAACCAATTCAAAATATAATCTAACCATATAAATAAATTAGATTAAAAAGAGGTTTTGAATTAAAATACAACATTTTATACTATTCATTAAAAAAATGCACTTTATCGGAAAGATACCAAAAATTTACACAAAGTAAATTTTGATTTCCCGATTCATAAGATTAGTTTTATTTGGTCCAATAGAATGTATAAGAGTGAGAAAAACTATATTTAATGATGGTTCTCCATCAAAAGGATATAAGTGAACCTTTAGTGAAAACTAGGGCATATACGCCTAAAATTGAATTCTTTCCGTATAGTAAGCCTTTATCTTTTTTTGGATATATTTTAAAAAAAATTATAAAAATATATAATATTTTAGTTATTTCTATCCATTCCCGCCAATACAACGGCTACATGTTAACTACCATTTAAAATAATATTATTTTATTATTAGAGTGCAACGTAAGATTCCTAAGAAACTCATTGTTGCGTATTGGGTATGCCATCAAGCATAGCATCCCCTTTAAAGTAATATTAATATTTTATTCACAAATATGGATAAATATAAAGATGTCATATTCTTTATTTACCTGGGGTGTTACACTAATAAAGAGTGTCATCTCCCTCAAAATGTGATACCATTGATGATGTCCACATCACACATACAAGAATATACACCTTCACACAAACACACATATATGTTCACTTGGACCCAATGTACATATTCCCCTCTACAAGAGGGAATATTTACAAGGAATATATATATATACGTATATATTTGTGTGTGTTATTTCTTATGTATACATATGTCAGTCACCTTAAACAATGGTAGCTCAAATCCAACTCAATATGGTTCCAGAAACACTATAAAAATATTATAATACGAAAAATTATAAAATCCCTTATTAAAAATAGTAGTATAAAGAAAATAAAAGAAACCGTACCTTGATTCAGATGAGAATGTGTTTCCATAAAAACGATCGAAGGAATGATCCCCAACAGTACACAAGAACCCTAAACATTAAAATCGTAATATAATGAAATCCAAAACTAATGTAGGGATCAACCAAGAAATTATCACCACATAGAAGGGAAAGGAAACCAAAAAATAAGGGGGAAACAGGAGGATGAAGATAGTAGGATCTCACTAGAGGATATTACATAAGAAATGATAAGGGAAATCTGGTCAACAAATGTTGATATGCAAGGTAAATCGTTTTTCGACTGAGGATTGTGACACACATGGAAGGGGAAAGGGGAGGGGGTATGGAGTGATGGGTAATTAGGGGAGGAAGAGGCATACGAGAAAATGATAACTATAATAATAGAAAAGATAACAATAATAATAAAACAACTAATAATAATAACTAATAACAATAATAACAATAAATATAATAATATTAATAATAATATTATTATTATTATTATTAATAAAACATATTTCAAGGGATGGGTGAATCACAAGGTTTTTGAACACTTTACCCAAAATGTGCACCAACCATATAGCATTTAAAATGAACACATGATGTTACAAATGTTTAGTCTATATGTGTATGGAAACTATGAACCATCTGTGCTAAATAGGTCTACTATAATTAAATGCATTCCTTCATGGACTAGACATGGCTACTTCTGACCATACAACTACCCATTTTCCATTTTTTCCTAAATATTTAAGAAAAGATTCATATAAATGTATAATAAAATAATGTAAATAGATATATTTAAGAAATAAAAATTCATGATGTGAATATTCTTCTACCCATAATGAATTATTCCCATGAAATTAATCACGTCCAAGATAGGAAGTAAAACAAAATATTAAACCCAATAGGCAAAATTCATGGAAAATTATCTCTAAATAGAACCCAAAGTGTAATTATACTACCCAACACAATGTAAACCCTATATCCACAAGTCATACCAGACGAGTCCATGATAGGGACACAATAAGTTCAATCTTGTATATATCAAATATAAAGTAAATTCACTATAGTACTAACTATTCATGTCTAAACCATTATATGGAGAGAAAATGACAACCCAAATAAAGTTATTAAAGATCATGTCACTAAAACGGAGGGTAATTATGGAATATGAAAAAGAATTCATTAAGAAAAATAATAAGACACATCTTCAAATGAGTATGATATAAATGAAGGAACAAGAAAATTAAGAAATAAAAACTGGGAAAATACATCAAAGTATTGTGATCCACTATCATGATACCAAGGCTAGAGAATATTTCTCTCCAAAAGACACTTTTGGTTACAAAACAATACTATCAGTTCCTCAACTATCCACAACAGAGAAAAATGTCTCCATAATATATATCATATAGGGTTTAGAGTGCCATAACTAACATCATTGGAAGAAAACACATGGGGAATTCTTTTTGAATAATCATCAATAGAGGGAGGTCCATTGAGGAAAAGATCATCTAGTTTGAGATTATCATATAATGGGTATCCATAACAACACTAAATAGAACAAAAAAGCCACTAACCAATGGTTTTCCAAAAAAATATTAACACATATATATTGGATTCATTCACCATCTCCGAAAACAAATGATTCAGAAAAAAGAACTCAAAAACATAGATCCGAGTGAAGAACCTTCATGAATAGATGATCCTTAATGGAATTAATCCATTGAATCTATAGAAAAAAAACAACCAACTCAATAAAAGGTTCAATTTACTCTTTCTCTGTCATTGACCTTGTTGTAGTCTCATAACCACTTCAAAATTATCTTCATTAAATTTCTCAAGAAGGAAACAGTAGGAAAATATTATCTTAATAAGATCCCATTACATTCCAATAAGTTATTAAGACAGGATGAGGATCATCCATTTATGTAAATGAGTCCATTAAAACAACCTAAAAATATCATTAACCTTTAAAAAATCAACACTCTCTAAGGAATAGAAGAGAGCCTAAAATTCCTTAAGACATTGTTAATCCTCACTAGAATCTAAATTTTCTTAAAATATAGGAATATATCACAATGAAAGTATATCCACCATTCAATAATGAGTTAGGGGGTTTCATCCACTGACCACGCCACTCTTAAACCATTATGAACCTTATTAACTATTCAGCAAGGCATGATATAAATAATGAATGAATCATAAATCTATATCCATTACAATTTAAATATTAATCTAAAACAAAAATAATTTAATCTCAACTCAAACCAATAGTTATATAAATGAAATCAACCGATGAAACAATCCCAATTTTGGAAAACTCGCCTTTTGAATCCTTTTATAAATTTAAATTTAAAATTTACAAATTTAATAATATTTCATTAATATTTAAGACCACATTAAATTCAACATACTAATTTGGATAAACATTTCCCCACTCAAGTATATATAAAAAATTACTTTTATTTAAAAAATTCATAGTTTCATAACTATGAACTCCATTTTTTATGAAGCCCATTTTTACATTCCACGAGTCAAAATAATATAGAATCCCCCTTACCAATATTACATCATAAAATCCCACCATATCCCCCATTTAAAATAAAGTGGATTACTTTGGAAGGGTTTTTTAAAAGAGAATACTCAAGGTTCCAAATGGGCATTTTCATTTTTGAGAACTAATTGTTGATTTTAAATCCAACATTCATTTAATTTTGAAACCAGCATTCAATTTCAAAATCCATTTAAATTTATACAAATTTACATCAATGTACCATGAATGTCCTCTTTTAAAATCTAATACAATTATTTTAAAATCATGTTTTTTTAAAAAAAATTATCTCTATTATAAAAACAAAACACACTATAATCAAATCAAATTAAAACCAAATGATCCTAGTGCACAATTTCAAGAGGTGACTTGTGTCGATGCCCAACATGGACAAATGGATGGGATGAACCTGTTCCAACTACTCAACTGACATAGAGTGTCACCATGAAACATGTACTCTCCCTCCACATGAATTTATAGGCACAATGAGTTAATAAATTATTTCCAATTCTATTCTAATTTTCATCCTCATATGACCAGACAATTAAAACCACAAAAAAATACTCAAATTCAAACATACCTTGGAAAATTGGGGTTTAGAATGACAATTATTTTAAATCACACTCCCTAATCATAACAATTTTGTTCTGATAGTCCTATTTTCTAACCTATATTATATCCCCAAATAACAAGAGCTCCTTTTGATAAACTTTTTCTTGAACCAACCTGAGGAAACCCCAAACTGGTCACACTAGATGGCTCATTACATGGCTTGAGTAGAATTCCCGATCCCCATGGGATAAAAACTAGGGTCCTACAACATATAAATATTAGTGGGGAAAGATTTACCCTATATGTTAATGAATAATAAATAATCCATATTAAAATAAAAGAAAAAAGGTGATAGAAAATAATTAAAATCTAAATGGTTGAACATAACTCCCTATAATCACACAGTCCACCTCTAGGAATAGTACCATGATTTCCCCAATAGTAAATTATTGTATGGTCTAAAAATGAAAAATTATAAAGACAATAGGCATTATAACTGAGCTTCTCTGTAGGAATTCCAAAAATAAGAACCACGCCATATTACTTATCATTTAAAATAAGACCATGTTATGCTATTTTCAAATACATATGATTATAATATGGTTTTTATTTCCTTGAAAAACGTGTAAAAATCAAACATCATTAAAATAACCATTTTCTGAACTTTTATCCAAAACAGTTTCCAAATAATGAAATATTTACCAATCAAAAATTTTATAAAGGTGAAACACACAGTGATAGAAATATATCTGTGAAACATAGGTATTGAAAATTGATTACATGTAAATAGGCACTGAAATATGAATTTCATGTTAAAACATAACAGTTGAAATGATTTGTTTAAATCATCCAATAAAAAAGAAATTGTAATAAATTTAAATAGGTATCATGGGATATACCCATGCACCATGTGAATAGATACTAGACACAATCTATTGGGAATCCATTTGTCAATGGATTGATGCGATCCAAATTCAAGTACCAACCAGGATTCTCTCAACTAGTATTAATGGTGAAAAAGCCCACTTGGATACTCTGTGTGTATCTAGTCTATCTAATAGAGACTAAATAGACACTATCTCCAGACTATCACTACTACTCCTAGTATATCATGGCTATAGAAAACATATGAGGTGAGGAAGAAAGCATGAATATGACATCTCAATCATGTAATACCACCAACCATACTATAAACCACCTTTATAGACTATCAATAAGAATTTATCAATAAATGGTGTATATAAATGGAGGCTACCTTTCCTCAATAATAAATTCAAAGGTACTAATCATCCATCATAACTTGAAAATGGTACTTTCCCATTTGAGTTTTTGTGAAAAAAAATTGAGAAAATAAAATGTCACTATAATTTTATGAAAAACATGTCAAAGGATAAAAATATTTGAAAATTTACAATTATACAGATATAAATCACATTAAAACCCATTAAAGTGATAAAAAGAATATAATTTCAAAAAAATCATGGAAAACATATTTTAATAATAAAAAATAACAATTCAGCATAAGAAATGTGATGAAAAAACAATAAATAAGCCAACTGAGTTAAACAAATTAATTTTTTACATTTTACTAGATGTATAATATATTGAAATTACATAATTAAACATCCAATAAAATCTAGTTATTATTTTAATGTTTCAGATATACAATTTCTTATATGAAAAAACTGTATCATTGAAAAAGGTTACTTCACACTTACACACAAATATACGTTCACATACAGATATATATAATTTGACCCAGTGTACACATTCCCCTTTGCATGAGTCAATATATTCTATGATGATATATATATAAATATCTATGTTTGTTTATACCTATGTATACACATGTAAGTCACATTCCACAATGAAAACATAAATCCTACTAAATGATGTATAAGGAACACTAAAAAATGAGAATAAAAAATATTATGAAGGCCCTAATTTAAAAAATTCATTAAAGAAATTCGTATGAAACCCTACATGTATTCAATATGGAACATGTCACTGTCAAAAAATGTGGCTAGAACTGGCCTTAGCGGGTCCCAAAAACTATAAACATCAATAGTATGAAAAGAAAGGATCCAGAAATGGAGTTCTGTATTGGATAAGGAGAGTAAAAAACATGGAAGGTAAAGAGGACAAATAAATAAGGGAAACAGGGAGAAATATAGGAGGAACTCAGTAAAGGCGATCAGAGTATAAATCGGGGGAGTAATTTGCTCAATAGAGGTATGCGAGGTGTTGTTGAGCGTCCTACATCCATGGGTCATGAAACACGGGTATGTGGAAAAGGAAAGGGGATTCACACGATGGGTAAATTGGGGGGGGGGTGGAGGTATAGGGATAAAATAAAATAATAATATAACAATAAAACAAATACTAATAATAATCAAAATAAAAGAAAAACTTAATAATAATCAATGTAAATCTAATAATAAATATAATAATTCAAATAAAATAATAACCATAAAAATAAAAATAATATTAAGAATAATAATAATATTATTAAATCATTTTTAATTGTGGATTAAATCGCACAGTTTCCAAACAATTTTCACAGACCATATGCCAGCCATGCTTAATGTGTCAGCTTAAATTGTTGATGTACCCACACAGTTACTTCTTATTATTTGGTTACAAGAAAACTACATATTTACCCTTCTTATTTCCAAGAGATATATTTTAAAAAATAATGGTTTAAAAATTAGTGAATATAGAGGACTAAATAAATTAAGGAAATAAAAATTAAGGGTGTGATAAGATACATGGGATCCCGACACAATAGGTCTATCTATTAAGTAGTCCTGAAGAACTAGATACATACTTGATTTTTAGTTTTCATTTGAAATAATAAATAAATTTCATAAGAAACATTATCACATCACATATAATATTCCAAATATATTTAATTCTAAATTCAGGAAAGGAAAACAAATAAAATCTAAGCATAAATGATTAGTAAGGGTTATGTTATATTGAAACTGTCCTGTGAAAATAATGATTAATAAATACTCTATTTTAAACAACTAAAAAATATTACATTTAATTAATAAAATTAGAATAAATTTCTACCATATATAATATCAATTTTGTTATCTCATCGATGAAAATATCTAAAATATCATTGAACGAACTGATTATTTTTTTATATCATTATCTCATACATCATTAATTCATTATCATGAAGGAAATTTTCCAAGACTGTTTAATCAATGGGTATGTATACACCAAAAACACATTTAATAAATTTAGCCAGCTCTACTATTGAATTAGACATATAAATGTATTGTGAGACTACCAAAAATCCGGAATCTTTTTTCATTTAATGTCTAATTAATTCTTCGTATATTGACTGATCAATCAAATTCGTTAATTATGTTCCATATCAATAATTTTCATTATTGTATAAAAGATAAATAATATTAATATTTCCTCAGTCAATTAAATAACTGTCAATGTAAAAAAATATACGAAGAAATGATATACAATTTAAAAATATTCATATCCAAGATACAAATGATTCTGATATTTAAGATAAATATAATTTATTTGGAATTATTATCATATCTTTTAAGAGATTTTTATTTTCTAAAAAGATAATAATATTTAAAATATAGACATAAATTGAACAAAAATACTTGTTTTTGAATAAATTCAATCATTTTATAGAATAAAATATTATTTAAAAAACAGTAATATATGTTTTCATTATATAGTATTTTTTTTATTACCATAGAAATATTATAGAATAAGGTAAATATTATAAAACAGTTACGAGGGAGGTAATTCTTGTTAATATTGTATACATTAAAAAGAATTATTTTATTTTATTTTATTTTTAATGAAATTGAAAAATTTTCCATTAAAAAATAATTATTAAGATTACTTTAAAAACATTAGAAAATTACTAGGGTAACATAAAAAATGATTACAAATAATTTGTGAAAATAAAAAAAATGTTTATTCCAATTTTTTAAAATACAGAGATGAAATCAAACAAACCCAACTAAAATATAAATAATATAGGAATTTATTTTAAAAACATTCCTTAGTCAATTCATTTTCAAAACAATCAATATTTTAGAATAAAACATTGAAACAAAATAAATTTCAATATTATATGAAAATATTTGGAGTTTATGGAGGATATATTATAATATTTCTTTAATTAAAATTATATCAATTCCAAAAAATGTGATAGTAAAGTAAATTCATTCCTCTTTGTTGACATTGGAATAGTAAACCCTTGAATAAAAAAATTGAATTGAAAATTTAATCATTATAAATCAATAGATATTATTTTTAAATATCAATAAAGTTATAGTAATAAAATCACATATAAACTAATACTTTTACAATACCAAATATGAATTAATGGAGGGAAAATTGAGACAAAATCTCTTACATCAAGTTCAACAATTCATGGAAGTGATTTTAACTTCTTATATAATAAAATAAAATTTATTCTAATTATTTAAATATATATATATATATAATATAATTTATAAACCATTTATAACATCGTATCACTCATTTTTTTTAAAATAGTTTATTTTTATAATTGTTCTCGGTGGGAACTACATCATTTCCATGAAAATTATGGTTTGATAGTTGATGACCTTGTACTTTTATTAAGGATCCATCATCTGAATAATTTTAATTATGATATATATATATATATCTTATTAAATATATATATAGGCAAACACCATATTATTTTAAAGGAGAGAAATTAAGTTTGGTAACATATTCGATACTCAAAGCTGATCTTAAATGACCTATGAAAAATATAACCCTTATAATCAAGATATTAAATTAGAGAGTATAAGTATTATTAACTAAATTATGATATATATTTATTTTTTTACATCCAACTCAGTGTAAATTTATTTATAAATCTATAGTAAACAATTAACCATTTTTAGTAATGTAAATATATTCGACATTTATATCTTTTCATGAAAAATAATTTTATTTACTTTTTGTGAGAAAATATTATAAAAAATTTCAAAAAATATTTAATAAATTATTTGATGAATTTAAATTATAATTTTCAATAATAATATAAAAACTAAAATTGGGTGAAAATTTAGGACATTTTTATGAAAGTGTGGATTTTTAAGTAAATAGTGAAAATATAGATTTTGTTTTGTAAAAATGACATTTATTTAAAATAAATTAAGTTATTCGTAATGTTATATTATAAATTGAATTTTAATTATGGTAAAAAGTAATTATTTGTTAATATTTAATTCATATAATTACATTTTAATTATATTAATATTTTTTTTACTATATTTTTATTTTTGGGTCTAAAAACAATTTTTTCGAAGATTTTTAAAAGTAATTAATATATATCCATGTCAATAAATTAAAAAACCAATATTAGGTATTGGATGTATTTAAATTTATAGATTATATATATAAAAATTAATTAAAATTAATATAATTAGTTTTAATACTAATATAGATAATATATAATAATCTTATACATGAAAAATGCATTTGTTGAAAAACCACATATTCATTATATAATCATGTTTTATTTTAAATTAAATTATCCCACTAATAAGAATTTAATTTTGTAAAATGGATTCAATATTTAATTTAATATTAAAATATATTATATAATATGGTCAAATTTATTTTTAGTTATAATTAATAGTAAAAACAGTAAAAACAATTTAAAATGGTCTAGGTGAATATAGTTTTACAATCGTGTTAAATTAAAATTGATAAAGGATAAATTGATACAAAAGAAAATATAGAATACAGTTTAGGCCATAATTAAACATTAGAATTTAAAATATTTTATAGGCCATGTGGAATGTGATAAAGTGGGTATCACATTTTTTTCCAAATAATTAATGTGTTGAACTCACACCACTTATAAAAGGCCACCCCTATCCCCTCATCATAAAACATTCAATTACCTCTATATTAGACATTAATGACCCATATAACATTCTTAAATCCATACCTATGTACTAGATTACACTTATTTAGTAGGAACCCAAAATATGAAGCATTTGGGTTTAAACCTATGACAGCTTTCCAAAAAAGATGTATTGTGGTTAACCGAGCATTTTTATTTTATTTTCTCTTCCACCACAAAAAAATATTCATAATATATTAATATTTAATAAAATTAATATATACCATTTATTGAGGTTTAATTTTTTAATGGAATACCCTAAATATATCTCATCCTCCATCATATGGGAAATAAAACTAGTATTCATTTGTATGGGAAACTACAGCCTCACAAACTGATGTTATTAATTCTTCATCGTCAACTATCCTATATTTTTATAATTATGGATTTAAATTATATATATGATATTTATCACATAATTATACTTTTTAAAATATGATATCACATATACTTTCACTCTTTCAATTCAATGGGGATACAATAACGTCTCTATTGTGTACAATGCACTACCGCCTTGTGAAGCGATGTGATTAGTTTTTCACAAACAAGGTATAATGAAGGTAATAAGGATAATGAAAATGAATATACATGATATAAGTGAAAAAATCTTGATATTAATGGTATATATATCATTTTAAGAGGATAATATATCATTTTAATTATGATATTGAAAAATGATATCGTCGTTCATGCATTCTTATGGCCTACCACCTATATGATGTGATGGGAAACATTCTTCATCACCAAATCACATATATGATATATGTAAGAATATTTAAGAACATAATATTTTATTTATGATATGACTAACATTATTTTTGGAAAAATATATTCATCACTTTTTTCTATAATGATCTTTAAAAAATACAATCATTACTCAAGCATGTGTACGACCTATCATCTTCACGATTGTAACATAATTAATTCTTCAAAAAAATAATTCAAGATGGGATTTAAAAGTATAATTTACATTTAAAAACTAAAATTATTTCATGATGAATTTATGAACAAGATAGAAGATTTAACCCTTCGACCACAATCAACATACCAAAGTCTTTATGAAAATATGGATTGAACATCTTCTAAACAGAAGAAGTTGAATTAATAAAATAAATATTTAAATTTGTCATTAAAATAAATAAAATAAATTATTTAATTATAATATATTAACATTAGAAATTTTTATTAATGAATAAAATAATTTATACAATCTTATTATAAAAAAGTTAAAGGATACCCATGTAATGTCTAGAATCTATGTAATGGACATCATATCAATTTTCCTCCATGGAAGAATATTTTAATTCCCCACAAATAATTTCTCTTTAACAATGTATTTAGTGGATATATTTAATGAAATATAATGAATAAATAATATTTTCTAGTATTTTGAGTTAAAATTTGAATTACTTCATTAATGTTAATTTTAATTGAATGTTTCCATGTGGTAAATAATTTCATATCTGAATTTATTTTTATTAAGATATATTACTTCTTCATTGTTTATAATTTTCAAATATTTTTTGTGTAGTGATTTTTATTATATCATGTTTTCCTTACAATATTTTTATTTGAATCTAAATTTTATACTCATCATCAATTCATTGATTAATTATCACTTCACCATTATGATCATTAGAGGGGTATCTTGTCTGTAATTTTCTTTTTTAACACATATATTATGTTATACATCTATAATTTTTTGAGGTGTATCAAAAAAACATTGGAAATGTTATTACATGAATGTATTTATACTCATGTTATTTAATGTTTCATATGATGTTTGTATTTCATGGGGATTAATATTGAAGTTTTACTTATGTTCAAAATGATTTATGGTACAATCATCATTACATTCAGATTTTTTATGCTCAAGGATCATTTTGAGGATATAATATGATGTTATTTTCCTAAAAAAATAACTTTTATTGTCCTTGGGATATTCATTATTTTTTAACGAAATATTACCATTTTACTCTCTTTTTTAATTAAAATTATTGAGAGACTGTTTTCAATACAACTCAACTACAATATTCACTTTGATGGAAAATCTCTTTTCTTCCAAATATGAAATTTTAAATAATGTTTTCAAAAATGTTTAACTATGATTATTTAATGTTATTTTTACTCATAATTGGTGTTTTTAAAAATATTTTAAATGAAATATTCCTATAATATTATTAATTAAGAAATTTGTTTTGTTTACCAAAAATCTGATAGGTATCATTGTTTTAATGTACATGGAAAGAATTTAATTTTCGCCGACCATGAACAGTAAATATTTAAATGATTATTTGTTATGTTTCAAATACTGTTTTAAATGAAAATGCTTTGTTTAATATTATTTAATGATTTCTATGTTATATAAATGTTTTTAATTAGAATGGTTATTTCCCTTATGAAATGTTCCACATGGTCTTTGAAAATAAATTTTCATCTCAGATTTCATCCTTTGAAGTTAATTAATATGAAATGGTAATTTTCCTCAATTATTTTTTAAGGATATTTTAATATTATCTCTATTCATCAACATAAACAACCCATGATGTTACATACACTCCACTGGTGATATATTTTTTGGTCAGAAACCATATTTTTTGTGATATATTATCATATTTTTATGGAATGAATTTATTTTCTCGAGGTTAATAATGATATAAAAGGAAATGGAATATTTTACGATTGAAAGGTGATGGATTCTTAAGTTTTATTTCATTAAAGGTACTTATAAATTATAAATTAAGAAAATGTGATCCCGGTACATCTTATAAGAGCAGATGATCCACATTATAGCGCATAAGTGAGGTTGTTATAGCTAATATGATTATTATACCCATATATCACTGAGTGATAATAGTATATATTAAATGATGTTTTCAATCATATACCACTCCAATGAATAGAGTAATGAGATTTTTAATTAGAAGAAATAAGTTGTGAGTTATAAAAGTGTTTCAAATATAAATTAAATGGGGATCAAGTTACATTTGACAAGGGTTTAAAATGTCTTATGAAGATGATGTTATAATGATACCAACACATTTTATATATGCTTTCTATGTTGTTTTAATGATTATATTTACCATGAATAAAATTACATGGATCATAATTATTGATTCCAATGACTCTTTATGCTCCTAAAGTATTATGTCATGTTTAGTATTTATGGTCTATGTTTTGATGGGTATGATTTATTTTGTGTTACTATTATCCACATTGAGTAAATCATCGTTCACTTATGATCATATTTTCCTCACTGGTGAAATTTCGTTTTTAATACTTATTTTTCCTTTACTATGAATTGGATATCACCATTATTTTGTTTCCTTTTCCCAAGTACATTAATATTTATTATAAATGAATTACGTCTATAAGGGTTTAATTTGAATGATTATGATGGCCAAACACCGAATAAAAAATGATGGGTAATTATGGGAAATTACTCTCAAGAAGCAACGAGTATTATTTATGTAATTTATTTTCATAATTCCCTAAAAATATTAATCTAAGAGGTCATGATAGACATAATTGTAGGATTTTCATTATTTAATGAAAAGATAAACCACAAAACTGAATATATCAAGGTGTAGAACCTGAATCTTCTTTTTATGTATTGAACTTTATTTCTTGTTATTTTTTAGGAAAAAGGAAGAAATTGGATATTTTTCTCCGTACACACCATGTACTTGCATGTACATTCCCTATACATGGTTACCGCTTACAATGGAACACTAGCCATGTAATGGCCATGTACATGGCTGTGTGATGACCTGGACGACCAGCTTAAGATGGGGAATGTTGAGGCTAATACACAATGTGTATTGTTAATGAACTCGCAATTCAATTTTTTATTTGATAAATTGGAGAGGGGTCCCATATCATCATCGAAAACACATTCTTCTAGAATTGGTTCTTACAGGATCTTGACATCAGGGCTGAAGAACTACAGATCCCTCAATATTATTTATCCGAGCTCTGATTGATACATCGTTAGGTGGCTTGTATTTCCACTTGTGAGTTCTTGAATCTCCTAGATCTTTCTTCAGGATTAATTTTCTCTTTTGATTTATTCAATGATGTGTGTTTTTCTCCTTTTTTTAGATCTACTCTGATGTAGGCTGATTCAAGGGCTGATGTTCATGATATCGATTATGTGACAACACGGTAGGTGGTTTGTGCATTTTATTGTTCGTCATTGGATTATATATGATAAATTTGTTGCACACTGACATTTGGGGTATTTCCTAATTTGGATTTTAACCCATTTTATTACAAGTTAAGGACTGATTTATTGATAAATGGTTATTTCTAAATTATAAGATTAGATACCTTATTCTTGGGACACCCCATGAGTGTGTTGACCTTATTCATTTTTTATAGACATTTGGTTTAGGATTCCTGTTAGAAATTATTTATTTTCCATGCCTTTCCCTGTTATGATGAATTTTATTGATTATATGAGATTACTAAGATATGAATATTTTAAATTTGACCAAGGGTAAATGACTATGATAAATTCCTGATGGAGGTTCATTTAGTTATGTTTTTATAAAATGTTTTCATAGGGGTATTGAACCTGAGAGCATCGAGGTGGTTGTTGACCAATGCATTTATATCGTGAGATATTTTTCAGGTGGTTGTTTATAATTCTTTGATAATATATTAGTCTAAGGGGTTGAGAAAATGAGGTATTTCCCAGGTGGTTGGTTGTAAATGATTAGTGCTATTATAGACCAAAGGAACTATACTGTGATTGCTTCCTAGAGGGACATTAATAACTGAATTTTTATTATGTTAGTCTATGGGGATTATTCTATGAAAAAATTCTCAAAGGGTCATTGTTGAACAATTGAATGATTGTGGAGATTCGTCCAAGCCAAAGCACAAGCTTTGACTCAGTCTTTCTTTATTTTCTAAATGGTCTTCTGAGAAGTATGTTTGTTACTATTACATAATGGATTTAGAACTTAGTGTAAATCCCAGGTTTACAAGATTCAATAGATGAATCATGAATTATAAAAGGATGTAATTGAAAAATACAGAACTCTTTACTTTTGATTACCCTCTAATTTATTGCTTCATTTATACATATTAGTTGATATATATATATATATTCATGGATATTTACGCACAGATATTTTGGAGGATTCCTGCTGTTATTCATCTCACACCCTAGATGGGTTATTCTTTTGAACACAAATATATTATTTTGTTGTAGTTGTAGATAAGGGAAATCACCCTTCTTCATCCAGTAATTTATTACTGTTGGAGATGGGGTGAATGGATCCAATCCAAGGCTTGCGATGCTGTTGGACATTATATTCATTTATATACATTGATTTTTTTATTCTAATTCCATTATTGTCAATTTTTTGGCTGATTTCATAGACACATGTGACATGTATCATTTATATATATTATATAGTTGTTTTATTACTTTAAATCTTTTGCAATGTACTTATGTTGTATAAAATTACTTTTTCCACTTTTTTTTAATATTTTTTTTGATGTGCATAATCTATCAATGAGGGCATAATTTCTCCATTATCACATCTTGGAGCACATTTGCTAGTCAGTAGCCTCTGGTGTTTGGATAAATGCGCTTGTGGTTATATGACCAAAAGGGTTCGGTGATCCTTTGGGTGGCACCCAGATCCGATATGTTACAAAGTGGTATTATAAGAGCTTTCTTAAATTATGGTCCTTACTATTTTTAGCCAATAGAATTGATAGGTAGAAATGAGTAGTTTTTAATAATCTGTGATCGGGAGTAGCTAACTCACGTACATGGAATACCAAAGTTACCTTGAATATGTAAATTTTTCTTGTTTTTCAATTATAACATTTGATTTTAATTCACTATATGGTGATTCACTTGATTTGTATCGTAATGTTTTATATCATTATAGTTCTTTTTATGTTGCAACTTGATGAGATGAGGGTATTCCATTTCATTCATTATATAGTAACATTCTAGAGATCACATGTCCTAAATTATTTTCATTCCATTTAGTGTGTATTACCGATTTCATGCTACTACGATAGATGTTGTGCTAGATATGCATGGTGGTTTGATATATGACATGACTAAGTAACTTTAACTTTGATAGGTTTTTGGTATATGTAATGTTTCATTTGGATGGATTCAAAACTTTGGTTGTTGTGGTGTTATGGGCTCTCTTTGATTAGAATTTGATGGATCATGTTGAACATTAATTAAATTTTGTTGAGGCATTATATGCATAGAGATTCTAAACATTGACTCTCAGAGAGTATGGACACTCACAGATTGGAAATTGGCATAACATGGCCAAAAGTTTTGTGATTTTCAGTTTTCTACCTTTCTTTTAGAGACTTCCTATCTAAAAACCTAGAAAACACGACACGTATTCTTATGAACCAGTGCTATGTGTTCTTTTGTTTTGGAGGAAATAATGTTTCTTAAGTACCCGAAATGTACTCTATGTACACACCGTGTAGTGTTTACCGCGTGACTGACCGTGTGAGCAGAGACTCGTAGGGATTCCCATACACGTTTGACCCATATATCATGGTGATATTTGGTTACATAACTATTAGCGTTAGTTATTTCCATTGTATTTTCAGTCAAACTATATGTCTATGAAGAATAAATCTCATGGATATATATATATATGATTCAACAGATCCAATAGCATAAGGCCAATGTTATGCTGCCTCCTATATTTCCTGGTTGATGTGATGCATCTGGAGATTATCCTATACCCAATTTAATTATAAAAAATTCAACATATTTTAATTTATTTTCTAATGTAAATTTTCTGTATTACAAATCTTATTTTTATATAATTAATTATTTTGAAATTATTATTTAAGTGGTTTAATGAATTCACAAATTATCTATAAATATATGGTGTCATTTTTATGAAACCTAATGTGGCAAAAAACAATTAACATTCTAAAAAATTCATTGAAGAGTCCTACAAAATGTATGTTATTTATCCAATTCATTAGAGCGATCACAATGTGGTGATTGTGATCATCAATTTCCTGAAATGTTTTCTAAATAACACTGACTTCCATTTTTCTTGTTTATCACTCCCAGTTAAGGGTATAACACCCCTTATGGGGTTAAGGAATGTTATGGTTATGAATCGTGAACCATTGGATATATTCCCACAAAATTATAGTAATTAGTAATTATTCAACCAATCATTCATGATAACCATCAAGAATTCTTCCTTGTTTGAGGAAGATGGAAATAATTTTTCATAAAAATAGATATTCTAGTTTGTTTTCAATTCATGTTGTATTATGCATGATAAAGCACACAAATATAGGTTTTCACTACTACAATATTAATAATATGAATCTTGCAAACACATTAGTGGTATCAGATTGAAATTTCACATCACATAATCATTTTTATATCCATGATGAATGAATAACACAATTTTAATGAAAACATGCTTTTCCATTCATGATATCATGTTTTATAATAATATAATGTTGAGTTCTATTATAATATATTCCATTAAAAAATATAAATAATCTCAAATGTTCCACTTAGGATATATTTTTTATGACATATTATCTTTCTAGTAATAATTGTTATGCTACACTGTTAGAAAAACATATAGCGGTATTTTTGGATTTGGATTAGAACATAAAAAAGACTATGTTACAACATCCTGAGAAAAGTAACATTTTTCCTTTCTTATCATTGTGTCCAGGGTAATAAATATTTTATTAGAGTGAAATACATTACATTTTCAAACAATATTATATTGGTTGGGGAATAAAGAATAAAAATTTAATAATGGTTAGTGTATCAACTGAGTACGTTTCATATTATTAATTAACTTAGTATTGTTCTTCTCAATTAATCTGGGTGTGTTATAGGGAACTCAATTAATTCATGTGTGATAGCTCTGTTGAATAGACAATTCTATCATTCAACCCAATATGGTGTTTGTCCCACATATGCTCCCCAAGAGCCTCCAGTTGGTTCTACATTTAACCATTCTACTATATTACAAGAATATGTTGATTGGTAATTCATTTTCAGTAGTTTTGTTTAAAATGTATATTCATACTTTTTGTTAATTTTTCAAATATTTTTTAATTTGTTTATGTTCCAATGTTATGTATTATAAAATTATGTTTGTTGAGGAAAAGTGAAAAGTTAACTGTTTATATTTTCATCTTATTATTTTGATGATAAATAATATGCTTATACATCATTTAAATTCCCTTTAATATTCTTATAATGTAGTTTTTCAAGAAATATGTATATCATGTATAATTTATTTATATGTTAATGTGATTCATGTAAATGGTTCCATTCATTTCATTCCTATTGAGAATCCATAAGATTTTATTTTAGGCCTATCATTAAATTTTTTTGGGGTTATAATCTTGAAAATAATTGTTGAATATTTTTAATGTATATTAGGTTTTAAAGATATAATGAATTCAATTCTCTCGTTAATAGTATATCCTTGAGTGAATGTACTTCGTGGAAGACTTCCCACTATTTGGGAGGCTAATTCCTTTCACAGGAATGTTTTTTTGGTTATTGTAATGACCCTTAACCTAGAACCCCAAAGTGGATGCCTTTAAAGATACAATGGTTCAAATCCTGAAGGAACAATCATTTTATTATCTGTGGATAAATAGAAACATAAATACTACCAATTTTACATTGGGTATTATAATAGAAAATAGTATATAAAAAATAAAATGTGCATCGTCCTTTCAAACTCAATCAAAGGACTCGTCTTCGTATCAGGGGGAATAAAAAAATAAGGGTGAGCTAAAATTGTCAGTAAAGATTATTTATAATAGATCAATTATAATAATCAATATGGAAAGGTAAATAATTGAGCACACATACCATTTAAATTAATGTATAATTAATAGTTAATAACTAAAGCTAAATAAATAAACACCCATGAAATTTAATAAATAAACTGAAAATGAAATGCATCTAGAGATAATATCATAGTGAAAATCTCCTATATAATAATAAATGAACTATTAATGAAGAAAATGAATAACTATTTTACTTATTTTCCCAATCACATGATACCTCTATCATCATGAGCTTTTAAAAGATAATCTAAAATATATGGAAAAACTCATTTAATTTGGTAAACTGATTTTTTCATGTTTCCTATAGATGCATCGATGGGTTGGGTAATTATTAGAACCAAATGTCACTGAAGGTAAAAATAATATCACATATATTGAATAATAAATTCAATTCATGAATAAATATTCTTTATCATCAAATATCCACATTGATTAATGGATTCTGATTTAATAATACTTTCCCACGTAATCAAATAACATTCTATGTAAAGATAGTATGTAAAATTTTATTTGATTTAGGAAATAATTATATTAATAATTAAATAATATGGATCATTAAGTGAAATTTATTTCCCAATGAGAAATTATTACAATAATGCGATTTTTTCAATTGAAATTTAAAAGTCACAAAATAATTTATATTTCTCAGTAACATTTACCTCTTAGAAATTTAAAATATAACACCCTTTTGATTATATAATTAATATTGAATCATAAAATACCAGGACTTGTGATTAAATTTTTACATTAAGTTTCAAATTTTAAGTAATTAAATAACATAAAATCGAATTGGTGCAAAATAATGGTTATGTCAATGTGTAATGTAAATTGAGATGAAATACCTATCCTCGCACTTCCTTTTGGTTGAGAATTATTTAACCACATTAATGGGGGTTTTAAACATGTTATTAAAATTTTAATGTACCATATATATGTATATAATAACATATATTATCCTTTAATTACATTTGATCAATCACGTATTAATAAGGTTTCAGTATTTTCAGTATTTTTGTGTTATTTTCCTTGTTTTCTCATGCACGTTCCACTATAAAAGATCACGTTCTTTCAAATATTATATATTTATGTAACATGAAGAATAAAATCAAGAAATAATAATCATATTTATACATAAAATATAATTTTTTAACCAATCAGGAAGGTTTTTTATGTATAATTAATCATGTTACAATCATTGAGAGGGTTGGTCGTAAATACACTTGAGTAAAGATTCAATTTTTAAATGACCATTATGGAAATGAGATAAGTAATATTTTAACATTATATATTAATAATAATTTAATAATTTCCATATTATATACTTATATATATCATACATTTGGTGTGGTGATGAAAATAGAGTCACATCGATTTGAGAAGGCGACAATCCACAAGTATACGAACAATGTAAACATTTTGATGTGAGTGAAAATAGAAGAAATAAAATGACATATTTTATTTTTCCCAAATGATAAATTATTAATGAATAAAATAATTATATCATTATCATCACAGATAATATTTACGTTTACCTTTATCTCTTTCCATATGATGCGTCGGTGAAAGACGAATCACATCGCTTCACATGGCAGTCATCCGCTATACACACGACCAACATTATCATATCTACTAAATAATGGAAGGAAAAAATATATATTTTATAGTGTGACAAAAGGTGTATAAATTTTATATAAATACCATATATATACTTTATATCCATCATTAGTCCAAAAATTAATGGTGGAAATTGAAAAACGAATGTCATCGATTCGTGAGGCCATAATCTACCGTACACACGAATGAGGATTTTGTAAAACATTTAATATAAGTGGAGATGGTTTTCGGTCATTAAAACATTATTAAAACAACACATTATATGGAATATAATAAGGTTTTTATATCATACTTTTTATTACAATTGAAGTACGTAGATAATGAATTGAAATAAAGACCCTTATTGAAGAACATTACCTCTTCTTTAGGTATCCTCCTTAGGTTTGCACTAAATACTTCCTATACTAGATTTATTTAAAATATAAGGATTATAGGATAATTATATGGTATTTAAAATGTTATTTATTATTTTAATGGAAAAAATATGGTCATATAGTGTGAAAAAAAGAGGACATGAAGTGACTTTTTATAAGTGGGAGAGATGGAAGACATGGTATTTTTTTAGAATAATTGAGTGCTCACACGTTTTTCATATTTCAAAAGTATCCAAAATGGGATATTAAATAACCTTAATGGTTTAATGGTATAAATATTTTCAAAAAATAGTCTTTATACAAGTTTATTGGTTATTTCAACCCTTATATTTTTATTTTAACAACACAGTATACCCATTTTAACCATAATCATAGTAATCAATTGTTACGGACAACAATAATGATTTTGTGAAAATTTAAGTTCAAATTAATACTACAAATAAAATATATTAATTATAAATATGGAATATATTTTACCAACTTGTATTCTTAAAATTGAAATTTTCTAATTTGAATTTAATCCCAAAAAACAAGATGAGAAACTGTAGATACCCATAGCTTTATGTACATAGACATTACATTACTTTTGCAGTATACTTAATACAAGACAAAATCAGATGCCCAAAGACCGTGTTAGTTTAGTGTCTTTTGAAACTCAAAACATAATTTTCCAGTCAGGGTGAAAGATCTTCAACAACTCCCATAATGATCTTCCCCATTTTTTTAACCTAAAACATTTCTTTATATCCAGGGGAAAAGAAAACATAACAAGGGTGATCTAAAAATCTTATTAAGGGTAAGCATGGAGAACATAAGACAATCCATAAATATTTGAACGTAAAAACATGAACATAAAACATCAAAATCATGAGTACTGACATAAATCTTGGTAGTACATAAGGCATAGTTCATAAAGGAACATTAATCATGATAAAATTGCATGGGGATAAAATATTTAATTTTGGAAACCGTTAAGAACATGATATGATATCCATAGTAGCCATGGAATTACTGTGAAGACCATCATAGTGAAAAAAGTCCATTACTAAACCGGGTTTACTTGTCGTTTTGGCCCTGTATTAAAGAACCATAATTTTCATGTCATTATAGCCATGAAAATCTCATGAGATATAAATCATTACCCAATGCATTGGAGGGAGATATAGGTCCCACCCATATCATATTGAAATCATTCAACCGTGTGCCTCAAAATAAACATAAATCATTCATCATATCCCAAATAATAAAATGGGTTTCATTAACATCATTGTATCATAAAATAATCCATATAAAACAAATGGATATCATTTCTTCATAAGAAAAATCAAACCATGAAAATAATATAGATATTATACTTGAAACATAATCGTACTAAATAATTTTATCTTATATTGTAAATATTTTTGATAAAAAACATGAAATGAATTCTCGAGAAAAATATCATTTCTTATTCAAAATAATTTTCCTTCCACAAAATGCCATGTAATTTTAAATGTAAAGGATATTTTTCAGAATAATCATGTAATCAAACATATGAAGCTTCATAAAAATAATTCATTATGAAACGAAAAAAATATGTTCCTTTCGTAGAAGTTTAAAAAACATACTACTCGTACAGTTACTGGAAAAGTCAAAATGTAACTCATATGGTAATCAAAAGAAATATTCCTTTCATATCATGTGGTATTAGTAAAATAAATGGTAAAAGCGACATTAATTATACATGGAATAATAGTAAAAATTTTAATAATTTTTTTTAGAAAACATGGGCATTGATGATTAACATAGCACCAGTAAATACTTACAAATTAACCATGTTAGACAAAAATGAGATTGGAATAATTATCCCTTAACTTATGTACAATTTCTTCCATATGTGTCCGAGACTCCTATATTGTGGGATTAAACATATTATTAACTTGTAAAAGAACCATAATAATATTTAGGATATCATATATGATTCACTAACGATTTTATATCACTAGTTCATTTGTCAATTCCATGCTAAAGCATCATTTTGGGTCATATTGTTTCATTTATCATACGCATTTCAACTTGTTGTTCATGATATTATTACATATATCCTTATTTACTTAATTCCATAATTTAAAAAATTATTTATATATTATATTTATTCAGCATATAAATATATATGATATATCGATAAATGGAATGAAACACACCATTCATGGAGACGGTAGGTCGTACATATGCATGAATGCAATTTTCATTTCCTTGTTCAATTGAATGGAATTAAGTAAATGAAACATATATTTACATAACTACATTAGTATTATTATGTCATATCTTCCATGATTATTTAATATATATACTTTATAATCATACTTTAATGGTTAATCGTGGAGAATGAAGCTCATTGCGTCGTGGAGACGATATTCCGTACGTACGCACGAGCGGTAATGTCATTCCCAAAATTATTGAATGGAATTGGAGTGGATGATATAATATATCATATTTAGTATAATTTTATAATAATCATATATAGTTATTATTTCCACCATTATACCCATCCATGTAACGTGGTGTTGGAAAAAAATATTCCACCACGGCATGGAGACAATATTCCGTACGTACGCACGCGCGGTGATTTCGTTTTCTGTGGGATGTATAGAATGTGAAATGGGGTTTTTTCATATTTAAAATAACAAATAATTATATTAGTGATACTTATTCTATTACATTAAAATGAAACAAATAATGAAGAGTAAGTAGAAGAAGAAGTGAATTTGAATGAATCGATAAAGGATATTATCTCTTATTTGACGTGCCTCTTCTAATCCTCCCTTTAGGGCACTAAATACTGTCTTTTATGATTAACAAGACCTAATGTAGGTTTATAATGAAGAGGATTAGAGAAATGGAAATTATTTGGCCGAGATTTGGGGCTCAAAATTTTTTGATAAGAGAGGGAGGAGGAGCCCTTTTATAAGGGAGGAGACAGACACTTTTGGATCCCTCTAAAATATTTATTTATAATAAACCCAAAAAAACTTAAAACCCTTCCAAAAATGCTCAAATCATATTATAAGATTATATAGGGTTGAAATATCATCATACAATACATTTTATACATGTTTGGAATTTATTTTAAACCTTATCAACTTGATTTATCCTTATTTAATCTATTTAATTTAACTTGTGGAAAAAATATTGTAAATTTTAAATTGTTATAAATATTTTCTTATGTGTGGCTAATTTCACATAATTGGATATTTTATGAAATTTTTGACTATATAAATTTCAATTTATAAATTTTAAATATTTTTTTTATTTTTAAACAATTTAAAAATATGTTATTTTTATAAAATAACAATAGTGTTAATTTTGAAAGTATTCAATTATTTAAATTTAAATAAACTCCACATAGAGTATATATTCAAAAAATATATTTAATAGATTCATAAAATGTAATATTCATCTAAAAAAATTCATGTATCACATTAATTTGTTCATGTAACAATTATTTTAATATTGTTTTAAAAAAGTATTTGATATTTCTCTTAATAAAATAATTATTACAAATTTTTTTTATAATTATTTAATATACTTATATATTCCATAAAAATTAAAAAAAATAATATGATGCCGATAAATCTACAATATTACATAAGAATACTTATACTCTAATTTATCATATTAAAATCACATCATTTATATGGTTATATTTATTTAATCATGAAGGTAACAACTTTGACATCATTTCAAATAAAATAATTTAAGTGTTATAATCGCTATTATAAGACTCCAAATGGTAAAATATTATACAATTGGATGCTTATGGTATACAGGTACGCGACCAATAAGGTTTGGTCAGGTTTTTGTCCCTTTAATGGTCACTAAATGTTTAATAAAAACTCTATTATTGATTTTTCAATAAATAATCAATTTCGGCATCACTATTGTGTCGCCATTAATGATAATTATGTAACCCCTAAAAATTATAAATAAATTTACATGATGTATATAATTATATTATATTTCTGGTGACTATTTATGTTCTATGTTTTAAGTCATATATCACTAAATTAAAAATATTACACTTATAAGATATAATAGAGTGACATGTGGTCACTTTATTTGGTTTTAATAATAATTACATCATTTTCATGGTCAAAAGTCCATATAATGAATCTATTAAGACCCTTACGTGATATGGATTTACTTTTATTCATTCAATAGAATTTTTATTGTTGTTAGGATACTTTTATAATATTATTTTTACCCTTAATTACCTGATTTAACTTTAACTGCGATAAATAAAATTTAATGTAGTTACTATTCCTAATACACAAAAAAGTAGCCTATTAATATAATTTCGACCTACTGATTCCAAATATGGAATATATTTTTCAAAATTCAAAACACAAAATTTGCGGTATTTAATTTAAAATTAATACTACTGTTGAGAAAAATAGTTTTAAAAGATAAAAATTGCAAAAGATTGAAATGTTTTCACTTATGAATTCAATGTAGAATTAATGATAATTACTTGAGTTATATTAAATGGTAAAAATATATTTTATTTATACATTAAACCATTCAATATTATAATTTAACAATATAAATTATCTTGATAAAAAATGTTGTTTTTAATTAAAATTTACCGTATTTTTAATATTCATCAAAATATGAAAGTTAACCAAAAAATATTAATAAATAATCCAATGTAAATTATTATATAATTTATTAATGAATAAGTCTATTTTGTAAAATTGAACTCATAAATGTGTCAAAAAGAAGATTTAATGTTGGAACACCATCAAAAGGGGGAAAACTGCAATTTTTTAAAAATAGTTATTTTACATGAAAAAATTATTCTGTTCTCATACCATGTTCTAGAATATGTGTATCTTGAATGATAATGTTATAAAATTCAAAATTCTGTTAATACTATTAATAATGTCTAGTAAATAATAATATTAAAATATATCATTGTTTACTGAAAAAAGGTATTGCAAACAACACATACTGTCTAGGAACATCTCTATTGCGTGTAATGCAAGCCATTTCAGGGTTGCGTGTAGTACTTTGGTACTGGGTATGCCATAATCAAAATATTTTTCATTTATACATTGATTAAAATCTATACACGGTGTTGTGTAAAAAATAATTTTATTCAAAATAACTCGAAATTGTGTGAAACACAAGCCAAGAATAATGTTGTCTATACTATAAGCTAATACGATGTTGTGTATAATGCAAGACAATATTGGTGAAGCGTACAACACAAGACATCAAAGAAATTGAAAAGATTATTTCTCATTAAATCTCAGGGTGTTACATTCTTCCCCCCTTAAAATGAATTTCACCCTCAAAATTCTTTGGGGTTATAAATCGTTTACTACATGAATGTATCTATAATAGAAACACACATCATAAAGAGGGATACAAAAATATAATTTTAAAAAGGAATGTTAGATACATAATAGTCACCCAAAGTAGCTCATCACTGGGTTTCCACATAGGATAAAATAGATGAAAAGATGGATATTCAAGAGAAATCTATCCATCAATTTCTGATAGAGTGTTGTAGAGAATGGCTATGAAAAATAAAATAATCACAAAGACATAAATGTGTGATAATTTAAGGTACCATATGATTCATCAGATATGATGGTACTAGGACAACATTTTTTGTTTTCAAGAACATTTCCCTAAAGTTGTTGAATTTTTTCATAGGGAGAAATACTTAATTTATTTTAGTGTAATATCATCATTGGACATTCCATGAACTATTTCCACTTCATATCATATTGAAATAAATGAAGTTGAATTTCTCCTTCATGAAATGTAAGAAGATCATGCGATTGAATGACATGATACTCCATCTATCTCAAACAAAAATTTATAAAAAGTCTTCAAATATACCTAAGTCCATCTTTGTTGAGATTAACCATATAGTATTTCAAAAAATGGTCTTAGACTTTAACTATCATATCGCTTAATAAAATAAAAATAATTTCTACTAACCCTGGAAGTCTGTTAGGCCAGTGATAGGTGATAAAGGATTTTCGCACTTTGGTTGTGGGTTCGATTCCCGCATCCTTGTGTGATGCGCCAGGTTGTCACCTTCTGAGGGGTTTTCCTTTCTCTAAAAATATTCTATTATAACATTTGAGAAATAATTTCAAAAATTTCTTGCCGTAAAAAATATTATCCGATGTCTATCTTAATCCATTCCAAACATTAGGCTTATCAAAAATGCTTCTCTCCAAACTCAGAGTATAAAGAAAACGATAATTATAATGGTCATCTACCAAGCATGTAAATACCATCAATTTTCCCTCGTATATCATAAGACATATCTTTTTGGTCACATTCCAAACATGTGAATACCATAATGTATTATCTTGAAAAATAAATTACCATAGAACCATAGTGAAAACATGAATGATGTCAAAAGTTTACTATTTCCACATACCAAAATCCCAAAAATTATTTATATACTCAAACCATGATGTCACATTGTACTTATATTAGCCATGAGGTCATTAATGCCATCAATCATTTCATTATCTCATTATCCCATCTTTATGCGCATATTAGGTGCTTTCCAAAAATATTTCATTCATTTTTCATTGTTACCAGTACCGTATTCATATGGAAAACAACAATGGACCAATACATAGATATTTCAGTATTCCATAAAATTACCTCAAATACATTATTCTTGAATACCAATAAATAAAAACTTTTGTCAATCAACTTTAATTATGTTCATTGAATAAGTCCTTACTTAATATAGATGTATCCTCTTAGGTCAGGGCATTGAGTTGTGTAATGCTCAGGTTCTCCATAGATAGTACTTTGAACACCATAATAGTATGTCACTCTATGACCCTTCTCCCTAAGTAGATAAAATCTTCCCCTGAATTTGATGTATTCATCAAGGTTCTTCTTCCCTTCTTTATAAATATCAACCCTCCTTTCTCTATTCTACTCACCATGAGAACACAAAAAATGACCATCTTTCTCTTATTTGATGTATTCTGAATACAACTAATGATCATCCAATTAATCATATATCACGATGACTAATTTGACATAATCACAATATCTTTATTTCTAGGCATAACACAATTTAGTTGCTCATAGTAACCAATTTGTCTATTGGATTCAATGTTGACCCATTTACCTCTAGTACCCTCCATTGACTAAAACCAAAAACCTTGGTGTAAGAAATAGTTAAAATAACGAGGAACCACATAATCATAAAAAATCTAACTTATCACACATTCCATTATTCATGACACCTTTGGTTCAACCTAGGTTATTCATGATCATCAACATAATTATAGGACTATAACCTATCTTTATACTAAACCTTAGGGACATCCCTAGACATAGCTCAGAAATATCTCTATGGATCTCACTAATATTTTCGTGTACTAGTTTCTAAAGGTTAACTAATCCTTCTCTCTGATACCAACTGTAGAAACCCATAGCTTAACGTACATAGAAAATATAGTACTTTTGAGGAACACTTAATACATGAAAAAAACAGACGCCCAAAGACCATATGTGTTTAGTGTCTTGGGAATGTCAGAACATAATATTCTAATCATGGTGAAAGATCATCAACATCTACCATTAAAGATCATCCCATTTATTTCATACCAAAAACAAATCTATATATCCTGGGGAAAAGAAAACATAACTAGGGTGAGATCAAATGATCAGTAAGGGTAAGAATGGAGAACATAAGACAATCCATAATCATTTGAATATAAAAACATGAACATAAAACATAAAAATATTGAGTAATGACATAAATCATGGAAGTAAAAAAGGAATAGGTCATAAAGGAACATTAATAATGATAAAATATCATGTTAATAAAACTTGTAATCGTGGAAACCATTAATCACATGATATGATTTCCATAGTAGCCAATGCATTGCTACCAAGACCATCATAGTGGACAAAGTCCATTACTGAACCATGATTACTTGCCTTTCCAGCCCTGTATTACTGATATAGATTTACTTGTCATTCTAGCCATGTAAATATAATGAGATATATATCATTACCCAATGCATTAGAGGGGGATATAGGTCCCACCCATCTCATAATGAAATCATTATATCGTGTGCCACAAAATAAACATAAATCATTCATCATAACCCAAAGAATAAAATGGCTTTCATAAACATAATCCAATCATAACATAATCCATATAAAACAATTGGATATGATTTCGTCATAAGAAAAATAAAACCATGTTAATAATAGGTACATTATACTTGAAACATAATCATACTAAATACTACCATATTATATGGGAAATAGTTTTGATAAAACACATGAAATCAATTCTATAGGAAAATATACTTTCTTCTTCAAAATCATTTTATTTTCACAAAATTCCATGTAATTTTTAAAAAAAAATGGATTTTGTTGAAAATAATCTTGAAATCAATAATAGGAAGCTTCATGAAAATGAGTCATTATAAAACCACAAAAATATGTAAATTCCGTATAAGTTAAAAAAACAATCTTCTCGTACTTTTACTGGAAAAGTCAAAAAGTACCTCGTACGGTAAAAAAAGAATGATTCCTTTCATATCATGTGGTAAAAGTTAAAAAAGGGTAATAATGAATTTAAACATACATGGAAGAAAAGTAAACATTTTATGAAAACATTTTTAGAAAACATGGAAATGGAAGATAAACAAATCCCCTATAAATACTTTGGAATATACAATCCTTTAAAATAATGAGATTGGAACAATTATCCCTTTCCTTATGTCTAATTTCTTCCTTATGTGTCTGAGACTCTTGTATTGTGGGTTTAAACATATTATTAACTGGTAATGGAACCATAATAATATTTATGATTTCATATATGATTCACATTCGAATTTATATTACTCATTCATTTTCCAATTCCATGTTAAAGCAAAATTTTGGGTAAAATCGATTCATTTATCATACGTGTTCCGAATTGTTGTTATTAATATTATTATTAATATCATGATTTAAATAATTCCAGAATGTAAAACAAGATTTATATATAATATATATTCAGAATATAAATATATATGATAGATCGATAAATTAAATCAAAGACACCGTTCACGGTGACGGTAGGTCGTAAGTACGCATGAATGTTGTTTTCGTATCCTTATTGAATTGAATAGAATTAATAAATGAAAAATATGTGTATATAAATAATATATCAATATTATTTCATATAATTAATGTTTATTTAATATATAATTTATAATAATACTTGAATGGTTAATCATGGAGAATGAATCTCATCGTATCGTGGAGATGGTAATCCATACGTACGCCCGAGCGATGATATCATTCCCAGAAATATTGAATTGAATTGGAGTGGATGATATAATATCTCAGAATTATTTTCATGTTATAATAATAATATATATTTATTATTTCCTCCATTTTACCAATCCATGAAAAGGTGTGTTGGAAAAACACATTACACCACGGGGTGGAGACGGTATTCAGTTTGTACGCAGAAGCGGTGATTTCATTTTCCATAAGATGGATAGAAGGTGAAATATGGTTGTTTCATATTTATAATAACATATCAGTATAAGAGTGATTCTGATGTTATTACATTATAATGAATTAAATAATGAAGAGTAAGTAGAAGAAGAAATGAATTTGAATGAATTGGTTAATGATATTACCTATTCTTCGACGAGCCTCTACTAAGCCTCCTCTTAGAGCACTAATGTTTGTCTTTGAAGAAGACCAGGACCTCTAGTAGGTTTCTATGGATGTGGATACAATAAATGGACAGGTTTTGGTAGAGCTTGAAGGCTCAAAATTGTGTATGGAGGAGAGGGAGGAGGTTCTCTTTTATTAGGGAGGATAGGAGCACTTTTGGAAACATCTAGAATATTAATTTATAATAAACTCAAACCCCACATAAAAACCTCGAAAAAATGACTCAATTACAAATATTATATGAGATAGTTTTGTAATCTCATCAGAAAATAAAATTTATACATGTTGGGATATTATTTTAAACCTTATCCACATGATTTATCCATATTTAATCTATTTAATTTTATTTGTGGAAATAATATTCTAAATATTAAATTGTTATAAATAATTACCAATATGTTGTGAATTGTCTATAATTGGATACGTTATGACATTGTAGACCACATAAATTTTAATTTATTTTTTTATATAATTTTTTTGTTTGTAAAAAATTTAATAATATGTTATATTTATAAAATAAAAATAGTGGCAATTTTGACACTATTCATTTATTTGAATTTAAATAAAATCCAAACAGATTATATATTCAAACAAAAATATTTAATATATTCCTAACATGACATATTAATCTAAAAAATTCCTAGATTACAATAATTTGTTCATATAAAATTTATTTTAATATTTTTAAAACCATTTATTTGATATTTCCCTTAACAAAATAATTACAAAAAATTTGTTTATTAATTATTCAATATACATATTTTTTGCATAAAAATTAAAAATAAAATACTATGATGTAGATAAATCAAATAGCTTCTATAAGAATACTTTTACTCAATTTTATCATCTTAAAATCAAAACATTTAAATATTTATATTCTTTAAATCATGAAGGCAAAAACATTGAAATCATTTAAAATAAAATAATATTAGTGTCATAATAGCTTTTATAATACTCAAAATAGTAAAATATTCGACAATTGAATTAATATAGTTTACATAGACAGGAAAAATATGTTTTGGTCACGTTTTTGTTTGCTATTATAGTCAATTATAGTTTAATAAAAACTGTATTTTTGATGTTTCAATAAATAAACAATTTCCCCATCACTATTATGTCACCATTAATGATGTTTATTTTATCCCAAAAAATTATAAATAAATTCACATGATGTTGATAATTTTATTTTATTTCTTGTGACTATTTATGATTCATGTTTTATGATGTTTATCACTAATTTAAAATTATTACACTTATAAGATATAAGAGAGTGACATGTTGTCACTTTCTTTGGTTTTAATAATAATCACATCATTTTCATGATCAAAAGTACATGAAATGAATCTATTCCCTCCTTAAGGTTATATGGGCATACTTTTATTCATCCAATATAATTTTTAAGGGTTTAGGATAATTTTATAATATTATTATTACCCTTAATTACCTGATTTACCATTAACTACGGTAAAAAAATTACCGTAGTTTCTATTCATAATGCCCAAAAATAAAAATTAGCTTATTAACATAATTTGGATCTAATGATTCCAAATATGGAATCTATTATTACAAATTAAAAACACATAATTTGAAGTATTTAATTTCAAATAAATCCCACTTTTGAGAAAACATGTTTTAAAAGTTAAAAAAATGCAAAAGATTGAAATGTTTTGACCTATGAATTCAATGAAAAATTAATAATAATGACTTAAATTATATTAAATGGTAAAAATAGATTTTAGTTATAATTTAAAACCATTCAATATTATAATTCAACAATATAACCTATCTTGATTAAAAATGTTGTTTTTAATTAAAATTTAGCATATTTATACTATTCATCAAAATATGAACGTTAACAGAAAAATATGAAAAAATTATCAAAAGTAAATTTTTATATAATTATTGCAATGAATAAGTTTATTTTGTCGAAATAAACTCATAAACATGTCAAAAACTAGATTTAATGTGGGTGAGCCATCAAAAGGAGTCAAAATTGCAATTTTTGAAAAATACTTATTTTACCAGAATAATTTATTTTGTTCTCATACCATGTTCTAGATTATGTGTAAGATGAATGATAATGTTATTTAACAAAAACTTAGGTCAATACTATTCATAATGGATAATTCATACTAATATTATAATATATCATTGTCTAGTGAAACACGGTATTCCGTTCAACACACACTATTGAGGAAGGTCTCTGTTGCGTGTAATGAAAGCCAAGTCAGGGTAGCGTACAGTGAATGTTTCCTATGGTGTTGTGTAAAACATAATAAAAATATATTCCATTTATACATTGATCAATATCTATAATTGGGGTTGTGTAAAAATTATTTTTATTCAAAAGAACTTGAAATTGTGTGCAACACAAGCCAATAATAGTGTTGTGTATACTACAAGCTAATATATTGTAGCTTATAGCGCAAAATAATCTTGGTGAGGTGTAAAACACAATACATAAAATAAATTAAAAATATTATTTATCATAAAATCATTGGGTTTTAGAAAACAAAATTTAATGTAAAAATTGTTCTAATGTTTCAAAAAGATATTCTATCATAATTAAATATGATATTGTTCCCAATGAACTAAATTTTACTAATGTATTTATAATCAAACTAATTTTACTATAACACCAATTCAAAATATAATTTAACATTATAATCAATTTTAACGAAATGATTGTTTTAACTTAAAATTCAGTATTTTAACTATTTATCAAAAAGAATATTTTAAGAAAAATTTAAAAATTTCTCCATAATATAGTTTTTTATTATTATTTCAACAAAATAATTTTATATTTTGAATTAGTTTCTCTAATATTTTTAAAAATTAAATTTAAATTATTTTCGCAGAGAGGGTCTGCCATGTTTTTTAAGCATGTTGTTGTGTATATCACAAGCTATCAGTGAAATTAAAATTATTCTAAGATAAATATATTATAAATTATAGGTATTGTTACATTGATCCCTCCGATAAAAATTTATTCCTTGAAATTTTCCATATAATACCACCTAAAAAAATAATGGATGTTATTCTTCATAATATCATTTGGTTCCCCCATTGCTTCATCCATTTTAGGATTTATCCAATGTATCATTACCAGATGATTCATGTGATTCCATAATACATGGTCTCTAGTATCAGTCATATGGATTGGTTATTCATTGTAAGATAAATCATGTTCCATTACTATTTCATTATAAGCGATCATCTAAATTGGGTGTGTTCTGTAAATATTTGAAAATAATTTGTGGACAACATCATGTAAATTTGATATATTTGTAGGAATTCAAAAAAATTAATAAAACATATAATTATTTGATGAATTTCAAATGGTATGATTTACCTGGGTTTAAATATCCCTTTCTTAAAAATCATTATAAAACCATTCCATGGATATACTCTCATGAAATAAAGATCTCCCTTTTGTAATTCGAAATAAATACTTTGATTATATGTATAAATCTTTTGGATGTTATGGGACACATTAACATGAGAGAAAATAGACATTACCTTTATTTTTGTCTCTTCAACATGTTCTCAGAATACAAGTTTCCTATCACCAAGTCCACACCAACAATTTTGAGTATGTTACCTCTTTCAATATAATGCATCTTATGATACCAATTGAATACTTGAATGTAAAATATTTTTGTATGAAAAATATATGAAACACAAATAATTGTCTCACATTATTTGAACATCATGTGAGAATGATCTTAACATATATTCCACTATTAAAAACATCCTTTTGGAATATCCATCAGTTTATTTAAGGTAGGTGGTGCTCAAATAAATCTTCGTCTCAAGTTCCTTCTAAATAATATTCCATAATTTCAATATAAAATGGGGATCCTGATAATTATTATTATTTATACGTTCACCATTTATTATTTCATTTTCATCAATATATAGCCTCTTGAGTCACTTAAGAGTTAAATCCTCTTTTATAGTTATGAAATGTGGATATTTTTTAGGTGATAATTGGTAAAATATATTTCATCATTCTTTATCGGAGTTATTGGTGGTCTAATGAAATATAACCTAGTAATTTCATCCCGTTTTCACACAAGAAAATAAAGAAGTTTCATGACTCCTATATGATTTAGTCTCACTGTTTTCAATTTTTTATAGACCAAACATCTATATATATAATGAGAAATTTCCCACTTCATGTTATCCAATATGAAATAATCCCTCATTTATTTATACATCTTTATATATATTTGGTGTATAGGAACATTCATGATATGAGTTTCATCAATTAGTTTCCTTTTTAGATTAGGTATATATGGAACAATTAGTATCCTTCCAAATCTTAGAACACCATCATCACAAATAATGGTGGATTATTTCTCATCATATTATATTTAATTTTATTCTAAAAGTTCTCGTCCTTATATTGAGATCTAATAATGATGTTTTTTAAATAATTTTTAAAATTGGTGATTCCTCAACTTCCTTAATGATTCCAATATCCATATTTACTATATCTAAGAAAATATGTTCCCTCATAATCGCCATTTGGGTTACAACTCCATGATCGTTGAAACTCAATAATACTGTTACAGTATTAGGTTTCCCCATGAGGAAGTTTTTTAAGAATGAATAATCCTTTAGAATATTAAGATGTCACCTTTGAATCATATATATATATATATGTATGGAAAAGATATATTTTAGGCTTTTAAAATATATTTATATATCACATCCTTCACCATACAGTAAATGTATCCATATTTTCAATGAAATGATTACACAAAACAACTCCAAATCATGTATCAGGTAGTTTTGTTCCCGAATTATCCATTTTCAGTATGCATTTGCAATAAAATTATATTTTTTACAATACAACATAATCATTTCCAATCTTGTATGCATCACCATATATCATAAAATCATAACTTCTATATGATAAACTCAAAATTATAGAATTGGCCAAATTACTAATTATTTTATAAAAAAAATATTCACTTTACTTTGACCAAACAAACATAACCCATTTATTTGTGATATTTTTTAATAGATTAGGAAATAGGGAAACATTATGCACAAATCACTGAAAATATCAACATAATCGAATAAACCATGTACCTTGGTTATGATCATTGGTAGATGACATTATTTAATATCCATTGTCTTCACATGACCAATTTGGATTCCATTGTTAGTTACAATATGACACAAGAAATAAACATCTTGAAGGAATAAATAAAACTTACTAAATATTCAATACAAATAATTCCTTATATGTGTATAAAAAAATTATCTCCATATGATTATCATGTTCTTCAATGATTTTAAAATATTCTAAAATAGCATCAATTAAAACAAGAAAAAACCATCAAGATATTAATTGAGTACTCTATTCCCTAGATCCATAAATATATCGGGTTCATTTGTCAATCAAAATGGAATTACTATAAAATGATAATTTCCATACGTCATTGAAAATTAGATCATTGGAATTTATTCCTTATTTCAACACAATTGATGATACCCATAATGATGTCCAATCATTGAAAAATATTAATCATGGTATTGATCAAACAATTGATCAATGCTAGGAAGAAGATACTTTTCATTGTTATGATAGCATTAATTTTCCTATAATTAATTCAAATACTCATGGAATAATCTTTCTTATTAAAAAATGAATCGAGCCTCTCCATGGTAAAAAAATCTGGATAATAATTCACTTATCACCCTACTTATATAGTTTTTTATTAATCTCAACTAATTCCACAGTGGATATTCGATTGGGAGACATTTCTATCACCCTATGATTTGGTATTAAATCAATTGAAAACTCAATTTCATGCTTTGTGGGATATCGTGGTAATTCATTAGGAAATACATAATTGTATTCCAATATAATCGGTATATACTCAATTTGAATATTACATTCTCCACCCCATTATAATTTATTTACTTTTCTCCAATAATCTCTTTTAGTAGAGCTACTAGGGGTGGATAGATATATGATGTAGATGATGAATTATATCCTCTAAATATAATGAATTATATATCATTTAAAAAATCATAATATCATTCTTATTATAATAAATTTCAATATAATATTTAGAAATCCGGTCCATACCAGGGTTTATGTCAAAATAAACCATAGTTATGACAATAAACACAACATATAAATAATTTTTGTGTGTCATAATGGGGACTTTCTATCACATACATGTTGCAACCGAAATTACCTTAAGATTTTTTACTAAAACACCCATTGTTAAATTAAAAGTTAAATTACTAATTATCCTAGAAATTTGGGTAGATATAAAATTGTTTGGGGATCTAGAATCAAATATATAAATAACTAAATTTCAATATGGTATTAAATTACATACCACTATATCATTTGGTAACTCCACCACTGTTATTATGATCACATAAACTTGGACATCTTCTCTTTTCCCCTTCTGTGTTGGATTTAATTGATGATTTGGTCATTGTTAGGAACAATTCCGCATATATCTAGATATGAATCACTCAAAATCATTGATTTGTTTGAAAAACATTCATTGTTTTTTATGGTGACCCTTATCTCTACACTTTTAAAAAACTACAAGTCCCATCAATAATTTCACATGGTGATTCCTTCCACAGTTCTCAAAATGTGGAAATTACCTCATTTTCTTATTAACATTTGATGTATTCCTTATCTATTAGTTCTCATATAAACTCTTCTAATATTGGTTTAAATTTCTTTTCAAATATTTATAAAATTCCTTCTCTATTTGGATGATGTGTAAAACTATTTCATTATATGATTTTTTTGCGTGACCATTGCCCTTTGGCGACATAGTTAAATCCCATAATAGTAATTTTTAATATTTCACTCCATGTTTCATATGTAATCTGTATCAAACCTAGATAACCTTATAAAGTTATCCTTATAATCCATATCATTTTATTCTTATTTTTGATTTAAGATAATTAACATTCCCTTAATATCAATTTTATCTCATAAGTGGATTATTTATCAAATAGTATCTCATTAAAAGGTCCCTATTCCGCGAGTTTTATTTCTTATTCCTCAACAATATTCTAGATGAACTACCAACAATGAGCATAATCAAATTTGAGAAAATACACTATATGTGTACTCGTTTTCTTTTTTTATAATACCAAGGCCATATATATCTTTTTTGGAGTCTTAACAAATTTCTTGAATAAAATTATAATAGTAGCCCCACCAAATGACAGGCGATCATATAACATAATTAAATTCAACATAAAATATTCCCATTTTGGAATATTTTTCTCCATTTTTGACACAATTATTTTTCACATATTGGTTATGATTCCCCAATATAGCCATATGTTTCTTAGTTATAATAAATATTTTGATGTCTTCATCAATAGAGAAATATCTATATTGACCACAAGTATTGATACATTTATTACATCCTTTATCCATTTCTAAAAAATGGAAAACACTGGATCAATTTATAAAATTCTAAATTTTAAATCAAAATTTATAATTTTAAATATTGTTTGACACATAACATAAATTTTAAAATTTATTCATCGATAATATCCTTAATATATTCATGGGTTCTTGAGGGAATTTTTTTTTTCAAATCCTCCATAATGGATTATAAAGAAAAATGAAAATTATACAAATAAAGTCCCCCATGAATGTAAAGATAGGTTCAGAGTAAGGGTTGCTTTCATGTACTTCGTAATACAAGATTCAAGAATAACATATCATTTGTAGAGTAATTACCCCTAAGTTGGTCAATGATAGGACCATGTGCAATTGTAGTATCCATACATGGATGTATTGATAGGAAGAAATACATAATCACTTAATTAAATAAAATTAATGATGTTATTATATACTTATCTAAAATTATATCACAGGGTTATGTGTGCTAATATATGTTTTCCAAAATCTAGTTCCCATTATTTCAACTTAACATCCTCTGACACAAACTATAATGTCCCTGACCCCATAATACTAGATTCGGCGCCTTACTTTCCAACATTGTAATATATTGAGTTGGTCGAATTCCGATGGATAGATTTGTTTAGTAGTTTTGTAGAACATGATACCTATATGATACCTATTTTTTATTTGTATTATAAAATAAAACATAGTACATAAAAAAATAAAATTCATATAATCCTCTAAAACTCATTCAATGGATTCATATTAATTACTTGGGGAAAGGAAATAAAATATAGATGAAATCAAATTCATAGTAAGGGATAATAAAGGTGTAATATATCATTGATCAATAATAAAAATTGAAATGAAATGGTAAATAGATTTTCACACATTCCATTTAAATAAATGGATATAACATAATCAATATATGAATGTAAATAACTAAAAACACATACTATTTAGTCAATAAAATGTAAATTAAATCCATCTAATGATAATATCACAATGAAAACATAATACATAACATTAAAAAGATAACTATTAATTAGGGATATTCATAATTATTGGATATAATTTATTATTCACTTGATACCTATATATTAATTACCTTTCACAAGACTATTTAAACTACATGAAAATCTCGTTTATCCCGGCCAACATATTTTTCTCAAGAGACCTACCTATGAATTTAGGTGCTATACAATGACAGGACGCACCCATAACTACAAGACCAAATCGTTCGTATTTTCTTGAATAATTTATTTAATTCTTGAATCAATATTCCTTAACCTAAAATATCTATATTGTGTAGAGGATATGGATTTGTCAATATTTCACCAGTTTTTCAAATAAAATGAAATGTAAACATCCAATGTAAAAATATTATATGGTTTATGAAGTAATCATATAAATTACTACATAATTTGGATATTTAATATAAATTTAATTTCCAATGAAAATTTATTATATAAACGTAAATTTATCGAGATAATGATAATAATCAAAAAAGAAAGTGACACTATTCATTAACTATTATCACATAGTGATATTCACATAAACACCACATGGATAAGATAAATGAAATTTAATTTTAAAATAACATGATTTTTGAATGAATCTTGATATATAATTTCAAATGGTATGTATATACACCACATAAAATTGAATTGGTTCCTATTACAATTATGTCTAAATGGAATGTTAATTGAGATGAAATCCATTTCATCATGGTTCTTTTTAGTATAATGTCATTTAAAATAATGTGGTTTAAAACATGTAATTAATTTATACAAGAATTATATTTATATTCATAATATCACATATTATCCTTTTATAACATGTCATCTCTCATTAATTAGTAATGTTTCATTATTATCATTTTATCACTTATAAATTTCATTTTTTTCCCACACATGTTTTATAATGAAAGATCTAATTCATGAACATATTATATAGTTTTACTGTACAAAAAATTAATAATCATGACACAGTTATTATATTTATACAGTAATTATACATTTAAAAAAATCATTAAGGTTATTTATGAAAAATTAAGTATGTTACAATCATTGAGATGGTAGAACATATACACACATGAGAAACGTTTCTGTTTTTCAATGTTCATTATGGAAAGTAGGTATATAATATTTTACCTTTAAAAAAAAAATTCTTTAATAATTAAAATATTATTAACTTATATATATTTATATCATTCATGTGGTGTGGTGATGAAAATATAGTCATGACTTTTTGTGAAGGAGGTATTCCATACATACACTAGTGATGTTATAATGTTTATGTGTGTTAATAGGAATAAAAGAAAATGATATATATTATATTTTTATAATAAAAAATATTTCATTACTATCACAAATATATAATTTATATCACATTTATCATTAAATATATCTTTATCACCTCCTATGTGAAGCCATATTGAAAGACCTGTGTCATCACTTCACGAGACAATAGTATGTTATACACTTGATCGGCATTATCGTATCTCTTATAGAATATAAAGTAAAAAGATAAATATGAAATATTGAATCTGGTAGAACTATTATATATATATACTTTTATGTGGGTTTATATTTGTTTTCATTGAAATTAATTTATTCAATATAATATATGTTCCTTACATCCTTGGAACAAAACTAAAGAACCCAGATGAAACAGGGGTTCTGGTGGTGGAAGATGATGTTACACAACGTGTAAAGTTTATATATGGAGTGTAAAATGTTCAAATCATGAAAATATTATAGGATATGAGAATAAGAAAACATAATTTATGATCACATTATGTACAAACATATTACATGACATGTAATATTCAGACACAGAAAAACATATTGATTTCCAGTGTATCATCCAACGAGATTATGATATCTTTGACTGCCTAAATTGAAATTACACTCAATATTTTAACTGATTAAACCCAATTTATCACATAATGGCCTATATATATGGGGTTTATAGATAGAGGAACGGAATATATTCAGCTTTGGATTCATGTCCACCGGGAGGCTACCATAGGGTTCCAACCAAGATTTCTTCAAAGACAAGTTTTTTTTTCTCTTTTTTCATGTTATTTTTTTATAATTTATAGTTTTAATTCTACTATATTTATTTTATTCATTAAAATATCATTAATATTTTCAGATAAATTTGATATGAAAATTGGTTTAATGATAAATTATGATCACCCAATGCTGGCTAGCTAAAACCCATAGGGGAGAGTATAAATTGAAACATGTGGTGCGTACCAAAAAAGAATGATTTACATTTTCTCATTTATTGGAAAAATTAGATATAATAATCTTTTTCTTGCACTTACAATTTATTTTTTATAGAATTATTGATAATTTTTTTTAATAGTGAAAAAACCCCAAACAGAATTAAGATAATTTATTAAGGACCATTGTATAGAATTACTATTATACATCTTGAAATCTAAAATTGATGCACTTTTTCTATTTTGATTCATCTAACCCCGATGAATTATTATTATTGGGTATTTTGATAAGAAATTTTAGTTTTTTTATCTATGAAATTGTTTTTTTCACATATATTTGATATAATTATTTAGCAAGTTGAATTTATTTATTTACCAAAACGACACTAAGAAATAAATTCACCTCTCTTATGATTATCTATTTCAATCCATTTATTTAAATTAAGAAAATACATTACAAAGATAAATCATAAATTGGATCATCCTAACCATTATTATAGTGTTTTCATCATTGATTTCCATTATCTCTTTGGTTTAGACCCCAAATGTTTTCTGTACTATGTCGATGTAGTTAGTACGGTTCAGGTTAATATAAATTTCTAATTTGATCCATGACCATAAAAATTAATGATTCATTTTTGGAACATAAAAATTAATATGAATTAATATCTAATAAATTTAATATATAAAATTTATATTCATCATCATACCTAACCATTAGAGTTGAAAATAGAAAAATTAATGACATCAGTTTATGAGGAATTAGTTCATCATACACATGAATGATTTTTTTAACCCATATTATAGAAGTGGGGGGGGATTTTAGGTCTTGAAATTTTTATAAAAACATCACAATATATGGAATATAATTATTATTTTATGTCATAATGGATTAATAAAAATTTAAACATGTGGATAAAAAATAAATTAATGATGTTTGTTGAAGAACATTTCCTCATATTTCAGTATCCTCCGCATGTTTGCACTAATTAGATCCTAGGATAGATTTATACGAAAAAATGACTACAGGAGGAGGGAAGGGGATTTCAGAAGATATTTTATTAGGTATGTGCTGAACTAATGTGGTTTACTGTGTGAATAAGGGAGTGGAGGTGTGGCCTTTTAATAGCGGGGTAGATGAAACACTTTGCATTTTATTTAAATAATTGAGTGCTCCCTCGTTTTTCATATATCAACATGGTCCAAAATTAGACATTGTAGAACCTTATAGGATTCAGGTTGTAAATATATCAAAAAAATAGTTTTTAGACAATTTTATTTTTCATTAATATACTTATACCCTTAGTTTAACCCTAGGTAAATCCATTTTTACCTTAACCATGGTAATTAATTTTAATTATATTCACTAATAAATTTAGTAAAAAATTAATTTTAACTTATTATTAATTATAAATTTTACAGATTAATAATATATAATCTATTTTTCCGAATTAAATTCACATAATTGAAAACATTTTAATAATGATTAATCATGTGTACATGATGATAAAATATGTTTTTAGTTTAAAAAATTTATGAATATTGAAACAATTTTATTACCCATGTTCAATTTAAAAATGATCCTAATCACCAAAATTGGATTAATTTATGTATAATGGAATTAATTTTTTTTAAATAATCAAAATAATATTTAACATTATAAATAATTTAATTGAAAAGTTAGTTTTCATATAAAATTCAATATTTTTCATTATTCATTTGAATGGATACATTTTATAAAAATACCTAAATTTATTCCTAATATAACTTTGGTATTAGTATATAAATTTTTTTTATCAAATAAATTATCTGAAAGTGTTAAAATTTAATTTTAAAATATATTCAAAAATTAAGGCTAAATAGTGTTTTTAAAAAATTTGTATTACCAATATGAAATGATATCAATGAAATTATGTTTATTAAAATAAAAATATATTGTAAATTATAGGAGTTTTATATATATATATGGATATGGTCATACTATTATAATAATTTTTGTTTATATAAAACTCTGTGTTATTAAACTGATTGTTTATATACATTATACATTAGATTCATTTTGATATATACAAAAACGAAAGTCATATTTTTTAAGTTAATAAAATAAAATTGGGGATTGTGTAAAGATTAAAAATTAATGTGGTCTGAAAACATTAATATTTTTGGTGGAATATTGATTCAAAAACTAAATCATTAAAAGAATTTACACACACATAAATAAAACATGTGATGATAATGATTAGAAAATATGTAATATTTATGAATTTAATACCCATATATCATGTATTAAATATGTAGCTATTTAAAAATGAAAACTTCTTATATATTATTTGTGAGATTCCATCTGAATATTCACTTATAAAGACACCAATCATATAACCATATAAAATTTTCCAAAAATAAATGGTTCCCATGAATTTTCATGAATAATTGAGGAATGTAATGGGGGAATTTTCATCAGTCATTGACAGGTTCTTCAGAAGCAGCATCCGCATGATTTTATTTTTTTTCCCTATTATAAATTCTTTTTTAGTCTACACATTTCATTCAAAACCATAGTATGAATATAATATTAATATAATTGATTTTTTTCTATATGACCGATCGTTGAAAATTTTATCATACTCATCAATCGAATAATAAAAACTACTATGATTGAGATAATTCCTCACCAAAATAATAAATTGATTTGATTAATTCAAAATAAGAATAATTTCATAATAAAATATTGAACTTGGATCCCGAAATATATCTAATGCATGGGTTCAATAATTTTAGTCGGAAATCATAAAATGAAATAATTTTATTATAGGATATAATGCATGCTAATCACCCAATGATATGTATTCATGGTTAAAATACGATAATAATAGTGATAGGAATTGTGTATATTACATATGAAACAAATATAGATTGGTATCTAGGGTTGAGATGTGTTATTAAGGGGAATAATTTTATGAATCGGGATATAAATTTTATAGATATTATTTCCACTACCTCTAACTCATGGGTATTAGATATTGTGCAACATTACATATTTGTGATGAAAAATATAGAATCAATAATTAATGTTAATTTATTGAGGGTGAAATATTTATTCATTTCAATAATTGACATAATGTAACTTAATTATAATTTAACACTAATAATATGACATTAAGAATTATATTAACATTAAAATGTGATAATTATTATTTGTTACCACATTAAATAAGAATTTAATTTTGGTATCTTATTCGGATATGAAGATATTTTCAGTAACTATTATGGATGGAAGTTGTTCCATAAATAATGAATTGTTTTATGGGATTGGGAATAATATAAGTGTACTGACCAATAATTATATAGATAATCCTATTTATTATATTCAAAAAAATGAGGTTAGGGGAAAATGAAACCCACAAACCTTTGGCATTGTATCATGAAAAATATAATTTAGGTACACATTCAGAAACTAAATAATTATGGATTATTGGAATAATTTGGTTAAGAATCATTTAAAAATTCTAAATCTAGTTTATTATAAAAGATGAATAAATAACAATTTCTTAGAAAAGTTGAATCAGATAATTGACTATTGGATCTCATATATAGTGATGCATGTGGACCAATGAGTATGCAACATAGTGGTGTGTTTAGGTACATAGTTACCTTTACTTTTGACTTTGTAGGGTATGATTATTATTTTCTAATGAAACACGATTATTAATCTTAAAAGAAGATCATAGTGTTCAAAAAAAATTATCTAGGAAATAGTATTAATATTCTATGATCAGATCATCGGGTGAATAATTAATCCATATATTCACTAATCATCAATGAAATTAAATATTTTTTCACAATACACTCTTCCTGGAACACCATAATCGATATATGTCTCGAAAATAATGAATCTATTCTTTTTATACACGGATTGATCATGTATGAGTCCGTGTATCCTTCCTATTTCATTATGGGGTTATACTCTATAGACAGATGAATTAGTACTAAACAACATTCAATTTTATAATGTCATAAAGATACCAAATGACATATAAAATGGAAACCATCATACTATATCTCTTATGAGTTATTTTAGTTGTGAATTATAAGTATGAAATTTTGACTTTTATAAAATTGACTATGATTAGAACAAACATTAAAATTTTTTTTCCAAAATAAATTAGTGGATTTTATTTCTATTACATCCCTAAGAACAATTTTTTGAACATGTTTTCTAGATTCCCTGAAAAACGATTAATAAATTAAAGATTCTTTTGGATGAATTTTGAACATTGCGAAGATCAAGACTAAAAAGGTTTAAATGTTCATTAGATGAAATTTATGTTGATTCAAAATATTGTTTTGAAGTAAGTTCATACTCATGTTAAAATAAAACATAATGGTTGGGTTGGATTCATCAATAGATAATGGGATATGGATTTCACACAAGAAATGATGGAAATGTAATTATTACAAGAGAATAACCAACTAACTACCAATATGCTATCAAGAGTTCTGTTACTAATAAATGGTTAAAGTCCATGAAATATAAAATTATCTCCATGTACCATAAACATGTTTATGACTCCATGGATTCACCATAAGGGGTAATAACCATAGAATAAAATTAATTTTTCTATAAGTATACTAACATCGATAGTAGAGTGTCTGTATAAAACTCAATTCTGGTGGAGAATGGTTGTAAATAAATACCTAGTGTAATGAGCGAAACTCTTATCAATAGAATTTGTACCTTCTTATAGTAGTTTCATAATCATATATAATCACATATGGACCTTAATAATAACTTTTTAGAAAAATAATTAATGAAATAAGAATTATTTATAGAAGTTAAGGAACCAATACTGATTATATAGTAACATGACCATAGAAATAGAAATAAGAACATTATGAGAAGTAAACTGGCCAAATAAATAGTAGTCACTCCCACAATTGTATAGATAAAATTTACGGATCTTGTAAGTAATAATATGATATAATTATATCATATTATAAATAAGAATTTTTTTTAAAAAATATTAATTAACTGTGGTTTTTTTATGACTCATAAATATTTAAGTACAATTGTATGATTAGTTTAACAATTTAAAATATAAAGTATTTTCATAAAATGTATTCATAAATTAATATTTTTATGTCTTATGATTTAAAGATAATTTTATGAGAGATTATATAATTAATCAATGTGTTATAAGACAAGATATAATATTAAAATTTATATTATCCATGTAATTGAGGATTTTAATTAAAAAAATAAATTAGTCATATTATAAAATTATTTTTATAAAATTAATTTCATTTTTGAAATGTATATGTAAAAAAATTAGGGTGAATATTTGGGATTTCTCCAAATTACATGATTTTTTTAATAGTGAAATTTGATAATTTATGGCATATATAAATTATAAGGTAAGTACACTATTCATTGAGTCATCAATGATGTTAGCCCCGTTGGTTCAAACTCACAGAATCTAATTACTATAATTAGTCTCAATAATCAACACAATTTTTTATCTTGAGACAAATATTAAACTATCGAATTAAATAATGTGAAAATACCGCCTTATCTTCATACCTCTCATTCTTTGATACTTGTTCAAATTTTATCCAAATATCTCTGCAAGACCAAATCCCACATCTAGGAGTTGTTGGCCTCTTCAAAATTCAATAACCATTCCCTACAGAGGTTCTCAAGGAGGATATATTTAAGAGGCATGATCTTAATTTTATTTTATTTTCTTTTAAATTTAATATAATTTAGTCTCTTATACAATCCTAATAATATCCAAAATTCATGATAAATCTAGTATGAATGATATACAATAATTAAATCATGTTAATGGAATATCTATCATTAAACTCCTACTTCTCTGTATTTTATTCTAAAAATTAAATCATCCATCCTAATGTGTCAATTTACCAAGATCATTGGTGAAACACTTTAATATTCTATTAACATATTCAATGATGGTAATAATACCATTAAATGATTGATAATAGACTGAAATTTTTATTTTTAACCCATTTCATGTTTAAAAAATGACTTCTTTGTGATTGAAAAACTATCAAAATTAACCTAAAACGATCATCATTAATTTTAATCTAATGATTCATCGTCAGAACATATAAAAAAATTATTTATAAGACCATTAACACTTATGGATTTTCATTAATAACATATAATACAATGTATGGATTTTAATTCACATTTTACATGAACTTCCATTTATTTAAACAAGTGAACCGATCATGAAAAAACCTGAAAATAAATACCCCCGAAAGATGAAATTTAAAACAATATCTCATAAAAATCCCATAAATGAACTAAATAAATCCATAATGGAAAAAATTCATTTATATAATGTTTTGGATTTTTTAACTTTTGAATGTAATGATATTATATAGGATATTAATTTAAAGAAGGCATTCAGAGAAAAGGTATGGTGAATTCCCATTCCTAACTCTCTTTCTTTGGGGTTTCCCTATTTCACCGCATTTTCAGTATGAATATTCATTAAATATCATCTATTATTCATTATTTTAACTTTTATGGGATATATATGTGTTTTATAATTATGTTTATAACAATAAAAATTTAATCTTGAAGAATTTTATTTCAAAAAATACACCTTTTACTTCTCAAAATTGTTTTTTCTTCACTCAAGGTTGTTGATTATTATATAAAGTATGATATTAGATCTCTTATTTTGGATCCCAATGTAGGGGAATTTATTATTATAAAATGAAACCATTCCTTTCAAAGGGTCATTTTATGCTTAGTATTGATATATGATCTATGTTCTATGAATGATAATGTAAATGTTATAAAGTTATAGGTGCACCCGGAAATATGTAGAATATTGGAAATGTTATGATTTTACAGGTGAAGAAAGAATTATATATAACTCCTATACATTAGATAATTTGATTAATCTCGTTATAAAAAGTGAAATATGGATGAACATGATGATATATTTTTTCAAAACTATGTGTGGTAGTTGACCACTAATACACGGTGTTTCATTTTTATGAATTTCAACATTCCATGAATTTTATTAATGCTTTCTCTAATGATTATGATCGTGTACCATTGTAATTATAATAATAACTATTTTATCCCCTTGTTATATTTTATTAATGTTCTTATCTGTCCTCATATAAGTATTTTAGATCACCAATTTTTAATTTTGATCCTTAGGTGATTAATTTTTTTAAGTTGAATTCATAGGCCAATAAGAATCTAGAGAAAAGGTTTTTAAGTAAATTTTTATGTTTTATGTTTGGTGTTAATATTCCCATAAAACAAAACCTTTGTATCCTAATTGTGTGATTATTTTATGTTTTTTGGTATTTATGATAATGTAATAAGATATTTAAGAAAAATCAGGGTCACTATAGTTGGTATCAGAGAACAGTTTAGTTAATTTGGGAATTTAGATTTGAGAAACATAGTGAAAACCCTTAACATAAGACAAAGTATTTGTGAATTACAAGGATTATTTTTTTATAATATTCATAGCATATGGATCCCAGAAGATATTTATTTTGAATTAAATCCACAATGGAATAAATTAGTTATTTATGATTTTTAAACATATATTTTGTGAAAACCTTTTCTATTTTATAAAATCGCAGGAACCAGGAGATATCATCCCATCATCCAATATGAGGGAAAATGTAGAATTTACCTGAACAAAATCACTATTTCATTGGTCGGTGGAGGTAACATTATCATGGTGATTATAACCAATTTGTATAAGGTTATGAAAAATAAGATCAATAATGTGGAACATCCGCATTCACCTAAGAGAATAGAAGTAAATATTTAGTGTTTTTTGCAACAATGACAACTGACGTTTAGTGGATCATCCTATCCAATAGTTGAAGAATAGTTGTTTAACTTTATAGAGAAGAAATTTTCTATTCATCAGTATTATATGATGGATAAGGTGAATCTTTCTATTTATAACTTATAGAGAGAGGTCGATAAGTGGCGGTATTTGATTAATTACACCGAGAAGAATGATGAAATTGACGAGATGGAGTGGGAATACATTAAGATAATGTTTCTTAACAAGTATTTACTTAAAAACCGTTATAAAAATATGGATATAGAATTCATAAAACTGAATTAAATGAAAGGTAAATATTTCACGACACATAATGAAAATTTCACAATGCATGAAAGGTATGATTCAGGTTTTGTAGTCAATAATGATAGAAAAACTGATATATTTATTAGTAGATTAAAAAAACACATTCAAAAAAAATTCAATCCATGACTTTCAGTGTTATGAGGATGTTGTTGGATGTGATCTCAAGGTGGAGGTAGATTTCAGAGAATGGTCCCATGGATATAGTGATACGAAACTAATGATGTAGATTCAAGCCAGAGGTTCTAATGAGAATGATGGAATGAAAACTCAACCACCCACAAGTCAAAAATGTGGGAAGAAGGATCATGGTAATAGTATCAATGGTAAGGGGAAATACATTAGGTGTGGGAGAGAATGACACCAAGATCTTGAATGTCAAAATCACACGAGGATGCAAGAAGATGTGGTGAAGGAAATGAGAGCACCACCCATGGTACAATTCTATAACTATTGGAAACAATGTCACTATACGAGCTAGTGCACTAAACATCAGGTCTTCAAGGGTAATCAGTTTCAACAACCAAAAAATCCAAAGTAGAATAGAAAGTATTATTCCTTAACTATTTCAAAATTGGTACAAGATAATTATGTTGTACAAGGTACAATTAATATTCACTGAATAATGGAAAAATACTTATTTTATTTTGGTTCTACACATTTCTTAATATTTTGTCTGATTTCTAGATCTATTAAATCAAATACCAAAAACCTTGATGTATAGATATCTTCAAAAACATCATGTGGTACAATCATTGAAACCCATGTGTTATAATATTCACCTATTAGATAATGCGTGAAGATACTTCCATAAAATCTCATAATACTTCCCTTGGTGGAATTCGATGATATTCTGGGGATGTAATTGTTCTCGTTGTATAAATAACACATCATCTATTGGGAAAAGAAAATATATTTTCATATTATGAACCATAACATTCACCTCTACAGATGTAAGGATATTCATGAATCTCCTTTGTGATATACTTACAAATTGTAGTTGTTGATTCCATGTGAATAAGCATTCCATGATCAAATAGTTGAGATAAAAGAAGTTATTAACCTAGGGGAAATTCCCATTGTAAGGGAATATAATGATAAACATATTGAATATTTTTTAGGACTATCGAATATAGTGATGTATATTTCTTAATAGAACACATACCCAAGGCAAGTCATATCTCAATTTTCCCAATAATATGGCGTCTATGAAACTGTAGGAGTTAAATAGGAAGTTGAAAGAACATTTGGAAAAGGGGTTCATACAACCTAGAGCATCACCGTGGGGTGTATTGGTGATCTTTTCCAGGAAGAATGATGGATCAATGTGGTTGTCTATAAATTATATACCACCCAAAAATATCACCAAAAATAAAAATTATCCTATTCTTAGTATTTATGACTTGTTCTATCAGTTACGAGGAGCTCAGTACTTCTAAAAGGTGGATGTTCATTATGGATATCATCAGTTATGGTGTAGAAGGAAGATATTCAAAATTCTTCCTTTTATAAATAGAAGGAGGAAAAAAAAATTTATTGATGACCTTCAGACTTATTAATTCCCTATTAATTATCAAGGATTTGATTAATTGAATTTTTAGACATTAACATGACAAATCTTTCAATGTTTTTATTGATAATCTTCTCATATACTCTAAGAGAAAGGAGGAACATGAAGAACATATAGTTCAGGTGTTTGAAACATTAATTAAATAGAATTTGTGACCTATGTTCATAAAGTTTGAATTTTTTATGTATAAAGTCACATTACCAGGACATATAATCACACATGAGGTAATTTCTATGGATCATTAAAAAACAATGGACATTGTGGAATTTCCCAAACACTCTAGTGCTATGAAAAATGAATTGTTTTCATAGATTTTCTAGGTACTAGTATTGTGTTTTGAGAAATTTATCACGAGTGACAATCCCACAAATTATGTTAACAAAGAAAGGGGTAATTATGTCTGGACAAAAGAATGCAAGGAATGATTCACAGAGATAAATAAGAGGATGATCACTACACCTGTACTCATATTACAGAAATGTGGTGAATGTTTTGAGATATATAATGATGTTTCTATGAAATTATTGTGTTGTGTACTGATTATGATTGATAATATGATAGAATATTACACAAGGAAGTTAATGATCTATGAGAAGAACAACCTAACACATGATCTGGAGATAACAACAATGATTCATGACATAAAGATATATCGAAACCACTTCTATGATGAGATGTGTGACATATATTGCAATCACATAATCATAATCTATATATACAGACAAAAGGATCTCCAAATTCATCCAAGGATATGGGTAGAGCTAATCAATGAAAATTATTTCTCTATTCACTATAATCTCAAAAAATAAAACAAGGTAGTTGATGCTCTTAGCAGAAAAGAACAAGATACTCTATCCATGTTGTGGATTGAGAAAAACCCTAAATTCTTGGATATGAAAAGGATGCATTTGGAAATAAAAATGGAATGGAATAAATCTTATCTTTCCCAAATTATTTCCCAACCATCCATAAAAGAGTATATTATGGTGGAAAAAAAGGATGATCTGGAGTTACAAAAGAATGTGAATGTTGTAAATTAATAGAAGATGAAAGAGATGCATATCGATGATGATGTTGTGATTTGGTTTGGAATGAGGCTTTGTGGGATTTCATCACATAATATAAAGAATATTCTATTGGAAAATTTACATAGCTAAACTATATCTATCCATATCAGGACTTAAAAGATATACTATGATCACTGAGAACACTTCTGGTGGGGCCACATAAAGAAGGAGATTGCAGATTATATCTCTTAGTTCTTGATAACTGACTGAATGGCCCGAATGCCTTCATTTTTTTATTCATTTTCTGATAACCCATATTTAGAGGGATTAGGGGGAACCCTTAAAAGACTCATAGGCATAGGAATTACACTTCCCATAGGCTTGGATACATTACATGACTCGTAGGTCTTAAGGAAATCATACAGACTACGACTACATGAAACTGCTCCTCCCCTGCATCTGCTTCGTAATCAGATCTCCACCTTTGCATGATTGTTTGGCTAGCATGTCCATATGTAGATGTGCATAGGCACGGTACCGATGGAAAATTTTAAAGCTTCTCATTCTTACAATGTCTGTTTATCCCTACTCTAGTGGATGTGCGCTGCTCTTTCCTCTTCTAGAGTGGTTCCTTTTAGAATCTGTATGTGCAACTGCAAATCAGGTGGCCTTGAGGGCCTTGAGGTGGCCCGAAAGCCTTACTAACTCGAAGTCCTTGGGTGGAGCTAAGTCCTTAAAGACAACAAGCCCAATTTGGTGGCCCAAGGTGAATAGTTTCAGCTACTAGAGGACTGAACAGTAACTGCTATAGTTCCTACTACAGTACCCCCGAAATTATACCTCTGTCTGTTTTTGAACCTTGGTCTTGTTGATGCACTTAGAGAGACCTCACAAACTAGGCCAGTAGTTTGATAAGACAACATGTAAAATATATGTGATAGAATTACAAAGGGATGATGAAACAATTTTTGATACCCATGTGGAAATGGGAGACTGTCTCTACGGACTTTGTCATAGGTATCCCGAAGTCATCCAAGGGAAATCATTCGATATAGGATGTGGTGGAATGACTCACCAAGGCTACCCACATTATCTATTGTTGGGAATATGTGTCTATTGAATGGATTTATAAATTATAAGTGAAGGATTTGGTGAGGATTCATGGATTTCCACTCTATTTTTCTTCTTATCGTGATCCTATCTAAACATATTAGTTGTGGGGGGAATCTATTACATGTTTTGAGTACTGAATTCAATTTCAACATGGCCTATCACCCCCAAATGAAGGCTAATATCAACATAAAATTCATACACATAAATATATTCTAAGAGAGATTTCTTTATAATTAAAAGCTTTATGGTATCAACATATCTCTATGGTTGAGTTATTATACAGAAATAGCCTCCAAATGAGTATTCAGATGGGCCATATGAAGCTCTCTAGGGAAAGCGATGTAGAAATCCAACCTGATGGGATGATATCGGGGAAAAGAAGATACTTGGACCTGATCTTTTGTATGAAATGATAGAGTTGGGTCAAGATATCCTGAAACATATCAATGCTACTGAAGTTCGAGAAATGGTCTATGCTAAAAATGGTAAAAAGGACTTGGAGTTCAATGTTAGGGATAAATTATTCCTTCGAATATCACCATGGAAGAGATTCACATGATTTGGAAATAAAGGGATGTTGAGACCATTGTACATTAGCCAATTTGAGATTCTTGATCATATATAAGACATAGACTATTAGTTTTCACTTTTACTAAATATAGATCAAGTTCATAATGTGTTCCATTTATAACTATTGATGAAGTACATACTTGATCCCTCACATTTACTGAACTGATAGGTGGTACCGGTGGAGGATGATATCTCTTATGAGGAGAAGCCAATAATGATTCTGGACAAGAGGGATAAGGTTATATACAACAAGACCACCCACCATGTTGAATTTTTGTGGAGGAACCAAACATATGAAGAAGCCTCTTGGGAACCTGATGAGGGGATGACGGATAAGTACACTCGCCTATTTTTGTAAAAAGAAAATTTGATGGATAAATATAAAAAGGGGGTAAGCCCAAACATTTCATAATAAAATTTATCCCATCATATAGTAATTTAATATCACATATATTCATTTATGAAACATAATAAAAACTGTTATAAATTAGGTATTAATCAAATTGGAAGTTTTTATAAATGTTAAAGAACCAATACTGATGAAACAGTAACATTACATTAGGAATATTAATAAATTTTTATGAATATTTTACAGGAAATATTAATAATATCCTCACCCTTGAATATATAAATAAAAATTAGGGATCTTATAAGTAAAAATAGTACATAATTATATCATAGTATAATGATTTAAATATTTTTAATTTTACAAATTATTTATTATTATTTAAATATGTGATAAATTTTCAATTACAACATTATGATTAATTCAAAAATTTAATTGAAATTATATTCCATAAATGTATTCACAAATTAATATTTTGATTTCTTAGGATTTTAAGGTAATGTAATGTGGCCTTATGTAATTTATCAATTTGTTATAAAATCCGTTATAATTCTAAAATCTGTATTTTACAATTAAATGTTGATTTTAATAAATAATTAAATTTATCATATTTTGAAAATTATTTTCATTAAATTTAATTCATTTTTAATTCTATATGTCAAAAAATGATTACTGTTTATTTATTGTATTTTTCTAAATTAATTGAATTTTATGTGAATAGTGAAATATGGTCATTTACAATATTTAAACATTATAAGGTTAATACACTATTAATTGAGTTATCACTTACGTAAGTACCGTTGGATTGACCTCACATGATCTAATTTCTATATTTAGTCTCATGAATGAACAAGATTTCTTGTCTTGAAAAAAAAACAATGAATTAAATAATGAGAAAACACCCCATCTCTTATAATATAATTACAACCCCTCACACCATCTTCTCCTAACACCTCTCAATTTTTTAGACTTGTACCAATTTTTCCCAAACATATCCTGCATCTCCTCTCCCATGTAAATGATATATTTTTCTCATTGAAATGAAAAAACCCTTTCCCTAAAGAGTTTCTCAATGAGGAGATATTTAATAGGTAAAATTATCTTTCTTTTTCTTTTAATTTCATTTCAATTTGATTTCATTTATTCTATTCTCACAGCCATATAATATCAAAAAGTCATGATAACTATATTATCTTTGATATAATATATTTTTATCATTTTAATGGAAGATTTATCATTTAACCCCACCCTCTAACTCTTTTATTCTTAAAATGAAATCGTCACCCGTGATGTGTCTATATACCAACATCATGGGTGATGCACTTACATTTTCCATTAAAACCTTCAAGAATGTTAATAAAACAATTAAATTGTTGAAATAGTATTGTAATTTGTTTTTAATAACCCATTATATGTTCTATATGTGAAAACAAAATGGGTTTTTTGTGATAGTAAAACCACCAATACTAACCTAAAATAAACATCTTTAATTATTATTTAATGAATAATACTCATACAGTAAAAAAATTAATTATAATACCATTAAAAACATGAATATTCTTAGTAAGATATGATAAAAAATCGATATATTTATCTAAATTTCACTAGAAGATCTATTTAGGTATACATGTAAACTGATCATGAAAAACCATAAAACGAATGCTCTCGAATGATGAAATTAAACACTATAACTCATATGAATGAAAATAAATGATATTTAAAAAATCATAATGAATAATGATATTTTATAAATGGTTTTATATTTCTTAATTAATGAATCTAATATTATTATAATTTTTATTAAAGTGAATAAGGCATTCAAACAAAAGGTAAGGGGAATTCTCAAACCTAACAATCTTTCTTTGGGTTTTCCCTCATTCACGTAATTTTTCGTATAAATATTCCATAAATATAATTTTTTTTTCATCAATATAAATCATTTTAGAAAATATTTATATTTTATACTTATTTTTTGATGACAAAATGATTTCCAAAATAAAACATCTTTCCAAAAATTCAACTTTTACTTCTCAAGATTGTTTCATATTCACTAAAGTTTGCAGATTATTATATCAATTATGATATTCCCTCATTCATTTCGGAATGAAGAGATTATGAATTTATGAATATTAAATGAATAAAATTCCTTTCCATTGGTTATTTTTTTGAATATTAATATAATTTTTATGTTTCATGCATGATATTGTTAATGTTATGATGTGGAAGGTGCACCTAGAATTATATAGTGCATTGTAAATGTTATGTTGTGATGGGTATGCCTAGAATTAGGTAGTACTCAGATTAATTTTATTATGTGATTAATATCCTAAGAAAAAGTGAAATATGTGTGAACATGATGGTATCATTATTCGCGACTATGTTTTTTATTTGACCACTAAGACATACTGTTTCATTTGTATGCATTGCCACATTCCATGCCTATTATTAATGTATCCTCACATGATTATGATCCTATACCTATTTAATTATGATAATGATTATGATCACCACATTCCATATTGTTTAATGTTCTTATATATCATATTACTATCATTTTATATCACACAATTTCTATTTATATTTTAGTTGATTACATGTACTAAAGAGAATTTCGGGGACAATAAAAAGCTAGATAAGAAGGAATTAAAGAAACATTTAGGTTTTATGTAGTGTCCAAATTTCCCCAGAAAATATACATTTGGATCTTCACAGTTTAATGATTTTATTTTTTGTTTTATTTAAAACATATGTAGGGTCCTAAAAACATTGCAAATGGAATGTATATACTCAAATAGTTTTGGAAAATGAATGAAGAAAAATAGAATTAATAATTTAGCGAAAATCGATGTAGTGGCCTAATTTATAAAAGGAAAATAACCAATCCACATAATAATTATAAGGAATGTTGGTGAAAGGAATTACCTATGAACCATATAGTATGAAGAATTAATAGAACACTGAAAACCATCATTTAAATCCATGTCATTAGAGAAATAGAGGCAGTGCATACTGTCACCATAAACCACATCATTGGTGAAATGGTGGATGATAATACCATCCCTACGAACCATGTCATTGGAGGAATGGAGGTGGAAAACGCCCCCCACATACCATACCCATGAAATAAATATTTCACGCATTAGGATAAACCAGCAATGCCTCATGAATCTGACAAAGTCAATCATGAGATTAAGGAATTGATTTTCACTACCACAGACCACAACCCCGTTGGCCTCTTTTGACTGAGTCGTCTCTGGGATAGGTTATATCCTCATGGGATTACATAAATCGAGTTGTGAGATCCATAGATCTTTCTTCCTCCACATCTATATAAACGGCCCATAGGGGAGCCTAGAAATGGACAAGAATCCAAAGGATTAAATAGAATTTTGTGATTGACTTATTAATAAATTGATTTATGTTTTTCAGACATCTTCCAATGAATTTTCGCAGGTATAAACTTTCCATATAGAGAAAAAATAAATCAGGACACATTATAATTTGTAGAACGTGACCCATACCTCATTCCCGGATGATGTTCCTACACGACTCTAAAACGGTTCCCCTTACTCAATCTAGTACCCACGTTTCACATCTCTAGGAATGTAGAAACCTAAACCACATATCACGATGCTACAGAGATGGAACTCGGTGCCGTGTTGCAATTAAATATGCGGCCAAAAACTAGTATCACATATAAAAACACTACACAACCCACATATAGGTCCACATACCATTATGGTGTGTGGATAGTTCCCTCTCCTTCAAATCAACATGCTCTTTGGAGAGGCCCCCACCCCACATTAAGAAACAGTGCATGGAATCAGTTACATTCATATGTTTCACTCTCTATCTTCGATCATTTACATTCATTTAAATCACCTCCTCTGCAGTCCCTCCAATAAACCAGTCTAAATACGTTAGTCGAAATCCACTCCCAAAGACATGAGGCATGTATGATAAAACCATAGGTGGCATCGATTCACCCTTTTGAGATTACATACCCATGGTATGTGTATTTGGTTTGTAATCTGTGTAATGGTGTAAACCCCTAGCATGTCTATTGGTTTATATTACCATTGTATCATGGGGTCCAACCATGGGAAAATAACATGAACCTCACCATTCTAGGTATCTAGGAAAATCATTGGCCTTTCCCTTTCGATGAGGTTCAGTGATGTACAAGGGAAATCATTCTTAATTTTCCCTTTGGAAAGAAGAAGCCTTCCTACCCTTTCCCAGAACCCATATCAAGGAACTCCCTATAAGTTATGAACCAATATTTTTATTTAGGAGGTCATATCTATGATCCTATAAACCTCCTCCTAGGGAAAACCTAGGTCGACTAATCTAATTATTCGGGTAATGAAAAGAGAAGGGTGAAAATGGATGAATTTATTAATACACGCTCTCTCCCTTCGGACTCTAGTACCATATATCAGTAGATGATATGGAACCAGGAATCATTATATACAATTCATTCTCTTGGTTTTCAAATAGATAACGGATCATGTGGGCTTAGAGGTTATAATCAATCATGCATATTCATAACCCAAAATCATGGGCCTCCTATTTTCTAGAAGCACTAAATCAAATTAACTATATGAACTCTGATTCCTTCTCTGAATAAGATTCATAGGAAGCCTTCCTAGGGCCTGAGCTCAAAGAATATTCTCTTTATAATTCATTCCCAATATAATTCCATCAATATCTCTAGGGATTCCTATTAAGGAGTAAACCACTGCTAATTGGGAATATCCCACGTGTAAGGCCCAATCATGACCCCAATAATGGAACACCTTTGCATAAGTCCCACACAAAATCTTAACTAGGAATCTTCCACCTAAAGTACCTGACAACATGAAACTAAAATTCTGGATGGGACTTTATCATGTGACCTTAAATTGTGATTTTTCTATTAAAGTGAAATCAAACTACATGTAATATGAAAAGTCTCACAAGTATATGAAATAATCTTATCCCATCAGTTGTATCATGATATTGAATCGAACTCCACACTTGGATGATGGTAAACAATTGAGTGCCTCTTCACATGTATTAAATCATTGATTCCTTGGTAAAAGACAACATATTCATTAATGTTTTCATAAATGTGTAACATTTATTAGTAACATCAGACATACATATATGTATTCATCTATAAAGAACCTAAAATACATATAAATGATTCTGAACCCATGCATATTTCTGATTGATCTTGTGACATTGGGGTAATCCAAGGAAAAATGATTGGGAAATAACCATAGATTAATGAACATATTAACATATCTTAAATAAATAAGATGGTCCTAAAATTGGAAATAATTCTCCTTAGAAGGGTGTTATGAGTCGTACTTACAATCCTCTGGACCAATAGACACTACAAGAAATATGTGTATTTGCGACGAGATCCTGTCGCAAATAACCTGTCATGGAAAACGGTGTCGCAATTAAAACTATTATCGATGGTCTTGTCGCTAATAATATTAATAGCGACTGGAAGGATTACCATTACGAATAATTCTCAGGTTATTTTTTAAAAAACCTATTTGCGACGGGCCCGTCGCAAAGAACATTTCCGACAGGTATCTTTCCATGCCGCAAATAGTTATTTCGAAATAACTATTGGGGACGGGCCCGTCGCAAATACCTTTTTCAACAAGATCCTATTCCCGCCGCAAATACCTTTTCGAAAAACCCTATTTGCAACTGTGCCGTCGCAAATTCCTTTTGCGATGGGTCCTTATTCCCATCGCAAATAAGTAAAAAAAATTAAAAAAATGAAATAATAATATAATAAAAAAATTGTATTGTCATAATAATAATAAAATTATAATTCAATCAAATATTAAAATAAAACATAATTCCAATATTTAAAACATTATAATTAATTATAATTTTAAATATATTTAATATTCTTAATATAATAAAATATGAATAATATAAAAAAATATTAACAATCATATTAATACTATAATATGAAAAATATAATATAATATAATATAATATTATTATTATTACTATTAATATTTATGAAAATGTATTATTAATATTATTAAAATTATTAAAATATGATAATTATCAATATTTTCAAAAAAAATATATAATAAAATAATAAAAGAAATAATACTAATAATAAATCATAAATTTGTTAAATAATAAATCATAAAATTTTATCAATATATGCAAAAAAATATAAAAAAATAAAAAAATATTAAGAGTAATATTATTATTAATAAAATAAACAAACATTAAAAAAATTATACAAAAAATAAATAATAAAATATTAAAAATAAATATGAATTACATAATACAACATTGACACCAATATAAAAAAGAAAAAAACTATAAATAGAAAATAATTCATATTTTGAATTAAAAAAACTATATAACATCAAAATTAATCACTGGTCCGAAGGAGGGGGGTGCTGGTCACAGGTCCGAAGGAGGGGGGAGCTGGAGGATATTGAGGAGCTGGTGGAGGAAACTGTATCCCTAATGCATAAGTCATATGGCGCATGTACTCCATCTACACCTGATGCTGCTACTACCACCAACTCATCTACTCCTCGTACTCCTGCTATTGTCGTCTGTGCTCCTCCTCATGCTGCTATTGCAACTGACACATCGCCTCCTGCTCCTTCCATAGACTCTCTATCAGCTCAGTCTGTGATCACAACTGATCCTCATGTTGTGATGCAGTAGATGATCCACGAGCTCATCTCGAGCTGGACACCGACATCGTAGCACTACCATAATAATCCTCAGGAGTCACCTAAGAGCTGATACCAACTACTCAGCCCTTCTCGAAGCCGTACTGGGTAGCCTTCATCTATACGGCCTTATCAAAATGATCACCACTGGTCTGATCAGATGTCTTGGCCTGATCCTCAGCCTGGGTTTGTGACGTTTCGGCCTTATATGACTCCTTCAATTGAAATTTGAAATTAAAATTGTGAATATATTATACGCAGTTAATTTCCAAAATTAAAAACAAATAATATTGACCACAATCTGATGTTGGTGATCACCTCTAATCTACCTAGTAACTGGATCACTATACATCCTCTGATATATGTTGTACTCCGTAATATCGGACTTCTTGACAGCCTATTAGAATATAAAATAAACTTTTAATATTTAAATTTATAGAAAATATTTTTTAAAAATGTACAAACCAGATGATTTCTATTCGTACTGAATGTATGACTCCCAGCTCGATGATTCACCTCTTGTCTCCCCCGATTATGCCTCCCCAACGATGATCTCCACAGAAATCCACCATTCAACCAGTGTGAACAAAATCCATCCCATACGTGGGATTAAATGTACTCTGGTTGGTGGGCTCTACAGGACTCATCAAACACAGTCACTCCGGCTTTTTTCATGGTCATTTTTCTTAAATTGTGTAAAAACTAACGTAATTGCTGACACATCACCACCTCCCATGCCTCGTGGAGGGCGTCACACATGGTATCATCGATCGGATACCATAAAACCTACACATAAATTACAATATCAAGTTATAAATGAAATAAATTTCAAAATAAAAACTATTTATTTACGTATCAACCAATGGATGAACATGGCCTACTGCACATCAATGGGAATCTGTTCCCACATGGTCCATGGCTGAGAAAAATAGTTGCGCAAAATAGCAATTCCCTGTCCGACTGCTATATGCGAAAACTATAAAAAAATAATCTAAAATTTATTAAGTAAATAAATTAATGAAATATTAATAAAATTCATAGGTTATCATACCTCCGCGTGCGTGGATCGAACCCAAGACACGGACGTCACTCAGGGATGGGTTCAGGGATCATCATTCATGCAAGACCACACCCCCTCTGTGTACTCCCTGATACGGCAGTAGGCTGAGGGTTAGATGACCCGAAATCATCCTCATCCAAAGGTAGTTCAGCCTCCGAAAACGGACAAAATAGCTCATTGTTCATCTGAAACAAAAAATTAATGTTGTTAGAAAACAATTAAAAATTATTTTTATATATACATACATATAAGTTAGGATTTTATATAACTATCATTGAATTGTATTAATTTCCTCCTTCGTCATCATCTTTATATCAGATGATGTCATCTTCATATTCCTCCTCAATATCATCAATACCCTTTTGAGTTTTAGTTCTGTCATCTCTTACCATTTCAAATTCATTTGTGACATCATTAACATCATCGTCACCATCAAATCTTAATTGTTGGATGACATCATAGATACTCATGTTTCTTTGTGAAAAAGATGGATTTTCAGTAGTCTCTTGAAAAACTTCGATTCCTTGCACTTCAGTGAAACAACCTTCACTTTGGGAAAACTGATTGTCACGAATTTTGATTTTTATTATGCTCCACCAATCACTCAGGTATCTTGATGTAGCACAGTACTTTTCATAATAAAATTGATGTTCCTGTTGAGCCAGTAAAAATGGTTCATTTACTGCATGAAGACTTTAATATTTAATATCGATGATTCCATGAGTAGGATGAACACAAACTCCTCTCTCAGTATCCAACCACCGATATTTGAACATCATTATGTAATATTTTCCTAGATAACAGAGTTTAATAATTTCATCAATAATTCCATAAAATTCAACTTCATTTTCTCTATCATGAGATACTCTCAAGAAAATTCCATTGTTCATTTTTTTTGATTCCCCATATGCACGTGTATGAAATCGAAATCCATTCACCACATATGCATTATTAGATTTATCAATTTTGGATGGTGGGTTACTCAATATACACAGACGTTTTTCAATTTTATCAGCATGTTGAGACACATCAAAATTTGTAAAATAATTATCAACATAAAAAACAATAAACTGAATGAAATGTTAAAACATTAAGAATTTATGTTAACAGTTTTTGAAACCATAGAGGGACTTTTTTTTGCCGGCGTTTTTTGAGGGCATCTGTTGTATTTTGTGTAATTTGTTTCTTGATATGATTATCATATAACCTAAAAAATTAAAGTTAATTATTGTAACATAAATGATAGAATAAGTGATAAAAGCACTTACAGTACAAATGATGTCATCTCTTCACAGTTGAGAAGAACATACATATGAGCTCTATGATGTTCATCATCCGAAAGCCATCATTCATGAACTCCACCAAAACCAAGCTCTGACTGATTAATAACTGATAATTCATTGTACATTCCACCATTAACATTCCCCTCGTTTCGTCCCATGCGGTTGTGTTTTGAGGGATACTCATATTCAAAATAGTGAGAGTAGAAAAAAGATATTTCATCTTGAAAATAAGCTTTAGCAATTAACCCTTCAACAGATGTTTTGTTATGTACTTTTTTTTCAACTTCTATATGCATCTTTCGAATGGTTACATCCATCGAAATTGTACAGGACCTCCACACTTTGCTTCATGTGGAAAATGTAATATCAAATGTTCCATTGAGTCAAATAAAGATGGTGGAAATATTTTTTCATGTTTACATATATTTAAAAAAACATTTTCTTCATGTTTTCTTAGAACATCATAATCTTTTGCTGCTGCACAAATGTCTCGAAAAAATATGACATGTTTGTTATCGAATCCCAAATCATGGAATTCAACAGACCTCTTAATCCAATTGGCATAAGTCATTCCATTATAACATGACAATCATGAATTTTTAATCCACTAACATAACCATTCATTACACATCTACCCAAATTGTAAGAAGAGCCATCTGGAAGTCTCAAATCTTCAATCCACTAACAAAATAATAAGCGACTTTCAAGGACAGTGTATAAGATGATTTTGGATTCATTATCCTTTGTGTTCTGACATTCTAAAACAGTTCGAGTTCGGGTCATTTGCAACTTTTGGCAAGAAATAATTGTGCCTTTACATTATATTTTCTCGTAACAGGTGCATCCACAATTGTATGATATAAATTATCAAAATAGTTCTTCTCAATATACAGAACATCCAGCATGTGGTGGACCGACAAATCAGACCAATATGGAAAATAAAAAAAATGCTTTTTTTTATCCAATAGTTTTCTTTCCCAAATCCATAAATTTTTTGTTGGTTTATTGTGTGTCCAAATGTAATGGGAGGTAATGAAAATACAACTGATTTTAACTCCGTACCTGATTGCATTTTTGGAGGTCCATCCCTTTCAATTGTACCTTTTCTAAAATGAGATTTTTTCCTCCGAAAATGATGATCAGTTGGAATAAATCTGTGATGACATTAAAAATAACAAGTTTTTTTCCATGGAAAAGCATAAATGTTTTGTTCTCTCTCGTACAGAAAGGACATGATTTGGGTCCATGTGCACTCCAGCCAGATAACATGCCATATGTCGGGAAGTCACTAATTGTCCACATCAATGCTGCTCTTTGTATGAAATTATGTTTCGTAGTAACATCAGATGTATTGACACTAGTACACCATAATAAATTCAATTCATAAATCAATGGTTTTAAATATACATCAATATTCTTTTTGGGATTTCCTAGGATTAATAAGGTCAAAATTATATAGGGATCCTTCATCAGCATCCATGGAGGTAAATTGTATGGAGTTATAAAGACAGGCCAACATGAATACTAACTACCATAAGATCCAAACAGATAGAAACCATCAGTTGAAAGACCCAGTCGCATGTTTCAAGCTTCTAAACAAAATAACGGATGAACTCTATCAAAATGTTTCCATGAATCAAAATCGGCTGGATGATTCAAGATTTTACTATTTGAAATATTCGTTTTGTGCCATGACCTCATTGTCATTGTATTCTTAGACATGAATAAATGCAGCAGTCTCGATCTAAGCTGAAAATATCTCAACAGTTTTACAGGAATCAAGCCAGACTTCCCATGTTGAGCTTCTTTATACCTCGGTTGTCCACATGTGGGACAACTATCCAACGACTCTTTTTCACCAGAATATAAAATAAAATCATTTGAACAAGAATGAATCTTCTATCAACTATGTCCCAAATTCTGAACCATCCTCTTACTCTCATAGTAATTTGCAGGAAAAACATTTCCTTAAGATAACAGTGTTTTAACCATAGAAAATATTTGATCAAAATAGTTGTTTGACATTCCACTATTTAATATGATTGCCATAAATTTTTCTACAGCTTCTAACTTTCTTATCATGCAACCAGGATAAAATGAATCCTCAGCAGACCTCTGCAAATCATAAAATTCAGATGGTGCCAACTCAGAAGTTGAATCAATATCATCCTGATTTTCGGTATGTTGAACAGATGGACCTGCAACATCATGTACTACATTTTGAAACTGCTATGGATCCAGAATCAAGTTAGTATCACCTTCTATGGAACTATGTTCACCTTGTTGATACCAAAAAACATAATCCAGTTGAAAACCAAAATGCAAGAGATGTCCCCCCAACTTTACCAAATTGGTCAAACATTCTCAGTGAACATTTTTTACAAGGACATTTTATTGTTCCTTCTGAAACAAATTCTGGATTTGATAATGCAAATGATAATAATGTCTCTACACCCTCAATATATACATGATTTAAACCAGAACCGTTTGGATTTCTACATTGTTTTATACACACGTGATCTTCTAATAATGACTATTGTCGACTTCGTTGTTCCATATTTTTCTACAAAACATTAATACATTACAGGTTATGAATAATTTGATATTAGAAAAATTCCCAAAAAGAGAAGATATTAGAACTACTTCTTAATAATTACCATTATTTACATGAATCATGATTTTTAGTGAAATTACAACTAATTACTACTAACTATTGGTAATTATCGGTAATTATTACTATTTATTGGTAATTTCTGATAATTATTCGCAACATGATTTGATCTATTCTTACTAATTACTACTAATTATTGCTAATTAATGGTAATTATCGGTAATTATTACTATCTGTATATGTCATATCTACTGCATGCATTATGCAGAGATGCGTTCAATCCAATAGAATCCCAATATTTTTCTGAGAAACACATGTCAACGACCACACAAAAGACTGAGTCCCTAACAAATAACATGACTCCCTCACCAACCCAACATTTTCAAAACTGAGTTTTAAATGAACTGATCAAAGGGTACCACAAAAAAGATATTATCCTTACGGTGGAGACTGCAAGGTAGGTCGTCCAATCAGTGAGATATTACCATTTTCTTCTTCATCGACAAGTGTTAACCAAGCACTAGATGTCCCCACTGGCCATCTCGAATTGTTTCGGGCAGTTGTCCGTAGTAAGGGATGACATGTGCCTACATTATCTTAGTGAGGCATATGAAGTTGACACCAATGAATTCATTCTAGGAACACAGGAACCCCACTCAAGGGATCCATGTATAGGACGTCGCCACCAGTGTCATACAATCCCATATCCTCGCCCCGTTAAAGATTTCAAGTTGAGGTCACCAATTGAGGCCCAATGGAAATGGCCCCCTTGAGCTTCCTTGAATGAGAGGATAATTCATAAACAATAGAAGGTCATTACCATGGTTTATTATGAACATATCTTCCATAAAAACGTGGTGGCACACCATATTCATACATACAACTCTTCCTACTCTTTTGAGGCCCGCCCCAGAAATATGGTGGAAACCTATGAGCAGATGTGTATCCCCACTCCCTCTTATGAATACCACCATGGAAACTTGGTGGAACAATATGAGAAAATTCATATTTCTTATTATGTTATCTAGAGCCACCATACAATTAAGGAGTTGTATTTTCAGTAGATGAAAATATCTATCATCTCATAAGTATCCCGCCATCCAAATAGGGGACAAATATGTGTAGTCGTATGATACATCCAATTCAAATGAAGCCTACCAATCAAATATAGTGGAAATAAAATATAATTAGTGTCAAATTACTAGAGATTAACATCATTCCCATGACAAAAATACACATGAAAATGACCAAACACAAATTATTGATCTAAAATATAAATCCCACCAGTAGAATACAATGGGAACCATATAATTTAGATTCCATATACTAGATAAAAGTTAGGGGAAGAATTTTTCCACTACCCCAACATATGATAACTAACGGTACACACTGGAAACACATCGAGGACCAGAGAAGGCATAAAATGATGCATCAACATCAGATTGGAAATTTATACCTATTTCATCCAATGACATAACATAACACATACAGTAAATTATGTAGGATAAAAAATCAATTCTAGACCATATCCCCAAAACCAATATAGATGTGATCACATCTGCTGATAATGTGAGGAGTCTAGCCCAAGATCATGTCTCCCAGGACGGGGTGATCCATCCACAAAATAATATGGTTACTCTAGAGTAGACTTCAATCACTACTCCTATCTAGGAGGGTCAAAAACAATATTCCCTGATTACAATGAATGTGTATTGGTAAAAATCAATTGTTTCATCTAGGGGACACAATTCCAACTTGGTGGCTTCTCTAGGGAAGTAATATATCTCTACAAGAACTCAAGATGATATTCTATGTATCCTAAAAGCATCTACAGAAACAAACAAATGGGGGACCATATATGAAGTAACTTAAAAATTGAAGGAGGCCCCAACTGCCTACAAAAGTGAACCCAAAAGTGATGGGAACCAAAGTTTTCTAGAAATTGAAGAGCATGTGCATGATTTTGCATTGCTAGAGGATGGATTCCAAAAAAACATATATCAGTAGAGGCCTATGATCCTATCGATCCATTTCTAAAATTTTGGAGTGGAAGTATCAGTTTCAATGTTCCTCCCCATAGTTTATTTTCTATTGGATCTATAGGTCCTCCTCAAATCACCCATGTGGGACTAAATAATGGGAATGAAATGATTGATCATGAGATATTATCTCTGAATGTTTCTAGTGTCGTCCTCCCCTTGAACAGAAGATCAAACAACAAGATGGTCCTCCCTTACCAATCTTCCTCCCAAATTGTCCTCCTCAGGGTATACTCTGTAGTTATTATTCTCCAAATATTCAGACTTCAATCTATTTTTATAGTCCCCAATATGATAAAAATAAATATAAAATCCATCCTCACAGTGAAATCATGCAAAGAGAAGGTACTCTCTTCATTATAGTACAACATGAACATCCTCTTTTGAATGAAAACTGTAGAAATTCTCCTTGCAACTACACATAAAGACATAATGGTATCCCCCTCCATGATGTCCAATGTTTCAAGGGTCATCCAATAATTGAAAGAAATATCGTGAAGGTCCTCCATTTACTGCAATCTTCCTGATTGGTCCTCCCCTGGGTACACATAGCGGAAAATCTCCCTTTGGTTGGAAGTTAACCTGTGATGGTATTCCACACCACCATACCCTCAGATGCGATGGTCCTCCCCATATAACAAATTAACACCGGTAATAAGGTCATTCAATTGCAAATAGAAATATGAGAAAACCCTCATTTTATGAGGATATTGTAAGTACATGGTCCGATATGCTCGAAAATCTATCATTTAAAAGTGAGATACATTCGTTGGTAGGAGACCACCTGGGGACATGCTAGTCCTCTGAGCCACCGGAAACCATTAATACATTAGTGAAGTCTTTACTTGCCTTACTACCCAAGTTGAAATCATCACATATAATCCATGCTGGGAAGAACAAGTAGAGGAAGCCGTGGAAGAAGAAAAAAGTAATTTGTTTCTCGTGAGAAGACAGCAGGACCATGAAAACATACCGGTTATGTTATGGCCCACATCCACTTCTCAATTCCTCATTCCAAAGGAGTTTTCATATGAATATATGCACAACATTATCATTAATGTATGGAAAAAACTCCACTAGAGGATAATGATATATCTACCCTATGATGGATATGATGGACCTATCAATATATTAGGGGATATTCATTGGAAAATTTTACTAGAATCCCTTCCATCTACACGACAACAACAATCAGAAAGGGAAAAAATGAGTTGTCTTGACACCACATACTGCACAAAAAATATTTCCTTATTAGTGACACCACATCTGATGTTCACATCTCGGTGGGGGGGGGGACATAGAGATCTATAGTTTACCCTGCATCTTGTCTAGAAGAACCCACTTGGAATGGATTCGTGCAATATTATCATCCAAATATGGAAGACAAATGAAGTATGTATTAAGGATTTGTTCCCCATTCTACAAGAATCATCCTTGAGTAAATCTTAAAAGCATCAGGCCTGACGATAACAAGTCATTGATAAGTTTCTAAACTAGTCCACTGGGAATATTCAGAAGGGTTCTCAGCTAGGGGATTCTATCTAATGATAATTGATCTTGTCCTTAAAATAGAATAATTCACATGCAAATCTAGAACCATATCTAGCTCACACTAGCATTTGAATGTGCAAGATCGAGAATGTAATGATTTTAGCCAAAACCATTGGAGTATAGAAGAACCCCTAGCCCACAAGCCTTGGGGAAATTTTAACACAATGTTCCCCTATAAGACCAAAAAATACAGGCTGATACACATCAATTGGATAATGGAAGCTACTCCACCCCATAAGGATGTGGTCATTTTTTCCTCAACCACCCTATCTATGGAAGTCAGTATATTCACACCTTGGGAGGAAGAAAATAGAGAGGTTACTCATTCAATCCTATCTCATTAATCATATCCCATAGGGTACTGGAATACTCTCAGGTCGCATTAGGGAGTCCTTCAAGTCACTATTCTCTAAGAAACTCGAAAAAGATCCCATAATGGAAGGAGAATATTCGACACGGGTTATAGGATTCCATCCTACCATTCATAACCTTGTTTGGAACCCCTAATGTTGTAGGCATCATTGAATGTCATGGATGTCAATCCCATGAACCTTACTGAGGATAATCCAAATGAGAAGGATTAAGAGAAGAAGATTCCCTTCTATAGGTGGTCCACACTGAGCATTAAGGTGGGCATACCAAAATCCAATGGACCGCCTTAAATTTGGGTGCTCCTTCTGCCAATCCATATTCCCATCCTTTGAGAATACCTATTAAGGAGAAGAATAAGAATAAGGTTTCTTATAACCCACCACCTGCTCCCATTGTTAACAAATCCATCACGCTTGAGAAGATATTCACTCAATATGAGGATGAAATGTAAGGGATAAAGAGAAAAAATGTTTAGCTACTACAAGAAATCTATCCAACTGGTTATGTTCCCCAGATGAAGCGTCAACACACACTTCAATCAGATGTACCTCTTCCCAAAAATATCTTCCCAATAGATGATTCAGGTATATATATCTTGATCAATGTAGCGTCAAGAAAATTATTATACCTAAACCAAATCCTAGAAGTATATCAAGACATCCCTCTATTAGGGAAGAAATTGAAGTAGATTTAGGAGAATCCACAATGGATTCCCCGGGATGGGTACCCTCCTCATGTTATAGTATCACTGACACATCAAATATTTCACATATTTACCCACCCATGCTATAGATAAATAAGACATACACCAAGGGCTCATGAATACCATCGAGTCGTTGATGACTCGATTAGAATCCATGATAACATGTAGTTATCTGATATATCTAGAAGAAAAACCTTAAGCCGACTGATTATTTAATGTTCCGTAGCCTCCAAATTACAAGACCCCAATGTTAATATTTTTAAACAACTCAAGGTTCCTCGATCATTTCCAGATGCCCTACTTGGATTACTGTGATCCATTGATGGAAACCCCAGAGCAACAATAATCCATGAAGCAGATATGATTTTTGTAAACTCCTCAAGGATCAGCCTTTGTGGGGTATTTGATTTTTCAAGCTAACTCGATAATACGATGGGAGGATCTAAGACACCAGTTCCTATTCCATTTCAACTTGTTGGTGGAAAAAATAACAATCTATTACCTCATAAATTGTAATCCCTAATTGAATTAGACAATTTCAGGCATTATTTCTATATAGAACGGTATGACTCACCCCTTAAACTAGACACACCCCATGATGAGATGTTTTACATGAGAATCAATAATATCTTTAATGAGCTGCGAACACCACTTATTCGTGTCAAATATACAAGTGGGTTGTGGGACTTTTCGGTCATCACTCAAAGGATAGAATATTCCTTGTAATGGATTAATATCAATTCACGAGATGTACCATCTAGCCCAGTCAAAAGATCGAGAAGAGATGAATCATATTCTGTTACACAGAAGCAACCCCATTTGTTGGTTCCGGCTCCTAAGCCCAGACCAAATTACATGGGGCCCCTGGAAATCAGTTTCCACCCCTTCTATATAGGATGAGAGAAGGTGGGATACAAAAATTCAATTGAAGGAATAACGAAATAAATATTACTTGTTCCAGGATGATGACTCCCATTACCCCTTTATAGCCGTTATGAATTGAAAATTTCTCTGACTTCTAGAGTTGAAGAGGGTAGATGAATTTGGTCTTTATGACTAGAAAAACTACTATCCCTTAATCAAAATATTGGTACATAGCATCTAGATTTTATTTTTCTTAAAAAAGATCCTGAAATGAATGATAGATTCCGAACAAGTCATCCCATGACCACCTCCATCGCAATTGTCAAATTTTTCCATAACTGAAGTAGCCGAAAGAGGGGAGGGTTAATAAGTTTATAACAAAAAGTAGAAAATGAATGATAGTTGGATGACTCAGAAATAAATCTACCAACCCCACGGGATCCTCCGATAATAGTTATATCAAACGACTATGTCTCTAATGGGTCTTAATGCAAGACACCTGGCATCCTTGGTCCCACTATCCTCTAAAGGTTGAATTCCCAAAAATCATTCTAATAAGAGGGGAAAAAGAAAGTGAAAGAAGATGTACTTTCACAAAATAGAATTTTGGATGTAACACTATAATATTTCATTCCATCAAATATAATATTACAGGAACCACCCCACCAAATAGCACAGCCAAAGGAAGATGATGGGGAAAATTCATCATCAGAAAAGGATATGATTTTTGGATCTAAAAATGACATTCACAGAATGGATCACTTCTCCAACAATGAATATGGTTATCGACCAAAATTCGACACACCCAACCAGTGTGTGGGGGAAGAATATACCGAATCCCATGATATTATGGGAGATACTATCATGGGAGAAATGAAGGTTATGGATACACCCCCACAGAAATATTTAGTGTTGCAGAGAGCCGTGGAAGGACCCTGCAATGGAAAAAACAGAAACTGGAAAATTCTCCCACCCTCACAAGAATCCTCCCAGGTCAAATCTTTCATGAATATACATATAATGAAGAAAATGTGGATAATTTCCCTTAGTAGGTAAGATAACATGATTGGACCAATTCAAAAAGGATGGAAGCTCCTTTGGTCATTCTCCCATGGGCTGACCCATCATCATCGAATTATCAAGACCCTAAAGGGCCTATAAAATAGAATTCATGATCAGGGAAGTACCAAAAATTAGATCAGAAATATGAAATTCTGAAATAGTTAGCTTTAGTATAATCCATGATGTCAATCTTATATGCACTAAATCTATCAAGAGATCTTAGGGGAGCACTAATCAATGCATTGCCAAGTCCCCATGAGTATGATGTGGAGGTAGAATCCACTGAAGTCAACCAAACAAAGACCAATACTGTAGAATTACACACAATAATATCCTGTATGAATCATGATGAATAATCCATAATGAAAGGACAAATAAAATCATTATATTTTTATGGAAGGATAAATGGTGTCGATATCCGAAAATACTTCCTTGATAATGGATCTAGAATTAATCTCCTCCCACTATGGATAGTTCGTTTGCTAGGAGACAATGAAGGTGATATGACGCCCAGCACCATGAATGGTTTGGTCTATAAAAAATATATTAGAAGATATTAGGCCAAATTAATCTTGAAGCACAATTCAGTAACCTCCTAGATCATCCAAAATGTCTAGTGGTACAAAATCATATGACTGTGAATGCCCTTCTAGGAAGGTCATGGCTACATCATCTTGTGGTATTCCTCTCCTGTTACTATCAAAAGCCTCAAATATTTAATTATGGTACAAAGGGGGACACTAAATGCTGATATGGACACATTCGATGTCTACAAACCACACTATATTGAAGCAAGGTTCTACGAGATGAGGAGGAAGAGACTCCTGGTCTATTGTGTTGACTGGATTGTCGCCCTAGATAGTTTATATATGGTTTTTACTGATCACCTCAACCAGATCGGGGATGAATATGTACTAACCACAAATCAAATGTATCTCACAAGTCTGAATTCATATGTGTATTCAGCGATCCACATGATTTCATGCATAGCCTCCAAGCATGATAATGTTTAAAATATTACTATCTCCCAAGCTAATGTTTGGGGATTAGATAAAAATTCCTCATATATTTCATCAAAACCACCAGAAAATCCCTAACACACCAATAGAGGTAGGAGGAAGTGTATATCCACACAACTAAGATGAGTAAACTCTTTCACCCCACACTAAATCTTCTCTAGAGAAGCCCCCTGCAATGATGAAGACAGAAGAGGTAGTTCCACCTCCCAAACATCAGAAATGAAACTCTTCCCCCAACAAATGAATAATCATCACATCAAATGTTTCCCCAAAATAATACAATGTGGAAGATGATGAGGAAAAAAGGGGAGTAAGAAAAAGACTAAAGGTATGCCCCTCTTGCATTAGAGGAAGTCATACCTACCATTACTAGAAAACTAATGGAAATCAACATGGGTATGGATGAAGACCTATGACCCACTCTGATTAGATTGGCCATTCCTTCCAAAGAGAATGATGTATACACCACATTCTTAACCATAATCAGCTTTTTTATCCTATAATTATATAGAAATTATAGGCCTCGGTCCAGAGGTGACTGCTCACCACATGGGCTTTCTAGAAGACAAACTGGGATACTAGAAAACAACTAGAAGGATACACCCAACACATACTTCCAAAATAGAGACTGAAGTAAAAAATATCATCAAAGAAAATTTTATTCAGGAAATATAATAACCCCAATAGATCGAAAAAATATAACCATCAAAACGAAAAATTGGTAGATAAGAGATTACATCGATTTTAGGCATATTAATCGACATTGCGAAAAAAATGATTTGTGAGTCCAGATAACATAATTATCGATCGATGAAACTACTGGATATGATGATTTCTTGTTCATAGATGACTATTCGGGATATAACAATATCTAAATGTCCTGATTGGATGAATAATACACTTACATTAAGGCCCCTTATGGTGTTTTTTCCCTAATGTATTGTCTTTCGGTTTGAAAATTTTGGGTGCCACATTTTAGCGCACGATGAATCAAATTTCCCACTCTTTCAGGGAGGTTTATCAAATGCTATGAAAAAATATGTTTGCTAAATCAATAAGTCCCTTGAAACACCTAGAATATCATGAAATATTCTTTACAAAACAATGACTATACAGTATGAAAATGAACCCCCTAAAGTGTTCTCTCAGTGTCACCTTACGTAAATTCCTCAGCCTCATCATACGCCATCATGGAAAATAAATTGACCTAGAGAAGAAAAAGGTAATCATTGTAATTCCACCTCCTCAATAATTCAATGAGTTATGTGGAATCTAATAAAATGTGACCAACATTCAGTAATTTATCACCGACCTCAAAATAAAATAGATTCCCTTGGCCATGTTGTTGATGAAAGGGTTATAATATCAATGGAATGAATATTTTCATGAAGAATTTGATAATATCAATAGATATCTCTTAATCCCACCAGTGAAAATTCCACCTATCAAAGGAAGACCACATATTCTATATGTTACCAACATGGAGAAATTTCTAGTTTCTTTCCTCACATAGATGAATGATGTAAGCTGTGAGAATAGTCTATATTACATTAGTAAAACCTTTGAGACTCATTATTTGAATATAGAGAAGAGATGACCTAAATTAATACATACATTACAGAAGCTGAGTCATTACATGAAGAACCATGAGGCCTATTTGGTCTCATATAGAAACCCTCTCATGTATATTCTCAAACATCCAATGTTATAAAGATGTTTATCATAATGGGTAGTCTTCCTGCAATAGTTCTATATACAGTTCAAACTACAGAAAGACATGAAATTCTAGGTGTTAGATGATTTCCTTGAAGATCATTCCTTAATGGTGGTGGCCCCATTATGTTCTCATCTACAATATTAGGAAGCATTATCTTTTATAGAGGACTCCCTGATGTGGGAAATGAGTTTGGATGACACAACCATATGTCTAGAAGGGAGAAGTATGGAAGGCCCCAAGTCCAAATAAGTGGGGTTAAGAGTCATACAAATATATTTGGAAAATTATGTCCAACCATACTCATTTCCACTATTATAGGGGTGCACAAAAAATGAAGTATAATAACATGCCCTTATCTTAATAATGGGGCTAGAACTCCATGTGCATGATGAAAACCTAAAGATAAAAGGTGATTAAAAATAAGTCATCAAGCATGTCAATGGTGACAATTCTTTCAAGAATGAGGACCTAATCCCTTTGATGAACCATGTTCGAGAACAAAAGGTATAATTCCTATTAGGTCCAACATTTACTTATATCCCTCAGTCATAAATTGTGAAAGCCGATGCATTGGCTATTACAGCCACGAATTTGGCAGACATAGATCGGAATGATAAGATCCTTATTATTTCCCATTGATTGAAGGTTTTACCATTTATTCATTCCAACATAGATGAAATCAATAAAATTAGTCTCATCTATGAGTTGTATGGTACTAAAACATAATAGATGACACCAATTGAAATTTAATATCAATGATGAGATCTCCCACCAATTAGAGATAGAAGGGAATAAATCTGAAGATAAGAAATCAACATCATAATGAACGATGAAACAAACCAGGAAAAGGTCATTTATAAGATAGGCCATGATGTGATCCTCCTTAGGTGATTTGATGAAGGGGAGACAACTTCCATAATGAAAGAAGTGCATGCTGGGGTTTGTGGGTCACATCAATCAGTGTTCAAGATCTTGAAAAATATTTGAAGGCTCATGTACAATTGGGACACCATGATGATGGATTATACCACATTCACCAAAATGTTCCATTATTTCCAAGTTAATAAAAATATCAACCATTATCCCTCGAAGTAACATCAAAAAACCAAGTATTGTAGTACCATTTCTATATGGGGAATGGTTGTAGCGTAACCATACCCTCCTTCCACATCTACAAAATTAAAGTATATTTTCATAGAAACCAACTTATATTCCAAATGGTCATAATATATATCCCGTAATGAGGCTAGGGAAAGAAGCACTATAAACTTTTTGAAAGCCAAAATCATCACCATATTTTGTTTCCCTCATAAGGTACTGAATGAAAATGTCACTAATTTCTGCTCTGTGGAATTTTTTATGATATATTGGGGGAATGAAATAAAAGATAACCATAATTCCTACTAACATGAAGGGGAATCTAGGTAGGTAGAGGCCATTAATAAGACCTTATCCTGCATTCTACAAAATATGGTAGATAAAGATAACAAATCATGGTCGGACATGCTCCCCCATGAACTATGGGCTTACCAGACCATGAATTTTACTTCCATTCAAGCAACCACATATTCATTTGTGTAACGGATAAAGTAGGTTCTACCCATTGAATTTCAATTACCATCACTCCATGTATCCTTCTATGAACAATTTTCTACCGATGAACAATCCCATAAGAGTTTTGAAGAGTTGGAGTATCTAGGTGATAAAAGGTTGCATACCTTGCACCATTTTGATGTTTAATAGAATTGGATTTAACAAGCCTTCAAAAAATGGTTTTCCAAAAATATTTCATTTAATGAGGTAAGGTATTGGACTTCATAACTCCAATGATAATCAAAATGATATCTCTATAATCAGATCCAAAATGGGAAGGTCCAAATGTCATACACAAGGTATACTCTAACGTAGAAAATGCCTTAATTTAAATATATGAATAGCTCACTAAAAACCCCACCAATGAGAGGTTCATGGAGAAATACAATATGTAATTATAAAGGGATCATCTTAGCTGCATGAAATTTAAATTCCTAGCACCACCTATGTCCAGGATACACGAAGTTAAATTGAATGGTAATTATCTTAAATACATGACGTTAAAATACATAACACCAATGTTAGCATAACCACATGAAGTAAAATAGCATTGAACCATTGTCCGAACAACATGATATTAAACTACAAGGCCTGATTTTCTCTATCCTCATGACATTAAACTGTATGTAGATCACTGTGATCTGAATAGCTAATAATAATGCATGAGTCAAATTCATGAAAGATAAAGATAAAAATTCCCTATACTATTTTATGTGTTATACATGCACATGGAGTGTATCCTAGATATGGAGGTGTCCTGATTCTTACCTTATCAAGATATGTAGTGATCCCAAATCCTACAACTTGGTCCATCCACCTACATCAGAAAAAAATGACCCCCTTCATGGTGGGTGGGTCAGACTAATTGAAGGAACATTTTTTCTAAAATTACATCTAGTTTGATTCCTACATTAGTATGATGAGTAGTGACACGAGAATCCAACATCATGGCCTATCTACCACAAAAATGAATACTCCCCTATTTTCATATTGCTGAATCATATTCATGGAGGATGTATTTAAGAACTATGTATAACATGATTTCCATTATTCAATGGGATATGTAGTGATGCTCGAGCACTATATCAGGGTCTAGCTTCTATCTAATGTAAACAGTGCACCATTCCCATCATATAGGTTATGCATGTGAAGTGGAATCTGTGCAATGACCTAATTGTAGGAATTAAAACTGCAAGGTACCTCAAGAACTATATATGGCTTGATTCATGCCCTCACATGATATGTAGTGATGCCCAATTATTTATAGAAGTCAAACCACAATTCAAAAAATGACCTTACCCCACATGGGCTAGACAAATACAAGGAGCATGTTTTCATAACAATGCAGACCATGATTCCCAACTAACTGGGAAATGTAGGAAACCTCCATGGGGTTCAACCCCGACACTTCAGCCACCTAAACATTTACATGTCGATTCACTATTTTTGTTACAGTATGATTCTAAAGTACATGGGATATACGAATTATATCTTGAACGATTCCTATAATCATATGATACATAGTGAAACTAGGATTATTTATCATGGACTTTACTCCATTACAAAATAAAATGACCCCCTATACACTGGTCATACCAGAATATGGAATTTATTTTTAGAACTACGTGTGACTTGTTTCCTCAAATTTTAGGATACATAGTGATGCCTGAATCCCATATACTAGTCTAGCTTCCATGGGAAAAATTCCCCCCTGCATGTTAGTCAGACATTCACAGGGAAATTCATTTGTTCTAACAACACAACATTAAACTACATGGCCAATGAAGTCATAACGACATGAAATTAAACTTTATGGAATGTCAATAGCAATGTGTGTCTAGATTCTTGGAATTATGTGATACATAGTGACACCTTGTTCATACCATGAGCAAATTAATGGAAAAAATGCCTCCATTTCTAGAATGATAATGAAAATATGTGTAAAGGATTTCAAACCTTGACCCCTGTAATAAAGATTAGTCAATGATCATAGCCCCTACATACAAATCAGATCTATGAAGAATATATTGTACCTCATAACTAATCACTGTCTGGATATTCCTCACACACCCATATTCCCCATTTCATCCATCAGACTACATTCTCCAAGAAAGCATGAATCCTTATAATCATCCATGGTTGTCAAAAATGGATGGTCAGTTTCCTACAAACACATTTGTTTGACAACTCACACAATGCCCCATATGCTCTCCATACATTTCCCAAAAAAAATGGCATGTCAACCAAAGGATTATTCATTCTCATGAGAGGCCCTTCATACTTTTGTACTCCAAATGGATCCTAATCCTCACATCATCCTCCTGGATTATAGGTCTCCTATAATCATTATTTACTTGTTCTTCACCCTCTCATGTTTATGGCATACTATGGATATCTTGGCCATGATAACCCATATTTATAAAAGATTCATCTGATATTTCATCCCTACAACATTATGTTAAACTATGATGTCAAAGTCCTTCTGGAAAACATAAAACTACATGGACCCACAACCACTATCTTGTTCATGTCATGTTACCAACATCATCACTACATGACGTTAAACCACATGACCTAATAATTATCCCTTATTTGATCCTTCCATCCCTAGGTGGTGGTGAGAATACATATTCTCCCATTGTTTCTCACACTGTGCATATATAGGGAAAATCAATCCATAATGACAACTCCTATTGGCACAACTTTAAAAGGAATATTAGATGTTTCCCATTCATGTTGGGAAACCTAAAGTCCAAAACATATCAAATTAAATGGAAAGGTACCCCAAATATAGATAAAATTATATACTCCCTACAAATGGGAAAAAACTATAAAGGGATCCTAATTATGGGACACTGGTATCTTTTGAATTAGGCCCCTCTACAACATGGGAATCAAGATGCCTCATCCTACATGAAATATATATCTATGTAGGAGAGTTCCCAAATCTACGGATGATCACAGACTAATAATTAGTAACACATGAAAAAAAAATTATTTTACATCTATCAATCACCATGCATTGAGTGATTTCAGATCTTCAAAAACCTCCCTGACCATCAGATATGGGATTTTAGTGTCTAGTGGATACCTTTGTTTTCCAATGCGGACAATGACCTGATGACTCTTTATATTTTTTCCAATAATGGGCATGTCCACTAAAGGCTAGTCCATCCACAGGAGAGGGTTTTACTTTTATTTGTTTGTTCAATGTCTTACAACCCCGTTATCATATATCTTGATCCATGAACCCCATAATCCATGACTTACACTCTCTTACATATCCATGTGTTGAATTTGTTTGAACACCTTGGCACAAACAACTTCTAGTAAATGAAGGCCACTACATAAATGTACTAATATCATGAAATAAAAACTAAATGATGCTAAAAAATAAATGTTCATTCTATGGCCCCAAAATGAAAAATAATTTCCTCCCCCATGTTCTTATGCATGAAAAGGATCCACACAAAAACGTTCAATGCTAAACCCACTTCATTGGTCACCCCGTGTGCAAAAAAGGCACCCCATTCAAAGGTGTGAACCTGATCCTCATATGGATGAACCTTAAAATAACTATATTCCCCTTGATTCCTATCATTATAAGATATATAGTGACATCTATAATTCATATTTTAGGTTCACCTATTAAAACAATTGTCCCATCCCTACCTGTTCATGGGTCATTCCTGCATAGGAATGTAAATCACATTTATAGGATAATAACTCCCCCGATTTTTCCTTGAACTTTTCATCATAAAATGCTCCCTTTTCATGATCAGGTACCCCTATTCACACACCGTAATCTGTGCCTAGAAAGGATTGAGTCCCTATAATCCCCCATGGTCATCAGAAATGAATGGCTAGTGTCCTGTGGACACCAATGTTTGAAAATTCTCACAATTCCTAAACAATTATACATATGTTAAAAAAACGATCCTACCAAAAAAAATAAAATTACTCATCATTTGAGACTTTTCTTACCTTAGTTCACCCTTGTGAGTTTATGTCTCACCCCATTTCTTGTTTTTAGAAACCCTTTATATTTCTTTTTATAAACTCTCTCCCCTCTCATGCCTGATGTTGATAAAAATTTCAGTTCAACTCACTGTGTGAAAAAAAGATCATTTATACCCTAATAGGTTTTAAAAAATTAAAATCATAAGTCTCAATTGAATCGTTTGAATTTCATTAATCTACACTATGAATCAACCCTCATTTACACAATCCAAATTCATGTAGATGTGGTTTCATAATAAAATCTCTCATAAATGATCCCTTTACTTCCATGCACCATTCCCCCCAAAGGCTACCCACTATTGTCACACAAACATAAGACAAGTCCGAATTTCAGTAAAAAAATTTATCCATTGAATATGGAAGGCCAGTGTTCTATAGAAAACATTGATTGACTATGAAAATAATGCCTCATTGGCTCTGCATAACTTTCCCAAAAAATGGATTATAATCTGAAGGAAATTTAATCCTTTGGAGAGGTTTTTCCAATCTCCGTACACCCCATAGATTTCAATGATGCAAGTCATATCCCATTCTCCAAAAAAATACATTGAAGGGTCAAGAAAAATCCCATATACATTTCTGAATGTTGCTGGGGCATTCTAGGTCAATGAGCCCTAAATAAACACTGTTTCCCATGAAATCATGATGCAAATTGATCAACAAATATCATCAATCTCAGTTAATGATTTTCAACCAAAAACATCAATAATGATAGTACAATTTTCAAGTCATTAAACGTCCCATAAAAACAGTCACCTAGATAAAATACCATAAATAGAAATCCTATAAAATTCATGAGAAGGAAACTTAGTGTACAGATTGTACTTGTTGTCAAATGAATTTTACTAGTGGAAAATTATGAACAATGAAATAGTAATATTACATCGATTTTAATATGCAGAATTTTTTCTAAAGGTAATGGTGTTTGGATGATCTATTCAAGTCTTGATATTTCTTGAAACAAATAAATGATTTGAAGACATTTAGTTTTAATGTGAGCTTGGATAATTGTTATGTCTTCATTTTATAACAATGGATGTCGTGGTTGAATAATTATACTATTAAACTATGATGATTATTATATGATTTTTATTTCAAAAATATTATATTTTATTTGGAAAACATGTTATGAAAGACATATAATGAAAAGGGGGGGTAAAGGTATTGTTATTCTTATATAGTTTTGATAGGAAATAAATACGTTTCTTGAAGATAAGAAAGTTTCAATAAGTTCCTCAAAAGTTGGAAACTACTAAAGATCTTCGATCAAAGACTATATATCCTGGAAAGTTAAATATTTTAATGAATGATGTCATTTGTTGAATATGCCAAATGAAAATAATGTAGCATGGTTGTTCTGTCCAATGTATATTTTATGGTCGAGTCATTTACCAGTGTTTTCCAAAATTTTTGTCTTTAAAATCGGGACATTGTTTTGTTTTGGAAAAGGATGAATATTTGTGGGGAACAGTTTGCGATCTATAAAGGATAGTTCCTATAATGCATAGGTTGTTCATAGAGTGATGAAGGAAAATTGGATGAGGAAGGATTATATTTGGTAGCGCTATGTGGACCGTGAAGCACAATTTCTGGATGGTATGCTAACTAGATTGGAAAAATATTTGGTGGAAGGATTGTAGTTTGAATTTAAGGGAAACAATTTTCAGATAGATTATTGTTAATGGAAAAGGATTGCAATTAGAATAAGGCTTGTAGTTCACGGCGGAATATTGTAGTTCTCAAGACATCAATAGTTCATGGGGATGGATTGTTGGTGGATTGAAGATGATTATTTTGTTGATCAGGAAGGAATAAAGGTAGTATATAGAACACATAGTGAAAACAGATTTTGGGAGCACACAGTATGTGGTCAGGGTTCAAATTTCACAAGAGGGTTGTCGAATGTGGGAGGCTTGTTGTATGATAAATGAGAATAGTCTATGGTGTAGGTTGTACGACTTTGAAAATTTTAGTAAAAAATGTTATCTGAATTTTTATAGATATTTTCAAATATAACGAACACTATTACCTGAATTAAGAAGGGTGAAATTCAATAGAAATGATCATCCATAGAGGAATAATTTTTCAATGTCTAGAAGAGTTATAATGGAAGAAATTATACAAAATAAAGGGTAGTATGTGGTGGAGAAGACGGTTCATCGAAGCATAAGTGGTCCGTGGAAGTATGGATGGTCCTTAGAGGAAGAATTTGTTCTAGAATCACTTGTAGTATGTGGTGTTCGACAGTTTAAGAATGTAGAATAAATAGTCCACCAAAGCAAGGATAGTTTCCAAAATTGGAAACATTTTAATGAAATTGAAATAATTTTTATAAATTGAAACAGTTCATAGATGCCAAAAATTTTCACGAAATCTGGGATAGTCTGTTGATATAGGGATATTCCACAGAAGCAGAAATAGTTCACAAAAATAGAAATAGTTTGTGGAATCATAAATAGATTCAAAAAGAAGAAATAGTTCACAAAAGTGGAAAAGGTATATGAAAGTAGAGACAGTCGGCTAAATAGAAGATAGTTTGCGGAAGTGGTGACAGTATGCTGAAACATTTCTAGTTAGCGTTAACAATGTCTGTATGTGAAAAAATTTCATTTATGCAAAAGAATTGATAGTACACTGAACATTTATAGTATCAAGATCATCAACAGTACCAGTACCATTTCTGGCTACTTCATCCATGCCATCAAATTCCATATGAGAAACATTTATCAATTACAAAATATTGGGCCTTTTCCTTATCCATCATGAAACTATACTCAACATTAAAGAAGATAAAAGGTATGTATTCATATTTTATCCAGTCTCATTACTTACATGGAACACTATGTACACCAATATATCATTCTTCCATGGAACCTAATATCCATCCTGCATAACCTCATATGGTGCTTGTTATAACAAAAACCTTGAAAATTCACCGTGGATCTTGATTTCTAGCTCTTCCATTATTGACATCCCCTAAACTTAAACTAGTATCCAAAACAAGGAACCCCAAAAATATCACCACAACCTTATGATGTAAACCAACAATTAAGGAAATTTTCATGTTATGTATAAACCCTTTACCATCATCAAATATCATTCTTCTCTTCTCACTCTTCAGTTTGGGTCTCAAAAGAACACCCATAAACATTAGTACCCGAACACATGCACCTGCTCAAGGTCATTTTATCAAAAAAGAACCCACTCGACTCTCTAGGTCTACACATAAACAAAAAATCCATATTTGGATCTTTCGAAATATCACTACAGTTGAAAAATCCCTATTGGGATCCTCTGGATCAAAAAATACATATAGGAACCCTCCGATAAATATTCAGTAAAAAAAATATCTCACACCAATGCATGTCTCTTAATGATCACACATCATTACACCTAGTCTAAAAAATCTCATGGCATCATATTCCTTAGTGGAGTAAATCCTCATAAAGGATATCTCTTCAATCCCAAATCCTCTACATTTCACCCTAGAATGGCTCGTACACCTAACCTATCCCCTGATTAATGTTATTACATAGTCCCTATAAGTAATAAAAATAATATTCTAACACACATAAAATTGTATGAGACACTCATGTGATGTCCTATAATCATTTTCATGGCCCCCACTCAGTAATAATCACATTTACCACTATCAGGGGATAGATAAACTCATTTTTTGGAGGAAAAATACATTTTCATAACACACTCATCCCATAGAACGTTATAGAAGTCCTAAAAATTTTCTAATGGGAATCATATCATGGTCGACAAGGAAAAACCACAAAATGTACTCCTTTATAGTCATATTATGACTATTTGGGACAAAATCACTCAAAACCCTAAAAAATATGAAAAATATATTGTACATTTGTGTACCAAGACTACATGGAATGTACTCATAAAACATCCACATGGCCTTGTACATTCCACATGGCATGGAAAAATTTGGGGTATGAGCATTTACTATAGCATTACCACATCATACATGGGGTATTTCTTTGTACAACTACATGTTCACACAATATATTGGGTCTGGTGATGTACTACATACATGGCCATATCATACCTAGGGTCTGGAAGTGTACTTCCACATTGAAATTTCCCCCATTACATGGGAATTTTACCCATTTACTCAAACAAATTTCCGCATCCCACAATAGGTTGTGTATCTATATTACACGTTTCACAGTCACAAAATTCCATCTCCCTAACTACATGGCTACATGGAAATGTACCACAAAATGTTCATGTACTACAACACAATGTTTACAATATGAATACACTTTTTAGATACAAAAAATTACATATTACCCAAACATGTATAATCTAAAATGTCTATTCTGTAACAATAAACTATAAGATCAGGACTTCCAAATAAAAACCACATTATGAACCTCCTGAAACCCTCAATTTTCCCTGATTAGGTATAGATCGACCCCATGGGTCATTAAAAGGAAATAAAGGTCACCATAAAAAAAATAAAACATATATGGGAATGAGGGGAATGAATAAAAAAAATAATCCTACCTCATGGCATAAAAACCAATTATTCTGGTGCAAGTCCACTCTTGGAAATTGTTTCACCTCAATTTAGTCATGATCTCTATAATTAATGATATCTAGTGAAATATCATTTTGCCTTCCCTTTCTCTTCCCATATTATATGAGGGATAATCCTCCCTGCTACCATGAGTTGAAAACCCAAATGACTGTATTGGGGGTGGGGGTATCTAGTATATTAATTAATTAATTATTTTATTATGTACCCTTTTAATACTCATCATGAGTCCAAATCCCGAAGTGGATTAATAACTTCCCTAGTAAAAAACACACATTCTTGACTCATCCAAGGAGTTAGAATACCAATTTGATTCCATATTCAAAATATATCACCACCCAAACATTCATGAATAATTTAATATTTCATTACCTAAATATTAAATATTACACTAATATTTGAACGGCTCGAACGTCCACCAAAATACCGTCCTAGGTAAAATTCCATATTTTGAGAACAATATTGTTTTATTAAAAATTACTTGACATAATTCATTGGGGAAAATTAAAAAATTTCACCTCATGATAACTTGAATGAAAAAAATTAAATTTCATCCCAAATGAAGAATATATGGAATCACATAGATTTACAACTACCCCACCATACAACATATCATCATCCAGAATTTGTGGGAGCATTCCAAACACACATTTCAACCCACCATGTTCATGAACTCATGATAAATATGTTTTGTTATTATTCATGATTATAGATTATTTCATCTATATAGGTCCACTAATAAGGAAAAAAACCCATCAATGACCACGCCCTTGGTTCTCGTCATCAAAATACTATTTTGGATGATGCATGGCCACACCCATCCATCATGAGGTATTACAACATCATCTAAAAATCATCATAATGATCATGGAAATCCCAAATATAGAACTCAAACTACAATATATGATTCTTATCTAAGACTAATTCCATTATCATATTCTCCTATCAAAACACATCCTTAGTAATCCACCGACCTACTCTTTGTGGTTCTCACTACATCCACAACCATATCTATATAATGGCCACATCATCGGGATTGATATGTTACTCCCCTTCATAAGAGTATCCATACTGTCACCTCAGAATAGTACACTATCTCTATGGTTCATTCTCTAAACACTACAAATCCAAAGAACTAAGCATATGCAACTTTCTCTCAATTGAGGAAAAAATGAAATTCCAACAAATGCCCATACCCAAAATTCGAGAACACATGGTATTCTCAATAATGTAGTAAACTATGAGGCCCTGAATTGTAGATGAATGATGGTTCACTCCTACTATACAACTTCAAAAACACTTTTCTATGATAATAACCTCCCATGTGGCTCCTTATCAACCTAATGTGAATTTTTATATCGTGGAGTATAGATAAATATCTCTCAGAAAACTCTACAAGATCTCATGATATTTTGAATTATTGTGTCTATAATAGGAGTGCAATATGATTTTGTTTAACAATATCAACATATAAAATCTATTTCATATATCACAATCGCTATCGATGGTATAGAAAAATGTTCCAACAACCTTATCATCACTCCAAAATTTGTTCCAACACTAGTCATAGATTCACTATAAATTCAAGATTCCTGATATACAATTCCATATCACACAATCCATAAACCTGACATCATTGTGCATCATCAACACTCATGTATTTACGATTCCATTAACAAATAAACAGTTATGTTTTCTTTTGTAACCCTACCACTAATCATGATTCAAACTCTAATGAGTAACCTCCCTGGAAAACTAAAATTACATGCCTTAGTCACATAACCAAAATCACCTATTGTTCCCCCAATTCGTCTCATAACAAATATGTACAATTGGCATAAAAAATTATCTATGATAAGAAACCGAATAATGCATACCCACATGAAATCAAAAAAAACATGAAGTACCATAATATATGTTTTATTTAACTAAGAAAGAGTTGTTCCACATTACTATACTAACCCACTAGGTTCACTACAATATCTAATCATGAGGATTGAATTTACATCATCATTATCGAGAATCTCAATGTAGATCCTTGTAAACATCCGTAAAAAATGACATGTATTAATGTCAGTAAAGCTACCTATAATTACACTAAATATATATGGGTAAAAAATTTTATGAGCAGTTGTTAAAATTTTAATCAAAAATGAATTTTTCATCCATAAAGGCACGCACAATGTGGACTCTATCATGTGGATCCTATGTGCCTAGCATGATTCATGAGATGCATATTTCTTATATATTCTAGCAAGAGAAACCAAATTATAACCTTGGGTCATATAGTCTAAGGGCCACAATTCCATCATAATCCAATACATCCAAACACCATGTACATCACTAGATAAAAAAATTATATTCAACCATAAAATCGAAATTCAAGAACATTAATCCAAACCCTTGGTAATATAGAATAATCACCATAATAGGTGTTTATTATTAACCAGTCAAATAACCATTAAAGGATAAAAAAATTATTATATTTCTGATCCAGTAAATCCAAAATCATATGACAGCAAAGTAACTCCTACGATACAAATATTTAACAGACCAAACTAGTAGCCACTAAAAATATACCCTGAGTGTAACACCCGAGACTTTTATGAGAAATATTTTGTTTTTATTTTATATACATAAGCAAAGGAATCTTTTACTACACTTAACACTAGCTTGGCTTGATTTACACGCAATCACAACCTTCCTCGATAGCTTGCGTCGTATGCAATACCGAGTTTCACTAAACAACGATATGCTATTAAAATATTATTAAAACTAGCCGTTAAGAATAGTAATACCCACTTTTTGAAATTTTGTATATTTTATTTTTCAAAATGGACTTCATTTTTGGATTCGGAATATCGAAATTATCCTACGGTGAAATTTTGGTATTTTTCTGAAAACTTTCAATTTTTGATGAATAGTGAAAACACTAGGTTACTATTTAAAAACTGACTTTTTATTTAAATAATTTTTTATTTTAATTAAATTTATTTTAGGTAAAAATTGATACATAATACCTATATAATTTCAATGAAATTCATTGGAGTCATTTTATAATAATTTTAGATATATAAAAATGTTATCGAACTTTTCACCGTATTTTACCCACCTCCTAAGAAAATTTGCAAATTTACATATAACATAATTTTACCGCTTCTGTGAGTGGAATTTCAAAAATACGAGAGAAACAGTTACTATCAAGGACTAAAATTTGGTTCAATGAGATGAAAATATTTTTTGGTGAATAGTTACTTTTTACTTTTTTTCCCACGGTTAAAATTAAATACGGCAATTTTGGGTAAAAATGTTATTATTATTACCCTAACACGTATCATAATTCTATTGGATAAGTGTAATTAGAACAAAAACAACCTTAGTAATACAATATGACCATTAAGGCCCACTTGGATTAGAATCTGACATTTATTAATAATTTATTTAAAGAAGTGTTAAAATAGTTAAAATCAATGTTTGATAAGTAAAAAAATTTTAATATAGGGTTATACATAAGATAAATTCGACTATAAATATTAATTAGAATGATAAAAATATTTCCTACATAATGGTACTTTATTTATAATTTTTATACATTAAATAAGTTAATTTATTTTTGACACAATGATGATGTAGTAATTATCTTATTAATGAAATATTGACATACTTGATGTTATAAATACCCAAATAAATGTAATTTGAGACTTTTTTATGAATTACAATAATTTTATATGTTAAAATGTCATGTTAGTAGTGTTCTAATTATCTTTTTTCGAACTAATATTTCTTTCATGATTTTCACAAAAATAAATTACCAAATAGTGTCAAAATTGACATAAAATAGTTTTTAAAACAAATATTATTTTAATAATTTTTATTTTTTACATAAAAATCTAATGTTCGGCCAAATGACATAGATAAAGATATATATATTAATTATAATCAAATTGGGGTTCTTTTGACTTGTTATAGTATGTTTATTAAACTAATAGTGTAAGAAAACAAAAAGACATGGTAAAATTAAAATTATTTAACTTAAATTTACATCTAAATTTTAAGGTCAAAATAGAACCCTAAACTTGTCTAAATTCTATTGGATTAGAGGATTTAGACCAATCCCCACCTTAGCTTAGAAATAAATCAATTTAGAGCTATTAAAAACCGAATATGACTTTATAATAAAATAATACTTTTAGTTTTTCCAAAGGTGCCCCTCTCCTCCCTTATAAAAGGGCACCTCCTCCCTATCTTCCTCAAACCACTTTGAGCCTTCAAGATCGTCCAAACCCTGCCAAATTCTCTTATAAACTTCCGTAGAAACATCCTATATGTCTTTGACTTCTTCAAAGACCAATTTCAGTGCCCTGTGAGGAGGTCTCAAAGAGGCGCTTCAAAGAAGAGGTAATGTCTGTTACCGATTCTTTCAAATTTATTTCTTCTTCCACTTATTATTCATTAGTTTTTTCATTATGAAGTAATAAAATCAATATAAATAATATACTGATATGTTATTATATGTATGAAACAACCCTATTTCACTATCTATCCATCCTATGGAAAATGAAATCACTGCGCGTGCGTACGTATGAAATACTGTCTCCACACTGTGGTGTAATCTATTTTCAACCACCACCTTACTAGGATGGGTATAATGGTGTAAATAATAAATATATATGATTATTGTAAAGTTATATTAATTATTAAATATTATACATACACTCCAATATAATTCCATGATCATGGGAATAATATCATCGCTCGTGCGTATGTACGGAATAGTGTCTCCACGATGTGATGTGACTCGTTCTACATGATTTTCATTGCATAATGATTACATAAATGAATTGAGTGAATAAATATGATATTTATTACACTAATACCATTCTGTAAATACAGTATCTATAACCTAGAATGAAGAATAATAGTTTATTCGACAAAACACGCATAAGAACAAAAATTAATAAATACACGAACTACAAGTAGCAATGAAATATTACTAAAAAAAGCTAAGAATATGACCATATATGATATCATAACAATGAGTATGACTCTGGAATAAGTCAATGACATTATTTAATTCATTATATAGGATGTTCGGACACTTATGAAGCAAATCAGACTTATGGTAAGGGAAAATCTCACAATATCATTTTTATCCGAGATTGTTTATACTCTAGAATTTACGGGGGAATGTTTATCATACACATCCATTTTTCCTAAATATGTAATATTATTTCCATCCACCTACAATTGTTTAAAACCAATTTTAAATATTCGTGAGTTTTTAGTAAAAGATATGAAAGGAATCTTTTGTCGTTTTTAGTATGAGGTACTTTTTGACTTTTCTGACCAAAGTACGAGAAGAATGTGTTTTTAACTTATAAAGAATGAATGGATTCATAGAACATTATTTCCATGAAGAATCCTTTACAAGCATTCAAGTTTATTTTTAATCAACTTCTTTTAGTTTAAAATTGTATGACATGTTAAGAAAGGAAAAATGTTTTTGAAGTAGAATGGAAATTTTCATCAAGAATGGAGTTCAAGTGTTTTATCAAAATTATTATCTGTCTAAGATAATATGGGGTTCTGTTTCTATACCTATTTTTTAAATTGATTTTATTATGTTATTATGGAATTATTTTTATGATGTCCTTTTATCTAATATGGATTATGTTATGATGGCATGATGTTTAATATTCCCATTTTTATTACATGAGAATTTCAATAATGTATGATTTATGATTTTGTGGCATACATAAGAATGGTATCATTATGAGATGGGTGGGACCTATATATCCCTCTAATTCAATGGGTAATGATTTATATGTCATGATATAGTAATGGCTGTAATGATAGGTTAATTCTGTTCAGTGAAACATGACTGAAACGAGGAGTGAACTCGGTTCAGAAATGGACTTTGTCCGCTAAGATAGGCTTGGAAATGAGTCTTGACTACTAGGAAATGATTCTCTATGATTATGAGTGTATTACAAAAAGTTTCATGTTTTATGTTATTATTATTGTGATTACATTTCACTTCTATGATTTATCCCATGTTATGAAATTATGATCTCTTTGCCTGGTTAAGATTTCTGAAAGGATATGTTCTTATGAATATGATGTGATTGATATTTCTTTTGTTTACCCTTACTCAGCATTTGAGATCACCCTTTTATATGTTTTCTTTCCCAAGGTCGTAAGGAATATTATTAAGTAGGATATGCCAAAAAGAGACTCTAGATATGATGAAATAAATAGGAGACAACATAGATGATTTATGAACCATTTGTTTATGGTTCGCAGTTTCTAAAGACACTATACCTATACGGTCCTTTCATTGTTTTGTTATATATTTTATTAAGTATGACTCAATTTTGAAGTATTAAAAATGTATGTAGAGTATGGGTCATTATAGTTGGCATCAGAGGAAAGGTTTAGTCAACCTTTGGAAACTAGGATGTGAAAGCAATAGTAAGAAACCAACAGATATTTCTAAGAATAGAAAACAGTATAAGTGTTTTAGAAATGGCCATGACCAACTTATGATAAGACCTTAAGTGTAAAATTTTATTCTTGATTATGTGTTTTCCAATTATAATTAGTGTTTCTCACACTATTCTTCTTGGTTTTAGTCAATGGCTGGAACCCGAAGGAACCGTGTTAATGTGGAATGTGACGGGCAATGCAATGATTGTCCCCCTGAACAACCAAACATTATGGGAGCTGGAATGAAAAATATTGTAGCCATGGTCACACAAACTTCTCATGATATGAATCATATAGGACTTCCAAACAATCAAATGAAGGAGCAAGATTTTGACGAATCCTTCATGAGGCAGCGTGCACCTTCATTCAGCGGGTTTTTAGATCCATTAGTGGCTGAATAATGGATTAGTACCACTGAAAAGATATTTTCAATTCTTCATTGTTCTGAACATGATAAAGTCATCTTAACAGTATATCATTTGGAATGTGATGCTGATCAATGGTTGAATCTTATTAAGAATACGAGGAAAAGGGGTGAAATTGAATCCATGGAATGGGATGAGTTCAAGAACATATTTTTCAATAAGTACTTCCCTCATATTCTTCGAACAAAGACGGAGAAGGATTTTATTGAACTAAAGCAAAAGGATGATGAATCTGTTGGTACCTATGAAGCAAATTCTACAAGACTTTCACGGTACGCTTCTGGGATTATTATCCAACCCGAGAGTAAGATCGATCGATTCATTAGTGGCTTAAAACCAAGTCTTCTAAGGGCATTATCCATAACAGACTTCAGTAGATATGAGGAAATTGTTCAATGTGCTCTCAAGGTTGAGATGGTGATTGGAGTAACCCATCTGTCATATGGGTTTGATAAGAAGTGGAAAATGAAATTCAAAGTAATATCTAAAGAGAACACTAAAAAGAAGATGAGTTTTCCCTTATGCTCAAAGTGTGGAAAGAAACATGGAGGGAATTGTCTTAAAGGGAAAAGTAAATGTTTCAAATGTGGAAAGGAAGGTCATCGGGCATTTGAATGTCGCAATGATGGGAAGAAGATGTCTAGCGATGCGAACAAAGAAATGGCTACACAGAGTGAACCTCCTACACTTAAATGATACAAATGTAAGGAAATGGGGAAATATGCCAATCAATGCCCTAATCCAAGGGTTGTTGATGATGATCGACGTCAACAAACTCTTAATGCTAAAGACAAAGGAAAGTCATATGAAATTTCTATCAGCGATGTGTAGTATGATAACTATGTGGTGAAAGGTAAAATTACCATCCACTCTAAAGTAGCAAATGTTTTATTTGATTATGGATCCACCCACTCTATTATTTCTGAAGAATTTTCTAAGGTTATCACCATATTACCTCAACAATTAGATGTTGAGTTATCTATGACAACTATTAATGGCACAACAGTCCCATCAAATGTTTATAATTATTCACCAATTTAATTTTGTGGGAAAGTGATTCATGCAACTCTTGTGATCCTTCCTATAGTGGAATTAGATGTGACTCCTGGCATTGATTGGTTTTCGTTATATGGAGCTCATATCAATTTCCAAAGAAGGGAAGTCACATTTCATATTCCAGACTAATCTATGATCATCTATCGATGCAAGGATCAACATAACCTTACAGTGGAAATTTCTTCCATCTTATAGGTCTTGATTCCACTAAATGATCGTTATTTATCTAAAATAGTTGGTGAGAAACTCACGATTAAGAATATTCCCACTGTACGGGAGTTTGACGATGTCTTTCCGCAGGAATTTCTGGGTCTTCCACCAAATCGTGAAGTAGAGTTTTCAATAGAACTCTTACCGGGTTCTTTGCCTATTTCAAAGACACCTTATATAATGTCCCCAATTGAGTTCCAGGAATTGAAGAAGCAAATCCAAGAGAATCTTGGTAAATGATTCATATTCCCTAGTGCGTCACCATGGGGAGCACTAGTTCTGTTTGTTAAGAAGAAAGATGGATCAATGAGACTCTGCATTGATTATCATGAACTTAACAAGATCACTATCAAGAACAAATATCCTCTCCCATGAATTTTTGACTTATTTGACCAACTACGCGGAGCTCAATACTTTTCAAAGATTTATCTTTGTTCCGGTATCATCAATTAAGGGTCAAAAGGGAGGATATATCAAAGACGACCTTCCGTACAAGGTATGGACACTATGAATTTATAGTGATGCCATTTGGTCTTACTAAATCCCATGTTATCTTCATGGATCTGATGAATATAGTCTTTAGAGACTATCTTGATCAGTTTGTGGTAGTCTTTATAGACAATATTATAGTCTATTCAAAGAGAAAGTAAGAACATGAATATCACATGAGAATTATATTGAAGACATTGAGAAAGGATAAGCTTTATGACAAATTTACCAAGTGTGAATTTTGGCTTCAAAAAGTTGCATTTTTGGGTCACAGAATCTCAAAAGAGGGGATATCTGTGGATCCAGAAAAAACAGAGGTTATCGAAAGATGGTCGAGACCAACAACAATAACTGAGAACCAAAGTTTCCTTCGTTTGGCTGGATATTATAGACATTTTTTGAAAGATTTATCAAGATTATCTAATCCACTCACCAAGATGACTCGAAAAGGATTTATGTTCGTGTGGATGGAGGAATGTGAAGAGAATTTCAAGGAGTTGAAAAGAAGGTTATCCAGTGCACCTGTACTCACACTTCCTTGTAGTGGAGTAATGTTTGTGGTCTACAGTGATGCATCCAGGAAGGGGCTGGGGTGTGTTCTTATGCAAAATGATATGGTGATAGTTTATGCCTCACGACAGTTGAAAAACCATTAGCAAAATTACCCAACTCATTATTTGGAGTTAGATGCGGTAATCTTTCCATTAATGATTTGGAGGCATTACCTTTATGGAGAAAGGTGTGATATTTATACTGATCATAAAAGTTTAAAGTATATTTTCACACAAAAGGATCTGAATATGCACCAAAGAAGATGGTTGGAGATGATTAAGGATTATGACTGCTCAATTCATTTCCACACTGGGAAAGAAAACAAGGTGGCAGATGCATTATGTCGACAAGACCATGCTAGCATATCCATGATGAGGATCACAAAAGATCCATTATTTATGGATTTACAAAGGATGGATCTTGGAATTATAATGAATGAGGAAAATATCGTATCTTTCTCAAATGAATGTTCAACCATCTATACATGTGAAGATTAAAGAGGCACATAAAGAAGATGTATAGTTACAAAAGAAGGTGAGAAATGTTCCTGAATTCAACCTTGATTTTGATGGGATAATAATGTTTAGGAATCAGGTTTGTGTTCCTCCCATCCCAGAATTAAAGAAGGAGTTGCTGGATGGGGCTCATAGTTCTTCATTATCTATTCATCCTGGAAGCACGAAGATGTATAGAGAACTAAAAGAGTCAATCTGGTGGGATGACATGAAAAGAGATGTTGCTGAATATGTCTCTCGATGCTTGGTTTGACAATATGTTAAAGTTGAGAGACAAAAGTCTAAGGGGATGTTACAACCATTACCCATACCAGAATGGAAATGGGAAAACATCATTATGGACTTTTTCACTAGACTTCTAAAACATCTAAAGCCAATAATGCTATCTAGGTCATAGTTGATCGTCTTACAAAGTCAGCACACTTCATCTCTATTAGAGAGGATTTCTATCTGAATCAGAACGCCAGGATATATGTAAAGGAAGTGTTAATATTGCATGGAGTAACACTTTCTATTATATCTGATCAGGATCTGATATTTACCTCAATGTTCTGGCGAAGTCTTCAGCATACTCTAGATACAGAGTTGAGTTTCACCACTGCTTATCATCCTCAGATAGATGGTCAGTCTGAGAGGACAATTCAAACTCTAGAAGATATGTTGAGAGCTTTCTCTATTGATTTCAAAGATGGTTGGGATCAACACGTACCTTTGGGGGAACATTCTTATAATAACATCTTTCACTCCAGTATTCAGATGGCTCCTTATGAAGCTCTCTATGGAAAGAAATGCAGGAATCCAACTTGCTGGGATGATGTTGGGGAATGAAAGCTATTAGGACATCATCTTGTTGATGAGATGGAAGAAAAGGTCAGATCAATTCAACAACACATAAGAGCAGCTCAGAGTCGACAAAAAAGGTATATCGGAAACTGATGAAAATACATAGAGTTGAAGTGGGTGACAAATTGTTCTTACGAATATCTTCTTGGAAGAGAGTAATGAGATTTGGAAAGAAGGGAAAACTGTGCCCTAGGTATATCGGACCTTTCGAAATACTGGATCGTGTTGGGAAGGTAGCTTACCAATTGGCGCTTCCACTGAATCTCTCTATAGTTCATGATGTGTTCCATGTATCTCTCCTGAGAAAGTACATACCTGATCCTTCACATGTACTCAGCTCAAAAGTTGTACCACTGGAACAAGATCATTCATATGAAGAACAGACGATAGAGATTCTAGATCATAGTGAAAAATTCCTACAGAACAAGACCACTCACTTGGTGAAAGTTTTACGGAGGAACCACCCATTAGACGATGCTACATGGGAGCTTCAAGATATGATGAGGGAGAGGTATCCTCATCTGTTTGTTACAAAGTGACAAATTTTGAAGGCGAAATTCATTTTAAGGGGGGTAGAATGTAACACACGAGACTTTTATGAGAAAAATTTGGTTTTTATGTTATATACATCAACAAAGGAATATTTCACTACACACAACACTATCTTGGCTTTATTTACATGCAATCGTGACCTTCCTCGATAGCTTGCGTCGTACGCAATACCGAGTTTCACTAAACAACAATATGCTATTAAAATATTATTAAAACTAGCCTTTATGAATAGTAATACCCACTTTTTGGAATTTTTAAATTTTATTTTTCAAAATGGACTTTATTTTTGGTTTCGGAATATCGAAATTAGAATAAGGAGAAATTTAGTTATTTTTTTGAAAACATTAAATTTTTGATGAATAGTGAAAACACTAGGTTACTATTTAAAAACTGACTTTTTATTTAAATAATTATTTATTTTATTTAAATTTATTTTAGGTCAAAATTGATACATAATACCTATATAATTTCAATGTAATTCATTGGATTCATTTTATAATAATTTTATATATATAAAAATTTTATCGAACTTTTCACCGTCTTTTACCCACCTCCTAGAAGAATTTGTAAATTTACATAAAACTTAATTTTACCACTACTGTGAGTGTAATTTCAAAAATCTGAGAGACATGGTTAATATAAAGGACTAAAATGTGGTTCAATGAGATTAAAATAATTTTGGGTGAATAGTAATTTTTTACTTTTTTTACCACGGTTAACAGTAAATAGGGTAATTAAGGGTAAAAATGTTATTATTATTATTCTAACACATGTACTAATTATATTGGATAAGTTTAATTCGACCAAAATCAACCTTAAGAGTAAAATATTTCTATTTTGGATCACTTGGATTAGATTAGGACATTTATTATTAATTTATTTAACGAAATGTTAAAATAGTTAAAATCAATGTTTAATAAGTAAATCATTTTTAATATAGGGTAATACATAACATAAATTCGACTATAAATGTTAATTAGAAAGATAGTAATATTTCCTACATAATGGTTTTTTATTTATAATTTTTAGACAGTAAATAATTTAATTTATTTATGACACAAAGATGATGCAGTAATTATCTTATTAATGAAATATTTACATAATTGATGTTATAAATACACAAATAAATGTAATTTGAGACTTTTTATGAATTAAAATAATTTTCATTGTTAATATGACATGTTGGTATTGATTTAATTAATTTTTTACGAACTAATATTTCTGTTATGATTTTCAAAAAAAGCAATTTCCAAATAGTGTCAAAATTGACCTAAAATAGTTTTTAAATCAAATATTATATTATTAATTTTTATTTTATTCCTAAAAATCTATGGATCTGCAATATAACATAGATAAGGTTATATATATTATTAATAAACAACTTGGGGTCCGTCTGGATTTTTATAGTATGTTTATTAACATTATAGTTTATGGAAACAAAAAGACACAATAAAAGTAATATTATTTAACTTAAAGTTAAATCAAAATTATAAGGTTAAAATAGAACCCTAAACTTGTCTAAATTATATTGGATGAGAGGATTTCGACCCATCCCCACCTTAGATTCGAAATAAATCAATTTGGAGCTATTAAAAACACAATATGACTTTATAATATAATAATGTTTTTAGTTTTTCCAACGGTGCCCCTCTCCTCCCTTATAAAAGGGAACCTCCTTCCTCTCTTCCTCACACCACTTTGAGCCTTCATGCTCGTCTAAACCCTTCCAAATTATCTTCTCCACTTCCCTAGAAACATCATAGAGGTCCTCATCTTCTTTAAAGACCAATTTTAGTGCCCTAAGAGGAGGTCTCAAAGAGGCGCTTCAAAAAGAGGTAATGTCTGTTACCGATTCTTTCAACTTTATTTATTCATTCACTTCTTCATTAGTTGTTTCATTATGAAGTAATAACATCAGTATCACTCAGATACTGATATGTTATTATAATTATGAAACAACCCTATTTCACCATCTATCCATCCTACGAAAAAATAAATCATCACGCGTGCGTACGTACGGAATTCCGTCTCCACGCCGTGGTGTAATCTATTTTCCACCACCACATTACTAGGATGGGTATAATGGTGTCAATAATAAATATATATGATTATTTTAAAGTGATATTTATTCTTAAATAGTATACATACACTCCAATACAATTCCATGATCATGATAACGATATCATCGCTCATGCGTACGTATGGAATACCGTCTCCACGATGTGATGCAACTCGTTCTACATGATTTTCATTGAATAATGATTACATAAATGAATTGAGTGAATAAATATGATATGTATTACACAAATACCAATATTTAAATTAGGTATCTATAACCTAAAAATAATAATAAGAATTTATTCGACAAAACATGCATAAGAACAAAAAGTAATAAACACCCGAATAACATGTAGCAATGAAATACTACTAATAAGAAGATAAGAATATGACCATATATGATATCATAACAATGATTAGGATTCAGGAATAAGTCAATGACATTATTTAAATCATTATACATGAGTTTTGGACACTTACAAAGAAAACCGGACCTAAGGTAAGGGAAAATATCACAATCTCATTTTTATCCGAGATTGTTTATACTTTAGAATTTACTGGGGAATGTTTATCATCCACATCCATGTTTCCTAAATATGTAATATTATTTCCATCCACCTACATTTTTTTAAATCCAATTTTACCCATTGGTGATTTTTTATTAAAATATATGAAAGGAATCTTTTATCATTTTTAGTGCGAGGTACATTTTGACTTTTCCGACCACAGTACGAGAAGAATGTTTTTTTAACTTATACGGCATGAATGGATTCATAGAACGTTATTTCCAGGAAACTTCCTTTACAAGATTTAATGTTTATTTTTAATCAACATCTTTTATTTAAAATTTAACGACATTTTAAGAAATTAAAAATGTTTTTGAAGTAGAAAGGATATTTTCCTCAAGAATGGAGTTCAAGTGTTTTATAAAAATTATTTTCCATCTATGAAAATATATGGTTCTGTCTCTATCCCTATTTTTTACATTTATTTGATTATTTTATGTTGGAATTATTTTTATGATGTCCTTTTATCTTATATGGATTATGTTATGATGGAATTATGTTTAAGATTCCAATTTTTTTACATGGGTTATGCAATAATGTATGATTTATGATTTTTTGGCACAGATAAGAATGGTATCATTATGAGATGGGTGGGACCTATATCTCCCTCCAGTGTATTGGCAAATTATTTATATCTCATGAGATATACGTGGATGGAACGATAGGTTAATCTGGTTCAGTGAGACAAGACTAAAACGGGGAGTGAACTGGGTTCAGAAATGGACTTTGTCCGCTAATATAGTCTTGGCAATGAGTCTTGACTACTAAGAAATGATGCTCTATGATTATGTTTGTATTCCACAAAGATTAATATTTTATGTTATGATTATTGTGATTACATTTCACTACTATGATTTATCCCATCTTTCGAAATTATGATCTCTTTTGCAGGTTATGATTTGTGAAATGATATTTTCTTATGAATATGATGTGATTGATATTTCTTTTGTTTACCCATACTGATAATTTGAGCTCAACCTTTTGTATGTTTTCTTTCCCCAGGTCATGAAGAAGGTTATTAAGTAGGATATTCCAAAAAGGGACTCTAGATATGATGAAATAAATGGGAGACAACATAGGTGATTTATGAACCGATTTTTTATGTTTCATAGTTTCTAAAGACACTATACCTATACGGTCTTTTCATGGTTTTGTTATATGTTGTATTAAGTATACTTCTATTTTGAAGTATTAACAATGTATGTAATGTATGGGTTGTTATACTAAGCATGATTTCCACAAGACCTAATGTGATCCTCCTAATATCTTAGAGGATGCTATCTAGAAGTGGTGGATTAAGAGAAACAATGGGGAGTCTATACCCCTATATTTTAGTCCACAAACAGAAGTAAACTACCAAACATCATAAATATCAGAGAAAGTCGAATGAATAAATAAATAAAAACAAAAGAATTATCAAATAAAATTAAATATATTAACGGATCAAACAACTATGGGTAATATACAACATCAATCACCCACTAGGATTGAAATATTTATAAAATAAATAACTGAAAATTTTATAAAAAATGCATTATTTCCATCTTCAATACATGTTATATACCTATTATGTTGTACTATATGGAACTTCTACTACCTGATCATCATACTCTACATGAGAAACACTGGTCAATCATTCAACCCTTGGTATTTTCCTTATCCATCATGCATATGTACTCATCCTAAAGGCGGACATATGTTCTTCGTTCACATAAAAGATCTTACTTAGGGGGCGAGAAATAAATCTCAATAGTCCACCCCCAACATTGATTTTATGACCTAACCTATACAAATAAAAACTAAAATAAATATAAATAAAATAATAAACATTTTTTGGGTATTGGACTCTAAATAGGAATAACTATTTCAACCAACACCAGTGTGTCTCTAAGAACATATTGATGAAAGTTTATCCCAAACAACACACAATATCCAAAACCATGGCCCCCTAACAAAATCTAAAAAATTTACAATCTAAATCTTTCTCAGTATTTGGACAGATAAATATTTGGTACTCATTCCAAGATAATGTAAAAACAAAACCTAGAACATCAATCTAATTTCTAACTTTTGACATAGAAACAGTATTCCTTGGTGAATCTATCCAAAAAATAACAATTCACCAACACCATTTTTTTCCCATATCATCAATCTAGATCCAGTCCAAAAATTAAGAGATACAATCATACATTATATTACATATTTTATGTCATTTATTCTCATTCCCATAAGCTTATTTTGTTTCTAAACCATATAAATGGTATGCCATGTCCACACAAATTAATATACCTTTTGAATTCAATTTCCACCAATCTCATCATATTCAGGGATATCCATTCCCAGGAATCTCATTATATTTTTAGAACTCCATGTACACCAACATATCATACATCCATGGATCAGCATATCTGATATAACAAACATCATATGTGGTATATGTTCTCCGGAGTCAATAACCATGCATAGGTAACGTACTTTTAAAAACTATCAACCTTATATGCTAAAAATAAAGTTAGACATCTTGAACCATATGTTTGTATTATAATTTCTATCTCTGTCAGTGATGAAGATATCAATCATTAATCTCGAATGAAAATAATGGAATTGTAACCATTTCATAATAAAACTGTAGTGTAAACCAACAATAAGTACAAAATCTGAAGGGTTATCAAAACACATATTCCCATCATCAAATCGTATTCTCGTTATGTCACGATTTATTTCAGGTCCCAAAGGAACACTGATGATAGTTACTACCCATTTAAATGTGTTTGATCATGGTATTCCTATAAATTATAACCAACATGGATCTTTGGATCAACACATAAATATACGAATCTCCCTTTGGATAATCATAACTAGAAATCAAGAGTAAAAATTCACCATGGAATCCGCTTGATCATAATGTTTTCAAAGAAAAACCAATTTAAATTCATGGAAATAATAAATCTACAATCCAACGCCTATCCTTCTAAAATAACATATCCTGACACCCTTCCTCTAGCATCCCATGTCCTCATAGGAATCAATTAAAGAAATAATCATATGGGAATTTTTCTCAAGAACCACCCCTTTCTATGTCACCCTCGGTTGTCCCATACACTTAACCAATCCACCACCTTGAGTCATAACTCAGTCTACGTGTCCATGTCCAATCCCATTACTAATCCCATAGATGTATTAGATGAACCCATCCTATATACTCCAATCATTCTCATGATAATCACCTAAGACTCATTCCTTATATCACTCTCAGATGATGGATGAACTCACCATATAGATGAAAACATCTCTTCATTAACTCAATCTTTACAAATCACTTTATTGATGTGCTTCATATTCCCCATGGGATTAACCATCAAATTATAAGAGGATTAAAACTCAAAATGGACTTCACTTGTGTTCCATTCCAAATATAAGGTGAAAATTCACTCCAAACAATAAAATTATATAAAATTTGTATTACATGGATTTTAACTAGAGTAAAAAGTGTATAACCAGAATCCTTAAACTTTATCATGTACTTCTACACATCTTCGTCCACTCAAGGTCTAGATATGTACTACTACATGGCCATGTCATACATAGGGTCTGGTTGTGTATTACATAACAAGTAATGTCATCCTCAGGGTATGGATGTGTAATTCAACATTTGTATATATAGCTTTATAATGGGTGTCTTCACATGTACCATGACACATAACCCTGTCCCACAACATTTCATTTACCTTAGTAATAAATCATGTTGTCCCAAAATTCTATCTTTCCAAGTAATTAGCCACATAATAATGTACTATAAAATTGACAGGTAAAACTACACAATGTGTACTATTGGTATACACAATGATGTTCAAATAACTCTATCATCCACAGATAAGATAAATATTTACGATGTGTTCATGAACTATATGTTTTGTGATAAATATTTTTGAAAAGAAACCCCTTTGAAAACATTCTGAAAACTCGGTTTATCAATGAATAGTAGATATTTACCCACATTATGTCTATAGTAATCATATATTGGATTTAATACATAAAATATATATATATTATCATTAGGTAATGAAACCAAAACTGGCACCATAACTTGTAAATTCTAATGATCTAGAAAAAATAAGCTCATAGATGATACTACCCCTCTATCTAGACTCATAACAACCATGGATAATGTTTTATTGTATTTTCCTCCCCCTTACATCAATATGGAATTCCCATGAAAAGAAGATACCCCCTTTTTGTTTCCAATAAGAAACTCCAAATGGCAGGGGTCAAATTAATTAATTAGTTAATTAATTAATTAATTGTGTACATTTTTATTACTCTTCATGAGTCCTATAACCCAAATACATTTTATGCCTCACCTCGAAAACCACCCATTCCAAATTCAGTTAATGTGTATTAATATTAATCTGATCCTCCAACTACATGATAATTCACCTTATACTAGAATGAATAATTTAATATTTATTAAATTTTACATTAAATATTCCACAAAACATTAAAATATTTTAATTACACCAAGCTCTTATCATAGGGAAAACATCCCATTTCAGAAACAACTATGTGTGATAAAAAATATTTGATATAATCTTCTAGGGTAAAATGAACATTTACCCCCTGATTTTATTTAAATCGTTAATTTAATTCCACAAGTCAAATGTAGTATCCCGGTTTAGATGGGTATTTATTCTATTTATATGAACAGATGATAACATCCACATTTCTTGGTATGGTTTATAATGATGATGATTTCTATTAGATTCTATGAAACTCATTTCATTCCCATATGATACTTTCGAAATTATTAAACATTTATGAAACTCATTTCTTTTCAATGGTTTATTCTATGATGAAACAATGAAATGTTTGTGACACTCATTTCCTTTTCATGGACATGAGATAATGATATAACGAATGTCTTATGATCTTTTTGAACACATGTGTATGCTTTTCATTATGAGATGGGTAGGGAAAACGTTTTAGAGATCTCCAATAAATTGGATAATGATGGATTTCACCTGATATAATATTGATCAGAAATGGAATTGTTCACATTTCACTAAGGAAAATTTTCAAATCAGACAGTACTGGGGTGAATCATGGGTTAGCAAATGATATAATATGTAGTAATGTTAATCCCCTTTGATAGATTTTGATATGGAAAATTAGTATAGATATTAATTTATATGATTATGTGTATGTAAAAAACTTATGTCTTATGCCTATGATATGTTATCAATGTTCATGATCGATTATTGATAATTCCTCACACTTATGACTTCTATCTTTTGTTATGATAATTCGTTTTTCCATTATTTGGGTTAAATGATATTTGACAAAATGGTAATTATATTCACAATTTCTAGTCATGTTTCGATTCTCTTATTCTTATTTTCTTCTAACATATTATCATTGATTGATATCTCATATATTTAATATTACTGATCCTCTATGCACACACTTTCCTATCACTGGGTTTTTGAAGAATGATTTGAAGTAGGCTTTGTCTATAAAATATATTGTACGAGGATATCCATATTAAATATTTTTAATCACTGAATGAAATTAGATGATTATATATCTATTATTGGAATGCTAAATATTTATTTTTTTTGGAATTTTTTGTTTTATAATGTATTTAATAATCATATAAAATTAGGCAACATGTATGTGTAGAATGATTAGGGGATTATATTTAGTATCAGAGAAGGTTTTATGTTATTTTTTCGATTAGGATTAGAAAGAAATAGTGAGAACCCATAGGATAAGACTATGTACAATAGAATATCCCATGTATTGATAAATAATGTATTGAAATTTTATTTAAAAATATACATCCATGTCGAGATACACAATAGGGTATAAATCCATGGAATAAGTACAACTATAGGTAACAACTCTAAAAGGGGAATATTGGGTATTACTGAAACTATCAACGTTACATGGTGACTAGGTCAAAGACCATACTACTAGAGATAGACTCTCTATGTATGAGTTGGGTTAATTAGTATATTCTTGTTAACCATTATGATAAAATAAAGGATAGAACTTTTGGATCGAATAGTAGATATAAAAGTCTATTAGATGGAACAATACAAGAGGGGGGGTGAATTGTAGGTTTAAAAACTTTGAGTTTTAGAAACAAATAGATTAGTTTAAATGATCTTAAACTAATGCAAATACAAACACCCACAATTGTATTGAATGTAAAAGGTATGATGTATTGTAATACTAATGTAAAGTAAAACAATTGTATTCAAGATGAACACAATAAACAGAGTAATACAAATATGAATGATTCTACCTTAAAGCGTATAGAACCAATTGATACAATATGTAATAGAATGATTGTAATTGAAACAATTACAATAGAATATGTAGAAGAAAGGAAACAATACAATCCCTTTCTAATACAAACAACAGCGGAAATGTAAAAGTAATACAATTCTTTTAACCCAAAGAGAAGGGTTATCCTTTCACCTAGGATAAAAAGGTCTGTCTCACCAACACCTTGGTGAGCCCTCGATACGATGATCGGCACGTCTGTCTGCCTAACCCTGGCAGCCCTCGATACGATGATCGGCTCGTCTGTCTGCCTATCCCCGGCAGCCCTCGATACGATGATCGGCTCGTCTGTCTGCCTATCCCCGGCAGCCCTCGATACGATGATCGGCTCGTCTGTCTGCCTATCCCCGGCAGCCCTCGATTTTGCAGGTAATCGGCACCTCTGTCTTTCAATTACTTGAAAGCCCTCGATACGATGATCGGACGCACAAAGCTGATGAGAGAAGTCAGAGTCTCTCTCTCTAGAATCTTCGTAGTTCACAGTCTCTTTATTCAATCTCTTTGCTCATCGTTGTATTCTCAGCTTCAAATGACCTCCTATTTATAGGCCTCGGGTTCCAACGGTCATATTGCCTCCAACGGTCATATTGAAACAGAAAGCACGACATCGTTTTGATTAGTACATAACTAACTCAACGACATCGTTTTGTTAGGACAAGAGATATATAGAAATGTAAAACATGAGTACGATTATATGCAGAGAGAGTTTTTTGACAAAGTACCAAAACAAATAATGATCATCTGCATAGCAGTCAGTACGATACGATTGACAGAGTCAGTACGATACGTTTGACAGAGTCAGTACGATACGTTTGACAGAGTCAGTACGATACGTTTGACAGAGTCAGTACGATACATTTTGGTCGGTACGATCAACATCGTACGATACGATAAACATGATAAAAGACAATTGTTATTTTCAAACATATGATATAATACATTTGAGATAACCAAAACATGACAGAATATATTTGTGATTTCCAAAACATGATGTAAAAGCCAAAAGAAGACTTTTGACTTAACAATCTCCCCCTTTTTGGAAAGCACAAACACACAAAGTAAATGAAACAAGAAATACTTATCTCCCCCTGAGTTATTGAAAACTCTTCTGAATAAGAAATTGAATACATCTAACTCCCCCTTAGGTATTGACTTTCCTAAGGATTGTATTCATAGATTTTCCTTAAGAGCATTGTATTGCATTCTCCCCCTTTGTAAAACAATCTTTGCTTTGTAAATATTCTCCCCCTTTGTGATTTACAAAAAGAAAGGAGTAATTTCGAATTGTCTGAAAGAGTTAGTGAAGTAAAACAAGACAATGGATAAAAGAGAGAATTATAAGAGTTATTACAACACAAACAAGTTTCAAAAGAAACAAATACAACAATCATTTCTCTCTTTCCTTCTCCTTCTTTATCAGCTCATGAAGCACGGCTTTCATCTTCTTGATTTCCTTCTTGTCTTCAGAAATTGATTCACCTTGAGTTTTGAGAAGCTCCTGTTGATCCGCAAAAATCTGATTCTGATTTCTGATGGTTTCCTCTTGGACTCTGATTACCTCTTCAAGGGTATCAATTCTGCTTTGCAAAGTCTTGTTATCCTTGGACAACTCAGAATTTTGTTTCTTCAGTAAAACCATTTCATCTTTGAAAGATGAAACCTTCGAAAATTCTGATTGGAAAGTATTCATCCTTTCTTGCAAATCCTTCACTGAAGGAACATCGGCTCTTTGAGAAGATAAAAGATTCAGCCTTTCAACTGTTTCTTTATCAAGCTTGTTAAAAGCAATTGCAAGATCATTTGATAACCTTCTTATATCTTCAATAGCAATCTCATGGTCATTGATTGAGCTCTCTGTTTTGTACGACCACTTAGTCATCTTATTACATGCCTTCCTATGAACAACAGAGCTTTCTGAAAGAACTTTTAAATCGGCTTCTACAGATAAAGCTTTCTTCCTCAATTCTTTCACAGATCCAAACTTCTTTCTCTGATTTTCAGTAATAAAATCAATCTTTCCTTCCAGCCTCGGGAAATAAGGAATTGTTTTCTCCATTCTTCTCAAAACATGAACAATGTAATCACTCTTCTTAAGAGAGATTGTATGCTCTGAATCAGTATCATCATCGTACGATGCTAGTTGATATGATCTGCTTGATTCAACAACAGGCTGTTTCCCTTTCGCTTTTACTTTCTGCTTTCTTTCTTCTTCTACTTTATCACTGATGACAACAACTTTGTCAGAATGAGAAGATTGAGCATCTTTATTTTCTTTAGATGACACCCTGTCCGGTGATCTTTCCTGATCGGCATGAGAAATTTGTTGAACATCTTCGCTCAGCTTTTGAAGCGATTCCTCTCTACTTTTCTTTGAACTTTGAAGATATTCTAAAAGAAAATCTCCTTCTTCCTCTTCTTATATCACTTGTTTTCCTTTTTCTTTCTCAGGCAGACTCTGTACGATGGGCTCTTGATGTACTTCCACAGTTAGTTGAGCACTAGCATGTTCAACTGCTTTCAAGACTTTAGAGATATCAAAGTCCTGAGCCTTTCTTTTCAAAAGAGTCTTCTTTTTCTTTTCAGCTTGAAGGGTTTCTTCTACCCTTATCCTTTCTGCAAAGGCCTCAGCAGGATCAAGTCCAAACTTCGGATCACCCTCTTTTCTCTGTTCCTTGTCCTTTCTCCACTTTGCAACAACTTCTTTACTGTACCTCGGCTTCTTCTTCGGCTTTGAACTAGTCTGCGGATCAGACTTTCGAGTAACACCGGCCGATTGATTGTCCTTGGCTGGCATAGGTGCCGATTGATTTTCAGGCAATTCAGCTTCTACATCTCTGACAAAAAGTTTTGAATTCGAATCAAAACAAACATTCAGCTTTTTCATCGTACTCTTATTAATCAAAGACGGCCACAAATCCATAGGTTCTCCTTTCAAAGGAATATTACAGAACTTCATACTCTCAAGAATGAATTTTGTGAGGATGGCTGGAACATTATTATCTGGGATTTAATCCCTCCTTTCTTGACATTCTTGATTGTTTCAAAAATATATCCCATGAGATTTACCTTCCTCATATTCACAAGGTAGTCAAGCATAAAGATATCAGAAACATTAAGGGTTTCTCTATCCCCTTTCCTTGGAACAAGGAAACCTTTCATCCATAGAGTGACAAAACCTATTGTCTGGTGAAAGATGATAAACTTTCCTCTTTCCCTCATTAACAACAAACAAAGACTTTTCAGCATTTTCTCTATTGAAAGTACCAACTTCCTCTGGAAGTTTGTGAGATGGACAGAATGCATCACCTTCTATAGAAACATTTAGAAAATGCGCCGCTTGTTTCACAGACATAGATAACTTTCTATCGTACACAGCGAAGTTAATATTCATATCCTTGTCAAAAGAAACGGTTTTGTAGAATTGACACACTTCATCAAACAGAACTGGATCTTGAATATCAGGCTTTTCCACACAGAGATGTTCCCATCCTTGAAACAAAATAATCCTCTTGATTGTAGAATCGTACGTATCAAAGAATTCTCGGGATACTAACCTTTCTCTGTGAAAGTCTTTCTCTGTAAAGGTCTTTGAAGACATTTCAGCGGGAGTGTTGGCAGAAGATTGAGACATAAAGATGATGCCGATTGAGAAGATCGTACGATTGATTATAGCCGGTTGAGCAGAGCTTCGCCTCAATTCCTGGACAAACGATGTGGGTTTGGGGAGGGGAGGGGGGTATTTATAGGCAATAAAAAGATGACTGTTGATCTTCTACGGTCAGGATTAAAGAAAAGCAGATCAACGGTTAGAAATAAAAAATAAAAAAAAATGAAAAAGAATACCTGTCGAAGATAGTAAGGTGATTGCTGGTTTTGGTGACATTACGATGGAAAAAAATCTCAATACTATCATCGGTCGATTAAAAAAAATTTGAATGGTACGATGGAAAAGAATTTGAATACTATCATCGGTCGATTCAAAAAAAATTTGAATGGTATGATGGAAAAGAATTTGAATACTATCATCGGTCGATTCAAAAAAAAATTGAATGGTACGATGGAAAAGAATTTGAATACTATCATCGGTCGATTCAAAAAAAAATTTGAATGGTACGATGGAAAAGAATTTCAATACCATCATCGGTCGATTCAAAATTTATTGAATGATACGATGGAAAAGAATTTCAATACCATCATCGGTCGATTCAAAATTTATTGAATGATACGATGGAAAAGAATCTCAATACGATAAACAGAAAAATTGAAAAGGTCAATACGATAAACTGAAAAATTGAAATGGTCAATACGATAAACAGAAAGAAACATATATAAATAGAGTAAATATTTAAAGATCAGAAACATAAAGACATAAAGACATGTCCTCCCCCTTTCTACGAGGAGTTTCTTACTATAAGGAGAGATTTAAAACAGGAAGTAGATATGAATGATTATTTTAATGTAATCATTCCTAGCTTCTGTTTTATAAATTCAAATCTATCGGAAGGTAAAGGTTTTGTAAAAATGTCAGCAAGTTGTTCTTGCGTTCCGATGAATTGTAAAACAATATCTCCTTTTTGTGTGTGATCCCTAAGAAAGTGATGCCTAACATCTATGTGTTTTGCACGAGAGTGATGTGCTGGGTTTTTACTAAGAGCTATGGCACTTGTATTATCACAAAGAATTTGAGTTTTGGAGAAACTCAAACCATAGTCAGTGAGTGTGTGCTGCATCCACAATACTTGAGCACAACAACTTCCAGCTGCTACATATTCAGCTTCAGCAGTGGAGAGTGCTACCGAGTGTTGTTTCTTGCAGGACCAAGAAACCAAAGAATCTCCTAAGAAATGACATGTTCCAGATGTAATTTTTCTATCCATTCTACAACCACCAAAGTCAGCATCTGAAAAACTTTTTAAAACAAATTCATTTCCAGAAGAGTAAAAAAGTCCTAAATCCATTGTGTCTTTTAAATACCGAAAGATTCTCTTTATGGCTTTTAAGTGAGACTCTTTTGGATTAGATTGATATCTTGCACATAAGCATACAGAAAACATCAAGTCGGGTCGACTAGCTGTCAAGTATAGCAAACTCCCTATCATACCTCTAAAAATTGTTTGATCTACTGGTTTCCCAGTTTCATCAAGATCAAGAGTATTTGAGGTACCAATTGGGGTGCTAATACTTTTAGTTTTGTCAAATCCATACTTTTTGAGTAAGTCTTTAATATACTTATGTTGAGATATATAAGTTCCTTCTGGTTTTTTAGAAATTTGAAAACCTAGAAAGAATGTTGACTCACCCATCATACTCATCTCAAACACAGATTTCATTAAATTTGCAAAAGAATCGGTTAAAGATTTCTGAGTTGATCCAAATATGATGTCATCAACATAGATTTGGACAACCAAAACATTTTTGTTTTCCAATTTGATAAAAAGAGTTGGATCAGCTGTACCTTTTCTATAATTGTTTTATAAAAGAAATCCTGTAAGTCTATCATACCATGCTCTAGGAGCTTGTTTAAGACCATATAGAGCCTTGGTAAGTTTAAAAACATGATCAGGATGTTTTGGGTCTTGAAAACCAGGAGGTTGTTCGACAAAAACTTCTTCTTGAACAAAACCATTTAAAAAAGCACATTTGACATCCATTTGAAAAAGTTTGAAATTGAAATATGCTGCGAAGGCTAATAGAATACGAATAGATTCAAGTCTAGCTACAGGAGCATATGTTTCCTCATAGTCTATTCCCTCTTGTTGATTATAGCCTTTAGCAACAAGTCTTGCTTTATTCCTTACAATGATTCCATTTTCATCACACTTGTTTCTGAAAACCCATTTTACACCAATTACAGTTGTTTCTTTAGGTCTTTCAACTAAAGTCCAGACTTGATTCCTTTCAAATTCATTTAGTTCATCCTGCATTGCTTTGATCCAATCATCATCACTTAAGGCCTCACTTGGACTTTTAGGTTCAAATTGGGGGGGTGAATTGTAGGTTTAAAAACTTTGAGTTTTAGAAACAAATAGATTAGTTTAAATGATCTTAAACTAATGCAAATACAAACACCCACAATTGTATTGAATGTAAAAGGTATGATGTATTGTAATACTAATGTAAAGTAAAACAATTGTATTCAAGATGAACACAATAAACAGAGTAATACAAATATGAATGATTCTACCTTAAAGCGTATAGAACCAATTGATACAATATGTAATAGAATGATTGTAATTGAAACAATTACAATAGAATATGTAGAAGAAAGGAAACAATACAATCCCTTTCTAATACAAACAACAGCGGAAATGTAAAAGTAATACAATTCTTTTAACCCAAAGAGAAGGGTTATCCTTTCACCTAGGATAAAAAGGTCTGTCTCACCAACACCTTGGTGAGCCCTCGATACGATGATCGGCACGTCTGTCTGCCTATCCCTGGCAGCCCTCGATACGATGATCGGCTCGTCTGTCTGCCTATCCCCAGCAGCCCTCGATACGATGATCGGCTCGTCTGTCTGCCTATCCCCGGCAGCCCTCGATACGATGATCGGCTCGTCTGTCTGCCTATCCCCGGCAGCCCTCGATTTTGCAGGTAATCGGCACCTCTGTCTTTCAATTACTTGAAAGCCCTCGATACGATGATCGGACGCACAAAGCTGATGAGAGAAGTCAGAGTCTCTCTCTCTAGAATCTTCGTAGTTCACAGTCTCTTTATTCAATCTCTTTGCTCATCGTTGTATTCTCAGCTTCAAATGACCTCCTATTTATAGGCCTCGGGTTCCAACGGTCATATTGCCTCCAACGGTCATATTGAAACAAAAAGCACGACATCGTTTTGATTAGTACATAACTAACTCAACGACATCGTTTTGTTAGGACAAGAGATATATAGAAATGTAAAACATGAGTACGATTATATGCAGAGAGAGTTTTTTGACAAAGTACCAAAACAAATAATGATCATCTGCATAGCAGTCAGTACGATACGATCGACAGAGTCAGTACGATACGTTTGACAGAGTCAGTACGATACATTTTGGTCGGTACGATCAACATCGTACGATACGATAAACATGATAAAAGACAATTGTTATTTTCAAACATATGATATAATACATTTGAGATAACCAAAACATGACAGAATATATTTGTGATTTCCAAAACATGATGTAAAAGCCAAAAGAAGACTTTTGACTTAACAAGAACTTATATCTCTTTTTTGGGTTTATTTTCTTACTAGTTATTTGTTTCTTTAGGTTCCAACATATCCTATTAAACGTTTTTTTAACAATACATGAAATTATAGTTTGTATAGAAGATGGAGTGATTAGAAAGTAGTTATATAACTTTGTGATATTAGATAAACCTAAAGTCTCATGGTTTTATAAGTGTAAATGTGATCATAATTTTATTGGAATAAAATCTTCTTTTAAGAGGTTATGTGATGGGTGTTTAATATTATTAAGGATATATTTTGATAAACTTTTAGCATAAAACTTTTTATATAAGTATGTAATTCAGTTATAATGTTAATTGAGGAATGATTATCTTATATTTTGAGAAAATAATTTTGATATTATTGATAAAATTATGTGTTAATAATGTATTTTATATTGAGTGAATTATTATTAATTGGGATAAAGGATTTAATACATTTTTTGAATGTATTTGAATCGCATGGAGAACATTGGGATATAATAGTGAATTATTGACTATGTTATTAATGTTTTATTTTTAAAAAACGATATATTGATGACATTATTTGATTAAGGTAAACACGAATTTAGTAATTAAGATTAATTTAATTTATGTATGAAAATACAATTTTTATATGGTTTTATGGAGATTTTGGTTATTTTGGGAATGTATTGGTATATTTATTGAAAATGTATAATTGTTGTATAAAAGTTTTTGGTATATGAAAATATGAGAAAAATTATATAATTTGGGGATAAATGATAAATGAAGTCTTCGAAAATATCTCTTATCAAATATTTTTGATTTCTATGGAATTTTTTCAAAGATATTTTTGTAGAGTATTAAGTTTAAACATTTAAAGAATTGTTTACAGTGAATGTTGGGTATTATTCTTGTGGTTTTAGATATCAATTTATTATTTTATCATATAATTATATATACATATTTTATAATATATTCTGACCAATTTGGTTTTGGTAAATATGTAATGAAATAAGTAATAACATTTTATTATATTAAGGATTTTAAGATCTGATTAAGGTTAATTTATGAGCATCGAGAAATGAAAATTTATCATGAATATTAATTTTTTATATTATGATATGAGATAAATGTTGAAATGTATTGAATCAAAAATGTATGATAAAATGTTTCTTGTAAAATGGGAAGAAGTCAAGTATTTATGTTTTCCAGTATTCTCTTACTTTATAGAAAATGATTTCATAAAATCATGTAAGAGAAAGATAAATCCATTGAGTATTATGTGGAAACTATCGCTCAACTCTCAAAGAATTTTTTTGGGAAATAATGATTATTATAATAATTCAATATTGGGTTTTGAGATAAATAATTTTGAAATACTATGTCTACTAGTAGTTATAAATAAATAAATTATCATGATAGAATCGACATCGTATTTTATTACTATATCATGATACTATATATCTAGTAACTGATAATTAAAATTATGTTGGAAAAATAATTAAAAAGGGGTATACTATAGAACACTAATATTTTAGAATATATTATCTCCTTAAATAAATTTTATGAGTTTGGTAGGTTTCATGACACATAATATCGATCGTAAAACAAATTGTGATATACTATAATGCAATTGTTAAATTTATAAGTATGAATATATTTAACTACATTATAATATATATATGTTTTAATAATATAATTTTTTTATTAAATATTAATAAATTTTTACGCAACATTTTGTAATTTTAATTTATGCTTCATGAAATACAATTTCCACAAAATTGGTTTAATTTAATTTGGTACATCAAAATTATAATAATTTTCTACGATGATTAGAAATTTTTATTTGTAGATTAAATATATTTTGAGAAATGTTTCATGTAAATATGATATTAGGGTATTTTTTGGGTTTATTTATAAATATTTATTCTTTATCGAATAGAAAAAATATTTATTTTTATAGAAAAATTATTTATATTTAATAAATAAAGTAGTTTAAAAGTACCAATATGGTTTTACCTTGGAATTAATGAAAAATAACATTAATTTATTCTCAAATAATATATTTAATAATATTTTGTTCAACGTTATTCTTGATTTTGTTATAATTTCAATTATTGGATTAGTAACAACTTTTTCTATAAAATATTTTCATTTCATTATAAAAACATGTATTAAAATCTATTTTTAACTCTTATAGAAATTGAATTTGGAGAAATGTATTACATATTAGGAATCTAATGATTCAAATTTGTTAAATAACGCCCTTTTATATTTTTTATTGTGAATACTAACCTTGGTAAAAATGTGGTCACCATTGTAAGGGTAAAAAAAATAAATTAGGGTTGTACTATGTGATAAAATTTTCAAATAGCACTAAAAAATGCATTAATATATTATATTAGTTCAGTTCAACTAACCTCATCCATGATTTCATGATAATTCCATTTATTTCCACTTTTCATTGATATTGTCCAATATATTATTTTATGTAAAGAAAAATACAATTTGTCACTCTATTTTATTTTAATAAATGTAATATTATGTATTTTGAAAAAAAACATATTTTTATAACATATATGTTTTTATCTTAAATATAAATAAATTGTTTTTATGATATTAAATTATTTTTAATTTTTTTTGTTTGTATATTTCCATTATATTCTAGAGAAAACAAAATATATTCTTTTGTAAGTAGTAAAAAATTTACTAAAATGCATAAAAACTCTAAAATAAATATGTTTTTATGAATTTAAAAATACAGTGAATTTTATGGGAAATAAAATTTTCTATCTTATTATTAAGGTGTCATGATTAGAAACACATTATTTTCTTCCTAACAGAACATTCAAATTAAATGATAAGTCTACAAACAACATCAATGATATTTTATATAATATTTTTTTATTATATAATTTACTAATAAATAAAATATTAAAAGAGTATAATGGGGATGAAATATGGTCTAAAAATCGATCAACTAATCATGTTTGTGCCAATAGATTCTCATATTTAAATCTATAACACATTATTAAATAAAAAATGGTCACTATAATTATGGTTAAAATTAATTAAATAAGGGGTTATAAAAAAATGCATGGTTTATAATGTCAAATAAACCTCTCAAAATTTATTTTTATATAATAATCTATACCTTATCCTATATAATATTCAATTTAATTTCCATTTGCTTCCATATTTAATTGAAACAAATTTATTATATTTTAATATTTTATGTAATTCTAAGTGTTTATTTTCATTCACTATGGAAGGATACAAACAATCCTCTATCCTTCACTCCACATGGAGAAATATATCACAAAAAATATCCAGAAAATATAAATAAAAAATTATCCATTTTTTGGAGGTTCTGTTATTTTCAAAATACCATCTTTATGGTCCTTGAGAATAGATTAAAAGGAGGACTAATCGTTTTAATAGATATCATTCAATTTACATATTATTTTATATCATTAATCACCATATTTACCATTAAAATATATTAAAAAATCTAACAAATGTTTAACGAAAATATATAATGATAATGGTATATCCATATTTATTTCATTTTCCATAAAATGGGAATTGAATGTATATCTCATGAATACATATGGAATACCACCTCCATGATTAAATATGATTCATTTTCCATCACCAAAAAAAATAACTATTTGTAATGATGGAATTAATAGATATATAGGAAATTTATTGAATAAAAATTATTGTAAAATGGTTAATTAAAATTTACTATTATTTCATTCCATCCATCAAAAAGTGAAAACATCACTCGCCCGAACATATAGACTACTATCTCCAAGAAGTGATGTAATTAATTTTTCCTAACAACATTCTTTAAAATATTATAAAATTCTATATTATTATTAAACATTATAATTTTGAAATTATTAATATTTTATGTATGATTTAACCAGGATCAAATTACAAGGAATTGAACTACCAAATAAAAACATGCAAAAAAAAAATGTAACAGTTATGACCACCAATAATGATTTTAATGGACTTAATACTAAACTAGTGATCAGATATTATTATTAAAAAATAAATGTTTTGATTTTTATTAATATGTAAATGTAATATATTAATATGAAATATAAATTTATCATATAGTATTTCTCAACACATACAAAGAAGGAGTATACATCAGGTAAGTGTTAATCATCATAATATTTTTTTGTGAAGAAATGTTTGATGGTTAGCAACATATTTTATTTTTTAAGGTGTATATAGTGACCCATTGAAACTTTATCTCATTAATTAATATGAGTTTATTATATTGAAATTTACAATTAAAATTATTTAATCTATGGAGTTTTGGTTTGAACAATATCAATGTGGTAAGGGTTTATAATCTCAAATTGTCTTCTTTGGGACATATTTTTGGTTATACACCTATCTTATTTCATGAGTTATATATAATACATCTTTGTTACATTTTATACTAAGCGAACTTATTTTCTTGTAATTTAAATATATATTTCATCTTATTTCATTTATGGGGGTTATAATTACAAATATACCAAAGTATTAAGGATTTTCTATTTCAATATAATTATAATCAGGATTTTTTTATTTTTGAATTTAAATTCAGAAATATTATATTGATATTTTACATTTAACCACATATTTTTTTCTTCTAAGATAGCTATTTAAATAGTTTTTATGTATTATTACCTTTTTCATATATCGTTTCACTTAATATTATTAAAAAAATTCTGTGGAAACTCAACATTATTTCTACTTTGGCTAGAGAACTTTTTCTTCCATGTCTATAGTCATAAAAATTACATACTAACAGTTCATAAATATACACTAAATATTTTAAAATTTTTTGTTTCACTATTTTTTAATGATTTACACTAGTATAAAAATAATCTTTTTAGATAAATTTTTTTCCAATGAATCAATTTTTTTATTTATACAAAATGTTGAATGGATGGTTTTATTTTATCATGTACATTATAAAATTATTTTCCCACCACCATGAAAATTATTTTATTTGAATCATATTTTACAAGATTTCATGTTCTTTTTCAATAAAAATTATTTTTTCCGAATTTTATAATTTACTAGTTAAAATATTATCAAATGTAAATTATATTTTATCATATTTCAAAGAATGGTTAAAATGGTATTTAAACGGTATTTTTCCTATATTTCAACATCTTTTATTAACTTGTATACTTCACTATGGTAATGATAATCTGATAACATCGAATTTATTTTTATGGATGACTTATTATTGTGATGATTTAAGGAATGATTCTATGAAACTCGTTTAATTACCAAGGTTCAATTATGATATACTAAAATCATTATGAAACCCATTTCATTTCCATGGTTTATGTTGTGATGAAGTGAAAAATGTTTATAATACATTTTCCCTTTTAAAAGGTTCTGATATGATAACCAGATGAATGTTTTATGATCTTGTGGAATGAAGATGTACAATTTTAATTATATGATGAGTTGGCTTGTAATTATTTAGTCATACAATTAATTTTGTATTTATGGATATATAATGAGAATATAAGGACCTGAATGAGGATTGAAAATAGTTCATTGTGGGACAATGTCTACTAAGAATTTATTGGGTGTGAACCATGAAAATCAAAATGATGGAATGGGGACAGGTCCCAGTACACTATAATATCCTGGAAAGTGTAAATTAATTATGGAAATTATTTTCCATTATTATGGGTATGCAACAAACATCTATATTATTCTTATATTATCTTGAATCTTGATTGATTATTGATGATTTTGAACAGCTATGACGTTTTTATTTTTTTATGAAGAATCCACAAAATAATAATATATGCTAAATAATCTATGAATAATTGGGTATTATTATTTTATTTTATAATCATGTTCTCATTACCTTATTCTTATTTTGTGATCACTTATGTTCGTTGATTGATATATCTTATGTTTAACCTAACTGAGATTTTGAGCTCACCCTTTCTAATGAATTAATTCCCTTAGTTATGAAAAAATATCATAACTATGTTATATCAATGAAGTTTAAATTTTTAGAGGTTTATTAGGAGAGATATTGATAATAATTCATGAAATAAGATTATTCTGTATGTAGACTCCAAATACTCTAAAACATTACAGTTCTATGGTATTTTTTATATGATATGAAATTAATATTATTTAAATATTCAAATATCTATATATGAGGTTGTTAGGGATTTTTAGAAAACAAGGCTTTTAATAAGTAACAAAATCTACGAAAATTAGATATATTAGAATAAATACATGTACCCCTATAACGTTGTATTGCATAGTTTTCATATAAAATAAAATGTGCACTATCATTTCATAGGACATCACCATATGTGGTTAATGTAACGTTTGACAAACACCCTTCCATGTAAACACAATTTTATATAGTGGGTATACAATAAATTTAATGTAATATTGTAGAGACACAAATCTTGATGTACATGAACATTACATTACTTTTGTGGAATACTTAATAGATAACAAAAACAGACACATAAGGACCGTAATAGTTTAGTGTCTTTGGAAACATGGAACATAATATTCTAATTGTGGTGAAAGATCTTCAACATATCCCATAAAGATCTTCCCCTTTTTTCTTACCTCAAACATTTCTTTATATCCTGGGCAAAAGAAAACATAAAAAGGGTGCGCTCAAATTCTCAGCAAGGTTAAGCATGGTTTAAATAAAACATACCATATACATTTGAACTTAAAAATATGAAAATATTGTTTAAATATCAAAAGCTTGAGCGATGACATAAAACATGGGCATAGATCATAAAGAAACATTAACAATGATAAAATAACATGGGAATAAAAAATGTAATTGTGGAAACCATTCAGCACATGTCATGATTTCCATAGTAGCCAAGGCATTTCTTCCAAGACCATCTTAGTGGACAAAGTCCCTTTCTGAATCGAGTTCACTCCTCATTTCAGTCCTGTAACACTGAACCAGATTAACTTACCGTTCCATCCATGTCTATCTCATGACGTATAAATCTTTACCCAAGGCATTAGAGGGATATATTGGTCCCACCCATCTTATAATGAAATCATTCTTATGTGTGCCACAAAATCATAAATCATATATCATAGCAAAACCCATGTAATAAAAATGGCAGTCTTAAACATCATGCCATCATAACATAACCCATATAAGACAAATGGATATCATTTTATCATAAGAAATGTGAACCCCTATAAATCATAGAGACATTATAATTGAAACATACACATATGAAATAATGTCATCTTAGATGGAAAATGGTTTTGATAAAACACTTGAAATGAGTTCATGAGGAAAATATCCTTCCTTCTTCAGAATAATTCTCTTTTTATAAAATGTCATGAATTTTTAAAATAAAATTATTTTGTTGAAAATATTCATGAAATCATTTGGAGAAATCTTCATGAAAATAAGGCTTTATAAAACATTAAAAATTCGTTCGTGCCGTGTATGTTAAAAAAACATTCTTCTCATACTGTTGCCGGAAAAGACAAAAAGTACCTCGTAATAGAAAGATTCCATACATACCATGTAGTAAATGTCAAAAAATGGGTAAAATGACTTTAAACATACATGAAAATACTTTTATAAAACATGGACATGGATGATAGAAATAACCCTAGTAAATACTGATGAATAAGCAATCTCGAATAAAAATGAGATTTGAAAAATTAACCCTTACCTTATGTCTGATATGCTTCGTATGTATCCAAACCTCCTATATAATTATTTAAATAATGTCATTGAATTATTATAGAATCATATTCATTGGTATGATATCATATATGGATTAATTATGACATTATATTACCCATTCCTTTGAAAATTCCATGATAAAGAGCATTTTGGGTAAAATCGTTTCATTTTCCATCCGTGTTTTGACGTGTAATTATTCATATGATTACTTAGATCATTATTACTTAATTCCAGAATATAAAAAATGATTTATATATAATATATATTCATAATGTTCATATTTATAATAGATCTATAAATTGATATAAATACACCGTTCATGGATACGGTAGGCCGTACGAACGCATGAACGCTATTTTCGTTTCCTTATTTAATTCAATGGAATTAAGTAGATGACATAAATATATATTTACATAAATCCTGTAGCATTATTATTTCATATATTTTATTATTATATACTTTATAATCATTCTTTAATGGTTATCATGGAGAGTGAATCTCATCGCGTCGTGGAGACGGTATTCCGTAAGTACACACGAGCGATGATATCATTCCCATGATCGTAGAATTGTATTAAAGTGTATGTATAATATTATAAAATCAATATAAATTTAAAATAATCATATATATTCATTACATTCACCATTATACCCATCCAAGTAAGGTGGTGGTGGAAAATAGATTACACCACGGCATGGAGACTGTATTCCGTACGTACACACGCTTGATGATTTCATTTTCCATAGGATGGATAGATAGTGATATATGGTTCTTTCATGCTTATAATAACATATAAGTATATTAGTGATACTGATGTTATTACTTCATAATGAAACAACTAAATAAGAAGAAGTTGAAGAAGAAATAAAATTGAATGAATCTGTAACGGATATTACCTCTTCTTTGGCAAGCCTCTTTGAATCCTCCTCTAAGGGTACTAAAAATGGTCTTTGAAGAAGACCAGGACCTCTAGGATGTTTCTATGGAAGTTGATAAGGGAAATGGGCAGGTATTTTCCGAGATTGAAGGCTCAAATTGGTGTGAGTAGGAGAGGGAGGAGCTTCCCTTTTATAAGGGAGGAGAGGGGCACCCATGGAAATCTTAAAAATATCAATTTATAATAAATATAACATAACATAAAAAACTCCAAAAATGACTAATATTCGAATATTATATGAGATAAGGTTTTAATACCATCAACCAATAAAATTTAAACATGTAAGGAAATTTTTTTAATAATTATCAACTTGATTTATCCTTACTTAATCAATTCAATTTTATTTGTTGTAATAACATTCTAAATTTTTAATTATCACAAATAATTATTTATTTTTAGTGAATTGTCTATAGTTGGATAATTTATAACATCTGAGACCATATAAATTTAAATTTTTAATTTGTAAATATATTTGTGATTTTTAATCATTTTTATAATATGTTATTTTTATAAAATAACAATAGTGTCAATTTTGACATTATTCAATTATTTGAATTTAAATAAAATATATACAGAAGATATGTTCTAACTAAAAGCATTAATAGATTAATAAAATGTCATATGTGTCTAGAAAATTAGTGTAGAACATTATATAGTTCATATAATATTTAGTTTATTATTTTAAAAATCATTCATTTGGTTTATCTATTAATAAAATAATTACTACAAAATTTTTGTATAATTATTTAATATACTTATTTGTTGCAAAAAAATTAAAAATAATATCCTATGAATAAGATAAATCTATTAACATTCAAAATATTACTTTTACTAGAATTTATCATCTTAAAATCACAATATTTACATTGTTATATTTATTGAATTGTGAAGGTGACAACATTGGCATCATTTAAAATAAAATAAAATAATTGTCATAATCACATTTATAAGACTCCAAACGGTTATATATTAGGTCATTAGACGATTATGGTATATATATACACTATAAATAATTTTTTGTCAGGTTTGTGGGCCTTTTAATGGGTATTACTATTTCAATAAAAACTATTTTACTGATTTTTTAATTAATAAATAATATCTACGTCATTAATGTATCACCATTAATGATAATTATTTAATCCCTAAAAAAATATAAATAATTTATCATGATGTAGATAATTTTATTAGATTTCTGGAGACTATTCATGTACAATGTCTTATTATGTTTATCACTAAATTAAAATTATTATACTTAGTACATTTAAGAGAGTGACATGTTGTCACTTTCTTTGGTTTTAATAATAATTAAATTATTTTCATGGTCAAAAGTCCATAAAATGAATCTAATCCGACCCTTAGGTGATATGTTTTGAATTTTAGTCATCCAATAGATTTTTGTTCATGTGTTATGTTAATTTTATAATATTTTATTTACCCTTAATTACCCGATTTTCTTTTAACTATGGTAAATAAAATTTACCGTAGTTACTATTCATAATTCCCAAAAATAAACAGTATCCTATTAAAATAATTTGGACCCACTTATTCCAAATATGGAATCAATTTTTTCAAATTCAATACAAATAAGTTGTATAAATTAAATTAAAAGTATTCATGTTGTCGAATGAAAACGGGTTTTTGTTTAAAACATTGCAAAAGATTGAATTGATTTAACCTACGAATTCAATGTAAAATCAATGATAATGACATAAATTATATTAAATGGTAAAAATATATTCTATTTATACTTTAAAACCATTCACTATTATAATTTAACCATATAAATTATTGTGATGAAAAAAGTTGTTTTTAATTAAAATATAGCATTTTTTACTATTCATCATAATATGAAAGTTACCAGAATAATATGAAAATTTTATCCAAGGTAAATTTTTATTTATTGATTCCAAAGAAGAATTTTATTTTGTCAAAGTGAACTTATAAAAATGTCATAAACTAGATTTAATGTGGGTGCGCCATCGAAAGGCGGCAAAACCACATTTTTTTAAAAATACTTATTTTACACGAAAAATTTATTTTGTTCTTATACCATGTTCTAGAAAATGTGTAAGATGAATAATAATGTTATAAAATTCAAAATTTAGAAAATACTATTCATAACGGCTAGTTCATAATAATATTATAATAAAATATCGTTATTTAGTAAAACTCGGTATTGCGTACAACACACGCTATCGAGGAAGGTCGTGATTGCTTGTAATGCAAGCCACGTCCGGGTTTTGTGTAGTAAACGAATCCTTTTTTGTTGCATATAAAAAAATAAATTGAATATATATATATATACTCAATGTTTCGTAGAATAACTACTATCAAACATACATGAAATTGTGTGTAACACGATCCAGGATTAGTGTTGTGTATATTGTAAGCTAATACGGTGTTGTGTATAGCGCACGATAATCTGGGTGTATCATACAACATAAGATATAAAAGATATTAAAAAGAATATATCTTATAAAATTGTGGGTTATTACATTCTACCCCCCTTAAAATGAATTTCTCCCTCGAAATTCGTCGGGGTTATTAATGGTTTTCTACTTGAAAGTTTCTTTAATTGAAACCCACATCGTAAAAAGGAATACCAAAACATATCCTTATAAAATAAAGTATAAAACATAACAGTTACCCAAATAAAATAATCCCTGGGATTTCCACATGGGATAACATAGGTGAAAATATGGATATAGAAGAGAAATATAACCATCATGTTCTGATAGAGAGTTGTAGAAAACATGGATATCAAAAACCCAATAATCACAAAGCCATAGATTTGTGATGATCTAAGGTACCATCTGATTGATCGGATATAAGGTCACTAAGACAATATTTTTGTTTTTCAAGATCATTTCCCTAAAGATGATGAATTAAAAGAAATACTTACATGATTTTGGTACAATCTCACTATTGGTCATGAATTGAACAATTTCCACTTCATCCCTTAATGAAATGAAGTTCATTTTTTTATTCATGATGTGTTAGCAGATCATGTGATAGAATGATGGGTCATTCCATATGTTTTAAACATAAGTTTAGCAAAAGTTATAAGTCCATCATATGGTTATATTAATCATATATGGTTCCAAAAAATGAACTTATACTTCATATATCATACCACTTAATAAAATAAAACTAGTTTCTACTAACTAGGGACTTCCTGTAGGCTAGTGGTAGGTGATAAAGGCTAGTCTCACTTCGGTTGTGGGTTCGATTCCCACAGCCTTGTCCGACGCGATGGGCTGTCGCCCGACCTGTAGGTTGTACTTTATCTAAAACTACATTACTATAAAATCCCATCAATAATATCGAAAAAATGTTCTATCCTTAAACAATAATAACTTATGTACAACATAATCCATTTCAATATTTAAGCTTATCTAAAATACTTCGGTCCAAGCTCATAGTATAAAGAAAACAATTACTAGAACGGTTATCTACGAAGCATGTGAATACCATCATTTATCCCCCATATATCTTGTTGGTCACATTCCAATCATGTGAATACCTTAATCACGTATTCTCTTGAAAATGAATAACCATTAAACCATAGTGAAAACATTAATGCTGTCAAAAGTAAACCCTTTCCACATACCAAAATCCAAAAATTCTATATACTCAAACCATGATATAACCCTCTCCTTATATCAGTCATGAACTCATGAATACTATCAAACATTTAATTTTCTACTTATCCCTTCATTATGCGCATATCATCTACTTTCCAAAAATATCTGAAGAACCTTCCATGGTTACTAGTACCATTCAACATATACTTTCATATACTTTAGGAAAAAAAATAGTGTAACAATACTTAGATGATTATTTATTCCATAGTACAATACATTCTTCTTTATAAACATACAATCATTCCACTAACTTTGTTAACCACGAGCTGAGCTTCATCATTTATTTCATCTCATATTATATTTGTAGTCTCTTCATCATCATCCACATAAATACTACCCTAATGTCCATGCTAATTCTCTTCATGAGATTTTAACTTAGGGAATTGGTTTGTATAATGCCCATACATTCCACATTTAAAACATCTAGTCATTGTTCATGTCGTAGCAATAGCATTAACCGTGTCTATGGTGTTAACTGAACCTTTTCCTTTTCACTTACTGGCTTTGTGTCCTTATTTTCCATACCCAAAGCATATTCCACTTCCATTGAAACAATCTCCCTGATTCCTCTTCCCACATGATTTACATGAGAGAAATTGAACTTTCTTTGATCTATGATCATCATGAAACTCCATCTTTCTCTTATTATCTGAGTCGGGAAACTTACCAAAGTTGAGATTATTGATCATATTAAGAGATTTCTGATTAGGCATAATAATGATGTTTGGGCTTCCAAATCCCGTTTCATTTGGTTTCTAATGAAGAATATCATTCAGTTGTCCATCATATCCTCCATTATCGTGAATCTTTATGTTTCCAGCCATTTTCTGAAACCCAAAAAGAATAGTGTGAGAGGAAAAAATCAAGTTAGGGAAAACAACATATTAAAGGGGAAGTACCCTCAATATCTAACATCTTAGGATAAATTCTATGATTGTTAACGTAGTTCTAGGACTATATCATATACGTATACTTATCCTTAGGGATATCCCTAGACATACCTTAGAAATATCTCTAGGGATCTCACAAACATTTTTGCGTCATATTTTCCAATGGTTGACTAAACCTTTCCGCTGATACCCCATGTAGAGACTCAAAGACTGACGTACATGAACATTACATTACTTTTTCCAAATACTTAATACATAACAAAAACAGACACACAAGGACTGTAATATTTTAGTGTCTTTGGAAACATGGAATATAATATTCTAATCATGGTGAAAGATATTCATCATCTCCCATAAAGATCTTCCCCTTTTTTTCTTACCTAAAACCATTCTTTATATCCTGGGGAAAAGAAAACATAAAAAGGGTGAGCTCAAATTCTCAGTAAGGGTAAGCATGGATAAAATAAAACATACCATATACATTTGAAATTAAAAACATGAACATAATCTTTAAACATCAAAAACTTGAGCAATGACATAAAACATGGAAGTACATATGGCATAGATCATAAAGAAACATTAATAATGATAAAATAGCATGGGAATAAAACATGCAATTGTGGAAACTATTCATCACATGTCATGATTTCCATAATAGCCAAGGCATTGCTGCCAAGACCATCTTAGTGGACAAAGTCCCTTTCTGAATCGAGTTCACTCCTCGTTTCAGTCCTGTAACACTGAACCGGATTAACATATTGTTCCAGCCATGTCTATCTCATGAGATATAAATCTTTACCCAATGCATTTGAGGGAGATATCGGTCCCACACATCTCATAATGAAACCATTCATATGTGTGCCACAAAATCATAAATCATACATCATAGCATAACCCATGTAATAAAAATGGCAATCATAAACATCATGCCATCATAACATAATCCATATAAGAAAATGGATTTCATTTCATCATAAGAAAAGTGAAACCATGTAAATTATAGAGACATTATACATGAAACATACACATATGAAATAATGTCATCTTAGATGGAAAACGGTTTTGATAAAACACTTGAAATGAAATCTTGAGGAAAATATCCTTTCTTCATCAAAAGCATTCTCTTTTTACAAAATTTCAGGAAATTTTAAAAGAAAATGATTTTTTAAAAATATTCATGAAGTCTTTTAGAGGAAGCTTCATGAAAATAAGGCTTTATAAAACTGTAAAAATCTGTTTGTGCCGTGTAAGTTAAAAAACATTCTTCTTGTACTTTTTCCAAAAAAGTCAAAAAGTACCTCGTAATAGAAAGATTCCATAAATACCATGTAGTAAAAGTCAAATATGGGTAAAAATGACTTTAAACATACATGAAAATACTTTTATAAAACATGGACATGGATGATAGAAATAAACCCAGTAAATACTGACGAATAAGCAATCTCAGATAAAAATGAGATTACCAAAATTTTCCCATACCTTATGTCTGATATGCTTCGTATGTATCCGAACCTCCTATATAATGATTTAAATAAAGTCATTGACTTATTAGAGAAACATATTCATTGTTATGATATCATATATGGTTTACTTATGACTTTATATTAGACATTCCATTGTAAATTCCATGTTAAAGAGTGTTTTGGGTAAAATCGTTTCATTTGTCGTCCGTGTTTTGACTTGTAATTATTCAAATGATTACCTAGATCCTGATTACTTAATTCCAGAATATAAAACATGATTTATATATAATATATATTTATAATATACATATTTCAAAAAGATCTATAAATGGAAAAAAATACACCGTTCATGGAGACAGTAGGTCGTACGTACGCATGAATGCTGTTTTCGATTCCTTATTGAATTGAATGGAATTAAGGAGATGAAATAAATATATATATATATATACATAAATCCAGTAGAATTATTATTTCATATATTTTATGATTATATACATTATAATCATTCTTGAATGGTTATCATGGAGAGTGATTCTCATCGCGTCGTGGAGACGGTATTCGGTACGTACGCACGAGCGATGATATCATTCCCATGATCGTCAAATTGTATTAAAGTGTATGTATAATATTACAGAATCAATATAACTTTACAATAATAATATATATTCATTACTTTCACCATTATACCCATCCAAGTATGGTGGTGGTGGAAAATAGATTACACCACAACGTGGAGACGGTATTCCGTACGTACGCACGTGCGGTGATTTTATTTTCCATAGGATAGATAGATGGTGAAATATGGTTGTTTCATAATTATAATAACATATTAGTATATGAGTGATACTGATGTTATTACTTCATAATGAAACAACTAAAGAAGAATAATTTGAAGAAGATAGAAAATTGAATGAATCGGTAACAGTTATTACCTATTCTTTGAAACGCCTCTTTGAATCCTCCTCTTTGGGTACTAAGATTTGTCTTTGAAGAAGTCCAGGATCTCTAGGATGTTTCTATGGAAGTTGAGAAGGGAAATTGGAAGGGATTGGACGATCTTGAAGGCTCCAATTGAATTGCGGAGGAGAGGGATGAGGTGAATATTTATAAGGGAGGAGAGGGGTACCTTTGGAAATCTAAAAAATATTAATTTATAATAAATCGTACCCAACATTAAAACCTCAAAAAATGGAACTTATTAGAATATTAGATGATATAGGGTTGTAATCCCATCAACCAATAAAATTTATACATGTTAGGAAATTATTTTAAACATTATCAACTTGATTTATCCTTACTTAATCAATTTAATTTTATTTGTGGTAATAACATTCTAAATTTTAAATTATAACAAATAATTAATTATTTGTTGTGAATTTTACATTATTGGATAATTTATAACATTCGAGACCATATAAAGTTAAATTTATAATTTGTAAATATTTTTGTGATTTTTAAACAATTTTATAATATATTATTTTTATAAAATAACAATAGTGTCAATTTTGACAATATTCATTTATTTGAATTTAAATAAAATATATACAGATAAAATGTTAGAACTAAAATATTTAATAGATTCATAAAAGGCCATATTTATCTTGAAAAGTAGTGGAGAACATTAAATAGTTCATATAATTTTTATCTTATTATTTTTAAAACCATTCATTTGGTTTATCTCTTAATAAAATAATTACTACAACATTTATGTATAATTATTTAATATACTTATTTGTTGCATAAAAATTAAAAACAAAATCCTATGATGAAGATAAATCTATTAAATTTCACAATAATAATTTTACTTTAATTTATCATCTTAAAATTCCAATATTTAAATTTTTATATTTATTAAATTATGAAGGTGACAACTTTGGCATCATTTAAAATAAAATAATATAAGTGTCATAATCACTATTATATGACTCCAAACGGTTATATATTAGGTAATTAAATTATTATGGTATATATATACACTTAAAATATGTTTTTTTCTCGTTTGGGGGCCTTTTAATGGGTATTATTATTTCAATAAAAACTATATTACTGATTTTTCACTTAATAAATAATTTCTGCATCATTAATGTATCACCATTAATGATAATTATTTAGTCCCTAAAAAATCTAAATAAATTATCATGATGTAGATAATTTTATTATATTTAGGGAGACTATTCATGTTCGATGTTTTATGAGGTTTATCACTAAATTACAATTATTATACTTATAAGATTTAAGAGAGTGACATGTTGTCACATTCTTTGGTTTTAATAAAAATTAAATAATTTTCATGGTCAAAAGACCATAAAATGAATCTAATCCATCCCTTACGTGATATGGGTCGACATTTAGTTATCCAATATATTTTGTTTCATGTGTTAGTCTAATTTTATAATATATTATTTATCCTTAATTACTTGATTTACCTTTAACTATGGTAAATAAAATTTACCGTAGTTACTATTCATATTTCCCAAAAATAAATAGTATCCTATTAACATAATTTGGACCCAATGATTATAAATATGGAATCCATTTTTTCAGATTCAATACAAATAATTTGTAGAAATTAAATTAAAATTAACCCCGTTGTCGAATGAAAACGGTTTTTTGTTTAAAACATTGCAAAAGATTGAATTGATTTAACCTACGAATTCAATGTAAAATAAATGCTAATGCCATAAATTATATTAAATGGTAAAAATATATTCTATTTATAATTTCAAACCATTAAATATTATAATTTAACCATATATATTATTGCAATGAAGAATGCTGTTTTTAATTAAAATATAGCGTTTTTTTACTATTCATCAAAATATGAAAGTTACCAAAATAATATGAAAAATTTATCCAAAGTAAATTTTTATATCTTGATTCCAATGAATAATTTTATTTTGTCAAATTTAACTTATAAACATGTAAAAAACTAGATTTAATGTGGGTGCACCATCAAAAGGCGGCAAAACTGCATTTTTTAAAAAATATTTATTTTACCCGAAATATTTATTTTGTTCTTATACCATGTTCTAGAAAATGTGTAAGATGAAAAATAATGTTATAAAATTCAAAATATAGTTAATACTATTCATAACGGCATGTTCATAATAATATTATAATAATATATCATTGTTTAGTAAAACTTGGTATTGCGTACAACACACGCTGTCGTGGAAGGTCACGATTGCATGTAATGCAAGCCAAGTCAGGGTTGTGTGCAGTGAACGACTCCTTTGTTGTTGCGTATAACAAAATAAATTGAATATATATATATATATATACTCAATGTTTCATAGAATAACTACTATCAAACAAACATGAAATTGTGTGTAACACGATCCAGGATTAGTGTTGCGTATACTTCAAGCTAATACGGTGTTGCGTATAGTGCAAGATAATCTTGGTGTATCGTAAAACAGAAGATATGAAAGAAATTAAAAATAATATATCTTATAAAATCTCGGGTTATTACAAATATGGTGATTGTTTTAATTATATACTAGTTCGATTACCTTAATCCATGATTAATTACTTGTTGTGATAGTCTTATATATGATCCATTCTATGCGGGTTTATTATCTGGTTACATTATATTCATCTTAAACCCATTATGTGTGTGTCAGGTAATATATTCTTATGTTTGGACTAGCTATTTACTTTATCCATATAATTCATGATATATCATAGTAAACGATAGGGAGTTTTACAATAGTATTCTTACATATGACTTGTTTTTCACATATTTATTTCCGCCTATATCATTTAACAACACATGTGTATAATAATTAGATTGTTATATATTAAAATTAAGAAATAATTTATATATTTTATTAATTGTATGTAAATCATAAAAAATGTTATTATTGGATATTTATTAGTTTATAAAAGTGTTTATATATCAATTGTTATAGAGTGTTCATAGATTATTAATTAAATGATTTTTAATCATTAATTAAATGATAATTTCATAACAAAAATTTGAATATTGGAATGTTGTTTTCAAGTTATATTGCATTTTGTATAATTTGTAAATAGGTTATATTTATAATTTTTTTTGTTTAATTCATAAAATTATTATAAATTATAAAATAAGGAATAAATATGAAGTTGTTTAAATTTAAATTTATGAATTTTCCATAATTACATAATTTTAGATTGTATATTAAAGCACAATTGTTGAGATTATTTAAACTATATCATGATGATGTCTGAAAATTTAATTTATCATGGTTTATATATTATTAAATGTATTATGTTTATATTTATTAAATTTATTACATATTCGAAATCAGATTATAATTTTTTTTAACTCATCTAATATCAAATATTTAATTTAAATGTCTTATAATAAATAATATATAAGATTTTTTATTGTGAATGAAATTAAAATGATTATATTTATTAAGAATCAGAAATTTTTATACAATATGTTTAAATTATTATGTTTATATAAATTACTTTTTATGAACTTTTCAAAAAAAAAATTGACTGTCATTTTTAGTCATAAAAATCATTCATTTCATAAATTTATTACCATTTTTATTATTAATATTAATAATTAATATATTATAAATTAAGTTATGATTTAATTTTATTAGTTAATGTGATTCTAAATTATCATACAAGAATATAAGAATTTATTTTCTATTTGTGATAATGGACATAATATCCATATACCTTAGCTATATCTTGTCTATATGTTGTGTAAAAAGTTTCACATCAAAATAGTTTCAGATTATTGATTTGGTGGGATGAACAGGGTTAGAAACTAAATCATTAAAAACATTCATACCTAAAATTCATAACATTTTATATGATACTGATATTAAATCTACACTAAAATTTCAATGTGTCACATTCCATCCAAACGAAACACATATCAAGATGTTAACAATTTTATACTATTGGTTCTGCAAAAAAAGGGCGCCCATGGATTATCTTATGTAATGAATAATTGGAAATGATATTTTTTTAGTGTTTAGGTATTTTAATTTTAAATATAACTAAGACCATATTTCATTGTTTTATTTGTGAAAAAATAATCACATAAGAAAATTAAATAATGATTTACCTATATTAAATGAGTAATAGTATATATATTATTTATTTAAGGGATATTTTGTTGATTCAATAAGGTTTTCCTTATGATTCTTCCATTCCTTCTTGTTTTGAAAATCACAAACATCTTATCTTAAAGAAAATATTATTTTATCATATATTTTACTCTATAAGGAAACTTTTCTTACCCAAGGAAATCTACCATTACCTATTTTTCATTGTTAAATCAATATTTTTTTATGTATAAAAAATCAGATTCATATCTAAAAACCTCATAATAGAATTATACTTAGATATGAAGCGTTCTTTTTTAGGATCTGAATTCCTGTTACAAACTTTTATGAAGTTCTACTCCAAATTTCTATGTTACGAACTTTTATGAAGTTCAACTCTGAATTCTGATTACGAACATATATAATGTTCTAATTACTAATTTTGATGATGAATTCTGATCACGAATTATCATTAGAAATTATGATGATAAATTATCATTACGAATTCTCAGTACGAATTCTAATGAAGAATTATAATTATTAATTCTCATTATGAATTATGATTACGAATTCTCATTATGAAACCTAATGAAGAATTCTGATTATGAATTCTCATTACAAATTCCTATTGTGAATTCTGATTATGAATTCTTAGTACGAATTCTGATAACGAATTCTAAATGTGAATTCTCATTGTCCGTGAATTGAACAATTTCCACTACATCCCTTAAATAAATGAAGTTGAATTTGTTATTCATGATGTGTTAGCATATCATGTGATAGAATGATTGGTCATTCCATCTGTTTTAAACATAAGGTTAGCAAATGTTATAAGTCCATCATATGGTTATATTAATCATACATGGTTCCAAAAATGAACTTATACTTCATATATCGTACCGCTTAATAAAATAAAACTAGTTTCTACTAACTAGGGACTTACTGTAGGCCAGTGGTAGGTGATAAAGGCTAGTCGCACTTCGGTTGTGGGTTCGATTCCCACAGCCTTGTCCGACGCGATGGGCTGTCGCCCGACCTGCAGGTTGTCCTTTTTCTAAAACTACATTACAATAAAATCCCATCAATAATATCGAAAAAATTGTTCTATCCTTAAACAATAATAACTTCTGTACAATATAATCCATTTCAATATTTAAGCATAACTAAAATACTTCGGTCCAAGCTCATAGTATAAAGAAAACAATTACTAGAACGGTTATCTACGAAGCATGTGAATACCATCATTTATCCCCCATATATCTTGTTGGTCACATTCCAATCATGTGAATACCATAATCATGTATTCTCTTGAAAATGAATACCCATTAAACCATAGTGAAAACATTAATGCTGTCAAAAGTTAACCCTTTCCACATTCCAAAATCCAAAAATTCTATATACTCAAACCATGATATAACCCTCTCCTTATATCAGTCATGAGCTCATGAATACTATCAAACATTTAATTTTCTCCTTATCCCTTCATTATGTGCATATCATCTACTTTCCAAAAATATCCAAATAACCTTCCATGGTAACAGGTACCATTCAACATATACATTCATATACTTTAGGAAAAACAATAGTGTAACAATCCTTAGATTATTATTTATTCCATAGTACCATACATTATTCTTTATAAACATACAATCATTCCACTAACTTCGTAAAACACTAGATGAGCTTCATCATTTATTTCATCTCATATTTCATTTGTAGTCTCTTCATCATCATCCACATAAATACTACCCTAATGACCATTCTAATTCTCTTCATGAGAATTTAACTTATGGAATTTGTTTGTATAATTCCCATACATTCCACATTTAAAACATCTAATCATTGTTGATGTCGTAGCAATACCATTATCCTTTTCCATGGTGTTAATTGAACCTTTTCCTTTTCACTTACTGGATTTGTGTCCTTCTTTTCCTTACCCAAAGCATCTTCTAGTTCCTTTGAAACAATCTCCCTGATGCCACTTCCCACATGATTTACAGGAGAGAAATTGAACATTCTTTTCTCTATGATCAACATGAAACTCCATCATTCTCAAATTATCTTATTCAGAAAACTTACCAAAGTTGTGATTATTGATCATATTATGAGATTTCTGATTAGGCATAATAATGATGTCGGGCTTCCAAATCCTGTTTCATTTGGTTGCTCATGAAGAATATCATTCCATTGTCCATCATATCCTCTATTATCGTGAATCTTCATGTTTCCAGCCATTTTCTAAAACCCAAAAAGAATAGTGTGAGAGGCAAAAATCATGTTAGGGAAAAAAACATAGTAATGGGGAAGTACCCTCAATATCTAACATCTTAGGTTAAATTCTATGATCGTTACTGTAGTTCTAGGACTATATCACATACGTATACTTATCCTTAGGGATATCCCTATACATACCTTAGAAATATCTCTAGGGATCTCACAAACGTTTTCGCATCATATTTTCCAAAGGTTGACTAAACATTTCCACTGATACCAAATGTAGAGACCCAAAGACTGAAATACATGAACATTACATTACTTTTTCCAAATACTTAATACATAACAAAAACAGACACACAAGGACTGTAATATTTTAGTGTGTTTGGAAACATGGAATGTAATCTTCTAATCGTGGTGAATGATCTTCAACATCTCCCATAAAGATCTTCCCCTTTTTTTCTTACCTAAAACCAATTATAATATCATAGGGAAAAGAAAACATAAAAAGGGTGAGCTCAAATGCTCAGAAAGGGTAAGCATGGACAAAATAAAACATACCATATACATTTGAACTTAAAAACATGAGCATAATGTTTAAACATCAAAAGGTTGTGAAATGACATAAAACATGGAAGTACATATGGCATAGATCATAAAGAAACATTAGGAATGATAAAATAGCATTGGAATAAAACATGTAATTGTGGAAACTATTCAGCACATGTCATGATTTCCATAGTTGCCAAGGCATTGCTGCCAAGACCATCTTAGTGGACAAAGTCCCTTTCTGAATCAAGTTCACTCCTCGTTTCAGTCCTATAACACTGAACCAGATTAACTTACCATTCCAGCCATGTCTATCTCAGGAGATATAAATCTTTACCCAATGCATTGGAGGGAGATATCGGTCCCACCCATCTCTTAATGAAACCATTCTTATCTGTGCCACAAAATCATAAATCATACATCATAGCATAACCCATGTAATAAAAATGGGAATCTTAAACATCATGCCATCATAACATAATCCATATAAGAAAAATGGATATCATTTCATCATAAGAAATGTGAAACCATGTAAATCATAGAGACATTATACTTGAAACATACAAATATGAAAAAATGTCATCTTCGATGGAAAATGGTTTTGATAAAACACTTGAAATGAATTCTTGACGAAAATATCCGTTCTTCATGAAAATCATTCTCTTTTTACAAAATGTCAGGCAATTTTAAAAGAAAATTATTTTGTTTAAAATATTATGGAAGTCTTTTGGAGGAAGCTTCATGAAAATAAGGCTTTATAAAACTGTAAAAATCTGTTTGCACGGTGTAAGTTAAAAAATATTCTTCTTGTACTTGTGCTGGAAAAGTCAAAAATTACCTCGTAATAGAAAGATTCCATAAATACGATGTAGTAAAAGTAAAAAATGGGTAAAATGACTTTAAACATACATGAAAATACTTTTATAAAACATGGACATGGATGATATAAATAACCACAGTAAATACTGACGAATAAGCAATCGCAGATAAAAATGAGATTAACAAAATTATCCCTTACCTTATGTCTGATATGCTTCGTATGTATCCGAACCTCCTGTTTAATGATTTAAATTAAGTCATTGAATTATTAGAGAAACATATTAAATGTTATGATATCATATATGGTTTACTTATGACTTTATATTAGCCATTCCATTGTAAATTCCATGTTATAGAGCGTTTTGGGTAAAATCGTTTCATTTGTCATCTGTGTTTTGACTTGTAATTATTCATATGATTACATAGATCCTGATTACTTAATTCCAGAAAATAAAACATGATTTATATATAATATATGTTTATAATATACATATTTATAAAAGATCGATAAATGGAAAGATATACACCGTTCATGGAGACGGTAGATCGTACGTACGCATGAATGCTGTTTTTGTTTCCATATTGTATTGAATGGAATTAAGTAGATGACATAAATATATATATACATAAATCCAGTAGCATTATTATGTCATATATTTTATGATTATATACTTCATAATCATTCTTGAATGGTTATCATGGAGAGTGAATCTCATCGCGTCGTGGAGATGGTATTCCGTACATACGCACGAGCGATGATATCATTCCCATGATCGTAAAATTGTATTAAAGTGTATGTATAATATTAAAGAATCAATATCACTTTACAATAATCATATATATTCATTACATTCACCATTATACACATCCAAGTAAGGTGCTGGTGGAAAATAGATTACACCACGACGTCGAGACGGTATTCCGTACGTACGCATGCACGGTGATTTTATTTTCCATAGGATGGATAGATGGTGAAATATGGTTGTTTCATACTTATAATAACATATCAGTATATGAGTGATACTGATGTTATTACTTCATAATGAAACAACTAAATAAGAATAATTTGCAGAAGAAAGAAAATTGAATGAATCGGTAACGGTTATTACCTTTTCATTGAAACGCCTCTTTGAATCCTCCTCTTTGGGTACTAAAATTGGTCATTGAAGAAGACCAGGATCTCTAGGATGTTTCTAGGGATGTTGAGAAGGGAAATTGGCAGGGATTTTCTGATCATGATGTCTCAAATTGAAGTGAGGAGAAGAGGGAGGAGGTTCCCTTTTATAAGGGAGGAGAGGGGCACCTTTGGAAATCTTAAAAATATTAATTTTTAATAAATCTTACCCAACATTAAAACCTCTAAAAATGACTCATATTAGAATATTAGATGAGGTATGGTTGTAATCCCATCAACCAATAAAATTTATACATGTTTGGAAATTATTTTAAACATTATCAACTTGATTTATCCTTACTTAATCAATTTAATTTTATTTGTGGTAATAACATTATAAATTTTAAATTATAACAAATAATTACTTATTTGTTGTGAATTTTCCATAATTGGATAATTTATAACATTTGAGACCATATAAATTTAAATTTATAATTTTTAAATATTTTTGTTATTTTAAAACAATTTTATAATATGTTATTTTAATAAAATAACTATAGTGTCAATTTTGACATTATTCATTTATTTGAATTTAAAAAAATATATATATAGAAGAAATTTTAGATCTAAAAGCTTTAATAGACTCATAAAAGATCATATGTATCAAGAAAAGTAGTGGAGAACATTAAATAGTTCATATAATATTTATTTTATTATTTTTAAAAACATTCATTTGGTTTATCTCTTAATAAAATAATTACTATAACATTTTTGTATAATTATTTAATATACTTATTTGTTGCATAAAAATTAAAAACAAAATCATATTATGATTATAAATCTATTACCTTTCACAATAATACTTTTACTATAATTTATCATCTTAAAATCACAATATTTAAATTGTTATATTTATTAAATTATGAAGGTGACAACTTTGGCATCATTTAAAATAAAATAATATAAGTGTCATAATCACTATTATATTACTCCGAACGGTTATATATAAGGTCATTAGATTCTTATGGTACATATATACAATAAAAATAAGTTTTTTGCTGGATTGGGGGCCTTTTAATGGGTATTATTATTTCAATAAAAACTATATTACTGATTTTTCACTTAATAAATAGTTTCTGCATCATTAATGTATCACCATTAATGATAATTATTTAATCCCTAAAAAATCTAAATAAATTATCATGATGTAGATAATTTTATTATCTTTATAGATACTATTCATTTTCGATGTTTTATGAAGTTTATCACTAAATTAAAATTGTTATACTTATAAGATTTAAGAGAGTGACATGTTGTCACATTCTTTGGTTTTAATAAAAATTAAATCATTTTCTCGGTCAAAAGTCCATAAAAAGAATTTAATCCGTCCCTTAGGTGATATGGGTCGACATTTAGTCATCCAATAGATTGTGTTTTATGTGTTAGTCTAATTTTATAATATTTTATTTACCCTTAATTACTTGATTTACCTTTAACTATGGTAAATAAAATTTACAGAAGTTTCTATTCATATTTCCCAAAAATAAAAAGTATCCTATTAACATAATTTGGAACCACTGATTCCAAATATGGAATCCATTTTTTCAGATTCAATACAAATAATTTGTAGATATTAAATTAAAATTAATCCCATTGTCGAATGAAAACAGGTTTTTGTTTAAAACATTGCAAAAGATTGAATTGATTTAACCAACGAATTCAATGTAAAATCAATGCTAATGACATAAATTATATTAAATGGTAAAAATATATTATATTTATAATTTAAAACCATTCAATATTATAATTTAGCCATATATATTATTGCAATGAAAAAAGCTGTTTTTAATTAAAATATAGCGTTTTTTACTATTCATTAAAATATGAAAGTTACCAGAATAATTTGAAAAATTTATCCAAAGTAAATTTTTATATATTGATTCCAATGAATAATTTTATTTTTTGAAATTGATCTTATAAACATGTAAAAAACTAGATTTAAAGTGGGTGTGCCATTAAAAGGCGACAAAACTGTATTTTTTGAAAAATACTTATTTTACCCGAAATATTTATTTTGTTCTTATACCATGTTCTATAAAATATGTAAGATGAATAATAATGTAATAAAATTCAAAATTTAGTTAATACTATTCATAACGGCATGTTCATAATAATATTATAATAATATATCATTGTTTAGTAAAACTCGGTATTGCGTACAACACACGCTGTCGAGGAAGGTTGCGATTGCGTGTAATGAAAGCCAAGTCAGGGTTGCATGTAGTGCATGACTCCTTTTTTGTTGAGTATAACAAAATAAATTGAATATTTATATATACTCAATGTTTCATAGAATAACTACTATCAAACAAACATGAAATTGTGTGTAACACGATCCAGGATTAGTGTTGCGTATACTTCAAGCTAATACGGTGTTGTGTATATTGCAAGATAATCTTAGTGTATCGTACAATAGAAGATTTGAAAGAAATTAAAAATAATATATCTTATAAATTATCAGGTTATTACAAATATGGTGATTGTTTTAATTATATACTGGTTCGATTACCTTAACACATGATTAATTACTTGTTGTGATAGTCTTATATATGATCCATTCTATGCGGGTTTATTATCTGGTTACATTATTTTCATCTTAAACCCATTATGGGTGTGTCACGTAATATATTTTTATGATTGGACTAGCTATTTACTTTATCCATATAATTCATTATATATCATAGTAAACGATAGGGATTTTTACAATAGTATTCTTACATATGACTTGTTTATTACATATTTATTTCTTCCTATATCATTTAACAACACATCTGTATAATAATTAGATTGTTATATATTAAAATTAAGAATTAATTTATATATTTTATTAATTGTTTTAAAATCATAAAAAATGTTATTATTTGATGTTTATTAGTTTATAAAAGAGTTTATATATCAATTGTTATAGAGTGTTCATAGATTATTAATTAAATGATTTTTAACCATTAATTAAATGATAATTTCATAAAAAAAATTTGAATATTGGAATGATGTTTTCAAGTTATATATCACTTTTTATAATTTGTAAATAGGGTATATTTATAATTTTTTTGGATAATTCATAAAATTATTATAAATTATAAAATAAGGAATAAATATGAAGTTGTTTAAATTTAAATTTATGAATATTCCATAATTACTTAATTTTAAATTGTATATTAAAGAACAATTGTTGAGATTATTTAAACCATATCATGATGATGTCTGATAATTTAATTTATCATGGTTTATATATTATTAAATGTATTATGTTTATATTTTTTAAATTTATTACATATTTGAAATCAGATTATAATTTTTTTAACTCATCTAAAATCATATATATAATTTAACTGTCTTATAATAAGTATGATATAAGATTTTTTATTGTGAATGAAATTAGAAGTATTATATTTATTCAGAATAAGAAATTTTTATACAATATGTTTAAATCATTATGTTTATATAAATTACTTTTTATGAACTTGTCAAAAAAAAATTTGACTGTCATTTTTAGTCATAAAAATCATTCATTTAATAAATTTATTACCATTTTTATTATTAATATTAATAATTCATATATTATGAATTGAGTTATGATTTAATTTTATTAGGTAATGTGATTTTAAATTATCATACGCGAATATAAGAATTTATATTCTATTTGTGATAATGGACTTAATATCCATATACCTTAGCTATATCTTGTCTATATGTTGTGTAAAAAGTTTCACATCAAAATAGTTTCAGAATATTGATTTGGTGGGATGAATAGGGTTAGAAACTAAATCATTAAAAACATTCATACATAAAATTCATAACATTTTATAAGATTCTGATATTAAATCTACATTAAAATTTCAAATTGTCACATTCCATCCAAACGAAACACATATCAAGATGTTAACAATTTTATACTATTGGTTCTGCAAAAAAGGGAGCCCATGGATTATCTTATGTAATGAATAATTGGAAATGATATGTTTTTTAGTGTTTAGGTATTAAAATTTTAAATATAACTAAGACCATATTTCATTGTTTTATTTGTGAAAAAATAATCACATAAGAAAATTAAATAATGATTTACCTATATTACATGAGTAATAGTCTATATATTAATTATTTAAGGGATATTTTGTTGATTCAATAAGGTTTTCCTTGTGATTTTTCAATTCCTTCTTGTTTTGAAAATCACAAACATCTTATCTTAAAAAAAATCTTATTTTATCCTATATTTTACTCTATAAGGAAACTTTTCTTACCCAAGGAAATCTACCATTACCTAGTTTTCATTGTTAAATCAAAATTTTTTTATGTATAAAAAATCAGATTCATATCTAAAAACCACATAATAGAATTATACTAAGATATGAAGCATTCTGTTTTTGGATTCGAATTCCTGTAACACACTTTTATGAAGTTCTACTCCAAATTCCATGTTACGAACTTTTATGAAGTTCAACTCTGAATTCTGATTACGAACTTATATAATGTTAAAATTACTAATTTTGATGATGAATTCGGATCACGAATTATCATCAGGAATTATGATGATAAATTATGATTATGAATTCTCAATAAGAATTCTGATGACGAATTCTAATTATGAATTCTCTTTATGAATTATGATTATGAATTCTCATTATGAAACCTGATGACGAATTCTGATTATGAATTATCATTACAAATTCTGATTGTGAATTCTGATTACGAATTATGGATACAGACTTGTATTAAGTTAGACTCCTAATTATTCTGATAAAAAGAATCTGAATATCCTTGTATTATAGACTCCAAATTTATTATTGGTTAGTATCTGAATTTTTATTTGATTACAATATGAACATTCATATTTTTCCATTCCGAATATCAGTTTTAGATATGATTTCACTTGTTCTTTTATAAAACGATGTCGTGCCTTCAGTTATCAACTGTTGTTTGAGTTACATGTGTACATGTCCCTCTGAAATTCAAGGAATAATATGACCATTGGAGGACGCAGCCGACTGTTGGAGTTGTGCCTATAAATAAGATATCATTTTAAAAGACTGGACAACATCTTTGACATCTGGGCTTACATGCTGTTGAAGTGACTTATAGAGAATGAGGCTCTAATAAACTCTCAAGCTTCGTGTATAAAGTTTAAACAGCATGTTCAATATTTTCTTTGTGCAGACATGCTTCATGTGACTCTGATTGTTGTTGTACTCTATCAAGGGCATCTAGGGATAGGAAGACAGAGGTGTCGACTACCTGATAGTTAAGGCCTTGCGGGGATAACATGACAGACTCCGATCTTCATATCGAGGGCTTACGCTAGTGTGGGTAAGAAATAATTTCTGGAAAGTATAAATCAAGGGAACTCTTATCCAGGGTTTTTGGATACCCTCCTCTTTGGGTTAAAAGGGTTTATACTTGTTACATTTAGTTTTACTACTTTTTTTCTGATGCATTTTGTATTGTTAAGGAAAGTATAACTTTCTTATACTTCCTTACTTGTACTCTGATTATATAGTATTTTATATGCATTAAGGTAGAATCATAGTTGTTGTAATATTTTGTTATGTTTCATTTCTGGAATCACTTTTCTGGAATCAAGCATTCATTTAGAACATAGTGTTGTTTTTAATTTTGGTTATAGAAAATTTCCTGAAGATTTTTTAAATGTATACAATTCACCCCCCTCTTTTAATTGAGATTCTCTGTACATATTCAATCCTAAATTTTGTATTATAGAGTATATCAAACTCAAACATACCATTATAACAATTGGTATCAGAGGATATACATAATATGAATTAATTTCATGATTAGATTCAGAAGACTTTCTTTGTCTTATATCTTTTGGAATTGCATATTCGAAATTTAATTTCTGGATTCATATTTTTCAGAATCTATTTTTTTTAATCATAGATTGGATTCAGTTTTTCTTAGAGATACACTTAATCTAAATTTTCCTTGCTTAGGATTTTTTTCCTTGTTTACAAACTCTTACTACTAACATGTTTTTGTGCCAATGATTATCTTAACAATGGCAGGTTTAAATGTTGGTTCTATTGATAATCTAAATCCTCCCCGACCTCCAGTTTTTGATAGAAATGATTATGAATACCAGATAGATAGGATGAATAATTTTTTTATCAATACTAGATTTGATAACTATATAATGCTGACTGTAGATTATAAGATTCTGGATAAGGAATTGGGAACCTTTACGAATCAGGAGAAAGTAGAATATCAATCAATTTTCAGAGTCAGAAATACTTTGTTAAGTTCCATGACTAGGAACATCTATAGTCAAATATATTCGTGTGAAGATGCAAATGGTATTCGAAAGAAACTTAAAGTAACACATTTTGGTACATCCAAAGTCATAGAGACCAGAAGACCTATGTTGAGAGCTGAAAACCATATTTTTTATTTTCCTTATGGAGAACCTGTAAGAAAAGTACAGTAATGGTTTATGACTATCGTGAAAAGATTACAATACATGGGAGAAAAAGTTTAGGATGATGAGGCTCTAGTGGATAAGTTCATAGATATCGTGCCAAATGAATTGGAGTCCAAAAGGACAGCTATTGATGAGAACAGGATAGCCGCTCAGATTTATTTAGATGAATTATTTGGAACACTTCTTTAGCATGAAACCCGAATGAAGAGAGATGCTAAAAATGTCAAAAGAAGAATGGGAATATAGGAGTTGCTTTTAAAACCACTTCTAAACATATGAAATCCAAGACCCAAAAATGAGTAACTATATTAATGACAAAGAAAGTCATTATTCAGTCAGAATATAGTGATACAAAAATGTTTGAGAATGAATTAGCCAATCTTTTTCAAAGAATGAACAAGATTGTAGCATAAAGGAACCATCCGAATAAATACTTGAAGAAAACTACAGAGATAAGGAAGATGGAGAAGTTACCTATTATGAATGTAAAATAAAAGGTCATATGAGACCTGATTGTCCCTTGTTTGAAAAGAAGGAGAAGATGTAAAGGAATTCAGAAAGGAACATGAAGAAATTAAATCGATCGAAGCACAAGAAATGTTTTAAAGCTAATAATAATTGGAGTTCTAGTTGTGAAGATTCTACAGAAATTGAATCATCTGGATATGATTCATTAGCACATAATAATATGGGTTTCATTGCTACTGATTGTTTTCCATGTCTTATGGGCAAGGTAAAATCTTTCGAGGCTTTAACAAATTTATCTCTTGATAAGAATTACTATTCCGAACATAGTACTTCTAATGAAGATACATCATCCTAATAAAATGAATAATTACCTTCATATGAATATGTATCTTGATTGGCCAAGTTACTTGATGTAAAAAAGTGTAAAATCTATCAGAAATTAGACAAGAAAAATACTTGTGAAGAAATTATTATAAAAGAAATTTTAAATATTTCTAGAGATCTTAGTGATAAAGAATATATTTTAGAAAAACATTCTAATGAAGATGAGAATGAAAATTATCTTAAAGAAGAACTTTCTAAAGATCTTAAAATTTCTATTTTAAGGATAAACCTTTTTGAGGAAAAATCTAACTCGAAGGAAATTATTCCTGAGGATAGGAATTATTCATCATACTGAAATCTGAAATATTTTCTCTTAAGAGGCTCCTTGTAAAATTTACCTATAGGACGGAAAATTTTGACAAGATGTATTCTCAAATTAGACCTTAAGGAAACACTACTGGAGTGGGTTATACTCACTAAAAATTGGTTTTCAAAAACAACAATTTTGTTCCTCCTAGAGCCACTTTTTGTACTAAGTGTCAACGTGGTGGGCATTGGAAGAAAAATTTCTCCTTATATATAGTTCAATCTCTTGGGTTTCATAAAGGTTATTTTTCTAAACAAATGTGGATACCCAAAATTTTGTCATCTAAAAATTTCCGATCCAATAAAGATCTAATTCCGAAAGTCTACGTTTTTTATTATTTTCATGAAAATAGAGAAGGTACCACTAGTAATATGTGGTACATTGATAGTGGATTTTCTCATCATATGACTGTTAACAAAATCAATTTTGAAAAACACTATCAAATCGAAAAGAGGAAAAGTAACTTTCGTAGATAATTCTCAGGAAGAATTTATTGGTATAGGTAACATCGTTCTTCTTGTAAAAATGTTAATTTCAAATGTTTTATTTGTTAAGGTTCTTAAGCACAACCTCATTAGTATAAGATAATTATGTGATAAAGACTACCATGTGAATTTTAGGAATGATAAGTGATTAGAACACAATTCCAAGGAAGAATTTATTCTATCTGCCAATAGGAAAGAGAATGTTTACACACTAAACATAGAAGACCTTAGGAGCCCGTACATTCCTTGCCTTAGTGCAATGGAACATCATTCTTCGTTATGGCATAGAAGGGTAGGTCATTGTAACCTTAGGATCTTATGAAAACATTCTAAGAAAGGATTAGTTAAGGATCTACCAGAGCATAGATTTGATTCTCTAAAAGTTTCTGACCCTTGTCAGTATGGAAAGAAACATAAAACAAGTTTTAAATAACTTAGTGAAGTCTCAAATAAGGATGCATTACAGCTAGTGCATATTTATCTTTTCGGTCCAACAAAAACTGGAAGCATTGTTGGAATGTATTATGTATTTTTTTTAGTTGATGATTACACTAGATTTACATGGGTCTATTTTCTAACAAAGAAGTATGAAGATTCCTCTTATTTCCACAGTTTTAGAGCCCATTTTAAAAATGAGTGAAGAATTCCATTGAAAAACATCCATAGTGATCATGGAGGAGAATTTCAAAATTCTGATATTGAAACTTTTTATAGTAGAAAAGGTATTAATCACAACATTTCAGCACCCATATCCCCTCAACAGAATGGTGTTGGTGAATGAAGAAATATAATTCTTCAAGAGATAACTAAAACCATGTTGAGTGAGTATTCTATTGCCACAAATATTTGGGCTGAAGCTGTAAGTGCTTCTTGTTATAATATAAATCATGTTTTAATTAGTCCATTTCTTAATAAAACTCCTTATGAGTTATGGAATGGAAGAAAACTTTTTCATTCCTAGATTAAGGATTTTGGATGCAATGTATTCATTCTGAATACTAAAGATAATTTACACAAATTTGCACCAAAATATGATAAAGAAATTTTCTTAGGCTACTCCACAACTTCTTAGGCATATAGAGTTTCCAATAATAATAATTGTACTGTTGAAAAGGAAGTACATGTTAAATTTGATTAAACAGATCCTATTTCTTTTAAACAACCCCAACCTACATCCACGGATGTGCTTTCAATAACTTATTATAAACCATTGACAGAAAATTCTTCTGATAAAGAAAATGTTCTAAAATATACTCCTAAAACAATTACCCTAGATGATTTCCTACTCTATGTTGATCAACATGTTTTAAAAAACCCAAATCAGTTGTTTCTAAAGAATCATCCTAGTGATAGTATCTGTGGTGATGTAAATCAACACGTAAGTAATAGATGTTCCTTACGAAATGAAATAGATAATATATCATTCCTTTCCCAATTAGAACAAAAAATCACTGATGAAGCTTTAAGTGATGATGATTGGACTAAATCCATGCAAGATGAACTAAATGAATTCAAAATAAATAAAGTTTGGACCTTGGTTGAAACACCTAAGGAAACTTATGTTATTGGTGTAAAATGGGTCTTCATAATTAAGTCTGGTGAAAATGGAATCATTGTAAGAAATAAATCTATATTAGTTTGTAAAGTCTATAATCTACAAGAAGGAATAGACTATGAAGAATCATATGCTCTAGTAGCTAGATTTGAATCTATTCGTATTTTACATGCCTTTGCCGCATTCTTCAATTTCAATCTTTTTCAAATGGATGTGAAATGTTCTTTTCTTAATAGTTATGTTCAAGAGGAAGTCATTGTTGAAAAATCTCCTCGATTTGAAGATACAAAACATCCTAATCATATTTTTAGACTTATCGAAGATTTGTATGGCCTTAAACAAGCCCCTCGAGCTTGGAATGATAGACTTGGAGGATTTTTGATTCAAAAAAACTATGTTAAGGGAAATGCAGATTCAAACCTTTTTATAAAGAAAAATATGAAAATTTTTTTGATTGATCAAATTTATGATGATGAAATTATATTTGGTTCGACTCAGCAATACTTATCTGATTCAATTGCGGATCTAATGAAATCCATGTTTGAAATGAGTCTGATGGGTGATTTAACATTTTTCCAAGGTTTTCAGATTTCATAAAAACCGGATGGAATATATATATCCCAACATATTTATATTAACGATATTCTTAAAAATTATGGATATGAAAACACTAAAAGTATAAGTACTCAAATTGGTTCCTCAATAACACTTGATCTTGATGAAGATGGGAAACCAGTAGATCAAACATCTTCTAGAGGTATGATAGGAATTATACATTACTTGATAGCTAGTCTTCCAGACTTAATATTTTCAGTATTCTTATCTTCAAAATTTCAATCCAATCCTAAGGAATATCATTTAAAGGCAGTGAAAAGAATTTTTCGCTACTTAAAGGGAACCATGGATTTTGGACTATTTTATACTTCTGGAAATGATTTTTCCTTATAAGGTTTTTTAGATGCTCACTTTGGTGGATGCAAAATGGATAGAAAGAGTACTATCAGAACTTGTCATTTCTTAGGAGATTCATTAATTTCATGGTTTTGCAAGAAGAAACATTATGTAGCACTCTCCACTACTGAATCTGAATATGTAGCATCTGGATGTTGTTGTGCTCAAGTGTTGTGGATGCAACACACACTCAAATACTATGGCTTGAGTTTTACTAAGACTCAAATTTTGTGTGATAACACTAGTGCCATTTCCCTTAGTAAAAACCATGCACATCACTCTCATGCAAAGCACATAGATATTAGGCATCACTTTCTTATAAATCACACAAAAAAAGGAGATATCATTCTTCAATTTATTGGAATGCAAGATCAACATTCTGATATTTTCTCAAAATCGTTACCCTCCGATAGATTTGAATACATTAAATAGATTTTACGAATGAAATCATTAGGTAATCTTCCTCCACTAAATTTCTATTAAACCAATATCCTTACAGTAATAAACATCTTTTCATAGGGGGAGTGCATCTGTCATTAATGTTTTTCAAAGTTTCTGTAGTCAGTTTTTCAAATTTAATATTGAAAATTTTTGTAATGGAAATTTTTGTAATGAGATTTTTGTAATGGGAATTTTTGCAATGATAATATTCGTACTGATAATCTTCATAATCAAATTTTGGTACTCCATGTTTTTTCAATTAAACTTATAGATCTTATGTTTTTTGTAATGAGTTTTTCGTAGTGATTTTTTCGTAATATGATTTTTCATAGTAAAATTGTTTTCAAGAAGAATATATCCTTTTACGAATAATCTTCCTAGAAAATATGAATGGTAAGGTTTCTTTACTCAAGATTTTGTAATCATTTTTACTTGCTGGTATTTTCTCTTATATTTTAATTTTCCAGATTTGTTTTTCCTTAAATATGAATGTTTTTCTTAAAGCCTCAAAATATCGGATTCAAGATTTCATTGTGGGTATGTTTTCAACTGTTAGATCAGATAAGAGAGTTTTTCAACCGTTATATTGGTTTTGGAAGTTGCAAGGTCACCTCCATAGCCTATATAATGGGGACCCCCGATGGTGTCCCACATTGGTTTCCAAGATCTCGCGTCTCAAAGCTCTACCTCAGTTCTTAATTCCATTTTGAATCTCTCAGTGTTCCTCTAGTCTGAATGTCTATAGAAGCTTCTTCTCCTGAAATGTATACCATGAAGCCAATCTCAAAATGTCATGTATACAGGGAATGGTTGGTGTATCTGAAATTTATCAAGTACGATTCTATCATTTCTAATAATATCATGTTATATTGATGAGAAGATGTATGCTTATCTATGCCAGGTGTTCAAGACTCGATGAATTCAGATTTACTCAAAGAGTTTTATGAGTCAGTTTGCTTCTTTAAGGAATATGATAGAGAAATATTTTCATTCATGTCTTATGGAAAACCCTTTAAACATTCTTACACCAAGGCAACAAGCTTGGTGGGATTATCCTATGAAGGGGAAGTAGAGTTCTATTCCCAAAAACTCTCGGATGTTCAAGGTGGTTTTCTTAAAGTAAATGCCCTGCAATGTCTTGGATATTCTGATTTCAAGACACCAAAAATTTCACATCTATCTTCTAACAATTGGATCCTTCAGTTATGGGTACAAGGTTACTTAGTAACGAGAAAAGGTGAAAAAGATACCTTCAAGAATAATGATATATATTTCTTTGATTTACTTGTAAATTTAAAGAAAAATTAATTTGATGAGGCATGTTCTTGTTACAATTCAGAACATCAATAATGGAAATATAATAGCCCAAATTATCATGTATCATGCCTTACATTCAAAGCTGATAGTTAAGTGTCTTGAATCATTCAATATTGCATGAAAATACATGGTATGAAATTGAAAAGTTATGCTTGTTAGTGATGAAACCATGAATAGAATGAATATGCGTTATTCTAAGGAGACAGAAGAGTTTTATCATCTGCCAGAGGAAGAGGTAGGAGCCAATCCAGAGAATGTTTAAAAAGATGAACCATCTAAGAAGGATTGCAAGAAAAGGATGCTGAACGAAGTGTAAGCTAAAGATAAAAACCCTAAATCTAAGGAATCCCAATACAAACCACCCAAAAAGAATAAACAGAAATAATATCCTGATGATTTGGTTGTAAAATGGAGGGAAAATAAGGAAAAGATTAAAGAAGGGGAGCCATAATTCGTCTTGGACCCTGCTGAAGCTAAGTCTTTAAGGGTGTAGACTGTTGAATACCATTAGAATGAAGAAAAAGAGAATAATATGAAGAATAAAATGTCTAAGGCTAATGTTGTACAATCTATTTTGACTGCCACAGAAGTATCTTCTAAGAATATTCTAGTACCGGAAAATTTTCTAGTCAAGCCGTTACCCGAGACTTCGGGGAAAAATTTATTCACTCTGAAAAAATATAAAGAGAATGAAGTTGTTGAAGTAGTGGAATAGGTGGATGTAGAAGAAGAAGAAGTAGTAGTAGTAGTAGAAGAAGAAGAAAGTAGTGATTTAGATGATCTGATTAACCAAGTTGAAGAATATCAGGATAAGGAAAATCCATTAGAGAAATTACCACTCTAAACATCTAAGGCCGAGTCCTTGAAGCATGTCACTCTTGGAAAGGAAGAAGAGAAATATGGAGCTAAATATGAATACAAGGAAAAAGAATAAGTTAATTAATTATATGAGGAAGAAATTTATTAAAATCTCTTTATTGAGGAAGGAGCTGAAAAATAGAAATTTTATGATGATAGAGTTGTTCAATTATCCGATAGTGAGCATAAATATCTGGATGAGCAAGTCATAGCGAAGATTGATAAGGGTAAGCAAGTGATTGTTGATACTCAATGAAAATATATAGTGAAGAGGAATGATGTTGTAGGAACATAAAAAAGGAAGCTTGTTGAGCTTGAAAATCCACTCTCACCATGTAATGTCTCGGATTCAGAGTCATCTTCACTTGGTAATGATTTTGTGGAGAAGTCTTTGAAAAAGCTAGTTGGTTCCATTCCAACTTTTAGATACATAGATTCGACATGTCAGATTCTCTAACACAATCATAATTAGAAATCAGATTCGGTGTACATGGTGAAGTAATAGTGTGTAAATATAGAATCAAATTTCAAATATTTTCTTATAGGCTACGAAGTTCATAGGAATTCGTGCAAGATAATGAACACTTGGTCAAAGAAGATCATCCAAAATATGGGAGAGCAAGATAAATATCAATAGGATGTGAAAGAGGATTTTGATACAGAATATTCCAAGATCAAGGATCTTACAAATGATTTTTAGGAAAGGTTAACCCTAGAGAAAAATTTTCATAATCAACAGGGGAAGGATCTGAATGGGAAGCTTAACCCTATTTCTCAAAGCTGGAAAGGGTAAAGAGATCTCTGAATTGAGATCGAAGGGAAGCTTGTAATGAAGGATGATGTTTTTAAGGCTCATTTTGAGGCTCTAAAGGCTCACGATCACAAGATTAAAGCCTTAGAAAAGCGTGCTGAGGAGAACCACAATGAGTTAATGAATCTAAAAACACTTCTGAAGATGCTAATACCCAAGGTAAAAGAAGGCAAATAGACCAAATCCGATATTTTTTGTAATGTATTTCCTTGTATAAATCCATTCAATCGTAATGAAAACATTGGTTTCTTGACTTTTGTTTCATTTTGTACTAATATTTCAGGTACTATATTGTTTTCCATTCCCTAAAAATCTTTTTGAAATTCAAAAAGGGGGAGAAGAAAAGAATGAAAACAGATTTATAAGTATAAAATAGGTGTCCCTAAGTATGGTGGAGTCCTCAATACGATGAATTCCATATTCATAATGAAAATATCATTTCGGAAATCTAGAATATGATCCTTAGTGATTCAAATCCTAAGGGGGAGTTAGACGTATTCACCATTATCCATGACCAAAGGGAGATGATCTTTATTTCAAAGTCTATAAAATCTTTTTCAATGTCCTTATATTCATCATCAGAAGGATATTTGTGTTTTCCAAAAAGGGGGATATTTTTGAGTCAATATGGTTTTCCTTATGACATTTCTATTGCTTCTTTTTTTGAAAATCACAAACATCATACCCTAAAGAAAATGTGATTTTAACCTATATTTTACACTATAAGAAAAATTTTCATACCCAAGGAAATATACCCTTACCTAGTTTTCATTGTTCAATCAATATTTTTTTAGGTATAAAAATCAGACTCATATCTAAAAACCTTAGAATCGTATCATACATAGATATGATGAATTCTATTTTAGGATCCTAATTCATGTTGCAAACTTTTATGAAGTTCTATTCTGAATTCCCTATTACGAACTTTTTTGAAGTTCAACTCCGAATTCTGATTAAGATCTTATATAAAGTTCTATTTACGAATTTTGATGATGAATTCTGGTCACGAATTCTCATTAAAAATTCTGATGATGAATTCTGATTCAGAATTCTCATTACGAATTCTGATGAAAAATTCTAATTAAGAATTCTCATTACGAATTCTGATGATGAATTCAGATGACTAATTCTCATTATGAAATCTAATGACAAATTCTGATTACGAATTCTAATTCTGATTTCTGATTGTGAATTCTGATTACGAATTATGGATACATACTTGTATTATGTTCGACTCTGAAATCATCTGATAAATAGAATATTAATATCCTTGTATTATAGACTTCAAATTTATTCTTGGTTAGACTCTGAATTTTTATTTGATTACATTCCAAACTTTCATATTTTCTCCATTCCGAATATCATTTTTAGTTATGATTTCACTTGTTCATTTATAAAACAATGTCGTTCTTTCAGTTATCAACTAATCATTTTTTGAGTGACACATGCACAGGTCCTCTGAAATTCAATGAAGAATATGACCGCTGGAGGAGGGAGCTGACCATTGGAGTTGTTACTATAAATAGGAGCTCATTTGAAAATACTGGGAAATATCATTGACATCTGGGCTTACATGTTGTTGAAGTGATTTCTAGAGAGGGAGGCTCTTATAAACTCTCAGGCTATGTGCCGAAATTTTGAACAGTTTGTTCAACCTTTGATCATACATACTTGCTTCGTGTGATTATGATTGTTGCTATATAAAATCGAGGACTTCTGGGTATAGGAAGATAGAGGTTCAAACTACATGATAGTTGAGGGCTTGTGGGGATAACATAATAGCCTCTGATCGTCGTATCGAGGGATTACCCGGGTGTGGGTAAGACATACTTTCTTTAAAGTATAAATCAAGGGACCTATTATCCAGGGTTGTTAGATATCCTCCTCTGGGATAAATGATTTTATACATGTTACTTGTAGTTTTACTACATTTTTTTCTGATGAATTTTGTATTGTTAAGGAAAGAATAACATTATTATACTTCCTTACTTGTTCTCTAGTTACATAGGATTTAATATGCTTTAAGGTAGAATCTTAGTTTTTGTAAACTTTTGTCAAGTTTCATTTCTAGAATCACTTTTCTGGAATCAAGAAAACATTAAAACTTGTGGTGTTGTGAATTTTGGTTATACAAAATTTCCTTAAGGATCTTTTAAAATTATACAATTCACCCCCTCTTTTAATTGAGAATCTCATTATATATTAGATCCTAAATTTGGTATTATAGAGTATATCATACTCATAAATACCATTCTAACATATTTCTTAATGATGTTCACAAAAGACTAGATGAAGTATCTGTGTATCCTCTTAGGGTGTGGGTACATTGTAAAATGAATCTTGATTCAAAACCAAATTATTCTTTATTTCCTGATGGTGTCCTTGGATATTCATTAGGAATAATAAATTATCCATATGAGAAATAATTTATCTTTGGAAAAGAATAGTTGAGACTAATGATCACAGACAACACCAATGACACAATATTATAAATAAGAGGGATTTTATTCCTTTTAGAGGCCTCTAGGACCTGTTTAAATTAATAAATAATGTGTTATCTCATGTCGGGTATCATTGAAATTCCACACTTGGTATATGCTTCCATGATGATAGAATTAAACTCATCCAATAATTGTTTGTAATTATTTTTATCCATTTTAAATTTATTAATAACATATTGAAACTCTAGGAAAGAATCAACCAAATTCTTATAATATTATTATATATAATGGGTATAATGTAATCTTGTGCCAGGTCACATGATTCCACATTGTATTGGAATCAACATACCCACAAGGTCATGCTAATGATTTTTTTGAGCCAAAATATCTTTATGATATATATCTCAGTTGAGTATAATATTATTTCACTTCTAATAATATCACAATTATATAAAAATCACATGTGAAAAAATGAAAAACATCACAAATCCTTGTCTGTCCATCAAAATTTTTAATTGGATGCAGTTTCCTCTATCTATATTAATATAGGATAAAAAACTCTATCCATAACATAATACATAAACAAGAGACAAACATTGTGACCCTTATTGACTTATTAGCAATAAAATATATAAAATATTTAATTCATAGATGTATAAAATGGATGACCTCCATTAAAGAATCAATGTTACAATGGATACTAATACGCCTTGTGTAATATCAAAAAAAAACTCTTATCTATAAAAAATATATACCCCAAATGATATATAAAAAATGTAAATAAACAAATATATATATTCCCTTTTCCAATGATGTTTTGAAACTACTATATGAGGGGGAATTTAATGTTTCATTGTATGATGCATATATTTTTGAGTCTCAAAATTAAAATAACCATGGTGATGAATATATAAAATTTCATTCACCTAAGATATGATAACATCACATTTCCCTCATCAAAGTACCTGAACACATCATATGTGACACAATTAATCATGCCACAAAATTCCATCAGTTAATTTCAATGAATGGACCAATTTATTTACTCATTATATAATGGAAAAATATAATCATGATTCCACTACATCATATAAAATGATCTACAATATACCCAACCATAAATTGTTTATCTATGTCACCAAGATGTGGGTAATAAAATAATAAACGTATGATAGTTCTCAATCTATTTATGTTATCGACCATATGTAAAGGGGAACAATAATATTTGTACCCCTATAGCTACATCATTGACTATATGACATTAAATAAGATATACCATGTTGTGAAAATATATAAAATAAGCCTCAGCATGTTACCTCATTAATATATCCTTTATATCTCATATAAAACCTATTATAATGTGAACATGAATAGATTCTTGAAAATATTGACATAGCATACCAACCCATTATACATTGTGATGATCATCAATTTGGAAGAAATCATGTTCCTAATTTGAGGGGGTTTTATGAATATTAATCTTAACTAAAATACAATACACATGAATTAATGATAAATATATGATTGTATTGTAATAAAATAATGATACATTTACCACAATTAATATCGAAACATATTTTCCATTTAATCATTATTACATGATTTTACATATAAATTACAATAAAATACAACCCATGTATCTAAATGTCGAAAATAATTAAAAGAAAAATTATATAATACGAAAAAATAAACATAAGATATATCATATTTATTTAAATATTCATCCTATTATATTTAAATATAAATGAAAATTATCAATATAGGATTTCATGGAAAAACAGATAATCGAAAAAAGGTTATTTATATAGATCTGTATGGGAATCATTATAGTAAGGAATATTATAAAGTTATATATATGTGCAAAAATGAAAATAATAAAATATAATAGAAGGATAAAATATGCTCACACAAAGTAATGGTATGAAGAAGATGACGTCATAGGATGATATTGAATTATAAACATGGAAACAACAAAAATATTACAACATATGTATATGTGAGGGATGTTATTAAAGGTACTAAAAATAGGCCTTTAATAGCACTAAAAATGGAATTTATTAGTGATTGAAAACTGATGAATACTAGGGATAGATTAACTACACATGTCTTTTATCATATCTAAAAAATAACTACTAAATGTGTCCTTTGACATTTATAAAAAAGTGATAATAATGGATCCCTTTATCAATGATTTTTTCTTACAGACAAAGGACCACTTTATTAGTGATTTTATTTAGCATCAATAAGGAGTTCCCTTATATGCATTTTTAGAATCCCCGATAATGGAAAAATTTATTACCAATTTCAAAATCACTGATAATGGAGGAAATTATCCGTGATTATAAATATTCTGATAAAGGACCCATTTTTCAGCACATTCAAAAGTTTTGATAAATTGGGACACTACTATGTGCTCTAACATCACACCACATCAGTAGTGTAATATGATGTAACAGCACACCGAAACACAAAAACACCACTATATTCCAACAAAAAAACAACCAATATAGAATTATAATGAAATTATATTTACAATATATATTCAAGAAAAAACCCTATATTATAGACATTTCATGCACTTTTATATACAATTATATAAGTAAAAATTATTAAATACATTCAAAAACATCAATGTTCCTTTTTATTTTGATCCTAACCTTGAATCATTCTATTTATGAACAATCCACCACTTCGTTAGAAAAAAACACACGTGTACAGGAGAACAATTCTTATAGACATAATAATATATAGGAAAAAATTAATAGAAAGTGTTAATTTAACCTAAACTTTCATTCATACTAGGAAAATTATCTATAAGATTGGGTTTTGGTTGATTATTACATGTCAAACCATTTATTTTTCATATTGATGCATTATTTAAATGAAAATTAATTAAACAGGTATAAGAGAAATTCCCATGGGCACATCCTAGTTGTTGTGTTAGTGACTCTTTTTGAATTAAAATGTCGTTTTAAACTAATAACGGACACATTGATTCCTACTAGACACATCATGTATCATATCGAGTTGTTTCTAACTCCTATATGTCAAAAATGAAATTTGGATCATTTTCATATAGTATTAAAACCATCCAAATGAATATTAATAGTTTTGAGTATGTAATATCTCCATTTTACTAAAATTGATATCAATTTTAAATAAAAATGGCATATATGGTGTCATACTGATGACACTCTTCCTTATATTGGGGTGTGTCCAATTTCCAACATGCCTCAAATAACTTATGGATATTTGATCTAATGTATCAAAATAATATGATTTCTTTTTTACAGTATTTGAGTATGTCATTTGTTCAATTTACAAAAATTGATGTCAATTTTAAATAATAATACACATTTGGAGTCATAATGATCACAATGTGTATCAAATTGAGGAGATTTTGATTCCTGCACATCTCAAATAAAGTATGGATAATTTTACCAATGTATCAAACTAATCTAAATGAATTTTCCTATTTTTGAGCATGTCACTTGTATATGTCACTAAAACGCCATTTTAAATAGAAAAAACTATCTTCGAGTCATACAGATCAAATAATGTATCAGTTTGATGTTAGATCAATTCCTACCCAATTAAAATGACTTATGAATTGTTATCCTAAATTATGATGAAAACTCATGCGTGTATGATCAGCTTTCATTGAGTGTCATTTATTGATCTAAAATGTCAATTTTAAACAGATAATGGAAACTTTGTGTTATACTGGGAACATTATATATCATGTTGAGGTGAAGATGATTCTAACATTTTACAAATTACTTATGTATCATTTCAGTAATGTTTAAAATAATCAGAATGTGTTTTCTTGGTTTTGAGTCTATCAGTTTTCCATTTTACTAAAATTAATGACAATTTTAAATAAAATAATGCATATGGAGTCATACCGATCCCACCAAGCATTAGATTTAGATGTGGCCAATTACAACACATCCAAAAATAAATAGAGATATTTTTTCCAAAGTATGAAAAGAAAATGAATGTGTATA